>CM061553.1:189756590-194756590 GCA_030864225.1 Capsicum baccatum var. pendulum | reverse complement strand
ATCATGTTTACATATAATTATTGTTGTTATTAAATCCTACACGTTTGAATGGTTAATTGGTGATTTTAGTATTTAAATCATGCTATTACTACATGTTTCAACCTATTCCCATGCTTAAGCCATGCTTTACAAGTGTTTGATGAAATGCCTCAAAGAATGAGTTTTAAATAATGACTACATGTTATGTCCTCACAGTTTTAGTATGATCTTATTTCTTTGCTATCGAATCCCAGGGGTTATGAATTCCCAAAAACTCAGTTGTCTATAGAATTTCAATAGTCTCAGAATAGTTTTAAATAAACAATGAGTATTACCACTCAGTTAGTTATCATGATCAGTTACCCGTTCAGTTAAGCTTAGTCAGTCCAGTAATCAGTGTTAGTTTAGTTGGGAGTAGCATTCAGCACCGAGCGAACCCAGGGATCGGGGCATTCCTGCCAGTTAGGGTTTGACCCTTAGTAGCAACCCCTGAGTTACAGAACTACATAGCCATCGTAGGTTGAGATATCTTCCTGCCAGATAAGGGTTGACATATCTCACATGAGTTTTCCTGCTAGTAAGGGTTGATAAAATGTATTCCTGCCAGTTAGGGTTGACTCATATCTATTGTTAGTACCCATGGCACGGTACTAGCACCCTTCCAACTGAGGTCATAGGGTGGGCCCTAATCAGCTTAGCTTTGGGGCATGTCAGTTAGATGATACCTCCCACAGTGTACTCAGTTCAGAATTTAGTTCATTCTTGCTTGATAATAGCATACAGTTTATTAGTTATTCAGTTATCAAATTTTAGTATTTTAGTTTACAGATTATATTCAGAACATGTTTATGCTTGGTCATGCATTCTCAGTATTTACAGATTTCATGCATCTTCAGTATTTACAGATTTCATGCATTCTATTTAGTATTTTATGCTATTTATTTATTCAGTCAGTTATTACTCATGTTCATGAAACTGTGCATATCATCCTACCTTATTTATCATACTATTACATTCTAAGTACTTATCCCATACCCCTTTTTTATGCTATGATGTATCATATCATAGGTTCGGACGCTCAGTTCTCGAATTATGCATAGACTTTCTAGATTATTAGCTATAGCAGTGGTGAGTCCTCATATTTTGAGGACAAACTATATTTATTTCATACTTTCAGTTTAGTAGTTAGTTGGGGCCTGTCCCATCAACTCATATTTAGTCAGTTGGAGGCCTTCAGACATTTCGATAGTCAGTCAGTTTATATTTATTTTATCAGTTTTAGATAGTTATTTTCTAGATTCATGATTCAGTATTATTTTAATTTTCTAAAACCTTATGGCTTATCAGTTGTTTTTCCGCATATGTTATTATATTATTCTGTGCTCACAGCAGGTACTAGCTCATGGGTTAGCTTATGGTGACTTGTGACCGTAAGCACCATGTGGCGCCCAGGGTGTACTCTCGAGGCATTACAAACTTTGTATTAGAGCCTAAGGTTTTAAAGTATCCTAGGGAGTCTGAAAGCCATGTTGAGTAGAGTCTTGTGCTTGGGTGTGAAGCACACCACACTTATGGACAGGAGGCTACGAGATATTTTTGGAAAAGTTTTCCTTCTTTCAGTATTCATGTCGTGCGAATGAGCATGAGATCTATTTAAACTCTCTTTATAATTCTTTTTTTCTTTTGTTACTGACCATGCCTCCTAGAATGAATAATGGAAAAAGAAATGGGAGTCAGCTCGTATCTCCGCTTATTCAAAAAGGTACCTTGAATGAACTTGTCTCCCACGCCAAATTCAAAACTTCTTTAACTACCTTATCTCACTCAGTAACAACTCAGAACAATCAACAGACTGCTATCCCAGCCAATCCAGTGGCTAATTCAGCTGTATCTAGGATTCGGGACTTCACCCGAGTAAATCCTTCTTTATTTTTGGGATCCAAGTCTGATGAAGATCCATAGGAGTTTCTTGATACGGTTCAAAAAGTTACTAATATCATGGGTGTTACGTCTAGTGAGAGTGTAGATTTAGCTGCTTACTAGTTACAGGATATAGCTCACACCAGGTATAAGCAGTAAAAAGAGGATAGGGGCGCAGATGCAGGGCCAGTAGAGTGGGAAGAGTTTTCCACAGCCTTTTTAGACAAGTTTTTTCCTTTAGATTTGAGGAAAGCTAAGGTTGTAGAGTTTATTAATTTGAAGCAGGGAAACATGACTGTGAAAGAGAAGGTTAAGGAAAAAGAAAGAAAGAGTAAGAAGTCTAGGATAGGTAGTTTTGATTTTGCTCAGCCAAGGTCAGAGTTTGGTAACCGTTTCCAGTTCCGTCAGAAGTTTTTAACCCCAGCTTTATCTTCAGCTAGTGCACCAGTACCAAAGTTTAGGAATGATAGTCGGGATGGGGTGCCAAGCCCCAAGGCCCAGGGTAGTAAGAACAGTGGTCGTACCAATGCGCTTTGCATAAAGTGTGGTAGGAATCATAAAGGTGAGTGTAGAGCAGGCAGTGATGTGTGTTTTAGATATGTCAAGTCAGGCCTCAAAGTTAGAGAATATCCTAAGGCTGGTCTGCGGATTCAGCACAATCATCCTCCAATCCCATCTGGTCGCCCTACTCAGAGGGCGCCACTATCAGTGCCACCAATGGTCAACGTTAGAATAGACTTTATACACTCCAGTTTTGACATAATCAGGAAAGTTCTCCTGATGCAGAAATGGGTATGTTACAGGCCTTTCATATTCTTGTGTATATTTTACTAGACCACAGAGCTTCACTTTCTCTTGTAACTGTAATACCCCATACTTTTCCTAGCTTGAAAAGTTTACCAAGAATATTAGAAGCTTTCTTTGAAAGATGAATCGAATTTTGTACATGTGTTATTTTCAAGATTTTCACTTTTTATTATGTGGGGAATCAAATAAGCTTTCCATTGATACCAAATTCTCCCAAATCCAACACCCGGATGAAGAGTTAGAGCCTTTTTAGTGAGACAGTGTATCACCTGAGCTTTCCGCGCGTCGCGGAGATAGCTCAAATGGAAATTGTTATTTTCCAGTGTTGCTCCACGATAGTGGCGCATCGCACCAAACTTCCAGGTCACAGACAAGGTGGCAACGCGATAGCTCCGCGTCGCACCACTGTGCAATTTCCCATTTGTCACTTTCCAGTGACTTGGCGCGATAGTGGCACGTCGCGCCAAGGATGAAAATCAAGAAATTTTCTCAGAAATTAAAGACACTTCCTAGGGTTAAAAGGGTTAGTTTCCTACCTCTATTTAAACCCAATAATACGTGATTTAGTCATTCTTCACTCAAAATATACTGGTTTCTCTCAAGAACGAGCTAGGGTTTCTATTGGGGATTCAAATTCAAGAAGGTTTCACTATCAATCTTCACGAAATCATGAACTAAGGTATGCGTAGTATTCATTCATGGATTCCTTTCGTCCATAAAGCCCTAGAATCTCTTTTCTAAGTTTAAGTTTATAGATTTCTTTATGAATTTCATGTTGGGTTTGTTTTGTTTATGTTGAGAACGATCAATTGAATTCAAATCCATGTTGGGTGATCAATTTTATATGGAATTGATTTGTATAGATTATATACATGTGAACCTATAAATAAACCCTAGGATGATGAAATTAGAGATGAATCATGATGATTAATTATTATATCATGTTGTCTATATGTGCTATGCCTATCATGTGTATGATTAAATGCCTAGATGAAGGAACAATGCCCAACTAGTATGATATCATGAAATCCCCATATATGTACAAGCTTATGCATATCACATGCTTGATGAAGTGCTTCAATATATGAATTATGTTGTTGGTCATGTGTTCAAGTACGCCATGCTATGCCATTTTCTTCTCAGCGAGTCCTGGGGGTACTTGTACCCGAACATTTAGCTGTGTGCCTAGAGCCATGTCATGTTTTCACGATCTCTTCAGTCAAACTGTGATCCATAGAACTTAGTCAGTTATGTGACTCAAGAAATCTCAGTAATTTCAGTAGCTCAGTAATCTCAGTAACCTCAGTATGCCCAGTCAGTCTCAGTAACTTCAATATTCTCAGTCAGTCCTTAGAACTCAGTACATTCCGTCAGTCAACGAAACTCAAAAAATTTAGTTTAGCTCTACTAGACTATACCACTAGCATCAGTTTAGTATAGTTAATTAGTTCAATGTCTTTCAGATAGGAGTATGATTCAGCACCGAGCAAGCCTAGGGATGGGGACTCACCTACTAGATAGGACTGAGATCCCTAAGTTCCAGAACTACGTAGCCAGCATAGGTATGAGATGTCACCCATTAGATAGGGCTGACATACTCAGGGATCACCCATTAGCATATTTAAATGTATAGGACTGATCCCAGGGGTCACCCACTAGATTAGGACTAATTCCACAACAGTTGTCTTTACCAGTGGAGCGGTACTGACATCCTTCCAGATGGGGTTGCAGGTTGGACCCCAGTTAACTTAGTATGGGTCATGTCGGTTAGATGAATACATCCCACAGTTTCAGTTATAGAATCAGGACTGTTAGATACAATCAATTCAGCTCAGTAGTATAGATTTAGGACTGTCAGATATAGTCACTCCTTATCATTATAAATAAACTCTGAGATCACCCACTAAATAGGTCTGATCTCAACTTTGGTCAATCAATCATGGTATCATCAGATTTAGAGATCACCCACTAGATAGGACTGATCTCAGATTCAGTTACTCAGATACAGTACGAAACTCAGCTAGTTCCATCAGATTTAGGACTGTCAGATACAGTCACTCATGTTATCAGTTATATTAGTTATCAGAACTTATGCTATTAGCATTCAGCTTCAAAACTATCAGATACAGTCAACTAGACTAGTTCTTCATAATCAGAACTGTCAGACACAGTTATCCATGTGTCAGTAACATAGTATCAGTCCTTCAGTATTCAGTAATACAGTATCAGTTTCTCACTTATTAGTAACTCACATATCAATAACTGTAGACTCAGTAGTTAGAACTCAGTATTCAATCCTATCATGATCTCAGTTATAGTTACGTATGCATATATGTATTTTCACGTTCATATTAGTCAGTCAGTTAGTATTGTTCATGCATATGAACCTATTGCATTCAACCTACCTCACTTGCATACCAGTACATTTAAAGTACTGACATATTTGCGCTTTGGTGTCTTATACCATAGGTTTAGAAGCACGAGCTCTAGAGAACTAGTAGCATCCCAGTTCAGCGATCAGAGTTAGCAATGAGTCCCCATCCTCCGAGGACATGATGTCACATTACTATTTTAGTTTTCAGTTTATTTCAATAGTTGGAGTTAGTTGGGGACATGTCCTATCAACTCCTTATTCAGACATTTTAGAGGCTTTCAGACTGCAGTATGTTTAGACAATTATCTCAGTCGTTTTGGTATTGTTATACCATATTTTTCAAGTATGTACTAGTATTGAACCTTATGGACTTTCAGTTCATATTTTTGCATTTATGATATATTTACTATTATTCAGTGCTCAGTTTACAGATATTAGTCATGGGTTAGTTTATGGTCCTTTGGGGTCATGGGCACTATGTAGCCTTTCAGGTACCAGATTCGGGGCATTACAAACTTGGTATCAGAGCCTAAGGTTCAACAGTGTCCTAGGAAGTCTGAAAAGCCGCATCTAGTAGAGTCTTGTACATACGTGTGTTGTGCACCACACTTATGTGCAGGAGGCTATAAGGTGTTTTAGGAATAGTTTCCTTTCTTTTAGTATTCATGTTGTGCCAGTGAGCATAGGATCAAATTTAAACACTCAGTCTAATCAATTTCTCCCTTTCTTCTACAGAACATGCCTCCTAAAAGAAGAAATGGGAATCAGTCAGTCCCTCAGCCCAAAGAACCTTTGGGCGAACATGTTTCTTATGCAGAGTTCAGGGCCACATTCACTACTCTTGCTCAGTTAGTTGCTACTCATAATGAATAACCAGTTGTCATTTAAGCCAACCCAGTGGCCAATTCAGCTGTGCAGCCAAGATTCGGGACTTCACCCGAAAAAACCCTCCATCCTTTCTTGGGCCTTAGTTAGATGAGGACCCTCAGGAATTCCTAGATCAGGTTCAGAAGGTGACCGACATCATAGGGGTGACTACTGTTAAGAATGTTGACCTAGCTGCATACCAGTTACAGGATGTTGCTCACACTTGGTTCAAGCAGTGGAAGTCAGAGAAGGCAGACGATGCAGGTTCAGTTGAGTGGGAAGAGTTTGCTTCCGCATTCCTTGATAGATTCTTTCCTTTAGAGCTTAGAGAAGCCAAGGTGATAGAGTTCATCAACCTCAGCAAACCACTTCAATTAATTTCAGAAATAGAGTCATTCAGTTTTAGTTTTCCGATAAGCCAATCATTGAATAAAGGGGTAATACCTTTGTTCTTAGGAGTTATACGTGTTTTCATATTACTTCATAGAATCCTATGATAGAATATGATTTAGAATTCGAAGCATAAAACCAAGAGTTTAGAAATAGTAGTAGAGTTGGGATAGATTTATCTGAATTCGGGCAGATTATATTTCATAGGGCTAGTTGTATGAAAGGTGAATCAACAAGCTTGAAGTAGTAGATACAAGAATTTAAGTTAGTTGATTCAAAACATATGTTATGGATGTGATAGTGTAGGCTATGATGAAAGTAGTATGGTTTTGAAAGATTTAGTTCGCGTTATGTTTTAGAAACTAAGTTTGAATATTTGAAGGTTGAGCTAATGTAAAGTGGAGTTAAAAATTCTAAGTTTGTCATTTCTAAGTTGTTACATGATGAGTGTTGGGGCTATAGAATACTAAGAGTTGTATCTTAGGAGAAAGTACAAGCAGTAAGTTTTACATTATCGAGCATAGTCATTCAGGGTGAGTTTATCATTTATGGGTATTATGTCAAGCCTCAAATCCTATTGGGGCGGACTGGCACCCATAACCGAGGAGGCCTGGGAGAACCAACTCATAACCTTATACCTCCCATGCATACCTCTATGACAACCCAAAATTCGGACAGTATCATGTCGCATATAAAAGGAAATAATCACCTGTATAAGCTCGAGCACACATATATATATATACAATACTTGGTCGTTGGAGCCATCACGTCTATTAACAAAACACCACCTTGACTGTACATTAGGTCTACAAAGCCTCTAGACAATACACAGAGTTTAACTAAGGTCGGGAAACACCCCGCCATAAAACTAACTTCTATACAATACCAAAAGTGAATGGATATGACACGAAAAGCCCCAAAGCAAACTGGAGCTCACCAAAAGCAGCTGGGTATCCTGGCTCCTACTTGTGCGGTGTATGAGCTGAGGTACCTGTGCCTACAGCATGAAACGCAGGTCCCCCGTGGGGGACGTCAGTACGAAATATGTACTGAGCATGTAAAGCTGTAGATAATCACATATGATATAGGATCTCAATAGAAATCAGAAACAAGTGAATAAATCGTAATAGGAGTGGACCACACTTACTAGAACTTGTGACAACCTGTACATTGCATTTATTCAATCACTTTACCTTCGTTCTTATCATCTTTGTAACCATTACTGTACTGTACTGTGACCATTAGGCTGCCTCCAGTACATATCAACTGGGATCGACCCATGATAGGCTTATGCCCCTGGGATACTACCCATAAACACATAAATAGGGATCGACCCATGATAGGCTTATGCCCCTGGGATACTACCCATAAACACATAAATAGGGATCGACCCATGATAGGCTTATGCCCCTGGGATACCACCCGATAAGAGAGAACTTCCATCACTTATTTTAATTAATTTTTGAGATTGTTATTTCGGTCGCCACCACATTTTTGATACTTTGAAACAATGATACATCAATAAGAGACATATAAATAGACCATCAATGTAATAACAATGAAGTAAGAACTCATTGGCAAATCAATAAAGTGTTTTGGAGTCATCAATGCCATAACAATGAAGTAGGAACTTATTGGTATATCAATGAAACGTTTTGGAGTCATTAATAGCACATGGATCTTGTTTGAGTAACCGGATACCTTCTGACATTCATTAGTGCAATAAACATGTAAGATTCGGAAGACAAGTAAGTATTGGAATGTCTTGATATCTTGTAGGGTGGAAACAAGATCATTGGTAACGTAGGACATCAAACAAAACCATTATGGATCACATGTTATTGGATAACTTTGGAAACTTTCTTAATAGAACAATTGTTCACTTTCATGCCAAAGATATGGTATAGAGTATGCTTTACATACCTGACTGTCAACCTTTAATACTAGTCCCAAATGGACTTCTCGTCTTTTCGGATTACTTATCTACAATGAAGATATATAGCAATCTAGTATTAGCGACCAAATGTCACAATTCAATTATTTGAATTCACCAAACTAGTGGTTAAGTAGTAAGCCTTAATTACACCATAAAGGGTGTCACTTTAATCCTCTTATACTCTAATTACATTCACATGCCATGCATATTCATACAACATCCTCCAATATCAAGTTTGGATTCATTTATCCTTCCAACCAATCCATTAAACCAAATTGAGCCATAGACATAAATAATCATCAATTCAATAGTATATCACCATATCCACCTTCCATAACTCAATACAACCAAACCATGCAAAATAGTCCATAACCCTATTTCCATCACTTTTCAATAACAACCAATACATATAATCCTCTATCACACATATACATATGGAAGAGAACAAAGGCAAATAATATTCATACCTTAGAATTCACCTCTTGATTATGCAATCCTGTTTGCACAAATAATAGATGTCGTTCAAAGCTCTCGAGATGACAAACGCAGATGATTACTTTGGAATTTCTACGGTTGAATCAAAAGTAATTTGAAGGTCAAATTTGGCTAGGTTTTGTTTTTTCTCAATGATTGATGATGAAAATAAGTTTTTAAACTCATATAAATGTATATATACACATATTCCCGTCCATAATAGCATAGGGAATGACCAAAGTGCCTTTAAAATTTAAATAATGTCAAATCTGTCCTTTGGTGGACTGTTTTGATAAGCTAAAGTAGATCGACCATAACACTTTGATCCAATATCAGATTTGGATGAAATTGGTATCGTTGGAAATATAATTCAAAGGGCTTTCATTTCATATAAAGTAGGCCACCCAGTTTGTCCTGTAGAAGGAGTTATGGTCATTTGAAGTTAACCCTAAAAATCTGTTTTGAGAGGCTGAAGTAAAACGAGTATAACTCCTTACTCAGACGTTGGATTTGGATGAAACCAATTACATTGGAAAGAATACTCAAAGATATTTATTTTCATAGGTCGCAGCTCTCCCAGTTTAATATATTAATGGAGTTATGATCATTCAAAGTTGACCCAAAAAATTGGCTGGCCTCAGTAGTTTGTGTGCAGGAAATTTTCCTGCACATTTACTATTCCCAATATCCCGGCCACCGTTTTATAGTTTCGAACGTGCTCGATTATATCCGAAACATATCCATTTTTGGAAATCTTTATATCGTTGGAAAGATTATTCAATAACCTTCGCATGGAACCATCGACGGGCAAATTTCGGTATAAATAAAATAAAATAAAATTAATTCCATATAAATAAGACCAATACACGTACTTGAATACGCCAATACACGTACTTGAATATGGGATGTTACATATTATTACCCCAGATTATAGAGTAAAGTGGTGGCAATTCAGTTTAGAGTTTGTTAAGTCGTTCACAGACTTAGAACAATGACTTTAATCTAAGGGGGAGATGATAGAACAAGTAACCAAGTCAGTCTCTCAGATTCTAGTAGTGACACCAGGGTGTTGTAGAACAACACTAGGGAAGAAGATGCCTGACCCATTCTCATCTCAGTATAGATTTTTGTACTCCAGCCATCACGATATCTACTCATGCTTTATATGTAAGCTCCATGATCATAGTTCATGATCATACACATCATAAAGAATCGTGTATGCTTCCAGTCCCTAGTATAAGGAGTTCCAGTTTGCTTAGTAGTAAGAACCATGTTCCACAGATTTAGAAACTCCAAACTCAGGTCATGCAACTCATGATTCATGTATTCATACTTTACAGTATGTTTAGTTCCAGTACTCATGCTACACACATAATGATAAACGAAATTCAGATTTATGTCACGTATATCCTAGATTAGTCCTCTTTGATGAATACAGTTTAGTTCTTGCATCATGTTTCAGATTGCACATAGTCAGTTATGATTTAGTTTGTATGTGTCTAATGCATCATCTCAGTCTTTCCTCAGTATTTTAGCCAAGTCAGTATCTTTCGGGAGAATAATATCCTAAGTGGGAGATGTACTGTAATCTCCTGAACTTACATGTCCTAAACCTTCCATTTTCTCTTCACGTAACAAGATCTAGCTTTAAGTAATGGCTAGTCATAAGTTAACCCTCTCATTTCTATCCCAGCCTTATAAACATTCTCATGTCATTGCATGTATTTAAGAAATCAGTTCAGTTCATGATATTCACTTCATGTATCATGTTTTAGAATCATTTATGCAATCATGTTCCAAGTCATGCGTGTTCAGTACATGATCTCAGTTACCTCAGTACAGTACTCTCAATCTAACCAGTCTCATTCGAGGATAAATGTTCTCAAGGGGGAGATATTATAATACCCCGAAAGTCCAAACCAATATTAGAACCATGATTTGAGCTTATGATAAATAAATTATAGTGCTTTGGTGGTTTTATGATCGAGTTTGATGTGTATTAAGGCCTCAAATACGTCCTATCTATTAGATGAATCAAAATATCCCTTACCGATTGAATTCTTGAGAAGGATATTGCCATAGTCAACTTCAAATGAGTATATATTTCATTCTACTAAGAATTTTTGAGCTTGTGAACCACCAACAGATATATAATTGAATTATCTTTCCAACTATATCAATTTCACCTTAATCGGATATCGAGGTAAGAAGTTATGCCTGTTTTACCATAGAGTTGTCCAACTACCGAGGTACGACGGAAATGTTGACAATCGTAAAGCCAGACGAACCGTCAACCAAGCCATTGTAAATGAACCAGAGAAGCCATTTTCTAGCCAAAAACTGATGGATTGAGTAACAGTCAGTCACCAGAGTGACGGTCCGTCAACTACATCCGTAAAACGATTCAATGTCAATTTTAATGACATTTTTAGGTCTTTTTCCATCCTTTTTAACCCCTAATTCCATCAATTTAAACAACATAACTCCTCATTCATCCTCAACATCAAAATTAGGGTTTCTTTCAAGATCATTCCCCAAGAACAAGATTCAAATCCTTCTTCAAGAAGCTAAGAAATTCAAATTCTTCAAGTTCAAGAACCATCAAGAAAACATCAAGATTTGTGTTTTCCAATCCAAGAACGTTCAAGAAACGTTAATTTTCTTTCAAGATTAAAACTTTAAGGTATGTTAGATGTTCATCCATGGGTCCTTGTCACCTATGGAGTCCAAGAACCCATTTTTAAGATCAAATTTATGATTTTTACATGTTTTTATGAATTACATCCATGAAACTTCATCAATTTCAATTTTTATATCATGTTTACACGTAATTGTTGTTGTTATTAAACTCTACATGTTTGAATGGTGATGTTTGCTGATTTAAGCCTTAATTGGTGATTTTATTCTTGAAATCATGCTATTACTACATGTTTAAAGCTATTCCCATGCTTAAGCCATGTTTTACAAGTGTTTGATAAAATGCCTTAAAGAATGAGTTTTTAATAATGACTACATGTTATATCCTCAAAGTTTTAGTATGATTTTGTTGTTATTGCTATCGAGTCATTGGGGTTATGAATACCCCAAAACTTAGTTGTTTACAGAATTTCAATAGTCTCGGAATAGTTTCAGATAAACCATGAGTATTATTACTCAGTTAGTCATCATGACCAGTTACCTATTCAGTTAAGCTTAGTCAGTCCATTAATCGATGTCGGTTCAGTTGGGAGTAGGATTCGGCACTGAGCGAACCTAGGGATGGTGGAATTCCTACCAGTTAGATTTTGACCCTTAGTAGTAATCTCTGAGTTATAGAACTAAGTAGCCAGCATAGGTTGAGATATCTTCCTTCCAGATAAGGGTTAACACATCTCACATGAGTTTTTCTACCAGTAAGGGTTGATAAAATGTCTTTCTGCCAGTTAGGGTTGACTCACAGCCATTGTTAGTACCCGTGGCACAGTACTAGCATCCTTCTAACTGGGGTCACAGGTTGGGCCCCAATCAGCTCAGCTTTGGGGCATGTCAATTAGATGATACCTCCCACAGTTTCAGTTTCAGTACTTAGTTCAGAATTCAGTTCAGTCTTGCTTGACCATAACATACAGTTTATCAGTTATTAGGTTATCAGATTTCAGTATTTTAGTTTATAGATTATATTCAAAACATGTTTATACTTAGTCATGCATTCTCAGTATTTATAGATTTCACGCATCTTTAGTATTTATAGATTTCATGTGTTCTATTCAGTATTTCATGTTAGTTATTTATTCAGTCAGCTATTACTCATATTCATGAAACTGTGCACATCAGCCTACCTCATTTAGCATACCAGTACATTCAAAGTACTGATCGCGTACCCTTTTTTGTGCGCTGTGATGTATCATATCATAGGTTCGGATGCTCAGTTCTTGGATCGTGCATAGACTTTCTAGCTTATCAACTGTAGCAGTGGTGAGGACTCATATTTTGAGGACAAACTATATTTATTTCATGCTTTCAGTTCAGTAGTTATATGGAGTTAGTTGGGGCCTGTCCCATCAACTCATATTCAGTCAGTATGGAGGCTTTCGGACATTTTAGATAGTCAGTCAGTTTATCTTTATTTTATCAATTTCAGACAGTTGTTTTCCAGATTCATGATTCCGTAGTATTTTCAGTTGCTAAAACCTTATGGATTATCATTTGTTTTTCCACATATGTTATTATATTATTTAGTGCTCATAGCAGGTACCAGCTTATAGGTTAACTTGTGGTCACTTGTGATTGTAAGCACCGTGTGGCGCCCAGGGTGTACTCTCGGGGTATTATAGAAAAGCACAAATTCTTTTTTTTTATCACTATATTTGTTAGGTATCGCTTTTAACACTGCTCCCTATCCTTCAAGGCTTCTATCTGTCTCGACTATTAGGTAGAAAGTTTCCAATGGCATAGCCAAGTCTGGGATTTGTTGTATCATGCTTTTAAAATTTTGAGCTAATTTTATGTCTTCTATATTAAAATTCTTCTGCCCTGTAGATCCGATTTTTGGATGTAACGGATCGGCTACCTTTCCTAAATCCTTAATAAAGTTTCGGGCATAATTCAATAACCCTATAAATCTTTGTAATTCTTTTGTTTTATCCAGCTTGTCTGGCATTTTCAAATATTTTTTCGCTATATGCGGTTGTAGTTTTATTCTTCCATCCCCAATTACTCCTAGGAAATTAATGTTACTTTTGCGTAATTTCATTTTCTTTTTATAAATAATAGCTAGTGAAATAGTTCACGCTTTGCGCGATTCTGAATACCTCATGCTCTATATAATTTTTTAAAAATCTAAGTTAGTTTTAATACACAAATTTATATATATTAAGGTTGGAGTTTTAATATTTTTTTCAAAATTAACACTTTCTTTTCGTCCAATAGAGAATGAATGTTATCATACTTTTTATAAGAAAAGTTTGATCTCCCTTTCGCCCAAATGGAAAAATACTTTTCATTTTTCTGACTTAATTAATTCAAAGATATCTTTTTTAAAAAATATTTTTGTCAATTGATGGTGTACAATGATAAAAAGAATTATAGTAAATCTGAAAGATTGAGATGAAATTGGAAAACAAAACATAAAAGAAAGAATTTAAGAATATTCATTAAGAACCCTCTTAGACTGAGAGTGGATTTTTGAGAAAAAATTGAATGTAATTAACTACAATCCCATACCGTTACAACTTAAAAATAAACTAAGCAATTAATGTTAAAGTAAAAAAATACTCCACTAATAATCTAGGGTATTCATTTCTAGAGTAATAATTTTCCAACCTATAACTCATTCAATAATATTATTGGGTTGTCTTCGTTTTTATGGTACAAAAGAGAAGAAAATACTCTGTCCTATATTAATTGATTTTTTTTACACATTTTAAGAAATTTTAAATAGGAAGGTAATTTTACTAATTCTCCCTTTTAAAAAATATTTTGCAAACTTACAAACAAGTGTGAACACTTACAAAAAATATTAATTGTAAGATAATAGAGTATGAAAAAAAAATTATTAATACTTTCTTGATTTAATAAAGTGACCAACTAATATGAATAACTACTTTTAATAAAATGACCAACTAACATGGGTCGTATGAAATACTCATGGTCTCCTTTTGTTTTCTTTCGTTCCATCTTGATACTTTTTGCATGGTTCCTTTGTTATAGTCAAATAATATAAATTTTGATCAACAATTTAAGATGTATTGTTTAATCAAATTAAAAAATGAAAATTGCAATATAGAGTACTTTTCATATAGTTTTTGAATATTCAAATTTTAATTTTAAAAATGTAGATTAATCTAATCAAATTTAGCTTTAAAAATTAGTTAAATTGACTCAAAAAAATGAAGCATGTACTTAAAAAATAGAGGGAGTATATCAATTTGTAATCCTCATTATAATATCAATAAGAGCAAAATTCTAATTTATTAATTCTTTCACTGTGAATCTTATCACCTCCTATGATACTAAATATGGCTTTGGGATATGATCATTTATAAATTCTTCCAAATCAAATTTGTATTGTTTTTTCAATTCTGTCACATAAGCCATAAGTCGTATTTTCATTAATATTGTCTATCATCATGTTAATTTTGGAGTGATATTCTCACAAAAAAACTTCTGACAAATGCTAATTAGTATCACTAAAGAAAACTGAAATTTCAAATTAAAAGATTATGAAAGTATATATCATGCAATTTCATGATCAAGAATGCAAGTAGAAAGAACCCTCAAGATTATTCAAGAGTAATGATTAAAATTTCATAGTAAGCGCAAAAATATTTTTATATAATCCACATAAAATAACATAAGTTACAAACTTAATTAATAAAAATGAAAATGATTAGAAAGCTAATAGATTTTTAAAAGATACTATTATACAGTTTTTTAATCCACTTTGCTACTCTAATTTTTAAAATAATCAATATCGATTCCTTCTTATATAACATCATATGATGAAGAAAAGAAAGTTAGGATAAAAAGATTAACATAAAATGAAAAATAAAGCCAAAAACTACCTACAGTTCGATTTTATGTATTTTCTTTTTAAATAAAAGCACTCAATTTGAGTTCTGTCCCTTTTCCCTCCTCTTCATTTTATGGATTCATAAAATTATCACAACGATGACAAATTTATTTCATAATAGGAATGCTACGAAAGAATAAAAATTTAATTAAGAAAAATGCTCCAAATCATTAAATTTTCATCAAAGAAAATAAAAATAATAATAAACAAATACAGAACAACTATCCAACTAAATAAAAAATTTGATAAAAAATACAAATTTGTTTGATTTTTTCATGACAATATTTTATATTCCTGCTTCTTTCTCCTCTTCACTATGCCCATCTTCTTCTTCATTCATCAACCTAACTAAATATCACATCAAAATCGCTAAAATAATAATTTATTAATATTAATGTATAAATAGAAGCCTGAAGAATATATATCTGAACATTCATAAAAAATAATCAATATTTAGACAATTTAATTTGAAGGAATGAGGAAGGAAAAAAAAGAGAAAATAGATAAACTGTCATTGAGATGGGCCACATTAATTTAAAGAATTATTTTTTCACAATATGATACTCCGTACAAAAAAATACTACTTGGGTATGAATAATTCTACAGTTTCACACTCTTTTTTATGCTGCATCATTCCAGTCTGCGTCTCCTTCTGTTCCTGCTTAGAAAATCTACAAATTACAAACTGTAATATAGCAAAAAATAATAAAAAAAAATAGGAAAGCAAATATGTCATAGAGATAGAATGCTGATAACTTCTTATTACTATTAAATTCATTAGTCACTTTTATCTTTTTGTCATTCATATCTATAATCTATATCTATATCTATATCTCTATCTATAATATATTAAAAGCCTGAACACCCTTAGAAAAGTGATTTGAACTTTTTGTCCTTCATTAAAAGACCCTTATTTAGACAAAATTATCTTTTCACTATTTTTTAAATTTATTATTTAATTATTTTTTATTATATTAACTAGGCTTCCTAAAATATATGACACTCCTAAAATATATGGTAGGAAAATTAACTAATATTTTTCTTTCTACTAGACTTCCTAAAATATATGAGACTCCTAAAATATATGGTAGGATAATTAGTTAATATTTTCTTTTCTACTGTTCAATTAGAAAAATACTCCTAAAATAGGACTCTATTAAGGAAATACTTCTATAAATATTGAGATGTACGTTAAACTAGAGAACAAATTGGTTTGCCTATTAGAAGAATATGATTGATGCTCATCTAACTTGATTCGGTTGCATGTCTAGATTGGTGGATGCTTGATTTTCTAACCCTCAACTTCTTTATTATTTTTGTCAGCATAATAAAATTCAAACATGTGTGTATATATAAATATCTTTTTTTTTCATTCAAAATTATTCTTTAGGGTCAAAATTTTTGCTCAGATAAGAATTAGTTGGATCAAAATTAAAGTTTTGTGATCATTATTATATTATTTTTTTAATAATTTACAGGTCGTAGATGAATGTCGGTTGACTTTGAAGATTTTCTTGCGTAAAGATTAGGTTTAATTGTATTGTCTTGATATCTTTATTATCTTATTGTTTTATTTTAATTTACATATGTTAGTTAAATTTGAGTTGACTTTGAAATTTTTGTTTAGGTAAATGTTAGGTTTAATTGTATTATCGTAATATCTCTATTAGTCTGTTATTTTGTGGTAGTTTATAGTCCGTAGATGAATCTCAATCGGCTTTGAGAAATTTTTGTGTAAAATTTAAGTTTAATTGTATTATTTTGATATTAATTTTATCGTATTATTTTGTTGTAGTTTACAAGTGATAGATAAATGTTGGTCGACTCTGAGGAATTTTTTTTATGTAAAGTTAGATTTAGTTGTATTATTTTGATATCTCTTTTATCTTATTATTTTGTTATTGTTTACAGGTGGTAGATGAGTGTCAGACGACTTTGAGAAAATTTTTGTCTGTAAAGATTAGATTTAATTATATTATTTAGATGTCTCTATCATTATATTGTTTTGTTGCAATTTACAGAAGGTAGATGAATACCGATCGACTTTTAAAAATATTTTTGATAAAGGTTAGGTTTAATAAATAAATTCTCCATCTTTACATACTCAAAAGATAATAAATTTAATTACTATATTCATCTTTATTATTTCACCAAATATCCTATTTACTGTAATGTTTGAACTCATTAAAGTGAGATACATGTGCAAGGCGCGTACACCTAAACTAGTTAAAATCAAATATATAAGGAGCGTAAGTTTAAGCAAGAATCTGATGATGAACAAGAGAAAAACCATTATATTGCAATAACACAACATTCTGTCGAAATTGAGAGCAAATTTTATGTATATATAAATATATATACAGTAAAAATAAAAAAAAGAACCAATTATATAGCATAATGACGACAAGAGAAAAAAAATTAGAGACACAATAAGAAAAAAAATAATAAGTGAAGATGGCAAATATGATTTGGTATTCACCCATTAGTATTGGTACTTATAGAAGATTTAATGTTACTTAATGAGAATATAAAAAGATGCAGGAGGTGAAAAAGTTGTAACTCACATGAAATCACAATGCTAATTGAATGTATGAATTAATCACAATGTTAAAATGGCATGACTAACCATTCAAATATATATATATATATATATATATATATATATATATATATATATATATATATATAACTTAAACCTTTTGTAAATGCCCTAAATGTTCCCTCATACTATTACTAAAAACTAGAATATCATCTACATAAACTAATATAAAATTCTTATAATTCCCAAAATTATGATCCATTTTTCTTTGGAAAATTGGGGGTGTTGTCTTTAGTCCGAATTGCATGACTAACCATTCAAAATGTCCTTCAGGACATGTAAAATCTGTCTATTCTATGTTGTCTTCATGTATGTTAATTTGTTAGTACCCAGATTTTCAGTCGAATTTACTGAATACTTTTCTTCCGTGAATTCTATTTATTAGTTATGTTTTATCTGGTAGCTTATATCCATCCATAATTGTATTATCATTAAGTCTCTTGTAATTTATTACCATATATATATATATATATATATGTATGTATGTATATATATATATATGCATTATAGTTTACAAGTCGTAGATGAATGTCGGTTGGCTTTGAAGAATTTCTTGTGTAAACGTTAGGTTTAATTGTATTGTTTTAATATCTTTATTATATTATTATTTTATTATTTTATTTTAGTTTCTAGATGCTAGATGAATGTAGGTCGGTTTTGAATTTTTTTTAGGTAAAAGTTAGGTTTAATTGTATTATCATAATATCTCTATTAGTTTGTTATTTGTGATAGTTTACAGTTCGTAGATGAATCTCGATTGGCTTTGAGAATTTTTCATGTGTAAAATTTAAGTTTAATTGTATTATTTTGATATCACTTTTATCGTATTATTTTGTTGCAGTTTACTGGTGATAGATAAATGTTGGTCGGCTCTGAGAATTTTTTTTTATGTAAAGGTTAGATTTAGTTGTATTATTTTGATATCATTATTATCGTATTATTCTGTTATTGTTTACAGGTGGTAGATGAGTGTCGGACGACTTCGAGGAAATTTTTGTGTGTAAAGATTAGATTTAATCGTATTATTTTGATGTCTCTATCATTGCATTGTTTTGTTGTAGTTTATAGATGGTAGATGAAAGACGATCGACTTTTAAAAATATTTTTTGTAAAGATTAGGTTTAATAAATAAATTCTCCATCTTTACATACTCAAAAGATATTAAATTTAACTATTATATTCATCTTTATTATTTAAACAAATATATTATTTAGTGTTATATTAGAACTCATTAAAGTGTGGTACACGTGCAAGACGCGTACATCTAAACTAGTTATGTAAAATTATAAGAGGTGTATATTATATTCATATACATTATACAAATATTATACAAAAAAGTTGATTCTCCTATTTGAATTGACTTATTTTAAGTGTTTAAATTGTTTTTATACACTTCTATAATATTCGATTAAAATAAAAAAAATACTTTCAAACACTTTTTTTAATCAAATTTTTGTGGTTGTTAAGCTATTTTATTTATCAAAACCAAAGCCCAAACAAACGTCTGGACTTGGGCCGAAATAAAAACATAAGGTAAATAATACAAAAGTGAATGGCCTAGCCACGTAAACAATGACCTGTTTGAGTATATTAAAAATAAACTTCTCCAGTACTCAATCTTCAGTAGTTGACTTTCCAAATTCTTCAAAAATCCCAAAATGCATCATCTCAGGTGCCATCTGATCTTGTAATTCCGTCGTCTCCTTTGGGTTATCCGTGATGTTACACCTCTACGATCAACAATGCTTCCTACACAAGAAACTTCATTACTTGAAGGTAAAATCTTTAGCTTTGTCTTCATTAATCTCTGTGTTAGCTCTATTTTGACTGTTTTTTCGCTTAGGTGTTTGGTGTTTGACCACTGAATTGTGGAGTATTAGGACTGTATCAACCGGGCTCAGCTCCCTTACCTGTAATACCTCATAAACCATACTTACTCCTTTTCTTATGTTGCTTCCTTGTAACCCATCTCTTTTTACGATTTTGCAGCTGATCGAAAAATTTCCATTGTCGCAGGGTAAGGCTTGAGGTTGACCTCCTTGCTTTATGGCTAAGTCTGAACACCGGTCTTCTTTCTTTTTGGTGAAAATTTGTGTATGTAAACATAGCTTAGATAAACTAGTTTAGCAGCTTTTATGCCTGTGTAGATCCAGCATATATTTGTGATTCTACTGCTGTAGCTTTGCTATTTCCTTACTTTTTTTCTGTGCATGTGACTCCTGGGAATGTTTATGCTTATTATGGATGGATTTTCCTTGTGCTTATCCTTATTGTTGGTATCTTCCACTTATCAGCATTTAGGATCTTTCTTCCTCTTAATGGTAACTCTGTGAAATTGTGAAACTGTTTGCTTCTGCTAAACTCTTAGGCATAATTAGCAAGATAATCTGCTAATTGATTTCCTTCCCTAAAAATGTGTTGCATTTTGATGTTTTGCCTCAACACTTCCTTCTTAATCTCCTCAACAGTCTCCACAATCTCCCAAGGAACTTTCCGTACTTTCATTAAAAAATTAGGCATAGACAGAGTCTGTTTCAATAACTTTCTCTTGAACATTCCATTTAGATAGACATTTTACTGCCTCCAGAATGGCCTTTGCTTCTGCTTCCATGTTAGTTGCTTGTCATATTACTCCAGCCTCAGGATGAATTAAATCCCCTTGATGATCACGTAAACAGAAACCATATGAACTAAGACCAAAATTGCCTTTGCTAGCTCCATCTGTGTGCACTTTATTCCTCCTACTATTGGCATCTCCCACTTGACCACATAATAATGTAACTTAGGCTTATGTAACACCCCGAGACTACCCCTGGACGTTACACGGTGCTTAGGACTACAAGTGATCCCAATCTAACCCTTATACTAGCATAACTCGTGAGCAACTAATTTAAATACATTAAACTGGAAATAATAAGCGGACGAAATGTATTTAGCTAAACATCTTCAAAACAAAACCATTAAAATAATTACAACTCTGGTTATATGTAATGCTCCGAAATCTCATCCCGAAATGTCACACGGTGCTTAAGGCTACAAGTAGTCCCAAGCTAACCCTTTGAGCCTGTTACTACTTCTACCACTTACTTTAGGATGACTAACCAAACAAAAAATGTTACATTATATCAAAATAGAACTGAAATCATTGAAAACAAATGTCTGTATATCAAATACTAGAAATCTGGAACAAAACTTCAACTGACAGTCTGACAAACCTTTACTTACTAAGAACTAGAGAGTCATTAGGACAAACCCCCAATTGAGTCAACTGGACTGAAAAGAAATAATCAACTACTATAAATACTGAAAACAAGGGATTAGGTTCTCGAACCGTGAGGACTCACCAACTGCTGATGTGTAGATAAAGGTACTCGAAGATCACTGTCACTGCTGAGATTGAGCACCTGAACATATATTATGAGACAATGTAGCACACAGACGTATATGTGGATCAGTACTTTGAGGATGTACTGAGTATATGGAGGTGTATGCTACTTAAAACAACAATATCATCAATCTTTATAAAAATCATGCATGCTGATATAACTGACTCACATAGCTTGAATAATCTCAAAAAATGTATATCTCGTAAATTATGAATAATGGAATGCATAGTATAAATTTCGTGAGTCAATATACTATTTCTGAAATCTGTAGTTCTATTCCCTTCTCAAAACATATAAACTAAGTGGTAAAGTGCTCATCTCTGTATCTGAGAGCTAAGACTGTAATTTTAAAACTGAGTCATTAAAAAATCTAACTTTGCAAAAACTGCAAAAAATATTTTCTCAATCAATTTTCTTTTCAACGATCAATTTTTCTTTTTAAAGTTAGTCAAAAGAATCATTTTCAAATAGTCGGGATAACCGCAAGTTAGCGAAAATTTTAGGTGTCTTAAAAACCTTCCTAAAATGTTAATAAGAACCTCTTACCCGGGATTTTCTTACAGGTCTAAGTCTTTTTCTGTTTTTAGACTTAGGATTTTATTTTAAAAAGTTTTCTTAATTTCTTTTCAAATTAATTAAGTGGTGACTCTGTAATTCGTTAAATTATTTCAAACTTTTCTTTAAAGTTTCAAAATAGTTGGAAAATTCAAAACCAATGTTTTCCAACCCTTCTAGTTAAAAAAGGGATAAAACACTAACTGACCTGACACTTTCTCATAATCCCTCAAGAGCTTCATAATATTTCTAATAGACTTATTCTGTTCTGAGCAAAAAAGAATGGTGTCATCTGCATATGTGTAATGACCCAAAAATGAGGGTCATGATGACACTTGTCGCGGCGTACCTTGACAAGTAAGCCTATCACTCAAACTGATACGAAAAGAGGAAAAAAATAGAAATATCCCAAGGAAAGACTTCTAGACCAAAGCGGAACTATATAAATAATCATAACATTGCAGAAAAAACTTATCCAAAATACCAATCATGCCCAAAACCAGGTGTCAATAGTGAAGAACTAATGGTGCAATCCAAGAGTCAAATACATCAGAAAAATAACCATTAAAGGAATAATATCTATCTCCGAATACTAATAAAGATATAACTACTTTAGAAAGATAGAGGTGAACTTCGAACGCATAAATATCCAACCGCTACCTTGGAAGCTCTAACAATCGCCCGAGTCAAGAAATCTGAGGAGCACTAGAGCTAGGACCTGCACCGAAAGAGCGTAGTAGGCATTAGTACAGTCCACTTGTATTCAGTAGGTATCATAGGCCGACCAAGCAAAGTAGTAAATAAAGCATACAAAATATACACTAAGAGCACGTCACCTGCAATCAGAAAATGTCCCACAACGGTAGCCCACATCGTTTGCACTAACAGTTCTAATATATATATCACATATATTACAATGACATACCAAGATATAGAACACAAGTATACATTATGTCACATATAAATAGAACAATAGAGAACATGTAGTTATAAGATCATCAAATACAATTAAAGGAAGATAAGACAAATACATAGATGACAAGTCAATAAAGCAATACAACACAACATAAACACAATAAAGTAAGTGCAATGTATGTGATGATGATGATGATGCACGAGGTCGTCGCACAACCTTTGAGATTGTCGCACAATCCTCGTATACACCTACGGAGCTAAAGATTCCCGACATAGGACCCATAGAGGGTTCGTCAAACTATATACAATCCACATATCTTATATCTCCTTTCCGATATATCCCTCAGAAAAGGTTTTATAAGGTATTACAATATCTTTTAAAATGGTGTTGTCAATGTTTCTCAGATGTTGCCACGGTGGTACCAATGTTTCATGAATGAGTATGATATGAAGATGTAATGCTCACAACCAATCACAATGAGTATTTCCACAACATCCACATGATATATTTCCACAACCAACCATAATGATACTTTTCCGCAACCACATGAGCCAATATCCACTCATTATTTTCATATCATCTATGAATTTTCACATGTCTCATTTGCCAATAAAGTATGAATATAATTACAATAAACGAATGGTACCACATTAAGCATTTTAACAACACAATACAATTGTTCATATGTATTCAAGGCTATCAATATCACATAGGACCCCACACGGTCATACTTATCACATAAAATCTCAGTTTCGACAATTACATCACATATATGACCCCACACGGGCACAACACATAGATAGACATTTTCATGATTAGTTCCCACCCTTAGCATGCATTTTGTACCATCCTTTACTACCCAGCCCAGTTTGAAAAAGTTAAGCTCTAACCTACCTCGAAAGCTAAAATTGATCTGCTACACTTGAACCCGCGATCTTACTTTTCACGAACAATACCAAACCTACTAAAAACATCAAATATGAAATCTACGCATCAAAATAAAACCAACGACACCCATATTGACTACTTTTTATTCGGGGTCAAAACAGACCCCCAAAATGGGTTTTCGAAAAAGAAGGGCAAAATTAGAACTTACTTCAAAAATATGTTCCCCATATTTTTAGGAACCTACAGATGAAAACCCAAGTTAAATTGAATAAAAAATGGGGTTCAAATCGAAGAAAAATTATTTTTGAGCTTTATCGGGTAAAATCTTTGAAATCCGGGTTAAAATCAAGAATCGAAGTTGTTTTGAAGTTTAAATTGATGAAAAACTAGTAATTATGAGATAAAAATATTATCCAAGTGAAAAGAGTTAAATTTTGATTTAAAATCATGCCCTAAGATTTTTGGGGTTTTGAGGAATTTATCAAGAAATTATTAAGAAAAGGGTGAAAATAATTCTCACCCCCCAACTTTGATTAAAAAACCAAACTCTCCCCTTAACATTGAATAATAATCATACCCCCCGTCTTTATCCCATGCAATGTCTATTTTGTCCTTATAATTTTAATTCTATATTTATGTAATATCTTTTTATATTATATGTAATGAATATTTTTTTAACATGAATATTTGTAGCATTTTATTTAAGTTTATTAACTTTATACGCAAATTAATACGCTTTATAAATTTATCACAAAATTCAATATTATTTTTAAGATCCTTATTTTAGTATTATATGTATTAAAGAGTCGTTTGGTGTGAGGTATAATTATAATAATTCAGAGATAAAGTTCATGATTATTTATCCCGCGTTTAATTAGATGTATTAGGTAGTCTAAAAATTATTTGTCGCACCATTTATACCATAGTGATGAGATAAGTTACCACACATACATATTAGTATAACTTATTTTGTAATAACTAATTCCGGAATAACTTGTTTCCAAACAACCCACCCCTAAGTGTATATATACATATGTATGTACATGCATGTGCGTATATTTTCGAGTTTTATCAGTCTCTTACTAAATTTATTTTGTATTACTTAACTTTTTGATGATATAACACAATCCTTAAGAAAATTTTACTTAGAGGTATATTTTGCTAAATTAACCTTATTAATGATAATTTGAAACTTTAAATTTGTCTATACTGTTACTTTATTAGTTATTTAACACTAAAGGGTAGAAAAAAAACATAATACAATTCTCTTGATTTCACAAATTGAGCAGATAAATTAAAACATTTATTTTTAGCATGAGGATCAAGTGAAAAAAAATGATATTATCTATTGTCTATATCAGTAAATAAGCTATGATTGTCATTAATAGAGTATTACATATTTTATAATTTAGATAAATAAATATAATCTTTAAAATTTGACCTTATTTTTATTCGAGAAAAATATCTAGTATCCCCGAACTATGATCAAATTTGCTACAACACATGTCAACTTCACTGGGGTCCTATTACCCCTTAAACTAAATTTTAGCATATTTTTGTCAATCTTTTTAGCTAACGTGATACCTTTTGTCAATCATTTTAGATGGCATGACACCTTTGATATGGACTCCATTTTATGTAATAAAGGTTCCACATTAGCACAAAAAAAAATGATAAAAATACGTTAACTTTGGTTCAGGGGATAATAGGACCCCTGTGAAGTTGGAGTGTGTCGTAACAACTTTGACCATAGTTCGGTTGGTACTAGAGGCTTATCTCTTTCAGTTATTGTTTGTATTTTCTGCATTGAAATATGTTTATAAAATTAGTAGTACTTATTATTTTCACTTGTTAAAATAAATATTATAGTTTTGATTATTATTACTAAAACTAATTTTCTTATTATGCTAATTTACTTCATAAAGATCATCATTAGCTTATATATTTCTTATTTTTTTTTTCTAGAAGATAATGTTTATGTTTTTATGAAAATTTTGTTATATGAATAATGTTAATATTTTTATGAAAAATTTGTTATATGATATTTTTTAAAAATGAAAATATGATGATTTTAAAGAAGTTAAAAAAAAAATAAACAAATTGATGATAAAGGGTTAAATAGAAATTTTAAAAAGTCAATTAAGAAAAAGGGGGAGTATGATTATTGTTCAAAGTTGAGGGGGAAGTTTGATTTTTAAGACAAAGTTGGGGAGGGAAAATGATTTTGACCTTAAGAAAAGGGGTGAATTCTTACCTTAAATCCGTAATAAAACCAAGAAATAAATGTTAATATATCTTCCCAAGCTCTACAAGCTTCACTTTTAAGCTCCCAAACTATTTAGGGTTTAACTCTCAAGAGGCAAGACAAAAAATGAATAAAATCAGCTAAAAAGGGTGAAAAATCTGTTATTTATTGCAGATTTTCTGCAATAGCTGTGCAGTTTTTTTTCTTTAAGTCGAAATAGATTTCGACGGGGTATTCGGGATTCGTTCGGAGTCTGATTTATGCAAACAAACTATACAACCACACTAAATTTGACTTCCGAACATAATGGCGATATCAGATTTTTTTAAAAAAATATCTTTTTCACAAAGTTGACCCCCGAAACCCGAAATTATAATTTTTCAAACCGAGGGTCGAAATGAGATTTAAAAGACGTAAAATCATACCAAACATGCTAACACCCTAAAATCAACATTCTGGATCTACTGACGAAGTTAAATTTTTCATCCGAGGTCGTTTCGATCAAATGTGATTCTCACACCCATATTTTCAATTTTTCAACTTTCCGACCAATAGGTTGAAATGATCTCGGATGCACCAGAACCTGAACCAACGGTCTACCTAGCCTAAAATCGATATTCCGGAGCTGCTGGCGCATTCTGTTCGTCCATCCATTGTACAGATCAAAAGATATCTATATAAGTCCAAAATAAGACTCTCGAAGCCATCAAAAACCACAATATTGCATAAATGATACTAAAATGCATCGAAAATCATGTCAATCACTCCCACACCCCAAAAATATCATAATCCAACTACAGAAAGGGGTAAACAATCAAATCACATAAAATCACAAATTTCACATATTTCATCAAATTTTTAGATCATTAGATCATCCACCACTAAAAATCTAGTTCGTCCTCGAACTAAGGTAAAGAAATACCTAAATCAATGAAAATCTGGGGATAGGAACTACACATATCAGACTCAACCTCCCAAGTAGCTTCATCTACAGGTCGATGTCGCCACTGGACCTTAACCACAGGGATCACTATAGAGCGCAACCGCCTAATATCCCTAGCCAAAATGGAAACCGATTTCTCAACAAAGGACAGCCGCTCATCTAACCGAACTGACTCCCAACGAATGACATGAGACTCAACAAGAATATAGCAATGAAGCATAGAAACATGAAAACTAGATGAACAACTGATTGATAAGGAGGCAAAACCAACTCATAAGCCACATCACCAACAGTCTGAAGAATCTCAAATAGACCAATATACCTGGGGATAATCTTGCCCCTCTTCCCAAACCTCATCACACCCTTCATGGGTGAAACTCGAAGAAAAACACTATCACCAACACCAAATCTCAAGGTACAAAGTCTATGATCAGCATAACACTTCTGCATACTTTGAGCCGCTCTAAGTCTATCCTGAATGATCCAGACCCTATCCAAAGACTCACAAAGCAAGTACGTACCTCAAGATCTCACCTCTGAAACATTGAACCAACCTACTGGAGAGAAACACCGTCTACCATACAACGCCTCCAAAGGAGCCATATCAATACTGGAATGGTAGCTATTATTACATGCAAACTCTGCTAAAGCCCAATGTCGTTCCCACTGGCCACCAAAATCTATCACGCATGAGCGAAGCATATCCTCCAAAACTTGTATAGTACGCTCTGACTGGACATCAGTCTGAGGGTGAAACGCTGTACTAAGATCCACTCGAGTACCCAACTCATCCTGAAAAGTCTTCCAAAAGTGAGATAAGAATAGGACCTCGATCTAAAATAATAGACACTGGCATACCATGCAGACACATAATCTCATGAATGTATATACGGGCTAACCTCTTAGTACTGAATGAGAGCTGAAATGGAATAAAATAAGTTGAGTTGGTCAATCAATCCATGATGACCCAAAAACTGTCAGAACCATGAGATGTATGAGTCAAACCAGTCACAAAGTCCATAGTAATGCGTTCCCACTTCCACTCAAGAAAGGGTAACCTCTGAAGCAAACCACCAGGTCTCATGTGCTCGGCCTTCACCTGCTGACATCATAGGCAACTAGCCACAAAATCTGCTATATCTCGCCTCATACCACCCCACCAGTAGTGCTATCTCAAATCACAATACATCTTAGTCACACATAGATGGATAGAATATCTGGAATAATGGGCCTCCTCCAGGATCAACCTAATCCAGTTACCCACTTTTGGCATACAAACTCGGCTTCTAATCCATAAAACTCCATCTGAATTAAGTGAGGCTTCCTTAGCCTCTCCACCCAATACCTTGTCTCGAATCGACCTCAATCCAATATTATCAAACTGATGAGCTCGGATCTGCTCCATCAAAGAAGATCTAATCCACAAATGCTAAAACATGCCCGGTGTTAAAATATCAAGTCTAAGCATCTGGTTAGCTAAAGACTGAATCTCTAAGGCCAAAGGCCTCTCCTGGGTCAAAAGATGCGCTAAGCTACCCATGCTAGTCGACTTTCAACTCAAGGTATCCGCAAAAATATTAGCCTTGCCCGAATGGTAGAGAATAGCCAAGTCATAATCCTTAAGCAACTCAAGCCAACGGCGCTGCCTCATATTAAGATCTCGCTGAGTAAAGAAGTACTAAAGGCTACGATGATATGAAAAGATCTTATAATGGACTCCATACAAGTAGTGCCTCCACAACTTCAAGGTAAATACAACTGTACACAACTCTAAATCATGGGTAGGATAATTCCACTCACGAGGCTTCAATTGACGAGATGCATAACCAATTACCTTGCCCTCCTGCATTAACACAACACCTAACCCAACACCTGAAGCATCACAAAAGATAGTAAAGCCCATGCCCTTCTTAGGCAAAGCTAATATAAGAGCTAAAGTCAACAAATCCTTGAGCTTCAGGAAGCTCACCTCATAAGCATTAGACCACTTAAAAGAAATCTTCTTCTAGGTCAACTTGGTCAATGGAGTTGCAATGGATGAAAAACCCTCAACAAAACTTCGATAATACCCGTCCAAGCCAACAAAACTCTGAATCTCAGTGGGCGAAGTAGGTCTAGCCCAGTCACGAACCGCTACAACCTTGGATGGATCAACCATAATACCTTTCTTAATCACCATATGACCTAAGAAAGAAACAGACTCCAACCAAAACTTACACTTAGAGAACTTAGCATACAACTTCTCATCCCTCAATCTCTAAAGTAGAGTCCACAAATGCTCTTTATACTCAACCTCACTCTTGGAATAAACTGAGATATCATCTATAAATATAATAACAAAGGAGTCAAGATATGGTTGAAACACTTGGTTCATCAACTCCATGAATGCGGCAGGGGCATTAGTCAACTCGAAGGATATGACCAAGAACTCATAATGACCATATCGAGTCCAAAAAGAAGTTTTCAAAATATCCGAAGCTCAATCCTCAACTGTGATAACCATACCTCAAATCAATCTTTGAAAACACCACAACACCCTGGAGCTGATCAAATAAATCCTCAATGCGAGGAAGAGGATACTTATTCTTAACCGTCACCTTTTTCAGCTGTCGATAATCAATACACATCCACATAGACCCATCTTTTTTCTTCACAAACAAGACAGGTACACCCCAAGGTGAAATACTAGGTCGGATAAATCCCTTATCCAACAACTCCTGCAACTGATCCTTCAATTTTTTTAACTCTGCTGGGGCCATCCTATAAGGAGGGATAGAAATGGGCTTGGTGCTTGGCTCAACATCAATGGCGAAATCAATATCTTGATCTAGAGGCATACCAGGCAAGTTCGTAGGGAACACACCCATAAACTCACAGACAACACGGACATAATCCAAGGAAGGAGGCAAAACAACACTAGTGTCACGAATATGAGCCAAGTAAGATAAACATCCCCTCTCAACCAATTTACAAGCCTGAATATAAGATATAATCCTCCCAGGACCCAAATGAAGTATACCCTTCCAAGATATCCTTGGCACACCCAGCGAAGCTAATGTCAGGGTCTTAGCAAAATAATCTAAGACAATGTGATAAGGAGACAACCAATTTATACCCAAAATAACATCAAAATCGATCATATCTAACATAAGCAAGTCTATCAAAGTCTCACGCCTGGAAAACATTACAACACAAGATCGGTGTGACTGATCCACCACTAAAGAATCACTTACTAGGGTAGATACACGAATAGGCATGGCAAGAGGCTCACTAATAGAATTAATACCCAAAGTAAAATACACAGACACATAGGCGAAAGTCGATCTGAGATCAAATAATACAAATGCAGGCCTAAAATAAATAAAAATGATACCTGTAATAGCAATAACAGAAGCCTCTACCTCTGGTCATGATGATATGGCTTAGCTCTGCCCACAACCACCAACCGACTGAATAGCCCCATGACCACCATTATGGCCTCCACTACCTCTACCTTTTGCACCTCCGGTGAAACCCCCACCTTCCATAACTGAAATAGGAGTAGCTCTAAATACACGATGGTGACAGTCTTTGGCCAGATGGCCAAATTCATCACACAAAAAGCAACCTCTAAACTTGTCCTGACGGTGCACCCTTCTAGCGCTTTCTCGAGATGCTTGATAGGTAGATCTATACATACCCGAATGACCCTCTACATTCTAAAATGTCTCCCCAAACACTATCATCTAAGTCATGGATCGCTAAAAATAAGAGGCAAAATAAGTCTAGCTAGCTGAGATCCTGATTGTGGGGGTGACATATATGAGGGTTGCACTCTATATCCCAAAATACCATACTCTAATATCAGAACTAATAAAGAAATAGTACTCGAGGTCTGAAGAGTATCCAAAGCTAAAGTAGGTGCAACCGAAGAAATACCATCACCAAAATCTGGCACAAGTGGAGGTACCATAATCGTAGTTGGGGAAACACCAAATGAACTCAAAGGAGTACCCTCTAAATGGGTCAAAAGATGAATCAACAATCCCTCCAAGACTGAGGTAGTGGAGCTGAACCTGCTCTTCTAACCTGTCCAACACGAGGCTTAAGGGAGATCCCTCAAGCAATCCTCCTAGATGGGGCTGATCCATGGGCTCGTCCACTCTCTCGAGTCCGTCCACGACTCGAGGCTCGCCCTTTGGGTAAAGGCTCTACATCTCTGATCACACTAGACCTAGTCGACACCATCTGCGTTGAAAGAGTGAAACACAACTCAAAACATAGGGTATGAAAGAACTTCACACGATAAAGAATAAAATGAAAAAAGTTTCCTAAAGATGTTCTATAGCCTCTTGAAGAGAGATACAAACGTCTACGTACCGATTTGCAGGACTCTATTAGACATCCCATTCTTACACTGTTGAGACAATGAAACTTGGCTGCTCTGATACCTATTTGTCATGACTAAAAAATGAGGGTCATGATGGCACTTGTCGCGGCGTACCTTGATGAGTAACTCTATCACCCAAACTGATACGAAAGGAGGAAAAAAATAAAAATATCCCAAGGTAAGACTTCTAGAACAAAGTGGAATCATATAATAATTATAACAATGTAGAAAAAACTTATCCAAAATACCAATCATACCCAAAACCAGGCGTCAATAGTGTAAGAACTACTAATGCAATCCAAGAGTCAAATACATCAAAAAAATAACTACAAAAGGAATAATATCTGTCTCCGAATACTAATAAATACATAACTACTTTAGAAAGATAGAGGTGAACTTTGGATGCATGGATATCCAACCGCTACCTTGGAAGCTCTAACAATCGCCTGAGTCAAGAAATCTAAGGCGCACTCGAGGTAGGACCTCTGAAAGGGCATATTAGGCATGCGTACGGTTCACTTTTACTCAGTAGGTATCATAGGCCGACCAAGCAAAGTAGTAAATAAAGCATACAAAATATACACTAAGGGCACGTCACCTGCAGTCAAAAAATATCCCAGAACAGTAGCCCACATCGCTTGCACTAACATTTCTAATATATATATCACATATATTACAACGACACACCAAGATATAGAACACAAGTATACATTATGTCACATATAAATAGAATAATAGAGAACATGTAGATACAAGATCAGCAAATACAATTAAAGGAAGATAAGACAAATACATAGATGACAAGTCAAAAAGGCAATACAACACAACATAAACACAATAAAGTAAGTGCAATGTATGTGATGATGATGATGATGATGATGATGCACGAGGTCGTTGTACAACCTACGGGATCGTCGCACAATCCCCTATACACCTACGGAGCTAAAGCTTCCCGACGTAGGACTAATGGGGGGTTCGTCAACCCGTATACAATCCAATTATCTCATATATCCTTTCCGATATATCCCTCAAAAAGGGTTTTATAAGGTGTTACAATATCTTTTAAAAATGTGTTGTCAGTATTTCTGAGATGTTGCCACGGTGGTACCAATGTTTCATGAATGAGTATGATATGAAGATGTAATGCTCACAACCAATCACAATGAGTATTTTCACAACAACCACATGATATATTTCCATAACCAACCACAATGATACTTTTCCACAACCACATGAGCCAATATCCACTCATTATTTTCATATCATCCATGAATTTTCACATGTCTCATTTTCCAATAAAGTATGAATATAATCACAATACACCAATGGTACCGTATTAAGCATTTTAACAACACAATACAATTATTCATATGTATTCAAGGCTATCAATATCACATAGGACCCCACACGGTCATACATATCACATAATATCTCAGTTTCGACAATTACATCACATATAAGCCCCCACACAGGCACAACATATATATAGCCATTTTCTTGATTAGTTCCCACCCTTAGCATGCATTTTGTACCATCATTTACTACCCAGCCCAGTCTGAAAAAGTTAAGCCATAACCTACCTCGAAAGCCAAAACCGATCCGCTACACTTGAACCTGCTACCTTACTTTTCACGAATAATCCCAAACTCCAGTAAAAATATCAAATATAAAATCTACACATCAAAATAAAATCAACGACACCCATATTGACTACTTTTGATTCGGGGTCAAAACGAACCCCCAAAATGGATTTCCGAAATAGAAGGAAAAAATTGGAACTTTACTTCAAAAACACGTTCTCCATATTTTTAGAAATCTACAACTGAAAACCCAAGTTAAATCGAGTCAAAAATGGGGTTCAAATCAAAGAAAAATCATTTTTGAGCTTTACCGGGTAAAATCTTTGAAATCTGAGTTAAAATCAAGAATTGGAGTTGTTTTGAAGGTTAAATTGATGAAAAACTATTAATTATGAGATAAAAATATTATTCAAGGGAAAAGAGTGAAATCTTGGTTTAAAATCATGCCCTAAGATTTTTGGGGTTTTGAGGAATTTATCAAGAAATTATTAAGAAAAGGGGTGAATTCTTACCTTAAATCCATAATAAAACCAACAAATAGATGTTAATCTATCTTTTCAATCTCCCACAAGCTTTACTTTTAAGCTACCAGACTATTTAGGGTTTAACTGTCAAGAGTCAAGATGAAAAATGAGCAAAATGAGCCAAAAAGGGTGAAAAATCTGCTATTTAATGCAGATTTTCTGCAATAGTTGTGCAATTTTTTTTTCTCCTCAAGTCGAAATGGATTTCAACGGGGTGCTCGGGATTCGTTCGGAGTTCAATATATGAAAACGAACTATGCAACTATACTAAATTCGACGTTCCAGACGCGATGGAGTTATCAATTTTTTTTTAAAATATCGTTTTCACAAAGTTGACCCCCAAAATCCGAAATTAAAATTTTTCAAATCGAGGGTCGAAATGAGATTTAAAAGCCGTAAAATCATACCAAATATGCTAACACACTAAAATCGATATTTTGGATCTGCTGGCGAAGTCGTATTTTCCATACGAGGTAATGTGGATCCCGCACCCATATTTCTAATTTTTCAACTTTTCGACCAATAGGTCAAAATGAGCTCGGGTGCACCGGAACCCAAACCAAAGATCTAGCTAGCCTAAAATCGATATTACAAAGCTACTGGCGCAATCCATTCGGCCATTTGTCGCACGGATCAAAAGATATCCATATAAGTCCAAAATAAGGCTTTCGAAGCTATAATAAATCACAATATTGTATAAATGATACCAAAATGCATCGACAATCATGTCAATCACTCCCACACCTTAAAAATATCATAATTCAACTATGGAAAGGGGTAAAACAGTGAAATTATACAAAATCACAGATTTCACCTATTTCATCAATTTTTTAGGTCGTTACAATATGAAAGATGGTTAATTTGTTCACTCTATTTGGGAAGACCAAAACCAATAAAATCTCTATCCTCCATAAGATATTTAAGCCTCTAGCTAAAACCTCTAGTATAATGATAAACAAAGTGGGATATAGTGGATCTCCTTGTTTAAGACCTCTACTAGAAGAAAAATAAATAAAAGATTGCTCAATAGCTAGTATAGAATACCAATTATTTGAAATCAACCTCCATATAATATCTATCATTCTTTCTTCAAATCCAAACTTCATGATCTTTGTTAAGTAAACCCATGAAACCCTATCATAAGCTTTTGTCATGTCTAATTTGACTACCACATTGTGATACTTGTTTCTCTTATTGATGTCCCTAATTATTTCCAGCGCCAGAAGGACATTTTCTGCAATACTTCTTCCTTTCATAAAGCATGTTTGACTCTTAGAGATTATTCTGTGCAACACCTCCACAATTCTTCCATAAATTACTCTAGAAATTATTTTATTAGTAAAAGTGCTCAAACTAATAGGCCTGAGGTCTAAGAATTTACTAACCTGGTCTTTTTTTGGAATGAGTACCAAGTTTGTATGAGTTACATATCTTGGTAGCTCATATCTACAGAAAAAATCCATGACCATATTCATCATCTCATTTTTAATAATTTCCCAACTAGACTGATAGAAACCATCTGAGAAGCCATCTGGACCACAAGCACTATCTTTGTTAAGATAAAAACATTATCCTTAACTTCCTCTAATTCTGGTTCTTTAGTCATATGCTCCGCCTCTTCATCACTGATTAAAGTAGGAATTATATACAACATTGAGTAATTTCCAGTAAAATTGTTCTGAAACACTCTAAATGTTTCTTCCCTAATATCCTGTTGATTTTCCAGAAGCACACCTTGATTATTTCCAGTCTTCTGAATCTGCAATTTATTTCTTCTTCCCCTTACATAGGCATGGAAAAATTTAGTATTCCTTTCCCCATTTTGGAACCACTGCATTCATGCTTTTTGTTTTCAGTATTCCTCCTCAATACTCTAAAAATTCTGCAGCTCTGCCTTCACTTTTCTTAATTCCTCTCTATTTTATTTGAGGGATTAATCTCAATCTGGACTTCTTTCATTCTGACTACATCTTCCAAAGTGGCAAGATTTTTAAATAAATCACCATAAATAGTCTTACTCTACAGGGTTAAAGATTTCTTCAACTTCTTAAGCTTCTCATTAAAAATAGAAAGACGATCCCTCTACTTTTAACTCCTAAACCTTCTTAATAACACCTTTATATGACTGATGCTTATTCCAAAAGTTAAGAAATCTGAAAGATTTAATAGTTGGAATCAATGATGACCTACAAATCACATGTAGAGGTGTATAGTCAGATCCACCCCTTATCAGATATTGCCCTTCACTCTTAGGGAATTCCTGATGGAAAGCAATGTTCCCTAGAACTCAATCATGTTTTTTAAAACATTATCTTCCTCAATTCTTCCATTCCACCAAGTATAGGCACTTTCTGTAAATCTAATCTCACTCAAGGAACAATTGTTATCACATTGTGCAAAATATGTAGTTTCCTGATGAGTGACTGGTAAACCACCCAACTTCTCTGCTTGATCAAGAATAACATTAAAATACCCTCCCATTATCTATGGAACATTCACATCTTCAGCCAGATTCTCCAATTCTTCCTATAACTCTAATCTCTCCAGAGCAGAACTTCTCGCATAAATGGAGGTTATGACAACTCTATTCAGATTAACTAGATGAGTAAATTCAATTGTTTGCTATTTTTGGGAATCTAATAATATCTCCCCTTTCTATTCTTTATTCCCAAAAACCCATATTTTCCCTGAGAAGTTAACTACTGCATTCTCCATTTTTAGTTTTCTCCTGTATTCTTCTAATTGTTATGGTCCTTGAAAAGGTTCCATAATAGCAATTAAAGAATAGTGGTATCTCCTCTTTAGATCAATAACTCTATCAAAATAATTTTGAGTTTGTATCGATTTAAAATAAAATGTTTTCACACATTCTTTGGATTGAAAAGGTTTAGCTGAACTACTTCTTGTCTGCATTTGGTTACCCTTATTTGAAAAGTTTCTACCTTTTATTCCACCACTCTTTAAAGCTTTTGTGTTCCTAGGAGATAAATCCCCATTTTCACTAACTTCTTTGATATTTTCATGCAAATCATTATCCTCATGTTGATCTCTGATTTCTTCTCCATTCAAATTATGAATCAAAGAACTATCTGGAGAGGTACCAGTATCAAAGATCTCATTGTACTCCTTCTCCTCTATATATGGTTCCTTAAGAGGTGTATTCAAATTAATTAAGCGAACTTTCTCATCCCCTTTATCCGTGTCTCTTTGTTCATTTGTACCACCCTTACTTGTACGCACTGTTGCTGAGTGCTTATCTATCAGTTGTTGCTCCCTATCCACCAAATTGTCCTTTGTCCTGTTCTCCTTGTCTTCATGAGTGTTTTTTTTATTTTCCTTAGTTGTTGTGCTTCTTGTAACTTCTCCCCTTCACCCATGGTTTTCTCTATATCTTTTGTAATATTTCTTTGTTCTGACCCTTGTGAGAGTATCACCAGTTCATCATTGTTTATGTTTTCAATCCTAGCTCCAAAAAATTCTTCAACCCACTTTCTTGTACCACGTTTCTGGTTTTCCTCCTCCCTTTTCTTTGAATCTTTGTTGGATACAGTTTGAGAGTGGTTATCCTTTTCATCATATACATTGAGCACATTAAACTTGTTTCCCATATTTATCATGTCCTCCTTTCGACCCTCGCTTGGATTCCATCTCTGAGCTAAACCTTCTCTGTATGCACCTCTACCTCTTCTTACTCCACCTCTATGCCATTGCTGTTCATTTTTGTCTAGGATTTTATCTAATTCTTTTGCTTTTGTATTCTCCTTTATTGCCTTTTGCTGAAATTGTCCTTCACCTACCTGCTTATCTTTCCCTGCCTTCTCGTTTATCTGCCCCTCTTTAATTTTTTCTCCTGGATATAGTTCAGAGTGCAAAATAAAACATTCCTTCTCATTATGTCCCTGCAACTTACAATTTTTACAATATTTCGGGAGATAATCATGCTTAATAGTGATCCACTTGGCTACTATTTCTCCTGTTTTCTTCTTAATTCCTATATTAACTCTCTTTGAAAAATCTCCAAGAAGGTCTATCTCAACTTTAACTCGTGCACAACTTGGTCTTATTTTATTACTCATTTCCATGTCCACCTGGAAAGGCTTACCAACTGCTGATGCTATTGAAAAAATAGTTCTTTTCCAAAGAAATTAGGTGGCAATGAAGGTAGTGAAATCCAAGCAATTGCAATTGTCTTTTCTTCTTCCAGATCAAACAATGGATCCCACTTAAGAGTTCTCATAAGGTAGTTCCAATTACGATGAGCAATATAAAAAATGGGTTTTGATAATAGATTAACGTAATCCTCTATCCTGGAGGCTCTAATTAGCATATATCTATTACTACCTTCATCCCATTTTATGTGTCGCTATTTAATCAGGCACGGAGTTTAAGAAATAAGTGATGACTTTGTGAAGTTTACAAAATTGCCCCTTTTAAAGTTTTTTTAATATTTATTTTTATTGACTTTTCATAATAAATGGGACCAACTAAGGATAAAATAGGAATGATGTCATTAAATAGTTACTAAATAAGGAAATGTGACATTCTTTTTGGGACAGTCCAAAAAGAAAATAACGACACATAAAATGAGACGGAGGGAGTACTCAACAAACTAATATTGGCATCCCCCTTGAGTTCACATTATTTTGCAATCAATTTCCTAAGATCTTGGATGTCAGGCCATCTATATGAAAATTTCCCAATGACTGCATATTCCAAATATTCAATGACAATCATCTGATTAATCTTTTTTTTCTTCCCAAATAACCCTCGATTCTCCATGCAAAAACGTGATAGGCTTCATAGCTATAGGAGCATGTTTCTGTTTCACTGGTTGTAGTTTAGTTGCATAGTTCATACATACTTCGTTGGCTCTTGTTATTGATGGTAGTGGTTAAACATCCTCCAACGGAGAATGACCAACGAAATCATTGCCATGGTCGTCGATGATGATGGGTTTGCTTTTTTTTTTTTCACTTATTTTTTAGCCAAAAGTCATAAATTGAAAATCCCCGACTTAATGGCATAAATAGAAAATCCCTGACTTCAAAATCAAAAGCCTATCGAAACAGGCTCATAATCTTTTCTCATGGAATTGACCCTGCCAATTATTTTCTCCTCATTCTTTCTATCTAAGGAATTTTTAGAGGCAAAAGGTTTGCATGATAGAGCAGGTAAACATAGATACTACAAAGGATGTTCTTCAAATATGATGAGTCTTACAGAAAATGGAACAAACTGAAGGGTTGTATGGGTTGCTCCTCAAGTTATGAAACTGTTCCCAAACTCAGACACACCACAAGAACTAGGAGTAAAATAAAGAAGAAATGCAGGAATACATTAAAAGAAAGGACACAAGATTTTTATGTGGAAACTCCTTGCTCAGGAGAGAAAATCTATGACCTTCCTCCGAAATTTCTAAGCTCCACTATATTCAAGCAACTTCTTGAATACAGACTTCAAGTATTAACCTTCTAATCCTTTGTTTCCTAGCAATAACTCTATCATAAGAAAACCAAGCAGTAGCGATACTGCTTTTACATTCAGCTAACTCTAACTGGAATCCTCAAGCTAACTCTAGCTTGGATAATCAGCTAAATCTAGATGATTACAATAAGAAGGTTTGCACCTCAATACCTACTATAATTATAAGCAAGTGTAGTCAAACGTTTAAGTACAAAATACAAATACTCAACTATAACAAGGAAATAAAGATACAACTTAATGAACAATGGGTTCCCAGTTACAGTTCCAGCCTTTGATGCAACACTTTAGAAAGATATTTAATTATGAGTATATGTAAGTGTTAGTTTTCTTGTTGAGAAAGATGAACAGTATATATTATGACACAAGAAAACCTAGGAGCAATCTCATTGGTTGAGGTAAAAAGGTGGAAGCAACTTTTCACCAATTTTTGTTCTATGTCTCAGCTGGACTATTGACTGTGGTAGCGATAGGTGACCCCAACTTATTCCCTAATACGTAGAAGTTCTTGTCAACACAAAAACCTCAGGGAACAGGTCCTAAACTATGAATTTGTTAATCATCAAATCTAAGGACTTAATAATTTTCCCCTTTTTGATGATTACAAACTCATACAACCAGATTAGCATACTCAGTAACTTCAATCAACTTCTACACTGCAAATCCTACACCTCAGCAACACAACATAAGACACAAAGACCACATATGGAACAAGTTTGCCCAACCAATTCCCCCTATCATTGATGCCTATAAGAGCACAATCACCCCCACCTTATTCCCTCTATCAATGAGCATCAGGTTCTGCCTGAATGAGAGAACCCTCTATCATCATCAACACAACCCCACGACTATCATTAGTTCAGCCCAGTTGTATCAAGACCTCAACCTACACATCAACATATATATCTACATAAACAAGATCCATACCTCAACCCACACATCAACCTACATGTTAACACATACAAGACTTATACTTGTGTTTTCCTCCTTTTGGTATCATTAAAAAGGTTATGCAATAAACAAGAAAAAGATAGGTCATACATATTAATTCATGGCCATTGAGGCAATACTTATAGATGCCAGAGAAGATTAGATATAAAGTAGAAGAATGGATAGCACAAAACAAACATTTAAATATCAAATTAGATCAGTTTAAAAACCATTTAAAGATAGTGAAAGTAAACTAAATTATACATGTATCGTAGTCATCACATGAGCAATAGGAGCAAAAGCTGAAGGAGAGTGAATGAGGAACAAGAAAATATATTCTAGAAAGAAGATTTTGACCATTGCTTAAGAAGTAGTGCCATCCTCTCACGTGTATCTATATGCGCCTTAAGGATATGCTAAGTCAGTTCCTCATTTTTTACAGTTAAAGTTTCAACTTTATCTTCAAGCTTCTATACCCTTTTTTTAGGGCCGCATTTTTAGAGCATAACTTTTCTTGTGAATGTGTACCTACTTCTCTTTCCTTTGCAGATATTGCATTTAGTGCAACAATTTCAGAATCCTTCAGGGCAATCAGGGTAGTTATAGACCCAATTCATCCTTCAACCTCTTATGTGTTTCCACTAGTTCAAATATAAGAGACTTGAACTTCCCACTACCTCTCCTGGGGACACACTTATTGTCCTCCAGAGTGGTTAAGTTAAACACCTACTTCACTGATCTATCTTTCCCTTGCTCACACACCATATTGAAATGATCAAAGATCCTGTTGAGCCAGAACCCATAAGCCAGCCCATGTTTCCCATCCTTTAAAGTCATTATTGTATGCATGTTCTCAATGATGAGTGCAGGCAGACTAATTGACTTAAACTTAGCCAATATTTCCATGAGATATAAATCTGGGCCTATTACAATGGTTCTTTTTTTATCAGGGAAGAAGACACTTATTCACCAACTCAAAGAGTAGTTGGTACTCACCCTTAAGTGCCTTCTTGGTTATATTCCTTATATTCATGTCATACAAATCACTACTGATTGTCAAGAATTTGGTAGATCCCTTTTCCTTTCTTACTGACTTTATCCCCTTAGTAGGGACTCTGAAGATCTTAGATAGTATTTTCTCATCAAATGCAATATACATTTCATTTACCTGAGAGGCCAAGTATAAATAATTTTCTGAGAATATCAAATAGTGATAAAATTAATGCCCTTCATATTCATAAAGTCGAGGAATAGGTCCCTCAAATAAGTGCTCCCATCCTTGAAATTTAACCCACTCAAGTAGTTCTCTCAATTTCAGAAGCTCGGCAACAACAGGGTCAAACACTCTATCTCTCAACACTTCCTAAGTCCTTAGAATTTCTTGCCTTTCTTCATTTGAAAAACCTTTTACCTTAGCAGAAGAAGTGGTTTTCTTATAAGAAATCTTTTCCTTAGGAGATGGTCTAGATCCTTCTGTGGGTTTTAAAATTTTGGGACTACTACTGAATTTTTTGCTATCTGTAGATTGTTTATTTTTTCTCTTCCTTGTCAACTTAGACACAAATTCTTCTGGTTGTACTTGCTTCCCTTTTCTTAGAGAAACTGTTCTCTTTATTTTTCTAGGAGATGCTACTTTCTTCCTCTTTTTGGAAGACATGACTTTCTTTTTTTTTTACTTTAGCTCTTGAGGCTTTCACACTTCTTTTAGAATTTATGTCAACAATGTCACTATTGAAGATACTATCATCATCATCATTATCAGAAAGACTTGCAAAAAAATCATCACTACTGTTAAATCCACTGTCTTTGCTATCATCATCTTCTGATTTCTCATTAGATTCATCAACAAACACTGGTTCAGTAATATCTATTCTTTTCTTTTATCCATCCTTATCTATTTGGTGTTAATCTTGTTTTTAACCAGATCTTCTTTCATTGTATTTTTGCAACTTACTATGGTTTCTGGTGTCCTGTCTTTTCCTGAAGATATTGATCCCTTCCTGTGCAATTTCTAGAACAGTGGTTTATCATCATCACTATTTGACCCACTCTGTACATTCTTATTCCCATCCAAGATATAAAGGACAGAGGGAAGAGTCTCATGCCCATCATCACTACCAAGGGTTGAAGCCTTAGGTCTATTTATGATAAAAGTTGCAGGAGGAATTTTCCAGCTAGGTAGTTCAACACTTAAGGCTGTGAGGCTTTGTACTTTAATTTTCTTACTCATGGCTTGAATATTAGAGGAAGGATCCATAGAAGTTGGAAGGTCTTCAAATAAGGTTTTGTCTGAGAAAGCACTACCTTATTTGCTAGAAGAAGAGGACTCATCAGATGAAAGAGTTTTGGTTTTTGAGGAGAAATAAAAATCTAGACTAGAAGGAACCGGTTGATCAAAAATTGATTTCTCAGATTTGTTGGCTTGAGAGAAGAGCACAGAAAAGAGGCTTTTGAGAAGGTCAACCTTGGATTCTTCCTCTCTAGGAATAATATTTTTAGGGGAGGCTATTTGGGACTTTACATGTCATCAGTAACGTTTTTATCTTTTAGCAGAAAGGCATCAGGGGTTTTAGCTTTCTTAGAATTAGAATCCCTAGAAATTGTACACAGGGATAGAGGGAAAAACTTAGAAATAGCAAACCTTTTTTTGCACCTAGATAAAATAGAGAGAGTGTCTATCATTTTTTGGGGAGTAAGTTCATTTGTTTTGGAGGGTGAGGAGGGTTTTGACATTGTAGAGATTGAGATATCTTGAGCTGGAGAAGATGGTATGAGTATTAGGAGTGTCAATAAATTGATGAGACTTGTGAGAAAAAGAAGGGGTGTTCTACACAATTAGAGAGAGAGAATCTAACTTATGATTTTAAAAGGCAAAAAAAATAGTTCGGATTTTATTAGGGGATGTGTCTAAAGAGATGTGTCCGGTTTGATGGGACGTCTCTTGGACTTAATGGACAAGACAACTTTTTAGAAGAGGGCGGGAGAGTGATGTGACACATTATCATTTTTTTAATAGTTACTATATAAGAATGGTAGGTGATACTGACCTAATTTCAGACCTATTCCCTAATCAATTTTTTAAGACAATGTTCTGTGCTATCTCACCTTCTTATCCTTTTAATCTTCTTTTTGCTCTGGGTGTATATCTGCAGAAGATATGGAGTTGAATTGGACATGGATGCCAATGTCCAGCCAGGATACTTTCTTACCATTCCATATCTACCAAGGAGAATTTTTAAATGCAACCGCCATTTATCTGAATCACATAGGCTTTGTATTCTCAGTCCTCTCTCAACCAATTTACTACAATCGTTCTTGAGAGACACAAGTGTATACTGAGGAGACTTAGCCTTCTTCAAGGTCCTGATGCAAGAGGCACTCTTCCACCCTTTTAGTTATATGTTCTGGGCAGCCATTTTTAATTAAACCTACATTGGCTGCTACCCCTTATATTTCCCGGCATCACAAATCAGTCATTAGTCTTGGAAACCCATTTCAGTCTGAGTTCCCAATTGGAGGATAGAGGGTAAATCAACTTCTTTTTAGTCTAGCTAAATAATCTTCTTTTTCTTTTTTTGGAGTGATAAGTTTTCTCATCTCTATATAATTTGTTTCTTTGAAGGGACACATTTCTCATGAGTGTCCAGCCTTTCCACATTTGTGAGTTTGAGTGACAATCCTTGCCTTTTGTGTTCCTGACAGTATAGTTAGAACCTCTTTAGTTGTTTGGATCTTGACTAGTAAAAGTTGTAATAGCTTGTGGCGATGAAGTCCATGTGAGTGCCTTTGTAAGTTCAGTTTTTACTCTAGCTAGTTCTCATTCAATAATAAAATATCTCTTATGATAGGCAACCAATTTAACTCTAGCTTCAGCTATTTCTTCCTCCAACTGAAACTATATACTACTTCTTTTTGCCTTTCTTTTGGACACTGAGTTGGTAACTTAGTTGTTTACTCAGGAGATCATTATCACATAAGAGATTCTTGCAAGTTGCTCGATGCTCAACCACCTTCACACTTAGTTCAATCAGTTCTTCTTTGCAAATGCTTAGATTATCCTTCAGTTTTCCCTTTTCACTTTTGAGTTCTGTCACTTGGACACTCAACTCAATGACTTCTTCTTTACGCTTCCCAAGACCTTTCCTTAGATTCTCTTTGTCTAAAAATATCTCATTTAAGAAGTCAGTTAGCATAGAGGTAATAGATCTCAGTTTGTTGAGGGAGTAATCCTTCAGATTCTTTTTTATATCCAGGAGAGTCATAGGTCTATTTTTATTTTCATTTGCATCTGCTATTAAGGCAATGAGTGAATCAGAGACTTGCACTTTTTTCTTATATTTTCATGAATATAAATGCCTTCTCTTTGCTAAAGGCTCGGTTGAGTCACCTGATGAGTCATTCCAACAAGCTGCAAGCACCTAACTAGCAATCTTGTTAGCCTTAGTTCTCCAGTTACTCTTCATAGTAACCCTCTGCTTCACTCCTTTACACAAAGATCTAGACTTTTCCCAGGCTTTGAGAACCCTTTTGTATTGCAAGCTATTTCACTATCTTCAGAGGTGTAAGTAGCCTGTGAAGCCTTCATTTCTTAGGATCCTTCCAAGGTGTTAGCCTTATTATGGAAGACCCTCTCTGATACCAAATGAAGGGTTGGGGTGGGTTGCTCCTCAAGTCAGCGAACTGTTCCCAGATTCAGACACACAACAAGAACTAGGATTTAAATAAAGTGGACGTGAAGGAATACAGTAAAATAAAGGACACAAGATTTTTATGGGAAAACTCATTGCTTAAGAGAGAAAAACCACGACCTGTATCCAGGAATTCTAAGCTCCACTATATTCAAGAAACATCTTGAATATAGACTCTAAGGATTAACCTCCTAATCCTTTGTTTCCTAACAATAAATCTATTATAAGGAAATCAAGCAGTAGATTTACTGTTTCTACCTCTAGCTAACTCTAACTGGACTCCTCAAGCTAACTCTAGTTTGGACAATCACCTAACTCTAGATGATTACAACGAGAAGGTTTGCACCTCAACACCTGGTTTGCACCTCAATACCTACTACAATCATAAGCAATTGTAGGCAAGCGCTTAAATACCACATACAAAGACCCAACTATAACAAGGAAATAAAGATACAACTTGATGAACAATGCATTCCCAGTTATAGTTTTAGCCTTTGATGTAGCATTACAACACTTCAAAAAGATATTTAATTATGTGTATATGGAAGTGTTAGCTTTCTTGTTGAGAAAGATGAGTAATATATAATCTGACACAAGAAGACCTATGAGCAATCTCATTGGTTGAGGCAAAAGGGTGGCAGTAGCTTTCCACCTACTTTTGTACTATGTGTCAGCTGGATTGTTGACTGTGACAGCGAAAGGTGAGCTCAACCTATTCCCTAATGCGTAGAAATTTTTTCATTGCAAAACCTTAGGGAATAGGTCCCAAACTATGAATTTGTCAATCATCAAAGCTAAGGACTTAACACAAACAAGTCATGAATGAGAGTTCCTCTCAGATGAAAGAAATCCTATTATCTAAGACAAAGTTCACTGGAACAACACAACAACAGAAACACACGTGAGTAAGTTGTTTCTATTGTTACTCTCCCTATTTTTTAAGAAGAAGATGGGAGATGTAAGAGAGAGAGCGCAATAATTTGATTAGGAATGTAAAGTAACTTTTTTTTTGCTATACAATGGGTCATATTTGGTAATGTAACAAAGAGAGAACTATATTTTATAATGTAATATTATTAGTTACATTTTCTTGTAATTTTTTGAATAACAAATAATTTCATTCAGTTTTTAAATTTATATTGATTTTAACTAAAATTGTGAACACCTGAAATTGTGAGATAGAGAGAGTTTTACCAGATACTAGATACTTCCTACTTCTCCGCGTTTCTACACCTTATAATATTTTACTTTGAGATTAACTAATATACACTGGCAATATAAATATTTTTTACACAATCAGGTAATTTGAAGTCTATTAAAAATAAGTTAGAGTATTTCTCCTTTTTAACATTTATTTAAAATTATAAAAAAGGAAAATAGTAATAAAGGGAATCTTGGCTCTACATTATTACCCAAAACAATCTTGTTTACCAAGAATACATTAATTCTACCCTTCTTTGTTTTCATCATCACCAAAAATGTGTGAAACAAAAACCAGAAAGTACATGCAGCAGTGCTTTAAAGACCAGGAACTAGTTGTCTCCTCTGTATAAGATGAAATCAGCATAGAGATATGGTCATAAACAATTTTAGTGGCGTTTAATTGTGAAATTTGAAAAAATTAATTTTTATTATTAAGACGAAAAACAATATTCAAAAATTAAATTTGTGTTTGGTCATAAATTAATTAAAGTATTTTACAAAATATCACTCATTTAAATTGATCGTGTGAAATTTGTGTTCTTTAACAGTCATTAAAATTGCATTCAAATTTTAGAGTTCAAATGACTAAGCTTGTTTGAAATTGAAATTATAGATCCGTAAAAACAATCAAAAATAAATTTGAACTTAGAGTATTGCAGTGATAGATCTACAATAAATCTCCCATTTGAAATACTATGATTTAGAGTTTTAATGACTAAATAGATCTTTGAATATTTGATTGGGAGTTAAAAAGATGATCCAAGCAATAAATAAAAATATTAGAAGGCGCAGATGACAAGACAGAGAATGGAAGAGTTAGAACGTAAAGAAAGGATTGTTTAAAAAATATAAAAACAAAAAAAAAAGAACGAAAAATAAGGATGATAAAAAAAAACAGGTTGATTACCTGTTATTGCCAGTCAAAGTACCTGACTAAGCCAGTGTATATTAGTTAAACTCTTTTGAGATACTTTTTGTGATTTTGCTCACCTGTTAATCTCGGCCTTTTGTAGGGGGGTGCGGATAACTTGAGAAATTTGTGTGGATAACTAGTAGATAACTAGTACCTACTAGTTTCATCATGTTAATTGATGTTATGCTATAATACTCCTTAGCTTTTTATTTTAACCTTATTAATTCTTCTATATTATTTTTAAGGTATTCTATATGTTTCATATTTCTAGTTTTTAGATAGTCAAGTAGATTCTCTTTCATAAGTATTTCTATTAATCTTATTTCCTCCATATCTTTTCTCCAATATTCTAAGTATTCGTAGTTTATCATTTTATCCTAAAGTAGTTGTAATACTACAAATTTCTTTGTAATAATTTATTCTAATTGTACTATATCTGATATTAAATTCTAGGTTATCTATTTCGTTAATTATACTATCTTTTTCTTCTATGAATAATTTTATGTCTAAATCATATGCTAAACTATCCTTTAACTCTAGTTGTTTTATGGTTTTATCTATCCAAATTAATCTTTCTTTTAATTGTTTTCTTCCTCTTCAAAGCTGGTTTCTATAATTAATTTCTTCGTATAGCCAACTTTGTTTTTCTCTAACTCTTTTAATATATTCTAACATTTTTAATCTGTATAATTTCTATCTGAATAATAACTGTCTAAATATGAGCAATAGCTTTCATTATATAGGTGTAAGTTTTCTATAGAACTTAATAACTCTTCTTCTTCTTCTTCATAATTCCATATCTTTTCCCATATTATTTTCTTTATGTCTATAATTTCTATATATCTAAGTATATATAAAACAAGTATTTTAAAGTTATCTGTCATTTGCTTTTTCATAATATTCTTTAGTTGTTTGTTTTAATCTTTTTAATTCTTCCATATTTTCGTTAAGGTATTCTATATATTTTATATTTTTAGTTCTCAGGTATTTTTCTAAATTTGTTTTCATTAGTTTTTCTATTAATTGTATATATTTTATATCCATTTTCCAATATTCTACGTAGTTTATCATGGTTGATACGTAGGTTTGACATGTAGGTATATATAGGAGAAGGTAGGTAGGTGTCATATGTAATTTATTCTAGTCATAGTATATTTATCAAATATTTTTTTCCATATGATCTTTCTTATATCTACTATTTCTATATCCTTAAGTACATACAAAACAAGTATTTTGAATTTATCTATCATCTCATCGGATAAGTAGGTAGTCATTCTTTTTCATATGATGCTATTTCAAAATATTTCCTTCAATCATATACATAACAAAATATGATCATTTTAGATTACTATGTAATAGATTATTCTTAAATAATTATGTTACTCTGTCACTATTAGCATGGTAGTTTTGATACTTTTCCCTTAAACAGTGCCTCTACTCTGGCTACTCCCCTATCACGGCTTTCTTGCCTCACCGATTTCACCTTTAGGATGGCATATTCCTTAGGAATTTTTCTCCTTTTCCTCTTTGCTAATAAACTTTGTAACATATTATTCTTCGAATAATTCTACTATATAGTAACTAACATGAACTTATTTTGTCGTATTATGATTGATAGGAATTTATGAATTTAGTTATTCATAATTATAAATGAATATACTTGTTCTGGTAGATTTGATAATTCTGAGTTTTGTTCATCCATAGCTTTTTCTTAGAAATATATATGATTTTATTAAATATTCAAAAGTTTTTGGGGTACAAAAGAGAAGGCTTGCTTTCAACACATGAAAGTTTTGCCTTTAACTTAGCCGGATGACTTACATATTTATAAGAAGAAAATAACCTACTTTATATGTTTTACACGTAAACTACATATCTTTACAAAAAGTCTTCCTTTTCAAAAGTAGAAAAGGACTAGACTTAAGCTAAACTAGACTTAAAGTATAAAAAGATAAAACTTTAATAATGGCACTTGCCAAAAAATTCTAACCTAATAAAGCTATACAATATATTTACATAAAGTAAAGTCAAGAAACCTATTCACATGTTGCTTTCTATCTTGTCTTCTTTGTCTTTATTTTTTCATTATTACGCCGTTGCTTTCTATCTTCTTTCTATCTTTCAGCTGGCGTTCTTATCTTCTTTTATTCTAGTTGAACTTCCGGGATAATATTATCTTCTCCATTACATCTCGAACATAAATGGTTTGGATATTTATGTCCAATTTACTTGCAATATCTTGTTAATAATTCTTCTGAAATAAATCCCTTCCCAATTGCTTTTGCAGTTGGTTGTTTTCTGGATTGAGTAGTGTCAAAATCCATTGTCTAGCTTCTTCCATATCTGACTATCGTAGTTCCCTTGAATTTGAATAAATCATTTGATGATCTCTTGAATAATAGCTCCATATAGGGTTTCCATTTAGGTAGTTATTTTCTAATTCTTGAACGATTGTAGATATTCCAATAATTCGTTTATTTGCATAAAAATTAGATATCTCAACTTTAGGTATTTCTGGCTGTTGAACAATATCTTCCGGTATAATCATATCTCTGGTTAATCCTATTCTTACAACTTGTATAACTAGTTTGATCTCGTCATATAATATCTCTGCTGGTGCAGTATAAAACTATATAAAAAATAGATTCCCTTTGGTTATTTTTTTATAAGTGGCGAATACTCTATATAATTCTGGTATAGCTGTTAGTTCATCTCCATCTTGGGTATATACGATATTTAATAATCCATAACTGAAACAAGTTTTAACTAAGCTTGGGTTGATTTTCGGTAATACGATTAACTTGTTGTAACCTTGTAAATTTTGGGTTATATAGTTTATGTTTGGTTCTTGGATATTTGTAGCTCTGGGCTTAAGGTTTAGATAAGTCTGTATTTTATGGATATTTTCTATGTATGCTTGAGTTATATGGTTATAGGATTTTCTATCTTGGTTTAAACTTTCTCGATATGTGGTAGTTTGTGGGGGTATGAACAAGGGGTCTTTTTGTATTTTTTGTATAAATGATTTTTCAAATATCTTATTCATGTTCATGTTCTGGTATCTTTGTCCACTAACTCTTTTGCTTGTACCTCCAATTGTAGATTGATAAACGTTATGGGTTTTATGGAGTGTCCCAACGTCTCCTTTTAGCTCTAAAATTTGATGTATTCTGATCGACATAGCTCTACATACTGCTGAGTTATCTGATTCATAGCTTTAGACTTCATTTTAACTTCCTTAGTCTTTAGCTTTTCTATTTCATCACCCATACTGTTCACTTTCACTGAAAGTGTAGTTAGGGTTTTAAGTATCTTTTTTAAAGCATCATCTTCTATTATATCAGTTTGTGTAGCTTTGTCTTGATATGTAATCTGCAATGACATTTTTGTTAGTTTTGATTACTTTTATTATAAATGTAAAATTTAATATATTTAATACTAGTCTCCGAATCTCTTTCGTTGTAACTTAATTTTGTATTTTCTTTGTTAACCACTAACGTACCTGTGTATTATTTGTTCATACAATAAACTTGTTATATGCAATATATGGCTCAAATGCTAATAAACATTTATATAATGAACATAATTCTTTTCTTTTTATTTTCCATTTTATTTCTGTTTCATTAAACGTACCTGAGTAGTATCTACAATGATGTTCTAATTTTTCTTCTTCATATCTATATTTAAGTACTCCTTCGTAACTATATTCACTTGCATCTACTTCTACTATATATATAAATTTTTTATTTTCGTCTGAGAATTGTAATTTTGGTAATTCTTACAAAGTATTTTTATTTTCTGAACTTATTTTTTATCTTCTTCATTGTAGTTATACTCTACATCCTTTTTTAATTTTTTCTGTAATGGCTTTAGGTTTTCTGCTAATTTTGGTATATATTCTTTTACTTGGTGTACTAATCCTAAAAATGATTGTAATTTCTTTTTTGTATCTAATTCTTCTTTTGAATTTATTATTTTTTGTACTATATGTTGTTGCATTTTTACTCCGCTTTTATCTATTTGTATTCCTAAAAATTCTATCTGGTTTTTTTATAATTTCAGCTTTCTTTTCACTTAAACTTATTCTCGATTTTTCTATTATATCTGTAAATTGTTCTAATAATTTTAAATGTTCCTCTTTAGTTTTTGTATATAATAATATATCATCTATTTATACTATATAATTAGGTAGTTGATGATAGGCGATATTACGCGCCTATATCACTATATTTTGCCCATATTTGTGCCATGTTTTGAGAACAAATTATATATTTCATGCACTTTTAGTCCTTTTTCCTGTAAGTGAGCTAAAGAACATGATTAGCAAAGTTTCAGGTATAAATGATGCAGAATTCAGCATTTTGTGGATAACTTGACGCCAAAGAAAGCTCACGAAGGAAGGAAAGGGAGCTTGGACGCCTAAAGGACCAAATTTGATACATGGAAAATCTGTCCCGGGCTAAAACAACATTTCTGAAGACTTTGGGGACTTGCAGTAACTTATTAGGATTAGGATAATGATACATTAACCTAGTACAATTGGGTTAAGTATTTCATTAGCTTAGTAGGATTTGGTTAAGTATTTCATTAGCTTAGTAGGATTTGGTTAAGTATTTCATTAGCTTAGTAGGAATAGGATATGGGTATTATAAATACCCTATCTTGCTAGAGATTTTTATTCATTCACTTACTATTCCAACAATTCTAATTCTTCCATTAATTCTATTTTTATTCCTCTTCTATTCTTCTATTAAATTCCACAACAAGAGAGACGTTACTTTGCAAAGGACTTCACGCCATCCTCACCCTTACACCTAACGTGCAAATCTTTAGTGGGGTACAATGATCATGTTTATTGTGACTTCCTTCGCACTCATGGGTAACTAAACCTCTCTGTTGGGGTTATGGAAGCCGAATGAGATATTATCTATTGCTGTGAGTTTGTGAGATCGTGACACGTATGCTGCTTATATCATTATTCTCTTCATCTTAATGCAAATTCTTGTGGCTGCAGACGCATAGAATAACGCTAGTATAACATTTAACTTGTTCGAAAAAAAGGTTAACTGTCTGGAAAAGAAATAATGTCAAGGTAGTAGGGTCCCATCCCCTATTAAAAAGTTAGTGCCGTAACTGGATTAACCTCTTGGAGAATTCGTACCGTTAGACACGCTTTAAGCTCGAAAGAGTTAAAGTGAAATAATCCTCGAATAGGTCGAAAGACGCCTGGATTTACCATCGAATACAATTCTCTATAAGCACATGTATGTCGGAATTCTACACACTCATAGCCAATAGAGACGTATTCCTCAAAAGGTGGACATAACCCCAACTCTTCAATTCTCATTGTTTACAACCTACTAAACATTCTTTCTTTTTACTTTGCTATTTTCAGTTTTGCTTTAATAATTTGGTTACACATTACAATAACCCCTTATTACGAGACTTGCACTAAAAGTCTAGTAACCGTTGCTTACTTGTTGGCCAAGCTATTCCCCATGGGATCGACACCCAACCCAGGTTGGGTTCTATATTTGCTAACGACCACTTTACACTCCTACGAGAGATGTAGATTGAGCGTTATCAAAAATTGGCGCTGTTGCCGGGGAATACGAGTGTCAATTAAGTTCGTGATAATTACTAGACCCTTTGGTCAAAGATTCTCATACTTTTACTTTTAGTTGTTGTTTTTGTTTTATTCAGGTCTGTTCAGTGCATCAATGGATGCACAATGTGAAATTGAGAGGATAGCTGCTCAAGTGCATCAACAAAATATTGATAACCCAGGCCGTGCAACAAATCCCGATGATGAGGACCTGGGAGATGAGGAGCTACTAAACCCACGGCATACTACTGAGGTGGCGGCACCCATGCAGAGGAGAGATCGTCAAGTGCGATTGAGGCCTGATCGCCGAGCTATGCAAATTCCTTTTGATGATGATGAGGACGATCTGGACAGACCTGGTGCCACCGGAGCTATTATTCTTCCGCCATTGGCACCCGTAGCAAAGTTCAATATCACTAGCACCATGATTCAGCTTTTGCAACTCAAGGGATTATTTGGTGGACTAGCAGGCGATGATCCGAATATGCATTTGATCAACTTTATTTCTACATGCAAGTCATTCGACAATCCTGGTGTTGGACAGAATGCAATTCGACTACTCTTATTTCCATTGTCTCTGTCTGGGGAGGCAACTCTATGGTTGAATGGGTTGACGCCTGATTCTATTTCAAATTGGAGGCAATTGAAAGACGCTTTCCTAGAAAGATTCTTTCGCCATCCAAAAGAGCACAGTTGAGAGATGAGATCACCAATTTTCGACAGCTTCCAACTGAAGCTCTCCACGAAACATGGGAGAGGTTCAAGACAAAGCTAATGCGGTACCCAAACCATCATATGACCAATGTCCACTTGATGGAGATATTATACAGAGCTTTGAATTCGGTGACTAAGCCAATGGTTGATAATGCGGCTGGAGGATCATTCATGGACCTCACCTTTGGTCAGGCAAGCAATATGCTAGATCGGATGACGAAGCAAAGTAGAGCTTGGCATACCAGGGATTCTGAGGTAGCAAACCCCACTTTATCTATTGGCATGACTATTGAACAAAGGAGAAGAGAAGAAAAACGTGATCAAGACATGGCGCACATGAAAACACAAATGGATCTTCTTACAAAGCATTTATTATCAGGGGAGACCGAAAAAGTTAAGGCCGTGGTATCACATGGAAGAAACGAATCTGATTCAGAAGAAGAAGCCAACTACTTGAATAATCAGGGAGGTTTCCGAGGTATTACCCAAGGAAACCAAGGTCGGAGCTATTATGATAAATCTGGATACAAGGACCGCGATCAAGGTAGTTGGAAGAATAATTTAGACAGGAGTGGTTTGTATATTCCTCCCAGAAATCATGAGGCTGAGGCGTCTGATTTCAAAAAGATGTCTATGGAAGATATGATGGCCAAGCTGCTGAAAGGAGTGGAGGCAACCAATATGGGCGTAACTGAGGTGAAGAACGATTTATCTTCAATGAATCAGTTGGTTGACTCACATTCCATTGCAATAAGACAACTAGAGCAGCAATTGAGTCAACTTTCAGCAACAATTAATCAAAGAAAAGCCGGCACACTACCTAGAGACACTGTGCCAAATCCAAGGAACGAAGGATCATGCATGGCTATCACTACCCGAAGTGGTAAGGTGCTGGAAAATTCAGCAAAAGGCAAGCAATTGGTTGACGAAGTAGTGGACATTGATGATAAGGCGACAGAAGAAGCATCCACAGAAAAAGGCCACAACGGCCATGACGTCGACTCCAACAGATTGCAACCTGAAAAAGCTAAAAAACGAAAGTAAGAGGATAAGAAAGACATGGAGAGAACAATTCCATACCCACCACCACCTTTTCCTCAAAGATTGAAGAAGGTGGCGGATGACACGAAGTTCAGCAAATCCATGACTATGTTGAAACAGCTGACCATTAATGTTCCATTGGTGGAGGCACTTGAACAAATTCCTGGGTATGCGAAATTTATGAAGGATCTTTTGACAAAGAAGCGGGCAGTAAGTTATGAGTTGAAAGATGATGTTCATCACTGCAGCGCAATTGCTACAAGATTGCTAGTTCAGAAAACGGCCGACCCCGGTGCTTTCACTATTCCTTGCACTGTTGGATCTATGAATTTTGCCAAGGCATTGTGCGATCTGGGTGCTAGCATCAATTTGATGCCACTATCCGTCTACAGGAAGTTGGGGTTAGGCGATCCGACACCAACAAATATGAGGCTCGTGATGGCTGATAGGTCGGTAAAATGACCTGTGGGTATCTTGAATGATGTGTTGGTGAAGGTTTCTTCATTCATATTTCCTGCAGACTTCGTTATTCTGGATTACGAGGTGGATTCTGAAGTTCCCATAATGTTGGGACGTCCTTTCCTTGCAACTGGAAGTGTGCTTATTGACATGAAAGCTAATGAGCTTTTGTTTCGGTTGAATGACGAAGTGGTCCGCTTTGATATATGCAAAGCAATGAAGCATCCCAGCGATATGAATGTGCTCTCTGTAGCTGATATTCATCATGAGGATAAGAAAGCATTATCTGTAGAGAAACAGCTTACTGTTGAGCCATTGTCTGTTGCGCCACTGAATGTTGAGCATAAGGACAATGAAGATTATGAAGAACTTATGGGTGCTCTAACAGAAATAGAGTCCTATTCCTATACTCCTAAGCAACCGGACCGTGATCTTAAGAATCAACCGTCACCAATAGTGAAGACTTCCCTTGAAGAGCCACCAATCCTAGAATCGAAAGAGCTCCCCGATTATTTAAGGTATGTGTTCTTGGAAAGAGAAAATATACTTCCGATAAGTGTGGCGGATGAGTTAAGTGAACAGTACGTAGAGGCTCTCATCTCTGCTCTGAAGAGATACAAGAGAGCTATGGGTTGGACTATTGATGATATAATTGGTGACCCTCCAAGGAGATGTATAAGTCATCTTGAAGAAGATTGCATGCCTATGAGTAAGCCTCATTGTCGTCTGAATCCATTCAGAAAACGATGCCCCGTCTATCTCGACGAAGTCTAAGTACTCGAGGTAACCATGTCATGCCACGACAATAAATAAGGCGCTAGATGGGAGGCAACCCATCGCTTATCATTTCTCGTTGTACATTTTTTGTCTTTCTTTCATTCTAGTACGTATTTTGCTTTTGATAAATGAAAAATCCAAAAATAAGAGTCGTGCCACGACCAAAACCAAGGTGCTTGGTGGGAGGCAACCCATCGTACTAATCGTTTTCATTGGTTTTGAGAAAATGTAGGTGCTAGAGGTATTCAATGAGGAGATTGGTTTCAAACGACGATTTGGATGTATTGTATGGTAAAGGTGGTAAGTTAGGAATAGTGATGCATAAGGCTATGGATTGAGCATTTCTCATGCCAAAATAGGCATCGAGGAAGGCTAGACCTAGGTAAAACTAGGCCACGAACAATGCAAAACCTATACTATAGCCTAAGGTCTCGGAATCTAGTGTGCAAAGACATAGGCGCCGCTCATGCTTAAGTGTGCTATACACTATGCGCCGCCTATAATATAGCATTAGGTCTCAGTATCTCAAATGCCATACACTATGCGGTGCATATGTCCCTAAATGCTATACACTATGCGCCGCATATGTCCCTAAATGCACTACACTATGCGCCGCCTATACTATGATTATGCAAAGCACTATGCGCCACATAGAGGTCATTTTTGTCTCCAAAACCGTTTGTAAATGGGTCAAAACCCGACCCATTCTTTTCCTATATAAAGAGGACTTATTCTTGAAACATAACCACATTGGAAATTGACCTAAAGGCGCCGCACATCCACCCAAATCATCTCAAAATTTTTTCTTTTTTGCTCTTCCAATTTACAAGACCATCTCCAAAGGCTCCAATCACGTAAGTACTCTTTTATTCTTCATCTATTTCTCGTAAGTACTACGTTACTATGTCTATTATGAATTGCTACATGTTGAAGGGTTATTGGTGATGTTAATGTGTTTGGATTGTTGATACAAAACCATGTGAGTAAACATATATGTTAGGATAATCTTGACTTATTTCCGACTTGAATTTGGTTTTACTAGCCTTGTTATACTATTTGCGGAATTGCTATGGTTATGAAAATTGCTTAAGCTTGATACTTGGATACTTACATGTTAGGCTATCTCGTTCATCGGGATAAGACTTATAGTTGCCTACCGACTTAGGAGGTGATTGTTGAAAATAACTATACCATGATGAAACCCCTATGTAGTAGTGTTGTTATACCTAATATGAAAGTAGTGCACTGGCTGCAAGTAGTGATGCATCGCTGATTTTCTTGTCGGAATATAGTTCCTAAAACGTATGTCGACGAAGTTCAAGTAATCGACTACATTCACTTCACTGTTTTGTATTAACGAACCTAAGTGTGGGGTGGTACCCCAATGGCTTGTTTATAGATTGTTTCTTTTGAGTTGATGCTAACATGAATATTGTTTAAGTCTCAGGAACAATGGCACCTAAAGCGCGACAAGATAAGGCTACCACTTCCCAAAAGGGCAAGAAGAGAGGTCGCAAGGACCAAGGAGAATCATCCTCCATGCAACTACCCCGCCGAATGTTTGGAATAAAATAGGTTCTTGAGGAGGAAGCCAAAGAATGGTACAAGAACAACAAGGAAAGAAAATATGTTCACGTCGACTTGATCAATAAGGACACCCTAGCAAAGAAGGAGCCGCGTATGTTGGCGAAAATAATGGCGTTGAATCTGGATTTCATCTTCCGCGACATGGGAGAATGTAATCTCGATTTGACAAGGGAATTCTATGCCAACTGGTCGCCGAAAACCACAGGCAACGAAGTCAAGATTCGGGGCCAAGTGTTACAGCTCAACGCGGATTTGATCAACTCCTTTCTTGGCTTACCTTCGGTCGACCCAGCACCATTCAAAGAGCTGTACAGTAGGCCTCCTTATAGAGCAATACGACACACACTTTGTGGAAGTAGATCCATGGCAAGGTGGGGCAGACACCGAGACACCGGACGACACAACACCTTCCCCTATGCTCCATTGAATAGGGAAGCAAGAATCTGGTTGCGTATTGTCAACTCATGCCTTATTCCTGGGATTCAATACACCAAAATATCAAGAGATAGAGTGTGTTTGGTCTATGATTTGATGACGAATGTCCCTATCAACTTTGGGGCGATCATTCGCTCTACAATGCGGAAGGCCAGACTCCACAAAAGGTCCTACTTCACTTTTGGTAATCTGTTGACAGCAATCTTGTGGAAGGAGGATATCGAAGAGGAACCAGCTGATCCCAAACTCCCACATAACCCGAAGAAGGTTGACCTCACAAAGGTCAAAGATGCTGAACTATTGTGTTTACTATTACTTTTTTGTATATATAGTTTTTCTAATAATTCATCTATATGCATTTTAAATTCTTTTAAATCAACAAAGTTATATGTTAATGGTTTCTTATATTTATATTTTGATTTTTTGTATTTCTTATATTTCTTATGTCCTTTTGTTTTCTTATAATATCTTTCTTCACATCCAAATTGAGGTGCTATTTTATCTTTGCAACATGCTAATTTTTTTATTAATGTTTTTTCCATTTTTATTTCTTCTCTATATTTTTCACATAGATTTCTATACCATTATTGTAAAAATTTTATTCTTGCTCCTAGGGTATCTATTATTTTTGCTTCATCTCAACTCTTTATTATTTTTGAACTAAATGGTTCAGGTAATTTACTAAAATATAATCTTCTAACTTCTTTACTTTCTTCTGTATTATATGTTCCTTTATAGTAGTATTCTTTAAATGCGCACGTATATTCATCTACATAACACATATTACATATTACTAGTTTTAACATTAAATTCCTATTTGTATCTTTTTCTTTCGTTTGTTCTTCTTCTTCTTCTGTTGTCATACTGCTAAATTCATCTCTTATAGCTATTTCATATTTTCTCAAGATGTCTATAGATGTTAGTTTAGTTACTGTTGTTCCTTCCATTTTTTTATCATCTCATAATACCTTTTTACTTTCTTAAGTTAAATTTAAAAACCATAATTTTGTTGTTCCTATTAGTGTTCTTTCTATATATTCTGGTGTATCTACTGCATTTATACAATTGTCTAATAATTGTTTTGCTATATATCCTATCCATAATTGTATCGTTTTATCTACATCTATTACACAGTCTGAGTCTAAGAAGTTATAATTTTATTAATTATCTGTTTTGGTGTCCATTTGTTATATTCATTTTTTAGGTTAAATTTTTTAAACTTATCTTTATAATGATATATAAGTTTTCTTATTTCTGATGTACTAGGTATTATATTTTCACCGTCTTCTTTATCAAGAGTATTTATTTTCGTATTTATATTTTCTAAGTTTTCTTTATTAATTACTTCTTGTTTTTCATTGATTTCTAACTTTTTTATATTTGTTAAGATTTCTGTATATGTTTCACTATCTTCTGAATTATAATTATCTGTTTCTTCAGCATCTATTGTGTTTATTTCTATTTCATTAGTTTTTAATTTTTTATTTTCTTCTTCTAATTTTTCTTTAAATTGATTTATCTCAATTAATAGTTTTTGTTATTTTTCTTTTTTCTTTTTTTTTCTTTTTGTCTTTTTTGATACAGATCTTTTAGCATTTGTAATTCTTTTTCTAATTCAGCAATCCTACTATTTTTAGTTTCCTCTATTTTTTGTATTTCTTCTGTAGTTTGTTGTTTTATTTTATCTATTTTTTTTCCTATCTATTTCTTCATTTTCTTTTGCTATTCTTAGCATAGCTATTAATTTATATTTTAGTTTTAATTCTTCTTTTTCTAACATTAAATATAAATGTTCACCTATTTTCTCATATCTTCTTCCTAAATTGGAAAATACTATTCTTATTTTTAATCCTTCATGGTTTTCATATGTTTTTTCATCTATTATAAATTCTTCTTTGTTCATTTTATCTACTTGATGGTGTATAGATTATGTTGATATATGTATTCTAGACTATCTATTTGTGATTCTAAATATGATATTTCTTCTTTTTTGTGCTTTCATTGATTTTTGACATACTCTTACAATCATGTTATATTGTAGTCTTTCTTTTCTTATTTTTAATTCTCTCCGTTTTCCAGATATTATTTATTTTAGTTCTTTATATTTTTGAAATTTGTTATATTATTCATCTTTACAATATTTAAAATATTTTGGTCGATACCGAAATTTGATTTTACCATAATTAGGTGGTATATATCTTGTTCTTCTAGATTTTAAATGAATTATTAATTTTGTCTCATTGCTAGATATTAAAGTAATTAAATAAGCTAATCTGTGGGGGTTTTCTTTTATTTTATTTAACTTCATATATTCTGTGTAGTAACTAGTTAAAGTTTCTTTTATTTTTTTAAAAGCTTCTATATTTTTAAGTGGTCTTCTCATTTTTAACAAATAAATAACAACGTAAATAATAATAGCTCATAATTAAATTAACATTTCTAACATTCTTCATAATTAACATTTCTCATAACTAAATTAACACATACCTACTGGTACTTGTTTTATATATACTTAGAGATATAGAAATTATAGACATAAAGAAAATAATATGGGAAAAGATATGGAATTATGAAGAAGAAGAAGAGTTATTAAGTTCTATAGAAAACTTACACCTATATAATGAAAGCTACTGCTCATATTTAGACAGTTATTATTCAGATGGATATTATACAGATTAAAAATGTTAGAATATATTAAAAGAGTTAGAGAAAAACAAAGTTGGCTATACAAAAAAATTAATTATAGAAACCAGCTTAGAAGAGGAAGAAAATAATTAAAAGAATGATTAATTTGAATAGATAAAACCATAAAACAATTAGAGTTAAAAGATAGTTTAAAATATGATTTAGACAGAGAATTATTCATAGAAGAAAAAGACAGGATAATTAACGAAATAGATAACCTAGAATTTAATATCAGATATAGTACAATTAGAATAAATTATTACAAAGAAATTTGCATTATTACAACTACTTTAGGATAAAATGATAAACTACGAATACTTAGAATATTGGAGAAAAGATATGGAGGAAATAAGATTAACAGAAATACTTATGAAAGAGAATCTATTTGACTATCTAAAAACTAGAAATATGGAACATATAGAATACCTTAAAAATAATATAGAAGAATTAATAAGGTTAAAACAAAAAGCTAAGGAATATTATAACATAACATTTAAATTAACATGATGAAGCTAGTAAGTACTAGTTATCTACTAGTTATCCACACAAATTACCCAGGTTATCCGCATCTACTAGTACTTACTAGTTTCATCATGTTAATTGAAATGCTATGTTATAATATTCCTTAGCCTTTTGTTTTAACCCTATTAATTCTTCTATATTATTTTTAAGGTATTTTATATGTTCCATATTTCTAGGTTTTAGATAGTCAAGTAGATTCTCTTTCATAAGTATTTCTGTTAATCTTATTTCCTCCGTATCTTTTCTCCAATATTTTAAGTATTCGTAGTTTATCATTTTATCCTAAAGTAGTTGTTTAAAATAACAATCCATAAAGTTTTGGTATCTACTTGGTGCATTTTTATATTCAAATGGTTACACAATCCATTCATAAAATTCTTGTGGTACTGTAAATGTAGTTAACTTTTTAGATTCCTCTTCTATCTTTAAATGGTAAAATCCTAATTTAGAATCAATTTTACTAAAGTAATTATATCCTTGTATTTGTCTTATTTTTAATATTTTATTTGATATCGGATAATTATATGTCATAGTTTTTGCATTTAGGTTTTTATAATCAATAACCATTCTACTTTTTTCTATTTTTTGTTCACTATGTTTATTTACTATAAATGCTGGACTATTGTGTTTACTATTACTTTTTTGTATATATTGTTTTTCTAATAATTCATCTATATGCATTTTAAATTCTTTTAAATCATCAAAGTTATATGTTAATGGTTTCTGGGTTATTATGCTATTTTTATCTATTAGCTCAATTTTTACAGTAGTTTTATGTTTTACCCATCCTTTTAATGGATCTTCACTGTATAATTGTCTTAATTTTTCTTTATTATTTCTACCTTATCTATTGAAAATACAGCCATTTCTTCTTTATTTATTAAAAACATAACTAGTTCTATTGTGTCTTCAGTATTTTTTATATTTTCTAATTTTTGTGTGATTTTTTCACTTCCTTTTATCCAATAAGTTTTCTTTCTTATTTTATTAATAACTTTTTTTTCTCTTACCTTTTATTTACATGGTGTTGTGTAACGACCCGAAATTGTCTCTCGAGACGTCACATGGTGCCTAAGGCTACGAGTAGCCCCAAGCTAACTCTTAGAGCCAGTTTCTACCAATGACATCCAATTCAAGATAAGAATGGACTCAACACTAGCATAGTCATATCACATGAAAGGAAATATGAAAAAGATACTCGTTCCATAAGACCACAATATAGAGAAATATCAACAAAACCACAATATCGAACCCTCAACACATCTCAAGTTTGACACTAGTCTAACAAGCCTCTACAAATCAAAAATTAGAGAGCTATTGGGATAGTTCCCCAACTGACTCGAAATGAACTAGAGATAAAACATAGTCTCTCAAGTATGGTAAATATCTGAATATCGGTCCTCGAATCATGAGGACTCACCACTATAGAAAACATAGGCAAGGTACTCGAAGAATCACGGGCGAGGCTGGGACTGAGCACCTGAACCTACATTATGACACAATGTAGCATATAGACATATATGTGGATCAGTACTTGAAATGTACTGAGTATGCAGAGGTGAATGCACATGAATAAAATAGTAACAATCTTCTTTAATCAAATCACGTATGCATTATGAGACGACTCACATGGCTTGAAAAAGTATAAAATATAAAGCTCATAAGTCATGTAGAATGGAGCACGTAACACAAATCTCGTGAGTCATCATTGTTTAATCTAAAAATTCGAAATCTTCTCTTGTTCTCAATAGCCAAAGGCTAAGGGACCTTAAACAATACTTTCAACTCATGCATAAGTCTCATGGAGAGTAAAACTTATTCAATGCTCAACCTTTCATAACTATTTAGAACTCATATACTTGGAATTCGGAATCATATAACTTGAAAACATAATTGAAGGCATTTTATTAACTTTAGGAAAATATCTCATCTCAAGCTTAAGGGAAATCACTCCATCTCAAATGGAAAGGCATTCTAGTTTATGGAAACAATTTATCTCAAGGCTTTATAAAAAGTACTATAACAAGGGAAGATTCTTTCATTTAGGAAATAACTCACATCAAGAAAATACTTTAGTTGGGGAAATATCTTTGCAATTCAACAATTTAGGAAAATAGCTTATAGGGAAGGAAAATAAGTATTTGATCTCGAAGTCTAAATATCAAGGGGGGTTCTCATAACCAATATAAACCATGCGAGCTACATGGAGTCTAATGTTTTGTCCTCCTAAGGAAGAGACCCCACGTTGAGGAGGAGATTCATACTCTTGCTAGGGAGTATAACCTAGGTCTAGTGATCACTAAATAAAACTCGGCCTCGGGCCTAATTGATATTGGGCGTATTTACACGCCTAAAGCACTATAATTTACCCATATTTTAGCTAAGTTTTAAGGACAAAATATATAATTTCTGCACTTTTAGTCCATTTTCCTATAAGTGAGCTAACCAACGTGATTAGCATGTTTTCAGGTATTTATGATGAAGATTTCAGCACTTTGTGGACCTTTCGGTAGCAAGGAAAACTTCACGTAAGCAGGAAGGCAACTTTTGGAAGCTTGTGGACTGAATGTGATGCATGGAGAATCCATCCCGGGCAAAATCAGTATTTCTTAATACTTAGGGGTGCAGCAGTAACCCAGTAGGACTAGGACAAGGATAAAACCCTATTTCAGTAGGACTAGGACAAGGATGTTACAAAAACCCTATTTGCTGAATTTTTCAGCAAGCATTATCATTCATTTCTATTTTCTTTTCATTCGACTTTTACAGAGAAACACGACTTTCTTGAGCAATGGAAAGAACAACGCTCTTCTCCCTTTTTGGACGCCAATTCTTATCCATCGTGAGATTGCTATAGTTTTGGTATGATGATGATGTCTTCGTTGATTTCCGTTATACTCATGAGTAGCTAAACTTCTCTGTTAGGGTTATGGAAGCCTTATGATATACTATCTATTGCTATGAGTTTGTGAATTCTTGATACGCATGCTACTTATATCATTACTCTCTTCATCTTAATTACATTCTTGTGGTTGCAAACATATAGAATACGCCATTATAGCATTAACTTGTTCGAGAGAAAAGTTACATGTGTGGAAAAGAGAGTGTGACAAGGAAATAGGGCTACCAACCCCTATTTACACGTTAGTGCCATAACTGGATTAACCTCTTAGAGAATTTGTACCATTAGTTATACACTTTAAGCTCGAGAGAGTTAAAGTGAAATAATCCTGGATGGTCGAGAGACACTAGGATTTACAATTAGAATACGAATCTCTATAAGTGCTTGCATGTCTGAATTCCGCATAACGCATAGTTAATAGATACGTAGAACTCATAAGGTGGACATAACCCTAACTTATTTTTCTCTGTTATTAAATTCTACTACACAAATTGTTTCATTCGTTACTTTCTTTACAGTAATTCACTCCACAATTTAAATCCCCCTTTCATAGAATTTTCGACCAACAGTCTACTAATAGTTGCATACTTAGTGACCAAGTATTCCCTGTGGGATTCGACACCCAACCCAGTTGGGTTCTATATTTGACAACGACCACTTACACTCTTACGAGAGCTGTAGTTTGGGCGTTATCAAATTTTGGCGCCGTTGCCGGGGAATACGGTTGTCAACTAAGTTTGTGATAGTTAATAGACCCTTTGGTCAAGAATTCTCAGATTTTACTTTTAGTTGTTGTTTTTGTTTTATTCAGGTTTTGTTCAGTGCATGCCACATACTCGAAGTTCTGGTCAGCCATTATTATCCATAAATCCTAAACCATAACTTATTGGCAGAATGGATGCACAGCGTGACATTGAAAGAAGGGCTGCTCAACAGGAGCAGGCTAGATTAGCTGCATTGGCAGCTGCTCAAGTGCATCAACAGAATATTGATAACCCAGGGCGAGAAACAAATCCTGATGATGAGGACCTAGGTGATGATGAGTTACTGAATCCTAGGCGTACTGATGAGGTGGCGACACCTATGCATAGGAGAGATCGTCAAGTTAGAATGAGACCTGACCACCGAGATATGCAGGGTCCTTTTGATGATGATGATGACGATCTGGATGGATCTGGTGCCACAGGGGCTATTATTCCTCCGCCCTTGGCTCCCGGAGCCAAGTTCAATATCACTAGCACCATGATTCAGCTATTGCAACTCAAAGGGTTGTTTGGTGGACTTGCAGGAGATGATCTGAATATGCATCTAATTAATTTTATCTCAACATGCAAGGCTTTTGACAATCCAGGGGTTGGACAGAATGCGATCCAGCTGCGCTTATTTCCATTTTCTCTATCTGGAGAGGCAACTTTATGGTTGAACGGGCTAACTCCTGACTCTATTACTAATTGGAGGCAACTGAAAGACGCTTTCCTAGAAAGATTCTATCCGTCATCCAAGAGAGCACAATTAAGAGATGAGATAAGCAATTTTCAATAACTTCCAACTGAAGCTCTCCACGAGACATGAGAGAGGTTCAAGAAGAATCTTATGCGGTGCCCAAATCATCATATGACCAATGTCCACTTAATGGAGATATTATACAGGTCTTTGAATTCGGTGACTAAGCCAGTGGTTGATAATGCTGCAAGAGGGTCATTCATGGACCTCACTTTTATTCAGACAAGTGAAATGCTAAATCGTATGACAAAGCAGGGTAGAGCTTGGCATAGCAGGGATTCTGAGGTAGCAAGCTCTACTGTATCCATTGGCATGACAGCAGAACAGAGGCGAAGACAAGAGGAACGTGACCAAGATATGGCTCACATGAAGACGCAGATGGATCTTCTTACCAAGCATTTATTATCAGGAAAGACCAAAAAAGTTAAGGCCATTGTATCATAGGGAAGAGATGAATACGACTCTGAATAAGAAGCGAACTACTTGAATAATCAGGGGGGTTTCCGAGGCAATGCCCAAGGAAACCAAGGTCGGAACTATTATGATAAATCTGGAAATAAGGATCGTGATCAAGGTAGTTAGAAGAATAAGACTGACAGGAGTGGTTTGTATGTTCCTCCTAGAAGTCGTGATGCTGCTGCATCTGGTTCTGGAAAGATGTCCATGGAGGATATGATGGCTAAGATGTTGAAAGGAGTTGAGGCAACCAACACGAGAGTAACTGAGGTAGTAAATGATTTGTCCTCAATGAAGTAATTGGTTGACTACCATTCTACTGCAATAAAATAGCTGGAGCAACAATTGAGTCAACTTTCAGTGCCATTCAACCAAAGAAAGGCTGGAACGCTACCTAGCAACACTGTGCAAAACCCAAGGAATGATGGATCGTGTATGGCTATTACTACCCGAAGTGGTAAAGTGTTGGAAAATCCATCCAAAGGCAAGTAGGTGGTTGATGATATAGCAGATAATGTTATGGATGCAGACTGTGATAATTCTGTAGAAGTTGAATATCAAAATGAGAACGTTCATGAGAAAACTATTCCCCTTCCACCACCACCTTTTCCTCAGAGACTGAAGAAGAAGGTTGATGACACTCTTGAAAGGGTTGATAATCGGAAGCAAGATAAGAAGGAAGTGGTAGAGAAAACTATTCCCCTTCCACCACCACCTTTTCCTCAGAGACTGAAGAAGAAAGCTGATGATACCAGGTTCAGTAAATTCATGAAGGACCTTTTGACAAAGAAAAGGGTAGCAAGCTATGAGCCAGCAGACAATGTTCATCATTGCAGTGCAATCACAACAAGATAGTTAGTTCAGAAGAAGGCAGATCCTGGTGCTTTCACTATTCTTTGCACGGTTGGATCTATGAATTTTGCTAAGGCATTGTGCGATTTGGGGGCTAGAATCAATTTGATGCCGCTATCCATCTACAGAAAGTTGGGGTTGGGAGATCCGACACCAACTAATATGCGGCTCGTGATGGCAGATAGGTCGGTAAAATAACCTGTTGGTATCTTATATGATGTACTAGTGAAGGTTTCTACCTTCATTTTTCCTGCAGACTTTGTTATTTTGGATTGCGAGGTAGATTCTGAAGTTCCCATAATCTTGGAACGCCCTTTCCTCGCAACTGGAAGTGTGCTTATTGACTTAAGAGCTAATAAGCTTTTATTTCGGCTGAATGACGAAGTGGTCCGTTTTAATGTATGCAAATCGATGAAGCAGCCTAGAGATATGGTTGTGTTCTCTGTAGCTGATGTTTATCATGAGGATGAGAAAGAATTATCTGTAGAGAAGCAGCTTACTGTTGAGCCATTGTCTGCTGTGCTTTTGAATTCGGAGCGTGAGGATGTTGAAGAGTATGAAAAAACTGTTTGTGCTCTAACAGGATTGGGGTCATATTCTCATACCCCTAAGAAGCTAGACCTTGATCTTAAGCATCGACCTTCACCAACAGTGAAGACTTCCATTTAAGAGTCACCAGTGCTAGAATCGGAAGAGCTCCCCAGTCACCTAAAGTATGCATTCTTGGGAAGTGGAAATACACTTTCGGTGAGTGTTGCGGCTGATTTAGGTGAACAACATGTATAGGCTCTCATCTCTGCTCTGAAGAGGTACAAGAGAGCTATGGGATGGACTATTGATGATATAATTGGTATCCCTCCTGGGATATGTATGCACAAGAGTCATCTCGAAGAAGATTGCATGCCTACAAGTAAGCATCAGCGTCGGCTGAATCTATTCAGAAAATGATGCACCATATATCTCGATGAAGTCTAAGTAATTGAGATAACTATGTCGTGCCGCGACAATAAATCAAGCGCTAGATGGGAGGCAACCCATCATCTTTAATTGTTTTGTTTTACTAGGAGTTTGTTTTTGTAGTCGAGCCACAACCAAAACTAAGGCGCTTGATGGGAGGCAACCCATCGTTCTAATCGTTTTTGTTATTTTTGAGTAAGTGAAGGTGCAAGACGTATAAAGGAGGAGATTGGTCTCAAATTTTGATTAGGAAGTGTGCTATGTTAAAGGTGGTAAGTTAGGAGTGAAGAAGCAAAGGCTATCGATTAGGCATTGCCTATGCAAAACTAGGCAATGGTAAAGGCAAGGCCTATGTAAATCTAGGCAACGAACAAGGCAAGGGCTATGCTATGGCCTAAGCTCTCGAAATCTACAATGCCATAGCATAGGCGCCGCCTATGCCCAATAATGCCATAGCATAGGCACCGTCTATGCTCAACTAGGCAAAGCATTAGGCGCCACCTATGCCAAGGCCTTTGCTCTCTGAATCTACAATGCCATAGCATAGGCGCCGCCTATGCCAAGCATAGGCAAAGCATTAGGCGCCGCCTATCCTTACTTTTTGGTCTCCTAACCCGATTTTACATGGGTCAAACCCGATCCATAGCTTGTTCTATAAATAGATCCTCAACATTAGAACAAAACACACTTATTTCCTCAACCTAGGCGCCGCCTAACATTACCAAATCTCTCAAAACTTTTCTTTTTGCTCATCTATCCTTGCAAAATCATCTTCCACATCCCATCACCAAGTAAGCTCTTCTTTTATATTCCGTAAAGCATTACAATACTACGCTTATAACGATTTGTTAGATCTTGAAGTGGTGTTGGTAATTTGAATAAGGTTGGTTTGTTATGATACATCTAGTTGAGTGAAAGAATACATGTGGGTGTTCTTGACTTAGTTCCAACTTGTATTTGATTTTGATACACTGTCATACTTTTGCAAAATCAACATGGTAAAGTTAATTGCATAAACTTCAAAATTGAATTCTTGAATGTTTGAATGACTCGTTCATCGAGATAAAGATCATGATTGAATACAAGCATGAGATGTTGTGATTATTTCTATGTCATAACTTGATACGATCTCTATGTAGTAGTCTTGTTCAAAAGGTGCATTAATCCAAACATGAAAGTATTGTCAAGATTACATGAAATAGAGTTGGAAAGGATAGTTAAAGATGACATGAAAGTATGACTGTGCTAAACGTGTTGTTGGAACATATCGCCTATACGTATGTCGATGAAGTCTGAGTAATCGACATCATTCACTTAATTAGTTTGTGCTAACAAATTAAGTGTGGGGTGGTGCCACTACTGTTTGTTTTCTGATTGAATCTACCGAGATGAAGCTAACATGAATCTATTAGGATCTCAGGTAGAATGGCCCCAAAAGGACGACAAGAAAAACAAAAAGTGTCCACCACACAAAAAGGTCAGAAAAGGGCAAGAAAAGAGCAAGCTGAATCCTCCTCGCTACAAATACCTCGATGCACTTTTGGCATCAAGTGGGGTACATTTTGAGGAACTTCTGAGGATGATGACTCTGATGATGATTCCGACGCAGGGGGTATGACCCCAGACATAGAAGAGGAGTCCGACTAATCAGGTTTTTCTTATGTATTTCCACTGAGGGCAATGTGTCCCGTCTAAGTGTGGAGTGAGGGTATTTGTATGCTGTACTTCTTTGCTTACATTTATTTATCCTCGTTTGTAGTTAGCTTTTTAGATTTTTAGTTTTTTTTAATATGCATGAAATTGTTCTGATAGGCGGCATGGTATTATGACAAGAGTTGTGCTAAAATCATTACTATTGAGACGTTTAGGATCTAAGTGTGACTCACTACGTTTAGGATCTAAGTGTGACTCACTGTGTGATAAATGTGTGGTTTAATTCATTCATCTGTTGGGTCAAGAGTCTATACTGCTCCCAATAAAGTTAACCATGTGCCTTGTGTGTGTGAGGTTGTAGTATATTCTGTGTTGTGACTGATGCTAGAACTTGCCTGGTGTGTGTGTAAAGCGAAATAAAGAATGTGAGTTTTGGATATGATTTAGGCATTTCTTTGGCAGCCTGTAATTGTTTACCTTCTTTTTACCTACCTGTGTACATTATCCTAGTTAACCCCCTTTGAGCCTTTAGCTATTTTCTTTGACAGCCTCATATGTAGCCTAATCCATTTTTTAAGACCATAATTTGATCCAAATTTCTAAGCGCTTTAAATTGTAAAGTCATGTGACAAAATAAGAGGAAATTGGGTGAGAGTGATGCCTTAGAGTGTATTGGTACTTGAATTTGTTATGAAAAAGAGTGGCTATTATAGAGGTGTGTTATAAAAAAAAAGAAAAAATGAAAAGAAAAATAAAAAGTTAATTCTGTTTAAAATTGAATAACAAAATAGGTGAAAAGGGGTGGTAGATAAAACAAAAGTAGAGAGGTTGTTTAAAAGAGAGTGTTAATGGCATAATGTGATGTATTAAAGCGCTTAGGGAACATAGTCACTATTTCTGGCCAAAATAGTCCTACTTGTCCCTTAGCCTACATTACAACCTATAAAGACCTATTTGATCCTAAGCTTAGCATTCTGATATTAGTAGAGTATTACACTAAGGGCAAGCCTATGGTCAGCAGTTGCAACATATGAATTCTTTGTGAGAGTGAGAGCAAGGAGAATCTTGTACCCATGTTTCAAAAAATGCAAAACTATGAGTGATTATGGGTGATATCTTGTGTGAAACACACATGGTTAATGATTATTGGGTATTTTAGTATGATTCTTTGTGCCTTAACTTGTGGATACAAATTAACCATCATCACTAGTCTATGTTGGAGGTTGAATTATTTCTAGCAGTGATCAAGAAAACTACTATTTGTTAATAATTATCGTGCCTGTCTTGATGAATATTTTGTGTTACTGCTGTGAAATCCTAGTTAGATGTTTGCATGGACGTAATATTTTGTTCCAGGAAGAACAAAGCTTTAAGTTTGGGGTATTGATGTTGGGCGTATTTACACTCCTAAAGCACTACAATTTACCCATATTTTAGCTAAGTTTTAAGGACAAAATATATAATTCGTGCACTTTTAGTCCATTTTCCTATAAGTGAGCTAACCAACGTGATTAGCATGTTTTCAGGTATTTATGATGAAGATTTCAGCACTTTGTGGACCTTTCGGTAGCAAGGGAAACTTCACGTAAGAAGGAAGACAGCTTTTGGAAGCTTGTGGACTGAATGTGATGCATGGAGAATCCATCCCAGGCAAAATCAGTATTTCTTAATACTTAGGGGTGCAGCAGTAACCCTGTAGGACTAGAACAAGGATAAAAACCCTATTTCAGTAGGACTAGGACAAGGATGTTATAAAAACCCTATTTGATGAATTTTTCAGTAAGCATTATCATTCAATTCTATTTTCTTTTCATTCGACTTTTACAGAGAAACACGGCTTTCTTGAGCAACGGAAAGAACAACGTTCTTCTCCCTTTTTGGACGCCAATTCTTATCCATCGTGAGATTTCTATAGTTTTGGTATGATGATGATGTCTTCGTTGATTTCCGTTATACTCATGAGTAGCTAAACTTCTCTGTTAGGGTTATGGAAGCCTTATGATATACTATCTATTGCTATGAGTTTGTGAATTCTTGATACGCATGCTACTTATATCATTACTCTCTTCATCTTAATTACATTCTTGTGGTTGCAAACATATAGAATACACCATTATAGCATTAACTTGTTCGAGAGAAAAGTTACATGTGTGGAAAAGAGAGTGTGACAAGGAAATAGGGCTACCAACCCCTATTTACACGTTAGTGCCGTAACTGGATTAACCTCTTAGAGAATTTGTACCATTAGTTATACACTTTAAGCTCGAGAGAGTTAAAGTGAAATAATCCTAGATGGTCGAGAGACACTAGGATTTACAATTAGAATACGAATCTCAATAAGTGCATGCATTTCTGAATTCCGCATAACTCATAGTTAATAGATACGTAGAACTCATAAGGTGGACATAACCCTAACTTATTTTTCTCTGTTATTAAATACTACTACACAAATCGTTTCATTCGTTACTTTGTTTACAGTAATTCATGCCACAATTTAAATCCCCCCTTTCGTAGAATTTTCGACCAACAGTCTACTAATAGTTGCATACTTAGCGACCAAGTATTCCCTGTGGGATTCGACACCCAACCCAGTTGGGTTCTATATTTGACAGCGACCGCTTACACTCTTACGAGAGCTGTAGTTTGGGCATTGTCACTAATCATAATCATCATCAACTCGGCCTCAGGCCTAACCTACGGTGGCACGTAGTTTTAGGGTAAGAAACCATAGTAACTTATCCACTCGATGCTAAATACTACTCCATTTAGATTATCTGCGCTCATCTAAAAAAATCCACTTTTAGAATAATCACATGGTTCACCACGAACCCAATAATCAAATCGATAATCTCACATAGTGAAGTGGACTTCAAAGCTAAAGGACCATTAGGTCAATTCATTTCTCAATCATCTTAAAATACTCAAAACATGGGTGCTTATAACACAAGAGTTCATAATTTCACAAGTCTCAAATAGGGCTTACTAACCCATTATTCAATCTCAAGTTAAAGCTTATCAAAAGCATAATATATAACATATAGATTCATAAATCATATAGAAATCTGGGAATTTCAGCAAGATACCTCAAAATCTCAATATAGCCATATGCTTCAATATCTCAACAATGCAAATATTAGCTTATCAAGGAGTAAAATCATGGGGTTTATACCCAGCTGTAAATACTCAAGAAAAAATATAGAAATCATGTCATTTGACTCTTAATTCATGGGAAATATCAATATAATGCATTCAATAATAATGGGTGAAAAACCTAATTCAAATTCATGTAAAAAACCTCATATATTTCAAGAATTCATGATGTAAATAGCCTTTTGGGAACGAGGGTGAAAGGGTTACCCTTGTTCAAAAACCCCACATACCTTGAATTATAAGCTTTTGATGAACTCTTACTTTTGGAACTCTATTCGTGCTCTAGAATGAGGGTTCTTGAGGTCCTTGACTTGGGAACCTTGAATCTTGACTCAATTTAGGAAATCCATGGTGGATTCTTGAGATTCTTGGAAGAGGTTTTGAATGCTTAGGGTTTATGTTGAGAGAAAACTTGAGAAAAACCTCATAAGATGCTTGTAAATGGCTTTGATTTAGTGTTTCCACGATTTTATAGGCTTGGAAAAGGTCCAAAGTACCCTTTTAAACATCTGTGCAAAACTAGAAAAATTAAAATGGAACCCGATTTCATTGGCCTCTGCGACGTTCCACTTATCGCAATGGCTCACTGGAATTTGACAATTGGGAAATTGGCAACCTCCACGACGCGGAGCCATCATGTTTTCCCACTGGTTGGAACCTGGGACTCCTCCGCGATGCGCCACTATCATGGGGTTCCATTGAAAATTGACAATTGCCAAATCAACCCTCTCCGTGATGCGCTAGGCAGTTAAATGATGCAGTTTTACGACTAAGGTTTAAATTAGCCTAACTTCTTACCCGAGTTGGATTGGGCAAATCTTATATCGATGGAAAGCTTATGAGATTTCCCACGTGACAAAAAGTAGAAACTAGGGAAATTCTATATGGTTAACACATTACTCACTTAGGAAGAAACTTCTCAATCTTTTAAGGCCGGAATCATACCTCACTCGACATGCCCTATGGCTCAAACTACGAGGGAACTTTGCGGGGCTTTACATATTGTAAACCACCAGTGTGTTCTAGTTATTATATATGGGTATAATTTATCTAAAAATGGCATTCCTAAAAGCATATCTTTTGTTGTTAGTTCATAATTATAGATTTCTTCTATTGTTAATATCTTATCCCATACTTGTATTTTTGCATTTTTAGCTTTATAAGTAATTAAGCTTCCTTCGTTATTAAATCCTCTAACTACTATTGGCGTTTTTATCAGAGCTACATTGTTTAAAAAATGTACAAGTAGGTATGTGTTAATTTAGTTATGAGAAATGTTAATTATGAAAAATGTTAGAAATGTTAATTTAATTATGAGCTATTATTATTTACGTTGTTATTTATTTGTTAAAAAATAAGAAGACCATTTAAAAATATAGAAGCTTTTAGAAAAATTAAAGAAACTTTAACTAGTTACTACCCAGAATATATGAAGTTAAATAAAACAAAAGAAAACCCCTACATATTAGCTTATTTAATTAATTTAATATCTAGCAAAGAGGCAAAATTAATAATTCATTTAAAATCTAGAAGAACGAGATATATACCACCTAATTATGATAAAATCAGATTTTGGTATCCACCAAAATATTTTAAATATTGTAAAGATGAATAATATAACAAAATTCCAAAAATATAAAGAACTAAAATGAATAATATCTGAAAAATGGAGAGAATTAAAAATAAGAAAATAAAGACTACAATATAACATGATTGTAGGAGTATCTCAAAAATCAATAAAAGCACAAAAAGAAGAAATATCATATTTAGAATCACAAATAGATAGTCTAGAATACAAATATCAACATGATCTATACACCATCAAGTAGATAAAATGAACAAAGAATAATTTATAATAGATGAAACAACATATGAAAACCATGAAGGATTAAAAATAAGAATAGTATTTTCTAATTTAGGAAGAAGCTATAAGAAAATAGGTGAACATTTATATTTAATGTTATAAAAATAAGAATTAAAATTAGAAGATAAATTAACAGATATGGTAAGAATAGCAAAAGAAAATGAAGAAATATATAGAAAAAAAAGAAATAGATAAATAAAACAACAGACTACAGAAGAAATATGAAAAATAGAGGAAACTAAAAATAGTAGGATTGCTGAATTAGAAAAAGAATTACAAATGCTAAAAGATCTACATGAAAAAAGACAAAAAGAAAAAGATAAAATAGCACCTCAATTTGGATGTGAATAAAGATATTATAAGAAAAGAAAAAGAAATAAGAAATACAAAAAATCAAAATATAAATATAAGAAACCAAAAAAAAGATATTATGTAAAAAATTATAAACATAAAAGACCATATAGGAAAAAGAAATCAATAAAAGAATGTACTTGTTATAATTGTGGAAAACTAGGACATTTAGCTAGAAATTGTAAAATACCTAAAACCCCCAAAAAGAAACAAATATCAGAAATAAAGATAGAAAATACAGAATATATGCAAATAGATTATATAGATTATGAATTAGAAAGTGATGATAGTATATATAAAATTTTGGAGAATGAAACAGATAATGAAATAGATAGTAAAACAGATGAATCAAATGACTGAAGAAGATATAAAAATGAATCAAATAACTGAAGAAGATATAAAAATAATAACAAAGGAAGAGTATTAAATGAAGAAAGAACAGATCCAAAAATAATATTTGATAATAATATATTTGACGAAATAAAAGGAGAAGAACTATTCTTACTTTACACATTTTACACGTAAACTACGTATCTTTACTAAAAGTCTTCCCTTTCAAGAGTAGAAAAGGACTAGACTTAAGGTAAACTAGACAGACTAGACTTAAAGTATAAAAAGATAAAACTTTAATAATGACACCTGCCAAAAAATTCTAACCTAATAAAGCTATACAATATCTTTACGTAAAGTAAAGTAAAGAAAACTATTCTAGTTGAACTTCCGGGATAATATTATCTTCTCCATTACATCTCGAACATAAATGGTCTGGATATTTGTATCCAATTAACTTGGAATATCTTGTTAATAATTCTTCTGAAATAAATCCCTTCCTAATTGCTCTTGTAGTTGGTTGTTTTTCTGGATTGAGTAGTGTCAAAATCCATTGTCTAGCTTCTTCCATATTTGACTGTCGTAGTTCCCTAGAATTTGAATAAATCATTTGATGATCTTTTGAATAATAGCTCCATATAGGGTTTCCATTTAGTAGTTATTTGCTAATTCTTGAATAATTGTAGATATTCCAATAATTCATTTATTTGCATAAAAATCAGGTATCTCAACTTAAGGTATTTCTGGCTGTTGAACAATATCTCCCGGTATAATCATATCTCTGGTTAATCCTTTTTTTACAACTTGTATAACTGGTTTGATCTCGTCATATAATATCTCTGCTGGTGCAGTATAAAACTATATAAAAAATAGATTCCCTTTGGTTATTTTTTTATTTGTGACGAATGCTCTATATAATTCTGGTATAGCTGTTAGTTCATGTGTTGAAAGCAAGCCTTCTCTTTTGAACACAAAAAACTTTTGAATATTTAATAAAATCAGATATATTTCTAAGGAAAAGCTATGGATGAACAAAGCCCAAAATTATCAAATCTACCAGAACAGGTATATTCATTTATAATTATGAATAGCTAAATTCATAAATTCCTAACAATCATAATATGATAAAATAAGTTTATGTTAGTTACTATATAGTAGAATTATTCGAAGAATAATATGTTACAAAGTTTATTAGCAAAGAGAAAATTGGAGAAAAATTCCTAAGGACTATGTCATCCTAAAGGTGAAACCGGTGAGGCAAGAAAGTCGTGATAGGGGAGTAGCCAGAGTAGATGCGATGTTTAAGGGAAAACTATCCAGACTACCATGCTAATAGTGACAGAGAAACATAATTATTTAAAAATAATCTAGTACATAGTAATCTAAAATGATCATATTTTGTTATGTATATGATTGAAGGGAATATTTTGAAATAACATCATATGAAAAAGAATGACTACCTACTTATCCGATGAAATGATAGATAAATTTAAAATACTTGTGTTGTATGTACTTAAGGATATAGAAATAGTAGATATAAGAAAGGTCATATGGAAAAAAATATTTAATAAATATACTATGACTAGAATAAATTACATACCACACCTACCTACCTACTCCTATATATACCTACATGCCAAACCTATGCATCAACCATGATAAACTACGTAGAATATTAGAAAATGGATATAAAAAATATACAATTAATAGAAAAATAAATGAAAAAAATTTTAGAAGAATACATGAGAACTAAAAATATAAAATATATAGAATGCCTTAACGAAAATATGGAAGAATTAAAAAGATTAAAACAAACAACTAAAGAATATTATGAAAAAGCAAATGACAGATAACTTTAAAATACTTGTTTTATATATACTTAGAGATACAAAAATTATAGACATAAAGAAAATAATATGGGAAAAGATATGGAATTATGAAGAAGAAGAGTTATTAAGTTCTATAGAAAACTTACACCTATATAATGAAAGCTACTGCTCATATTTAGACAGTTATTATTCAGATGGATATTATACATATTAAAAATGTTAGAATATATTAAAAGAGTTAGAGAAAAACAAAGTTGGCTATACTAAGAAATTAATTATAGAAACCAACTTAGAAGAGGAAGAAAACAATTAAAAGAAAGATTAATTTGGATAGATAAAACCATAAAACAACTAGAGTTAAAAGATAGTTTAAAATATGATTTAGACATAGAATTATTCATAGAAGAAAAAGACAGGAAAATTAACGAAATAGATAACCTAGAATTTAATATCAGGTATAGTACAATTAGAATAAATTATTACAAAGAAATTTGCATTATTACAACTACTTTAGGATAAAATGATAAATTACGAATACTTAGAATATTGGCGAAAAGATCTGGATGAAATAGGAATAACAGAAATACTTATGAAAGAGAATCTACTTGACTATCTAAAAACTAGAAATATGGAACATACAGAATACCTTAAAAATAATACAAAAAGCTAAGGAATATTATAACATAGCATATCATATAATTATCCAATACCAAATAAAATATTAAAAATAAGACAAATACAAGGATATCTTTACTTTAGTAAATTTGATTGTAAATCAGGATTTTACCATTCAAAGTTAGAAGAGAAATCTAAAAAGTTAACTGCATTTACAGTACCACAAGGATTTTATGAATGGAATGTATTACCATTTGGATATAAAAATGCACCAGGTAGATACCAACACTTTGTGGATAGTTATTTTAAACAACTACCTAATTGTATAATATACATAAATGATATACTATTATATACAAAAACTAAAGAGGAACATTTAAAATTATTAGAACAATTTACAGATATAATAGAAAAAATGGGAATAAGTTTAAGTGAAAAGAAAGATGAAATTATGAAAAAACAGATAGAATTTTTAGGAATACAAATAGATAAAAGCGGAGTAAAAATGCAACAACATATAGTACAAAAAATAATAAATTCAAAAGAAGATTAGATACAAAAAAGAAATTACAATCATTTTTAGGATTAGTAAACCAAGTAAGAGAATATATACCAAAATTAGCAGAAAACCAAAAGCCAATACAGAAAAAGATTTAAAAAGGATGTAGAGTTTAACTACAATGAAGAAGATAAAAAACAAGCTCAGAAAATAAAAATACTTTGTAAAGAATTACCAAATTACAATTCTCAGAAGAAAATAAATATTTTATATATATAGTAGAAGCAGATGCAAGTGAATATAGTTACGGAGGAGTACTAAAATATAAATATGAAGAAGAAAAATTAGAACATCATTGTAGATACTACTCAGGTACGTTTAATGAAAAAGAAATAAAATGGAAAATAAATAGAAAAGAATTACGTTCATTATATAAATGTTTATTAGCATTTGAGCCATATATTGTATATAACAAGTTTATTGTACGAACAGATAATACACAAGTACGTTGGTGGTTAACAAAGAAAATACAAAATTCAGTTACAACGAAAGAGATTCGGAGACTAGTATTAAATATATTAAATTTTACATTTACAATTGAAGTAATCAAAACTAACAAGAATGTCATTGCAGATTACATATCAAGACAAAACTACACAGACTGATATAATAGAAGATGATGCTTTAGAAAAGATACTTAAAACCCTAACTACACTTTCAGTGAAAGTGGACAGTATGGGTAATGAAATAGAAAAGTTAAAGATTAATGAAGTTAAACTGAAGTCTAAAGCTATGAATTAGATAACTCAGTAGTGTGCAGAGCTATGTCGATTGAAAGACATCAAAATTCCAGAGCTAAAAGGAGACGTTGGGATACTCCATAAAACCTATAACGTTTATCAATCTACAATTGCAAGTACAAGCAAAGGAGTTAGTGAACAAAGATATTAGAACATGAACATGAATAAGATATTTGAAAAACCATTTATACCAAAAATACAAAAAGACCCCTTGTTCATACCCCCACAAACTACCACATATTGAGAAAGTTTAAACCAAGATAGAAAAGCCTATAACCATATAACTCGAGCATACATAGGAAATATCCACAAAATACAGACTTATCTAAACCTTAACCCTAGAGCTACAAATATCCAAGAACCAAACACAAACTATATAAGCCAAAAATTACAAGGTTACAACAAGTTAGTCGCATTACCGAAAATCAACCCAAGCTTAGTTAAAACTTGTTTCAGTTATGGATTATTAAATATCGTATATACCCAAGATGGAGATAAAGTAACAGCTATACCAGAATTATATAGAGCATTCACCACTTATAAAAAAAATAACCAAAGTGAATCTATTTTTTATAAAATTTTATACTGCACCAGCAGAGATATTATATGACGAGATCAAACCAGTTATACAAGTTGTAAAAATAGGATTAACTAGAGATATGATTATACCAAAAGATATTGTTCAACAGCCAGAAATGCCTAAAGTTGAGATACCTGATTTTTATACAAATAAAAGAATTATTGGAATAGCTACAATTATTCAAGAATTAGCAAATAACTACCTAAATGGAAGCCATATATGGAGCTATTATCCAAGAGATCATCAAATGATTTAGTCAAATTCAAGGGAACTACGATAGTCAGATATGAAAGAAGCTAGACAATGGATTTTGACACTACTCAATCCAGAAAAACAATCAACAGCTAGAGCAATTAGGAAGGGATTTATTTCAGAAGAATTATTAACAAGATATTGCAAGTTAATTGGACACAAATATCCAGACCATTTATGTTCGAGATGTAATGGAGAAGATAATATTATCCCGAAAGTTCAACCAGAATAAAAAAAAGATAAGAACTCCAGCTGAAAGATAGAAAGAAGATAGAAAGCAACGGAGCAATAATGAAAAAATAAAGACAAAGAAGACAAGATAGAAAGCAACATGTGAATAGCTTTCTTGACTTTACTTTACGTAAAGATATTTTATAGCTTTATTAGGTTAGAATTTTTTGGCAATTGCCATTGTTAAAGTTTTATCTTTTTATACTTTAAGTCTAGTCTAGTCTAGTTTAACTTAAGTCTAGTCCTTTTCTACTTTTGAAAAGGAAGACTTTTTGTAAAGATATGTAGTTTATGTGAAAATTTTATTCTTGCTCCTAGGGTATCTACTATTTTGCTTCATCCCAACTCTTTATTATTTTTGAACTAAATGGTTCAGGTAATTTACTAAAATATAACCTTCTAACTTCTTTACTTTCTTCTGTCTTATATGTTCCTTTATAGTAGCATTCTTTAAATGCGCACATATATTCATCTATATAGCACATATTACATATTGCTAGTTTTAACATTAAATTCCTATTTGTATCTTTTTCTTTGTTTTGTTGTTCTTCTTATTCTTCTGTTTTCATACTGCTAAATTCATCTCTTATAGCTATTTCATATTTTTTCAATATGTCTATAGGTGTTAGTTTAGTTACTGTTGTTCCTTCCATTTTTTTATCATCTCTTAACACCTTTTTACTTTCTTCAGTTAAATTTAAAAACCATAATTTTACTGTTCCTATTAGTGTTCTTTCTATATATTCTGGTGTGTCTATTGCATTTATACCATTTTCTAATAATTGTTTTGCTATATATCCTATCCATAATTGTATCGTTTTATCTACATTTATTATATAGTCTAAGTCTAAGAAGTTATAATTTTATTAGTTATTTGTTTTGGTGTCCATTTGTTATATTCATTTTTTAGGTTTAATTTTTTAAACATATCTTTATAATGATATGTAGGCTTTCTTATTTCTGATGTACTTAGGTATTATATTTTCATCGCCTTCTTTAACAAGAGTATTTATTTTTGTGTTTATATTTTCTAAGTTTTCTTTATTAATTACTTCTTGTTTTTCATTGATTTCTAACTTTTCTATATTTGTTAAGATTTCTGTATATGTTTCACTATCTTTCGAATTATAATTATCTATTTCTTCAGCATCTATTGTGTTTATTTCTTTTTCATTAGTTTTTAATTTTTTGTTTTCTTCTTCTAATTTTTCTTTAAATTGATTTATCTCAATTAATAACTTTTGTTCTTTATCTTTTTCTTCTTTTTATTTTTATCCTTTTTCATACAAATCTTTTAGCATTTGTTATTCTTTTTCTAATTCAGCAATCCTACTATTTTTAGTTTCCTCTATTTTTCGTATTTCTTCTGTAGTCTGTGGTTTTATTTTATCTATTTCTTTTTTCCTATCTATTTATTCATTTTCTTTTGCCATTCTTACCATAGCTGTTAATTTATCTTCTAATTATAATTTTTCTTTTTCTAACATTAAATATAAATGTTCACCTATTTTCTTATATGTTCTTCCTAAATTGGAAAATACTATTCTTATTTTTAATCCTTCATGGTTTTCATATGTTTTTTCATCTATTATAAATTATTCTTTGTTCATTTTATCTACTTGATGGTGTATAGATCATGTTGATATATGTATTCTAGACTATCTATTTGTGATTCTAAATATGATATTTCTTCTTTTTTGTGCTTTTATTGATTTTTGACATACTCATACAATCATGTTATATTATAGTCTTTCTTTTCTTATTTTTAATTCTCTCCGTTTTTCAGATATTCTTTGTTTTGGTTATTTATATTTTTGGAATTTTGTTATATTATTCATCTTTACAATATTTAAAATATTTTGGTGGATACCGAAAATTGATTTTATCATAATTAGGTGGTATATATCTCGTTCTTCTAGATTTTAAATGAATTATTAATTTTGCCTCATTTCTAGATATTAAAGTAATTAAATAAGCTAATCTGTGGGGGTTTTCTTTTGCTTTATTTAACTTCATATATTCTGGGTAGTAACTAGTTAAAGTTTCTTTAATTTTTCTAAAAGCTTCTATATTTTTAAATGGTCTTCTCATTTTCTAACCTTTTTAAATTAACATTTCTAACATTTTTCATAATTAACATTTCTCATAACTAAATTAACACATACCTACTTGTACATTTTTTAAATAACGTAGCTCTGAAAGCAAGCCTTCTCTTTTGTATACAAAAAATATTTGAATATTTAATAAAATCAGATATATTTCTAAGGAAAAGCTATGGATGAACAAAACCCAGAATTATGAATAGCTAAATTCATAAATTCCTATCAATCATAATATGATAAAATAAGTTCATGTTAGTTACTATATAGTAGAATTATTCGAAGAATAATATGTTACAAAGTTTATTAGCAAAGAGGAAAAGGACAAAAATCCCAAAGGGCTATGCCGTTCTAAAGGTGAAACCGGTGAGGCAAGAAAGCCGTGATAGGGGAGTAACCAGAGTAGAGGCGTTGTTTAAGGAAAAAATATTCAGACTACCATGCGAATAGTGACAGAGTAACATAATTATTTAAGAATAATCTAGTACATAGTAATCTAAAATGGTCATATTTTGTTATGTATATGATTGAAGGAAATATTTTGAAATAACATCATATGAAAAAGAATGACTACCTACTTATCCGATGAAATGATAGATAAATTCAAAATACTTGTTTTGTATATACTTAAGGATATAGAATAGTAGATATAAGAAAGATTATATGGGAAACAATATTTGATAAATATACTATGACTAGAATAAATTACATACCACACCTACCTACCTACTCCTATATATACCTACATGCCAAACCTACGCATCAACCATAATAAACTACGTAGAATATTGGAAAATGGATATAAAAAATATACAATTAATAGAAAAACTAATTAAAACAAATTTAGAAGAATACATGAGAACTAAAAAAATAAAATATATAGAATACCTTAACGAAAATATGGAAGAATTAAAAAGATTAAAACAAACAACTAAAGAATATTATGAAAAAGCAAATGACAGATAACTTTAAAATACTTGTTTTGTATATACTTAAGGATATAGAAATTATAGACATAAAGAAAATAATATGGGAAAAGACATGGAATTATGAAGAAGAAGAGTTATTAAGTTCTATAGAAAACTTACACCTATATAATGAAAGCTACTGCTCATATTTAGATATTTATTATTCAGATAGATATTATACAGATTAAAAATGTTAGAATAAATTAAAAGAGTTAGAGAAAACGAAGTTGGTTATACTAAGAAATTAATTATAGAAACCAACTTAGAAGAGAAAAAAAACAATTAAAATAAAGATTAATTTGGATAGATAAAACCATAAAACAACTAGAGTTAAAAGATAGTTTAGAATATGATTTAGACATAGAATTATTCATAGAAGAAAAAAACAGGATAATTAACGAAATAGATAACCTAGAATTTAATATCAGATATAGTACAATTAGAATAAATTATTACAAAGAAATTTGTAGTATTACAACTACTTTAGGATAAAATGATAAACTACGAATACTTAGAATATTGGAGAAAAGATATGGAGGAAATACAATTAACAGAAATACTTATGAAAGAGAATCTACTTGACTATCTAAAAACTAGAAATATGGAACATATAGAATACCTTAAAAATAATATAGAAGAATTAATAAGGTTAAAACAAAAAGCTAAGGAATATTATAACATAACATTTCAATTAACATGATGAAACTAGTAAGTGACATCCCACTTTCTTTGAAGCTCAACAAAAATACTGTACAAGCTATTTTCCATAAAAATCCAAGAATTTGACATAATTTCCTAGATCTAAAATATCAAAAAATACAAAGCCAAAAATTGACCAAACCACAAAATTGTTTGTTCAACTCAATGTAAACCCTCACTCCATTGTTGTTTCATATGACAATTGGAGAAAAATTTCCTTCAACCACATATTTAACTTCTATTTTTTTCGTACTTCGTCGATATCCAATTCCATGGCGATCGTAGAAACCAATTTCAAGAAAGTAATACCTTCCGAAATAATTATTGTGTCACTTTTGTATGACTCATAACTTTTTTTTGACTCTCAAATTCTAGCATGTCTCAGCAATATTGGGATATTTATATTGATTTAAGTAGTACTAAAAGACGTATGTAGAAGAAATTTATTATTTTTTCCTTTCCAAATCTTGAATCCAAGATTACAAAAAAAAAAAATTAAACTTTCAGAAAAGTTTTGAAATTCAATATCAAGATACTACTTTTATCCAGAAAAGAGATAAAGTTGTCAAATTGTTGCCTTCAATTAAGGAACTTTAAAATAAGTAATTATTTAAATTACCTTAAATTTAGGATTAGCTGGTACATCATAGATTCGACCAATGTGTAATATGTGACCGAATGTATGAGAATGTTTGCAAAAAAACGAATAGAGAAAACAAGAATCGATTTTGTGTAATTATTTTCATTGTCTAGGGAATTTATGTTGTTTACATATTACTTTTTAGTCTAATAAGTTTCAAAATATAATGATCTTACACAATAATTCCTTCATTCATCTTCATATAATTATATTATAAGCTTGTTTGAATAAATTTTCATTATCAATTGTTGATTATGTATAATTAAAATATAATTTTTAAAGCAATTAAGTAAACATATTCGATCAGTTTTAAAAATTGTATCTTTAAATATCTGTTGGCAATAAAATTTGATCAAATTTTGAACTCCCTCCCCCACCCCAGTACACAGACACACCACCAGTTCCGTTAACCCAACTCTACAATGCATAGTTTCTCTTAGTGTCAACTTGTTTATGTAAAAATATCTTGATTACTTCAAAAAGGTATGCACATCATCATCATAATGTTGTATTCTCTCTTCATCACTTATCTTTTCCTCGAGTATTTCTTTTTCTTTTTCGCCCTGGGGGCGGATTCAGGGTGTCGGGTGGAGTATTTCGGAAACCCAGTAATTTTCGTGCGAAATTAATATTTATATAGAGATATCTAGCAAATATATAAGAATTATAAGTTGGGACTTCATAAATAAAGTGTGTTATTGGTCGAGTAGATGGACTTGTAAAAGTTTTGTTGACCTCTTGGATGTGGGTTCAAATCTCCTAAAAGCTACCATTTGTTTTATTTTTGTTAATGTACAAAAAGTTTAATTTTAATTTTTTTATTTTCCAAAAATAAGGAAAAAAAAATACTCCTAACATTACTTTGTAATTGAGTCTCTTTTAATTCTCCTATTTTAAGATTTTTTTTCCCCATTCTAGTTAAGTCTTTTACTAAATTTCCTATTTTAGGATCTTTACTAATTGAGCAAAAACATGAATTAATTCCCCTTCCTATATATTTCCAGTTAATAATATAAAAATAATTAAATAATAATTTAAGAAAATAGTAAATAACAATTTCATCTCTTACGGAATCTTTTAGTGAAGAACAAAAAGTTTAAATCATTTTTCTAAGGTTCTTCATAATTACGATATATTGTAGAAATAGATGATAGTATATTTTACTTTATGTATTATATCCTTACATTCTTACTAGAAATAGCTAAATACATATATAATACATTTCTAACTCAATTTTAATATAGTAACACATAAACTAATTTGAATATATTTGAAATTCAAGTATAATACGTTTTTAATATCAATAATAAGAGACAAAAATAAACAACAATTTTAATACATTTTGAATTCAATATATTATATGTATGATAAACATGTTTGAATACACGTGGTCAATATAACTATTTAATGCAAATGTATTATAAGTATTATATGTGAACTTCAAATATTTCATTATAATTTAAATTAGTTTATGTTGGTAAAAATGTATTATATTTGTTATGAAATAATAACTATTCAATTCATAATAATATATAATATTGAATTCAAATTGTATTACAACGATCATTATATTTAATACTACTTAAATACAACTTTAAAAACTTCACCTCTTCCTCTCTAGTGAATCACACCACCAGACCCCTATTTTATCCGCTTTGTGCATCGTTACCTCAAACTAAAGCTTTGAGCTCTGATATAAAAATACAGTCCACTCTCTATATTCTCTTCTCTATCCAAAGCAGCACCAACCAACCAACAAACTCCCCCACTCATTTTTTCAGTACAAACATCAGCACCTACTCTATTCCTTCCCGCCCTCCTTGCTTCTCCAGAAAACTCACGACGTCGAAGTGACCAACAAATAACTCCACAACAACACATACTAATCACCGTCCCTTCATTGGCTTTATTGAAGATGAACTATCACTGTAAAGAGTTTTTCCAACCAGACCTAAGCACTTTACTGAAGATGAACTACCACTAGAGAGAGTTTTTCCAACTAGATCTAAGCACCGATGGAGTTCATGGCATTTTCAACGTCACCAGAGCTGCATTGTCCTTTTTTATACGACGATCTTCCTCAATCAATGATAATAGTGGCACACCAAAAAATAACACAATAATGATTTGGTTGCTCCGTTACGTGACGTTGGACAATTCTGGATAAATTTTGACATTTTTTATTTTTGTTGTTTCTTACAACGGTGGTTGTGTGGAGGAGAAGAAGGCTACATAGGTGGGTGTTACAGTAGATGCCGAAGTCAGAGCTCCGACTTGGGTGTTGAGGTGGCTACCATAGTTAGATCTTCGGTATGATGATTGTGTAGAAGATAGTAGAGGTGGAGACGAGAATAGAGAAAGAGGAAAGATATTAAAGGTAAAAGTAAGCTATCATCAATAATAAAATAAAAGTGATATCATTTAGGGTAATAATGACTTTATGTAACAATCCAAAATCATGGATCATGCAGACACTTACCAACTCTATTCTAAATAGGAGAATCTTTACCACCCAACCATTCAGTTCATGCAGAAGGATGTTAAATAGTTTTAAGTATAAGTAATTCCATATATAATTAGATCTCTTGTTCAAAGTTACATTTATTACATGCATACATGTGGAAGTAAATCAACAATTACCAAGAACCTAATCTAAATCGGTGTAAGGGTACTAAGTAAATAGAAGGATGACCCGAGACACAAAATCTACATAAGAGTAGGATGATAGTAGATGCTAAAGAGTAATTACTATTGTACCTATAGAAACTTCAACGGACCTGTAATATGGTTACATCCCCAAATGGGGATATAGTAAGTGTAATATCAGTACTATCACACGCACTAGAAGGTGTCATTGACCGACTAGGGTTAGAAACAATAATAATAATAATAGAAATTAGAAAGGAATCATGACAACAGATAACTTTCCCAAACAATTGAACCCTACCAAGTCTTTTTGTGAGGTTCCCAACTCTTGACTTACAACCTCTTTAACAACAACTACGACCCTACACTCAATTGATTATGACTCACTATTCCATATTTGATTACCTACTAACAAGGTAGCTATTCCGACTCTCAATAATACAACACGAACTAGACAAGATCACCTAATTCCTCACATATAATATCATGCATACAAAATTAACATCTGCTTTCAAAACCAAGGCATACCTTACATCCACATACTCAAATCTATCACTTACTATCAAACGAGTCAATTCACAATAATCACAACAATATATGTGCTAATGTAATGATATCAATGCATGCATGCAAGATGTACAAATATACTAGGGTCAGCAGGGACACTTACCTATGACCTGTAGGGGAAGAGCTCAATTCATATACTAATATTGGCGTAGTATCCGATCCAAATAACTGTGTCGTCTTGACATCTGATCCAAATAATAGTGTTGATATAACATCTGATCCAAATAACATTATCAACATAACAACCGATCCTAACATCATTCAATAATAGTCAGATCCAATGTTCAATGAATTATGGTAACTAATTATCTAAAGGAAGTCCTAAAGGCTAAATATAACACTCAACTTATATATAAGCACAATCCCAAATCAAGTCTACACTACTCTCGGACTAATCATACAAACTTAAGTATTGCAGACTATTATGCACCGATTACCGCCTATACTTATTTCGACAAACACCTTTATTTATGAATGACACAACTCTATCTCTCCCCCTCCTTATTATTACATCAAATTTATCCCAATACAAACGACTAACCCCAATACATTTTCACACACAATCTCTCCCTATTTCCCTCAACACACCATAATAATACTAAAATCTATCAAATATCCCCACCATTATTGACCAGACTCTATAATTTCCCTTTCAAAACCCACTGGAAAACACACCACGCTATACCTTGTACTAAATAAATTCATCATTAACCTAACTTTTTTTACAAACTTGCAACCACTCTCATTTACTAACTTACTCCTGTTTATGCAAACATCATAACTTTCCAGTAACTAAGAGAGCAACACATTTTAATAACTCAAAATGCAATATTTAAAAATCATCAATTTGTTATCTCAAGTTCAATTTATTATTCAATCCATCCAAACTCTATGACTGTAGGCCTAAACATAAAATCTCCCAACATAACTATCATTATTACATACATCTAGTCCAAGTATACTATAGTTTAACCATAACTTACTTTGTGGACGAGATCTGCTGCTATAGAGAGTGAATAGTTGTTCTTTGTGTGCCTTGTACCTTTCCATCATTGGAATTATCATCAAAAGTGCTTGGAGATCACACTTTTGGAGTTTGGCCTTTAAAACCTCATTGTTCTAAGTATATGGTTCACTTGGGTGTTTTTGATAGAGAAAATAAAAATAAGAAGCCCTATTTTAGTGAGGATTCTAATTAACCCTCAAACAATTTACTGCCCGACTGTCACTACAGAGGAAAAAGTGTAGCTGTAGCAGTAGACTTATCACTGCAGCTATGAGTCCATAGGCCTGGCCCAATTTACAATTCCAGTCGAAATTTGATTTGGGCCATGGCTTTCTCTCATGAAATTAATTCCTACCAGGTCCAAAATGATGATTTCTTGATCGAAGCATTTTTCTGAAATAGTTTTTAAAATAACAATGTTTGAATCATTATATTAGATACCAATTTACCTACCGTACATTCTCAAATGATTTTGAAGAAGAAAAGAAATCCTTAAGCACAATTATCAAAATCCAGCATACACAATGGTTAGAAACTATGATCTCCTATACCTATTAATCATTTGATAACACCTTTTCAAACCATGGTCAACTATTTATCACCACCATTGCTTGACCAGTTAATGCATCACAGGTCACTAAGCTTTTAACACAAAGTATGACCATTATAACCAGAGATTCATAATAAAGTTTTATGCAATGGGTCATTTAAAATACCTGAGACATCATAAAATATTATAACTAACAAAAATTTAGGATGAAAGCAAAATTTTACGGAGCAAGTCACTGTAGTGGTAAATGTGTAAGACCCCAAAATTTTTTTAATCTTAACTTAGTCCTTTAGAGCATGAAAAGAGGTCCCAGACTTAGAAATTTCAGCTAAGTGTTTACACTTAGAATTATTTTTAGCCTTCATAAGTTGGAGATCTTAATTCATGACCCACATGACCTTAAAAATGTCAATCCTTGGATTGAATCATGATCAGGTATGTCACTAGATCACTTTGGGTGATTTTTATATTTTTTAGACCTCGTTTGAATCAAGTTTGACTGACCAAAATAGTGGATCGACACGATCTCAATGCGCTGCATTGCCCATTGCGTCGACAAATATTTTTCCAGCCTCAGAGTGCAGATCTAGTGAACCAACGCTAAATCAACGTGGTGCGTTGGTCATTGCATCGATGCCATTGATGCGGCACATTAGTCTATGCGTCACTAGACTCGATTTATTCTCTTTTAATTCTGCGTCTAGAGGGGTAATGGGTTTTTTTTCACCTTATATCAGCCTCTAAAACACGAGATTAAGCCTCTTTAAAGGCAAAATCTCTCATTCTTTCTCAAAGTTTCTAAAGAACAAACCCTAGGGGATTTAATTTCAAATTGAAGCTTCAAGAATGCACCATTAATCCTCACGAATTTAATTACCAAGGTATATTAGGTGTTCATCTATGGGTTCCTTTCACCCATAGAGTCCAAGAATCCCTTTTAAAAACTACAAGTTCGTGATTTCATGATTTACATGTTAGAATTGAACTGTGTTCATGTATAAATTTTATGTTTGGGGTTTAATTCCATAATTTATTACGAGTTTCATGAAAACTAGATATTTGTGGATTGAATTATGTGATCTTCATGTTAAACTCTTGAACTACAAGTTGAATGTAGTAGCCATGATATAATTACATGTTTATTATTATATGAAACAACCATGTTCCCCAAGTGTTTGTTGAAATACTTAGGTGAATTAACTAGTGAAAGCATGACATGCTATTATGTGATTCCATTCATTCTCAAGTTCATGTATATCAAGTATCTTGATAAAACATCTACATAACTGCAATTGTTAGTAAGCAACTACTATTATACTTTCAAGGTCATGCTATGCTTTACTTTTCATGCTATCAAGTCCTGAGAATATTCAATACCCAAAAAATTAGCTGTTGACCTAGAGCTACAGTAGTTATAAAATGGTCTCAGAAATATCACGACTAGTAGTATTTCGTCAGTACAAAACTTAGTATATTCAGTCAAACATCAAAACTCAATAAACTCGATCCAGTTTAGTCAGTTAACATGATCAGTAATAGTTCATTCGAGCCTAGTACAGTTTAGAAATCCATTCAGTGTCTATTTCAGTTGGGAGTAGGATAGCACCGAGTAAACTCAAGGATGGGGACTCACCTGCCAGTAGAGGGTGTGATCCTTAGAAGCAGTCCTTATGTTCTAGAACTACGTAGCCACCATAGGTTGGTACATCAACCTACCAGATTAAGGGTTTATGAGGTGCCTTACCTACCAGATTGAGGGTACCACCGTTCTCATCCAGAGTACCTGCTAGATTAAGGGTGACTTTCAGTTTGTCTTTAACCGTGGCACGGTACTGACACCCTTCTAACTGGGGTTATAGGTTAGATCCTAATCAGTTTAGAGAGGGGTATGTCAGTTAGATTATTACTTCTCATAGTTTTAGTTTCAGTCTTAGGATCAAACGATGTTCAGTTCTATAGAATCAGGGTTGTCAGACACAGTCAATCATTATTAATAACTCAGTCAGCTATCAATTACTCAGTTATCAAAACCAAGTACTTAATTTCAGTAGAAGTTCAGTAGAAGCTTAGATACAGTATACTATACAGGCATATGCCCAGTATTTACAACAGATTTAGTTATCCATGTAATCTCATATTTAGTTATTCTATATTATTCAGGCAATTACTATTTATGTATATGAACCCCTGCATTTAGTCTTACCTCATCTAGCATACCAGTACATTCCACTTACTGACGCATACTTTCTTTTACGCTATGATGTCTCATATCATAGGTTTGAATGCTCAGATTCCTGACAGCGCTTAGGCAAATTCAGCCAGCAGTATTAGATTACAGTAGTGAGTTCTCATCTATCGAGGATATGCTTACATTTTAGTATTTCAGTAGTTTAGTATATTCAGTAGTGGGAGTTAGTTGGGGGCTTGTCCCATCAACTCTATGTTCAGATAGTTAAAGGCTTTCAAACTAAACTATTTCAGACAGATATTTAGTTTCCAATATTTATTTACCAGTATTTGATTTTAGTTATGAACCTTACGACAAATTCAACCTAATTTCTGCATTATTATAGTGTTATTGTTATTCAGTGATTACAGTAGGTACCAATCATGGGTTAGCTTGTGGTCCTTCAATATTATGAGCATCGTGTGATGTTCGGGGTGCAGACTCGAGGCATTACAAGATGTATCACCACAGTAAGGCTCGATAGTTTCAAAATAAGAAAGTGGGTTTTATTCTCCCACTTTCCAACTCTCGAATTTCTTTCAAAACTCTTTGAATAGCCTTAAGAAATATTCTTACCAGCGAAAGTTAAGGTAAATTATAATGCCTCGGGAGAACACCCTAGATACCACACGGTGCTTACGGTCACAAGTGACCACAAACTAACCCATGAGCCAGTACCTTCTCTGAGAACTGAATGATATATGGATAATAACCATATGCGTAAACAACTGAATATACCATAAGGTTTTAAATACTGAAAACAATACAAATGAAATCCACCAGTTTGAAACATAAGCAAAATGCTGAAAGCTGACTGATAAAACTGACAACTAACTGACTGTCTGAAAGTGTTTGAAAGCCTCTAAAACTAAATGAATAAGAGTTAATGGTACAGGCCCCAACTAACTTTAACTGTCTAACTAAAACCAAATACTGAAATAAACATAATCGATCATCGAAGTATGAAGACTCACCAATGCTGCTGATACACTGGAATGTCTAAGTGCGGTCGAGAACCTGAGCATCTAAACCTATGATATGAGACATCATAGCTTAATAAACTAGTATGCAGTCAGTACTTTAAATGTATTGGTATTCTAGATAGGGTTAGGCTGATATACATGGTCTCATGGACATAAATAATATCTGACTGAATGAATAGCATAAGATATCTGATGCATAGCATGCGTGAAAGCTATAGAATCTGAGAATGCATGACCAAGCATATAACATGATACTGGAATAGTCTATAAACTAGAATACTGAAATCAGAGTACTAATTTAACTGATAAACTATATGCTATGATCAAGCAAACCTGAACTAACTTCCAAACTGAGACTTGTCTGAAACTGTGGGAGCTATCATTTAACCGACATGCCCTAATATGAGCTAATTGGGGTCTAACCTATAACCCCGTTAGAAGGGTGTCAGCACCATGCCACGAGTACTAACACTGGCCGTATGGATCCACTAAAGTGAAGTCTCAAAGGACTAAAGAGTCACCCTCTACTGGCAAGTGCTCTAGTGAGATATATGTCAACCCTCAACTAGCAGGTTAACATCTAAACCTACGCTGGCTACATAGTTTTGGAACATAGGGACTGCTACTAAAGGTCAACCCTCAACTGGCAGGTGATCCCCCATCCCTGGGTTCGCTCGGTACTAAATCCTACTCCTAACTGATCTAACTCGGATTACTAAACTGATCTAAGCTTAACTGATTATGATAACTGACTGAATGAATAATGCTCATACATTTTTGAAATCATTTTAAAAATATTGTAAACTATGTAAACATCTAAATTTTGGGTATTCATAACCCCCCAACACTGAATGGAATTAACAATATGGACACATGAAAGCTTTGAAGAACATAATAGGGGAACATAGTTCTAAATTCATCTCTTAGGCATTTCATCAAACACTTGAAATTCATGAACTTAGGCATGGGGATGATTAAAACATGTGGCAATAACATAATCACAACACTAAACCCATACATTAGGGATTTAACATGGAATTTCATGCTTCAAATGTGTAAGGACTATTTTCCATCTAAAATCACTTGCAAACATCATGTATAATCAAAACTCATAAAAGCTTCTTGAAAATAACTCATTGTAAACATGTAAATTCATGATATAAAGCATAAAAATAGTTTCTTGGACTCCATAGGTTAAAAGGGTCCATGGATGAACATCTAACATACCTTAAAGCTTTAATCTTGTAAGAGAATTAACTTTCTTGATCATTCTTGGATGGTAAAGCTTGAATTCTTGAGTTTTCTTGAAGGAATAATGATTGAACTTGATGAATATGGGTGATATCTAGGGTTTATTTTAGAGAGAAATTGAGGAAATTGGGCATATAATGCCTTAACTGATGATAAATTCCATGTTTTCACGGATTGGGGTGATGGAAAAATGACAAAACTGCTCTTTTGGGATTTAAATTCGTAACTAAAATATGGATTAAAGATGTACCGTAACACGATGAGCCATCCATCACTATAATGTTCGCGTCACGATGTTATCGCGATGACTTGCTATTTTTGAAGTCCAAACATGACTCAAACCTCATCCAAAAAATCTGAAACTTCCTTGAGACATGCTATTTACACCCCTGTACATAAATTAACTTAGAAATCAGCATCTCGGGGTTAGGAAGGTCACTCTAAAAATCATTGAAGTTAAGAGGCTAAAAATAAAACTAAGTCTTCAAAACTTAGCTAAATTTTCAGGTTCTAAGCCTCTTATGTATGCAATATGGGCTGAACTGAGCTAAGAATAATATGGGGTATTACAATATCTCCCCCTTGGGAACATTCATCCTCGAATGTTACTAATTAAGATGAGGATACTTAGGGAACTGAAATCACATACTGAATATGCATAGCTAAGAAAATGATTACATAACTGAATTTAAGACAAGATACATAACTGGGTTGATTCATGAATATATGTAATGACATGAAATGATTATATAGTTGGAACTAAAATTGGAAAAGAGATAATCTAAGAAAAACTATTACCTTGAGTTGTGTTTGGGTTTGTAGAGAAAAGATGAGGGTACTTGGTACGCATATCTACTTCTGCTTACTAATTGGCTCTCTCAATAGACTGATTTCTCCAAAGAACTTTGACTAAGGGAACTTTTTTGTTCCTCAGTATACGAACCTAACAATCAAGGATTTCAACTGGGATTTCTTCGTAAGAAAGGTTGTCCTGAACGCCCGTACTTTCTAAAGGAAATACTATAGCTAGATTGCCAATACACTTCTTTAACAAAGAAACATGGAATACTGGGTGCACTAATGCCAAATCTGTGACAACTCAAGCTCATAAGCTACTTTGCTAAAGCGGCTCAAGATCCCGTAAGGACCAACATATCGCGGACTGAACTTTCCCTTCTTGCCAAAACTTTTCACTCCCTTCATGGGAGAGTTTCTCAGAAAAACTAAGTCGCCACCTCAATTATAAGATCTCTCTTTCTCAGATCTTTATAAGATTTTTTACGGCTTTGGGCTGTCTTAAGCCTTTCTCTGATTAGTTGTACTTTCTCCAATGCATCAAATACTGAATCTGGCCCTATCAATGCGGTCTTACCTACCTCAAACCAACCAATAAGAGATCTACATATCCTCTCATAAAAAATCTCAAATGGTGACATCTGAATGCTAGAATAATAATAGTTACTGTAAGAAAACTCAATCAATGACAAATGATCATCCCAACTGCCCTAAAAGTCGATAACACAAGCTCTCAACATGTCCGCTAGGGTCTGAATAGTCCTTTCTACCTGACCATCTGTCTGAGGGTGTAAGGCTATACTGAGATGAACTTGGGTACCAAGACCCTTCTGAAAAGCTTCCCAAAAGTTAGAGGTAAACTGAGTCCCTTAATCTAAAATGATGGACAATGGGACTCCATGCAACCTGACCAGATTTCTAATCTAGAGTTTGGCATAATCCTCGGCTGAATAAGAAGTATAGACTGGTAAGAAATGGGTTGATTTGGTCATTCTATCTATAATAACCCAAATCAAATCATGTTGGCGACGTGAACGAGGAAACCTTGTCATAAAATCTATATTCACTTTCTCCCACTTCTAAGTAGGAATGTTAAACTCCTGTATAGTGCCACTAGGACTTTGGTGCTCAACCTTAACCTGCTGACAATTAGCATACTTGGCTAAAAACTCAGCAATATCTCTCTTCATGCCACTCCACTAATAGATTTCTTGCAAATCACGGTACATTTTAGTAGCTCTTGGGTGAATAGAGTAACGTGTACTATGAAACATAGTCTACCCTAGCAATACAACACACTATATCCCCCTTGGGAGAAAACCTCTACTTTCTGATCTCTGACTAAGACCTTCAACTTAACTAGACTGAAATCCCTATCTTTCTTTTCTTTCACTTCAACAACCAAAGAAGATTTTGAACTATACCAGACCTATACACTACCCTAAGCTGAGTCAACAAAATGAATGCCTAACCTAGTGTAACACCCCGAGTCTGTACCCCTGATGCTACACGGTTCTTACAATCTTAAAGGACCACAAGCTAACCCATAACTGGTACCTGCTGTATTAACTGTGTAATAAATACTGTAATGATAACGGAAATAGGAAGAAACATATGCCATAAGGTTCAGTCTACAAAATAAATCTGAATGCGATATCAAAATAGCAAAACTAAATATAAGTACTAAAAAACTGAACAACTGTCTGAAAATACTCTAGTCTGAAAAGCCTCTAAACTGTCTGAACTGGGGAGTTGATGGGATAAGACCCCAACTAAATAAAACTACTAAAATAAACTAAAATACTAAAAATAATAAGCATATCCTCAAACTATGAGGACTCACCACTACTCAGAATGCTGAAAATCTGAACTGCTAAGGGTGCTTTGGAGCTCGTGCGTCTGAACCTATGATATAAGACATCATATCACAAAATAAAATCATGCGTCGGTACTTTGAATATACTGGTATGCTCAGTGAGGTAGGCTGAGATGCATGGTTTCATATGCATAAACAATAATAACTGAATAAGAGTACATGCATGAATACGTATACTGTAACTGATTTGGGATAATACTGTGTACTGAATCTGAATATTGATTTACTAATGTCTGAGTTTACTAATGTTGTATTTCTGATAACTGAATGACTGTATCTGATAGTCCTGATTTTTGTAGAACTATACTGAGTTTTGTACTAAGCTGAGTGACTATATCTGATAATCCTGAATCTGTAGAACTGAACTGAGTTCTATTCTGAGACCGAGACTAAAACTGAGACTATGGGAGGTAATCATCTAATTGAAATACCCCTCTCTGAACTTATTAGGGTCCAACCTATAACCTCAATTAGAAGGGTGTCAATACTGTGCCACGGGTAGAGACAAGTTGTGAGTTAAGCTCTCTGATAGGAAGCTCTTCCCTCAACCCTCGCTGGTAGGAGAACTCAAATGAGATGTATCAACCTTTATAAAGTTTGGCAGGAAGATATTTCAACCTTCACTGGCTACATAGTTTTGAAACACAAGGACTACTTCTAAGGATCACACCTATTACTAGTGGGTGAGGCCCCATTCTTGGGTTCACTCGGTGCTGAATCCTACTCCCTACTTAATAGACTCTGAACTAATTTCTAGTCTGTACCAGGCTGGACTGAATTGTTACTAAATTTACTGCTTAGCTAAACTGAACTAAGTTCACTGAGTTTCTATTAACTGATGGAATACTATTGATCTATTTGGTGATAGGGTTTACTGAAGTCTGAACTAAATACTGAGTTAGACTAAACTATTACTGAATCTATTAAGTTTTCCTGAGTTCTAAAACTGACTGAGAGTACTATTCATCATGACATGACTGATACTGTTCTATGATTGACCATGGCTCTAGACAAGCAGCTAAATTATCGGGTACAAGTACCCCCAGGACTTGATATCATAAATTAAGAGACATGGCATAAACATGAGACATGTAAACTATGAACTTGATAATTATTCATTCATTGGGGCATTTTAACAAATACTTGCATGATATATATTGCACATAGGTTAACTTGACATGAATTCTTGCTCTTATTAGTTCACATGAATAATTTATCAAACACTTAGAAGGCATAGAATATGCACATAACACTAATCAACATGTGAGCACACAAATTTAATTATCAAATTCACAATTTGAAGGCTTTTACATGATCTCATATGATAAGATATATAAATCAATAAACCCCACATGAAACTTAGCATAGAACATGGATTTGAAACTCAAATAATCATTTTAAACATGGATATTATCAAACCCAACATGAAAATCATGAAATCAATCATACTAGAAGTTTAAAAAGGTTTCTCGGACTCCAAGGGTGGAAGAGACCCTTGGATGAACACTTCACATACCTTTGTTGAAGATTTTCTGAAAATTTATGATTGAATCTTGAGCTCCTGATTTGAAATTGGATCTTCTAGGGTGTTGTTCTTGAGCAAATTTGAGAAAGAATGACTATATTTGCTCTAAAGGGAGTTTAATTTTGTGTTTTGGGGGATGAGGGTTGAGGAAAAAAGACCTAAATACCCCTAAGAATGAAATCTTTTAATGACTAAAAACTGGGCTACCGATGTGCAACGCCATATTCGCATCGATTTACTGGAATTGAATGTTGGTAGCTGGGGAAAGTATTAATCAATGCGATAGTTAACGTAGCACGCCAAGATCACGTTGATCCACTATTTTAAGATTTGAAAGAAGTTTCAAACGAAGTTTGAAAAATCTGACACTTGTTCAAAAACACCTACGGACATTCCTGATCATGAATCAACCTAAACATCAATATTTTAATTGACGTAAAGGTCACAAAATAAGATTTACAACCTTCGTAGTCTAAAATGACACTAAGTCTGAGTACTTAGCTAAAATATTCTATGTCTGGGACCCCTTGACAAGCCTAAAGGACTAAATTAAGCTTAGGATTTTGCGGGGACTTACATTATCTCCCCCCTTGGTAACATTCATCCTCGAATGAGATTGCTGAGACTGATAATACTGAAAGACTAAACTTAGACACTGAGCATGCACAACTGAGACATGGTTTCTTGACTGAGATTACTGATACACTGAATTTTCATATTGCACATGCATATTTGATGCATGAGTATAGCTGAACATTATTCATGAATGCATGACTGGATTACTAATAAGTGGAGTTTATATGCTGGGCATGCATAACTGATGCATAGATATATGACTGAACTAACTTATGAATACATGACTGAATGTGCAATGGTAAATGATATCAAGTTTGTAACTGAAATCTGAATATGAAACTGAATAAGCTTAAGGAAAACTATTACTTAAACTGAAAAATACTGATGAACTCAAGATTATTTTTGGAGTATGCATGAACAGGAACATGAGAACATGACTGATACTGGAACGTGATACATAAACTGAATATCATGAACTAAACTGGCCCTCTTGGAATACGTGGCTTACGACTGGGATTGGAACTTGAGGATTAACCTATGAGTACCCACTATTCCAACTAGATTCATTACATAAAGAGAACTAGGAGGTTTAGGACATGGAGGCTCAGGGTTATAGTATCTCTTCCTTGGGACATTATGTCCCTCGAAGAATACTGACTTTTCTGAGATATTGAGGAAAACTGGGGCGATGCACAAGGCAACTACGAACTGAATCGTGACTAAATATTTGGGGCCTGAAACTGAGCCATGAAACATGAAATGAGATAAACACATAACTACCAGGTTGATTCATCTTAGAATAGTTACATTCATAAGACTTTGGATAGTGCAACTAGATGGAAAGGTGAAAAATCAAACCACACGAACATATCTGTCTGACTACTAAACTGAGTTACTAGCTTTACGAACTAAATTATACTAAAAATTTACTCTAAACCTTAGTATAACACTTTACCTGGGACTACTAAAAATTATATTCACATGGGCGCTGCACACGAATGCATAAGTGTACTAACTTACATGATTAACTAAATAACTGGTAGATGAATACAAGGAAGGTAGGACTGAACTGTACTTAGTCTGAATAACTAGACTAAAACTGTAGGGTATTATGCATATGAGGTAAGGAATGACTAAGTAACATGAGATAACTGAGCATGAATTCGTGAAAACTATATTATTTGAGAATATAAGACCAAGCGTATAACGTGATTCTGAAATATTCTATAAACTGAGGTACTAAAATACTAATAAATGAATACCTAGTGACTGCATGCTATGTTCAAGTAAACCTGAAACTAAACTGAGTTACCGATCTGATTACTGGACTGAGACTGACACTATAATTAAGACTGTAACTGAGACTACGATTGATACAATAACTGGAACTAAGCACACTGTCAGGCATGAGTGTAGAAGTCATGAGCTACATGACCTGAGTTTGGAGGTTCTGTATTCATGGAACATAATTCGTACTACTGAGAAATTAGAACTCCTCATACTAGGAACTAGAAATGCACACAACTCCATGGAAAGTGCATGAATATAAGTTGTGTTCATGGAGCTGAGACATAAAACATGCATAGGTATCATGATGACTGAGGTACAAACTTTGAACTGGGGTGAAGACGGGTTAGGCATCATTCCCGCCCATTACTTTTCTACGCATACTGATAGTACTACTGAAATCTGGAAGTCTGACTTTCTGAGATATCATAACTGGACAGTTCCTGTATACTCGTCGGGCTATGATAGACTGACCCACTAGGGTGGAGGCTGAGAAAAGTTTTGTTAATATTTGGTCTGACTTTAAAGTTAACTGCTATACAAGGAGTTACAAAAGACAGAGAATCTCCTGGATCTGATGAGACATAAATATGTAAACTAGAGGTTTGTAATGTACCAGTGACCACATCAGGAGAAGTTTCCCGATCTTTCCTGGACTGAAGTGCATAAATACTATTTGGGCGCTGCCCACTAGTAGCACTGGAAATGGCACCCTGCTGATTTAGGCAACTGAACTAAGCTGAAGGACGACTGTGCTGGCCTTATGGGCCAGCCTTAGGATAGTCTCGAACTTTATGACCTGACTCGACACATCCAAAACACACATCACTGCCGGCTCTACACATACTTTTATGATTCTTACCACATTCTTCTTAAAGTAGATTTATACGAACACCACTTGCAGTACTCTAGGTTTTGGAGCCTGGCAACCCCATCATGACTATCATTCTTGAACTTTGGTACTGGTGTACTAGCTTAAGATAGAACTAGGGCTAAAAATTCTGACTAAACTATGAACGGTTACCACCCTCCGACCTTGGCTAGGTAAAACTAAAACTACTCATTTTGGCACTCTTATTTTCTCTCTCCTTCTTCTAAAGTTTTTGTTCCTCAATTTGTTGATCATAGAACATAAGCCTAGATATGTCCATCTTCTTAATTAACATCGCATTCCTGCACTCCTTAACCACTCTACCTGATACCCAGACACAAACTTGCTCATCCTGGATCTATTGTCTACTACTACATGGGGAGCATTCCTGGATAACGGAGTAAACTTAAGGGAATACTCTTTTACACTCATACTGCCTTGCTTGAGATTGATGAACTCTAACACCTTGGCTTCTTTCAGCTCTAAGGAAAAAAATCTATCTAAGAAGGCTATAGCAAACTCTTCCCACTCTATGGGCTCTGCATCTGCACCCTTGTCAACCCTCCACTATTTAAACCACATATAGGCTACATCTTGTAGATGATAGGTAGCTAACTCAACACTCTCACTGGAAGTCACTCCCATGATATTAGTAACTTTATGCACCTAGTCAAGAAATTTATGAGGGTCCTCATCTGAATTAGACCCTGTGAAAAATGGAGGGTTCATTTGAGTGAAGTCTCGAATCCTGGTGCAGCAGTATTGGCCACTGGGTTGGCCGAAACAGCAGCTGAACATTCATTCTGGGCTGCTACAGAATGAGCTAGGGTAGTAAAGACTGCTCTGAACTCTACGGGATGAGGAGCTAACTGATCTCTCATTCCTCTTCCCTGAGTCCTCTTTGGAGGCATAATCTATAAACGAAAGAGAAACTAGGATTATAAAGAAAGTGTAACCAGAGATCATGCTCACTAGCATGACATGAATACTGAAAGAGGGGAAAATATTCCTAAAATATCTCGTAGCCTCCTTTCCATAAGTGTGGCGCGCAACACATCCATGCACAAGACTCTACTAGATACGACTTCCAGACTTCCTAGGACTCTATTAAACCTTAGGATCTGATATCAAGTTTGTAATGCCCCAAGTTTGTTCCCCAAACACTACACGGTGCTCACAATCCCGAAGGACCATAAGCTAACCCATGACTGGTACCTGCTTGAATAACTGTGTAATAAATACTGTAATGATTGCGAAAATAGGGAAAAACATTGCCATAAGGTTCAATCTACAAAATAAATTGGAATATGATATCAAATTACCAAAATTTAACATAAGTACTGAAAAACTAATTAACTATCTGAAAATACTCTAGTCTGAAAAGCCTCTAAACTGTCTGAATTGGGGAGTTGATGGGATAAGCCCCCAACTAACTCCAACTACTAAAATAAACTGAAATACTAAAAATAATAAGCATGTTCTCAAACTATGAGGACTCACCACTACTTTGAATGCTGAAAATCTGAACTGCTAAAGATGCTCTGGAGCCCATGCGTCTGGACCTATGATATAAGACATCATAGCGTAAAATAAAATCATGCGTCAGTAATTTGAATGTACTGGTATGCTCAGTGAGGTAGGCTGAGATGCATAGGTTCACATGCATGAACAATAATTACTGAATAAGAGTACATGCATGAATACGTATACTGTAACTGATTCATGATAATATTGTGTACTAAATCTGAATACTAATTTACTAATGTTTGAGTTTACTAATGTTGTATTTTTGATAACTGAATGACTGTATCTGATAGTACTAATTTTTATAGAACTATACTGAGTTCTGTACTGAGCTGAGTGACTATATCTGGTAATCCTGAATCTATAAAACTGAACTGAGTTCTATTCTAAGACCAAGACTGAAACTGAGACTATGGAGGTAATCATCTAACCGATATGCCCCTCTCTAAACTGATTGGGGCCCAATATGTAACCCCAGTTAGAAGGGTGTTAGTATTGTACCCAGTTGGAAGGGTGTTAACCTTCTCTGATAGGAAGCTCTTCCGTCAACCCTCGCTGGTAGGAGAACTCGAATAAGATGTATCAACCCTCATAAAGTCTGGCAGGAAGATATCTCAACCTACACTATCTACGTAGTTCTGTAACACAAGGACTGCTTCTAAGGATCATATCCTTTACTGGTGGGGGAGCTACCAACCTTGGGTTAACTCGGTGCTGAATCCTACTCCCAACTGAATAGACTATGAACTAATTTTTAGTCTGTACTAGGCCATACTGAACTATAACTGAGTTTACTGCTTAGCTCAACTGAATTGAGTTCACTGAGTTTTCGTTGACTGACGAAATATTACTGAATTTTGTTAGTTGATAAGGTTTACTGAAGTCTGAACTAAATACTGAGTTAGACTGAACTATTACTGAATCTACTAATTTTTCCTGAGTTCTATAACTTACTGAGAGTACTACTGATCATGACATGACTAATAGTGTTCTATGACTGACCATGGCTCTAGACAAGCAGCTAAATTGTTGGGTACAAGTACCCCCAGGACTCGATAGCATAAATTAAGAGACATGGCATAAACATGAAACATGTAAACTATGAACTTGATCATCATTCATTTATTGGGGCATTTTAACAAACACTTGCATGATATATCTTGTACATAGGTTGACTTGACATTAATTCTTGCTATTATTAGTTCACATGAACAATTTATCAAACACTTAGAAGGCATAGAACATGTGCATAACACTAATCAACATGTGAACACACAAATTCACAATTTGAAGGATTTAACATGATCTCACATGATAAGATATAGAAATAAATAAACCCACATGAAACTTAGCATCAAACATGGATTTGAAACTCAAATAATCATTTTAAACATGGATATTATCAAACCCAACATAGAAATCATGAAATCAATCATACTAGTAGATTAAAAAGGTTTCTTGGACTCCAAGGGTGGAAGAGACCCTTGGATAAACACTTCACATACCTTTCTTGAAGAATTTCTGAAAATTTATGGTTGAATCTTGAGCTCTTGATTTGAAATTGAATCTTCTAGGGTTTTGTTCTTGAGAAAATTTGAGAAAGAATGCCTATATTTGCTCTAAAGGGAGTTTGATTTCATGTTTTGGGGGCTGATGGTCGAGGAAAATAGACCTAAATACCCCAAAAAAATACGGTCTTTTAATGACTAAAATCTAGGCTACCGATGCGCAGGCCGACATAGTGCGTCGATAGCATTGATCAGATATCCAACACGTCGCACCATGTTTACGTCGGTTCACTATAATTAGATGCTAGTAGCTGGAGAAAATATTAATCAACGTGATAGTCAGTGTGGCGCGTCAAGATCGCATTGATCCACTGTTTTAAGATTCCAAAGAAGCTTCTAACGAAGTCCGAAAAATTTGAAACTTATCCAGAAATACCTACGGACATTCTTGATCATGAACCAACCTAAACATCAACATTTTAATGGACGTAAAGGTCACAAAATAATATTTCCAACCTTCGTAGGCTAAAATGACACTAAGTCTGAGTACTTAGCTAAAATATTCTAAGTCTAGGACCCCTTGACAAGCCTAAAGTACTAAATTAAGCTTAGGATTTTGAGGGATCTTACACCTAGACAACTGATGAACCTCCTGAACTAACTTTTTCTTATCATTCTCAACATGAGCCACACTATCCATAGATAATCTACTAAGGGAATCTGTCACTACATTGGTCTTGCTCGAATGATACAAAACACTCATATCATAATCTTTCAATAATTCTAACTACCTTCTCTGATGAAGATTTAACTCTCTCTGAGAAACACATACTGCAAACTTTTATGGGCTGTGAACACATCAACATGCAACCCATAGAGATAATGCCTCCAAATTTTCAAGGCAAACACAATAAATGCTAACTCAAGATCATTGGTAGGATAATTCTTTTCATGGGGCTTAAGATGCCTAGAGACATAGGCTATGACCTTACCTCTCTACATTAAAACACAACCCAAGCCAACTCTAGAAGCATCACCGTAAACAATAAACCTATCTGAACCATCTGGCAGCGTCAACAAACCCATCTGAACCCATCTTATGAGGAGATCCTAGTCGAAATCCTTGATCATCAGGTTTGCAGACTGAGGAATAAAGAAGTTTCTCTAGTCAAATTTCTATGGAAGAATCAGACCATAGAGAGAGCTTCTTGGGAAGCTAAAGCAGGTATGCGAACCAAGTACCCTCACCTCTTCTTTATAAACTCGGACTCAGCTTGAGGTAATAATTTTTTTCTTGAATTTACTCAATTCTATGCTTAAATTACTTTTACAACTCTATAATGGTTCAGTTGCATAACATTCTTATATCATGCATACCTTCATGAAATAGCTCAGTCATGTTTCATGCTCTCAGGATTTCAGTCATGCTTCAGTTATGCATGTTCAGTGTGAAAACTCAGTATATCAGTAATTTTAGTCATGAAATCATGCTTCAGTTGTGCATGTACAGTATGTAGATTCAGTTCATCAGTATTCTTAGCTGAGTCAGTCTCATTCGAGGATGAATGTTACAAAGAAGGATATATTGTAAGACCCCGTAAAAATTCTAAGCTTAACTCAGTCCTTTAGAGCATGAAAAAGGTGACAGACTTTGAAATTTCAGCTAAGTGTTTACACTTAGAATTGTTTTTAGCCTTCATAAGATGGTGATCTTATTTCATGACCCATATGACCTTAAAATGTCGATTCTTGGATTGAATCATGATTAGGTATCTCAATAGGTCACTTTGGGTGATTTTTGAATTTTTCGAACCTAATTTGAATCAAGTTTGAATTACCAAAATAGTGGGTCGATGCAATCTCAACGCGCTGTATCACCCATTACATCGACAAATATTTTCCCAGCCTCAGAGTGTAGATTCCAGTGAACCAATGGAAACTTGATGCGGCGCATTGGTCATTGCATCGATGTCATCGATGCGGTGCATTAGTCTACGCATCACTGGGCTCAATTTTTGCTATTTTAATGCCACGTCTAGAGGGGTAAATGAGTCTTTTTCCCACCTTAAGCCTTCCTAAAGTCAAAATTCCTCATTATTTCTCAAAATTTCTCAAGAACAAATCCTAGGGGATTCAATTTCAAATTCAAGCTTCAAGAATGCACCATCAATCTTCACGAATTTAATTACCAAGGTATGTTAAGTGTTCATCTATGGGTTCCTTTTACCCATATATTTCTAGAATCTCTTTTAAAAACTACAAGTTCATGATTTAATGTTAGAATTTGAATTGTGTTCATGTATAAATTTGATGTTTGGGGTTTAATTCCATGATTTATTATGAGTTTCATGAAAACTAGATAGTTGTGGATTGAATTATGTGATCTTCATAGTAAACTCTTGAACTACAAGTTAAATGTAGTAGCCATGATATAATTACATGTTTACTGTCATATGAAACAACCATGCTCCCCAAGTTCTTGTTAAAATACGTAGGTGAATTAACTAGTGAAAGCATGACATGCTATTATGTGATTCCATTCATGCACAAGTTCATGTATATTAAGTATTTTGATAAAACGTCTACATAAGTGAAATTGTTAGTAAGAAAGTACTATGATGATTTTAAGGTCATGCTATGCTTCACTTTTCATGCTATCGAGTCCTGGGGGTATTCGATACCCAAAAATTTAGCTGTTGACCTAGAGCTATAGTAGTTATAAGATGGTCTCAGAAATATCACGACCAGTAGTATTCAGTTAGTACAAAACTCAGTATATTTAGTCAGACATCAAAATTCAATGAACTTAGTCCAATTCAGTTAGTTAACATGTTCAGTAACAGTTCAGTCTAGCCTAGTAGTAACAACAGATTCAGTTATCCATGTACTCTTATATTCAGTTATTCTATACCATTCTTGCAATTTCTATTCATGCAGATGAACCCTTACATTCGTCTTTACCTCATCTAGCATATCTGTACATTCCACGTACTGTTGCATACTTTCTTTTATGCTATAATGTCTCATATCATAGGTTCGGATGCTCAAGTTCTTGACCGCACTTAGCCAGATTTAGCCAGCAGTATTAGATTATAGCAGTGAGTCCTCATCTATTGAGGATATGCTTAAATTTTAGTATTTCTGTACTTTAGTACATTTAGTAGTGGGGGTTAGTTAGGAATTTGTCCCATCAATTCCATGTTCAGAATGTTAGAGGCTTTCAGTCTAAACTATATCAGACAAATTTTCAGTTTTCAGTACTTATTTATCAGTATTTGATTTTAGTTATGAACCTTATGGAAGATTCAACCTAATTTTTGCATTATTATAGTGTTATTATTATTTAGTGATTACAGCTGGTACCAATCATGGGTTAGCTTGTGGTCCTTTGGGATTATGAGAACCGTGTAACGTCTGGGGTATAGACTCGGGGCATTACAAACTTTTTATTAGAGCCTAAGGTATAACAGAGTCCTAGGGAGTCTGAAAGCCACATCTAGTAGAGTCTTGTGCATGGGTGTGTAGCGCGCCACACTTATGGACAAGAGGCTATAAGACATTTTTAGAAAAAGTTTCCCTTATTTCAGTATTCATATCGTGCAAGTGAGCATGAGCTCAAGTTACACTCTCAGTATAATCCTTTTCTTACTTATTTTTATAGAACATACCTCCTAAAAAACAATGAAAGGGGAACAAAAAGCAAGCCAGCACCTCCGTCCGTTCAGGCAGATCCCCTTGATGAGCATGTCTCCCACTTAGAATTCAGAGCATCTTTCACTATTCTAGCTCATTCTATGGCAACCCATAATGAATGCCCAACTGCTATTCTAGCCAACCCAGTGGCCAATACTGCTACAAAAAGAATTCAGGACTTCACCCAAATGAACCCTCCATTTTTATCGGGTCTAAGTCAGATGAGGACCCACAGGAATTCCTTGATCAGGTGTAGAAAGTCATAGATATTATGGGGGTGGATGTTAGTAAGAATGCTGAGTTGGCCGCATTTCAGTTGCAGGATTTGGCTCACTCATGGTTCAAGCAGTGTAAAGCAGAAAGGGCTGCAAATGTAGGGGCTATAGAATGGGTAGTGTTTACTACTACTTTTCTCGATAGGTTCTTCCCACTGGAGTTGAGGGAAGCGAAGGTTTTGGAATTTAATAATCTGAAGCAAGGCAACATGATAGTAAAAGAGTATTCTCTTAAGTTTACTCAGTTAGCTAGATACACTTCTCACGTGGTAGTAGCTAGAAGATCTAAGATGAGTAAGTTTGTGTCGGATATGTCTAATAATGTGGTCAAAGAGTGCAGGACTGCAATGCTGATTAAGGAGATGGACATATCCAAGCTCATGGTCCATGCTCAGCTTATATAATAGGCTAATAATATGGATAAAAAGATAAAGAACAAGAAAGCTAGAAAAGGTAGCTTCAACTTTGCTCAGCTTAATTTCGAGAGTGGAAATCGTTCTCAGTTCTGACTGAAATCTTTAGTTCCAGCTCTGTCCTCATCCAATGATCCAGTGCCAAAATTTAAAGATGGCAATAAAAACAGGGCACTAGGCCCTAAACCTTAGGGTAGTGTTAGTAGTGCTCGAACAAACCTTCTTCGCTAGAGATGTGGCAGAAACTATCAGGGTGTCTACAGAACTGGCAGTAATATGTATTTTGGATGTGGCTAGGCCATAGGGTAAACGATTATCCTTAGTCAGGTTCTCAAGGTCAGTATAGTCATTATTCAGCTCAATCCAGTTGCCTGAATCAGTAGGGTGCCGCTTTCAGTGCCACTAGTGGGCAACGCCTAAATAGACTCTATGCACTTCAGTCCTGGTAGGATCAGGAAAGTTCTCCTGATATGGTCACTGGTACGTTACAAGTTTATTATTTACATATTTATGCTTTGCTAGATCCAGGATCTTTTTTGTCCTTTGTAACTCCTTATATAACTATTGACTTTGGAGTCAGTCCCAAAATCCCAGAAGATCCCTTCTCAGTCTCTACCCCATTGGGTAAATCTGTCAAAGCTCGGTGGGTATACAGGAACTGTCTGGTTATGGTATCTTAGAAAGTTACATTAATAGACTTAGTAGAATTAGAGATGATAGATTTTGATGTCATTCTTGGAAGAGATTGGATTCATTCATGCTTTTCTTCAGTTGACTGCAGAAATAAAATTTTCTATTTTTAGTTCCCGAATGAACCTGTCCGTGAATGGAGGGGTTGTACCGTAGCACTTAGGGTCATCTTATTTCTTACCTTAGGGCGAGAAGAATAATATCTAAGGGATGAGTTTACCATCTGGCTCAAGTTCAAGACTCTAGTTCAGAGACCCCTAATCTGGAATCAGTGTCAGTAGCATGTGAATTTCCAAATGTGTTTCCCAAAGATCTTCCTAGGGTTCCTCTCGAGAGGGAAATTAACTTCGGAATCGACCTTTTTCTGGATACTCAGCCCATCTCTATTTGTCTATATAGAATGTCTCCAGCAAAACATAATAAATTAAAAGAAAAGTTGAAGGATCTCCTAGATAAGGGATTCATCATACCCAGTGTATCCTTTTGGGGAACACTAGTTCTATTCGTACATAAGAAAGATAGTTCTCTTAGAATGTGTATAGACTACCTTCAGCTAAATAAAGTCATGATCAAGAACAAGTATCCCCTTCCCAGAATCGATGACTTGTTTGACCAGCTTCTGGGTGCCAGTTAATTTTCTAAGATAGACCTCAGATCAGTCTATTATCAGCTCAGAGTCAGAGAATGTGACATTCCAAAAAAAGCTTTAACAACCCGATATGGTCACTTTGAATTCTTAGTCATGTCATTTAGTCTTACCTATTCTCCGGCAACCTTCATGGAGTTGATTGATGATAGGCGTATTTACACGCCTAAAGTGCTATAATCTACCCATATTTTAGCTAAGTTTTAAGGACAAAATATATAATTCATGCACTTTTAGTCCTTTTTCCTGTAAGTGAGCTAACAAACGTGATTAGCAAGTTTTCAGGTATAAATGATGCAGATTTCAGCATTTTATGGATAACTTGACGCCAAAGGAAGCTTCACGAAAGAAGGAAGAGAAAGAGTGGACGCCAAGGACCAACAGTGACGCATGGGAAACCTGTCCCAGGCAAAAACAGCATTTTCCAAGACTTTGGGGATCAGCAGTAACTTATTAGGATTAGGATAATGATGCAGTAATTTATTAGGATTAGGATAAGTACGCAATAGCCTAGTAGGAATAGGATATGGGTATTATAAATACCCTATTTTGCTAAAGCTTTTATTCATTCTGACACACATCATTATTCTCGTCATTCACGACTACTTCTAATTCTTCCATTAATTCTACTTTTTATTCTTCTTCTATTCATCTATTCAATTCTTAAATTCCACAACAAGAGAAATGCTACTTTGAAAAGGAGTTCACGCCTAAAGCCATACCACACCTTACTACACGTGATATCTTTATTGTGGTATAATAATAATGTCTATTGTGAGTTCCATCGCACTCATGAGTAGCTAAACTTCTCTGTTGGGGTTATGGAAGCTGTATGAGATACTATCTATTGCTATGAGTTTGTGAATTCGCGACACGTATGATGCTTATATCATTATTCTCTTTATATTAATGCAAATTCTTGTGGTTGCAAACGCATAGAATACGCCAGTATAGCATTAACTTGTTCGAAAGAAAAGTTATATGTCTGGAAAAGAGATAATATCAAGGTAATAGGGCACCAACCCCTGTTAAAAAGTTAGTGCCGTAACTGGATTAACCTCTTGGAAAATTTGTACCGTTAGATACGCTTTAATCTCGAAAGAGTTAAAGTAAAATAGTCCTTGTTAGGTCGAAAGACGCTTGGATTTACCATAGAATACAATTCTCTATAAGCACATGCATGTCTGAATTCCGCATAACTCATAGCCAATAGAGACGTATAACTCATAAGGTGGACATAACCCCAACTCTCAATTCTCATTGGTTAACATCTTACTAAATATTCTTTCTTCTTACTTTGCTAATTTCCGTTTTTACTCTATTATTTTGGTTACACGTTACAATCTCCCTTTTTTACGAGACTTTCACCAAAAGTCTAATAATCTTTGCTTACTTATTGACCGACTATTCCCTGTGGGATCGATACCCAACCCAGTTGGGTTATATATTTGACAACGACCACTTTACACTCTTACAAGAGCTGTAGATTGAGTGTTATCGAAAATTGGCGCCGTTGCCGGGGAATATGGTTGTCAACTAAGTTTGTGATAATTACTAGACCCTTTGGTCAAAGATTCTCGTACTTTTACTTTTAGTTTTTGCTTTTGCTTTCTGCAATTTTTTATTCAGTGCATGCCCCATACTCGAAGTTCTGGTCAACCGTTATTACCTATCAATCCTGAACCACAATGTATTGGCAGAATGGAGGCACAACACGATATCGAAAGGATGGCTGCTCAACAGGAACAGGCGAGACTAGCTGCTCTAGCAGCCGCTCAAGTGCATCAACAGAATATTGATAACCTTGGGCGAGCGACAAATCCTGACGATGAGGACCTAGGTGATGACGAGTTACTAAACCCAAGGCGTGATGCTGAGATAGCAACACCTGCTAACAGAAGAGATCGTCAAGCTAGGTTTAGGCATGAACGCCGACCTATACAACTAGCTTTCGATGATGATGATGATGATCTTGATGGAGCCAGAGCCACAGGAGTCATTATTCCTCCACCATTGGCACCCGGAGCCAAGTTCAACATCACAAGCACCATGATTCAGTTATTGCAACTCAAGGGATTATTCGATGGACTAGCAGGTGATGATCCGAATATGAATCTGATCAACTTTATTTCTACATGCAAGTCATTCGACAATCCTGGCGTTGGACAGAATGCAATTCGGTTGCGCCTATTTTTATTGTCTCTATCTGGGGAGGCAACTCTATGGTTGAACGGGCTAACTCCTGATTCTATCACTAATTGGAGGCAATTGAAAGACACTTTCCTAGAAAGATTCTTTCCGCCATCCAAAAGAGCACAATTGAGAGATAAAATTGGCAACTTTCGGCAGCTTTCAACCAAAGCTCTTTATGAAACATGGGAGAGGTTCAAGACGAAGCTAATGTGTTGCCCAAACCACCATATAACCAATGTTCACCTAATGGAGATACTATACAGATCCTTGAATTCAATAACTAAACCAGTGGTGGATAATGCGGCTGGAGGATCTTTTATGGACCTCACCTTTGGTCAGGCAAGCAATATGCTAGATCGGATAACGAAGTAAAGTAGATCTTGGCATACCAGGGATTCTGAGGTAGCAAGCCCCACTTTATCTATTAGCATGACTGCAGAACAAAGGAGAAGAGAAGAAGAACGTGATCAAGATATGGCACACTTGAAAACACAAGTGGATCTTCTTACAAAACATCTATTATCAGGGAAGACCGAAAAGGTCAAAGCTATTGCGTCAAAAGGAAAAGACGAATCTGATTCAGAAGAAGATGCCAACTACTTAAACAATCAGGGGGGTTTCCGAGGTAATACCCAAGGAAACCAATGTCGGAACTATTATGATAAATTTGGAAACAAGGACTAAGGTAGTTGGAAGAACAAGAATGACAAGAGTGGTTTGTATGTTCCCCCAGGAAGACATAACGCCACTATATCTGGTTCTGGAAATATGAAAAATATGATGGCTAAACTGTTGAAAGGAATGGAAGCAACCAGCGCGGGAGTAACGGAGGTAATAAATGATTTATCCTCAATGAAGCAATTGGTTGACTCACATTCCACTTCAATAAAGCAAATAGAGCAGCAATTGAGCCAACTTTCTGAAGTACTCAATCAAAGAAAGGCTGGCACTTTACCTAGCGACACTGTGCAAAATCCAAGGAATGACGTATCATGCATGGCTATTACTACTCGAAGTGGTAAGGTGCTGGAAACTTCATCCAAAGGCAAGCAAGTGGTTGACAATGTAGCGGACAACGATGATAAGGCTAATAGAGAAAACGCAGTAGAAGCCAACCACGACGTCCATGACGTCACACCAAGTATATTGCAGCCTGAAAAGACTGAAATATGGAAGCAAGAGGAGAAGACAGCCGTGGAGAAAATAATCCAACTTCCACCACCACCTTTTCCCCAAAGATTGAAGAAGATAGTGAATGATACAAGGTTCAGCAAATTCATGACGATGTTAAAGCAGCTGACCATTAATGTTCCGCTGGTGGAGGCACTAGAACAAATGCCTGGGTATGCGAAATTTATGAAAGATCTTTTGACAAAGAAGCGGGCAGCAAGCTATGAGTTGCAAGATACTGTGCATCATTGCAGTGCAATTGCTACCCGATCACTAGTTCAGAAAAAGGCCGACCCCAGCACTTTCACTATTCCATTCACAGTTGGTTCTTTAAATTTTGTCAAGGCATTATGCGATTTAGGAGCCAGCATCAATTTGATGCCATTATCTATTTACAAAAAGTTGGGGTTGGGTGATCCTACTCCAACCAATATGAGGCTCGTAATGGCGGATAGGTCGGTAAAATGACCTGTTGGTATTCTATGTGATGTATTGGTAAAGGTTTCTTCATTCATCTTTTCGGAAGACTTCGTTATTTTGGACTGTGAGGCAGATTCAGAAGTTCCCATAATCTTGGGGCGCCCTTTCCTTGCAACAGGAAGTGTCTTATTGATTTAAGAGCTAATGAGCTTTTATTCCGAATAAATGACGAAGTAGTTCGCTTTGATGTGTGTAAATCAATGAAGCAACCCAAAGAGTTGAACGTATTCTCGGTGGAGGATGTTTACTTTGATGATGAGAAAGAATTATTTAAAGAGGAGCAAATTATTGATGACCCATAGGCAGTTGTGCTCATGAATGTTGAGCATAAGAATGCTAAAAATTATGAAGAAACTATTGATGCTCTAACAGGATTTGGGTCATATCCTCATGCTCCCAAAAAGCTGGACCTTGATCTCAAAAATCAACCCACACCACCAGCTAAACTATCTATTGAAGAGCCACCCACGTTAGAATTGAAAGAGCTGCCTAGCCATTTAAATTATGTATTCTTAGGAAACGGAAATACACTTCCAGTCATTGTGGTGGCAGATTTGGGTAAGCAGCAAGTTGCAGCTCTCATTGCTATTCTACGAAAGTATATAAGAGCCATTGGTTAGACCATCACTGATATTATTGGTATTCCCCCTGGGATTTATACACACAAGATTCATCTTGAAGAAATTACACACCCACTATTGAACATCAAAGGCGTCTAAATCCACCTATGCAAGAAGTGGTGAAGAAAGAAATTATTAAGTGGTTAGATGTGGGGGTAGTGTATCCAATCTCTGACAGTACATGGGAAAGCCCGGTACAATGTGTTCCCAAGAAAGGAGGCATGATGGTAGTAGCGAATGAGAAGAATGAGCTTATTCCACTCAGACCCATCACCGGATGGAGAGTATGCATGGACTACCAAAAGCTGAATTCATGGACGCTCAAAGATCACTTTCCAATGCCATTCATGGACCAAATGCTTGATCGATTAATGGGAAAAGGCTGGTTTTGCTTCTTAGATGGTTATTCTGGCTATAATTAGATTTGTATTGCCCCCAAAGACCAAGAGAAGACAACATTCACATGCCCATATGGTACGTTTGCCTTTAAACGTATGCCATTCGGGCTATGTAATGCACCAGCCACCATTCAGTGTTGTATGATGTCCATCATTTCTGATATGGTTGAAGATACTTTAGAGGTATTCATGGACGATTTTTCAGTTGTGGGCGAGTCATTTGAATCGTGTTTGGTAAACCTGAGTATGGCGTTGCAAAGATGTGTAGAATTCAACCTGGTGCTGAATTGGGAGAAGTGTCACTTTATGGTTAAGGAAGGCATCGTTCTTGGGCACAAAATCTCCGAAAAAGGAATTGAGGTTGATCGAGCTAAAATTGAAGTCATCGAGAAGCTACCACCTCCAATTTCCGTAAAGGGAGTTCGTAGTTTCCTCGGGCACGTAGGTTTCTATCGGCGGTTCATTAAAGACTTCTCCAAAGTGGCTAGTCCATTATGCAAACTTCTGGAGAAAGATGCAAAGTTTGACTTCAATGAAGATTGTTTGAAGGCATTCGAATGCCTCAAAGGGAAGCTAATTGCAGCTCCTATCATGGTAGCTCCAGATTGGTCCCTACCGTTTGAAGTCGTGTGTGACGCCAGTGGGGTAGCTTTGGGCGCTGTACTTGGACAGAGAAGGGAAAAGTTATTCCATCCTATCTATTATGCGAGCAAGGTCCTAAACAAAGCCCAAAAGAACTATACTGTCACAGAACAAGAGCTCCTAGCGGTTGTGTATACTTTTGAGAAGTTTCGTGCTTACTTGTTGGGAACCAAAGTAATTGTTCATACAGACCATGCAACTCTGAGATACCTAATGACGAAGAAGGACGCAAATCCGAGGCTAATTCGATGGGTATTATTGCTGCAAGAATTTGATTTTGAGGTAAAAGATAGAAGGGGTTGCGAGAACCAAGTGGCTGACCATCTATCTAGACTTGAGAACGAGCATATGGCGCAGCCTAAAATCGAGATTGATAATGCATTCCCTGACGAGGAGATCTTAGCCACGATAATGGAAAAGTTACCATGGTATGCCGACTTTGCAAATTTTGTGGTAAGTAATGTCATACCTGTAAATTTATCTTTCCATCAAAAGAGAAAGCTTATGCATGATGTGAAACACTACTTTTGGGATGAGCCATATTTGTTTCGACGATGCGCGGATGGTGTTATCCGGCGATGCATATCCCATGTAGAGGTGCCTAATATATTGGAAGCATGTCACACTTCCCAAGTTGGAGGACATCACGCAGGTAATCGGACAAAAAGAAAGGTATTACAAAGTGGATATTATTGGCCGTCGATATTTAGAGATGCCTACGAATTTGTGAGAAGATGCGACCAATGTCAGAGACAAGGTGCGATTTCAAAACACCATGAGATACCCATGTTGAAAATTCTTGAAGTCGAGCTCTTTGATGTATGGGGTATTGATTTCATGGGTCCATTCGTAAATTTATTCGGAATGAAATACATCCTAGTCGCTGTTGATTATGTTTCAAAATAGGTTGAAGCAGTAGCATTGGCCGACAATGAGGGAAAGCGTGTTGTAGCATTCTTGAAGAAGAATATCTTCTCCCGCTTTGGAGTACCACGTACTATCATAAGCGACGGAGGATCTCACTTTTGCAATAAGCTATTCAAATCCGTGTTGGCAATATATGGTGTCAAGCAACATAAGGTAGACACACCTTATAACCCATAAACTAGTGGGCAGGTAGAGGTTTCCAATCGAGAGATCAAGAAAATCCTTGCAAAGACGGTAAATGCTAATAGGAAAGATTGGTCTCGGAAGCTGGACGATGCACTATGGGCTTATAGGACTGCATTCAAAACGCCAATTGGCATGTACCCGTACCAACTATTTTATAGGAAATCTTGTCACTTACCCATTGAGCTCGAGCATAAAGCATTATGGGCGTTGAAGCGATTGAATTTGAATTGGGATGATGCAATTGGAGCAGCTGAACGAGATGGATGAATTCCGTCTACATGCTTATGAAAGATCAGACCTATACAAGGAGCGGATGAAAAAGTATCATGATCAGTGGATTGTTCAACGAAACTTTCAAAAGGATGATCTGGTACTCCTCTTCAATTCCAGATTGAAGCTATTCTCAGGTAAGTTGAAGTCCAAGTGGTCTGGTCCGTACAAAGTTAACCAAGTCTACTCGTCTGGAGTAGTTGAGTTGAAAGACAATAATGGTGTTGTCTTCAAGGTGAATGGCCAACGAGTAAAACCTTATATCGGTCCTCTCGACTCAATAAATTATATGGCCATCACTTATCTCGACAAATTCTAAGTACTCGAGGTAACTATGTCGTGCCGCAACAATAAATCAAGCGCTAGATGGGAGGCAACCCATCGTTTTACATTTTTACCCTTTCTTTCATTCTATTTAGTGTTTGCCTTTAATAAATAAAAATCCAAAAAGAAGAGTCATGCCATGACCAAAACTAAGGCGCTTGATGAGGGGCAACCCATCGTTCTAATCGTGTTTGTTGTCTTTGAGCAAGTGTAGGTACAAGAGGCGTAAACAAGGAGATTGGTTCCAAATTTTGATTTGGTCGTATTGCATGTTGAAGGTGGTAAGTTAGTAATGAAGAAGCAAAAGGATATGGATTAGGCATTGCTTATGAAAAAATAGGCAACAAACAAGGCTAGGCCTATGTAAAACTAGGCCACGAACAAGGAAAGGCCTATGCTATGGCCTAAGCTCTCGGAATCTAGTGTGCCATAGAATAGGCGCCGCCCATGACCGAGTATGCCATAGCATAGGCGCCGCCTATGCCAATGCCTTTTGTCTCTGAATCTCATATGCTATGCAAAAGGCGCCGCCTATGCCTAACAATGCCATGGCATAGGCGCCGCCTATGCTCAACAATGCTTTGCAAAAGGCGCAGCCTATGCCAAGCATAGGCAAAGCTTTAGGCGCCGCCTATGGTCACTTCTTGTCTCCAAATCCGATTTTAAATGGGTCAAAATCCGACCCAAGCCTCTCCTATAAATAAGAGACTTAGTCTTTGACCAAAAACACATTGCAAACCTAGCATAAGCGCCGCCTATAGTCTCCAAATCCTCTCAAAAATTTTCCTTTTGCTCTTTCAACTTTGCAAGAACATCATCCAAAGGCATCAACCAAGTAAGTTCTTCTTTGTTCTTCATTTATATTTCGTAAGTACTACACTACTATGCATATTATGAATCACTAAATCTTGAAATAGTATTGGTGATTTGAATGTGGTTGATGTGTTGTGATACAACTAAGTGAGTGAAAGAATACGTAAGAATGATCTTACCATGTTTCCAACTTGAATTTGATTTTGATGCACTATCATACTTTTGCGGAATTAACATGGTCAAGAAAATTGCATAATCTTGTCAATAGAAATCTTACATGTTGGAATGACTTGTTCATCAAGACAAGAATTATGGTTGACTACTTATTTCTAGATGCTATACCTTGATTCAATCACTATGTAGTAAGTCTTGATACATCAAACATGAAGGTATTGCCAAAGTCACAAGAAGTATGACTGCACTGATTTTATTGTTGGAATATAGCGCCTAAAATGTATATCGATGAAGTCTGAGTAATCGACAAACTTTCACTTCACTAGTTGATGCCAACAATCTAAGTATGGGGTGGTACCACTACTGCCTGTTTATTGATTGTATCCACCGAGATGATGCTAACTTGACTATCGTTATAATCTCAGGTACAATGGCACCCAAAGCAAGACAAGGCAGCGATAAAGCAACCACTTCACAAAAAGGCAAGAAAAGAGGACGAAAAGAGCAAGACGAATCAGCCTCAATGCAAGTACCACGCCGCATGTTCGAAATTAAATGGGTCCTCGAGGAGGAAGCAAAGGAGTGGTATAGGAACAATAAAGAGAGAAAATATGTTCATGTGGACCTGATAAATAAAGAAAGCCTAGCAAAGAAAGAACCGCGCATATTGGCCAACATACTGGCGTTACATCTTGATTTCATCCTCTGAGATATGTGAGAATGTAATCTCGATTTAACACGAGAATTCTATGCCAACTGGTCACCGAAAACTACAGGGACTGAAGTCAAGATTAGGGGCCAAGTTTTACAACTAAATGCGGATTTCTTCAACTCCTTTCTAGGTTTGCCTTCAGTTGATCCATCACCACTCAAGGAGCTGTGCAATAGACCTCCATACAGGGCCATTCGACACACACTTTGTGGAACACGATCCATGGCAAGATGGAGTAGACACAAGGACACCGGTCGGCACAACACCTTCCCATACGCTCCTTTGAATAGGGAAGCAAGGATATGGTTGCGCATAGTCAACTCTTGCCTAATTCCAGGGAACCAGTACACCAAGATAAAATGATATAGAGTGTGCTTGGTATACGCATTGATGACGAATGTCCCTATAAACATTGGGGCAATTATTCGATCTATAATGCGGAAAGCTAGGCTACACAAGAGGTCCCCCTTCAGTTTTGGAAACCTGTTGACTGCAATATTGAGGAAGGAGGACATCGAAGAGGAATCGGCTGATCATAAGCTTCCACACAACCCGAAGAAGGTTGACCTCACAAAGGTTAAAGATGCTGAATCTACACATGGCGTCAACCTTACTACTGCTGAGAGACATGCTCGGGATGAGAGTTTCTTTCGCCATCTTTATGGCATGACTCGGTTTACAATGATGAGCGGAGGTCGTGTTCCAACTGCTGCAGAGCTCTAACAGCTGGATTATGACTACCCAATGAATGAGCATGCAAGGCAAATATGTGGAGTAGGTGTGTACTTTGAGGAACCTCTTGATGACGATGTGCCAACCGATGATGATCGTCGAATGCCAGACTCTGACGTGGAGAAGAACTCTGATGGCGATGACTCTGATGATGATTCCGACGAAGGGGGTATGACCCCAGACATAGAGGAGGAGTCCGACTAACCAGGTTCTTCTTATTTATTTTCCACTGAGGGCAGTGTGTCCCGTCTAAGTGTGGGGTGCTGGTATTTGCATACTATACTTCCTTATCTGCATTTGCTTATTTATGTGTGTTTTGCTTATTTATGTTTGTTTGTTTTAATTTTTTAGGAAATATTTTTGTTTTTTTGGTTACAAACTTTGCATAAAATTGTTCTGATAGGCAGCATGGTATTATAACAAGAGTCTGTGATAAAATCATTACTATTGAGATGTTTAGGCTCTAATTGTGACTCACTATGTGATAATTGTGTGGTTCAGTTCCTTCATCTGTTGGGTCAAGAGTCTATACTACTCCCAATAAAGTCGACCATGTGCCTTGTGTGTGTGAGATTATAGTATATTTTATGCTTGTGGCTGATGCTAGAACTTGCCTGGTATGTATGTAAAGCAAAATAAAGAGTGTGAGTTTAGGAGATGATTTAGGCATTTCTTTGGCAACCTATGATTGTTTACCTTCATTTTATCTACCCATGGACATCATCCTAGATAAACCCTTTTGAGCCTTTAGCCTATTTTCTTTGACAGCCTCATATGTAAGCCTAATCCATTTTTTCAAGACCATAAGTTGACCCAAATTCCTAAGTGCTTTAAAGTTTAACGTCATGTGACAAAATAAGAGGAAATTGGGTGAGTATGAAGCCTTAGATTGTATTGGTGCTTGAATTTGTTATGAAAAATAATTGCTATCATAAGAGGTGTGTTATGAAAAGAAAAAGGAAAAGAAAAATAACAAGTTAATTCTGTCAAAATTGAAAAACAAAAGAGGTGAGAAAGGGTGGTAGATTAAAAGAAAATAGAAAGGTTGTTTGAAAGAAAGCATAAATGGCATAATGTGATGTATTAAAAGCGCTTAGGAACATAGTCACTATTTCTGGCCAAAATAGTCCTACCCGTCCCTTAGCCTACATTACAACCAGCAAAAGACCTATTTGATCCTAAGCTTAGCATTCTGATATTTAGTGAAGCATTACACTAAGGGCAAGCCTATGGTCATCAGTTGCAACATATGAATTCTTTGTGAGAGAGAGAGCAAGGATACTCGTATACCCATGTTCCAATAAATATACTATAATTGTGAGTGATTATGGGTAATATATTGTGAGACACACGTGGTTGATGAGTTTTGGGCAGTTGTGTATGATTCTTTGTACCTTAACCTTTGAATACGAACTAACCATCATCACGAGTCTATATTAGAGGTTAAAATTATTTCTAGTAATGATCAGAAAACTACTCTTTGTTAATGATTGCTATGCCTGTCTTGATGACTATTTTGTGTTGTTACTGTGAAACCCTAAGTAAATGTTTAGAAGGACATGATATTTTGTTCGAGGACGAACAAAGCTTTAAGTGTGGGGTGTTGATGATAGGCGTATTTACACGCCTAAAGTGCTATAATCTACCCATATTTTAGCTAAGTTTTAAGGACAAAATATATAATTCATGCACTTTTAGTCCTTTTTCCTATAAATGAGCTAACAAACGTGATTAGCAAGTTTTCAGGTATAAATGATGCAGATTTCAGCATTTTATGGATAACTTGACGCCAAAAGAAGCTTCACGAAAGAAGGAAGGGAAAGCGTGGACGCCAAGGACCAAAAGTGATGCATGGGAAACCTGTCCCGGGCAAAAACAGCATTTTCCAAGACTTTGGGGATCAGCAGTAACTTACTAGGATTAGGATAATGATGCAGTAATTTTATTAGGATTAGGATAAGTACGCAGTAGCCTAGTAGGAATAGGATATGGGTATTATAAATACCCTATTTTGCTAAAGCTTTTATTCATTCTGACACACATCATTATTCTCGTCATTCATGACTACTTCTAATTCTTCTATTAATTCTACTTTTTATTCTTCTTCTATTCATCTATTCAATTCTTAAATTCCACAACAAGAGAAACGCTACTTTGAAAGGGAGTTCACGCCTAAAGCCATACCACACCATACTACACGTGATATCTTTATTGTGGTATAATAATAATGTCTATTGTGAGTTCCATCGCACTCATGAGTAGCTAAACTTCTCTGTTGGGGTTATAGAAGCTGTATAAGATACTATCTATTACTATGAGTTTGTGAATTCGCGACACGTATGCTGCTTATATCATTATTCTCTTCATCTTAATGCAAATTCTTGTGGTTGCAAACGCATAGAATACGCCAGTATAGCATTAACTTGTTCGAAAGAAAAGTTATATGTCTGGAAAAGAGATAATATCAAGGTAATAGGGCACCAACCCCTGTTAAAAAGTTAGTGCCATAACTGGATTAACCTCTTGGAAAATTTGTACCGTTAGATACGCTTTAATCTCGAAAGAGTTAAAGTAAAATAGTCCTTGTTAGGTCGAAAGACGCTTGGATTTACCATAGAATACAATTCTCTATAAGCACATGCATGTCTAAATTTCGCATAACTCATAGCCAATAGAGACGTATAACTCATAAGGTGGACATAACCCCAACTCTCAATTCTCATTGGTTAACATCTTACTAAACATTTTTTCTTCTTACTTTGCTAATTTCCATTTTTAATCTATTATTTTGGTTACACATTACAATCCCCCTTTTTTACGAGACTTTCACCAAAAGTCTAATAATCTTTGCTTACTTATTGACCGGCTATTCCCTGTGGGATCGATACCCAACCCAGTTGGGTTATATATTTGACAACGACCGCTTTACACTCTTACAAGAACTGTAGATTGAGCGTTATCATTAATGAACCGCATATTAAAGCAGTACATGGACATGTTTGTAATAGTCTTCATTAAAGACATTATTTTCTACCCCCGCAGTAAGAGTGATCATGCAGACTATCTCAAAATAGTATTATAAACTCTCAGAGACTATCAGTTATGCATCAAACTTAGTAAGTGCAAATTTTGGCTAAGATCAGTATCCTTCCTAGGTCATATTATTTCTGATGATGGCATTAGAGTTTACTCTTACAAGACCGAAGTAGTGAGAAACTGTCCCAGACCTATCTCTCCATCAGATATCAAGAGTTTTTTGGGTTTGGCTGGCTATTACCGACGATTTGTAGAAGGGTTTTCCTCTATTACATCCCCCATGTCTAGGTTTACTCAAAAGAAAGTCAAGTTCCAGTGGTTAGATTCTCGTGAGAGAAGTTTTCAGGAGTTGAAGACTCGACTCACTACAACCCTAGTTTTGACTTTACTAGATGGTTCAGATGGATTTGTGGTATATTGTGATGCTTTCAGAGTTGGTTTAGGGTGTGCTTTAATGCAGAGAGGTAAGGTCATAGCCTATTCCTCTAGACAGCTTAAGCTCCATAAAAAGAACTACCCCACTCATGATCTTGAGTTAGCAGCTATGGTGTTTGCCTTAAAGAATTGGAGGCATTATTTGTATGAGGTACATGTTGATGTGTTCACAGACCATAAAAGCCTTCAGTATATATTTTCTCAGAAAGACCTAAACCTACGTCAGAGGAGGTAGTTAAAGTTATTAAAAGACTACGATATGAGTGTTCTGTATTATCCGGGCAATATCAATGTAGTGGTTGATGCTCTCAGTAGGATGTCAATGGGTAGTGTTGCTCACGTGGAGGATGGTAAGAAAAAGTTAGTTCAAGAAGCTCATCAGCTTTCCCGACAAGGCTTTCGCTTTGTCGATTCCGCAAAGGGTAACGTATGGGTGCAGATTAGATCAGAATCATCTCTAGTTTCTAAAGTGAAAGAAAAATAGGAAAAAGATCCCAGTTTTGGTAAACTAAAAGAGACAATTAGAGATCATAAAGTGGAAGTTTTCTCCCAAGGGGGAGATAGTGTGTTATGCTGCCAGGATAGACTATGTGTGCCATGTCTGGATAGCGTGAGACAGTGGATTCTTGCAGAAGTGTGCAGAAGTGCATGGTGCGCGCTACTCGATTCACTCAGGGGCCACCAATATGTACCACAACTTGCAGGAAGTCTATTGGTGGAGTGGGATGAAGGGATACATTATAGAGTTTATAGCTAAGTGCTTGACTTATCAGCAGGTTGAGATAGAGCATCAGAAGCTTAGTGGAGCTATGCAGGAGTTCAGTATTCCCACTTAGAAGTAGGAGGAGATTAACATGAATCTTGTAATGGGTTTGCCCCGTACTCGTCGTCAGCATAATTCAATTTGGGTCATTGTGGATAGGATGACCAAATCAGCTCACATCTTACCAGTTTATACCTCTTATTTAGCCAAGGATTATGCAAAGATCTATGTCAGAGATTCGATCAGATTACACAGAGTTTCGTTGTCCATCATTTCAAATAGAGGTATGCAGTTCACCTCTCATTTTTTGAAAGCCTTCTAAAAGGGTCTTGGTACCCAAGTTCAACTCAGTACCACCTTTTATCATCAGAAAGATGTTCAAGCAGAAAGGACCATTCAGACTTTGGAAAATATGTTAAGAACGTGTGTCATGGACTTTAAGGGTAGTTGGGATGACCACTAGCCCTTGATTGAGTTTGCATACAATAACAATTATTATTCCAGTATTCAGATGGCTACATTTGAGGCACTCTATGGTAGGAGATATAGATCTCTAATTGGTTGGTTCAAAGTAGGAGAGGTCACAGTAGTAGGGCCTGATATAGTGTTTGATGCCTTAGAAAAGGTGCAGTTGATCAGAAAAGGGCTTAGGATATCCCAAAGCCAACAGAAATCATATGTAGCTATGAGGAGAAAAGATCTAGAGTTTGAGATAGGTGACTTTAAGTTCTTGAAAATCTCTCCCATGAAGGGGGTGAAGAGGTTCGGCAAGAAGGGAAAACTCAGTCCCCTATATGTTGGTCTGTACAGAATTCACAGCCATTTTGGAAAGGTAGCTTACGAACTTGAGTTGCCTTCAGATTTAGCTTTTGTGCATCAAGTGTTTCATGTCTCCTTGCTAAATAAATGCATAGGTGACCCAGTAGTTGTAGTCCCTAGTCGAAATCCGTGATCATCAGGTTCGCAGACTGAGGAACAAAGAAGTCCCTCTAGTCAAAATTCTTTGGCGAAATCAGTTCGTATAGGGAGTGTAATACCCTGAACTTTCCCTAAGCTTAATTTTGTCTTGAGAAGGTTAATAAATGAATTCCTAGGTGAGAATCATTTTTAACCGTATAGAATTTACCCAGCTTTGACTATTTATCATATGGAAAATTTGATAAGCTTTTTGTTGATATAAGATTCTCCCAAATCTGATATCCGGGCAAGAAGTTATGGCTAATTTAAGTCCTAGTCGTAAAAGACCATCATTTCAGTGTTTGGCGCATTACGGAGTAGGTCTATTTAACAATTGTCAAATTCCAGTAGCCTAGCACGATAGTGGCACATCGCATTAAAGTTCCATGTCCCAACCAGTGGGACAACGCGATGGCTCCACGTCGCGGTGACCCCAAGAATCCCATTTATCAATTTCCAGTGAGCCACCACGATAGTGGCGCATCGCGATGGCCCATAAAATCGGGCTCACAGTTATATTTTTTCCAGTTACATTAAGGGTTAAAATGGGGGTATTTTGGGTAATTACCCTACCCCCAATCCGTCCATAAACACACAATCAGTGGCATAACAAAGCACTTTATGCCCAAAATCTGCATTCTTTGAAAAGCAAAAGCCCTAAGCATCCAAATCCTCTCCCAGGAATCTCAAGAATTCACCATAGTTTTCTAAATTGAATTAATATTTGAGGTTTCCAAGACAAAATCTTCAAGAACCTTCAACCAAAAGTACGAGAAAAAGTCTCAAGCAAGTTTATTCATCAAAGTTCATAATTCGAGGTAAGTGGGGTTTAAACAGAAACACTCCTTCCATTTTTGTGCTCAAAGTTTTGGTTTTCTTAAAAGATTTTAATGTTTTCAAGATGAATTATGCCTAAATTGCTACATTCAAGTATATGAGATTATGGATTTGTTCAAGTCTTGAATTATATGATACTACACCTATTTTATGATTTGAATTGAGAATTAATGTTATGAATTGCATGTTCCTTCCATGTTTGGTGTTTGGAATACTCTTAAGATTGAAGTCGTGATTTACCCTCTATTTTGAATTGAGATTTCTTGAATATGTATATATGTTTTAAGGTCCAAGAATGAATTTTGATATATTCTATAGTATTTCAAGAATGGTATTGATATCTCCATATCATTGAAGTTTTAAAGCTTGTTAAAGATAGTCTACCAAAGTTTAATGAAAAGAGTTGATTTTGATTTTAAGTTAAGAAAAGAATCCATATCTTGTGATTTAAGTTATAGGGAAGCATATTGGCTCCCATTTCATAATGTTGAATTCTATAAGGTGGATTTTTCCTAAAAGTTCTGAGCCTAGTATGGGAGTAGTACTTAGCACCAAGTTGGGCTTGATTCTGAGGTCTCATGCTCTAGAACTACGAGCCACCATAGGATTTGATTTACCCAAAGTGGGTTAAGATAGTGATCACTAAAAGTAAAAGGTTCTACTCCGATGGCAAGGATAGAACAGTTTTTCCCAACATGGGCAAGACGTTGGAATCTATGTGGCTCACATGGTTTATGTCGGTTAGAAGAATCTCCCAAAAGTAGTCCCTACTCTATTTAAGATAAAAGTACTTGTATTTCAAAAGTTATGATTCTAAGATTTCTAAGGTTCTCAAGTGCTATAATCTTTGAGTTTCAAAGAAGCTCCTTGTTTTCCATAAGATTAAAGTGTATGTTCTGAAGGTTGTTGTTTGAAGACTTTATCTAGTTCGCAAGCTTGAGTAGAAAGAAATAGTACAGATTTAGAATAAAGTGAAATGACTCATGTTATTTATATGGTATGTTTTCTATTCATGATTTATGAGGATTTTATTAGAGTTATGTGAGTCACCTATTATGGCATGCATGTTTTCTATAAAGACTTATGATATGAATTATTTAATTGCATACACCTCCATATACTCAGTACATTCCCAAGTGATGATCCACATATACGTCTATGTGCTACATTGTCTTATAATGTAGGTTTAGGTGCTCAGCCCCAGCCTCGTTAGTGACTTCTGAGTACCTTTGTCTACATCTCCACAGTGGTGAGTCCTCATAGTTCGAGGACCTATCTTCAGACATTTCAGTATTTTAGTAGATGTTTTATTGCTTTCAGTTTAGTTCGAGTTAGTTGGGGATCTGTTCCAATAGCTCTCTAGTTCATTGAGTAGTAGAGGTTTTGTCAGACTAGATTGTTAGTATATTTAGACATTTAGTATTGTGTTACTTCCACAATACTCTTTCATATTTTAGTAAGACATGTTATGGTATGTCTCAGTATGTTTCTCTCAGTACCTTGATTTAAGTATTTAGAAGTAGTAGCAGGCTCAAAGGGTTAACTTGGGGTTACTTGTAGCCTTAAGCACCGTGTGACATCTCGGGATCCATTTTTGGGGCGTTACAAACTTGGTATCAAAGCCTAAGGTTTAAGGAGTCCTAAGGAGTCTGACAAGCTGCGTTAAGTAAAGCCTTGATCATCGGTGTGTAGCGTGCCACATCTATGAGTAAGAAGCTACAAGATGTTTTAGGAAAAAGTCATCCCTTTCTAAAATAAACAAAACCTAGTTGAGGAGTCTAAGTGAAAGTTCCAACTTTAAGATCCGTTAATGGGTTTTGCCTTGAAAACATAATACTCTCCACTTAAAAAATTTTGCGTCAATGGGTTTCGCCTTGAAAAAATAATGCTCTCCATTTAAAAATTTTGGCATTTGAATATGAAGGGAAAAAGATTACATGATTTATTATTTAAAAAAAAATGGTAAGCTTGTTGGAGGAGTCCAAGGACCAATGAGTGAAGAAGAAATAACAGGTAAAAGAGTTGGGTTGGATGGGATGGGGGGAGAGGCGTAGAGTAGAAGATGAATTTTGTTTAAAAGGGTTAAATATAGTTTTCATTTTTTTAATTAAAAATTTATTTTTTAGATATAATTATATCGAGCCCATGTGGTACATTTTGGCATTTTATTTGTGGTTTTTATATGGTATGAGGGTGTGAGATACACATATGATATGTGTTCGACTGATTGTTATTTTGTGTTTAATAAGTATAGATGTTTTAAGATAGGAGTGTCGAATAGAAATAAAGATTTGTTGAAGTGTCTAGGTAAATTATACTAACAATTTTAAGAGTCGTGGATGACTTAAGCCTGGAATAAATATAACATAAATATTACAAGGATCACTGCATAAAGATTACTTTATAATAAAGAATGATTTTGTATTTAAATAATTTGTATTCGTATATTACAACACCATTTATACAGCACGAAATGATACATGTTTCCATATAACTTATAAACTAGTTTTACTTGTCAATAGGGTTGGGCATTCGATTTGTTCGGTTTGATAGTTTAATATCGGTTTGGTTTTCGATTTTTGGATTGACAAAAATGACAACCGTAACCAAACCAAAATAAATTCAGTTCGATTCGGTTTCTACAAATTCGATTCGGTTATTTTGGATTTTTATTCTGGTTTTGAAGATTAAAGTAGTGAACCTCTCTTTGTTATGATTGAACATTTAAAATTAATGATTTTTTTTTAAATAATTCAAACCTATTTTTCATTTTCAGATATAAATAACTCAACATGGATGAGAATAAATGATATAACCATAAGTTTAACATAATATATAACTTCATTATGTATAAGTTTACATAAACAGTCGGAACTCAAAAGAGTGATCGCTGCCGGAAAGACCACAGTCGGCACTGCGGGCTGCAGCCCACAATGGTCGTCTGGTCGCCAGTTCTAGTGTTATTGTACAGACGACGATCTCGCCGAGGATCTATGGTTCGATCGATTGTTCGACTATTAGACTAATGTATGCTATTAGTTGTATGTGGCATGCTATTACTTAATTAGTTATTAGGGTTGCAATTATATATTTATATTATATTATTATATATTAAATATTATATATATATATATTATTAATTATTTATAGAATTTTGATTAATCGATTTATTCGAATTATTTTTTTCAAAAATCGAAAAACAAACCGTTTAATCGAATTTCAAAAATTGAAAACCGAAACTGATTTGAAAAATCAAAAAATCAAACTGAAATTAAAATTCGATTTGGTTTTTTGGTTTTTTCGGTTTAAACCAAAATATGCCCAGCCCTACTTGTCAAAGCATCAAACTTCATGAGTAATTAATGTCTCGTGATTATACACAAAATAAATAAAATATTTTTTTTTCAAATCTCTTACAAATAAATATCAAAATTTCTAATAAAAAGATATAAAATTAATAGTAATAAATTTATAAAGAGCTGCATATGGACAAAACTTTCATTGTTGTCTTAGGACCATTTTTTAAGACACCAATTTTTCTAATTTGACTATATTATTCACACAAAAAAATCTTCATATATGGTGTAAAAATTGTTCATCCGTATGACTACATCGAGAGTCTCAATTCGATACGATTGTACACGAAGATGGTTATGAGGTGGCTATTTATGGTAATGACTGGCAATAATAATTGTGCAATGATGCATAGTTGATGGACATGATTAGATAGTGATTGTTGATGATGATAATTGCATTGTGATGACTTGTCATAGAGGCAGTTTGTGATGGTAGCTGATAATGATATATAGTGAAGATTGAAAAGTTAGTGGTTGTAGTTAGGCAAAAATTTATTCGTATCAGAGATGCAATCCATCAAGTTATTGAATATTTAGTAAGTATGTGCAAACATATATAACTATCATTTAATTATAATTAATGTATATTTTAACTTTATTAAATGAGATAATACATCAAAACCCCCCTAAACTTGTCCAGACAACTTACTTTAACACTTAAACTTAATAAGTAATTATTTACCCCCCAAAATCTTTCTGAAGTGAATAAATTCCACCCTTACAGTGACGTGGCATTAAAATAAAATAAAATAAAAAATCAGGCGCATTTTTAATAAAAAATAAAAATAATTTCCAAAATTATTTGTTATAAATAAAAAATACCATAAAAAAACTCCTACTAACCCCCTTTCTTCTTCATCACTTCCACCTATTTTCTTTCTTTAAACTTCTCAAAATCCATTTTTTTCTTCTAATCCTACCCACTAACTTGACACACACAGCTACACTCACACCTCATACACATGGTTACACACATTAAAGGTGTCAAACGGGCCGGGCTGACCCGGCCCGGCCCGACCCGACCCGGCCCGAAACACCAAACCGGACCGGTTTGACCCGGCCCGGAAAGCCCTAGGGCTTTAGGGTACCGAGTCCCGGTCCGGTTTTTTAAAAAAATTGGGCCCGGTTAACCCGGCCCGGACCAACCCGGTCTAGGCCCGCCGGTTAACCGGCCCGGCCCGGTAACCCAAAAATAAATCTATAAATACCCTACAACTTCAAATCATTTCTCACACAATTTTTCACTCTCTCAAATCTCATTCTCTCTCAAATCTCAATTCTCAATTCTCAAATATTCAATATATTTAATTTCTTAAAGTGTTCACTTTAATTTTTTAATTTTTCGTTTACAAAGTAAGAGCGGAAGTTTCTAAAGTCGCAATCTTCGGATACTTCCAAAATTTGGTATTGTCGTTCCATCTCTTACGTTTAATTTTTATTTATTGTATTAATTGTTTAATATTTAATTTTGTTATATTTGTGTATTTTGAATATTTTTAGTTTAATTTAATTTATATTATGGATAAATTAAAAAACCTCGCTGCTAAAGGTGTTAAAAATTTTTGTCCCGGAAGCGGTAGTGGTAGTAAAAAGCGAATTATTAGCGGTAGAGGTAGTTCAAGTAATAGATATACCCGTGTGACTTCGCCTCCGGTACCTCTTGGTACACCTTTTGAGGAAGAAATAGGTGTAGGTGCTCATGATATGGATTATGTAGAATTTCAAGAAAATTACGGTATAGAAGAAGAAAATGAAGTAGATGCAGTTAATGTAGACGAAGATGATGAAAATATTGCTGAAACACCCGCAGTAGGAGATGCTAACGTTAGATCTGAATCAGTTAATCTCCCTTCCCGTCCTCCCAGTGCCCCAAAACCCCGTAAAAGAACTAGTATTGCATGGCAATTTTTTGAACATATCAGATATTGAGGTGCAGTGCAATATTTGTCAACAAATATATAAGCATAGAAGTGGCGGTAAGCAAGGGGGTACGGGTACGTTAATGAGACATATAGCTGAAGATCACAAAAGAGAGTTAAATATTGCAAAAGGTGGTGGGGATGTTGGTGGGTCAACGCAAACTAGAATGGACCCAACAACCGGTCAAGTAGCGAAAACGTATAATAAATTGAGGGACCGGGAAGAAATAGCTAAAATGGTAGCTGTGGGTTGTTTGCCTTTTACTTTTCCTTCTTCTGATGCTTTTATCCGTTATATACAAGCAATTTATAATCCTATGTTTAATGGTATTCCTAGAACTACTTGTCGGTCTGATATTTTTAAACTCCATTCACAATATTGTTTTTATTTATCAACATTCTTAAAAAATATTCAATGTAGATTGTCCCTAACTTCTGATCTTGGTCGTGCTGTTAATAAAAATGATTATTTAACCGTTACTTGTCATTGGATGGATAGTAATTTCATAATGCAAAAACGTATTCTTGCTTTTTTATATGATGAAGATCGCAAACATACTGGACAATTTATTGTTGATTCTATTATTAAAATTGCCGGATATTATGGTATAGAAAATAAAATTTTATGTATTGTTTTTGATAACGCTTCTAACAACAAGAATGCTATAACAAAAATAAAATCTACGTTATCTCCACCCTTTCCTGAAATTTTTCATATTAAGTGTGCATGCCATATCTATAATTTAATTGTAAAAGATGGTCTTGACTTTTTTGAGGTTTATATTGAAAAAATTCGTCTTGCCGTAGGTTTCATTCAAGGAAATAATCGTAGAGCGAGAATTAAAGAATTTAAAGTTAAATGTCAAGAAAATGGACTTACACCGATTTTAATGCCAGAGGAAATTGATATTAGATGGAATTCTACGTATGAATTTTTAAAAACTTGTTATAAATATAGAATTCCTATTACACTAACTTTTAACCAACACTGTGGTTCTTTTGCTGATTCTGCTGATTGCATGTTACATAATTCTGATTGGGTTATAATTAATGATCTTGTTAAGTTTTTAGAAAAATTTTATGTAGCTACGGTTGAATTTTCCGGTGCATACTATCCTACTGTTTGTAATATTTTGGCATATATAGCCGATATTTCTGGTTTGCTCCAACAATATAAAAATAAAGAAGGTTATAAAGAAGTTGTTGGCGCTATGTTTATGATACGGTTAAGGCAGCCTCCACAGGTACACGGCCTTTCACACGAAGCCAAGCTCGGGAATTACAAACACTCCAAGCTTTGTTCATGCAAATGGCCGTGTGTGAGTTGTTGGTCGAACCAACCAAGGACCTAAACGTTTTTATGTGTGAAGAGGGGTCCTAAAGTGTAATAAACTAATCCCCAAGGTTGCCACAAGAAAGCAAGGGCGGATGGGTCTTTTTACTCCTTTTTGTTGTAGTATAAATAGAACATCATAGTGAGTTAGACTTAGTTTTTAAAAGCTGAAAAGTTGTAACCTAAAATCACAAACACTTCCTCTCTATTTCACTCATAGGAGCCGCCACTATCTCCTCACAAGTAGAGGGATACTTGGGTTGTATCTTTGGCTAGAAACAAGGGTTTTGAGGTCGTTGAGTGCCTCTTGGTCCTCGTAAGAACTTGGTGTTTATATTCATTAGACTTAGGGTCCTCTCTTGATGTTAGGGTTCTTAGTTTCTTGAATGTTATATGTCAAGTTATCTATCTTTCTTTATCTTGTGTTGTTGTTGATTTTGTTATCTTGAAAGTCTAGTGAAGCCGTGTGGGGCTCTTTCGATTCACTAGCATTTGTTTCTATCTTGCTGTTCTCGGATTGTGGATTGAAAACCGAAACTAGTTCTTGTTGCAAGCTGAAAAACCAAAACTTAAAACTTGTTGTTCTTGTGTTGTTGGACTGAACCCGAAACTCTTGGAGTTGTTGGTTGGATCTTGTATCATTTGGTATCAAAGCAAGACCGGTTGTGTTCCAACATAACCCATCTTGGGCTAGATCACGGCTTAAACAACTACACCACAAGAAATTCTGAAATCTCTCCACTAAATGTTGAAACCGAGAATGATGTTATATGTTTAGATCTAGGTGTTGTTTTGCTTGTTTAGTGAGTTTCTAGTGTTGGTTTCTTTCTCACCAACACTAAGGTGTCTAGATCCGAAAGTTGAGCTTGAAACTTGAATATTGTGTAGTGACTTGTAGTGGCCGAAAGTTGTATGTTGTTGATAACCAAAGGAAATTCGGTGGTTGTGTGTTTATGTGACAAAGAAGTTGTTGAAGATTGTTGAAGTGTTTATCTTTTGAACTTGTCATCTTGTTCATCTTGTTGAAGTGTTCATCTTGTTGTGTGCTCAAGTGGTAAAATTATAAAGTTGTTGTGAAAGACTTGCACCCATCACTTGTAGTCTTGTCAATCACTTCCCCTAAATCAAGGATCCTTGTTTTGTGGAATTTGTCAACCAAACCCACTTTCTTGAGTTTGAAAAAGAGTGAAGACTTCAAGATTTTAGTTTTCCCACCAAAACACTTTTCAAATTTTCACAAGTTGTGTGAATCTTAACACCAAAACCGAACAAAAAAAAAAGAGAAAGAAAGAAAAAAAAAATCCGAGAGAAGAAGAACGTGTGGGACCATTGCATGCTACCATGTCACTATAAGCTCAACTTAGGATATTCTTTGGTTGCTAATTGTTGATTCTTGGTTTCCCTTACTTGATCTTAGAACTAATTAACAAACTAGTACTTTCCTACTAGGTTGTTAACTAGTTCCTTGAGCCGTTTGTTCGTGTCAACGGTTGTTTGTGTGCTTTTATTTGTTTGAATGAGTTGCTGATTTTGATTCTAGTCCGGCAAGAATTCTTTGAGTCTTCAAACAAGAATCCATTCCGGATAAGAGCTTACTCAAACCTTGTAAATCTCACGGTTACTAGCCAATTATACAACACTTGTGGGACACGAACTTGTGGTGACTAAAGCGGCTAATACCTTGACGATGGAAGGAACAACATCTCATAATGCGGATACTAATGCCCTTGACTCAATGAGGGCCACTCTCGAGGCCGTTACTCGGACACTTGAAAGGATGAATTTGGAATTTGGGGCCGTGAGAGGGGACTTGGCAGCAATAAGGGGGGAAGTATCGACTATTAGTGGGAGGCTAGATCAAGTGGAGAGTCAAAGGAACTCTCGGCCATCGACTCCTCTACATGTCTCTACCAATGGTCATGATCGGACCTCCTCCGCAACCATCACTCCCGAAATGGTCCACCAAATGCTAAATGCACCCCAAGCTCTACTAAATACCGCAAACCAATCTACCAACTTTCCTCCAAACCGAGACTCCACTAGACCACTACATTTCCAAGCCCCTCCAATTCCACAAGAGGGATTTGGGCGCCAAGTACCCCCACTAAATCCGAACCCTCCCTTCCAAGCTCCATTAAACCAAAGACCACAAATTCCAATTCCTACGAATCAAAATGGCCAAGGCCGACCAGCCCACTTTGACGGATACGGTAGAGAGGAGTATGATGGAGAGGGGGCCTTTGATGATGCTTATATGAGGGAGGAGGAGTTAAGAGGGGGTCGAGGAGAACCTAGGAGATACCGGGGGTATGGAGATAGGGGAAACCGACACCAAGAGAGAGACGTAGGCATCAACACCATCAAGTTGAGCCTAACTATCTTTAAGGGTGAAAGTGACCCCGAGACCTACTTGACTTGGGAATCGGCTTGTGACAAGGTTTTCCAAGTTAATGACATCTCGGAAGAAAAGAAGAGTTGCTACGCTATAGCTCACCTCGAGGGCTATGCTAACACTTGGTGGGAGTATGTTAAACGGTTTGGTAATGAAGTAATTGATGGGCAGCTGCCACCTTGGTATCGGTTGAGGTACTTGATGAGGCAACGATACCTTCCCGAGAGATATCGTCATGAGTTACTTGCTAGGCTATATGGCTTGCGGCAAGGAAGCAAGAGTGTGATGGCCTATTTTGATGAGTTCCAACAACTCATGTTGAAACTTGATCACCGTGGGGAGCAAATCAGTCACGACATCATCCGGTTCAAGTGTGGATTGAACAAAGAGATCTCCACTCACTTGACCCTTCACCGGTTTGAAACCATTGACGGTATATTCCAAGCGGCCCTAGAGATTGAACGGGAACTTAAGGAGAGATCAACCTTCAAGGCAAGGGTACAAACCCCCTCGGGTTGGCCCAAAAACAAGGACCAAACCGGTCCTACTAAGCTACCCGAGCCCAAAACGGTCCCTAAGTTTCCTCCAAGACCGGAGGCTCACAAATATCCCAATCCAAAGGGGTTCCAATGCTTCAAGTGCCAAGGTTGGGGGCATAAGGCCAATGAATGTCCGAACCGGCGTAATGTGATCCTACGAGAAGGGAAAGTGTACTACCTTGGTGAGGAGGTGGTTTCCGAAAGGGGAGAAGACGAGGCCGAGCCTCAAGATGGAGAGGAAGCAGAAAATGGACCGAATGATGATGGATTGGATGATAGTGAAGATGTCTATCCACAAGAAGGGGAGTGTGTGGTTCCAAACTTTGTGGTTAGCGTGTCATGATTAGTAAGGCGATAGATGATCCGAGTCAAAGGGAAAATCTATTCCATACTAAGTGTCTTGTAAAGGGGAGTGTGTGCACCATGGTAATTGATAGTGGAAGTTGTACAAATGTCGCGAGTCATGCTATGGTTAATTTCTTGAAACTACCGACTACTCCACACACTAGTCCTTACAAGCTACAATGGTTGAACGATTGTGGTGAATTAAGGGTCACAAGGCAATGTGTGATTCGGTTCAAGGTGGGAAACTACGACGACGAAGTGCTTTGTGACGTGATTCCAATGCAAGCATGTCACTTGTTGTTAGGTAGACCATGGCAATATGATAGGTCTACTAAACACGATGGGAGGACCAACCGGTATACGCTTGAGAAGGATGGCCGAAAGGTCACACTTCATCGTCTTTCACCCTCCCAAGTAAATGAGTGGCATCAAAAGATACGAGAGTTAAAGGGAAAGGGGAAGGAACCCGAGAAGGGAGAGAAGGAGGGGGATGCCGTAGGTAAGGAGGTAGGGGCATCCGAGGCTGTCCCCACACTAAGGGAGATGGAAAATGTAGTGATGTTGGCTAGGAGGAAAGAACTCTTCGTGGACCATGATGAAAACAAGCCGATGCTACTTTTGGCCCACTGCTTTAATACTAACCCCACTAATCCTTCCATTTCCCCTTTGATTTCTTGTGTGTTGCAGGAGTATGAAGATGTGTTTCCTCAAGAACTTCCGCAAGGATTGCCCCCACTTCGGGGCATTGAACACCAAATCGATTTGGTGCCGGGATCACAACTTCCGAACAAACCGGCCTATAGGAGCAACCCCGTGGACACTAAGGAGCTTGAAAGGCAAGTTGAGGAGCTTCTCAACAAGGGATATATCAAGGAAAGCTTGAGTCCGTGTGCTGTTCCGGTGCTTTTGGTGCCAAAGAAGGACGGAACTTGGCGCATGTGCGTCGATTGTAGAGCCATCAACAAAATCACTATAAGGTATCGTCATCCGATCCCTAGACTAGATGATATGCTAGATGAGCTCCACGGATCTTGTGTGTTTTCTAAAGTGGACCTTAGGAGCGGCTATCACCAAATTCACATGCAACCTGGTGATGAGTGGAAGACCACATTCAAGACCAAATTTGGTCTATATGAGTGGCTGGTCATGCCCTTCGGCCTTACCAATGCTCCTAGCACATTTATGAGGCTAATGAATCATGTAATGAAGCCTTATATTGGAAAGTTTGTGGTGGTTTACTTTGATGATGTGTTGGTGTATAGTAAGTCTATTGATGATCATGTAATGCATTTGAGATGTGTGTTTGATGTACTCCGAAAGGAGAAGTTGTATGCCAACATGGAGAAGTGTTCTTTTGGTGTTGATAAAGTTGTATTCTTGGGTTTTGTTGTGAGCTCAAGGGGTGTGGAAGTGGACGACGCCAAGATAGACTCTATACGAAGTTGGCCGACCCCTAAAACTATTGGAGAAATCCGAAGTTTCCACGGGTTGGCAAGCTTTTATAGGAGGTTTGTCAAAGGATTTAGCTCCATAGCAGCCCCCTTGACCGAGGTAATTAGAAAGGACGGACCCTTTAAATGGGGTGAAGAGCAAGCTAGGGCTTTTGAGGCCTTGAAAGCTACGCTCATCTCGGCGCCTTTATTGCAATTGCCCGATTTTGATAAGATGTTTGAAGTAGAGTGCGATGCTAGTAAGGTTGGCATTGGGGCTGTTTTGATGCAAGAAGGTAAGCCCGTTGCCTATTTCAGTGAAAAGCTCAAAGGGGCAACTCTTAATTACTCGACTTATGATTTGGAGTTGTACGCCCTTGTTAGAGCCTTGGGAAATTGGCAACACTATTTGTGGCCTAAGGAGTTTGTGATACGAACGGATCATGAGTCGTTGAAACACCTTAAGAGCCAAGACAAGCTGAATAGGCGTCATGCTAAGTGGATTGAGTTCATCGAGACTTTCCCTTATGTAATTCATTACAAAAGGGGAAAGGAAAATGTTGTTGCCGACGCCTTGTCTCGGAAGCATGTGCTTGTTGCTACCTTGTCTTCAAAGTTAATGGGTTTTGAGAGCTTGCGGATGTTGTATCCCGAGGATCCTACCTTTGCTCCTATTTTTAGGGAATGCGAAGAGTGGGGAAGGGACCGTTGGCTTAAGGAAAATAACCATTCCTCCTACTCTCGGTTCGAGGGGTATTTGTTCAAAGGGAGGAGGTTGTGTGTTCCTTCTAGTTCTTGGAGGGAATTACTTGTGAGGGAGGCCCATGACGGAGGCCTCATGGGTCACTTTGGGATAGACAAGACCCTCGGAATCCTAGAGGAGAACTTCTATTGGCCCAAAATGCGCAAAGATGTCACAAAAATTTGTAATCAATGTGCGGCCTGCCGGAGTGCTAAATCTCGCCTCCAACCTCAAGGATTATACACCCCACTCCCTACTCCCCTTAGACCTTGGCTGGACATCTCGATGGATTTCGTTTTAGGGCTGCCAAGGACTAGAAAGGGACGAGATAGCATTTTGTGGTTGTTGATAGATTCTCTAAAATGGCTCACTTTATTCCATGTGCTAAAACCGAGGACGCTCCTAGTGTAGCTTCATTATTTGTTGAACATGTTGTAAAGCTTCACGGGGTACCAAGGACCATTGTGAGTGATAGGGACTCCAAGTTCCTAAGTCTCTTTTGGAAGTCCATGTGGGGTAGGCTTGGGACGAAGTTACTTTTCTCCACGTCTTGCCACCCACAAACCGACGGCCAAACGGAGGTAGTAAATAGAACCTTAGGGTCTATGCTACATTCTATGGTTAAGGGTAAACTGACTTCATGGGAAGAACACCTACCCTTGGTGGAATTTGCATACAACCGGGTAATACATTCGAGCACGGGAATGACTCCCTTTGAATGTGTTTACGGCCTAAATCCCCTTACCCCTTTAGATCTCACTCCTTTGTCTAGTGATCTCATGACCAGCTTAGATGGAAATAAAAGAGCCGAGGCCATGAAGAAAATGCATGAGACGGTGCGGATCAAGCTTGAAAAGAAGAATCAAGAGATTGCAAAAAGGGCAAACAAAGGGGAAGGAAGCATGTGCTTGAACCCGGAGATTGGGTGTGGGTGCATCTTCGAAAGGATCGGTTTCCAGCTCAAAGGAAGTCCAAATTGCTGCCGAGGGGTGATGTTCCTTTCCAAGTACTTGAGAGAATCAATGACAACGCCTACAAGATTGATCTGCCACCGGAATATCAAGTGCACAACACCTTCAACGTTGGAGATCTCTCCCTCGTGGATGCGGTTGAAGATGACCAAATGCCGAATTTGAGGTCGAATTCCTCTCAAGATGGAGAGGATGATACGGTTAAGGCAGCCTCCACAGGTACACGGCCTTTCACACGAAGCCAAGCTCGGGAATTACAAACACTCCAAGCTTTGTTCATGCAAATGGCCGTGTGTGAGTTGTTGGTCGAACCAACCAAGGACCTAAACGTTTTTATGTGTGCAGAGGGGTCCTAAAGTGTAATAAACTAATCCCCAAGGTTGCCACAAGAAAGCAAGGGCGGATGGGTCTTTTTACTCCTTTTTGTTGTAGTATAAATAGAACATCATAGTGAGTTAGACTTAGTTTTTAAAAGCTGAAAAGTTGTAACCTAAAATCACAAACACTTCCTCTCTATTTCACTCATAGGAGCCGCCACTATCTCCTCACAAGTAGAGGGATACTTGGGTTGTATCTTTGGCTAGAAGCAAGGGTTTTGAGGTCGTTGAGTGCCTCTTGGTCCTCGTAAGAACTTGGTGTTTATATTCATTAGACTTAGGGTCCTCTCTTGATGTTAGGGTTCTTAGTTTCTTGAATGTTATATGTCAAGTTATCTATCTTTCTTTATCTTGTGTTGTTGTTGATTTTGTTATCTTGAAAGTCTAGTGAAGCCGTGTGGGGCTCTTTCGATTCACTAGCATTTGTTTCTATCTTGTTGTTCTCGGATTGTGGATTGAAAACCGAAACTAGTTCTTGTTGCAAGCTGAAAAAACAAAACTTAAAACTTGTTGTTCTTGTGTTGTTGGACTGAACCCGAAACTCTTGGTGTTGTTGGTTGGATCTTGTATCAGTTTACGAAATTTAAAAAATATTTCTTCCCGATTCCCCCTATTTACTTGGTTGGTGCTATTTTAAATCCTTGCATGAAATTTAATCATATGTGTCACTTTAGTACTCTTATTTATGCTAACTTACAAATAAATACTAACCGTGAGTCTGAACAAGAGCAGCCTGATTTGTGGACGGCTACGGCTGATGCAAAAGATTATATAGAAAAATTATATAATCACTATGCTGATTTATTTGATTCAGCCGTACCTACAAATATCAGTCCAACTGTCGCTCCTCATCCTCCCGAGGAGCCATCATCTTCTAAAAGGTCGGCACATAGTGGTTTTCCTGATTCATTTTATGATTTAACTTGTTGGAACAGTGTGGATGAGAGAGCTTACACATCAACTTATCGGGAAGAGCTGAAATATTATCTGCGGACGCCACCAGAGGATCGCAGACGACGGATCAACTCGCTGGATTGGTGGAGAAATAATGAATCACAATATCCTGTACTTTCAAGATTAGCCAGAGATATCTTGAATGTTCCAATGTCAACCGTTGCATCAGAGAGCGCCTTCAGTCAGGGACGACAGCAGCTTGGAGACAACCGACACTTATTGGGAAGCAACGCAATGAATGTTTTAGTTTGCCTTAGAGATTGGATTAGAGCAGAAAGAAGAAACCAAGGAATGGAACCAGAGCCAAGCGACGACCTCAAACTTGAAGAAATAATGACTTCACGGGAGAACTCAACAGAATCAAGTCCAATGCATGGGTTTGCCCCCTTTGACTTCGACTATCCTATGCAAATTCCAATTAATATTAACATGAATGAGTTGGAAAAAATGATGCATAATTTATAGATTTTTCATTCATGTAAATTATAAATTTTGGATCATTTTGCAATCAATAAAATTCCACAAATTCATTCACTCCTTAGTCGTTGTTTTTTATTTTTTTTTATTTATCAATTTAAAGTTTTAATATCTTCTATACAACTGTATATTTAATGTATACATGTGTATATGTTTATATATCTTATATAGAAGTGTATATTTAATGTATACATTATATATATCTTCTATAGAAGTGTATATTTAATGTATACATTATACATATCTTCTATAGAAGTGTATATTTAATGTATACAGGTGTATATATCTTCTATAGAAGTGTATATTTAATGTATACATTATATATATCTTCTATAGAAGTGTATATTTAATGTATAGATTGTGTATATAGCGTATATATAGTGTATATTTGACCGGTTTTTATCCGGGTTTGACCAGGTTTGACCGGGTTTGACCGGGTTTGACCGAGTTTGACCGGGTTTTAGCGGGTTTGACCGGATTGGGTTAAGTGGGCCGGTTCCGGGTGGGTTTTATTTTTTTTACTGTGCGGCCCGGCCCGGCCCGGACCGGTTAAGGCCAAAACCGGCCCGTCACCGGCCCGTAACCCGGTTAGAGAGAGGGGGCCGGTTCCGGGTTGACCCGGCCCGGCCCGTTAGACAGGTATAACACACATACACACAGCTTCACAAAGAAACACACAGATTACTCACAATACACACACGACTGATCGAAAAAAAAACACTCGCACATCGACGAACGAATTTTAACGTCATTTTCATCCTCACCCTTGCAAAAAGAAATATAAGTACAAATAGTGTCGCAGCAGAAATTGAGGATACGAATTTTTTAAAAGCATTCCTAATAATTGGGGTCATCAAATTGAATTTGAAAATTAAAGAAAATACATGGTTTGGATGTTTGATTGTTGATTTTACAGAATTGGGTGTTGATTTGATCGAATTTATCAAGTGGGTTGAGTTTTTTTATCACTATTTTATGGTATTTTTCAATGATGATAATGATATTTTCCGGCGAAAATTCACCAAAAAAACATGGCGTGTGTGTGCAGGTGTGGTTGTGGGAGAAAGGACGGAGGTGGATGAGGGTGTGTGCAGGTGTGGGGGTGGACGGGGTGTGCAGGTGCGGTTCACGGGAGAGGGGGGTATGAAGAAGAAGGAAAATGGGGGGTGAGGTTATTTTTTTAATTTAAAATATTTTTTATATATATATTTTTAAATATATATATATATATATATATATATATATATAATATTTATATATATATTTTTATATATTTTATATATATATATATATATAATATTTTTAAAGTAATTTATTTGCGTGGCAGTAATGTGGCGCTGATGTGGCACCGATGTGGCGTAAGTGTAATACACTCTCCGTAGTGAGAGTGGTGTTGTATTTTTAAGGTGGTATATGATCACTTCAAAATGATTTAGGAAGATAAATAATTATTCGTAAAGTTTAGGTGCTAAAGTAAATTGTCGAGATAAGTTCAGGAGGATTTTGATATATTATTTCTTATTAAATTACTTAACTAGGATAAAACTGAAACATCCGATATGGTACATGCATTTATTTATGTCATGGTTCACATATTTGTCACCTTATCACCTTATTATAAGTAGTGGTAGTACTACGACAAAGTAAACATATTTTACATAATCCATCATTTCATATCTTGAGATGATGCTCCCCAAGTTTGTGAAGCTGCAAGAATTAGAAGTGGTAGAAGATTAAAATAGTAAATTAAGAACATAAAGCAAAAGAAATTAACTAGGAATTTAATAAATAATTAATTTGTTCTATACTTGACAAGCTCCGACACTATGGTATTTGACGAAAAGAATGTAGTCATGCTTTCGTAAGAATTTTATTAGAAAAAACTGATAAAAAAGTAATGTAATTTGATTATTAAGTACAAAAAAAAATAAAGTAAAATAGGAGGGAAATTCCTGAACTCTTTCTATCATTCAAAGGCACTTAATTTTTTCTTCAACTATAGATTCGAAGGAAAGAAAAAGGAAAAACTACGAACCAACTCTAGAAAGTTAAGAGAAACGATCCGAAGGGACAAATGATCCTTCAAATTTTAAAAATTGGTAAAAGTGATAATTTTTTGAGCAGTTTTCAAATTTTTTTATTTTTATATTTTTACCTCAACAATTATAAAAGTTGTCCCAATAATTATAGAATTTATCTTAACAACTATTATAGCGTCTTAACAACTATTAAGTGATGTTGTTGAATTGAATAGTTGTTGCAAAGACAACTGGGCACAATTATTTAAAGAATTTGACCCTTCTAAATTATTAATATTACGGGGACTCATTATCTCCTTTAATTAATGAAGAGTTAAAAGGTCATCCCGCTCAATTTTTTGGAGAAAGTACCCAAAAAGACTTCAAACAAAAGGAAAAGAATTGAAAGTTCACCACAATCTTGTTTGCTACTCAAAAATAAGTCTTCCGCGATATATAGGAAGAAAAGAAAAACTACTAACCCGTTCGAGAAAGTCCCCAATTTTGATCTGCTGCCACGTGCCAAGCAAAGTAACCAAGCAATCCTCTGCCTTTAACATAAGTAACTTTAGTTCTAATACTTTGGGTATCATCATAACTAATCCAAGTACTTCCAGAGTAACAATAATCTCCAACAATTGTTGCATTATACACAGTCTTAGCGCGATTCTGCACTATAAAATCCCTAATTTGGTTATATGTCATCGACCCATCATCTATCGAACCAGCATTTGATTTTCCATTTGCAGGTGCTCTGAGACCGTGATTATTCACATTAACCAATTGCCAAGCATAGCCATAAAATGGCATTCCAAGTACCATTTTTCGTATTGGAACGCCTGCTTGAATCCACGAGTTAATTCCATCACTTCCGCTCACATGGTTCACAGGGTCAAACAATTGTGCGTGTGAATTGGTTTGTGATGGTGACCAATTTGGTCCGTAGAAGTCATAAGCCATGATGTTGAGCCAATCCAAATTTCTTGCCACTGACGAAACAGGATAGTTCAAACCATTGACTCGGGGTGAGTTGGAAACCGCAGCCGTGAGAAGCAGCGATACCCTACCGGAATTTCTTGCCTCTGTATTAATAGCAGCGCGAAATTCATCTAACAGAATCCCTGTTTAAAGACAATTAAATAAATTTAAAATATTCACTTTAAAGTTGGATAGTTACACAAGCAAAAAAAATAGCTTATAAGTTATTTTGACCAACTTAAAAGTTAAGCCAAATATTCATACAATCATTGCTTCATATAATAGGCAAAAGTAACCTAAACTATACTTGAAAAGTTTAGGTCACATCTAAACTATTATAATGATCTGTTACATACCTAAACTATATAAAAACGCTATTTTTTATATCCTAAATCTGACATGAAAAAAATATAATTATTTAAATAATAAAACACGCGTCTAAATTAAAAATTAACACAAAAATAAATAAATTAAAATACTCTCTTTCCAGCTCCTAACATCCATCTCCCTTTCTCCACCCCCAAATTATCGTCTTCATCACCCTCACCCTCAAATCATCATCTTCTTCATCACCCCCTGCCCCAAACTCCAACCCCACCCCAACCAACATATTTTCTTCATCACCCTCCTCCCTAAACTCCAACCTTACCCCAAATAACACAATTTCTTCACAACTCATCCTCCATCCCCACCGAATCAACGCAGATTTCACCCATCCTCAACTCGACCGTGAACCATCAGGTTTGTATAACACTTCCATCATAAATCCATAACCGCCACAACATCATCACCTTGATTCCATCTTCTTGACCTATAGCGCCACCCTTGTTCCACAAAAGATAACCACCCAAAACATCCAAATTAAACCACCACATCTGCTACTCGAAGCTTCAATCACCAAACGTCTCCCTCTTCAATGTCGGAATTCTAACAGTGATGGATGTATATGTCATTTGCATCTTTGACAATATAATTTTAAATTTTAATATTTTTGGTAGTTTTGTTCCACATTTGTTCCACATATCTCTTTCTTCATTCTAAAAGAAAATTTTCTTGCCTTTTTCTCACGGAAAAATCAACAAAGAAGAAGAGATTTTTTTTTTTTTAAGAAAAGACGATAGGTTACGGATGAAGAACATGGTTAGAAGAAATTGATTGTGATGGTAATTTTATTGGTGGGATAAAGTTTACGATGATGAATATAGTGTTCATGATCTCATAACAATGAAGGTTTTGAACATTGACCTCATAACAATAGAAGTTTTAGACATTAAAGAAAAAGAAAAAAGAAATTAAAAAAACTATGAAAAGAATAATTTTTTTTTGTATTATGCTGACGTGAGGCTGATGTGGCAGATGCCTGTGCAACACCACACCACATGCAAGTGGTATAATGTTTTACAGGGTGTAAAAAATGATGTGGCAGATGTCTGTGCAACACCACACCACATGCAAGTGGTATAATGTTTTACAGGGTGTAAAAAATATCACTTTTATATAGTTTAGTTGTATAATAGGTCACTGTGACAGTTTAGGTGTGACCTAACTTTTTGAGTATAGATTAGGGTGAAAACGATGATTTGCTTTTTTTTTTAAAAAAAAATCCATTTTAAAAAGAATTGACTTTTTAGTAATTCTTTTAATTTTAATTTTTTAAATGACATGTTTAACATAAGTATATTTTGGTATATTTGATATATCTTTAATTTAAGATTAAAAGATTCAATTTTTTTTCTTTATTTTCTTAAATTCTGTATTAAGTTAAACAAGGTCATTCTTTTTGAAATGAGGAATTATATATTTTTTGATATTCGATACACGTATTGAAATCTCGACTAATTCAAATTACGTATTGTAAAATTTATTCTGCTAACGGTGTTCTCAACAGAATTTTTTCTATAACTAAGCTCAAATCTAAAATCTTTAATGAAGATTAGAGTAGTTTTATCCCATATTGATTAGTTCATATAATATATTATTAACATACAAAATTAGATTTTGCATTCCAAGTATAATCTCAACCAATGATAAAGAGAGCATGTAATTATGTAACGTGTTCAAACTCAACTCAATATTTCCAACAAGGACTATGTGAACGTGTGTGCGCGCAAGAAAGAGAGCCACGTTATTAAGACACATCCAAAATCAACCGACAAAAACAGACCGGTTCGATTGATTCTTGCAACATCACAAGATCGAAGAAATAGATCGGCCATGTGGGCAAAAATATCAACCTACGTGGTCAGTTTATTATTTAAATAAATGAAAAATATTTCAAAAAATTGATCATCATAAAAAAAGAAATAGGGAAAAAAAATTTCAATATATACACAAGAATGCTTTATGTTATGTATATTAATAGTGAAAAAGATTAAAATAATTTAAAAGATGGGAGAGAATGTAATTATTTTCAAAAGGGTTGGTATTTATATTATTTATAAAAAAAAAAATTGACTGACGCCGATCGACCTTTTGGTCAAATCTTCAATCAACTTATTTAAAATCTTCAGTAAACAGATGATCATAGAACTCAAAAGTACCTAAATTTGTCATGTCGGTAGTTGATTCAGGATACTCCCAGTCAAGATCAAGTCCATAAAAACCCATTTGTCTAGCCAATTTTATTGATGAATCAATAAAACTTTTTCTTGAATTGAACGTTCTTGCCATGATCCCATAAGCTGTTCTATTAGCTCTACCTCCAGCTATGGATAACAAAGTTTTTACTGAGGGATTTTTCCTTTGAACTGTGCTCGTAAATTGCACGAACGAATCTCGATCTTCGGGCGAAACGATTAATTGATTTGATTGTGGATTGAGATCAGCAAATGCACAGAATAAATGTGTGTAAAGAGTTGAATCAATGTTGTTTGAGGATATTCCACTGTCCCTAAACCAGTATCCTCCTTTAATTACATTGTTTTGGCTATTACAGAAAATTAGTTGACGGGGGAAGAAAAATGTGAAGATGATTAAGGAAAGTTTGATGGAATAATTAGCCATTGAGTTGAAGGTTTATTTTGAGTGATAGCTTAATTTAATTTTGTGGACTTTGAGTTTGTTATTTATAAGTTCGAAGATTTGAGTTAATTATGATTATTAGTGTCTACCGGCGGCTTTTAAGTTTTAGTAACATTTAATACAAAGTGATTGAATGTGTACCTATGTGTTAATAGAATAGTCAATATTTGTCTATGTGTTAATGGTTTGGGTAAAAATCCGTTCACACTGAAATACCGGCGGCTTTTAAGTTTTAGTAACATTTAATACAAAGTGATTGAATGTGTACCTATGTGTTAATAGAATAGTCAATATTTGTCTATGTGTTAATGGTTTGGGTAAAAATCCGTTCACACTGAAATATCGAATTAAATTGATTGAATAAACTAATTTTTATTTATTTTAGTTTAATATTTTTAAGAACTAATAATATTTGATTTAGTTTAATATATATATATATATATATATATATATATATATATATATATATATATATATATATATATATATATATATATATATATATATTAAAGGTGTGAAGACATGTAAGGCGCAACGATTAGCGACTGCCCGAGGAGTGATCCCTCTCTTATTTTCCCTTTTTTTAAGATAAGAAAAGAGACAATAAGCCCGTCAACATTGAAGCATCCGCTTTTGGCAGCTGTTAGGCAAGAGATACCGTACGCAAGTCCGCACCTATATAGTGAGGGTGCGTTAAGGCGAGTTGATGAGCTAATACGGCTGGCTTACTTTTCATATGTATGTGGAGGCTTTTTACCCTTTATTAAAAGACTCTATAATAGACAAAATGGTCTTTTCAATGTTTGATTAAATTATTATTTAATTATTTTAATAATATTAACTATAATATTGAATCCTAAAATATATATGAAAAGAAAAAATTAAGAGTCCTAAAATATATGGTAACAAATAAATATTAGGCTAAAAAATTAGAAAAAAAAAATCTATTGAACTCCTACGATTTAGGAACCATACGTGTGTATGGCTTTTAATTTTATTTTTTTTTAAATAAGATAATGAAATCTATTTTGTGTTAAACAAAAAGCAAAGCAAAGTCTAAAAGAACTATAAACAATGTACAGTAAATGTCTATTTGTAGTAATTTATTAGTTGATGAATTCTTATTCTTCTAAAGTTGATAGTTATTTATGGGGAAAAATATAAATTTATCATATTTAGATAATTTTCTTAAAAATGTTTTGGACTTCTACAAATTGAGAATTTTTCTACAACAATACAATAGCATTTTCAATGAACATATGAAAAATTAAAAATTAAAAAACTTTTGGTCTTAAATTGTTTGCTTTAGAATTATTTTTTACGTTAAGAAATACTTTTGTAATATTTAATTTACTTTAAAGTGCATTGATTTTGTAGGTATCTTAAAGATGGATGATGATAATAATATATATAGACAGTTGATGATCCGAATTTTAAAAGGTGATTAATTTCGCGTGATAATTTTTAGTTTTGAATGATATAGATTATTGTAGCTATTCATTCTTATTCGTTTCATTTAACGATTTTTTTTTTATCTTCTTTTATGATATGATATGTAGTACAAGAAGAATAAAGAGAGAAGAGAGGAGACTTCTTTATTTCTCATGAGGATTCTTGATAAATAAATTACAATGAAGGGAAAACCCTTTTATTTATAGGAAAAAACTAACTTTGGGGTTTCTAACTTTTTCATAAATAGATATTCACTATATATGGTAAAGTAAACATTCACTATGTATGATAAAGTAAGCATTTACTATATATGATTATATATTTACAATACTCTCTCTTGAATGTTTAATTGATAGATAACGTGCCTCGTTAAAACCTTACTAGAAAAAATCCTGTGGAAAAAAAATCTAGTGAAGAAAAAAGAGTACACATCTCTAACAATACGCATATAGGTTTTCTCATTAAAAGCCTTACAAGGAAAACCCAGTGGGACAAAACCTCATAAGGAAAAAAAAGTACAACGCGTATTAACTCCCCCTAATGAGAACATCCTTAAACCTTTACATCCTGATCTTGTGCACCATCTTTTTAAAAGTTGCAGTTGGAAGAGACTTGGTGAATAAATCACCCACATTGTCACTTGAATGAATCTGTTGCACGTTAATATCATCATTCTTTTGGAGCTCATCTGTATAGAAAAACTTTGGTGAAATGTGTTTCATTCTATCTCCTTTTATGAATCCTCCCTTAAGTTGTGCTATGCATACTGCATTATATTCATATAAAATTATGGGTACTTTGTCACATTTCAAACCACATTTTTCTCGAATGAGATGTATTATAAACCTCAACCACACACATTCTCGGCTTGCTTCATGAATTGCTATAATCTCAATATGGTTTGATGAGGTGGCTACGATAGACTGCTTTGTAGATCTCCAAGATATGGCAGTACCCCCACATATGAACACATAGCCTGTTTAAGACCGAGCTTTATGCGGATTAGATAATCACCCAGCATCAGCATAACCAACAAGATCGGGACTGTAATATTTAGGATAAAATAAGCCCATATCGGTAGTCCCTTTTAGATACCATAATATGTGTTTGATACCATTCTAATGTCTCCTAGTAGGGGCAGAACTATATCTTGCTAACAAATGAACTAAAAAGGCTATATCAGGCCTTGTAGTATTTGTAACATACATTAGTACACCAATTGCACTAAGATATGGTACTTCATAACCAAGGAGTTCCTCATTCTTTTCTTGAGTTCGGAATGAATCCTTATTCAATTACGCATATTTCTCATTTAAGCAAATATTCTATTGTTTTTGAAAACTCTCCAAGATTTTCAATAATTTTAAAGCTATAATCTTATACAATATAAGAATTCTAAATAAGTTTCTCAGAAACTTTTATATGCTTCAAACATTTTGAATCCTTACAAAAATTCATATGAATTTTGTCAAGTGACAATATTCAACATTTCATGAGTGACATCTTCAAGTACTGGATTGCAAATCAAATAAGTTTTATGCTTACGAAGATGTATCCTTTTATGTCACTTGATAAATGTTTCTACGTAAGCATGTTTAAATAAATGTAGAATTTGAATCCTCATAATCTTTCACAATATTGCGTCAATATTGTATAAAAGATATAGTTGTCACACCCCGTTTTACAACCAAAAAGATAGATTTTATTTTAAGTTCGAAAGGGTTTTTATTATTAAAGTGACAAAATAAAAATTTATTTCGAAAAAGGATTATTTATATTTTTTATTCACAGTCGCCACTTGACATAATCCGGTGTGCCAAGTCACCTTTGAAAAATCCTTTTCAAAATGGTTTGAATCTAAAACTGATCTGCGAACAGAGATTTTGGCTAAGTAATTCTGTTGACTGAGGGGAAGGTGTTAGGCACCCCCCGATCTTGTGGTACGATCACAATCGCATGGTGGAGCGTATTAGCTATTTTGACACTACGAATGTATAAGCCACACATGATCACACAAAACAATCAATCAAATAAACAAAACAAAATAAAACAAACTCAAAGTATAGTGTCCAGTCCAATTATACAGTCCAAAACAAAAGTGCAAAAATATAAATCATATTCTAACCTACACTAGTCCTAAGGTAAACTCTATTGCATTATCCGATGCCTTGGGCCTTCATCACGAACCTCCTTTGCGTACATGATAAGTCGGGGCATTCCCCGGTAAATAAGTACAAAAGACCTCGAGGCATCCCCCGACTGAATGAATACACTTTTCAAATACGGTAAATAAAACATTCAACAAATATTTCAAGCATTCCAACAATCCACCAATTCTAAATTTTCCATACCCGAGCCTAGTGCTTGCCTACCCGCTCGATGACATATTACGTTCAACATTAACAATGAATCAAAAAACATAATATTCACTTTTATCAATTTTCAATTCCTGCCCCCAACTTTATTTTTTAACCACATGATTAAATAATTTCGATGAAGAATCAACAAATCGATATCAATAATCATTCACGGTGATCCAAAATATATCACCATCACACAAAAAATCCACACGTAATGAATTTAACAAGCAAAAATATCAAACAATTAGGAATTCATAGAGAACGAGATGAAAATTGGACCTTAATGTTGCTTTTCAATTGAAGTTGCTTTTAGACTAGAACCACGACCAAAATCCAAAAATTGAACCTCAATATCGAATCTCAGACTGACGGAACCGCATCTCAGACTAGCCTCGGTATGAACCCACAACTTGAAAAAACCGTGAGCTCACTAATCAGAACAGAATACCACAAAAAATAGAACTGCTTTATTGTTTCTCTCATTTTTCAGTGAATCTCAATAGAATCGAGCAAACCGGGTTAGGTTCAGTCGACGGATTTTGGGATTTTTTGGACATATTCGCTGGCGGTTTGAGATTTGGTCGCTGGTTTAGTGGTTTCAGCTGGGTTGGTCGCCGATTTTGGCTATTTTCCGGAGCTCCAACGAGATCTGATCGCCGGAACAGACCTCTTCTCGCTGAGCTCTATCTCTCTTTCTCACCTCTTGATTTCACTTTGCTCCCTAAAACTCTCTTCTCTCCTTTTTTATGTGCGTTATTTCACGTGGGTGGGTCTATTATGCATTCTTTTTCTGGTGAAGAGAGTGTGTGTTATGTGAGGTGTGGTCAGTGTATTTTGTGAAGTTGAGTGATATGTGCATGAGTATAAGAAGGGAAAGAATAAAGTCCCCTGTGTATTACTTCCCTATTCTGTATGTGTGTATATGTATATATGCGGTGATGTATATGTGAGGTGTATATGAAAATTGAGAGATGTATATGTGTGCAGTGCATGCGGGTGAGAATTGTGAGGGTGAGTTTTGTTGTGATGTGAATGGGGGGTGGGGTAGGTGGTTGGGATAAAGTTTATTAGGATAAGGTTAGGGATTTATTGAAATTTTGTTATTTTTGTATTTTTGTGGGACATAATCACACGGGTGAGGGCACACAGTAAGATAAGGGTAAAAATAAATAACTTGGGTCTTCGAGAGGGACAAAATTAGGTTTCTACATCATGCCCCCTTTGAATGTAAACACAAAGTGTTTTTAGGCAAAGAAGTAGACAACGAGATCAAATTTTGACCTGACCATTATTTAAGGAAAGAAACAGAAGGAAGAAGAGCAACCGGATCTTGACTTAGGACATCCTACCTACCCAAGTTATGAAGGAATCAATTGACACGCATCTCAAAGAATTGGAAGAAAATGGACTATACCGAGCTGAAGAGTCGAGTGGGGTTCCATCGAGGTTCTGTTCCGCGGCTCTGTCATTACATCAAAATGAAAACTACAAGTTAAAACACAAATGAAATTACAAAATCCTATCTATACAGCTTTAGTTGGACTCCTGACTTAAGTTTCATCACCCTATTCTTCAAGTGGGCTCCTGACTTGCAATTTCATCACTTGTTGCCTGGTTTTCAATTGCTTCACCTTGTTTCTTAACTTTCCATTTATTCGCTCTGTGCTTCGGGCGGGCTCCTGACTTGCTGTTTTTCAATCTGTTAACTTTTAACTTTTCACCTTGTTGCTTGACATTCAACTTCTTCACTTTGTTTCTTGAGTTTTCATTTCTTTACCCTGTTCTTCAGGCGGGCTCTTGATTTTCCATTTCATCACCCTGTTCTTCAGGTAGGCTCCTGACTTGAAATTTCATCATCCTGTTCTTCAGGTGGGCTTCTGACTTTCTATTTCATCACGTTGTTCTTCAGGCGGGCTCCTGACTTACAATTTCATCACCCTATTATTTAGGCGGGCTTCTGACTTGCCATTTCATCACCCCGTTCTTCAGGCGGGCTCCTGACTTTCTATTTCATCACCCTATTTTTCAGGAGGGCTCCTGACTTTCTATTTCATCACCCTGTTCTTCAAGCGGGCTCCTAACTTGCCATTTCAATTTGTTGCTTGGTTTTCAATTGTTTCACCTTGTTACTTGACTTTCAACCTTTAAACTTGTTTCTTGACTTTCAATTTTCTCACCCTGTTCTTCAGGTGGGCTCCTGAAATCACATCAAAACTAAAAAGAAAATTATCCCAAACAAAGATTATTATAAAGAAATTTCATTTGCTAGAAAAGTGATGTTCCAAACACAAGAACTAAATGTTGCCCCAGTTATCATCAAAGGACTTTTGTGCAAGTCACATCATTATGGGGATCAAGGGGAATGACTCGACTAAAAGGTACGTCTTATAGGAATCAAAGGGAATGACTCGACTAAAAGGTACGTCTTATAGGAATCAAGGGAAATGACTCGACTAAGAGGTACGTCTTATAGGAATCAGGAAAAATGACTTGACTAAAAGGTACGTCTTATAGGAATCAAGGGGGATTACTCGACTAAAAGATATGTCTTATAGGAATCAAGGTAAATGACTCGACTAAAAGGTATGTCTTATAGGAATCAAAGGGGAATAACTCGACTAAAAGGTACGTCTTCTAGGGGTCAAAGGGAAATGACTCGACTAAAAGGTATGTTTTATAGGAATCAAAGGGGATGACTCGACTAAAAGGTACATCTTCTAGGAGCCAAGGGGAATGACTTGACTAAAAGGTATGTCTTCTAGGAGTCAAGCGGAATGACTCGACTAAAAGATACCTCTTAGGAATCAAAGGGAGATGACTCAACTAAAAGGTACGTCTTATAGGAATCAAAGGGAATGACTCGACTAAAAGGTACGTCTTATAGGAATCAAGGGAAATAACTCGACTAAAAGGTATGTTTTATAGGAATCAAGGAGGATGACTCGACTAAAAGGTACGTCTTCTAGGGGTTAAGGGGAATGACTAGACTAAAAGGTACATCTTCTAGGGGTCAAAGGGAATGAATCGACTAAAAGGTATGTCTTATAGGAATCAGAGGGATGACTCGACTGAAAGGTACGTCCTCTAGGGGTCAATGGGAATAACTCGACTAAACGGTACGTCTTCTAGGGGTCAAAGGGAATAACTCAAATAAAAGGTACGTCTTCTAAGGGTCAAGGGGAATGACTCGACTAAAAGGTATGTCTCATAGGAATCAAAGGGAATGACTCAACTAAAAGGCATGTCTTATAGGAATCAAGGGAAATGACTCAACTAAAACGTATGTCTTCTAGGGGTCAAGGGGAATGACTCGACTAAAAGGTACATCTTATAGGAATTAAGGGGAATGACTCGACTAAAAGGTACGTCTTATAGGAATCAAGGTTTAATTTAAGAAGTGTATCCCGTAGCAAATGAAAACTGAAATCCCTGTACAAGTGTGCCTCTGAGGGATATAGGATGATGAATTTTTACCATGATTTTATTATCAAACCTGTGCAGCAACATTGCTTCCCGCATTTGTGAAAGTGAGGCATTGCATCCCTTGATGTTTATGCTCTGAAGTCCTTTCTTTAAAGGTAATATATTTCCTATTTCATCAAAGAAAACTTGTGAGTTTAAAACATGGTGGCTGGTTTGTGGCTTTGGCTTTCGCGGCGATCACTCTTGCCTTCATCACATTTAACCTTGCTTCCAACCATTAGAATATATCATTGACTTGCTGAATCATTAACTCGAACTCAGATTATTAAGAGTGACTGAAACAAACACAGTATCTCTGCTTTGCCATGCTTCTCAGATAGACCCTTTGAACCTTGGTATTTTCATGAGTTCCCCGACTTATCTGTTGACAAAACTTTCTGCATGCCTTATTTCAATTCACAATCATGTGCCTTTCATGTGCTGGCCTTTTGTTTTGCTTTGTGCAATTAAAGAAGCTGGTAGCCAGTTTTGACATCCTTTCTCACTTGTTTTAACATGGACTTGACTCAAAGACAAGAGAAAAATAACAACAATTTTTCTTTTATTTGGATATTTGACTCAAGAAAATAAAAATATAACTATAGAAAAGAAAGAAATGACAATGAATGTCCTCATTAAAAAAGATGAAAGAAAAGTTTATCTAGAAATGACAGTCAACTCTAATGATTATGACATGCATATCATATTAAACTACTTGATCTTTTCATCAAAACTCTCACAAATCGTCGTTGAGTTAATGGCCTTGAAATTGAGTTGATTCCTTAGGTCAATTGCATTTAAGACCTCATTCAGCAAGTGGCGCCTTGAAGGTTTTTTGCCAACAAGCCTTTCTCATTTTTTTCCCCAGCTCACTATTGCCATATGGTGTCCGTGAGGGTTTTTCACCAATGAAACTCTTATTTTCATTTGTCTCAACTCACCATCGTCTTACAGTACCCGTGAGGGTTTTCACCGATTAAACTCTCTCATTGTTATCTTCCTCAGCTTACCATCGTCTTATGGTGCCCGTGAGGGTTTTTACCGATAAGACTCTCTCATTTTTATTTCTCTCCCGATTCTTATTGCTGAGGTAGATAAGTAGTTCCCAAAATGCGTCATCACATTCATTGCATGCTTAGTCTTAACATTCTCAAAGATTGATCTGAAGGTCTTTTTTAGTTGTAGCTTAGCTTTTGGATAAGGTTAGAAGAAAAGGATAACATGAGGCCTAAACGACACTTGAAGTGGGGTAGGACTTACAACTTTTGGAATCGACTCAAACAATGAGGATTAAATCATGCCCCAATTTCTTTTGACTGGGTGACTCTAAATTATTTATTTTTGGACCAAGCCCCGGGTAGGGCAACCTACGTATCTCACCCTCGAGAGAGGAGAATCAGGTCATGTGTAGTTCTGGAAGTCTTGCCAAAATGGTCAATTAAACTCTTTTCCTATTTCTTGAAACTTTAAGAAGAAAAGAAAATAACAATTTGTAAAAAGAATTGATGAAAATCTTTTTGAATTTTTTCAGCTTTAACATCCCTATACAAAAATAAAATCTATGATTACCAAAGAAAAATCTTTTTTTGGGTTTTCAATTTTGAATTTCATATGAAAATGAAACTTGAACCTATTAAAGGAAATTTTTGCAGTTTTCTTTTAAAGATGTACATGAAACACTTACTCTAAATAAAGAGTGAAGAAAATCTTTTTGGATTTTTCAAATAAGATCCCCGAACCAACAATAGGTTGCCTACGTATCTCACATCCCAAGAGAGGAGAATCAGGGGTGCGTAGTTCGTCCAGATTGAATAATTAAGGATTAAAGAACAAACTAAGACTTGACCTGAGAGACGCGATTACAGACAGACGATGAAAGACATCAATAAAATCTTTTTGAGTTTTTCAATTTGACACTTTACATAAAACTGACACCAACAATTATGAAAGAAAAATCTTTTTGGGTATTTTAGTTATATGAAATGTACAAAACTTCTACCATCTTTTTTTTTGCATTTTTTCTTTATAAAAAGCTCCAATTAATTTTTTTTAAAATTTTCAAATTATGAATGCATGGTAAAGGAACAAAAGAAAAATCTTTTTGATGTTTTTGAGAAAATGAGTGCGAAAGGTAAAAAAATCTTTTTGAATTTTTGGATTGTGAAAAACAAAAGCCATAAAAAACTCTAAAAACTACAAAACTCTTTTTTTCCGGCTCACTTTTTCTTTCTTTTTCCTCTCTCTTTTTTTTCCTTGTCTATACACTTTCTTTAATTCTAGCACATACTTTCCCCTTATCAGTCCGTCAAATGACCCTATTACCCTAAAAAATGCAACAATTAGCACGTAGGGATGCTTTAGAGGAGAATCTCCTACAAAGGACCAAGTGGGCCCCGCTAGGTCTCAATATGATGCACATAAGTATGACCTAAAGGATGACCTACGTTGGGGTTTACTAACAAGGCCATTTGGGGGAGCATATGATCGATAGTGACTGCTTTTCTTTCCACCTACTCCATACATCTAACGGCTCCCCCTCCTAAAATAAGGGTGACTCAACTAGAGTTCGTGTGCACGACGTGCACTCTGGGACTTGTTGCAAAAAAAATTGACTCGGGTTATGCACATGATGCCAGATATAAAGTGGTAACACACAAGAGAAAAACTATAAACACGTAGCACTCAATAATGATAAAATAAACAACAAACGATAACACAAACAATGTTTATACACTCATAATTTCAAACTAAGCCGATACAACTCCAAAAATAAGCTCAAATTCTGAAAAATTCTCCAGCAGAGTCGCCAGAGCTGTCACACCTCTTTTTACAACCAAAAAGATAGATTTTGTTTTAAGTTCGAAAGGGTTTTTATTATTAAAGTGACAAAATAAAATTTTATTTCGAAAAAGAATTATTTACATTGTTTTATTCAGAGTCGCCACTTGAAATAATCCGGCGTGTCAAGTCACATTTGAAAAATCCTTTCCAAAATGGTTTGACTCTAAAACTGATCCGCGAACAGAGATTTTGGCTAAGGAATTCTGTTGCCCGAGGAAAAGGTGTTAGGCACCCCCCGATCCCGTGGTTCGACCACGATCGCTTGGTGGAGTGTATCAGCTATTTTGAAACTACGAATGTATAAAACACACATGATCACACAAAACAATCAATCAAATAAACAAAACAAAATAAAATAAATTCAAAGTATAGTGTCCAGTCCAATTACACAGTCCAAAACAAAAGTGCAAAAATATAAATCATATTCTAACCTACACTAGTCCTAAGCTAAACTCTGTTGCTTTACCCAATGCCTTGGGCCTTCATCACGAACCTCCTTTGCGTACATGATACGTCAGGCCATTCCCCGGTAAATAAGTACAAAAGACCTCGAGGTATCCCCAACTAAATGAATACACTTTTCAAATACGGTAAACAAAACATTCAACAAATATTCCAAACATTCCAACAATTCTAAATTTTGCTTACCCGAGCCTAGTGCTTGCTTTCCCGCTCGACGACATATCACGTTCAACATCAATAATGAATCAAAATAGCATATTATTCACTTTTATCAATTTTCAATTCCCGCCCTCAACTTGATTTTTTAACCACATGATTAAATAATTTTGATGAAGAATCAATAAATCAATATCAACAATCATTCACGATGATCCAAGATATATCACCATCACAAAAAAAACACGTAATGAATTTAACAAGAAAAAATATCAAACAATTAGGAATTCATAGAGAACGAGATGAAAATTGGACCTTAATGTCGCTTTTCAATTGAAGTTGCTTTTTGACTAGAACCACGACCAAAATCCACAAATCAAACCTCAATATCGAATCTCAGACCGATAAAACCGCATCTCAGATTAGACTCGGTATGAACCCATAACTTGAACAAAACCACGAGCTCACCAATCAGAACAGAATACCACGAAGAAATAGAATTGCTTTATCATTTCTTTTATTTTTCGGTGAATCTCAATGGAATCGGTCAAAACGGGTCAGGTTCAGTCGACGAATTTCAGGATTTTTCTGACAGAGTCGCTGGCGGTTTGAGATTTGGTCACTGGTTTAGTGGTTTTAGCTTAGTTGGTCACCAATTTTGGCTTTTTGTCAGAGCTTCGGCGAGATCTGATCGCCGAAACAGACCTCTTCTCGTTGAGATCTATCTCTCTTTCTCACCTCTCAATTTTACCTTGCTCGCCAAAACTCTTTTCTCCTCTTTTCTGTGTGTATTATTTCTGATGGGTGGTTCTATTATGCGTTTCTTTTCTGGTGAGGAGAGTGTGTGTTTTGTGAGGTATGGTCAGTGTATTTTGTGAAGTCAAGTGATATGTGTGTGAGTATAAGAAGGGAAAGAATAAAGTCCCCTGTGTATTGCTCCCCTATTCTATATGTGTGTATATGTATATATATGGTGATATCTATGTGAGGTGTGTGTGAGGTGTATATGAGAATGGAGAGCTGTATGTGTGTGCAGTGCATGAGGGTGAGAATTATGAGGGTGAGTTTTGTTGTGATGTGAATGAGGGGTGGGGTAGGTGGTTGGGATAAAGTTTATTAGGATAAAGTTAAGGGTTTATTGAATTTTTATTATTTTTGTATTTTTGTGGGACATAATCATACGGGTGAGGGAACACAGTAAGATAAGGGTAAAAATGAATAACTTGGATCTTCGGGAGGGACAAAATTAGGTGTCTATAATAGTTATGATATATCATTTTGTATCGGTTCAAGTGTGACATAATATTTTGAGATCTCATCACTTCATTATTTTCAGGTATCTGAACCTCTCATAAGGTTTTATGAAGTGTTATGTCGTAGACTCTTCAAGAGAACACTGTCTTCTTATTATGATTATTTTTCCTTATCCCTTTTAGGGATTATTTTATTTGAAATCGATTTGTCTATCACGCTTCACGCATGCATAGACTTTGTCCTTTAGAGACACAAAATAGGAGCACTTGCAGCTTAAATATGAGATACTTTTGGAATTTGACTTGAATTATCTTTTGAATGATGATCTGATGATAATTCCTAACATATTTCATAGCTATTTATAATCTCCCCCTTATGTTAGAAAAGCTAACATAGATCCTTCATCTTCTTTGAGGAATCCATCTTAACTATTAGATGGACAACGTGTGATTTCTGACTCAGAACCAACTTTGAGGGAGAATATATCATAATTTATTGATGATGCATACAAGTACTTTTGTATATATCATATTTCAAACCAAAACATAAAACTTTGTTCTCATTAGCAATGGTTCAGCTATTTATCGAAGGCATTCAATGTCAAACCATCATCATCAAGATGAATTTTCTTGATTACACAATCTAAAAGTAATGCTCTTAACTCAATTTTACTAAGCAAGTAACTTTATGAATTTCAAACTGCAAGTTGACAATAAACGCACATGTGGTCATCTTATTATGCATCTTTTCAAAACATATCACATGATAGGTGAACGAGCCCTTATTCACCTTTTATATGTCTCAGATTTTAAAGGACCTAATCCCAAAATTAGTTGGTACAACCAACTTATCATGAGAACAAGAAACGTTAAAAGTAATGAAGAATTTTCTAATTCTTCAATATATGTTCAATACTCAGTATGCACATCTTTGAGATGTCTCAATCGTTGATGGCAATTTATGACCTTTTATTTTAGCAAACTCCAAGTTTATCAAGACATGTACCTCTTACTTTAGTAAATTTCAGATTTACTCTAACATGTATAAAGTTCAGATTTACTATTTCAGAAGTAGATTTCAAAATAACTCTTCTCAGTTATTCTACCTCTTTCGAAGGTGAGTTGTGTGTGGTACAATCACAATTAAGTACACGTTTATACTAATAAGATTTACTACATATTATCATATTCACCCCAGTAAATGGATCTGTGCTTATAATAATCAAAATTTTCATTCCCAAAAATAAAATATAATCATGCCTTAAGCCTATCAAATTATGATAGATTATAACCTCTTTCAAAATATTGTTAATTTAAGAAAAAATCAAGGTGTGCATATAATGTAGAGAATTTTTCTCTTAACATACCTTTCGGGGTATATCATATATTGCTGCAACATTCACTTCAAGAATAGAGCAATTTATCATCTTTCAGACTTATCATATATTGCTACCACATTCACTTCAAGAATGAAGCAATTTGACTTATCATATATTGCTACCACATTCACTTCTTGGAATGGAGCATATTTAATGGGGCAGGTTCATGTCTTTTTATCAAAAATATATTATTTTGCTTTAGCCATCATTATATTATCAATATGGTGCATTGAGATTCAAACTTAACGTTTTATCCATATAAAGGCGTCTTAGGCATGAATTGATGGGAATTGAACCAAACATATTATTTTTAAGATGCATGCATTCATATCGTGCTTTTGGGAGGATGACCACCTTCAAGTGGTCAAATCTTTCTTTTAGGCTATTTCACAAAACAAGTGGATCCTTAGTAGTAAGGAATTCAATTTTTAGAATTTTATCAAGATGATGATACAAGAAAAATCATAGCCTTAGCACGATTTTGATGAGATGCTATATTTTCTTTCTTTATGGCATCTCCAAGACCCATAGCATCTAAGTGGATTTCAGCATTCAATACTCATTAAGGGTAGTTCTTGCTTGAGGCAACGAACTCAGATTTTGTAAGATTATTAACAATATGAAAGGAAAGAAAATAATACATTAGCCTTCAAATTTGAGATGACAGAGTCTCATGTTGATAACTTGTTATGAAATATAAAGTAAGTACAAGAAGAATAAAGAGAGAAGAGAGGAGACTTCTTTATTTCTCATGAGGATTCTTGATGAATAAATTACAATGAAGGGAAAACCCTTTTATTTATAGGAAAGAACTAACTTTGGGGTTTCTACCTTTTCCATAAATAGATATTCACTATATATAGTAAAATAAACATTCACTATGTATGGTAAAGTAGACATTTACTATATATGGTAATATATTTATAACACTTTCTTATATATCAATTTTTTTAAGTAAAGAAGTTTATCCGTTGTGAGATCAATGAAATATCTATATATATAATAAAGCAAAGAAGTTAGCCTAAAATTAAGCCAAGTGGCATATTGAGAACAACCACTTGGTATTTTGGAAACAAGAATCTATTTTGTTGGCAACAAAATTTATTTTGGTGATTATTTTGGTGAATAAACAATAAGTAATCAAACAACTTATATGGAAAAAATTATTATGACAAAAAAGTCATTCCAAAATAAAAAATATTTCAATAGAGATGTTATTCCTTAAAATATGTGAACAATTAATTTAAAAAATATAAATAATAATATTATAAAAAATAACTATTTATGATTTTACTACAATTGAGTAAATCAAGAAAATATTACAAAAAATCAATTGGTAAATAGTAATCATGTAACTTATATGAATAAGACTATAATAATCAAAAAGTCATTTCAAAATTAAAAAAATATATTATGAAAAAAATTATCCCTAAAAAAATATACACAACTAATTTAAATAATAATATTATTTAAAAAACATTTATGAGTGCACTACAATTTAGTAAATCAAGAAAGTATTACAAAAAAATCAATTAGAGAATAACTAATTAATAATCAAGTAACTTATATGAAAAAGATTATTATGAAAATTGAGTCCTTCCAAAATTAAAAATATTATGAAAAAGATGCTATCACTCAAAATGTGTATATAATTAATTTAAATAATAATATTATATAAAAAATAACATTTATAAATTGATTACAATTGACTAAATCAAGAAAGTATCAAGAAATATCAATTAAGAGAATAACCAATTAGTAATCAAACAACTTATATGAAAAATAAATATAATAATTAAGGATAACTATCAATGAGTAATTACACTATCATTCTATATTAGAAAATAAATAAATGATAGTATTGAATTTAAAAGGAGGGTAGATTGAAAATAAATAAATATTGCAAATCTTTTAAAATGAATATTACTACACAGAAAAGATTACATAATGTTTATCGAAAATAACTATTAAATTTCACAATCCTAATTAATATTCGAAGTCAAATAAAATTTTTTCTTACAAAGTTATTCTTTAATTGACCAATTATATAACCTTTTATATGTCTGTAAGAATAATTTTGGATTTTAAAATAATCAAATTTGAAAAAAATACTTCGTTTTGATGAACAAAAATAATTAAAAAATATTAAATTATCTTATATAAAAATTTAAATGTGTGAATCAATAAAATAAATTGGGAATAAATATTTCTTAATAATAAAAATATCAATTAAAATTTATAATAATTTTTATATGATGAATGTAGGTGTGAGTTACTAATAAATTAGAATATATGCAATTGAAGTATTACCATAAAATGAATATTTATATAACAAAAAGTATTTATGATTTCACTCAATGTAAGTCATTGAAGGAAGCATGACAAAATTGATTGAGAAATATAAATAGAAAATGAATAATCAATTAACAATTGTATACATATATATGAAAAAGAATATTGTACCAACTGCAATTAATCTAGAAGTTCTAATGTCATAACAATAAAATCAATTAGTGAATAGTAATCATGTAACTTATATGAATAAAATTATAATAATCAAAAAATCATTTCAAAATAAAAAATATTATGCAAAAGATGTTACCCCACAAAAAATATACACAATTAATTTAAATAATAATATTATTTAAAAAATATTTATGATTTCACTACAATTTACTAAATCAAGAAAGTATTACAAAAAAATCAATTAGATAATAACTACTTAATAATCAAGTAACTTATATGAAAAAGATTATTATGACAAATGAATCCTTCCAAAATTAAAAATATTATGAAAAAGATGTCATCACTCACAATATGTATATAATTAATTTACGTAACAATACTATATAAAAAAGAATATTTATGATTTGATTACAATTGACTAAATCAAGAAAGTATCAAGAAATATCAATTAAAAGAATAATCAATTAGGAATCAAACAACTTATATGAAAAAAAATAAAAAAATCAAAGAGTTATTCCAAAATTAAAAATATCATGAAAAAGATGTAATCACTCAAATGGTAACTTTGGACTACAAAATGGAAGAAATTTATTTCAATATATTTCAAGAAATTTTATTTAAAAAATATGCATTCATACTTATTGGAAAAAATTTCATTCAATATATTTTATGTAATCTATATTTAAAACAATATGCATTGATATCTAATGAAAGGATTTCCATAATTAAGAATAAATATCAATGAGGAATTACTCTATCATTCTATATTGGGAAATAAATAAATGATAGTCTTGAATTTAAAAAAAGAGTAGATTGAAAATAAATAAATATTAAAAAAAAAATTAAAATGAATATTACTACACAAAAAAGATTGAATAATGTTTATCCAAAATAACTACTAAAATTATATAGTCCTAATTAATATTCGAAGTCAAATAAATTTTGTTTTACAAAGTTATTCTTTAATTGACCAATTATATAACCTTATATATGTCTGTAAGAATAATTTTGGATTTTAAAATTATCAAATTTGAAAAAAATACTTCGTTTTAATGAACAATAATTAATTAAAAAATATTAAATTATCTTATATAAAAATTTAAACGTGCAGATCAATAATATGAATTAGGAATAAATATTTCTTAGTAGTAAAAATATCAATAAAATTTATAATAATTTTTATATGATGAAATATAGGTGCGAGTTACTAATAAATTAGAATATATACAATTGAAGTATTACCATAAAATGAATATTTATATGACAAAAAGTATTTATGATTTCATTCAATGTAAGTCAATTAAGGAAGCATGATAAAATTGATTGAAAAATATAAATAAAAAATGAATAATCAATTAACAATTATATACATATTGTTATAAATATATTATCATATATAATGAATGTCTACTTTACCATATATAGTGAATATCTATTTATGGAAAAGTTAGAAACCCTAAGGTTAGTTTTCCCCTATAAATAAAGGATTTTTTCCTTCATTGTAATTCACCCCATCAAGAAATTCCTTATGAGAAATAAAGAATTACTCTGTCTTCTCTCTCTATTCTTCTTCTTCTTTGCTTTATATTTCATAATACGTTATCAGCACGAGACTCTACCATATCGAATTTGAAGGCTAAGGTATTATTTTCTTTCTTTTCATATTGCTAATAATCTTACAAAATCTGAGTTCGTTGCCTCGAACCAGAACTACCTTTAATGAGTATTAATGCTGAAATTCACTTAGATGTTATGGGCCTTAGATACGCCATAAAGAAAGAAAATACAACATCTCATTAAAATCGTGTTAAGGCTATGATTTTGTTGCGTCATCATCTTGACGAAATTCTAAAAATTGAATACCTTACTACTAAGGATCCACTTGTTTTGTGGAATAACCTAAAAGAAAGATTTGACCACTTGAAGATGGTCATCCTCCCAAAAGCACGATATGAATGCATGCATGGGTTCAAGTCCCATCGATTTATGCCTAGGACACCTTTATATGGATAAGTCGTTGAGTTTGAATCTCAATACACCATATTGATAATCTAACGATGGCTAAGGCAAAATAATATGTTTTTGAGAAATAGTCATGAATCTATCCCATTGAATATGCTCCATTCCAAGAAGTGAATGTGCTAGCAATATATGATAAGTCAAATTGCCCCATTCTTGAAGTGAATGCGGTAGCAATACATGATAAGTCTGAAAGATGACAATTTGCTCCATTCTTGAAGTGAATGTGGTAGCAATATATGATGTACTCTGAAAGATATGTTAAGATAAAAAATTTCTACATCATATGTATGCCTCGATTTGCTCCTGAAGTAGCAATATCTTGAAAGAGGAGGTTCTAAGCTATCATAAATTAATATGCTTAAGGAACGATTATATTCTATTCTTCGAAAATAAAAAATTTGATTATTATAAATACAGATCTAGACCCTGGGGGTAAATGTGAGTATGTGATTGTATCTAAATTCAAATGTGCTCGTGGTTGTAAGGAAATCACAATCCACTTTTGTAAGAGGCAAAATAATTGAAAAGAGTTATTTTGAAATCTACTTCTAAAGTAGAATCTGAAATTTATTCATGTAATAGTAAATCTGAAATTTACCAAAGTAAAAGTTTACATGTCATGGTAAACATGGAATTTGCTCGAATAAAAGTTCATAAATTGACATGAACGATTGCGACATCCCAAAGATGTGCATACTGAGTATTGAACATATATTGAAGAATTAAAAAATTCTTCATTACTTTTAATGTTGCTTGTGCTCATGATAAGTTGGTTGGACCAACTAATTTTGAGATTGAATTTCTTAAAATCTAAAAAGTATAAAAGGTGAATAAGGGTCCGTTCACGTATCATGTGATCTATTAAGATGCATCAATAAGATGATCACTATGTACATTTATTGTCAACCTGCATTTTGACATTCATAAAGTTGCTTGCTCAATAAAATTGAGTTAAGAACATAATTTTCAGATTGTGGAATCAAGACAATTCATCTTGATGACGATGGTTTGACATTGAATGCCTTCGGTAAATAGCTAAACCATTACTAATGAGAACAAAACTTCATGTGTTGGTTTGAAATATGATATATTATATATAAAAGTACTTGTATACATCAAACCAATAAATTATGATTAATTCCTCCTCAAAGTTATTCTGAGTCAAGAATCACACATGATCCATCTAATAATTTTGATGAGCGGTATACAATTAATAACTATACTAGGATGCATAAAGATGGATTTTTCAAAGAAAATAGAGGATGTATGTTATTTTTTCTAACATAAGAGGGAGATTATAAGCAGTTATGAAATATATTAGGAATTATCATCAGATCCTTATTCAAAAGATAATTTAAGTCAAATGCAGAAAACATCTCATATTAAGCTGCAAGTGCTCCTATTTTGTGTCCTAAAAAAACAAAGTCTATGCATATGTAAATAGTGGTAGACCAATCGGTTCCAAATGAAATAATTCTTTGAAAGAGTAAGGAGCAAATAATCATAACAAGAAGGAAATGCGCTCTTGAAGAGCATACGACATAACACTTCATGAAACTTATGAGAGGTTCAGGTACCTGAAAATAATGAAGTGATGAGATCTTAAAATGTTATGTCATACTCTGAATCAATACGAAATAATATATCTCAATGATATCTTTGATACAATATTGACGCAATAGTGTAAAAGATTACGAGGATTTGAATTCTACGTTTATTTAAGCATGCTGACGTAGAAACATTTATCAAGTGACATAAAAGAATTCATCTTGGTAAGCATAAAACTTATTTGATTTGCAATCCAAACACTTGAAGATGTCACTCATGAAATGTTGAATATTGTCACTTGACAAAATTTACATGAGAATTTTTAAGGATTCAAAATGTTTGAAGCATATAAAAGTTTTTGAAAAACTTATTTATAATCCTTATATTGTATAAGCTTATAGCTTGAAAATTGTTGGAAATCTTAGAGAGTTTTCAAAAGCAATAGATTATTTACTGAAATGAGAAATATATCAATTTGGATTGGTCCTGAAGTACCATATCTTAGTACAATTGATGTACTAATGTATCTTACGAATAATACAAGGCTTGATGCAGCCTTTTCAGTTAATTTTTTAGCAAGGTATAGTTCTGCTCCTATTAGGAGACACTGTAATGAGATCAAACACATATTACTGTATCTAAAAGGAACTATCAATATGGGCTTATTTTTGCAGTCTTGATCTTGTTAGTTATACTAATGTTGGGTACTTATTTGGCCCACATAAAGCTCGGTCTTAAACATGCAATGTGTTCACATGTGGGGATGCTGCCATATCTTGGAGATATACAAAGCAGTTTATTTAGCACTTCATTGAATCATGCTGAAATAATAGCTATTTATGAAGCAAGCCGAGAATGTGTATGGTTGAGGTCCATGATACATCTCATTCGAGAAAAATATGATTTGAAATGTGACAATGTACCCAGAATATTATACAGAGATAATTCAATATGCATAGCATATCTTAATGGAAGATTCATAAAAGGAGATAGAACAAAACACACTTCATCAAAGTTTTTCTATACACATGAGTTACAAAAGAATGGTGATATTAACGTGAAACAGATTCGTTCAAGTGACAATATGACTGATTTATTCACCAAGTCTCCTTCAATTACAACTTTCAAGAAGATAGTGCACAAGATCAAGATCCAAAGGTTCAAGGATATTCTCATTAGGGGGAGTTAATACGTGTTGTACTCTTTTTACCTTACGAGGTTTTGTCCCACTGAATTTTCCTTGTAAGGTTTTTAATGAGGCATCCTATATGTATATTTTTAGAGATGTGTACTCTTTTTCCTTCACTAGATTCTTTTTCCACTGGATTTTTTATAGTAAGATTTTAACGAGACACATTATCTATCAATTAGACATTCAAGGAGGAGTGTTATAAATATATTACTATATATAGTGAATATCTACTTTACCATATATAGTGAATATCTATTTATGGAAAAGTTAGAAACCCCAAGGTTAGTTTTTCCCTATAAATAAAGGGGTTTTTCCTTCATTGTAATTCAGCCCATCAAGAAATTTCTTATGAGAAATAAAGAATTACTCTCTCTTCTCTCTCTATTCTTCTTCTTCTTTGCTTTATATTTCATAATATATATATATATATATATATATATGGAAAAGAATATTGTAACAATTGCAATTAATCTAGAAGTTCTAATGTCATAACAATTTACCACTATATAAGAAGGCTACACTCAGTAAAGGCTAATTAATTTCTACCATAAAATGTTGGAGAAGATGAATTGTGCAAGTGATTTCTACCATAACTTATCTTGTCGTGATAATCGCTAGAATCTCAATTTACTGTGAGTATTATTTTAGAATGAATTTTTCTTGATTTATCAAGTCAACTAATTTACAGATTATGTTGCATATTCATTTTATTTTCTACATGTTTGGTGAAAATTTTATGAGCCAGTATTCATGTACTTTATGTTTTATAAAAAAAATATAATCTACACTCTTTGAAAATTTAAGTTAATGATCTTTTAATATGTCATACATTTTTAAAGACATAAAAATTTATCTTGGTCTAAATGTGCTATGAGAATTTTAGCAATAACATAAAAATTTACAAGTTATATTTTAAATATGAAGAAACTAATATTGATATTAGATAGTTGATTTTCTTGCATTTCAAATATTGTTGCTTCATATTTTAGTGAGATAATAATATGATTTTAAAAATTAATAAACTATGATACAAAAGTACTAATCCATTATATTTCTATATATTTGGATTACCACTTGATTTGTCTATACTATATTTCTATATGTTATGATTAACAACTAATTTGTAAATTAAATTGTGTGATTTTAATGGTATATTAAAAATTTTATGATAGTTAAGTGACCTTACTAAAAAATGATAATTGTATAACTATCTATGAGATTTACCCGACACTAGAATTACTATCTAAAGAGTTATATATCGAAGATCAAAATTTGGGTGAGTATCTCGTGGCTGATGCTCAATGGGCAATGCCCAAATTCAATAAATCAAATACTTATGAATATTTATTTTTTAAAACTCATTATAATTAAATTCTTACTGCAAATATTATTGCACTTTTACGTAGCATATTGTACCAATGTGAAAGTAAAGGTCATTTATCATTTGTTATTAATACACATTATACTACAAACTTTCTTATTTTTTTTTGTTTTAGTTGATATAAACAAACAATGAATTCAATCATGTTTATATTTATATTGTAATTCCAATTTTAGAATATTGTAAATCGTTTGGTGCAATAATTATTTTGATCTACTTTATACAATATAATGGATTAAGATGAATAAGATTAATATCTTATTGTACCGATGAACATAAGGGGTTAAGTTTTAGTTGAATGTTCTAAGATGTGAGGGAATTCAATTTCGATAGTGATTAATATTTATAATTTCATTCAAATTGAGGAAATTGAGAAAGTATGATAGGGTTGATCGAAAATAGAGTTGAAGAGTGAATATTCAAACCTATGAAGGACTAAACTATTTATTCGAAAAAATATTATACAATAAGATTAATTAATATTTGTTGGTCCATTATCATAAGAGAATAAGTGAACATTGTTAAATCGTGCAAACATGTTAGGACTTTAGATAATGTTATAAGTTATTTATTGAAAAATGGTAATAAGAAAATATGAGAGAGGGAAAATTGACTATTATTGAGACTTTGCTCAAAATATTTGCCTTGACGCAAAAATATTTTAAATTTATAAAAAATATACTATGATTAAGATCGTGCAAAGGAATACAAAATTTACTTTGAAAGAAAAATCTATTTAGACAAGAAAAGAGAATGGGAAACTCCTCTTTTCCTTTTGATAAGAGGGTGCAAATTAAAATATTTGATATAGAAAAATTTAAATTTCAAGTTAAAAATTTACAGAGAAGCCTCGTGTGTATAACTTTAAAACGTATCTTTCATTAGTTCTTTATTTTTCTAACCAAATTTAGAATTAAGTCACTTAACTAATAATAATCATGTTAAATGTGCATTTTCTTTTGTAATTATATATATTTTTTACAAAATAAATTGATATAGATCACAATATTATATAATATTCTCAAATAATTATATTATAATATAATATTATTTACACGCGGATACTAACTTTCGAAAAGAAATGTTTAAGTTTTATGTAATTAATATTAAGTTTAATATTTTAATTGTTATTTTTTGTATTGCATAAATTTATTAATTTTAAATGTGTGAACGATATTGAATAAATTTTTTATTATATAAAATTAATAATATAATAATTTCTATAATTAATTTTATTTAATATCGATTGTGCATCGTGCGGGTACTAATACTAGTTTAGATGAAAGGGGGTATAAATTATGAGTATGGTATTGTTTTTGTATGAATCGTGGGAGTTAATTGAAGATGGATTAAATTGGTTAGTTTATAAAGTAAATCGCTCAAATATTTATATTTGATGATGAATTATTTTATTTTGGAGCTCATCACGTGTCCGTTTGTTAAAAAATATGAATAAATTCTTTATTTAAAAAAAAAAGGCGAGGGGTGTATTTGGATCGAAATATAACAGGACCAGGAAATTGCATCCCATAGATCCATATATGGGTGGCTTTAGATATTTGACCCTAAATAAGAATGTCTTTGAAGAATAGCCTTTCTTACTTTTTAATATACTAAAAGTATCATTTTGCCCCTCTACACCTCAAATATATTTTTAAATTCTCCATACTCATTTATCTCTCAAATTTTATTTTTAATTGTTTTCACTTTTTTTTTCCTTTACTCTTATTATTCTACTTTTTTTTCACTTTTTTATTTTTTCCTTTAAATTTATTTATCTGTTTTTTTATTATTTTCAGTTTTTATTTTTTCCTTTAACTTTATTTTCATGTTTTAATTTATTTATTTCAACCTTTATTTTTTTACTCTTATTCTTTTTTCTCAACCGTTATCTATTTCTTTATTTTTTTTTCCTTTTTTAATTAATTTGTCTTTAACCTTTATTTAGAGTTATTTTTATTTCTCTTTTTTTCCCCAGATTTTACTTAGTTGATTCTCGTTGTTATCTTTTTTCCTCATTTCTCAAATACTCTTTATCTTGCTTCTCTTTCTCTTCAACCAATTTCTCTCAAATCTTCAAACTCCATTAACAGAGAAAAAATGGATGTTGCTTCTGATGAAGAAATAAAGCGTCTCTCAGTAGATGTTGATTTCGATTCTTCGAGACTTCTGCTTTCAAACTTAATTGGCATCATTGTTGATGTAAGTTTCTATTAAATTCAGTTTATCACTAACATTGATTTTTCATCAATGTCTGAAGAATTCTCTGTCAGTCTATCTTTCTTTAAATATGTTTATTGTGAGCTAATTCTTGCCTTTAAGGCAAGAATTATAGAGAACTACCAAATCATTACTGAACAAAGTAGTGTTGACTCTTATCTATAGGGGTAGTTATTTTTTTGTGGGATAAGTCTTTCCTCTAGGGCAAGAGTTATTGAGGATCCATTTAATTAATAGACAATGTGGCAGGACCAATTCTTGCCCATGAGGTATTACTTGTTTCTATGGGGGCTCAGTCTTTGCGTCTATGTCAAGATTTAAAGATCATCTACTAACTTAGTAATATTATGTACAAGTGATGAATGTTGAAGTCAAATATGCCAATAATTGGGTTTTTCTGTCAAGTTTGTTTAGCACTTTAATGTAACCACTTTGTTCTAATTTTGTAAAGTGAAATGACTTGATAATTAGCTTACAATGAGGTACGATTAGGACTATTTTTTAGATAATCTTCAAAGTGTCTGCGTTAGGCTAGTTACAACTTGTTTGCCTGTTTTATGCATGTTTTTATGTGCATCCCAGATACTGTGCTGCCAAAGGTGTTAGTGTGTTACTTTATTCCTCTGGCCACTGTGCTTATAAGCCCCCAACTTCATGTTCTTTACATTTTTAGTTAAGGATAACTTTGAGTATCTATATGTATTACTATAATCCTCTTCTTTTCAGATAGTGGAAAATTTATGTAGAGGAGAAGATAGAGAGAGAAAGGAAGTGAGGTAATAGGAAAAGAAGTCATTGATTGTAAGCAATGGAGGTAGCTGAGAAGTTACCTATGAAAGAAAAATATGTTTGAACTAGTCAGCACATGCAGTATTTAAGTTGTATACTGTTAATGTTATTAGTTGGACAACTGGATACTATCCTTGGAGCAATATTAGATCTCTTAGAGTTGACACACCCAATGTTTTGCTTTTACTATCATATCGGGAGTTAATCCACATATTTCCTGATGAAAAATTGATAGTGGATTCATCTTGGATGATTGAGGTAGATGTCAGGTGATATATCCAAATGATAGAGCTAATAGAGCTAGAGTAGGAGCTACAACAACTATAGCACAACACTTTTCTTAGTATTGAAATTTGTACATGAAAAGTTGTAGAAAATTTGAAAGGAAAAGATGTGTTGCCTGAATGTTTAATGTTTGGCTCTTGTGCTATGGATTCGAAGGAATGGTTTTATTCACTTGCAACTTATGGTTGACCTTTGAATGACACGGTATTATTACTTGTTATCCTAATCTATATTTGTAATATGTGTCTGGCTATTCTATTCAACCTTATTATTCTTTATATCATATGTGATTATTCGCAGTTAATATGTTTTTGGATTGTCCTTTTGTTTTGTTCCCCTTCTTTTTTCTAGTAGGTTGAACATGCTGACAGTATTTCTTGTTTGGATGTTTTTAATGGTTACATTTATTCTGGTTATTGCGGTAAGAGTTTGAAAGTGTGGAGAAGTTCTGATTTAAAGTGTTTAGAGTCAATTAAGGCTCATGACACTGGTTTTGCTTGTTGTAGTACTAGATCTCCTACGCAAGAATGAGTTACTTTTTGCCTTTCATTTGAGACCATCGACGTTGTTATTTTCTGTGTCTCTCTTTTGGAAACACCATTTACATCCTCGATTAGGTCATTCTTAATATTCTATATATATATATATATATCTGAATCTAACAAATCTGTCATGAAAAAGTATTCGTTGTTCTATTTGAATATATGAGAACATGAGTATTATGTATTATCTGTACACACTTGTTCTTAACCATAGTATATAGATGCAGGTTGTTTTGGGTTTTGCACGAACATTGGAATAATGATCCTTCCAGTGATATAGAGTTTATGAATGACTACATAAATTATCACAATGTGTATGGACAAATAAACTTCCTATTCCACAATGCCAAGAGGTTTCCTCATGTATAGACTTAAATGGCATTTAATGACTTCAAATCACCCATGTTGATTTTAGTAAATAAACCTTTCTGATAAATTTCCATTGGTTTTTCGTTGGCACTCTAACTTGGGACCACATTCAGTGATGAATCAGCAACAGGTTTCACAGAGCTGCTACTTGCGAGATTCTTCCTAAATGAATGAACTGGAGGCCAACCCACAACTGGTGATGGTGCTGGAGCAGTCCTATTTTTTTTTGAAAGAAACTATACAAGTTAGTCTAGAAAACATTATACTATAGCCCCACCAACTTTAAACTATTGCAGTCCATAAATGCAGAAAGCAAACACTACAAAAAATTTAACAAGACAGAGCATCCACAAGCCATTTGTGTGTAGACAAAAGTTCCAAGGGTACTTTGGTTCATAGGTTATCCCATGTTTAGTTGTAGGCTAATTTTCATGGACTCTTTACTTTTGATGCCGCACTCGTGACGTATTCTCAAAAAATACACTACTTTTGGAGAATTCGACACTCATTGGTTGAAATTTTTGAAGAGTCCGAGTAGTATAGGATTGAGGTATTAGCCAAAATTAGTATAGAATCAATATAACATACTGGATAACTTGTCCCTTATAGAAGGTGGGATAAATTGCCTGATAAAAAATTGATAGTGGATTCATCTTTGATGATTGAGGTAGATGCCAGGTGATATATCCAAATGATAGAGCTAATAGAGCTAGAGTAGGAGCTACAACAACTATAGAACAACACTTTTCTTAGTATTGAAATCTGTACATGACGAGTTGCAGAAAATTTGAAAGAGGAAAATACAAAGGTGAACTGATGAGTGGTGAGTCTATTTGATTGATATTTTTTATCATCCCAAAGTACAATTAGCTATTTAAGTTGTATACGATCTTTTTCATTCCTTAATTTGTATTTAGAGTAATAATTGAATTTGTATAGTATTGTAGGTTAAGGTCGACCAAATAATGAAATAAATAATACTAACTCACTTTTTGAAAGCAATGTAAGCCAGTGACAACTTGTTTGCCTGTTTTGTGCGTATTCTTATGCGTGTCCCAAATACTGTGCAACCAAAGGTGTTAGTGTGTTACTTTATTCCTTTTTTCTTTTTTATTTTGGTCAGAAATTATCTCTATAAGATTCTAGCTTGGCTATTTGTGCTTTTTGGTCGTTTTCTCCTGCCATTGTGCTTATAAGCCTCCAGCTTCATGTTCTTTACATTTTCAATGTGCTAATTAGTTGGATTGGTTCCAGTTATTACTTAATTTACATATAATAAACACTTAATAGTAGGTTGTCGATTTGCCACTTTGTGATTATTTCTTAGTTTTTAGGAGAGAGTTGGCTTTGTGTGCAGCTTCTCCAACTTACCCTCAATGGCTCAACTTTGTATCTAGCATTTGCAGAAGTTGCTGGACCCTGGTGATGGTTTGAAATTGCACATACCTTGACTAATATTCCAATTCTGTGGGGTATCTGTCGACAACAAGTACCGGGTAACTCTATCCATCAAGGCTAGAATAGATAGGAAGAAATCACCTAGTATTTTTTATCTTCGCTGGATTTCGGACATGAGATATCATAGTTCTCAAACACTTCATTTCCCACTTGACCACAGTCCCACACCCTTACTCTTGGGTGCAACAAGGAAATGCTTGCTTTTGTAATTATTATTCTTTTGATATTTGTGTTTTAATAACCAAAAAATGCCACAGGTTGATAATCCACGTAATACAATGACTCTCGAAGGAGTGTGTTTAGTTTTGTTTACAGACTTGAATCCGGAGAACATCTAGCTTTAGAAGGCTAAAAATAGAATATTTAGTTGTTCACCCTGTTATCGTTAAAGTCTTTTCACAAGGAAATTTTATGGTTTTATTGAGTGTATTAAACTTGTTTTTCTATTTTGGTTTAATTTATGTTTAGTTGTTGATTAGTTGAACTACGTTGAATTACTTATATGAATGACGCCATGTTAAGGCTTTATTTACATTGCGTAAGTGTGTAGAACTAGAAAAGTGAATAAAGAAGTTAGGAACTCCTTTTAGTAAAAAAAAGTTGATTTTTTTCATTTTTGTGTGAAGAAAATCGATTAGAGAAAGAAACACCATGAATTGTTGCTTGTACTTATCTATAACTTTGCAGGACCCGTAATGAGAAATAAAAAGTGGAATTACTGGAAGCTTATTGAGTTAAGGTCTTCATTTTCAAAAAGAGTGAGAAGATAATGTAATTGATTTGCGTATTTAATGTACATATTTGTGATTTCTGGTCCTTTTCTCTGTTGTTGTGCTTATAAGCCTCTATCTTTATGTTCTTTACATTGTCAATGTGATAAATAGTTGTATTGGTTCCAGTTATTACTTAGTTTACATACATATAATAAGCACTTAATAGTAGGTTGTTAATTTACCACTTTGTGATTATTGCTTAGCTTTCAGGAGAGAGCTGGCTTTGTGCACATCTTCTCCAGCTTACCCTCAACAGCTCAACTTGTTCTCCATCTCTTGCTCAGTAGGCAGGAAATTTGGGCACTTAATAATAGCTCATAGGCTTGTTTCTAGTCTTGCCTCTAGGGCAAAAGTTATAGATCATCTGCCAAATCAGTAGTGTCAACTCTTGACCATGTGGCAATACTTATTTCTTTGTGATCTAAAAGTCTTGCCTCTTGGGCAAGAGTTATAGATCATTTACTAAATCAATAAAGACTATGCTAGAGTCAAATCTTACCCATGGGGCATAACTTTTATCTGGGTGGACTTTGTGTCACTCTCTTTTTCTTTAATATTGAATATATCTTTATTATTTTACTGTTCAACTCATAAGTCAATGTTGAGTTTCTAACTTTAGTAATTTTTTTTTTTCAATTTTGATGTAGAGAGTAACATCTTCTATTAAGACTCATCTTGATACTTCTTTAGATGGGATTATGGGTCGTATTACGGTAATTTTCACATTAGATTTATTACTCAATAGAAACAACATCATTATATCAATAATCGTGTTGATTCCGTTGTTGACATTATTTTTTTTTTGATATAGTCTCTAGAATCCAAGTGTGATTCTATTATGGAGCTTATTCAAGGATTACATAAACCATGTGACGGATGAGGAGTGGGCATTACGAATTTCAAGGGGGTGAATGAAATGCAGGAACAAAATGTGCCTATTCTTAAAGATGAAGTCAAGTTTGAAGCCGATTCCTAGATTTGTTCCAAACTTCAAAGCGGAGAAATTGATCTTTCAACACCTCCTGATGACTTGCTTTCTAGGAAAATAAAGCGATGCGAAGTATCAGATGAAGATTATGGGCCTAGTTTTACTCTAATAACTCCAATGCCACCCGATGTTTCTGATCATATTTCTATAAAAGAAGAATTTTGTACGGCTGAAGACGTGGAAAATTCTTAAGAGGATTTAATTTTGTCTTTTTTTCTTTATGATGTTTAAAGATAGACACTCAAGTTTTAATTAACAGTGTTTACTTTCAACTAATTAGCCATAGTTTCTGCTTATCCATTTGTAAATTGTTGCATTATTTTTTCTTGTTTTATTTTTCGTATTAGTTTACTACTTGATCTTTCGACTTTTTAATATCAATTTTTTTATCTTTATCTTTTTTTACTTGTGAGCTTATTTTTGTCAAGTTATATAAAGGTCATGATATATTCTCTTTTTTGAGTTATCAACTTATGTTAGAGTATCTTATTAGTTAGATATAGTTAAATGGTGTAAATTGTTTCACATACATTAATTTTTTGAAAAATTTTGAACTACATTTCCCCCCAAAGGCAATAGTTATATAATACTCAATAAGATAGATTTTGTGAAATATCATAAATTATTGCCCAATAAGTATTTGTTAGTTTTTATAAGCCTTGTGTTATGTTTTATATCTAGGTCAACAATTACTGCACATTATGTGTCTAAGCCGAGAATTGAATAATATGCCTTTTGAAGTCCTCGAGCTAATGTCTTGCCTTTAGGGAAAATCAAACAAACTATGCTAGTGTCAAATCTTGCCCATGGGGCACAAGTTGTTCTTTTGTGATCTAAAAGTCTTGCCTCTTGGGTAAAAGTTATAGATCATTTACTAAATCATTAAAGACTAAAGTAGTGTTAACTCTTGCTCATGGACTTGTTTCTAATCTTGCCTCTAGGGCAAGAGTTATAGATCATTTGTCAAATTATTACAGGCTATAGGCAAAGTCATCTCTTGCCCATGGGGCACAACTTGTTCTTTTGTGATTTAAAAGTCTTACCTCTAGGGCGAGAGTTATAGATCATCTGTCAAATTATTACAAACTATAGGCAAAGTCAACTCTTACCCATGGGGTACAACTTGTTCTTTTGTAATTTAAAAGTCTTACCTCTAGGGCGAGAGTTATAGATCATTCGTCAAATCATTACAGACTTAAGGCAAGGTCAACTCTTGCCCATGGGGCACAACTTGTTCTTTTGTGATTTAAAAGTCTTGCCTCTAGGGCAAGAGTTATAGATCATCTGCCGAATTATTACAGACTTAAGAAAAAGTCACCTCTTACCCATGGGGTACAACTTGTTCTTTTGTGATATAAAAGTCTTGCCTCTAGGGTGAAAGTTATATATCATCTTTCAAATTATTACAGACTAAGATAAAGTCAACTCTTGCCCATTGGGCACAACTTTTATCTAGGTAGACTTTGTGTTTGGACATTATAAAACTAGACATCGTAAGTTAGACATTGTAAAATTATGTCACTACAAATTAATAATGTCTACTCTTACCCGCGTGGCATAACTTATTTTGTTGGGTCTAAGTTTGCCTCTTGCAGAACATTATCTAATTTAATACAAATTAATGATGTTGACGTTTTGTCCATGAGGCATAATTTGAAATATATTATTTTATTAATAATCAATTATTTGTCAAGTAACATAATTTTTTGCACCAAGTTTAAGTTAAAAATATATTTTTGTACCAAAAAAAAGTTAAAAATACATTTACGGACAAATTTCATCTCAAAGCTACAACAAAATCATTTCTAAGCTCGGAACCGTCGGATTAATATAGTAAATTTATTACCAAACAATAAAGTTAAAAATATATTTACCCTTTGCAATAAGCTCAAGTTACGAGAAATTTCATAAAGCTACAAAAAAGTTCATCTCAAAGCTTGAGCTTCAGATTTCTCTCTTCTTCCCTTTGGTGAAATTGCATTTTAACTTTAGGGTTTTTGATTTTTCCATTCATCTCTCTGCACTTTAGGTAATTTTCTCTCATTTTTTCTTAATGTTATTGCATGTATTTGATGTATTTGTTACCTAGCAATTTTTTTGAGCTGAAAACCACTTTTCTCTTCTGTGAATCACATTCTACAATGCATAGATTAATTTATAAACTCTATTTTTTCTATCTACATCACCTTGATGAAAATGAGTTTTGGGTGGTTTCTCTACTCGCTGATCTCATTATTGTCCAGTCAGTAGGTCGTTTAGGTTTGGATTTTGGGAGTTTTGTGTAGCCATTGGGTCAATTTTTTTGTCCAATAAATTTTATTTTGCAGTTTGATTCTTGTTTTGTTGTTAATTTTTAATTTGATAGTTGTTTTTATCTTTATAACTTTGCAGATTTTGGTCATCATGTCTAGTAAAACAAATCTTGTCGAGTACTTTATTGATCCAAGTCAGACCCCCATTGGAGAGGGAATTCAAATTATCATACAACGATAACAAACTTTTTGGATGACATACAGTTGTCATTGTTAGAGAAAGCGGGTTTTGGAAATTTAGTTAAATTAGGTAATCTAAATCCATCGGGTAATCTTTTAAATTGCATACTTTTATCGGAAGTAAAATGTAACAAGCAAAATTTGATGGTGTTTTATGTCAAGGGAAGTTACATTGAGTTTACACTTGATGTATTTGGTCTTATTACTGGGTTGTCCACTAAAAGTTCAAGTAGTGTATTATCATCAAATAGGGAAAAAGGAGGTAGTAGTCGTCTGTTGAACACTTACTTTGATGGTGCTGATAAATTAAAAATGGGGGACTTGAAAAATTTTATGAAAACAAGAAAAGGTGAAGTCCAAAATGATTTAGACACTGTCAAGCTAGCTGAGATATATATTCTAGGACGCGTGTTGTTGGGGGGGAGGCTCACCAAGGTCATCTATGCTAATCTTATTATGATCTTGGAGGATGCAGATTTGTGTAGGGAGTATGGATGGGGTGAATTGTCTTTTGATGAAACTTTAAGTTCATTGAAAAGCTCACTGAAACCAACAAAAACTACTGTCGGATCATCGTACCAACTTGTTGTTTTTCCATATGCATTTATGGTATGGACATGGGATATTTTCCCCAAATACAGAGAAAAAATTGTGCAAATAGTCTCTGAAGAAAAATATCCTCTGATGTTGCGTTATGTGGCATGTACTACTCCACAGTACACAACAGTAGTCAAGTTTTTTAAGTTAAAGAAGTCAAAATCTTCGGTAAGTATGTACGCCTATTTTATTTTTATTTTTTATTTATTTATAATTAGTGTGTGTGTATTGTAATTTCTGTTATTTTTTATTTTGTTAATAGAAAGGTGCGGTTAAGGCATTCTCATTGGAGCATGAGCTTCCAAGTAATAACGACAGTGAAGACAAGCGATGTAGTTTGCTAAATCAAAAACTTGATATATGCATCGGTTCTTTTTGTCTAATACCTCTTATAAACTTGTCCATTAAATAGATTATTTTTAATTTTTCATGTATTGTGTATGCAGAAACTTCAAAGCATATGTTCAAATAAGTTTAAAAAGATTCTTGATGAGAACAAATCTTTGAAGTTCGAGTTATCTGAAATCATAACATTACTGTTGCAAAAGCTTAAAGCGGATGGGGATATTCTATCCAATAAACAACCGGATAATCTCCAAGGTGAACCAAGTCGTGATCCAATGGTTGATGATGAATATGATGATCATACAAAAAAGAGATCTATAAGTAAATAGTTTCCTGCCTTGCTTTGTCTTTTTATGTTCTTGTGGGAGTTGGGGAACAACCTGTAATTGTGGTGAAGAGGGTCACACTGCGTCTAATTGTACTTCAACTAGATGAAATAAACCGTGTTTTGTTTGTGGGAGTTGTGAATATGATGCTAAACAGTGTGCAAAGGTTAGTAAAAAAAATTTCTTACTCTTCAATTGGTATGTGTGACCTTATATCGGTTGTGCAATCTTGCTTATTTGTCTTATGAACATCTATTAAATTGGTCAAGGAGAATCTATCATACTTATATTCTATTATCAGCTGTAAAAGATATTCCACGTACCTTCTCAATTTGTTCTACAATAGTTAAGTCCTCCCACAAGATTTCGCAATCCAAGCGGTCAGTATCCATGTCCACCTTATTAACAACACTACTGCTGGGGCTTCCATAGCTATTAACACTTCTTGTGTTGTTGGTATTAAATGAAGACCAGGACCCTGGAGCTTTACTAGTTGTTGTCCGTTGAGTTTCAATAACATGATTGTATGGTTTAAATGTATTAGAACTAGTGATGTGATTTAACTCATTGTCTTGGCCATGGTTTAACCAAGGCCACAAAAATTGTGTAGTTCTTGACTCTGATGCTTCTCTCTCATTGCTTTTCCATAACCATGATAAGCTATTCTTCAGCATCCATGCCTCTGCCTTCGAGGTGATAATCTTATAAATCCCTTGTTTTCCCTCACTCTTATCCCCAAAATCTATTGAGGATTTCCCTGAGAAGTGATCCACTTTTAAAAGATTAGAGAATACTCCAAATGGAGACGGGTTATAATATTTCCTAGGTGTAATCGCTCCACTTGAATTTGCATCCTCTCGGTGATCTGAGTAGAAGCATCAGAAAATATATGGTCGAAATAATCAATGACCTAGGTTCCTAGGAAGAAAGATTTGGTAATACATGCATCTAGCTCCCAATTGTTCTTCTTCAACTTTACCTTTTTTGGCTGTCTGCTTTATTATGCATGTTTTCTGGTTCTCTTAATAATTCTTCTTTCTAATAGGAAAAGAAGCGGTGAGCTGAAGAAGGGACGAATGCAAAAGGTCATTCAGATGAGAAAAAAGAAGCTGCATAAGAAAGAGTCACTGGTTTGGGGCCTCTAAACATGGAAGAAATGAGACAGGCAAAGAACCAGGTAATCAGGTCCTTATATTTTCAGTCCATTGAGTATTTGTAAAACACAAAAATGTTGAACCCCATCACAAAGATATTCTTGTTCTCGTTTGATTGGACCATAGGAAGCACTTAGTTCTTTCTTTAGTTTTATTTTGGTCCTTGTCTGATCTCATAGCTACTCTTTGCCCATATTGGATCAGAAATTGCAATTTTTTCTACACAATTTTTTTTGGATAGACCATCTTTATAAAGAAAATAGGGTTCCTTGTACTCTCTCATGAACAATACATTATATCTTTGATTTTGAAATTTTGTTTCATGTTGGTAGTTCTACCCACAGAAGTTGCAATCAGCTATTCTACTTTGTTATTTGTAACAATATTTGGCTGATTATAGGATCATGATAGAATCTCAAAGAAAAATAAAAATTATGAGAAGAAGTGAGGTTCTAATCCCTGTATTAGCCCAGACTGCTCCGTGTCCTGATCTCATGGGAAAAAACCCAAAGTTCCCAGAGAAAAGTCTTGTGGAGTGGCAAGAGAAACCTCTTACCTCCTCACACAGATAAAAGAGATGGCCAAAAACATGAGTGAAAGACAAACTGGGTTCCAACAGATATTCAAGCAACTTAGTTGTAGATGAAAAATAGATAAAACCCCAAACGAAATTCCTTTCAATTATTTAGACGTCTGGTTTAAAAATTTAAGATGTTACAATGGCACTTTTGAGCAAATCAATGACCTAGGTTTCTAGGAAGAAAGATTTGGTAATACATGTGTTTAGCTCCTAATTGTTCTTCTTCAACTTTACCTTATTTTGATTGTCTGCTTTATTACACATGCTTTTTGTTCTCTTATTGATTCTTTTTCCTAATAGAAAAAGAATGTGGGAGCTGAAGATCTTCTATCTTATCCTTTGGTAGAAAAGTTCTCAAAATCTTCTCCCTATTCTGAGCTGCAGGTAAGCCGACCATAATTCTGCTCGACAGAAAATCAAATTTTGAAAAAATATGTCATGATAAGTCTGCCCAACAGAAAACCATAATTCTGCAACATCATCACAACAACAACAACATACCCAGTGTATTCCCATCTAGTGGGGTCTGGGGATGGTGGAGTATACGCAAACCATACCACTACCTCAAGAGAAGTAGAGAGGCTGTTTCCGATAGACCCCTGTCTTAGGACCAATAACAGTAAAACCAATACAAAAAGTAAGTGCATAAAAACTAGTATGGTACACAAAACAAACTAACAGTATAACAAACACAAAAGATATATGCATAATAAACTAGTACGGGATGAAAAAAAGTCAACACCACTATCCCCAAAAACTATAGCCACAACACTACGAACCAGAAACTCCAGACCCAAAGGAGCACTCCCCTATTACTACCGCCACGCTCCCACCCCCTAACCCTTTACCTTAATCTGCATCCTCCACACCTTCCTATCAAGGGTCATGTCCTCTGTAAGTTGTAATTGCACCATATCATGCCTAATTACCTCTCTCCAATATTTACTCGGTCTACCTTTAGCCCGTCTAAAACCATCTATAGCCAGAGTCTCACACCTCCGCACTGGAGCATCAGGGCCCTTTCTCATCACATGCCCAAACCAATGTAGCCTCACTTCTCGCAACTTATCCTCCACCAAGGCAACTCCCACCTTCTCCCGAATAATCTCATTCCCCACCCCATCTTTCTTGGTATGTCCATACATCCATCATAATATTCGCATCTCTGCCACCTTCACCTTTTAGATATGGGAGTTCTTAACTGGCCAACACTCTGCTCCATACAACATAGCCATTTGGACTACCACTTTGTAGAACTTATCTTTAAGATTCGGGGGAACTTTCTTATCACAAAGGACTCTCGAAGCGAGCCTCCACTTCAACCACCCTTACCCAATACGATACATGACATCCTCGTCAATCTCACCATTACCCTAAATTATGGACCCCAGATACTTGAAACTCTCCCTCTTCTGGATGGCCTGTGAGTTTAACTTCACAACTACTCCATCTTCTTGTGACATATCACTGAACTTACACTCCAAGTACTCCGTCTTGGTTCTACTTAACCGAAAACCTTTAGATTCAAGCGTCTGTCTCCAAATATTCAACTTATCATTAACTCCACCCCGAGTCTCGTCGATCAGAAACACATCATCTGCAAATAACATATACCAAGGAACCTCTCCTTGAATATTTTGCATCAAAACATCCATCACCAAGGCAAATAGAAATGGGCTAGGAGTCGATCCCTGGTGCAACCCTATCAAAATTGTGAAGTGCTCCGAATCTCCACCTACCGTCCTCACACGAGTCTTTGCATCATCATATATATCCTGAATCGACCTAGTGTACGCCACGGGCACCCTTCTAGCCTCCAAGTACCTCCATAGAATCTCCCTGGGAACTCTGTCACATGCCTTTTCTAGATCAATAAACACCATGTGGAAGTCCTTCTTCCTCTCTCAAAACTGCTCCACTAATCTTCTCACAAGGTGAATAGCCTCAGTGGTCGAGCGACCAGGCATAAAACTGAACTAATTCTCAGAGATCGTTATGATCCTCCTCATCATCAACTCTACTACCCTTTCCCAAACCGTCATAGTATGACTCAACAACTTAATACCTCTATAGTTGTTGCAATTCTGAATGTCTCCCTTATTCTTATACACTGGAATCATCGTGCTCTACCTCCACACTTCAGGCATCTTAGCATCTCTAAAAATAATGATAAACAACCTTGTCAACCACTCCAGACCTGCCCCACTAGTGCTCTTTAAAAATCTACTGGAATCTCATTTGGCCCCGTTGCCCTACCCCACTGCACCCTGCGAATAGCTCCCTTAACCTTCTCAACCTCAATATACCTACAAGAACTATAATTGTGACCCTCCTTAGATATCTCTAAGTTTCTCAACATAGAACCTTTGTCCCCCTTATCATTCAAAAGTTTATGAAAATAGGACTGCTATATCTCCCTAATGAGGGCATCCTCAACCAACACTATACTATTCTCTTCTTTGATGCACTTCACTTGATCAAGGTCACGATCCCTTCACTCCTTGGCCTTGTCCATCCTATACAACTTCTTATCTCTGCCTTTTTTCTCTAAAGCTGCATATAAACTCTCAAAAGCTATTGTCTTAACCATCATAACTACTAACTTAGCCTCTCTTCTAGCTACCTTGTACTCCTCCTTATTCTTCTGCCTTTCCTTATCTTCCTTGCTCCTAACCAAATTAGCACAAGCCACCTTCTTAGACTCTACCTTTCTCTGGACCTCTTCGTTCTACCACCAGTCTCCTTGATATTTGCCAGATCAACCTCTCGAGATACCCAATACCTCTCTAGCGGTCTTCCTAATGTAACTGGCAGTCATCTTCCACATATTATCCACACCCTCTCTACTTTCGTAAGCCCCATACTCTTCAACTTCTCCTCCATCTCTAAAGCACTATCCAAAGTCAAGCTACCCTACTTAATCCCGGGTTGTGCCTCCCCACTTCTTTTCTTTTGCCCTTATTGATAACCAAGTCCATCACCAACAACCTATGTTGAGTTGAGAGACTCTCGCGAGGTATGACTTTACAGTCTTTAAATAGTGCCCTATCCACTTTTCTAAGAAGCAAAAAGTCTATCTGAGTCTTGGCCACTGAACTACGAAATGTTATAAGGTGATTCGCCTTCTTCGGAAAGCTTGAATTTGCTATCCACAACTCAAAAGCCCTACAAAAATCCAATAGAGAAGCTCCTTCTTCATTCCACTCACCAAAGTCGGAACCACTATGCACATCATCATACCCTCTTGACAAAGACCCAATATGCCCATTGAAATCTTTTTCCACGAAAAGCTTCTCAGTGCTCGGGATGATACTCACCACCTTATCTAAAACCTCCCAGAATTTCTTATTCTCCTCTTTTTCCAAACCTACTTGTGGGGCGTAGGCACTAATAACGTTTACCGTAGACCCTCCCATGACCAACTTAATAGACATTAGTCTATCACTAACTCTCCTTACCTCTACCACCTGCTCCCTAAGATCTTCATCTACTAAGTTACCTACCCTATTTCTATGCCTCACGCTACCTGAGTACCACAACTTATATCCATCCACATCTCTCGCTTTAGTGCTTACCCATTTAGTTTCCTGAACACACGCTGCACTAACCCTCCTCTTTTTAAGAATCTTCACCAGCTCTATAGACTTACCCTGTAAAGTACCGATGTTCCAAGACCCAACTCATAACCTAGAAACTTCCTTATCCTGCCTAACCTTACTACCCCTAGCCCTTAACACCAAACTCATAACCTAGAAACTTCCTTATCCTGCCTAACCTTACTACCCCTAGCCCTTAACACCAAACTCAATCCTAGACCCGCCTCATACCCAACCCCCCAAACCCTGACTCAGACCCAACACCTCCTAACCCTAACCCCGACCCTGACCTATGATATAACCCTAGTCTTCCATCGCTAATCATATCCACTATGCAACAAAGAGGGATCAAGAAAAGGTAAAAGGGCATACTAGTTAAAATAAAGTCAATAAAGGAGCTAGGGGCACAAACAACAATCTATAATAGATAGAGAGCAACAAAACCAATAATATAATGCAAAATTTGATAAACAATACTCAATAGTAGGAACTAATACTACCACAATTAATGTATATGCTAGTACATGAAGTAACAGTAATCAGACAAGGTAACACACTCCAAAACTACTAAGAATAATAAAAAGATTCACACACAAAACACTATTACAAAGTAACCAATCAACAAGAAATTCGACATCCACAACTAGATAATCAGCCAAGATGCTATGAAACAGGAATCCCAACAAGATTTGTGCAGAACACTACCAGTAGCAGTCCCTAAAAATTAAGAAAGCTATACACAACTAGAAAAGATGGATCGTGTGTACCTGATCAAAGATGGATTGTGTCCGTATACTTGGTTGAGTCTCTGGATTTTGGCAATTTGCAATATAAATTGGTCGCCAAAATAGTATCACCAGAATAGTATTGCCGAAATAGTGTTTCTATCACCTGAATGTCATCGGGTAGAGTCATTGGAGCGTCTTCTGAGCATTGTCTAATGCTGCCTACTTAAACCATCGCCAGAGTTGAGCCGACAAAAACCCTAGCGCCACCGGCAATTGCAGTGCTGAGAAGGGGAATCGGGAAAAGAAGAGAGAAGGGGATAGATAGAGAACTCGAGAAAGAGAGAATGGGGGAGAAAGGGATTAACCCTGACCTATTTTTGGTGTGTCTACATCATCGCCGGCATCGAATTCAGTCGGTCAGTCCAAGATAAGTTCACCAGAGAAAGATCGTCCGAGAGAGCCCTAAGTATTCAGAAATTAAAGTGACGATATATTAGAATGAGCCACCCTAATTGAGATTAATATATAATAAAATATAATTTTGCAACATCATCATAAATTAAAAAAGGTTGTGATATTTATAAATGTTTCCTTAATGTCAAACTATAAGTAGGAACCATTGTACATAGTAATATATCTACAAACCAAATTGCTTTTTAATAAACCTTCAGAAGATGAGGCAAGACTTCCTAACAAATTCATTTGGGAGAGCAAAATATCTCCAACGACAGACAACTTCTTATCAGCAAGAAAAAATGATAATTGTTCCACTAGTCTATTTATTAAAACTGATTCACAACTTGTTTATGTTGTTCAATCAGACTTTGGTGGTACTGAAGTTGATGAGGACAACATTGATGAAATAAAGAACTGTGGTGATGTTGATTCAATAATAAATAATATTATTTCTAGTGTGTTTTCATCCTCTTCTAGTTTGCCAACATCTCCTGATGTGAAAAATACTCAAGCTGAGAGATCAGTAAGTGTCTCAAATTCCAATTTACATGATTTTTTGCCTAAACTAATTCTCTATAATTCTTTTGTGATTTTCAGCATGAGCTTGGTGGTATTAAAAATGATACGACAGATGAGATTTTTGATGTTGATGCAACTACAAAGTTTATGAATATTGATTCAACAACATGTGTTGTTGAGATATCTGTAAGATCTAGCTTTTCATTTTCTTTATTACCTTGTGGTTGTTTTTTCAATAAATATTAATTCTTTCTCTGTTTTCCAACATGATGAACAAGAAAGCACTCGTGTTTCTCTAATGAAAAGTAAAGTCTCTCCACTGAAACCTAAAGGCTCTCCAGTGAAAAAGCGAACATACATTAGGAAGAAAAAGGACAGCAAAGCAACCATTAGTGATGTTACTTCTGAGTTGAATTTCATGTCATCTTCCATGGAAGCAGAAGTAAAAGACTCCACTCCTAAAATATCAGTTAGACAGAAATTTCTAGGACAGTTAGCCAAATCTTCATATGTGGCATATTTTGATTTGGGTGCTTCCCAATCCATTTTTTATCAGAAGCATCCTTTCATCTATGACATTGAAGCATTTGATAATCTATAGAGATTGAACATTGATTTTTGGGCATTCATCGAGTGTGGATTGAATACGTTGAAATGGTAGGTTTTCTATCTTTAAGCTTTTCATTTTGTCATTTTTGTACTTATGGTAACGCATATATTCTGCTTGTATTCATTTTTCATATCTTTTAAGTGCCAAAAATATATACACTAAAGAAAAAGATATGCTGCCCAAACATTTAATGTTTGGCTCTTGTGTTGTGGATTTGAAGGAGTAGTTTTATTCACTTGCAACTTGTGGTCGATCTTTGAATGACATGGTATTATTACTTGCTATCCTAATCTATATTTGTAATATGCTTTTGACTTGTCCTTTGTTTTATTCTTTCCTTTTTTCTAGTAGATCAACATGCTGACAATATTTCTTGTTTGGCTATTTGTAATTGTTATATTTATTCTGGTTCTTGGGATACAAGCTTAAAAAAATTATTTTTATGTGTATATTGTAGAGAGTGAATTTTCCTTTGAAACTGAATAAACTATCTAAAAATGCTTTGATTTGGTTTATTGCAAAGTAAACAGTGTAATTAAACATACAGTAAAGGAATGATGCATGATTATGTACCCAAGCAAAGGTATTTGAATAGTTGAAAGTGTAAGAGAAAAAGGTACATGATTCTAGTCATACCTGGAATGCAATTACAAAAGTTAATCCACTTTACGTATCATAAGTCTACAGATGTTTCAATAACCACCCATATTAGAATAGGGATTATAGTGGGATAAGTTAGAAGAGAAGCAGTGTTGTAGCATAGTTTGAGTTGTATCATAACATGCCCGAGTGCTTCGCCAACTATATTCCACTATCGGTGATCATCTTAGTTTGGTTAATTCTTTATGTAATGAATGTGTTGTAATACTCTTATTCAGTGATCTTTTTATTTTGTCACAGCATTTGGACACAATATTCTACTACATGAGGAAGAAGGCAAAATATGAACTGAATATTGTTGTGAAGCTCACTACAACTGATTTTGTATTTAGAAACAAGATTGATGCTCTTTATCACGATTTTGTGGAAAATGGGGAAGATTTTTCTGCCAAGCCCGAGAAACATGAGGTTGAGGAGTATATCATAGGCTTTTATTGTGATGCAAACATACCGTGGAACAAGTTTGACTATGTGTTATTTCCAGTATATGTTCTACGGGAAAAATCTAAACTTGGACACTTGTAACGCCCCAAATTCTTATTCAGAGATATCATACGGTGCTTAAGGCTACAAGTAACCCTAATATAACCCTTTGAGCCTGTTACTACTTCTAACACTTACTTTTAAGATGGATAAAGAAAAACAATGGAACTATCATAACATATCTCAACTGAAATAAAAAAGAATACTGTCTGAATAGCAACATGCTGAAAAGTCTAAAACACCACTGATAGTCTAGTCTGACAAAGCCTATACTACTCAAGAACTAGAGAGCCATTGAGACAGATCCCCAACTGACTCATACTCAACTGAAAATAAATATCTCACAGACTATGAATACTGAAATCAGGGAAAACAGGTCCTCGAATCATGAGAACTCTCCAACTATGTAGGTATAGATCAAGGTACTCAGAGATCACTGACGCTGCTGAGACTGATCACCTAAATCTATATTATAAGACAATGTAGCACACAAACATATATGTGGATCAGTACTTTGAGGATGTACTGAGTATATGGGGGTGTATGCGATACTTAAAATAATAATATCATCAATTTTTATAGAAATCATGCATGCTAATATAACTTACTCACATAGCTTGAATAATCTCAAAATACATATCTCATAAATTATGAATAATGGAACACATAGTATTTTTATGATTTTCACTTTCCATCACATGGAAAATTGAATAAACTTTCCATCGATACCAATTTCATTAAAATTTGGTATCGGGGGAAGAAGTTATAGACGTTTTACTCAGAGCTGTTAGAATCGCCCAGGTTTGACGTCTATATTAACAGACCATCGATCTAGTGATGGACCATCACATCCAAGGCAGCAGGTCAACCTTTTAGATAAGGTGCGACGAACAGGTCGATGAACTGTCGATCTAGCAATGGACCATCGCACGAGCCGTCACTACCTAGGCAGTGAGAACCTATTCTGGTCCACCTGTAACGGTTGAAATAATGAACCTTTGACCCAGTGATGGACCATCGCACGAGCCATCGCAGGTTTCATTCAACAAATCTTCAAGTCATTTATCTCTAACCTTAATCTCCAAGAACTATTCAAGAACTAGGGAATTTTCAATTCTTCAAGTTCAAGAACATCAAGAACCTTAACCCAGGTATGCATAGTGTTCATTCATGGACTTCTTTCGTCCATGAAGCCGAAGAATCCCTTTTTTTAAATTCAAGTTATGGATTTTTATTATGAATTTTATGATTTGGCTGCTCTTGTTCATGTTGATAATGAGTAATTGAATTATATTCCATAAATGAGTGCTAAATTTCATATGGGTTGATTTGTATATGTATGGATTCATGAAATCCTATGACTAAACCCCTGAATGATTAAATTAGAATTGAATCATGATAGTTAATTATTGTATGATGTTGTTTACACATTCTATGCCTACCATGTGTCTGATTAAATGCCTAGATGAAGGAAAAGTTTTTAATTTGCATGATATCATGAAATCCCCATATATGTACAAGCTTATGCCTATCACATGTTTGATGAAATGCTTCAGTAAATGTATTATGATGATTATTATGTATTCAAGAAAGTCATGCTTTGTCAGTTTCCTTCTATCGAGTCTTGAGGGTACTTGTACCCAAAACTTTAGCTGTGTGCTTAGTTCTATGTCATGTTTTCATGATACTCTCAGTCAAGCTATGAATCCTTAGACTTCAGACAGTCTTATGACTCAGGAAAATCTCCATGATCTCATAACCTCAGTCAGTTGTCAAATATTAGTAGTATTTTGTCAGTCAATGAAATTCAGTAATTTAGCTTATGTTTAGTTCAATAAATCATGTTCAGTGTCTATTCATATGGGAGTAGAAATTAGCACCGAGTAAACCCAAGGATGGGGACACACACTATTAGATGAGGGTGTGATCCTTAACAGTCATCCTTGCATTCCAGAACTATGTAGCTAGCATAGGTTGAGACATCAACACTATCGATGAGGGTTGATGAGATGGACAAGCACTATTAGATAAGGGCCCCACCGTTCTCATACAGGGGACACTATTAAATGAGGGTCACCCACAGCTTATCCTTACCAGTGGTGCAGTATTGACACCCTTATAATTGGGGTTACAGATTGGACCCCAACTCAGCCATAATGATATATTAGGGGCATGTCGATTAGATAACTACTTCCTACAGTTTTATGTTACAGAATCAGGACTGTCAGATACAGTCAATCAGTCTCAGTAATATAACTCAGATAGTTTTATAGAATTTAGGACTGCTAGATACAGTCACTCATGTTATCAGTCATATCAGTTATTAACATATTAGGTTATCAGTATTCAGACTCAATAATTATGTTATCACATTGTCAGTTACAGCTACGTATTTATGCATGCATTCTTACATTCATGTTAGACAGTCATTTAGCGATAATCATGCATGTGAACCCTTGCATATAGCCTACCTCACATGTATACTCAGTATATTCCATTGTACGGATGCATTTACACTATGGTGATTTCTTTTTATGCTACACCATAGGTTCAGAGACAAGAGTTCTAGATCAGTAGTAGATTCCAGTTTCAGCAGTCGGAGTCCAAAATGAGTCCTCATCCTTTGAGGGCATGATTATCTTTACTATCTTATTTATTAGCTTATTAGTTGGAGTTAGTTGGGGACATGTCCCATCAAATCCTTATTCAGATTATTCAGGCATTAAAGGTTTTCTGACTAGATGCAGACTATCATGTTTTAGATTTTAGTATTTTCAGCTTTGTTTTGGGTATTCTATTACCCCACTCAGATATTTTATTATTCAGATTTTGTTTAGTATTAAACCTTATGGCATTTCAGTGCATGTTTTTGCAATATCATATTATATTATGCAATGTACAGGTACAGGTATAGATATAAGTCATGGGTTAGCTTGTGATCCTTTGGGGTCATGAGCATCGTGTAGCATTCTGGGCACCAGGTTTGGAGCATTACAAACTTGGTATCAAAGCCTAAGGTTCAATAGAGTCCTAGGAAGTTTGAAAGCCATATCTAATAGAGTCTTGTAAATGGGTGTCTTGCGTGCCACATTTATGTGTAAGAGGCTATATGATGTTTTAAGAACAGTTTCCCTTCTTTCAATATTCATGTAATGACAGTGAGCATAATCTCAAGTTAATCTCTCAGTCTAATCTATTTCACCCTTTTTTCTACAGATCATGCCTCTTAAAAAAAGAAATGAAAATTAGTCAGCCCCTCAATCTGAAGAACCTTTGGGTGATCATGTTTCTTATGCGGAGTTCAGGGCTGTATTCACCACTCTTGCTCAATCAGTCGCCGCTCAGAATGAACGGCCAACAGTTATTCTGGCCAATCTAGTGGCCAAATCAGCCGCAGCTAGAATTCAGGACTTCACCCAAATGAATCCTCCAACCTTCCTCAAGTCTAAAGTAGATGAAGACTCTCAGGAATTCATTAATCAGGTTCAGAAGGTGACAGACATCATGGGGGTGATTACTGTTGAGAGTGCTGAGCTAGCTGCATATCTGTTGCAACTGTGGCTCATGCTTAGTTCAAACAGTGGAAGTCAGAGAGATCAGATGATGCAGGTCTTATAGAGTGGAAGGAGTTTGTCACTACATTCTTAGATAGATTCTTTCCCCAAGATCTTAGAGAGGCTAAGGTGCTAGAATTCATCAACCTCAAGTAGGGCAGTATGACCATAAAAGAGTATTCTCCTAAGTTTACTTAATTAGCCAGATATGCCCCTCATGTGGTTGCAGACAGTAAGGCAAGGATGAGTAAGTTCGCTTCAGGGGTAAATGATAGCGTGGTAAAAGAGTGTAGATCCACCATGCTGAATAGCGACATAACTTTAGCCAGGCTTATGACCCATGCTCAGCAGATAGAGAAACAGAAGATTAAGCAGAGGGAAAAACAGAATAATAAAGCTAGGACAACATTTTTGATAACGCTCAACTTACATTTTAATTTAGTGCAAGGCGGTCGCCGTTAATATATTTACCCAATTTTGGAGTCGGGTTGAATCCACAAGGAATAATGTGAGTGGCAATTAAACTAGTTTAAAACTAAAGATACAAGTTAAATTCAAACAAATGATATGAACAGATAAAATGGGGGTTTAGGTTTAACAAGTTGTTGTTTGTCACTTTACGTTCGGTGTTTGTAAATCAAGAGTTTATGAAATAACCAGAATTATGTTCACTAGGTCTTCCGATACATGACAGATGCTAAAAGTGGTTCAAGATTCTCATGGTGGGTAGGATAAAAAACTATCTTTATCGATGTTATGCTTAAATATCTCTCGACCTACTTATGCGTTTAACTCCCTAATCCTCTCGGACTTAGGGAATTTCTATTTACTGCCCTGATTTTAAGGTTAACCAACCTTGTAACAGCGCTAATTATTAAACAAAGTATTTCCGAGTCTCTATTGATAATTCACTTCCTACTATATTTGATTTCTTTCTCAAGAAAATCAAAGCAGGTGTGTCTACTATTTGCAACTAACAGATGTTAATTAAAACCTCACAATTATCAAGAGATCCTACCATCTTTTGAATCTTGAACACTTAACACCTTATCAAGACCTAACCCTAGATCCCATAATTCAAGTTAAAGAAATTTAGCAGCTCATGATGCAATAATTGAAACACATAATTGAATTCATGATTTGAAAGATAAACCTACAGAGATGAATAATAACTGGTGAATCACATATTTGATCATAAAGGAAAAATCCCAAAATACTGATAATAATCTCTTTAAAGTATTTGATTTTTCAAGCCAAGAAACTCGAGAGAGAAAATATCAAAGTACGTCTCTTAAAACTCAAGTGCCAACCCCCTTGTGCAGAATAATAATAATGATAATTATTGTATAGAAAACCCTAAAACAAAGCTTTAAATAGTTTGCCCTAAATAAGAAAACAAAATCAAGGTTACAACTTTTTCTCAGAATAGACAACGACTATTAGTGACGCCTTATCAGGATCCTGACGACTTATCAAGAATGTCATCAGGTCTTCTTCAAATCTGCACTAGTCCTGTTTTAGGTTGATGGAAACTTCTGACGACTTATCAGGACTGTGATGACTTATCATAAATGTCGTCATACTTTTTCTCCAATTCTCATGTCCTGCATAAGTATGACGGCATTCCTGAAGACTTATCACCATTATGACAGCCTATCACAAAATATCATTGATTCTACTAGCTAGAACTCATTCCCTATTTAAGCCTGATGATGACTTTAATATCCTATCACCGGGATGATGACCTATCATGCATGTCGTCAGCTGCACTTTTCTTTTAATTACTTCAGATTTCAGCTTTTTTGCTTCTATTATTGTTGGTTCTCTATCATATTAGCTTATACTGCAAAATAAAATATAAAACAATAAAAAATGAAAAAAGTTGCTCAAGACCTTGCAATTATTTAGATTTAAAAGCCTCAAATGTGTTAGCATCAGCTCACACATCAACGGGTAGCTTCAATTTTAGCCAACCTAAGTCAGAAGGAGGCAATCATTCTCAGTTTCTCCCTAAGTCATCAGTTCCAGCTCTTTCTTCAGCCAGTGTTAAAGCTTCTAAGTTTAGAAATAGGATGCCAGGCTTTAAGTCTTAGGGCGGTGCCAGCAATGCCCTAACTAATCCCCTTTGTCAGACTTATGGTAAGAACCATAAGGGTTCTTGCAGATCTGGCAGCGATGTTTGTTTTGGTTATGGAAAGCTAGGCCACAGAGTCAGAGACTGCCCTCAGTCAGGTTATTAGAGTCATTTCTGCTCCTCGGCTCAGTCCGGTCGCCCGAATCAGTAGGGTGCCACCACCAGTGCTACTAGTGGGCAATGACGAAATCACCTTTATACTCTTCAGACTCAACAAGATCAGGAAAATTCTCCTAATATAGTTACCGGTACATTACAGATCTTTTACGTGTATGTTTATGCTTTGCTAGATCAAGGAGCCTCTGTCTTTTGTTACTCCTTATATAGAAGTTGATTTCAGAATCAGTCTTAAAATTCTAGCAGAGCCCTTTTCAGTCTCTACCCCAGTAGGTAAAACCATCATAGCTCGATGGGTATATAGGAACTGCCCGGTTAGGATATTTCAGAAAGTCACTTCAGCAGACATGTTGAATTAGAGATGACTGATTTTGATGTCATTCTCAGCATGGATTGGCTTCATTTCTGTTATGCCACAGTTGACTACAAAAATAGAATAGTCCAGTTTTAGTTTCCAAATAAACCCGTCCTAGAGTGGAAGGGTAGTACTTCAGCTTTCAGAGGTCAGCTTGTTTCCTACCTTCGGGTAAGGAAATAGATTTCTAAGGGATGTGTCTATCATCTTGTTCATGTTAAGGATTCCAGTTCCGAAACTCCCAGTCTTGAATCAGTTTCAGTCATAAAAGAATACTCAGATGTCTTTCCTGAAGATCTTCCAGGAATTCCTCCTGAAAGGGAAATAGACTACAGCATTGATCTCCTTCCACATACTCAGCCCATATGTATTTCTCCATATAGAATGACACCAGTAGAACTCAGAGAACTGAAAAAATAGTTGAATGATCTCATAGATAAGGGATTCATCAGACCCAACATTTTCTCGTGGGGTACTCCAATATTATTGGTCGCAAGAAAGATAGTTCTCTCAGAATGTGCATTAATTACTGTCAACTCAACAAGGTCACGATCAAGAACAAGTATCCTTTTCCTAAAATCAAAGACTTGTTTGACCAACTTTAAGGTGTTAGTTATTTCTCTAAGATAGACCTCAGATCCAGCTATCATCAACTCAGAGTTTGAGAATGTGACATCCCGAAAATAGCTTTTCATACTCGGTATAGTCACTTTAAATTCTTAGTTATGTCATTTGGTCTTACCAATTCCCCAGCCGCTTTCATGGACTTGATGAACTGTGTATTTAAGCAGTACTTGGACATGTTCGTCATAGTCTTCATAGATGATATCCAGGTCTATTCCCCAGTGAGCGAGATCATACAGACCATCTCAGGACAGTACTTCAGACTCTCAGAGATCATCAGCTATTCTCTAAATTCAGTAAGTGCAAATTTTGGCTAAAGTCAATAGTATTCCTTATTCATATCATTTCCGGTGATAGCATTAGAGTAGATCCTCAAAAGACCGAAGCAATAAGAAACTGGCCTCGTCTTGTATCTCCATCAGATATTAGGAGTTTCTTGGGTTTGGCTGGCTATTACAAACAATTTGTTAATGGATTTTATTCTATTGCATCCCCTATGTCCAGATTGACTCAGAAGAAGGTCAAGTTTCAATGGTCAGATCCTTGCGAGAAGAGTTTTCAGGAGCTGAAGACTCGACTCACCTCAGCTCTAGTATTAGCTCTTCCAAATGGTTCAGATGGGTTCATGATGTATTGCAATACATCCAGAGTAGGTTTGGGTTGTTTCCTCATGGATCATTCTAAGGTCATAGCCTACGCCTCTAGACAGCTTAAACCCCATAAGAAGAATTATCCTACTCATGATCTCGAGTTAGCAGCTGTAGTCTTTGCCTTAAAAATTTGGAGGCATTACCTATACGGTGTTCATGTAGATGTGTTCACAGATCATAAGAGCCTTCAATATGTCTTTTCTCAGAAAGATCTCAATCTTCATCACAGAAGGTGGTTAGAGCTCTTGAAAGATTATGACATAATTTTCCTTTATCATTCGGGTAAGCCAATGTAGTGGCTGACGCTCTTAGTAGATTGTCCATGGGTAGTGTTTCTAATGTTGAGGATAGTAAGAAGAAGTTAGCTCAAGAAGTACATCAGCTTGCCAGACTAGGCATTTGCTTAGTTGATTCTTTAGAGGGTGGTGTATGTGTTCAGAGTAGTTTAGAATCATCTCTAGTTTCCGAGGTAAAAGAAAAGCAAGATAGAGATCCCAGCCTTGTCAATTTAAAAGAATCAGTTCAGGATAAAAAATAGAGGTTTTCTCCCAAGGGGGAGATGGTGTTCTTCGTTGTAAGGTTCGTCTCTATGTTCCATACATAGATGACATAAGGTAATGAATTCTTGCAGAAGTGCATGGTGCGCGTTACTCTATTCATCCAGGGGCCACAAATATGTACCGTGACTTATGGGAGATCTATTGGTGGAGTGGGATGAAGAGAGATATTGTAGAGTTTATAGCTAAGTGCTCCATATGTCAGTAAGTTAAGATAGAGCATCAGAAGCCTAGTGTTCCTATGCAGGAGTTCAATATTCCTACTTGGAAGTGGAAAGTTATGAACATGCACTTCGTGATGGGTTTGCCTCAAACTCGTCATCAACATGATTTAGTTTGGGTCATTGTAGAAAGAAAGACCAAATCAACCCATTTTCTTCTAGTTCATACCTCTTATTCAACTGAGGATTATTCCAAACTCTACATCAACGAGTTGGTCAGATTGCACGGTGATCCGTTATCCATTATCTCAGACAGAGGTACCCAGTTTAACCCTCATTTTTGGAAAGAATTCCAAAAGGGTCTTGGTACCTAAGTTAATCTCAGTACAGCCTTCCATCCTCAGATAGATAATCAAGAAGAAAGGACCATTCAGACTCTAGAAGATATGCTAAGAGCGTGTGCAATTGATTTCAAGGGTAGTTGGGATGACCACTTGACTTTGATTGAATTTGCATACAACAACAACTATTATTCCAGTATTCAGATGGCTCCATTTATAGCCTGTATGATAGGAGATATAGATCTCTAATTGGTTGGTTCAAAGTTAGTGAGGCCTCAGTCATAGGTCCTAACTTAGTATTCGACGCCTTAGATAAAGTCTAGTTAATCAGAGAAAGACTCCGGGCTGCTCAGAGCCGACATAAGTCTTATGCAGATATTCGTAGAAAAGATCTCGAGTAATTAAAACAACTTTTAGGCAAAAGGACGAAAGGAGTGTCCTTGTTCAAACCTCACATACCTTAGATTATGACTTGTAAATGAACAAGCTTGCTTGTGACTCTTTTTCATACTCTTGAGTGAGGGTTCTAGAAGCTTTTGACTTGAGAACCTTGAATCTTAACTTAATTTGTAGAAACTATGGTGGAATCTTAAGGTTCTTGAATAAATATTTGGATTTGCTCTTGAGGGTTAATCTTGAGAGAAAACCTTAGTTCTAGATGCTTTGGATGATTCTGAAGTTATATGCTTCGTTTTGATATATCTAGGTTTTAAAAGGGTGGAAAAAAACCAAAAAACCTTTTAAAATGGCTTTAAAATACTGAACGGGATCTGCGATGACTTGTGCGATGGTCCATCACTGGGTCGACGGTCCGTTGGTCCGACCGTCGCACTTGGACCAGAATAGGGGCTCACTACTGTAGTAGGGACGGTTTGGGCGACGGTCCATCGCAAGCTCGACGGTTCGTCAGCCTAACCATCGCACTTAACCAGTGGATGGGTTTACTGCCTTGGTTGTGATGGCTCGAGCGATGGTCTGTCAACCTGCCCGCACACCTAGGCGATTCTGATAGCTCTCAGTAAAATGACCATAACTTCTCACTCCGATATCGAATTTGGACAAAATTGGTATCGTTGGAAAGCTAATTTAATTTTCCATATGATATAAAGTCAAAATTAGGAAAACTCTATCTGATTTCAAGACTACTCACTTTGGAAGTCATTCCTTAATCTTATAGAGATACAATTTAGACTTAAAGAAAGTTCGGGGGCATTACAACACTGGATTTTGAGAGTTTTTAACTTTACTAATTGGTGCATATATGTATACAACTCCAACCATACCAGACGCAGTGATAAAGTTTTTCAAAAATTGATATTACCTTACCTAACATTGATACCATAGTTTCTAAAAAAGGTCAATTTCTATCTTGAGAAGGGCATTGACAAATCTGAAAATGACACTTTGCCGATAAAAATGGTTGATGAGCTGTCACAATAACTTCGATGGTATCTTATTTCATTCATTTTTTAAATGTTTATTTTATTTCTTTTTTTGTTGTTTTCCTTATATTCATGCAACATATTTCTTTTGTATCACAATGATTGTGGAGCATTTGTTTGTGCGTTTGCTGAATATGCCATTCATGGTAGAGATATTCCTAAAGAGATTGACATTGGTTATGTTCGCATGAGGTATAGAGCTTTGTTATGGAATTATGGAAAGAGAAAACTAGAATTTGGTATAAAAGAAAACACTACAGAAAAAGTTGGCAGATTATTTGGAAAGGAAAAGAGGAAGAGGGTGCACCAGGAGTAGTAGTTTAGTTTTGTAGTTATTGAAACTCACTGCACATAAAGGATTTTTAACTATTTTTATGTGATTATGTAAATTTTAAACAGTCTTTTTAAATTGAATCGGGTATTTTTGATGCGATAACGTAAAATATACAATGTAGAATCGCTACTGATTCATTTGTTGGTATCTTTGTATATTTATGTTTTATTATCGAAGAATATTTTTTTCCTTTCCTTATGGCAAGTCTTGCTCCTGAGGAAAGAGTTATTAAGTATTTTCTAAATTAGTAAACAATGTGGCAGGGCCAATTCATACCCATGAGGTATAACTTGTTCCTATGGGGGTTGTCTTATCATTAATTATATGCAAATGCTACATGAGTATTTTGATCATTGTGAACTTTTCAATCACATTTGTCCTCAATTAAATGGCATAAAATAAGAAACAGTTTAGAACTTGTAATCTAAGGGCCATCTACTCCTCCTCAGTAGTTGGTTCTCCACTTTTATTTATTTGGTTAGATGCTTGGTTTTTTTGATTGGTATCATCTTTTTACTACTCGCAATTGAATACTTCCCCATGCTTTTATTTTTGTAATTTTTAATATTTATTGCTTTTGTTCTTAGCTTATAGTATTTTAGTTTTTGGTCTAGAAGATTGATTCTCATATGGTTGTAAAATTGTAATATTCCTATAAACATATTTTGTATGGTAGAGGAAGAATGTTCTTTGAAAAATTATGAGTTGAACCACCTTTGATGTGTAAGTCTTGCCTCTAGAGCAATAGTTATAGATCATCTACCAAATCATTATAGACTATGCTAGTGTCAACTCTTGCCCATGGGGCATAACTTGTTCCTTTTCTAAAAATCTTGCCTCTTGGGCAAGACTTATAAATTATCTACCAAATCATTACATACTAATCTATTATCAATGCTTGGCCATGGGGCATAACTTATCTGCTTGTTGTATTAATTTATGCCTCTAGGGCACGAGCTATAGATCATCTGCCAAGTTATTACACACTAAGCTAGTGTTAACTCTTGCCCATAGGGCATAACTTGTTTCTTTGGGGCTGAAGTCTTTCCTCTAGGGCAAGTGTTGTAGATCATCTGTCGAATCATTGCAAAATAAGCTAATATCAACTCTTTCCCATGGGGCATAACTTGTTCCTTTGGGATCTACAAATCTTGCCTCTTGGGAAAGACTTATAAATTATCTACCAAATCATTACACACTAATCTAGTATCAACGCTTGGCCATGGGGCATAACTTGTCTGTTTGCTGTATTAATTTTTGCCTCTAGGGCATGAGTTGTAGATCATCTGGCAAGTTATTACACACTAAGCTAGTTCAACTCTTTCCCATAGGGCATAACTTGTTTCTTTGGGGCTTAAGTCTTGCCTCTAGGGCAAGTGTTGTAGATCATCTGCCGAATTATTACAGTATATGCTAGTATCAGCTCTTGCCCATGGGGCATAACTTGTTTCTTTGGGGTCTAAAAATCTTGCCTCTTGAGCAAGACTTATAAATTATCTACCAAATCATTACACACTAATCTAGTATCAATGCTTGGCCATGGGGCATAACTTATTCATTTGTTGAATAAATTTTTGCCTCTAGGGCATGAGTTATAGATCATCTGCTAAGTTATTACACACTAAGTTAGTGTCAACTCTTGTCCATATGGAATAATTTATTTCTTTAGGGCCTAAGTCTTGCCTATAGGTCAAGTGTTGTAGATCATCTGTCGAATCATTGCAGAATAAGCTAGTGTCAACTCTTGCCCATGGGGCACAACTTATTCTGCATCTTGCCTTCAACGCAAATTTTAAAGTGTATCCCATGGAATTATTCACATCACATCTCTTGGAGGTATGGTCCTTCCCTGAATCCTGTTAATATGATATATTTTTACACATCAATATATAAAAAAATTTAACATGCCAAGTAATTTTTATAAAAAAATCAATAAGAAGGTATTGAGTTAAATACTTCACCACAAGTTTAAACTTTAAATAAATAAGAAAACAATCATGATTAATAGTCAAAAGTACTTGTTACTAACTAAAATAGGGGATCAAAGAATCCTATTATAACTGCTATTTTGATCCAACTTCTTGGATAAAAAGTAAAACTAATCATGTTTTCTTATTTTTTTTATGTATCTTCTTGCATATGGATGAAGGATAGGAGTGTAGTGATAATTTGATCTGTTATGCTCAGTTTTTTTGCATCTCAAACATCTGTAATTGTTTCTTGAAGATTTTGTTCTACAAGGATTCTGGATGTTTGTCTTCTCCCAAGCAGAACCTCCTTATCTGGGGGTTTTGTGGCTAGATCCTTTATGCTATCTGGGACAATCCATGATGTTGTGCTTCCAATTTGTAGGATTTATCCCTGGTATGTTTGTAGCCAAGACTATCTTGAGAACCAATGAGAACAATATCTAGACTTGTTCATATGTCTACTGTTTATCGCTGCAATTGCATCGGTGCATGGTATCTCATCTGTTTGAAATACCAAGCTTTGACAAGTCCTACGATTCAAGTCTACAATATATTCAACTCCTCCTTCTCTTACAATAAATCTTGTTGCATCAATGGGGTCTACCTATAAAAAATGATAAATAAATAACAACTTATAGTGAAACATCTAGTATATGAGCAGAATCAGGCATACAGAGCAATTAACCATACATAGGGGACGAATCTTGAAGTAATCAAAAAATAACTACAATTAAGCACATAACATCAAATCATAATCTAATATTAAACTAATAAAAAATCTAATAATAAGTGACCAATAATAAGGAGTCACAATTAAGGTTCTATTTCAAAATGGAAAAAAAGGGCCAATATAGGGGATAGCTAGAGTTTTGATGCTTGGCTTGGTCAGGGATAGCGCAGGAGAAGGATCTGTCATCCAAGGAATGAGCTTTTAAAGTCAAGTTTCCTGTATTATACGAAAACGACAGAACCTTGCTCAGGAACAACAGTTGATTCAATAGTGATGCTTCCAACATATGAGCAGGAGAATCAGCTACAAATAAACTGAGATAAAATAGATATTCCATCTAACCTAGAAGTAGAATCAACTATGATAGTGAAACATCTAGTATATGAACAGAATCAGTCATACAGAGCAATCAAAAATACATAGGGAACGAATCTTGAGGCAACTAAAAAATAGCTACAATCAAGCATACAACATCAAATCATAAACGATCACACAACTATGAGGAGAAGCAATGGAACAGAAGCAACAAAACACATCTTTCGCGTGCGAATCTCAAGGAAATAAAAAAACTAGCAATAAATCATAAATAACAGTAAACCAGCTATATATAATCTGAAATAAAACAATAGTAACAGTATATTTCTCTATCATCAAAATACAATTTCAATTACTTAATTTCAATCTCAAGGCGACTTGAATCTTGTCAGTCACCTTCACTTCCGCCCAACATGTGATGTCATGAAAGTTGCCTTGCGCTTCCATTTTTCTTTCATAAAATCAAATTTGTAACTTGTTCTGAATGTAATCGATCAGTCCCAGTATTGGCAGCTGCCTTGCTTTTCTCAGTACCGTATTCATGGACTCCACTTTGTTAGTTGTAAGCATATTATACCTTCTGTTGGTATGAAACGAACGAGTCCATATTTCTAGTTCTTCTTTTTTCAAGTACTCTGCAGCAACTTGGTCGACTTTTTCTATCTCATCCATAAAAGTATAAAATTTAGTTTGTTTGTATGTTGTTGCTGCGTTGTAGAAGAGTGATAGAACCATATCTGAGAAGTATCTTTTTCTTAAATTCTTCTCCATGTGATAGATGCATATCCCATGCTGACACTCTGGATAGATATTTGCAATTGTATTTATAATGGCTGGGTGACGATCTGATAGAATAGATAATTGTTCACGTAACCCAATTATATTTCTTAACTGATTGAAGAATCAGTTATAAGACATTATTTTTTGAGTCTGCAATTCCAAAATTCAAAGGAAATATGTCATTTTTTCCATCCTTTGACACTGCTATCATTAGGACACCACGATATTTTGACTTCAAAAATGTTGTATCTACCATTATTATCGGTCTACAGTTAGTCCATCCAATGATTGAAGCGCCATAAGAAAAAAATGCATATTGAAACCTATGTTGAGCAAAAGAATATTAGTAATAATTTGCATTTGATGTTTATAATCAGAGTACAATAATTTCCTAAACTAAGTCTTGCCCATGAGGCAAGAGTTTCATCTATGTTAATAATATAATCAGTGCAAATAAAGGATAAACTTTTACCTCTTGGGCAAGAGTTTTCAATTTCAACAATTTTTTAAACTAAGTCTTGCCCATGAGGCAAGAGTTGTATATATGTTAATAATATAATCAGTGCAATTAAAGAATAAAATTTTGCCTCTTGGGCAAAAGTTTACAAGTTCAATAATTTTCTAAACAAAGTCTTGCCTATAAGGCAAGAGTTGCATATATGTCAACAATCTAATCTGAGCAATTAAAGAATAAACTTTTGCCTCCAGGGCAAAAGTTTTCAATTTCAATAATTTTCTAAACTCCTATGAGGCAAGAGTTGCATATATGTTAATAATCTAATCAGTGCATTTAAAGAATAAACTTTTGCCCCTTGGGAATTTTTTTTCAATTTCAACAGTATAGCATTTGTACAATATTTTTCTAAACTAAGTCTTGCCCATGAGGCAAGGGTTGCATATATGTTAATAATTTAATTAGTGCAATTAAAGAATAAACTTTTGCCTCTTGGGTAAAAGTTTTCAATTTCAACAGTATAGCATTTGTACCTGTTCTCATTGTCCCTCTTTATGTTTGTGTACGTGCCTAGGTTGTTTTCTTTCATCATGTGAAGATACAATGGTAACCTGTTGTATCTCTCTTTCGTGGTTCCTCTTATCATCGTATAGGCATGTTGTATCGCTCGCCATCCTTTGGTGTAGGATATGATTGTTCCGTATTTCCTTCTCATTTTATCTACCATAAAGTTTGGTGTGATTACATTACTAGAGTCACGCACAAGCTCTAGTATGTAGTCACATATGACCTTTGATGTTGCATTCCTGTGGTCAGATGTTATAAAATCAACCGAGCAACTGTGAGCCTTTTTATATATAGTAACCTAAAAGAGCAAAAAATCGGGAATCTTTGAGGCATGAAACCACCACTCGCAGTTGTCGTCCAAACATCGTAGTGATTATCTTGTTTTCTTGATTTGATGACCTTAAATTAGATGTTGTGTGTAATTGCAATGTTTGACATGCACGTCATCATATTTTATTTGTCAATGGAGATCGACTTGGCATTTACCTCATTCAAAGAGGCATTGTGTCTCAAGAGAGTAGTCTCAACATCAAGAATCCTTTTTTTTATCATACCCTCTTAATCTTCGATGTCTGCCCTATTTCTTCATCTATTGCAACCTCCAATATTGGTTTGATAACTTGTAACTTGTTATTTTTATCAATAATTTCTATTGATTGTCCCATGTTTTATTGCTCAATACTCATTTCTTTTCCATCCATTCCAAGCACAACCCTTGTGAAAAATGAAACAACAAAAGATTAGTAACAATTTAATTTAGAATATATAGCTTCAACAAGTAAAATCATTAAAGAGTAAGGCATAGTCAACTATTGCCCATGGGACATAACTGTCAAAGTCTTGCCTCTAGGGCAAGAGTTATAGGTCATCTGCCAAATCATTATAGACTATGAAAGTGTCAACTCTTTTCCGTGGGACATAACTGTCTCAGTCTTGCCTCTGGGGAGAGAGTTATAGGCCATCTGCCAAATTATTACAAACTAAGGCAGTGTCAACTCTTGCCCATGGGGCATAACTTGAAATGTATGGCAGAATCTGATGAGGCTAAAATCGCACTTGAAACTACTGAATAACACACACAATATGGGTGATTCTGAGAGGGTTGTTTACCTCAGAGATAGGTTACAAGTGATACAACATAGTTTATCAACTCAATACTCTGATAGTATTGCCTTGAAAAAGAATGATGTACTGACTATTAGTGAGAAGTAGAGCAATATGAAAGAGAGCATGTTACAATAAAAATTCAGGGCTTTGTGTCTAAGTTAGATGATTCAAACCTTATGTATTTTAGTGCAGTTATGAAAAAAAAAGTAACAAGAATCTTATTTAGTTTTTAAACTAAGAATCTTATTATTTTAGTATTTGCTTTGCCTTTCAGGTTTTCGGTTAATGCTTTGTTGAATATATTTTTTGCCTTACCGGATATAGCCAGAAAAATTTCTTTTATCTTGTAAAATCTTGTAGATAACCATGGCTACCCCAAACCGGATCAGTTATTATTCTGCCAAATCACCTCAACACTCAAAGGTTCACGCCCATAGTCAAGGGACTGAATATAGCAAACATAATGGATATTCTAATATGCCAAGAGTGAAGTTTTCTAATAAGGGGTTCTGGGAGGTGTGTGAAAAACTAAGCAACCGTGTCATCTTTAGGGGATCTCCTGTGTTGTGTCACTCAACAGAAACACGCGATACTGAGATAAAAGAAGTTGCCAAAAACACTGGTGATTATTCCTACATATCTAGGTAAGCATGGTTCAACAACAAATGGTCAATGAATATAAATATGATGCGTGTTCAACAATGAAGAATTTTTTTAACACTAAAAAGTTGTATAATAGTAACCTTATTACCTAAAGTGCCAAATCTTACTACTATTAGAGAGTTTAAACCCATTGCCTGTTGCTCTATTTTATACAAGCTAATAGCTAAGGTGCTCTCTCTTAGAATCAACAAGTTAGTGCTTCTTTAATCATTAAAACATAGGTTGGATTCATCCGAGATGGAAAACACAGCCTTTTCCTTTAAGACCAAACCCTCACAACTACTCAAACACAATTATAATCGCAATAACAAACTCCCCACAAACTGTTCGACACAATTCCTCATCATCTTCTAATGCTAATTATACCACTAATTTGAAATACTTGGAACTAATTTCTTGTACCACCTTGACCTTATACGTTTGGTCTTCCCAAAATATATTGCGATCAACGTTAACTCCCATATTAACAGCCTTTCTCTCTAAGACCAACCCCCAACAACTACTCAAACACAATTATAACTGCAATAACAAATTGCCCACAAGCTATTTGACGGAATTCTTCAATGGTAAATATGTTACTACAACAACAGCATATCCCAAATTCATCTTACGTTCACCTCCCCAAAAATTAAATCAATATACTAATTATATAACGAGCTAAAATTACCATAATGCATCAATACGCTAAAATTACCACCACAATGAATTTTGATGATGAAATTCATACCTGAAGAAACCTTATGGCTAAAGTCAATTCTGCAAATATTTGAAAGTCGATTCTCGAATTTAAAAGAAAGTTATTTAACAGCAATATTTTGGAGGTCGATTCTGAAATTTAAAAGAAAGAGAAGAAGAAAGAGATTTAATCAAGAATATTTGGAGGTCGATTCTGGAGGGTATTTTCGTCCAAAAGAATATGACTTAACAAGTAAAGGCTATTTTAACAAAGCCTTTTTATTTGAGGCTAAAATTTAAAAGTCATCCTAATTTGAGTCTATATTTGAGAATTACCCTAACAGGACGGGTATATTTGGGCCCGATGTGTATCAAAAAGAGTATATTTGGACTGAAAGTATAACGAGGTATATATTTAAACTATTTCTAATAGTACAAGAGTATATTGGACCAAAAGTTTAACGAAAAGGGTATAGTTAGATTGAAAATATACCAAGAGGTATATTTAAACTATTTCTAATAGGACAGTATATTTGGCAAATTTGTATATAATTTAAATCTTTGGTATTAAATATACGACATGTTACTATTTTATGTGGTAATATCAAGATTTATTTTCATTTTTTGAATGAATTATTGTCTTTCTTTTCTTCTTTCTTTTGAATGAATCGATCCTTTTTACCTTCGTGTATGATTAACAACCAAAAAATCGAACCAAATCAAACTCAAATCGATAACAATTAAATCGATTAATATATATTATATTCGATTTAATTTCAATAATTTAAACATTGATTTATTGATTTGGTTTTTATTTTGATCAATAATTGACCCAAATCGATCCGTGAACCCGTACCTATGTATTATACTAACTCGTTCGTTATACTTACGTGTTCTGGATATACCATTTGCAAATTGTTTCCTATTTATTTTTTACCATTATCTTTTTCTGGGATAATTATTTAGTAAAATGATCTTCTTCTTCTTTTTTTAGCGAAACTTTTTAGATTATGACCCAAAGATCTGTTTTGAGCAAATTAAAAATCTTGTAAGAAAATGTCAAATTTACAATCTGAAATTTTGAGTTATGAACATTAGATGAAAGTTAAATATTTTATTTTTTTTTGTAATTTTCCATAAATATACCATCAAACATTTGATCCAAATCTAATACGGTCCGAAGGGCAATTTCCTAAAATATGGTAACAACCAAATAAGAGCCCAAATAGGGATATTTGCATAAATTGTTGGACTCCACACTTTCAAATTCTTTGAGAAAAAAAAATTCAAATTTACCTTTTCAGCTTTTGATAATGATTTAAAATTATCTTTAACACTGGAGCTCTGTTAAGGAGTGAAGGACAAAAAATGATACTTTTCTTTCACTAAAATTAGATAAAATGTTTAATGATAATAAAGTTGTGCTATTTCACATCATACGTCTTTTGGATTGCGCTTTTTGAAATATTTTCCCTTAATTGAGGGTCTATGAAAAACAATATTTATGTTTCAAGATAGGTGTAGTATGTCATGCGTTCTACCTCTCCATACCTCACTTTATTCGACCACATCAAATATATTGGTGGTGGTGTTATTTACAATAATACATAAACAAATTTGTCATTTTCCAATTAAAAGATTGCTCTTTGATGAATTCTTGTAAAAATGGTCGTATGTGGTGCCAAGTCTTATCTATTTAATCATGTCATTGTGTTGACTAGTCTTATCTATTTAATCATGTTAGTATGATAGAAATTTGATATTTTTGTTGCCGGTCTTACATAGTTTCTTGTGAAAATAGGTCATCTAGGTGAGCTATTTGATTTGGCAATTGTTGACTTTTTAGAGATAGATTATAGAGGAAAATATAAAGTATATTGGGAACCTAAATTAATCATTTGACTAAAACTAACAGCAGCCCCATGTAATTAATCAGTTTGATGATGATGAAAGTTATGAGTTATGTACAAAGTTTATTCATTCTAGTTGGTGACTACATAAGTTTAGTTAGACCTCTAAATAACGAACTCCACTAATGAAGTGTAATACACTGGACATCTTATTGTTTGCTAGCAATCGATCAAAACATTGTATTTATTCACCATAAAAAGGGAGTCACTGTTTTCTTTCTTTTTCTTTTTTTCATCTACTTTGGCACGGGGAAAGATGAAAGCTGTGTTAGCAGCTGACCGATACACAGCCTTACCCCTACCTTGTGAAGGTAAAGAGGTTATTTCCAAAGGACCCTCAGCTCAAGTAACTATATCAACTAGTCCCACTTTGCACAAACAGAAGTACTGAGAAATCTGTACAGAAACTACATCAAGTTCTCCCACATTGCATAAATCTGAAACTGAGTTTTCCACGAGTCTTTCCAAGGATGAACCGTCTGTTGATACATACATACGCCCAGTTATAGGAGGAACAAGAGTCAATAAACTGAAAATAATGCAGGGGACAGAAAATTCAGTTCCTTATGAATGCTACGGTGGCTACACGTGAGCCTACCGATCCTCCAAATGTGAATGTTGGATACGTCCGAACATGGTCAAGATAGCGGAATGGAGGGGAATCTGTAGATGCCTCTTGGTTTCCGACAGCAATTCTTCTTTGATTGAGAGTTTCCACTTCTTCTACCAATTCATCTTTCGTACTATTACATGATGTAATGACCTACAATAATGACCGTTCAGGCGAGTGGAATATAACATTTACTCTGAGATAACCGTTAAAATAGTGAATAGACAACACGAAATGTAGAGACTGCACTATGACAGGATATCATCCTTGTCAGGAAAATGCAAAAGGAATAAAACTCTCATTTCTCAGTTTCAACATAGTGCTAGCAGAAATGTCTCTGCCTCTAGTTTTCTCAATTGAAGGAGCATGAGAAAAGTTCTAGTTTGTAAGTTTCACGACCATTTTAATAATTAGGACACGGGATGGAGTACTCACCAATAATCCACCAGGAGCAACAATCCTTGAGAGAGAGTCCCAGTACATTATCCTGAAATGGCCACAAATGTGAAATATGAGAAAGCACTAAAGGCAACAACATTTATTGTAGAAATAGTGTTGGAGTTGCTTAGCAATTGCAATAGAGTCCAAAAAAAGTAAAAGATAAACATAAACATGTACATCACTTGCAAAAGAGGAAAAAAAATGTAAACATACAACAGATTTACCTTTTGATAGGACCATCAGGATGCAGTCCAATGGCATCTAAGGTCCCCTTGTCCAAAACAAGCCGAAACATTGTATCCAATTTTGTTTCAAGAATGTCATCAACCTTGACAATTGACACCAATCAAAAAGTTAAAGACTAATCATTTTCTAGAAAATAAAGAACACGAGATAGGTGAAGCACACATAACAAGTACATGAAATTAAAGAGAAATATTGACTAAACTGGTAGGCCAAGTTATATTCTTTACTACAGAATTTTCATGCCATATTGCATTTAGCACCTTGTCCCCATTCTATTGTCACTATAGACTTGAACAAAGTTCTACCATGTGTAACACAGTATTTTATGGGAATGTCGAGATTAAGAAGTGACATTGAAATTTAAGTCATTTCTATTTGCAAGTAACTGCACATGCAGAAACAATGTACTAAATTGTACTAAACAGGGATCACTCCGCATGTAGAAGCAGTCAGAAGTACCATGAAACTACAAAAGCAAGCTAGAGAAATACAGTTTTTCCTTACAAAAATAGAAAGAAACTGTTTTGTTCTTGGATTTGTTATGGATTGCAACAGTTCCATATATGCTTTAGAAACTGTTTACACTCAGAGACGAAGTTCAGTTTTACCAAGAATTTGATATTGGTGAAATTATCACGATCAGCAAGCCTTCGCGCAAGGTCTATTGCTCCTTCACTATAGTCAGTTCCAGTGAGATTTGAGAACCTAACTCCACAATCAATAAACACTAGTCAGAATCTAAGCTTCAGATGTAAGTTTAACAAGAGAACAAATGCATTTGAAATGATTGAGAACAGAAGTTTACAGTGCTTGAAAGTTTCAGGCTTATAATAAATAGGTGCCCAGGGAAGCATTTACAAGTGGCTTTTAGATCGAGATACCTCGGTTCAAAGTTTAAGTGTAGCTGTAACTAGAAAGCAGCATACTCTCCTTACATAATGTTACGGCTAAGATCTTAAACACCGACAACTTCTAAGCCCCCTGCCCAAACCGGACGGGTGGACATGTAGATTTGAACTACTTGATGGACTTTCCTGATAAGCATATGTAGCAGGAAAAATTTATCTTAAAAACCGACAACTTCTAAGTCCCTTGCCCAAACCAGAACTACTTTATGGACTTTCATGATAAGCATATGTAGCAGGAAAAATTTATCAAGGGGATCCTTAGGATTGAAAAGGAAACTAGAAAACAAATGGTAGAAAGAATCCACAGGGAATGAGAAAGAATGGAAATGCACCAAAATAAATTACTCTTAAGTCGATACTGGATAATGATAGAATGCACGTGAATGAGAGTGTCCATTCTCAGTCTCCAAAATTCAAATATTTCCTCATTGCCCATCAAGGTTCCAAGGCACCTCTTCTCTTCTAATATTTGGTTCCATATTTTAAAGCTTTTTGAGATTATACGGACACTGCAGACCAAAAAAATCAACCAATCTAACTATAATGGAGGCCTCTCAGCTTCTCAACTTCCAATCAAAATTACTTGGTCAACCCCAAATACAATGAAAATTTTACTACATAGGGGACAAGGAAATAAAAATTAGATTACACATTTCACGACACACTAAATTAAACAAAAAAAGGTCATAAAATATTAAGATGAACCTTTTTTTAGCAGTGAATTACTATTAAAATGAACTTGATTTACAAGTCACAATAGAACCACCCGAGTTACACGTGTGAAATCACGATTAAATCTTCTCATTTTTACCCTTTTTTTAAATGTATACAGCATCTTGCCTAAACGTGAAGATAGTTGTCTACTATTTTAAGCAACATAAATACCTATAACTATCCACCTCCTCAACAGTAAATGATACTATGAAAAAGTCAAAATGTTGTATAAGAATGTGCATGCCTGCAAGATGAAAGAGCTTCTGAACTATGGCTGTATTAGAATTAGCCAAAAAAGAACCAAGAAAAGAGAAGCAAAAGGATGGATGAATGGACAGGAAAGACAAAATGACGCAAATATATGTGAAAAGGGACTGGAAAGTATCTAAAAGGAAGATCTAGGTTGACATAGTTATCATGGGAATTAGGAATGTATCAAGGGGCAAATTTGAGAAAAGGAGTTAAATACCTTCTTGGTTTTGCGAAAAATCAATTATTTTGGACCTACTTTAAGAGTCTGAAACATAAATTCTTTTGGAATGGAGGGACTTGAGGGAGTATATAGAAGATGCAGAAATACAAATGTGCATTTCACTTCTTCTCTAAAGCCATATGCTTTTCATATACAACTGTGACCTTCTTGACTTTCTTGACTGATCACAGTTTAATATCTTAACAATTATACAAACCGCAAATTTCCGACGCAACATTATCGAACTTTCAAGATTTTGTAGTAATTGTGCCAAATAATTCAGCCAGAAAGGCTCCTTTAGCAGTTACAGAATGGCGGACTGAGCGAATAGGTAGCATACAATACTTGCTTGGAGAAAATCAACTTTACCCTTGTTTAGCAAACTCTTGAAGAAGCAGACCGTTGCCGGTCCCAATATCAAGCACACTCCAATCAGCTGAGTCCTTCTGAGGTAGCCCAACTGGCTCGCCATCACCTACGTGATTTGACAAATGATTTTGACAAATGCCAGTGCACAAAGCTTTGGTCCATGAAGCAACAATTTCCATAACATCAGCACCAAACCTATAGAAAGACGGGGATAAAAAAAGATTAAAATCACTTTTAATGGATATTTTGTATATAATTATCATTTTCAGGAACATAATAATCCAATGTGAAAATCACTATCCTATCACCACTTCCTCTTTCACGTTTCTTTTAGGGGTTGGGGATGGTAATAATCCAATGTGAAAATCACTATTCCATCATCACTTCCTCTTTCAAGTTTTCTTTTAGGGGTTGGAGATGGTAATTTTTGTATAAGACGGAAAGAAAGCTCCAAAATTGCCTTCCATTATCTATCACTGAACAAAATATATCCCGAGCTGAAACAAATCTTTGTAACAATGACAAAGAGCTGAAGTCAGATTCTTTGTCCAGCCAAGTTGCTAATATAATCAGATCTGTTATTTAAGATAACCAACAAAGAGACCTCATTAATAAGTTGTCCACAAATGTAAATGTACATTACTTTTTTCTTGTTAATTTCTTTTTTCAGGTACTGTGGATAGATAGAGCTAATTGCTAAATGTTGTCACCCATATGCTTCAACGGGTTTAAGAAGTTTGAACCACAAATACGGTCACGAAAAAGTAAGAGAATGACATCTTACTGGTTGGATGGAAAGGAAATACATTGCATTGTATTGGCCAGCTAATTCTTACCAAACTTCACCAGCATGGCCATGCTCATGATAATTTGCCAATTCATCAGCATACGCAGAATCCCAATAGCTCTGGAAACCAAGCATTGAAGAAACTCCTTCACCATCTTGCTCCTCCTTGTCAGAACTGCTCGTACACAGAGATGAAAAATCAGATATTTGCCTCTTAAAGCATTAGCAGTTGGAATTCATTCCAACTGGAGAATTAAACAAAGGTACAATATCACTTGGCAAAAGTCTTTGGAAGATGTCTCTTCTTACAATTATTACACGTCAAACATCCTTTTTACTGGTGCTACCATAAAACTTAAAGATAACTTTTATAAACTGGTTGTTACACTAGATATGTTGTATGGGGCGGAGTATTGGCCAGACAAAAACTCGCACGTCCAGAATATGCAAGTAACGTAATGAGGATGTTCCGATGGATGTGTGGGCATATGAGGAGAGATAAGATTACGACGACAATATTCGGGACAAGGTAGGAGTGGCTTCTGTCGTATACAAAATGAGGGAGCGAGACATGCGAAGAGGAGATGCATGGATGTCCAGCAAGGAGGTGTGAGAGATTATTTATAGATGGTTACATGAGAGGTAGAGATAGGTTGAAGAAGTATTGGGGAGAGGTGATGAGATAGGACATGATGCAGCTTCAACTTATCAAGGACATGACCTTATAAAGGAGGTTATGGAGGACATATCTTAGAGTAGCTTAATAGTTGAGTAAATTCCCTGAATGGTCACCCATGTTTGAGAAATTACCTACAAATATCACTTTTGTTTTATTTAGGATAAGAATATCATCCAACTTTCCTTGTTTTCCTTAAAATATACTTAACACCTTAAAATCTTTCTCTCTCCAACTTGGAATGTCATGTCATTAAAATTTCTTTTTTTTTAATAAATGTATAACTTATCAAACTTAGTAACCAAAGGTTTATCCTAATTCTTTTTTTAAAAAAAAAAAATTATACACAAAATATTAATCATTGAAGATTAATTTAATTACACCAAAAGCTTGGGTTATATTATTTGATATGTACTCTTCAAAATTTTTTTTATTTACTTATTTATTTCACCACGTAATAATAGTTTTAAAATACAAGTACTTATACGAATTGGTACAACAATTTGTTTTGTCGTTTATTTTATATACTAAAACTTCTTAAAACATAAAAGAAATAAAACGATAGATTTCATATTTTAGACATTAAGTTTGTTATTTATATAAGAATAAAAGAATAATATCCTCTTTTATTCAAGGAAAGAAAAATTATGTAGTCTTGAAACAAAATAATTTTTTTAAAAAATACTAACAAAATGATACCTTCTCCAGTACTATTAGAAATGAATTTTTAAAATATTACTCAATCAATTATTCTTTGCTTTTGATGGATTTAGAATTAAGTACGTGTATAAATTAGCGTTTAATTGTATAATAAAATAAAATATAAATATAATGATCACAAAAAAAAGTAAGGAAACTAAATTAAAAATAATAATTTTTTTTTCTAAATTTTTATGTCTTTTCTTAAGGATTTACTTGATTTATTTATGGGAAATTACTTAGAAAAAATTTGCAAGAAAAAAAAATCATCTTTTCACTATATATTTATCAAAATTATCTTGCATAAAAATTTGCAAGTAATCTATATCCAAATTAAATTTTTCAGGTAATAATACATATTAAATTTCTAATTGAATTTTGTTTGGCAACAAAAACAACCATAGGTTTGCCATCAATATTTTAAATAACAAATTATATTCTTTTATTCTCTATTACTCTGTATTTGAAGGTAATATGGTATCTTTGGATTATATTAATCCAAAAATTCTTTTGTATAATCCAAAAAAGTGGATTTTATTCTTTTATTCACATATAAATAACAAATTTAATGTCTAAAATATAAATTCATCGTTTTTATTTCTTTTACATTTTAAGAATCTTTAATATATAAAATAAATAACAAAAAAATTAAATGAGTACCAATTTTTATAAGTACTTGAGTTTTAAATATTATTAAGTGTTGAAATAAATAAATAAATAAATAAATAAATAAAAGAAACTTTGAAAAAGTACATATCAAATACAATAATTCAAGCTTCTGTGTAATTAAATTAATTTTCAATGATTAATATATCATGTGTAATTTTTCTTTTTTTTTTTTAAAATAGGATAAAATTTTAGTTAAATAAGTTTGATAAGTTAAATAGATCTATTTATCAAAAAAAAAAAAAGAAATTTTAATGACATGGCATTTCACGTAGGAGAGAGAATGTTTTTGAGGTGTTAAGTATATTTTAAGGAAAATAGAAAAAGTTGGGTGATATTCTTGACCTACATAAAACAAAAGTATGTTTATAGACAATTTCCCAAACATGGGTGACCATCTAGGAAATTTACTCCTTATTAGTTAGGTAGTCGAGAGATATCTTGCATATACCCGTAGTTCGGGGTGGTGCTACCTTTGCTCTTCGACGGAAAATTATACTGTTTCTATATTATTTTTACATGGTTAAAAATATTTTTTATGCATATATAATAGATGTTGATCCCCCTTCGACTAGTTCATATATTTACCTCTGAACCCCCTCAATGAAAATCCTGGCTCCGCCACTGCCCGTAGTCGTAGTATTACTTGGAGAGTTCTTGTCATTTCATGTTTGTGATTATTTGTTGTTTCGTGCACTTCGATTATCGTATTATTTGCGATAGTGATTGTTACTTGCTATATTTTGCCATACTTTCTTTTGCATTTTCTCTTGGCTTCTTCTGTCTCGTAGTTTGCCTTTTTCAAATTGCTTCATAAATTTTTTACTTGCGTCGAGGATCTATCAAAAACAACCTCTTTACCCCAGAAGGTAGAGGAAAGGTCAGTATATACACTATCCTCCCAGACACCACTGTGTAGGATTACGCTGGCTATGTTGTTGTACCCATGAACATGCAGTTTCAACCACCAATTTATTCATGATTTACTTTACAATGCGGCCCCAATAACATTATTCACCATCATTTCCATTATTAATTAGCTCCAAAATAAAATTGTCTGGCGCAAGTGCAAAATGAAATGATTTAGTTGTATACACCTACAATTTAAAGAATTTCTACACAATCAGATTACCTTAATGACAATAACTATGGTAAACAAGAACCGCACCTGCAAAACATGGTAACTAACCAGAGGCTGAGCTAGAAATTTGAGTTTATGGATTCTAAATTTTAGAAAAGGCAGCTGGCTGGGTTCTGGATATAGATATTAATAGAATACTTAAAACACAAATGCAGAATTTGTGCCAAAGCCAATGAGTTTTTCTAAGGCACAATACATAGATAGAGGCAGTTTAATGGGTTCTGGATAAATTGTTTATAGATATTAAAAGAATTTTTAACGCAAATACAGGATTTGTGCCAAAGTTAAATGAGTTCTGCTAAGGCATAATATACACACACTCTAACAGTCTAACTTGACCTCCACTAGCAATTGAACACCCCAACTTTCATTGTGACCATCTAGACACTTAAACTTGACAGAAGTTCGTTTCACGAACACCTTAACTTTGAAAATTCACATCTAGAACCTTTTGCAGTTTCTGCAAAAGGACTGGACCACAAGGGTTTATGGATGCAGCGTTACCACAAAGTCTATTTCTCGATAAAAGACCTTACCATACGCAGCCTTACCCTACATTCCTGCAAGAGGCTGTTTCCACAACTTAAACCCGTACCCTCCTAGTTACATGACAACAACTTTACCAGTTACACCATTGCTCCTTCTACCACCATCAGCATACATATGTAACTGAAATAACTTGCAATTTAGTTACAGTTTATTCAAGTTTTAACTTTACAATGCGGTCTCGGCAGCATTATTTACCATCATTTCCGGCATCAATTAGCTCCTAAATAATATTTCGGTGAAATTCGACCTAAATTAATTTTTAAGGAATTTCACATTTTTCATCAACATAAATTACAACAACAACAACATACCATCAACTTACATTAACGTAATAAAATTTGCTTAGACTGAAAATAAAGTAAAACTTGAAGTAAGTGAAATAATCTGCAATTTTCAGCTACCACATTTACCATCATTTTCCAGTATCAATTAGCTCCTAAATAACATTTCAATGAAATTCAACCTAAATTACTCATCAACCAAGTCTAATTTATTCTAACAAATTTCACATTTTCCATCAACTTAAATCACCGACAGACTAAAATTTGCTTAGACTAAAAGACAAAAAACACTAGGTGATTCTTCCATCTGTCGTAGCCTTGGTGGACAATGTTATGTGGTATCTGGTGGATTTAGTCCAAGTGCGCGAAAGGTGACCCAGACACTATATTTATATAAAAAAAAAAAGTTGCTTAGACTAAAAATAAAGAGTAAAACCTGTAATCAGAAGCGGCACGGCAATTGACAGCGGCGAGAGCTTCAGTAGCATCAGCATGACGTTGTTCATCATCAAGTGTACTTCCATATTCACTCTTTATCGACCACGAGTCCGCCGCTACTGACCGATCATCGTCGGAGATCAAGTCGGTTGCCGCCAGTGTTCTCGACGGCGTTACGTCGGAATCCTCCGGCAGGACTCTCATTCCGACCATATATATATGCGATGAACGGAGAGAATATCAAAAACCCTAAACAGGAGAAGTGGCAATAGGAATTTTTCAGTGGAGAGAGGAAGTTTGAGAAAGCAGATATCAGATGCTAAAAGTGTGACGATCTAATGTAAGGGCAAATTTGTCTTTTACTTTTGATATTTCCTTCATGGTAAAAACTAGTATGGATATATTTTGGTTTAAACCAAAAAACTGAAAATTCAAATTGAAATTTAATTTGATTTTACTTTTGGGATGGATTGTGGTTTCAAATTTTAAAAATTCGATTAAATGATTGGATTTTGATTTTTTTTCAAAAAAGATTTGGTCACACTGAAATTATATAAATAATATATTTTTTTTAATATACATATATATATATATATATATATATATATATATATATATCAGTTATTTCATTTCATCCATGTTGAATTATTTATATTTGGGAACAAAAAATAGAAAGATTCACTACTTTAATGTTCAAAATAGAAATAAAAATTTGAAATAACCGACTCGAATTTGTAGAAATCGAACCAAATCGAATTTATTTTGGTTTGGTTACGGTTGTCATTTTCGTCAATCCAAAAATTTAAAAATTGAACTGATATTAAATAACCAAACCGAACAAACCGAATGTCCACCCCTAGTAAAAAGTATTTGTATTCAATAACTGTTTTGATAATGAAATTTTTAATTTTAGAAAAAATAGAGTTGAAGGTGTTGTGTTTAGTCATAAATATAAATTGAAGTTGTATAAAAAATTTTGGAAGAGAAGTGAGAGTGAAAACAAGTTAACAACTTCAAGTTGTATTTAGAGTTTTTATAGTGAAACATTACAACAACAACAACAAATCCAGTGTATTCCCACATAGTGAGGTCTGGGGAGGGTAAGATGTACGCAGTCCATACCTCTACCTCTAAAGAAGTAGAAAGGTTGTTTCCGATAGACCCCCGGCTCGAGACACGGAATACTAAACAAATTCATAGTAAAGCATGAAACAAGATGGCATAACATAAATACGACACTCACAAGTAATAGTAAACAGAGAAAAGTAAACAGATTCGTAATTTATAGTGAAACATTATTTTTGAAAAAGGTGAAAAAATAAAATTCGAAAAAAGTGAACATTTATCATGGCCAAATGTGGCCTTAAATCAAATAATATTTCTTTGGGAAAATATGTAGATATGCCTCTGAATTTTTTGACTTTTTCCGTATTGACACCTTAATTAGCCTATGTAACTATTGAATCCTCTATTCATTCACAAATGATTTTAATTAAGCACAAATGTCTGACATGACACATTTTTAAAGCCTGCATTTTTTAAGTGTTGGCGCGTGAAGTGCATTTGCTGTGAAGTGAAAATTATAACCAATCATAAAATTTCAAGTCATTAAAGAAGAAAAGATCAAAAAAATTAAGAAAAAAAAGTAAATTATTTTTTGTGTCTTCTTCTTCCTCTAAACTTTATCTCTTTCCACCATTGAAACACCACTAGCTAATTCTAATTTTTTTTTCCTCTTTAATTTTTCTCACTTCTCAAATATAATTTTTATTGAGAAAAAGAAAGAGGACCTCACTTTCACTCCTCCATTTTTTCACCAAAACAACACCCAACAACCATTAGAGGAAATTTAAAAATGGAAGAAGGTGAATTGTTTTCATATTGTAGTGAATGGTGCTGGATGTTTTTTCGGTGAAGTTCATTGTTATTTATGAAATTCGAATTTAAATGTATATTGAATAAGTCATTGTTGAAAAACTTGAAAGATTCAACTTTGAGCTAATTTTAAATTTGAAATTTGATTGGATTTTATTGTAATACAAAAAATACCATTGATTCCAAATGTAATTTGAAGGTATAAATGTTATGTTTATGGAATAGAAAGACGGTGGAGGCCATGACAGGGAAAACTTCAATCTCTTTTTTTTTTAATTCCTTCCATCTGTTTTTTTTATTAGTTGTTTTTTTTTTGGAGAGAGACGGGAGTAATTATGGCTTCTCACTCTCCTAGTAGAGAGTGTATTGCACAAGTCATGTCATGTCAGGAATTGTACTTAATTGAAAGCATTTGTTAATGAATAAAGGGTTCAATAGGTATATGGGCTAATTGAGATGCCAATACGAAAAAAATCAAAAAGTTCAGGGGCTTGACTATGTATTTTACCTATTTCTTTCGTCTCAGATTAGTTGTCCATTTTACTACAAATGGTTATCTCAAATTACTTATCCATTTACTAAAATAAGATAAAGTTAATTAAAAAATAAATTATTTTATCCCTACAATTTTTTTTTTTAAATCCGAAACAAGTTGATGAATTTCAAAAGGCTTCTTTTTCAAAGAAGTGGATAAATCGTATATTAGTAAAACTATCCACCTTATTTAATATTTATGACCAATATGAAGAAAAAAATGGAGAACGAATATAACGTATGTGTGCGCACGCACGCGTGAGATTAAATATATGACATTTTTTGTGATAGCTAACTCAAATTTTCTAAAGAATGAGGAGCACTAATCATCTTTCAGAGTACAATGGCTAAGACCTAATTGATTATCTACTCTTCCGAAAGTGTGATAAGGATTTTGTGCATTGATTGTAAGGTTATTTCGAGTGAACATCGCACAATTCAATGTGGCCTTTTGGTGATGAATTTAGAGATTAAGATGAAGAGAAAAAAACGAATCATGTCTGATCAATCGAAGATGAAGTGGGTTCCTTGACTAAGGACAAGGCTCTTATTGGTAATAGGGCTAAAGAGTAGTGGGGGACGCAAGTAGCATGTGGTTAGAGACTGCAACTTGCATTAGGAAAGCTCTTAGAGAGGTCTTAAAGGTCTCGAAAGGTTACTCTGATGGGCATAAAAGGATTGGTGATGGAATAATGAAATTTAAGAAAGCATAAACCAATAAAGCTACATATGTAAAACTAGTAGAGAGCAAAGACGAAGAGAAGAAGATGGCGGGCATGAAATGATATAAGAAGGCAAAGTTAATGGTTATGACTAGGGGTGTTCATGGTTTGGTTAAAAACCAAACCAAATTGAATTGATTTATAAAAGAAAATTTAGTTTGGTTTGATTTTAAATTTTAGAACTGGTAAAATTTGATTTGATTTTGTTTGGTTTGATTTTGGTTCTGCTAAAAATATAAAAATAACCAAATCAAATCGATAAAGTATATACATGAATTTTATAATTATATGAATATATAACATTAGTCTTTCATAAATAATTATAAATATTTTTATAACGCCCTGAGTTTGTACCCCAAACGCTACACGGTACTCATAATCCAGAAGGACCACGAGCTAACGCATGACTGGTACCTGCTGTAATAACTGAGTAATAATACGTTATAATGCAGAATAATGGATTGAAATTCCATAAGGTTCAAATAACTAAAATAAAACTGAGATAAAGTATCTCAATACCAAAACTGAACGATTGTCTAAAAATCATGTCTGAAAAGCCTCTAACTGAACTGTTTAAACTGTGGAGTTGATAGAAAAATCCACCAACTAACTTTATCTACTGAAATTCTGAATGTAATGAGATAATAAAATAAAAGAATATCCTCGAATGATGAGGACTCACTGCTAGTCTGTTGCTGCTCACTGAATCTGAATCTATCTACGCGTGATCGGAAACCTGAGCGTCCGAACCTATCGTATAAAACACCATAGCACAAGAAAAAGTATGCGTCAGTACATGTGAATGTACTGGTATGCAAAGTGAGGTAAGCTGAATGCAAGGGTTCACATGCATGAACTATAACTGACTGAATAACATGAACATGGCTGAGTGAGAAATGCATGCATAAATACAGGAGTTGTAACTGAAGTCATAATAATACTGAATACAGAGTTTACTGGTAATATGGATTACTGATAACTGATATACTGTTACTGAGTGACTATTTCTGACAGTCCTGATTCTGATGGTGCTAGCTGAGTTCCGTACTGAGCTGAATGACTGTATCCGGCATTCCTGAAATATGTAGAACTATCTGAGTTCTTTACTGATGACTGAGACTGAAACTGTGGAAAGTAATCATCTAACCGACATTCCCCTTTTAACTAATTTGGGGTCCAACCTGTAACCTAGTTGGAAGGGTGTCAATACCGTACCACGGGTAAAGACAAGCTGAAGAGTTACCCTCACCTGTCAGGTACTCTAATGAGAACGGTGGAACCCTCAACTGACAGGTTAATCCATCTCATCAACCCTTATCTAGCAGGTTTGATGTCTCAACCTACGCTGGCTACGTAGTTCTGGAACACAAGGACTGCTTCTAAGGATTACACCCCGTACTGGCAGGTGAGCCCTCATCTTTGGGTTCACTCGGTGCTGAATCCTACTCGCAACTGAATAGACACTGAAATGAGTATACTGAGGTCTGAACTAAATACTACTGAGTTTTTCTTGAATTCTGAGATTGGCTGAGAGTACTACTGATCATGACATGGCTGAGATGGATTCTGTAACTGACATTGGGTCTAGGCACACAGCTAATTTGTCCTGTATTAAATACCCCCAAGACTCGATAGCATAAAGATAATAAGACATGACAATTTTTGAATACTTGACAATAGTCAACAACTCACAATACAATTTATGAGGCAATTCATCAAGCATTTGAAGGTCGTGAACTTGCACATAAATAGAAATGCATGCTAACATGTCATAATTTTATTAAACTAATCTCATGAACATTCCATCAAACACTTACAAGGTATAACTTTATACTTGGGCAGGAACAACAATGCTAATACATCATGACTACCATATTAATTCATAATTCAGTGGTCTCTACCTAAGAGAATCAAAATTCAACTTACATGCCACCATAATATCCAGAAATACATTAAAGATTTCAACTTGAAATGCATACCACAACATCAACATGATTACATTCAAACCCACAACATGGACATCACAACTTATGTTTTTGAAAGAAGTTTCTTGAACTCCAAGGGTGGAAGGACCCTTGGATGAACACTTTACATACCTTATTGCTTGAATTTGGAAAGATTGATAGTGAAATCTCTTGTGAGGGTGTGGGAAAAAGACCCAATTACCCCTTAAGATGCGACTTTTAAATAATTGAAAAACTGGGTTATCGACGTGCAGGTCAACGCAATATCCAATGCATCGTGCCAAGTTAGCGTCGACTCACTAGAATTTGATGCTGGTAGCTATGAAAAATATTAACCAATGCGATAGTCGATGCGATGCACCAAGATCGCGTTGGTTCACTGTTTTGGGATTCCAAAAAAGCTTCAAACGAAGTTCGAAAAATCCAAAACTTATCCGGGTTCACCTATTAATCTTCTTGATAATGAATTAACTCAAATATAGACATTTAAAGGGCAATAAGGTTGCGAAGTAAGAGCACCAACTTCCGAAGGCTAAACATATAACTAAGTCGGTCGGAATACTTAGCTAAATATTCTAAGTCTGGGACCCCTTGACAAGATTAAAGGACTGAATTGAGCTAGAAATTTTGCGGGGTCTTACAATATCTCCCCCTCGGGAACATTCATCCTCGAATGGGATGGACTGAACTGAGAGTACTAGTAGGCTTAATCTACTTACTGGGCATGGATATCTGGGACATGACTATAGGACTGATATTAATAATATACTGAATTACCACACTAAACATGCATATCTGATGCATGAGTACATAACTGAGTTAATTCATAAGTACATGACTGGGATTTCTGATAAGCTGAGTTTCTCATACTTAACATGCATATCTGATGCATAGATACATGACTGAACTAACTCATGAATATATGATTGAACATGCAATGGTATTTGATACCAAGTTTGTAACTGAAATTTGAACATAAAATTGAATAAGCTTAAGGAAAACTATTACCTTGGGCTGAGTTTGAGTTTGTAGAGAAGAGGTGAGGATACTTGGTCCACATGTCTGTTTCTACTTCCCAAGTAGCTCCCTCAACGGACTAATTCCGCCAAAGAACTTTGACTAGAGGAACTTTTTTGTTCCTCAATTTGCGAGTCTAATAGTCAACGATTTCAACTGGAATCTCTTCAAAGGAGAGGTCATTCTGAATATCTATGACCTCTATAGGAACTACAACTACTGGTTCATTAGAAAGGAGACATGAAACACTGGATGGACTGAAGCTAGATATGAAGGCAATTCGAGCTCATAAGCTACTTTGCCAAAATGACTGAGAACTTTGAAGGGACCGACATATCGGGGACTGAGCTTTCCTTTCTTGCCTAACCTCTTTACTCCCTTCATGGGAGAGATTTTCAAATACACATAATCATCAATCTCGAACTCGAGATCCTTTCTATGCACATCTGTACACGATTTCTATCGGCTTTGGTCTGTCTTAAGCCTTTCTCTGATCAACTAAACTTTTTTTAAGGTATGAAATACTAGGTCAGGCCTACAACTGCGGACTCACCCACTTTGAACCAAGCGATTAGAGATCTGCATCTCCTACCATAGATAGCTTCAACGGAGCCATCTGAATACTAGAATAATAGTTGTTATTGTATGCGACAACTATTATTTCTACTGCCTTTAAAATCTATCGCACACGCTCGCAACATATCTTTTAAATTCTGAATGGTCCTTTTTGCTTGACCATCTGTCTAGGGATGAAAGGTTGTACTGAGATGAACTCGGGTACTAAGACCCTTTTGGAATGCCTTCCAAAAATGAGAGGTGAACTGGGTACCTCTATCTGAGATAATGGATAATGAAACACTGTGTAATCTGACCAACTCTTTGATATAGAGTTTGGCATAATCCTCGGCTGAATACGAGGTATGGACTGGAAGAAAGTGAACTGATTTGGTCGCCCTGTCTACGATGACCAAAATTGAATCGTGTTGACGATGAGTACGAGGCAAACCCATCACAAAGTCCATGTTCACTTCTCTCCACTTCCAAGTTGGGATACTAAACTCCTGCATGGACCCACTTGGCTTGTGATTCTCAATCTTAACTTGTTGACATGTTGAGCACTTAGCCATAAATTCTGCAATGTCTCTCTTTATCCTACTCTACCAATAGATCTCCCGCAAATCGCGATACCTCTTAGTGATCCCTGGATGAATAGAGTAACGCGCACCATGCACCTCTACAAGAATTTGCTGCCTCAAGTTATCCATACCTAGCATACATAAATGACCCTGGCAACACAAAGCACCATCTCTCCCTTGGGAGAAAACCTTCACCTTTTGATCTCTGACTAACTCTTTTAACTTGACTAAACTGGGATCTCTATCCTTTTTTTCCTTTACTTCAGAAACTAGAGATGATTTTGAACTGTTCTGAACCCATACATTACCTTCTACTGAATCGACTAAACGGACACCTAGTCGAGAAAGCTGATGAACTTCCTAAACTTTGATGAACTTCCTAAACTAACTTCTTCTTAATATCCTCAACATGAGCAACACTACCCATAGACAGTCTACTGAGAGCATCAACCACTATATTAGCCTTGCCCGGGTGATAAAGGACACTCATATCGTAGTCTTTCAATAACTCCAACCACCTTCTCTGATGAAGGTTTAAGTCTTTCTGATAAAACACATACTGAAGGCTTTTGTGATCTGTGAAAACTTTTACATGCTTCCCATACAAGTAGTGCCTTCAAATCCTTAAGGCAAATACTACTGTTGCTAACTCGAGATCATGAGTTGGATAATTCTTCTCATGGGGCTTAAGTTGTCTAGAGGCATAGGCTATGACCTTACTATGCTGCACGAGGACACAACCCAAACCTACTCTGGATGCATCACAGTATACCAAAAACCCATCTGAACCATCTGGAAGAGTCAAAACTAGAGCTAAGGTGAGTCGAATCTTAACTCCTGAAAATACTTCTTGCATGAATCTGACCACTGAAATTTGATTTTCTTCTGAGTCAATCTGGACATAGGGGACGCAATAGATGAAAATTCCTCAACACACCGCCTATAATAGCCATCTAAACCCAATAAACTCATGATATCTAATGGAGAGATGGGTCTAGGCTAGTTTCTCACCGCTTCGGTCTTTTAGAGATCAACCCTAATGCCATCACTGGAGATGATATGACTAAGGAATGCTACTGACCTTAGCCAAAATTCACACTTACTGAATTTGGTAAGCAACTGATGATTTCTTAGAGTCTGTTATATTATTCTGAGATGGTCTGCATAAACATGCTCACTACGATAGTAAACAAGAACGTCATTTTTAAAGACTATGATGAACATGTCCAAGTACTACTTGAACACATTGTTCATCAAGTCCATGAAGGCTGCTGGGGCATTGGTAAGACCAAAGGACATAACTAAGAATTCGAAGTGACCATACCAAGTTTTGAAAGCTATTTTTGGGATGTCACATTCTCTGAATCAGGGCTAATGATAGCCTGATCTGAGGTCTATATTAGAGAAGTAACTGGCTCCTTGAAGTTGGTCAAACAAGTCATCGATTCTGGGAAGGGGATACTTGTTCTTGACTGTGACCTTATTGAGCTGACGGTAGTCTATGCATATTCTGAGAGAACCTTTTTTCTTACACACGAATAAAACTGGCGCACCCCATGGGGACACACTGGGTTTGATGAATCACTTGTCTAAGAGATCCTTTAACTGTTCTTTTAATTCTTTGAGTTCTGCAGGTGCCATTTTGTATAACAGAATATGAGTGTATGGAAGAAGGTCTATTCCAAAGTCAATTTCCCTTTCAGGAGAAACTCTGGGATGATCTTCTGGAAACACATCTGAATATTCATTCACCACTAGAACTGACTCAGGACTGGGAGTTTCTGAACTAAAGTCTCTAACTCACACCAGATGATAGACGCATCCCTTAGATATTATTTTTCTTGCCCTTAGGTAAGAAACAAGCTGACCCTTGAAGGCTGAATTACTACCTCTCCACTCTAGGATGGGTTTATTTAGAAAATAGAATTGCACAATTCTATTTCTACAGTCGACTGAGGCATAGAATAAATATAGCTAATCCATACCGAGAATGATATCAAAATCGATCATCTCTAATTTTACTAAGTTTGCTGAAGTGAATTTCTGAGATATCATAATCGGATAGTTCCTGTATACCCGTCGGGCTATGATAAATTTAGCCACTGGGGTAGATACTGGGAAAGGCTCTGCTAGAATTTCGAGACTAACTCTAAAATCAACTGCTATATAAGGAGTAACAAAAGACAAGGAAGCTCCTGGATTTAGCAAAGCATAAACATGTATATGAAAGATCTATAACGTACCAGTGACCACATCAGGAGAATTTTCCCGATCCTGTCGGGACTGAAGAGCATAGAGTCTGTTTGGGCGCTGCCTACTGGTGGCAATAGATGCGGCATCCTGCTGATTCGAGCTACCAGACTAAGCTGGAGGACAGTTATACTGACCTTGAAAACTTGACTGAGAATAATCTCTGACTCTGTGGCCTGGCTTGCCACGTACGAAACACACACCACTGCCATCCTTGTAGACACCCTGATGGTTCTTACAGCAAGTCTAACAAAGAGGATTAGTTCGGGCACTGCTAACACTGCCCTAAGGTTTAGGGCCTGATGCCCTATCTCTATTGCCGTCTTTGAATTTCGGCACCAGAGAATTGGCTGTGGATGGAGCTGGAACTAAAGATTTTGAGAGGCACTGAGAACGGTTCCCACCCTCTGACTTAGGCTAAGCAAAGTGGAAGTTACCCATTCTAACTCTCTTATTCTGTTTTTCTCTCTCTTTATTCTTATGCTCCTCTATTTATTGAGCATGGATCATCAACCTAGCTAAGTCTATCTCACTGACCAACATTGCAGTCCTGCACTCTTTGACCATACTATCATTAACTCCAGACATAAACTTGCTCATTTAGGATTTACTATCTGCCACCACATGAGGAGCATATCTAGCTAATTGAGTAAACTTGAGAGAATAATCTTTCACTGTCATATTTCCCTACTTTAAATTAATAAACTCTAACACCTTAGCTTCTCTCATATCTAGGGGAAAAAATCTATCTAGGAAAGGAGTGGCAAACTCTTGCCACTCTATGGGCCCTGCATCTACTGCCCTCTCTGCTTTTTTTTATTTGAACCAAGTATAAGCCACATCCTGCAACTGATATACAGCTAACTCAACACTCTCACTAACTGTCACCCCATAATATCTATAACCTTCTCTAACTGATCAAGGAATTCATAAGGGTCCTCATCTGACTTAGAACCTGTGAAATACTGAAGGTTCATTCAGGTAAAGTCCCGAATCCTAGATGCTGCAGTATTAGCCACTGGGTTAGCCAGAACGGTAGCTGAACATTTATTCTAAGAAGCAAGTGAATGAGCTAGGGTGGTGAAAGCTACTCTAAACTCATTGTGGGAGACATGCTCACCCAAAGGATTTGGTTGATCGGGTTAAAGGGCTGACTGATCTCCCATTCCTCTTTCCTGAGTCCTCTTTATAGGCATTTTCTGTAGATGGAAGAGAAACTTGGATTAAAAAGAGAGTTTATCTAGAGCTCATGCTCACTCGCATGATATGAATACTAAAAGAAGGGAAAATGTTCCTAAAATAGCTCGTAGCCTCCTGTCTATAAGTGTGGCACGCTATACACCCATGTACAAGCCTCTACTAAGTGCGGCTTTCAGACTTTCTAGGACACTGTTGAACCTTAGGCTCTGATAATAAGTTTGTAATACCTCGAGTCTTTGCCTCGGATGCTACACGATGCTCATAATCCCGAAGGACCAAGATCTAACCCATGACTGGTACTTTCTGCAATAACCGAGTAATAATACATTATAATGCAAAATAATGGGTTGAAATGCCATAAGGTTCAAATAACTAAAATAAAATTGAGATAAGGTATCTTAATACCAAAACTGAACAACTGTCTGAACATCTAGTCTGAAAGGCCTCTAACTGAACTGTTTGAACTGTGGAGTTGATAGGACAATCCCCCAACTAAATCCATCTACTGAAATGTTAAATGTAATGAGATAATGAAATAAAAGAATATCCTCAAATGATGAGGACTCACTGCAAGTCTACTGCTGTTGGCTGAATCTGAATCTATCTGCGTGTGATCAGGAACCTGAGTGTCCGAACCTATGGTATAAAACACCATAGCAAGAGAAAAGTATGCGTCAGTATGTGTGAATGTACTAGTATGCAAAATGAGGTAGGCTGAATACAACGGTTCACATGCATGAACTATAGCTAACTGAATAACATGAACATGACTGAATGAGAAATGCATGCATGAATACAAGAGCTGTAACTGAAGGCATAATAATACTGAATACTGAGTTTACTGGTAACATGGATTACTGATAACTGATGTATGGATAACTGATATACTGTTACTGAGTGACTACTTTTGACTGTCCTGATTCTGATGGAACTAGTTGAGTTTCGTACTGAGCTGAATGACGGTATCTGGCAGTCCTAATATCTATAGAACTATCTGAGTTCTTTACTGATGACTGAGACTGAGACCGTGGAAAGTAATCATCAAACTGGCATGCCCCTTTTTAACTGATTTGGGGTTCAACCTGTAACCCCAGTTAGAAGGGTGTCAATACCATGCCACGGATAAAGACAAGCTGAAGAGTTACCGTTATCTATTAGGTACTTTAATGAGAATGGTGGGACCCTCAACTAACAGTTTAAGCCACCTTATCAACCCTCATCTAGTATGTTTGATATATCAACCTACGTTGGCTAGGTATTTCTGGAACACAAGGACTGCTTCTAAGGATCATACCCTCTACTAGGTGGGCCCTCATCCTAGAGTTCACTCGTTGCTGAATCCTACTCCCAACTGAATACCACAATATCAACATGATTAAATTCAAACCCATAACATGGACATCATAACTTATGTTTTAAAAGAAGTTTCTTGAACTCCAAGGGTGGAAGGGACCCTTGGATGAACACTTTACATACCTTATGGCTTGAATTTGGAAAGATTGATGGTGAAATCTCTTGAATTTGATTCTTGGATTGATAGCCCTAGGGTTTTGTTCTTGAGGATTTTATGAATAATGATTGTATTATGCCTCTAAAAGGGCTAAATTCTGTGTTATGGGGACTAAAGGGCATGGGAAAAAGACCCAATTACCCATTGAGAAGCGACTTTTAAATAACTGAAAAATTGGGTTACCAATGCGCGGGTCGATGCTGTGAGTCGATGGCATCGATGTGATATCCAACGCATCGCGCCAATTTAGCATCGACTCACTGGAATTTAACGCTGGTATCTGGAAAAAATATTAACCAATGCGATAGTCGACGTGATGTGCCAAGATCGCGTTAGTTCGCTATTTTGGGATTCCAAAGGAGCTTCAAACGAAGTCCAAAAAATCCAAAACTTGTTGGGGTTCACCTATTGACCTTCCTAATCATGAATTAACTCAAATATAGACATTTAAAGGAAATCAAGGTTGTGAAGTAAGAGCGCCAAATTTCAAAGGCTTAAATATAACTAAGTCGGAATACATAGCTAAATATTCTAAGTCTGGGACCTTTTGACAAGCTTGAAGGACTAAATTAAGCTAGGAATTTTGTGGGATCTTACAATAAGTAGGGTGTGTCCTATAAATAGTATCCTCAAGTGGAACAAAGGATTTTCCATTAGTTTTAGATTGTATGGGAGGCATGATCTGGAAAAACGAGAAAATGGAAAATTAGAAGTATCCAAGACCTTAGACTCTATAGCTTGTAGTAAGACAACAAAAAGGGGAAATATTCCTAAATTTCTCAAAGCCTCTCTCTTATAAGTGTGGCATCCTACACACCCATGAAAGATACTCTACTTGACACGACTTTGTGGACACCCAATTGACCATGAACCTAGGATTCTGATACCACCTTTATCACAACCCAAATCAGGGCCTGGCCCTTATGGGTATCTCAAGTCCCATATAGATCGGAGACCACCCTCTTTACCTAATCAAACCAACACAATATCCTCAACTATCGAATGAATTTAGAACATATAACAAGATAAGATATAATAAAACTAATGATAATTCATGATATATCTATACCAACCACCGGTAATTCAAACAACCGTCTGTGAACAAAACAATCAACCAAACCACCCTAAGTTCACAAGAATCCAACAAAAATTCTAAAAAACTGAAATTGATAAAATGATAGGACATGCCCCTAAAAGTATCCAAAACAAAGTCTAAACAAGGTCCAAGACATAGGAAATAAGGACCATGAAATGAATTTTTTCAAAGTACAGAAGCTTACTAGTTCAATGTCAAATCACGAACTAACTCGAGCACCTGATCACTGCGCAAGAAAAGTAGAAAAAGTTCTGATGCCTGCATCGCATGGGGATACAGTTCTCGGAGATGGTTAGCAGTTGTAGCACTAACATGTAACTCAGGGATAGTGGAATAAAATAATGCCATGATCAAAGATCAAAACCAATACAATATTCAATGTATAATATCATATGAAACACACACACACACACAGATATATATATATATATATATATATATATATATATATATATATATATATATATATACAATACCATATGTTTGGGTAGGGACCAAGGCTTAGCATGAACTTTGAAAAATTTAACCTGGTTGTGTAGCACAACCATCATATAACAAGGCACCCACAGGCTACATGAGAGATCACCCCTAGCTGGAAGAGCTCCAGTGCATTTAGCCGCATGAACCAAAGAATATCCATATTCGTATATACCTTTTTGGGGGACTCGAACCTCTTGGCAAAGTCAAGGTGACTTAAGCACCAATGTATACAATATGGGGGACATGAACCTCCCATTCATATATTTATTCAGGGGACTCAAACCTCTCGATCATATAGACACCTGCATCGGTTAGCGTAGTTTTCAGTGTTAGTCCTTCAGACTCCACTTTTATGGACCGACTATATATCCTGCTTCAAAGACCAATTAAACTATTTATTAAACATACACAATCATTAATCCAATTACCAACCAAAGGCATCCTGTTGGTATCCTTATACCAACCCCACTTGCAAGCGTAAAAAATTCCATAACTACTATTAATAAACTTGGGACTCTAACACATTGTCGAACAATGATGTCAATTCAATTCATCCCTTAGGAACTCAAACCCATTTAGTGTTTTAAATCAATTTATGGCCAACAAGGCTTTCATAAAACCATTTACAAATCATTAACATTCTTAGGCCAATGCCTTGGTTCAAAACACAATTCATCATATGACAAGATCATTCTCACTGACAATTTCACAAATAGATTGAGGGCATACCATTACCAAAACCAAAAACCATTATATTTAGGGTTAAACATGCCCTTTAGTTAAACCACAATTCCTATGCATCCATATGTGAAAATCCATTATTAAAATATGCATAATCATAAATTAAATCACGGGGAAGCAATACCCATTAATATTCATTCTAACTCTCAACCTTGGTTTTCAAAGCCACTATTAATGACTAATGAATAACATTTCAAACATATGTTTTTAGTGAACTAACATTGATGGAAGAGACACATGCCTGAGTTATGAAGATTCACAAAGAGAATTTGATCCTCAAGCTCTTAGACACCACTTTAAAAAAACCCTAGCCCAATCTTTCTTGAGAGGTTTTAGAGAGAGTTTGATCTTGTAAAGGGAATAAAGAAAGACCAAAAGATGTTATAAGACATGGGGTCTTAAGGTCTTGGGGTAAGAAATGTCCAAAGTACCCCCAACTTAAAGCTGTAAAATCCCGCCTTTAGTTTACGAGTCAAGCCATTGGCTTGTCACCATAAATTATGACTCATACCATTGAGTCATCACTAAGACAGAGAATTGGACACCACACACTGTCCAGCTTAAAACATCCTTGTCTCACTCGTCATTAGACCATACTACCCATATGGTCTAGTCGTGACCAACACAGAATGCCAAGGGTTTGGCACTGGAGAACATTCGACTAGGTCCTAACCACTCATCATATGATCATAAAACTTATGAGGAGTATCTCGTATCTAGGATGAAACTTGGCCAATAACACACTAGTTAACTTACGACTAGGGTCACCTAACCTGTAACCACACCATACAACCCATGGTGTGAGTCGTAAGAAGGGCAGAGAGACTAAAGCTCAGGAAGTTTTCAAAGGCTAAAGTCCAGGGCATTTTACTTGTAATCTTGATCCACTAGATTTTCTATAAGGTGATCAGCTAAAGCTTGTCCGCTAAAGGCTTTTTGTGTCATGTACACAACATCAAACGCGCTCAACAAAATCTGCCATTTTACTAATTTTCTAGTAGGCATTGGTTTTTGAAAGATGTACTTGAGTGGATCCATCTTTGAAATCAAGTATGTGGTATACACGGATAGGTAGTGCCTCAACTTTTGTCTGACCCAAGTCAATGTGCAACAGGTCCACTCCAACAATGTATACCTTGCTTCATATGGTGTTAACTTCTTGCTCATATAGTACATAGATTGTTCCTTCTTTCCCGTCTCATCATGCTACCCTAACACACATCTAAATTCATTATCCATAATAAATAGATAAAAAATAATAGCTTCCCAGGCTTTGGTGGAACCAATAGTGGTGGGTTGGACAAGTACTCTTTGATTTTAGAAAAAGCCTTTTGGCATTCTTCCATCCATCCAGTGGCGGCATATTTCTTCAATAACTTAAATATTGGTTCAAATCTATACCTATTCTACTCACAATAAATCCCAATAACTTTCCCACGGGAATCCCAAAGGCATATTTGGCTGGATTCAACTTTAGGTTGTATATTTGCAGCCTTTCAAAGAACTTTAGTAAATCATCCAGGTGGTTCAAACTCTTTTTAGACATGATAGCAATATCATCCACATACACCTCAATCTCTTTGTGAATCATATTATGAAAAAGGGTAGTCATGGCTCTCATATAAGTTACACCAATATTTTGAGTCCAAATGGCACTACCCTATAGTAGTATACTCCCCGTAGAGTAATAAAGGTTGTCTTCTCTGCATTATTCTCGTCCATTAAGATTTGATGATATCCCATAAAACAATCAACAAATGACTGTGACTCATGTTTTTGCAGTTATTAATGAGAATATGAATGATTGGGAGAGGAAATCATCCTTTGGTATAGCCTTGTTGAGATCTCAATAATCTAGCGTTCACCGTTTGTCCAACACCTGAATCGATGATTTTAGTTTCATCCATATTAGGCTTCTTTTGACTTTTAAATTGATCAATCTTATGCAGTAGGTTTTCAGGCATTATGTTTTTATCGTACTCCTCATAATCTTGTTCATCGCTATGCATTTTGTTCAGCGAATTCGTTATATGTCGTAATCATGAAACTGTGACTTTAACTAATATTGGCGCTTAAAAGTATAAAAAGTTAGTAAAGTAAATAAATTTTAAAATAGGAAATAAGTTTTGAAAATAAGGACTTTCATTAATAGAAAAACACTAGGCTTTGACAAGAGGCGAGTAGTAAAAAGATCTTCGGCATGATTCAAACCTCAATTGATCATGCAAAAATAATTTTGAATGTGACTACAATTCCATACTACCAAAACTCTTGCTGAAATAGGGATGGGCTGATGGTCCAATTCTACAAGATTTCTTCAGGCCCAGTATTATAGATGGTAAGATTCTTGAAATCTATCTCTAGTTCTCCTTCGATCATTAACAAAAATAGATTTCCTATTCCCTTTATGATATCCTTGTAAAATGCTTACTCTAAAATTGGGACTTGGGATGGCACGAACAGTGTCACCCCCGATCCTTCACTATAGACTCATTCAAAAGTAGGCTTATATCTAAGCCCTGTGGTACCTATCTAATGTTACAGCTGGATTGGCTCATTATACCATCGGCTTTTGGCCTTAGTCCTACCTTGGGATGATACCAATATCTCAACATCTCTGATGCGACCATATTTGCAACACTCGACATTTTTACTTCAACTGGATTTATCTTCTCATCGATCTTTGCAACTTGCATGATCTCTAAGTTAAGGAAAATGACTCCATCTAACTCCTCAGAGACTGGAACTGAATTGACAAAATAGATAGGATGACTGAGATCCTTATAAACAATAACTTTCATGCGACCCCACTCAAACTTTACACACTGATGAAGTATAGAGGAAACTACTCTTGCTATGTGGACCCATGGTCTTCCCAGTAATAGGTTGTAACTAAAAGATACATCCATCACTTGGAATAATATGGGAAATTCAGTTGGCCTTACTTGCAACGTTAGGTAGATTTCCCCAATGACACTTCTTTGCAACCCATCAAAGGCTCTAACCTTTACCCTGCTCTCCCTTACCTCTTTTATGTTTACCTCCAAATCTTTTAGAATAAAAAATAGACAAATGTTATAAAAAGAACCACCATGAATCAGAACCTTACTCACTATCTTGTTATGGTATCTAACTGTGATATAAAGTGTTTTGTTATGTGCAGCTCCTTTTGTTAGTAGCTCATCATGGAAATGGATCAAGTTCACTTCTACCATATATCTAATTACTATAGCTAAAGTATCGTTTGTATTTTATTTTGATATGCTAACTCCACATACACTTCTATAAAAGATTCTTGTGGGTTTCAAAACTCATAAGCAAGGACATAATGGATATATGGATTGGCATTTTATTTAGATGTTCTTTGACCAAATAGTCTTTAGGCTGCATTTTGTTTTAAAATTTGGTGTCTTCAGTATTAGTAATATTCCTCTTACATTTCTGCTCCTTCTTGGGAACTTCTCAAATTGGATCTTCTGGAACATAATACCTTCTCGACCTGGTTATCCCTTGAGCCATAGCAACATATATTATTTTTCCCTTGGCTTATACTTGGTAATCTAATGGGACAATTATAGTGTCATAATCATGTATCCTAGTGGCTATAGGGGTTACTATGATCCTTGGAAGTTAAGTCTAGACATTCAAAGGCTCTCTTAGATAAACTATGCTAAACGGTTGTGATGGTGATGTAGTGGAAACTTCTTTTGTGTTCTATGCTGGCATAATAACTTTTACCTAGTCATACTCTTCCTCCAAAACAATCATCTTGACTTCCCAGTTTTAATGATTTGGCAAGGGATTATTGCTTACATTTGGACCTGCAATGGTGTATTTAATTGATCCCTTCTTGATTAGAGACTCAATCTGATTCTTCAAACCATAACACTCTTCTGTGTCTTGCCCCTGGTCTCCTGAGTGATAAGTGCACCATTTGTTACCATTAAAGTTTTGAGAGGTTGGGCCTAGGGTTTTTCTTTCAACTGGTTGTAACAACCTATCGCCCTTAATCTCTTAAATAATTAAGCCAAAGGTTCAGTAATTGTTGTGTAGGTGCAGGTATTTCTAGCTTCAAGATTTATACATGGTCTTGGCACATATGCTAGTATATTTTGGTGGACTAGAGCTTGGACAGGGGCGTATGGTCTTGGATAATTTTGGTATGTTGGAGCTCGAGGTGGGTTGTAATGCGGTTGAGCATTGTATACTGGAATATGAGCAACAACCTGGGGTTGTTGTGGTAATAGTAGGATGAATTTCCAGGTTGGTAGTATAGTGTAATGGCTGAGACATCTTTTTTCTTCTTCTTATTTCCACCAATGGAACCAAACTGTATGACTTTGCTCGTATCTTACAATGAAACCATAGACTGGATCTTTTTCGACTTGAGGCCTTTTTCTATGAAATCCTTCATCTTGATTAATTTTTCAAACTTTTGGCCCATCATCGACATCATCTTTTAAAAATAAAAACCCTTTTATGCTCAAATAAAATACTTAGAGATCTCACTTTCCTCTAACGAAGGTTGTATCCTAGCAATCATAGTCCTCCAACGCCACATATATTCTTAAAATAATTTAGATGGATTCTTCTGTATGTTAGCCAATGAGAACCTATATGGGGTGATCTCAATATTAAACCTGAAGCATCTTATGAAATCTTCAGTTATTTCCCACTATCCATACCACTTACGAGGGTCTTGTCGAGTGTACCAAGTCAGAGCTTCCCTTGATAGATTCTGAATGAACAACTTCATTCTTAACTTCTTATTCTTTTGTACTCCAATCAACTTATCGCAATAGGACCTTAGATGTGCATGTAGGACACCCTATCCATTAAACACATCAAAATTTGGTGGATGGTAACTGACTAGAATATCGATGTCTAGATGAATGCACAAGTCATCATAGTCCAAGCTTTCAGTTCCTCAGTTTCTCTGGTGACTTGCATGTTTCTAAATGCCCTTTGTAGACTCTCGAGCTAAGCTACTATAAACCCTTATTCATTTGATTAGACATCCTTTGCTAATCCTATATACCAATCAACCTCATATGGAACCTTAAAAACTGCAGATGTTGCAAAAGTAGGAGCTTCAGTTGCATATACCCGTGGCACAAGTATCTCATAAGTAACATCTACCTCAAGTATGTGTTGCATTATTGGGTGGACTGGAATGGTAAAGTTTAGAGTAGGAAGCAAAAAATCAGGTACAACCCTGGTGGTGGGTTAAAAAGCAAATGAGGCTTGAGAATGTAAAGGTGGATTTATTAGGTTAGCGGGAGCGATTAGGGGTAATTTAAAATTTCTAGCCTGGAATTGAGTGGGAAAGTAGCTACTGTATGCTTGTATTTGATGTGGTTCTTCTTTTAGAACTTTGATTTCTTGTCCCATGTTAGCCATCTATTTATCGTTCTGGGTATCTGACAGCCTTTGGGAACTTTCAGCATCATCTGCTGGGATCATCATAGCCTTGTTAGATTGGTCCTTGTTAGTTATCTTTCCTTTGGACCGAAGGTTGTATTAGGATTCTGCCAGTTTGTGAGTCGATAAAAATCAATTTTTCTTTTGTCGGGGATTAATAAACTAAAAGAAAGTAATAAAAAAGAAAAGTGAAATCATGTTAGTTTGAGAGATATTGAAAGATGTAACAAGTATGTAACACATATATATGCCAAGTTGGCGACATAAAAAATGCGTCCTAATATAAAACCTCTTTTCGCCAGAGGTAGGCCTATGTTGTAATTAGTTTGATGATAAACGATTCATTTAAATACAATTGTATTTAGGGATAAACATAACTTTCATCAAGCAATACGTCACACCGAAATAGAGTAGTGAATTCTTAGAAAGAAAGTATATGGATTCCCGTAAAGGCATACAACGGGGTTGACCATGCGGCTCTTTAGGGAATGCGAGAAAAAAAAGTACAACAAGGAAACAAAATCTAGGGCCATATGGCATCAACATACTAATCTTTACCCGTATCAAAATATGTTATTGGGTGGTATTTTGGGGATCCATCAGGGTCATACTCAGGTGCTAGGTTTGTATCCATCATCCCTCTGTCTTCTAGATCATAAATGTTGGAATAAATTTTTGAACCCTCCTTGGGATCTTATTGCATCCATTCCTCTGGGTATTTCTCGGGGACTTCTTTAGGGTCTTTCTCTTCTTTTTCCTAATTCTCTGGGTCTTCATCGGGATCTTCTTTAAGGTATTTCTCATGATCTTCTTCAGGGTCCTTCTCAATTACTAGAATCAGATAATCGACGGAACCTGGGACTATATGGTTATACATGGGTATAGTGAGATCCATGTAGGGAAGCACCTCTTCCCTGACCCACTCAACCCATTTAATGTCTGTGAATCCTCAAAACCCATCTGTACTTGGTTGAGCTGTGTGATTTATAATGGGTGCCACGTATAATACTTCAGTGTGTACTATTTCTCTCCTTCCATGTTCAACATAACCATGTAGTCCCATTCTGCTTGCAAGTTTATCATTTGTGCTGTCGGAATCAAGGCACTGTAACTGTCCTCATATTGTACCATGACTGACCAAAGTGGGATATCCCGGATGACGCCAACTATTTAAGGACTCGAAGAGGTGCAAATGGCTAAATTCCTCCTATAACTAGTCCTAATGAAGGCCAATCTTTCCATCAAAGAATACTTCCATTGGATGGAATCTCAGATAAGGTTGTTTAAAAACATGCACCACTCTTCCTCTATAGTGGGTACAATCCAATATCTCAAAGGGTCTTTATGGCTATGGATTTTGTTGTGTACATTAACTACATAATCCATTTGAGGAGGGCGACGATAGAAGTGTTCTATAGCCCAAATTTGTAATAATAGGTTGCGGCCTCCAAATAAGTCATGCCCTTTTACGCATGCAGATAATGACCGAAATACCTTGAAAATAATTATATGTACCAAGGTAAGTCTCTGTGGCTTCACAAAGATGTTTAATACTACTGGAAAAATATTGATGTCGATACAATGAAATCTCATTGGGAGGATCATAGTTCCCTAGAATGCTAGCACGAAGACCCTAGTCCACATATATACCCATTGTCTATGGGTACAAACAAAATCATTCCGGTATTCTTCATAACTTTCCAAACGGCCATATATTTTGAAAAAGTAATCTAACTTTACCTTTCCATCCTTTACGTTCCTTATTTATGCAAAGATATCCAACCCTAAAAACCTCAAGAAGTGTTCCTTTCTTATGGATGATGGTAGTATCGACAACTTTCCTCTAAGTGGCAACTCAGCAAACTCACTAATATCTTCTAGGGTGGAAGTGATTTCAAAATCAAAAAACCTAAAAGTCATTGTGGTCGGGTCCCAAAATTACATCAATAGCGTAATGAGGGTTTTATTAGCTCGGGTCCTTATTAGTGATAGCAGATCACCCAAGTATTCTCAGATCTACCCACCATGCGCTATATGAATATTTCTCCACCAATTTTACAGGTTATCAGGGGCTGAGATAACCATTTGGATGTTTAGTAGATTTGGATTAATATTCATCTGAAATGAAGAGGAAAGGGTATGATAAGTCTTTTATTTCAAATCCATTATGTGTTTTAGTTTGGACCGTTCACATCAATCTTCATATAAAATCAAGTCGTCAGATTTGTAATCTTTGACAAAAGGGTGGCTTCCTAATTGCGATGATGGTGCCTTAGACCGTATATCCTAAGGTGTATGCAGTATGACCTATTTCTAGAGTACGACTTTTTGCTAAATGTTGAAGTGTAGGACTGAATAGCTGCGAAAAGATGCACTAACCTAATTACGCCAACTCTAAAACTAGAGATTCCAAAGAAGGTTTGTATGAGTGTAAGATACCCCTCATATGAACCACAGTGTGTGAATTGTGTAGGCCAAAGACTCGATAGGAAAATACAAGTGATAAAGCAGTGATAAGTAGTGTTGATCAAACAAATAAGTAACACAAGTTTGGATTTACCTTGAGTCCTTTCACACAAAGCATGGTATAAATACATGTAAAGAAAATAACACAATGAAAGAATGATAATTGATAACGCTCAATCTACAGCTCTCGTAGGAGTGTAAAGCGGTCGCTAGCAAATATAGAACCCAACTGGGTTGGTTATCGATCCCACAGGGAATAGCTTGGTCAACAAGTAAGCAACGATTACTAGACTTTTTAGTGCAAGTCTCGTAAAAAGGAGGGATTGTAATGTGTAACCAAAATATTAAAGTAAAAACTGAAAATAGCAACGTAAAAAGAAAGAATAGTTATTAAGTTGTAAACAATGAGATTTGAGGAGTTGGGGTTATGTCCACCTTCTGAGTTATACGTCTCTATTGGCTATGAGTGTGTAGAATTCCGACATGCATGTGCTTATAGAGAATTGTATTCGATGGTAAATCCAGGCGTCTTTCGACCTATTCGAGGATTATTTCACTTTAACTCTTTCGAGCTTAAATCGTGTCTAACGGTACGAATTATCCAAGAGGTTAATCTAGTTACGGCACTAACTTTTTAATAGGGGATGGGACCCTACTACCTTGACATTATCTCTTTTCCAGACAGATAACCTTTCTTTCGAACAAGTTAAATGTTATACTGGCATATTCTTGCATTTGCAACCACAAAGAATTTAGATTAAGATGAAGATAATAATGATATAAGCAGCATACGTGTCACGAACTCACAAACTCACAAACTCATAGTAATAGATAGTAACTCATTCGGCTTCCATAACCCCAACAGAGAAGTTTAGTTACCCATGAGTGCGAAGGAAATCACAATTGAGATTGTTATTATACCACAATAAGAATTTTGTGTAGCACTAGTGTGGTAGGCGTTAGGCGTGATTTCTTGCAAGTAACATTTCTCATATTGCGGAATTAAGAATAGATGAATAGAAGAAGAATAAAAAGTAGAATTAATGGAAAGATTAGAAGAGTTGTAAGGTAAGATGAGAGTTGTTGTTAAGTAGAATCTCCCCCTAAATCTCTAGCAAAATAGGGTATTTATAATACCCATATCCTATTCCTACTAAGCTAATGAAATACTTAACCAAATTCTACTAAGCTAATGAAATACTTAACCCAATTGTACTAGGTTAATGTATCATTATCCTAATCCTACTAAGTTACTACTAGTCCCCAAAGTCTTCAGAATTGCTGTTTTTGCCCAGAACAGGTTTTCCATGCGTCACTTTTGGTCCTTAGGCATCCAAGCTTCCTTTTCTCCTTTCGTGAAGCTTTCTTTGGCATCAAGTAATCCATAAAATGCTAAATTCTGTATCATTTATACCTGAAACTTTGCTAATCATGTTCGTTAGCTCACTTACAGGAAAAAGGACTAAAAGTGCATGAAATATATAATTTGTTCTCAAAACATTGCTAAAATATGGGTAAAATATAGCACTATAGGCATGTAAATTTTCCTATCATCAACACCCCACACTTGAAGCTTTGTTCGTCCTCGAACAAACTATCATGTCCATCTAAACATCAACTTAGGGTTTCACAGTATCAACATAAAATATTCGTCAAGACAAGCACAACAATTATCAATAAAGAGTAGTTCTCCGATCATTAGTAGAAACAATTTAACCTCTAGCATAGACTCGTGATGGTAGTTAATTCGTATCCAAAAGTTAAGGTACAAATAATCATACACCACTACCCAAAACTCATCAACCATGTGTGTCTCACAATATATTACCCATAATCACTCTTAAGCATAGTATATTTATCAAACATAGGTATAGAAATATCCTTGCTCTCGCTCTCACAAAGAATTCATATGCAGTAACTGATGACCATAGGCTTGCCCTTAGTGTAATGCTCCACTAAATGTCAGAATACTAAGCTTAGGATCAAGTAGGTCTTTTGATGGTTGTAATGTAGGCTAAGGGACGGGTAGGACTATTTTGGCCAGAAATAGTGACTATGTTCCTAAGCGCTTTAATACATCACATTGTATCATTAACACTTTTCTTTCAAACAACCTTTCTACCTTCTTTTATTCTACCACCCCTTTTCTCCTCTTTTGTTTTTCAATTTTAAGCAACTTTTCAGTTTTCCTTTCCTTTTTCTTTTCATAACATACCTCTTATGATAGCAATTCTTTGTCATAACAAATTCAAGAACCATTACATTCTAAAGAATCATACTTACCCAACTTCCTCTTATTTTGTCACATGACTTTACACTTTAAAGCACTTAGGAATTTGGATCAAATTATGGTCTTGAAAAAAATGGATTAGGCTTACATATGAGGCTGTCAAAGAACATAGGCTAAAGGCTCAAAAGGGTTTAACTAGGATGATGTCCATGGGTAGGTTAGAATGAGGGTAAACAATTACATGTTGCCAAAGAAATGCCTAAATCATCTCCTAAACTTGCACTCTTTATTTTCGCTTTACATACATACCGGGCAAGTTCTAGCATCATCCACAAACATAGGATATACAATATCCTCACACACACAAGGCACATGGTCGACTTTATTGGGAGTAGTATAGACTCTTGACCCAACAACTGAAGGAATTATACCACACAATATCACGTAGTGAGTCACAATTAGAGCCTAAACATCTCAATAGTCATGATGTTAGCACAAACTCTTGTTATAATCTCATGCTGCCTATTAGAATGATTTTATGTGAAAATAAGTAAGAAAAATTTTACTACTAAAAAAATTGAAAAAAACAAAAAAACAATTTCGAAAAACAACAAACTAAGCAAACAAACATAAATAAATGAAAATGTAGATAGAGAAGTAAAGCATGCGAATACCACCACCCCACACTTAAACGGGACACTGCCCTCAGTGGAAAATAAATACAAAGAACCTGGTCAGTCGGACTCCTCCTCTATGTCGGGGGTCATACCCCCTTCGTCGGAATCATCATAGGAGTCGTCGTCATTAGAATTCTCTTCCACATCGGAGTCTGGCATTCGTCGCTCATCATCGGTCGGCACATCATCATCAAGAGGTTCCTCAAAGTATGTACCTACTCCACACATCTCCCTCGCATGCATATTCATTGGATAGTCATGGTCCAACTGTTGGAGCTCTGCAGCAGTTGGAACACGACCTCCACTCATCATGGTGAACCGTGTCATGCCATAAAGATGACGGAAGAAACTCTCATCTCGAGTATGTCTCTCCACAGTAGTAAGGTTGACGCCATGTGTTGTTTCAGCATCTTTGACCTTTGTGAGGTCAACCTTCTTCGGGTTATGTGGGAGTTTGTGATCGGCTGGTTCCTCTTCGATGTCCTCCTTCCACAAGATTGCTGTCAACAGGTTGCCAAAGGTGAAGTGGAACCGCTTGTGTAGTCTGGCATTCCGCATTGTAGAACGAATGATTGCCCCAATGTTGATAGGGACATTCTTCATCAATGCATAGACCAAACATACTCTATCTCTTGTTATTTTGGTGTACTGGGTCCCAGGAATAAGGCAAGAGTTGATAATACGCAACCATATTCTTGCTTCCCTATTCAAAGGAGCATAGGGGAAGGTATTGTGTCGTCCGATGTCTTTATGTTTGCTCCACCTTGCCATGGATCTGCTTCCACAAAGTGTGTGTCGCATTGCTCTATAAGGAGGTCTGCTGTACAGCTCTTTGAATGGTGTTGGATTGACTGAAGGTAAGCCAAGAAAGGAGTTGATCAAATCCGTATTGAGTTGTAGAACTTGACCCCGAATCTTGACTTCGCTGCCTGCGATATTCGGCGACCAGTTGGCATACAATTCTCGTGTCAAATCAAGATTGCATTCTCCCATGTCGCGGAAGATGAAATCCAGATTTAGTGCCATGATTTTCGCCAATATGCACGGCTCCTTCTTCACTAGGCTGTCCTTGTTGATCAAGTCGACATGAACGTATTTTCCTTCCTTGTTGTTCCTATACCATTCCTTGGCTTCCTCCTCAAGAACCCATTTTATTCCAAACATGCGGCGTGGTAATTGCATTGAGGATGATTCTCCTTGGTCCTTGCGACCTCTTTTCTTGCCCTTTTGGGAAGTGATAGCCTTATCTTGTCTTGCTTTGGGTGCCATTGTACCTGAGATTTAAATAATGTTCATGTTAGCATCCTCTCGATAGATACAATCTATAAACAAGAAATAGGGGTACCACCCCACACTTAAGTTGTTGGCACAAACTAGTGAAGTAAAAGTGGTCGATTACTCAGACTTCATCTACATACGTTATAGGTGATATATTCCAACAATAAAATCAGAGCAGTCACACTTCTTGTAATCTTGCAATACTGTCATGATGGATATAGCAAGACTACTACATAGGGATTACATCCTGGTATAGTTTCTATCAATAATCACAACCTTCTATGTCGGTAGGCAACTATAAGTCATATCCCGATGAACGGGATCTTCTAACATGTTGGCATTCAAGTGACAAGGTTATGCAATGTTCATGACTATAGCAATTCCGCAAGTAGTATAACAATGTATCAAAATCAAATTCAAGTCGGAAATAGTTTAAGATCATCCTAACGTATATGCTCACTCACATGGTTTTGTATCAACAATTCAAACACATTAACATCACCAATATATCTTTAAGATGTAGCAATTTATAATAGACATAGAAACGTAGTACTTACGAAAAATAGATGAAGAATAAAAGAGTACTTACGTGATTGAAGCCTTTGGAGATGTTCTTATGAAGTGGGAGAGCAAAAAGAAAAATTTTGAGATGTTTTGGAGAGTATGTGCGGTGCCTAGGTCAAGTTTCCAATGTGTTTATGTTGCAAGACTAAGTCCCCTTTATATAGGAAAAGAATGGGTCGGGTTTTGACCCATTTAAAATTGGTTTTAGAGACAAAAAGTGACCATAGGCGGCGCCTTTAGCTTTGCCTATGCTTGGCATAGGCGGTGCCTAATGCAAAGCATTTGCTAGCATAGGCGGCGCCTAGTGCAATGCCTTTAGTGACCATATGCGGCGCCTTTAGCATGGCATATGAGATTCTGAGACCAAATGCTTTAGCATAGGTGGCGCCTATGCTATAGCATACTTTAACATGGGCGGCACCTATGCCTTTGCACACTAGATTCCGAGACCTTAGGCTATAGTATAGGCGTTGCCTTGTTCGTGGCCTAGTTTTACCTAGGCCTAGCCTTGCTCGATGCCTATTTTGTCATGAGCAATGCTCAATCCATAGCCTTATGCATCTTAATTCCAAACTTACCACCTTTACCATGCAATACGTCCAAATCGTCATTTGAAACCAATCTCCTCGTTGAATACCTCTTGCACCTACATTTGCTCAAAACCAATGGAAACGATTAGTACGATGGGTTGCCTCCCATAAAGAGCCTTAGTTTTGGTCGTGGCACAACTCTTATTTTTGGATTTTCATTTATCAAAAGCAAAACACGAAAAAAAAACAAAATACAATAAACTATAAATGATGGGTTGCCTCCCATCCAGCGCCTTATTTATTGTTGTGGCACGACATGGTTACCTCGAGTACTTAGACTTCGTCGAGATAGGTGATGGCCATATAACTTATCGAATCAAGAGGACTGATATAAGGTTTAATACGTTGGCCATTCACCTTGAAGACAACACCATTATCGTCTTCTAATTCAACTACTCCAGACGAGTAGACTTGGATAACTTTGTATGGACCAGACCACTTAGACTTTAACTTACCTGGGAACAACTTCAATCTAGAGTTGAAGAGAAGTACCATATCATCCTTTTGGAAGTTTTGTCGAACAATCCGCTGATCATGATACCTTTTTATCCGCTCCTTGTATAGGTCTGACCTTTCATATGCATGGAGACGGAACTCATCTAATTCGTTCAACTGCTCCAACCTCAGATTCATCGCATCATCCCAATTCAAATTCAATTGCTTCAACGCCCACAATGCCTTATGTTCGAGCTCAATGGGTAAATGACAAGACTTCCCATAAACTAGTTGATAAGGGGACATGCCGATGGGTGTTTTGAATGCAGTCCTATACGCCCATAGTGCATCATCTAGCTTCCGAGACCAATCCTTCCTATTAGCATTTACCGTTTTCGTAAGGATTTGCTTGATCTCCCGATTGGAAACCTCTACTTGTCCACTCATTTGTGGGTGAGAAGGCGTGGCTACCTTATGTTGCTTGACACCATACTTGGCCAACACGGATTTAAAAAGCTTGTTGCAAAAGTGAGATCCTCCATCACTTATGATAGTACGTGGTACTCCAAAGTGAGAGAAGATATTCCTCTTCAAAAATGCTACAACACGCTTTCCCTCCTTGTCGGCCAACGCTACAGCTTCAACCCATTTTGAGACATAATCTACAGCAACTAAGTTGTACTTCATTCCAAACGAATTCACGAATGGACCCATGAAATCAATGCCCCATACATCAAAGAGCTCTACCTCAAGAATTTTCGACATGGACATCTCATGGTGTTTCGAAATAGCACCTTGTCTTTGGCATTGGTCGCATCTTCTAACAAAGTCATAGGCATCTCTAAATATCGAAGGCCAATAATATCCACTTTGCAATACTTTTCTTGCCGTTCGATTGCCTGCGTGATGTCCTCCAACTTGGGAAGTGTGGCATGCTTCCAATATAGTAGGCACCTCTACATGGGATATACATCGTCGAATAAAACCATCCGCACATCGTCGAAACAAATATGGCTCATCCCAATAGTAGTGTTGTACGTCATACATAAACTTCCTCTTTTGATGGTATGATAAATTGGCAGGTATTACATTACTCACCACAAAATTTGCAAAGTCGGCATACCATGGTAACTTTTCTATTATTGTCGCTAGGATCTCCTCGTCAGTGAATGGATCATCAATCTCAATATCAGGCGGCGCCACATGCTCGTTCTCGAGTCTAGATAGATGGTCGGCCACTTGGTTCTCGCAACCTCTTCTATCTTTAACTTCGAAATCAAACTCTTGCAGCTGCAATACCCATCGAATTAATCTTGGTTTTGCATCCTTCTTTGTCATTAAATACCTAAGATCTGCATGGTCTGTATGAACGATCACCTTAGTACCCAATAGATAGGCACGAAACTTCTCAAATGCATACACAACCTCTAGGAGCTCTTGTTCTGTCACAGTGTAGTTCCTTTGGGCTTCATTTAGGACCTTACTCGCATAGTAGATAGGATGAAATAATTTCTCCTTTCTCTGTCCAAGCACAGCTCCAACGGCTACACCACTAGCATCACACATGACTTCGAATGGGAGAGACCAATCTGGTGCTACCATGATAGGGGCTTCAATGAGTTTTCCTTTGAGGCATTCGAATGCCTTTAAGCAATCTTCATTGAAGTCAAACTTCGCATCTTTCTCCAAGAGTTTGCACAATGGACTAGCAATTTTGGAGAAGTTTTTGATGAACCGACGATAGAAACCTGCATGGCCGAGAAAACTACGAAGTCCCTTTACCAAAATTGGAGGCGGTAGCTTCTCAATGACTTCGATTTTCGCTCGATCAACTGCAATTCCTCTTTCGGAGATTTTGTTCCTAAGAACGATTCCTTCTTTTACCATGAAGTGGCACTTCTCCCAATTCAACACTAGGTTGAATTCTACACATCTTTGCAACGCCATACTTAGGTTTGCCAAGCACGCTTCAAAAGTCTCACCAACAACTGAAAAATCGTCCATAAATACCTCCAAAGTGTCTTCAACCATATCAGAAAAAATTGACATCATACAACGTTGAAAGGTGGCTGGTGCGTTACATAGCCCGAATGGCATGCGTTTGAAGGCAAACGTACCATAAGGGCATGTAAACGTTGTCTTCTCTTGGTCTTCAGGTGCAATACAAATCTAATTATAGCCTGAATAACCGTCTAAGAAGCAAAACCATCCTTTCCCCGCTCATCGATCTAGCATTTGGTCCATAAATGGCATTGGGAAGTGATCTTTGAGTGTCCATGAATTCAGATTTCGGTAGTCCATGCAAACTCTCCATCCAGTGATGGGTCTGAGTGGAATAAGCTCGTTCTTCGCATTCACGACCAATGTCATACCTCCTTTCTTGGGAACACATTGTACCGGGCTTACCCATGTACTGTCAGAGATTGGATACACAACTCCTGCGTCTAACCACTTAATTATTTCTTTCTTCACCACTTCTTGCATAGGTAGGTTTAGATGCCTTTGATGCTCAATGGTGGGTGCGCAATTCTCTTTAAGCTGAATTTTATGTGTACAATTCCCAGGTGGAATACCAATAATATCCGCAATGGTCCATCTAATAGCTCTAATATACTTCTGTAGAATAGCAATGAGAGCTGCAACTTGTTGCTCACCCAAATCTGCTGCAACAATGACTGGAAGCGTGTTTCCGCTTCCTAGGAATGCATACTTTAAATGTCTTGGCAGCTCCTTCAATTCAAATGTGGGTGGCTCTTCAATAGATGGCTTAGCTGGTGGTGTGGGTCGATTCTTGAGATCAAGGTCCAGCTTCTTGGGAGCATAACGATATGTCCCTAATCTTGATAGAGCACAAATAGCTTCTTAACAATTTTCAGCATCTTCATTCTCTCCATTCATGAGCATGATAACGCTCAATCTACAGCTCTCGTAGGAGTGTAAAGCGGTCGTTAGCAAATATAGAACCCAACTGGGTTAGGTATCGATCCCACAGAGAATAGCTTGGTCAACAAGTAGGCAACGATTACTAGACTTTTAGTGCAAGTCTCGTAAAAAGGGAGGATTCTTGTCGTACAAGTAATGTAAATAAAACAATGAAGTAAAAGCTGAAAATAGCAAAGTAAAAAGAGAAGGATTGTTACGTAAGTTGTAAACAATGAGAATTGAAGCGTTGGGGTTATGTCCACCTCCTGAGTTATACGTCTCTATTGACTATGATTGTGTAGAATTCCGACATGTATGTGCTTATAGAGAATTGTATTCGATGGTAAATCTAGGCGTCTTTCAACCTATTCGAGGATTATTTCACTTTAACTCTTTCGAGCTTAAAGCTTGTCTAATGGTACGAATTCTTCAAGAGGTTAATCCAGTTACGGAACTAACTGTTTAATAGGGAATTTAGGATGTGACCCTACTATCTTGACATTATCTCTTTTCCAGACAAATAACCTTTCTTTCGAACAAGTTAAATGTTATACTGGCGTATTCTTGCGTTTGCAACCACAAAGAATGTAGATTAAGATGAATAGAATAATGATATAAGCAGCATACGTGTCACGAACTCACAAACTCACAGTAATAGATAATACCTCATTCGGCTTCCATAACCCCAAAAGAGAAGTTTAGTTACCCATGAATGCGAAGGAGATCACGATTGACATTGTTGTTATACCACAAGATTGATTAATTTTGTGCAGCACAAGTGGTAGGCGTTTAGGCATGAATTCCTAGGCAAAGTAACGATTCTCTTGTTGCGGAAATTAAGAATAAATGAATAGAAGAAGAAAAATAGAATTAATGGAAAGATTAGAATTGTTAATTGATGGAAGAATTAGAATTGTAAGAATCTGAATGTATCTCTCCACTAAGGGAGGAATGAATAAAAATCTCTAGCATGATAGGGTATTTATAATACCCATATCCTAATCCTACTAAGCTAATGAAATACTTAACCAAATCCTACTAAGCTAATGAAATACTTAACCCAATTGTACTAGGTTAATGTAACATTATCCAAATCCAAATAAACTAATGAAATAATTAACCCAATTGTACTAGGTTAATGTATTATTATCCTAATCCAAATAAGTTACTGCTAGTCCCCAAAGTCTTCAGAAATGTTGTTTTAGCCCGGGACAAATTTTCCATGCATCACTTTTGGTCCTTTAGGCGTTCAAGCTCCCTTTCCTTCCTTCGTGAGCTTTCTTTGGCGTCAAATAAGCCATAAAATGCTGATTTCTGCATCATTTATACCTGAAACTTTGCTAATCATGTTCGTTAGCTCACTAACAGGAAAAAGGACTAAAAGTGCATTAAATGTATACTTTGTTCTCAAAACATGGCATAAATATGGGCAAAATATATTGATATAGGTGCGTAATATTGCCTATCATCAACACCCCACACTTGAAGCTTTGTTCGTTCTCGAACAACATATCATGTCCTTTTAGACATCAACTTAGGGTTTTCACAGCAACAACACAAAACATTCTTCAAGGTAAGCATAACAATTACTAACAAAGAGTAGCTTTCTGATTATTAGTAGAAACAGTTTAGCCTCTAGCATAGACTCGTGATGGTGGTCAACTCATATTCAAAAGTTAAAGTACAAGGAATCATATATAACTAGCCAAAACTCATCAACCATGTGTGTCTCACAATATAGTACCCATACTCACTCACAAGTATAGCATATTTTTTTCAAACATGGGTATCAAAATATCCTTGCTCTTACTCTCACACAGAATTCATATGCAGCAACTGATGACCATAGGCTTGCCCTTAGTGTGATACTCCACTATTGTCAGAATGTTAAGATTAGGATCAAGTAGGTCTGTTGATGATTGTAATGTAGGCTAAGGGACGGGTAGGACTATTTTGGCCGGAAATAGTGACTAAGTTCCTAAGCACTTTAATACATCACATTGTATCATTGACACTTTTTTCTGTCATCCTTTCTTCTTCTTTTCTTCTACCACCCTTGTTCTCCTCTTTTGCTTTTCAATTTTAAACATAACTCACTTTTCAACTTTCTTTTTCCTTCTTCTTTTCACAACATACCTCTTATGATAACATTTTTTTTTCATAACACATTCAAGCACCATTACAATTTAAAGCATAATACTTACCCAATTCCTCTTATATTGTCACATGACTTTATACTTTAACGCACTTAGGAATTTGGCTCAAATCACGGTCTTGAAAAAATGGATTAGGCTTACATACAAGGTTGTCAAAGAAATAGGCTAAAGTCTCAAAAGGGTTTAACTAGGATGATGTCCAAGGGTAGGTAAAACGAAGGTAAACATGTATAGGTTGCCAAAGAAATGCCTAAATCATCTCCTAAACTTACACTCCTTATTTTTGCTTTGCATACATACCAGGCAAGTTCTAGCATCAGCCACAAACATAGAATATACTATTAATCTCACATACACAAGGCACATGGTTGACTTTATTTGGAAGTAATATAGACTCTTGACCCAACAAGTGAAGGAATTAAATGACACAATATCACATAATGAGTCACAATTAGAGCCTAAACGTCTCAATAGTCATAATTGTAGCACATACTCTTGTTATAATCTCATGTTGCCTATTGGAATTATTTCATGTAGAGCTAAGTAAAAAAAATACTACTAAAAAGACTTAACTTAAACTAAAAAAATGAAACAGAAATAAAACAAAGTAAACAAACATAGATGCAAATAGAGAAGTATAGCATGCGTTACCGCCACCCCACACTTAAACGGGACACTGCCCTCAGTGGAAAATAAATACGAAGAACCTGGTCAGTCGGACTCTTCCTCAATGTCGGGGGTCATACCCCCTTCGTCGAAATCATCATAAGAGTCGTCGTCAGAGTTCTCCTCCTCGTCGGAGTCTGGCAAGCGTTGATCGTCATCGATCGGCACATCATCATCTAGAGGTTCCTCAAAGTATACGCCCACTCCACACATCTCTCGTGCATGCATGTTCATTGGATAGTCGTGGTCCAGCTGTTGGATCTCTGCAGTAGTTGGAACACGTCCACCACTCATCATAGTAAATCATGTCATTCCATAAAGATGACGGAAGAAACTCTCATCATGAGCATGTCTCTCCGCAGTAGTAAGGTTGACACCATGAGTTATTTCAGCATCTTTGACTTTTGTGAGGTCAACCTTCTTCGGGTTATGTGGGAGTTTGTGATCAGCTGGTTCCTCTTCGATATCCTCCTTCCATAAGATTGCTGTCAACAGATTACCAAAAGTGAAGTGGGACCTTTTGTGGAGTCTGTCCTTCCTCATTGTAGAGCGAATGATTGCCCCAAAGTTGATAGGGACATTCGTCATCAAAGCATAGACGAAACACACTCTATCTCTTGATATTTTGGTGTATTGAGTCCCAGGAATTAGGCATGAGTTGACAATACGCAACCAGATTCGTGCTTCCCTATTCAATGGAGCATAGGGGAAGGTGTTGTGTCATCCTGTGTCTCGGAGTCTGCCCCACCTTGCCATGGATCTACTTCCACAAAGTGTGTGTCGTATTTCTCTATAAGGAGGCCTACTGTACAGCTCTTTGAATGGTGCTGGGTCGACCGAAGGTAAGCCAAGAAAGGAGTTGATCAAATCTGCATTGAGCTGTAACACTTGGCCCCGAATCTTGACTTCGTTGCCTGTGGTTTTTGGCGACCAGTTGGCATAGAATTCCCTTGTCAAATCGAGATTACATTCTCCCATGTTGCAGAAGATGAAATCCAGATTCAACGCCATTATTTTTTCCAACATATGCGGCTTCTTCTTCGCTAGGGTGGCCTTATTGATCAAGTCAATGTGAACATATTTTCTTTCCTTGTTGTTCTTGTACCATTCTTTAGCTTCCTCCTCAAGAAATCATTTTATTCCAAACATTCGGTGGGGTAGTTGCATGGAGGATGATTCTCCTTGGTCCTTGCGACCTCTCTTCTTGCCCTTTTGGGAAGTGGTAGCCTTATCTTGTCGCGCTTTAGGTTCCATTGTTCCTGAGACTTAAACAATATTCATGTTAGCATCAACTTAAAGGAACAATCTATAATACAAGCCGTCGGGGTACCACCCCACACTTAGGTTCGTTAATACAAAACAGTGAAGTGAATGTAGTCGATTACTTGAACTTCGTCGACATACGTTTAAGGAACTATATTCCAACAAGACAATCAGCGATGCATCACTACTTGCAGCCATTGCACTACTTTCATGTTAGGTATAACAATGCTACTACATAGGGGTTACATCATGGTATAGTTATTTTCAACAATCACAACCTCCTAAGTCGGTAGGCAACTATAAGTCTTATCCCGATGAACGGGATAGTCTAACATGTAAGTATTCAAGTATCAAGCTTAAGCAATTTTCATAACCATAGCAATTCCGCAAATAGTATAACAATGTTAGTAAAACCAAATTCAAGTTGGAAACAAGTCAAGATTATCGTATATGTTTACTCACATGGTTTTGTATCAAAAATCCAAACACATTAACATCACCAATAATCCTTCAAGATGTAGCAATTCATAATAGACATAGTAACGTAGTACTTACGAGAAATAGATGAAGAATAAAAGAGTACTTACGTGATTGAAGCCTTTGGAGATGGTCTTGTGAATTGGAAGAGCAAAAAAGAAATTTTTTTAGATGATTTGGGTGGATGTGCGGCGCCTTTAGGTCGATTTCCAATGTGGTTATGTTTCAATACTAAGTCCCCTTTATATAGGAAAAGAATGGGTCGGTTTTTGACCCATTTATAAACGGTTTTGGAGACAAAAATGACCTCTATGCTGTGCATAGTGCTTTGCATAATCATAGTATAGGCGGCGCATAGTGTAGTGCATTTAGGGACATATGCGGCGCATAGTGTATAGCATTTAGGGACATATGTGGTGCATAGTGTATGGCATTTGAGATACTGAGACCTAATGCTATATCATAGGCGGCGCATAGTGTATAGCACACTTAAGCATGGGCGGCGCCTATGTCTTTGCACACTAGATTCCGAGACCTTAGGCTATAGTATAGGTTTTGCATTGTTCGTGGCCTAGTTTCACCTAGGCCTAGCCTTCCTCGATGCCTATTTTGGCATGAGCAATGCTCAATCCATAGCCTTATGCATCCTTATTCTTAACTTACCACCTTTACCATACAATACATCCAAATCGTCATTTGAAACCAATCTCCTCGTTGAATACTTCTCGCACCTATATTTGCTCAAAACCAATGAAAACGATTAGTACGATGGGTTGCCTCCCACCAAGCGCCTTAGTTTTGGTTGTGGCACGACTCTTATTTTTGGATTTTCTCTTATCAAAAGCAAAACAAGTAATAGAACAAAAGAAAGACAAAACGATAAACGAAAAACGATAAAACAATAAAACGATGGGTTGCCTCCCATCTAGCGCCTTATTTATTGTCGTGGCTCGACATAGTTTTCCTCGAGTACTTATACTTCGTCAAGATAAGTGATGGCCATATAATTCATTGAGTCAAGAGGACCGATATAAGGTTTAACATGTTGGCCATTCACTTTGAAGACAACACCATTATTGCCTTCCAATTCGACTACTCCAGACGAGTAGACTTGGATAACTTTGTATGGACCAGACCACTTAGACTTTAACTTACCTGGGAAGAGCTTCAATCTGGAGTTGAAGAGAAGTACCATATCACCCCTTTGGAAGTTTCGTCAAACAATCCGCTGATCATGATACTTTTTCATCCGCTCCTTGTATAGGTCTGATCTTTCATATGCATGGAGACGGAACTCATCTAATTCATTCAGCTGCTCCAACCTCAGATTCTTAGCATCATCCTAATTCAAATTCAATTGCTTCAATGCCCACAATGCCTTATGCTCGAGCTCGATGGGTAAGTGACAAGCCTTCCCATAAACTAGTTGATAAGGAGACATGCCAATGGGTGTTTTGAATGCAGTCCTGTATGCCCATAGTGCATCATTCTCCAATAGTTTGCACAATGGACTAGCAATTTTGGAGAAGTCTTTAATGAACCGACGATAGAAACCTGCATGGCCGAGAAAACTACGAACTCCTTTCACCGAAATTGGAGGCGGTAGCTTCTCAATAACCTCTATTTTTGGTCGATCAACCTCTATTCCTCTTTTGGAGATTTTGTACCCAAGAACGATTCCTTGTTTTACCATGAAGTGGCACTTCTCCCAATTTAGCACAAGGTTGAATTCTACACATCTTTGCAACGCCATGCTTAGGTTCGCTAAGCACGCCTCAAAAGACTCACTAACAACTGAAAAATCATCCATGAATACCTCCAAAGTGTCTTCAACCATCTCAGAAAAAATAGACATCATACAGCGTTGAAAGGTGGCTGGTGTGTTACATAACCCGAATGGGCATACGTTTGAAGGCAAACGTACCATATGGGTATGTAAACATTGTCTTCTCTTGGTCTTCGGGGGCAATACAAATCTGATTGTATCCTGAATAACCATCCAAGAAATAAAACTATCCTTTCCCCGCTAATCGATCTAGCATTTGGTCCATGAATGGCATTGGGAAGTGATCTTTGAGTGTCCAAGAATTCAGCTTTCGGTAGTCCATGCAAACTCTCCATCCAGTGACGGGTCTGAGTGGAATAAGCTCATTCTTAGTATTCGTGACCACCGTCATGCCTCCTTTCTTGGGAACATATTGTACCGGGCTTACCTATGTACTATCAGAGATTGGATATACAACTCCTGCGTCTAACCACTTGATAATTTCTTTCTTCACCACTTCTTGCATAGGTGGGTTTAGACGTCTTTGATGCTCAATGGTGGGTGTGCAATTTTCTTGAAGCTGAATTTTATGTGTACAAATCCCAGGTGGAATACCAAAAATATCCGCAATGGTCCATCCAATGGATCTAATGTACTTCTGTAAAATAGCAATGAGAGCTGCAACTTGTTGCTCACCCAAATCGGCTGCCACAATAACTGGAAGTGTGTTTCCGCTTCCTAAGAATGCGTACTTTAAATGACTTGGCAGCTCCTTCAATTCTAACGTGGGTGGCTCTTCAATAGATGGCTTAGCTGGTGGTGTGGGTCGATTCTTGAGATCAAGGTCCAGCTTCTTGGGAGCATAGCGATATGTCCCTAATCCCGATAGAGCACAAATAGCTTCTTCACAATTTTCAGCATCCTCATTCTCTCCATTCATAAGCAAAACCTCCAATGGGTCATCAATGATTTGCTCTTCTTCAAGTAATTGTTTCTCATCATCAAAGGAAATATCAGCCACCGAAAATACACTTAGATCTTTGGGCTGCTTCATTGATTTGCACACATCAAAGCGAACCACTTCGTCATTTATTCGGAATGAAAGCTCATTAGCTCTCAAATCAATAAGCACACTTCCTGTAGCAAGGAAAGGGCACCCCAAGATTATGGGAACTTCTGAGTCTGCCTCACAATCCAAAATAACAAAGTCTGCCAGAAAGATGAATGAAGAAACCTTCACCAATACGTCAAATAGAATACCAAGAGGTCATTTTAACGACCTATCCGCCATGACAAGCCTCATATTGGTTGGAGTAGGATCACCCAACCCCAACTTCTTGTAGATCGATAATGGCATCAAATTGATGCTGGCTCCTAAGTCACATAATGCTTTGGCAAAATTCAAAGATCTAACGGTGCAAGGAATAGTGAAAGCTCCGGGGTCGGCCTTCTTCTGAACTATCGATTGGGTAGCAATTGCACTACAATAATGCACATCTTATTTCAACTCATAACTTGCTGCCCGCTTCTTAGTCAAAAGATCCTTCATAAATTTCGCATACCCAGGCATTTGTTCAAGTGCCTCCACCAATGGAACATTAATGGTCAGCTGCTTTAACATAGTCATGAATTTGCTGAACTTTGTGTCATCCGCCACCTTCTTCAATCTTTGGGGAAAAGGCGGTGGTGGGTATGGAAGTGTTCTCTCCACGTTTTTCTTCTCCTCTTGCTTCCGTTTTTCAGATATTTCAGGTTACACAGCACTGGGTGAGGCGTCCTTGTCATCAGGAGTAGGTTCTGCGACATCTTCTCCTTTTGCGTTGTCATCCATGCCCGCAACTTCGTCAACCACTTGCTTGCCTTTTGCTGAAGTTTCCAGCACCTTACCACTTCTGGTAGTGATGGCCATGCATGACCCATCATTCCTTGGGTTTTGCACAGTATCGCTAGGTAAGGTGCCAGCCTTTCTTTGATTGAGTGCTGCTGAAAGTTGGCTCAATTGCTGCTCTATTTTCTTGATTGAAGTGGAATGAGAATCAACTAATTGTTTCATGGAGGATAAATCATTAATTACCTCCGTAACTCCCGTGCTCGTTGCTTCCACTCCTTTCAATAATTTAGACATCATGTCTTCCATACTTCCAGAATTAGATGTGGTGGTGTCACGTCTACCAGGGCGAACGTACAAACCACTCTTTTCATTCTTGTTCTTCCAACTACCTTGGTCCTTGGATTTATCATAATAGTTCCGACCTTGGTTTCCTTGGGCATTCCCGCGGAAACCCACCTGATTGTTCAAGTAGTTGGCCTCCTCTTCCGAATCAGATTCGTCTCTTCCTTTTGACGTAATAGCTTTAACTTTTTCGGTCTTCCCTGATAATAGATGCTTTGTAAGAAGATCTATTTGAGTTTTCATGTGCGCCATATCGTGATCATCTTCTTCTCTTCTTCTTTGGTCTGCAGTCATGCCAATAGACAAAGTGGGGCTTGCTACCTCAGAATCCCTGGTATGCCAAGATCTACTTTGTTTAGTCATACGATCTAGCATATTGCTTGCTTGACCAAAGGTGAGGTCCATAAAAGATCCTCCAGCTGCGTTATCCACCACTGGTTTAGTTATTGAATTCAAGGCTCTATACAAGATCTCCATTAGGTGGACATTAGTCATGTGATGGTTTGGGCATCTCACTAGCTTTGTCTTGAACCTCTCCCATGTTTCATGAAAAGCTTTAGTGGGAAGCTGTCGAAAGTTGCTGATTTCATCTCTCAATTGTGCCCTCTTGGATGGCGGAAAGAATCTTTCTAGGAAAGTGTCTCTCAATTGCCTCTAATTTGTAATTGAATCAGGAGTCAGCCCATTCAACCATAGTGTTTCCTCCCCAGACAGAGACAATGGAAATAAGCGTAATCGAATTGCATTCTGACCAACACCAGGATTGTCAAACGACTTGCATATAGAAATAAAGTTGATGAGATGTATATTCGGATCATCGCCTGCTAGTCCACCAAATAATCCATTGAGTTGCAATAACTGAATCATGGTGCTTGTGATGTTGAACTTGGCTCCGGGCGCTAATGGTGGTGGAATTATGGCTCCAGTGGCTCCGGCACCATCAAGATCATCATCATCATCGTCGAAAGCTGGCTGCACAGGTTGGCGATCATACCTAAACTGTGCTTGTCGACCTCTTCTGTTGACAGGTGTTATAATTTCAGCATCACGCCTAGGGTTTAGTAACTCGTCATCACCTAAATCCTCATTGTCGGGATTTGTTGCTCGTGCAGGGTTATCAATGTTCTGCTGTTGAACCTGGGCTACGGCAAGGGCAGCCAGTCTTGCTTGTTCCTATTGAGCAGCCATCCTTTCGATTTCTGCTTGTGCTTCCATTCTTCCTATGCGTTGTGGTTCAGGATTGATAGGTAAAAACCTACAGTAAACAAAAACAAAAACTGAAAGTAAAAGTACGGGAATCTTTGACCAAAGGGTCTAGTAATTATCACGAACTTAATTGACACTCGTATTCCCCGGCAACGATGCTAATTTTTGATAACGCTCAATCTACAGCTCTCGTAGGAGTGTAAAACGGTCGTTAGCAAATATAGAACCCAACTGGGTTGGGTATCGATCCCACAGAGAATAGCTTGGTCAACAAGTAGGCAACGATTACTAGACTTTTAGTGCAAGTCTCGTAAAAAGGGGGGATTCTTGTCGTACAAGTAATGTAAATAAAACAATGAAGTAAAAGCTGAAAATAGCAAAGTAAAAAGAGAAGGATTGTTACGTAAGTTGTAAACAATGAGAATTGAAGCATTGGGGTTATGTCCACCTCCTGAGTTATACGTCTCTATTGACTATGAGTGTGTAGAATTCCGACATGCATGTGCTTATAGAGAATTGTATTCGATGGTAAATCCAGGCGTCTTTCGACCTATTCGAGGATTATTTCACTTTAACTCTTTCGAGCTTAAAGCGTGTCTAACGGTACGAATTCTCCAAGAGGTTAATCCAGTTACGGCACTAACTGTTTAATAGGGAATTTAGGATGTGACCCTACTATCTTGACATTATCTCTTTTCCAGACAAATAACCTTTCTTTCGAACAAGTTAAATGTTATACTGGCGTATTCTTGCGTTTGCAACCACAAAGAATGTAGATTAAGATGAATAGAATAATGATATAAGCAGCATACGTGTCACGAACTCACAAACTCACAGTAATAGATAATACCTCATTCGGCTTCCATAACCCCAACAGAGAAGTTTAGTTACCCATGAATGCGAAGGATATCACGATTGACATTGTTGTTATACCACAAGATTGATTAATTTCGTGTAGCACAAGTGATAGGCGTTTAGGCATGAATTCCTAGGCAAAGTAACGATTCTCTTGTTGCGGAAATTAAGAATAAATGAATAGAAGAAGAAAAATAGAATTAATGGAAAGATTAGAATTGTTAATTGATGGAAGAATTAGAATTGTAAGAATCTGAATGTATCTCTCCACTAAGGGAGGAATAAATAAAAATCTCTAGCATGATAGGGTATTTATAATACCCATATCCTAATCCTACTAAGCTAATGAAATACTTAACCAAATCCTACTAAGCTAATGAAATACTTCACCCAATTGTACTAGGTTAATGTAACATTATCCAAATCCAAATAAACTAATGAAATACTTAACCCAATTGTACTAGGTTAATGTATTATTATCCTAATCCAAATAAGTTACTGCTAGTCCCCAAAGTCTTTAGAAATGTTGTTTTAGCCCGGGACAAATTTTCCATGCATCACTTTTGGTCCTTTAGGCGTTCAAGCTCCCTTTCCTTCCTTCGTGAGCTTTCTTTGGCGTCAAGTAAGCCATAAAATGCTAATTTCTGCATCATTTATACCTGAAACTTTGCTAATCATGTTCGTTAGCTCACTAACAGGAAAAAGGACTAAAAGTGCATGAAACGTATACTTTGTTCTCAAAACATGGCATAAATATGGGCAAGATATATTGATATAGGCGCGTAATATTGCCTATCATCAGAGCACAACCGCCAAAGGGTCATCAATAAGTTGGTCATCTTCAAGTAATTCTTTCTCATCATCAAAGTAAACATCAGCCACCGAAAATACACTCAGATCTTTGGGTTGCTTCATTGATTTGCACACATCAAAGCGAACCACTTCGTCATTTATTCGGAACGAAAGCTCATTAGCTCTCAAATCAATGAGCACACTTCCTGTAGCAAGGAAAGGGCGCCCCAAGATTATGGGTACTTCTGAGTCTGCCTCACAATCCAAAATAACAAAGTCTGCCGGAAAGATAAATGAAGAAACCTTTACCAAGACATCACATAGAATTCCCACAGGTAGTTTTATCGACCTATCCGCCATGACGAGCCTCATTTTAGTTGGAGTAGGATCACCCAACCCCAACTTCTTATAGATAGATAATGGCATCAAATTGATGCTGGCTCCTAAATCACATAATGCTTTGGCAAAATTCAAAGACCCAATGGTTCAAGGAATAGTGAAAGCTCCGGGGTCGGCCTTCTTCTGAACTATTGATCGGGTAGCGATTGCGCTGCAGTGATGAACATCATCTTTCAACTCATAACTTGCTGCCCGCTTTTTTGTCAAAAGATCCTTCATAAATTTCGCATACCCAGGCATTTGTTCAAGTGCCTCCACCAATGGAACATTAATGGTCAGCTGCTTTAACATAGTCATGAATTTGCTGAACTTCGTGTCATCCGCCACTTTCTTCAATCTTTGAGGGAAAGGTGGTGGTGGGTATGGAATTGTTCTCTCCACGGCTTTCTTCTCCTCTTGCTTCCATTTTTCAAATTTTTCAGGTTGCAAATTGTTGGGGTTGACGTCGTTGACGATAGGATTAGTTGCAGCGGCATCTTCTCCTTTTGCCTTATCATCAATGTCCACTACTTCGTCAACCACTTGCTTGCTTTTTGCTGAAGTTTCCAGCACCTTACCACTTCGGATAGTAATGGCCATGCATGACCAATCATTCCTTGGGTTTTGCACAGTATCGCTAGGTAAAGTGCCAGCCTTTCTTTGATTGAGTGCTGCTGAAAGTTGGCTCAATTGCTGCTCTATTTGCTTGATTGAAGTAGAATGAGAATCAACTATTTGTTTCATAGAGGACAAATCATTAACTACCTCCGTTACTGCAGCGCTTGTTGCTTCCACTCCTTTTAATATTTTAGCCAGCATGTCTTCCATACTTCCAGAACTAGATGTGGTGGCGTCACGTCTTCTAGGGGGAACGTACAAACCATTCTTTTCATTCTTGTTCTTCCAACTACCTTGGTCTTTGTTTCCAGATTTATCATAGTAGTTCCGACCTTGGTTTCCTTGGGTATTCCCTCGGAAACCCCCCTGATTGTTCAAGTAGTTGGCCTCTTCTTCCGAATAAGATTCGTCTCTTCCTTTTGATGCAATAGCTTTGACTTTTTCAGTCTTCCCTGATAATAAATGCTTTGTAAGAAGATCTACTTGTGTTTTCATATGCGCCATTTCTTGATCACGTTCTTCTTCTCTTCTTCTTTGGTCTACAGTCATGCCAATAGATAAAGTGGGGCTTGCTACCTTAGAATCCCTGGTATGCCAAGCTCTACTTTGCTTCATCATACGATTTAGCATATTGCTTGCTTGACCAAAGGTGAGGTCCATAAAAGATCCTCCAGCCGTATTATCCACCACTGGTTTAGTTATTGAATTCAAGGCTCTGTATAATATCTCCATTAGGTGAACATTAGTCATATGATGGTTTGGGCATCTCGTTAGCTGTGTCTTGAACCTCTCCCATGTTTCATGAAGGGCTTTAATTGGAAGCTGACGGAAGTTGCTGATTTCATCTCTCAATTGTGCTCTTTTGGATGACGGAAAGAATCTTTCTAGGAAAGCGTCTCTCAATTGCCTCCAATTTGTAATAGAATCAGGCGTCAGCCCATTCAACCATAGAGTTGCCTCCCCAGACAGAGACAATGGAAATAGACATAATCGAATTGCATTCTGACCAACACCAGGATTGTCAAATGACTTGCATGTAGAAATAAAGTTGATGAGATGAATATTCGGATCATCGCCTGCTAGTCCACCAAATAATCCCTTGAGTTGCAATAACTGAATCATGGTGCTTGTGATGTTGAACTTGGCTCCGGGCGCTAATGGTGGAGGAATAATGGATCCTGTAGCTCCGGCTCCATCAAGATTATCATCATCATCGTCAAAAGCTGGTTGCATGGGTTGGCGATCATACCTAAACCGAGCTTGACGACCTCTTCTGTTGGCAGGTGTTGCGATTTCAGCATCATGCCTTGGGTTTAGTAACTCGTCATAACCTAAATCCTCATCGTTAGGATTTGTTGCTCGCCCAGGGTTATCAATGTTTTGTTGGTGTACTTGGGCAGCGGCAAGAGCAGCTAATCTCGCCTGCTCCTGTTGAGCAGCCATTCTTTCGATTTTCGTTTATGCCTCCATTCTGCCAATTCGGTGTGGTTCAGGATTGATAGGTAATAACGGTTGACCAGAACTTTGAGTATGGGGCATGCACTGAATAAAAACCTGCAGAAAACAAAAACAAAAACTAAAAGTAAAAGTATGAGAATCTTTGACCAAAGGGTCTAGTAATTATCACAAACTTAATTGACACTCGTATTCCCCGGCAACGGTGCCAATTTTTGATAACGCTCAATCTACAGCTCTCGTAGGAGTGTAAAGCGGTCGCTAGCAAATATAGAACCTAACTGGGTTGGGTATCGATCCCACAGGGAATAGCTTGGTCAACAAATAAGCAACGATTACTAGACTTTCTATTGCAAGTCTCGTAAAAAGGGGGGATTGTAATGTGTAACCAAAATATTAAAGTAAAAACTGAAAATAGCAACGTAAAAAGAAAGAATAGTTATTAAGTTGTAAACAATGAGATTTGAGGAGTTGGGGTTATGTTCACCTTCTGAGTTATACGTCTCTATTGGCTATGAGTGTGTTGAATTCCGACATGCATGTGCTTATAGAGAATTGTATTCGATGGTAAATCCAAGCGTCTTTCCACCTATTCGAGGATTATTTCACTTTAACTCTTTCGAGCTTAAAGCGTGTCTAACGGTACGAATTCTCCAAGAGGTTAATCCAGTTATGGCACTAACTTTTTAATAGGGGATGAGACCCTACTACCTTGACATTATCTCTTTTCCAGACAGATAACCTTTCTTTCGAACAAGTCAAATACATTAACTTTACTGACTGTCTATGAAGCCTCTACTAGTATTGACTTTAGGTAGCAGGGACATGACCCCCAACTATCCCAAATCAATATGACTGAATAAATAAAAATAAAATATTACTCAAATTGTATGACTGACTCGAGCCCTTAAATCAAAAGGACTTATCACCTGATGACTGGAAGCTGTAAACTATATGAATATGGTGCACGTGCTACAACTCGCACCTGTATTATGAGACAATGTAGCACATAGACGTATATGTGGATTAGTACTTTGAGGATGTACTAAGTATGTAGGGGTGGATGCATAAGTAAAACATAATATCATTCATCATAATTTGTAAAATAATGCATGCTAAATGTAAATATTTCACATATGCTGGAATATCTAAAAACTGAAACATGAAATAATCAGAAGCAAATCATACTTTATAAATCTAGTGAGTCATAACATTTAGTTATGAAAGTTGTTCTAGTATTCTGTTTGTAAAAAAATACTGTCTAAGTGTAAAAAGAGCTCACTTATGAATCTGAAATTGAAAGCTAAAATCTGAAGCTAATATAATTCTGTAAAGCATAATTTGAGTAAAATTTGTGAGCCTTTACACTTAGTTTTCTAAAAGTTTTTTTGTTATTCTTTTCTGATAGTCTTTTATATTAGGGAAAATACTTTTAGAAACTATTCTGAAAATCTTTATTATTAAGCTGTAGGGAGGTTCTTCTAACCGACATAAATCATGTAAGCTAATATGGAGTCCAACGTCTTGTTCCCCTATGGGTAAAACCTCACGATGGGGAGAGGTATTATACTCTTGCCAAGGAGTATAACCTGAACTAAGTGATCACATCTGTAACTATCATCCATGTAGAAGTGGGAATAATCTGATAATCTGTACCTACATTGGCTATATAGTTCTGTGGAAGATAGGGCACGCTAGTCCCACACTTCCCGCTTAGTGCTAAATACTACTCCATTTAATCTGCTATGCTTATTCTATTGGAAATCCACTTTAAAATCTAGTATAATGGCTCATTACAAAACCAAAAATGCTTATCTGGGTCATTTTGTAAATAAAACTGATTTGAATTCTGTAAACTGTAGAAATTTTGTAAAGGGGATTCCATAGATAAACTGAGGATCTGAAGATCAAATACTATTTAATTATCTGCAAATATGCTTATATCAGGGTGCTTAAACGTACAAGTTCTCAAAATATCAATGCTCAAAATAAGGCTTAGTAACCCATGCTTCAAACTAATGTAAATTCATAGCAAATCAGCATGCTCAATATGCTTCTTGAAAATACTTCAACAATATCAAAATAATAAAATCAAGAATCACAATATCATGCTTAAACTCAATTGAAAAATTTGAAAAATCGCATTACATGCATAAATATATGAAAATAGTCATGCAATTCAACATTCAATCACTTGTAAATTCATAATCTTTAAAAACTGATAATTGGGTATGAACCCTAATTTTAAATAATAAGAAATTTACTAAAAAATATAATTTTGGGCACAAGGACGAAAGGATTGTCCTTGTTCATAACCCCACATATCTTAATTTCTCAAATTGATGAAGAAATTTGACTTGAATTCCTATTTGAGTTCTTGAAGGTTGTTTCCTGAAGATGATGAATCACATTGATGTTCTTGGGAATGTCCTTGAATGATTTTCGAACTTTTTTGGAATAGAAAACTTAATTCTTAATTTTTTTCTTGAATAGAGGGTGATGGAATGGATGAATCTTGAAGAAAATTGATAGGGGTTTGTTCTTGAGAGTAAAGTAGGATAATGGGGGCAAAATAATGCCCCAATGACGGATATACATTGTTATATTATGACCTGGGTTGAGGGGGGAAAAGACCCCATTGCCCTTCATTCATTTAAAGCAGAAATTCGTAACCTGTATCTCAATTTTTCTCTTTGCCGTGACGCGGACTTTTCGCTCGGGTATCGAATTAAGGCGAAATTGGTATCATTGAAAAACTAATTCAATTATCTACAATTTGGTGGGTCTTGAGCTGAAAAATTACACGTATAGAAAAATTTATACACGTTTAAAGTAGACCCTTGTAGCATCGAATGCCAAATTTTGGACGAATCTAATATTCTTAACTCCACCTGGCTCTAAGTGACTTCTATGAACATTATTCACCTAATAAGAACTTCACATGCTTAGGATTAAAGGCATGACACAAGAATTCGAGTTATGGATCAAAAGTATGACAAATACACCTTCACCGCGACGCCGTGAAATTGCATTAAGCTACTGGAAAAGGACGAGTACGAATTTGCACTCTGACGCAATTTGGTGCTATCGCATTGCACCACTGGAAATGGACAATTGGAAATTTGGACCTCTCCACGATGTGAGCTTATCACGGAGGTCCACTGAAAAATGGCAAATGGGAAATCACCCTTCACACGATGCAATAACTGCCTAGGTAGAGCACTGTCAACACTAAAAATGCCTTAACTTCCCAACCGAGTATTGAATTTGGGCGAAATTGATATTGATGGAAAGATTATTCAATTTCCCACACAATGCAAGGTCTAAATCTGAAAAATTTCACATGCATAAGAAGGTATTCATTTTTGAAGCCAACCTTTGACATTCTAGGAGTGAAATTAGACTAAGAAAATTACGGGGTATTACACCCACCCTATTTCGAATCGGTCAAAATAGCACACAACATTTGGTCGTTATTGTGACTCTTGAGTTTTGAAAATTTATTTTTTAGCATCGCCACCAAAATTCTTTTAGGAAAATTAGGAAAAATCCATTTTTTATGTAAAAACTCTAGTTTGATCCTTCGAGAACCTTTTGAGATTCTGCATAAGAATTTTGGTTACTCACGATAAAGGTGTTAGACACCCCTCAGAGCCTATCCGAAGATAGTATTTAGACTCAGTTTAGGAAAATATTTTATAATATTTTCTTCGTTATTTGCAAAAATAGTGATAAGAAAACCTTTATTATTGTTATTATATTTTGTAGAGAAAACTTAAGGTATAGGAAATGTGATTCTACCACGTACAAAAAAGTAATATAATTATTGTAAAAATATATGTGTTTTAAATATAAAAGGATAGTACACTCATACTTTACGAGATCAAAAGCTTGAGCAAAGGTCAACATGACTGATTCATGTACACCCGATGGCTTAGGACTAATCACCATCCTAAGAGGTGAACCTAAGACTTTGGGGGAGAAGGATGCAACCCTTCATGATGAAAATATATCCTATATGATGCAGAAAATATCTGACATGTAAATTGAAAGCGTTCGACTTTGAAACCTTACTAAACTATCCATTAGCATGAATGCTCAACTTCCCGAACATAAAACAAATACCACTATCCCATATTTTTTTCACCTATTTATTCTCCTATGTCCCAACACTTTTCACCAAATCCTTAACTCCACCAAAATAACCCAATTTCTACCAAATCTCCCATTAACTCATAATAAAACAACCCATAACAAATTGGCTAAAAAAACCCATTACCCTTCACTACTGAGGTAGAAAGGTTAAAGTTGCCACAACCACTTATGATGGAGGCCTTAGAAATATTGACGAATGGTTTTATGCCACATCAAGGTCTTGGTGTGAATATGAAGGAATACTAGATCCAGTCCAATTGTTTAGATAGAAGAGCACTTTTTGTCTTGGATATGAACCCACTCCTGAAAAAGTCTCATCGGTTAATCTAAAAAAGAAAGGTTACCTTATCCTACCAAAGCTTGTACTACTCCTGAATCGGTCATTTTCCAAAGCATTAATTGCCCAAGTATCAGAGAAAGATGCTATAGTATACCTCGTGGAAGGACTCAAAAACTTGATTATTTCTGAAGGAGAAGTTGAGTCCAATATGATTCTGGAGGATTGCATTGAGACTCTGACTATCTAGGATGCTGAGCCTGGAGATGTTTTGAAAAATTGTACTTTTACCCTATCCTCAATTATCTAGGAATCTTGGTAGATAATTGTATTAGTATTAATGAAACAACACTATTCAAATTAAGTCCTGAATCGTGTTTATGAATTTATGTGTTTTACCTCCACTTTTGAAAGATTAAATGCCAAATCCAAACTATGTTTTGTTGCTTTTATTAAAAATTGTCTTCATTAATTTATTTCCACTTCTTCTCTTTTTATCAAGCAAACTAATAAATCTTGCAATACTATGAATCTGTGAAATCCCCCAAACTTTGGCCATTGTAAATTTTTTGAGTCTTAAAGTTTTTATTCATCTTACGACTTACACCATAAGTAGTATGGCGTGGTGATGGGTCTAAGGACCTTAGTTTTATATTGTTTAGTGTATTGTTGGCCAAGTCTATCCTGGTTACAAAAGACTCTATACGAGTTGTATGGTCATATGACTAGAGGGTTAGGGTCTGATTATATGTTTTTAGTGTCTAGCCCTTGGTGTTCTTCCTTGGATACAACTAGACCTTACTAGTCATATGGTCTAGTGATGACTTCATGGTACCAAACTTCTATTCTACTGATGACTTCATGGTACCAATCACATGATGTGGTGACGTGTTGGAGGGTCAACTCGTAACCACGTGCGAGTTTCTTTAGCTTTTAAGCTGAGGGTATTTTGGATATTTCCCACCCCAGGCCCTTAAGACCCCATGTCTTATAACACAAATTGGGCATTAATTCTACACTTAATAAGATTAAAACACTCTCTAAACTGTCTCAAAAACTTCTCAAGAAATATTGGGCTAGGGTTTTTTCAAGTTGGTCATCTAGAGGCTTAAAGATCAAATTCTCTTCGTGAATCTTCGTAACTCAAACAAGTGACTCTTCTTTCATTGTTAGTTCACAAAAGTCATATGTTTAAATCTTTTTTCATGAATCATTAATGGTGTTTTCAAAAACCAAGGTTGAGGGTTTGGTTACATATTGTTGAACATTGACTTCTTAAGATTTAAATTGTGTTTATGCATGTTTTAATAATGGTTTTGCACATATGGGCGCTTGGGAATTGTTATTTAGACTAAGGGATCATGTTTAACCCTAACTTGATGGTTTTTGGCTTGAATAATGGTATGCCCTCAAACTGTTTATGAAAATGTCAATGAGAATGATCTCGTCACGTATTGAATTGTGTTTTGAACTAAGGCATTGGCCTGAGGATGTTAATGGTTGGTCAGTGATTTTATGAAGGCCTTGTTGGACATAAATTAATTTGAATTGTAACCTTAGTGGTTTAATTGGCTAAATGGTTTTGAGTCCGTAAATATTGAATTGAATTGATGTCTTCGTTTAGACAATGGGTTCGAGTCCCAAAGTTGACTAACAATGATTATGGCATGTTGTACCCTTACAAGTGGGGTTGGTATGATGACACCAATAGGATGGCTTTGGTAAGTAATTGGATTAATGGTTGTACATGTGTAATGAATTTTCTAATTAGGCTTTAAAATACGAGTTGTAGTTAGGACGTGTGATAACGCTCAATCTACAGCTCTCGTAGGAGTGTAAAGCGGTCGTTAGCAAATATAGAACCCAACTGGGTTGGGTATCGATCCCACAGAGAATAGCTTGGCCAACAAGCAAGAGAAATTACTAGACTTTTAGTGCAAGTCTCGTAGGAAAGGGGGGATTGTAGTATGTAACCAAAACAAGAATGTAAGAACTGAAAATAGCAAAATAAAGAGAGATTGTCGCGTGTGTTGTAAACAATGAGAATTGAGGCGTTGGGGTTATGTCCACCTTCAGAAGTATACGTCTCTATTGGCTATGAGTGTGTAGAGTCTTGACATGCAATTGCTTATAGAGAATTGTAGTCGATGGTAAATCCAAGCGTCTCTCGACCTAAACAAGGACTATTTCACTTTAACTCTCTCGAGCTTAAAGCGTGTCTAACTGTACGAATTCTCCAAGAGGTTAGTCCAGGTACGGCACTAGCTTTTTAATAGGAAAGGGTGTCCTACTACCTTGACATTATCTCTTTTCCAGACAAATAACTTTTCTCTCGAACAAGTTAAATGTTAGCCTGGCGTTGGTCTATGCGTCTTCTTTTCTAGACAAATAACCTTTCTCTCGAACAGGTTAGATGTTAGAATGGCGTGTTCTTGTGTTTGAACCGCAAAGAATGTGGATTTAGGATGAAGAGAATAATGATATAAGCAATATACGTGTCTTGAACTCACAATCTCATAGCAATAGATAGTAACTCATTCGGCTTCCATAACCCCAACTAAGAGGTTTAGTTACCCATGAATGCGTAGGATATCACGTTTTGCATGGTGAATGGCGTGTGAAAGAGGTGTTAGGCGTGTGGATTTAGTGATTCCGTAGCAAGTAACGATTCTCTTGTTGTGGAATTTAAGAGTTGAATGTTTGTGGTGGAAGATGAGAGGGATGGAAGAAAATTAAATTGTTGAGTTGATTATTGCAGAAGTTCTCCAAAATCTCTAACATGATAGGGTATTTATAATACTCCTATCCTACTCCTACTAGACTACTAAAATAAATAACCAAATCCTAATATACTAATGAAATCCTTGACCCAAATGTACTAGGGTAAGGTTACAAAATTATAATCCAAATAGAATAATGAAACACATAACCTAATTGCACTAGGTTAATGTATTATGGCAAAAATCCAGCTTTGTGTCTGTAAGTCCCCAAAGTCTTCAAAAATGCTGTTTTAGCCCGGGACAGATTTTCCATGCAGCAGATTTAGTCCTTTATGCGTCCAGCTCCTTTCCATCTCGTTTGTGAGCTTTCTTTTGCGTCAAGTAAGCCATAAATTGCTGTATTTTGCATCATTTATACCTGAAACTTTCCTAATCACATTTGTTAGCTCATTTATAGGAAAAAGGACTAAAAGTGTATGAAATAGATAATTAGTTCTCAAAACTAGGCTAAAATATGGGCAAATTATATTGATATAGGCGCGTAAATTCGCCTATCATCAACACCCCACACTTAGAGCTTTGTTCGTCCTCGAACAACATATCATGTCCTTCTAAGCATTGACTTAAGGTTTTTACAGAAACAACACAAAACATTCTTCAAGACAAGCACAACAATTATCAACAAAGAGTAGCTTTCCGATTATAAGTAGAAACAATTTAACCTCAAGCATAGACTCGTGATGGTGATCAACTCGCATGCAAACGTTAAGGTACATAGAATCATATACAACTATCCAAAACTCATCAACCATGTGTGTCTCACAATATAGTACCCATAATCACTCACAAATATAGCATATTTTTCAAACATGGGTCTCAAAATATCCTTGCACTCACTCTCACAAAGAATTCATATGTAGCAACTAATGACCATAGGCTTGCCTTTAATGTAATACTCTACTAAATGTCGGAATGTTAAGATTAGGATCAAGTAGGTCTTTAGATGGTTGTAATGTAGGCTAAGGGACGGGTAGGACTATTTTGGCCAGAAATAGTGACTAAGTTCCTAAGCACTTTAATACATCACATTGTATCATTGACACTTTTTTCTTTCAACCTTTCTTTATTTTATTTTTCCACCCTTGTTATCATCTTTTGTTTTTCAATTTTAAGCACAACTCACTTTTCAGCTTTCTTGTCCTTTTTCTTTTCACAACATACCTCTTATGATAGCACTTTTCCTAACACCTTCAAGAACCATTCCAATTTAAAGCTTCATACTCACCCAATTTCCTCTTATGTTGTCACATGACTTATTCACTTTAAAGCACTTAGGAATTTGGATCAAATTACGGTCTTGAAAAAAAAAATGGATTAGGCTTACATACAAGGTTGTCAAAGAAATAGGCTAAAGGCTCAAAAGGGTTTAACTAGGATGATTTACATGGGTAGGAAAAACTGAAGGTAAACATGTATAGGTTGCCAAAGAAATGCCTAAATCATATCCTAAACTTACATTCCTTATTTTCGCTTTGCATACATACCAGGCAAGTTCTAGCATCAGCCACATACATAGAATATACTATTACCTCACACACACAAGGCACATGGTCGACTTGATTGGTAGTAATATAGACTCTTGACCCAACAAGTGAAGGAATTGAATCACACACTAACACATAATGAGTCACAACTAGAGCCTAAATGTCTCAATAGTCACAATTGTAGCACATACTCTTGTTCTAATCTCATGCTGCCTATCAAAATAATTTCATGCGTAGCTAGAAAGAAAAAAAAATTTTACTCCTAAAAAAAAAATAAAAAAAAAACGTCACACGAAAAAAAAGAAAAAAAAATCACAAAAAATAAAAATTTGGACTCAAAACAAAATAAACAAGAGCAGATTCTGCCGACACCCCACACTTAGACTAGACACTGCCCTCAGTGGAAAATAAAGTCGAAGAACCTGATTAGTCGGACTCTTCCTCAATGTCGGGGGTCATACCCCCTTCATCCGAATCATCGTAAGAGTCGTCGTCAGAGTTCTCCTCAGCATCAGAATCGGGCAGGCGTCTATCATCATCAGTTGGCACGTCATCATCAAGAGGTTCCTCGAAATAGACTCCCACTCCACACATCTCCCGGGCATGTCTGTTCATTGGGTAGTCGTGGTCCAGCTGTTGGAGCTCTTCAGCAGTTGGAATACGTCCACCACTCATCATAGTGAATCGTGTCATGCCATAGAGATGACAGAAGAAACTCTCGTCACGAGCATGTCTCTCCGCAGTGGTAAGGTTGACTCCATGCGTGGTTTCAGCATCTTTGACCTTGGTGAGGTCAACCTTCTTTGGGGTATGTGGGAGTTTGTGGTCAGCTGGTTCCTCTTCTATATCCTCCTTCCGCAACATTGCTGTCAACAAATTGCCGAATGTGAAATGGGACCTGCTGTGGAGTCTGGCTTTTCTCATGGTCGATCGAATGATTGCCCCAAAGTTGATAGGGACATTTGTCATCAATGCATAAACCTGACACACTCTATCTCTCGATATCTTCGTGTATTGCGTCCCAGGAATGAGGCATGAGTTGACAATGCGCATCCAGATTCTTGCTTCCCTATTTAGTGGAGCATAGGGGAATGTGTTGTGACGGCCTGTTTCCTTATGTCTGCCCCATCTTGCCATCGATCTGCTTCCACAAAGCGTGTGTCTTATAGCTCTGTAAGGAGGCCTGCTGTACAGCTCTTTGTATGGTGCAGTGTCGACCGAAGGTAGGCCTAGAAACGAGTTGATCCAATCCGCTGTAAGCTGTAACACTTGGCCCCGAATTTTGACTTCGTTGCCTGTTGTGTTTGGCGACCAGTTGGCATAAAACTCTCTTGTCAAGTCAAGATTGCACTCCCCCATGTCACGGAAGATGAAATCTAGCTTCAAAGCCATTATCTTAGCCAACATTTGCGGCTCCTTCTTTGCTAAGGTCTCCTTGTTGATTAAGTCGACGTGCACATATTTCTTTTCTTTGTTGCTGCTGTACCATGCCTTGGCTTCTTCCTCAAGAACCCATTTGATTCCGAACATTCTGCGTGGTAGGTGTGCTGAAGATGATTCGCCTTGATCTTTTCGGCTTCTCTTTTTGTCCTTGCGGGTTGTGGTAGCCTTCTCCTTGCCTTGCCTTGCTTTCGGTGCCATTGTACCTGAGACTAGAAATAATGTTAGATGCAGCACAATCGCACTTTATACAATCTATATGCAAGCATTAGGGGTACCACCCCACACTAAATCTTGTTAGCACAAATCAGTGAAGTGAACGTGGTCGAGTACTCAGACTTCGTCGACATACGTCTTAGGATTGTATTCCGACAAGAAAATCAGCATGACATCACTTATGAACAGCCATTTGGACGGCTTTCATGGTGCATATAGCGATACTATAACATAGGAGTTAACACATGGAATTGCTATTCAAACAACCAACACTACCTCCTACGTCGATAGTCACTATAACCTTATCCCGATGGCCGGGATGGTGAATCATGCAAGCATCCAAACAACACTTTCAAGCAATATTCATAGCCATATATGTTCAGCAAGTATCATAACAATGCCATTGAAACAAAATTCGAGTCGGAAACAAGTCAAGAATTCCATTCGTATTCATTCAATCACATTTATATAGGAGGAGTATGGGTCGGGTTATGACCCATTTACAATCGGATTTGGGGACAAAATCACCCTATATGCGGCGCATATCCCTCGGCATATCACATGTATATGCGGCGCATTGTCCATGGCATAATGGGACATATGCGCCGCACATGGTATGGCATATCTAGGCATATGCGGCGCATATGGTATGGCATTTGGTCTCAGTATCTCAAATGCCATAGCATAGGCGGCGCATAGTCAAAAGCACACCTAGGAATAGGCGGCGCATAGGGTATAGCACACTAGATTCCGAGTCCTTAGGCTATAGAATAGGTTGTGCATCGTTCGTGGCCTATTTTTACCAAGGCCTAGCCTTCCTCGAAGCCTATTATGACGTGAGAAAGGCTCAATTCATAGCCTTATGCATCACCATTCCTAACTTACCGACTTTACCATACAATGCGACCAAATCGTCAATTGAAATCAATCTCCTCGTTGCATGCTTCTTACACCTATATTTGCTCAAACAAATGAAAACGATTAGTACGATGGGTTGCCTCCCACCAAGCGCCTTAGTTTTGGTCGTGGCACGACTCTTATATTTGGATTTTCATTTATCAAAAAGAAAAAAAATACTAAAACGACAAAACGATAAAACAATAAAACGAAGGGTTGCCTCCCATCTAGCGCCTTATTTATTGTCGTGGCTCGACGTAGTAATCTCGAGTACTTAGACTTCATCGAGATAGGTGATGGCCATGTCATTCATCGAGTCAAGAGGACCGATATATGGCTTAACACGTTGGCCATTCACCTTGAAGATAACACCCTCATTATTTTCCAGTTCGACTACTCCAGACGAGTAGACGTGGGTGACTTTAAATGGACCAGACCACTTTGATTTTAACTTACCTGGGAAGAGCTTGAATCTGGAGTTAAAGAGTAGTACCATGTCACCTTTTTGGAAGTGTCGTCGAACAATCCGCTGATCGTGATACTTCTTCATCCGCTCCTTGTATAAATCTGATCTTTCATATGCATGGAGACGGAATTCATCTAGCTCGTTCAGCTGCTCCAACCTCAGGTTCTTCACATCATCCCAATTCAGATTCAAGTGCTTCAATGCCCATAATGCCTTGTATTCAAGCTCGATGGGTAGATGACAAGCCTTCCCATAAACTAGCTGATAAGGTGACATGCCAATGGGTGTCTTGAATGCAGTCCTATACGCCCATAGTGCATCATCTAGCTTCCGAGACCAATCCTTCCGATTCGCATTAACCGTCTTGGCCAGGATTTGCTTGATCTCACGATTGGAAACCTCTACTTGTCCACTAGTTTGGGGATGATAAGGCGTGGCTACCTTGTGTTGCTTGACTCCATACTTGGCCAATACAGATTTGAATAGCCTATTGCAGAAGTGAGATCCTCCATCACTTATGATAGTACGAGGTACCCCAAAGCGAGAGAAGATATTCTTCTTTAAAAACGCTACAACACGCTTTCCTTCATTATCGGCCAATGTTACAGCTTCAACCCATTTCGACACATAATCCACAGCAACCAAGATGTACTTCATTCCAAACGAATTCACGAACGGCCCCATGAAATCAATGCCCCATACATCGAAGAGTTCGACCTCCAGAATTGTGGACATGGGCATTTCATGGTGTTTTGAAATAGCACCTTGACGTTGGCATTGGTCACACCTTCTCACATAGTTGTGTGCATCTCTGAATATTGTAGGCCAATAATAACCACTTTGCAAGACTTTTCTTGCTGTTCGATTCCCTGCATGATGGCCTCCAACTTGCGAAGTGTGGCATGCTTCTAATATAGTGGGCACTTCTTCATGGGATATACATCGTCGAATGATACCATCCGCGCATCTTCGAAACAAATAAGGCTCATCCCAATAATAGTGCTGAACGTCATGCATAAACTTCCTCCTCTGGTGGTAAGATAAATTTGAAGGTAACACATTACTCACCACGAAATTTGCAAAGTCGGCATACCATGGTAAGTTCTCCATTGTTGTCGCTAGTATCTCCTCGTCAGGGAATGCATCGCCAATCTGATTTTCTGATTGCGCCACATACTCATTCTCAAGTCTAGATAGGTGATCAGCCACTTGGTTCTCGCAACCTCTTCTATCTTTAACTTCGAAATCAAACTCTTGCAGCAGCAATACCCATCTAATCAGCCTTGGTTTTGCATCCTTCTTTGTCATTAGATACCTAAGAGCTGCATGGTCTGTATGAACAATCACTTTAGTACCTAATAGGTAGGCGCGGAACTTCTCAAACGCATACACAACCGCTAATAGCTCTTGTTCAGTGACGGTGTAGTTCCTTTGGGCTTCATTGAGGACCTTACTCGCATAGTAGATAGGATGAAATAATTTCTCCTTTCTCTGTCCAAGAACAGCACCAACGGCTACACCACTAGCATCACACATGACTTCGAACGGGAGCGTCCAATCTGGTGTTACCATGATAGGGGCGTCAATGAGTTTTTCTTTAAGGCATTCAAATGCCTTTAAGCAATCATCATTAAAGTCAAACTTCGCATCTTTCTCCAATAGCTTGCATAATGGACTAGAAATTTTTGAGAAGTCTTTGATGAATCTACGATAAAACCCAGCATGGCCAAGAAAACTACGAACTCCCTTCACCGAAATTGGAGGTGGTAGCTTCTCAATTACCTCTATTTTGGCGCGATCAACCTCGATTCCTTTTTCGGAGATCTTGTGCCCAAGAACAATTCCTTCTTTTACCATGAAGTGGCACTTCTCCCAATTCAGCACAAGGTTGAACTCTACACATCTTTGTAGTGCCATGCTTAAATTCACCAAACATGCTTCGAAGGACTCCCCAACAATTGAAAAGTCGTCCATAAATACCTCCAAAGTGTCTTCTACCATATCAGAGAAAATAGACATCATACATCGCTGAAAGGTGGCTGGTGCATTACATAACCCGAATGGCATACGTTTGAAGGCAAACGTACCATATGGGCATGTAAACGTTGTCTTCTCTTGGTCTTCTGGTGCAATAAAGATCTGATTATAACCTGAATAACCATCAAGAAAGCAAAACCATCCTTTACCTGCTAATCGATCTAGCATTTGGTCCATAAATGGCATGGGGAAGTGATCCTTGAGAGTCCAAGAATTCAGCTTGCGGTAGTCCATGCATACTCTCCATCCAGTGACGGGCCTGAGTGGAATAAGCTCATTCTTTGCATTAGCAACCACCGTCATACCTCCTTTCTTGGGAACACATTGTACTGGGCTTACCCATGTACTATCAGAAATAGGATACACAACTCCTGCGTCTAACCACTTGATAATCTCCTTCTTCACCACCTCTTGCATTGGTGGGTTTAGACGTCTTTGGTGTTCGATGGTGGGTGTGCACTTTTCTTGGAGCTGAATTTTATGAGTGCAAATCCCAGGTGGAATACCAAGGATATCTGCAATGGTCCATCCAATAGCTCTAATATACTTGCGTAAAATTGCAATAAGAGCTGCAACTTGTTGCTCACCTAAATCGGCTGCCACTATGACTGGAAGAGTGTTTCCGCTTCCTAAGAATGCATACTTCAAATGGCTTGGCAGCTCCTTTAATTCTAATGTGGGTGGTTCTTCAATAGATGGCTTAGCTGGTGGTGTGGGTCGATTCTTGAGATCAAGATCCAGCTTCTTAGGAGGATAGCGATATGCTCCTAGTCCCGATAGAGCACAAATATCATCTTCAGAAATTTCAGCATCATCATCATCTTCTTCCATGAGCAAAACCTCCAAAGGATCATCAAGAATTTGCTCTTCAGCAAGTAACTCATCCTCGTCATCAACGACAACATCAGCCACAGAAAATACACTTAGATCTTTGGGTTGCTTCATTGATTTGCAAACATCAAAGCGCACCACTTCATCATTTATTCGGAATGAAAGCTCATTAGCTCTCAAATCTATGAGCACACTTCCCGTAGCAAGGAAAGGGCGTCCCAAGATTATGGGAACCTCTGAATCTGCTTCGCAATCCAAGATGACAAAGTCTGCTGGAAATATGAATGAAGATACCTTTACCAAGACATCGCATAGAATACCAACCGGTCGTTTTACCGACCTATCCGCCATAACAAGCTTCATATTAGTTGGTGTAGGATCTCCTAACCCCAACTTCTTGTAGATTGATAATGGCATCAAGTTGATGCTGGCTCCTAAGTCACATAATGCTTTAGCAAAGTCCAAAGATCCGACGGTGCAAGGAATAGTGAAAGCTCCGGGGTCGGCCTTCTTCTGAACTATGGATCGGGTAGCTATTGCACTACAATGATGCACATCTTCTTTCAGCTCATAGCTTGCTGCCCTCTTCTTAGTCAAAAGATCTTTCATAAACTTTGCATACCCAGGCATTTGTTCAAGTGCCTCTACCAATGGGACATTAATAGTCAGCTGTTTCAACATGGTCATGAACTTGCTGAACTTAGTGTCATCGGCCGCCTTCTTCAATCTTTGTGGAAAAGGAGGTGGTGGGTATGGAAGTGTTCTTTCCATGGCTTTCTTCTCCTCTTGCTTCCGTTTATTATTTTTTTCAGGCTGCACGTCACTAGGCAACACGTCCTTGACGTTGGAAGTGGATATTGCGGCGTCTTCCCTAGTGGCGTCACTAGGTGTGGCGTCCATGTCTGCTGTTCCGTCAACTACTCGCTTGCCTTCTGCTGAAGTTTCCAGCACCTTACCACTCCTCGTAGTAATGGCCATGCATGACCCATCATTCCTTGGGTTTTGCACAGTATCGCTAGGCAAGGTGCCGGCTTTTCTTTGGTTGAGTGTTGCTGAAAGTTGACTGAATTGCTGCTCTAGTTGCTTGATAGAAGTGGAATGAGAATCAACTAATTGCTTCATGGAGGCCAAATCGTCAATCACCTCCTTAACTCCCGCGTTTGTTGTTTCCACTCCTTTCAATAACTTAGCCATCATATCTTCCATAGAATTAGATGTGGTGGTCTCACGTCTACCAGGGGGAACGTACAAACCACTATTTTCATTATTTTTCTTCCAACTACCTTGGTCTTTACCTCCAGATTTATCATAATAGTTCCGACCTTGGTTTCCTTGGGCATTCCCACGGAAACCCCCCTGATTGTTCAAGTAGTTGGCCTCCTCTTCCGAATCAGATTCGTCTCTTCCTTTTGACGCAATAGCTTTCACTTTTTCAGTCTTCCCTAATAGATGCTTTGTAAGAAGATCCATTTGGGTTTTCATGTGCGCCATATCTTGATCACGTTCTTCTTCTCTTCTTCTTTGATCTGCAGACATGCCAATAGATAAAGTGGGGCTTGCTACCTCAGAATCCCTGGTATGCCAAGCTCTACTTTGTTTCGTCATACGATCTAGCATGTTACTTGCTTGACCAAAGGTGAGGTCCATGAAAGAACCTCCAGCTGCGTTGTCCACCACTGGTTTAGTTACTGAATTCAAGGCTCTATATAAGATCTCCATGAGGTGAACATTAGTCATGTGATGGTTTGGGCATCTCGCTAGCTTTGTCTTGAACCTCTCCCATGTTTCGTGAAGAGCTTCAGAGGGAAGCTGACGAAAGTTGTTGATTTCATCTCTCAATTGAGCCCTCTTGGATGGCGGAAAGAATCTTTCTAGGAAAGCGTCTCTCAATTGCCTCCAATTTGTAATAGAATCAGGAGTCAGCCCATTCAACCATAATGTTGCCTCCCCAGACAGAGACAATGGAAATAGACGTAACCGAATAGCATTCTGACCAACTCCAGGATTGTCAAAAGACTTGCATGTAGAAATAAAGTTGATGAGATGCATATTCGGATCATCGCCTGCTAGTCCACCAAATAATCCCTTGAGTTGCAATAACTGAATCATGGTGCTAGTGATGTTGAACTTGGCTCCGGGCGCTAATGGTGGTGGAATTATAGCTCCAGTGGCTCCGGCACCATCAAGATCATCATCATCATCGTCGAAAGCTGGTTGCAAAGGTTGGCGATCATATCTGTACCGAGCTTGTCGACCTCGTCTGTTGGCAGGTGTTGCCAAATCAGCGCCATGCCTTGGGTTGATCAACTCGTCATCTCCTAAATCCTCATCGTCAGGATTTGTTGCTCGTCCAGGATTATCAATGTTTTGTTGTTGGACTTGAGCAGCGGCAAGAGCAGCTAATCTTGCTTGCTCGTGTTGAGCAGCCATCCTGTCGATTTCCGCTTGTGCTTCCATTCTTCTAATTCGTTGCGGTTCCGGATTGATTGGTAATAACGGTTGACCAGAACTTCTAGTATGGGGCATGCACTAAAAGAAAAACCTGCAATAAACAAAAACAAAAACTAAACGTAAAAGTACGAGAATCTTTGACCAAAGGGTCTAGTAATTTTCACGAACTTGATTGACACTTGTATTCCCCGGCAACGGCGCCAATTTTTGATAACGCTCAATCTACAGCTCTCGTAGGAGTGTAAAGCGGTCGTTAGCAAATATAGAACCCAACTGGGTTGGGTATCGATCCCACAGAGAATAGCTTGGCCAACAAGCAAGAGAAATTACTAGACTTTTAGTGCAAGTCTCGTAGGAAAGGGGGGATTGTAGTATGTAACCAAAACAAGAATGTAAGAACTGAAAATAGCAAAATAAAGAGAGATTGTCGCGTGTGTTGTAAACAATGAGAATTGAGGCGTTGGGGTTATGTCCACCTTCAGAAGTATACGTCTCTATTGGCTATGAGTGTGTAGAGTCTTGACATGCAATTGCTTATAGAGAATTGTAGTCGATGGTAAATCCAAGCGTCTCTCGACCTAAACAAGGACTATTTCACTTTAACTCTCTCGAGCTTAAAGCGTGTCTAACTGTACGAATTCTCCAAGAGGTTAGTCCAGGTACGGCACTAGCTTTTTAATAGGAAAGGGTGTCCTACTACCTTGACATTATCTCTTTTCCAGACAAATAACTTTTCTCTCGAACAAGTTAAATGTTAGCCTGGCGTTGGTCTATGCGTCTTCTTTTCTAGACAAATAACCTTTCTCTCGAACAGGTTAGATGTTAGAATGGCGTGTTCTTGTGTTTGAACCGCAAAGAATGTGGATTTAGGATGAAGAGAATAATGATATAAGCAATATACGTGTCTTGAACTCACAATCTCATAGCAATAGATAGTAACTCATTCGGCTTCCATAACCCCAACTAAGAGGTTTAGTTACCCATGAATGCGTAGGATATCACGTTTTGCATGGTGAATGGCGTGTGAAAGAGGTGTTAGGCGTGTGGATTTAGTGATTCCGTAGCAAGTAACGATTCTCTTGTTGTGGAATTTAAGAGTTGAATGTTTGTGGTGGAAGATGAGAGGGATGGAAGAAAATTAAATTGTTGAGTTGATTATTGCAGAAGTTCTCCAAAATCTCTAACATGATAGGGTATTTATAATACTCCTATCCTACTCCTACTAGACTACTAAAATAAATAACCAAATCCTAATATACTAATGAAATCCTTGACCCAAATGTACTAGGGTAAGGTTACAAAATTATAATCCAAATAGAATAATGAAACACATAACCTAATTGCACTAGGTTAATGTATTATGGCAAAAATCCAGCTTTGTGTCTGTAAGTCCCCAAAGTCTTCAGAAATGCTGTTTTAGCCCGGGACAGATTTTCCATGCAGCAGATTTAGTCCTTTATGCGTCCAGCTCCTTTCCATCTCGTTTGTGAGCTTTCTTTTGCGTCAAGTAAGCCATAAATTGTTGTATTTTGCATCATTTATACCTGAAACTTTCCTAATCACATTTGTTAGCTCATTTATAGGAAAAAGGACTAAAAGTGTATGAAATAGATAATTAGTTCTCAAAACTAGGCTAAAATATGGGCAAATTATATTGATATAGGCGCGTAAATTCGCCTATCATCAACGTGAAAGTGGAGTTCGAAGGAATAACACTGGAAACCACGCTAGCCAATGTGGGTGTCTATATGACCGGTAGATTTGAGTCCTCCATATTATATACATTATTTCTTATGTTACCTTGATTATGTAGGGAGGTTTGAGTCCACCATAAAGGCATATACGGTTATGGATATTCTCTGGTTCATGCGGCTACATGTACTGGGGCCCTTTTAGCTATGGAAAAGCTGGGCCCATATAGCCCGTGGGTGCCTTATTTTATGATGGTTATCCTACATAGCTATAACTTTCTAAATTTGGTACCCAAAACATTACACGGTGCTCATGACCCCAAAGGACTATAAGCTAACCCATGACTAATATCTGTAACTGAGCACTGTATAATATACTGTATAAATACAGAATAAAAAAGGCTGAAAGGCCATAAGGTTCAAATATCTAATAAAACATAACATCTGAACTATGGTATATCAATACCAAAACAACTAAAATAACTGTCTGAACATGCTATAGTCTAAAATCCTCTAAACTGTCTGAATAAGGAGTTGATGGGATATGTCCCCAACTAACTCCAACTGCTGAAATAAACTAAGTACTGAAAGAATGAAATAATTTAATAATAATATCTTCGAATGATGAGGACTCACTGCTAGTCTGTCTGCTGAACATCTGATCTACTAAGGATGCTCTGGATCTCGTACTTCTGAACCTATGGTCTAAGACACCATAGTGTAGAGAAAAGTATACGTTAGTACATGGAAATATACTAGTATTCAAGTGAGGTAAGGTTGAATGCAAGGGTTCATATGCATGAATAATACTAACTAACTGCGTAACATGAATGTGAGAATACATGCATGAATATGTAACTGTTAGTGAGATCATGACAACACTGATTACTGAGTCTGAATACTGATAACATAGATTTCTAATAACTAATATAACTAATGCTGACCGACTGTGGTTGACAATCTAGGTTCTGATGGAACTAGCTGAGTTTTGTACTAAGCTGAGTAACTGTATCTGACAGTCCTGAGTTTTGTAGAACTATCTGTGTTCTATTACTAAGACTGAGACTGAGACTATAGGAAGTAATCATCTAACCAACATACCCCTAATAAGCTATTATATCTGAGTTGGGATCTAATATGTAACCCAAATTGGAAAAGTGTCAATACCGCGCCACTGGTAAGGACAAGCTGTGACTAACCCTCATCTAACAGGTACTCTAACAAGAACGGTGGGACCCTCATCTAACAGGTTGAGCCACCTCATAGATCCTTATCTAGAAGGTTTAATGTCTCAACCTACGCTGGCTATGTAGTTCTGGAGCACAAGGATTGCTTCTAAGAATCACACCCTCTACTATCAGGTGAGTTCCCATCCTTGGGATTACTCGGTGCTGAATCCTACTCCCATCTGAATAGACACTAAACTGAGTGTACTGGACTGAGTTCACTGAATTCCATTGACTAATGGAATATTATTGAATTCTATTATCTGACTGAGTTAATGAGATTACTAAGTTTTCCTAAGTTCCACAACTGACTAAATTCTAATGATCATGGCTTGACTGAGAGTATCATAAAAACTGACACTGGCTCTAGGCATACAGCTAAATTATCAGGTACAAGTACCTCCAGGACTTGATAGCATAAAACTGGCAAGACATAACACTTCTTGACACATAACCATAGTCCACAATTCATAGTACTATCATAGGGGATTTCATAAAGCACTTGTTATTCATAATCTTGTTCATGTAGAGGAATGCATTCAAATATATCATGGTTTCACAATTCTAGTCTCATGGACATTCCATTAAACAATTTCAATGTATAGCAATAGCATGGGAGTTATTTTGAACATAAGGGTAAAGCATGAATTCATCATTTAGGCCCCAATGAGTCATAATGCATAATTCTTGTCCTCTTAGGCATTTTATCAAACACCTTTCACGTATAACTTAAGGCATATGTATAATCATTAAATTAATACATCATAATTCCACAAAAACAACTCAATTGATAGGTTTTCAAGCCACATGCTAACTAAGATTCATGAAAACACATTAAAGATTCCAACTTGGGAATCATACAATAACATCAAAATTATTATAATCAAGCCACAATATAAACATTACAATTTATAATTTAAAATTGGATTTTTGGTCTTCATGGATGAAAGGAATCCATGAATGAATACTTGACATACCTTGGATGGAAGATTCTTGAAGATTAACGGTGGAATACCTTGAATTTCAATCTTCTATAAAAACCCTAGACTTGTTCTTGAGAGTATTTGAGAGAAACAACAATAATTTGGCTTCAAAATGGCTGAATCTCGTGTTTTTGGGCTTATATGAGGATGGAAAATTGACCCTTTTGCCCTTAAACATTCGGGGCTGAAGCTGAAATTTTTGGCCCAGGGGGAGTTACCAGGGTGGCGCCCTGCTTAACCCGAGGGACTAGCTAGGGCGGCACCCTGCTTATCCCGAGGGACTAGCCAGCGCGATGCGGGCTAATCTCCCCGAGCTACTATTTTGGGCAACCAAATATGCCCTTACGCTATTCTAAAAATTTTGAAACTTACCCTAGATGTACTATTGACTTTAACCATCGTGACGTATCTTGAAAATTGACAAACGAATGTCGGGAAGGTCATGAAATAATTCCTCAAAGTTTGGAGGCTTAAAATGAGACTAAGTATTGAACACTTAGCTAAAATTTTCTAAGTGTTGGACCTTCTATAGAGCTTTAAAGAGTTAATTTGACTAAGACTTTTATGGTGTCTTACAATAGCCCATGTTAAGGTTTCCAAAGTTCATGCTAAGCCTTGTTCCCTATCCTAGTATGATATATATATATATATATATATATATATATATATATATATATATATATATATATATATATATATATATATATATATATGTATGTATGTGTGTGTGTGTGTAATACCCTGTATATTTCTAAGCTAGAAAATGAACCATTGTTCCTACGCATGAAACCTCCTATACTGTGATTCATGTTTGAGTACATGAATTAGGACAGGCATCCTAGTGATAATAGAGCTTATGATGGGTTAAGCATGTTCATAAGAGTCACTTAGAGTAAGCCAAGCTAAGAATTTTTGAATCCACCAAATTTTCGTGTGTGATTTCACATAGGTCATCTTTGAATGATAATAACTTAGTTTATAGGTGGCATTTTGTCAGATTCATAATCTTCAAATTTTAGAGAATTGAATAAGCTTTCCGTCGATACCAAATTCACCTAAAACGGACACCCGGTGAAGAAGTTATGGCAATTGAAAGTTTCAGCAGTGTCATTTCAGTCAGTGGTGCATCGCACCATAAGCCAAAATGAAGGTTGTTAATTTTTAGTGTCTCTCCACGATTCCACCACGTCGCGGTGACTTTTTAAGTCATAAACAAGTGGAAACACAATGTCTCCGCGTCGCGCTAGGGGCCCAAATCGGGAAAGTTTTACAGAAATTAAAAAATGCATCTAGAGGGGTATTTGGGTCATCTTCCCACCCCTATATGAGCTTCTAAACACGGAATTAAGCTGTTAAAACATACTCTTTTTCATCAAAATCCTCTCAATAAAACATTATGGTTTCAATTGGGGATTCATGTTCAAGCAAATTCTACCATCAAATTCCAAGAATCTCTCTGTCAATCTTCACTAAATCAAGAACTAAGGTATGCGTGTGTTCATTCATGGACTGCTTTCATCCGTGAAGTCCAAGAACCCTATTTTAACTATATGCCATGATTTTTTTTATGTTTTGATTTGATTGTTGATCTTGTTTATGTGCTGAATGATGTCAAGATAGAATCTTTATAGGTTTGTATGAAACTAGGATGGCATGTTATTGAAATATATGAACTTTGGGTGATTTGGGTGGTTGAATTCATGAATTGACCTATGCCCAAAGTGGTGCATGCAATGCAAGGTGTTTGATAAAATACCTAAGAGACTAGAAATCATGTATTTTATCTAAATAGAACTTAAAAGACAAGACCATGCTCTATCCCTTATGACTCAGCATGAATTCCATGCAAATTGTCATGTATTGTTGTTGTACTATGGAATGCTCATGAAATTAGAACCATGCAAGTATGTATATGTTATATGCAGTATATTTCATGTTCAAGAATATGATAACTATGTGTAGTATGAAATCCCCTATTTATGGTATTATGAATTGTGAATGTTATTCTTACGGTCAAGTCAGTCATGTGTGTCAGTTTCTTTCCATCGAGTCTTGGGGGTACTTGTACCAGAAAAATATAGTTGTATGCCTAGAGCCATGTCATGTTTTCACGATACTCTCATTCAAGCCATGATCTATAGAAATCAGTCAGTCATATGACTCAGAAAAACCCAGTAATCTCAGTAATATTAGTGCTCAGTAACCTCAGCAACCTTAGTATTCACAATTAATCTCAGTAACTTTAGTACTCTCAATCAATCCTCAGAACTCAGTATATTCCGTCAGTCATCGGAATCCAGTAAACTCATTTTAGCTTTGCTAAACAATCCCACTAACATCAGTTCAGTTAATCAGTTCAGTTCAGCTAATCAGTTCAGTGTCTTTTAGTTAGGAGTAGGATTCAACACCGAGTGAACCCAAGGATGGGGACTCACCTGCCATAGTCAGAGGGTGAGATTCCTAGAAGCAATCCTTGCATATCAGAACTACGTAGCCAGCGTAGGTTGAGATGTCCCTACCCATAGGGCTAATGCATCTCTTTTGAGTTTACCTGATAGTTGGGCAGACGGAATGAGCTCCTAAAATCAGAAAAGGGTTACTCACATGTTGTCTCTACCCGTGGCACTGTATTGACACCCTTCCAATCAGGGTAAAGATTGAACCCCACCAGTTCAGTTCCAGGGCATGTCGGTTAGATGATTACCTCCCACAGTCTCAGTTTTAGTCTCAGTCTCAGTTTTAGTAATAAACTCAGGTAGTTCTTCAGAATATCAGGACTGTTAGATACAGTCAACTCAGATACAATATGGAACTCATCTAGTTCCACTATATTCAGGACTGTAAGATATAGTCAGTCATGTTATCATTATTACCAGTTCTCTGAACTCATATTACCTGTATCCATCTTCATGACTGTCAGATATGGTCAAGCATATCAGTTTTTCATATTCATGGCTGCCAGATACAGTCAATCAGATTAATACTTTATAATTAGACTGTCAGATACAGTCGACCAGACCATTCCTTCATAATCAGGACTATCATACACAGTTATTTTTCAGTAACATAGCACTAGTCCCTCAGTATTAGTTCCTTATTTATTAGTGATTGTCAGTAAAGTAATGATGTCAGTATTCAGACTCAGTAGTCAGTATCATCATGAGTTTAGTTATAGTTTCTCATGTATGTATGTATTCTCACGTTCATATCAGTCAGCATTGTTCATGCTTATAACCTTTATATTTAGCCTACCTCACTCATATACTCAGTATATTTAGTCATACTGATGCATTTGTGCTATGGTGCTTTCTCTTATGTTATAACATAGGTTTAGAGGAACGAGCTGCAAATTAGCAGTAGATTCCAGTATCAGCAGTCAGAGTTAGAAGTAAGTCATCATATTTTAAGGACACGATGATTTCATTGCTATTGCAGTTTTCAGTTTATTTTAGTAGTTGGATTTAGTTGGGGACATGTCCCATCAACTCCTTATTCATACAGTTAGAGGCTTTCCAGACTATAGCATGTCAAACTGTTATTTCAAATTTGGTTTGGTAGTATTATACCATTTTCAGATATTTTTCTTGTCAGATGTTTATTTAGTTGAACCTTATGGCCATTCAGTACATGTCTCTGCATTTTTATGTTATATTATGCAGTATACAGGTACAAATATCATTCATGAGTTAGTTTGTGATCATTTGGGGACATAAGCACCGTGTAGCATTCCATTTCAGAAAATTGGGGTGTTACAAACTTAGTATCAGAGCTCATGGTTCAACAGTGTCCTAGGAAGTGTGAAAAGCCGTATCTAGTAGAGTCTTATACATGCATGTGTTGTGAACTACACTTATGTGCAGGAGGCTATGAGATGTTTTAGACATAGTTTCCCTTATTTCATGTCTCAGATCGTGCTATAGAAAAGTTTTCTAAGAAAACTCATATAGATTCTCGTCATGCTCCACGCATGTTAATTCCACCTTACTTTCAAGGTAACAGAAACAGTGAAGCTCAAAGTTCTAGAGATAGAGTTCCTTAACCAGTCCCAGTATATAGTTATGGGATTGCCCACAGACTCAGAAATAACCCATCAATCCCGTTATGTTCCAAGTCGTACAGATTTTATTCATAACCATGAGAACTCATTCACGAACCCAATTTTAGATATGTCATTAGATCGTTTCTCAGAATCCTATAACGACGTAGACCTAGAATTTTTAAGCATAAACTCAGGAGTTAACCGTGGTAGAGTTGGGATAGAATCTTTAGATGACCATCTTGCTGAAAACCCTATAGATGAAGAATGCAAGCCTCTTAAAACTTATTTGTCGTATAAAGAAGTCCTATTTGTTGGAGAAGATATTTCTGAAGAATATCCAGGTTGGATAATGTTCTTTGATAGGGCTTATAAGTTTAATGGAGTCGGTATTGGGGCAGTACTAATTTCAAAATTAGGCCAGCATTACTCGATCTCAACAAAGCTCAGATTTTTATTCACTAACAATATGGCAGAGTAAGAGGCCTGTATTAATGGTCTTAGAATAGTTGTTGATACAAACTTACTGGTATTGTTGGTTAGGGGGGATTCAGATTTTGTAGTTCATCAAGTACAAGGTGAATGGAGTGTCAAAAACATAGTCTCTTCCATATCTAGAATGTGTGTGAAAGAGTTGCGCAAGAGGTTAATCAAGGTTAAATTTAAACATGTCTCGAGAACTCAAAATGAGTTAGCAGATGCATTGGCAACCTTGTCCTCTATGATTACATATCCTGATAAGAATTTCATAGATCCTATCAAGGTAAATATACATGACCAGTTGACATACTATCTTCATGTAGATGCAGAACCAGACGACAAACCCTAGTACTACAACATTAAAAAATATATCAAGGAAGGAGACTATTTAGAGGGCATAATCAGTATTTAGAAGAGAACACTTCAAAGATTGGCAAATCACTTTTTCCTAAATAGAGAAATCCCTTATAGAAGGACTCTAGATTTAGGGTTGTTAAGGTGCATCGATGCTCAGGAGGCGATCAGGTTAGGCAAAGAAATACATAGGGCATGTGTGGGACGCACATAAATAATTTTGTTTTGGCAAAGAAGGTTATTTGAGTTGTCTATTTCTGGATGATAATGGAAATAGATTGCATTTGCTTTGTGTGAAAATGTTATCTGTGTTAGATTTATGGTGATTTGATTTATGTTCCACTAAATGAACTCAATGTGATAGGTTTTCCTTGGTTGTTTGAAGCTTGGGGCATGGATATCATCAGTCTTATTGAGCTAGTTGCATCAAATGGACATAGGTTCATCTTGGTAGCTATTTATTATTTCACCAAATGGGTAGAAGCCTCTTCGTACAAGTACATAACAAAGAAAGTGGTGACAAATTTTGTTTACAATAACATAATTTATTGATTTTGAGTTTCGAAGTCAATTACAACAAATAATGAAGCTAATCTCAATAGTAGCTTGATGTATGAGATATGTGAGAAGTTTAATATTACTTATTGTAATTCCACTCTTATCGTCCTCAGATGAATGGAGCAATTGAGGCTACCAACATGAACATCAAATGGACAGTGTGGAAGATGATTGATAACTATAAGCATTGATACAAGAATTTGTCATTTTCCCTCCCTGGCTATCACACCACCATTAGGACTTCTACTGGAGCAATAATTTATCTTTTAGTGTATGGAATGGAAGAAGTGTTACCCGCAGAAGTAGAGATATCATCTTTGAGAATCATACAGAAAGCTGAGGTGAGTGATGCCAAATGGATTCAAAATTGATATAAACAATCGATGTTAATTAACGATAAGAGTATGAACGCAGTTTGTCATGGTAGCTTTATCAGAATAGAATGGTCAAAGCTTTCAATGAAAATGTAAGATTGAGATATGTCAAACTGGGACAATTGGTGTTAAAGTGTATATTTCTGCACCATAATGAATCTAAGGGAAAGTTCGTACCTAACTAGCAAAGGCTTTACATAGTGTATCGAGTACTAACAGGTAGAGCATTGATCCTAGCAGAAATGGATGGTAAAGTGTGGTTGAAAGCTATCAATGTAGATGCTTTTAAGAGATACTATGTCTAGAAGCCTTTATCTATTTCTTATGTAATGTTTTTCTATCTATGGAATGAAACTACGAATGACCTAGTTCCCTCGGGGCAATACATAGGAAACACAAATCGGGTTTGGTCTCTTAACTAACAATTTCCCAAAATCTCTCTTTGATTGTAACGTGAACTACGTTTGACTTGAATTCTTTGGTGGATACTTAGGTGGCCCATATTGGCGTTGGTCATATTGGAAGAAAACTTAAAATTTCCCCTTTTTATTTCATATGTAGTGAACTACGTTTGACCTGATTCCTGTGGGATACGTAGGCAACTCACTGAGGGTTCGACCTCTTAGTTTTAAATTTTATCAAGTGTATTTCATGAACAATGCTTGTCCTGATTCCCTTAGAAGGATACGTAGACAGCCTATACAAGGATTATATCATCATCATGGAATGTCAAAATCTCTCTCAAGTCAAGACTGAGACGGTTTTAGGGGTATTATTTCAAGAAGTTATTGAGAAGACATTAGAGATATTAAAGAGTGTGGGTTCATCCAAGTAATAAAAAATGGACATTCACTTTGGATAAAAGATATCCGCATTGTTTCAAATATGTCACAGTTCCAAGTTTTGCAGAATTTCTTCTACCATAATACATATTTGCATATTTTATTTATCAAGTTATTTATTACCCTTATTTATCTTTTATTTTAAATAATTTTCAATCAAATATTTTCTTATTATCCATTGGCTGAGAATTAGAGTAGATGGGGTTTTGAGTCCAAATCAGGTCGAAAGCACGAAGTATCAAGAGCCAGACCTTTAAAGTCTACAAAAATTAACCACCCCCTCCCCAAACTTAAAAAAATTCTTTAAGTGCAGGTTTTGAAGAATAGCAGAAGCCAAAAGTTAATAACATTTCCAGTCTTGTGAGGATTATACCTCGAACGATTTGAATTTCTCTTAAAACATTTAGGAGAAATTATGTCTTTGTAGAAATACTGATTAAATGATTTTGAAGATTTTACAAGGATTTCAAATGCACTTTACATGATTCTGGCTAGTCTACATAGATGCCTTTTAATATACTGCACAAGTGTTTTCGAATACTTAAAATGCACTATACATGGTTTTCAATTCCTTTCATATATACTCTAAATGTACCACACATGCACTACACAAATGCTTTAAAATATGTTAAATGCATTGCACGCGGCTTTAATGGCTCTGTATAAGCACAAACACATTGCATAATTGCTTTAAATTACTTTAAAATGCACAATACATGACTTTTAATTACTTTGTATATATGCTCTAAAATGCCTGCACATGCACTGCACAAATGCTTTAACATATTTGAGAATGTATTGCACATGGCTTTAATGGCTTTTGCATGAGCACAAATGTATTGCACAATCGCTTTAAGTTATTTTGCACTTTCCATGGCTTTCATTTCCTTATAAAATACTGCACAGTCACTTTAAGTTATTTTTCACTATGCACGGCTTTCATTTTCTTCTAAGGCACTGCACAATCGCTTTAAGTTATTCTGCACTACGCATGGCTTTCAATTCCTTCTATAGTACCACACAATTGCTTTCAAATACACTACACAATTGCTTTCTGATAACTGCACAAAAAATTTTGGATATACTAAAGAAATACTTAATAGAAATCCACTGCATAACTCATTGGATTAGGAAAAAGCCTCCACCCATTAATCATTTGTCTGAAAACATCTCATCTTCATAATTTACATAGTTTAAGGCCTCATTTTCATCGTCGAAAGGTATCATTCACATGAATCATCAGTCTAAAACTTTATTTATCATAAGTTTTGCATCCAGCTTCCAAGATTGCATTTGCATAAACTAACGTACGACAAGCATTATTTTTATTAATTTACTAAATACATTTACTGTTTATGTACTAATTGCATTGTCTAGTTTAAGTTTTGCAGGAACCTTAGCACAAATGTGGAACTATTTATAAGTAGCGAACTAGGACAAAGCAAGCGGAATGTCATGCATCCCTAGCAGTGTCGACGATTCAAAGTTCGACTCGACTCAATTTTTGAAAATTCTCGTGTAACTTTAAAACTTTTCACAAATCTGTTCTTATATTCTAGTGTCGTCAGAAATTTGAAACTGAGACAAAATTTTGAGATCTTCTCAAAATTTTAGCATAACATAACTTTTGAACTACATTCACTTGATTCTTGTAAAACTCGGGATATGTAGGCGACTCAGAAACTAGGATTCGATCGAATTCATAATCATTATCATGCCATTCTAGCTTTGTCATTCCACCTTTTGGGTGTAGCCTTTCCAGAATTGGTCTAGTTTACCACTCGAAACAAAATTGGTTTACGTCTTCTCCCAAAGACTCTTTCATCATCTTTAGTTTAAGAGGGACAAGTTTTTTACACCCAATGTTGGCTCTCCTTTTTCATAAAATTAATTTTCCGATGCTTAGGATTCTAGAATATTTTTGCAATATATTTACCTATTTTTAACTTTAACAGTTTGAAAATGATATTTTTCTTACCTTTACTATTAAAATACTAATATCATATCTTATAATTAGTTCGAAAAAAATAAATAATAAATTTATTTTAAATTATCATTTCACTATTTTTCAAAAATAAATAATTAAATATATGTTAGAGTATTAACATAATCCTTGCTATTTTTTTTCCCAAACTTACTCTATTTTATTTTTATTTATTTACTTTCGAACTATAGCTAAATGAATTTTAAATATAACATATGTACATGATTAAAATTGTGCACTTGTGTATAAGTACCTATATAAAATACGCATGTATATGTATGTGTGTGTGAATATATACGTATACTTTTGGAAAAATCAATTAGAACAAAATAAGCATCGTTGAATAAGTCAAGTAAAATTAGTTTGGAAGAATTAGATTAATTAACTTATGCGTTTGGGTCAATTTCTTTAATTAATTTCAACCCTTAAAAAACTTAACAAATTAGCAGCCCACAGATCCAATTTAAGGCCTCCCCCAAAAATCAGCCGATTGCAAGCCTAATTGAACCTTGACTCGACCCAAACCCAATTAAACCCTCATCTTTCTCCTCTCTCAATCTCACATTTGTATCTAACCAGAACTCAACCAAAAATGTTGACACTTTCCTTTCTCTTCTTCTAATTTGATCCTTTTGTTTCTATCTGAGATTAGGGTTTTCCGAGAATTCAAAATTTGAATTCTTGGAGCCTCCATTGAGAGCTGTTGCAATGCCCCTCTAATTCGGCTATAAAATGAACCTTTGAGCTTCCATTTTGTCATCAAGGATCACCAAAAAATGCTATCAAAATTGGCATTAAAACATCAGTATACTATTACTCTCGCCCTCTTTCCAAGTTCGGGTGCAAGTCTGAGTTTGAGTTTGAGTTTTAGTATCCGACGAGAAAGCCTTAGATCGCTGCCACACATAAGGTAAACTCAATCCCATATTGACTACATTGTACGTAGTTTGTAAGTTCTTAACTGTGTGTTGAGTATGGATATTACCGCTTTAGGCTATTTGATTTTGGGTGTGAATACATAAAGCAAAGATAGTTTTTCTGGTCATTTATTTATATATATCATCAGATTATGTGTTTGTGAGATCTATCTTAAATAAAATCCTATGAGGTTTGCTTTTTTATGGAATTGGACGCCTTGTTTTGTTGGCCACGAATGTGAACTTGAAGGGGTATATCTTGCGTAGTTGTGTGTTGTACCTACTTGACAGTAGGTTAGTAGATTATTCAAACCCTTTAATGATCTCGAAATAGATTCCATGAAGTGTTAAATATTTTGGTATATGTTCAAGTGGACTATTAAAGGTTATTTTGATCTTGGTTTGGATGCTTTAAGATAATAATAATTAATTAGCTATGTATATGCTTAGTTTTTATGTTAGCATGATCCCGACAACCTCTTTTTGTTATGGAAAGGAATTTTTAAAGGATTAGGACACATATCAGTTTACTATATACCTTCGCTGCAGAATTTTTCTCTATTGATCATATGCCATGTTATGAATGTTTCTTTTGATCTTTATAACTTGAATAGGTAATGATAGGCTGATCATTTTCTAGTTATTCATACCCTCTTTCGGTCCTGTTCGATTTCTATACCTTTTGTTGTATTGATAGGTTGATCCTTTTTCATGTCATGGATATATGTTCTGAAACTTTTTGGCAGCTCTCCATTTTCTGAAGTTTTTTTTTAAGAAAAAAACTATGAATCTAATTTGATTGAATAGTCAATGTGAAGGTTGTTTTTAACTAGTTTGAACAACTTTTTCTATGGCTAAGCAAGTACCATCTTGTTTTCATGGGTAATTAGCTTAAATAATGATACTGGTTTAGGCTCTCAAACTAAGGTAAATAAGTTAGAGCTTTTAACTCCAGAAAAATGGTTGACAAGAATTAATGTTATTTAGAGGAGTTTGTTGATTAACTTGTCCAATATGTAAGTTCTTATCTTGTGATTAAAGTTATTTATTTGGTTCTCTCCCTCCCTTCTTTGTTCTTGTTTTAGTAAGATTGCTTCATACTCGTCTTTGTATGAATTATTTATTTTTTCTAGGGCTCCATTGGATATGTTGTTGTTTTCGTGTGATCTTGTTTTGTTATTTGCGGAGATTTGAAATATGTTTTTCACGCTATGATCAAGACCTAGTAATTAGTGATGGAATAATTTTGTGATTATTGTAGCTTTATCAAAAATGTTTTTGGCAAAGTAGATACCATTTTAGTGAAACTTCAGAGTTTAATTTTTGTTCAAGAAGTGAACTAGGTATTTAAATACACGTAACATAATAAGAAAGTATTTATCTGTTAAGACATAGTCAAAAGCTTGCAAACCAAATGCCCATTTTTATGTAGGCACATTGACCTTTTCTTGTGCTAAGTGTAGTTAGTATACTCTTTAAGTTTCCAACTTTGATAAAATATTTTTCTTGGACTTAGTTTGTCTGTATTGTGAGTTTTTGAATAGACCATCTAATGTAACAGTGTGCATAAGAGATTGGTATTCTCAGTATTTGTATGTGTAGAATAGCCCTATGTTCGGCCACAACGATTAATCTTGGTATAACATTTTGTCCAAGTTAAATCTTTCCGTATATGTATCCAGTAGTTTTAAATCTCCTTGCCTTAGCATCTTGTTTTGAATTTATCCTCCCCTTATCAAGAATTTTTATCTCTCTAATCCTTTTTTTCTTTTTATTTGACATGTGCTCGAGAGCGCGTTTGGAGTCTGATGTTGGGCGTATTTACACCCCTAAGAACCATAATTTACCCATATTTTAGGCTAAGTTTGGAGGATAAAATATATAATTCCTGCACTTTTAGTCCATTTTCCTGTAAGTGAGCTAACCTATGTGATTAGCATGTTTTCAGGTATTAATGATGAAGATTTCAGCACTTTGTGGACCTTTGGGCAGCAAAGGAAAACTTCACATAAGAGGGAAGGAAGCTTTTGGAAGCTTATGGACTGAATGTGACGCATGACAAATTTGTCCCAGGCAAAAGCAGTATTTTTAAATACCTAGGGATGCAGCAGTAACTTAGTAGGACTAGGACAAGGATGTTATAAAAACCTTATTTGCTGAATTTTTCAGCATTCATTCGATTCCATTCATTCAATTATTATTCAGTTTACAAATTCTGTAAGTCTAACACAGGGAAAACACGCTCGAGTGGGGGCAACGGCAAAAGAGGGAAAACGTCATCCCTTTCTTGACGCCGCACCATCTTCATCGTGTTGATTCTTCTAGTTTTGGTATGATGATGATGTCTATTTTGATTTCCGTTGCACCCATGAGTAGCTAAACTTCTCTGTTAGGGTTATGGAAACCTTGTGAGATACTATCTATTGCTATGAGTTTGTGAATTCTTGATGTGTATACTACTTATATCATTACTCTCTTCGTTTTAATTGAATTCTTATGGTTGCAAATGTAGGAATATGCCAGTATAGCATTAACTTGTTCGAGAGAAAAGTTACATGTTTGGAAAAGAGAGTATGACAAGGAAATAGGGCTACCAACCCCTATTTACACGTTAATGCCTTAACCGGATTAACCTCTTGGAGAGTTTGTACCATTAATTATACACTTTAGGCTTGAGAGAGCTAAAGTGAAATAATCCTTGATGGTTGAGAAACACTAGGATTTACCATTAGAATACAAATCTCTATAAGTGCATGCATGTCTAAATTCCGCATTACTCATAGCTAATAGATACGTAGAACTTACAAGGTGGACATAACCCTAACTTATTATTCTCTGTGATTAAATCTTACTAAACAAAGCATTCCATCATTACTTTAATAATAGTAGTTCACGCCATAATCAAATCCCCCCTTTTCCGTAGAATTTTTGACCAACAGTCTACTAATAATTGCAACACTTAGTGACCAAGTATTCCCTGGGGGATTCGACACCCAACCCAGTTGGGTTCTATATTTGACAGCGACCGCTTGTACTCTTACGACAGCTGTAGTTTGGGCGTTATCAGAGTCTTGCGGCTTGACTCCATCTCTGTCCAAATCAGAGAAGCAAACAAATATCGCATTTTATATTTTGGTCTAACAGTCTAATGCTTCTTTCCCTCTTTCAAGCTTTCTTCCTTTGTAGATACTTCTTATTATTGTCATTTAACATTTTATACATTATTATTTAAAATTTGTGTTTTATATGTTCTTATTTGAGTTAGTGTGAATCTTTAAATATTGTAGCACATTTAATTGTTCCCTTTCTACCTTTTAGATTTTAAACTTAGCATAATCACTAGGCTTCGACATTTAATTTATATCATTAATAGGCTAAAATTTGGTAGGTAAAAGATATACCTTTTAGAATAGTTGGTCAAGTTATTAGAACAGTTTACGCTTTAATATGAAATAGTAGCTTACCTTTAGAATCAAGTTAGTTTTTCACTAATTAGAAAAATATCGGTTTAATAAAAATATAGGTTTCACGGTAGGCGAATTTATTATCGCTAGACTCGAAAATTGATTTTAGTTATTTTAGGTATGGTAAATTAATTCCCCTTTCTCATCAATAAAATTTCATTATTTTGCCAAATTAATTTCGCCCGGCTTTTTAGGATTTCAAATAACAAAAGTTTATTTTTATTGCATGAGCCTTTTCGGAATAAAAAATAAATTCTCAAGTTATTATAGATTTAAATAACTATACTTTTAGCTATTCATTTAGTCTAGGATAATTAATCTATTTTCATAAAATTTGATTTAAAGGAATTAAAAAGTTATTCTTTTTTTAGAATAATAAATGTGAAGTTTCTTAACTAACCTTTTTTTAAACTACTAATTGAAAGCCTTTTATATCTTTTAAGAGAAATGATTTGAAATAACTATGTTTCGACAACAATAAGATAGCATTATTTTTAGAAGTTAATTTTGATAATTTTCGAAAAGTGGGTGAAAGTTTTCTAATTTGTCTTATAAATAATTAGCATGTTTTACTTTAATAAGATATACATTCTTTATACCTAAGCTTATATTTATTCTTAATTCAATTTGATTTTTTCATCTAATCTAAGTTTGACCGGTTAACCGTAGTTAGCGGATCCTTTAGGGTACTTAATCTCTTTCCTTTAGGATAATTAGTACCTTTACCTAGAATCTTTTAAGTTAAGTAGACCTTAAAATGAAGTCTTTATTTTATTTTAATCTCATAGTTTATATATAATTGGTGTCATAATTCATCGTAGAACTAATTAGGTGACAACTTCTTTAATTTAATTAGAAATTTTCCAATATGTTGTATCTCGATTTGAAACGTGTTAAAATGGGGCATAAAGGCAGTAACATATACATTATAAAAGGGACAGGGATATCAAACCATGATGACCACATAGTTCGATGCGATCTTGCCTTCTCCACGTTTCGATTCAATTTTCTTTTCTAAATTAAAATAATTTTAGAGACTCGTGCTTATAATATGTTATGAAACAATAAGAAATAAAAATAAGATGAACAAGGGAGAGAAAGAGAAAGTAATTCTTATTTTCTTGAGATTAGGAATGGTTTACCATGAAGGAAAACTCTTTTATTTATAGAGAATAACTGACTTGATCCCAAAGTTAGGGTTCCTAACTTTTCTCCTAATAAACATACAAGTAGACATTCACTATAATACAAATATATTTATAACAAGTTTCTCAAAATATAATACTCTTAAGGGTTACTTACATTTAAGTATTTTTTAATACAACTCAATTTCAAAGACATCTCTTATATTTTATAAAATCAAATGCTTATGCCTTCTATGTTTATATTATAGAAATGTTATATTACACTACTTGTGAGGTATTAAACTAATTATGTCGAATATAATCACTAAAATGTAATTAAAATCATAAATTATAAGTTTTTATGTATTCTTTTTTTTTATGAAATTTAATAAGGACAATAAATATTTTTTTTATTATCTTTATTTGTACATCCAATTTAACAGAGAACACCTATTTTTAAAAATATATATTTCTCAAAAACTTATAAATAAGAAGTACATAAAAATAAATTAAAAATATAAAATATTTAGGGACAATGAATTAAGGATGACACAAAAATATTAAAATAAAATTGTGGCGACTCAAGTTTTAATTATTGAGTAGGGGTGACAAATATTAGATTAAGATTAAGGCGTTTGACTCATTTGTGAAAGTTGCCCTCGAAGTTTTTTATTTTACACTTAGCCCAAATAAAACCCTAATAACTAAAAATGAGAGAAAAAAAACATCCACTTACCACAGCAGAGGTGGCTCTTCTCTCTTGGCTCGGTTTTGCTTTGCGCCATTATTATTAAGAAAATCATAACTTGTGTTGCTTTTTCTTCTTCTCGTTATTGTTGTTGTTGTTGTTGTTGTTGTTATTGTATTTCACTACTTCTTTTTGCTTGAAAATTTTTGGACCAAAGTGTTTTCATATGTCATTGAAATTACTTTATAAGTGATTTTGGTAAGTAAATAGTGATTTTTAATTCAATTTCTCATCTGAGTATATTTGTTGATTTTTTAATAATTTACAGTAGCATATCCAACACATTTTGTATTTATTTACAACAGCTCTTGGATAATTTCCACTAATGTTAAAAGTAGTTCCAACATGTAAGTCATCTGTTGCAATAGATAGAAAATCTATTCAACATATGTGTAACGACCCATTCTATTGTTACTAAATTATCCACGATAAATTTATGAAAATTCTTGATTTTCATTTCAATTTTCAATCATAAATATATACTTGAGTCCAAATTAGCCATCATTTTGTTCATTGTGTCACCTCAAGCTTTTCGGCTAAGATTTAAGTCTTTTGATGTGTCTAGATAAACTCAAGCCTAATGAATTTAGTTATTCATGAATACTAATATCAATCCTTTAGTTTGAGAGTTCTTTAGGAGTGAATTAAGGTTGTACAATATCTGTAGCACAAAATTAAGTTGAAAATATTCTTACCGATAGAGTTCTAATATGATTTTCTACTAGGGTCAACTTCAAATAATCATGTCTCCTAGAATATATGGAGTTATCTTGTTGTTCTTCTTCTACATTCTAATTCCCATTCTCTTCATTTTTTCAACCACGTACACCCTTAACAGTGGGCTAGCTGAATCACTCAGATAAGAACGCAATACGACACATAACCTATCAAATTCAAGTTCTCCCGGCCCCCTTTCTAACAGAATAAATCCTTTCTCAATCTGAGTTCAGACTAAGAACTTATGACCATTTTACTAAGCATTGTCCGGATTGAAATAGGGCTTACCATCGTGGAGGAACCTACTCCGTTGTGGTAAAAATTCTTGACAACTTTTAAATAAATTTAGCCGTGTTTCAAGTCTAAAAACACCAAATTTCATTCTCTAACCCTAGATAGGTGATTTTTCAAAGTTTAGGGTGAACGTCCTTCGTTGTGGTAAATTTTTTCATCACCTTCTTTGCATTTTAATCCTTTAATATCCTTGAATCAATAGAAAAATCTTCAATGGTGAAATTTTGGGTTAGAATCTTTAATGGTGCAACTTAAATATGCTAAAACTTCATAATAGTGTTGAAAAATAATAGAAGATTCATATACATTTATCTTATGATAGAAGAGAAACCTTTGTTGATTCCTAACGTCCATTTGACATAGTTGTCTTAAGTCTAAGCTGTTTTACTATTTTTAATATATCATTAGCTAGTCATAAATTGAAACATCAAATCAAATCGAATCAAACTGACAAGAACCAAATCTGTGGTTTCTATTTTATTTGATTTTCTTTGGTTTTATAATTTGAAAAATTGGTTAAATTGGTTTGATTTCAATTTTGATCCAAAATCGATCCAAATCAACCATGAATACCCCTAGTTTCAGCTACAAAGGTTGTAGGTTTTTGGACCTCTATATTAAGAAGTTGAACACAAAGGCGGGGACAAAAATTCTACATGCTAGCCAAGGTGAAAGAAAGGAAAGCTCGTGACTTGAATTAAGTGAAAGCATTATTAAGGAAGAAAATGTCATAGTTTTCTTGGAGGAGCTCATATTAGACAAAAATTGTAAACTTACTTCCATAAACTCTTAAATAAGAGAGGGACAGGGACATAGTCTTTTGGGATATATTCTTTCAGGTTTTATTGGCTCCATCCATTTTTTATCTGCAAACTGGCTCACCTTAACTTATTCTTTAATCACATCTTGAAGAATATGATATAAAGTTTTCATAAGAGTTCAATTATCATACTAAAAGCTTAGGTCATCATCCTAGTCTACCACTAAATTTGATTCAATGAGGTTCCCCACTTTTATCATCTTCCTCCAAACAACAGAGACATCCCTGTATTGAGCAATTGTTGGATCCAATTTCTTACAATATTTATTCTCCATAAAAGATCTCCTTGAGAAAAAAATACAAATATCTTACATGTTCAAAGTATAGAAAAACAACTTACAGGGATAAAAGGTGTCAAATACGTCTTCAATGAAATTTTGGTGACATCCTGATCAACCAAGATTAAAGGCACTTAAATATTTTGTTTAAGTTAATTATGAATCAAATTATCATTTTTAAAACTTGTTAAGCTTTTTCAAAATATAGAAAAATCCAAATCATTAATTTTCCATCTAGTTTAAAAATAAATCAGTTTTCAAAAACTTTTCCTCCCTCTTTGTTTCACTCTCAACAGTCGTTCCCTTCTATATCTCTTCCCTTCTCATCGCAGTTGTTGGCTTTGAGAATATTAGATCAGCGATGTGACTCTTCTTCGGTAATGTCAACCTCCGACAACCTCAATATCGAAGCCTTCTTCATTTATACCATCGATTTTTTTCTTCTCTAAGGTAATTTTTTCTCTTTATTTGTGTAATTTGATTATTTGTCCTTTTACCTAGTTGCTACATGTTTATTTTGGGATATGGGGATGATTGATACGTTCCAATACTTTCGTAAGGATTTTGGGAGAGTTTGAGGTTTCTAGTGGCTTTGAAAGTCCTATAGTTGACTTTGGTCAATATTTGATATTCTTAATGTCGGATGACAATTTGGACAGTTTCATTAGACCTAGAATATTGAATTTGGGTTAGTAGTGCAGTTGATTTGGATTTTAGACATTTAGTTTCGATTTTGACTCTCAATTTGGAAAAATAGTGAAATTTGCCTAAAAGGGATCCCAGAATCTAATTTGTTGAAAATGATCTAAAAATTCAATGTTTTCATTGTGCCCAAAACATCAAAATAACCTAGTAGCATATATGATTTATTTTGTGGGATCTCAAATGAATTTCGAGGGTCAGTTTGGAGACATATTAACTTGTTGAAACTCAAGTTTTTGCCGATATTTGGTGCAAACCCCACCCTTCTTCGCGAACGTAGAGAAGGAAGTAATCCTTCATCACGAACATGATAGGGCTGTCACAAATGCGAAGCCCTGGTTACAAACTCTAAGGCTATTTATTGACCTAGTCTATGTTGACCTTCGCGAACGAGAAGGACTAACCGCATTCGTGAGGTACTGTTCACAGAACTGTATATATAGCTCAAAATCGTGTATTTTACTCTATTTTTGGACCTCCAAGCTTTGGGAGAGACAATTTGACTAGGGTTTCTTCATCATTTTCATGTAGGTAACCTCTAAACTCATCTTTACATTATTTTCTACTGATTATGTCTTAGAAAATACCTTTTAATCTTGATTTTGAAATTGATTTTTGAGGTTTTTCCTGGTAAAGCTTAAAAATAGTTTTTCTTTTATTTGGACCTCATTTTAAAATTATTTTTGTGTGGGTTCTCAGCTATAGACTCCTATAACCTTGGGAAATGTATTTCTAAAATAAAATTCTGATTTTACCCTTTTGTTTTCAAACTCATTTTTTAAACCCGTTTTGGATTTAGCTTAAAAATAATCAATATGGACATCATTAGCTTTCTTTTAACATATAGTGTCACGACCCAAATGGCCTTGAGTGGCACCCACACTAATCTTTCTGTGGGAGAACCATCGAAGCCCAACCATTATCCAATCAGTTAGTCAATATTAAAACAATATCATCATATGACCACCTTAGAACAATAATTCAGATCTAATCATTAGTAATGCAGAAGTCAAGCAAACTACTTACTGAAATTCCCAAGACCCGAAAGTCATCATACAAGAACTACTAAAAAAGATCATATCTAAAGAGATATCCAAAAATAAATTAAATAAAGAATGTTTAATTGCCTAAAAGATGAACAAGAACAAATAAGATGACCTATGGCAGCCTGGAGATGGAGTGCTCACCCTTGGATTAAGATCTTCTATCAAGCTCTATAGGCGAGGTCGTTTCTAAGCCTCTAGAACATTTTTTGAACTCAACAAAAGAAGAGAACAGGGTAGTATCAGTACAAACCACTATGTACTGGTAGGGATCATAGGATAACTCAACTTAATAGAATATATACAACATAAATCAAATAACAAGTAGAAAAGCATCGTCACACAACAGAAGATAGATAATTTGTTAACAGGTTAAGAGATAAGTTGCAACAGATGACTTATCTATTGCAACAAATAAGTCATCTTTTGAAACTGATGAGTCATTTGTTGTATAATTTACATTAGATAGATAATCTACTAACATGTCAAAGATAAGTTGCAACAAATGACTTATCTATTATAGCATATTATCCATCTATTACAACAAGTGAGTTATTTGTTGCAATAGATAAGTCATTTGCTGTATCTTTTCAATTGTTATTCTCTTTTCATAAATTACTAACTTCAATAAATTATATTTTTATTTTGGTATATTAATGAAATTTTGGTCCTCATATAGGTAAGGGATATAAAATTCACTAAGTACAATGATCTCAGGGATATACTCATGGATCTCAACTTCTATAGTAACTTCAAAGACAGATACAAGCTAAATGAACGTGAAACGATAGCTCCTAGTGGTAAAAATATGACGGAGTTACTTGCTTAATTTAAATGATATGACAATATAATTGATTATTATAGAGGGAAGAAACCATACCTACGTACCATGGATTAGACAATCTAAAAGGATTATTGTATTCATGAACATGGATAAAAAATACTTCGTGACTCTTGAGATTGTCATAAAGAAGGGAATCATGAATGTGTATGACTCTTACACACTGGGTTTTGAGGATTGAGAATGCATTTGTTTCATTGAGCCTATGTTGGAGTTGTTCCTAAGGTTGTTGAAGCAAAGTGGTATGTTTAATCATTTGTCAGAGAAGTTGCTTAATAAATGATGGGCTTTTGAAGGGCAAAAAAAAGCTTTTCAAAAATGAGTCTGGTATCGCATGTAGATTATATTTGCTTGTATTTATTGAGTATTTGATAACCAACACTTGTATGACAACTCTCAATACTTTAGTGAATGACAATGCAGTTTCAAGAATATAGGACATTTAGATTGTTGGTGTATCATGTAAGATTTTGGAGCGTTAATGTGGGTTTGTAATGTGTGTTGACTTTTTATGTAATTGATAATTTCTAGACAACATAACAATTATTTATTTTTAATATGTTTAATGAATTAATTTATATAATTAGTGATGACAATATTTTATGTCAATAGATGTTCAATATTTTTATTACGAATTATATTGTATCCTTAAATTTGAAAGTTTTTGGATTATTTATAAAAATGTTCAACACTAAGTTCAAAAAATGTCACATCTGTTGCAACTTAGTTCAACAGATGCATAATCTGCTGGAAATAACAAACAAATATAAACATCTATTGCAGCAGATAAATAATATATTTGATTATTTCCAACATACTCTGCATATGTTGCAACAAATGAGATGTATAATCTATTTGATTATTTCCAACATACTCTATATATGTTGCAACAAATGAATAATCTGTTGTAACAAGTGTATAATCTGTTGGAACTAATCAAACAGATATAGACATCCGTTGCAGGAGATGTTTAATATATTTGATTATTTCTAACACACTCTATATATGTAACAGGTTGGAATAGGTTATAACCTTGTTGATCATGTAATTGCTATTTAATTTATTTAAGATGTAATTATGTTATTAATTGATAACTAATTATGATAAATTACTTTATTTATTACTAAACATAGTTTAATGTGGCAGTTTACATCAAATCAGTCTGTCAATCACTCAATTTAGAATGAATACACTTAATTAGTCATGTAATTACCATCTGATTCATTAAGAATGCAATTGAAGTTATTAATTGATAACTAATTATAGTTAAATAATTTTTTATTACTAATCATGATTTAATAAAGTAATTCACATCAAATTAGTTAGTCGATCACTCTATTAGGACGAACACACTTAGTCGGTCATGGAATTACTATCTAAATAATTAAGAATGAAACTAAAGTTGTTAATTAATAACTAATTATTGTTAAATAACTATATTTATTACTAATCATGATTTTATAAAGTGATACATATCAAATTAGTTAGTCGATCACTCCATTTAGGATGAATACAAGTAATTGATCATGTAATAACTATCTAACTCATTAAGAATGCATTTAAAGTTATTAATTGATAACTAATTATAGTTAAATAACTTTATTTGTTACTAATCATGATTTAATAAAGCAATTAACATTAAATTAGTTAGTTGATCACGCCATTTAGGACGAATACACTTAGTTGAACATGTAATTTTATTTAATTAATTAAGAATTCAATTGAAGTCATTAATTGATAACTAATTATATTTAAATAACCTTGTTTGTTACTATTCATAGTTTAATAAATTAATTCACATCAAATTAGTCAGTTGATCACTCCATTTAGTACGAATACACCCAGCTGATCATGTAATTACTATCTAATTCATTAAGAATATAATTAAAGTTATTAATTGAGAATTAATTATAGTTAAATAATTATATTTATTACTAAATATGGTTTAATGTGGAAATTCAAATCAAATATATTGAAATTTGTTGCAACAAAATCTTCATCGGTTACAACAAGTGTCAAATCTATTGCAACTGATATGTATATCTGTTTTATTATTTTCAGTAGATTATTCATCTATTTTAAAAGATTATTCATCTATTGCAACATATGTAACATATATATAGTATATTTGAAATAATCAAACATATTATTCATTTGTTGCAATAGATGTCTATAGCTGTTTGATTAGTTCCAACAGATTATATATCTGTTGCAACAAATTACTAATTTGTTGCAATATATATAGAATATATTGAAAATAATCAAACATACTACACATCTGTTGCAACTTTATAATTTTATATATATATATATATATATATATATATATATATAAATGTTGATTAGTTTCAATAGATTATGCATCTGTTGCAATAGATACAAATTATTAATCTATTGCAACATAATTCATTATTCCAACTGATTTTACATCTATTGCTACAAATATAACATATGTTAACAGAAGTTGTTCCTACACATACAATAACTATTAGACAATAAACAAAAATATATTTTATATGAATCAAAACAAAATTCACTAACATAACATCATAATATACAAACAAACTAAAATTATCAAGTTCACAATAAAACCAACAACAACACTAATTACTAGTATAGTAATTTGAAACATTTTGATCTGGGCATATAGTTCTTTTGTTGCTAATTGTCTTACATATGGAGCACTTAATTTTTCTCATTCAAAAATAATTTGTCGACTCCATGCCTATTTGTCTTCTTTTTTATTTGCTTGGGTCAACATATGGAGGATGTATTTCTCTCTCTAAAATCTTCAAAGAATAATCCAAGAATCTTTAGGAGACATCAGATTAATTTATTTAAAATATAAAATTATGTATTTTTCTACCATATGATACGGAGATGAGTACTTTAATGATCCAAATTATCATTATGTTGAATTAGGAGGCAAAATTTACATTTTGTCCTTCCTTAAGCAATTTTTGAGAAATTCCGGGCTAGTTTAATATTAGACAAATTTTGAGGATGTTATACTCATCTTGTCCTTCCTTAAACAATTTTGAGAAATTCAGAGCCAGCCTAGTATTGGACAAATTTTGAGGGTGTTCTACTTTGGAAAAAAATGATACTAAAATGGATCTTGGTGGTGATGTTTGATTTAATTGTTAGATAGATAACAAGTTTAGAGAGCCATAGTAACTTTCGGCACCTGAACTAGAGTTATAAATCTGATTATAGAACACATTGTGGAGGGCTAGGTTCATGATGCCATAACTCATAGAACATGTTGTAAAATAGAAAAAATTGAAGAAAGGACCTAAGTTTTTGCCTTAGACCACTACAACAGAAAAAACTACTATTGCAGTGGATGCCAATTTAAGTCACAAACCAATGTAGTGGTAGATTAATCATTGTAGCAGTACCCCTGTAATGGTAATTAACCATTGTTGTGGTAATAAACACAGGGGCGGAGCTACCTTTTGCCGAAGGTGTTCATTCGAACCCCCATCAACAGAAAATTATACTATTTATATATGGTTAAAATTATTTTTTATGTGTATATATTAGATGTTGAACCCCTTCGATTGTTCGTATGTTTATTTCTGAACCCCCTTAATAGAAATTCTGGTTCCGCCACTGAACACACAATATCTGACAGTATTAAAAATCAAAACTTTTTTCAGTATCTAATAGTATTAAAAATCAAAAACTTTTTTCATCCTCCACTTTTTGAAAAATACAAAGAAGCTCTAGGGAAGGAGATTTTTACAAAAATAGGAGTTTTTCATCTTTAGAGGTAAGTTATTACATTCTACACTTTGAATTACTTCTCATAATATTTGAAAATTATTAGAAAATGGATTCATGGTGGAATTTTTGATTTGATCCTAATTCATGAAATTAGAGTAAAGTTATGGGAATGAAATCAACAGTCAATGATCTAAGGGTCTTAGAAAATTCTAATAGGTGTAGAATTGTAGTTGTTCATGCTAATTTAAGTAGGATTTATGGGGTTTAAGGGGTAGAAAGTCCTAAGAATATGAAATAAGAAAAGTTTATGATTAAAATCTATGTCTTTTAATCCTTAGTAGAATAAAGGGGATACATTGATGAAATGGGTTTGTAATCCTATTGTTATAGAACAAGAACGAGTTGAATGGGAAGGAAAAGATAAACATGTGACCTAAAGTGACTTGGAGCAAGGATTTGAGGTAGGTTATAATTTATTGTAACAATTAGACTTGCTTGAATCTATGCTTATATGTGAAATGAATGTTGTGATGTCTTTCGAGCACTACTTATGATTAATAACTACATTGCATGTTCATTCATATTGATATTATTGAGTTGATGGTGATAGTGATGATGTTGATATGCAACCCATGATGTTCATAAGGTTGGTAATGATGGTGATGTTTATGAGATGATGATGTTGATTTGCTGATCTTGATATTAATGAGAATGAGAAAAGAAAGAGATGACGCACACTTGCATTTATGTATTCATTCATGTGCATTGCATAACCACTTATAAGCGTATTATGTGTTGCAACTTGTTGCTGACTTTGACAAGTGTAATTTACAGGGGTATGAGTTTACATTTTCCCTTAAAGTGAAATGCCATGATTTTCTATTTGTCATTTATTATGTGCTCGATGATGATCGCTTGAATCTATTTGATTTACTTATTAATACAGTGTCGGGTTGCATCGACCTATGATGCCTATAAATACATTTTTTTGTACTGAAGTTACATGTTCTCTTTTTTTTTGTCACGACCCAAATTCGATAGGTCATGATGGCACTTTTCGCGGCGTACCTTGACAAGTAAGCCTATTACCCAAACTGATACACAAAAAGGAAAAAGATAGAAATACCCCCAAGAAAAGGATTCTAGAATGAAGTCGAACTACACAAGTATAATAAATGCAAAAAGAAGCATACCAACATAGCCATAAATCCCAAAATCCGATGTCAATAGTATAAGAACTCTAATACAAATGATGATTCAAATACATCAGAAGCACCCACACAGGATTAACATTTGTCTCTGAATATAAATAAAGACATAACTACCATAGAAAGATAAAGGTGAACTCCAAACGCATGAATGTCCAACCGCTACCTTAAGTAATTTGAGGGCACTCGAAATTAACCAATCTGAGGCACACTCGAGCTAGGATCTACACCAGAAGGAAACATTAGGCATGAGTGTGGTCCACTTGTACTTAGTAGGTATCATAGGCCGACCAAGAAAAGTAGTAAATAAAGCATACAAACTACACACTAAGGGTATGTCACCTGCAATCAGAAAATGTCCTAAAACGGTGCCTACACTGCTTGCACTAACAGTTCTAATACATCACAATTAAAATAACATCACAGTATGTAGAACACAAGTATACATTATATCGCATGGAAGTAGAAACAGAAAAGAACATTTATGTACAAAATGGTCAAGTATAAAAATAGGATATAGAGCAAGTTAACATATAACAAGTCAATATGAAAATTCCATCACAACATCAATCACAATAAACCAAATGCAATGTATGAGATGATGATGATGTTGTACGAGACCATCGCATATTCTCCCTATACACCTACAGAGCTAAAGCTTCTCGATGTAGGACCCATGAAGGGTTCATCAACCCATATACTACCCCGTATACGCCTATAAAGCTAAAGCTTCCTGATTTCCAATTAACCAAAACCACGGCCACCAAGGCCTTTCAAATCTATTCAAAGCTATTTAAACCATTCATACCATTTAAAGTTTTATTTTCAAGTTTAAACCATGCATAAGTTCCATTGAAAAACCAATATCATAGTGAAAACATTGTTAAAGACATTTTATCAAACACATTGGGGGCATAGTAATTCCAAAACCAAAGTCCATTACCAAAGAACCATTTCCGTGCAACCAATTATCCAAAACCACCATTAATGTATATAAAAGCATAATTAAAACATGGAAAAAACATAACCAAAACCCCCAAATCATATTTGAAAATCCAAAATCATACCACATTCAAATTATGAAAATATTGTATAAAACCACGCCTTTAGATGAAACAAACAATGAGGGACGAGAATATGCCTTAAAACAAGATGATGATGGAACGTAATCACCAAGACAAGCCCCAATTTAATCCTTAAGATGAAACCCTATCTTTATTTGCCCAAGAACTATTTAGAGAATTTAAGAGTATTTTTCAAGTGCTTAAGAATAGAATAATAGGGCAAATAACCTTCCAAGTGAAATATAAGTCATGGGACCTTATTAGGATAAGTAGGAAATGTCTAGATTGCCCTCACTTAAACTGTATTAAATTCCCGTCATATGGTACTACTACCCTTACGAGTCGTACCCATCCTGTACAAGTGGTACCCACCTTTCGTACCCTAGGCTTTCCTCCTTGGACCTAAAACCATCCGAGGTACGACACACCTAAACCTAAGTTGTATTCAAGTGTATGACTAGTACCCATAAGATGTACCCTTGGTAGAATAAAATCTAGGAGGTTTGAATACTGACCACCATACGAGTCTTGGGTATGAATTGTACACAAGCTTACGACTCATGGTGAGCCAGTCATACTCAGATCCAACTTAAGTTACCATGTCTAAGGTCAAGTGAAGGAACCAAATGATTCATATCTACTAGTTTGACTCATACCACTAAGTCGTACCTATTCCAGTAACCAAAATCCATTCCACTAACCAACGCTGGTCAGCATACGACTGGACCATACCACCCGTACCCTAGTGTATGACTCATTTCCCTAAGTCGTATCTTGCCCAAAAACTAAAAATCAAGAAAATTTTCTAAGTTACAGAAACCAAGGTGTTTTAGTAATGGCGGTGATGTTTAACTTAATTTTTAGATTGATAATAAGTTTAGGACGTTGTAGCAACTTTCGACACCTAAAATAGAGTTATAGAATTCTAGTTAAAGAGCTTACCATGGAAGGTTTAGTTCATAATGCTATAATTCGTAGAACGTGTTGTAAAATAGACATAACTGAAGAAGGGTCTTGAGTTTTTGCCGCAAACCACTACAGTAGAAAAAGTAACGGCTATAGTAAAAAAGGTTATCACTGGAGCAAATACCATTTAAGTTGCAAACCACTGCATATGTAGATTAACCACTGCAGTGGTATCACTATAACAGTAATCAACCATTGCAATAGCAACACATAATATCTGACAATTTTAAAACACAAAAATATTTTTCATTCTCCACTTTTTAAAAAATGTAGAGGAGCTCTATGGAAGGTGATTTTCTATTGAAATTAGGAGTTTTTCATCTTTAAAGGTAAGTTATTACATTCTAAGATTGAATTACTTCTCATAATCTCTGAAAATCATTAGAAACAGATTCATTGTGTAATTTAAGGTTTAGCATATTAATGAAATTAGAGTAAAAGTTATGGGAATTAGTGTAAAAGAGTAGATAATGAATCTAGGGTGTTAAAAAATACTAATAGGTGTAGAATTATGGTTGTTCAAGGTAATTCAAGTAGGATTTATGGGGTTTAAGGGGTAGAAAATCCAAAATAGATAAAATAGGGAAAGTTTATGGTTAAAATTTGTGGTTTTTAATCCCTAGTAGTGTAAAGGGGATGAAATAATGAAATGAGTGTGTAATCTTGTTGTTATTGATTAAGAACGAGTTAAACTAGAAGAAAAGGGAAAACGTGTGACTTAAAGGTGGCCTTGATTAAGGATTCGAGGTAATTATGATTTATTGTAGGAATTAGACTTGCTTGACTCTATGTTTATATGTGAAGTGAATGTTGTGCTGTCTTTCGGATAACACTTATGATTAATGACTGCATTGTATATTTATTAATATTAATATTATTAAGTTGATAATGATTGTGATGATAGTGATATGCAACCCATGATGCTCATAAGGTAGGTAATGATGATGATGTTAATGAGATAATGTTAATGAAAATGAGAAAAGAAAGAGATGATGGGCACATCTTGCATTCATGTATTCATTTATGTGCATTGAATGACCATTTATAACCATATTATGTTTTACAAGTTGTTGCTGGATTTAACTAACTGTAAAGTCATAGGGGAATGAGTTTATATTTTTCCTTAAAGTAAAATGTCATGATTGTCAATTTGTCTTTGATTATAAGGCCTGTGATAATCGCTTATATCTATTTGATTTGCTTATTCGTATAATATCGGGTTGGATCGGCCTATGATGCCTACTAGCATATTTTGTTATACTGGTGTTACCTGTGATATTCTTTTTATTGAGTGTAGAGCATATTTCGACATCTGAAATAAGAGCTCACCTTTAACTAGCAGTATCAGATTCAATTTAAAGGGTGAGCACCATGACCGAGCAACCTTTAGATCTTCTTATCATTGTTCACATTTATTATTTTGAGACTAAGACATTCTTTTTCATTCCTTTCAATGGATGATCATTTAGCTTTTAGACTTAATTTTCTTTTAGATGTTCTTGTATGGTGACTTTAGGTCCCGAGAATTATATTAAATAGAGGTTTCCATGCTCTATTTGTGGTTGGATAATTTCATTGGTTTGATGTTGATTACTTAATTATTTAATAAAGACACTTTAGACTTGTTTAATGGTGAAGTAGGGTAATGTGAATGTAAATAGGGCATTGGATTACTTCAGCATTTGGGTTAAGCATGTTCTCCCTCCATATATATGGGTAGGTGCCAATCATTACCATTTAGATTGTGAAAAGTACTCATAAATCTATTTTTTTTGAATTGTGAATCATATTTGGATTGAAGCGCTTCAAAAGAATGTGGACAAAGTATTTTTTTTTAAGTCAAAAACTCTACATGTACAAGTTTTTCTTCGAAGATTGATCATGGGAACATCATCATAACCAGAGATACTGAACTTATAGTTGACTATTTGATTGACCAATAACTTATTCCCTGAGTTTATATACTTGGTTATTTGTTTTTCAATTATAGGAACAAGTCTATTTGGTTAGTTGACCAACTCCATACGCCCCTGTGAAATAATTTTGCAAACCTCATGTTTATTTTTTCAAATAAAATGACAATGGGATATTATTTTTTCTTCCTCAAATATTGCATTCACTGACTCAACAATGTTTGACACCATAATATTATAAATATACAAAAAATCACTTTGTAAGATATAAAATTACAATAAAATCAAACAAGATGCTATATTTATAATATTTTACCTATTTCCCAGGCAGAATGCCCTACTCCATCTATGGAATTTTACACGTCCGAGATGTTCAACTATCTTGGGTACCATATCACATATTTGATTAAATTGGTATTGAACTCACCTCTATCGTACGCTTTCACTTCTTTATAAAAATGAGATAAAACCTTTTAATTGTGAAAATTGTTTTGAATATTTTTCCCAAGGCTCCATATGCAACAACCATAATGAGTTGAAGGATAGACAATTGAAACCATCTTTTGAATATTTTGATGCATATCAGAAATTATGCACAACTCATCAGTATCATCCACACTGCTTCTAATTTGAACAAAATAAAATTGATGTGGGGTATTATATTCCTTTCCCACTTCACAAAAGCCATAAAGAAATATGATTCTTTGCATCTTGTGCCACCGCCGATAGCAAAACTACTTCATACTTTCTTTTCAAAAATATTTTGTCAACGACTATGACTTTTATCATTTGTTAAAAATAAAAAATCTAAGATGAATAGGCTACAAAATAGTACTCAAGCTTTTCATATTCATCAACCTGTAATATGATCTTACTTATTGGATTTACCGATTCACACATATAATTGTATGCATCAAGCACTTTATACCTATGATCATGTGTTCACCTAACCAAAGACTTTGTAATTTCCATGACCTTATAAAATTTCCAATAACTTACTTTATAATCTAATTCTATACGAAGTTGATTGATCATATCTCTCGTAGGTGGGTCTTTACCACCTGGGGAGCTATTTTTGAAGTATTTATCAATGACCTTTGCCGTGGCGTATAAATTATGAATCAGAATATGCTTCGAACCATATTTGTGAATCTTTTCATATGTTCTAATACAATTTTTTTCAAAACTTAAGAATTTCACATCCCTCAACCACCACCTACACTCTGATGTGTATATTTAAGACAATACACAGTACGTGAATTAATCACCTTCTTGAGTCTAAAATCTTTTTTCAAGCATGTAATTTTTAGTGAAGTTTATAGCTCTTCGTTGTTCTTGAATGTCATTCCCTTATAAAAATTTGTTCCATCATCTTAAACATGGCTTGAATTTGTTAATTGAGAACTACCCACTGTATTGCTTGCAATAACAGGTGAAGGTGTTTGGTCCATCCCATAGCCCAGCTCATCCTTTTTATCTCTACTCTCATCCTGAGGAATATTCATGTCCACCCCATCCAATTCATTATTTAACATATCTTGTGGTCTTATTATAAGTTCTGGTTCTCTATCAATTTTTCAATCACGTACACCCTTAAAATGAGCCTAGCTGTATCACTTAAATAAGCACTCAAACGAACCTATCACTTTTCATAAAAGGTAGGACCCTCTAAATTTAACAAAAAATGTGCATGTAACTGATAATAAGATATTTGGATTGATAATTTAGTACCCAATAGATGATGATTAAGTTCACATAATTATTAAATAAAATATCTCTTTGGCAGTCATTGATGTCGTCTCTAAAATTCATCATCTTTCTAATGCCAAATAAATTGATTGTTCTTTGCGATTAATTCACTATGACAATTACTCCTTATTAGTATTGATTCTTACATTAATGGTACCTAAATAAATTTGTTATAAATAATTTAACACTGATAGTATATATTGTAAGATGAGTGCAAGTAGCGAAGTGGCCCTTTCGAGCCGAATATTGGTTCCTTGTGGACTTAGTGATTAACACGTAATCCAATGCAAGTGTTACTATTACAAATAAGCAAGTGCAATACGTAATCAAAGAGAGTTTAAGTTTTGAGGTTTTAAAAGTAATACTAAACAATAATGAGAAAGTAAATTGTCGGAAACAATAATTAGGTGAAATCCAGGGTCAAGGCAATTTGAATAATCCTAAAAAGCTATACAATCGCATCGGTTAAGTTAACTATCTTAGTTGTTGATTTAGTGGGTCAATAAAATTATTATGGTATTACTACCCTATAATATTCTAGTTAAATTATCCCCACAACTATATCATAGAGCAGGGATGTAAGAACTAATTCAAACACATTTGCATGTCCTGCCGTATTTGAACCAAATGGGATGAATTAGATATATTCCTATCTTAACTGCGAATCCTATCTTTCATTCATCTAAAAGACAAGAAAACACTCCATATGTTACATGTTCTAATATAATATTTCCTCCTTTAGGTCTCACAATAGAAATATAAATTCATTCTAAAGGTCACAAGTAAATAGAATAGTAATTACAAGAACATATGAACAACCAAATATGATAATCAACTTTAAACCAACATGATTGAATGCTAATTACTCATGTTTGTATCCTCAACCCTAGAAATAGGGTGTTTATCCACTCATAGTCATACAAAGAATCACCATAATTGAATTTATAAGTAAGAACTACAAGATAACTAAAGTAAATAAGCAAAACCCTAGTGTAGAGCCCTATTTATTGCCTTCTCTTCTTTCCAATCTTGTGTTATTACAAAAGTGGGTTGTAATTTTTGATAAGTACACCTTATATAGTGTTTTTAGTCTTCCATAGGCTTCTCAATATGAAAAATATGCATTTACAACATTGCCCCAACTTAAACAAGTAAATAATCAAATTTTGGATGTCGGGGTGGGTGACGAGAGCTGTGCCGCAAGCCACACATGGATGGAAGGAGGTGTAGGCCCATAGAAGCGGTAAGGAAGTGTTATATATCACTAGTGAGTGAGGTTCAGGGGCCCCTCCCATTCTATGGGGGTGCGTTAGAAGGCTACCCCTCAAGGGTGAGGTTTCACTCTGATTTTGCACCTATATCCTCATACATTTGTCCTTGTTTAACCACTATTTTTGACTTGTTTATAAGATTAAATTATCTTCCATAACACCCCAAAAATCCCCCTAAAATATCATATAACAATAATTAGTCCATATAACACAATAAAGCCCATCAAAGTATACTAGAACCAGCATAGCTCAAGCTAGCAAACACTAGTTTCCTTGTCTACTCTATTAGATTATTTTGACTCGTGACTTGTTTTGAATTCACCTTAAACACTCCAAATAATATATTAACACATAAATACACAACTCACCCTGAAAAAATTATTAAGCATGTCAAGAAGTCCTCAAAACTAAGCTAAATACGCATAGAAAATAACACTTAGGTGTATAAATATAGTTAAGATCAACTATTAAAATCTGTTACAAGTACAAACAACTGTCGCTCACTATCCCAAGACCTATTCAGTGATGTACAAGAGATGCATATTAGAAAATTAACTAACTATAAAATAATCAATATAGAGACTCCACTTCTATGAGGAATAAGGTGCAGAAGTTGGTGTTGAATATCGTCATCCATCTAGTAACTGAAAAACTAACCTTCATATAGTCTACAATCAAAAAAAGTATGCAAAGAGTAGGATCAATACAAACACATGTACTGGAAGACATCATAGGCCAACTAGTGTTAGTTCACATAACCATAAAATAGAATTAAAGAAAAGAAATCATGATATCTTATAAGAAATAAAATCAAACTCAGGTTGTATTTAACATTATCATACTTTACCTATATAAGTTACTGTAACACCCCGATTATCTAAGCCAAAATGCTACACGGTGCTTATGACCCCAAGGCACCACAAGCTAACCCATGACTGATATCTGTACCAGTACACTGCAATATACAATGTAATAGTGTAGAAAACATGAACATGTAGGACATAAGGTTCAACTGAATAAAAATCTATCAAAACATAATATCCATATGGGTGAAAGATACCCAAAACAACTAAAAACTGAATCAAATCTGAACTAAATCTGAATACTGAATCTAAAATCCTCTAAGTACTATCTGAATAAGGAGTTGAAGGAACATATTTCCAACTAACTCCGTCTAACAAAATTGAGCTGAGATGATAAATGAAATAAAATAATATCATCCTCGAATGAATGAGGACTCACTGCAACTCTACGGCTGGATGCTACTGCTGATCTGGAGCTCGTGTCTCTGAACCTATGGTGTAACATGAAAGAAAGAACTATAGTGCAAATGTATTAGTACAACTGGAGTACTAAGTATACGAGTAAGGTAGGGTAATGCAAAGGGTTTACATACATGAACAATGCTAACTGACTGACTGATATGAATATGAGAGTGTAAACATACATACATAGTAACTGAGATTGTGAGTATGTGATAGCTAGATTTGTATACTAATATATGGTTTACTGATAGATAACATGGCTGAAACTGTAGTTCTAATAACATAGGCGACTATATCTGACAGTCTTAAATTTGATGGAACTATTTGAGTTTCGCACTATAACTGAATTTGACTATATCTGACAGTCCTAGTATACTGATATCTGAAGAACTATCTGAGTTCTTTTACTGATACTGAGTCTAAAACTGTAGGAGGTAGTTTTTTAACCACATGCCCCATATGTTCCATTATGGCTAAGATGGGGTCCAATCTCTGCCCTGACTGGAAGGGTGTCAATACCACACCACAGGTAAGGACAATATGTGAGAAACTCTCATATAATAGGGAACTCTATTGAGAATAGTGGGAATCCTCATATAACAGGTTAATCCACCTCATCTACGCTCATATAATAGGCTGCGATGTCTCAACCTATGACGGCTACATAGTTCTGGAATGCAAGGATGACTGCTAAGAATCACACCCTAATATACCCATCCTTTGATTAACTTGGTGCTAACTCCTACTCCCATCTAAAGAGATTGAACATGATTTAGCTGACTGTACGTGAGTGTAACTTACTGAATTCCATTTACTGACGAAATACTACTGATATCTGATAATTGACTAAGACCATGAGGTTTGCTGAGTCATATGACTGACTGAATTCTACTGAATCATGGCTTGATTTTGTATATCGTGAAACATGACATGGCTCTAGGCACACAGCTATAGTTTTCAGGTATGAATACCTCCAGGACTCGATGGAAAAAAACTGACACAACATGACTGACTTAATCATAAGATTGGAGTCCACAATTCACATTATTATAAATAGGGGATATTACACATCATGTAGTTACTCAACATATTAAGCTTGGTAGGGAGTGCATAGCTATATTTCATGTGCATATTGTATATCTCCATTATCACACATGCTTCATACCACAATAATAGCAACACATGAAAAGCATAGAATTTATATTCAAGTATATAGCTAACATGGACTTGTCATTTAGACATCATGGAACCGTATAAACATGAATTTCTAGCATCCTAAGCATTTTATCGAACACCTTGCATGCATTCTTTAAGGCATAGGTGTGTTTCATAACTTGTACCATTTTACACCACCTAAAGTTCATAGTTTTCAACTAACAAGCATATATATTCCATAAAAACACCTCTAGATATCATCTTGAAACTTAAACAACAATCATCAACATGTACATGCTTATATCACCACAAAAAGTTCACAAAATAGTATTTAAAACATGGTTCTTGACCTCTATGAACGGATTGGATCCATAGATGAACACTATGCATACCTTAGAATGAAGATTCTTGATGATTGATGGAGGAATTTCCTTGAAATTTGATCTTCAAGCTTGATTGTGTAACCCTAGTTGTTTTTCTCCTATTGTGCTCTTGGATAAAGAACTTTGAGATGTTAATAGGGTTGTAATGTGTTTAGAAGCTATAAATTTCGTATGTTTAAGTTTAGGGATGTGTAAGCAGTGTTAAAAGACTTAATTATCCTCAAAATAACTCAAAAACTAAGTGTTTTCGTGGCTAAAATCATAAGTGTGCGTCGCACACCTCATCACACATGCTAAGATGTGCGCCGCACTTCCTAGTGCACAAGCTAAGGTGTACATCACACATTCTATCCCACAACTGAGGTTGTGCCCCGCACATGCCATGCACACTTGGTCCAGTAGCCATGTGCGATTGTTTAGGTGTCGCCTCCTCTTTGTAAGGCCATAACTTCATGCTCGGGTGTCAAATTTTGGTAAAATTGGTATCTTTGGAAAGATAATTCAATTCTCTACAATTTGGTGGGTCTAAATATGCCAAAATATCACATATCAATCAAGTTATCCTAATTGAAAGGTTACTCTTACGGAATCACACACTAAAACTTGATGGATTCAAATGCTATTAACTTGCATTACTCTAAGTGACTCATATGAGCATTCTTACCACATCATAAGATATCTTATTGCTAGTATACTCATTGTAAGTCATGCACTAAAATGATAATCATAGGATAGGAGGTTTCATACGTAGGAAAATTGGTTTACTTCCTAGCTTAGGAATATATGGGGTATTACAATATCTCCTCCTTGGGAACATTCGTCCTCGAACGAGAATTTACTGAGAGGGGATAAAAGATAAGTGGAACATGAACTGGACATGAATGACTGAAACATGATCTCATGGCTGACATGTCTGATAAACTGACTACATAATACTGGACATGCGTATCTGATGCACGTGTAACTGATTCCTGAATGCATGATTGAGGTTCTGGCAATGAGAATGCATATCTAATGCATGATTAAATACTGGACTTATACATAAATGCATGACTGAGTATGCAATGGTAGGTAATAGGTACCAAGTTTATAATGGGAACATGAGCATGAAACTAAATACTAAACATGAACTTCATAAGCTTAAGAAGGACTGTTACCTTGAGCTTGATCTAAATTGGCGGAGAAGAGGTGAGGATACTTGGTATGCATATCTGCTTCTGTTTCCCAAGTAGCTCCCTCATGAGACTGATTTCACCAAAGAATTTTAACTAGAGGGACTTCTTTGTTCCTCAATCTACGAGCCTAGTAGTCCAAGAATTCAACTGGAATCTCTTCATAAGAGAGGTTGTTCTGAATGTCAATGCTCGGAATAGAGACTACAATTGCTGGGTCACCTATGCACTTCTTGAGCATAGAGACATGGAAGACTGGATGAACGGAGGCTAGATCTGAAGGCAATTCAAGATCATAAGCTACCTTGACGAAGCGACTGAGAATCCTGAAGGGACTGACATAGAGGGGACTGAGTTTTCCTTTCTTGCCGAACCTCTTCACTCCCTTCATGGGAGAGATCTTAAGATAGACATAGTCATTGACCTCGAACTTGAGATCCTTCCTACAAACATCTGCATATGACTTCTGTTGGCTCTGGGCAGCTCAGAGTCTTTTTCTGATCAACTAAACTTTCTCTAAGGCATCGAATACTAAGTTAGGACCTATGACTGAGGCCTCACTAACTTCAAACCAACCAATTAGAGATCTACACCTCCTACCATAGAGAGCTTTGAATGGAGCCATCTGAATACTGGAATGATAGCTATTATTGTATGCAAACTCAATCAAGGGCAAGTGGTCATTCCAACTTACCTTGAAATCAATTGCACACGCCCTTAGCATATCTTCAAGTGTCTAAATGGTCCTCTCTGCTTGACCATCTGTCTGAGGATGAAACACTGTACTGAGATGGACTTAGGTACCAAGACTCTTTTGGAATGCTTTCCAGAAGTAAGAGGTAAACTTCGTACCTCTGTCTGAGATGATAGATAATAGAACACCGTGTAATCTTACCAACTCCCTGATATAGAGTTTGGCGTAGTCCTCGACTGAATAAAAAGTATGAACTGGAAGAAAATGGGATGATTTGGTCATTCCATCTACAATGAACCAAACTGAATCATGCTGATGATAAGTCCTAGGCAAACCCGTCACGAAGTCCATATTCACTTTTTCCCACTTCCAAGAAGGAATGGTGAACTCCTGCATGGAACCACTAGGTTATTGATGCTCTATCTTAACCTGCTGATATGTAGAGCACTTAGCCAAAAACTCTGCAATATCTCTCTTCATCCCACTCCACCAATAGATATCCCACAAGTCATGGTACATCTTAGTGGCCCCTGCATGAATAAAGTATCGCAAACCATGCACTTCTGTAAGAATTTGCTGGCTCAAGTCATCTACACCTGGAATACACAGACGACCCTAATAACGAAGAACACCATCTTCCCCTTGGGATAAAATCTCTACCTTATGATCCTGAACTGACTCTTTTAGCTTGACAAGGCTAGGGTCCTTGTCTTGCTTCTCTTTCACCTCGGAAACTAAAGATGGCTCTGAACTACTCTGAATACACGACCTTCTAAAGAGTCGACTAAACGAACACCTAGTCTTGCAAGATAATGGGTTTCCTGGACTATTTCTTTCTTGATATCCTCAACGTAATAAGCACTACCCATGGAGAGTCTATTGAGAGAATCGGCCACAACATTGGCTTTGACCGGGTGATAAAGGACACTCATGTCATAATCCTTTAAGAGCTCTAACCACCTTCTCTAACAAAGATTGAGATCTTTCTAAGAAAATACATACTGAAGACTCTTATGATCTGTGAAGACATCTACATGAACTCTGTATAAATAATGCCTCCAAGTCTTTAAGGAAAATACTACGGCTGCTAACTCAAGATCATGAATAGGATAATTCTTCTCATGGGGATTTAACTGTCTGGAGGTGTAGGATATAACCTTACCATGATGCATGAGGACACAACCTAAACCCACTCTGGATACATCACAATATACTACAAACCCATCTGAACTATCTGGAAGAGCTAGAACTGCAGCTAAAGTGAGTCGAGTCTTCAATTCTTGAAAACTCTTCTCGCGTGAATTTGACCACCAAAACTTGACCTTCTTTTGAGTCAATCTGGACATGGGAGATGCAATAAAAGAAAATCCCTCGAAAAACCATTTGTAATAGCCATCCAACCCCAAGAAACTCCTGATATCTGATGAAGATACGGGGCTAGGCCAATTTCTAACCGTTTTGGTCTTCTGAGGATCTACTCTAATGCCATCATTAGAAACAATTTGGACAAGGAATGCTACTGATCTTAGCCAAAATTTGCACTAACTGAACTTGGCGAATAACTGATGATCCCTGAGAGTCTGAAGAATAATCCTGAGATGGTCTAAATAATCACTCTCGGTGCGAGAATATAAAACAATATCATCTATAAAGACTATGTTGAACATGTCCAAGTACTATTTAAACATGGTTTAACAAGTCCATGAAAGCTGCAGGGGCATTGGTAAGATCAATAGACATGACTATAAATTCGAAGTGACCATACCGAGTAAGGAAAGTTGTTTTCGGGATGTCACATTCTCTAACACTGAGCTGATGGTAGCTTGATCTAAGGTCTATCTTGGAGAAATAATTGGCACCCTGAATTTGGTCAAACAAGTCATCTATTATAGGAAGTGGATACCTGTTCTTGACCGTGACTTTGTTGAGCTGACGGTAATCAATACACATCCTGAGAGAACCATCTTTCTTGTGCACGAATAAGACCGGTGCACCCCATGGGGACACACTGGGCCTGATGAATCCCTTATCTAAGATATCCTTTAACTAATCTTTCATCTCCTTGAGTTTCGCAGGTGCTATTCTATATGGCAGAATAGAGATAGGCTATGTATCTGGGAGAAGGTCTATACCAAAGTCTATTTACCTTTTAGAAGGAATGCCTGGAAGATCTTTGGGAAAGACGTCTGAATATTCATTAACAACTGGAACTGATTCAAGGCTAGGAGATTCAGAACTGGAATCTTTAACATGCACGAGATAATACACACAAACCTTAGAAATCATTCTCCTTGCTCGAAGGTAGGAAACAAGCTAACCCCTGAAAGATAAAGTACTACCCTTCCACTCTAGGACAGGATCATTCAGGAATTGAAATTAAACTATACGAGTCCTATATTTGACTGTGGCATAGCAGGAATGAAGCCAATCCATGTCGAGAATAACATCAAAATTAGTCATTTCTAATTCAACTAAATCTGCTAACGTGGATTTCTAAAATATCATAACTGGGCAGTTCCTGTATACCCACTGAGCTATGATGGTTTTACCCACTGGGGTAAAGACTGAAAAGGGCTCTGCTAAAATTTTGGGACTTATTTTGAAATCTCCTACTATGTATGGAGTGACAAAAGATAAGGATGCACCTAGATCTAGCAAAGCATAAATATGAACATGGAAAATCTATAACGTACCAGTAATGACATCAGAAGAATTTTCTTGATCCTGTTGTCTGAAGAGCATAGAGTCTATTTGGGCATGCCCACTAGTAGCACTGAAAGTGGCACCCCACTGGTTCGGGCTACCGGACTGAGTTGTGGAATGATTCTACTGACCCTGAGGACCTGGCTGAGGACAGTCCCTAACTCTGTGGCCTGGTTTGCCACAACTGAAACAAATGCCTTGGCCCGCTCTACACACACCTTGATGGTGCTTACCACAAGTCTGACACTGAGGATGAGTATGGGCACTACTAACACTGCCCTGAGATTTAGAGCCTGGTGCTCGATCTTTATTGCCGTCTCAGAATTTCAGCACTAGGTACTAGCGGGGAAAGGAGTAGGGACTGCTGACTTGGGATGAAACTGTGAACGGTTTCCTCCTTTGGATTTGGACTGAGCAAAACTAAAACTGCCTAATTTTGCTCTCTTGTTCTGCCTCTCCCTTGTTCTAACCTTCTTCTCCTCTATCTGCTGGGCATGGGTTATGAGCCTGGCTAAAGTCATATCACTATTTAGCATCGCAGACCTACACTCATTTACCACGCTATCAATCACCCCTTACACAAACTTTCTCATTTTAGCCCTGTTTTCTGCAACCATATGAGGGGCATATCGGGATAGCTGAGTGAATCTTAGAGAATACTCTCTAGCTATCATATTTCACTGCCTGAAGTTAATAAACTCAAGAACTTTGGCTTCCCTCAGATCTTGGGGAAAGAATCTGTCTAAGAAAGCCGTGACAAATTCCTCCCACTCAATAGGAACTACATCATCTACTCTCTTGAACTTCGACTGTTTGTACCAAGTGTGAGCAACGTCCTATAATTGGTATGCAGCAAAATCGACACTCTGAACAGAAGTAACTCCCATGATACCAATGAACTTCTGGACTTGGTCAATGAACAACAGAGGGTCTTCATCAGACTTACACCCAAAAAAAATGGAGGACTCATTCGAGAGAAGTCCCAAATCCTAGCTGCTGCAGAATTGGCCACTGGATTGGTCGAAATAACTGTAGCGGTTCATTCTGGGCAGCCATAAACTAAGAAAATATGATGAATGCATCTCTAAACTCCGCATGAGAAACATGCTCGCCCAAAGGATCTTCGGGCTGAGGAGTTAGCTGGTTTTTTCTCTTTGGGGCCTTATTCTAAAATAAGAGAAGAATGGATTAGACTGAGAGTTTAACTTGAGACTATGCTCACTAGCATGACATGAATACTAAAATAAGGGAAACTGTTCCTAAAACATCTTATAGCCTCATGTACATAAATGTGGCGTGCAACACACCCATGTACAAGACTCTACTAGATGCGGCTTTCAGACTTCCTAGGACTCTATTGAACCTTAGTCTCTGATACCAAGTTTGTAATGCCCCAATTATCTGAACCAAAATGCTACATGGTGCTTATGATCTCGAGGGACCACAAGCTAACCCACGACTGATATCTGTACCTATACACTGCAATATACAATGTAATAGTGCAAAAAAATGAACATATAGGCCATAAGGTTCAACTGAATAAAAATATGTCAAAACATAATATCCATACAGGTGAAAGATACCCAAAAAAACTAAAAATTAAATCAAATCTGAATTAAATCTGAACACTGAATTTGAAAGCCTCTATGTACTGTCTAAAAAAGAAGTTGAAAGAACATATCTCCAACCAACTCCATCTAACAAAATTGAGCTAAAATAATAAATAAAATAAAATAATATCATCCTCGAATGGATGAGGACTCACTGCAACTCTGCGACTGGATGTTATTGCTGATCTGGAGCTCGTGTCTTTGAACCTATGGTGTAACATGAAAGAAAGCACCATAGCACAAATGCATTAGTACAACTAGAATACTAAGTATACAAGTGAGGTAGGCTAATGCAAAAGGGTTTACATGCATGAACAATGCTAACTGACTGACTGATATGAACGTGAGAGTGTAAACATACATACATAGTAACTGAGATCGTGAGTACGTAATAGCTAGATCTATACTCTAATACATGGTTTACTGATAGCTGACATGGCTAAAACTGTAGTTCTAATTACATGGGTGACTGTATCTGCACTCTAAAATCTATTTGAACTATCTGAGTTCCGTACTATAACTGAATTTGACTGTATCTGACAGTCCTGGTATACTGATATCTGAAGAACTATCTGAGTTCTTTTACTGAGACTTAGTCTGAAACTGCGGGAGGTAGTTGTTTAATCGACATGCCCCATATGTGCCATTATGGATAAGCTGGGGTCCAATCTATTCCCTGACTGGAAGGTTATCAATACCCTGACACTGGCAAGGACAACATGTGAGCAACCCTCATATAACAGGTAACTCTAGTGAGAATAGTGGGAACCCTCATATAGCTGGTTAAGCCACCTCATCTACCCTCATATAATAGGTTGCGATGTCTCAACCTATGCTACCTACATAATTCTGGAATGCAAGGATGACTGCTAAGAATCACACCCTTATATATAGGTGAGTTCCCATCCTTGGGTTCGCCCGGTGCTAACTTCTACTCCCATCTAAAGAGATTGAACATAATTTAAATGACTGTACATGAGTGGAACTTATTGAATTTTGTTAACTGACGAAATACTACTGATATCTGATAACTGACTGAGACCATGAGGTTTCCTGAGTCACATAATTGACTGAATTCTACTGAATCATGGCTTGATTTTGTATATCGTGAAATATGACATAGCTCTAGGCACACGACTATAGTTTTTGGGTACGAATACCCCCAGGACTTGATGGAAGAAAACTGACACAACATGACTGACTTGATCATAAGATTGGAGTCCACAATTCATATTATCATAAATAGGGGATATTATACATCATGTAGTTTCTCAACATATTAAGCATGGTAGGGAGTTCATAGCTATATTTCATGTGCATATTGTATATCTCCTTTATCAGAAATGCTTCATACCACAATAATAGCAATACATGAAAAGCATGAAATTCATATTAAAGTATATAGCTAACATGGACTTGTCATTTAGACATCATGGAACCATATAAACATGAATTTCTAGCATCCTAAGCATTTTATCGAACACCTTGCATGCATTCTTTAAGGCATAGGCGTGTTTCATAACTTGTACCATTTTACACCACCTAAAGTTCATAGTTTTCAACTAACAAGCATATATATTCCGTGAAAACACCTCTAGATATCATCTTGAAACTTAAATAACAATCATCAACATGTACATGCTTATATCACCATAAAAAGTTCACAAAATAGTATTTAAAACATGGTTCTTAAGCTCTATGAACAGATTGTATCCATAGATGAACACTATGGATACCTTAGAAGGAAGATTCTTGATGATTGACGGAGGAATTTCCTTGAAATTTGATCTTCAAGCTTGATTGTGTAACCCTAGTCGTTTTCTCCTATTCTGCTCTTGGATAAAGAACTTTGAGATGTTAATAGGGTTGTAATGTGTTTAAAAGCTATAAATTTTGTAAGGTTAAGTTTAGGGACATGTAAGGAGTGTTAAAAGACTTAATTATCCTCAAAATAACTCAAAAACTAAGTATTTTCGTGGCTGAAATCATAAATGTGCGTCGCACAACTCATCGCACATACTAAGATGTGCGTCGTACATCCTATCACACAAGCTGAGGTGTGCATCGCACATGCTATCGTAGAACTGAGTTTGTGCACCGCACATGCCATCACACACTTGGTCCAGTAGCTATGTGCGATTTGTTAGGCATCACACTCCTCTTTTCAAGGCCATAACTTCATGCTTCGGTGTCGGATTTTGGTAAAATTTGTATTGTTGGAAAGCTAATTCGATTCTCTATAATTTGGTGGGTCTAAATCGGCCAAAATATTACATATCAATCATGTTATCCTCATTCAAAGGTTACTCTTGCGGAATCACATACTAAAGCTTGATGGATTCAAAAGATATTAACTTGCATTACTCTAAGTGACTCATATGAGCATGCTTAACACATCATAAGCTATCTTATTGCTACAATACTCATTTTAAGTCATGCACTAAAATGTGAATCGCAGGATAGGAGGTTTCATACATAGGAAAATTGGTTCACTTCCTAGCTTAGGAACATACGGGGTATTACAGTTACAATATCCCAACTTATCTTACAAATCCATTAATATAATGTTTACCATCATCATACTCTAGCCTCATGAATTCACACCATCAACTAGAATCCAATGTTAAGCCATCACTTTCCCCCTTGTGATCACATTACCTCTTTCACTACCCACATCTATAAGGCCAACCCAGTTATCATAAATGTTTCATACTAAACTCTTGGGCTAACAAATAATTTTTTCTTATAACAATAAAGAATAATAAATAGTCAATCAGGTAAGCCAAGACCACAACAAGTATAATATAAGGCTTAATTCTATGAACTTTTACTTTTATCTGATTTGACCATTTTACCCCTCCCCATGGTTGCTCTATGTTGTTTTTGGGATATGGGATGGTTCGAATAATTTTTAATGCGCTACAGAATGATTTATGCGAGTTTGTGATTTCTAGATGTTAAAAAGGTCTCATAGTTGACTTGGTCAACATTTATTGTTCTTTGTGTCGAATGACAAAATGAACTACATCAGCAGATCCAAAATATTAATTTTGGGTTGGTAGCAGGGTCGGTTCGATTTTATGGCTTTTATACCTCATTTTGATCCTTGGTTGAAAATTTTGTGAAATTGGATCTTTGGGGTCAGTTTTAATAAAAACAACTTATTTTCAAAAATTTGATGTCGCCAAGTCGAAAACATTAAGTTTAGTCTTGTAGCATATTTTATTTTCCTTCATAGGATTCCAAATGAATCTCGAGGGATTGATCTACAACTTTTAAATTTAGCAAAGTTGTTGATGCAGTTGTATATGTTGTGGCCGCTTTAGTGGACCCTACTAGTCCAAGTGACTATCACTAAAGTGGACATTTGACCGCTTTAACGGTCTCTGCTTTAGCTGTAAAGGAATTATTTAACAGCTTACCCTTTTTAGGATAGACCATTTAAGCGGTTAACCCATCCTTAAGTTGTCATTTGACTGCTTTAGTGGTTAGTAATGAGAAGATATAAAAATCCTCCTTAATTTTTCTTCCATTTTTGAGACTTTGAGCTTTGAGTTGAGAGGGTTTTGGATGATTTCTTCTATTTTTGAGCTTGGGTAAGCTCTAAAGAAATTTTTCAATTATTTTCCTTTGATATTTATCATCTAGAACCGTTAAATTGTGATTTTAAAAGTGGAATATGGGGATTTTGGACCGAAAGGCCTTAAATGGGTTTTATTTGATCTAAACAATGTTTTAAACCCGTTTTACATGGGTTTTCTCCTATGACTTTCTTTAATCATGGGTAAGGTCTTTTATAAATAAAAATTATGGTTTTACCCATCCTTTCAAAAACCTATTTCGGTGGTCTGTTTTGACCCCGATTCAAAAACCCACTTTTGGGTATCAATGGATTTCTTTTAATGCATAGATTCTATATTTATATGTTTTAGTTGACTTCGAGGCTGTTCAAGATAAAAGGACTCACCACAACTGATATGTAGATAGGAGTGCTGGAAAGGATCACTAGCGAGGCTGAGACTGAGCACGTGAACCTACATTACGAGCATATATGGCACACAGACAAAATATGAGGGTCAGTGCTTTGGGAATGTACTGGGCATGTGAGGGAGTGTGCAATTAAAATAATCAATATCATAAGCTATTATAGAAAACCTGCATGGTGTAAAACATACTCACATAGCTTGAAATAAATATATTCCACAAGACTCATAAATCATCATACTTTTACTTAAAATCTCAAATTATCATGATACTTTAAATTATTAGGACCATAGCTTTCAAAACACTTATACTTTCAAAACTTTGTAACTTTAAGACTAAAACTCTTTGAAACTTGGAAGACTTTAGGACATAGAGAACTTTAGGAACTTAGGGAGTTTCTATTAACTGACATAAATCATGTGTGCTACATGGATTTCAACGTTTTACCCACTTTGGGGAGAGCTGTTCTATCCTTGCCATCAGATAAAACCTTAACTTTAGTGGTCACTATCTTAACCCACTTGGGGTATATCAAGAACCTACGGGGGCACATAGTTCTGGGGCATGAGACCTCGGAATCAAGCCTAACTCAGTGATAAATACTACTCCCTTACTTAGCTCAGAACTTTAGAAAATCTACCTTAAAACAATTCAACAATATATATATATATATATATATATATAATGGGAGCCAAAATGCATCCCCTTTACTTCAAACTCAAGAATGTGGATTTATATCTTAAATTACAATCAAAAGTCACATCTTGATATTCTTTAAAAATCACTAACATCTCATTCTCAAACTCATGCTTTAACCATAAGGTTCAATTCACAACAATAGGACTTGAAATTCTAAAAAAATGATATAGACGTAGAATTATGCAACTTAAACCATAAATTGACAATTTAAACCATTAATAAGCATAATTATATTACAACTCAAAGCTTGGGTAAGGCATAGTTTTATAAAAAGACACCATATAATAACATGATAGGAATTCTCCATGAATTTAGGAAATACTTTACAAAAATATGTAACTTTTAGGCACAAGAACAAAAGGGTGTTCTTGTTCAAAACCACATACCTTAAACTTGGAGCTTTTGGATGACTTCAAAAATTTTGGAAGGTTATTCATGAACTATTGGGTGTCCCTCGTATCCCTCTTAACGAGGAATTCAAATATGCAAGAATTATCGAATTCTCATGGTTGAATCTCTAGATAATTGGGTTTTTATGTTAAAACCCTAACCTTATGGTTGAAGGTGTGCAAAGAATTTTGAGGTGTTTAACTAAAGAAAATAGAAGATAATACGTTCCTTGAGGGTTATAAGTCATGGGAAGTGAAGAAAAAAGACCAAAATACCCTTACTAAACCACTTCCCAGTTTCTAAAAATCTAAGGCTGATGACATTTGTGATATGCCGTCAGACTTGTGATAAGTCATCACAAATATCGTCACGGGGGGGGGGGGGGGGGGGCTGGAATTGTTGGATTTCTACCTAAGGCTGACAACATTCGTGATAAGTTATCATACTGGTGATAACTTATCAGAAATGTCATCACTGAGGGATGGATTCTACCTAAGGATGACGACATTCGTGATAAGTCGTCACATTTGTGATAAGTTATCACGAATGTCCTCACTCAGTTTTCAAGACTGACATGCTGGAGTAAAATGGGCATAACTCTTTGCTCCGGTATCAGATTTAGGTGAAATTGGTATTGTTGGAAAGCTAATTTAATTATCTATATGTTAGTGTGTCATGAAAGGAGAAATTCATAGTATAATGAGAGATATGCTCATTTGAAGTTGACTATACCAATATCCTTCTCAAGAATTCCATCGGCAAAGAATTTTTTGATTCGTCTAATAGTTAGGAAACTTTTGAGGCCTTAATACTCATCAAACTAGATCATGTAACTACCAAATCACTAATTTTATTTCTAAAGGGCTTGAAGCATGGTTCTACTATTAGTTGAAATTCTCGGGGTATTACAATATCTCTCCCTTGGAAACAATCATCCTCGAATGTCATTAGTTAAGATAGGAATGCAAAGAAACTGGGGATGCATAATTGGAATAGTTCTCTAAATTGAATCTATGTCATTCTAAACTTTCGAGTATTTCTGAAAGTGTACAAATTTGCAACAAAATAGCTATATAGCTGAATCTTTGGTTAGATAGTGGTTGAATTAAGAAAAAGAAATACCTTCGGCTTGTGAAGAAGAGGTGTGGGTACTTAGATCGCATATCTGCTTCGGCTTCCCAAGTAGCACCCTCAACTGATTGATTCCACCATAAAACTTTGACCAATGGAATTTCTTTGTTCCTTAGTCTACGGACTGGGTAATCTAGGATCACAACTAGAACCTCATCAAACGAAAGGTTATTCTGAACATCTAAGATATCTAGAGAATCAACAATGATAGAATCACCAATATGCTTTTTAATCATGGAAATATGGAAAATAGGATGAACAACTGATAACTCTTCAGGCAACTCAACTTCATAGGCTACTTTTCCAACACGGTTGGGAATTCTATAAGGACCAACATAACGGGGACTAAGTTTCCCTTTCTTTACAAACCTTTTCACCCCTTTCATGGGAGAAATTTTTAGATACACAAAATCATTAACTTCGAACTCAAGGTCTTTTCGTCTCACATTTGCATATGACTTTTGACGATCTGAGCTATCTTTAACCTTTCTCTAATCAAATTCACCTTCTCCATCACCTCAAATACTGCATCTGGTCTAACCAAAGTAGCTTCACCCACTTCGAACCAACCTATGGGTACCTACATCTCCTACCCTATAAAGCCTCAAATGGTTCCACTTGATACTAGCATGGTAACTATTGTTGTAAGCAAACTCTATCAGCGGAAAATACTCATCCCAACTACCTTTGCAATCGAGGGTACACGCTCTCAACATGTCCTTCAAAGTTTGGATAGTCCTCTCATCCTGACCACCAGTCTGCGGATGAAAAGTGAAACTCATATGAACTTGGGTACCAAGACCCTTCTGAAATGCTCTCCTGAACTGAGAAGTGAACTGAGTACCTCTATCCAAAATAATAGACAAAGGAACTCCATGCAACCTGACCAACTTTCGAATATACAATCTAGCATAGTCCTCAGTTGTATAAGATGTGTGCACAGTCAAGAAATGCGCTAACTTGGTCAACCTGTCGATAACAACCCAGATGGAATAATGATGGCATCGAAAAAGAGGTAAGCCAGTCACAAAATCCATATTTATCTCATCCCACTTCCAAGTTGGGATACCAAACCCTTGGATCACACCACCAGGTCTTTGGTGCTTAACTTTAACCTATTGACATGTTGCATACTTCTCCACAAAATTATCTATATCCTTCTTCATACCACACCACTAATACATTTCCCACAAGTCACGGTACATCTTGGTAGTCCTGGGATGAATGGAATACCACGCACCATGTGCTTCATCCATAATTCTCTGCCTCAGATCACCAACATCAGGAACATATAATCTACCCTACAACCTCAACACACCATCTCCCCATTGAGAGAAAACCTCTATCTTTTGATCCTTGACTGACTCCTTCAGTCTGACCAAGTTAGCATCTAAGTCTTGTTTCTCCTTCACTTCCAAAACTAAAAAGGATTCGGAAATACTTTGCACTAAAATATTTCCCTCAGCGTAATCAAGAAACTTAACACTTAGGCTAGCCAGACGATGCACATCATGAGTCAACTCTTTCTTACCTTCCTCCACATATGAAACACTACCCATAGACATCCTGCTAAAGGTATCTGCCACAATATTAGCCTTGCCCAGATGATACAAAATGCTCATATCATAGTCTTTTAACAATTCTAACCACCTCCGTTGCAAAGATTCAACTCATTTTGAGTCAACATGTACTGTAGGCTTTTATGATCTGTAAAAACATCAACATGCACACCATACAAATAAGGTCTCTAGATTTTCAGAGCAAACACTACAACAGCCAACTCTAAGTCATGGGTTGGGTAATTTTTCTCATGAGGTTTCAACTGTCTAAAAGCATAGGTTATAACTTTACCTCTCTGCATCAACACACAACTCAAACCAACTCTGGAAGAATCACAATATACCATAAAACTATCTACACCATTAGGCAAAGTCAACATAGGGGCGAAAGTGAGTCGAGTCTTCAACTCCTGAAAACTCTTCTCACAGAAATCCGACTAGAGGACCTTAACTTTCTTTTGGGTCAATCGAGTCATGGGAGACGCAATGAAATAGAACCCTTTAACGAAACGATGGTAATATATAGCTAGACCTAAGAAACTTCTAATATCAAATGGAGAGATTGGACTAGGCCAATTTCTTATAGCCTCTATCTTTTGAGGATCAACTCTAATACCTTCGGCTGAAATAATATGACCTAGAAATGCTATAGACTATAGACATAACTCACACTTACTGAATTTGGCAAACAACTCATGATCCCTAAGAGTTTACAAGACAATTCTAATATAGTCTTCGTGATCACCGTCACTTCGGGAATACAGAAGGATGTCGTCGATAAACACAATGATGAATATATCAAGATATGGCTTGAACACTGGATTCATGAGGTCCATGAAATCTATTAGGGCGTTAGTTAGCCCGAAATACATGACAAGAAACTCAAAATGACCATTGCGGGTTTGAAATGTTGTTTTTAGAATATCATATTCCCGTACTTTTAGTTGGTGATAGCCAGACCTAAGGTCTATCTTGAAAAATAACTCGCACCTTGTAACTGATCAAATAGGTCATCTATTCTTGGAAGGGTATACTTGTGTTTTACTGTGACCTTATTAAGCTGACGATAGTCAATGCACATATGCAAAGAACCATCTTTATTTCGCACAAAAAGGATAGGTGTGCCCCAAGGAGATACACTGGGCCTTATAAAACCTTTGTCTAAGAGGTCTTTGAGTTATTCTTTCAACTCCTTGAGCTCTGCGGGTGACATATGGTAGGGAGGAATAGAAATAGGCTGAGTGTCGAGAAGAAGATCAATCCTGAATTCTATCTCTCTATCGGAAGGTATCCCTGGGATATCTTCCAGAAAGACATCAGGAAACTCATTAACAATGTTGATTGAATGGATACTTGGGGTTTTCGACTTAGTGTCCTTAACTCTAACCAAGTGATAAAAGAAACCCTTAGATATAAGCTTCCCGGATTTGAGATAAGAAATAAAATAAATCTTGGGAGGTACTGAACTCCTTGACCACTCAAAAACTGGTTCATCAGGAAACTGAAATTTGACTACATAAGCACGACAATCTATAGACGCATAGCAGGAGTGAAGCCAGTCCATACCCAGGATAACATCAAAATCAACCGTCTTTAACTTTATTAAATCAGTAAGTGTGACTCTATGAAGGATTGTAACAGGACAATTCTTGTATACTTGCTTAGCAATAACAGACTCCCCTACTGGAGTAGAAACTAGAATCAGCTCAGAAATACTTTCAGGACTCTTCTCAAAATTCATAGCAACCAGTGGGGCCACATAAGAAAAACTTGACCCGAGGTCCAATAGCACATAAACATCAAAGTGAAATACATGAAGCATACCAGTAACAACATCGAGAGAGTCCTCCTGCTCATGATGGAACGTTAGGGCATAGAACCTATTTTGGCACTGATCGCCAGCAGTACTAAAAGAAGTACCCTGAGGAGGAGCTAGATGGGCTGCGGGAACTAGTGCATTAGTGGCCTGGGTATGGAGTTGGGTATCTCTACTTTCCTACCTAGAATGTGGGCACTCTCTAAGCCTATGGCCTATCTTTCCATACCCAAAATAACCACGCTGTTCAGCCAAACGCTTACCCAGATGGGTCCTACCACACTTGGCATAAGGAGAGAAGTTAGGCTTGCTGCTCACACTCTGCTGAGGCCTAGACATAGAAGACCTGTTTCCCTACTCTGGCCTACCTCTAGGCACTGGGGCACTAGCAGATAAGTGTTATGGCATAGAAGAACGACGTTGGAACTGAGGGCGGTTCCCTCCTTGGGATCTAGCCTGATCGTACTCGTGTTGTTCAGACCTGGCTCTCATGTTACCTCTTATTCTATTTCTTTCCCTTAACTTATCCTCCTCTATTTGCTGTACATAGATCATCAGCCTAGACAAATCCATCTCCTTGTTCAATATAGCAGTGTGGCATTCTTTCAGTACTAAGACTGACACACCTGTCATAAACTTTCTCATACCAGTTCAAGCATCGGAGATCAAGTCAGGCGCATATTTTGCTAGATGATTGAAATTTAAGCAGTACTCCTTAACAGTCATGGAGCCCTGCCTCAAGTTAATAAACTCTTTAATCTTTGCCTCCCTTAACTCCAAAGGAAAGAACCTATCCAAGAATGTATCTTGGAATATCTGCCAGGTAATGGGAGCATCATCCTCCCCTCTACCCTTTCTCCAAGAAACCACCCAGTTATACGCAATGTCCTTCAACCTGTAAGATGCTAAATCCACACACTCTTCTTCAAAAACATGTATTACCTGTGTGATCTTCCTTATCTCCTCAAGATATAACTATGGGTCTCCCCCTGCCTTTGACCCATAAAACTCGGGCGGACTAATCCTCATAAAGTCATAAATTATAGTAGCAGCTAAGTCACCCCTCTGTTGCTGAGGAGCTGTGGCTTGATTATCCTGGACATTGATAGCTTGGGCCACTGCTTGGAAGGCTACCCTAAATTCGGCATGGGACATGTTTTCATTCAGAGGATCAGCAGGCTGAGGTTGTTGATCATTGTTATTTCTTCAAGCTCAGCGGAGAGGCATATTCTGAAATAAGAGAGCATGAATTAATAGATGAGAGAGACACTTTTAAACGTGATGGACTTGATAGGAATAAATGACTTGTTTCTAAAATGTTTCATAGCCTTTTGCTCATAGATGTGGCAGGACACATCGATAATTAAGACTCTACTTAATGTGGCTTGTCAGAATCCCTAGAATTCTCTAAACCTTAGGCTCTAATACCAAGTTTGTAATGCCCCGAAACTGTGTCTCGAGACATCACACGGTGCTTAAGGCTACAAGTAGCCCCAAGATAACCCTTTGAGCCTGCCACTCTATATACTTACTTACTTAGAGGTAGAATGCATGAACTTTAACATAGCAATATCAAATGGTAAGAAAATATTAATGAAACACTTGGTTTGAACAAACTACAACTCAAAGAAAACCTCAAAATACTAGTAATCTGACGACTAGTCTGATAAACCTCTACTACTCCAAACTAGAGAGCCATTGGGACAGGTCCCCAACTGACTCATACTCAACTGACAAGAATTAAATAGCTACTAAATAAAACTGGAAGTTTGAGAATGACCAGTCCCTGAAACATGAGGACTCACCATGGCTGATATGTAGATAGGAGTGCTCGGAAAGATCACTGGCAAGGCTGAGACTGAGCACCTGAACCTACATTATGAGAATATATGGCACATAGACAAAATATGTAGGTCAGTACTTTGGGAATGTACTGATCTTATGGGGGATTGTGCAATTAAAATAATCAATATCATAAGCTTTTATAGAAAACCTACATGGTGTAAAACATACTCACGTAGCTTGAAATAAATATATGCCACAAGACTCATAAATCATCATGTTTTTACTTAAAATCTCAAATTATCATGACACTTGAAATTATTAGGACCATAGCTTTCAAAACACTTATACTTTCAAAACTTTGTAACTTCAAGACTAAAACTCTTTGAAACTTGAAAGACTTTAGAACTTAGAGAACCTTAGGAACTTAGGGAGTTTCTCTTAACTGACATAAATCATGTGAGCTACATGGATTTCAATGTCTTACCCACGTTGGGGAGAGTTGTTCTATCCTTTCCATCGGATAAAACCTTAACTTTAGTGATCACTATCTTAACCCACTTAGGGTATATCAAGAAACTATGGGGGCACGTACTTCTGGGGCATTAGACCTCAGAAGCAAGCCCAACTTGGTGCTAAATACTACTCCCTTACTTAGCTCAGAACATTAGAAAATCCACCTTAAAATAATTCAACAATATATATATATATATATATATATATATATATATATATATATATATATATAATGGGAGCCAAAATGCATCCCCTTTACTTCAAACTCAAGAATGTGGATTTCTATCTTACAATCAAAACTCACTTCTTGATATTATTTAAAAATCATTAACATCTCATTCTCACACTCATGCTTTAACCATAAGGTTCAATTCACAACAATAGGACTTGAAATTCTCAAAACATGATGTAGATATTGAATTATGCAACTTAAACCATAAATTGACAATTTAAATTATTAATATGCATAATAGTATTAGAACTCAATGCTTGGGAAGACATAGTTTCATAAAAAGACTCTCCATATAATAACTTGATAGAAATTCTCCATGAATTTACGAAATACTTTACAAAAATATATAACTTTTGGGCACAAGAACAAAAGGGTGTTCTTGTTCAAACCCACATACATTAAACTTGGAGCTTTTGGATGACTTCAAAAATTTTGGAAGGTTATTCATGAACTATTGGGTTTCCCTCGTATCCCTCTTAATGGGGAATTCAAATATTCAAGAATTATTGAATTCTCACGGTTGAATCTCTAGATAATTGGGTTTTTATATTGAAACTCTAACCTTATGGTTGAAGGTGTGCAAAAAATTTTGAGGTGTTTAACTAAAGAGAATAAAAGATAATACGTTCCTTGAGGGTTATAAGTCGTGGGAAGTAAAGGAAAAGGACCAAAATACCCTTAATAAATTGCTTCCCAGTTGCTAAAAGTCTAAGGCTGATGACATTTGTGATTGGCTATCAGACTGGTGATAAGTCGTCACAAATATCATCACGGGAGGGGGGGGCTGGAATTTTTGGACTTTTGCCTAAGGCTGATAACATTCGAGATAAGTCATCACACTTGTAATAACTTATCAAAAATATCGTCACTAGGGGCTGGATTCTTCCTAAGGCTGACGACATTCGTGATAAGTCATCACACTTGTGATAAGTTATCATGAATGTCATCACTCAGGTTTTCAGACTGACATGCTGGAGTAAAATGGGCATAACGTTTTGCTCTGATATCGGATTTAGGAAAAATTGGTATTTTTGGAAATCTAATTCAATTATCTATCTGTTTTTGGGTCATGAGCTCAGAAATTCATAGTATAACAAGAGATATTCTCATTTGAATTTAACTATACCAATATCCTTCTCAGGAATTCAATCGGCAAGGAATGTTTTGATTCATCTAATAGATAGAACACTTTTGAGTCCTTAATACTCATTAAACTAAATCATGTAACTACCAACTCACTAACTTTATTTCTAAATAGATTGAAGCAGGGTTCTACTATTAGTTGAAATTCTCGGGGTATTATAGAAAAGCTTTGCGTTGAAGGATTTCAGTCTTAAATTTCATTGTCATGATGTAGGTAATGGCTTGAATTTCTTTAGACTGGTCGGGGTAGTTGATATTTACATAAAATCAGGCTATGGTATGGGTAATAATCATAAAAATAATATTATTACTATTGTGTGCCCGTGTGGGGGATTATGTTAGTTCTATTAGTGATTTGAGATGATATTTGCTATGTATGGCCCGTGAGGGGGATTTATCTAATTTTATTGACTTATATATGCATTGGTTGCTTCTTTATGATAGAAATACTCAATTTGGTTTAAATGTGATACTAATGATGTCTTCTTGTATTTTTACTCTAAATGGTACAGTATTTATACGAAGTCATGGATGATTGAGATATTGAGTGGATTTTGAGCTCACGTGTAAATATATTGAATAGATTTTGAGATCTTCATACTGGGTTGGTTGTGAGCATTACATCCTTATGTCATACATACATTCATCAGATATTGGTACCACTATAGAAAAACTAATTTTGATATAAATAAAACACTTTTACAAGACCCTTTCCCATAACCCACGAGTTGGAGAAAAGATATGGATATTGAGTACTGAGAAAGTATATGGATTGTGAATCCCCCATTGGCCCTACTTGGAAGATCTAAGGCTCGATAGGTGTATACAGAGGTTATGCAATAACCTCATTCATATTACATCATCATTATCATCATCATTGTATTTCATATATTATGTATCTTCAATATTGTGCTTATTGTTCTTAATCCTAGGCATATCTATTCTTCTTCTTTGTACGTACCTATATTCTTGTTTAAGTGATATATTTAGAACTGTTAGTGGAGATGGTTCAAACTACTATTTAAGACACTTTCTGATTGTAGGTGACAAGCTCATAGTATGTATTTATGTATCTTATTTTCTACTTTGCTTAGTTGACCTAGGATGGAACATACTCACACCTACTGTAACTTTTGGTACAGATCCAGGTACGAGTGCATCGTGATACAGTTAATATCGTGTAGTTGATCATTGCCACTTTGAGGTATTGGCCACTTTATTCTTTCAAAATTGACCTTAAACCTCATCCTATCCAGTTTATGTCTTATTTTGTATTTAGATAGACTAGTAGTTTTCTGATTTTTAGTTGTACTTCCAGATTTTTAAGTTGTATTTTAGATTGTTCTTACACTGTGACACTAGGTTTTGAGATAGTTTATGGATCATTATTATTCAAACTTCTGCTATTTTTGTGCATGTATTGTCTAACTTTGCTTTAGAAGTCTCATTTTGGAAATTATGTATAATTTTGTTCTTACATATTAGTTTGGTTGATTGGCTTATTTGTCAATGTTTTTCCATGATAAGTGTCATCATGACCTTATATTTTGGGTCATGATATATAATGAAACAAGTCAACCAACATATAGCAAGTAAGACAACATTTTACCTTTCCACGTAAATGCCGCAAAATTAATCTCAAGGATACAATCAAGTAGAGAATACATGTTAACTCACATCTCAGTATACACACAAGATAACTTAAGTCTCGTTAGAAAACCTTTATGGATATTCTTTGGGAAAGGTTAATTCAATTATTGGAACTTTGAGATCATTTTTTGAGATTATTTATTGGATCATCACTTTAGATCTCTTTATTCATTTCTCTTTATTATTATTATTATTATTATTATTATTATTATTATTATTATTATTATTATTATTATCATCATCATCTTTATCGTGCTGGTGCGACACCATCTACCAAAAAAAAATATACTCTGTAGGTCTTATTGGCATTGGCCTGATATATACATGTCATATTAGAATACTATAGCAATATCAACATTTGTCATTGGTCACATTACTATAAACAAATCTTTCAACTTTGAGTTCTAAATCCATATTCAATGTCACTTTCAACCTTTATCAAGTTATATCACAAGCTTTCTTCATCCAAGGCCTTCATTCACACATTATCATTCAGGATCAAGATATTTCATTCATCAATAACTTGATCCTCTCATGACATTATTTTAGCAATTTATCTTGATCATCAACAAGCCATTCATGAAATCAATTCAAGGAATTATCATTATCAAACAAGCCTCTCATAGGAATAATTCAATAAATCAACATTATCACCAATTTAGCCTCTCATGGGCATCTAATAGATAAAGTATATTTATTAATACCATAACAATAATGTAATAAAATGATTCACAATGTAACACTTAAGCATACAGGTAACTAGTGGAGCCTTCATTACTCATTACTCATTAGATTACCACTACTTCCTAAAATATCACAAATTGGATTCTAACATCACCGCCTATAACTACACATTCAAGCCTATCATTATTCTCTGCTTCTTTCCACATAATATAATATTCACAATTATTTAAGTTATCTATTCCTTAGACATCACCATCACCATCACCATCATCATTATTTAATCCTAACATAATTTTCCTTACCACTTTATCGCACAATAAATGTAGCACCCTTGAAATTTTGGGTATTTTATTTGTGGCCTTCCTATGCTTGAAATATCAATTTTTGACTCATATTATGTTCGGGGATGTTAAAAGGGTAACCTAGAAGAGTTTTAGAATTTTTAAATGGGATTCAAGGTAGTTTTAAGTCACAGAGGTAGTAGGGATCAATATTTTCAGAGTGGGGATGGTTATAAGGACCAATGTGCTCAATCTTCGGTTAGTGAGGCCCAGTCAACTCTATTATATCCTTCTTCTAAATTTTATAGTCGGCCGCATCATGGTTTCTGTGATGAGGGGAAGAATAAGTATTTTGATTATAGTTTGATTGGCCATTTGCAGTGGGATTTTCCTTTAAAGGTTACTTCTGGGGCCTATAAGGTTACTATTGCTACTTCGTCAGCTCTTACACCAAAGGGTACCACTTTTGGCTCCGGCACTAGTTGGAACTGTCTATATGACCTTACTACCCACCAGGAGTCTGAGTCATCCCCTGATGTTATCACTAGTATGTTAAAACTCTTCTCTCCTAATGTGTACTATTTACTTGACCCAGGGTCTACTCTTTCTTATGTGACCCCATTTATGGTTGTATATTTTGATTTTGGTCTTGAGTATTTTTCAGACCCCTTTTCTATTTCTACCCAGTGGGTGACGTGATGGTTGCTAGAAGGGCCTATAGGGGTTATGTGTTATCTGTTGTTGGTAGGGAAACCTTGGTGGATCGGTTTGAATTAGACACGCTAGATTTTGATGTTATCCTAGGGATAAACTGATTGCACTTACGCTACGCCTCTTTACACTGTGAGACCCATAAAGTCATTTTTAAATTTCCTAATAAGCCAGTTATTGAGTGGAAAGGGAGTTTCCTAGTTCCTAAGAGAAGGTTCATATATTTTCTTAGAGCCCAAAAAGTGATTTCCAAGGGATGTCTCTATCATTTGTTCGGGGTTAAAGATTCTAACTTATAGGGTCCTTCTTTATAATTTGTTCCCGCAGTTAGTGAATTTCTTAAGGTTTTCCCTGATCTTCCTGGTGTTCTTCCTAATAGGGAAATTGATTTTTGGATTGATCTTGTTTCGGGCAGGCATTTTATATTTATCCATTCTTATAGAATGCCTCCAGCTGAGTTAAAGGATCTTAAGAAACAGTTGAAGTATCTTCTTGAAAAGGGTTTTATCCTCCCTAGTATGTCTTCGTGGGGTGCTCCTATTTTGTTCTTGCATAAGAAGGATGGTTTTCTTTGGTTGTGTATTGATTACCATCAATTGAACCAAGTAACTGTGAAGAATAAGTACCCCTTTCTAAGGATTGATGATCTGCTTGACCAACTTCAGGGTTCTAAGTATTTCTCCAAGATTTACCTCTGTTTAAGCTATCATCAGCTAAAGATTAGGGAGGAAGATATCCCTAAGACAACCTTTTGTACTCAATATGGACATTTTTAGTTCTTGGTCATGTCTTATGGGTTGACCAATGCCCCAATGATATTTATGGATATCATCAACCAGGTATTTTATCAGTTTTTTGATTTGTTCGTGATTGTGTTTATAGATGACATTCTGATATATTCAAAGAGTAAGGTGGATCATGGCAATCACATCCATGTTGTGTTGCAGACCCTAAAGGATCAATAATTGTATGTTAAGTTTTCTAAGTGTGAGTTTTGGTTGAATGCTATTACTTTTCTGGGTCACGTTGTTTCTAGTAAAGGGATCATGGTGGATCCACAAAAGGTTGCAGTAGTTAAAAAGTGGCCTAGACCCATGACTCCAACTGATATTCAAAGCTTCTTGGGATTGCTACACCTCTAACTAAGTTGACTCAGAAGAAGGTAAGGTTTTTATTATTTGATGTTTGTGAGGGGAGTTTTGAGAAGATGAAATATAAATTGACTTTTTCTTTGGTTTTAACTCGGCCCGAGGGTAGTGATGGTTTGTGGTTATTGCGATGCATTCTATGTGCGACTTGGTTATGTTTTGATGCAGCATGGAAAAGTGGTGGCGTATGCTTCTAGGCAATTGAAATTTCAATAGAGAAATTATCTAACTCATAATTTGGAATTGTTGGCTATGGTGTTCGCATTGAAGATTTGGGGGCATTATCTTTATGGGATTCATGTTGACATCTTTTCAAATCATAAGAGCCTGTATTATGTTTTCACCTAGAAAGAGATGAATCTCAGGAAGAGGAGAAGGCTTAAGTTTCTCAAGGACTAAATTATGAGTCTTCACTATCACCCAAGTAAATCTAACATGGTTGCTGATTCTCGTAGCATTTTATTTATAGGGAGCTTGTCTCGTGTGTAAGAGGTGAAGCGGGATTTTAATTTAGTGAAGGATATTAACCATTTGTCTAATCTTGGAGTTCATCTCTTAGATTTTGAGGATGGTAGTGTGTTTGTGCAAGAGGTGGTAAAGTCATCTCTTGGTGCTGAGATAAAGGAAAAAATAGGTGTCGGATCCTTTCTTGATGTAAATCAAGGATGGAGTTGTAGGCAAAAGGTGATGGTTTTTGAGATTGGTGGTGATGGTACTTGGAGGTACCAAGATAAGTTGTGTGTTCTTGATATGGATGGGCTGCGAGGTAGAAATTTGGCCACAGCTCATGAGTCGTGTTATTCTATTTATCCTGGTATGACTAAGATGTATCATGGCCTTAAGATTTATTGGTGGAATAATATGAAGTGAGACGCGGCCACTTTTGTGGCTAAGTTCATGGTGTGTCAACAAGTAAAAGTGGAACACTTGAGGCCTGGTGGTTTGTCTCAAGAAATTGAGTTGCCTATATGGAAATGGGAAGTGATAAATATGGACTTTGTTACCGATCTGCCACGGTCTCTAAAAGATTTGTTCTATCTGGGTCATCGTGGATAGGTTAAATAAGTGTGCTAATTTCTTGCCGGTGAGAACTAATTATACTGTTGAGGATTATGCGGGGTTGTCTATTGAGGAGGTCACAAAGTTGCATGGTACTCCTGTTTCCATTATTTTGGATCGTGGTACTCAGTTCTCATATCATTTTTGGCGGTCATTTCAGTGAGGTTTGGGGAGTAAAGTGACCCTTAGTATCGTTTTCCAGCTACAGACGGATGGACAATTGGAAAGGACCATTCAGACTTTAGAGGATATGCTTCGAGATTGTGTAATTGACTTTGATGGAAGTTGGGTTGACCACTTACCCTTTGTTGAGTTCGCCTCTAATAATAGTTATCACTCTAGCATTGGTATGGCACTATCTAAGGCTTTGTATGGTAGGCGGTGTGGATCCCCTATGGAGTGGTTCGAAGTTGGTAAGTGACGCGACCCAACTGAGGGGCTTGTCGCGTAATAGGCATTCCAAGTCCGACCGGGATCAAAGACCACCCCCGTTACCCAACCCAACCTCCAGCTGCCTGTCTTAAGTTGGCTGAATTTTTAGCATATAGCAAGATAGTACAACAGCTCACATGAAAACTCGAGGATAATATTGCAGCCGTGACCGACCAAATCAAGTCCAACCATACCAAACTGATTCCTAAACAAGGGCCATAAACCAGGCCATATGCAAAGATGTTCCAAAACATAATATAATTAATCCCAAAATATAATATGATGGGATAAATAACAATATCGTCCAATGATGTCAGTCCTCTAGCTTATTCTAATGCCAAGGCTGGCACCGATACCGATCCCACCCATTCTAACCTATAAAAGTATCACAAAGCCTCAAACCAAAAGAGTAATAAAATTTGGTAGGGACATGCCCTCAACCATGACAAAAACTAATATCCAAAATAAAATCAAAGTATCTAGAAAATATCCATAACATGAAATGGAGCCTTCTAAAAGGATGGAACCTCACCACTTCAGTCTAAATGTCTTTCCCCAAGTCAATCACTACATAGGAGGAGTAGAATGGTCAGTTCCTGCATAACATGGGTATACAGCTGCTAGTAGATGGGTTAGCACATGAAGCTAGCATGATTTTAGGATAAAGATAAAATAATGCCATTTATGAAACAAAGTTAAACCATCCATATGCACACAACCATAGATATATATATATATAACTATGCCGAGAAAGGGGACCGAGTTTAGCATACCTTTAAAATCTTTACCTGGGCTATCTATCTTTGTCATCCTAAATCACCCATGGGCTACATGGGTTCATCTCCCCCTGCTAAAAGGGCCCCAGTGCGTAAAGCCGCACGACCATGGAATAAGACCTGGGATAACTAGTATATCCCCCAAAATATAGCGTGACATCATGCACATAATCACCAAGACCAACCTCACATCGGTAAATATGAGTTTCCAGTTTTGGTCCCCTCGGGACCTCTACCTTCTACAAATTTGCTACATATCCCGCCATTATTTCCCAATTAAAACCATTTCCAATCAACCAACCAATCCATTTACTATTTATTAACCAAGGCCATTTAGTGGTGGTATCGTCATACTGATCATACTTGCAAGTACTATCCATAGAAAACCATATATAAGTTTAAGGGGAATTCCAAGTGACCTTCCATTTACCATATTAAGAAACTTTGGGGATTCCATGTACCCCTAAAGCATAACCATTTAGACTTTATCTTTCCAATCCATTTAAACCATGCATAATTCCTTTACCAAGTTTTAAAACAAGAGTTCCATTAAAAATACTCAATGCTGAAAACATTATTATACGCATATTGTCAAACATATTGGGGGAATAATATAACCAAAACTAATTCCAGTTACCATAAAACCATTCTCATATAATCCAATTATTCAAAACCACCATTAATTCACATAAATCATAATTAAAACCATGGGAAAACCATAACCAACCATTTAATATCAAAACCCCCAATTCATATTTGAAAACCAAAATCATACAATCAATGAAGTCATGAAAATATTCATAAAAACCATAGTTCTAGTTAAAATTAACAATGAGGAAAGAGAACATGCCTTAAACCAGGATAATGATGGAAAGAAATCACCAAGACAAGCCCCAAATCAATCCTGTAGTTGAAATCCTAACTTCCCTTGACCAAAAACTTTTGAGAGAATTATAGAGTATTTAGAAGAGTTTCCAAGTGTTAATGGACCAATAGGGTAAATAACCTTCCAAGTAAGTTAGAAGTCATGGGACCTTATTAGGATAAATGGGGAAATATCTAGAATATCCCCATATAAGTTGCACCAAAATCCCATCACAGGGGTACAACTAACTCACACAAGTTGTACCCTCCAGTATGAGTGGTACCCTCTACTCATATCCTACCCTCAACCTTTGGATCCAACACTATCCATCACATGACTCATCCAACCAAGTTGTATCAAAAGCTTACGATCTGTACCCTTTATTTGTACCCCTTGCAGATTTAAACACAAGGAAAATTTAGACACTGTCCATCATATGAGTCCTGGGTATGACTCATACCCTAGCTTACGGCTTATGGTGATACACTTGTACTAAGGTCCAACCTAAGTAACCAAGTCTAAGAATAAGTTAAGAAACCAAATGATTCGTAACCACCAATATGACTCATACCCCTAAGTCGTATCCATTCTAATAACCAAAATCCATCCCACCAACTAACACTGGTCAGCATATAAATGGACCATACTATCTGTACCCCAACATACAGCTCATACCCTCGAGTCATGTTGGGGTAAGGCCTAGACATGTTTTCCTTCCATCAGTTTCAAATTATGAAGATATGAAATAATATAATTCTCTACTCACTAACCTATCCTATTTGGATGCCAAGCTTCTAAAAGCAACAAGCCATACCAAGTATCCTCCTTCCCTTTTTTCATGCTTCAGAATGATCAATCATCTAACAGTCAAGAAATCATAAGATTAATTAAACTATTATTCTTTAAAAAAAAATTGGAAATTCAAACCCACTAATTCTACCCTAATTCAAGGTCTATATCATTCTCCAAGGTCAATCAACCGTTAACTAATTATTTTAAGCTTAACCCAGCTCCATTAATGGATTTTTTATGTTAGAGGTTTTATCTTTATAGAATACAAGATTTCCAATCAACATAATACATAATCTAGTTTACCAATTTCATACTAGAAATCATTAATTTATAATCTAGAATTAGTTCTAGGTGATATTAAGAACACCTATAAGTTTTTCCCAAAATCCACCATTAAAGATTCTAACCCAAAATTCCACCATTGAAGGTTTTTCTAATTATTCAAGGATATTAAAGGCTTAAAATATGAAGAAGGTGATGAAACAATTTACCTCAACGAAGGACTTTCACCTTAAAACATGGAAAATGACCTCTCTAGAGTTAGAGAATGAAATTTGGAGTTTATAGACTTGAAACATGGCTAAATTTAATTAAAAATTGCCAAGAATTTTTACTACAACGAAATAGGTTCCTCCACGATGGCAATCCCTATTTCAATCTGAACAATACTCAGTAAAACGGTCATAAATTTTTAGTCCAAACTCAGATTGACAAATGATTTATTCCGTTAGAAAGGGGGCGATAGAACTTGAATTTGATAGGTTATGTGTCGTATTATGTGCTTATCTGAGTGATTTATATAGGCCAGTGTGAAGAGTGTACGTGATTGAAAAACTGTATAGAATGGAAATTAGAATGTAGAAGAAGAAGAACAAGATAACTCCATATATTCTAGGAGACATGATTATTTAAAGTTGACCCTAGTAGAAACCTACACTAAAACTCTATCGGTAAGAATATTTTCAACTTAATTTTATGCTATAGATATTGTACAAACTTAATTCATACCTAAAGAACTCTCAAACTAAAGGATTGATATTAGTATTCATGAATAACTAAATTCATTAGGCTTGAGTTTATCTAGACACATCGAAAGGCTTAAATCTGAGCTGAAAAGCTCGAGGTGACACAATGAACAAAATGATGGCTAATTTGGACTTGAGTATATATTTATTATTGAAAATCGAAATCAAAATCAAGAATTTTCATAAATTAATCGTGGATAATTTAGTAACAATAGAATGGGTCGTTACACATATGTTGATTAGATTTTCTATCTGTTACAACAAATGACTTACATGTTGGAACTACTTTTAACATTAGTAGAAACTATCCAAGAGCTGTTGTAAATGAATACAACCTGTGTTGGATACGCTAATGTAAATTATTGAAAAACTAACAAATATACTAAGATGAGAAATTGAACTAAAAGTCACTATTTTAATTACTTTTTAGTGATTATATTCGACATAATTTGTTAAATACCTCACAAGTAGTGTAATATAATGATTCTATAGTATAAACATAGAAGGCATAAGCATTTCATTTTATAAAATATAAGAGGTTTCTTTGAAAGTGAGTTGTATTAAAAAAATACTTAAATGAAGTAACCCTTAAGGGTATTATATTTTGAGAAACTTGCTATAAATATATTTGTATTATAGTGAATGTCTACTTGTATGTTTATTACGAGAAAAGTTAGGAACCCTAAATTTGGGATCAAGTCAGTTATTCCCTATAAATAAAAGAGTTTTCCTTTATTGTAAACCATTCCTAATCTCTCAAGAAAATAAGAATTACTCTATTTTTCTCTCCCTTGTTCATCTTATTTTTATTTCTTATTGTTTCATAACATATTAAAAGCACGAGTCTCTAACGTTATACAGTATAAAAAGGACAGGGATATCAAACCACAAGAAATCCACACCTTATGGTTTGATTATAAGTTAAGATAGAAATCCACCTTCTTGAGTTTGAAGTAAAGGGGATGTATTTTGGCTCCCATTATATATATATATATATACATGTATACAATGTTGAATTGTTTTAAGGTGGATTTTCTAAAGTTCTGAGCTAAGTAAGGGAGTAGTATTTAACACCAAGTTGGGCTTGATTCAAAGGTTTCATGTCCCAGAACTACGTGCCCCCGTAGGTTCTTGATATACCCCAAGTGGGTTAAGATAGTGATCACTAAAGTTAATGTTTTATTCAATGGTAAGGATAGAGCAGTTATCCCCAATGTGGGTAAGACATCGGAATCCATATGGCTCACATAGTTTATGTCAGTTAAGAGAAACTCCCTAAGTTCCTAAAGTTCTCTAAGTCCTAAAGTCTTCCAAGTTTCAAAGAGTTTTAGTCTTAAAGTTACAAAGTTTCGAAATAAGTGTTTTGAAAGCTATGGTCCTAATAATTTCAAGTGTCATGATAATTTGAGATTTTAAGTAAAAGCATGATGATTTATCAGTCTTGTGGTATATATTTTTTACAAGCTATGTGAGTATGTTTTCCACCATGCAAGTTTTCTATAAAAGTTATGATATTGATTATTTTAATTGAACACTCCCCCATATGCTCAGTACATTCCCAAAGTAATGACTCACATATTTTGTCTTTGTGCCATATATTCTCGTAATGTAGATTCAGATGCTCATTCTCAGCCTCTCCAGTGATCCTTTAGAGCACTCCTATCTACATATCAGCCATGGAAAGTCCTTATGTTTTGAGGACCGATTATTCTCAGACTTCCAGTTTTATTTCGTAGCTGTTTAATTCTTGTCAGTTGAGTATGAGTCAGTTGGGGACCTGTCCTAATGGCTCTCTAGTTTGGAGTAGTAGAGGTTTGTCAGACTAGTCGTCATATTACCAGTATTTTGAGGTTATCTTTGAGTTGCATTTTGTTCAAACCAAGTATTTCATTAATATTTTCTTACCATTTGATATTGCTAGATTAAAGTTCATGCATTCTACCTCTATGTAAGTATATAGATTAGCAGGCTCAAAGGGTTAGCTTGGGGCTACTTGTAGCCTTAAGCACCGTGTGACATCTCGGGACTCAATTTTGGGGGTTACAAACTTGGTATCAGAGCCTAAGGATTAGAGAGTTCTAGGGAATCTGACAATCCGCGTTAAGTAGAGTCTTAATCATTGATGTGTAGCACGACACATCTATGAGCAAGAGGCTACAGAATGTTTTAGGAACAAGTCATTTCTTCCTCTCAAGTCCATCGTGCTCAAAGTTTTCTCTCTCAGCTATTAATTCGTTCTCTCTTATTTTAGAATATGCCTCTCCACCGAGATCGAAGAAATAACAACGATCAGCAACCTCAGCCCGCTGATCCTCTGAATTAAAATGTGTCCCATGCCAAATTTAGGGCAGCCTTCCAGGCACTGGCCCAAGCTATCACTGTCTAGGATAATCAGGACGCAGCTCCTTAATAGCAGGGAGGTAACTTAGCTTCTTCCAAAATTTGTGAATTTATGCAGATGATTCCACCAGAGTTTTATGGGTCAAAGGCAGAGGAAGACCCGCAGTTATATCTAAAGGAGATAAGGAAGATCACACAGGTAATTCCTGTATCTGAAGAAGAGTGTGTGGAGTTAGAATCTTACAGGTCGAAGGACATTGTGTACGACTGGGTGGTTTCATGGAGGAAAGGCAGAGGGGAGGATGATGCTTACCTAGCAGATGTTCCAAGATGCATTCTTAGATAGGTTCTTTTCTTTGGAGTTAAGGGAGGCAAAGATTGAAGAGTTTATGAACTTGAGGCAGGGATCCATGACTGTTAAGGAGTACTACTTAAAGTTCAATCAGCTAGCAAAATATGTTCTTGACTTGATCTTCAACGCCCGAACTGGTATGAGAAAATTTGTGATAGGTGTGTCGGGTTTAGTACTAAAAGAATGGTGCACTACTATATTAAACAAGGAGATGGATTTGTCTAGGATAATGATCTATGCATAGCCAATAGAGGAGGATAAGATAAAGGAAAGAGATAGATCCAGAGGTAACAAGAGAGCCAGGTCTGAACAACATGAGTACGGTCAGGCTAGATCCCAGAGAGGGAACTGCCCTCAGTTCTAAAGGTTTTATTCTATGCTAGCACCCTCAGTTGCTAGTTCCCCTGAGTACGGTCAGGCTAGATCCCAGAGAGGGAACTGCCCTCAGTTCTAAAGGTTTTATTCTATGCTAGCACCCTCAGTTGCTAGTTCCCCAGTGCCTAGAGGTAGGCCAGAGTAGGGAAACAGGTGTTCTATGTCGAGGCCTCAGCAGAGTGTGAGCAGCAAGCCCAACATCTCTTCTTGTGCCAAGTGTGATAGGACCCATCTGGGTAAGTGTTTGCCTAAACAACATAGTTGTTTCAAGTGTGGAAAGATAGGCCACAGGCTTAGAGAGTGCCTACATGCTAGGCAGGGAAACAGATATACCTGACCCCAGACCCAGGACACTAATGCACTAACTTCCGCAGCCCGTCCAGCTCCTCCTCAGGGCGCTTCTTCTAGTACTGCTAGCAATCAGTGCCAAAATAGGTTCTATGCCGTACCTTCCCATCATGAGCAGGAGGACTCTCCTGACGTTGTTACTGGTATGCTTCATTTATTTCACTTTGATATTTATGTGCTATTGGACCTCGAGTTAAGTTTTTCTTATGTGACCCCATTGGTTGCTATGAATTTTGAGAATAGTCCTGAAAGTATTTTTGAGCTGATTCTAGTTTCTACTCTAGTAAGGGAGCCTATTATTGCTAAGCAAGTATACAAAAATTGTCCTGTTACAGTCCTTCATAGAGTCATAGTTACTGATTTGATAAAGTTAGAGATGGTTGATATTGATATTATCCTGGGTATGTACTGGCTTTACTCCAACTATGTATCTATAGATTACCATACTCGTGTAGTCAAATTTTAGTTTCCTGATGAACCAGTTTTCGAGTGGTCAGGGAGTTCAGTACCTCCCAAGAGTCATTTTCTTTATTATCTCAAAGCCAGGAAGCTTATAACTAAGGGTTGCTTTTATCACTTGGTTAGAGTTAAGGACACTAATTTTTAAACCCCAAGTATCCATGCAATCAATATTGTTAATGAGTTTCCTGATGTCTTTACAGAAGATCTCCCTGGGGTACCTTCCGACACTTAGCATATTTTTATTCCTCCCTACTATATGGCACCCGTAAAACTTAAGGAGTTGAAAGAACAACTCAAATATCTCTTAGACAAAGGTTTTATAAGGCCAGTGTATCTCTTTGGGGCACACATGTCCATTTTGTGCAAAAGAAAGATGGTTCTTTGTGTATATGCATTGACTATCATCAGCTTAATAAGGTCACAGTTAAAAACAAGTATCCCCTTCCGAGAATAGATGACCTGTTTGATCAGTTGCAAGGTGCGAGTTATTTTTCCAAGATAGACCTTAGGTCTGGCTATCACCAACTCAAAGTAAGGGAGTGTGATATTCCGAAAATAGCATTTCGAACCTGCTATGGTCATTTTGAGTTTCTTGTCATGTCTTTCAGTCTAAATAATGCCCCAGCAGCTTTCATGGACCTTATGAATTGAGTGTTCAAGCCATATCTTGATATGTTCATCATTGTGTTTATCGACGACATCCTTGTGTATTACCAAAGTGAGGATGATTATGCAGACCATCTTAGAATCATCTTGCAAACTCTTAGAAATCATGAGTTGTTTGCCAAATTCAGTAAGTATGAGTTTTGGCTAAGGTCTGTAGAGTTTCTGGGTTATATTATTTCAGCCAAAGGTATTAGAGTTGATCACCAAAAGGTAGAGGCTATAAGAAATTAGCCTAGGCCTATCTCTTTATCTGATATTAGAAGTTTCTTGGGTCTAGCTGGCTATTACCGCCATTTTGTTGAAGGGTTCTCTTCCATTGCGTCTTTCATGACTCGATTGACCCAAAAGAAAGTTAAGTTCCTCTGGTCGGATTCCTGTGAGAAGAGTTTTTAGGAGTTGAAGAATCGACTCACTTCTACCCCTGTGTTGACTTTGTCGGATGATGAAGATAGTTTTATGGTATACTGTGATACTTCGAGAGTTGGTTTGGGTTGTGTGTTGATGCAGAGGGGTAAAGTTATAGCCTATGCTTCTAGACAGTTGAAACCTCATGAGAAGAATTACCCAACACATGACTTAAAGTTGGCTGATATAGTGTTTGCTCTGAAAATCTGGAGACATTATTTGTATGGTGTGCATGTTGATGTTTTTACTGTTCATAAAAGCCTACAGTATGTGTTGACTCAAAAGGAGTTGAATTTTTGCAGTGGAGGTGGTTAGAATTGTTAAAAGACTATGATATGAGCGTTTTGCATCATCCGGGCAAGGCCAATGTTGTGGCAGATGCCCTTAGTAGGATGTCTATGGGTAGTGTTTCACATATGGAGGAAGGTAAGAAAGAGTTGGCTCGTGATGTGCATCATCTGGCTAGACTGAGTGTTAAGTTGCTTAATTCTGCTGAGGAAAATATGTTGGTGCAGAGTAGTTCTGAATCCTCTTTGGTTTCGGAAGAGAAGGAGAAGCAAGACTTAGATGCTATCTTGGTCAAACTGAAGGAGTCAGTCAAGGACCAAAAGGTAGAGGTTTTCTCTCAAGGGGGAGATGGTGTATTGAGGTTGTAGGGTAGATTATGTGTTCCTGATGTTGGTGATCTGAGGCAGAGACTTATGGTTGAAGAGCATGGTACATGGTATTCTATTCATTCCGGCACTACCAAGATGTACCGTGACTTGCGGGAAATCTATTGGTGGTATGGTATGAAGAAGGATATATCTAATTTTATGGCAAAGTATGCAATATGTCAACAGGCTAAGGTTGAGCACCAAAGTCCTGGTGGTGTGACCGAGAGTTTTGAATCCCAACTTGGACGTGGGAAGAGATAAATATAGATTTTGTGACTGGCTTACCTCTTTCCCGATGCCATTATGATTCTATCTAAGTTGTTGTCGACAGGCTAACTAAGTTAGCACATTTCTTGCTTGTGCACACATCTTATACAGCTGAGGACTATGCTAGATTGTATATTCGAGAGTTGGTTAGGTTGTATGGAGTTCCCTTGTCTATTATTTCGGATATGGGTACTCAGTTCACTTCTCAATTCTGGAGAGCGTTTTAGAAGGGTCTTGGTACCCAAGTTCATATGAGTTCCGCTTTTCATCTGTAGACAGATGGACAGGCTGAGAGGATTATCCAAACTTTGGAGGACATGTTGAGAATGTGTGCCCTTGAGTTCAAAGGTAGTTGGGATGAGTATTTGCTGCTGGTAGAGTTTGCTTACAACAATAGTTACCATTCTAATATCAATATGGCACCATTTAAGGCTTTGTATAATAGGAGATATAGGTCACCCATAGGTTGGTTTGAAATGGGTGAAGCTACTTTTGTTAGACCTAATGCAGTATTTGAGGCAATGGAGAAGGTGGAGTTGATTAGAGAAAGGTTAAAGACAACACAGAGTCGTCAAAAGTCATATGCAGATGTGAGACGAAAAGACCTTGAGTTTGAAGTTAATGATTTGGTGTATCTAAGAATTTCACCCATGAAAGGGGTGAAAAGGTTTGGAAAGAAAGGGAAACTTAGTCCCCGTTATGTTGGCCCTTACAGAATTCTCAACCTTGTTGGAAAAGTAGCCTATGAAGTTGAGTTGCCTGCAGAGTTGTCAGCTGTTCATCCTATTTTCAATATGTCCATGCTTAAGAAGCATATTGGTGATTCTGTCATTGTTGATTCTCCAGATAGCTTAGATGTTCAGAATAACCTTTCATTTGATGAGGTTCCAGTTGTGATCCTAGATTACCAAGTCCGTAGACTAAGAAACAAAGAAGTTCCATTGGTAAAAGTTTTATGGAGGAACCAATCAGTTGTGGGTGCTACTTGGGAAGCCAAAGTAGATATGCGATACAAGTACCCAACCCTCTTCTTCACAAGTTCAAAGCAAGCCAAAGGTATTACTTTTTCTTAATTCATCCCCTATCTAACAAAAGAGTCAGCTATATAGCCATTTTGTTGCAAATTAGTGCACTCTCAGAAATACTCAAAAGTTTAGAATGACATAGATTCAATTTAGAGAACTATTCCAATTGTGCATCCCTAGTTTCTTTGCATTCCTAGCTTAACTAGTAAAAATTCAAGGGCGAACATTTCCAAGGGGGAGATATTGTAATACCCTGAGAATTTCAACTAATAGTAGAACCCTGCTTCAAGTTCTTTAGAAATAAAGTTAGAGATTTGGTAGTTACATGATCTAGTTTGATGATCATTAAGGCCTCAAAAGTTTCCTAACTATTAGACGAATCAAAACATTTCTTTCCGATTGAATTCTTGAGAAGGATATTGGTATAGTCAACTTCAAACTAGCATATCAGTCATTATACTATGAATTTTTGAACTCATACCACCAACAGATAGATAATTGAATTATCTTTCCAACAATACCAATTTTGCCTAAATCCGATACTGGAGCAAAAAGTTATGCCTATTTTACTCCAACATGTCAGTCTGGAAAACTGAGTGACGACATTCATGATAACTTATCACAAGTGTGACGACTTGTCACAAATGTCATCAGCCTTAGGCAGAATCCAGGCCCCAGTGATGACATTTCTGATAAGTTATCACAAGTGTGATGACTTATAATGAATGTCGTCAGCCCTAGGCAGAAATCCATCAATTCCAGCCCCCTCGTGACGACATTTGTGATGACTTATAACAAGTCTAACGGCATATCAAAAATGTCGTCAGCCTTAAATTTTCAACAAATGGGAAAAGGTTTAGTAAGGGTATTTTGGTCTTTTTCCTTCACTTCCCATGACTTATAACCCTCAAGGAACGTATTATCTTCTATTCTCTTTAGTTAAACATCTCAAAATTCTCTGCACACCTTCAACCAAAAGGTTAGAGTTTTAACATAAAAACCCAATTATCTAGAGATTCAACCGTGAGAATTCAATAATTCTTGCATATTTGAATTCCTCTTTAAGAGGGATACGAGGGACACCCAATAGTTCGTGAATAACCTTCCAAAATTTTTGAAGTCATCCAAAAGCTCCAAGTTTAAGGTATGTGGTTTTGAACAAGAACACCCTTTTGTTCTTGTGCCTAAAAGTTACATATTTTCGTAAAGTATTTCCTAAAATCATGGAGAATTCCTATTATGTTATTATATGGTGAGTTTATTTATAAAACTATGTCTTACCCAAGCTTTGAGTTGTAATATTATTATGCATATTAATGGTTTAAATTGTCAATTTATGGTTTAAGTTGCATAATTCAACGTCTATATCATGTTTTGAGAATTTCAAGTCCTATTGTTGTGAATTGAACATTATGGTTAAAGCATGAGTTTGAGAATGATATGTTAGTGATTTTTAAAGAATATCAAGAAGTGACTTTTGATTGTAAGTTAAGATAGAAATCCACATTCTTGAGTTTGAAGTAAAGGGGATGCATTTTGGCTCCCATTATATATATATATATTGTTGAATTGTTTTAAGGTAGATTTTCTAAAGTTCTAAGCTAAGTACGGAAGTAGTATTTAGCAATTAGTTGGGCTTGATTCCGAGATCTCATGCCCCAAAACTACGTGCCCCCATAGGTTCTTGATATACCTTAAGTGGGTTAAGATAGTGATCACTAAAGTTAAGGTTTTATCCGATGGCAAGGATAGAGCAACTCTCCCCAATGTGGGTAAGACGTTGGACTTCATGTAGCTCACATGGTTTATGTCGGTTAAGGAAAACTTCCTAAGTTCCTAAAGTTCTTTAAGTCCTAAAGTCTTCCAAGTTTCAAAGATTTTTAGTCTTATAGTTACAAACTTTTAAAGTATAAGTGTTTTGAAAGCTATGGTCCTAATAATTTCAAGTGTCATGATAATTTGAGATTTTTAGTTAAAGCATGATGATTTATGAGTCTTGTGGCATAAATTTATTTCAAGCTATGTGAGTATGTTTTACACCATGTAGGTTTTCTATAAAAGCTTATGATATTGATTATTTTAATTACACACTCCCCCATATGCTCAATACATTTCCAAAGTACTGACCCACATATTTTGTCTGTGTGCCATATATTCTCGTAATGTAGGTTCAGGTGCTCAGTCTTAGCCTCGCCAGTGATCCTTTTGAGCACTCCTATCTACATATCAGCCGTGATGAGTCCTCATGTTTCGGGGACCAGTTATTCTCAGACTTCCTGTTTTATTTAGTAGTTGTTTAATTCTTGTCAGTTGAGTATGAGTCAGTTGGGGACCTATCCCAATGGCTTTTTAGTTTGGAGTAGTAGAGGTTTGTCAGACTAGTCGTCAAATTACCAGTATTTTGAGGTTTTCTTTGAGTTGCAGTTTGTTCAAACCAAGTTTTTCATTAATATTTTCTTACCATTTGATATTTCTACATTAAATTTCAAGCATTCTACCTCTAAGTAAGTAAGTATATGGAGTAGCAAGCTCAAAGGGTTAACTTGGGGCTACTTGTAGCATTAAGCACCGTGTGACATCTCGAGACGGGGTTTCGGGGTGTTACATTTTCCCTCTTTAACAGCCTGTAAGTCAACTAAAACAAATAAATATAGAATCTATGCATTAAAAGAAATCCAACAATACCCAAAAGTGGGTTTTTGAATCGAGATCTAAACAGACCTCCGTAATGGGTTTTTGAAAAGATGGGTAAAACCAGAATTTTTATTTACCCATGATTAAACAAAGTCATAGGAGAAAACCCATGTAAAATGGGTTTAAAACATGGTTTAGATCAAATAAAACCCATTTAAGGCCTTTCGGTCCAAAATCCCCATATTCCACTTTTAAAATCACAATTTAACGAGTTCAAGATGATAATTATCAAAGGAAAATAATTAAAAAATTTCTTTAAATCTTACCCAAGCTCAAAAATATAAGAAATCGTCCAAAACCCTCTCGACTCAAAGCTCAAAAATAGAAGAAAAATTAAGAAGGAGGATTTTTATATCTTCTCATTACTAACCACTAAAGTAGTCAAATGACAACATAAGAATGGGTTAACCGCTTAAATGGTCTAGCCCAAAAAGGGTAGTCCATTAAATAAGTCCCTTACAGCTAAAGTGGAGACTGTTAAAGCGGTCAAGTGTCCACTTTAGTGATAGTCGCTTGGACTAGTAGGGTCCACTAAAGCGGCCACAACATATACAACTGCATCAACAACTTTCCTAAATTGAAAAGTTATGGATCAATCCCTCGAGATTCATTTGGAATCCTATGAAGGAAACTAAAATATGCTACTAGACTAAACTTGATGTTTCCGACTTAGTGGCGACATCAGATTTTTGAAAATAAGTTGTTTTTATAAAAACTGACCCCTAAGACCCAATTTCACAAAATTTTCAACCAAGGATCAAAATGAGGTCCAAAAGACATAAAATCAAACCGACCCCACTACCAACCCAAAATTAATATTTTGGATCTACTGACGTAGTTCGTTTTGTCATTCGACACAGAGAACAATAAATGTTGATCAAAGTCAACTATGAGACCTTTTTAACCTCTAGAAATCACAAACTCGCATAAATCATTCTGTAGCACATTGAAAATTATTCGAACCATCCCATATCGCAAAACAACATATAGCAAACATGGGAAAGGGTAAAATGGTCAAAACATATAAAAAGTAAAAGTTCATAGAATCAAGCCTTATATTATACTTGTTGTGGTCTTGGCTTACCTGATTGACTAGTTATTATTCTTTATTGTTATAAGAAAATAATTATTTGTTAGCTCGAGAGTTTAGTATGAAACATTTATGATAACTGGGTTGGCCTTATAAATGTGGGTAGTGAAAGAGGTAATGTGATCATAGGGGAGAAAGTGATGGCTTAACATTGGATTCTAGTTGATGGTGTGAATTCATGAGGCTAAAGTATGATGATGGTAAACACTATATTAATGGATTTGTAAGATAAGTTGGGATATTGTAACTTATATGGGTAAAGTATGATAATGTTAAATACAACCTGAGTTGGATTTTATTTCTGTTAAGATATCATGATTTCTTTTCTTTGATTCTATTTTATAATTATGTGAACTAACACTAGTTGTCCGATGATGTCTTCCAGTACATGTGTTTGTATTGATGCTACTCTTTGCATCCTTTTTTTGATTATAGACTATAAGAAGGTTAGTTTTTCAGTTACTAGATGGATGGCGATATTCAACACCAACTTCTCCACCTCATTCCTAATAGAAGTCGAGTCTCTATATTAATTATTTTATAGTCAGTCAATTTTATAATATGTAGCTCTTGTACATCACTGAATAGGTCTTGGGATAGTGGCTGGTAGTTGTTTATATTTGTAACAGATTTGGATAGTTGATCTTAACTATATTTATACACCTAAGTGTCATAATCTATGCGTATTTAGCTTAGTTTTGAGGACTTCTTGACATGCTTAATAATCTTTTAAGGGTATAATTGTGTATTTATGTGTTAATATATATATTTGGAGTGTTTAAGGTGAATTCAAAACAAGTTACAAGTCAAAATGATCTAATAGAGTAGACAAGGAAACTAGTGTTTGCTAGCTTGCGCTATGCTTGTTCTAATGTACTTTGATGAGCTTTATTGTGTTATATGGACTAATTAATGTTATATGATGTTTTATGGGGCTTTTTGGGGTGTTATGGAAGATAATTTAATCTTAGAAACAAGTCAAAAATAGTGGTTAAACAATGACAAATGTATGAGCATATAGGTGTAAAATCAAAGTGAAACCTCACCCTTGAGGAGTAGCCTTGCAATGCACCCCCATGGAATGGGAGGGGCCCCTGAAACTCACCCCTAATGAGAGAGAAAACTTCCTCACCCCTTATATGGGCCTACACCTCCCCCCAGCCATGTGTGGCTTGTGGCATAGCTACCGTCACCCACCCCGACATCCAAAAGTTGATTATTTACTTCTTTAAGTTGGGGCAATGTTGTAAACGTATATTTTTCATATTGGGCAGCCTATGGAAGATTAAAAATACTATATAAGGTGTAATAATCAAAAATTACAACCCACTTTTGTAACAACACAAGATTGGAAAGAAGATAATGCAACAAATAGGGCTCTACACTAGGGTTTTGCTTATTTACTTTAGTTCTCTTGTAGTTCTTACTTATGAATTCAATTCTGGTGATTCTTTGTATGACTATGAGTGTATAAACACCCTATTTCTAGAGTTTAGGCTACAAACATGAGTACTTAGCATTTAATCATGTTGTTTTAAAGTTGATTATCATATTTGGTTGTTCATATGTTCTTGTAATTACTATTCTATTTACTTGTGACCTTTAGAATACATTTATATTTCTATTGTGAGCCCGAAAGGAGGAAATATTATAATATAACATGTAACATATGGAGTAGGTTCTTGTCTTTTAGATGAATGAAAGATTGGATTCGCGGTTAAGATAGGAAAATATCTAATTCGTCCCATTTGGTTCAAATATGGCGGGACATGCAAATGTGTTTGAATTAGTTCTCACATCCCCTCTCTATGATATAAGTGTGGGGATAATTTAACTAGAATATTATAGGGTAGTAAGACCATAATAATTTTATTGACCCACTAAATCAACAACTAAGATAGTTAACTTAACCGATGCGATTGTATAGCTTTGTAGGATTGTTCAAATTGCCTTGACCCTGGATTTCACCTAATTATTGTTTCAGACAATTTACTTTCTCATTATCATTTAGTGTTACTTTTAAAACCTCAAAACTTAAAATCTCCTTTATTACGTATTGAACTTGCTTAATTGTAATAGTAACACTTGCACTAGATTGCGTGTTAATCACCAGGTCCACGAGGAACCAATATTCAGCTCGAAAGGGCCACTTCATTACTTGCACTCATCTTACTATATATACTATCAGTATTAAATTATTTATAACAAATTTCTTTCGGTACCATTAATGTAAGAATAAATACCAATAAGGAGTAATTGTCATAGTGAATTGATCAGGAAGAACAATCGATTTATTTGGCGTTTGAAGGATGATGAATTTTAGAGACGATATCAATGACTGTCCAAAGAGATATTTTATTTAATAGTTATGTGAACTTAATCATCATCTATTGGGGACTAAATTATCAATCCAAATATCTTATTGTCAGTTACATGCACATTTTTTGTACAATTTAGAGGGTCCTACCTTTTATGAAAAGTGAGGTTCATTTAAGTGCTTATTTGAGTGATACAGCTAGGCTCATTTTAAGGGTGTACGTGATTGAAAAATTGATAGGGGACCAGAACTTAGAATAATACCACAAGATATGTTAAATAATTAATTGGATGGGGTGGACATGAATATTCCTCAGGATGAGAGTAGAGATAAAAGGGACGACCAGGGCTATGGGATGGACCAAATACCTTCACCTATTATTGCAAGAAATACAGTAGGCAGTTCTCAATTAACAAAGTCAAGCCATGTTTAAGATGATGGAACAAATTTTTATAAGGGAATGACATTCAAGAACAACGAATAGCTTTAAACTTCACAAAAAATTACATGCTTGAAAAAAAATTTAGACTCAAGAAGGTGATTAATTCACGTACTGTGTATTGTCTTAAATATACACATCATAGTGTAGGTGGTGGTTGAGGGATGTGAAATTCATAAGTTTTGAAAAAATTTGCATTAGAACCTATGAAAAGATTCACAAATGTGGTTTGAAGAATATTCTGATTCATAATTTATACGCCACGGCAAAGGTCATTGATAAATATTTCAAAAATAGCTCCCCAGGTGGTAAAGACCCACCTATAAGAGATATGGTCAATAAACTCCATATAGAATTAGATTATAAGGTAAGTTATTGAAAAATTTATAAGGGCATGGAAATTACAAAGTGTTTGGTTAGGGGAACACAAGATCACAGGTATGAAGTGCTTGATGCATACAATTATATGTGTGAATCGGTAAATCCAATAAGTAAGATGACATTGCAGGTTGATGAATATGAAAATTTTTAAGTACTATTTTGTAGCCTATGCCACTTGGATTTTTTATTTTCAACAAATGATAAAAGTCATAGCCGTTGACAAAATATTTTCGAAAAGAAAGTATAAAGGAGTTTTGCTATCGGCGGTGGCACAAGATGCGAAGAATCATATTTTTCTGATGGATTTTGTGAAGTGAGAAAGAAATATAATGCCCCACACCAATGTTATTATGTTCAAATTAGAAGCAGTGTGGATGATACTGATAAGTTGTGCATAATTTCTGATATGCATCAAAATATTCAAAAGATGGTTTCAATTGTCTATCCTTCAACTCATTATGGTTGTTTCATAAGGCACCTTGGAAAAAATATACAAAACAACTTTCACAATTCAAAGGTTGTATCTCATTTTTATAAGAAGTGAAAGCATAAGATAGAGGTGAGTTCAATACCAATTTAAGCAAATATGTGATATGGTACCCAAGATAGTTGAACATCTCGGACGTGTAAAATTCCATAGATGGAGTAAGGCATTATGCTTGGGAAATAGATAAAATATTATAAATTGAGTATCTTGTTTGATTTTATTGTAATTTTATATCTTACAAAGTGATTTTTTGTATATTTATAATATTATGGTGTCAAACATTGTTGAGTCAGTGAATGCAATATTTGAGGAAGAAAAAAGAATATCCCATTGTCATTTTATTTGACAAAATAAACATGAGGTTTGCTAAATTATTTCACAGGGGCGTATGGAGTTGGTCAACTCACCAAATAGACTTGTTCCTATAATTGAAAAACAAATAACCAAGTACATAAACTCTGGGAATAAGTTATTGGCCAATCAAATAGTCAACTATAAGTTCAGTATCTCTGGTTATGGTGATGTTCCCATGATCGATATTCAAAGAAAAACTTGTACATGTAGAGTTTTTGACTTGGAAAAAATACATTGTCCACATTCTATTGAAGCGCTTCTATCCAAATACGATTCACAATTCAAAAAAATAGATTTATGAGTACTTTTCACAATTTAAATGGTAATGATTGGCACCTACCCATATATATGGAGGGAGAACCATGCTTAACCCAAATGCTGAAGTAATCCAATGCCCTATTTACATTCACATTACCCTACTTCACCATTAAATAAGTTTAAAGTGTCTTTGTTAAATAATTAAGTAATCAACATAAAACCAATGAAATTATCCAACCACAAATAGAGCATGGAAACCTTTATTTAATATAATTCTCGGGACCTAAAGTCACCGTACAAGAACATCTAAAAGAAAATAAGTCTAAAAGCTAAATGATCATCCATAGAAAGGAATGAATAAAAATGTCTTAGTCTCAAAATAAGAAATGTGAACAGTGATAAAAAGATCTAAAGGTTGCTCGGTCATGGTGATCACCCTTTAAATTGAATCTGATACTGCTAGTTAAAGGTGAGATCTTATTTCAGATGCTGAAATATGCTCTGCATTCAATAAAAATAAGATCACAGGTAACACCAGTACAACAAAACATACTAGTAGGCATCATAGGCCGATCCAACCCGATACTATACGAATAAGCAAATCAAATAGATATAAGCGATCATCGCAGGCCTTATAATCAAAGACAAATTGACAATCATGACATTTTACTTTAAGAAAAAATATAAACTCATTCCCCTATGACTTTACAGTTAGTTAAATCCAGCAACAAGTTGTAAAACAAAGTATGGTTATAAATGGTCATTTAATGCACGTAAATGAATACATGAATGCAAGATGTGCCCAACATCTCTTTCTTTTTTCATTTTCATTAAGATTATCTCAGCAACATCATCATCATTACCTACCGTATGAGCATCATGGGTTGCATATCACCACCATCATAATCATTATTAATTCAATAATATTAATATTAATAAATATACGATGCAGTCATTAATCATAAGTATTATGCAAAAGACAGCACAACATTCACTTCACATATAAACATAGAGTCAAGCAAGTCTAATTCCTACAATAAATCATAACCTACCTCAAATGCTTGATCAAGGTCACATTTAATTCACACGTTTGCCTTATTCTTCTCGTTTAACTCGTTCTTAATCTATAACAACAAGATTACCCACTTATTTCATTAATTCATCCCCTTTACACTTCTAGGGATTAAAAACCAGTTATTTCAACCATAAACTTTCCCTATTTTATCCATTTTGGATTTTCTACCCCATAAATCCTACTTGAATTATCTAGAACAACCATAATTCTACACCCGTTAGTATTTTCTAACACCCTAGAATCATTATCTACTCTTTTACACTAATTCCCATAACTTTTACTCTAATTTCATTAATATGCTAAACCTTAAATTCCACAATGAATCTGTTTCTAATGATTTTCAGAGATTATGAGAAGTAATTCAATCTTAGAATGTAATAACTTACTTTTAAAGATGAAAAACTCCTAATTTCAATAGAAAAATCACCTTTCATAGAGCTCCTCTACATTTTTCACAAAGTGGAGAATGAAAAATATTTTTGGGTTTTAAAATTGTCAGATATCATGTGTTGCCGCTACAATGGTTGATTACTGCTATAGTGATACCACTGCAGTGGTTAATCTACAGATGTTGTGGTTCACAACTTAAATGGTATTTTCTCCAGTGATAAACTTTTTTACTATAGCCGTTACTTTTTCTACTGTAGTGGTTCGTGGTAAAAACTCAGGACCCCTCTTCAGTTATGTATATTTTACAACACGTTCTACGAATTATAGCATTATTTACTAACCCTTCTATGGTAAGCTCTAAAACTAGAATTCTATAACTCTATTTTAGGTGTCGAAAGTTGCTACAACTTCCTAAACTTATTATCAATCTAAAAATTAAGTTAAACATCACCGCCATTACTGAAACACCCTGGTTTCTGTACCTTAGAAAATTTTCTTGATTTTTAGTTTTTGGGAAAGATACGACTTAGGGAAATGAGTCATACACTGGGGTACGGGTGGTATGGTCTAGTCGTATGCTGACCAGTGTTGGTTGGTGGAATGGATTTTGGTTACTGGAATGGGTATGACTTGGTGGTACGAGTTGTATTACTAGATACAGATCATTTGGTTCCTTCACTTAACCTTAGACATGGTAACTTAAGTTAGATCTGAGTATGAGTGTCTCACTATGAGCCATAAGCTAGGGTACAATTTATACCCAAGACTCATATGGTGGTCGGTATTCAAACCTCCTGGATTTTATTCTGCCAAGGGTGCAGCTTATGGGTACTAGTCATACACTTGAATACAACTTAGGTTTAGGTGTGTCGTACCTTGGATGGTTTTAGGTCCACGGAGGAAATCCTAGGGTACGAAAGGTGGGTACCACTTGTACAAGATAGGTACGACTCGTAAGGGTAGTAGTACCATATGATAGAAATTTAATGCAGTTTAAGTGAGGGCAATCTGGACATTTCCCACTTATCCTAATAAGGTCTCACGACTTATATTTCACTTGGAAGGTTATTTGCCCTATTATTCTATTCTTAAACACTTGGAAAATACTCCTAAATCCTTTAAATAGTTCTTGGGCAAAGAAAGCTAGGGTTTCATCTTAAGGAGTAAATTGGGGCTTGTCATGGTGATTACGTTCCATCATCATCTTGGTTTAAGGCATATTCTCTTCCCTCATTGTTTGTTCCATCTAAAGGCATGGTTTTATACAATATTTTTATAATTTAAATATGGTATGATTTTGGATTTTCAAATATTATTTGGGGGTTTTGGTTATAGTTTTTCCATGTTTTAATTATGCTTTTATATGCATTAATGATGGTTTTGGATAATTGGTTGCACGGGAATGGTTCTTTGGTAATGGACTTTAGTTTTGGAATTACTATGCCCCCAATGTGTTTGATAAAATGTCTTTAACAATGTTTTCACTATGACATTGGTTTTTCAATGGAACTTATACATGTTTTAAACTTGAAAATGAAACCCTAAATGGTATGAATGATTTAAATATCTTTGAATAGATTTGAAAGGCCTTGGTGGCCGTGTTTTTGGTTAATTAGAAATCAGGAAGCTTTAGCTTTATAGGTGTATACAGGGTAGTATATGGGTTGATGAACCCTTCATGGGTCCTACATCGAGAAGCTTTAGCTCTGTAGGTGTATAGGGAGAATATGCGATGGTATCGTACAACATCATCATCATCTCATACATTGCATTTGCTTTATTGTGATTGATGTTGTGATTGAATTGCCATATTGACTTGTTATATGTTAACTTGCTCTATATCCTATTTTTATACTTGACCATTTTGTACATAAATGTTCTTCTCTGTTTCTACTTCCATGCGATATAATGTATGTTTGTGTTCTACATACTGTGATGTTATTTTAATTGTGATATATTAGAACTGTTAGTGCAAGCAGTGTAGGCACCGTTTAGGACATTTTCTGATTGCAGGTGACATGCCCTTAGTGTGTAGTTTGTATGCTTTATTTACTACTTTTCTTGGTCGGTCTATGATACCTACTAAGTACAAATGGATCACATTCATGCCTAATGTGTCCTTTTGGTACACATCCTAGCTTAAGTGTCCCTCAGATTGATTAATTTCAAGTGCCTTCAAATTACTCAAGGTAGCAGTTGGACATTCATGCGTCTGTAGTTCACTTCTATATTTCTATGGTAGTTATGTCTTTATTTATATTCAGATATAAATGTTGACCCTGTGTGGGTGCTTCTGATGTATTTGAATCATCGTTTGTATTAGAGTTCTTATACTATTGACACTGAATTTTGGGAGTTATGGCTTGGTATGCTTCTTTTTGCATTTATTATACTTGTGTAGTTTGACTTCATTCTAGAAGCCTTTTCTTGAGGGTATTTCTATCTTTTTTTCTCTTTGTATATCAGTTTGGGTGATAGGCTTACTTGTCAAGGTACGCCGCGACAAGTTCCATCATGAACTATCGAATTTGGGTCGTGACAAAAAAGAAGAGCACATATAGCTTCAGTACAAAAAAATGTATTTATAGGCATCATAGGTCGACGCAACCCGACACTGTATTAATAAGTAAATCAAATAGATTCAAGCGATCATCACTGAGCTTATAATCGAAGACAAATAGACAATTATGGCATTTCACTTTAAGGGAAAATATAAACTCATGCCCCTGTAAATTACACTTGTCAAAGTCAGCAACAAGTTGCAACACCGAATACGCTTATAAGGGGTTTTGTAATGCACATGAATGAATACATAAATGCAAGTGCGCATCATCTCTTTCTTCTCTCATTCTCATTAATATCAAGATCATCAAATCAACATCATCATCTCATAAACATCACCATCATTACCAACCTCATGAACATCATGGGTTGCATATCAACATCATCACTATCACCATCAACTCAATAATATCAATATGAATGAACATGAAATGTAGTTATTAATCATAAGTAGTGCTGGAAAGATATCACAACATTCAGTTCACATATAAGCATAGATTCAAGCAAGTCTAATTATTACAATAAATTATAACCTACCTCAAATCCTTGCTCCAAGTCACCTTTAGGTCACATGTTTATCTTTTCCTTCCCATTCAACTCGTTCTTATTCTATAACAATAGGATTACACACCCATTTCATCAATACATCCCCTTTATACTACTAAGGATTAAAAGACATAGATTTTAATCATAAACTTTCCTTATTTCATATTCTTAGGACTTTCTACCCATTAAACCCCATAAATCCTACTTGAATTAGCATGAACAACTATAATTCTATACCTATTAGTATTTTCTAAGACCCTTAGATCATTGACTGTTGATTTCATTCCCACAACTTTACTCTAATTTTATGAATTAGGATCAAATCACAAATTTCACCATGAATCTATTTTCTAATAATTTTCAGAGATTATGAGAAGTAATTCAAAGTGTAGAATGTAATAACTTTCCTCTAAAGATGAAAAACTCCTATTTTTGTAAAAATCTCCTTTCCTAGAGTTTCTTTGCATTTTTCAAAAAGTGGAGAATGAAAAAAGTTTTTGATTTTTAATACTGTCAGATACTGAAACAAGTTTTGATTTCTAATACTGCCAGATACTGTGTGTTTAGTGGCGGAGCCAGAATTTCTATTAAGGGGGTTCAGAAATAAACATACGAACAATCGATGGGGGTTCAACATCTAATATATACACATAAAAAATAATTTTAACCATATATAAATAGTATAATTTTTTGCTGATGGGGGTTCGAATGAACACCTTTGGCAAATGGTAGATCCGCTCCTGTGTGTGTTACCACAGCAATGGTTAATTACCATTATAGGGGTACTGCTACAATGATTAATCTACCACTACATTGATTTGCGACTTAAATTGGCATCCGCTGCAGTAGTAGCTTTTTTTGTTGTAGTGGTCTAAGGCAGAAACTTAGGTCCTTTCTTCAACTTTTTCTATTTTACAACACGTTCTATGAATTATGGCATCATGAACCTAGCCCTCCACAGTGTATTCTATAATCATATTTATAACTCTGGTTCAGGTGTCGAAAGTTACTATGGCTTCCTAAACTTGTTATCTATCTAACAATTAAATCAAACATCACCACCAAGATCCATTTTAGTATCATTTTTTTCCAAAGTAGAACACCCTCAAAATTTGTCCAATACTAGGCTGGCTCTGAATTTCTCAAAATTGTTTAAGGAAGGACAAGATGAGTATAACATCCTCAAAATTTGTCTAATATTAGACTAGCCCGGAATCTCTCAAAAATTGCTTAAGGAAGGACAAAATGTAAATTTTACCTCTTAATTTAGCATAATGACAATTTGGATCATTAAAGTACTCATCACTGTATCATGTGGTAGAAAAATACATAATTTTATATTGTAAATAAATTAATTTGATGTCTCCTGAAGATTCTTGGATTATTTCTTTGAAGATTTTAGAGAGAGAAATACATCCTCCATATGTTGACCCAAGCAAATAAAAAAGAAGACGAATAGGCATGGAATCGACAAATTATTTTTGAATGAGAAAAATTAAGTGCTCCATATGTAAGACAGTTAGCTACAAAAGAACTATATGCCCAGGTCAAAATGTTTCAAATTACTATACTAGTAATTAGTGTTGTTGTTGGTTTTATTGTGAACTTGATAATTTTAGTTTGTTTGTATGTTATGATGTTATGTTAGTGAACTTTGTTTTAATAAACAATTGTTATGTTGTCTAGAAATTATCAATTACATAAAAAATCAACACAAATTACAAACCCACATTCATGCTCCAAAATCTTACATGATACACCAGCAACCTAAATGTCCTATATTCATGAAACTGCATTATCATTCACTAAAGTCTTGAGAGTTGTCACACAAGTGTCGGTTATCAAATACTCAATAAATACAAGTAAATATAATTTGCATGTGATACCAGACTCATTTTTGAAAAGCTTTTGTTTTCGCCCTTCAAAAGCCCATCATTTATTAAGCAACTTCTCTGACAAGTGATTAAACATGCCACTTTGCTTCAACAACCTTAGGAACAACTCCAACATAGGCTCAATGAAACACAAGCATTCTCAATCCTCAAAACCTAGTGTGTTAGAGTCATACACATTCATGATTCCCTTCTTGATGACAATCTCAAGAGTCACAAAGTATTTTTTATCCATGTTCATGACTACAATAATCCTCTTAGATTGTCTAATCCATGGTACGTAGGTATGGTTTCTTTCCTCTATAATAATAAATTATATTATCATATTATTTCAATTAAGCAAGTAACTCTGTCATATTTTTTCCACCAGGAGCTATCTCTTCACGTTCATTTAGCTTGTATCTTTCTTTGAAGTTACTATAGAAGTTGAGATCCATGAGTATATCCCTGAGATCATAGTACTTGATGAATTTTATATACCTTACCTATATGAGGATCAAAATTTCATCAATATACCAAAATAAAAATATAATTTATCTAAGTTAGTAATTTATGAAAAGAGAATAAAAATTGAAAAGATACAACAAATGACTTATCTATTGCAACAAATATCTCACTTGTTATAATAGATGGATAATATGTTATAATAGACAAGTCATTTGTTCCAACTTATCTTTGAACATGTTAGTAGATTATCCATCTAATGTAACTTATGCAACAAATGACTCATCAGTTACAAAAGATGAATTATTTGTTGCAATAGATAAGTCATCTGTTGCAACTTATCTCTTAACCTGTTAACAAATTATCTATCTTATGTTGTGTGACATCGCTTGTCTACTTGTTATTTGATTTATGTTGTATATATGCTATTAAGTTGAGTTGGCCTATGATACCTACCAGTACATAGTGGTTTGTACTGATACTACCCTGTACTCTTTTTTTATTAAGTTCAGAAAGTGTTCTAGAGGCTCAGACATGACCTCACCTGTAGAGCTTGATACAAGATCTTGATCCAAGGGTGAGCACTCCATCTCCAGGCTTCCATAGGTCATCTTATTTGTTCTTGTTTATCTTTTAGGCAATGAAACATTCTTTATTTACTTTATTTTTGGATATCTCTTTAGACATGATCTTTGTTAGTAGTTCTTGTATAATGACTTTCGGGTCTTGGGAATTTGAGTAAGTAGTTTTTTTGACTTCTTCATTACTAATGATTAGCTCTGAATTATTGTTCTAAGGTGGTCATATGATGATATCGTTTTAATATTGACTAAGTGATTGGATAATGGTTGGGCTTAGATGGTTCTCCTACAGAAAGATTAGTGTGGGTGCCACTCAAGTACATTTGGGTTGTGACACGATATGTTAAAAGAAAACTAATGATATCCATATTGATTATTTTTAAGTCAAATCCAAAATGGGTTTAAAAAATGAGTTTGAAAACAAAAGGGTAAAATCAGAATTTTATTTTAGAAATACATTTTTCAAGGTTATGGGAGTCTACAGTTGAAAATTCACACAAAAATAATTTTAAATTGAGGTCCAAATAAAAGAAAAACTATTTTTAAGCTTTACCAGCAAAAATCTCAGAAATCTATTTCAAAATCAAGATTAAAAGGTATTTCCTAAGACATAGTCAGGAGAAAATAATGTAAAGATGAGTTTAGAGGTTACCTACACGAAAATGATGAAGAAACTCTAGTCAAATTGTCTCTCCCAAAGCATGGAGGTCAAAAAATAGAGTAAAATATGCGATTTAGACCTATTTATACAGTTCTGTGTGGTTAGTCCTTCTCGTTCGCGAAGGTCAACATTGACTTGGTCAACAAATGGCCTTAGTGTTTGTAGCCAGGGCTTCGCATTTGCGACAACCCTATCATGGTCGTGATGAAGGATTACTTCCTTCTTCACGTTTGCGAAGAAGGGTGGGGTCTGCACCAAATATCAGCAAAAAGTTGAGTTTTAACACGTTAATATGTCTCCAAACTGACCCTCGAAATTCATTTGAGATCCCACAAAAATAAATTATATATGCTACTAGGCTATTTTTGATGTTTCGGGCATAATGAAAACATTGAATATTTAGATCATTTTCAACAAATTAGATTCTGGGATCCCTTTTAGGCAAATTTCACTATTTTTTCAAATTGAGAGTCAAAATGGAAACTAAAGGTCTAAAATCCAAATCAACTGCACTACTAACCCAAATTCAATGTTCTGGGTCTAATGAAATTGTCCAAATTGTCATCCGACATTAAGAATATCAAATACTGACCAAAGTCAACTATAGGACTTTCAAAGTCACTACAAACCTCAAACTCTCCCAAAATCCTTACGAAAGTATTGGAATGTATCAATCATCCCCGTGCTCTAAAATAAACATGTAGCAACTAGGTAAAAGGACAAAATAATCAAATTACATAAATTAAGAGCAAAAATTACCTTAGAAAAGAAAAAAATTGATGGTATAAATAAAGAAGGCTTCGATATTGAGGTTGTCGGAGGTTGAATTTACCGAAGAAGAGTCACATCGCCAATCTATTATTCTTAAAGCCAACAACTACGATGAGAAGAGAAGAGATATAGAAGGGAACGGTTGTTGAGACTGAAACAAAAAGGGAGGAAAAGATTTTGAAAACTGATTTATTTTTAAATTTGTTGGAAAATTAATGATTTGGATTTTTCTGTATTTTGAAAAAGCTTAACAAGTTTTAAAAATGATAATTTGATTCATAATTAACTTAAACAAAATATTTAAGTGCCTTTAATCTTGTTGATTAGGATGTCACCCAAATTTCATTGAAGACTTATTTGACACCTTTTATCCCTGTAAGTTGTTTTTCTATACTTTGAACATGTAAGATATTTGTATTTTTTTCTCAAGGAGAGTTTTTATGGAGAATAAATATTGTAAGAAATTGCATCCAACAATTGCTCAATATAGGGATGTCTCTGTTGTTTAGAGGAAGCTGATAAAAGTGCGGAACCTCATTGAATCAAATTTAGTGGTAGACTAAGATGATGACCTAAGCTTTTAGTATGATAATTGAACTCCTATGAAAACTTAATATCATATTCTTCAAGATGTTATTAAAGAATAAGTTAAGGTGAGCTGGTTTGCAGATAAAAAATGGATGGAGCCAATAAAACCTGAAAGAATATATCCCAAAAGACTATGTCCCTGGCCCTCTCTTAATTTAAGAGTTTATGGAAGTAAGTTTACAATTTATGTCTAATATGAGCCTCCTTCGAGAAAACTATGACATTTTCTTCCTTAATGCTTTCAAATAATCCAAGTCACAAGCCTTCCTTTCTTTCACCTTGGTTGGCATATAGAATTTTTATCCCCGCCTTTGTGTTCAACTTCTTAATATAGAGGACCAAAAACCTACAACCTTTGTAGCTGAAACTAGGGGTATTCCTGGTCTATTTGGATCGATTTTGGATCAAAATTGAAATCAAACCAATTTAACCAATTTTTTAAATTATAAAACCAAAGAAAATCAAATAAAATAGAAACCATTGATTTGGTTCTTGTCAGTTTGATTCGATTTGATTTGTTTATTAATTTATGACTAGCTAATGATATATTGAAAATAGTAAAACAGTTGAGACTTAAGACAACTATGTCAAATGGACGTTAGGAATCAACAAAGGTTTCCCTTCTATCACAAGATAAATGTATATGAATCTTCTATTATTTTTCAACACTATTATGAAGTTTTAGCATATTTAAGTTGCACCATTAAAGATTCTAGCCCAAAATTTCACCATTGAAGGTTTTTCTATTAATTCAAGGATATTAAAGTATTAAAATATGAAAAGGTGATGAAAAAAATTTACCTAAACGAAGGACTTTCACCCTAAACCTTGAAAAATAACCTCTCTAGGGTTAGAGAATGAAATTCGGAGTTTTTAGACTTGAACATGGCTAAATATATTTAAAAGTTGTCAAGAATTTTTACCACAACGGAACAGGTTCCTCCATGATGGGAAGCCCTATTTCAATCCGGACTATTCTCAGTAAAATGATCATAACTTTTTAGACCGAACTCAGATTGACAAATGATTTATTCTAAAAGAAAGGGGGCCGAGAGAACTTGAATTTGATAGGTTATTTGTCGTATTGCGTGCTTATCTGAGTGATTCAGCTAGGCTGGTGTTAAGGGTTTACGTGGTTGAAAAATTGTAGAGAATGGGAATTAGAATGTAGAAGAAGAACAACAAGATAACTCCATATATTCTAGGAGACATGATTATTTGAAGTTGACCTTAGTAGAAAATCATATTAGAACTCTATCGGTAAGAATATTTTCAACTTAATTTTGTGCTACAGATATTGTACAACCTTAATTCATATCTAAAGAACTCTCAAACTAAAGGATTGATATTAGTATTCATGAATAACTAAATTCATTAGGCTTGATCTAGACACATCGAAAGACTTAAATCTTAGCTGAAAAGCTTGAGGTGACACAATAAACAAAATAATGGCTAATTTGAACTCAAGTATATATTTATGATTGAAAATTGAAATGAAAATCAAGAATTTTCATAAATTTATCGTGGATAATTTACTAATAATAGAATGGGTCGTTACACTTATGTTGAACAGATTTTCTATCTATTGCAACAAATGACTTACATTTTGGAACTACATTTAACATTAGTGGAAACTATCCAAGAGCTGTTGTAAATGAATACAACATGTGTTGGATATACTACTGTAAATTATTGAAAAACCAACAAATATACTCAGATGAGAAATTGAACTAAAAATCACTATTTACTTACCAAAATCACTTATAAAGTAATGCCAGTGATATAAGAAAACACTTTGGTCCAAAAATTTTCAAGCAAAAAGAAGAAGAAGTAGTAAAATACAACAACAACAACAACAACAACAACAACAACAACAACAACAACAACAACAACAACAATAACAAGAAGAAGAAGAAGCAACACAAGTTATGATTTTCTTAATAATAATGGCGCAAAGCAAAATCGAGCCAAGAGAGAAGAGCCGCCTCTGTTGTGGTAAGTGGGTTTTTTTTTCCTCTCATTTTTAGTTATTAGGGTTTTATTTTGGCTAAAGTGTAAAATAAAAAACTTTGAGGGCAACTTTTACAAATGAGTCAAACGCCTTAACTTTAATCTAATATTTGTCACCCCTACTCAATAATTAAAACTTGAGTCGCCACAATTTTCTTTTAAAATTTTTGTGTCATCCTTAATTCATTGTCCCTAAATATTTTATATTTTTAAGTTATTTTTATTCACTTCTTATTTATAAGTTTTGAGAAATATATCTTTTTAAAAATAGGTGTTCTCTGTTAAATTGGATGCACAAATAAAGATATTAAAAAAAATATTTATTGTCCTTATTAAATTTCATAAAAAATACATAAAAACTTATAATTTATGATTTTAATTACTTTTTAGTGATTATACAACAACAACAACAACAAACTCAGTGTATTCCCACCTAGTGGGGTCTAGGAGGGTAAGATGTACGCAGTCCATACCTCTACCTCTAAAGAGGTAGAAAGGTTGTTTCCGATAGACCCCAAGAAGAAGTGATTATATTCGACATAATTAGTTAAATACCTCACAAGTAGTATAATATAACATTTCTATAATATAAACATAGAAGGCATAAGCATTTGATTTTATACAATATAAGAGATGTCTTTGAAACTGAGTTGTATTAAAAAATACTTAAATGTAAGTAACCCTTAAGAGTATTATATTTTGAGAAACTTGTTATAAATATATTTGTATTATAGTGAATGTCTACTTGTATGTTTATTAGGAGAAAAGTTAGGAACCCTAACTTTGGGATCAAGTCAGTTATTCTCTATAAATAAAAAAGTTTTCCTTCATTGTAAATCATTCCTAATCTCAAGAAAAAAAGAATTACTCTCTCTTTCTCTCCCTTGTTCATCTTATTTTTATTTCTTCTTGTTTCATAACATATTATAAGCATGAGTCTGTAAAATTATTTTAATTTAGAAAAGAAAATTGAATCGAAACGTGAAAAAGGCAAGATCGCATCGAACTATGTGGTCATCATGGTTTGATATCCCTGTCCTTTTTATAATGTATATGTTACTGCCGTTATGCCTCATTTTAACACGGTTCAAATCGAGATACAACATATTGAAAAACATCTAATTAAATTAAAGAAGTTGCCACCTAATTAGTTCTACGGTGAATTAGGACACCTATTATATAAACTATGAGATTAAAATAAAATAAAGACTTCATTTTAAGGTCTACTTAACTTAAAAGATTCTAGGTAAGGATACTAATTATCCTAAAGGGAAGGGATTAAGTACCCTAAAGGATCCGCTACCTACGGTTAACTGGTCAAACTTAGATTAGATGAAAAAATCAAATTGAATTAAGAATAAATATAAGCTTAGGTATAAACAATATATATCTTATTAAAGTAAAACATGCTAATTATTTATAAGATGGATTAGAAAACTTTCACCTGCTTTTTGAAAATTATCAAAATTAACTTCTAAAAATAATGCTATCTTATTGTTGTCGAAACATAGTTATTTCAAATCATTTCTCTTAAAAGATATAAAAGGCTTTCAATTAGTAATTTAAAAAAAGGCTAGTTAGGAAACATCACATTTATTATTCTAAAAAAAGAATAACTTTTTACTTCCTTTAAATCAAATTTTATGAAAATAGATTAATTATCCTACACTAAATGAATAGCTAAAAATATAGTTGTTTAAATCTACAATAACTTGAGAATTTATTTTTTATTCCGAAAAGGCTAATGCAATAAAAATAATTTTTTGTTATTTGAAATCCTAAAAATCCGTGCGGAATCAAATTGGCAAAAATATGAAATTTTATTGATGAGAAAGGGGAGTTGATTTACCGTATCTAAAATAACTAAAATCAATTTTCCAATCTAGCGATAATAAATTCACTTACCGTGAAACTTATATTTTTATTAATTCGATATTTTTCTAATTAGTGAAAAACTAACTTGATTCTAAAGGTAAACTACTATTTCATATTAAAGCGTAAAGGGTTCTAATTATTTGACCAACTATTCTAAAAGGTATATCTTTTACCTACCAAATTGTAGCCTATTAACGATATAAATTAAATGTCAAAGCTTAGTGATTATGTTAAGTTTAAAATCTAAAAGGTAGAAAGAGAACAATTAAATTTGCTGTAATATTTAAAGATTCACACTAACTCAAATAAGAACATATAAAACACAAATTTTAAATAATAATGTACAAAATGTTAAATGACAATAATAAGAAGTATCTACAAAGGAAGAAAGCTTGAAAGAGGGAAAGAAGCATTAGACTGTTAGACCAAAATATGAAATGCGATATTTGTTTGCTTCTCTGATTTGGACAGAGATGGAGTCAAGCCGCGAGACTTCAAACGCGCTCTCGAGCACATGTCAAATAAAAAGAAAAGAAAAGATTAGAGAGATAAAAATTCTTGATAAGGGAAGGATAAATTCAAAACAATATGCTAATGCAAGGAGATTTAAAACTACTAGATACATATACAGAAAGATTTAACTTGGACAAAATTTTATACCAAGAATAATCGTTGTGGCCGAACATCGGGCTATTCTACACATACAAATACTGAGAATACCAATCTCTTATGCACACTGTTACATCAGATGGTCTATTCGGAAACTCACAATACAGAAAAAATAAGTCCAAGAAAAATATTTTATCAAAGTTGGAAACTTAAAGAGTATACTAACTACACTTAGCACAAAAAAAGGTCAATGTGCCTACATAAAAATGGGCATTTGGTTTTGCAAGCTTTTGACTATGTCTTAACAGATAAATACTTTCTTATTATGTTGCGTGTATTTAAATACCTAGTTCACTTCTTGAACAAAAATTAAAATCCGAAGTTTCACTAAAATGGTATCTACTTTGCCAATAACATTTTTGATAAAGATACAATATTCACAAAATTATTCCATCACTAATTACTAGGTCTTGATCATAGCATGAAAAACATATTTCAAATCTCCACAAATAACAAAATAAGATCACACGACAACAACAATATATCCAATGGAGCCCTAGAAAAAATAAATAATTCATACAAAGATGAGTATGAAGCAATCTTACTAAAACAAGAACAAAGCAGGGAGGGAGAGAACCAAATAATTAACTTTAATTACAACACAAGAACTTACATATTGGACAAGTCGATCAACAAACTCCTCTAAATAACATTAATTTTTGTCAGCCATTTTTCTAGAGTTAAAAGCTCCAACTTATTTACCTTAGTTTGAGAGCTTAAACCAGTGTCATTATTTAAGCTAATTACCCATGAAAACAAGATGGTACTTGCTAAGCCATAGAAAAAGCTGTTCAAACTAGTTAAAAACTACCATCACATTGACTATTCAATCAAATTAGATTCATAGTTTTTTTCTTAAAAAAAAAACTTAAGAAAATGGAGAGCTGCCAAAAAGTTTCAGAACATATATCCATGACATGAAAAATGATCAACCTATCAATACAACAAAAGGCATAGAAATCGAACAGGACCGAAAGAGGGTATGAATAACCAGAAAATGATCATCCTATCATTACCTATTCAAGCTATAAAGATCAAAAGAAACATTCATAAAATGGCATATGATCAATAGAGAAAAATTCTGCAGCGAAGGTGTATAGTAAACTGATATGTATCCTAATCCTTTAAAAATTCCTTTCCATAACAAAAAGAGGTTGTCAGGATCATGCTAACATACAAACTAAGCATATACATAGCTAATTAATTATTATTATCTTAAAGCATCCTGACCAAGATCAAAATATCCTTTAATAGTCCACTTGAACATATACCAAAATATTTAACACTTCATGGAATTTGTTTCGAGATCATTAAAGGGTTTGAATAATCTACTAACCTACTGTCAAGTATGTACAACACACAACTATGCAAGATCTACCCCTTGAAGTTCACATTCGTGGTCAACAAAACAAGGCGTCCAATTCCATAAAAAAAGCAAACCTCATAGGTTTTTTATTTAAGATAGATCTCACAAATACATAATCTGATGCTATATATAAATAAATGACCAGAAAAACTATCTTTACTTTATGTATTCACACCCAAAATCAAATATCCTAAAGCGACAATATCCATACTCAACACACAGTTAAGAACTTACAAACTACGTACAATGTAGTCAATATGGGATCGAGTTTACCTTGTATGTGGCAGCGATCTAAGGCTTTCTCGTCGGAGACTAAAACTCAAACTCAAACTTAGACTTGCGCCCGAACTTGGAAAGAGGGCGAGAGTAATAGTATACTGATGTTTTAATGCCAATTTTGATAGCTTTTTTTGGTGATCCTTGATGACAAAATGGGAGCTCAAAGGTACATTTTATAGCCGAATTAGAGGGGCATTGCAACAGCTCTCAATGGAGGCTCCAAGAATTCAAATTTTGAATTCTTGGAAAACCCTAATCTCAGATAGAAACAAAAGGATCAAATTAAAAGAAGAGAAAGAAAAGTGTCGACATTTTTGGTTGAGTTCTGGTTAGATACAAATGTGAGATTGAGAGAGGAGAAAGATGAGGATTTAATTGGGTTTGGGTCGAGTCAAGGTTCAATTAGGCTTGTAATCGGCTGATTTTTGGGGGAGGCCTTAAATTGGATCTGTGGGCTGCTATTTTGTTAAGTTTTTTAAGAGTTGAAATTAATTAAAGAAATTGGTCTAAACGCATAAGTTAATTAATCTAATTTTTTCAAATTGATTTCACTTGACTTATTCAACGATGCTTATTTTGTTTTAATTGATTTTTCCTAAAGTGTAAGTATATATACACACACACATACATATACATACATATTTTATATAGATACGTATGCACATGTGCACAATTTTAATCATGTACATATGTTATATTTAAAATCCGTTTAGCTATAGTTCGAAAGTAAATAAATAAAAATAAAATAGAGTAAATTTGCAGAAAATATAATAACATAGCAAGGATTATGTTAATTCTCTAACATATGTTTAATTATTCATTTTTGCAAAGTAGTGAAATGATAATTTAAAATAAATTTATTATTTATTTTTTTCGAACAAATTATAAGATGTGATATTAGTATTTAATAGTAAAGATAAGAAAAATATCATTTTCAAATGTTAAAATTTAAAATAGGTAAATATATTACAAAAATATTCTAGAATCCTAAGCATCGGAAAATTAATTTTATGAAAAAGGAGAGCCAATATTGGATGTAAACAACTTGTCCCTCTTAAACTAAAGATGATGAAAGATTCTTTGGGAGAAGACGTTGACGTAAACCAATTTTGTTTTGACTGATAAATTAGACCAATTTTGGAAAGGCTACACCCAAAAGGTGGAACGACGAGGCTAGAATGGCATGATTATGATTATGAATTCAACGGAATTCTAGTTTCTGAATCGCCAACATATCCCGAGTTTTACAAGAATCATGTCGATGTAGTTCAAAAGTAATGTTATGCTAACATTTTGAGAAGATCTTAAAATTTTATCTCAGTTTCAAATTTATGATGACACTAAAATATACGAACAGATTTGTGAAAAGTTTTAAAGTTACACGAGAATTTTTGAAAATTGAGTCGAGTCGAACTTTGAATCGTCGACATTGCTAGGGATGTATAATATCCCGCTTGCTTTGTCCTAGTGCGCTGCTTATAAATAGTTCCACATTTGTGATAAGGTTCCTGCAAAACTTAAACTAGACAATGTAATTAGTACATAAACAGTAAATGCATTTAGTAAATTAATAAAAATAATGCTTGTCGTACGTTAGTTTATGCAAATGCAATCTTGCAAGCTGGATGCAAAACTTATGATAAATAAAGTTTTAGACTGATGATTCATGTGAATGATACCTTTCGACGATGAAAATGAGGCCTTAAACTATGTAAATTATGAAGATGGGGTGTTTTCAGACAAATGATTAATGGGTGGAGGTTTTTTCCTAATCCAATGATTTATGTAAAATAAATTTTGCGTGCAGTGGATTTCTATTAAGCATTTCTTTAGTATATCCAAAAGTTTTTGTACAGTTATCAGAAAGCAATTGTGTAGTGTATTTGAAAGCAATTGTGTGGTACTACAGAAGGAATTGAAAGTCATGCGTAGTGCAAAATAACTTAAAGTGATTGTGCTGTGCCTTAGAAGAAAATGAAAGCCGTGCATAGTGAAAAATAACTTAAAGTGACTGTGCAGTATTTTATAAGGAAATGAAAGCCATGCAAAGTGAAAAATAACTTAAAGCGATTGTGCAATACATTTGTGCTCATGCAAAAGCCATTAAAGCCATGTGCAATACATTCTCAAATATGTTAAAGCATGTGTGCAGTGCATGTGTAGGCATTTTAGAGCATATATACAAAGTAATTAAAAGTCAGGTATTGTGCATTTTAAAGTAATTTAAAGCAATTATGAAATGCGTTTGTGCTTATACAGAGCTATTAAAGCCATGTGCAATGCATTTAACATATTTTAAAGCATTTATGCAGTGCATGTGTGGTACATTTAGAGTATATATGAAAGGAATTGAAAACCATGTATAGTGCATTTTAAGTATCCAAAAACACTTGTGCAGTATATTAAAAGGCATCTATGTAGACTAACCAAAATCATGTGAAGTGTATTTGAAATCCTTGTAAAATCTTCAAAATCATTTAATCAGTATTTCTACAAAGACATAATTTCTCCTAAATATTTTAAAATAAATTCAAATCGTTCGAGGTATAATCCTCACAAGACTGGAAATGTTATTAACTTTTGGCTTCTGCTATTCTTCAAAACCTGCACTTAAAGAATTTTTTTAAGTTTGGGGAGGGGGTGGTTGATTTTTATAGACTTTGAAGGTCTGGATCTTGATACTTTGTGCTTTCGTCCTGATTTGGACTCAAAACCCCATCTACTCTAATTCTCAGCCAATGGATAATAAGAAAATGTTTGATTGAAAATTATTTAAAATAAAAGATAAATAAGGGTAATAGATAACTTGATAAATAAAATATGCAAATATGTATTATGGTAGAAGAAATTCTGCCAAACTTGGAACTGTGACATATTTGAAACAATGCGGATGTCTTTTATCCAAAGTGAATGTCCATTTTTTTATTACTTGGATGAACCCACACTCTTCAATATCTCTAATGTCTTTTCAATAACTTCTTGAAATAATGCCCTTAAAACTGTCATAGTTTTGACTTGAGAGAGATACAGGCATTCCATGACGATGAGATGATCCTTGTATAGGTTGTCTACGTATCCTGCCAAGGGAGTTAGGACAAGCATAGTTCATGAAATACACTTCATAAAGTTTAAAACTAAGAAGCCGAACCCTCAGTGAGTTGCCTACATATCCCACAGGAATCAGGCCAAACGTAGTTCATTACATATGAAATAAAAAGGGGAAATTTGAATTTTTCTTCCAATATGAATGACCTCGATGTGGGCCACCTAAGTATCCACCAAAGAAGTCAGGTCAAACTTAGTTCACATTACAATCAAAGAGATATTTTGGAAAATTTCTAGTTAAGAGACCAAACCCGATTTGTGTTTCCTACGTATTCCCCCGAGGGAACTAGGTCATTCGTAGTTTCATTCCATAAATAGAAAAACATTACATAAGAAATCGATAAAGGCTTATTGACATAGTATCTCTTAAAAGCATCTGTATTGACAGATTTCAGCCACACTTCACCATCCATTTTTGCTATGATCAATGCTCTACATGTCAGTACTCGATACACTATATAAGGACCTTGCCAGTTAGGTGAGAACTTTCCCTTAGATTCATTCTGGTGCAGAAATATGCACTTCAACACCTATTGTCCCAGTTTGAAATATCTCAATCTTACCTTTTCATTGAATGCTTTGACCATTCTATTCTGATAAAACTACCATGACAAACTGCATTCATACTCTTTTCATTAATTAACATCAGTTATTTATATTGATTTTGAATCTATTTGGCATCACTCACCTCAGCTTTCTATATCATTCTTAAAAATGATATCTCTACTTCTGCGGGTAACACTTTTTCCATTCCATACACTAAAAGATAAGGTGTTGCTCTAGTAGAAGTCCTAATGGTAGTGTGATAGACAAGGAGGTAAAATGAAAAATTATCATGACAATGCTTGTAGTTATCAATCATCTTCCACAATATCCATTTGATGTTCTTATTGGCAGCCTCAATTGCTCCATTCATCTGAGGACGATAAGAGTTGAATTAAATTGAGTAATCTTAAACTTCTGACATATCTCACACATCAAGCTACTATTGAGATTAGCTCCATTATTTGTTATAATTGACTTTGGAACTCCAAAATCAATAAATTATGTTATTACAAACAAAATTTATCACCACTTTCTTTATTACAGACTTTTATGAAGAGGCTTCTACCCATTTGGTGAAATAATAAATAGCTATCAAGATGAACCTATGTCCATTTGATGCAACTAGCTAAATAAGACCGATGATATCCATGCCCCAAGCTTCAAACAACCAAAGAGAACCATCACATTGAGTTCATTTAGTGGAACATAAATCAAATCACCGTAAATCTGACACAGATGACATTTTTACACAAAGCGAATGCAATCTATTTCCATTATCATCCAGAAATACCCAACTCAACGAATCTTCTTTGTCAAAACAAAATCATTTATATGCATCCCACACATGCCCCATGTATTTCTTTAACTAACCTGATCGCCTCCTGAGCATCGACATACCTTAACAACCCTAAATCTAGAGTCCTTCTATAAAGGATTTTTCTATTTAGGAAAAAGTGATTTGCCAATCTTCGAAGTGTTCTCTTCTATGTATTGGTTATGCCCTCCAGATAGTCTCCTTCCTTGATATACTTTTTAATGTTATAGTACAAGGTTGCCAATGCATCTGCTAACTCATTTTGAGTTCTCGGGACATGTTTAAATTTAACCTTGATGAACTTCTTACGCAACTCTTTCACACATTCTAGATATTGAAGAAACTTTATGTTCTTGACACTCCATTCACCTTGTACTTGATGAACTACTAAATTTGAATCCTCCATAACCAACAATGCCAGTATGTTCATATCAACAACTATTCTAAGACCATTAATGCAAGCCTCGTACACTACTATATTGTTAGTGCATTGAAATCTGAGCTTTGTTGAGATCGGGTAATACTGGCTTGATTTTGAAATTAGTACTGCCCTAATACCGACTCCATTAAAGTTGGATGCCCCATTAAAGAACATTCTCCAACCTGGATATTCTTCAGAAACATCTTCTCCAACAAATAGGACTTCTTCATTCGACAAATAAGTTTTAACAGACTTGCATTCTTCATCTATAGGGTTTTCAGCAAGATGGTTGTTTAAAGCTTGTCCTTTGTCCACCTTTTATGTAACATAAACAATGTCAAATTCACTTAGCAAAATTTGCCACTTTGCTAGCTTCCCGGTAGGCATGGTTTTCTGAAAGATATACTTGAGCGGATCCATTCTAGAGATGAGAAAAATGGTATACACACATATGTAATGCCTTAAATTTTGGGCAACCCAAGGCAAGGCATAATAGGTAGGTTCTAATACTGTATATCGGGCTTTATAAGGCATGAAATTTTTGATCAAGTAACATATAGCTTGCTCCTTCTTCCCTGTTTCATCATGTTGTCCTCAAATACACCCAAATGCATTATCAAATACAACCAAATATAGCAACAATGGCCTTTTGGATTCTGGGGGCACCAAAACTAGTGGATTAGACAAATACTCATTGATTTTGTCAAAATCTTGGTGGAAATCTTCTATCCTCTTAGTAGCACATTCTTTCTCAACAGCTTGAATATCGGTTCACAAATCACCGTGGATTGTGCAATAAACCAACTGATGTAATTGAGTCAACCTAGGAAACTTATCACGTCCTTTCGACTTCTTGGAGGAGGCAAGTATGAAACCTAATAACTGCCCAGTGGGGAAACCAAATGAAAAATTTACGAGATTCAATTTTAGATCGTACCCTGTCAATTTGTCAAAAATCTTTTTCAAGTTTGTCAAGTGATCTGAGCCTTTTCACGTCTTGATAATTACATCATCTACATAGAATTCAATTCCTTATGGATAATGTCGTGAAAAATGGTAGTCATGGCCCTCATATAAGTTACTCCTATATTTTTTAAGTCCAAAAGGAATTACTCGATAACAATATACTCCCCAAGGTGAGATCTCGGCATCTTCATCACTATAGGATCTGATGATGCCCTCGAAGCAATCAACAAATGACTACAACTCATGCTTCGCATAACTATCGATAAATATATGAATATTTAGGAGAGGAAAATTATCTTTTTGGCTGGCCTTGTTAAGATCTCGATAATCTATGCATACTTTAATTTTTCTTTCTTTCTTTGGCATGGGTACAATATTTGCAAATCAAGTGGCATACTTTGTGACTCGAATGACATTGTCATGAAATTACATGGACACTTCCTCTTTGACCTTTAAACTCAAATCAGGCTTCATCTTTCTTGGCTTTTTTTATGAGAGGACAAGATGGATCAGTTGGTAACCTATGTGAAACAATGTCTATCCTTAGACCTGCATATCATCATATGACCATGCAAACACATGTATTTATTTAAGAGATCAATCAATCCTTTCCTCTAGGACGAAGTCAAATGAACGCTAATCCTTGATTCTGTTAAAAGTTTTCAATTCCCTAAGTTTATCATTTCAGTGTCATCAAAATTTGGTTTTGCCGTATTTTCAAATTTTTTAAATTCCTTAGTCTACTCTTCATACAACGGATCTTCTTCACATTTTGCGAAGTCTTGTTCGCTATTTTTAATTATTTCACTTGTTTAAGTACATGTCAGACAATAGATCTTTTTCATATTCTGCAAAGTTTTGTCATGACCCAAACCATACAGCTGATTATCCTTCAAGGTGTGTAACACAAGGTTGAGGTGATCAGCACGATCCTCCTTACTCTTAGATTACACCACAATATCATCAATGAAGACAATCATGAACAAATCTGAAAAATGACGGAAGACCCTATTCATCAAATCCATGAATGCCGAAGGGGCATTGGTCAATACAAACGACATCACCAAGAACTCAAACTACCCATTCAAGGTACAAAAAGCTATCTTAGGGACATCTACTTTCGTAATCTTTAAATGATGATACCCGGATCGAAGATCGATCTTAGAGAAGAATTTGGCACCCTGAAGTTGATTAAAGAGATCATCAATTCTCGAAAGAAGGTACTTATTCTTTACCATCACTTTATTAAATTGTCGGTAGTCAATACACATCTGAAGGGACCCATTCTTAATATGCACGAAGAAAACCTTGTCTAAGAGGTCTTTCAACTTCTCCTTGAGTTCCTTCAACTCGACTGGAGCCTTTTTATACGGGGGAATAGAAATAGGACGAGTGTCCAAAACAAGGTAAATACCAAAATCAATCTCACTATTGGGAGGGACACCAGGTAGATCATTAGGGAAGACTTCAAGAAATTCATTTACCACAGGAACAAAATGTAAGAAAGGACCCTCCAGGTTAGAATCCTTAACCCAGACCAGATGATAGAGACAGCCTTTGGAAATTAACTTCTGGGATCTAAGATATGATATGAACCTTCCCTTAGGAACTAGAGAACATCCCTCCCACCAAAAAATTATCTCATTAGGGAATTTAAACATGAACTTACGAGTCCGACAATCTAAAGAAGCATAGCACGAGTGTAACCAACCCATTCACAGAATAACATCAAAGTCAACCATGTCTAACTCTATAAAGTCTACCAGAGTTTCTCTACTATCAACAGATACTAGAAAATCCCTATAGACTCTTCTAACAACCTCAGAGTCTCCCACCAGGGTAGAAATAGAAAAAGGGTCCGACAGACACTCAAGACTAAAACCAAAATGCACAGCCACAAATGGGGTCACATAAGAGAGAGTGGACTCTGAATAAGGTAAATAGTACACATCACAAGAAAAGAGTTTCAACATACCAGTAACAACATTTGGAGACACCTCAGACTCTTAACGAGTAGTGAGAGCATAAAGACGATTCTGACCAGTGTCGGAGCCAGGTGTGGCACCCTTTAGTGCAGGAGCTGATGAAGAGGCAACATGAAACTTGTTTGCCCCAGAAAAAACTCTAGAGGTATAATCCCGTTGCATATGCCCAATTTGACCACTACTAAATCATCGGTTCCTCCTCTTTTTGCACAGACCACGTTGGTCCTGACCATAAAATATGCAGGGAGGGTATGATGGTGCCCAATAAACATCACCACCCTAAAAAATTTGGTCACCAGATGACTTTGGGTAGGGAGCACTAGACGTTAAATACGAGTTAGGACTCCCCCCTCTTCTTCTTAGAATACCTTCCACTCTTTTATTGGCCTCCACCCTATTTTAAAAAGTAAAATTTCTTACTCTATCTCTTATCTATCTCATCCTGTTTTTTTCTCCTCTTTGACCTGCTGCATATACATAACCAATCTAGAGATGTCCAAGTACTTGTTCAACAAGGCATCCTTACTCTCAAGAATCAACTCACGGGATAATCCCAAAGCAAAATTTCTCATCCGGGCCCTCATTTTAGATACCAGCTCAGGAGCATACTGGGACAACTAATGAAATTTCAAGGCATACTCCTTGACTGTCATTCTTCCTTGCTTCAAGTTAACAAATTCCTCCGCTTTTGCCTCCCTCAAATCCTGAGGAAAGAAGAAATCCAGAAATGCACTAGAGAAGTCATTGCACAGGTCAGAACCAACATCCCCGCCTCTCAACTATGCCCACTTTTCGTACCACTGGTAAACCATATCCTTTAATTGATAGGTAACCAACTCTACAGCTTCAACCTCCGAAGCATGCATAACCTAAAAGATCTTCTCCATCTCATCAATAAAATTTTTAGGATCCTTCTCAACCTTTGTACCAATAAATATTGGAGGATGCAACCTTATAAATTGTCTAACTCTAGTGGCCCCAAACAAACCCATAACAGTACCAGCAGAACCTGACTGTTGTGATTGAAATATTACCAACTGGGTCAATAGGTTAAAGGAATGATAAAACTCAATATTAATAACCTCCTCAGGAGGCGACTATGTATGGGTGTTGCCCTCAAGAGTAGGATCAGTGGGGATAGGAAGAACTTCATGAGGAAAGTCAGATGCAGCACCCTTGACTAAGTTTGTACCCCAGAAGTTGGATGAGCTCCATCCACATTGTTCTCAGGCGGGAATAAAGAGTTCATGCAGACATCAAATCTTTTTGGAGGCATGATCTAAAAGACAAGCAAAAAAAATCAGAAGGATCCAAGACCTTAGACTCTATAGCTTGAAATTAAGACAACAAGAAAGGAAAACATTCCTAAATGTATCATAACCTCTCTCTTACAAGTGTGGCGTGCTACACACCCATAAAAGAGACTCTAATTGGCATGACTTTGTGGATACCAAATTGAACATGAACCTTGGCTTTGATACCAACTTTGTCACAAACCGAACCAGGGCCTGGCCGTGACAGGTATCCCAAGTCTCACATGGACCCGAGATCACCCCTTCATCTAATCTTGTCAATATAACAACCTTAAGTGTTGGATGAATTCCAAACACATAACAAGATAATGTGAGCTAAGACTAATATTAATTCATGAAATGTCTAAACCAATCACCGGTAATCGAATAACTGTCTACCACCAAACCAATCTACCAAAATAACACACCTAAGTCCGCAGTAATCCAACAAATCCTCTATAAAACCAGAATAAATAAAATATCAGGACATGCCTCTGATAGTAGCCAAAAATAAAGTTTAAATAAGGTCTAAGACATACGTAATAAAGACCATGAAATAAAGCCTTTCAAAGTATGAAAGATCACCACTTCAATGTCAACTCACGAATCAACTCAAACACCTAATAACTGTGTAAGAAAAGTGAAAGAAGTTTTAGTGCCTACAGCGTGTAGGGATACAACATCTGGAGACAGTTAGCTGTTGAAGCGCTAGCATGTAAATCAGGGATAGAGGAATAAAATAATGACATCATTCAAACGTCAAATCAAATAACTATATTGAATCTCTCTCTCTCTCATACACATATATATATCGTGCTGGGATAGGGAACAAGGCTTAGCATAAACTTTGAAAACCTTAACATGGGCTATGTAGCATAACCATCATAAAACAAGGCACCCACGAGATATATGGGTCTATCTTTTCCCTAGGTGAAAGGGCCCCAGTATATGTAGCCGCATGAACTAGAGAATATCCATAACTGTATATGCCTTTATGGGGGACTCAAACCTCCTGACATAATCAAGGTAACTTAAAAACTAATGTATATAATATAGATAACTCAAACCTACCGGTCATATAAACACCCATATCGGCTAGCGTGGTTTCCAGTGTTAGTCCTTCGAACTCCACTTTCACGGCCCAACTATAACTCACATTTTAAAGCCTAATTAAAACATTCATTACATATCTACAACCATGAATCCAATTAATTACCAAAGGCATCCAATTGGTGTCATCATACCAACCCCACTTTCAAGGGTATAACATGCCATAATCATTGTTAGTTAACTTAGGGACTCGAACCCATTGTCTAAACGAAGACATCAATTCTATTCAACATTTACAGACTCGAAACCATTTAGCTAATTAAACCACCAAGGTTACAATTCAAATCAATTTATGGCCAACAAGGCCTTCATAAAACCATTTACTAACCATTAATATCCTTAGGCCAATGCCTTAGTTCAAAACACAATTCAACATGTGACAAAATCATTCTCATTGACATTTTCATAAATAATTTGAGGGCATACCATTATTCAAGCCAAAAGCCATCAAGTTAGGGTTAACCATGATCCCTTATTCTAAATCACAATTCCCAAGCATCCACATGTGCAAAACCATTATTAAAGAATGCATAAACACAATTTAAATCTTAAGAAGTCAATGTTCAACAATATGTAACCAAAACCTCAACCTTGGTTTTTAAAACCACCATTAATGATTCAAGAACAAGGATTTAAACATATGATTTTTGTGAACTAACAATGATGGAAGAGTCACTTGTCTGAGTTATGAAGATTCACGAAGAGAATTTCATCTTTATGCCTCTAGATGACCAACTTGAAAAAAACCCTAGACCAATATTTCTTGAGAAGTTTTTAAGAGAGTTTAGAGAGCATTTTAATATTCTTAAGTGTAGAATTAATGCCTAATTTTTTATATAAGACATAGGGTTTTAAGGGCTTAGGGCGGAAAATATCCAAAATACCCTCAGCTTAAAAGCTGTAGAAACTCGCATGTGGTTACTAGTTGACCCTCCAACACGTCACCACATCATGCAATTGGTACCATGAAGTCATCAGTAGAATGAAAGGTTGGACACCACACTCTATCCCAATTATGATTCCCTTGCCCAACTCATCACTAGATCATGCAACTAGTATGGTCTAGTCGTATCCAAGGTGGAATACCAATGGCTAGACACTGGAAAACATATAATTAGACCGTAACCCTCTAGTCACATGACCATATGACTCGTATGGAGTCTTTTGTAACCAGGATAGACTTGGCCTACAACACACTGACCAATATACGTCTATGGTCCCTAGACCCATCACCACGCCATACTACTTATGGTGTGAGTTATAAGATGAATAGAAAGTTCAAGACTCTAGAAATTTGCAATGGCAAAAGTTTGGGGCAAATAAAAGCAGCAAAACATAGTTTGGATTCGGCATTTAAGCTTTCAAAAGTGGATGTAAAACACATAAATTCATAAACATGATTCAAGCCTCAATTTTGAATAGTGTTGTTTCATTAATACTAATACAATTATCTACCAAGATTTTTAGAGAATCGAGGATTGGGTACATGTTCAATTTTTCAAAGCATCTCCAGGCTCAGCAACCCAGATAGTCAGAGTCTCGATGTAATCCTCCAAAATTACATTGAACTCAACTTCATTTTCAAAAATAAACAAGTTTTTGAGTCCTTCCATAAGGTCTTCTATAGCATCTTCCTCTGATACTTGGGCAACAAATGCTTTGTAAAATAACCAATTAAGGAGTAGTACAAGCTTTGATAGGATAATATAACCTTTCTTTTTTAGATTAACCGATGAGACTTCTTCAGGAGTGGGCTCATATCCAAGACCAAAAGTGCTCTTTTGTCCAAACAATTAGACTGAATCTAGTATTCCATCAAAGTTCACACCAAGACCTTGACGTGGCATAAAACTATTCATCAATATTTTTAGGCCTCCATCATAAGTGCTCGTGGAAACTTTAAACTTTCTACCTGAGTAGTACACATGATCTCCTTAACATGAAAAATAGATCCATCCAGGTGATCCATACATTTAATAATAGGGACTGAGCTCTCATGGTAGATAGAACTGTTTTTTCATATGAATCAGAATCTCATCATAATCTTAAACAAATTTTATAGTCTGCTGCAGGGTAGAAGGGACTGCGCCAGAACTGTGGATCCATGGTCTTCCAAGTAGAAAATTGTAACTAGGACATATGTCCATCACTTGGAATTCTACTGTGAACTCCACAAGTCCAATTTTTTATGCCAAATAAATTTCTCCAATGACTCCCATTAGAGTCCCATCAAAATCTTTAACTCTTGCATTACTTTCATGAACTTTTCTAATGTCAATCCCCAAAGCCCAAAGAGTAGTATAAGGAGCAAGGTCAATAGCTGAGATGTTGTCAATAAGAACTCTAGAAACGAATTATCCCTACAATTGCCAGTAATGTTCAATTCTCTATTATGCCCTAGGCTCTCAGGCGATAACTCATCTTCATAAAAAGAAACTGTATTAGCTTCCAGAACTTGTCCTAACAAAGCTGCAAGATTCTCACTAGTTATCTCAGTTGGCACATAAGCTTCATTCAACACCTTCACTAGAGCGCTCCTATGAGTTTTAAAATTCATCAATAATGGAAATAAGGAGATTTGGGCAGGAGTTTTCTTTAGCTGCTCAACATAATACTCTTTAGTCAGCATTTTTCTCTAGAAATCCTCTACCTCAGCCTCTATCATAACCCTTTTTTGATATTATCCTTATTCAATATTTCTTGTATGACACCTTCAAAGGCATAGTATCGGTCGGATCTTGTCATTCTGCAACAACTTCTACAACTAATTTTACTTTTTCTCTATTCTTTGTATCGGACGAATAATTTCAAGGAACTGATTTGGTATCTAAAGAAGGTGTTTGAGCAATTAAATTTGTGATCCTAAGCAACGAAAGTTGATATTTCAACCTTTTCTTTATCACTATCTGATTTGATAGTTCTTTCCAACTTACATTCTTTATCAATGGTGATCATGTACATATGGGCATTCCCATAATTTGTCAAGGGATTGTTGTTCATACTGGGGAAGACCCTTTGTGCTGAATAGCTCCTTCTTTGATTAGTGCCTCAATCTTATCCTTAAGAGTAAGGTAATTCACAATTTCATGCCCAGCAACCTAGAGTGATAAGAACAATGCTTTTACCCATCATACCATTTATTCTAGTAATTGGGAATTCTACCTTGGATCAGCTAGATTACTTCTGCAACTCTCAATCTTTCATATAGTTGGGATAATGATTCAGTTAAGGGTGCATAAGTTTTGGTTGGCCTTTTTTCATAGTTTCGGCAAGGTCTGGGTGAATTTGAAGGATAATTTTATTGTTGGTAGTGAGTATGAGGAGGATAAATAGGTTGATATTATGGTGGTTTTTGATAAGCTGGTGCCCGAGGTGGATAAATGTTGGCTGGGTGGTATAAAATGGATATGGGAAAGGTAAAAGTTGGTAATATGGGTATGGAGTTTAGGCATATTAGATATCATATGAAGGCTTGGGTGGTGGATTTTGGTATGTTAACATTTGGTTTGTTTTTGTCATTGAATATTTATGATAACAGAAACTCCATTCTTCTTCTTTTATTCGCTCCCCAGTTGGATCAGACTGCATTGCCTTATTATTGCCTGTAAAGATGCCAGATTAGTGATTCCCCAGTTTTAATACCTTCTTCAATGAATTCTTCTATCCTACCAACCTTAAATAACTTTTGTCCAACCACGGTTATCAGCTTGTCATAATACATCGCATTTTTTGAGACTGCACAAAAAGAGAAGTTATCTTATTTTTTGCCATCAGAGGTTAGAATTTTGCGGCATCTTCTCTCTATTGCATGGAATATTCTTTGAAAGACTCTATCGAATTATTTTCCATCTTCATTAAATAGAACCTGTCCAGTATGACTTCAATGTTAAACCTGAACCTATCCACAAATTCATGCGCCAAGGCATTCTAACCACGCCATTTTTGTGGGTTTTGGATTGTGTACCAGTCTAGTGCTTTTCCTATCAAACTCGTAATAAATAACTTCATTCTAATAGCCTTATATTTTCCTACTCCAACTATCTTGTCATAATATAACCTTAAATCATCTTGAGGATTCCCATTTTCATCAAAAATATCAAATTTCGGCACCTATAACCTACCAACTACTTCACATCTGGATGAACACATAAACCTTCATACTCAAGCCTTTCACATCCTTTCTATTGTTGGATGGTTTTGAATGCTTCCTTTATACTGAGAATCTCTGTTGCTGCATTCTCATTTGCTTTTGACATTACTTCCCTTTCTATCTCCTCAAAGGATCTTCTTACATGATTGGCATTGGGATAGTGAAAGGTTGAACTCCTGCAACATATACTTATGGTTGATATTACGTGTTAGGATGTTTAGCATGTTCCACCAATATATGTGAGGCCTCTTGATAATTTTGGACGACTGGGTAGTTTGGGAAAGTGGAATATTTTGGGTATGTTGAGCTTAGATAAATGGAGTTTGGGTAAATGGATCTTAAGGAATATGTCAAGTAGTGAAGGGTAATGGGTTTGTTTGTTTTGAGCCAACTTGTTGTAGGTTGTTTTATTATGAGTTAGTGGGAGATTTGGTAGAAATTGGGTTGTTTTGGTGGAGTGAAGGATTTGGTGGAAAGTGTTGGGACATGGGAGAATAAATAGGTGGAAAAGAAAATGGGATAGTGGTATTTGCTTTATGTTTGGGAAGTTGATTATTCATGCTAATGGATAGTTTATAAATAAGGTTTCGAAGTCGATCGCTTTCAATTTGCATGTCGAACATTTGTTGTATCATATGGGATATATTTTCATCACGAAGGGTTGCATCCTTCTTCCTCGAAGTCTCAGGTTCATCTCTTAGGACGGTGACAAGTCTTAAGCCATCAGGTGTACCTGAATCAGTCATGTTGGCATTTGCTCATGCTTTTGATCTCGTAAAGTATGAGTGACCAGCCAGTTCCTAGTAAACACAAATCAACCTTTGGAGGAATAAATGAAAGGAAAGAAACCTTCAAATAAAAGAAATAAATCAGTATAGGCAAATAATTTTCATAAATAAAATAACTCGTAATTAACCATACTACATTGGAGAAGAAAGAAAAGCATGTATCATGTTGCAAAAAAAGTGTTGACACCCAATTTTGGCTCACTTGTTTTTCTTTAATTATTTTTTCGATACTTCTTAGCCATAACTAATATTTCAAAATAAATTTGTATTTTTATTTCTGTGAATTTTTTAAAGAATGAAAAGGAGGATTATTTTTTCCTTATCATATTCAAATATTTTAAATGTATTAATTCTTTAATATAAAAAAATAACACTAAATATATTTGGATAATCGCATTCACATTTTTTACTTTACTTTTTGGACTATATATTGTGTTTATATACACATAATCTTGTTAATATTATATATATCAAGCTACATAATTTAAAATTAGGTTTGCATACTAAATTATTATTATTATATATATATATATACACAAAATAATTTTTAGGATAGTAAGAAGCATCGATAAAATTAATTTGGGTAAAAAAAAGCATAAGGGCCAATATTAATTCAACTTCAACTTTATTTTTTACTCGAACCCAACTATTGTCCACATATTTTAGCCAAGAAAGCCTAAAACCCGATCCAGTATCCATATCTATTTCATCGATCCACTCCATAGCATATTAACCAATCTTATATCACCATGTCATCAATATATATATATATATATATATATATATATATATATATATATATATATATATATATATATATATATATATATATATAATTTATTACTTTTCTTTTTTCTTTTTATACTTAAATTAGATCTGAACCGTCCGGTCAACTGATCGGATGGTCCAAATTTTAGTCAAACAAATACCAAAGGACACATTTGTCTCTCCCTACACTTCTTTTCTCTCTGAAAACTCAATGATACGCCCAAATTACACCTCTCTTACGAGAGAGTAAGCGGTCGTTGTAAAATATATAACCTAACTAGGTTGGGGTCGAATCCCAAGGGAATATGGTGTTAATTAAGTTGTATACAGATTAGTTAACTTTTAATCGTTCGTTTCCGTAAAATAAATAGGGGGATTTGATTTAGTTCACAAATTAATGGTTTCAGTTTAACAAGATGAAAAATGTGTAGTAGTATTCAAATTCAGAGAAATAGAAAGCTAGGGTTATGTCCACCTTGTAGTTTTTAATACTTACTAACTATGGGCTTTATGAATTCATACATGCATTGTGCTTACAGAGAAATGTATTGTATTTAAAAACATAATCCTAGTGTTTCTCAACCATCAGGGACTAATTCACTTTAGTTCTCTCGAATCAAAAGCGTTCACCAAAAACAATACGAAATCTCTAAGTAGTTAATCCTGCTAAGGCATTAACTTATAAAATAGGGGTTGGTAATCCTATTTTATTGTCACTACTCTGTTTTTCGAACATCAACCTTTATTTCAAATAAGTTGCGTTTTAAGGCATATCCTCTATGTTTGCAACCACGAGAATTCAACATAAGCGAAGAGAGTATGATGTAAACAAATCAATGCATAATGAATTCAAAACCCAAAGTGCTAGACTGTATGCTACAAGACTTCCATAACCCCAACTAATAAACTTAGCTACTCATGAATAAAATGAAAAGCATTGTAAATATATTCATCATACCAAAAACTAGAAGGCGATCTTGTGTGCGAATAGTAAAAACAAGAGAGAAAAACGTTTCTCTCTCTCTCCTCAAGCTAAGCCGTCTTTCTCCTCTCTTAGAATAATACAGAATAATTGAATCATGAATAAAAATTCAGCAATTAAGTATTTTAATAATCTCTTCTCTCATTATTTCCTTCTAAGTCCCTAAACTAATTATAAATGACAAATTAGTCTTGGACATAGTTTCTAGGCGCCACATTTGGTCCAGATTGCTACTCTATCTTGTGTTATATGCCATCCGCATTCCATAGTCCCATTATGTATTCATATACCTCATTAATACCTGAAATCATGCTAATCATATCGGTTAGCTCAATTACATAGAAGTAGAGTAAAAACATAAGAAACTAGGCACTTTGTTCTCTAAACATAGCTGAAATATGGATAAGTTATGGTACTTAGGCGTATGAATACATCCAAGATCACCACCCCACACTTAAAGCTTTGTTTGTCCTCGAACGACATATCCATTTATACATACTACACAAGCCTTATCACCCACAAAGGAAGACAAGATGCTCAAATAGGCTCACACAATAATTATGAACAAGAAGTAGATTCAGGAATCATTACTAGAGACAACCTACCCTCAAGAATAGACTCATTAAGTTGGAAATTTCATGCATATCATTTAAGCATAGAAATCATATAAATCACCCAACCTTCATCAACCGAGTGCCCTTACAACAAAAAAGTTACCCATAATCACTCACAATCATGCAATTTCTAACAAAATGGGTACAAGAATCAAGTTGCGCTCACTCTCACAAAGAATTCTCAAATTACAAATGATGACCATATGCTTGCCCTTAGTGTAATACTCTACTAATATCATAATGCTAAGATTAGGATCAAATAGGTCTTTTACGGGTTGTAATGCAGGCTAAAAGATGGATAGAAACTATTTTGGCCAGAAATAGTGACTATCTTCCCTAAGCGCTTTAATACACTACATTATGCAATTAAGACCAATCTCTAACAACCAATTTCCACTTCTACTATCTTCATAAATTTACTTTTCATCCCAACTCGTTAAGCTTAATTAATAACACTATGGTGGGAGTATGCAACCCTTTCAAATATTTTTTTTTGCACCCTTTTCATGTTACGCACCCCTATAATAGCCACCCTCAACTTAAGGGATTTGCCTTAGTTGAGGTGCACAATATCCAAGAAGGACCAGGGCCAAAACAGGTTCATTGTAACATGTCCAGGATAAAATTTGGAACTTTTTCAACAATTTTTGCTACTCCCAACCACATCAATTTCACATGCCCATAACTAGACTTTGGGGTATCAATTTTACCTTTTTCCTCTAATTGTCAAACTCCTAACTCAAATTGATTTTACATTAAATCGCTTAGGAGATTTTGGATCAAATTACGGTCTATTAAAGAATGAAATAGGTTACATATAAGGCTAACAAAAGAATAAGCTAAAGGCTCAACGGGGCTAGCTAAGATAATGTACAAAGGTAGGTCAAAAGAAGGTATGAACAATGGCTATCAAAGAAATGCCTAAATCATCTCCTAAACTCACAATCTTTATTTTGCTTTGCACACACACCAAGCAAGTACTAGCATTAGTTGCAATAAGGAATATACAACAGTCTTACAGACTCATGGAACATGGTCAACTCAATTAGTAGCATTATAGATTCTCAACCCAACAGTTACATGAATTCAAACAAAACCAACAATCACAACAAGAGTGACAACTAGAGCCTAGGTGTTTCAAACGTAATGATACATCACATACTTATGTTATAATGTTATGTGATCCACAAGAATAGCTACATGCAATTAAATGACTAATTTTGTCTTAAGACGGTCGTCATCCATCCATCATCGATAAACGCACCTAATTATAACTAAATAGAATAAATATCTAACAAGAAAATAAATAAATAAAATAACTAATCCTATCACAGAAGAATGCTAAGGAGAAGGTACTATTTTCTTATAAAACAAGTAGCAAAGTAACCAGCCACCCCATACTCAAGATCAGTACTGTCCCCAGTGCAAATAACAAGATAAAGAACCTGGCTAGTAGTACTCCTCATCCACATTAGGAGTCATGCCACCTGCATTGAGATCATCATCAGAGCCATTTTTCCTGTGTTCATCATGTCATCCACGTCAGCCATACATAATGAAACTAATTATAATTAAGATGAGGGTGATGAAGTCCTACCCCACACTTAATTTGTTAGTATTAACCAATAAGTGTTATTGTCGGGTACTAAGACTTCACCGATACACACTTTGACATGGTGCATCAACATTAATCACAATATAATTCACTCACTTCAAATCCCCCAATTCTATTTCAATGAAACACTTTTTCAAACAAAATCATGCCCTACACTTTCAACCATATCAAGATATAAAAAATGCCATCACTTTCACAACATCACCATGGCAAGAATTTAATTCATAATCCTTAAGAAATCAATTAACTATAACATAGAGTCACAATAACTAAGGATTAAAAAAAGTAAAACTTACCTCGAAGATGGAAGGTTAGTGAAGGACAAAGAGAATGGGGAGAGCTCAATATTGGGTGACTTAAGGGTGAAATAATGATGAATTTAGGCATTTAGGGTGTGAAGTCTATTTGAAGAATGAAAATCTGGGTCGGGTTCATCCAAGTTAAAGTTAGAAGTCGGGTTTTAGGCTTATTTGGACTAAGTGTGTGACGCACATCTTATCGCACATCTCAAAGTGTGCGTCGCATACATTGTCGCACAGTTGGGACAGTGAGCCTATGCAGAGAAGTGGGCAATACAATACCTATCGCAGACATCAAGGTGTGTGTCGCATAAGGTATCACAGACTTAAGGCAGTGGGCATGTGCGGCTAGGTGTGCGACGCATATCTTAGCGCACATATTAAATTGTGCGATGCATAAGTTATTGCACACATCAAGGTGTATGGCGCATTATGCATCGCATAGTTAGTCCAGTAAGCATGTGCGATGGGATGTGCGGCACACTCATGGTCAGAAAGATCGGCTTGATACCTACGCTACCACCACAGGCCTTATTGAAAGTCACCAAATAAAGTCGCATCCCAAAAATTTTTGGGTTGGATTAACATAATTCGAGGCACGACTCTAATGCAAATCATACTTAAGCCTTACACATTTGACCACTCTAACTTACCTATAATATTTCCATCATTCCTAAACTTACCACCATTGACATAGCCCAATTCCAAATCGAATTTGGTACTAATCTCCTCCTTAGTACTTTATGCACCTACACTTACTCAAAAATAATAAAAATGATTAGAAGGATGGGTTGCCTCCCACCAAGCACCATAGTTTCGGTCATGGCTCGACTCTTCTTTTTGCATTTTTTTACATAATAGAGTGAAAATAAAATCATAGGTTACCTCCCATGTAGCGCCTGATTTAACATCGTGGCATGACTCGATTATCTTGACTACTCAAACTTAATCTAGATACATCAATGATACCATTTGTACCTCATTTGTTGTATCAAGACAATGCTTTATTCCTAGTCCAACCACTTTGAAGTCACTCACATCCTTGCTTGCAAGTTCAACTAAATCAGCTATGGTCTCCACAAAAGACATATCCTTAATTGGCACATATCGCTCATCTTCATAGAATACATCAACAATCGAGAAAACACTCATCTCCTTTTGTTGTTTCATAGACTGACATACTTCAAAACTAACTTCTTTCTCATTGAGCCTAAATTTTAGCTCATTCCGCTCTATGTCTACTAACACTCTCTCAGTTACTAAGAAAGGCCTACCCAAAATTATGGGTACTTGAAAGTCCACTTTGCAATCAATAATTACAAAGTCAGCAAGAAATACAAAATCAACAACTTTTGTAAGTACATCATATAGAATCCCAATAGGCCTTTTTACCGATCTATCCACCGTTAGAAGCCGCATATTAGTGGCGTAGGATCTCCCGAACCCAGTTTATTAAAAATTTTCAATGGTATAAGATTTATACTTGCCCCAAGATCACAAAGGGCCTTTTCAAACTTTAGCAATCCAATTATACGTGGAACAGTAAATGCTCTCGGATCAGCTTTCTTCTGGATAATAGATCTTGTAGAAATATCACTACAATGATGAAGATTGTCTACCATTTCATAGCTCACAGTACTTTGCTTTGTCAACAGGTCTTTCATAAAGTTAGCATATCCGGGCATCTGTTCCAGTACTTTAACTAAGGGCACATTCACTGTCAACTGCTTCAACATAGCCATGAATTTGCTAAACTTGCCATCATCTTATTTCTTCTTTAATCATTATGGAAATGAGGGTGGTGGCCTTGGGATTTCAGTTGGAATAACTTCTACGTCTTTTCTTATGCCTTGCTTCATATCACTAATATGTTTCTGCTTAGGAGGTTATTCCATTTCTGCACTCTTCTTTTATGAACCTCTCAACTTCACAGGCACCACTGAAGATTCATCAACCATCTCCCAATCCAATTTAACCTTATCAGTATAAGAGGATGCTCCTAAACCTGAACTAGATAACATCTTACCGCTCCTAGTGGTAATGGCCATACATGATCCATCTGTCTTCGGATTCTGAAATATATCACTTAGTAGATTCCTATTCTATCTTTGGTTGAATGTTATGGATAATTGTCTCATCTGATGCTCCAGTTATTTAATAGTGATTGAGTGCGAATTTACTAGTTGAATCATGGAAGATATGTCACTCTTCATAGTAGTCACCCTAGAATTGGTCTCCTCGACTCTCTTTAATAGTTTATCCATTATATCCTCCATGGACATTTCGCCTGAACTAGTGGTAGCCTTATCACGGCTTCCAGGAGGTACATACAGTCCACTCCTATCACTTTTATTCTTCCAATCTCCTTGATGGTTCCAACCTTGGTTTCCTTGACCACCGGTCCAAAAAACCCCTAGTTATGCAAATAGTTAGCCTTTTTCTCTGTGTTTGATTCAGTTTCCTTACCATGGGACCCCATAACTTTTACCTTTTATACATTCCCTGATAGCAAATATTTTACGAGCAGATCCATCTGGGCTTTTATGTGAGCTATATTCTGATCACTCTCCTCTTCTCTCCTATACTGCTCTTCTAATATTACACTAGACCTAGTATTGCTTGCTACCATAAAATCTCTGGTATGCCAAGATCTACTTGTCTTAGTCATTTTTTCTAACATGTTCGCAACATCAGTAAAGGTGATCCCCATAAAGGATCCTCCGACAGCATTATCTACTATTGGCTTTGTAAGTGAGTTCAAAGCTCTGCAGAGTATTTCCATCAAGTGTTCATCAGTCATCTTATGGTTTAGGCATTGAGTCAACTTCTTTTTAAACGTTGCCCAAGTCTCATGCAAAGCTTCATTAGCCAATTTCCTAAAGTTGCTAATCTCGTCCCTCAACTGTAACATTCTAGAGGGCAGAAAGAACCTTTCTAGGAAAGCTCCTTTCAATTGCCTCCAGTTTGTTATAGAATCAGCAGTCAGTTTATTCAACCACATAGTTACCTCTCCAGATAGAGACAGTGGGAACAATCTTAAACTAATAGTATTTTGCCCCACTCCAGGGTTATCAAATGACTTACAAATACTGATGAAATTCACCAAATGTAGATTTGGATTATCACCGAGTAATCCACCAAAGAGTCCTTTCAGATTCAGTAGCTGGATCATAGTACTGTTGATGTTGAATTTCACCCCAGGAGCTAGTGGTGGTAGAATGATTGCCCCTGTAGATCCAGTTCCATCTAAATTGTCCTTATTATTGTAAATATCAAACTGCGTAGCTTGGCGGTCTGTTCTTTCTCTAAATGGATGATTTTGATTTACAGGTACAACTACCCCTGCTGCACGCCTTATATTAGCTGGGTCAATTAAATCATCATCTCCCAGGTTCTCTTCATCTAGATTAGGTACACGACCTGGGTTATCTATATTCTGTAGATTTAATTGAGCATTAGCTAAGGCAGCTAATCTTTCATCTGTCTGTTGGTTAGCCATTTTTTCAATAAGATGAGTTTCAGGATTGAAGGGTTATAATGGTTCTCCTGAACTTCTGGTTTGTGGCATAAAAAACAATGAGCCTGTAACGAACAAAAACAACAAATAAATGTAAAATCAAGAAACTTGACTAATAGTAAATTAACACACATAAACTAAATCGACAACTGTATTCCCCGGTAGCGGCGCCAAAATTTGATATGCCCAAATTACACCTCTCTTATGAGAGAGTAAGCGGTCGTTGTCAAATATATAACCCAACTAGGTTGGGGTTGAATCCCACAGGGAATATGGTGTTAATTAAGTTGTATGCAGATTAGTTGACTTTTAATCATTCGTTTCCGTAAAATAAATAGGGGGGATTTGATTCAGTTTACAAATTATGGTTTTAGTTTAACAAGATGAAATATGTGTAGTAGTATTCAAATTCAGAGTAATAGAAAGCTAGGGTTATGTCCACCTTGTAGTTTTCAATACTTACTAACTATGGGCTTTATGAATTCATACATGCATTGTGCTTATAGAGAAATGTATTGTATTTAATAACATAATCCTAGTGTTTCTCAACCATCAAGGACTAATTAATTTAGTTCTCTCGAATCAAAAGCATTCATCAAAAACAATACGAAATCTCTAAGTAGTTAATCCCGCTAAGGCATTAACTTATAAAATAGGGGTTGGTAATCCTATTTTATTGTCACTACTCTCTTTTCTGAACATCAACCTTTCTTTTGAACAAGTTGCGTTTTAAGGCATATCCTCTATGTTTGCAACCACGAGAATTCAACATAAGCGAAGAGAGTATGATGTAAACAAATCAATGCATAATGAATTCAAAACCCAAAGTGCTAGATTGTATGCTACAAGGCTTCCATAACCCTAACTAATAAACTTAGCTACTCATGAATAAAATGAAAAGCATCGTAAATATATTCATCATACCAAAAACTAGAAGACAATCTTAGTGTGCGAATAGTAAAAACAAGAGACAAAAACGTTTCTCTCTCTCTCCTCAAGCTAAGCCGCCTTTCTCCTCTCTTAGAATAATACAGAATAATTGAATCATGAATAAAAATTCAGCAATTAAGTCTTTTAATAATCTCTTCTCTCATAATTTCCTTCTAAGTCCCTGAACTAATTATAAATGACAAATTAATCTAGGACATAGTTTCTAGGCGCCACATTTGGTTCAGATTGCTACTCTTTCTTGTGTCAAATGCCATCCGCATTCCATAGTCCCATTATGTCTTCATCTAACTCATTAATACCTGAAATCATGCTATTCATATCGGTTAGCTCAATTACATAGAAGTAGAGTAAAAACATAAGAAACTAGGCACTTTATTCTCTAAACATAGCTAAAATATGAATAAGTTATGGTGCTTAGGCGTATAAATACACCCAAGATCACTCAACCACACATATCTCTCCCTGTTTCCCTAAAAATCAACGTTCAATCTTCATCAATACCCAAAAACAACAACACAAACCATTACCCTTTCTCTTATTTCTTTCTTCCTCTCCTTCACCCTCCCAAAATTAGAAAAGCCTATCCTCCACTAGTCTACTAGATCTTCCATTTCCATCACCCCAAAATCGTGAATTCATAAATTAGAAAAAACAGTCCCCCAAATCGATATAACAATATTGTTTTTTCAAATTCGCCATCAATGTCCTGAAAAAGATGGTATTCAAAAAGAATTCCTCTAGGGGAATTCAAATTTCAAATTTTGAATCACTATTTTAGACATTTTGTGAATTTCTTGTTTCAAATCTAGACTTTTAAGTTCAGATTTGCACCTATAAATATGGTGTTGTCATTCCATTGGAAGGGCATAAAAATGGTCAAAAAGGGGAGGAGAGAGTGAAGAAAGGTGAAAAAAATTAATGAAAACCCGTGAGAAGAGTGAAGATAAAAACCAAAAAAAAAAGGTAAAAAGAGGGTGGAAGTGCAAAATACAGTGAAGAACAAGTTGGGAAATCAAAAATCCATATGCAAGTTACGAAATCTCTATTTTCTCTTCTCCAATATATTGGATATGCCCCTTCCCCTTTTATATATTGGATTTAGTATAGTCACTGGACTTATACATAGATTATTTGACTATTTTTTCAACACTTTTGGTTTGTCAAAGATTTTTCTTTCCCTAAGATTTAACCAAAGAATTTCTAATGAATTATGCTATCGTTAGTCACGTGCTTTTTTCCGTCAAAGAAAACGAGAGTTCTAGATTAAAAAAATTTAAGAGATTTTAAAATTAATAGTCCTAGATGAATAAGCTCTAGGCCATGTGATGTCTACAAAATTAAAAAAAAAATTCCATCTATCATTGTTCATATTAGGAGACTCAATTCAAAGTTTTAAGTGGAAACAAACTACGTTGTATTTGTAAAGATTAAAAAGGAAAAGTAAGAAACTATGTCTTGAGCACATACTACTTTTCTAAGTCAATTTTCATTTTATTGAATATAGTGTAAATATTTATTTCTTAACACTATTTCAAGTTTTCAGATCTCAAAAGTCTCCAAAATATGAGGTATATGTATTCCTACATTACCATATATAAGGTTCATTTTTACTATTACTATTCACTATTATTACTTATTTTACCATTATCATTATTATTACTGATACATTATTTCATGCCATATATATATATATATATATATATATATATATATATATATATATATATATATATATATATATATATATATGTAATTTTTTACTTTTTTTCTTCTTTGTCCTAATCCATGACAACTTTACAAATAAAAATAATAACTTTTCACATACTATTATATATACATGTTTTTTTAAATTCTCACGCCCATAAAATAAAATGCTTTTATTTACTGTATAATAATTTTAGTTATATACTTAACTTTAGTGTCTTTAAATAATCTTCTTATTGAATTATAAGACTTTATACTTTCTAATATTCATGTAAATTTTATTACTATCCTTTTATATTTAAAACACATATATTTTTACAATAATTATATTACTTTTTTGTACCTGGTAGCATTACATTTCCTATACCTTTAAGTTTTCTCTACAAAAAATAATAACAATAATAAAAGTTTTTTTATCACTATTTTTGCAAATAATGAAGTAAATATTATCAAATATTTTTCTAAACTGAGTCTAAAGACTATTTTTGGATAGGCTCTGAGGGATGTCTAACACCTTTATCTCGAGTAACCAAAATCCTTACTCAGAATCTCAAAAGATCCTCGAAGGATCAAAATAGAGTTTTTACATAAAAATGGGTTTTTCCTAATTTTCCTAAAAAAATTTAGGTGGCGACTCTAAAAAATAATTTTTTAAAACTCGAGAGTCACAACAACCACCACATGTTGTGTGTTGTTTCGACCGGTTCAAACTAGGGTGGGTGTAATACCCCGCAATTTTCTTACTCTAATTTCACTCCTAGAATGTCAATGATTGGCTTCAAAATTGAATACCTTCTTATGCATGTGAAAATTTTCATATTTAGACCTTGTATTGTGTGGAAAATTGAATAAGCTTTCCATCAATACCAATTTCGCCTAAATTTGATACTCGATTGGGAAATTAGGGTGTTTTTAGTGTTGACAGTTTACTACCTGGGCAGTCACTGCATCACGGTGAAGGGTGATTTCCCATTTGTCATTTTTTAGTGGACCTCCGCGATAAGCTCGCATCGCGGAGAGGTCCAAATTTCCAATTGTCGATTTTCAGTGGCGCAACGCGATAGCACCGCATCGCGCCAGAGTGCAAATTCGCACTCATCCTTTTTCAGTAGCTTAATGCGATTTCACGGTGTTGGGGTGAAGGTGTAATTGCCGTACTCTTGATTCATGACTCGAATTCTTGTGTCATGACCTTAATCCTAAGCATGTGAAGTTCTTATTAGGTGAATAATGTTCATAGAAGTCACTTAGAGACAAGTGGAGCTAAGAATATTAGATTCGCTCAAAATTTGGCATTCGATGCTACAAGGCTCTACTTTAAAAGTGTATAAATTTTTATATACGTGTAATTTTTCATCTCAATACCCACTAAATTGTAGATAATTAAATTAGTTTTCCAATGATACCAATTTCACCTTAATCCAATACCCAAGCGAAAAGTTATAGCCATTTTCATGTGAGGCAGTAGGCTGCCGCGATGGTACACATCGCGGCAAAGAGCAAAATTGGGATACGGATTTCGATTTTTTTGTTTAAGTGAATGAGGGTCAATCGAGTCTTTCCCCCCTCAATCCAGTTCATAATATAACAATGTATAGCCGCTATTGGGGCATTATTTTACCCCCATTATCCTACTTTACTCCCAAGAACAAACCCTAATCAATTCTCTTCAAGATTTATCAATTCCATCACCTTCTATTAAAGAAAACAATCAAGAATTAAGCTTTCTATTCCAAAAATGTTCAAGAAAATCATTCAAGAACATTCCCAAAAGCATCAATTTGATTCATTTTCTTCAAGAAACAGCCTTCAAGGACACTAATAGGAATTCAAGTCGAATTTCTTCATCAATTTGAGCAATTAAGGTATGTGGGGTTATGAACAAGGACAATACTTTCATCCTTGTGCCCAAAATTATATTTTTCAGCAAATTTATTAATATTTGAAATTAGGGTTCATACCCAATTATCAGTATTTGAAGATTATGAATTTACAAGTGATTGAATATTGAATTACATGACTATTTTCATATATTTATGCATGTAATGCAATTTTTCAGATTTTCCAATTGAGTTTAAGCATGATATTTTGATTCTTGATTTTATTATTTTGATATTGTTGAAGTATTTTCAAGAAGCATATTGATCATGATGATTTGCCATGAATTTACATTAGTTTGAAGCATGGGTTATTAAGCCCTATTTTGAGCATTGATATTTTGAGAACTTGTACCTTTAAGCACCCTGAGATTAGCATATTTTTAAATAATTAAATAGTATTTGATCTTTGAATCCTCAGTTTAGCTATGGAATCCACTTTATAGAATTTCTGCAGTTTACAGAATTTGGATCAATATTATTTACAGAATGACTTAGATAAAAGCATTTTTGGTTTTGTAATGAACCATTATACTAGATTTTAAAGTGGATTTCCAACAGAATGAGGGTAGCAGATTAAATGGAGTAGTATTTAGCACCGAGCGGGAAGTGTGGGATTAGCGTGCCATATCTTCCACAGAACTACGTAGCCAACGTAGGCACAGATTATTAGATTATTCCCACTTCTACGTGGATGATAGTTACAGATGTGGTCACTTAGCTTAGGTTATACTCCTTGGCAAAGTATGACACCTCTCCCTATCATGAGGTCTTCCCATAGGGGAACAAGATGTTAGACTCCATATTAGCTCACATGGTTTATGTCGGTTTGAACAACCTCCCAACAGCTTAATAGTAAAGATTTTCAGAATAGTTTCTAAAAGTATTTCCCCTAATAGAAATGACTATCAAAAAAGAATAACATAAAAGCTTTTAGAAAATTAAGTGTAAAGGCTCACAAATTTTACACAGATTATGCTTTACAAAAAGATATTAGCTTCAGATTTTCAAATTTAGATGTGAGCTCAGTTTACACTTAGACAGTATAATTTACAGACAGAATACTAGCACAGCTTTCAGAACTAAATGTTATGACTCACTAGATTTATAAAGTATGATTTACTTTTGATTATTTCAGATTTCAGTTTTCAGATATTCTAGCTTATGTGAGTCATTTACATTTAGCATGCATTATTTTACTAATTATGATGAATTATATTATGTTTTACTTATGCATCCACCCCCACATACTCAGTACATCCTTAAAGTACTGATCCACATATACATCTATGTGCTATATTGTCTCATAATGTAGGTACGAGTTGTAGAACGCGCACCATATTTAGATAGTTTGCAAGTTCCAATCATCAGGTGATGAGTCCTTTTGATTCAAGGGCTCGAGTCAGTCATACAGTCTGAGCAATATTTTATTTTTCTTTATTCAGTCATATTGATTTGGGATAGTTGAGGGTCATGTCCCTGCTCCCTATAGTCAATACTAGTGGAGGCTTCATAGATAGTCAGTAGAGTTAATGTATTTGAATCAAGTGTTGTTTTGTAAAAATAGAGTTGTAGTCATATTAATTTAGTTTTGTATAGATCAGATTTAGAAAAGAGTTATCTTCCTCTGCTTTTCATTTAGATTTAGGCATTTTATTAAGTTATTTATGAGTTATGCAAGTAGAAGGGTTAGCTTAGGATAACATCTGGCCCTAAGCACCGTGTGACATCTCGGGACCCATTTTTGGGGTGTTCAAACTTGATATCAGAGCACAAAGTTCAAGTTCCTTAGGATGTCTGTGAAGCCGTGTCTAGTAGAGTCTTGTGGAATTGTACGGAGATGTCTATATTTTTCTTCGAGAGGCTACAAGACATTTAAGAAAAAGTTTCCCCTCTTTCCCACTCTAGATTATGCAGTAAAGTTGTTCTCTCAAAATCTCTTATCTATTCGTGTGTTACCCCAAAATTCCTCACCTATGATTTATTCTTGAGATATCATGATTATCAAGTTCCAATTTCCTCCCCAGATAATGCTCTCAAATTTGCTAGCAGAAGTTTTAGATGTTACACAAAGGGCTTGAGAGGAGCTCTCTAGTGTGTCATAAGTCCCTCAAGTTTAAATTTATGTCCTCATCCTTATGAGTTGTTCAGTTGAGATAGAATTAGATATGTATTCAGATTGCCCATTAACCCTTTTAATACAGGTAATGCTCATGAGAGAAGATAGTATGAACCTAGACTACTAAATATAATATGCAATCAAGGGATATTATGAACTTCAGTATTGTGATTTATGAATAGTAAAACATTATTATAGTTGGAAGTATGGGTATAGAAGAGTAGTGACAAGAAAAGTGGGAATGACAATTGATAGAAAGTATAAAGATAAACTTATGTATGTTATCGAGATGTTTTAAGATGATATGTCCTTATGTCTTAGTTTAGTGGAGGGTGAAGAAATAATTATTAGTTAAGGTGAATTGATGTTTGGCTGAAGTATGAAAGAAGTTATTGATGGTATTTATTATGTTAGAAAAAATATTGGTTATTGGTTAAAGTATTTGGTGGTTGAGTACTGTTAATTTAGGCAGCCTCTTTAGGCTTCCTAGAGGCTGCAAAAAAGAGTTTAGTTGAAACTTATAGAGCTATGCTGGTAATTTAGGTATATAGAAGGGTAAATAGTAAGGATGGGTATAAGGAGGATATGTTAATGGATTGTAAATAAGATAGGCCATATGATCATGATCAATTATTATTGTTATGAAGTTCTAATGGACTAGTGTTTCTTGATGTTTTATTTTATAGCTTCCAAGTGAGAATTGTATGTAAGGTGGGTTGTTAAATCATGTTTAGCACTAGACATTAAGTTTGAACAGTGGATGGCCATCAAGGTGGATGTAATAATTTCTTGGTTAGTATGGCTAGTTGTATGAAAGTGGTCTCGTAGGCCTGAATAATGCATACAAGAGCTTAAGTCCAGTTATTTGTAATTGCGTATGATTTTGTAAGTATGATATTGAGGTGTGCCCAAGGTGATATAGGGATTGAATTATTTTTTTCTAAGGTTTTTAAGTCTTATATGTGGTTAGTAGTACCCTTGAATTGATAAGTATGAATGAGGCTATATGGTATACGATGTCTTTGTCAGTTAAATTATAGGTTACAGGTTGATGATGTTGGTGTAAGGAAAAATATAAGTAGAGATGTGATATTAGTAGAGTATGAAGGATGTTAGTATGGTTCAACAAGGGTGTGGAGATATCCATGTTAAGTGTTAGAATCTAAGTTGGTGAGTGTTTAAGTTGTGATATGATGACTTTTCGGCTATATAAATCTAAAAGTTGAATCTCAGAAGGAGGTATTAGCATTGGGTGTTACACGTGAAGATATAGTCCTTCAGGGTAAGTTTAGTTTTATGTGTATTGATTTTATGCCAAACTCTAGTGTAAAGTGATTGCAGTTTAGATTAGAGTTTATTTGGTTGTTCACAAACTTAGAGTGATCGCTTAAAGCTAAGGGGGAAATGATAGAATGAGTAACAAAGTCAGACTTCCAGATTCTAGTAGTGATGCCAGTGTAGTGTAGAAAACCAGTAAGGGAGGATGATGCCTGACCCATTCTCATGCCTTACATGTCGGCTCCATGACCACAATTCATATTTATGGACCTTATAGGAAAAAAGCATGTATACTTCCAGTTCCTAGCATAAGCAGCTCCAGTTTACTCAGTAGTACAGATTATGTTCCATGAAATCATGGAATCCAAACTCAGGTCATGCATATCATGACTCATCTACTCATGCTTTACAGTATATTTAGTTCTAGGTATTCATTCTACACTTCTAATGATCATCGAAATTCAGATTATGTCATGGGTGTCCCCAGTTTCGATCTCCTTAATGAAGTCCTGCGTTTGATACCCTATTCCTCAGGCCTCAGTAAAATGTCAAGTTATACATAGTATCCTTTCATGTTTTAGGTCCTCATGTTCTAACCTTTTGTTACTTTTTCTTAGGTCAAGATAGTAATGATGAACAGTTGTCTAGATGGGAGAGAGTAAACATTTCTTGTTGATGAAAGACAGTTGTATGCTTATTTTAGCAAAGGCAGTAAGTGTGAAGTAAGATTGAGGCCAAGTCTTGGATACATGTCATGGTTAGTTGAAATTTTATATGTGTCTTCTTAAGAATAGTGCATGGAAGTTGTTCTTGATAGAGGTTTGTAGGATATGAAAAATATACTTTATGAGTGTTTGTTTAAAAGTGCATAGTGGTTATGAAGATAGGCTTAAATGTCATGTTTGTATATATGTGGATAGATGCATTACGCGTTGTGAGTTCCTAGTAACAGGTTGAATGTAGTTGTTGAAGTGGAATGTAAAGTATGAGTTGAACCGTTTAACTAGTAATTCAGTCTAGCAGCCATACAGGCAAGTTTCTATGGATTTTAATCTTCCCATCCAGTCATATCATTCTAAGAGAAAATTTGTTCGCTTCATGTACTTTACGAATTCAGCTCAGTTCATGCATCATGCATCAGTTTCAGAATCTAGATGTTTAGTGATGATTCAACTCGTAAGTTTTCTTGCATCATCTCAATATTTTCCTAGTATTTCAATCTAATCAGTATCATTCGGGGACGAACGATCCCAAAGGGGAGATATTGTAATACCCTAAGTTTTTATGTCATAAACCTATCATCTTTTTTCTCACAAAATCAGATCCAGCCTAAAGTAATGGTTACTCATAAATTGACTCACTCGTTTCTATCTCAGCCTTATAACCATTCTCATGTCAGTGCATGTATTCAAGAAGTCAACTTAGTCATGATATTAAGTTTATGTATCATGTTTTAGATTCAGTTAAGAAATCATGTTCCTAGTCATGCATGTTCAATATGGGATTTCAGTTCCTCAATACTCTCAGTTTAACCAGTCTCATTCACGACGAATGTTCCTACGAGGGAGATATTGTAATACCCCATAATTTTCTTAGTCTAAAAATCACTCCTAGAATGTTAAAGGTTGGCTTAAAAAATGAATACCTTCTTATGCATGTGAAATTTTCCATATTTAGACCTTGCATTCTGTGGGAAATTGAATAGGCTTTCCATCAATACTAATTTCGCAAAAATTTGATACTCGGTTGGGAAGTTAGGACGTTTTTAGTGTTGACAACGCGCCACCTAGCCAGTCACCGCATTGCGGTGAAAGCTGATTTCCCATTTGTCATTTTCCAGTAGACCTTCGCGATAAGCTCGCGTCGCAGAGAGGTCCAAATTCCCAATTGTCTAATTCTAATGGCGCAACACGATAGCACCACATCGTGCCAGAGTGAAAATTCGCACTCGTCCTTTTCCAGTAGCTTAATGCGGTTTCACCGCATCGCGGTGAAGGTGTAATTTCCTTACTCTTGATCCATAACTCAAAATCTTGTGTCATGACTCTAATCCCAAGTATGTGAAGTTCTTATTAGGTGAATGATGTTCATAGAAGTCACTTAGAGCCAAGAAGAGCTAAGAATATTAGATTCAACCAAAATTTTGCATTCAATGCTACAAGGTTCTACTTTAAACTTGTATAAATTTTTATATACATTTAATTTTTCAGCTGAAGACCCACCAAATTATAGATAATTGAATTAGCTTTCCAATGATACCAATTTCTCCTTAATTAGATATCCGAGCAAAAAGTCCACAGCACGACAAAGAGCAAAGTCGGGATACCAGTTACAAATTTCTACTTTAAATGAATGAGGGGAAATGGTGTCTTTTCCCTCCTCAACCCAGGTCATAATATAACAATGTAGTCTCCATTGGGGGATTATTCCCCCCCCCCCCATTATCCTACTTTACTCCTAAGAACAAACCCTAATCAAATCTCTTTAAGATTGATCCATTCCATCACCTTCTATTCAAGAAAAAAAATCAAGAATAGCTTTCTATTCCAAAAAATTTCAAGAACATTCCCAAGAACATCAATTTGATTCATCTTCTTCAAGAAACAACCTTCAAGGACTCAAATAGGAATTCAAGTCAAATTTCTTCATCAATTTGAGCAATTAAGGTATGTGGGGTTATGAACAAGGACAATCCTTTCTTCCTTGTGCCCAAAATTATATTTTTTTAGTAAATTTCTTATTATTGAAATTAGGGTTCATACCCAATTATCAATATTTAAAGATTATGAATTTACAAGTGATTGAATGTTGAATTGCATGACTATTTTTATATATTTATGCATGTAATGCGATTTTTCAGATTTTCCAATTGAGTTTAAGCATGATATTGTTACTTTTTATTATATTATTTTGATATTGTTGAAGTATTTTCAAGAAGCATATTGATCATGATGATTTGCTATGAATTTACATTAGTTTGAAGCATGTGTTATTAAGCTCTATTTTGAGCATTGATATTTTGACAACTTGAGCCTTTAAGCACCCCGAGATTAGCATATTTTTAGATAATTAAATAGTATTTGATATTTGGATCCTCAGTTTAGCTATGGAATCCACTTTACATAATTTTTACAGTTTATAGAATTCAGATCAGTTTTATTTATAGAATGACTCAGATAAAAGCATTTTTAGTTTCATAATGAACCATTATACTAGATTTTAAAGTTGATTTCCAATAGAATGAGTGTAGCAAATTAAAGGGAGTAGTATTTAGCATCGAGTGGGAAGTGTGAGATTAGCATGTCCTATCTTCCATAGAACTGCGTAGAGAATGTAGGTACAAATTATCAGATTATTCCCACTTCTAGGTAGATGTAATCACTTAGCTCAGGTTATACTCCTTGGCAAGAGTATGATACCTCTCCTCATCATGAGGATTTCCCCACAGGAGAACAAGACGTTGGACTCCATGTTAGCTCACACGGTTTATGTCGGTTAGAAGAACCTCCCAATAGCTTAATAGTAAAGATTTTCAAAATAATTTCTAAAAGTATTTTCTCTAACAGAACAGACTATCAGAAAAGAATAAAATAAAAGCTTTCAGAAAACTAAGTATAAAGGCTCATAAATTTTACTCAGATTATCCTTTATAGAAAGATATTAGCTTCAGATTTCAGCTTTCAAATTTCGTATTCATAAGTGAGCTCTTTTTACACTTAGAAAGTATGATTTACAGACAGAATACTAGCACAACTTTCAGACATAAATGTTATGACTCACTAGATTTATAAAGTATGATTTGCATCTGATTATTTCAGATTTTAGTTTTCAGATATTGCAGCATATGCGAGACATCTACATTTAGCATACATCATTTTATAAATTATGATGAATGATATTATGTTTTACTTATGCATCCACCATCACATACTTAGTACACCCTCAAAGTACTAATCTACATATATGTCTATGTGCTACATTGTTTCATAATGTAGGTATGAGTTGTAGCACGCGCACCATATTCAGACAGTTTACAACTTCTAGTCATTAGGTGAGAGTCCTTTTGATTTATGGGCTCGGGTCAGTCATATAGTTTGAGAAATATTTTATTTTTCTTTATTCAGTCATATTGATTTGGGATGGTTAGGGGTCATGTCCCTGCTACCTATAGTTAATACTAGAAGAGGTTTCATAGATAATCAGTAGAGTTAATGTATTTGTATACAGTGTTGTTTTGTAAAAGAAGAGTTGTAGTCATATTAATCTAGTTTCATATTGATCAAATTTAGAAAAGAGTTATCTTTTGCTGATTTCATTTAGATTTATGCATTTTATTCTGTTACTTATAAGTTATGCCAGTAGAAGGGTTAGCTTGGGATCACTTGTCGCCCTAAGCACCGTGTGACGTCTCGGGACCCATTTTTGGGGCGTTAAATCGGGACAATGGGATGACTCTGCTGGGGACTTAATGAACTTAGGTTCTTACCTAAACTCACTTAGTTTAGGATTATCATGCTTTCATTGTGTTATTTGATTTACATGTATTTATACTATGATTTGTGTGAAAGGACGCTAGGTAAATCTAAACTTGCATTACTTATTTGTTTGATCAACACTACTTATTACTGCTTTATCACTTGCATTTTCCTATCGAGTCTTTGGCCGACATAATTCACATATTGTGGTTCATATGATAGGTATCTTACACTCATCCAAACCTTCTTTGTAATCTTTAGTTTCAGAGTTGGAACGATTACGTTAGTGAATCTTTTTGTAGCTATTCAGTCCTACACTTCAACATTTAGGCAAAAATCTTACTCTAGAAATATGTCATACTGTATATACCTTGGTAAAGACGGTCCAAGGCACCGTCATCGCAATTAGGAATCCACCTTTTTGTCAAAGGTTACAAATTTGATGACTTAATCTTATGTCAAAAATTGATGTGAATGGTCTAAACTAAAACATATAATGGATTTGAAATAAATGACTTATCATCCCATTTCCTCTTCATTTTAGATGAATATTAATACAAATCTAATAAACACCCAAAAGGTTATCTCATCCCCTGACAACCTGCAAAATTGGTGGAGAAATACTCATATAGCGCATGGTAGGGAGATGCGAGAACACTTGGGTGATCTGCTATCACTAATGAGGGCCTGAGCTAACAAAACCATCATTACACTATTTATGGAATTTTGGGACCCAACCACGATGACTTTCAGGGTTTTTGGATTTTGAAATCACTTCCACCATAGAAGAGGTTAGTGAGTTCGCTAAGTTTCCACTTAGAGAGAAGCTGTCAATACTACCATTATCCGTAAAAAAGAAGACTTCTTGAGTATTTAAGGGTTGGATATCTCTTCATAACTAAGGAATGTGGTATATGGAAAGGTAAAGTTAGATTACCTTTTCAAAATGTATGGCCGTTTGGAAAGTTATGAAGAATACCGGAATGAGTTTGTTTGTACCCATAGACAATGGGTATATATGTGGACTAGGGTCTTCGTGCTAGCATTCTTGGGAGATGATCTTCCTAATGGGATTTCATTGTATCGACATCAATATTTTTCCAATAGTATTGAACATCTTTGTGAAGCCTGCAGAGACTTACCTATGTACACATGATTCTTGTCAAGGTATTTCAGTCATTATCCACATGCGCTAGAGGGCATGGATTATTTGAAAGTCGTAACCTATTACTAAAAATTTGGGTTATATAACACTTCTATCATCGCCCTCCTCAAATAGATTATATAGTTAATGCACGCAACAGAATCTATAACTACGAAGACCCTTTGAGATATTAGATTATGGCCACTGGAGAGGAAGAGTGGTGCGTGTTTTTGAACAACCTCATTAGAGATTCCATCCAATGGAAGTATTATTGGATTGCAAGATTGGCCTTCGTCAGGACTAGATATTCATACTTTATCGAGCTGATTGGACTAGGAGGCATTCAGCCATTTGTGCCTCCGTGGGTTCTCAAATAGTTTGGCGTCATCCAGGATATCCCACTTTGGTCAGTCATGGTATAATATGAGGACAGTTATAGTGCCTTAATTCTGGCAACACAAATGATGAACTTGCAAGCAGAATGGGACTACATAGTTACGCTGAACATGGTAGGAGAGAAATAGTGCATGCTGAAGTATTATGCGTGGAATCCATTGTAAACCACATAGATGAACCAGGTGCAGATGGGTTTTGAGGATTCACAGATATTAAATGGGTTGAGTGGGTCAGGGAAGAGGTGCTTCCCTACATGGATCTCACCATGCTCATGTATAATCAGATAGTCCTAGGTTCTATCGATTATCTGATTCTAGTGATTGACAAGGACCCTGAAGATCATGAGGAATACATTAAATAAGATCCCAATAAAGACATAGAGGAATAGAAAAAAAATAAAGACTCTGAAGAAGATCCCGAGGAATACCTAGAGGAATGGATGCAAGAAGATCCCAAGGAGGGTTTAGAAATTTATTCCAACATTTATGATCTAGAAGATGGAGGAATGATGGATACAGACCTAGCACCTGAGTATGACCCAGATGGATCCCCAAAATACCACCCACGAAAATATTTTGATACGGGTAAGGATTAGTATGATGATGCCACATGGACCTAGATTTTGTTTCCTTATTGTACTTTTTTTTCTCGCATTCCCTAAAGAGCCACATGGCCAACCCCATTGTATGCCTTTGCGGGTATCCATATACTTTATTTCTAAGCATTCACTACTCTATTTTGGTGTAACCTCTTGCTTAGTGAAAATCTTGTTTATCCCTAAATCCAATTGTGTTTAAATGGATTATTTATCATCAAACTAATTACAACATAGTCCTACCTCTGGCGAAAAGAGGCTTTGTATTAGGACACATTTTTTATGTCGCCAACTTGGGATATATATGTGTTACATACTTGTTACATCTTTCAATATCTCTCAAACTAACACAGTTTTCCTTTTCTTTTTGATTATTTTCTTTTATTTTATTAATCTTCGGCAAAAGAAAAGTTGATTTGTATTGACTCGCAAACTAGCAGAATCGCAATACAAACCTTCGGTCCAAAGGAAAGATGACTAACAAGGACCAATCGAACAAGTCTACGATGATCCCAGCAGATAATGCCGAAAGTTCCCAAAGGTTGTCAAACACCCAAAACGATGAATAAATGGCTAACATGGCACAGGTAATCAAAGTCCTAAAAGAAGAACTACATCAAATGCAGGATCTGACCAAGCATATAGTAGCTACTTTCCCACTCAATTCCAGGCTAGAAATATTAAATTACCCCCAGTCGCTCCTGCAAACCAAACAAATCCACCTTCACATGCTCAAGCCTCATTTGCTCCTTAACCCACCACCAGGGTTGTACCTAATTTTATGTTTCCTACTCTGAACTTTACTATTCTAGTCCACTCAATAATGCAATACATACTTGAGACAGATGTTACTTGCGAGATACCTCTGCCACTTGTATATGCAACTAAAGCTCTTGCTTTAGCAACATATGTAGTAGTTAAGGTTCCATATGAGGTTGATTGGTATGCGAGATTAGCAAAGGATGTCTAATCAAATAAGGTAGAAGCTTAGCTCAAGAGTCTACAAATGGCTTTTAGAAATATGCAAGTCACCAGAGAAACTGAAAGCTTAGACTATAATGACTTGTTCCTTCATCTAGATATCGACATTCCAGTCGGGTACAAACTACCAAAGTTTGATGTATTTAATAGATAGGGTGACTCGCATAAACATTTAAGGGCCTATTGCGATAGGTTAATCAGAGTAGAAAAGAATGAGAAGTTGAGAATGAATTTGTTCATTTAGAATCCATCAGGGAAAACTCTAACTTGGTACACTCGACAAGACCCTCATAAGTGGTACGGCTAGTGGGAAATACCTGAAGATTTCATAAGCTGCTTCAGGTTTAATAGCAAGATCACCCCAGAGAGGTTCTCATTCGCTAACATACAAAAGAAGCCATCTAAATCATTTCAAGAATATATGTGGCATTGGAGGACTAAGGCTGATAGGATACAACCTTCGTTAGAGGAAAGTGAGATCTCCAAGTATTTTATTTGAGAATAAAAGGGTTTTTATTTTTAAAAAATGATGTTGATGATGGGCCAAAAGTTTGAAAAATTAGTCAAGATGAGGGATTTCATAGAAGAAGGCCTTAAGTCGAAAAAGATCCAGTCTATGGTTTCATTGTAAGCTACGAGCAAAGTCATATAGTATGGTTCCATTGGTGGTAATAAGAAGAAAAAAAAGATGTCTCAGCCATTACCCCATACTACCAACCTGGAAATTCTTTCTACTATTACCACAACAACCCTCAGGTTGTTGGTCATATTCCAGTATATAATACTCAACCACATTATAACCCACCTCAAGCTCCAATATACCAAAATTAGCCAAGACCATATGCTCCTATCTAAGATATAGCCCACCAAAATAGACTAGCATAAGTTCCAAGACCACGTCTAAACCTTGAAGCTAGAGATACCTGAACCTACATACCAATTACTGAAACTTTATCTTAATTGTTTAAGCAATTAAGGGCAATAGGATTGTTACAACCAGTTGAAAGAAAAACCCCTGGACTAACCTCTCAAAAATTTAATGGTAATAAGCGATACGCTTATCACTCAGGAGACCAGGGTCAAGACACAGAAGAGTGTTATAGTTTGAAGAATCAGGTTTAGTCTTTAATTAGGAAGGGATCAATCAAATACACCATTGCAACTCCAAATATAAGATATAATCCTTTGCTAAATCATTGAAATTGGGAAGTCAACATGATTGTTTTAGAGGAAGAGTATGACTAGGTCAAAGCTATTATACCAGTATGGAACATAGAAGAAGTTGCCACTATATCACTATCACTACCGTTTAGCACAGTTTAGCTAAGAGAGCCTTTGACTATCCAGACTTACCTTTTAACAAACATGGTAACCCCTATATCCACTAGGATACATATATGACACTACAGTTGTCCCATTAGATTACCAAGTGTAAGCCAAGGGAAAAATAATAGATGCTGCTATGGCTTAGGGAATAAACAGGTGGAGAAGGTATTATGTTCTAGAAGATCTAATTCGAGGAGTTCAAAAGAAAGAGCAAAAATGTAAGAGGAATATTACAAATATCGAAGCCACCAAATTTTAAAACAAAATGCAGCCCAAGGACTATTCGGTCAAAGAACAGCTAAAGAAAATGCCAACCCACATATCCATTATATCTTTATGAGTTTTGAAACCTACAGGAATTATTTGATGGAAGTGTATGCGGAGTTAGCATATCGAAATAAAATACAAGCGAGACTTTGGCTGCAGTAATTAGACATATGGTAGAAGTGAACATGATCTCTTTCCATGATGAACTACTATTAGAAGGATCTACACACAATAAAGAACATTATATTACAGTTAGATACCATAACAAGATAGTAAGTAGGGTTCTGATTCATGGTGGTTCTTGTTATAACATCTATCTATTTTCTATTCTAAAAGATTTGGGGGTAAACATAAAAGAGGTAAGGGAGAGTAGGGTAAATTTCAGAGCCTTTAATGGGTTGTAAAGAAGTATCATTGGGGAAATCTACCTAACGTTGCAAGTAGGGCCAACTAAATTTCCCATATTATTCCAAGTGATGGATGTATCTTCTAGTTACAACCTATTGCTGGGAAGACCATGGGTCCACATGGAAAGAGTAGTTTTCTCCATACTCCATCAGTGCGTAAAGTTTGAGTGGGGTCACACAAAAGTTACTATTCATAGGGATCTCAATCATCCTATCTATTTTGTCAATTTAGTTCCAGTCTTTGAGGAGTGTGATAGAGCTATTTTTCTTACCTTAGAGATTATGCAAGTTTCAAAGATCAATGAGAAGATAGAGCCAGTTGAAGTAAAAATGTCGAGTGCTATAAATATGGTCACATCAGAGATATTGATATATTGTTATCATCCCAAGATAGGTCTAGGGCCAAGAGGTGATGGTATAATGAGCCAATCCAGCTGTAACATTAGATAGGTACCATAGGGCTTAGATATAAGCCTACTTTTGAAGGAATCTATAGTGAAGGATTGGGGGTAATACTGTTCGTGCCATCCCAAGTCCTAATTTTAGAGTAAGCAGTTTACGTGGATATCATAGATGGAATAGGAAATCTATTTATGTAAATGATCGAAGGAGAACCAGAGATAGATTTCAAGAATCTTACCGTCTGTAATGCTGGGCCTGAAGAAATCTTATAGAATTAGACCATCAGCCCATCCTTATTTCAGCAGGAGTTTTAGTAGTATGGAATTATAATCACTTTTAAAATTATTTTTGCAGGATCAATTGAGGTTTGAATCATGCCGAAGCTCTTTTAGCTACTCGCCTCTTGTCAAATCCCAGTGTTTTTATATTAATGAAAGTCAAGATTATAAGGAGTACGATTAAAACATGAAGCCTAAAAACCTATTGCATGAGATCGATCAATTTAAAAGTTAAAAGAAGACTAATATGGATAAAACTTAAATCATCAATTCAGGTGTTGGACAAACGGTGAATAAAATATGAGTCAACATACACTTAGAGGCCAAACGGAGGAAAAAATTGATAAGACTGATCAAGAAATACATCGATGTGTTTTCTTGGTATTATGATGACATTCCTTGTTCGAGCACTAATATCATCTCCTATTTACTACCAATTAACCCTGCATGTCTGCTGGTTAAGCAAAAAAATGAGGAAATTCAAACTTGGTTTAAGTTTAAAAATCAAGGAAGAGGTGACCAAACAGATAGAAGCTAACGTCGTGAGGGTCACAAATTACCCACATAGTTGTCCAACATTGTGTCAGTACCAAAGAAGGAAGAAAAGATAAGATATTATGTACGTGACACAAAAAACCTTTACAGAACAAGCTTTAGCTGATCACCTCACAGAAAATATAGTGGATCAAAATTATAAGTGAAATGCCATGGACTTTGGCCTTTGCAAACTTCCTAACCTTTTGTCTCTCTGCCCTTCTTACGACTCACACCATGAGTCATATGGTGTGGTTATGGTTCAGGTGACCCTAGTCATAAGTTAACTAGTATGTTATTGGACAAGTTCCATCCTGCATTCGAGATACTCCTCATGAGTAGTATGATCATATGACTAGTGGTTAGGGCCTAGTCGTATGTTCTCCAGTGCCAAGCCATTAGCATTCTGTGTTGTTTATGAGTCATATGGTCTAATGACGAGTGGGAAAAGGATGTTGTAAGCTGGATAGTATGTGGTGTCTAATTCTCTGTCTTAGTGATTACTCAATGGTATGAGTGATAAGTTGTGGTTATGAGTAAATATCTTGACTCGTAAACCTAAGGCGGGATTTTACATCTTTAAGCTGGGGGTACTTTGGACATTTGCTTCCCTAAGACCTTAGGACCCCATGTCTTATAAAATCTTTTGGTCTTTCATGATACCCTTTACAAGATCAAACTCTCTATAAAACCTCTCAATAAAGATTGGGCTAGGATTTTTTCAAAGTGGTATCTAAGAGCTTGAGGATCAAATTCTCTTTGTGAATCTTTGTAACTCAGGCATTTGTCTCTTCCCTCTATGTTAGTTCACTAAAAACATATGTTTGAAATGTTATTCATGAGTGATTAATGGTGGCTTTGAAAACCAAGGTTGAGGGTTTGAATGAATATTTATGATTATGCATGTTTTAATAATGGTTATTCATATGTAGATGCATGGAATTATGGTTTAACTAAAGGGCATGTTTAACCCTAAATATAATGGTTTTTGGTTTTGGTAATGGTATGCCCTCAACCTATTTATGAAATTATCAGTGAGAATAATCTTGTCATATAATGAATTTTGTTTTGAACCAAGGCATTGGCCTAAGAATGTTAATGATTGGTAAATGGTTTTATGAAGGCCTTGTTGGCCATAAATTGATTTGAAATACTAAATGTCTTTGAGTCCCTAAGGGATGACTTGAATTGACATCATTGTTCAACAATGTATTAGAGTCCCAAGTTGATTATTAGTAGTTATGACATTTTTTACGCTTGCAAGTGGGGTTGGTATGAGGATACCAATAGGATGCATTTTGAAAGTAATTGGATTAATGGTTGTGTATGTGTAATGAATAGTTTAATTGGGATTTGAAGCAGAATATGTAGTCGGGCCATAAAAGTAGAGTCCGAAGGACTAACACTGAAAACTGCGCTAGCCGGTGCAGGTGTCTATATGATCGGGAGGTTTGAGTCTCCTGAATTAATATATGAATGGGAGGTTTAAGTCCCCCATATTGTATACATTGGTTCTTAAGTCATCTTGACTTTGCCGAAAGGTTTGAGTCCCCCAAAAATACATATACGGATATGAATATTCTTTGGTTCATGTGGCTAAATGCAATGCGACTCTTCCAGCTAGGGGAGAACTCCCATGTAACCCGTGGGTGCCTTGTTATATGACGGTTGTGCTACACATCCCAGGTTAAAGTTTTCAAAGTTCATGCTAAGCCTTGGTTCCTACCCCAATATGTGGTATTGTATATATATATATATATATATATATATATATATATATATATATATATATATATATATATATATATATATTTCAAATGATATTATGCATTGAATGTTGTATTGGTTTTGAGCTTTAATCATGGCATTATTTTATTCCTATATTCCTGAGTTACATACTAGTGCTTCAACTGCTAACCGTCTTCGAGCGTTATATCCCCATACGATGCAGGCGTCAAAACTTCTTCTACTTTTCTTATGCAGTGATCAGGTGCTCGAGTTAGTTCGTGAGTTGACATTAAACTAGTGAGATTCCATACTTCAGAAGGATTCATTTCATGGTCCTTATTTCCTATGTCTTGGACCTTGTTTAGACTTTGTTTTGGATACTTTTAGGGGCATGTCGTATCATTTTATTGATTTCAGTGTTTTTGAGTCTTTGTTGGATTCATGTGTAATTGGGGTGGTTTGGTAGATTGTTTTGTTCACAGATGGTTGTTCGGATTACTGGTGGTTGGTATAGATATGTCATGAATTATCATTAGTTTTATTATGTCTTATCTTATTATATGTTCTAAATTCATTCAATAGTTGAGGATGTTGTGTTGGTTTGATTAGGTAAAGAGGGTGGTATCCGATCTACATGGGACTTGAGGTACCCATCACGGCCAAGCCCTAATTTTGGTTGTGACAAAGGTGGTATCAGAATCCTAGGTTTATGGTCAATTGGATGTCCATAAAGCCATGTCAAGTAGAGTATATTTTTTGGTGTGTAGGATGCCACACTTATAAGAGAGAGGCTTTGAGAAATTTAGGAATGTTTCCCTTTCTTGTTGTCTTTCTTCAAGCTATAGAGTCTAAGGTCTTGGATTACTCTAATTTTCCATTTTCTCACTTTTCCATATCATGCCTCCCAGACAATCTGAAGCTAGTGGAAACTCCTCTGTTCCACTTGAGGACACTTTTTATAGGACATACCCTACTTATTGTAAGACCTCGCAAATTTTTTAGCTTAATTCAGTACTTTAAGCCTGTCAACGGGTCCCAAACTTAGAATATTTAGCTAAGTATTCTGACTTAGTTATAATTTTAGCCTTCGAAAGTTGGCGATCTTACTTCGCAACCTTAATGTCCCTTAAATGTCTATATTTGAGTTAATTTATGATCATGAAGGTCAATAGGTAAGCCCATACAAGTTTTGGATTTTTCAACTTCGTTTGAAGCTCCTTTGGAATCTCAAAATAGTGAACCAATGCGATCTTGGTGCGTCACGTCAACTATCACATTGGTTAATATTTTTCCCATCTACCAGTATTAAATTCCAGTGAGTCAATGCTAAATTAGCGCGATGCATTGGATATCGCGTCGATTCCATCGACGTGTCACATCGATCTGCGTGTCGGTAACCCAATTTTTCAGTCATTTAAAAGCCACATCTCAAGGGGTAATTGTTTTTTTTTCATGCCCTTCAGCCCCCATAACAAGAAATTTAGCTCCTTTAGAGGCATAATACAATAATTATTCATAAATTCCTCAAGTAAAAACCTTAGGCTATCAATCCAAGAATCAAATTCAAGAGATTTCACCATCAATCTTTCCAAATTCAAGCAATAAGGTATGTAAAGTGTTCATCCAAGGGTCCCTTCCACCCTTGGAGTTCAAGAAACTTCTTTTAAAAACATAAGTTGTGATGTCCATGTTGTGGGTTTGAATGTAATCATATTAATGTTGTGGTATGTATTTCAAGTTGAAATCTTTAATGTATTTCTTGATATTATGGTGGCATGTAAGTTGAATTTTGATTCTCTTTGGTAAAAACCCCAGAATTATGAATTAATATGGTAGTCATGATGTATTAGCGTTGTTGTTCATGCCCAAGTATAAAGCTATCCCTTGTAAGTGCTTGATGGAATGTTCATGAGATTAGTTTATTGAAATTATGACATGGTAGCATGTATTCCTATTTATGTGCAAGTTCGCAGCTTTCAAGTGCGTTATGAAATGCCTCATAAATTGTATTGTGAGTTGTTGACTATTGTCAAGTATTCAAGAATTATCATGTCTTATTATATTTATTCTATCGAGTCCTGGGGGTATTTAACACCCGATAAATTAGCTGTGTGCCTAGAGCCAGTGTCAGCTATAGAATCCATCTCAGTCATGTCATGATCAGTAGTACTCTCAGCCAGTCTTAGAATCCAAGAAAAACTCAATAGTATTTAGTTCATACCTCATTAAAATCAGTCAGTCAACAGAATTCAGTAGTATTACGTCAATCAACGAAACTTATTAAACTCATTCCAGTTTAGTCTAGTATACTCAGTTCAATATCTATTTAGTTGTGATTAGGATTCAGCACCGAGTGAACTCAAGGATGAGGGCTCACCTGCCAATAGAGGGTGTGATACTTAGAAGTAGTCGTTGTGATCTAAAACTACGTAGCCAACATAGGTTGAGACATCAAACCTGCTAGATGAGGGTTGATGAGGTGGCTTAACCTATTAGTTGAGGGTCCCACTGTTCTCATTAGAGTACCTAACAAATGAGGGTAACTCTTCATCTTGTATTTACCCATGGCACGGAATTGACTCCCTTCCAACTAAGGTTACAGGTTGGACCCCAAATCAGTTAAAAGGGGCATGTCGGATAGATGATTACTTTCCACTATCTTAGTCTCAGTTATAAGTAAAGAACTTAGATAGTTCTATAGATTTCAGGACTTTCAGATACAGTCATTAAGCTCAGTACGGAACTCATATAGTTCTATCAGAAATAGGAATATCAGAAACAGTCACTCAGTAATAGTATATCAGTTATCAATAATCTATGTTACTAGTAAAATCAGTATTCAGCATTACTAAGACTTTAGTTACAGCTCCTGTATTCATGCATGTATTTCTCACTCTGCCATGTTTATGTTATTCAGTCAATAATAGTTCATGCATGTGAACCCATGCATTCAGCCTACCTCACTTCGTATACCAGTATATTCACACGTATTGACGCATACTTTTCTCTTGCACTATGGTTTTTATACCATAGGCTCGGATGCTTAGGTTCCCGATCATACGTAGATAGATTCAGATTCAGCTAGTTGTAGTAGACTAGTAGTGAGTCCTCATCATTTGAGGATATTCTTTTATTTTATTATCTTATTACATTAAGTATTTCAGTAGATAGAGTTTGTTGGGGTATTATCCCATCAACTCCACAGTTCAGATAGTTCAGTTAGAGTCTTTTCAGACTAGATGTTCAGACAGTTGTTCAGTTTTGGTATTGATATACCTTATCTCAGTTTTACTTTAGTTATTTGAACCTTATGGTATTTCAACCCATTATTCCGTATTATAATGTATTATTACCCAGTTATTGTAGTAGGTACCAGTCATGGATTAACTCGTGGTCCTTCGAGATTATAAGCACCGTGTAGCATCTGAGGTACAAACTCGGGGCATTACAAACTTGGTATCAAAGCCTAAGGTTCAACAGTGTCCTAGAAAGTTTGAAAACCGCACCTAGTAGAGTCTTATGCATGGTTTTGTAGCGCTCCACACTTATGGACAAGAGGCTATGAGATGTTTTAGGAATAGTTTCCCTTCTTTCACTATTCATATTTTACGAGTAAGCATGATCTCCAGATAAACTCTCTTTTTAATCCAAGTTTCTCTTCCATCTATTGAAAATGCCTCCAAAGAGGACTCGGAGAAGAGGAATGGGAGATCAATTATCCCCTAAGTCCAATCAGCCAAATCCTTTGGGTGAGCATGTCCTCCATGCTGAGTTCAGAGAATCTTTCACCACCCTAGGTCATTCAGTTGTTGCTCAGAATGAATGTCCAGTTGTCATTCCGGCCAACCCATTGGTCAATACTGCAGAAGCCAAAATTTAGGACTTCACCTAAATGAACCTCAGGACTTCCTTCATCAGGTGTAGAAGGTAACAGATATTATGGGGGTGAAAACTAGTGAAAGTGCTGAGTTAGCTGCATATCAGTTGCAGGATGTGGCTCACACTTGGTTCAGAAAGTGGAAAGCTGAGAGTGAAGAAGATGCAGGGCACATTGAGTGGGAGGATTTTGCCACTGTTTTTCTAGATAGATTCTTTCCCCTAGAGCTAAGAGAAGCTAAGGTGTTAGAGTTTATTAATCTGAAGAATGGAAATATGACAATGATAGAGTATTCTCTCAAGTTTACTCAATTATCTAGATTTGTTCCTCATGTGGTAGCAGATAGCAAATCCCGAATGAGCAAGTTTATGTCAGGAGTGAATGATAATGTGGTTAAATAATATAGAACCACAATGTTGATTAGTGAGATGGACTTGGCTAGGATGATGATCCATGCTCAACAAATAGAGGAGTAGAAGAATAAGGAGAGATAAAAGCAGAATAAGAGAGCTAAAATGAGTAGCTTTCACTTTGATTAGCCTAAGTCAGAGGGTGGGAACCATTCTAGTTTAGCTCAAAATCTTTAGTTCCAGCTCCATACTCAGCCAGTGGTCCAGTACAAAAATTTAGAGACGGCAATAGAGTTAGGGCATCAGGCCCTAAACCTCAGGGCAGTGTTAGTAGTGCCCAAACCAATCTTCTTTGTCAGACTTGCAGAAAGAACCATCAGGATATCTGCAGGGCTGGTAGTGATGTGTGTTTCAGATATGGAAAGCCAGTCCATAGAGTCAGAGATTATCGTTAGTCAAGTTATTAGAGTCAGCATAGCCATCCTCCAGCTCAGTCCAGTCGATCGAATCAGTAGGGTGCCGCATCCAGTGCTACCAGTGGGCAGCGACTAAACAGACTCTATGATCTTCAGTCCTGATAGGATCAGGAAAAGTCTCCTGATGTGGTAACTGGTACATTATAGATCATTCATATACATGTTTATGCTTTGCTAGATTTAAGATATTCCTTGTCTTTTGTTACTTCTTATATTGCAGTTGATTTCAGAGTTAGTCCCAAAATTCTAGTAGAGCCTTTCCTAGTCTCTACCCCAGTGGGTAAATCTATCATAGACCGATTGGTATACAGGAACTGTCCGGTTATGATATCTCAGAAAGTCACTTCAGTATACTTAGTCAAATTAGATATGACCGATTCTGATGTCATTCTTGACATGGATTGGCTTCATTCTTGCTATTCCTCAGTCGACTATTGAAATAGAATTGTCCAGTTCTAGTTTTTGAATAAACTTGTCCTAGAGCGGAGAGGTAGTACTTCAGCCTTCAAGGGTCAGCTTATTTCCTACCTAAGGGCAAGAAAAATAATATCTAAGGGATGCATCTATTATCTAGTGCAAGTCAGACACTCTAGTTTAGAAACTCCCAGTCTTGATCCAGTTCCAGTGGTGAATGAATATTTAGATGTGTTTCTAGAAGATCTTCCCAAAGTAACTCCTGAAAAGGAAATTGACTTCAGAATAAACTTTTTTCGGAACAATCAGCCCATATTTATTCCACTATACAGAATGGCACCTGCAGAACTCATAGAATGAAAAGAATAGTTGAAGGATCTCTTAGACAAGGGATTCATCAGAACCAGTGTGTCCCCGTGGGGGCTCCAGTTTTATTCGTACATAAGAAAGATGATTCTCTTAGAATGTGCATAGACTACCATCAGCTCAATAAGGTCACAGTCAAGAACAAGTATCCCCTTCCCAGAATTGATGACTTATTTGACCAACTTTAAGGATCCAGTTACTTCTCTAAGATAGACCTCAGATCAGGCTATCATCATCTCAGAGTCAGAGAATTTGACATCCCAAAAATAGCTTTCAAAACTCGGTATGGTCACTTTGAATTCTAAGTCATGTCCTTTGGTCTTACCAATGCCCCAACAGCCTTAATGGACAGGATAAACTGTGTCTTCAAACAATACTTGGACATGTTCATCATAGTATTCATAGATAACATTCTTGTTTACTCTCATAGTGAGCATGATCATGCAGACCATCTCAGAATAATATTACAGACTCTCATAAATCATCAAATGTTCACCAAATTTAGTAAGTGCAAATTTTGTATAAGGTTAGTAGCATTGCTTGGTCATATCATATCCAGTGATGGAATTTGGGTTGATCCCCAAAAGTCCAAAACGGTGAGAAACTGGCCCAAACCCATCTCTCCATCAGATATTAAGAGTTTCTTAGGTTTGGCTGGCTATTACCGAGGGTTTGTTGAGGTATTTTCATCTATTGCATCCCATATATCCAGATTCACTTAGAAGAAAGTTAAATTTCAGTTGTCAGATTCATGCGAGAAGAGTTTTTAGGAGTTGAAGACTCGACTCACCTCAGCTCCATTTTTGACTCTTCCAGATAGTTTAGATGGGTTTGTCGTATACTGTGATACATCCATTGTAGGTTTGGTTTGTGTCCTTATACAGCATAGTAAGGTCATAGCCTATGCCTCCAGATAGCTTAAGCCCCATGAGAAGAATTATCTGAATCATGATCTCAAGTTAGCAGCAGTAGTGTTTGCCTTACAGATTTAAAGGCACTACTTGTATGGGGTGCATGTAGACATGTTCATAGATCACAAAAGCCTTCAGTATGTGTTTTCTCAGAAAGACTTAAACCTCTGTCAGAGAAGGTGGTTGGAGTTATTAAAAGACTATGATATGAGTGTCCTTTATCACCCGAGCAAGGACAATGTAGTGGTTGATGATCTCAGTAGACTATCTATGGATAGTGTTGCTGATGTTGAGAACAGTAAGAAGAAGTTAGCTTAGGAAGTTCATCAGCTTGCCCAACTAGGTGTCCACTTAGTCGATTCAGCAAAAGGTAATATGTAGGTTTAGAACAATTCAAAATTATCTCTAGTTTCTGAAGTAAAGGCAAAATAGGATAGAGTTCCTAGTTTATTCAAGCTGAAAGAGTCAGTCAGATATCAGATGGTGGAGGTTTTCTCCCAAGAGGGAGATGGTGTTTTGCATTGTAAGGGTTATTTATGTGTGCCAGGTGTGGATGACTTGAGGCATCAAATTCTTGCAGAGGCGCATGGTGCACGTTACTCTATTCATCCAGGGGATACTAAGATGTACCATAATTTGTGGGAGATCTATTGGTAGAGTGGGATGAAGAGAGACATTGTAGAATTCATGACTAAGTGCTCAACATGTCAGCAGGTTAAGATTCAGTATCAAAAGCCAAGTGGGTCTATGCAGGAGTTAAGTATCCCTACTTTGAAGTGGGAAGAAGTGAACATGGACTTTGTGATGATTTTGCCTCATACTCGTCATCAACACAATTCAGTTTAGGTCATTGTAGATAGGGTGACCAAATCAGCTCTCTTTCTTCCAGTCTATACCTCATATTCAGCCAAGGATTATGCCAAACTCTATATCAGAGAGTTGGACAGATTATATAGTGTTTTATTGTCCATTGTCTCATATAGAGGTACCCAGTTCACCTCTTATTTTTGGAAGGCATTCCAAAAGGGTCTTGGTACCTGAGTCCATCTTAGTACAACCTTTCATCCCTAGACAAATGGTGAAGCAGAAAGGACCATTAAAACTTTGGAAGATATGTTGTGAGCATGTGCAATAGATTTTATAGGTAGTTGGGATGACCACTAGCCTTTGATTGAGTTTGCATACAATAACAGCTATCATTCCAGCATTCAGATGGATCCATTTGAAGCTCTCTATGGTAGGTAATGCAGATCTCCAATTGCTTGGTTTGAAGTGGGTGAGGCTGTAGTTGTAGGGCCTAACCTAGTATTCGATACCTTAGAAAAATTTCAGTTGATTAGAGAAAGGCTTAAGATAGCTCAGAACTGACAGAAATCATACCCAAATGTGCGCAGAAAGGATATTAAGTTCGAGATTGGCGACTATGTGTATTTGAAAATCCATCCCATGAAGGTAGTAAAGAGGTTCAGCAAGAAGGGAAAGCTTAGTCCTCGATATGTCGGTCCCTTCAAAGTTCTCAATTATTTCAGCAAAGTAGCTTATGAGCTTGAATTGCCTTCAGATCTAGCTTCAGTCCTTCCAGTGTTTTATGTCTCCTTTGAAGAGATTCCAGTCAAAATCCTTGACTATAAGACTCGTAGATTAAGGAATAAAGAAGTCCCTCTAGTCAAAGTTCTTTGGCATAATCAGTCCATTGAGGGAGCTACTTAGGAAGCAGAAGCAGATATGCAGACCAAGTATCCTCACCTCTTCTCCTCAAACTCAAACTCAGCCTAAGGTAATAGTTTTCCCTAAGGTTATTCAATTTCATGTTCAGATTTTAGTTACAAACTTTGTATCAAATACAATTGCATGTTCAGTCATATGTTCATGAGTCAGTTCAGTCATGTATCCATGTATCAGATATGCATATTTAATATGAGAAACTCAGCTTATCAGAAATCCCAGTCATGTACTCATGAATGAGCTCAGTTAAGTACTTATGCATCAGCTATGCATGTTCAGTGTGGTAATTCTGTATATTAGTAATATCAGTCCTATAGTCATGTCCCAGATGTCCATATCCAGTAAGTAGATTCAGCCTACTAGTACTCTTAGTGCAGTCTGTCACATTCAAGGATGAATGTTCTCAAGGGGGAGATATTGTAAGACCCCTCAAAATATCTAGCTTAATTCAGTCCTTTAAGCTTGTCAAGGGGTCCTAGACTTATAATATTTAGCTAAGTATTCTGACTTAGTTATATCTTTAGCCTTCAAAAGTTGGTGCTCTTACTTCGCAACATTAATGTCCTTTAAATGTCTATATTTGAGTTAATTCTTGATCAGGAAGGTCAATGGGTGAACCCGAACAAGTTTTGGATTTTTCAGACTTTGTTTGAAGCTCCTTTGGAATCCTAAAATAGTGAACCAACGTGATTTTGGTGTGTTGCGTCGACTACGTTGGTTAATATTTTTTCCAGCTACCAGCATCAAACTCTAGTGAGTCGATGCTAACTTGTCACAACGCATTGGATATCACATCGATGTCATTGATGCGCCTCATTGACCTGCACGTCGGTAACCCAATTTTTCAATCATTTAAAAGCTGCATCTCAAGGGGTAATTGGGTATTTTTCCCATTCCCTTCATCTCCCATAACACAAAATTTAACCCCTTTAAAGGCATAATACAATCTTTATTCATAAGATCCTCAAGAACAAAACCCTAGGGCTATCAATCCATGAATCAAATTCAAGAGATTTCACCATCAATCTTTCCAAATTTAAGCAATAGGGTATGTAAAGTGTTCATCCAAGGGTCCCTTCAACCCATTGAGTTCAAGAAACTTCTTTTAAAAACATAAGTTATGATGTCCATGTTGTGGGTTTGAATGTAATCATGTTGATGTTGTGGTATGCATTTCAAGTTGAAATCTTTAATGTATTTCTTGATATTATGGTGGCATGTAAGTTGAATTTTGATTCTCTTAGGTAGAAACCCCTAAATTATGAATGAATATGGTAGTCATGATGTATTAGCATTGTTGTTCATGCCCAAGTATAAAGCTATACCTTGTAAGTGTTTGATGGAATGTTCATGAGATTAGTTTAATGAAATTATGACATGTTAGCATGTATTCCTATTTATGTACAAGTTCACGACTTTTAAGTGCTTGATGAAATGCCTCATAAATTCTATTGTGAGTTGTTAACTATTGTCAAGTATTCAAGAATTTTCATGTCTTATTATATTCATTCTATCGAGTCCTGAGGGTATTTATTACCCACCAAATTAGCTATGTACCTAGAGCCAGTGTCAGTTACAGAATTCATCTCAGTCAAGTCACAATCAGTAGTACTCTTAGCCAGTCTCAAAATTTAGGAAAAACTCAGTAGTATTTAGTTCAGACCTCAGTAAACTCAGTTAGTTAACAAAAATTAGTAGTATTCTGCCAGTCAACGGAACTTAGTAAACTTAGTTCAGTTCAGTCCAGTATACTTAGTTCATTGTCTATTCAGTTGGGAGTAGGATTCAGCATCGAGTGAACCCAAGGATGAGGGCTCACCTACTAGTAGAGGGTGTGATTCTTAGAAGCATTCCTAGTGTTCCAGAACTACGTAGCCAGTGTAGGTTGAGACATCAAACCTACCAGATAAGGGTTGATGAGGTGGCTTAACCTGTCAGTTGAAGGTCCTGCCATTCTTATTAGAGTACCAGATAGGTAAGGGTAACTCTTCAGCTTGTATTTACCCGTGGCACGGTATTGACACCCTTCTAACTGGAGTTACAGGTTGGACACTAAATTAATTAAAAAGAGGCATATCGGTTAGATGATTACTTCCTATAGTCTTAGTCTCAGTCATCAGTAAATAACTCAGATAGTTCTATAGATTTTAGGACTGCCATATACAGTCATTCAGCTCTGTACGGAACTCATCTAGTTCCATCAGAATTAGGACTGTCAGAAACAGTCACTCAATAATAGTATATCAGTTATCAATAAGCCATATTACTAGTAAACTCAGTATTCAGTCTTATTAAGACTTTAATTACAGCTATTGTATTCATGCATATATTTCTAACTCAAAGATATTCATGTTATTCATTCAGTTATAGTTCATGCATGTGAACCCTTGCATTCAGCTTACCTCACTTAGCATACTAGTACATTCATATGTACTGACGCATACTTTTCTCTTGTTCTATGGTATTTTATACCATAGTTTTGGCGCTCAGGTTCCCAATCACACGTAGATAGATTCAGATCTCATCATTTGAGGATATTCTTTTATTTTATTATCTCATTACATTCAGCATTTCAGTAGATGGTGTTAGTTAGGGTATTATCCCATCAACTCCACAGTTCAGACAGTTCAGTTAGAGGCTTTTCAGACTAGATGTTCAGACAGTTGTTCAGTTTTGGTATTGAGATACCTTATCTCAGTTTATTTAAGTTATTTGAACCTTATGGAATTTCAGCCCATTACTTCATAGTATAACATATTATTACTCAATTATTAAAGCAGGTACTAGTTATGGGTAAGCTCATGGTCTTTTAGGATTATGAGCATCATGTAGCGTTCGGGGTACAGACTCAGGGCGTTCACTTATGGGGTTCAGACCTAGTCTAGGGGTCCAGATCCCAATTGCCCTCCTAGCATTCCACCAGCTACCTCTAGCCTTCCCCAAACTCCTCAGGCTGATGTGACAAATGTTGGGTTTCATCAGTCTATTTATATGTTGGCTCAGTTGGTAGATTCTCAGTTCAAGCATAGTACTCCATCTTCTGAGGCCACAACAGTTGATCAATTTTTGAGTTTTAACCCTTCTATGTTTACTGGTACAAAGGTTGAGGAGAATTCTTAAAGTTTTATTCATAAGATGGAGAAGATCTTTTGGGTTATCCATGCTGCAGAGGTTGAAGGTGTAGAGTTTGCTTCCTATCAACTAAAGAATGTAGAATACCAATGGTATGAGGAGTGGGAACATTCTAGGAAAGGTGATGCTGACTAAACTCTGTGCGATGACTTATTTAGTGACTTTTTGGATTGCTTCTTTCCTCAGGAGCTGAGGGAGGCTGTAATACCTCATATCTTTTCTAGTCTCGGGATAGTATACGACTTAGTCCATAATTTTTAAGTCAACACATGAGTCGTATGTTGGACTCGTACTTAAAATATTGTTGCATGGTGATCATTCTGTGGTGGTTACGACTTGACCCTACGAGTCATCAAGGAGGGTATGAGTCAAATGAATTCAGTCATACGAACATCATTATAGAACCCTTGGGGTTCTGTTCTAGATATGAGTGAGGGGTAATGAGTCGTATGAAGAAAATATGAGTTGTACATGGTAACTCGTAACCAAGTTAGTATGGGGTAAGATTACTTTTGTTCAAGATACGAGAAGATGGATACGAGTCGTATCCAATGGTATGAGTCATAATATGACTTGTACGTTAACTAGTGTATTTCATCTATGATTCTATCCACGACAAGACTCATCAAGTCATCCAAACCTTATTATACGAGTCATGTACCCGAATCGTATAGACAACGGAGTAATTTCTGAGAAGTTAAGGGGCATTATTTTTCCCCTATTTCATTAGTTAAACATTATCAAATCCCTACTTTTATTCTCAAGAGCAAGATTAGGGTTTCTTCTTAATATTTTCTCCCAAAGCTCAAAGGTCAAGTTTACTTCACCAAGCCAAGAACCTTTAAGGTATGTGGGAAGTTTATCCATGGGTCCGTTTCACCCATGCAATGAGTTTTCCAAAAAGAAGGGTAAAATAAAAGCTTTATTACAAAAATATGTTTCCCATATTTTTAGAAATCTACAGCTGAAAATTCAAGTCAAACCAGGTAAAAAATAGGGTTTAAAATGAAGAATAATCATTTTAAAGCTTTTTGGGGTAAAATCTTTGAATTCCACTTTAAAATCAAGAATCAAAGTGTTTTTTAAGGTTAAATTTATGAAAACTAGTAATTATAAGATTAAAGCATTACTCATGTGAAATTGAGTGAAATTGGGGTTTAAAATCAAATCCTAAGATTATTGAGTTTTCAAGAAAATAATCAAGGAATTAGCGTAGAAAAGGATGAAATCTCACCATATATCCGTAATAGAATAAAGAAATAGATGTTACAAACTCCTACAAACTTCACTTATAAACTCTCAAGGAATTAGAGTAGAAAAGGATGAAATCTCACCATATATCCGTAATAGAATAAAGAAATAGATGTTACAAACTCCTACAAACTTCACTTATAAATGCTCACACTATTTTAGTATTTAACTCTCAAGATATAAGGTGAAAACAGAGGAAAAATGAGGGAAAAAAAAGAGAAAAATGCTATTTTTATACTGTAATACATCATATTTAGAAGTCTCTATGCATCATACGACTCATTCCCTTGAGTCGTACATACAATGTATGAGTCATATGTTATAGTCGTATTTAAGACAGTGTGGCATGATGGACATTCAATTGTAGGTACAACTCAACGCCTAGAGTCGTAAGATCACCATACAAGTCGTATGAAGATGAGTAAAGAGTTCTTTAGTGTAGGCTCCCTAAGATTCTGTCCAAGTTACGATTGGGGGTTACAAGTAAAATTGTGATAGTACTAGTCATAGGTTTTGACTCGTATGATGACCAGTGTATACCATATTGAATCTTCCGAATTTATGAGTGATGAGGATCACTCATACCTTTACTATTTAAGTGGAATTATGAAGACTGGCAACCAAATTCTGTAATGATTAGTTAAAGGGATTTTTGGTCTTTTCCCTCTTAAAACATACATTATCAAATCTCTACTTCCATTCTCAAGAGCAAGATTAGGGTTTCTTCTCAAGATTTTTTCCCAAGGCTTAAAGGTCAATTTTAATTTAGCAAGCCAGGAACTTTAAGGTACGTGGGATGTTCATTCATGGGTCCCTTTCACCCATGCAATGAGTTTTACAAAAAGAAGAGCAAAAGAAAAGCTTTATTACAAAAATGTGTTTCCCATATTTTCAGAAATCTACAGCTGAAAACTCAAGTCAAATCGAGTAAAAATTGAGGTTCAAATCAAAAAATAATTATTTTTAAGCTTTTCTGGGTAAAATCTTTGAATTCTGCTTTAAAATCAAGAATCTAAGTTCTTTTGAAGGTTAAATTTATGAAAACTAGTAATTATATGATTAAATCATTACTCATGTGAAATGGAGTGAAATTGGGGTTTAAAATCAAATCCTAAGATTATTGAGGTTTTGAGAAATTTATCAAGGAATTAGAGTAGAAAAGAATGAAATCTCACCTTATATCCGTAATAGAATTAAGAAATAGATGTTATAAGATCCTAAAAATTTTACTTATAAACTCTCACACTATTTTAAGATTTAACTCTCAAGAGGCAAGGTGAAAGAATAGGAAAAATGAGAAAAAAAATATGAAAAAAGCTATTTTTATACAGTAATACATCATGTGTAGAAGTTTCTATGCTTCATACGACTCATTCCCTTGAGTCGTACATACATTGTACGACTCGTATGTTGTAGTTATATTTAAGATAGTGTGGCATGGTAGACTTTTTATTGTAGGTACAACTCAACCCTTAGAGTCGTAATATCACCATACTAGTCGTATATAGATAAGTCATGAGTTCATTAGTATAGGCTCCCTAAGATTCTGTCCAAGTTACAATTGGGGGGTTACAAGTCGTATTGTTAAAGTACTAGTCATAGGTTTTAACTCGTATGATGACCAGTGTATATCATCTTGATTCTTCCAAGCTTATGAGTGATGAGGCTTGCTCGTACCTTCCCCATTCGAGTCGTATGGTGGACTCGTGAAGACTGGAAACCAAATTCTGTAATGTTCTGTTAAAGGGATTTTTGATCTTTTTCCCTCTTATAACATACATTATCAAATCCCTACTTCCATTCTCAAGAGCAAGATTAGGGTTTCTTCTCAATATTTTCTCCCAAGGCTCAAAGGTCAAGTTTACTTTACCAAGCCAAGAACTTTAAGGTATGTGGGATGTTCATCCATGGGTCCCTTTCTCCCATGAAATGAGTTTTCACAAAAAAGAGCAAAATAAAAGCTTTATCACAAAAATGTGTTTCCCATATTTTTAGAAATATACAGTTGAAAACTCAAGTCAAATTGAGTGAAAAATGAAGTTTAAATTGAAGAATAATCATTTTTATGTTTTTCTAGGTAAAATCTTTAAATTCCGCTTTAAAATCAAGAATCAAAGTTCTTTTGAAGGTTAAATTTATGAAATCTAGTAATTATAAGATTAAAGCATTACTAATGTGAAATGGAGTGAAATTGGATTTTAAAATCAAACCCTAAGATTATTGAGGTTTTGAGAAATTAATCAAGGAATTTGAGTAGAAAGGGATGAAATCTAACCGTATATCCGTAATAAAATTAAGAAATGGATGTTACAAGCTCCTAAAAACTTCACTTATAAACTCTCACACTATTTTAGGATTTAACTTTCAAGGGAAAAGGTGAAAGAATAGGAAAACGATAAAAAAAAGAAGGAAAAAAAGCTATTTTTATATTATAATACATCATGTTTAGAGGTCTCTGTGCATCATACGACTCATTCCCTTGAGTCGTACATACAATGTACGAGTCGTATGTTGTAGTCATATTTAAGACAGTGTGGAATGGTGGACATTCTATTGTAGGTATGACTCAACCCTTAGAGTCATAAGATCACCATACTAGTCGTATGAAGATGAGTTATGAGTTCATTATTGTAGGTTCCCTAAGATTCTGTCCAAGTTACAATTGGGGGGTTACAAGTCGTATTGTGAAAGTACTAGTCGTAGGTTTTGACTCGTATGATGACCAGTGTATATCATCTTGATTCTTCCAAGCTTATGAGTGATGAGGCTTGCTCGTACCTTCACCATTCGAGTCATATGGTGGACTCGTGAAGACTGGCAACCAAATTATGTAATGTTAAGTTAAAGAGATTTTTGGTCTTTTTCCCTCTTATAACATATATTATCAAATCCCTACTTCCATTCTCTAGAGCAAGATTAGGGTTTCTCCGAAGGCTCAAAGGTCAATTTTACTTCACCAAAACAAGAACTTTAAGGTATATGGGATGTTCTTCCATGGTCCATTTCACCCAGGCAATGAGTTTTCCAAAACGAAGGGCAAAATAAAAGATTTATTACAAAAATGTGTTTCCCATATTTTAAAAATATACAATTGAAAACTCAAGCCAAGTCGAGTAAAAAAGGAGGTTCAAATTGAAGAATAATCATTTTTAAGCTTTTCTAGGTAAAATCTTTGAATTCCACTTTAAAATCAAGAATCAAAGTTCTTTTGAAGGTTAAATTTATGAAAACTAGTAATTATAAGATTAAGCACTACTCATGTGAAAAGGAGTGAATTTGGGGTTTAAAATCAAACCCTAAGATTTTTGAGATTTTGAGAAATTAATCAAGGAATTAGAGTAGAAAAGGCTGAAATCTCACCTTATCTCCGTAATAGAATCAAGAAATAGATGTTACAAGCTCCTAAAAACTTCACTTATAAACTCTCACACTATTTTAGGATTTAACTCTCAAGAGGCAAGGTGACTGAATATGAAAAATGAGAAAAAAATAGGAAAAAAGCTATTTATATACTGTAATACATCGTGTTTAGAATTCTCTATGCATCATACTACTCATTCCCTTGAGTCGTACATAAAATGTACGAGTCGTATGTTGTAGTCGTATTTAAGACAGTGTGGTATGGTGGACATTATGTTGTAGGTACAACTCAACCCTTAGAGTCGTAATATATCCATAAAAGTTGTATAAAGATGAGTTATGAGTTCATTAGTGTAGGCTCCCAAAGATTCTGTCCAAGTTACGATTAGGGGGTTATAAGTCATATTGTGATGTTACTAGTCGTAGGTTTTGACTCGTATGATGACCTGTGTATATCATCTTGATTCTTCCAAGCTTATGAGTGATGATTCTCACTCGTACCTTAACCATTCTAGTAGTATGGTTGACTCATGAAGACTGGAAACCAAATTTTGTAATGTTCCGTTAAAGGGCTTTTTGATCTTTTCCCTCTTATAACTTCAACCCCCGACCTATAACCCTCAAAGAGGCATTATTTTTCTCTATTCAACAATCAATTAAAAACATTATCTCTCCTCCCGTCATCAAGAACATCAATATTAGGGTTCCTTACAAAAATTCATCTTTCAAGTCCCAAGGTTCAAACTCTCTTCACAAGTCAAGAAATTTAAGGAATGTAGGGTTTATGAACAAGGATAATCTTCCATCCTTGTGCCCAAAAAGATGATTTTAAGATTGAATTTACTTGTTTTGAATAGGGTTCGTACCCAAATAAACATATTCTTGAAGCATGACACTACTATGTGATTAAAAGCTTTAAGTGCAACAAGGTTTATATATATTCATGTGTGTGAAGATTTATTTTATGATTTGAATTTCAATATCTTGACTGGGATATTGTGGAAAGATTTCAAGGTGATTATTGATCATAATGTTTTGTTATGAATTTCTATGAAACCAAGCATGAATTCCCTGTCCTAAGTACAAGTACTGAGTTTACAAGAAGTTTATTCTATTAAGCTCCATTGATATGTGTTATAACATGATTTAAAGAAAACCTTCATCTCCTGATGTAAAGATAAGACATGAAATCCACAACTATTCATCTTGATTATGATTTAAAGTAAAGAGAAACATAATTGGTTTTAATTCTACAAACCCTTATGCTATTTTAAGGTGGATTTTAAGTATAAGCATATAAGTATTCTGGGAGTAGTATTTAACACTTAGAAGGGAATGCGAATGAGTGTATCCTAAATTCCTAGAAACTACGAGTCACAGTAGGTTAAGCTTTTTCACAATATGGGTGAAATTCAGTGATCACTTAAGTCAAAGTTCTATTCCGATGGCAAGGATAGGACAACTCTCCTCAATGTGGGTAAGACATTGGACTCCATGGTAGCTCACATGTTTTATGTCGGTTTGAAGAATATCCCATAAACAAGGATAAGAGTATAGACTTTAGAAACTAAGTGTTATGGCTCACTAAGTTTATTCACATGCTTCATTACTTATGTTTTATGATCTTACAGTCTTTTATTTTATTCATGCTCAAGGTGAGTCATTTACGTTTAGCACGCATCATTTGAAAGTTTACTTATATATTCAGTTATTGTTTCACTTATGCATTCACCCCCACATACTTAGTACATTCAAAAGGTACTGACCCACATATATGTCTATGTGCTATATTGTCTTATCATGTAGGTTCTGGTGCTCGTTTCCATCAGCACGATTGACTACGGGCATCATCACCTATATCCCAACTTTTGGTAAGTCCTCATAATCCAAGGAACCAGCTTATCAGACATCTTTTCATTAATGAAAAGACTTTCGTTTAAGTTTGGGTCAGCTGGGGTCTGTCCTAGTGGGTCTCTAGTCAGTAGTAGAGGCTTTTCAGTCTGTGTATGTTTTAAGATCAAAGAGTTTGTTTAAGATGTCCAAGTTAAAGACTTTCATTAAGTTATGAAATCATTTACCTTCAGTTTCTATATATGTTAGATCACTTCTCACATGAGTTTCAAGCTAAATAGATAAATCATGGGTTAGCTTAGGGCTATTCGTAGTCTTGAGAAGCGTGTGACATCCAGTGGAAACTTCCATGGCGTTACATATACACTACACCAGCTTTAAAAAAACTAAATTTTAAAGTCCAAAAACAGACATCGATTAGGTGCCCGAGATTCGTTCGGAGTCCGATATACGCAAACGAATTATGAAACAACACTAATTCGACGCTCCAGACACAATGACGATATTATATTTTCTAGAAAATTATCATTTTCATAGAGTTTATCCCCAAAATATATAATCATAACTTTCCAAACCGAGGATCGAAATGTGATTTAAAAGTCGTAAAATCACACCAAATGTGTTACCACCATAAAATCGACGTTCCAGACGCGTTGGCAAAGTTGGATTTTTCATCTGAGGTCGTTTCTACAAAATATGGATCCCACGCTTATATTTCTAATTTTCCAACTTTCCAACCAATAGGTCAAAATGATCTCGAGTGCATCAGGACCCGAACCAAAGGTCTACCTAGCCCAAAATTGATATTCCAGAGCTGCTGGATCAGTCTGTTCAGCCATCCATCGCAAGAATCAAAAGTTAACCACACAGGTCCATAATAAGGGTCTCGAAACCATCAAAAATCATAATTACACTCAAAAGACACCAAAATGCATCAAAAACTGCGCCAATCACCTCCACACCCCAAAAATACCACAATGCAACTACAGCGAGGGGTAAAATAGTCAAATCACATAGAAATACATATTTCATCAAAATTTTAGGTCGTTATATCATCCATCACAAAAAATCTAATCGTCCTTGAACCAAGGCAAAAAAAATACCTGAATAAACGGAGAGTTGGAGATAAGAACTACGCATATCATACTCAACCTCCCACGTAGACACACCTTCAGGTAGATGTCGCCACTAAATTTTAACCACCAGGATAACTCTAGAGCGCAATCGCCTAACATCCCTAGAGAAAATGGAGATCGGCTCCCTAACAAAGGACAACTGTTTATCAAACCTAACCGACTCCAAATAAATGACATGAGACTCATCAAGAATTCAACCGCGAAGCATAGAAATATGAAAACTGGATGTACAACTGACCAATTCAGGGGCAAGGCCAACTCATTGGCCACATCACCAATAGTTTAAAGACTCTCAAATGGACCAATATGCCTGGGGCTATGCTTTCGCCTCTTCACAAACCTCATCACGACCTTCACGAGTAGAACTCGATGAAAAACATGATCACCAACACCAATTCTCAAGGACAAAGTCTACGATCAGTATAACACTTCTTTCTATTCTAAGCTGCTTAAAGTCTATCCTGAATGATTCAGACTCTATCCAAGGACTCACAAAGAAAGTCCATACCTTAAGGTCAAACCTTAGAAACATCAAACCAACTAACTAGGGAGAAATAACACCAACCATATAATACCTCAAAATAAGACATATCGATACAGGAATGTCAGCTGTTATTATAGGTAAACTCTGCTAAAGCTAAAGGTTGTTCCCACGAGCCAAAAAAATCCATCACGCACGCACGAAGCAAGTTCTCTAAAACCTGGATAGTCTTCTCTGACTGATCATCAATATGGGGGTGAAATGCTGTGTTAAGATTAACTCGGGTGCCCAACTCATCCAGAAAAGTTTTCCAAAAGTGAGATATGAATACCGAACCATAATCTAAAATGGTAGACACTAGCACACCATGCAGACGCACAATCATACGAATGTAGATACGATCCAACCTCTGAACACTAAAGAAATCCTGGATCGGAAGAAAATATACCGACTTTGTCAATCGATCGTTGATGACCCAAATACTATTAAAACTATACGAGATCGGGGCAAAACAGTCATAAAGTCCATAGAGATCTATTCCCATTTCCACTCACAATGGGTAACCTCTAAAACAATTCACCTGGTCTCATATGCTCGGCCTTCACCTGCTGGAAACAAAGGCAATGAGCTATAAAATCTACTACATCTCGTGTCATACCACCCCACCAGTAATACTGCCTCCAGTTATGATACATCTTAGTCACTTCTAAATATATAGAATACCTAGAACAATGGGCCTCCTCCAAAATCAATCTAATCCAATCACCCACTCTCAGCACATAAACTCAACCACCAATCCTTAAAACACAATCTGAATCAAGTGATACTTCCTTAGAACGCCACCCAACACCTTATATTGAATCAACCTCAAACTTGAATCATCAAACTAATGATCTCAAATCTACTCCATTAAAGAAGGCCTAGTCTCTACGAAGCCAAAATACACCCAGGTATCGAAATATCAAGCCTAACCATCTGGTTAGCTAAAGTCTGAACCTCTAAGGCGAATGGCCTATCCTGGGTTAAAAGATACGCCAAGCTACCCATGCTAGATGTATTCCAGCTCAAGACATTCCCAACCACATAAGCCTTACCTGAATGGTAAAGAATAGTCAAGTCATAATCCTTAAGCAACTCAAGCCAACGGTGCTGCCTTATATTATGAACTCGCTAGGTGAAGAAGTACTGAAGGCTACGATGATCCGATAAAATCTCATAATGGACTCCATTCAAATAGTGCTTTCATAACTTCAAAGAAAACATAACCACACACAACTCTAAATCATGGGTAAGATAATTCCTATCATGAGGCTTCAAGTAACGAGATATATAAGAAATCACCTTTCCCTCTTATATCAACATAAAACTTAACCCAACACCTGAAGCATAAAAAAAGATGGTAAAACCCACGCCCGTCTTGGGAAAAGCCAAAATAGTATGTGAAGTCAACAAATCCTAGAGCTTTTGAAAGATCGCCTCACAAGCATCGGACTACTAAAAAGAAATCTTCTTCTGAGTCAACTTGGTCAATGGAGTTGCAATAGATGAAAACCCCTCAACAAAACGCTGATAATAACCAGACAAACCAACAAAGCTCTAAATTTCAGTGGGCAAAGTAGGTCTATCCCAATCACGAACCACTGCAACCTTGGCTGGATCAACCATAATACCTTCCTTAGTCACCACATGACCCAAGAAACAAACAAACTCTAACGAAAACTCATACTTGGAGAACTTAGCATACAACTTCTCATCCCTCAACCTCTTAAGCACAATTCACAAATGCTCTTTATGCTCAGCCTCACTCTTGGAATAAACCAAGATATCATCTATAAATACAATAACAAAATAGTCGAGATACGATCGAAACACCTAGTTCATCAACTTCATGGTTATGGCATAGGCATTGGTCAACCCATAGGACATGACCAAGAACTCATAATGACCATATCAAGATCCAAAAGTTTTCTTTAAAATATCTAAAGGTTTAATCCTCAACTGGTGGTAATCAAACCTCAAATCAATCTTTAAAAACACCATAGCACCCTGAAGCTTATCAAATAAATCATCAATACGAGGAAGAGGATACTTATTCTTAACTGACGCCTTATTCTACTATCGATAATTAATACACATCTGCATAAACCCATCCTTCTTCTTCACAAACAAGATAGGCCCATCCTAAAGCAATACATTAGGTCAGATAAATCTTATTCAACTACTTCTGCAACTAATCCTTTATTTCCTTTAAATTGGCTAGGGCCATCCTATACCGAGAAGTAGAAATGGGCTTGGCTCCAGGATCAACATTAATAGAAAAATCAATATCACAATACAGAGGTATATTAGGCAAATCCATAGGGAACACATCGATAAACTGATGAACAACATAGACAGAATCCAAGAAAGTAGGTGAAATAATATTAGTATCACAAATATGAGCCAAATAAGATAAACATCCGCTCTCAACCAAATAACTAGCCTGAACATAATATATGAACCTCTTGAATCCCGAATGAAGTGCACACTTCCAAGCTATCCTTGGCACACCTGACGAAGCTAAAGTCACATTCTTAGCAAAATAATCTAAGACAACATGATAAGGAGCCAACCAATCCATACCTAAAATAACATCAAAATCAACCATATCTAATACAACCAAGTACACCAAAGTCTCACACCCAACAAAAGTGATAATACAAGATCAGTATACCCGTTCCACTACTAAATAATCACCTACTAGAGTAGATACACAAATAGGTATGGCAAGAGGTCACTAATAGAATCAAAATCGAAAAATATGAATAAACATAGGAGAAAGTCAATTTGGGGTCAAATAACACAAATGCAACTCTGAAACAAACGAGGATAATACCTTTAATCACAGCATCAAAAGACTCTGCCTCAGGCTTGGCAGGTATAGGATAACACTGACCACAACCACTAACTGGCTAATTAGCCCCATGATAACCACCACGGTCTACACCACATCTACGTTTCGCTCCTCTAATAATACCTCTACCTCTCACTACTAAAATAAGAGTAGCCATAATTATACAGCGGGGATAGTCCTTGGCCAAATGGATAACCTCGTGATACATATAACAAGTCATATGGATTGCCTCAATGAGAAAAGGTACCACTGGTCTCGAATGGCCACTCTGTACTTCTGAACCCAAACACCTACCACCTGAACTCTGTAAGGCTTCCTGTACTGGCCTACCATGATAACTATGAAAGCCTCTAAAATCTCTATCACAAGAAGCCTCACCTCTATATTCACAAAATAATACTCCTTGGAGCCTCCTTCAGATACTCTAAGAATACCCTCAGTCATCTTCACATGATCCACAATTCTCTGAAAATACTCTCCAAATACAACCATCTGAGAAGTAGCTATCATGAGGTTCAAGGAGAGTCCCCTAACACTCCTCTTAGATGGGGTTAATCCATCAGCCTGTCCACTCCCTTGAGTCCATCCAAGACTCGAAGCTCGCCTTTCAGAAGAAGGCTTTATATCTCTGACCTTGCATGAGCTAGTCAACACAATCTTCACAGAAAGAGTAAGACAAAACTCAGAAATCAAGGTATACAAGAAATTCACACGATAAGGAATAAAGTAAGGGAAGTTATCCTAAAGACATCCTATAGCCTCTCGAATATAGATATAGATATTTATGTACCGATCTGTGAGACTCTATTAGACATCCCATTCTTACAACATTGGGACCAATGAAGCCTGACTGCTTTGATACCAATTTGTCATGACCCAAAAATGATAGGTCATAATGGTACTTGTTGTGGTGAACCTTAAAAAGTAAGACTATCACACAAACTAATACACGAAAGGTAAAAAGACAAAAATAACCCCAAGGTAAGGCTTCTAGAATAAAAATAAACCATACGAGTGTAATAAATGTCTAAAGAAGCATAACAATGCAACCATAACTCTCAAAAGCAGGTTTCAACAATATATAACGGTTTCTAGTACAACTCAAAAATATACATAAAATGTCCAAATACAAGAGAAACTCTGTCTCTAAAATGAAAGTAAAGGCATAGTCTATAGAGAAAGGTATTAGAAGACATTCAGACACCTGAAAATCATCAACAACCTTGAAAGCTCCAATAATCGCCCGAGTCATGTAACATGGGGCACACTCAAACCTAGATCTGCACTAGAAGGGTACAGTAGGAGTGTACGGTCCACTTGTACTCAGTAGGTATTATAGACCGACCGAGCAAAGGAGAAAATAAAGCACATAAAATACACACTAAGGGTATGTCACGTGAAATTAGAAAATGTCCCACAATGGTAGCCCACACCACTTGCACTAACAATTCTAATATATATCATAAATACAATAATAATACAATAAGTAGAACACAAGTATATATTATATCACATGCAAGTATAAACAGAGAAGAACATTTACATATAGGATGGTCAAGTATAAGTAATAGGGTATTAATCAAGTAGACATATAACAATTCAATACATAAATTCCATCATAAAGTCAACACAATAAAGAAAATGCAATGTATAAGATGATAATACTAATGAAGATAATGATGTGGTGATGATGGTGCATGAGGTTGGCACGCAGCCTTGAGGTGGCACACAGCCTGCGCAATATTCAGTATTTCTAGTGTTTTCAATATTTTCAGTAATTCCAGTGTTTCAAATATTTTTAGTAATTTCAGTATTTCTAGTGTTTCCAGTATTTTCAGTATTTTCAGTGTTTCTAAAGCACAAACATAATATAAGACACAAATTAATTACATACACATGACAACAATTAAACATAAAGCAATAAAACAAACAAGTGAAATGATGCAATGATAACATGAGCATGAAAATTCAAGGTTTACAACCATTAACATGAGTATTTCCACAACCAATCTACATGATGTATTTCCACAACCAACCGCAATGTTATAATTCAACAACCATGTAAGGAAATATCCACCACTATTTTCATTATCCATGAATTTTCCACATCATTCACATGCCCTTAAGGTATGATTATATCACAATACACCAAAGGAACCATAATAGGCATTTCTAACAACACAACCCAATTATCTTTATGTATTCAAGGCTACCAGATCAACACATAATATTCTGCATAGTCACACATATCACATAATATCTCAGATTTAATAATTAATCACATTTCAGCCCCCAACACGGGTACAGCATATAGATATCCATATTTTATGATTAATTTCCACTATTAACATGCATTTTGGTATACAAATTAACTACCAGCCTAGTCTGAAGAGTTAAGTCATAACATACCTCGAATGCTAAAATTAATTCACTACACTTAAAACCCACGATCATACTTTTCATTAACGACCCAAAAATCAGCTAAAATTAAGAAATATAGAATCTATGCATCAAAACAAAGCGAACGATACCCATATTAACTACTTTTGATATAGGGTCAAAATGAACCCGCAAAATGAGTTTTAAAAAAAAAGGAAAAAATTAGAGCTTTATTATAAAAATGTGTTCCCTAAATTTTAGAAATCGAAAGCTAAAAAGTCAAGTCAAATAAAGTTTAAAATGAGGTTCAAATCAAAGAAAATCCATTTTTATGATTTATTGGGTAAACCTTTTGAATTCCATGTTAAAAATCAAGAATCAAAGTTGTTTTGAAGGTTAAATTGATGAAAATCTAATAATTACAAGATTAAAACATTATTCAAGTAAAAAGGAGTGAAATTGGAGTTTAAAATCTAGCTTTAAGATTTTTGGGATTTGAGAAATCAATCAAAGAATTAGAGTAGAAAAGGATGAAATCTCACCTTAAATTTGTAATAGAATCAAAAAATAGATGTTAATCTAGCTTCTCAAGCTCCCACAAGCTTCACTTTTAAGCTCTCACACTATTTTAGCTTTTAAATCTCAAGAGGCAAGGTGAAATAATGGGCAAACCGGTTAAAAAAGAGGGAAAAAGCTATATGTATACACTGCGCCAGCTTTTCAAAACAATAGATTTGTATGTCCAAAAACGGATTTTGACGGGGTGTCCAAGATTCATTCAGAGTTTAATATATGCAAACAAACTATGCAATCATACTAAATTTGATGCTTTAGACTTAATGACGATATCAGACTTTTGAAAAAGTATCATTTTAACAAAGTTGATCTTCGAAACCCAAAATCACAATTTTTCAAACTGAGGATCGAAATGACATTTAAAAGCCATAAAATCACACCAAATATGTTACCACTCTAAAATCGATGTTTAAGACATATTGGAAAAGTCAAAATTTTAATCCAAGTTCGTTTTGACCAAATGTGGCTCTTACACCCATATTTCTAATTTTTCAACTTTTCAACCAATAGGTCAAAATGAGCTCGGGTGCATCGAAACTCGAACCAAAGGTCTACCTACCCTAAAATTGACATTCCAAAGCTACTGGGAAAGTCTGTTCAGCCATCTATTGCACGGATTATAAGATAACCACACAAGTACATAATAAAGTTGTCGAAGCCACCAAAAACCATAGTTTCAAACAAACAGCACCAAAATGCATCGGGAACCATGCCAATCACCTCCACACACCAAAACAATACCAAAATGCAACTATAACATAATCCAATCACACCGAAACACATATTTCATATATTTTATCAAATTTTTAGGTCGTTACATATTGTCATATTTGTAGAGATGCTTTGTAGCCCACATCTGTAGAAGAAGATTGCAACCTTCAAAGAACTTTGTTTCACATGTTTTACACTTTCCAAGTATGCAAAATATTTCTCCTAAGATCATTGGAACTAAGGTTATTTTTGTCCCATCAACTCCTTTAAAAAGTGCTTGAGCCACAGAACATATGCAAGTACTGATTTTTTTAATATTTTTGTGAAAATACTAAAGTCCCTCGCAAGGCAACAACAAATGCAATCGGACGTCCAACCTTCTAATGTGTAAAAGTGAAATTGTATTCTTTCTTGAATATCTTATAACTATCTTGACAACCATATCTCTAGTACAAATAATCCAAAGAAACCCAATTATTTTTTAAGCAATGAAGTTTATCAGTGTTCTTTAATCCCAAGTAGCAAAGAAATTTCTTCCCTGACTGACTATGCAGGATGATCTGACCTCTCCCTTAATACTTCAAATCAGTGAAGTAATAGTCCTCTAATGTGGGGGTGATTTTAAAATCTTTGAATGTAAATACAACTCGATATGGGTCCCAAAATGGAATCAAGGCTCTAACCACATGCTTATTGAGAGAAATATTAAAGAGTATAGGGAGGAACCCCAACTTTCTTATGACCACTAACTTTTTAGTCGAATCAAAATTTTCCCACCATGTACTCAACTTGTGTGAAACACCTTCGACCATTCTAATTTTGGGCACTTGGGGAAATAAATCCGTCCTACAATGTAAATACAAAAAAATAAGTACACATTTTCCAAACTCACGGTGTCACAATTTTGCGTGGATCTATTTATCATTATAACATGTACATAATATGAGTGATTTCCATCGAGACATAAACCCACTTGACATACGGGCATTTTCTAAATTCATGGAATAACACCATGGGTCAAATCTCCTAAGGATTATACATGAATGGCCTATATCCAGAGAATCTCTATCTTAAGTTATTCTCAGATTTGGCTTATTAGATACATGATTCTCGACTGGACAACACGAGTGAGAAGGCTATGTGGTCACACAAAAAAATCCAAACACATTTGTAGCGACCCAAAATAACCTCCCGGGATATCACACGGTGCTTAAGGTTACAAGTAGCCCCAAGCTAACCCTTCGAGCCCATTTCTACTAATAACACTCATTTTAAGATAAAATAATTCAAACACTAGCATAGTCATATAATATGAAAGGTAATACAGAGAAAATGCTCGGTCCAAATGACCAAGTAATATTGGAAACCTCAACACAACCACAATCTGATAACTAGTCTGACAAAGCCTCTACTAATCCCTGAACTAGAGAGCCCCTAACTGACTCAAAATGAACTGAAAATAACAACATAGTCTCTCAAAATATAGAAATATCTAGATATAGGTCCTCGAGTCATGAGGACTCACCACTGTAAGAATGTAGATATAGATACTCGAAAATCACTGACGAGGCTGGGACTGAGTACCTAAACCTACATTATGAGACAATGTAGCACATAGACGTATTTGTGGATCAATATTTAAGAATGTACTAAGTATGTGGGGGTGCATGCATTTATATAAAAAAAAATCAATACTCTTTAATCAAATCATGTATGTAATAAGTAATGACTCACATGGCTTGAATAAGTATAAAATGCAAAGCTCATGAATCATGTAAAATGGAACATGTAACACAATCTCGTGAGTCATTATACTTTTAGGTTCGAAATTTGTACTCTTCTCTTATTCTCATTACTCAAGGAAAAAGGGAACTTTAAGCAATACTTTTAACTCATTCATATGTCTCATGGAGAGTAAAACTTCTTTAATGCTCAAGAACTCATAACTCTTTTGAACTCAAATACTTGGAATTCGGAATAATATAACTTTGGAACATACTTGAAGGCATTTTATTCACGTTAGGAAAATACCTCATTTCAAGATTTAGGGGAAAATACTCAAATCAAGGGAAAGTATTTTAGTTTTAAAGGAAAATATCTTATCTCAAAGCTTTAGTTTTAAGGGAGATTCTTTTAACCTACATAAACCATGCGAGCTACATGGAGTCCAATATTTTCTCCTCAAAAGGAAGAGACCTCACGTTGGGGAGAGGCATCATACTCTTGCCAAGGAGTATAACCTTAATTCAGTGATCACTTATCTTGGCCTCGGGCCCAATAACTCAACCTTAGGCCCAACAATCATCTAGGCCTTAGGCCCAACCTATAGTGGCACGTAGTTCTAGGGTAAGAAACCGTGGTAACTTACCCAACTCGGTGCTAAATACTACTCCTTTTGGTTTATCTCTCTCATCTTATGAAATTCCACTTTAGAATAATCTCATGGTTCAATAAGAACCCAATAATTAAGTTTGGAATCTCATATAGTATAGTGGATTTCAAAACTCAATGACCATTAGGTCAAAAACATTTCTCAACAGTCTCAGAATACTCAAATCATGGGTGTTCATAGAACAATAGTTCATAAAATCTCAAGTCTCAAGTAGGTCTTAATAACCCATAATTCAATCTCAAGTTAGAAATCATCAAAAGCATAATAGATAGCATATAGATTCATAACTCATGTAGAAATCTGGAAATTTCAGCAATTTATCTCAAAATCTCAACATACTCATACACTTCAATGTTTTAAACATTTCAACTATTAACTTCTCAAGGATTAAAATCATGGGGTATAGACCCAGCTACAATTTCACAAGAAAACATGTAAAAATCATGCCATTAGACTCTCAATTCATGGGAAATATCAAAAACTTGCAACCAATAACAATGGGCGAAAAACCCCAATTCAATTTCATGTAAAATCTCATAAATTGCAGAAAATTGTAGTTTAAATAAGCCTTTGGGCACAAGGGTGGAAGGATTACCCTTGTTCAAAACCCGACATACCTTAAATTATGAAATTGGATGAACCATCTTGCTTCAAACTCTTCTTCTTACTCTTGATAAAGGGTTCTTGCAGCCCTTGAACTTGGGGAACTTAAATCTCAATTCAATTTAGAATATCTATGGTGGATTCTTGAGATTCTTGGAAGAGGTTTTGGATACTTAGGTTTTTGTTGAGAGAAAACTTGAGAAAAACTTCATAGAATACTTGTAAATGACTTTAATGTGGTATTTGCACGGTTTAAGAGGCTTGGAAAAACTCCAAAGTGCCCTTTTTAACTTATGGACGAAGCTGAAAAAATTGAACTGGGAACCCAAGTTTATGGGCCACTGCGATGTGCCACTATTACGGAGGCTCAATGGAAATTGACAAATGGGAATATGGTAGTCACCGTAACGCGGAGCCATCACATTGTCCCACTGGTTGGGACCTGGAAATTCAGCACGACGTGTCATAATTGAGAGGCCATTGGAAATTGACTATTGAGAAATTGGGGTCCTCCATGATTGGCCACTATCGCAGAGTTCCACTGGAATTTGACAATTATCAAATAGACCCTCTCCGCGATGTGCCAAGCACTAAAATGACGTTTTTTTATGACTAGGACTTAAATTAGCCATAACTTCTTACCCGGGTATCAGAATTAGTCGAATCTTATATCGACGAAAAGCTTATCAAATTTTCCATGTGATAAAAATTCAAAATTAGGGAAATTCTATATGGTTAAAAGATATTATCTTAGGAAGTCTCTTCACAATCTTTTAGTGCCAAAATCAAGCCTCACTTGACACACTCTAATGCTCATTCTATGAGAGAATTTTTTTGTGGGGTCTTACAATATCTCCCCTTTGGAAACATTTGTCCTTGAATGTCGCAAGTTAGTCTAAGAACACAGGAAAAACTGAGTACACATAGCCGAAGCAAGTTGCTAAAACGGGCTCAAAACCGCTCTAAACTCTTGAATGCCTCGAAAATTACAAGAACTCGTACAAGGATAGATGCATATAGATGAACTTTAGATTAGAAGCGCTGAATTAAGTAAGAATTATGCCTTCGGATTAATCTAAACTTGCATGTCTTCTTCTGCCTCCCAAGTTGCACCCTCAACAGTCTGGTTTCGCCACAAAACTTTGATCAAGGGAACTTCTTTGTTCCTTAGTCTACGGATCTGAAAATCTAGGATCTCAACAAAAATCTCATCGAAAGAAAGACTGTTCTGAATATCAGCATTCTCTGAAGGATCTACTATAATGGAATCACCAATATACTTCTTAAGTATGGAGAAATGAAAAATAGGATGAACAGCTAACAACTTTGTGGGTAACTCAACCTCATAGGCCACCTTAACCAACACGGCTCAAGACTCTATACGGGCCAACATAATAGGGACTAAGCTTTCCCTTTTTACCCCTTGCATGGGTGAAATCTTCAAGTATACCAAATCACCCACTTCAAACTCAAGATCTCTTCTCCTCACATCGGAATAAGACTTTTGACGACTATGGGCAGTCTTCAACCTATCTCTAATCAACTTAACTTTCTCCATAGCTTCAAACATTGCACTAGGCCCAGTCACGATAGCTTCGCCACTTCAAACCAACCTATGGGTGATCTACATATCGTACCATACAAGGCCTCAAATGGTGCCATCCCGATACTAGCATGGTAACTATTGTCATAGGCGAACTATATCAACAGAAAATGTTCATCCTAACTTCCTTTGAAATCAAGAGCACACGACCTCAACATGTCTTCTAGGGTCTGAATGGTCCTCTCAGCCTGACCATCTATCTGAGGATGAAAAGCGAAACTCAAAAGAACCTGGGTACCAAGACCCTGCTGAAATGCCCTCTAAAACTGAGAAGTAAATTGAGTACCCCTATCCGAAATGATAGACGGGGGCAATTTATGCAGCCTGACTAACTCTCGGATATATAATCTAGCATAATCCCCAGCTATATAAGATGTATGAACGGACAAGAAGTGCGCAGACTTACTCAGCCTTTCAATAACAACCCAAATAGATTCATGATGACGATGCGAAAGTGGTAACCCGATCACTAAGTCCATATTCACCACCCCCCTCTTCCAAGTGGGTATAACAAACTCTTGCACCACACCACAAGGTCTTTGGTACTCTACCTTAACCTGTTGGTATGTTGGACACTTTGCTAAAAACTCAGCTATATCCTTCTTCATACTATTCCACCAATAGATTTCTCGCAAGTTGCGGTACATCTAGGTAGTGCCATGATGAATAAAATACCGTGTGCCATGCGCTTCATCCATAATCCTCTGCCTCAAATCATCAACACAAGGAACGCACAATCTACCCTGCAATCTCAACACGCCATCTCACCCTTGGGAGAAAACCTCTACTTTTTGGTCCTTAACTACCTTCTTCAGTCTGGCAAACTAGGATCTCTATCTTGCTTCTCCTTCACTTCCAAAACTAAAAAGGATTCAGAACTACTTTGCACCAAAGTACTTCTCTCAGCCGAATCAAGCAACCTAACACCCAATCTAGCCAGAATATGTACCTCATGAGATAACTCTTTCTTACATTCCTCTACGTGAGCAACACTACCCATAAACAATCTGCTAAGGGCATCCGCCACTATATTAGCCTTGTCTGGGTGATATAATACACTCATATCATAGCCTTTTAACAACTCTAACCACCTCCTCTGCCTAAGATTCAACTCCCTCTAAGTAAACATATACTGCAGGCTCTCATGATCAGTAAACACATCAACATGAACACCATAAAGATAGTGTCTCTAGATTTTCAAAGCAAACACCATAACAGCTAACTCAAGATCATAGGTTGGGTAATTTTTATCATGCGGCTTTAACTGTCAAGAGGCATAGGCTTAACCTTACCTCTTTGCATCAACACACAACCTAAGCCAACATTAGAGACATCACAGTATACCACAAAACCATCTGTACCATTAGGAAAAGTCAACACAAGGGCTGAAGTAAGTCGAGTCTTCAACTCCTGAAAATTCTTCTCACAGGAATCTGACCACTGGAACTTAGCTTTATTTTTATTCAACAGGGTCATAGGAGACACAATAAGAGAGAAACCTTTAACAAAATGGCGGTAGTAGCCAGCTAGACCCAAGAAACTTTTAATGTCAGGTGGAGAGATAGGTCTAGGCCAATTTCTTACAACTTTTGTCTTTTGAGGATCGACTCTAATACCTTCGGCTGAAATAATATGACATAGAAAGGCTACAGACCTTAGCCAAAACTCACTCTTACTGAATTTGATGAACAACTGGTGATCTTTGAGGATTTGCAAGACAATTCTAAGATGATTCGCATGGTCATTCTCATTGCGGGACTACACAAGGATATCATCTATGAAAATAATGACAAACATATCAAGATATTGCTTGAACACTCAATTCATGAGGTCCACGAAAGCGTCTGGGGCATTGGTTAGCCCAAATGATATGACTAGAAACTCAAAGTGACCATAGCGGGTTTGGAAAGTTGTCCTTGGAATATAACACTCCCACACTTTAAGTTGATGATAGCCAGATCTAAGGTCTATCTTGGAGAAATAACTTACACCATACAAATTGTCAAACAAGTCATCAATTCTTGGAAAAAGATATTTATTTTTGACTATGACCTTGTTAAGTTGACGATAATTAATGAACATACACAAAGAATCATCTTTCTTTAGCACGAATAAAATAGGTGAGCCCCAAGGAGAAATACTGGGCCTTATGAAAACTTTGTCTAAAAGATCTTTGAGTTGCTCTTTCAACTCCTTAAGCTCCGAAGGTGCCATACAGTACAGCGGAATAGAAATGGGATGAGTGTCAAGAAGAAGGTCAATCCTGAATTATTTCTCCCTATCGGGAGGTATCCCTTGGAGATCTTCCAAAAAACATCAGGAAACTCACTAACAATGTTGACTGACTAAAGAGTTGGAGCCTCGGACTTAGTATCTTTGACTCTAACTAAGTGATAGATGCAAACTTTGGATATTAGCTTTCTGGCTATGAGATAAGAGATAAAATGACTCTTCGGAGATACCGAACTCCCGAACCACTCAACAGCTAGTTCAATAGGAAACTAAAACTTGACCACACGAGTACGACAAACTACAGACGTATAACAAGAATGAAGTCAATCCATACCCAGAATAAGGTCAAAATCCATCATGTCTAACTCTATCAAATCCGTAAGTATGACTCAATGAAGAACAGTAACAGGATAATCTCTATACACTTGTTTAGCAACTACTGACTCCCCTATTGGTGTAGATACTAGGAAAGGCTCAGGAATCCTTTCGGGACTCATTATGAAATTCAAAGCCACAAGTGGGGTCACATAGGAGAAACTTGAACCGGGGTCAAACAACACATAAACATCAAAACAAAAGACATAGAGCATACCAGTAAAAACATTGGGAGAGTCCTTCTGCTCCTGAAGGGATAGTAAGGCATAGAATCTGTTCTAGCACTGACTGCCAGCTGTGCTAGATGAAGCGCCCTGAGCAGGGGTGGGATGGGGTGCAGGAGCTAGTGCACTAGTAACCGGTGCCTGAGGTCGGGAATATCTGTTCCCCTATCTATTATGAGGAAAATCTCTAAGTCTGTGGCCCAGCTTGCCACAACTAAAACAATCCTTCAAATCTACGAAACTGTCACAAGGATGATCCCTACCACACATAGCACAAGGAGGACAATGGGGCCTGTTACCAATACTGTTCTACGACCTAGACATAAAAGATCTGCCCCCTTACTCCTGCCTTCTTCAAGGAATGGGAGCACTAGTTGATGAAGGCTCTGGCATAGATGGACACCTCTAAAACTGAGAACAGCTTCCTCCATGGAACCTAGGTTGGCTATACTCATGCTGCTCAGATCTAGCCCTCTTGTTACCCCTCACACTGTCTCTCTCTCTAATCTTATCCGCCTCTATATGTTGTGCATGCGTCATCAACCTAGACAGATCCATATCCCTATGAATTATCATAGTCCTGCACTCTTTCAGCACCAAACTAGAAACACCTGTTACGAACTTGGTCTTACAAGCTCGAGTATCAAAAATCAAATTAGGAGCATATTTAGCCAACTGGTTGAACTTTAAGCAGTACTCCTGCCTCAAGTTCATAAACTACTCAATCTTTGATTTCCTCATCTCAACCGAAAAGAACTAGTCCAAGAATGCATCTTGGAACACCGGCCAAGTCATAGGAGTAGCATCCTCAACTCTACCCTTCCTCCACGATACAACCCAGTCATAAGTTGTGTCCTTCTACCTATAAGACTCTAACTCAACACTTTATTTCTCAAAAACATGCATCACCTGTGTGATCTTTCTCACCTCCTTAAGGTATAACTGTGGGACCTCACCTACCTTGGACTCATAAAACTCTGGAGGATTCATATGTATGAAATCACGGATACTAGCCATAGCTACATCACCTCCCTGCTGATTAGCAATTGTAGCCTGGTTATTGGCCCAAACATTAGCGGTGACTTCTTGGGCTAATGCTTAAAAGGCCGCTCGAAACTCAGCATGAGACACCATCTCATTCAAAGGATCAACAGGTGGGGGTTGCTCATCACTATTTTCATGGACATTTGCTCTTCGAAGAGGCATTTTTTGAAAATAGAAGAGCACGAATTATTAGACGAGAGGGACAATTGTAGGCACGTTAGAATCTGAAAGAAGAAACAACTTTTTCCTAAAATGTCTTGTATCCACTTGCTCATATATGTGGCGCGCTACACACCGATGATTAAGAATCTACTCAACGTGGCTTGTCAGATTCCATAAGACTCCTTTAAAACCTTAGACTCTGATATCAAGTTTGTAACAACCCAAAATTGCCTCTCGGGACATCACATGGTGCTTAAGGCTACAAGTAGCCCCAAGCCAACCCTTTGAGCCTATTTCTACTAATAACACTCATTTCAAGATGAAATAATTCAAACACTAGCATAGTCATATCATATGAAAGGGAATATAGAGAAAATGCTAGGTCCAAATGACCAAGGAATATTGGAAACCTCAACACAACCATAATCTGATAACTAGTCTGACAAAGCGTCTACTAATCCATGAACTAGAAAGCCATGGGGACAGGTCCCCAACTGACTCAAAATTAACTGGATATAACAACATAGTCTCTCGAAATATAGAAATGTCTAAATATAGGACCTCAAACCATGAGGACTCACCACTGTAGAAATGTAGATAGATGTCATGCCCTAAAATCCCATGGGGCCGGACTGGCACCCGAAGCCGAGAAGGCCCGGGAGAACCCGTTCAAATACCTGTACTTTCACTTACATGTCACCAAAAATTTGGACAGCACTTTGTTGCATAAAGAAGGATCTAATTACCTGTATCAGCACAACATGCACCAATATATATATATAAAACTTGGCCGTCGGGGCCACCACATATACAGATATAACATCACTATATAAACTTCCATGACTTTACCTTTCCTTATGTCTACAAAGCCTCTAGGATATACATGACATAACTAGGGTCAGGAAAACCCCCGCCCACACATGACTCCTGTACAATAACAAAACATAAGGAACCAACTTGGAAAGCTCCGAAGCAAACTGGAGCTCACCAACAGTAGCTGTATGACCTGGCTCCTACTTGTGCGGTGTATGAGCTGAGGTACCTGTGCCTGCAACATGAAATGCAGGTCCCCGTGGGGGACATCAGTACGAAATATGTACTGAGTATGTAAAGCTGTAGATAATCACATATGATATAGGAGCTCAATAGAAATCAGAAACAAGTGAATAAATCGTAATAGGAGTGGACCACACTTACTAGAACTTGTGACAACCTGTACATTGCATTTATTCAATCACTTTACCTTCGTTCTTATCATCTTTGTAATCATTACTGTACTGTACTGTGACCATTAGGCTGCCTCCAATACATATCAACTGGGATCGACCCATGCTAGGCTTATGCCCCTGGGATACCACCCATAAACACATAAATAGGGATCGACCCATTCTAGACTTATGCCCCTGGGATACCACCGGATAAGAGAGAACTTCCATCACTTAGTTCAATTAATCTTTGAGATTGTTATTTCGGCCGCCACCATATTTTTGATACTTTGAAACAACGATACATCAATAAGAACCAAGTAATAGACCTTCTATACAATAACGACGTAATAAAGACTCATTGGTACATCAACAATGTGTTTCAGGATCATCAATATCACAATAATGAAATAGGAGCCTTTTTGGTATATCAATGAAACATTTTGACACTTTATAGAATGGAAACAACTTCGCTGGTAATGTAGACCAATACATGTTTTTGGACAACCTTGGAATCTTACTTGATGGAACATTGGTATTTTCATGCCAAAGAACATCGTTAGAGTATGTTTTACATACCTCGTTGTAGATTCGGATACCAATTCAACACAACTTCCCGCCTTTACAAATCACTTATCTACAATGAAATGTTTGGCATCTAGTATTAGCAACCCAACACCACAATTCTCTTCCATAATTCCATACAACCAATATTAGCAAAACATTCCTAAAACCAACTTGAACAATAGGTTTATGTGTATATATATATAATCATCATTTCAATACCACATCATCACACCAAATCCCTTCACAATTCAACATAATCCAACATCATTTCCCAATCATCTTTCAACAACAATCAAATAACATACTTCTTATGCTCACATGCATATATATATATATACATATATATATATATAAATAACACCAACATAATTTACATCCATACCATAAAATGGCCCTTTTTGATTTTGAAGTCCTGTTGGCACAAATAAGGGGTTCTTCTCAAAGCCCTCGAGACGGTGAACACAACAACGGAATCAATTTGGATTTTCTACGGTTGAATCACAAGATAATTGGAGTTGAAATTTGGCTAGGGTTTCTTATTCTTCAATACTTGGATGCTAAATGATAGATATGAGGCTAAGTATATGTATATAATGACCAATTTTCGTCCATGAGGTGATGGAAAATGACCATATTGCCCTTAAAATTTAAGTAAATCCGAATCTGTCCATGGTGGACTGTTTTGATAGGCTAAAGTAAATGACCATAACTCTTTGCTCCGATATCGGATTTGGGTGAAATTGGTATCGTTGGATAGATAATTAAAAGGGATTTCATTTCATATAAAGTAGGCCATCCAGTTCGTCCTTTACAAGGAGTTATGATCGTTTGAAGTTGACCCTAAAAATCTGTTTTGAGAGGCTGAAGTAAAACGAGTATAACTCCTTACTCAGATGTTCGATTTGGATGAAACCAATTGCATTAGAAAGAAGACTCTCGGGGATTCTCATCGATATATAGGAGCTCACACATTTCATTTTTTAAAAGGAGTTATGATCGTTTAAAGTCGACCCAAAAAATTGGCATGCCTCAGTAGTTTGTGTGCAGGAAATTTTCCTGCACATTTACTGTTCACAATATCCCGGCCACCGTTTTATAGTTTCGAACGTGATCGATTATATCCGAAACTTATCTTTTTTTGGAAATATTTATATTGTTGGAAAGATTATTCAATAACCTTCGTATGGAACCATCGACGGGCAAATTCCGATATAAATAAAGTCGATTCCTATACACATATAATCAAACTATACACTTGAAACCATCTCAAAATAATCAATACTCATACTTAAACTCATATATACCTAACTTATGATCAATACATATACTCCAACACATATAACCATGGCTAATGTACGTAATTAAGTACGGGGTGCTACAATAGAGGTACTCAGGAATCACTGACGAGGTTGGGACTGAGCACCTGAACCTACATTATAAGATAATGTAGCACATAGACGTATATGTCGATCAAGACTTCAGAATGTACTGAGTATGTGGGGGTGCATGCATTTATATAAAACAACATCAATACTCTTTAATCAAATAATGCATGTAATAAGTAATGACTAACATGGCTTGAATAAGTATAAAACACAAAGCTCATGAATCATGTAAAATGGAACATTTAACACAATCTCGTAAGTCATTATACTTTTAGCTTTGAAATTTGTAATGTTCTCTTATTCTCATTACTCAAGGCTAAAGGGAACTTTAAGTAATACTTTCAACCCATGCATATGTCTCATGGAGAGTAAAATTTCTTTAATGTTCAAGAACTCATAACTCTTTTGAACTCAAATACCTGTTATTCGGAATAATATAATTTTGGAACATACTTGAAGGCATTTCATCCATGTTAGGAAAATACCTCATTTCAAGCTTTAGGGAAACATACTCACATCAAGGGAAAGTATTTTAGTTTTAAAGGAAAATATCTTATCTCAAAGTTTTAGTTTTAAGGGAGATTCTCTTAACCAACACAAACCATGTGAGCTACAAGGTGTCCAACGTTTAGTCCTCCTAAGGAAGAGACCTCATGATGGGGAGAGGCGTCATACTCTTGCCAAGGAGAATAACCTTAATTTTGTGATCACTAATCTCAGCCTCGGGGTCAATATCTCGTCCTTAGGCCCAACAATCATCTCGACTTTAGGCCCAACCTATGGTGGCACGTAGGTTTGGGGTAAGAAACTGTGGTAACTTACCCAACTGGCTGCTAAATACTACTCCCTTTAGTTTATCTCGCTCATCTCATGAAAATCCACTTTAGAATAATCTCATGGTTCAATAAGAACCCAATAATCAAATTTGTAATCTCATATAGTAGAGTGGATTTCAAAACTCAGTGACCATTAGGTCAAAACATTTCTCAACAGTCTCAGAATACTCAAATCATGGCTGTTTATAGCACAATAGTTCATAAAATCTCAAGTCTCAAGTAGGGCTTACTAACCCATAATTCAATGTCAAGTTAGAACTCATCAAAAGCATAATAGATAACATATAGATTCATAACTCAGGTAAAAATTTGGAAATTTCAGCAATTTATGTCAAAATCTCAACATACTCATACACTTCAATGTTTTAAACATTTCAACAATTAACTTCTCAAGGATTAAAATCATGGGGTATAGACCCAGCTGCAATTTCACAAGAAAACATGTAAAAATTATGTCATTAGACTCTCAATTCATGGGAAACATCAGAAACTTACAACCAGTAACAATGGGTGAAAAACCCCAATTCAAGTTCATGTAAAATCTCATAAATCACAGAAAATTGTAGTTTAAATATGCCTTTGGGCACAAGGGTGAAAGGATTATCCTTGTTCAAAACCTCACATACCTTAGATTATGAAATTAGATGAACAAGCTTGCTTCAAACTCTTCTTCTTACTCTTGAGAAAGGGTTCTTACAACCCTTGAACTAGGGGAACTTAAATATCAACTCAATTTAGAATATCTATGGTGGATTTTTGAGATTCTTAGAAGAGGTTTTTGATACTTAGGGTTTTTGTTGAGATAAAACTTGAGAAAAACTTCATAGAATTCTTGTAAATGACTTTAATTTAGTGTTTGCACGGTTTAAGAGGCTTGGAAAAAGTCCAAAGTGCCCTTTTTAACATCTGTACGAAGCTGAAAAATTAAACTGGGAACTCGATTTTATGGGCCACTGCAATGCGCCACTATCGCGGTGGCTCACTGGAAATTGACAGATGGGAATATGGTAGTCACCGCGACACGAAGCCATTGCGTTGTCCCACTGGTTGGGACCTGGAACTTCAGCACGACGCATCACAATTGCGCTAGGCCACTGGAAATTGACTATTGAGAAATTGGGGTCCTCCGTGGTGTGCCACTATCGCAGAGTTCCACTGGAATTTGACAATTTTCAAATAGACCCTCTTTGCGATGCGCCAAGCACTAAAATGATGTTATTTTAAGACTAGGACTTAAATTAGCCATAACTTCTTACCCAGGTATCGGATTTGGTCGAATCTTATATCGATGGAAAGCTTATCAAATTTCTCATGTGATAAAAAGTCGAAATTAGGGAAATTCTATATGGTTAAAACGATACTCTCCTATGAAGTCACTTCTCAATCTTTTAATGCTAGAATCAGGCCTTACTTGACACACTCTAATGCTCATTCTACGAGAGAATTTTTTTGCAAGGTCTTACAATATCTCCCCCTTGGAAACATTCGTCCTTGAATGTCGCTAGTTAGACTAAGAACACAGGAAAAACTTAGTACTCAAAGTCGAAGCAAGTTGCTAAACCGAGCTCAAAATCTCTCTAAACTCTTGAATGCCTCGGAAATTGCAAGAACTCATACAAAGATAGATGCATATAGTTGAACTTTAGATTAGAAAGGCTGAATTAAGGAAGAATTATACCTTCGGATTAATCTGAATTTGCGGAAAAGAGGTGCGGGTACTTGGCTCGCATGTCTGCTTCTGCCTCCCAAGTAGCACCCTCAATAGTTTGGTTCCACCACAAAAACATTGATCAAGGGAACTTCTTTGTTCCTTAGTCTACGGATCTAAAAATCTAAGATCTCAATAGGAATCTCATCGAAGGAAAGACTGTTCTGAATATCAGTATTCTCTGAAGGATCTACTACAATGGAATCACCAATATGTTTCTTAAGCATAGAGACATGAAAAATAGGATGAACAGCTGACAACTCTGTAGGCAACTCAACCTCATAGGCCACCTTACCAACACGGCTCAAGACTCTATACAGGCCAACATAACGGGGACTAAGCTTCCTCTTTTTACCAAACCTTTTCACCCCTTTCATGGGTGAAATCTTCAAGTATACCAAATCACCCACTTCAAACTTAAGATCTCTTCTCCTCACATCATCATAAGACCTTTGACGACTCTGGGCAATCTTCAATCTCTCTCTAATCAACTTAACTTTCTCCATAGATTCAAACACTGCATTATGCCCAGTTACGGAAGCTTCGCCCACTTTAAACCAACATATTGTTGATCTAGATCTCTTACCGTACAAGACCTCAAATGGTGCCATCCCGATGCTAGCTTGGTAACTATTGTTATAGGTGAACTCTATCAATGGCAAATGCTCATCCTAACTTCCTTTGAAGAGCACACGCCCTCAACATGTCTTCTATGGTCTGAATAGTCCTCTCAGCCTGACCATCTGTCTACGAATGAAAAGTGAAAAACAAAAGAACTTAGGCACCAAGACCCTACTGAAACGCCCTCCAAAACTGAGAAGTACATAAAGTACCCCTATCCGAAATGATAGATGAGGGAACTCCGTGCAACCTGACTAACTTCCGGATATACAATCTAGCATAATCCTCAGCAGTATAAGTTGTATGCACGGGCAAGAAGTGCACGGACTTAGTCAGCGTATCTATAACAACCCAAATAGAATCATGATGACAATGCGAAAGAGGTAACCCTGTCATAAAGTCTATATTCACCACCTCTTACTTCCAAGTGGGTATACCAAACTCTTGAATCACACCACCAGGTCTTTGGTGCTCTACCTTAACCTGTTGGCTCGTTGCACACTTTGCTACAAACTTATCTATATCTTTCTTCATACCATTCCACCAAAAATTTTCTCGCAAGTCGTGGTACATCTTGGTAGTGCTGGGATAAATAGAATACCGCGTGCTATGCGCTTCAGCATAATCCTCTACATCAGATCATCAACACACGGAACGCATAATCTAACCTGCAATCTCAACACTCTATCTCTCCCTTGGTAGAAAACCTCTACCTTTTGGTCCTTAACTACCTCCTTCAGTCTGGCCAAACTAGGATCTCTATCTTGTTTCTCCTTCACTTCCAAAACTAAAGAGGATTCGGAACTACTTTGCACCAAAGTACTCCTGTCAGCTGAATCAAGCAACCTAACACCCAATCTAGCCATAAAATGAACCTCACGAGCTAACTCTTTCTTACACCCCTCTACATGAGCAACACTACCCATAGGCAATCTGCTAAGGGTATTCGCCACTGCATTGGCCTTGCTCGGGTGATACAATATACTTATATCATAGCCTTTTAACAACTCTAACCACCCCCTCTGCATAAGATTCAACTTCCTCTGAGTAAGCATATACTGCAAACTCTTATGATTAGTTAACACGTAAACATGAACTCCATAAAGATAGTATCTCCATATTTTCAAAGCAAAGACCACAACAGCTAACTCAAGATCATGGGTCGGGTAATTCTTCTCATACGGATTTAACTGTCTAGAGGCATAGGCTATAAGCTTACCTTTTTGCATCAACACATAATCCAAACCAACTCTAGAGGCATCACAATACACCACAAAACCATCTGTACCATCAAGAAAAGTCAACACAGGAGCTGAAGTAAGTCGATTCTTCATCTCCTAAAAACTCTTCTCACAGGAATCTGACCAATGGAACTTAGCTTTATTTTAGGTCAACCGGGTCATGGGAGACACAATAGAGGAGAAACATTCAACCAAGCGGCAGTAGTAGCCAGCTAGACCCAAGAAACTTCTAATGTTAGACGGAGAGATAAGTCTAGGCCAATTTCTTACAGTTTTTGTCTTTTGGAGATCAACTCTAATACCTTCAGCTGAAACAATATGACACAGAAAGGCTACAGACCTTAGTCAAAATTCACACTTACTAAATTTAGCGGACAACTGGTGATCTCTGAGGATTTGCAAGACAATTCTAAGATGATTCGCATGGTAATTCTCATTACGAGAATACATAAGGATATCATCTATGAAAATAATGACAAACATATCGAGATATTGCTTGAACACTGAATTCATGAGGTCCACGAAAGCGGCTGGGGCATTGGTTAGCCCAAAAGACATGACTAGAAACTCAAAGTGACTATAGCGGGTTTGGAAGGTTGTCCTTGGAATATCACACTCCCTCACTTTAAGTTGATGATAGCCGGATCTAAGGTCTATCTTTGAGAAATAACTTACACCATGCAACTAGTCAAAAAAGTCATCAATTCTTGGAAGAGGATATTTATTTTTGACTGTGACCTTGTTAAGTTGATGATAGTCAATGCACATACCCAAAGAATCGTCTTTCTTTCATATGAACAAAATAAGTGGGCCCCAAGGAGAAATAATGGGCCTTATGAAACCTTTGTCTAAAAGATCTTTGAGTTGCTCTTTCAACTCCTTAAGCTCCGAAGGTGCCATACTGGCGGAATAGAAATGGGACGAGTGTCAGGAAGAAGGTCAATCCTAAATTCTATCTCCCTATCGGGAGGTATCCCTGGGAGATCTTCCAGAAAAACATCAGGAAAGTCATTAACAATGTTGACTGACCGAATAGTTGGAGCCTCGGACTTAGTGTCTTTGACTCTATCTAAGTGATAGATGCAACCTTTGAATATTTTCTTTCTGTCTTTGAGATAGGAGATAAAATGACTCTTGGGAGATACCGAAATCTCGGATCACTCAAAAGCTAGTTCATAGGAAACAAAAACTTGAACACATGGGTATGACAGTTTACAGACGCATAACAAGAATGAAGCCAATCCATACACAAAATAAGGTCAAAATCAACCATGTCTCACTCTATCAAATTTGTAAGTATGACTCTATGAAGAACAGTAACAGGACAATCTTTATACGTTTGTTTAGCAACAAATGACTTCTCTACTGGTGTGGAGACTAGCAAAGGCTTAGGAATTATTTCGGGACTCATTTTAAAATTCAAAGCCACAAGTGGGGTCACATAGGAGAGACTTGACCCAGGGTCCAACAACACATAAACATCAAAACAAATGACGTGGAGCATACCAGTAACAAAATCAAGAGATTCCTCTTGTTCCTGAAGGGATAGTAAGGCATAGAATATGTTCTAGCACTGACCGCCAGTAGTGCTAGATGAAGTGCCCTGAGCAGGGGCAGGACGGGGTACAGGAGCTGGTGCACAAGTAGCCGGTGCCTGAGGTCAGGCATCTTTGTTCCCCTGTCTAGCATGAGGATAATCTCTAAGTTTGTTGCCCTTCTTGCCACAACCAAAACAACCCCTTTGATCTATGAAACTCTCACCAGGATGTTCCCTACCATACTTAGCACAAGGAGGATAATGGGGCCTGTTACCAAAACTGTTCTGCGACCTAAACATAAAATATCTTCCCTCTTACTCCTGCCTTCTTCTAGGCATGGGAGCACTAGCTGATAAAGGCACTGGCATAGATGGAAACCTCTAAAACTGAGGGTGGTTCCCTCCATGAAACCTAGGCTGGCTATATTTATGCTACTCAGATCTAGCCCTCTAGTTACCTCTTACTTTGTCTCTCTCTCTAATCTTAAATGCCTTTATCTGTTTTGCATGCATCATCAACCTAGACAGATCCATATCTCTATGAAGTATCTCAATCCTGCACTCTTTCAGCACTAAACCAGAAACACCTGTCACAAACATACTCACACTAGCTCGGGTATCAGAAATTAAATCTGGAGCATACGTGGCCAACTGGTTGAACTTCAAGCAGTACTCCTTAACAGTCATAGAGCCCTACCTTTAATTCATAAACTCCTCAATCTTTGTTTCTCTCATCTCAAGCGGAAAGAACTTGTCCAAGAATGCATCTTGGAACACCTGCCAAGTCATAGAAGTAGAATCCTCACCTCTACCCTTCCTCCATGATACAACCCAGTCATAAGCTATGTTCTTCAACCTGTAAGACGCCAACTCAACACTTTCTTCCTCAGAAACATGCATCAATGGTGTGATATTTCTCACCTTCTCAAGGTACAACTGTGGGTCCTCACCTGCCTTGGACCCATAAAACTCTGGAGGATTCATCCGCATGAAATCATGGATTCTAGCCACGGCTACATCACCTCCCTGCTATAAGCAACTGCGGCCTGGTTATTGGCCCGAACATTAGCGATGACTGCTTGGGCTAATTCCTGAAAGGCCGCCCGAAACTCAGCATGAGACACCATCTCATTCAAAGGATCAACAGGTGGGCGTTGCTCTTCGGAGAGGCATTTTTTGAAAATAGAAGAGCACAAATTATTAGACGAGAGGGACAGTTATAGGCACATTAGAATCTAAAAGAAGAAACAACTTTTTCCTAAAACGTCTTATAGCCTCCTGCTCATAGATATGGCGCGCTACACACCAATGATCAAGAATCTACTCAACGCAGCTTGTCAGACTCCCTAGGACTCCTTTAAAATCTTAGGTTCTGATACCAAGTTTGTAACGACCCAAAATTACCTCCTGGTACGTCACACGGTGCTTAAGGCTACAAGTAGCTCCAAGCTAACCCTTTGAGCCTTTTTCTACTAATAACTCTCATTTCAAGATAAAATAATTCAAACACTAGCATAGTCATATCATATGAAAGGAAATACATTGAAAATGCTCGGTCCAAATAACTCAAAATGAACTGGAAATAACAACATAGTCTCTCAAAATATGGAAATGTCTGAATATAGGTCCTCGAACCAAAAAGACACACCACTGTAGGAATGTAGATAGAGGTACTCGAGAATCACTAACGAGGTTAGGACTAAGCACCTGAACCTACATTATAAGACAATAGAGCACATAGACGTATATGTGGATCAGCACTTGAGAATGTACTGAGTATGTGGGAGTGCATGCATTTATATAAAACAACATCAATACTCTCTAATCAAATCATGCATGTAATAAGTAATGACTCACATGGCTTAAATAAGTATAAAACACAAAGCTCATGAATCATGTAAAATGGAACATGTAACACAATCTCGTGAGTCATTATACTTTTAGCTTTGAAATTTGTACTCTTCTCTTATTCTCATTACTCAAGGCTAAAGGGAACTTTAAGCAATACTTTCAACTCATGAATATGTATAATGGAGAGTAAAACTTCTTTAATGTTCAAGAACTCATAACTCTTTTGAACTCAAATACTTGGAATTCGGAATCATATAACTTTGGAACATACTTGAAGGCATTTCATTCACGTTAGGAAAATACCTCATTTCAAGCTTTAGGAAAAGATACTCATATCAAGGGAAAGTATTTTAGTTTTAAAGGAAAATATCTTATCTCAAAGCTTTAGTTTTAAGGGAGATTCTCTTAACCGACATAAACCATGCGAGGTACATGGAGTCCAACGTTTTTCCGTCCTAAGGAAGAGACCTCACGTTGGAAGAGGCGTCATACTCTTGCCAAGGAGTATAATCTTAATTCAGTGATCACTTATCTCGGACTCGGGCCCAATATCTTGAGCTTAGGCCCAACCTACGGTGGCACATAGTTCTAGGGTAAGAAACCATGGTAACTTACCCAACTCGGTGCTAAATACTACTCCCTTTAGTTTATCTCGCTCATCTCATTAAAATCCACTTTAGAATAATCTCATGGTTCAATAAGAACCCAATAATCAAATCTGTAATCTCATATAGTAGAGTGGATTTCAAAACTCAGTGACCATTAGGTCAAAACATTTCTCAACAGTCTCAGAATACTCAAATCATGGCTGTTTATAGCACAATAGTTCATAAAAACTCAAGTCTCAAGTAGGGCTTACTAACCCATAAATCAATGTCAAATTAGAACTCATCAAAAGCATAATTGATAACATATAGATTCATAACTCATGTAAAAATTTGGAAATTTCAGCAATTTATCTCAAAATCTCAACATACTCATACACTTCAATGTTTTAAATATTTCAACAATTAACTTCTCAAGGATTAAAATCATGGGGTATAGACCCAACTGTAATTTCACAAGAAAACATGTAAAAATTATGTCATTAGACTCTCAATTCATGGAAAACATCAAAAACTAGTAACCAATAACAATGGGTGAAAACCCCCAATTCAATTTCATGTAAAATCTCATAAATCGCAGAAAATTGTAGTTTAAATAAGCCTTTGGGCACAAGGGTGAAAGGATTACCCTTGTTCAAAACTCCGCATACCTTAAATTATGAAATTGGATGAACAAGCTTGCTTCAAACTCTTCTTCTTACTCTTGAGAGAGGGTTCTTGCAACCCTTGAACTTGGGGAACTTAAATCTCAACTCAATTTGGAATATCTATGGTGGATTCTTGAGATTCTTGGAAGAGGTTTTGGACTTAGGGTTTTTTTTGAGAAAAACTTCTTAGAATGCTTGTACATGACTTTAATTTGGTGTTTGCATAGTTTAAAAGGCTTGGAAAAAGTCCAAAGTGACCTTTTTAACTTCTATACGAAGCTGGAAAAATTATAATGGGAACCCGATTTTATGGGCCACCGTGATGCGCCACCATCGCGGTGGCTCACTGGAAATTGACAAATATGAATCTTGTAGTCACCGCAACGCGGAGCCATCGCGTTGTCCCACTGGTTGGGACCTGAAAATTCAGCGCGATGCGTCACAATCGCGCTAGGCCACTGGAAATTGACTATTGAGAAATTGAGGTCCTCCGCGATGCGCCACTATCGAGGAGTTCCACTGGAATTTGAAAATTGTCAAATAGACCCTCTCCGTGACGCGCCAAGCACTAAAATGACGCTATTTTACGACTAGGACTTAAGTTAGCCATAACTTCTTACCCGGGTATCAAATTTGGGCGAATCTTATATCGACAGAAAGCTTATCAAATTTCCTATGTGATAAAAAGTCAAAATTAGGGAAATTCTATATGGTTAACATGATTCTTACTTAAGAAGTTACTTCTCAATATTTTAGGGCCGGAATCACGTCTCACTTGACACGCCCTAAGACTCATTCTATGAGAGAATTTTTTTGCGGGGTCTTACAACATTGCACATGCACCAACTCTCCTAAAGTTTGAAATTTGGAAGAAATTTGCGGATATGCAAAACACATCTCACGTGTACATGTAATTTTTCCCCAATGAAAGAAATATGAACGGAATGACATTTTATAACAAATAATTCATACAAAGTAATAGTAAATTAATAGTTTATATCACATAAACATGATAAACACATAAAGTAAATAAGGTAAAATAAAAAGATATTAGAAAACCATAATTATTAACCTAAGTTTTTATGGCTAATAATCTAATAATTCCCCGTGAAGCCGCTAAAATGTTATACCCCATTTTAACACGGGTCAAATTGAGGTACAACATATTGAAAAAAACTTCTAATTAAATTAAAGAAGTTGCCACCCAATTATTTATACGGTGAATTAGGACACCTATTATATAAACTATGTGATTAAAAGAAAATAAAGACTTTATTTTAAGGTCTATTTAAAAGATTCTTGAAAAGGGTACTAATTATCTTAAAGGGAAGGGGTTAAGCACCCTAAAGGATCCGTTAATTACGGTTAATCGGCCAAACTTAGATTAGATGAAGAAATCAAATTGAATTAAGAAAAGATATAATCTTAGTTATAAAGAATATATCTTATTAAAGTAAAACATGCTAATTATTTATAAGACAAAGATTAGAAAACTTTCAAAAGTTTCACTCGCTTTTCAAAATTATCAAAATAACTTCTAAAAATAATGCAACCTTATTATTGTCGAAAGATATTATTTCTAATCATTTCTCTTAAAAGATATACAAGGCTTTTATATGTAATTTAAAAAAGGTTAGCTAAGAAACTTCACATTTTTTATTCTTTAAAAAGACAAAACTTTTACTTCCTTTAAATCAAATTGTATTAAAATAGATTAATTATCCTACACTAAATGAATAGCTAAAACTATAGTTGTTTAAATCTACAATAACTTAAGAATTTATTTTTTATTATGAAAAGACTCATCTAATATATATTTTTTTTTGAAATCCTTAAAAAAAAACCTGCGGAATCAAATTGGCAAAATTACAAAATTTTATTTATGAGAAAAGGGATTTTATTTACGATATCTAAAATAACTAAAATCGATTTTCAAGTCTAGCGATAACAAATTCGTCTACCGTGAAACTTATATTTTTATTAATCCGATATTAGTAATTAGTGACAAACTATCTCAATTGTACAGATAAAGCTACTATTTCATATTATAGCATAAAGGGTTCTGACAACTCAGACCAACTATTCTAAAAGGTATATCTTTAACCTACCAAATTCTAAGCCTTTTAACAATATATACTAAATGTCAAAGCCTAGTGATTATGCTAAGTTTAAAATCTAAAAGGTAGAAAGAAAATAATTAAATTTGCTACAATATTTAAAGATTCACTCTAATTCGGATAAGAACATATAAAACACAATTTAAATAATAGTGTCAAATGTTAAATGAAAATTATAACAGGTATCTACGAAGGAAGAAAGCTTGAAAGAGGAAAAGAGGCACTAGACTGTCAGTGTAAAATATGAAATACAATATTTGTTTGCTTCTCTGATTTGGACAGAATTGGAGTTAAGCCTCGCGAGACTCCAAATGCGCTCCCGAGTGCACATGTGAAATAAAAAGAAAATGAAAGTATTAGAGAGATAAAAAATCTCGATAAAGGAAGGATAAATTAGAAACAATTATGCACAACAGTATGCTAATGCAAGGACATTTAAAACTCCTAGAGACATATACGGAAAGATTTAACTTTGACAAAATGTTATACCAAGAATAATAGTTGTGGCTGAACATTGGTATAGTTGCTAAGTTTGATAAAGAAATTACATCTACCTTGAACACAATACATATAATTCTATACATATAGATGCTGAGAATACCAATGTCTTGTGCACACTTTTACATTAGATGGTCTATTCGGAATCTCACAATATAGAAAACCTAAGTCCAAGCAAAATAATTTACCAAAGTTGAAAACATAAAGAGTTTACTGACTACACTTAGCACAAGAAAAGGTCAATGTGTCTACGTAAAAATGGGCATTTGGTTTTGCAAGCTTTTGACGATGTCTTAACAAATAAATACTTTCTTAGTATCCTACGTGTATTTAAATACTCCGGTCACTTCTTGAACAAAAATTAAACTTAGGAGTTCCATTAAAATGGACATTTTTGATAAAGCTACAACAATCACAAAATTATTTCATCACTAATTACCGGTCTTAATCATAGCATGGAAGACATTTCAAATCTCCAAAATAACAAAATAAGATCACGGGACAACAACAACATATCCAATGGAGTCTTAGAAAAAATAAATAATTCATACAAAGATGAATATGAGGCAATCTTACTAAAACAAGAACAAAGCAGTGAGGGAGAGCACAAAAAAATTACTTTAATCACAACACAATAACTTACATATTGGACTTAATCAAAAAACTCCTTTAAATAACATTAATTCTTCTCAACCATTTTTAGAGAGGTAAAAGCCCCAACTTGTTTACCTTAGTTTGAGAGCCTAAACTCGTGTCTTTATTTAACCTAATTACCAATAAAAATAAGGGCAGAATCTTTTGACTCAACATAAGTTGTTGGTGATGGACTTGGTATTCAATAAGGACAGAAAAAAGAGAAGTGCGGAGGCTTAACCTAGGATTAAGTGGGGTAGCTTGACTGCTTGGGAGAGTAGAGGGGATATGGATAGTATGTGAGATATGACTACCAGTTGCATTAGGGAGACTACTACAGAGGTGTTGGGTGTCTCGAGAGGTTGATCTGGTAAGCATCGAGAGGACTGGTGGTGGAATGAAGAGGTTAAGAGGAAGGTAGATTCTAAGAAGGTGGCTTATTCTAAGTTGGTTGTGATCAAGGATGATGAGGAGAGAAGAACGGATACGGAGAAGTATAAGATAGCTAGAAGAGAGGCTAATTTAGCAGTTACGACGGCTATGACAATAGCTTTTGAGAGCTTGTATGCAGCGGGGATAAGAAGTTGTATAGTCTCACCAAGGCTAGGGATCAGAGGGGTAATGAACTTGACCAAGTGAATTGCATCAAGGGAGATAATGGTAAAGTGTTGGTTGAGGATGCCCTCATTTGGAAGAGGTGGCAGTACTATTTTTATACACTTTTGAACAAAGAGGGGGACAAAGGTTTCGTGTTGGTGGATTTGGAGAAATCTAAGAAGTATCGTAATTATGGTTATATAAGCATATAAAAGTTGAGGAGGTCAAGGGGGCTATTCTTAGGATGCATCGGGGTAGGGTGACGGGGCCAAAGAATATTCAAGTTAATTTTTGGAAGAGCACTAGCGGGGCAAGTTTGTTTATCATCATTTTTAGGGCGGCGAAGATGCCTGGAGTGTGGAGGTAGAGTACGATAATTCCATTATATAAGAAAAAAGAAGACATCCAGAGTCGTAATAACTATAGAGATATTAAGTTATTGAGTCATACTATGAAGGTTTGTAAAAACATGGTAGAGTTGAGGATGAGAAGAATCGTGACTAACTCTGAGAATCAATTTAGTTTCATGTCAGTTCACTCAACTAATGAGGCCATTCACCTTCTGAGAAGATTAATGGAGCAATTTTGGGAGAGGAAGGAGGACTTGCACATGGTGTTTATTGATTTTTAGAAGGCATATGACAGAGTTCTTAGAGAGATTCTGTAGAGGTGCTTGGAGGCTAAAAGGGTGTCAGAGGCATACACTAGGTCAATTCAGGACATGTATGATGGCGCGAAGACTTGAGTGAGGATGGTAGGTGGTGATTCAGAGCACTTTTTGATTTTGATAGGGTTGAACCAGGGACCAACTCTTAGCCCTTTTTTATCTATGTTTGTGATGGATGTTTTGATGTGACATATTCAAGGGAAGGTTTCTTATGTATGTTATTTGTGGATGATGTGGTACTAATTGATGATACTCAGGAGGAGTTAATAATAAATTTAAGATTTAGAGACAAACCCTTAAGTCTAAAGGATTTCTATTAACAGGACCAAGATTTAGTACTTGGAATGTAAGTTTAGTGATGTGTCACAAGAGGATGACGTGGTTGTGATGCTGGACTCCCAGGCCATTAAGAAAAGGGAGAGTTTTAAGTATTAGGGGTCTATGATTCACGACAATAGTGAGATTGACGAGGATGTCACGCATCGTATTAGGGCAGGGTGGTTGAAATAGAGGCTGGCTTCAGGATTTTTTATGATAAGAAGGTGCCCCTGAAGCTTAAATATAAGTTCTACATAGTGGCAGTCTGATCAACTATGTTGTATGGAGCGTAGTGTTGGCCAGTTAGAACTCCTACATCCAAAAGTTGAAGGTGGCAGAGATGGGGATGTTGTGATGGATCTGTGGCCATACCAGGAAGGATAGTGTAAGGAATGATATTATTCGAGAGAAGGTGAAAAAGGCTTTGATGGAGGACCAAATATGAGAAAGGAGGTTATGTTGGTTCGGGTATGTGATGAGGAGGGCATCTGATTCAGTGTGAAGATGTGAGACAATGGCTATGGATAGTTTTACCCTAGGTAGAGATAGGCCGAAGAAATATTAGAGGGAGGTCATTAGGCATGATATGGAGCAATTGCAGCATATGGAGGACATGATCCTTGATAGAAAGGTTTGGATAATGCGGATTAGGGTAAACGGTTAGGGCATGGGATTGCATTGATAACAGTAGGGAAGTGTTCTTTATTTGTGTCTGAAGTTTCTTGTTCATGGTGTGGAGGGTTGTCTATGGTTTTTAATAGATAGCTTTTAGTATTAACTTGTGGCTGTAGTATTATCTAATGGTTTGTCGTGGTAGTTTATTTTGCATACTGTACTAGTTTAAACGCATTTGTGTTTTTGTATTTGTTATACTGTTATCGGTCCTCTCTACTTTACCTGAGGTAGTGGTATGGTCTGCGTACACTCTACTCTCCCCAGACCCCACTAGATGGGAATTCACTGGGTATGTTGTTGTTGTACCGATGAAAACAAGATGGTACAGGCTTAGCCATAGAAAAAGTAGTTCAAACTTGTTAAAAAATTCCTTCACATTGAGTTTTCAAGCTTCTCTAATTATTTTAAATACTCAAGTTAATGCTTTTATGAAATCTGACAAAAAATAGAGAATTTCAAACATGTGATGAACCATATTTAAATAAAAAGTTTCAAGATCGTGTAATCTCCTTTCATACTAAAATAAGCACATTGCAGGATGACTTTCTAAACTAACTTAAGTTCAATTCACCTATCTTTCAACAATGAATACATGGAGTAGTTGAAAATAATAATTAGTGATGCCCTTTATCATTCTAATGCTATTACAAGTATCAATAGGTTGGTTCATAGTTAGAGAATTGCAACATAACACATATGCTATTGGAACTACCAAAAGAAAGTTACCACAGCAAGTTAGATTGCTAGATTTTTCTTAAAAAAACTTTAGCAAATGGAGAGCTACCAAAAAGTTTCAGAATATATATCCATGACATGGAAAAGGATCAGCCTATCAATAAAACAAAAGACGTAGAAATCGAACAAGACCGAGAGAAGAGTACGAATAACCAGAAATCGAGTAGCCTTTCATTACCTGTTAAAGGTATAAAGATCAAAGGAAATATTCATAACGTGGAATATGATCAATAGAGAAAAATTCTGTAACGAAGGTGTATAGTAAACTGATATGTGTCCTAACCTTTTAAAAATTCCTTTCCATAACAAAAAGAGCTTGTTGGGATCGTTCAAACATACAAACTTAACATATACATAGTAATTAATTATTATCACATTAAAGCATCCGAACCGAGGTCAAAATAACCTCAAACAGTCCACTTGAACATATACAAGAATATTTAAAGCTTCATGAAATTTGTTTCGAGATCATTGGAGAGTTTGAATAATCTACTAACCTACTGTCAAGTATGTACAAAACACAACGATGCAAGAACTACCCCTTCAAGTTCACATTCGCGGCCAGCAAAACAAAGCGTCCAATTCCATAAAAACAAACCTCATACGTTTTTATTTAAGATAGAGCTCACTAACACATAATCTAATGCGAAATATAAATAAATGACGAGAAAAACTATCTTTATTTCATGTATTCGCACCAAAATCAAACATCCTAAAGCGACAAATATCCATACTCAACACACAGTTAAGAACTTACAAACTACGTACAATGTAGTCAAGATAGGATAGAGTTTACCTTGTGTGGGGCAGCGACCTAAGTCTTTTTTGTTAGAGACTAAAATTCAAACTCGAACTCGAACTCAAACTAGCGCCTGAACTTGGAAAGAGGATGAGAGTAATAGTATACTGATCTTTTAATGCTAATTTTTATAGATTTTCTTGGTGATACTTGATGATAAAATAGGAGCTTAAAGGCTCCTTTTATAGCAGAATTGGAGGGGCTTTGTAACAGCTCTCAACAGAGGCTCCAAGAATTCAAATTTTGAATTCTTGGAAAACCCAAATATCAGAGAGAAAAAAGAGGATCAAATTGAAAGAAGAGAAAGCCTAAATTTAGATTGATGCGAGGGGGGGAAATGATGGATTGGCAGGCACAAGCTCAGATCCATCGGATCATAAGGATTACAACCTCAAATCTGATGGTTCTTCACTATCTTTCTCTTTTCAGAAGTAGTAGTGGACATGGAGTGCTTCGGGGTCTGATTTGAGCAAGAAAAGCTGATGGTGAAGGGATATAAAGCTGATGGAAAAACTGTGAAATTGATAGATGTGGGTTGAAAGGTGAAGGAGAAAGTGAAAGACCACCTGAATTGCTATTATTAGATGGCCTGAGCGATTTGGTGTTTTCATATTCATAGAGGAGAGAAAGGAAAGTGTCTACATTTTTGGTTGAGTTCTGGTTAGAGACAAACGTGATATTGAGATAGGAGAAAGATGAGGGTTTAATTGGGGTTTGGGCTTGGTCAAGGTTTAGGTGGGCCTATAATTGGCTAATATTTGGAGGGAGGCCTGAAATTGGATCAGTGGGCTGTTGTTTTGTTATGTTTTTTAAGGGTTGAAATTAATTAAGAAAATTGGCCCAAATGGATAAGTTAATTAATCTAATTCTTCCAAACCTATTTCACTCGACTAATTCAACAATACTTATTTTTTTCTAATTAATTTTTCTGAACGTATACACACACATATATATATACATATATATATATAAATTCACACATATAGGTATGTATACAAATGTGCATGATTTTAATCATGTACATATGCTATATTTTAAATTCGTTTAGCTATAGTTCGTAAGTAAATAAAAAAAAATAGAGTAAATTTGCAGAAAATATAATAATATAGCAAGGATTATGTTAATACACTAATATATATTTAATTATTCATTTTAGAAAAACTAGTGAAATAATTATTTACAATATATTTATTTATTTATTCCTGAGCAAATTTATAATGTATGCTATTAGTATTTTAATAGTAAATATAAGAAAAATATCATTTTCAAACTGTTAAAGATAAAAATAGGTAAATATATTACGAAAAGATTCAAGAATTCTAAGCATCAAAAACTTAATTTATGAAAAAGGAGAGCTAAATTTGGGTGTCAATAACTAGATATTAAGAACTTTAATGTTTCTTTTTATTATGATTTTCTAAAAGGAGTTTTGGATATGTTTACTATCTATACTCATTTTTTCTCAATTATGAAAAAATTAATTGACGAATCCAAAACAAGGGAAATATTCAACATAAGATAATCATTGACAATCCAGTAAAGTGGGCATACATATATTCTTGTTATTTTCAAAATTGTGGGCCACTAATGATTATGTCTTTGAATATATAATTGGTTTTTATGTCATTGATTGAGGGTAGAATGGTGGATTTAAATTTTAACGCACCAAAAGGGTAAGACATCCTATTATAGTCTCAATGCATTAAGATAATAAGATATTAGATTCAAGTTTCATTGATTTATTACCTAAGATACCTTTATAATAAGACGATGAGTTTGAATATCAATGCACATTATTGCTAATATAATGATGGCTAAGGTAAAATAATATATTTTTTGGTGAAAAGACATGAAATTTTTTTCATTGAATACGCTTCATTTCGTGAAGTGAATGTGATAAGAATGCAAAATATGTGTAAAGGAAGTCAAGTGATTGAATTTATAAATATAAGAATGGAGGGACAATATGATAATAATCATCAAAAGTGATAATATTTTCACATGCTTATTATGATTATAAGATATGTTAGAGAAATGTGTGCCTCTATTTACTCCTGAAGTAGCAATATCTTAAAGAGGTGTATAAGCTATCATAATTTGATATGCTTAAGGCATGATTATATTTCATTTTTGGAAAATAAAAATTTTGATTGTTATAAATAGAATTCTATACCCTGAGGGTGAATGTGATTGTATTTATTAAAGCTCATAAATTTGAATGTGTTGTTGATTGTAAAGACATCACAACCCACCTCTAGAAGAGGTAGGAAAATGAGAAAATTGAATATCTCTAAGTTACTCTGGTAAGAAACATAAATGTGAAAAGTTATCCGAGCATGATGAGATCACATGCCATAATAAACTAGAAGTTTATTGATACTAAAGCAAAAAGTCACAAGTCATGATAAACTTGGTGTTTATTAGTATAAAAGTTCATCAGTTGTCATAAATGATTGCGACATTCTAAAGATATGCATATTGAGCATTGGACATATATAGAAGATATATAAGATTCTTCATAAATTATATATATTGTTTGTTCTCATGATAAGTTGATTACACCATCTAATATTCGGATTGAATTACCAAATTCTGAAAAGTATAAAAGTTGAATAAGGGATCGTTCACTTGGCATGTGATACATGAATAGATGCATCAATAAGGTAACCACATATACATATATTGTCAACATACAGTTTGATATTTGCAAAGTTGCTTGCGCAATATAAAGTGAGTTGAGTATAATTTTCAGATTGTGCAATCAAGATATTAATGTTGACTTATATCAAAGCTGATTTGGTGTTGAATGCCTCTTCTAAATAGTTTAATAATTGCTTATGAGAACAAATATTTATGTGCTGGTCTGAATAATAATATATCACATACAATATGCTTTAGACCAAAAAAAATATTATCAATTTCTCTCTCAATTGGTCAAGGTTCAGGAACAAAATATTTTTATCTAATAGTTTTTTATGTGTGATATATGATTAATGAATATACCAAGATATAGAAAGATGAATTTTCGAAAGTAAATTGAGATGTATGTTAGTTTTTCTAGCATAAAGAGGATATAATAAATAGCTAAAAATTATTGCGAATTATCATCAATATGATCCTCATTCAAAGCATACATTCAAGTTAAATGCTACGAACATTTGCTAACCCTAAGTTGATTTCATGTTTATGTCACAACTCAAATCAGGGCCTAGCTATGACGGTTATCTCAAGTCCACCGAGGACCATAAACCACACCTTTTTCCTAGACAAATAGAACATAAAACATCTAACAACAATTGAATTATAAACATATAATAAGATAGAAAGTATTAAGGTTCAAAGACATCTAAGAGTGTCAACGTCAATACCCAATTCATAGTAATATCCAGAAAGCCTCTATATCAGAAAATAACCTACGTCGGCACATGCCCCCAACCCTGACAATGACAATATAAATATAAAGTCTTACATTCTAATTTAAGGAAGAAAAACTGATGGAATGATCAAGTCTTCTAGAGAATGAAAGCTCACCACTTCACTGCAATGGCCGACTCTGATATCACCTATCACTGCATAAGAAAGTGGAAGTGCCTTCGGACCCGGTAACACATAGAGATACAACATCCGAAGATGGTTAGTGGGATGAGAACTAGCATTCAACTCAAGTTAAGGGTAAAATAATATCAGTCAAAAGTCCAATTCCAAACTTACTATACATGTTCATATATATGCATACATATATATAATAGATTCTAGGGTAGGGAACAAGGTTTAGCATGATAGTAAAACATTATCCTGGACTATGTAGCTCAATTGTCATAAACAGGCATCCATGGGTTATATGGGTTCATCTTCCACTGATGAAAGGGCCCCAGTACAAGTTTCTTCAGACCCTGCATCACATGGGGATATAGTATTTGGAGACAATTAATGAACTTAGCACTAGCATGCAACTTAAGGTAAAGGTAAAATAATGTCAGGAAAAAGTTTAATTCCAAACTTATTGTATATGTTCAAATATATGAATAAATATATATAATAGATATTAGGGTAGGGAACAAGGTTTAGCATGATAAAAAAGCATTATCCTAGACTATGTAGCTTAATTGTCATAAATAGGTAACCATGGGCTATATGGGTTCAGCTCCCCCTACTGAAAGGGTCGCAGTACGTGTTAGCCGACGAACCATGAACTAAATAAATTATATATTAATAGTGTGAACAATGAACACAGTCATCAAGACCAACCCTCACATCGATAAACATGAGTTTCCAGTTTATGTAATTCGAGACCCATACCTTCACAGCTTAGCTACCTAACACTCATTAAGCCCACTTTAAACAAGTTTCACATAACCCATTCATTAACTGAGAAATTATACATTAAGGCATACCACAGGTATTGTCAAACCATTTAGCTTGCAAGCTCATAATTATGTCACTAGAATTCCATTAACTTGAGGGATGCCTCGACCCCCTTTGTTAATTAAATTATATTTGAGGAATTCCTCGACCTCCTTTATCTTATCAAATCAAAACATAGACAACAAGGACTTCAAAATCGATGTCCATTGTTTAATCATTTATGCAATGCAATAGTTTAGGTGTGTAAGTCAAACCAAGTGGAAATTCTATATTTCAAAGCCATTTGCACATGTGGGATGAGGGAATACAATTGTTCAAAATCAATTTCCAAGTTCACAATACCAAATTGGGGGATTACCTCAACCCCCTTCTAATTCCCACACCCGTGCACCCCATTAGTTCAAAAATAATTAATTTAAAGCATACACACATGAAAACCATGGGAAGACAATTCAAGAATCATCCATTCCAAAATCCTCAATCCATGTCAAAACCTACATTCAAATCCATACAATTAAATTATTTAAAATACATGATATTCATAAAATAATATTTGGGAAAGAGTAACATGTCTGAAAGTATCACAACTATAGAGAGAAATCACCCTTGAGAGCCTTAATTGACCAACTTCTAGTAAATACTAAGTGTTCTTGACCTTAGGGATTTGAGAGAGATTGAGAAGTTATTTTGATTTATTTTAGAGTAATAATGATACCCTAAAGAGGTTTTAAGTCATGGGTAATAATTGGGAAAGAGGGGAAATGTCTAAAATACCCTTAATTAAAAAGCTAAAAAATTATCGCCAGTGACTATGGGTCACTATACGACTCATAAGGACTTACTACGACTTGTTTCCATGAGTCGTAGTCAAGGTAGTAGCTCTGGACCCTTCACTGTTTACCTTAGGAGTTGTAGACTACGAATCGTATGTAAACCATATGAATCGAAGGGACCTAATTGTACCCTGAGCAAAAACTTGGGCCATCACACTAGTTTCATTATGGAAGGCACACTACGACTCATAAAGAGTTCATAAAAATTTTTAGTCACTAACCGTAGCCTATACAAAAACAAAGGGGATCTTTACTGGTCACCCTACAACTATTTAATACTACACAATATTCTAGACGAGTTTCCAGTTATTTGTCACATGTTTAGAGGTCACAATGCCATCAATTTACACTGAGTACAACTATCATGGCCATTTTAACACCCCAATATTTCAAATATTTTATTTTTTCTCTTCCCAAGTTTGAAATATTGATTTATGAGTTGAAATATATTTAGGAGTCTTAAAAGGGTCATCCGGGAGAGTCTTAGAATTTTTGGAAGATGTTTGGGTTGTTTTGGACCATGGAGGCAATAATTCTTCGCGATTTCAGAGTGTCACAAAGAACAGTCTCCGTGATACTAGAGTGTTATGGAGGTTAGCCTCCATGATACACAGCGTGTCATGGAGGCTAGCCTCCATGACAGCCTCCGTGGCACGGAGATAGTGTAATTTCGGACAGTTTTATTAAAGCTAAAGTAGGAATTTTAGTCCTTTTCCCCTCTCCCTAAATACCCAATTCATGATTTAAAACCTAAGAGGGGAATTACTTGCCCCATTCATTATTAGTTAATGACGTATAAACATCCTCCATCCTCAAGAACACAAAAACCAAAGCTTCTTTCAGGAATTCATGCATCCAAGGTCCTAATTCCTAGTTTTCTCTAAGAATTCAAGAAACTCAGGTATGTAGGATATTCATCAATGGGTTTATTCAACCCATTGAGTCCCAAGAATCCCTTGCATTTTAAGTATAAACCGTTTCCCCCTTTTTTTTATGAAATTTTGATGTGAAGTGTGAATTTACTCAATTTTCTCCTGATAGTTTTTAATGTGAACCATGACATTGTTCTTTAACCATGTGAATTATACTCTTACATGTTTCTAATCTCAGTCATACATGTCATGTCTAGTTGATACCATGTCAATTTATCAAGTAATGAATTAAACCATGTGAGCATGTTGTCTTCATAAGTTTAATATATTTCCATACTCATAATAATGGATTTCATCAACTATATTTTGGGTCCCTGAATCATGAATTTTCAAATAGTGTTTTAAATGACGTTATTGTATTTAAAGTATTATTCAGTACTGGGGGATTATGAACACCCGATAACTATAAGTTTACGCATGTTTTTTATTTCAAGCAACAAGTCAGTTAGCTCATGATTTTATCACCATATTTATATTATCATATTTATGTTAAGCAATTATTAATTGTGAGTCCTATTAACTCTAATCAGTACCAGTGTCAGTTCAGTTGGGAGTAGGATTTAGCACCCATAAAAATTTAGGGATAAAGGCTTTCTTGTCAGCCGAGGGTGGGACCTTTAGTAGTAGTCCCTATGTTCTAGAAAGACGTAGACAACATAGGTATTGAGAGAGGTCTTCCAACTAGTTGAGGGTTGATACTATCTTAGGGGAACCTACTAGTCGAGGGTGACACATCGGTTACATGATAGCTCCTACAATTTTCATTCAGTATTTTGGTTATATCAGCTCAGGTTTTCATGACCAAGTGTTCAGTTTAACAACTATTCAATCAGTCAGTTTTATTAATCATTTTAGTACATACTTTATTTGGTCTTGCATTCATTTTACATATTCATGCATTCATGATCAGTATCTATATGCACTCCAGTTAGTCCTTATCTCACATACCAGTACATTCAAAGTACTGAGCATATACTCTCTTTTGCACTATGTTGTCATATAGCATAGGTTCAGATACTCAGTTCCCCGATCACCCTTAGTTAGTTCAGTACCACTCAACCGTAGTTTTTTTGAGTCCTCATCCATTGAGGATACATTATTTGTAGTTATTTGTAGTATTTTCTTTACTTAAGTTAGTTGGAGTTAGTTGGGGGTTTATTCCATCAACTTTTTGTGTTTTAGAGGTTTTTAGATAGTTAGACTCATTCTCAGTTTTTATCTGATGTTCAGACATGTTGGGTATTGTTATAGTATTGTACCTTGACAAAATTTTTATCTGCTTAGCTTCCAAATATGATATTTTATTATTAATCTATTTAATTCTCATAGTAGTTACAAGATCATGGGTTAGATTGAGGTCACTTGTGGCCTTGAGCATCATATTTGATTAGGGGGTAGTCTCAGGTCCTGACAAACTTAGTATCAGAGCCTAAGGTTTCAAAGTGTCCTAGGGTATCTAAAAGTCGCATTGAGTAGAGTCTTATGCATGAGTGTGAAGCATGTCACACTTATAGACAAGAGACAATGAGACATTTTAGGAAAGTTTCTCTTCTTTTAATATTCATGTCATGCGAAAGAGTGCGAGCTCTATTGAATTCTCTTTTCTAACTCATCCTTTATCCATTTCAAAAAATGCCTCCCAAAATAAATAATGGAAGACGAAATAGGGATCAGTCTGTACCACTACCTATACAGGAAAACCTTCCAGAGGCCTTAACCAGAGTGTAGCTGCTTAGAATAACCAGTAGGTTGTTGCCCCAACCAATCCGCTAGTGAGCACGACAGCAGCTAAGATCTAAGATTTCACTCAGATGAATCCTTTATTGTTTTGTAGATTCCAGTCCGAGGAGGATCCACAAGAATTTTTGAATGGTGTATAGAAAGTGACAAATATTATGGGTGTTACCACAAGTGAGAGTGTTGACTTAGCTGCTTACTAGTTTTAAGGAGTGCCTTATACTTGATTCAAGTAGTGGAATAAGTACAAAGGTGTTGAGGTTGGACCTATAGAGTGAGAGGAGTTTGCTATGGCCTTCTTAGATTATTTTTTCCACATTAGTTGTGGCAGGCCAAAGTGCAGTAGTTTATAAATCTAAAGCAGGGTAACATGAGTGTGAAGGAGTACTCACTCAAGTTTACCCAGTTGGCGAGGTATGATCCGACTATGGTGGCTAATTCTAGGGATATAATAGGTAAGTTTGTGTCTGGTATGTCAGATAGTGTAGTCAAAGATAGAATGTCTATGTTGATTAAGGAGATAAATGTTGGTTCATGCTTAGTAGATTGAGGAGGAGAAGCTCAAAGAGAAGGAAAGGGAGAATAAGAGGGCCAGAACCGGTAGCTTTAATTTCTCATAGCAAAGGCCTGATAGTGGGAATCGTTCTCAGTTCTACCAAAATTTTTTAGCTCTAGCCCCATCTTCAGCCAGTGCCTAAGGTCAGGCAAGACAAGCGGCATAGAGCGTCAGGATTTAAGTCCCAGGGTAGCGTGAATAGTGCTCACACTAATCCACTTTGTAGAAGATGTGGTAAGAATCATCATGGATAGTGCAGGGCAGACAGTAATATATGTTTTGGATATGGAAAGCTAGGCCATAGAATCAGGGATTGCCCAGGGGTTACCTATAAGGGAAAGGATTTTCGTAAACAGGGTCAGTTCAAATATTCATCAGCTCCAGCAGGTCACCCAACTCAGCAGGTTGCCACCTTCAATGCCACCAGAGGGCAGTGTCAAAATTGACTTTATACCCTACGGACCCAGCAAGATCATGAATATTCCGCTAATGTGGTTACATATGTTACAAGTCTTCCACCTTCACGTTTATGCATTGTTATACCCCAAAGTTTCACTTTCTTTTGTGAATACATATATAGCTGTAGATTTTGGTGTCAGTCCCAACATATTAGCAAAGCCCTTCTCAGTGTCTATCCCAATGGGTAGTTCTATTTTTGCCAGAAGGGTATACAAAAATTGCCCGATCACAGTGTCTCAAATATTCACTTCAGTTGACCTTGTGGAGTTTAAGATAACTGACTTTGATGTCATTCTCAAAATGGATTGGCTCTACTTGTGCTATGCCTTTATTGACTGTAAATGCTCAACTTACATATCAATTGAAGTGCAAGACGGTCGTCATTAATATATTTACCCAACTTTGGAGTCGGCTTCGAATCTACGAGGAATAATGTGAGTGGTGATCAAATCAATTTGAAATGATAAATACAAGTTAAATTCAAACAAATGGTACAAAAAGATAAAATTGGGGACATAGGTGTCTACACTATTATTTCTTTTTGGATTTTTCTAGTATAAATTCAGGGCTACAAATAATTAGAGTTTTAACAATTATGCACGGATCTTAGGATTATTCATTACTAAGGGAGTGACATGTGAAAGTTAGTCATCAACATCGATTTAGTAATTCAAACATAGGTAGGTTTGGTTATAGATTTTGATGCTAGTCTTTCAACAAAACACAAAACTTTCACCCATCAATTCTTTTGACTACCTAATAGGTGTGTTCAACAATTAGTAACCACAACCTCAATCTAGGCATCCCTATTTTTGGGATGATACCCATGGCATAGTTAACCTTATATTCACCCTTATGTCTAAGATAGTGAAAATTTAGAAAACTAAGAGCATAATTTTCTATCATTGCTTTGGTCTCCACATCCCTCTTTTGAGGATGACATGGATTCCTAAAATTCATCCAAAACCCTTCTTTCAAAGATGACCTTGAACTTTCAAGAGCTTGGAGCTTTCACCTATCAAACCCCTGTGAGTATTTGGGGATTTCACCCATCAAATCCCACCAAAAGTAGCATAGTAATGACAAAAACCATAAACATGAACTACCAAATGGATACTAACACTAACAACCACACACACTTAAAACCTTATTCACACATAACCCCAAGAGGGAGATTTAACTACACATAAGATAAATAAGCATAGATATACCCATAATCTCCATTGAAATGATTTGTTGAAGATTTAAGTGAATGTTACTTCAAACTTGACTCTCCCACAATATCAACAATGGAAGTGAGAAAATCCTCCACTTAGAAAGTCTCTAACATATTCTTCATCCAAAATTTATATAATATTTTCTTCTCCAAGAATGGAGGCTACAAAGTCTAAAGCTAAAATCTAAAAAAATTGGGGAAGAAGTAACGTGATAGAATAATTGATTAATAAATCTAGGGTTCGATTCTTTTGGTTCAAATTGGGATCAGCACATACAATTAAAGCTTTGCACTTGTGCTGAACATTTCCGCCAAGCCACGATCGCACAAGTTTGGCTGTAACCATGGATATGTGACCACAATTTACTTCTATGGTTGGGATTGATTGACCATCTTAAATGACCGTGACAGTGACCAATGGACCGTGATCGTGTAACTGAGGTTCTTTCGTTGCAGGTCTTCAACTGTACTTTTTCTGTGCATTTTTTATCATTTCAAGCTCCACTCCATATCTTTTTGTTTTTTCAACTCTTATGTATGCAAATAGTGGATATTAGTGTATTTAATCACAATCATGACTCATTTAAAACAAGGTAATGTGCACTAATAATGAGGCTTAATGAGTGGTAAAATCATCACTCATCAACACCCCCAACTTAAAGCATTTGCTTGTCCTCAAGCAACACTACCTCTTACCATGAGACATAATCATTTAAGCCCAATTATTATGCCTTAAAGATCACAATGACCTAGACTTTAATCACAACAAAAAATAACTCATTACACAAGGGCTAGGCTAATTTTTATACACCCCTCCTAATAAAATATTAAGATCAAGGATAGATAGGACTTCAAAAAGTGATCAAGCAACAAAAAACCAATATTCCAGAAGTGACTCCCTTTTTGACTAAAACTAACCTATACTCCATTTGCCTCATTTCCAAAAGGTGACAAAATCACCTACCTCAACTTGTTTCACATGTCGTCCTATAATACCCTGGAAAATTTTTCGTCGAAATTTTATGCGTAAACGTGTTAGGTTCTATCTTCTAGAATGAATTATAAATTTTTCGTATGGAATATCTTAGATTATGACCCACCATTGAGTAGAGTATCGAATAATATTTCCAACGATATATGGATCATCCAAAACGAACACCCGAGCGACGAGTTATGAACAATCAGACCGAACCATGAATAGTAGTGAAAAGCAAAACGTGCACGAAAAGGTACTGAGGCCTGGCATATTTTTTCTCCAACTTTAAATGATCATAACTCCTTGTACATAATGATCTGGGTGATCTACTATATATCAATGGAAATACCTATGAGTCCTTTTTCCAATGAAATTGGTTTCATCCAATTTGTCTATCAGAGCAAAAAGTTATGGTCAATCTACTTCAGCCTATCAAAAGCAAATTTTTGGATCAATTTCAAATGATAATAACTTCTCGTACACAATGATCTGGGTGAGATACTATATATCAATGGAAATATATGATATTCCTCTTTCTAATGAAATTAGTTTCATCCAATTTGGATATCGGAGTAAAACGTTATGGTTGATCTACTTCAAACTATCAAAACAGTTCACAAAAGGACAGATTCGAGAATTTTTAAACTTTTAGGGGCGTTTTGGTCATTCTCCCTCACCTAAAATCCATCTAAACCCTATATTAAAGCCTATTAGAAGTATTATATATTATATTTCATCAAATTTCCTCAAAAAGAAAACCCTAAGCTCCTACATCCAACATCAACAACCTCCAAAGTTCACCATTAATTCTGCAAATTTATTCATGATTCCAAGTTCCTAGTTCAAGAACTCCAAGAATCATCATTCAAAGGCACAATTAACATCTCAAAAATGAGTATCGATCTAAATTTCATCATTCGAGGTATGTGGAGTTTTTCAACAAGAACTCTCTTTCGTTCTTGTGACCAAAAGTAATTTTCTTTACAAAGGCATGATTTTTATTTGATTTTTACGAATTTGAAGCATGAACCCATATCTTATGATGATGATTATGAAATCTTGACATTTATGATTTTGAAAGATGAATTTACATGTGTGGAGATATAAAGCATGAATCTTGAATGATATTTATCATGATTTTGATATTTGGGTCGTGAATCCCATTGAAAATTGTATTTTTTTGAGAAAGTCTGTGTTATAAGCACGTTGATGTTGAATATTTGAGATATTTTGAATGATTTAACCTTTTGGTCTTAATGGAGTTGTTTTGAACTCGAGTGTGAAAGAAATCCACAACGTGGTTGATTTTGATAGATGGGAAGCATGATGGCTCCCGATGTATATTTATATATTACTGAAATTGTTTTGTTGTGGATTGTCTTTCAAATGATCTGAGCTAAGTCCAGGAGAAATCTTTAGCATCGAGTGGGAGGTATAAAATGACCTTACTTCCCTAGAACTGCGTGCCCCCATAGGAGTGAGCCTGAGGCTGATTTATATAGTGATCACTAGTTTGTGTGGATTTGATATCGATAGTCCTACTCAGATGGCAAGGATAGGATGGCTCTCCCCAACGTGGGTTGTACGTTGGACTCCATGTACCTTACATGGTTTATGTCGATTATAGGATCTCCCAGTGTGTATGTGTTTCCTTGTGTCTATGGTGAATGGTGAAGTGATTTGAAAGTGGAATTGTGAAAGCTATTCTTTCGAAAGATTTAAATGATATTTACATTATGAGAATTGATATTCTTAATGAACTAAAAGTGATTGACAAATTATATGATGACTCACATGTGTTATTGTACTTATTTCATCCTCTCATGATTATGATGATTTTCTTTGGGCTATGTGAGTCTTTCATACATCCTGCATATTTCTTATAAATATTTATGATGATGATGTTTATACAACTGCATACACCCCCATATACTCGGTTCCTTTCCATGGTCCTGACCCACATCTTCGGATGTGGTCTGCATTTTCTCGGAATGTAGGTTCAGGTGCTCAGTTCTAGGTTCGACAGTGATTCTTCGGGCACGCTGTTCTATATCCTCTATTGTGGTGGTTCCTTATGTTCTGAGGACATGGTGTCTGATGTTGTTTTCACTGAATTGCTTACATTTGATAACTGAGTATGAGTCAGTTGGGGTATGTCTCAATGGCTCGCTGATTTTATTGATTTTCTTAGAGGCTTGTCAGATTAGTATAGGTGTTGGGAGTTGACTAATAAGTCATATTTTGTTATCTTTCTGAAATTTTTTTATTCTTGGATGATGATTACTCTGATGATATTTGAGGGTTATTTATGGAAACCTAGTTGATTTGTGTTGAACTGAATGAAAATGGCTGAAAGGTTTAGTTTGGGGCTACTCGTCGCCTCAAGCACCGTGTGACACTCTGGGACCTATTTTTCGAGGCGTTACACGTCCTCACAAGAAAGATAATTCCTCACATCAAGCTATAAAATATGAAATAAGGAATTTTAAGTGCACAAACTCTCTCTCACACAAAAGAAATATCACTGCAACAAGTGTTATATCATAGGCTTGCCCCTATTTTGAATCGCCACTTTAAAGAAAGTAAATGTGTGGAGATCTCAAAGGACTTTCTAAGCTTGTAATGTAGGTTTGGGTTAGGGTAGGATATTGTTTGGGAACCACATAGCTATTCCCTTCCTTGAACATCAACATTACACTTTTCAATCTCCCTTTTTGACCATTGACCAACTTCTTTGTTTTCTCTCCTTTATCATGCCTACAACTCGCTTCCTTTGTTTACCACTTTTATTTTATCTCTTCTTCTTGAACCATTCATTCAATTTTATCCATTATTGGATCCTTTCTTTCTAAACGTTTTTTTCTCATCACTTAGGCACCTTGATATTATACTAACATTTCATGGCCTCCAACTTCTTTCCATTAACTTTACCGCCCTAACTTAGGCTTGTAGCCTCAAGTTACATTTTCAAGTTCAAGAAGGGTATGGTTCAAAAGAGGGAAAAAAAGAATTGTTCAGGGCTTATAACGCATTTGCTAAAGAAAGGTCCAAAGGCTCAAAGTGGGTAACTAGGGGTTACATTCATATTTGGGCAGGCTTCTTAAGATAGAGTGGCTTCAAAAATCACAATGATGGCCTAAGATCATTTCTCTAAAATCAAACAGTCAAACCTAGACTTGAGAGACCAATGGGGCAAAATCTAGATAACACAAGTATATGAGAGATGAATGCAAAAAGCTCGCCACTCATGGCATGCAAGAACTCACCAAGGAGGCTTAATTTGTCACTTACACGAGAAAAAATTGGAGTATTTGACATTATCTACAAGTCAGCACAATGCGTAGCCACAACAAGAGAAAAAGATTTATTACAAAGTCGCTCACGTCCATTCTCTTGATTTTTGTAAAATTTGGATGAAGGGGGATGTTTGTTTTACATTAGCACCCTGCTCAATTTTCTAAACTATGGCTAAAACCGAAGCCTTAGGCTCACATTGAGGCTCAACATGGGCAAACTAACCATATGGCTACTTAGACTTCGCCAAGGGTGTATAAAGTGACCCTAGTTTAAACAAAATAAAATGCTTCAAACCCAAACATGATGCTTTACCCTCAAGAGTGTCGTCACTCAATACGTCATAAGGCAAAGACAGTCGTGAATCAACAAAATCAAAATAAAATTAAAATCAAAAGAATACTAAAAACCGAAGAAAAGCATGATAATCCATACAACATGGCCACCATCAGAGTGCCTAAATAATGTAGCATATCAGGACATTAAATGAAAATATCATCCCAAAAAATCATCTAAAAGCAAGCAAAGTAAATACCTGGGGGCACCCCCAACCATAAGAAAACAGTGTCCTCACTGCAAGTGCAATCAAGTGAAATTAAAAAAAGTCTCCCTGGATAAGCATCATGAGTTGCTCTCATCTATTGACTCTGAATCTTCACCATCATCCTCAGTATTTGACCACTCAGCAGGTGCCTCATCATCACTTTAAATCTTGGAAGAAGGGAGTTTGGCATCGGGATTCAGGCCTTTTCATAGGCCCTTAACCCTTTTCTACAGTTTGTTGAAAAATTAATCCTTTTTCTTCTTTCACTTCATCATCTTCTTATGTGAGGCCTTGAGATCCCTATGAGATGAGGACAAGGCTAAATAAGCTCTATATAGGCTGACTACTATAGCACTCTGTGTTTTCTGTTCCTTTTTGTATTTCTCATAATCTGCAACAGACACATATGAATGACGCCTAGTGGATGGCTCCCCTGGTCCTTGAGGTAAATCTTCTAACAACTCTCTGATGGATCTGGCATCAACATTTAAATCACCCAAAGGCCCAGTGGTGGATGGCCTACAAGATTGGAGCATTACAGTTGCAGACCTGGTTGAGTCAAGTTTTTATTTCTTGTTATGCCCAAGTGCCCCTTTCCCATTTATTTTGAGTGGAGTGATTTGGGGATTTGGTTTTACCCAAGTATCTGTATGTTACTCTTCTACCCCTACTTTTTTACACAATTCAGTAATAAGAGAAGGAAAAGGAAGAAGGGTACCATACTGAATCTTGTATTGCCCCCATTTCTCAAGTATAATCTGGCCCATATTTAGATTAATCCTAATCATCAGGAAGGCCACCATGCTATCTCGCAACTCGGCGATAGATGTCATATGGGTGTATGGTAAGACTCTGCTAAAGATATTATGCAACCAGATCTTAGCCTTTGCATATAATTTATTTATGGTGATCCCTCTTTTGGTAGCGGCCCAAGAAACCTCTCTATCTAGGAAAAGAATGTTAGCCATCCAGGTGCCTAGCTCCTGACCCTTTGCTTGGAAATCAGCCATTTCAGTATCCTAAAGCACATGTACTTCATTAACTTAATTCACTCCAACATGTACCTATCTTCCTCGAATTTTCATTACTAGGTTTGCAAAAGAGATAACACTCAAATTTGCGTAAAAATCCTACACCTATTTCTCATTTACCTCACAAAGATCCAAGACAAAGAATATCTATCCAAAAGTATCAAGCCTTTCAAAAAATCTTGGATACTATTTCTGGACCCCCACGATGTTGGTGCCTCTCTCCAATTACAATTTTGCTCTTCAGAGGTCATCCTTGTACTGCCTTTCATATTCTGGGGCCATGAATCAGACATTATTGTAATCTCCCATTGTTGCATATCTCAAAACCTGTAAACAATGCAACTCAAGCCATTATTAGGATTATTACACCCAAAAATGCTAAAACCAGCATATAAACTCATATGGCAGGGGCAGTAGGTGATGAGCACAAATTTTGACTCCTGTCAAATTATGCTCTCAGGTTTGACAATCGTGGAGCATTAACCATGACCATGGTGATGGAAGCACGATCATTGAGACCGTGATCGCGGTACCCGAGGTTAGATTTGACAATTTCTACACATTTGTTTGAATTTCAATTTTAATCCCAATTCCTTATTATAACTAGGTAAACTAATCATTATAAACAATGAATTGGAGCCTAGAGTGTATGATTATAGCCCCAAATGCAACGTAATTAACAAGGAATTCATAGGGGTATTTAATCGAACGCATGGAGAACGCTTCAATTTAAGCGCCTTACGGCTCAATTATGGGTACTTAAGACTTCCTTAGATTAGTGCACACCAATTACAACACCTAACCACAGTAATAATCAACAAAAAGCATTCATTGTGCATTAAAAGTCCTATTTCATACCTTTTTCTATACTATGATTTCTAAACTTGCCTTATATATAAAAAATCAACAAACGTTCAACAACTTACCGACTTTGACAATGCAAAACAGAGAACTTGACACTCAGATATACAACGGAATGCCAACAAGCAGAGAGGAATTTAAGAGAATTTTGAGAGAAGATTGTGAGGGGAATTTGGCATTCAGACGGTTTTTAAAACTGACTTGACCATGGTTGCGGTCCAAGTAACATAATAGCGGTCACGCGACTTCTGCGGTCTTAGAGGTATATACCGTGGTCGCGGTAACTGAGACTACACAACTAGGTTTCTGCATTTCCTGCTCATTCCAATATGCTAATTCCACACATTGTTTTTTCAAATTCAACCAAAATTTCTGTAAGCACAACTATTTTATGGATTATGCAAACACAAATTAAGAGTAAAAATTAATTCTACTCTAACATGTATAAAGAAAAAGGATATATGCCACTGTTCGTTGTGTGATGGGTTGCCTCCTATCAATCACTTAGTTTAACATCGAGGACTAACGCCCCTGCCTCTTCTTTTCCATATCTACTTAGAAGAGTTGAATCTCCATCCCAATATACATTCGACAAGCAACGAAAAGAATAGAGATAAAAGATCTCGATCTTCTAAGATGGGGCTTGTAAGAAGTGAGGACATGAAAAGCAAGTTTCTATCTCGCCATTTGGAAGATTTGAATTTTTTACCCAAATTCAAATCAAACTTTCGATTAGGCTCCTTGGGTAAAGGTGGGAATAGGCCTCTAGTTGATCGTCGGACGTTGTGCTCCTTGGTCTTCAAGTATGGGGCTTCCGTATGCTTTTTTGGATATTCAACTTCCAAAATATAGGGATGGAGTTCCTTCTCCCCAACATTCATCACTGTGTTGAGTAAACATTCTTTCATCAAATCCAACAAGCATAATGTTGAAGAATGGCCAGAATGGAGTGCTTCACTTAATTCTGGAATTGCATCCATCTTAGTATCCTTCCCAAAATGGACTAGAGTCTTCATAAGAGGTTTGCTTTGATTCTTATTTTGACTCTAGTACCATTTCTTTTATATGGGATCCTTCTCCCTGGTATGATTTGGATAATTGGGGAGTATTGAGGAATTTTCACTACCAAGCGCATCATCATAGCTTGGTTTCTTTTATTGATAAACCTTCTCTTAGGTGATGCTCATGGTATGGATTGTTTCTAGAATTTATTCTTTGCCCATTTCTTTCTCCATGACACTTGTCCATTAGTTATGTATATATTCTAGGTTCTCCTCCATCACATCTAACTATTCCAAATGGCTAATAACCTTGGGTCATAACTATCGGATTCGGTATCTTGTTTTTCCTTATTTTCGCCAGAAACCTATTAACCTCATAAAAAGAACTAGCAATTTGATTAGTATAATAAGAGAAAGGGGCATCTATACACTCATCCCAATGTCCTTGTTGATGTCCACACATATAACAACCATACTCCCCATAGGATTGGGATGGTGATTCCATCTCTCTCTGAGGAGCATAGTTACAATCTATTCTGATGTATGGTCCATCACAATATGAACATGGGGGGTAACGATATGACTTCCAATAATCCAACTCATATTTGTTAGAAAAAGCAATCAAGAAAAGTAAAAACAAAATAAAATCTACCTACAAAGGAAAATCACAAACAAATATTTACAAGGTTGAATTCAAGCATGTAACTAAATCTCCAAACTAACTTAATATGCCAAACTGTTCCCCAGCAACAGAGCCATTTTTGATAATGCTCAACTGATACATCAATTTAAGCATAAGGTGGTCGTCGTTAATATGTTATCAAACTTTGGAGTTGGGGTCGAATCCACGAGGAATAATGTGAGTGGTGATCAAATTAATTTGAAATGATAAATACAAGTTAAATTCAAAAAATAATACAAAAAGAGAAAGTGGGGGAGATACGTTTCTACACTAATGTTACTTCTTGGGTTTTTCTAGTATAAATTCAGGGCAACGAATAATTAGAGTTTTAACAATTTTGCACGGATCTTGGGATTATGCACTACTAAGGGAGTGACATATGGGAGTTAGTCATCAACATCTATTTAGTAATTCAAATATGGGTAGGTTTGGTTATAGATTTTGATGCTAGTCTTTCAACAAAACACCAAACTTTCACCCATTTATTCTTTTGAATACCTGATAGGTGTGTTCAACAATTACAAACAACAACCTCAATCTAGGCATCCTTACTTCTAGGATGATACCCATGGCATAGTTAACCTCATATTCACCCTTATGTCTGAGATAGTAAAAATTTATCAAACTACACGTATAATTGTCTATCATTGCTTTGGTCTCTACATCCCTCTTTCGAGGATGGCATGGATTCCTAAAATTCACTTGAAACCCTTCTTTTGATGATGGCCTTGAACTTTCTAGATCTTGGAGCTTTCACCCATCAAACCATTGTGGGTATTTAGGGCTTTCACCTATAAAATACCACCCAAAGTAGCATAGCAATGACAAAATCGATAAATATGAGCTATCAAATAGATGCTAATACTAACAACCCACACACACTTAAACCCCTATTCACAGAAAACCCCAAGAGGGATATTTATCTTTACATAAGATAAATAAGCATAGATATACCTATAATCTCCATTGAAATGATTTATTGAAGATTTAAGCGAATGTTACTTCAAACTTGGATCTCCCTTAATATCGACAACGGAAGTGAGGAAATCCTCAAATTAGAAAGTCTCCAATATATTATTCACCCAAAATTTATACAATATTTTCTTCTCCAAAAATGGAGGCTACAAAGTCTAGAGCTTAACCTTAGAAAATTGGGGAAGAAGGAATATGATAGAATAATTGATTGATAAAGCTAGGGTTTGAGTCTTTTTGTTCAAATTGGGATCAACACATGTAATTACAGCTTTGCCCATGTGCTGAACATTTCCTCCAAGCCGCAATTGCGCAAGTCAGGCTGTGACCGTGTCTAAGCGACAATGATTTACTCTCGCGGTCATGGTTGACTGACCATCTTGACTGACCGTGACCGTGGTAACAGAGGTTTTTTCATTGTAGGTCTTCAGCTACACTTTTTCTACTCCTTTTTGATCATTTAAAGCTCCACTCCACATCTCTGACTTTTCAACTCTTATACCTGCAAAAAGTGGATATTAGTGCATTTAATCACAATCATGACTTATTTTCTCATTTAAAACAAGGTAATGTAAACTAATAATAAGTGTGAATGAGTGGTAAAATCACCACTCATCAACACCCCCAACTTAAAGTATTTATTTTTCCTTAAGAAACACTACCTCTTACCATGAGACATAATTACTTAGTCCCAATTCTTATGCCTTAAAGATCATAATGACCTCAACTATAATCGCAACCACAAATAACTCATTGCACAAGGTCTAGGTTAACTTTGCTACACCCTTCCTTATCAAATATTAATATCAAGGCTACATAGGACTTCAAAAAGCGATCAAGCAACCAAAAATCAATACTCTAGAAGTGACTCCCTTTGGACCAAAACTAGGCTATACTCCATTTACCTTATTGTTGGAAGGTGACAAAATTACAAACCTCAACTTGTTTCACATGTCATTATCACAAGAAAGAGAATTCCTCACATCGAGCTACAAAATATGTAACAAGAAATTTTAAGTGCATAGACTCTCTCTCACACAAAAGAAATCTTAATGTTACAAGTGTTATACCATAGGCTTGCCCCTATTTTCAATCTTCACTTCAAAAAAAGTAAATGGTTGGAGATATCAAAAGACTTTCAAAGCTTGTAATGTAGGTTTGGGTTAGGGAAGGATATTTTTAGGGAACAACATAACTATTCCCTTTCTTGAATATCAACATTACACTTTTCAATCTCTATTTTATACTATTGACCACTCTTCTTTATTTTCTCTCTTTTCTCATGCCTATAACTCACTTCCTTTGTTCATCACTTTTTTTTATCTCTTCTTCTTGAACTATTCATTCAATTCTATTCTTTATTGGATCCTTTCATTTCTAAACATTTGTTCTCATCACTTAGGCATCTTGGTATTCTACTAAAACTTTGCGGACTCCAACTTATTTCCATTAATTTTACCACCCCCAACTTAGGATTTTAGCCTCAAGTTGCATTTTCAAGTTCAAGGAGGGTATGGTTCAAAAGAGGGATAAAAAGAATTGTTCACGGCTTGTAATGCATTTGCCAAAGAAAGGTCCAAAGGCTCAAAGTGAGTAACTAGGGGTTACATTTATATTTGGGTAGGCTTTTTAAGATAGGGTGGCTTCAAAAATTACAATGTTGTCCTAAGATTATTTCTCTAACCACGTATAATCAAAACTATCCTTCAGAGACCAACGAAGCAAGTTCTCCAGTATACGAGAGATGAATGCAAAAAGCTCTCCACTTATGGCATGACAGAACTCACCAAGGAGGCTCAATTTGTCCCTTCTACGAGACAAAATTGGATTGTTTAACATTATTTACATGTCATAACTATGCGGAGCCACAACAAGAGAAAAAGATTTGTTACAAAGTCGCTCACATCCATGCTTTTGATTTTTGAAAAAAATTTGGACGGAGGGGGTTGTTTGTTTTACATTACCACCCCACTCAATTTGCTAAACTATAGCTAAAACCAAAGCCTTAGGCTCACATTTAGGATCAACAAGGGAAAACTAACCATCTGGCTACTCAGACTTCGCCAATAGTGTATAAAGTGACCCAGTTTCAACAAAATAAAATGCCTCAAACCCAAACACAACTCTTTACCCTCAAGAATGTTCTCACTTAATCCATCATAGGGAAAAGATAGTCATACATCAACAAAATCAAAATAAAATTAAATCAAAAGAATAGTAAATATAGAAGAAAAGCATAATGATCCATAAAACATGGGTACTATCAGAGTGCCTCAACAATGTAGCATCTCAAGACATAAAATAAAAATATCACCCCAAAACATCATCTTAAATCAAGCAATGTAAATACCAAGTGGCACCCTCAACCATAAGAAAGTAGTGTCCTCACTGCAAGTGCAATCAAGTGAAAGTAGAAAAAGTCTCACTGGATATGCATCACGAATTGCTCTCCTCTGTTGACTCTAAATATTCACCACCATCCTTAGCATTTGACCACTCAGCAGGTGCCTCTTCTTTACTATTAATCTTGGAAGAAGGGAGTTTGGCATCATGCTTTCCACAGGCTCTTAACTCCTTTCCACAGTTTGTTAAAAAAACTATCCCTTTTTTTTCTCTGTTCAGCATCTTCTCATGTGAGGCCTTGAGATCCCTCTGAGATGAGGCTAGGTCTAAATAAGCTCTCTCTAGGTTAGCTACTATAGCACTCTATGTTTTCTATTTATTTTTATATTTCTCATAATCTACAACAGACATATATGAATAATACCTATGGATAGCTCCCCTAGTCCTTGAGGCAAACCAGCTAAGAGCTCTCTGTTTACTCTGGCATCAATATTCAAATCATCTAAAGTCCTAGTGGTGGATGGCCTAATAGATTCAAGCTTATCAGTTGCTGACCTGTTTGATTCAACTTTTCATTTCTAGTTGTGCCCAGGTGCACATTCCTCCTTTATTTTGAGTAGAGTAATTTGGGGATTTGGTTTTACCTAGGTATCTAAAATTAGAAATATTTGATGTTTGGGGGATCAATTTCATGGGTCCATTTGTAAGCTCCATTGGAATGACTTATATTCTTGTAACAGTGGATTATGTGTCCAAATGGGTATAAGCAATTGCGCTCCCCAATAATAAAGGAAAAAGTGTCACCGCCTTCCTAAGAAGTATATCTTTTCTTAATTTGGCACCCCACATGTTATCATTAGTAATGGTGGGTCATATTTTTGTAATCGTCTTTTTAAGAGTCTTCTTGAGAAATATGGAGTGCATCATAAGGTGAAAAAACCTTACCATCTGCAAACTAGTGGACATATTGAGGTGTCCAACAAATAAATCAAGTCTATTTTGGCAAAGATATAAATGCCAATAGGACTGATTGGTCGAGAAATCTAGATGATGCATTATGTGCTTACGGCACAACTTTTAATACTCTCATAGATGCTTCTCCATATCAGTTGGTATATGGCATGGCATGTCATACGCCTGTTGAACTTGATCACAAAGCACTATAGGCATTGAAGAAGTTGAATTTTGAGTGACAGGATACAGCAAAAGCAAGAATGAGTAAGATAAAAGAGTTGGATGAGTTTTGATTCCAGGCTTATGAGAGTTCTACACTTTACAAAGAGAAGATGAAGTTTCATCATGACCGCAAAATCGAGAAAAGAATATTTGAGCAAGGTAACCAGGTATTGCTTTTTAATTCAAGACTCCACTTGTTTCTAGCTAAGTTAAAGTCTAGATGGGATGGGCCATTTATTGTGGTGAGAGTGTTTCCTTATGGTGCTTTAGAATTGAAGAGTGATGGTGAAGCCCCGTTTAAAGTGGACAGCCAAAGGGTAAAGCACTATATGGGTAACACTCAAGAAGTTAAGAAGATTTAAAATTAAGCCTTGGTGAGTCTGAGTTACCAAGGCAACTGAGTCTTGTGACGACATTAAATCAGGTGTTGCATGGTAGAAAACCCATGGGGATGGTTCGTGAAGTATGAGTATCCAACTTACCTACGTCGTGTTGCGACAATAAATCAAGTGGCAGGCAAGCCATGTTTTGTACATAATAAATTATAGTATAATATGTTTGTTCAGTGTGCAAGACTGAAGATTGCAGGAGTTAGCCAAAAGATTACAGAAATTAGGTCATACGGACTCTTTACGAGTTGTAACCAAACATTACGACTCATGAGCAGGAGTCGTAAGGACCTGGAACTCAGATCACTTCCAGGTAATATGTTTCAGGAGTCATTACAACTCTCAGAATGAGTCATAACCAGAGGTTACAACTCATCACCTTGAATCGTAACGACTCCAGAACCAAGTAAAATTCCAAGTTCTTATGGAGGAAGTATGTGAACCGTAACTAGTGGTTACAAGTCGTAAGCATGACTAGTAACCAAGATTGATAGTTCATTGGTCACGAGTCAACCCTACCCAAAACAACTTTTAAATAAAATGGGGCACCCAAAATGGGCACCTGACCTTTCCAATCATAGACTTCCTCAATCATTGTTATCTTGTAAATCTCTAAAGAACTCCATAATCACTACAAAACATCAATCAACTAAGTTGATTCCTCCCAAAATTTGAAAAGTTCATCAAGAATAGGACCTAAAAAAATTATTTAAACTCAAAAAATCCAAACCTCAAGAAATCAAGTAATTTGTTATGCTTAAAAGCTTTATGTATTAAGTTAAATCTAAAAAATAGTATGAGGTTTGGGATTTCTTGATTCGAATATGTGTATACATGGGTAATCAAACCCTATTTATTCAAAATTATGTTACGTAATATGGTAATGGGAGTGAAAATAGACTTTATACTTTAGGAATATGTTTATGGATGAAAATACGGGGTATCGAAGTGTCACGACCCAAGTCGGGACCCTAGCTGTAATGAGTATCCCAAACCATATGGGCTCGGACGCTCCTTTCTATCTGGTACATCATGAACACCATTCATAGAAAGAAATAAAAGATGTGGAACATAATCAAAATGGAATCATGGTCATGTTCTGAGTTAAGTATATCAATACAAAAGATGATCCATCAACATCTGAACAACATCTATTTCTTTCTGCAAAATCTCTAACATATACAAAAATTTAACCGTCTCATACTGGGACAAGGCCCCCAGTGGACCTAAACCAAAATAAACAACAAGTATCTGAAAACAAATAGGCCTTCTGGAATAGAGAAGGCTCACCAACTGCACACTTCACTTCTGTCTGTAAAACTCTATAGCTTAGCAGGACCTCTAGACTGAGCCACCCTAAAATATAGGGGGTCAATACAATTGTACTGGTATGCAAAACAATCCAAAACAAAATATACATTTATATAAAATAAAATTGAGAGTGTTTGCATAAAACTCTTATAGTCTTAAAACGGTTGGAAACACATGGGCAAACAGAAACTTTGGAAACATATTCAGCAGTTCATGACCTTACTCTTTATCTTACTTCTAGTCAGATGGTACAACCTACAATTCTGCTACCCCACGGGCTATATAGGATACGCCCTTAACTCGGCAACCAAGCCCCCAACCTAAGTTTTCCACAAGGGTTGGAGTTTCTGCTTATTCTACTAAGCCCCAGGGTCGTCTCCAGCATACAATTTCCCTTTCGGGTATTATAAACTTGTGTCAGCAAATCACAGTTTCGAGCAATGAGTTATTCGACTCGTGCCTTCTTCGAGTAACCATGTAACTCTCTTAAGCCCAGTTTTAGATTCTTTAAACCATATCTTCTTCAAAACATTCTTTCTTTGTTAATATCATTCGGGAATATCAACAATAGGGTATCATTATGCCCCAACTTGCAAGTCGTGTCACAACATATCTACTGCCTTTATCTCATTTCAAAAAAGGTTTATTAACCACCCAAAATATCTACCATATGAACAAAAGTTTATATTTTAAAACAGTTGAACCAAACCATTCTCAATACTTATTCTACGGTGGTCACCCTTTTTTATTACTTTAAAATCATTCTAAACAATAATTATGATCATTATACAATAAGTAAAAACACTCTTTCATTACTTTATGAAATCAACCAGTACAATTCATTCATAATAATCCATCTACAGACCCAATCTTTCAAAAGTTTGTAAATTCAATTCAAATTATGTAAATCCAATGAAATTTATAGTAAAGAGGAAATCACAAGTCTCAGGCTCTCATTAACATCTCAACATTGACATCACAAGATCACACAAAAGTATTTCGAGTTGAAAACACTTCATCATGATGTAATAAGTTAAACATAAGTTTATCAATGATCTTGAAACACTTTCGTATATATATATATATATATATATATATAAATTTGAAATCCGAAGACTAATGCCCTTGAGATTTTACGATAGTCCCACGTACCTTAAATTCCTTAGGAGGGAGAGTGGAATCCGAATCTCAAGTAAGTTCTTAGAATTCTTAAATATAATGATGAACTATTGTTCTTAGAGGAAGGGACTAGGGTTTTAATTTGAGAGATTGTAAGTGGTTTCTGATGTGATTAGCCCAAAAAATGAATAAATTTCATGTTAAAACAGAGTTTATGTGAGGGGAATTAACTAATATACCCCCTCCTGACCCGTAATATAAAAAGAAGTCATGAACTGGGCACCAATGCGCTAGACGATGTGATGCGTCGATATTGAGTCGGTCCACTGCTTCATTGATGCGGTCATCATCGCGGCGCGTCAACTTTGAATCGAGCCACTACTTCGAACATCCAAAAACATCCCTAACATTGTTTGAAAAATCCAAAACTTTACCAAGACATCCTCCTTACTCCCTTGAACATGAATCAACTTAAAAATCCATATCTCAAGGTCGAAAAAATCAATTTAGATATCACACAAGTTTAGAAGCTTAAAATATGAGTAAGTCCTTTTGACACTTAGGAAATTTTTAAATGATCAATCCCTTAAACATGCTATAGAGTAAGGTATTAAATTGAGGATATCACGGGGTGTTACATTATCCCCCCTTAGGATCATTCGTCCGCGAATGATGGCTCGAAAAACAAACAAGTATGATTTCAAGCATACTAGGGAAAAGATAAAGAGAGTAGGATAAAAGAGACTTAGGATATAACTCGTACCATTTAGGTCATCATTTATAGTCTCAAAAAGAGTTGGGTATCTGATCTGTATATCATCTCCTGATTCCCAAGTAGCTTCCTCGGCTTTTTGATTCCTCCAAAGCACCTTTACCAAAGCTATTTCCCTATTTCTTAGATTCTGAACTTGGCGGTCCAATATATAAATAGGTTCTTATTTATATGATAAGGAGTATGTCACCTTGATATCCTCTACAGTCAATACTAGGGAATGATCTCCAATGCACTTTTTCAACAGGGACATATGGAAAATTGGATGAACGAAAGTCAGAGTTGCAGGCAATTCTAACTCATAAGCAACCCCACCTATCCTTCTCACAATCTGCTATGGTTTTATATAATGAGGACTCAGCTTTTCTTTCTTCCCGAATCGCATGACTCCCTTCATAGGAAAGACTTTTAGAAACACCCAATCACTAACCTCAAATTTCAGCTCTCTTCTCCTAACATCGGCATAGGATTTCTGGCGACTCTGAGTTGTCTTAAGTCATTCTCTAATGATTTACACCTTCTCCATTGCCTGATGAATGAGATCAGGCCAAAACAACCACATTTTACCCACTTCATACCATCCAATCGGTGATCTACACCTTCTCCCATAAAGTGCTTTGAAAGGAGCCATCTTAATGCTGGCATGGTAACTATTATTGTAAGCGAACTCTATCAATGGAAAATGATCTACCCAACTACCCTTGAAATCAATTATACAGGCCCTCAATATATCTTCTAAGGTATGAATGGTGCGTTCAGCTAGCCCATCTATCTAATGGTGGAATGTCGTACTCAGGTTCACATAGGTACCTAAACCCCTCTGAAAAGATCGCCAAAATTGTGAAGAGAATTGCGTACCGTGATCGAATATAATGGACACATGTTCCCGATGCAAATGAATTATTTCCTCTATGTACAACTTGGCATAATCATCTCCTAAGTAGTTAGTCCTCACAAGCAGAAAGAGAGTTGACTTGGTCATCCGGTCCACAATTACCCAAATGGAATCATATTAGTTTTAGGACTTTTGAAATCCCATGATGAAGTCCATATTAATGATCTCCCATTTCCATATAAGCAAGGCTATCTCTTGGGAAGTACCACCTGGTCTCAAATGTTCCACTTTAACTTGTTGGCAATTCAAACACTTTAAAACAAAATCAGCAACATCACGTTTTATATTATTCCACAAATATATAGCTTTAAGATCATGGTACATTTTAGTAGAGCCTGGGTGAACAACATAACTCGAAGTGTGTGCCTTATCGAGGATCCTTTCTCGCAAACCATCCATATTCGTTACACATAGCCTGCCTTAGTACCTCAAAATACCATCAACACCAATTTCAAATATCACCTTCCGTTGACCCAGATCTTTCTTAATCTGTATCAAGATGGGATCTTCCGCCTATTTCTCCTTAACTTCCGCACATAGGGAAGATTTAGCTATTTCATGCACAACTACTCCTCCAACTTCAGAATCCAGAAGACGTACCCCTAGATTTCCAAGTCGATGAATATCTTTCACTATCTCCCTTTATTCTTTATCAACATGAGAAAGGCTGCCCATAAATAATCTGCTGAGGACGTCGGCCACCACATTCGCCTTGCACGGATGATAGTGCAAGCTCATGTCATAATCCTTTAATAGTTCCAACCAACGCATCTGCCTAAGATTCAGTTCTTTCTGCGAGAAGACATACTACAAACTTTTGAGGTCAGTAAATATATCAACATGCACCCTATAAAGATAGTATCATCACATTTTAAATGCAAACACCACAGCCGCTAAATCCAAGTCATGAGTAGGGTAATTCTGCTTGTGCACCTTCAATTGCCTAGATGCATAAGCTACCACCTTTTAATGCTGTATAAGTACACTCCCAAGTCCCACCAGGGACACACCACAGTACACAACAAAACCCTCTGTGCCTTCAAAAAGATCCAAAACAGGCATTGTAGTCTTTCAACTTCTCAAATTATTCTCACAGGAGTCAGACTACACAAATTTCACCTTTTTTAGTGTCAACCTGATAAGTGGAGAAGCAATGGAAGAAAAACTCTTTAAGAACCTTCTGTAATACCCCGCCAAACCCAAGAAGCTTAGAATATCGGTTGGAGTCGTGGGTCTGGTCCATTTTCTTACTGACTTAATCTTTTAGGGATCAACTTTAATTCCCTCACTAGACACAATATGCCCCAAGAAAGTAATAGCATTAAGCCAGAATTCACAATTGAAAAATTTTGCAAACAATATATGATCTTTGAGGGTCTGAAGAAAAATTCAGAGGTGATTGGTATGATCCTCCTCACTCTTAGAATAAATCAAAATATCGTCAACGAAAAACTATGAGAAACAGATCTAGAAACTGATGGAACACTTTATTCATTAGATGCATGAAAGCTACAGGGGCGTTAGTCAATCTGAAGGACATGACAAAGAATTCATAATGGCCATATCGTTTTCAGAAAGCTATTTTGGGAACATTAGCCTCCCTAACCTTCAACTAATGATACCCCAAATGAAGGTGTATCTTTGAAAAATACCTAGAAACCTGAAGTTGGTCAAAGGGATCATCAATTCTAAGAAGGGGGTATTTGTCCTTAATAGTGATCTTGTTCAGCTGACTGCTCTTTCAACTCTTTCAACTCTGCTGGAGCCATTCTATATGGGGGAATAGAAATAGGATAAGTGCCCGGCAATAAGTCAATGCCAAAATCTATCTCCCTATTAGGTGGTATTCCTGGGAGGTCATCGGGAAAGACTTTTGGGAATTCATTTACTACAGGGATAGACTGGAGAGAAGGAATTTAGTATTAGAATCGTTTACTCAAATCAGATGATAGAAACAGAACTTAGATATAAGTTTGCAGGCTTTGAGATAAGAGATGAATTTCCCCTTTGGTGCAAGAGAATACCCCTCCCAGTCTATCACAAGATCATTTAGAAAAAAAAAAGTAACCTTTTGGGTTCTACAGTCTACGATGGCGTAGCACGAGTGAAGTCAATCCATCGCTATGATGGCATCAAAATCAATCATGTCAAGCTTTATAAGGTCTGCCACATTATCATGATCACAAATAGACACTAAACAATTTTTATACACCCTCCTAGCTACCACATAGTCACCAACAGGAGTAGATACAAAGAAAGGTTCTGAAATAACTTCAGGCTCAAACCCAAACTAACTGCCACATACGGGGTCACATAAGACAGGGTAGACCCTGGGCCAAGCAACACATACACATTGTGGGAAAAGATTTATAACATACCCGTGACTACATCTGGGGAAGCCTCTACATCTTGACGATTGCACAGGGCATAAAACCGATTGCGACCACTTTTGGTAGTTGAAGCAGCGCCCTTAGAAGGTGGTGGATGTACGGAGGAGTTTGCCTGAGACCTAGTGCCTCCAACATTTCCTTTTTCCATGGGGCAATCCCTCTTGAAATAGCCTAGCTGGCCATAGGAATAATAAATAAGATTACCAAACTGACACAGCCTCGGATGGTCTTTTCCACATCTTCCACAATGCGGATATGACTAAAGAGTATGATTTATACTCTCCTGAGACTGAGTACCTTGCATTCTCGGTCCATGGCTAGGCTACAAATTTGAGGGCCGCCAATCAACTAGAAGTTCGGGCACTGGGGCGCTGTCTAATGACTGGGCATGCCTATAAAAGTTTTTCTTTGGCCATTTGTTACCCTAATTACCATCTTAGTCCTGACTATAGTTTTGGTCTGCTGGTCTGGCTCTCTTGGTTTGTCTGTCCTTCTCCCTTACTTCAGCAACCCTCTTTTTTTGTTCCTCGACCTGATGCGTGTGAATTGCCAATCTAGAGAAGTCCATATCTCTGTTCAACATTGCCCTTTTACACTCTAACACCAAGTCATCCAAAACACCAGATGCAAACTTTCTCATACGGGCCCTCATATTTCCTGCCAATTCCAGAGCATAACAGATAGTTATTGAATTTCAGGGTGTACTCCTTGACGCTCATTTTCCCCTATTTCAAATTCATAAACTCTTCAGACTTGGACTCCCTCAACTCCTGGGGAAAGAATCGGTCCAGGAAAGCCTCCACAAATTCACCACACATAGAAAGCTTAGCATTTTCACCCCTCAAATCTTCCCACTCATTGTACCACTAATTTGCTACCTCCATAAGTTGATAAGCCACTAGTTCAACCCCTTTTATTTCATCTACATGCATCACTCAAAAAAATTTCTCCATCTCATCTACAAACTCTTGTGGATCCTTCTCCACCTTTGTACCAGTAAACTTAGGCAGGTTCAACCTCATAAAATAACCCACCCGTATAGTCTCAGATGCACCAGACACAGACCCAACATCCTCCGACCATCGAGTCTGTGAAGCCATCAACTATGCAATCATATGTATCGACTATGTGAACTCAACATTTGGTATATCTCTTTGGGGAGGTTGGGTATGGTTTGTCCCAAACCAGGGAGCCCTGGGTGGACTGGTCTAAATAGGAGAAACTCCCAGAGAAGCAAAAGATTTAGGTGGGTGAGCCCTATTACGTGTCCTCATCCCATGGGTAGGATGGACATCTACAGTTTAGTCATTCTGATCATCAGAGGGGCATGGAGGCATGATAGTTTTTCTAAAATATAAGAGACCATTGATTAGGGGACATTTCAGACTATACAGCACGAACAAAATCACAAAGAAGGGAGATATTCCTAAATGCTTAGTAGCCTCCTGTTTATAAATATGGCGCACTACACGCCCATAAATAGGACTCTACCCGATGCGATTTTATAGACACCCTGGGACCATGAACGGTGCTCTGATACCAACTTTTTCATGACTCGAGTCGGGACCCTAGCCGTGACGAGCATCCTGAACCATATGGGATCGGATGCTTTTTTATACCTGGTACATCATGAACACCATTCATAATAAGAAAGAAAAGATGTAGAAAATAATCAAAATGGAATCATGGTCATGTTCTGATTTAAGTATATCAATACAAAAGATGATCCATCAATATCTAAACAATGTCTATTTTTGTCTGCAAAATCTCTAATAGATACAAAAATTTAACCAACTGTCTGATACTTGGACAAGGCCCCCAGTGGACCTAAACCAAAATAAATAACAAGTATCTGAAAAGAAATAGTCCTTCCAAAATAGAGAGGCTCACCAACTGTAAAATTTACTTTTGTTTGAAAAACTCTATGGCTTAGCAGGGCCTCTAGACTAAGCCTCAGACTCTGAAATATAAAGGGTCAATACAATTGTAATGGTATGCAAAATAATCCAAAACAAGAGATATATTTATATAAAATAAAATTGAGAGCATTTTCATAAACCTCTTGTTATCTTAAAATAGTTGGAAATATATGGGCAAACTAAAACTTTGGAAACACATTCAGTAGTTCATGATCTTACTCTTTATTTTACTTCTAAGTTAGATGGTACACCCTACAATTCTGTTACCCCACAGGTTATATAGGATCTGCCCTTAACTCGGCGGCCAAGCCCCTAACCTAAGTTTACCGCAAAGGTTGGAGTTTCTTCTTATTCTACTACGCCCTAGGGCCATCGCCGACATACAATTTCCCTTTTAGGTATTATAAACCTATTTTGGTAAATCACAATTTTGGGCAATGAGTTATTCGACTCGTGCCTTCTTCGTTGGGTAACCATCTAACTCTCTTAAGCCCAGTTTTAGATTCTTTAAACCATATCTTCTACAAAATATTCTTTCTTTCTTAATATCGTTTGGGCACATCAACAACAGGGTATCATCATACCCCGACATACAAGTCATGTCACAACATATCTACTGCTCTTATATCATTTCAAGAAAGGTTTATTAACCATCCAAAAGATCTATCATTTAAACAAAACAAAACCATTCTCAATATTTATTCTATGGTGGTCACCCTTTTTAATTACTGTAAAATCATTTTAAATAAGAATTATGATCATTATACAATAAGTAAAAACACTCTTTCATTACTTCATAAAAATAACTAGTACAATTCATTCATAATAATCCATCTACAGACCCAAGCTTTCAACAGTTTGTAAATTCAATTTACAATATATAAATCCAATGAAATTTGTAGTAAAGAGGAAATCACAAGTCTCATGCTCTCATTAACTTCTCAATATTAACATCACAAGATCACACAAAAGTATTTCGAGTTGAAAATATTTCATCATGATGTAATGGGTTAAACACAAGTTTATCAATGATCTTGAAACACTTTTGTATATATATATATATATATAGAGAGAGAGAGAGAGATCCTTTAAACAAATTTGAAATCCAAAAACCAATGCCCATGAGTTTTTAGGATAGTCCCACATACCTTAAATTCCTTAGGAGGGAGAGTGGAATTTGAATCTCAAGTAAGTTCTTAGAATTCTTGACTGTAATGATGAACTCTTGTTCTTAGAGGAAGGGACTAAAGTTTTGATTTGAGAGATTGTAAGTGGTTTCTAATGTGATTAGCCCCCTAAATGAGTAAATTTCGTGTTAAGACAAAGTTTAGGTAAGGGGAATTGACTAATATACCCCCTCCTGACCCAGAATTTTAAAAAGATATCGCGATGCGTTAGACGATGTGACGTATATATATCATATTGGTCCACTACTTCATCAATGTGGTCATCGATGCGGCGCATCAACTTCGCATCGAGGCACTGCTTCCAACATCCAAACACATACCTAATGATGTTCAAAAAATCCAAAACTTTACGAGCCATCCCCCTTACTCCCCCGAACATGAATCAACTTACAAATCCATATCTCAAGGTCGAAAAAATCAATTTAGAGATCACACAAGTTTAGAAGCTTAAAATATAACTAAGTCCTTTTGAAACTTAGGAAATTTCTAGATGATCAACACCTTAACATGCTATGGATTGAGGTGTTAAATTGAGGATATCACGGAGTGTTACACGAAATTTGTTATTGATTATATAAATACTGGGATTGAATATTAGAAATAACTCAGGCTAAACCCCCATGCTACAGTGGATACAGGTCTTTAAACAATTCATAAAGACAAGTAGTGAGTCGTCATGAGACTCATAAACACTGATAATATAGAGGGTTAGAAGAGTGTGGGTTCTGGTATTATTACGACTTAACCATGAGAGTTGTCACCAATCCCTGCGACTCGTATATGAATGTCGTTATGACTGAGGGTATGATGCATAGTAAAACATATCTTTTGTCAGGTTACGAGTACTGGTAACGAGTTGTAAAATAACCTTATGACTCTTTAGGAGGAATCGTAAACTGACTAGTAAACACTAACCTATCTACTATTTATGACTCAATCATACGAGTCGTACCTAGTGGTGACGACTCATACCTCTTAGTCGTAAGGAGTCCAATACATGTACACTGATATCAAAGTATTTTATTTTTATTCTTTTTCATAGAATTCACTAATTGGTCTTATGCAAACAGGTTCAAATGGCTCCAAAAGGTGATTTGTCATCTAAGAAAAACCCAAAAACGAACACCAAGAAGAAACCTACTCCTAAGTCTAATTATCAACTAAGAAATAAGGAAATCGATGAGTCAAGCGGTGATCTAATAGAATAAACACTAAAAGGAAAGGCGGGCCCAAAGAAGAAATGACCTCGGGGAAAGAAAATAGTCAAATAAGTGGACACACCTCTAAAGAGGTCCAGAATGAAACATCCAAGTACTTTCCCACTGCACTCACCATCATCTTCTGAGCATGATAATAATGATGAAGAAAAAAATATAATGATTATGTAGGTGTAGAAGACTCAAGCTCCTATGAGGTAGAATTGGAGAATGGAAGTGAGGATAAGGAGAATGTTACTCCTATTAATGTCCAACCACCACCACCACTACACCAAGTTCAATTATCTATTGATCCTGCCCCGGTGCCTATCGTTGAACGGTGAAGGTACCCCACAATGCAGGAAATATATAATGCGGGGTTGGAAATAAACCCAGCCATAGGTAATCTAAGGAGGGTGTATATTTTGAAAGAAGGCTGACTACAATAGGTATGCTTGAGATGCCTTAGTTCGCGTCTAGGTTTCAGCCATATGGATTTCAGTGGATGACTACAACGCCCGGTAAATTCAGTCCTGCATTAGTGTGGGAATTCTATATTACATATAAAGGTAAAGTAATGAGGCAATACCCACTAGAAAACTTGTAGAAATATGGTGATCCAATCACATCAATGACCATTCATGGAGTTTGGGTGAACATTTCCTTAAAAACTATATCTATATTCCTGCATGGAACAGGCTTTCAACCACCAAGGAACATAGCTGAAATTAAGTACTGCATGGATGAGATACATAAAAATACAACAAAGCAAATAGAGTTAGCAGATAAGATAATGCATTTCAGGCGGATAGCAAATATCATCTCTAAAAATAGGGAAGAAGCGAGTTGGGTAATTTGTGGTCAAGAGTGAACCCACATTATGTTGTAAAGTAGACTCTGAACTTTAAGGAAAAGGAGTGGTGGACTTTGTCCTGACATAAATTGTTTCCCACTACTGGGGACAATGTTCAAAGTTCAGTCCACACAGCATTGATAGCAGGACTCATGGTTGGATATGATTTTAATGTCGCATAGTTTATCTCTCGAGAAATACGTGACCGAGTAGTGGGAACAAATAAGGTAATTTTGGTATTTTCATGTCTGTTGAAGTAGATCTTCTTGGAGGCAGGGTTCCACAACTCTCAGATATTAATCAATAAATCAAACCAAAGACTACAAATGATTTAGGGTTGATTAGAGATGCAGTGAACCCTATAAGCAAGCAAGCAAAATAAGGAGTAGCAATATTAGCGGATACCCAGGAACAAGGATGTGAATTCTAAGGCAGTCGGTGTTAATGAGACAAATGACATTTCAATTAAAGGTGGGCAGTTTGAACCCCAATTGTCTGAAGTAGTAGGTACATATAATGCCCCTATTTTCTCACATTCAGCACCACCATGCCCATCCTCATCCAAAACAGCTCTAATAGGTTTTGTAATTATCTCGCAGATTATTTGGAATGAGGTTATAACAAGGTTGACTACGTTGGAGAAAAAGGTATGGTTAGTGAAGGAGGGTGTGCAACCCTGGGTTGAAAACAAACTAGAAGAACAAAGTAGGAAAATCCAGAGAAGATTACATAGTTTTGAGTGGAGAGTCACATGTCAGTTGGGAAGTAGACAAACTCCTGATATTTCGAAGGTGAAAGTTGAGATAGCTGAGTTGTGGAAGATGGTAAATGAATTGCATGAAAGGCCGGTTTTCCCAAGGCCTATTATCACGAAAGTCCAGCCAGAGGTAGAAATTAAAAATATTTAGAGTATTCCAGTTGGAGAAGATAGAGGAAAGAAAAAAAAAGAACAAGAAAAGAAAAAGAAAAAGCACCGAGGATAAAAATGTTGAGACAACGGTATGAGACAGCATCATGATTAAAAAGTCTGGCAACCAAGATTCAAGGATATAGTTGGTGGTGCCATTAGCTCAAAACTGCAAAGTGAGGTTGCTAAAATAGGAAGTGATGTGGCCCTGACACCGGACAAGACACTGAGTGCACCGATGAAAATTGGCGCCACTACTGGAGATGGTCCTGACGGTTAATGGGACAAATTTTAAAGAGAGAGGCACCCAGGTTTAGGGTTCCCATAATAATAGAGTATGAGATGGCTCCTTGAGCACCTAGGTATGTCCTCTCTCCTATATTACATTGCTAGATGCACTGGGGACAGTGCATAATTTTTAGACGGGGTGGGGGTGTACCACAGGCATCAAGGGTTATGATTGTCATGTTTCAAAACCCATTGGCAACAGTTTGAAAAATGGGAACCAGCATGTGTGTGTGTATTATGTGATGTTTAATTGAGAAAATCATAAGAATAGGTAGTTGGTAATATGTGAAAATTTGAAAAATAGATACCCTTCCTAAAAAATTTTGTGTATTACTAAGATATTTGTGTGTGCATATGACTGCTGAGGATCCCTTAATGGCATTAGAATTAGAAATGACATAACTATGGCATGTAGTTGCATGCACTGCATTTTTAGTGACCGACGATGCGACCCTGCACCATGTGAGAGTGAGGCATTACTTAGATTCCAGTGTGTATGAAATCCAGAACTTGCTCTGTTATTTTTGCCTAGAAGGTAGGATGGTCAGTTAGGAGATGATCATAGGCCATTTTTCTTAATAGTCCACTCAAAACTAAATGCCAAATCAAATGATATATGAATCCCTTGTTCCCAAAAGTTGAGCCTAATAAATCGATTTTTTATATTTACACCAATTTCACTTTCTCGTTTAACTACAGTGAACCTAATTTTGGCCCTGGTCCTCCGTGGACACTATGCACCTCAACTCAGGCAAATCGCTTAAGTTAAGGGTGCCTATTATAGGGGTGCATGGGGAAAGACGAGTATGAAGAAAGAAGTGTAGAGAGAAAAACGAATGAGGACAGGTGCGGTGAAAAAAAATAAAAGAAAAAGAAAATTACAAGAAAAAGAAAAGGAAAAGAAAACGACAATGAGAAAAAAGAACCACTCCCGGCCAAAAAAATAGGCTTGAAAAGGAATAAAATGGAGAGATAAGGGTGAATTCAATAAAACTATGGTAGAAAAAGTGGACCCCGAAGAAAATACAGTGCCAAGGAGGTTAATTCACATAAAAGATCCCAATATACCATAACCATCCCCAAGTCTACGTTACAATCCTAACAAAGTCCTTTAGTGATCCTTGAGTGTGAGTGTCTCTAGACTGCCCCTGAAATAATAAAATGAATCAAGCTGAGTGATAGGGACTTCTTTGAATGTGAGGGTGAATATGGTATGATGTCAAGTTACTTATCTATCTAGGTAGTGTATATTACTCGGGCCTAGTTGTTCATACTAATGTAATGCCATCATTAGATTCTTACCTGTCCATTGTTCACCAAATCATTATACACAGTAGCCTTTTGAACAATGAGATAGGAGGGAAGTAAAAAGGTGTTCTTGAGCAGAATAATAAACCAACTGCCAAATATGTCACAGATTCTTCAATGTTAAGCATCGTATCTTTGTGGGTGTGAATTATGGTTTGCTTGAGGACGTGCAAAAGTATCAGTTGAGGGTGTTGATATGCCTTGCAAACATGGAACATTCAATGCTTAATCCAAAGAATTATGCATGGACTTAGGCTATTTTGAGGGATATGATGTGTTTGTTCCTTGAGTGTAGGGAATTTAGGAAGAAAATGGATTGGAATGAAAAATGGAAGAACAAGATCTGAAAATGTTGATGTCTAATTAGCTGACGAGTCTGCATATCAGCCATCAAATCATCATATAACTCATAGCCTTACTTGTAACCAAGACAGGAGCTAAAGTTAAGATGAAGAAGTTAAGTAAAGAATGAGCGCAGCTCATAAGGAGTGACTACGAGTCATGAGGAGTAGTCATAAAGAGCGAAGAAGACAAAGCTAAAGTTCAGAGGTGAAGCCATAGATGACTATGAGTCATAAGATCTGATTATGACTCATAATGTGAAATCGTAAAAAAACCAGTGTTCGAAGCCCTACAAATCTAAGGCTCAAGTGATGACGAGTGAAGACCATGAGTTGTAAGGACTGATAATGAATCGTGGTGATGAATCGTAAGGATAATAAAAGCTTAAAGCCCTTAAGATTAGTCACTGGAATTCCTATGATTAGAATCATATGATTCGTAAGGAGACCTTATGAGTAGACCACACGAGTCGTAATGAGTGTCGACTTACTTTTCCTATTCCATTTTTGTTAGGATTTCTTTATTATTTTGAGATAGTATAAATACCTTTGGGTTATTTCATTATTGGGTTATGCACCTTATACTAGTTTTAGGTACTCTTACATACATTGATACTATTATCTTGGATTTGTGGGTTCATATTCAATTAGAGATTTTGGATTTTTGTTCCTTCATCATTGTGAAATTAATTACATATATTCTTCATTGATTATTATAGAGTTTTGCATGAACATAAGCAGCTAAATTCCTTAACTAGGGTTGTGGGAACCCTGGCAGATTAACTACATAGAAGAAGTGGGAAATTCACCTATTCTATTGTAGTTGTGTGTCTCTTAATCTTCTTCATATTAATTGACCTCAAAGCTACTACAGAATCTTGAGGATTTCCCGTATTCAAGAACATCCTCACAAGGGAGTTTGATATTAGTAAAAGGAGATTAAGACATTGATTCGAGGCTATCAACCCTCGTCTAGTCAATTTGAGACTCAAAAGGTGAAAGTTGTACTGAGGTTATAGGCAAGGGGCAACAAGGAAACACCCTGAGACTCACAAGGTAAAAGGTGAGATTTATTAATACGTTCACAAAACGGTTGATAATACATAGCTTTTCAACCTTACATACAGTGCAGTGGGATAGGTGAGTTGAATATGAGAAGTTTAAAAAGTTGAGAAGCTAGGGGAACACAGTCCTAGTGTTCGTCTTCTATTGATTACATACTCAAGCATCCAAGTCCCGTTACCTATTACTATTGTTTTTTATTCCCCCCAGTGAATTTTGCTACACTTAAGACACTGTTTAATCGTATTTCATGTGGGCTCAACCCCAACTAGTTTAGGTTACTATATTTGACATCGACCGTGGCATACTTCTTTTGAGATTAGTTTTTAGGCGATAGCAGTGACATGACCCGAACCAGGGCCTAGTTGTGTTGGGTGCCTCAAGTCCAACCGAGACTAGAGACCACCCCTAATACCCAACCATAACCTCCCTGCAACCTATGTCAAATGAATTCTGAACATATAACAATATAGAACAATTATAATTGAAAGACAATAATAAAGTCTATAACCATAACCAACCAAACATCCAACTAGTGTCAACCATAATACCTATACCAATGCCAAGGCTGACATCATTACCAATACCGCCTATGCCAATAGTAGTCACACGAAGCCTCTGACCAAAAGCAAAGAACACCCAGTTGGGACATGCCCCCGACCATAGACAAAGCCAAAGTCTAAGTAACAAAAATAGTGTATAGAAGTCCATATCATGAAATGGAGCCTTCTAGAGTATGGAAGCTCCCCACTTCAATCTGATACAAAGTAGTTCCCGAATCCAATTATTGTGCAGGAGGAATAGAATAGTTGGTTCCTGCATCACGTGGGGATACAGTGCCCAAAGATGGGTTTAGGGGTGAACGCTAGCATGTACTCAGGAATAAGGTTAAAATAATGTCAATATTTAAAAACTAGGTAAATAGCAATGTGCAATCACATTCATTCATAGAGATATATATATATTCCATGTCAGGAAAGGGAATCGGGTTTAGCATGGATTTAAAAGCTTAACCAGGGTTGTGTAGCTTGACCATCGTAAAACTACCCACATGCTATATGGGTCTAGTGTTACCCCCTGAACGGGCGCCAGTCTGTGTAGCCACACGAACCGGAGATATCATAGGGGCCGGAGATTCCTGTGTACCCTTCTCCCTCTATGATACATATACACAAGTATAACTAATAGGATTTCTGTGTACCCAACAAATGGTCACCATGACCAACACTCATGTCGGCAAATATGAGTTTCCAGTGTCCGTCTATTGAACTCACACATTTACGGTTAGTTATCACACCCCACCATTATTTCCCAATTAAAACCTTTAGCATATAACCAAACACCAATTCCAAGATTTAATTACCAAGGCATTATGAAGTGATATCATTATAACGACTATAGCTTGCCAGCAATGTCATTAGCCAACACTTAGGGGATTTCCATGTACCTCGTAGACTTTATTATAAAAACCACTTGGGGAATTCCTGTGTACCCCACAAGGTTTTCAAAACCAAAGCCATGCCCATCAAGGCCTTTCCAAACCATTTAGAACCAACCAAACCAATTTAAGTTCCATTACCATATTATACAATGCAAAGATTTCAATGAAAGTCAAACTATATGACAAAACCATTCTCATAGGAATTTTAACAAACATGCTAAGGGCATATATTTCCAAAACCAAAACCAATTCCATACAACCAAATGTTCAAAACAGCATTTAACATGAAAATCATAAGAAAAACATGGGAAAATATTATCCAACCAAGAACAACCAAAAATCCCAACACATATATCAAAACCCAAAATAATATCACAATTATACCATGAAAACCATTAAGTAAAACATGCTTTTAGTTTGAACTAACAATGAGGGAGGAGTAACATGCCTTAGACAATGAGGAAGATGGAGAGAAACCACCCCTTTAGAGCCTTAATTGACCACCTTAAAGAAAACCCTAGCCTTTCTTGACCCAAGACCTTGAGAGAGATTTTGAGTGTTTTGAGACTGATTAATTGAGAAATAAAGAGTTAATGAAGTCCCAAAAGTGTTTTAAGTCATGGGGTCAAAAGAAGTTAAGAGGGAAAATGTCCAGAATACCCCCAATAAACAGTAAATATTCCAGCAGGTAGGTACAGTTGGGACCCCTCACCCATACCCAATCATACGAGTGGTACCCTCTACTCATACCTTGATTCAGGAACTTCGACATCACATACTGTCCACCATATGACTCCCTTTTCCCAAATCATACCCATACGATACGACTAGTACCCCTTCAAGTCATACAATAAGCAGAAATACTTAGGCTAGACACTGGATAACATACGGTTTCACTATACTACTCATACCCTGAACATAGGACTCATCATCATGACATTGTAACCACAATAGAAACTTGATCACCAAACACTGGACATCCTATGATATAGGTCACCTGACCCGTACCCTCACCATATGACTTGTATGGTGGGTCGTATTATCAACAGAAAGCTAAAAACTCTAAAAGTTTCTAAGGGAGAAAACCCAGGATGTTTCAATTATCCCACTTTGATCATTCATGCTTGAATGACTGAACAAGGCAGTACAAGTACAATTTCTACCCCAATACCTCAACTCTGACCTTTAACTAAGTTAAAAAAATAAAGTTGCAAGGAAATCAATCTTTTCTTTAACTAAATTAGAAAACAAAAGCATGATGAAGAACACATACCTTCCGCATGAATTTCTGAAGCATTAAAAATGAACGGATACTTGGACTTCATGTCCTCATCAGCTTCCCAAGTAGCCTCTTTAACCTTGTGGTTCCTCTATAGAAACAGCACCGAAGCTACGTCCTTGGTTCGTAACTGATGAACATACTGATCTAAGATCTTAATCGGGACCTCCTCATAAGAAAAAGAATCTGAAATACCAATATCCTTGATAGGTATGATTTGAGATGGATCACCCATGCACTTTCTCAACATAGAGACAAGGAATACCGAATGAATGGAGCTTAAACTAGAAGGCAACTCCAACTCATTCGTAATATTACCAACCCTTCTTAAAACTAAGTATGGGCCAACATACAGGGGAATAAGCTTCCTCTTCTTCCCAAACCGCATCACTTCCTTCATGGGATACACCTTCAAGAAACCCTATCCCCAATCTCAAAATCTAAATCTCTTCGCCTCACATCGCCATAGGACTTTTGGCGACTTTGGGCAGCCTTAAGTCTATCTCGAATCACCTTTACCTACTTCATGGCTTAGTGAACCTAATCAGGTCCAAACATCTTCGCATCACCAATCTTGAATGACCCAATAGGAGATATGTGTCTCCTACCATTCAAGGCTTCAAATGGAGCCATCCCAATGCTAAAGTGGTAGCTATTATTATAGGCAAACTCTAAAAGAAGAAAATGCTCAACCCAACTACCACCATAATCAATCGCGCAAGCTCTGAGAATATCCTCCAATGTCTAAATCATTCTTTCTTCTTGCCATCCGACTGCAGGTGAAAAGCAGTACTAAGACTCACCTTGGTTCACAAATATTTCTAAAATAATAACCAAAAGTGAGATTTAAACTGCATACCATGATCCGAGATGATAGAAATAGGTTACCCATACAACTTCACAATCTCATTAAGATACAACCTTGCATAATCCACAGCCTATAAGTTAGTCCTCACTAGCAAAAAGTGAATAGAATCTATCATCCTATCTATGATGACCCAAACCAAATTAAATTAATTCTGAGATCGAGGAAGACTGGTAATGAATTCTATGTTAATCACTTCCCAATTCCACTTTGGAGACTCAATCTCTTGATACAAACCTCCTAGCCTTATGTGCTAAACTTTTACTTGTTGACACATTATGCACTTGGCCGTAAAATTAGCCACATCTCTCTTTATATTGTTCCACCAATGCATCTCCTTAGTACCGTGATACATTTTCATCGAACAAGGATGAATAACATAAAGCGACTCATGTACCTCAGCCAAGATCTTTTCTTGCAAACCATCAACATCGAGAACACATAATCTCTTTTGGTACCGCAGGGTACCATCACCACTAATCTCAAAGGCCATCACCTTCTTCCCACCAACATCACTCTTGATCCTTATCAACACCGAATCTAACACTTGTTTCTCCTTAATTTGAGCATCTAGAGATGACTGTGCTACTTTTTGAATGAACACGCCACCATCCTCAGAGTCCGAGAGACGAAATCTATGGTTAGCCAAATGGTGAATCTCCTTCACCAACTCTCTCTTCTCTTTATCCACATGAGCTAAACTCCCCATGGATAACTACAAAGAGCATCAGGAACCATATTAGCTTTTCATGGATAGTTGTGAAAACTCATGTTGTAATCCTTGAGGAGCTCAAGCCATCTCCTTTGCCTAAGGTTAAGCTCTTTCTAAGTAAACACATATTGCAGGCTCTTATAATTGGAAAAGATATCCACATGCACTCCATACAGTTAGTGATACCATGTTTTCAATGCAAACACCACAGCTAACAATACCAAATTATGAGATAGATAATTTCTCTCTTGCACATTCAACTGCCTAGAGGCATAATCTATCACCTTAATATGCTGTATCAGAATACAACAAGGCCCCACATGGGATGCATCACAGTAGACCACAAACCCTTTAATACCTTCAAGAAAAGTCAAAACCAGAGTCGAAGTTAGCTTATCCTTCAATTTCTCGAAATTACCCTCACAAGCATCAAACCATAAGAACTTTACCTTCTTTTGAGTCAACTTAGTCAACGAGGCAGCTATAGAATAAAACTCTTCACAAACCTCCTGTAGTATCCAGCTAAACCCAAGAAGCTTTGAATATCAGCTGGAGTCATGGGTCTAAGCCACTTTTTAACCACTGCAACCTTCTATGGATATACCATGATCCCCTCACTATAAATGATATGACCCAAAAAAGTGACAATATTTAACTAGAATTCATATTTCAAAAACTTGGCATACAATTGCTGATCTCTCAAGGTTGTAACACAACACGGAGGTGATCGTCATGATCCACCTCACTCTTAGAGTACACCAAAATGTCATATACAAAAACAATGACAAATAAATCCAGAAACTGATGAAAGACCCTATTCATCAAATCCATGAATGTCGCAGGGACATTGGTCAAACCAAAAGACATCACCCAAGAACTCAAAATGCCCTTACCAGGTATAGAAAGTAGTCTTAGGGATATCCTCCTCTCTAATCATTAATTGATGATACCCAGATTGAAGATCAATCTTGGAGAAAAATTTAGCACCCTGCAACTGATCAAACAAATCATCTATTCTTGGAAGAGGGTATTTATTCTTTATCGTCACCTTATTCAACTATCAGTAATCAATACACATTTGAAGGGAACCAACTTTTTTATGCACGAATAACACCAGTACCCCACGGGGACATACTAGGATAGATGAAACCCTTATCTAAAAGATTTTTTAATTACTTTTTCAGCTCTTTCAACTCAGTCGGGTCCATCCTATATAGAGGAATACAAATTTGAAGAGTTTCCAAAACAAGATCAATCCCAAACTCAATCTCCCAATCAGGAGGAACACTAGGAAGGTCATCAGGAAAGACCTCAGGGAATTTATTCACCCCAGGATAAAATACAAAGAAGGACCCTCTAAGTTAGATTCTTTAACCTAGACCAGATAATATACCCCTTGGAGATTAATCTCCAAACTCTAAGATATGATATGAACTTCCTCTTAGGAGCTAGGGAACTACCCTCCTACTTAAAGGCTGGCTCATTAGGGAAATTAAAGACAACTTTATGGGTCTAATAGTCTAGAGACGCATAGCATGAGATATAACATCAAAATCCATCATATCTAATTTGAACAGATCCACTATAGTTTCTTTACTACCAACAGATACCACACGCCCCCTATAGACTCTTTAACAAATCATAGAGTCACCTACTAAGGTAGAAATAGAAAAAGGGTCTGAAACACACTTCGAACCAAAACCAAAATACACAGCCACAAATGGGGTCACATAAGAGAGAGTGGACCCTAAATCAAGTAAAAAGTACACATAATGAGAAAAGAGTTTCAACATACCATTCACAACACCAGGCGATGCCTCAGATTCCTAGCGAGTAATAAGAATATAAAGATGAGTTTGACTAGTGTTGGAGCCAGATGGTGCACCTTTTGGTGTTGGAGTTGAAGAATAGGCAATCGGAACCTTGTTTGCCCAGAGGCAACCTTACTAACAGGGTAGTTTCTAAGCATGTGCCCTAGCTGACCATAGTTGAAGCACCTGTCCCTTCCCTCATCACAAAAACCCCAAAGTAATCTACTAAAAAACCGATAGAGTGGATTTGATGGAGCCGAATGAGCCCTACTAGCCTGATATTGGGCACCCTAGGCCATAAAGTTGTTGACATCATAGAAATACCTATCACCTGATAGCTTTAGGTAGGGAGCACTAGCCGTTGAGTAAGACCCAGAATTTCCCCACTTTTCTTAGGCCACTTACCACCATCCCTTCCACTCTATTGTTAGCCACCACCCTACTCAGAGAACCTAAACTTCTTGCCCTACCTCTTCCCTTTCTCAGTTGACTTTTCTTTTTCTTCCTCCACTTATTTCATGTATACCACCAACCTGGAGATATCCATTTCCTTGGTCAACAAGGCAGCTTTAATTTCCAAAATCAAGTCTCATGACAAAATAGAAATGAACTTCCTCATCCTCGCCCTCATACCAAAAACAAACTCCGAAGCATACTAAGATAACTAGTGAAAATTCAAGGAATACTCTTTGACTAATCAGGAACTGGACCACTAGACCAGGTATGGATCCCATGAGTAAAGTGTGTCCATCAACATTGTTCTCAGTTGAGATAGAGGAGTTTTTGTGAACTTCAGATCATCGAGGCATGTTCTAAAAAGCAAACAAATAAGAATTAGAGAACATTTCAGGACTTGGACTCTACAGCTTTTAAATAGAACACAAGAAAGAGATACATTCCTAAATGCCTTGTAGTATTTCCCTTATGAGTATGGCATGCTACACACCTTTAAAAGACACTCTACTCGACACAGATTTGTGGACTCCTAAGTGACCATGAACCTAGAGCTTTGATACCAATTTGACATGACCCGAACCATGGCCTAATCTTATCGGTAGCCTCAAGTCCAATCGGGACTGGAAACCACCCCCAATACCCAACCATAATCGCCCTGCAACCTATGTCGGGTGAAGTTCAAACATTTAACAAGATAGAACAATTATAATTAAAAGACAATAATAAAATCCATAACTATAATCAATCAAGTATCCAACCAAATATCCAACCGGTGTCATCCCTAATACCAATACCAATGTCAAGGATTACACCAATACCGACACCGTCAATGCCTATATTAGTCACACAAATCCTCTAACCAAAAATAAAAAACATGCGATCGGTACATGCCCCCGACCATAGCCAAAACTAAAGTGTAAGAAACAAAAACAATGTAAAGAGGTCCATATCATGAAATGGAGCTTTCCGGAGTATGGAAGCTCACCACTTTAGTCTGACACAAAGTTGTCCCTGAATCTAATCACTAAGAAAGAGAAGTAGAATGGTCGGTTCCTGCATTGCATGGGGATACAGTACCCAAAGACATGCTAGTAGGTTAATGCTAGCATGTACTCAATAATAAGGATAAAATAATGTCAACATTTAAAACCAGGTAATATGCTCAATCATATTCACATATATATATATATTCTATGCTAGGGAAAGGAACTGAGTTTAGTATGTATTTAAAATCTTACCCTGCACTGTGTAGCTTGACCATCCTAAAACCACACACAGGATATATGGGCCCATTGTTACCCCATGAACGAGCCCTAGTGCGTGTAGCCGCACAAACTGGAGATATCATAAGGGTCAGGGATTCCAGTGTACCCTTCGCCCTCCATGATACATATATAGAAGTATAACATAGGGGATTTTTATATAGCCCACAAGTATATGGTCACCATGACCAACCCTTATATCGACAAACATGAGTTTTTGGTGTCCGTCCATCGTACTCACAGCTTCACGATCAGCTATCACACCTCACCATTATTGCCCAATAAAAATCTTTAGCATATAACCAAACCACCAATTCCAAGAGTTAATTACCAAGGAGTTATGAAGTGGTATCATAATACCGACAATATCATGCAAGCAATGGTTGCACTTAGGGAATTCACATGTACCCCATAAAGTTCATTATAAAAATTATTTAGGGGATTCCCGTGTACCCCACAAAGTTTTCAAAGCCTTGCCCACCAAGGCCTTTCCAAACCATTTTAAACAAACCAAACCAATTTAAGTTCTGTTACCTTATTATACAATGCAAAGATTTTAATAAAAGTCAAACTATGTGAAAAAACCATTCTCATAGGCTATTTAATAAATATGTTGAGGGCATATAGTTTTCAAACCATGAACCAATTAACCATTCCCATGCAACCACATGTTCAAACCAATATTATAACATAAAAATCATAAGAAAAATATGAGAAAACATTATCTAACCACGAACAACCAAAACCCCCAACGCATATTCCCCCAACACCTATTTCAAAACCCAAAACAATATCACAATTATGCCATGAAAACTATTAAGTAAAACATTCTTTTAGTTTGAACTAACAATGAAGGAGGAGTAACATGCCTTAGACAAAGAGGAAGACGGAGATAAACCATCACTTAGAGACTTAATTGACCACCTTAAAGAAAACCCTAGCCTTTCTTAACCCAAGAACTTGAGAGAGATTTTGAGTTTTTTTAGAGTGTTTGATTGAGAAATAAAGGGTTAATGAAGTCCCAAAAGTGTTTTAAGTCGTGGGGTCAAAAGAAGTTAAAAGGAGAAATATCCACAATACCCCCAATTTAAGAAAAATTCCATATGTCGGTACAGTTTGGACCTCTCACCCATACCTAATCATACGAGTGGTACCCTTCACTCATACCTTGATTAGGAATTTGAACATCACACATTATTTATCATACGACTTCCTTTGCCCAACTCGTACCCATACCATACGACTAGTATCCTTTCAAGTTGCACCCTACAAAGAAACACCTAGGCTATGCACTGGACGACGTACGGTTTCACAACACCTATACTTGCACTCTTAATATATGACTCATCACCATTAAATCATAACCATAATAGAAACTTGACCACCAAACATTAGACATGCTTTGAGATAGGTCACCTGACTAGTACCCTCACCATACGACTTGTATGGTGAGTTGTATGATCAACAAAAAGCTAAAAACTCAAGAAGTTTCCAAGGGCAAAAACCCAGGGTGTTTTAATCAGTTACCTCATAGGCGTCATCAGAATGATTTGATTTGGGTCACTGTGGATAGAATAACTAAGTCAGCCCATTTCTTACTAGTCCATACTTCGTACTCAGCCAAGGATTATGGTAAAGTTTCATGGGGTTCCATTGATAATTATTTTAGATAGAGGTACTCAGTTTACCTCTTATTTTTGGAAGGCTTTTTAGAAGGGTCTTAGTACCAAAGTCCATCTCTGTACAACTTTTCATCCTAAGACAGATGGTCACGCAGAGAAGACCATTCAGGCGTTAGCGGACATATTGAGGGCTTATATTATAGACTTCAAGGGTAGTTGGGATGAATACTTACCTTTGATTGAGTTTGCCTACAATAACAGTTATCACTCCAGTATTCAGATGTCTCCATTTGAAGCTCTCTATGGAAGGAGGTGTAATCTCTTATTGGCTTGTTTGAAGTAGGTGAGGCTACTTTGATAGGTCCAGATTCAGTGCATGAGGTGATGGAAAAAGTTTAGTTTATTCAATAAAGGCCAAAGACATCCCAAAGTTGACGAAAATCCTATGCAAATATGAGAAGAGGAGATCTTGAGTTTGATGTTAGTGACTTGGATTCTTTAAAAAATTCACCCATGAAAGAGGTGGAAAGATTCGGTAAGAAAGGAAACCTCAGTCCCCACTATGTTGGGCCATATAGGACCTTGAGCTATTTTAGGAAGGTAGCTTATCAGTTAGACTTGCCTACAAAATTGACATCAGTGCATTCGGTGTTTCATATCTTTTTTGTAAGGAAATGCATTGCTGAGTCATCTTCTGTCATCCCTTTAAAGTGTGGACGTGCAATATAGCCTCTCCTCTGAAGAAGTTCTAATTGAAATCCTTGGTCGTCAAATCTGTGGATTTAAGGAAGTAGGATTATCATCCATTTAATTTTAAGAGTAAGAGAGATAAAATGAAACAAGTTTGGCTTAGAGAGGATTAGTAAGAGAGATAAAATAGAACCAGTTTGGCTTAAAGAGGATTTTCAATTTAGAAAGATGAGTTGAATTTATTGAAGAAGAATGAGAGAAAGTCTAATTTACCAGTTTAGAGAAATGATAGATGTCTTTTAAGAGAGGTCCTTTATGAAATGACATGTCTAAACTTAATGAGTGTGACTCTTCATTTTGTAAAGTAACTAACTATTTTTCAAAGAAGAGAAGACACATGAACTTTTTAGACAACATTTATGATTATTAGAGCATCCTGTATAAGTACTAACCAGAGAGATGGGGTCATATCGCTTTTCTTTTTTAATTTTGAGTGAATCTTTAGATTTATGTTTATCACATTTATCCATTTCCAAAGTTGTTCCCAAAGGTGTATACCTACAAAGGTATGATATTGAGTTATACTAACATACACCTACCTTGTCAAAGATACGTGTCTCCTGATCATAGCCAATTTTAAGGAGAGACACTAATTCAGTGTTAGGTCAAGTTAGTTTGATCAGTCCATACTTTAGCCTCTGCACACCCTTTTATTTCAGAACTTGTTCTTAAAGTAGGTCTAGGGACCAGGAGCCAGACTTGACTTAATTCATACTACTGAAGCTTCTCCTTCTGAGATTAATTTCTTAGGGACCAGGTCCTTGAGAACCATGACCCCTTCTTATTGATCTTCTACTAGAGCTAGGATCAGTTACTGGAGTTCTGAATCATCATCATTTGCATTTGCACCTTTTAGCCGTTTGCCCATTATCTTCAATATCACCAACCCTTTATCTTCATTCCATAAAGCTCTTCTTGTCTTAGAAATTTCTGCTATGTTCTAGCAAGGACCAGTTCCTTTGAAATGGACTATTTTAGAATAAGACACTTCCACCTTGAAGTGTCTTGAGAGAGAGAATATGGTTAGACCTTTCAATATTTATGCTTTGAACATATACTATCAATAATATAGTCCTTACTATAATGCCCTTTCTCTTACCTGGTACCATGATCATTTGTTGTATTTGGGAACCCACTTGAGTTTGAGTTCCCAATAGGAAAACAATGGTCTGATCGAATCCTTCCTATCCCATCTAGGTAGAGAGTTCTTCTTCATCTTTTTCAATACTTTAAATCCTTAGAATGAGAATTTTTTTTGCTAAATGTATTCAGTACTACTCATTTTAGCCTTAAGTTAATGCTGACACCTCTTCTTCAAATGTCCATCTCTTCCATAATAAGTACATAGAGATTTGTGAACCTTGTTTCTAGCATCAGGCACATCCTATCCTTGAGAACCAAGAGGCTGAGTTTTTCCTTGATACCCAAGCCCTTTACCATTATTTACACCTTGACTAGTTATATTAGAATGGATTTGTGAAGATGTAGTCCATTTAAGAGATTTGTTAAGTTCTTCTCTTAACCAGACCAGGTCCCTTTCTACTTTATTATTCTTATAAAGTATAGACATAAGGTATTTTTTATAATCCCTCAATTTCTCTTCAAGATCAATCTAAAGCCTTAAAGCTTCCTTCTTCCCTTTACCATCTAAATCATTTACCTTCTTCAGTTGATTCTTACAACACAAATTCTTAAATTTTAATTTAGATACCACTTCTTCAGTTTCATATATCAAAAGGTTAAAGTAGATAATTCAAGCTCTTGATTCTCTACCTTCTCCTTTAAATCATTTTTCTTAGCAGTCAGTTTACATACAGAATCAATTAACACACTTGTAAGCCTTTTTATCTTCCCAATAGAGTAGTTATCTAAACTTCCCTTAATATTTGAAAGAGTTACTTTATTTTCTCCTTTATCTTTTGTGTTAGCCATAAAAGTAAACAAGGAGTCATAGATAACTGGAATATCTTCCATATCTAGCATGGACACATCTCCAGACTTCTCATCTTCATCAAATTCATAGGAAGAATCTCCCCATACTGCCAGAGCTTGCTTTACTGCATAATCAGTTGTAGCCTTCCTTCTTTATTTTATAGGGACCTGGTCCCCATTCTTTCCCTTGTTACCTCTAGTCTTGAGATAATACTGATAATACAATTTGTGCAATGGACAGACCTTAATAAAATTCTTAGGACTTTCACAATTGTGACACACCTCAACATTACTTCCTTTTTTATTGTTGCTTCCTCTTCTTTGGAACTAACCACTCTTCTTTATGGCTCTAACAATCCTGATTTCCAAATAGGCAACATCAGTGTTTTCTTCACTTAAATAATGTTTTGAAGCCTTCTATTCTAGAGATTCTTCTCTTTTTGCTTTTCTCTTCTCTATCTCTTGTTGCTTCTTGAGCTCATGGGGCTTTAGATTTCCAATAAGTTCATCCACAGTGAAGGTCTTCAAGTTTCTTGCTTCAGTTATAGCATCCATATTGCTTTCCCAGGACTTAGGAAGAACACCAAGAATCTTCCTCACTTGCTTGTACACTGAAAGCACTTTTCCTAAGTAGTAAAGCTCATTTATGATGGAAGTAAATCGTGTAAGCATTTCTTGTATTGTTTCTCCTTCTTTCATGGTGAAGGTTTCATATTGAGTAGTCACCATATCTAATTTTGAATCCTTCACATCAGTGGTACCTTCATGAGAAGTCATCAAGTAATCCCAGATTTTCTTGGCATTTACACAGGCAAATATCCTGTTGTATTTATCAGTTCCTATGCAATAAACTAATAGTTTCTTGGCCTAGTAGTTTTTCTCAACTTTATTTCTATCTTGATCAGTGAACTCCCTTGTATTTTTGACAATCATTCTTGTAACCTCTCTTTATTTGAGTTCTCTAATAGGAACATGAGTACCATCAAGAATTATATCCATTATCTCACTATCCTCAGCCATAATAAAGTCATACATCTTGGTTTACCACCACACATAGTACTACCCATTAAATCTAGGTGATCTGGTGCTAGATTAACCTTCTTCCAAATTAAGTGGAGCATCCATGATAACCAAACCACTCTAAGTGGAGCATCCCGAACCATGACGGCCCAGGCGCCCCTTCTCTAACCGGTAATCATGCACAATATTCACATAATGTAGTAAACTAGTGGGGAAAAAAACAACACAAGACAGAAACCTGGTCAGTATCTTTTACATAACAAAATGTAATCATGGTTAACTCTTATTTCGAACTACTCAATATTCAAATGAGTTCAAAAGATCAACAACATTTAACACCGACAAGGCCCCCAGTCGGACCATGACTCAAAATAAAATAACAATAATAAGTTTCATAACCAAGCCTTCCGAAGTAAGGGAGGCTCACCAGCTGCAAACTTCTGACAAGTCAATCTACTGCTTAACGGGACCCCAAGACTATGTCTCAGAATTCTGAAATTTAGGGGGGCCAATACAGATGTACTGGTACGCAGAGCAATCCAAAATAATGTATTTTTATATAACATAAGTGAGAGCAATTTATAAACAGTTTAATAAAAGATGTATGAAAACACATGGGAATATTTAAAAAACTCTGAACAATTATCTGAAATCCATGACTCACTTTTTATCTTATTTCTGAGCTAGGTGAACCCTACATCTCTGAAATCCCATGGGCTATATGGAATCTACCCTTAACTTGGCAGCCAAGCCCCCAACCCGAGTTTGCCGCAAGGGTTGGAGTCTCTGTCTCTAATACGCCACAGGGCTCTAGGCCAGCGTATGGTCCCTCATAGAGACATAGTGAATCCGTATACGCAAAACACGATTTTGGGCTAGGAGTTATTGGAACTCAAGCCTTCTTCGGAAAACCACCTAACCTTCTTTAAGCCCATTTTAGCTCTTTAAGACATGTATTCTCCGAAATCAAGTCTGCAACTCTTACTCAATTATCACATTCATTTATATAGTATCGTCATACCATTGACTTGCAAGTCAAATCTTTAAGCCATAAAATATCATATTATAATATCTTGTTTCAACAAATAAAGTTTAGACCACTATACTTTAAACCATTCAAGAAGACTCATACTTCAAAACATATGTCAAATTGTTCAAACAATCTCTCTTTTCAATATTTCAAAAAACATATGGTGGTCATGTATTTTTTGACAAACCATGCAATTCTTTTATTATATATCTTCAATATTTTTCAACATGTAAAACCCCCACTCATCAATTTAAAATCAATCTTAAGTCATTCAACAATAGTCAAGAACATTGATACCATGCTTCTAAATATAACATTCTTCAATTCGTAACATGCGAAAATCTAAAGGTGTTGTAACATGACAAGGAGTGTAATTAGTCATGCTCTCAATTCAATTATCAAATATAGATACATACATACGTATATATATAAAAATGAAATCAATTTTCATTAAGAAAAGGCCTCAAGAACAAAACAATAGATCAAAAAGGATTCACAATGTATAGTTGTAAATTTAATTCAAAACCCAGTGCAAATTCATGATTTCTCAACATTCAAAACACCATTAAAAACGTTTTCACCATGCCCATGTAGTTTAGGAAAATCCCACGTACCTTAATTACAAAGGATTACGAAGAAATTATGAAAATATTGGACCTTTAAGCTTGATTATTCAAAACCTAGTTGTTTTCTCCTCTTGTGTTCTTGAAAGATGAATTAGGGATCTTAAGAGAGAGTAAAACGTTACTAATATGCTTAATTTCATTTAAGGATGATTAGGGATGGAATTTTGGTGAGGTAATATGACTAAAGTTCCCCTAGACACATTAGTAATTGAAATAACTCGTAAAACCACTTCAGATTCGCATCAGGTTTCATGTCGGGGAGCAGTCAACGCGATGCGTCAAGATCGCGTCGGTTTACTGCTTCACATGGAAAATGCCATAACTTTTCGCTTGGTTATCAAATTTTGGCAAAATTTGTATCGTTAGAAAGCTAATTCAATTATCTAAAATTTGGTGGGTTTGAGCTGCAAAATTCCATGTTTATAGAACGTTATACACATTCAAAGTAGACCCTTGTAGAATCGAATATCAAACTTTGGATGAATGAAAGACTCTTAGCTCAACTTTGCTCCAAGTCATTTTTATGAACACTTTTCACCTCATAATCAATTCATACACAAGGAGAAGGATCATGATACATGGATTTAAATATATACCATGGAATTAGAGAGTACGCATGTAGGAATGACGGTTCACTTTCTAGCTCAAAAATGCAGGGTGTAACATTATGTCCCTCTTCGGATCGTGTTATATTATCTCCCCCTTGGGATCATTCATCCCCAAATGATAGGTAGAATAAAGAAAAAAAATTCACATTGAACACGTTTCCTTAACAAAATATGTAATGGCATCAAACAAGCTTCATGATAACCCCTAGTGAAACGTGAAAGCACGAAACATGGGATAATGAGACCTTACATAGGGATGATCTTCCACATGAGTTACATGAATTATAATCATCACAACATGAGGCAGGGGTTTATTTGATGATCATACACCTGGTTTATATTGGTACTAATAATGAAATAATATTTCGCGGAAGATAGGATTAGAGGCATTCTCCACTTTACAAAGTACCACTAATAGACTTAAACTCAGAGACACTAATCGTTTGTGCCCCAAACAAATAATAGCATACTTCACACGTTTCAACTTACAATTATCCCATCACACATCTAACCACAAGAGTTTGAGTCCCAATGCAAAGCACTTTTATATTAGAGCCTAACTCGGGGTAACAAGGTGGTAACTACAGCTATAGGACCCTAAACTCTACATCCTTTTAAGAATATTTCTTCACCTTATAACAACCATTAAACACACTCGAGATTTAATTTAGAGAGTACTAACCATATAGCACATAGGTTTGTGTTTTCAGCAACAACAACATTCAAGCCTAATCATTACTATGTCCACTTCATGGATCTCCCCACTAAAACCAACAATTTCAATCACTCTTACAAATATTTTCGCCACATTCCTCCTTCTTAGCTATTTCATTAACTAGAAATAAAGGGCCCCTAGACCCTTTAGGAATTAAAATAATGCGTAAATTCACTTTAGATTCGAGTTAAGTTTTGTTTCGGGGCGCAGTTGACGCGACGCATCAAGATTGCATCGGCTTACTTCCTCACACGGAAAATGTCATAACATTTTGCTCGGTTATCGTATTTTAGCAAAATTAGTTCGTTAGAAAGCTAATTCAATTATATATAATTTGGTGGGTCTTGATCTTCAAAATTCCATGTGTATTGAGAGTTATACACATTCAAAGTAGACCGTTGTAGAATCGAATATCAAACTTTGGATGAATGAAAGACTCCTACCTCAACTTTTCTCCAAGTGATTTTTATGAACACTTTTCACCTCATAATCATTTCATACAGTAGGAAAGGGATCATGAAATATGGATTTAAATATAAACCACGTAATTAGAGCATACGCATATAGGAATGACGGTTCCCTTTCTGGCTCGAAAATGTGGGGTGTTACAATAGTGAACCCTTTCTAATACCAATTGTTTAAACCTTGGGGGTTGCATCACACAGTGAGGGATTAGGTCCCTCAAAATTATTCACAGGCAATAAAATAGTAAATTAACAAAGAATACAAAATAGTGCAGGAAACTTAAAGAACATAACATTTAACGTAGAAACCTCCTTGCTCAAGGGAGGAAATATGACAGCTTGCCCTCACAAGCTCTTTAAAAGTTAACTAAAATCAACCTTTTGATTACAGACTCGAGCTTGAACCTAAATCTAGGCTACTCCTGCTTATAGTGACTCTACTACAACCTCACCTTGACAACTCTACCAAGACTCCCTCAACACTGATTAACTCTAACCAATTTCAAGCTTAGGCAACTCTACCTAAACACTCTCAAAGAAAGAAGAAAAGAACATTACTCTTATAGAATGAGTAATTCCATTACAGACTCAAGCTTGACTCAAGAACACTCTCCATTTCAGCACATACAAGAAATAAGAACTTGAGCAATATTAAAGGTTGGGTTTTTGCCTCTTTCACTCTTCAGCTTTTTGGATCTGCAAAAACTATCAATTGAGAAGCATTTTTTGCCTGTTATAGTATATTAATGATTAGGGTTAAAATAAAATTAGACCAGGTATCCTATATAGTACAAGCAGCACCTGCATAATTTGTTACACTATATGACAAAACTATACAGGCGCATGCTAGCTGTACTTTAGCCTTGAAGATCTACGAACCTGGTCCCTTGTTGTAAGTTGCTCATCATCAAAACAATATATAACATGTGGTATATTTATCAATGGGTTTCTTCCACCCATTAAGTCCCAAGAATCCCTTGTTTTTCAAGTATAAACTCTTTTCCCCTCTTTTTATGAAATTTTGGTGTTAAGTTTGAATTTACTAGATTTTATCCTAATAGTTTCGAATACGAACCATGACATTATGTTTTCTCCATGTGAACTATACTCTTACGTGTTTTATAATCTCAGTTTTCCATGTCATGTCTAATTTATACCATGTCAATTTATCAAGTCATGAATTAAATCATGTAAGCATGTTGTCTTCATAAGTTTAATATATTTTCATACTCATAATCATGGATTTCATCGACTATGATTTAGGTCTCTGAATCATGAATTTTCTCATAGTGTTTTAAATAATGTTATTGTATTTAAAATATTATTCAGTGTCGGAGAGTTATGAACACCCGATATCTATATGTTTATACATGTTTTCAATTTCAAGCAACAAGTCAGTCAGATCATGATTTTATCACCATATTCAGATTATCATATTCATGTTGAGAAATTATCAGTTGTGAGTCATGTTAACTCTTATCAGTACTAGTGTCAGTTCAATTGGGAGTAGGATTTAGCACCAAGCGAATTTAGAAATAAAGGCATTCCTGCCAGTCGAGGGTGAGACCTTTAGTAGGAGTCCCTAAGTTTCAGAATTACATAGCCAGTATAAGTATTGAGAGGTCTTCCTACTAGTTGAGGCTTGAAACTCTCTTAGGGGCACCTTCCAGTTGAGGGTGACAACCTAGTCTTTTAGGACATCAGCTTTATTGGATCCACATCGTCAGTCATGTGTTGGTACCCCTGTTAAGGTACTAGAACCCTTTCAACTGAGGTTACAGGTTGGACCCGATCAGCTCAAATTGGAGCATATCGGTTACATGATAGCTCCCACAGTTTTAGTTCAATGTTCAGGTTATATTAGTTCAAGTTTGCAAGACCAAGTGTTCAGTTTACACTATTCAGTTAGTCAGTTTTGCAGATTATTTCAGTACATGTGTTACTTGGTGTTGTATTCGTTTTTCATATTCATGCATTCATGCTTAATATCTATATGCACTCCGATTAGTCCTTATCACACGTACCAGTACATTCAAAGTACTGATCGCATACTCTCTTTTGCACTATGTTGTCTTATAACATAGGTTCGGACGCTCAGTTTCTCGATTGCCAGTCAGTTCAGTGCTACTCAGCAACAGTTGTGGCGAGTCCTCATCCATCAAGGACAAGTTATTTGTAGTTATTTTTAGTATTTTCTTTACTTCAGTCAATCGGAGTTAGTTGGGGTTTGTCCCATCAACTCCTTATATTTTAGAAACTTTCAGGTAGCCAAACTTGTTCTCAGTTTTTATCAGATGTTTAGACATGTTGGGTATTGTTTCAGTATTGTACCTTGACAGGATTTTTCATAGTTTATCTTCCGGTTATGATGTTTTATTATTAGTTTATTCAGTGCTCACAGTAGTTAGCAGATTATGGGTTAGCTTGGAGTCACTTGTGGCTTTAAACACCGTGTTACGACTAAGGGGTAGTCTCGGATCGTGACAGACTAGGGTCCTATGACCTGCATAGATACCTTACGACTCGTAGGGAGAGTCGTAGGTTGGTAGTGAGTTCAAAAACTCAGAAATTTTCCAGGGACCAAAATCCAAGGTGTTACAATTTATTTGCGAATGCTCATGTTGTATGTTCCTAAATGATAGAGTCGACGCATGCATGAAGTATGGTAGACCAACTGATTCTAAATGAAATAATCCTTCAAAAGGATAAAGAGAAAATGATCATAATAAGTAGGCAATGTGCTCTTGAAGAGCATACGACATAACACTTCATGAAATCTTATGAGATGTTTAGGTACCTGAAAATAATGAAGTGATGAGATCTCAAAATATTATGTTATTTTGTGAACTGATACAAAATGCTATGTCATCGATGATATCTTTGATACAGTATGGCGCAATATTGTAAAAGATTATGGGAATTTGAATTTTACGTCTATTTATGCATGCTAACATAGAAATATTTGTCAAGCGACATGGAAAGATGCATCTTGATAAGCATAAAACTTATTATATTTGCAGTTCAGACACCATGAAATTCTAAATATTGTCACTTGACAAAATCTATATGAAAATGCCTTAAGGATTCAAAATACCTGAAGCATATAAGAGTTTTTGAAGAACTTGTTTATAAACTTTATTGAGGATAAATTGATGATTTAAATATTATTGAAACTCTTGGAGAGTTTTCAAAAATGATAGATCATCTATTGAAAGAAGTTGAAATGAAAAACATGCATAATTGGATTGGTCATGAAGTATCATATCTTGTGCAACTGATGCATTTATACATCTTACTGTAACTATGAACATAATATAGCTTTACTCTTATATGGCGATGTGAAATAAGATCACTTCCATATTACAAAAATAAAACTCTTATATGAATGTGTTTATTCTAACGAATATTCTCAAGTTTTTTAATATATAGGATATTCATGTGATTGACATAAGAGTTCGATATAAACATATTATGTATTGTTATAAAAGCTTGCTTTCATATCAAGTTGTTTTACATGGCAATTAAATCTATCTGAGATAATAATTATTCACAAAGCAAGTCGAGAATGTATGTAACTGATGTCAATAATACATCTCAAAAGTGTAGTTTACCTATATATATAAAGTTGTCTCATGCATAGCATAACTAATAAGAGAATTCATAAAAAAGAGAAAGAATGAAGCACATTTCATTTAAGTTATCTACATACATGAGCTCCAAGAGTATGGCGATATTAACATGCTAATTGGAGTGATAATATGAATCATTATTCACAAAATTTCGATCAAATACAAATTTTGAGAAGATGATGCACAAGATTGAAGTGTGAAAATTCAAGATTTTGAATTGATATTCTCATCAGAGAAAGCTAATATGTGTTATGCTCTTTTTTCTTTCAAAATTTTGTCCCACTAAACTTTTCTTGTAAGATTTTAATGAGGCAACCAAAATGCATATTTATTAAAGATGTGTAATTTTTTGTCCTTCACTGAATTGTTTTCAATGATTTTTTTAGTAAAGCTTAACGAGGTTCATTATCTATCAAACAGATATTCAAGGAGTGTTATAAATATATTAGTATTATAGTGAATGTCTACTTATATATTTAGTAGGAAAAAAGTTGGGAACCCTAACTTTGGAGCCAAGTCATTTTTACCCTATAATTAAAGAGTTTTTCTTCATTCTAATTCAACCCTAATACCTCAATGAAATCATTCAAGACAAATAAGAATTACCCTCTCTTTCTCTCCCTGATTCTTCATGTTATTATTTCTTATTGTTCCATAACAAAACTTATAATTTGTTATAAATGTATTTACATTATAGTGAGTGTCTATCAAGATCTATTAAGATTTACTTTGATATCTATTAGGATTTGAATTATCTGTCTTTTACTCAGACTAGGAGTAAACTTCCCCTATAAATAGAGGGATTTTGTTCATTGTATTTACAATCTTATGATCTCTCATTCCTCAAGAGAAGAAATAAGAATCACTCTTTCTATTCTCTCTACTCTTCTTCTTTGTTCTTTATTATTTTATAACACGTTATCAGCACGAGACTCTGACGAATAATGTGAGATTATAAATCTGAAGCATTTCAAGGTTAGTAATTCTTTATGTTATCTTTCTTTTGATACTACTAATATAATTATTATTGAATTTAAGGAAAAATAATTGGTTTGGAACCATTTATATTTTAAATTTATCCCTCACGGACAATATTATCAAAAAAATAGGATGATAATATGTTGGGTTCAAGTCCCATTGATTTATGCCTAAGACGCCTTTATATAGGTAAGACGTTGAGCTTGAATCTCAATGCACCCTATTGATAATATTATGATGGCTAAGGCAAAATAATGTGTTTTTGATGAAAAGTCATGAAACTTGTCCATTGAACTCCATTCCACGAAGTGAATGTGGTAGCAATATATGATAAGTCTGAAATATTACAACTTATTTCATTCTTGAGGTGTATGTGGTAGAAGTGCATAATATGTCTGAAAGAAGATAAATGATTGAATGCACGAATATACGCGTGGATGGACAATATGATAATGATCATCAAAAGTGATGATATTTTCACACGCTTATATGATTATAAGATATTCTAGAGAAAAAAAAATTCTCTACATCATATGTATGCCTCGATTTGCTATATTCCATTTTTGGGGAATGAGAAACTTATTAATGCAAACGTGCACTTGATGTGATTGTATCACAACTCACCTCCGAAAGAGGTTGAATAATTTTGAAATCTATTTCTGAAGTAGTAAATCTTAAATTTATTCAAGTAATAGTAAATCTGAAATTTACTAAAGAAAAAGTACATGTCATAGTAAACTTGGAGTTTACTAGAATAAAAGTTCATAAATTGATATGAACGATTGTGACATCTCGAAGATGTGCATGTATTGAAGAACTAGAAGATTCTTCAAGAATTGTGTATGTCTTTTGTTCTCATGATAAGTTGGTTGGACCAACTAATATTGAGATTGGATCCCTTCAAATCTGAAAATTATAAAAGGTAAATAAGGGCTCGTTCACCTATCATGTGATATATTGAAAAGATACATCAATAAGATGATCACATGTACATTCATGGTCAACCTACGTTTGACATTCATAAAGTTACTTGTTCAATATAAATTGAGCATAATTTTCAGATTGTGTAATCAAGATAATTCATCTTGATGATGATGGTTTAGCATTGAATGTCTTCCATAGATAGTTGAACCATTACTAATGAGAACAAAGTTTCATGTATTGATATGAAATATGATATATTGCATATAATAGAACTTGTATGCATTAGACCAATATATTATGATTATTTCTTCCCTCTCAATTGGTTCAAGGTCGGGAACCAATTATTCCATCTAATAATTTTGATATGTGGTATACGATTAATGAATATATCATAATGCACAAAAATGGATTCCTCAAAGAAGAACAGGATGTATGTTAGTTTTCCTAACATAAGAGGTAGATTATAAGCGCTATGCAATGTGTTAGGAATTATCACCAGATCCTCATCCAAAAGATAATTCAAGTCAAATGCCAAAAGCATCTCATATTAAGCGCAAGTGCTCTTATTTTGTGTTCCTAAAGGACAAAGTCTATGCATGCGTGAAGCGTGGTAGACTAATCGGTTCCAAATGAAATAGTCCTTGAAAAATAAGGAGCAAATAATCATAATAAAAAGGCAATGAGCTCTTGAAGAGCCTACAACATAACACTTCATGAAACCTTATGAGAGGTTCATGTACCTGAAAATAATGAAGTGATGAGATCTCAAAATGTTATGTCGCATTGTGAACCGATACTAAATGATATATCATCAATATCTTTGACACAATATTGACGCAATATTGTGAAAGATTACGAGGATCTTAATTCTACGTTAATTTAAGCATGCTGACGTAGAAATATTTATCAAGTGGCCTGAAAGGATGCATTTTGGTAAGCGTAAAACTTATTTGATTTACAGTCCAGACACTTGAAGATGTCGCACTTGACATGTTGGATATTGTTACTTGACAAACATCCATATGAAAATCCATAATGGATTCAAAATGCCTGAAGCATATAAAGCTTCTGGAAAACTTTTTATTATCTTCATAAGATATAATTTGATGATTTGAGTATCATTGAAACTCTTGGAGAGTTTTCAAAAGCAGTAGAGTATTTGCTTAAATGAGAAATATACAAAAATTGAATAAGGATCCATTCCGACCTCAAGAAAAGGATGAGGAACTCCTTGGTTATGAAGTACCATATCTTAGTGCAATTGATGCACTAATGTATCTTGAAAATACTACAAGGTCTGATATAACCTTTTTTTTTAGTTAATTTGTTAGCAAGTTTGTAGTCTCGATCTTATTGGTCATGCTGATTTTGGGTACTTATCTGACCTACATAAAGCTCGATCTCAAATAGGCTATGTGTTCATATGTGATGGTACTGCAATATGTTGGAGATATACAAAGCAGTCTATCTTAGCCACTTCATCGAATCATGCTGAGATAATAGCTATTCATGAAGCAAGCCGAGAATGTGTATGGTTGAGGTTCATGATACATCTCATTCGAGAAAAATGTGGTGTGAAATATGACAATCTACCCACAATTTTATACAGAGATAATTCAGCATACATAGCACATCTTAAGGGAGGATTCATAAATGGAGATATAACGAAGCACATTTTACCAAAGCTTTTCTACATACATGAGCTACAAAAGAATGATGATATTAACGTGCAACAGATTCGTTCGACTGACAATTTGACTGATTCATTCACCAAATCCTCTTCAATTGCAACTTTCAAGAAGATGCTGCACAAGATTGAGATGCAAAGGTCAAGGATGTTCTTATTAGGGGGAGTTAATACGCGTTGTACTCTTTTTTTCTTACGAGGTTTTGTCCCACTGGGTTTTCCTTGTAAGGTTTCTAATGAGGCAGCCGAAATACGTATTATTAGAGATGTGTACTCTTTTTTCTTTACTAGATTTTTTTCCTACTGAATTTTTTCTATTAAGGTTCTACCAATTAGGCATTCAAGGGGGGTGTTATAAATGTATTTACATTATAGTGAATGTCTATCAAGATCTATTAAGATCTACTTTGATATCTATTAGGATTTGAAGTATCTGTCTTTTACTCAGACTAGGAGTAAATTTCCCCTATAAATAGAGGAGTTTTGTTCATTGTAGTTACAATCTTATAATCTCTCTCATCCCTCAAGAAAAAGAAATAAGAATCACTCTCTCTATTCTCTCTACTCTTCTTCTTTATTTTTTATTGTTTTATAACATAATTTATGCACTAGATTCCATTATTCTTCATTTTCATCTTTAAACGACAAAGTGGCGGCGACACTTTCTTTTTGTATATTTTTGTGCAGATGATATGTTATAATAATATTAGACCCTCACAATTCCAACTAATCTCCACTGTATTCTATACTTGATAACGCGCAAAATCTGTTTAAATTATACGATATATTTTACATTTGTAATTTTTTAATTATAGATACATTATAGTTTTAATCTTTTAATTATTGATACACTACACTTTTAATTATTGATATCTTTTAATTACACTTTAATCTTTTAATTATTGATATGTTTTAATTTTGGACCTTAATATTTTAGTAGGCATACTTTTAATCTTGAATTAATTAATTTGCGTCCTTCGCCTCTTTAACATATAAAATATTTTTTACATTTGTTTTATTTTTATAACTATATTACCCTTAAATATAAAGTAACACTATAAATATAAAATAACAAATGATTTAACAATTAATGATTCATTAAATTTCTAAATATTCACAAGCAAAATCACTCAACTTAGGCATCGATAAAATTTATCTTGTAAAGTTATTAAACTTTATTTTGTATCAACAGAATCACTCAACTTAGGCCTTTATATCAATGAAATCACTCAACTAAATTTATCATTAAAAAATGTAACATGCAAAATAAATTAGTATATATTTAAGACACATAAATATATGGCCCCTACAAATAAATCAAATTAAAAAATAGTCATTAAGAAATTTTGAGAGAAAACTTAACTAGTGAAACAAATATTATGATATTATTTTAATACTTTGTTATATACTTAAAAGGCTTAAATCATCGACAGGCACTTAAAATTGTTCGAAAATTCACTTAGTTCTCTTAACTAAAATTTGTACCTATCAGACACCTCAAGTGTTAAAATTGATACCTATCAGGCACAAAATGCTGATTTAGCAAGGAGAATGTAACACACTCTTCTTGTGTGCGTGAATAGTAGAAAAAATAATATTTTATATTTTTTTATTAAAAAATCTACACTTAAATTATTTTATTAATATATTTTTTTAATAATAATAATTTTTAAATTTTTTTTTTTTTTTAAAGCTCCAGCCTCCTCCTCCCCCGCCCCCTCCCACCACCCCACCCTTACTTGCCTATGTCTTCTTCTGAAGCAACAAGAAGCCATTGAAGATGAAGCAACAAGAATTCATTGAAGATGGCTTCTTCAGTGGAAAAACTTCAACCATTAATTTTAAGCAACATGATGGAGAAACTTCATTACCAATAAAATCACCAACTCCATTAACAACAATAAAATCACTAATCAATCTTCATCATAAAAGGGATAGCCATGAATACCTTCCTTCCTTCTTTTTTTATCATCTTTGGCTATCACCATACTGTGAACAACACTTTTTCAATAAAAAAGGCCACCAAAATCTCAATTGTTGCACCAATTAGCATTGCAATTGTTCTTTAAATATGATTTTGTTTTTGTGTGCGAAGACGATGGGGTTAGATGATGACTTTGTGTGTATGTGAAGACGGCGGGGGAGGTGGTGAAGACGATGACTCTATGTGTGTGTGAAGACGAAGAGGGGGGAGAGAAGACGACGACTGGGTTGGGTGGGGGTGTTTTTTTCCTTTTTTTTAAATTTTTTTAATTAAGAAATTATTATTAAATGATAATTAAATATAATTATTTTGTTTTGCCACGTGTTTTTTTCTATATTTATTAATTTTGTCACGTCAGGAGAGTGTATTGCACACACTCTATGATGTTGCTGATTAGGCAAAAAAAGTTTGATTGGATCAAAATTCGAATGGATTAAAGGTCTGCTAGGTAAAGATCTTAGTTGAGAAATTTAAGTGAATTTTTGAGATAATTAAATGTTTGTCGATGACTTAAGCCAATTTAAAACTTACATTGTATCATGATGGATGTCTTTCCGAAGAAAAAGAAAAAAAAAAAGAGAAGAGAGAGGACATCGGTAAATAAAATACATACTAAGATCAAGAACACAAAATGACAAATAAGGAAATAAAAGGATTTTAGAAATGAATACTGAACAAAACTTACCGGGAAGTGTTTATTTCTGCATTTGAGTTTGTCAAGAGTAACGGTTTTTCTCCTTTAGTACTAGCAAAGGAAGGAGCAGCATTTGCAAGTTTTGATGGTTCAAGAGGTTTTGTAGTTTCTTCGGTGTTTAATTTGTCCGAAAAGCTGCCTGGAAAAAAATAGTAGAAATTATTTTTGAAACAAAAATACATATTTTTAACGATCCTCTAATGAGACATGGCTCTGTACTCTTCCTTTCAATCCAGACTGAAAGACCTGCAACTCGTAAAACTTCTTATATTATTAATATAAATTGGGAATTTCCTGTTAACTGAAAAAAAAAAATGTAAGGTAAGTTAATTTTATATTCCTTGATAATAATTTGTCATTTTTTCTTGATATTTATATCCATCCAACCACCAAAGAGAAATTTGAGAAATCTCCATATTTCAGTAATAATATATATATCAAATTAATACAAGTCTAGACATGAAAAGAATACAGAACAACGCTCAGCAGTCATCTGAAAACTAAAGCTATTTATCATTAAAAAATGATAATTTATTTGTCATGTCATATTTTCTTCAATAATAAATTTAAGGAAAAAGGCATAAATATGTCATTGAATTATCAGAAATGCTTCATTTATGTCATCAGTTAAAAGTTTGGCTCATTCATGTCATCGTCGTTACAAAATCGGTTTATCCATGCCATTAATTTTTAACGATGATTTTCAAAAACAGTTTTGCCACGTGGCCTTTCATTAAAGGTCCACGTCATTAATTAAAATAAGAAAAAAGATTCAAATATGCCACTGAACTACCATAAATTGCTCATTTATGCCATCAGTCAAAAATTCAGCTCATTTATACCATCGTCGGTATAAAATCAGCTCACTTATATCATTACTTTTTAATGGTGGGTTTTCAAAAATAATTTTATCATGTGGTCCGCGACATTAATTAAAATAAACCAATATTAATTTCAAAATATCTTAGACCCATTAAAAAGAACCGATTCATTTAACATAACCCGACCCAAACCCATTAAAGTTTTTTTTTCCTACAACAACTATTTTTCTAATAAAAAAAAAATAGTGATTAATATATATCCTTTGGCTATTTCTAGTTCATTCTAAATCATTATAAATGTTACGCTTAACATAAACCTCAAAAATTCTATCCTACAGTACCTGATTAGTTTTAATTCCAGTGACTCCAATATATAATCCGAAGTTGCAAGAAAATAAGTCAATGAACGATTAGGGCGAGCAAAAAAAAGAAAGAGGCGTATCAATGCAATTTCTTCATTCTCCCATCACGAATTAGGGGAGTATACATTATTGAAAAATCATTTTAGATAAATAATCCCGATACTAACTAATTCAGATATTTTGAAATTAATATTGATTTCTTTTAATTAATGGCGTGAACTTCTAATAAAAAACCACGTGGCAAAACTACTTTTAAAAAATCATCATTAAAAAGTAATGGCACGAGTGAGTTGATTTTATAACGGTGATGACATAAATGAGCCGAACTTTTAAATGATGGCATAAATGAGTCATTTATGATAGTTCAATAACATATTTGTGCTTTTTTGCTTATTTTAATTAATGACGTGGACCTCTAATAAAAGGTCGCATGGCAAAGTTATTTTTGAAAATCACTGTTAAAAAGTAATGGCATGGATGAGTTGGTTTTGTAACGGCCATGGCATGAATGAACTCAACTTTTAACTGATGGCATAAATGAGCCATTTCTGATAGTTCAGTGACATATTTGAATTTTTTTCCTAAATTTAATGAAGTGATTCTATCAATATAAAGGCGTAAGGTTGAGTGATTTTATTGATATAAAATAAAGTTCAATGACTTTGCTAGATAAATTGTTAAAATGGAGTAATCTTTTGAGATATTAACTTGCAAAAAATATTTATACATATTTCAACAAAAATATGTATACATATTTCAATCAATCAGAAAAAAGAATGGAGTTTAACCAAATATAGCAAGAATAAAAATTCTAATCCATTCTTATTTAGAAAGGTACAAATTTCCCAAAAGATTTTGTTTGTGAAAAAAAAAAAAAGAAACACAAGTTTCTTAATTCTTATACATCTTTTCTCCTTGCATCAAAGAGTATAATCAATCACAAACAAACAAAAAAAACAAAATGTATCCTAATCCTCAAAATAATAGCCCCTTCTTGCTAAAAAATTCCAAGAGCACTTGAATGAATGAAATATGAATAACCATTGTTGTTCAGATTCTCCAGAAATGACGTCGTACATGTGTCAAATTCTTCAAAAATATATTATTTTCTTCTAGAAGATTCGATACACAACCATCAATATTTTAGTAAAAATGATGTTGTCTCTGCGTTGAATCTTCTAAATATATTCTTTTTAAGAATCCAATATGCACCCATAAGCATTTTTGAAGGACCGAAACAACGAATAGATCAAAATCTTCAACATGCTGTAGGTTCTTCAGTTATTGTTTCAAGCAATGGCTTCTTTGACCTACACATTGACAACATATTCTTGAACTCAGGGGTAGAAAACTCTTCAAAATCGTCCAATTTCAACTTTGGCAAATCAACTTTGTCATCACATTTTGTCTTATTTGGTTCTTCTGTACACTCTGGCAAGATTTTGACTCTTCCAAAAGACACCCTTTTGGAAACTGAGTTAGCAGTAAGGATTAACGCTCCTAAATCAGCGGCTGACACCAAAGAATTAAGTCTTTTCATTGGGAACATGACATACACATTGGCCATTTCAAGATCCTCGTCAGCATTTAATGCAGAAAATCTCCTGCCAATATGTAGAGATCTCGAGTTAACAATGAAGAAATTAGGTGTCTCTAGCATGAGCTCTGCTGCTTTGACTTGTTGGTATATGTTTCGTATTTCGCCATTTGGCAAAATGACCTTCGTTGCTCTAGATTGCTTGTTGCCACCTGGTCCCAATAGTGTGCATGATACATAGTTACCCATATCAAATGTAGTTCACAAATGGACAGATGGAATTGTTTGAAAGGACAAAGACCACACGTTCACGTGTTCCAATTTATCTTTCGCCCCTAGATGCAGGTATTTGAAAGGGGAATGAATCTTCTCTGAGAGGAATAAGCACTTTTATTGCTTCTGGAGTTGTAGATAGTAAGAGGGAGGAGTCACTTTTCGCGTTGTTTGAAAAGTAAACTATTTTCTTGAGAATTGAGAAGAAAATCTTGAAAACTAGTATGAGTATTAGAAGGTGCAACCAAATTCTTCAAATTAGGATGAATTTAGCATAAGGTGAAGGAAAGGGAGAGAATATTGGTGTTTATTAGTTGGATTGAGAAAGGAAGAAATCCCAACATATTATGTAGTACTAATATAATGGGAATGATTGGTTAGAAAAGGATAAAAATGAGGAATAGTAATGTAGTATTATGAGTAGCGGACAGTTGTAAAACGAAAGAAGGGTAGGAAAGAAGGAAGTGGGTATATAAACCAAATTTGACAACTTGACATGCGGAGATGTTGGGACATGAATACGCGTTCCGGTAATGTGGGGCTACATTTACAGGTGTCTTGATTATTCTTATTACTCTCTCCATTTTAAAAAAGATAAATTAGTTTGACTTGACATAAAGTATAATAAAAAAAAAAAATTATAATTTTAAATTAAAAATATGTCAAATATATTAAAATATTATTCAATTTTATGATCTTAAATATGTGATGTAAAAAGTTAAAATTAAAAAATTATTAAAAAAAAATTATTTTTTTAAAAACAGACTAAAAAAGAAAATAGATCATTTTTTTAAAACGAGAAAGTAATATTAATATATCTAAATTTGAATATATCTTTTGAATAATTAAAGATAAAAATATATTTAAAATCAGATTGATTTGAAATCAATAAAGTGCATATTTGTGTGTTTCTTTTATATACAAATATTACGCATGTTATTACAATCATATATAGTTGAAAATAATAATAATAATGTTATGAAATATAAAGCAGAGGAAAAAAAATGGAGAAAGAAGAGAAATATTTTTTTATTTCTCATGAAGAATTCTTGAAGGGTGAATTACAGTGAAGGAAAACTCCTTTATTTATAGAGGAAAACCAATTTTAGGGTTTTTAATTTTTCATAAATAGACATTCATTATATATGGTAAGTAAACATTCATTATATGTAGTTGTAATATACCACAATAATTAAACTACAGTTGAAAATTAAATAATCTTCTTCTTGACTTAAGTGTGGATATCTTGCTCTCTTTAAGGAGATTCAAGCTCGCTGCAACATAATCTACACCGATCCAGCAGTATATCTCTTGACTTGTCCCCTCCAGGATACAACAATCCATCAACGATGTAAAACTCAAGAAACTCCGGGTTAATTAAAGAGTCCAAAGCTCCACCATAAAAACATCTTCTTTCAACATATAAACTCTCCTTTTATAGTGAATATAGTTAATAACTTAGAACATTTTCTTTATCTCAACTCTCTCTTTCATTAATATAATCACTCTTTTTTGTATAGTAAATATAGTTGAAAACTTAAAATATTTTTATGTCTCAACTCTCTCTTTCACTTATCATCTTTTTCTTATTTCACAGCAAAAGAAGATACACCACTATTTATAGGTGTAGAATTATTCATTTGATGAATAGAATGAATGAAAGGTAATAATTTGGATAGATAAATAGTCTTGATGTTACATAAGTTACATGAAACTAATGGTCACGGAGTTTCAAAAACTAATGACCTTGAGAGTTACAAGAACTAATGGTCATATAAGCTATAAGAACTAATGATCATCTTTTACCATAATTTACATCCACTAACACAAAAAGATAATGTGGTGAGTTACAAAAATAATAACACCACTTTCTTCACTTTATACCTACTAATTGTCATGCACTTTAATATTTTATTTTAATAATAAAATGCATTAACATTCCCCCACTCATTTTAATATTGAAATATAAGAGTTATCACCAATTTAGTTAAATGGAGATTATTGTGCATAATGAAGTTGTGCTCTGCATTGAACCTCCACTTAGTAAGACAATAAATTTTACTCCAAGGTCATTAGTGGTCTCAAACTTAAATTATGACTACTAAAGGGAAATAAAGTGTCACTGTTTACACACAACAATCAAGGTATTGACATAAGATTTAATAGTCAGCACATTACGGTCATATGTTATCCCGATTTTTTATGAGCGTTTTTAAGAATAAACCCTATTCTTATAGGAAGGGATCTACTTCCACACTCGCATAGGTGAAATCTGTCAAGGATGGTCCTATAATTCCGACACCCAACTCGTACGAGATACAGAATTTCATTTAGAGTTCTTTGACTCAACCTTCATAAATCATTATAGAAACAAAGTGCACTCACTCCATAAAAAGGGATTAAACAATAGTGCATCACACACCAAGTCATCATATGATTCGTTCTTCCCATTGAAACTGATTATAGGATCTCTAGTCCCAGGTTAGGTTTCCTCATATACGACTATGCACTCTTATAGACTTCATTCCTCTCCCTCAATATATTTCGGACCCTTTATCTTGCTAAAGTCTTGCTTAGTTCATCTACAAGATAATTACGTAATGTGGCATACTCAATGTTAGTGGTACCACTCGTCAAGTATAATATCATAATATTATTTTATTTTCACGGGTCAAAATTTACAATTGTAATAACAACTTCAAACTTTATCAATAATATTGGTGCTATCACAATAACTTAAATCTAGAGAAAATAATTTCTCAAAATAAAGTGATTAATCAATTCACCTTTTCATGAATTGAACCTAAAATAATTAGTTCAACCTCCATGATAGAGTTAGCAAATAATAATTTGCTTTTTCATTTCAACAAATAGCACCAAGTTTTTGCATAAAAAACGCTTTCGAGTACATCAAGATTTATTTTAATAAAATAAACCTCAACTTTTTGTACAAGTAAATATACCCGATTTGCGTTTATAACATGCTTAAGTACTTTTACACAGTTTCAGGTCAAGTGCAATTAACCACATATCTCATATTTTATTAGGCTAGTAAACTCCTTTTTTTTACAACACTTTCACATATTTGAATCAAAAGAAATTGCATAGCTCATACAATCAGCAACATGTACTTCACAATTTTTCCTTTTCACCATAATGTGGCATGTTAAGGAAAAGTTCATCCATGATTTAGGTATTTTTCATTCCTAGAATGAAATTTATCTCATCCAATTATTTAAAGTCAAATGGCTACTAAATATTTTTATCCTTTCCTTGATAACATTTTAGAGCCAAATTTAAATAAATCAATTCATATGAAAATTAAGAATAACATGTGATTTATTTCAACAATAATTATGCACTTGCAATACTTTTTAACTCATTCTCAAAAGTGCAAATGTCACATTTCTATGGTGATTTTTTCTCACGTCATTAGCCCCCACTATTTCAAGAATTTGAATACCACTTTATGTTCATGATGAAAAGTATTATCACTTTATTCTTTAAAACTATTAGGTTGAAGGTTTTTTACCTTTCTTCCGCAAGACGTAGAAAGCTTTACCTTTCCTTCGCTTGAGTTAAGAAAGGAGAAAAATACTTTACTCTTCATTTTTTTTTCTTTCATCTCTTGAAGAGACTAGTAACATTGAGACGTTGAGATCTCTCATCTTGATATTCACGATTTTTAAAATTGTGATAAAATATGAATCTCCTTAAAATTGTTGGTGTAATATACCACAATAATTAAATTACAGTTGAAAATACAAAAGTAAAGAATGTAAAATAAACTTCTTCTTGACTGAGGCGAAGATATCTCATTCACTTAAGGAGATTCAAGCCCACTGCGGCATAATCTACACAGATCCAACAGTATATTTCTTGACTTGTCCCTTCCAGAAAACAACAACCCATCAACAATGTACAACTCAAGCAACTCTAAATTAGATGAAGAGTCCAAAGCTTCACTATAAGAACACCTTCCTTCAACATATAAAACTCTCTTTTTATAGAGAATATAGTTAAAGACTTAGAATATTTTCTTTGTCCCAACTCTCTCTTTCATTAATATAATCACTCTTTTTTGTAGAGTGAATACTATTGAAGACTTAGAATATTTTCTATGTCTCAACTCTCTCTTTCACTTATTATTGTTTTTCTTATTTCACAACAAAGGAAGAAATACCACTATTTATAGGTGTAGAATTCTTCCATGTAATGAATAGGATGAATGAGGAGTAGTAATGTGGGTAGATAAATAGTCTTGATGTTAGATAAGCTACATGAAGCTAATGGTCATGAAGTTACAAAAATTAATAACCTTGAGAGTTACAAGAACTAATGATCATGTTTTACCACAATTTATATCCACTATTACAAAAAGATAATTTGGTGAGTTATAAGAATAATGATACCACTTTCTTCACTTTGTGCCTACTAATTGTCATACACTTTAAGATTTTTATTTTAATAATAAAATACATCAACACTATATATGATAAAGTATACATTCATTATATATAGTAATACATTTATAACACTCCCCCTTGAATGTCTAATTGATAGACAATATGCCTCGTTAAAACCTTACTAGAAAAAACTTAGTGAAAAAAATAGTGAAGAGAAATGAGTACACATTTATAATAATATGCTTATAGAGTATCTCATTAAAAACCTTATAAGAAAAATTCAGTGGGACTAAACCTCGTAAAGAAAAAAAGTACAACGAATATTAACTCCCCCCAAGGAGACCATCCTTGAACCTTTACATCCGATATTGTACACCGTCTTCTTAAAAGTTGCAATTGAAAGTGACTTGATAAATAAATCAGTCACATTGTCACTTGAACGAATTTGTTGCCCATTAATATCACCATTTTTTTGGAGCTCATGTATATAGAAAAACTTTGATGAAGTGTGCTTCGCTCTATCTCCTTTTATATATCCTTTCTTCGCTCTATCTCCTTTTATATATCCTTCCTTAAGTTGTGTTATACATGCTGCATTATCTTCATATAAAATTGTAGGTACATTATCACATTTCAAATTATATTTTTCTTCAATGAGATGTATCATGGACCTCAACCATACACATTCTCGACTTGTTTCATGAATGACTATTATCTCAGCATGGTTCGATGAAGTGGCTAGATAGACTACTTTATATACCTCCAAGATATGAAAGTATCCCCACATGTGAACACATTGCATGTTTAAGATCGAGATTTATGCGGGTTAAATAAATACCCAACATCAGCATAATTAACAAGATCAGAACTGTAATCTTTAGAATAAAATAAGATCATGTGTTTGATCCCATTTCAATCCCTCCTAATAGGAGCAGAACTATATCTTGCTAACAAATTGATCGAAAATGCTATGTCAAGTCTTGTAGAATTTGTCAAATACATTAGTATACCAATTGTACTAAGATATATAACTAATCCAATTTGGTATATTTCTTATTTCAGCAAATAATCTATTGCTTTTGAAAACTCTCCAAGAGTTTCAATAATTTTCAAGTTATAAATTTATACAATATAAGGATTGTAAATAAGTTTTTTAGAAATTTTTATATGCGTCAAACACTTTGAGTCCTTAAAAAGTTTTCATATAAATTTTGTCAAATGAAAATGTTAAACATTTCATGTGTGACATCTTCAAGTGTCTGGACTGCAAATCAAATAAGTTTTGTACTTATCAAGATGCGTCCTTTCATACCACTTGATAAATGTTTCAAAGCCAACATGCTTAGATAAACATAAAATTCAAATCCTCATAATCTTTTACATTATTGTGTCAATATTATATCAAAGATATTATCGATGATATATCATTTTGTATCGATTCACAATGTGACATAACATTTTAAGATCTCGTCACTTCATTTTTTTTAGGTACCTGACTTCTCACAAGATTTCATGAAGTGTTATGTCGTAAGCTCTTTAAGAGCACATTGTCTTCGTATTATGATCATTTGTTCCTTTTTTATTTTCAAGAATTATTAATTTTAGAACCAATTAATCTACCATGCTTTATAATATAATAGACTTTGTCCTTTAGGGACATCCAATTGGAGCATTTACGGCTAAATATAATATTAATTTTTGGGTCGCAAATGCTCCTAGAATTTGAGCTTGAATTATACTTTAAATGAGATTCATATTAATGATGATTTACAACATATTATTTAGTTGTTTATTATCTCCCCCTTATGTTAGAAAAATTAACATACATCTCAATTTACTTTATTTATCTTTGTGCATTGTGGTGTATCTATTGATCAAATATCATACATCAAAACTACTGAGATCAAGTAATTAGTTCCACACCTTGAACCAATTGAGAGAAAGAAATTAATCATAATTTTTTTATATATAATGCAAACAAGTGCTATTGTATGAAATATATCATACTTCAGACTAACACATGAGGTTGTTCTTATAAGCAATGGTTCAACTATTTATCGATGGAATTCAATGCCAAACCAACATTATATAATCTGGAAATATGCTCTTAACTCAATTTATATTGAGCAAGCAAATATATGAATGTCAACTACAGGTTGACAATAAACGTACATGTGATCATTTGATATTGATGCATCTTAATATATATATCACATGATAGGTGAAGGGACACTTATTCACCTTAAATACTTGCCTGATTTAAGGAATTCAATCTCAACATTAGTTGGTCCAACCAATTTATCATGAGAACAAACAATATAAATAGTTCTTGAATAATCTTCTAATTCTTCATTACGTTGTCCAATACTCAATATGAACATCTTCGGAATTTCATAACCCTTAATGACGACTTATTAACTTGTTTGTACTAGTAAACTCTTAGTTTACTAGGATATTTAATTTTTGCTTTAGTAAATTTCAGATTTACTATTACATGAATAATTTTTTGAATTTATTACTTTGAGAGTAAATTTCAGAATAACTTCTCTTAATTATTCTGCCTCTTTCGGAGGAGAGTTGTGATGCCACCACAATTAACTGCACGTTTGTGTTGATAAGCTTTTCTAAATATTACCACATACACTCCAGGAAATTGATCTATACTTACAACAAACAAAATTCTCATTTTTCGAGAATAGAATATAATTATGCCATAATATTATCAAATTTTGATAGCTTATAACATCTTTCATGATATTTCTACTTCAGCAGCAAAGCAAGGTATACATTTAATGAGAATTTTTCTCTAACATGTCTTATAATTGTAATAAAAGTGTAAAAATATTATTACTTTTGATGATTATTGTCATATTATTCCTCCTCGTGAATATTCGTACATTCAATAAATTGTCTTCTTTCAGATATATATTATGCACTGCTACCACATTCACTTCAAAAATTGAGTAAGTTGTCATATTTCAGACTCAACAGATATTGCTATCACACTCACTTCATGAGATGGAGCATATTCAAAGGGTCAGATTTCATAACTTTTCACCAAATACCCAAATTTTGTCATCATAATATCATCAATATGGTGCATTGAGATTTAAAATTAACGTTTTATCCATATATAGGCGTCTTAGACATAAATCGATGAGAGCTGAACCCAACATCTTATTATTATGATGCATCAAAATTTTAACCAAATATGTTACCCTCTTAATGAGATGAGACATAAATTATCATCATATTTTTTAACAATTTTGTTCTTCATGAATAAATTTAAAGCATAAGTGATTACAAACCAATTATTTTTTTTCAAATTCAATAAATCCAAGCATAATTATATCATTAGTATCAAGAGACAAATAACATAAGTAATTACTAAACTTTAGTTATATTCACTAACCTTTTGTTAGTGCTTTTTGACAGGTAGTACCATGGCCTTAATTACTCAGTTAGTTACAGTATCGTTCTGATAACGTGTTATAAAATATAAAATAGAGAAGAAGAATAATAGAGAGAGAATAAAGTGATTTCTTATTTCTCTTAAGGGTTTCTTGATGGGTGAATTACAATGAAGGAAACCCCCTTTATTTTTATAGAAAAAATAACTTTGGGTTTCTAACTTTAACATTCACTATATATGGTAAAATAGACATTTACTATATATGGTAATATATTTATAACAAGTAACTAATTATTCCTTGGTAAAAATTACCTCATATAATATGAACAATTTTTTTTTGTCGAGAACGAGTCTTTTTGTAAAATTTAGATTTACGGATCAAGTTTTATATTTATAAAAAAATTAAAATCACAATTTGAATTTAAAATTCTACGTTTTGAAGAACGTGAGATTTGAAATCATGATTTGAAGTTGAAGTTTAAATTTTATGCAGATTGCATAAATAAATGTTAATTTGAAGTGAAGCTCCCAAATCTTATGGCCAAATGTCTATTAAATTTAGATATCTAAATATGAGAATATATCTTCAAATTATGTTATTTTTTCAACATCTATGTCTTCTTTATTTAAAAATTAATAAGTGTAAATCTAATTAAAGACTAAATTAAACAATACTATATCAATAAAGATGTATGGTTAGAGGTGGTGGTTAAAGATCTCTAATGAGAATGATGTTAATTAATTGTCGTGTTGTGGTTAGAAATTAGTGTCAATAGCTGATGGTTACACTAAATAATAATGATAATCGATAGCTAAAGTGATTGTGAATGATGCCAGTGATTAACGATATATAGTGGTGATTGATGATGTTGATTGTCGGTAATGATTGGTGATTGTTGTGGTAATGGCGATTGATAGAGATGATTTTAGTGTAGGGATGACATATTGTAGTGATTGGCGATGATTGATAATGGTAACCACTGATTGTGGGTGGAGGTAATTTATAATGGTAAACGACAACGACAGTAATTGATAATGGTGGGCACAGGGCAACAACAATAGTTCATACAGGGTGAGCGATGAAGATTATAGTTGATAAAGATGAATAATGACAATAATTATAAATTGATATATGTTAATGAACTGTTATTATTGTATAAATCCTTGAATATGTATCTTAATAGTATTAAAATTTTGTTATAAATCTTCGATCATTTAAAACTGTTCAAATTCATCGCAATTGTTGTTACATAAAAAAGACAAACATACAAAATGGCCATGATCTAAATAATTAAGCTTCCTACCTACAAATAAATATATGTTGTGACATGTGTCTAGCCACGTGGCTGGTAGATTATAACCAAGTAATATGAAATAGTCTGATTGTTTTATTTTCTTGTTTAGTTGTATTAATTTACATTTCTGTTAATAGTATCTCACTAATCTTATAAATAAATAAAATTTGTGTAATATGTTATGTGCTAGTAATAATATAATGTTTACTTTGTTTATATTTTCATCTTGAAGAATATATGAATACTCCTGAAGTAGAAAATAAAAAATTTACCCCTGAAGAAGTAAAGCTAAAATTAAAGATATGATTGAGAAAATTCTCTATAGATATATGTGTACATCGATTTGCTCCTGAAGTAGCAAAATATTGACAGAAGTCCTAAGGTATCATAGTTTGATATGCTTAAGGCACATTGTAATAATTAGATTTCATTCTCGAAAAATGAAATTTTTAATTATCTTTCATTCTCAAGGAATGAGAATTTTTGATAAATGTTACAACTACAGATCCATTCCCTAAGGTGAATGTGATATTTAGTAAGATATATAAATGTGCACGGGACTGTGAAAACCACATTTAGAAGGAGTAGAATGAATTATTCTGAAATTTACTCCCGAAGTAGTAAGTTTGAAATTTATTTTAAATCTACTCCTGAAATAATAGAACCTTGAAATTTACTCCTGAAGTAGTAAATTTGATATTTACTCCTAGAGTAGTAAGATTGTCCAATAGTAAAATCTTGTAAACTACTCTCGAAGTAGTAGACCTTTTACTCTAGTAAATAACTCATACCATGATAAATTTAGAGTTTATTAGTTTAAATAACTTTATTTGCTGCCTAAAGGATTTGTCATCCTGAAGATGAGCATATTGAGTTTTAGACATATAATGAAAAACTAGAAGATTCTTCAAGAACTAGTACTTAAGTTAATTGAACCAGCAAATGTTGGGACTGAATTCCATAAATTTTGAAAAACGTACAAGGTGAATAAGGGGCCATTCACTCGTAATCTAATATGATGCATCCATAAAATGATCACATGTACGTTTATTGTCAACCTGCAAATTGACATTCATAAAGTTGTCTTCTTAATTAAATTGAGGCAAGAGCATAATTTTCATATAACGTAATCAAGACAACTGATCTTGATAATGTCGGTTATATTCAAGTTGGTTGAGCATCAAATGCCTCATATAAACAGCTACACCATTGCTTATGAGAACAAAGATAAAAGGTATTGATCCGAAATATATATTGCATACAATAGAACTTGTGTGCATTAGACCAATAAATTATGATCAATTCTTCCCTCTCAATTGTTTCAAGGTCAGGAACCATATTTTTTTCCATCTAATAACTTTTTGGCGTACGGTATATAATTAATAGATATATCATGATTCACAAAGATGGATTCTCCAAAGTAAATTGAAGTATATGTTAGTTTTCCTAACATAAGGAGGAGATAATAAGCAGCTAAGACATATGTTGTGAATTATTGTTAGTAACATCCTCATTTAAAAGATAATTCTAGTCAAATGCCAGAAGCATTTGTTGACCCAAAATTAATTTTATATTTAGCTGCAGATGCTCCTACTATATGTCCCTGAAGGACAGGGTCTATAACATGCATGAAGCATGGTAGATCAATCAGTTATAAATAAAATAATCCTTGAAAAGAAAATGGAGCAAATGGTCATAATAAGAGACAATATGCTCTTAAAGAGCGACGACATAACATTTCGTGAAACCTCTGGAAGAGGTTCAGGTACCTGAAAATAATAATGTGATGAGATCTCAATAAGTTATGTCGTAATGTGAAACAATACAAATAATATCTCATCGACGATATCTTTAGTACAATAGCGCACAATATTGTATAATATTATGAGGATCTGAATTCTATGTTTTTTAAGCATGATGACGTAGAAATAATTATCAAAGTCCATATGCTTCTTAGTAAGCATAAGGTTTATTTGGCCTACAGTCCTGACACTAGAAGATGTCATGTATTTAGTATTGAATAGTTATTCACTTAATAACGAAATTTAGGTAAGAATCCCTGAAGGATTAAAGATGCCTGAAGCATATAGTTGAAAGTCTCAAAAAAATATATTCAATTAGATTACAAATATCATTATACATTCTAAAATAATCTGGGTGTATGCGGTATAATCGCCTTAGTGCCATTTGTCCTTATATTATCATTAAGAAAACGACATCAGAATTTGTTATACTCGCTGCTTATGTGGATGACATAAATCTCATTAGAACTTCAGAAGAGGTCCAAAAGGAAATTGAATAGCTAAAGAAAGAATTTGAAATGAAAGAACTTGGAAAGACAAAGTTTTGTCTTGGTCTGCAGATTGAACATTTAGCAGACGGGATCTCCATCCACCACTCTGACTATACTGAGAATGTCTTGAAATAATTTTACTCAGATAAAACACATTTATTAAATTATAATGATTGTTCGATTACTTGAAGCGAGTAAAGATTCATTTCGACCTCCCAAAGAGTGTGAAGAGATTTTTGGTCCTGAAGTACTATATCTCAATGATATTGGTACACTTATGTATTTTGCTAATAGCGCAAGGCTTCATATAGCCCATTCTGTTAATTTGCTAGACAGGTACAGTTTTCTTTCATGTAGACATTGAAATGGAGGTAAGCATATATTGTGATATCTAAAGGGGCCTATTGATATGAGTCTATTTTATCCTAACAAAGATAGTTTAAATCTTGTTAGTTATGTAGTTGCATGTTATTTATCTGAACCACATAAAGCGAGATCTTAAACAAGCTATGTGTTTACTTAAGGGGGTACTGCTATGTTATGACAATCTACAAAGTAGTCTATCGTTGTTACTTCTTCAAATCATGTTGAGATAATAGCGATCCATGAGGAAAGTAGAGAATGCATATGACTGAAATCAGTGATACATTCCATCAAAGAGAGATGTGGCCTAAAGCTTGATATCAAAGTACCCACAATCATATTTGAAGACAATGCAGCATGCATAGCTTAATTAAAAGGTGGATTCATAAAGGGAGATAGAACGAAGCACATCTCGCCAAAGGTTTTTCGTCACATATGATCTTCAAAAGATTGGTGATGATGTACAACAAATACGTTCAAGCGACAATCCATCAGATTTGTTCACCAAGTCTTTACCAACTTCAACTTTTGAGAAGATGGTATACGAGATTGGAATGCGAAGACTAAACCAGTTAAATCAGGGTCTTCATCAGGGAGAGTAAGAATACGCGCTATACTTTTTTTTTCCTTAACCAAGGTTTTATCCCACTGAATTTTTCCTGATAAGGTTTTTAATGAGGCAACAATTAAATGAGTATTCAATAAAATTTTCTTTTACGTGGCAATTCAAGGGTGAGTGTTGTGACATGTGTCTAGCCACGTGGCTAGTAGATGATAACCAAGTAATATGACTTGGTCATTTGCACCATTTTTTAATCCACTTGTTGGCTAAGAAACTTTTTGGCCTATAAATAGGCATTTCCTATGTATTATGAATGAAGAAAAATAGTCAGGATAATATAACTGAGTACTTTCTCTCCATAGTCTCTTTTGATTACTCTTAGCATTTACATTTAATACTCTATTTTATAACAATATACTTAATGTATGAGATATGAATAACTAAAATTAAGACATTTGCCAGTAAATGAAATTGAAAGATTGTTCATCACATTTGTTTTCTGTTAAAGGCGCGTGGAGCTCATCTTCTGTTTACTTACAGAAAACCACTACCTAATATATAGAGAGAGAGAGTGAAGAAGAAGGCAACTCTTCGTCAATATGCCTGCTTCTTCACCTGCTTTAACTGCTCCGTGATTTTATTATATTATTTCTAATTAATCATATTAAGTTATTTATATATAAGAAAATTAATAATATTTAATTTAAAAAAATAAAATAGACATTTATGACATGTATGTTTCAATCGTGGTTTTATTATATCACCTAAAATTAATTATTATAAGTCATTTAGGTATTAAAAAATTAATAATATTTAATAAATAATAAAATAGATATAAATGATAAATCAATTCATGATGTTTTAAATTAACAGGACATCTTATATGAGACTTATTTTAAAAAAATACAAGTATGTTTGCTCCATGATTTTACTATATTACCCCTAATTAATTATTGTAAGACATTTTTACAAATAAGAAAATTAATAATATTTAATAAAAAAAGGTAAAATAAACATTTATATCTTGTCTACTTCAGCTGCTTCAACCGTAATTTTACTATATCACCCCTAATTAATTATTATAAGTCATTTAGATATTAAAAATTTAATAATATTTAATTAAAATAAAATTGACATAAAATGGTAAATTAATTCTTAATATTTTAAATTAACATGACATCTTATATGAGACTCATTTAATTTTTTTTTACAAATATTTTCTATAGTAATTTTGCTATATGACTTCTAATTAGGTATTATAAGTCATTTATGACATATCATCTTCCCTGATTCAATCATAAAATTTAGTTGTCTCTCGAATTTATTTCAGTACTACTTAAATTGGAATAGAAGAAAAAGTATTATAAATCATAATAATTAAAAACTTAAATTATTTTAAGAATATAATTGAATATCAATGCCACAAAAATTTGGATAAGGAGAGGAACATATATTATTTGAAAATTAAATAAATAATATTATAAATTACAATAGCTAACAATTTAAAATATTTAAAAACATATTAAGAATCTGATTGATTATCTAAATTATATTTGTGTCACATAAATTTGGAATAGTTTTGACATTTTATAATTTGCATGTTTTATTATTTTAATTTAGTAATTTGTTGATCCAAATAATGTTTTCGAATTTAACATGTTTTAAAAATTTAATACTTTATATATTTCAATTTATTCACTTTATTTTGGTAAAATATTATATATTTAAAAATTATGCAAAAAAATAATTATAAGTCATAACTATTAACATCTTATAATATTTTTAAAATATATAGTAAAAAATATGATTGACTTTTGAAATTCTAATAGTGTTACGTAAGTTGCGATAAAGCAAGTAACATAAATTACTAAATTATGTAAAAGATACTATAAATCACAATGATTAGCAACTTAAATCATTTAAAAATTTATATTAATAAAAATTTGATTGACACTCCAAAAGCTATTTGTGCTACATAAATTAGATAAGGTAAATAACATATATTGGGCCCGTGCTGGCACGGGCTACGGTATCTAGTATATATCTAGTATATATATATACTAGTTACTAATAGCCCATGAAAGGCACGGGTCCAACAACTATTTTTTTAAAAATTTATTTTAGTTATTGTAATTTATAATATTTTTTAAAAATATATAACATATTATTTTTTTGTAGATATTTTAAGTTGTTAGCTATTTTAATTTATAATGCTTTTTATATATTTTTCAAATGCTTAGATGACCATAATAATTAATTATGGGTGATATAGTAAAGCTACGAGTGAAGCAGCGAAGCAAACATGTCTTAATGACTCACAACAACTAATTAGAAGTGATACAATAAAATTACTATAAATAATACCTGTGAAAAATTTAAATGATCATAATAATTAATCAAGTTTGACATAGTAAAATCACGATTGAAACAGCGAAGCAGGCATGTTTAATTAGAAGTAATACAATAAAATTACTATACAAAATACATGGGTGAAACAGCTGAAGCAAACATTTCATAAATATCTATTTTACTTTTTTATTAAATATATTATTTTTCTACTACATAAATAATTTATAATAATTAATTAGAGATGACATAATAAAATCACAAAGAAAGCAGCTTATGAAGTAGGCAGAATCATAGATATCTATTTTACCTTTTTTAATTAAATATTATTAATTTTTTAATACATAAATAACTTGTAATAATTAATTAAAGATCAAATAATTAAAATTACGAAAGAAGCAAGAAGAAGCAGGTAGGAGAAGCAGGCATGTTGACGAAGAGGTGCCCGCTTCTCTTTCCATTATTAATAGCTCGTGCAAGACACGAGCCGAACAAATATTTTTTTCAAGATTTATTTTAATTATTGTGATTTATAGTATTTTTTTAACATATTTTTTTTATATATATCAAATTATTTGTTTTAGATATTTTAAGTTGTTAACTATTGTAATATATAATATTTTTTTTATGTAATTTTCAAATACTTACATGACCATAATAATTAATTATGAGTGATATAGTAAAGTTACGATTGGAGAAGCGTAGCAAACATGACTTAATGACTCACAACAACTAATTAGAAGTGGTATAACAAAATTACAGTAAAAAATACTTGTGCAAAATTTTAAGGGAAAAGGACATGGCATGACCATTTTTTAAAAAAAATGACCCACATATGAAAAGGTGGATATGCTGTAGCCAATCGGCTAAATTAATTTCCCTTTTTAGCCATTTGGCCCAATTGGACACATGCAGTTTCTATACTCAATTGATACACTTTTATACCAAATTGATACACTTTTATACTATATTGATACACTTTTTTAAAAAGAGAAAAGATGAAATTTTATGCAAGCACATGCCGTCTCTATACCCAATTGATACTCTTTTATACCACATTAATACACTTTTATACTATATTGATACCCTTGCAGTGTTCATATACTCAATGTTACTCTCTTATATTAGATTGATACATTTTTAGAATGCATGGAGAAACTATATAGAGTCATATAAAATATGTATCTAAATAATAATTGTAATTAAAAATTGTATAGAATGTGTATAAAAATGCTATAATTATTATATAGAATATGTATATATATAGGAACTGTATCATTATTATACATAAATATATATCTTTAACAATTGTATTAAATTAAAAGTATATGGTATTGTATTTTTAATCCAAGGAAGGATATTATTTATTATTTTCTGCTAATGTGTTAATTGTTTTATTGCTACTGAGTTGATGATTCTTGTTCCTTTCTGAATTGATAAAACTATATTTTTTTGAAACCTTCATATAGTTGTCTCATAAGAAAAGCGTGACAATTGCTAAGTTCAGGAAAAAACTTGTGCTAAATTTAAGAGAAGAACTTGTGTCAGAGAAAACTACAACAAAGAAGCAAGTAGTAATCTATTGCTAAAGATATTAAGTTTGTATTGAATTTGTCCCGATTTCATGTATGATCTTATCATGTTTCTTAAAGTAATTTGCATCCATTCAGTTTTTTCAATACTGTGAAAAAAAAGGAAGAAAGAGAAATGCAATATTCAGGAGCCATTTTGGTGGAAATAGCTACTTCATGGTAATATGAATTCAAGGATCATTTTTGTGAAAATATTTTGACCGACAGGACATTCTCGTCCTTTCCCCAAATTTTAAATGATCATAATAATTAATTAGAAGTGATAAATCACAATTGAAACAACGAATCACACATATCTAATTAGACTAGATGGGCAAAGACCGTGCTTAGCACAGGCCCAACATTATATTTTAATAGTAATATAATGATGTAAAACTAAGCTTCTCTATTTTATGTACCGATTTGAATTACAGAGAGAAGGTTGCATTCCTTTGTATAAAATGGTGAGTTTTAAACGTATTTTGTTTTAATTACTTACGTAAAGAAAAAGAATTTGAAAAGATATCATCTAACACACTTCAGATCAGGAAAAAAGTTTAGAGACTTCTCAAGTTAAGAGTAGTGTTTATGCTAAAAGGAGTAATCTGTAATCGCGCAAAGTTAAGAGTCGTGCTTATGCTAAAAGGAGTAATCTGTAATCGCTCAGAACAGAGTGCAACAGAGAGCCTATCAAGTTCCGTGAAGCAATGAGATATTTGCTCCTGTTGTATAGCTTCATGAGAGCTTGTTGGTGGCGAAGAATCTCCGTTGAGGAAAGCTGTGACAGCATGAGGTATTTGGTGAAAATGCCACTGTTGTAAGTGGTTATTCCCTTTTCGCCTTAGCATTTTAGCATATTCGTACCCCGTCTCGTAGAATTCACAGATTGTATAATGCATACAGCAGTGTTCGTGCATCTTCTTCTCACTTACAAACAGTAGTGATATATTTTACTTAAAAATTTGCATTTTGTCTACTTCAACGCCTTGGTTTGGTGAAGCAACCAGCAGGCTGCTTCATTATCGGGTTAAATGTGCTGCAACACAACACAACACAACAACAAACCCAGTACCCAGTGTATTCCCACAAAGTAGGGTCTGAGAAGGGTACGCAGTGCATACTGCTACCTTCGAAGAAGTAGAGAGCCTGTTTCCGATAACCCCCGGCTCAAGATAAAGAATAGTAAACAAGGGGATGTATGACATAATAGAAAGGGCGTAAGAAATAATAAAATATAAATCAAAGAAATACAAAATACGAGCGATAAGGTAACACGAAATAAGAAAATAGAAACTGCAAAATTATGAAAGGGTGATACGGGGAAAACAAGAGAACACAAAACAACTCCAAAACAGTCTACTAATCTTAAGAATTTGAGGACCCTTTTGAAGACCACTCTCGGATTCGCTATCAACAACACAATAACAAGATGTGTTTTCAACACCAAAACAGCCACAATATAAGATGAACAACATGAACACAATGGTTACAAAATTTGGATTCAACAAGTCACAAAAACAGTACAAAGTGCAATAAGATAAAGACAGGTAGATAGACCAAATGAGCGAATAATATTAACAACCCAAGACTTGTTACACTCTTGAACCTTTACTACTACACACAACACAAACCTATCTCTTACATTGGTACAAGAGTGACCTCGATCTCCCAATGCATCCAACGTTTCCAAGCTTTAATCCAACACGAGTGATTCCACACTCAAATTTCTCTAGTTACAAGTTTCAGATTTGTGGTCTTCTCTCCGTAGAGAGGAAATGTTTCTAAGTGTTATATAACATCCATATTCAGCAAAGTCTAATGAATGAAACCCTAGAAGGTTGTATTTATAGTGTATTACAAGAATAGTGAGAAATGTCCAAAATGACCCCCTTAGTCAAAGTCTTCAAGTGGGCTCCCTTGGAGTGCATTGTATGGACTGATTTTGGAGCCTATTTACGCCTTCCTTTGCACTTCACGTGTACACTCCAAGTCTCGGGTCAATCCACTCTCGCACTCACCCACCTTCGTGGTCATACCCGTATCAATGGGGCACCCACCTAAAAGTAACAAACACTCGCAAACCAAAGACACCTATAACAGCGACGTAAAAATACCAGCGAATATAACAATAATAACAACAAATGCAACTAACAAATGCAGCAAGAACTTAAAAAGTCGAAGTAGTAGACTTGGTGGTGTATGTATATATTTAATTAGCAAATAAACGCAATATCGTTAAGGAAAACCTGTACCGGCATAACTTATCCCATCATTATGGTGTAAATGGTGGGATAAGTTATCCGGTATTAACTAATACCTCCAACCAAACATTGGATAAAATAGTCCTTTATTTTATCCCGGGACTACTTAGACCTGACACCAAACGACCCCTAAGGGTGTGTTTTTAATCCAAACAAAGACCACAGTCAAACCGAGTGTTTTTAATCCAAACAAAGACCACAGTCAAACCGACACAAAAAGAAACTAAAAATACAATAAAAGCCAGATCTGTACGTACCAGGAGCAGCTCCTGTGTAAGTACTCACTGTACAAATACAAAACACAAACAAAAAAAATTAAACACCAATTCAAACCTCAAAATTACATAATATTACTCTTAATAATTTTTTTTATTCCTCTTAAAAAGAGCATGAAGTAAGGAAAAATAAGCACTCACATCCACAATTACTAACAGAAGGAGCAGATACATGGCAAGCAGCAGGAAGAGACATAGCTATAGTATAACATTAAGAACAACACCGAACTGAGCACTGTTCTTAAAGCCTTCATAGAGACACTCAACATCAGTTTTCAACACCATTTTAAGGCCTGAACAGCAAGTACCTTGTGGTTTCTTCTCAGTACTTCCATTAGTAACAAAAGACAAACCATCATTTATTTTGAGACTGCAACACTCAAAAGTCTTTCTTTTATTATACTTAACCTCATATGTTTCGTCATCAATCCTTTGCTTTGAGACCAAAACATTCAAAAATCTTTCTTTTATTTTACTTAAACGTGACATTTCAATATCACATTTCAAATACTCAAAACCAGACAAATAAATTAAATGATAGAGCATATGACTGGTTGTGTGACACTTTGCGCTTAGCATTGCCTGTGGTGAATTAAAATTCATAAGGTAAACGAAACTTGATACAAAGGACATAGATAACTATTTAATAGCTAGTAGAGGGGAAAAAGTGCATGTATTAGTTTTCGAGCACATATGAAAGTTCTTTTTTCTCTGTGTTAGGAGTTTCTGATTGAAATTCAAGTTTACTAACCTATTGCAGTTTTTTAGTTGCTGCGAGCGATTCAACTGGCAGTGCTGCACTCAAAGTTCCACATTTAACAACTGTTGCTTGCATCCGCACCTCAATCGCACTGATATAACTACTGCCCTCCAGAAATGCTGCAACAATGGTAAGTACAATATTAGCAAATCTTGCCAAACCATGCTGCCACAACAAGCCAGTGTTGAATGGAAATAATTAGCTACATTCAAAGGTCTAATTTCTAGACATTCAATTCATCATGTGGATGGCTTTGCACCAAAGACTAACAACAGTTGATAGACTTAGTCTCAACCATTCTTTTAGATTTGCTAGACTATTTTGGATATTAATGTTGCAATATGGAGAAGGAGAGCCTTGGAGTATCCGGTAAAGTTGCTTCCATGTGACCCGGAGGTCATGGGTTCAAGCCTCGGAAACAGCCTCTTGCAAAAATGCAAGGTAAGGCTGCATACAATACACCGTGGTGAGGCCCTTTCCTGGACCCTGTGCAAAGAGGGAATTTTAATGCACCGGGCTACCCTTTAATGCTGCAATATGGAATAAGAAAAAGTAATTACATTCAATGGTTATTGAATTTGAATGGAATTTAATCTGGAATACTGGTTATATAATGTACATTTCATTAGTGCTGTCTAGGATGAAGAGTTTTTGTCTATATGAAAAAAGAAAAGGTAATAGATTTATCATCCATTAACCTTACCCCTGATTCTAAACATTGAATCTTCCACCTTTCAAGTCTTTTCGCGGAACCTTTCACTAGATACATTGACAATTAGATCATGGTATGAGGGTATTTATCCACTTTGAATGATAGAATATCTGTGATGAATATTAGGTACTACATGGTAGGTGTCCATCCCACTTTTGTTGAGGCTAATCATTCTATACAGTACAATCATATCTAAGTTCTTTAAAATGCCAATTTGCTATGGATTATTGAAAGCGGCTCATTTTGAGGCTTCTCTACCTTTGCCTATTCTAATATTGTTGAATGCTGATAAGTTACCTCCTTTTACTTTTACCAAAGAATTATCTACTGTTAGCCAATCCTAAAAAAAGGAAATTTTTGTTTGTTCAGCACGTTTTAGGATTTGATGTGAGCTATGGTGCATAAGTGCATGCGCCAGCTCCTCCTTTTCAAAAGTTTTCAAAGTCAGTAACGGAGTGGAGAATGTGGAGTCACCTTTAGTGGTGAAAAGGGGAAGAAAGAGCCGTCAAAGGAGGCGAGTTGCTGCAACTACTATCAACTCCTTATTCTCACTATTTGCATCATACAATGCATTAGTAAAATTCCTTCTTATTTTTTAATGGAAACTAAATTATCAACTCCTTATCCTTACAATTCGTATTGTAGAATGTGCCAATGAAGTTCCTTCTCAATTTTCACATGGAAATCAAATTATCTAAATTACCACTGCTTTTTAGGAGATCAATCTTAAATAAGTTACAATAAGCTCCGCAAATACTATACTATAAAATGTAATTCTGCAGGAACTTACCAGTTCACACTACCCTGAAGTGTGTTAATTTCACCATTATGACTCAAGACACACATAGAGAACCTAGAATGCACCTACACCAGAAACACCAAGAAAAAATTATATTTGATAAAACTGATTTTCTTTTAGAAAAACAAAAACCAAAATTCTGAGATATGTGGTCTGAATGCAGCGATAATTGAGTTCTCAAAATGTGCCTCTTTCCGTTCTAACAACGGGGTGTAAGCTGCATTAACCTTCACTCAATTTCCAATTTTGGGAAGAAATACTCAGGTCTTGAGCGCCAAGCTCCGAACACCCTGAATAAAACCAACAAATCATTGTTAAGCCTCTCAACTCCGCCGTCAGAGAACTTAGAACTTAGCACTGGTCATCAAAATACTGTAAAAAATTAACTTACTAAACGAATATTAATTTTCCAAGGACATCATCTTGATATTCAATAATACATAGTTGTTGAGCGTTGAAGCCAAAAGAGCAAGTATGACAAGTATGTAGCCAGTAAAATGAATCATATGCTTCTCTCTATCAGCAATTCACTAAATCTAATATTGTTGAGCAGGGTGAAGACATCGCATAACTAAATCTCTATCAACAATTCTTTATTATGTAATCGATAGTTGCAATCCCAGAAAAAAGAATTCAGTCAAATTTTTCTTACATTAAACCATTTTATTATTCAGGTTATTTTCACAATTGTTCAGCTACTTTTCACATAGGCTACTATACTTATGTTTGAGGTAGACTAATATTATGTGGAATAACACATGCTCATCAAGGATTCATCTTAATGTCTATCCCTTAAGAAGTTACTTGACCATCCATGGATTGCGCAGAATGCAGAACCTTCAAATATTGCTAGTTTAGTATGATGTTTACTTTTACATTTAGAGTTGTACACAATGGGGAAAAACCTTTCCCCTTCACATAGATATGAGTCAGACGATATCTACATTTAGACCCTCTATCTACAACATATTTAGAAGACTTTATTTTCATTCTAGCCTTTTATTCCAACAAACTCCATCAGATTCACTTAAGTACTACTGTCACGGCCCAAATCCCATCGGGCCGGACTGGCACCCGAAGCCGAGAAGGCCCGGGAGAACCCGTTCAAATACCTGTACTTTCACTTACATGTCACCAAAAATTTGGGCAGCACTTCGCTGCATATAAAAGGGTCTAATTACCTGTATCAGCACAACACGCACAAATATATATACATATATATAATACTTGGCCGTCGGGGCCACCCCATATACGAATATAACATCACTATATAAACTTCCATGACTTTACCCTTCTTTATGTCTACAAAGCCTCTAGGATATACATGACATAACTAGGGTCGGGACAAACCCCCGCCCACACATGACTCCTGCACAATAACAAAATATAAGGAACCGACTCGGAAAGCTCCGAAGTAAACTGGAGCTCACCAACAGTAGCTGTATGACCTGGCTCCTATCTATGCTGTGAATGAGCTGAAGTACCTGATCCTGCAGCATGAAATGCAGGTCCCCCGTGAGGGACGTCAGTACGAAATATGTACTGAGTATGTAAAGCTGTAAATAATCATATGTGATATGGGGGGTCAAGAAAATCATACACATGTGAATAAATCATAATAAAAGTGAACCACACTTCATAAACACTTTTAGGATCATGTACATTATTATTAATCTGAATTGGGTTCTTGAATACAAACACATTTGTGGAACGGTATACATTCGTTCATTTCATTCTTTACAATTATTATTCGCCATTACCTCCTCCTCCCGAACCTCCAACCACCTAACAATAATCAATACTGTACCGTACTGTGACCATTAGGCTGCCCCCAGTACATATCAATTGGGATCGACCCATGCTAGGCTTATGCCCCTGGGATACCACCCACACGTATATCAAGTAGCACATAAGAGATTTTTCCAATAACTCAGTTCAAAAGCTTTTGAGATTATTACATTAGTGTTCATGCCAATATAGCACCTTTGGAACAATGATACATCAATAGGAATCAAGTAATAGACCTTCTATACAATAACGATGTAATAAAGACTCATTAGTACATCAACAATGTGTTTCAGAATCATCAATATCACAACAATGAAATAGGAACCTTTTGGTATATCAATGAAACATTTTGACACTTTATAGAATGGAAACAACTTCGTTGGTAATGTAGAACAATACATGTTTTTGGACAACCTCGAAATCTTACTTGATGGAACATTGGTGTTTTCATGCCAAAGAATATCGTTAGAGTATGCTTTACATACCTCGTTGTAGATTCGGATACCAATTCAACACAACTTCCCGCCTTTACAAATCACTTATCTACAATGAAATATTTGGCATCTAGTATTAGCAACCCAACACCACAATTCTCTTCCATAATTCCATACAACCAATATTTGCAAAGCATTCCAAAAACCAACTTGAACAATAGGTTTATGTGTATATATATATATAATCATCATTTCAATACCATATCATCAATACCACATCATCCCTTCACAATTCAACATAATCCAACCATGCACAAGAATTATCCAACATCATTTCCAATCATCTTTCAACAACAATCAAATAACATACTTCTTATGCTCACATGCATATATATATATATATACATATCCATATAAATAACACCAACATAATTTACATCCTTACCATAGAATGGCCCTTTGGGTTTTGAAGTCCTGTTGGCACAAATAAAGGGTGCTTCTCGAAGCCCTTGAGACGATGAACACAACTACGGAATCAATTTGGACTTTCCACGGTTGAATCACAAGATAATTAGAGTTGAAAATCAGGCTAGGGTTTGTTCTTTCCTCTAATTGATGAAGAAACTGATTTTTGAGCTCATATACATGTATATATACACATATTCCCGTCCATAATACCATAGAAAATGACCAAAGTGCCCTTAAAATTTAAATAATGTCAAATATGTCCTCCGGTGGACTGTTTTGACAAGCTGAAGTAGATAGACCATAACTCTTTGCTCCGATATCGGATTTGGGTGAAATTGGTATCATTGGAAAGATAATTCAAAGGTCTTTCATTTCATATAAATTAGACCACCCAGTTCGTCCTGTACAAGGAGTTATGATCGTTTGAAGTTGACCCTAAAAATCTGTTTTGAGAGGCTGAAGTAAAACGCGTATAACTCCTTACGCAGATGTTGCATTTGGATGAAACCAATTTCATTGGAAAGAAGACTCAAAGATCTTTCTTTTGATATATGGTAGATCTCCCAGTTCATTATATTGAGTGAGTTATGATCGCTCAAAGTTGACCCAAAAAACTGGCAGGCCTCAGTATTTTCCTGCTAATTTACTGTTCACAAAAATCCGTTTTGAGAGGCTGAAATAGAATGAGTATAACTCCTTACTCAGATGTTGGATTTGGATGAAACCAATTGCATTAGAAAGAATACTCACAGAGCTTTCTTTTGATATGTGGTAGCTCGCCCAGTTCATTATATTGAGGGAGTTATGATCGTTCAAAGTTGACCCAAAAAACTGGCAGGCCTCAGTATTTTCCTGCTAATTTACTGTTCACAAAAATCCGTTTTGAGAGGCTGAAATAGAATGAGTATAACTCCTTACTCAGATGTTGGATTTGGATGAAACCAATTGCATTAGAAAGAATACTCACAGAGCTTTCTTTTGATATGTGGTAGCTCGCCCAGTTCATTATATTGAGGGAGTTATGATCGTTCAAAGTTGACCCAAAAACTGGAAATTTTCCTGCAATTTTACTGTTCACATCCCGGCCACCGTTTTATAGTTTCGAACGTGCTCGCTTATATCCGAAACTTATCCGTTTTTGAAAATATTTATATCGTCGGAAAGCTTATTCAATAACCTTCGTATGGAAACATCGACGGGCAAATTCCGGTATAAATAAGGTCGATTCCTATACACATATAATCAAACTATACACTTGAAACCATCTCAAAATAATCAATACTCATATATACCTAACTTAGGATCAATACATATACTCCAACACATATAACAATGGCTAATGCACGTAATTAAGCACGGGGTGTTACATCCTTCCCCCCTTAAGGACATTCGTCCTCGAATGTGAATGTAGTTATTTAGCCGAAACAAGTTCGAATTCATAATTGATATTCACGTTATCATATAGATGTTATGCAGATGTAAAAACTTACTTGTTAGTGTCCCAGTTCCACTCCTTGCACTTCTTTTTCATCTTTGAACAAATAAGGGTATTTCAATTTCATTGCTTCCTCCGCTTCCCATGTAATCTCTTCCCTTTGTTGATTTCTCCAAAGTACTTTCACCGATGCTACTTCTTTATTTCTCATCTTCTTAACTTGACGATCTAATATAGCAACAGGCATCTCCTCGTAGGTAAGATCTTCTGTTACTTGCACATCTTCAGTAGAAGTAATAAGGGACGGATCTCCGATGCACTTTCGAAGCATCGATACATGAAATACTGGATGCACTGATGAGAGTTCCTGGGGTAGCTCTAATTCATAAGCAACTTGCCCACATCTTCGAATAATCCTATACGGGCCTATATATCGTGGACTCAACTTTCCTTTCTTGCCAAATCTCATCACCCCTTTCATTGGCGATACCTTCAAAAATACCCAATCGCCTAACGAAAACTCTAGCCCTCTTCTTCTACTATCCGCATATGACTTGTGTCGACTTTGGGCTGTTTTCAACCGTTGCTGAATCACCTTGACTTTTTCTATGGCTTGATACACAAGATCCGATCCGAACATAAGAGTTTCACCCGCTTCGAACCATCCTATTGGTGATCTACACTTCCTCCCATATAAAGCTTCATATGGTGCCATTTTGATACTTGAATGATAGCTATTATTGTAGGCAAACTCAATAAGAGGTAAATGATCATCCCAGCTGCCTTTAAAATCTATAACACATGCTCGTAGCATATCTTCAAGTGTTTGAATGGTGCGCTCTGCTTGTCCATCCGTCTGAGGGTGAAAAGCTGTACTCAGATTCACTTGTGTTCCCAAACTCCGTTGGAAAGACTTCCAAAAGTTTGCAGTAAATTGAGTTCCCCGATCTGATATAATAGAAGTTGGCACTCCATGTAATCGGACTATTTCTTTAACATACAGCTTCGAATATTCTTCAACTGTGTAAGTGGTCTTAACGGGTAAGAAATGTGCGGATTTAGTAAGCCTATCCACAATCACCCATATAGAATCAAATTTCCGAGCTGTACGAGGTAAACCTGTAACAAAATCCATGTTGATCATGTCCCACTTCCAAGTTGGAAGATCTATGCGTTGCATATAGCCTCCGGGCTTTTGATGTTCCACTTTAACTCGTTGACAATTTGGACATTCAGCTACAAATTCTGCGATGTTCCTTTTCATGTCATTCCACCAATATATATCTTTCAAATCTTGATACATTTTGGTTGATCCTGGATGAATGGAATACCTTGAAAAATGTGCCTCTGTCATAATCTTCTTCCTTAGCCCGTCTACATCCGGCACACACAATCGGTTTTGGCACTGAAGTACTCCTTCTCGCGTAAGCTCAAATGCCTTGGTTGCCCCACTCTGAACGTTCTCCTTAAGCTGTAAGAAAATAGGATCCGCATATTGCTTCTCTTTCACTTCAGCTACTAATGAAGATTCCGCAGCATTATGTACGATAAGCTCTTTGTCCGGAGTTTCAAGAAGGCGAACTCCCAAACTAGCTAACTGATGAAGATCTTTAACCATCCCTTGCCTTTCTATAGGCATCATCATAGCCTTACGACTTAACGCATCAGCTACTATATTCGCTTTCCCTGGATGATACAAAATATCAACATCATAATCTTTTAATAGTTCCATCCACCTTCGCTGCCTCAGATTTAGATCCTTCTGACTGAAAATATATTGTAAGCTCTTGTGATCAGTATATATATCAACATGAACCCCATATAAATAGTGGCGCCATATTTTTAAAGCAAAGATAACCGCTGCCAGCTCAAGATCGTGTGTAGGATAATTTTTCTCATGTGGCCGCAATTGTCTAGAAGCATATGCTATTACTTTACCATGCTGCATCAATACACATCCTAAACCAATTCTAGAAGCATCACAATACACTGTATACCCTTCTGTACCTTCTGGAAGTACCAACACAGGTGTAGAAGTCAACTTATTTTTCAATTCTTGGAAACTCTCCTCACACGTATCATTCCATTGGAACTTGGATGCTTTATGCGTTAGCTTGGTTAAAGGTGCTGAAATGGAAGAAAAGTCTTTAACAAACCTCCTATAATAACCGGCCAACCCGAGAAAACTACGAATCTCCGTCGGCGTTGTGGGCCTTGGCCAGTTCTTCACAGCTTCTATCTTTTGAGCATCAACCTTTATCCCTTCACTAGATACAATATGACCCAAAAATGCCACCGACTTTAACCAAAACTCACATTTAGAGAACTTTGCATAAAGCTTACAATCACGAAGAGTCTGTAGTGTCTGTCGTAAGTGATTGGCATGGTCCTCTTCTGATCTAGAATAAACTAGAATATCATCTATAAAAACTATCACAAATACATCCAGGAATGGCTTAAACACCCTATTCATCAAATCCATAAAAGCTGCAGGTGCATTTGTTAGCCCAAATGACATAACTAGAAACTCATAATGACCATACCTTGTTCGGAAAGCTGTTTTGGGTATATCTTTTTCTTTGACCCTCACTTGGTGGTAACCTGACCTCAAATCAATCTTAGAAAAGCACTTGGCGCCCTGTAACTGATCAAATAAATCATCAATTCTTGGGAGAGGATATTTATTCTTAATAGTCACCTTATTCAATTGCCGATAATCAATACACATCCTCAGCGAGCCATCCTTTTTGCGCACAAATAACACTGGTGCTCCCCAGGGGGACATACTAGGCCTTATGAATCCCTTCTCAAGCAAATCTTTCAATTGCTCTTTCAATTCTCGCAATTCTGCTGGGGCCATTCTATATGGAGGAATGGAGATTGGTTGGGTGCCTGGAATTACATCAATACCAAACTCTACTTCTCGTTCAGGAGGCAAACCTAGAAGATCTTCAGGAAATACATCAGGAAATTCATTTACCACCGGAACAACGTGAAGAGTTGGTGGCTCCGCTTCTGTATCCCTTACTCTAACTAAATGATATAGGTATCCCTTGGAAATCATTTTTCTTGCTTTGAAATAAGAAATAAATCTACCTCTTGGTGCGCCGATCTTACCTAGCCATTCAATAACTGCTTCATTCGGAAAATGTAAATACATCATTTTTGTACAACAGTCAATTTTGGCATAACAAGACGCCAACCAATCCATACCCATTATAACATCAAAATCTACCATTTCTAGTTCCACGAGATTAGCCATCGTGTCTCGACCACACACAGTTACTACACAATCTTTATAAACTCTTCTAGCAATAATAGATTCCCCAACCGGGGTAGACACTTCCAACGGCTTATCTAATAATTCGGGGGTTCTTTTGAACTTTCCAGCAACCAAAGGAGTAACATATGATAATGTAGAACCGGGATCAATTAGAGCATATACATCAAATGAAAATATGGACAACGTACCCGTAACCACATCTGGGGAAGCCTCTAGATTTTGTCGATCCGCTAAAGCATAAGTGCGATTCTGAGTCCCGCTGGAACTGGCGACTCTTGTTTCGTTTCTAGCGTGACCCACGGGTCGTGCGCCTCTACCAGAATAAGATACCGGTGACGATGATGCAACAGCTGATCCCGAAGGTCGTGCTACACCACCTGCGCCCCTTCGTGGGCATTCTCTCATCATATGCCCTGTCATACCGCACCAATAACAAACATTTGTTCCCATTCGACATGCGCCCATATGATTCCTTCCACATTTATTGCATGGCTCTCGAGGATGTCTCAGTTGGATCATATTCCCTTGCCCATGATAACCCACTGATCGCGAACTATGACCCTCACTTCTTTGCCCAATTTGACTGCCTCTGAACCCCTGATGCTGTGGTGGAGCACTAGCTGCAGAATAAGAAAATAATGGCCTAGGTGGTCTAGCAGAAAATTGAGGTCTAAAACCTCCCTGTGGAGCCATAAACTGCCCTGTAGATCTGGACCTCTTAGAAGATCCACTTTCAAATTCCTGCGTTCTTCTTCTCTGCCTCTGATCTTCCATTTTCTGTGCAAATGCTTGGATCCTAGCTATATCCATATCTTTATTCAGTGCAGCAATAGTACAATCCCTAACCAAATACGGATCCAATCCGTTCACATACCGATGAACTCTGTCATCCATAGTAGCTATAACATTAGGAGCATATCTGGACAAGGAATTAAATCGAAGACTATACTCCCTCACACTTGTATTACCCTGCCGAAGATTTAAGAACTGATCCGCACGGGCCTGACGAGTCTCATATGGAAGATAATGATCAATAAATGCCTCTTTGAACTCTTTCCAAGTAGCTGGGGGTGCATCAATGCCCCTCGACCGTTTCCAGTCTTCATACCAATATATAGCCTCACCTTTGAATCTATACGCGGCTAACTCCACTGTCTCTCTGCCCGATACATGCATCACCTCTAGGGCCCTTTGGATTTGATCAATAAAGTCCTGCGGATCTTCGTTAAGATCGGATCCGGTAAAAGTAGGCGGATCCATCTTAAGAAAATCTTGTGTCCGAAGACTAGCCGCCCTATCAGTACTGCTAGAACCCGCGACAGGAATGGATTGCCCTTGGACTTGCCCAGCAACTATACGAGTCAAAAGTTGCACTGCATTTCTAAGATCTTGATCAACAACATTAATAGGTGGCTCTGGGGATATAGTTCTCCTCTCCCTTATTTCTTCTGGACTGGGGGAAGTTTCTGATGCATGCTCAGCTGGAGCCTCACTTTGATTAGCTGGTATAGTGGGTGACTTACTAGTCCCCTCTCCGGCAGCCACATCTACTTGCTTACCGGTATTCTTGCTTCTGGTAACCGGCATCATTACTATAATAAGAGAAACAAACTGACTCAGTGGTCAACTATGACTTCATATACAATATAAGCTCTATCGCACGATCTAAGACATGAAGAAAAGAAACAATTCCTAAATGTCCATAGCCTCCTGTTTATAGATGTGGTGCACAACACACCGATAAACAAGACTCTACGTAGACACGGCTTTGTAGACTCACTAGGACGAACCGCTCTGATACCACTTTTGTCACGGCCCAAATCCCATCGGGCCGGACTGGCACCCGAAGCCGAGAAGGCCCGGGAGAACCCGTTCAAATACCTGTACTTTCACTTACATGTCACCAAAAATTTGGGCAGCACTTCGCTGCATATAAAAGGGTCTAATTACCTGTATCAGCACAACACGCACAAATATATATACATATATATAATACTTGGCCGTCGGGGCCACCCCATATACGAATATAACATCACTATATAAACTTCCATGACTTTACCCTTCTTTATGTCTACAAAGCCTCTAGGATATACATGACATAACTAGGGTCGGGACAAACCCCCGCCCACACATGACTCCTGCACAATAACAAAATATAAGGAACCGACTCGGAAAGCTCCGAAGTAAACTGGAGCTCACCAACAGTAGCTGTATGACCTGGCTCCTATCTATGCTGTGAATGAGCTGAAGTACCTGATCCTGCAGCATGAAATGCAGGTCCCCCGTGAGGGACGTCAGTACGAAATATGTACTGAGTATGTAAAGCTGTAAATAATCATATGTGATATGGGGGGTCAAGAAAATCATACACATGTGAATAAATCATAATAAAAGTGAACCACACTTCATAAACACTTTTAGGATCATGTACATTATTATTAATCTGAATTGGGTTCTTGAATACAAACACATTTGTGGAACGGTATACATTCGTTCATTTCATTCTTTACAATTATTATTCGCCATTACCTCCTCCTCCCGAACCTCCAACCACCTAACAATAATCAATACTGTACCGTACTGTGACCATTAGGCTGCCCCCAGTACATATCAATTGGGATCGACCCATGCTAGGCTTATGCCCCTGGGATACCACCCACACGTATATCAAGTAGCACATAAGAGATTTTTCCAATAACTCAGTTCAAAAGCTTTTGAGATTATTACATTAGTGTTCATGCCAATATAGCACCTTTGGAACAATGATACATCAATAGGAATCAAGTAATAGACCTTCTATACAATAACGATGTAATAAAGACTCATTAGTACATCAACAATGTGTTTCAGAATCATCAATATCACAACAATGAAATAGGAACCTTTTGGTATATCAATGAAACATTTTGACACTTTATAGAATGGAAACAACTTCGTTGGTAATGTAGAACAATACATGTTTTTGGACAACCTCGAAATCTTACTTGATGGAACATTGGTGTTTTCATGCCAAAGAATATCGTTAGAGTATGCTTTACATACCTCGTTGTAGATTCGGATACCAATTCAACACAACTTCCCGCCTTTACAAATCACTTATCTACAATGAAATATTTGGCATCTAGTATTAGCAACCCAACACCACAATTCTCTTCCATAATTCCATACAACCAATATTTGCAAAGCATTCCAAAAACCAACTTGAACAATAGGTTTATGTGTATATATATATATAATCATCATTTCAATACCATATCATCAATACCACATCATCCCTTCACAATTCAACATAATCCAACCATGCACAAGAATTATCCAACATCATTTCCAATCATCTTTCAACAACAATCAAATAACATACTTCTTATGCTCACATGCATATATATATATATATACATATCCATATAAATAACACCAACATAATTTACATCCTTACCATAGAATGGCCCTTTGGGTTTTGAAGTCCTGTTGGCACAAATAAAGGGTGCTTCTCGAAGCCCTTGAGACGATGAACACAACTACGGAATCAATTTGGACTTTCCACGGTTGAATCACAAGATAATTAGAGTTGAAAATCAGGCTAGGGTTTGTTCTTTCCTCTAATTGATGAAGAAACTGATTTTTGAGCTCATATACATGTATATATACACATATTCCCGTCCATAATACCATAGAAAATGACCAAAGTGCCCTTAAAATTTAAATAATGTCAAATATGTCCTCCGGTGGACTGTTTTGACAAGCTGAAGTAGATAGACCATAACTCTTTGCTCCGATATCGGATTTGGGTGAAATTGGTATCATTGGAAAGATAATTCAAAGGTCTTTCATTTCATATAAATTAGACCACCCAGTTCGTCCTGTACAAGGAGTTATGATCGTTTGAAGTTGACCCTAAAAATCTGTTTTGAGAGGCTGAAGTAAAACGCGTATAACTCCTTACGCAGATGTTGCATTTGGATGAAACCAATTTCATTGGAAAGAAGACTCAAAGATCTTTCTTTTGATATATGGTAGATCTCCCAGTTCATTATATTGAGTGAGTTATGATCGCTCAAAGTTGACCCAAAAAACTGGCAGGCCTCAGTATTTTCCTGCTAATTTACTGTTCACAAAAATCCGTTTTGAGAGGCTGAAATAGAATGAGTATAACTCCTTACTCAGATGTTGGATTTGGATGAAACCAATTGCATTAGAAAGAATACTCACAGATCTTTCTTGTGATATGTGGTAGCTCGCCCAGTTCATTATATTGAGGGAGTTATGATCGTTCAAAGTTGACCCAAAAAACTGGCAGGCCTCAGTATTTTCCTGCTAATTTACTGTTCACAAAAATCCGTTTTGAGAGGCTGAAATAGAATGAGTATAACTCCTTACTCAGATGTTGGATTTGGATGAAACCAATTGCATTAGAAAGAATACTCACAGAGCTTTCTTTTGATATGTGGTAGCTCGCCCAGTTCATTATATTGAGGGAGTTATGATCGTTCAAAGTTGACCCAAAAACTGGAAATTTTCCTGCAATTTTACTGTTCACATCCCGGCCACCGTTTTATAGTTTCGAACGTGCTCGCTTATATCCGAAACTTATCCGTTTTTGAAAATATTTATATCGTCGGAAAGCTTATTCAATAACCTTCGTATGGAAACATCGACGGGCAAATTCCGGTATAAATAAGGTCGATTCCTATACACATATAATCAAACTATACACTTGAAACCATCTCAAAATAATCAATACTCATATATACCTAACTTAGGATCAATACATATACTCCAACACATATAACAATGGCTAATGCACGTAATTAAGCACGGGGTGTTACAACTACGTTTTGGCACCAGCCTTCTGCTACTACCTCTTCCCCCTCACAGCATATTCCGACTGGAATAGCTCACGTCAGACAAGTCAAAAGTTAATATAAGCCGTATTATCTAGAGATTTAAAGAAAAACAAACCCAATACATCAACCAAGAAAGTGCAAAATTCGCTGAGGAAAGTGCAATCTTGGTACAATCAATTAGTAACCAATCAGCACTTTAGCTCTACTGAGATAATTCATCACCTTGACAAGGAGACAATCACTTACGCTTCGCACTAACAGTTGGTATGATGTTTGAGACTTCTTCGAGGAAGTTTGCACACTTTAGATGGATTAAACTTTGCTGGTTCAGTATTTTTCTGACCAAACCAGTCTTCCATAAACCGTGCAGCAGCTCCTTTGTTGTTCCCACCAATCGAAGAGTTAGTCCGACTAATTAAGATTCATGGGAAAGATTCTCTTCATCAGGGACTCCTTGTTACAGCATTCACAGAAGATTGGTATTTAAGAAAATTTTCAAAAATTGGTAAAAAGGAACAACACCAACCAGAAAGCAAAAAGAAGATTAAAATAATGAAGATCCTACATTAATCTTAAAGAAGGAGCATTACACAATAGAATAAACCTCAGTTTGAATGGAGTTGACGAAGTGCTCGACAACGAATTCGTATACTTGTATGCTATACCAGCTAAGGACTACGGTTCTATGATGCGGGATATCTCGAATGGTATTAGCATCAATAGTTTCTTTGCCATCAATGATGACAATGAGCAAGTCTAGGATTTGAGTACTTATATTTTATCTAGTGTACTATTTTGATAATATGTAATGAACTTTATCTGTTTAAGTTTCGATTTTATGTTAAATCTATTCCACTAATAAAGTGAGCAGATGTAGATATGTGTAAAACTTATAAAAGTCTGTGATGCGTATCTCGCTGGGGTACGGATCCGGACACTCTTGAATGTTATTCTTGCGACTTGGTTGAAAAACCATTTGATGCTTACGATAGGCTTCGGGCACCAATTAGTAATCTATTCTTTGGAGGGGAAGTTGTAAACAGTGATTATCATCAGGGTTCAGTTCATGGTGCGTATGAAGCTGAAATTATGGCTGGTGAAACGTACTGCCGATATCTCATCAAAAGACATGGAAGTCTGGAAATGGTTCAGGCTATTTCCTATAGAGATGAGACCCTCAAAGCTGCATTTCCTTTCCAGATTTCAAGGATGTGATTATGTTTTCTCTGAATTTGCTAGTTTCATTTCAATGAACTTTTTTTTCTTTAGTATTTAAGTTTCATTTCAAGTAAATTAAGGAACAAGGCATGTTAATGCTAGAGAGGAGAAGGAATAAATCTATGCCAGCCGATAAGCTCCAATGCCTGTGGGAGCTCTAGCTAACGGTAATTTGGACATGTAAATTTTAATGCTCTAAATTTTGTGATACTATCCTAAAAAGAATTTAATTCAAGTCTAATAATGTATGTACATTTAAAGAAGGGGAGAAAGTCGAGTTAGGCATACTATCAAACACTCTAGGTAAAACAGAGACATGTCTTTCAACTATAATTCTACACACATGCTTACACCGTCATTACAGAAATACCCATAAAAACACTCAAAAAGAAGCTTATATAAGTAAAAACCTATTGCATGTTCTCTCCCAAGCAAACATAGCATTTTGATGAACTTATCGATGGAGTCGAGTAGCATACTGCTCATCGCGATCACCTCGAGTTTCATCAGCCTTGTTGCCCCTACTACAAGCTCAATAGTTATTGTTTTATGTAAAGTAAAATCCTTACATATTAGAATTTAGAACCAATTGCATTGCCAAAAAGGGTAAGACTCAGTTAGTCAACTCCAACATCAGTCATAAGTAAGCTGAAAAGCAATCAAAATAATGGACACAACATGAATACGTTACTAACTATTGAAAATTTACTCACAGGCCATGTCACTATTCTTATTGGAACCTCTAACGACTATGCAATTGACATGAAATAGTGAATGGGTGCATGCATATACAAAATTAGTGAAAAAAAAAGCAAAAACAGCAGTGATGGAAGAGGAAAGGGAAGAGTAGAAAAAACCCTAGAACAATACACACTGCAATCTTGTCGGATTTCTAAAACCTCTCAAGAAACATCATCCGAGTGAAATCAAGAAATTTGACAACAAAAATTCAAAACAGAGCATGCATGAGTAGACTCAATCAAGCAGTGACGCTACAAACATAAATATCACCCATGAAATTGGCAGAGAGGGAAAATCCCCAAAACAGGACCGCATCATTGTAGTTGCATCTCTCTTTCCTTTCCATAACCCCAAAGAAGCAATTGGGAATTTTCGAAGAAATCTTAATAGTATATGCTATTAAGAACACAGAGTGGAGAATAAGATGAGGGGATTTAGTCATTTAGATTAATTGGTAATGGTTTACACAGAGAAAAGTCCACTTGTTTTCACTATTACAATACACGTGTTTTGAAAATAATAAAGAATAGAGTATCCTTAGTAGAAGCTTTCGTATAACACATATTGCTTTTCTGTACAAATATTTTAAGATGAGTTCGTCCAACAGCTTGTTGGCTTATTTATAAGGAGAAGAGATATAACAAAATGACTGTACAAAAACAGCTGAAACAGACTTATCATAAATATTTATTTTATTTTTTATTAAATATTATTAATTTTTTAATACATAAATGAATTTATAATAATTAATTAGAGATAATATAATAAAATTACGGAGAAAGCATCTTATAAAACAGACAAGAGAAATTATATATATATATATATATATATATACCATTAGAACTATCTATAACGTCGGTGCCGGCTCCATGGTAAAGCAAGTAAGACGCTTTAGGCCCCCAAATTTTGAAGGCCACATTTTTTAGAAATAATACCATCAGCACTATCTAGAACGTCAGTGCCGGCTATATGGTGAAGAAAGTGAGACGCTTTAGGCCCCCAAATTTTGGGGGTCACGTTTTTTAAAAATAATAGATAAATGTTTGGACGTAAAAAAGTGAAATTTAGGAAAAAAATATTTATTTTCAAATTAAAAATGATATATAAAAGTTGAAGTTTGTTGGGATATGAATAGAAATTAAATTTATTTTTTAGTTTTGTGAGTGATTTGAAGTGTGAATAATTTTTTTTTTGAAGTTTTTCAAAGAGAAAATACATCGAATCACCCCTGAACTTACCTCCAAAACTTACTTTAGACCTTTAACTAGTCGGACAATTATTCCCCCTTCCTCTTAACAACTTTAAAGTGTATTATTTTGCCTCCTTAATGGCTGACGTGGCAAAAAATAAAATAAAAATGCGTTTCACTTGAAAAAAAATAAAAAAAAATTTCAGTGGGCCACACTTTAATATTTTTTACCATTATATTTTTCTCTTCCTTCCTCACACACACCATTCCTATTTCTTCTTGTTGCTTACATCCCACCACCCCATTTCTTATTCTTCCTTACACCCCACCTGATACGGGACAAAATAAGGGAACACGAAATTACACCCCAAAACAGTCCACAAATCATAACAAATCGCAGACCAAATGGGGACCTCTCTCGAATTCGACAAACACAACAAGAATACAAGATATGTAGGTTTATTTGACTCCAAAAACAGCAATAACAACAAGAGATAATCAACAATATGGTAGGAAGTAATAACACTATGATAACAAGAACCAACGGTTACAAGATTATAAGAACAACAAGAACCAATGGTTCACTTGACAACACAAACTAAAACATGAAATGTAAAGATAGGAAGTGAGACATACACTACAATAAGATCCAAGAACCCATAGACATATTCCATCTAAGGACCCCTAGAACTTACAATAGCAACACCGCACTCTTATAAAGACAGGAGAGGGATTCCACCGCTCAAGCACTAACGTTTCCAAGCAATACACATTCACAAGTGTTTCCACACTCGTCATGCCCTAGTTTTCGGCCTAGAGAGCCTTCTCTCAAGTGTTCTTATATCAATATTCAGCAACCAAATGAAATAAACCCTAACATGTTCTATTTATAGACTTATTACAATAATAGGCAAAATGACAAAAGTGCCCCTTAGTGTTAAATGAACAAAAAGGCTACTATGGAGTGCAATAGAGAGACGACTTTTGAGCCCTTTTCACACTTTAACTCGTACACTCTGTAGGTTGCATTCAACACACTAAAAAACGTCCATCTTCATGATTGTACCCGTATCATCGTCTCCATCTTGAGAGGAATTTGACCTCAATTCACGGAACAAATCAAATGAAAATGGTTCCAAAATAGCCCACAAAATAAGAAGAAATCGAGAATATAACAACTTCATTTTGAACCTCGGCTTTCTCTCCATCTTGAGATTTGCTTTCAATTTCATTCGGCTCAATTGAGTTTCATTCCCAGCCAAGATAGCATTAGAACGTTGTTATTCATTATCGCTAAGAAGTTACCTACAAAACACAAACAAATTAGTTGTATAAGAAATGTCCTCACACTCTCTCTTTATTTCTTTGCCTCTCGGATTCCTCACACTTTAATCTCACAAGTGTTTTAAGCTTGCTTGTACCCCGTGAGGTGTTGAGAGGTGAACCAAACATTTTCAATGACTTCAAAGAATAAGAAAAGAAACACACAAAGACGTAAACACAAAGAATGATTTCTAAAACCAACTCACAATCTAGTAAATGGTCACTAGTTTGTAAGTTGGTATTGGAATCAACAAACGAAACTAGAAAACAAAAAATTGAAACTTAAGAGATAAAAAATTGAGCTTAAAATTATCGTGTGAACAGTAAATAATAACGTGACAACCACGTATTGGCTGTGGTTTTTAAACAAGTTGTTATTTTTCAATTTGGATGATTGAGATTTGGTTAGTGGAGGGAAACTACAAGTCTTGAAACTCTTTTCAATTTTCAAACAAAAGTCTTGACTTGGCTAATACTATTCCCACAATACAAGGTCCTTAAATCATGGAAGGTTATTGGAAGTGCTTGTAAGGTCTTTGTTTTATGTAGGAAAAGTCTTGAAAGACCTTAAAACTTGGAAGATTGTTGGAGAAGGCTCAAGGGTGGTTGACAAAAGTCTTCAAAACTAACAACAATACCACTCTCTTTCTTCTTGGTGTTAAGATCAAAAACACCTTTTCTTCAACAAGTTATGAAGGTGGTGAAGAACACCAAGAACACAATACTTGGAATTCTAAGGTTCATATTGGGTTCTCCATCATCAGCAACACATGTTCAACCTCAAATCTCCAACAACAAACAACAACAACCTAACGTCCAACTCCAAATCTACAATACAACACACGACCAAGCTTGAACAACAACAATATCACACGGCCACAACAATGTTCACAACAATAACTTTCAACAAGTTTAAGCTCTAGTTTAGATCTAGACTCAAAAATCTTAGTGAGCAAGAAATCTAACACTACAAACGGCAAAACAAACAAGAACACTACTAGATCTAGACACACAACAAACAAATCTCGGTTAAGACAACAAGAACACAATTTTCGGCCATGAAACAAAAATGGACAGATTTCAACTTTTCTTTCGATTTTCTAAGTAACAAACCCAAGATTGACTTCATAGGAACGAAATCAAACTCGACTTTGATACCAAATGATACGGGACAAAACAGGGAAACATAAAATCACACCCCAAAATAGTCCACAAATCACAGCAAATCATGGACCAAATGGGAACCTCTCTCGAATTCGATAAATACAACAAGAATACAAAATATGTAGGTTTATTTGACACCAAAAATAGCAACAACAATAACAAGAGATAATCAATAATATGGTAAGAAGAAATAACACTATGATAACAATAACCAATGGTTACAAGATTACAAGAACAACAAGAACCAATGGTTCACTAGACAACACAAACTAAAACATGAAATGTAAAGATAGGAAGCGAGACATACACTACAATAAGATCCAAGAACCCATAGACATATTTCATCTAAGGACCCCTAGAACTTATAATAGCAACACCACACTCTTATGAAGATACGAGAGAGATTCAATTGCTCAAGCACCAACGTTTCCAAGCAATACACATTCACAAGTGTTTCCACACTCGTCATGCCCTAGTTTTCGGCCTAGAGAGCCTTCTCTCAAGTGTTCTTACATTAATATTCAGCAACCAAATGAAATAAACCCTAACATGTTCTATTTATAGACTTATTACATTAATAGGAAAAATGACAAAAGTGCCCCTTAGTGTTAAATGAACAAAATGGCTCCCATAGAGTGCAATAGAGGGATAACTTTTGAGCCCTTTTCACACTCCAACTCGTACATCGTAGGTTGCATTCAACACACTAAAAATCGTCCATCTTCATGATTGTACTCGTATGACCACCATCCCCATATCTTCTTCTTTCTCACACCCATTGAACCTTCAACAACAAATTTCAAATTTTCATGAAACAATTAACTTTTATTTACTAGAAGTTCAGATTCTTCTAATTTCAACTCCATCCATTTCTCATTTATTTCTTTCAATTTCTTTTTCCCCAATCTCTTTAAACTTTCTTCATAATTTGGAAAATACACTTTTATTTTATTTACTAAAAATAAAAACTGATCCAAATTCACATTATCTATGTGTGATTTTTCCCTTTCTTTAATAGTATCTCTACCCCAAATCTTCCTTCCAAGTTTATAAATCTCTCTATCATGTGGAGTTTTTATTAGTGATTTTGTTCTAGCAAATTTATGGTACTTCTCTTTGAGTCTCTTCTACTTTTTTGCTATTTGCTTTTCAGTGTATGGAGAGGATCTTTCATGTCATTTAGAATTTGAAATAGGCTCTTGAGGAGCTGAATTTCATCGTTTTCACTGAAAACTTTGTGGGATTCTTGAGATTTTGAGATTTTTTTGGTGATTGTTATGGTGTTTTCAGGTAATTTAGGAGAATTTGTAGGGTGGTTCATGACGGAGATGAGTGTTTTTTGGTGAGTTATTAATTGAGTGATTCGAATCAAGTTATCGGTGTTAATGGTGTTAATGGTGGGAGGGGGGGAGGGGGCTATTGAAGCACAAGGAGAAAGAAGAAAGAGAGGGGCGGGGGCGCTATTGAAGCATAAGGGGAAGGAGGAACGAGGGGATGTGGGTGGGGTGGGGTGGGCTATTGAAGAAGAATGGGGAGGAAGGGGGTGGGTTTTTATATATATATATATATATATATATATATATATATATATATATATATATATATATATATATATAAATAGTACATATATTTTTTGTTTTTTTTTTAAAATATATAAAAATAATATGTGTGTCGGATTACTTTTTTAAAAAAATTATAATTTCTTATGTAGCAATGACATGGCACTGAGTTGACAATAATGTGGGGCGTGTGTACTTCACTCTCCGTAGTGAAAGTGGTATAATTTTTTTAGGGTGATAAAAAATTCACTTTAAAATTGTTAAGGGGGGTAAATAATTGTCCGATTAGTTTAGTGTCTAAAGTAAATTTTAGCGACAAGTTCGGGGGTGATTCAATGTATTTTCTCTTTTTCAAAAACATGAAACATTGTAGCAGTTTTAAGTCCAACACTTATTTGAAATTTTTAGATGGCGAGAATTCGTAACAATATTGTCTTAACTTTGATTTTTTCTTGAAATATAATAATATCTCTGATATTATCTATTTAAACTTGTTTTCAAAATTAAAAGTGTTAAGGGAAAGTATTATAAGAAAGAAGTAATACTCTAATAAACATATTCAAGAAAATAAAGAGATATTTCTATACTTGGTTCGTTTCTCTTCTATTATTCTTATGAAATAATGTTAACAGTTTCTATAACAATTATCTCAATAGAAATATGTTCTTAAAAATTTAAATTATTATATTTTTTTTTACCTAAGATCAACAATTCTAAAGAAAGATTAAATGAGTTTACTAGAATATCATTTCAAAAAAAAATATTAAAAGAAATAGAAATTAAGAAAATTATCACTAATTTTGCATGTAAAAGTGCTAGAAAAATAGATTTTTTTTCAAGAAAAAAGATTATTTTTTAAACCTTAAGGAGTCCAAATAATTTTGGGTTTTAGACCACAAAAATGTTTGAGCTGCCCCTGTGTAACGTTATTTCGTTATAATGACATTTCACTACAGCGATTTGATGTTATCTGAAACTGATTTTTTATGTTATAATTTACTTCTCTATGATGACATTTTACCTATAATAGCAATGACGTTTATTATGGAGAAAAACTCTTTATAAAAATAGTATCTCCATCATAACATACTCAAATATTATAGTGTAATTGTTGTAAGAAATATATTATGTCTAAAATAAAATACCAAAATGTTTATGGTAATCATCATTAATACCATGCAGATCAGTAAATTTAATTACGAGTATCTAATTTAAAGGGGGGAAAATATGTATTTAAATAAAGAATATCAATTATTTCATAATTTTACGAGGAAAAGATTACTAATATTTGCCTCTTTTATATTCATATTTTGTCTAATTTACATACTTTTATTTATAACAGTTAAATGAAATTTGAATGTGAAATGACGTAAATATATCTAACAACATCTCCATACCAATCATGAAATTTTTGGAAAAATATTTTCACTATAATAAAGTTTGATTGTATTCACAATATAAAAATAATTTATATAATTACTCGCTCACATTGTTAATACAAATGAATTTATGCGATAAATATTAATTCGAAGCCTGCTAAATATAGTGACTTACATAAAATTACATAGGTATAGTTGTATTCTTTTCAATAAAGATATATGGTAGGAAATAGGAATTATAGGAATACAATTGGATTTAGACTATAATTGCGGGTATTTACGGTTAGGTTAACACGCCGTTTAAATAAATAATTGATCCAAATCAATAATTGTTTGAATTTGTTTTGATTTTAAATTTTAAAAAATTAATAATATTTAGTTTGATTTGATTTTATCAAAACCAAACCAAAGAAGGAAAAAAACAAATCAAATCGGTAAATTATGTTTAATTTGTTTTTAATAATTTTAAAACTTACTAAATTAATTTTATTTTAATTGACTAAATCCAAATCGACCATGAACAACCCCAATGATAATAGTACTAGATATTGAAGGGCTCGTCTAGCACAGGCCCGATATATGTTATTTTTTATCTTAATTTATGCTACACAAATATAATTTAAATAATTAATTATTAAAATAATTTTAATTTTTAATTATTGTGATTTATAATACTTTTTCTTCTATTTCAATTTAAGTGACACTGATATAATTTCAAAAGTCAACCTATGTAGCACAAATACAATTTTGATAGTCAATCAAATGTTTTATGTTGACATATTATTTTGTGTCTATTTTATGATATATTATTAGTTTTTTAATGTGGCCATAATAATTAATTAGGAGTGATATAATAAAATTACAATTAAAACAGCGAAAAAAAAATCTTAAATAACTTACAATAACTAATTAGAAGTGAAATAATAAAATTATTATAAAAAATACTTGTGAAAAAATATAAATAAGCCTCATATAAGACATCAAGTTAATTTAAAAAATAAAAAATTAATTTATTATTTTATATTTTTATTAATATTAAAAAAAATAATATTTAAATAATTTATAATAATTAATTAAAGATAATATAAACAAACATAATAAGCAAACATGTCTGAAGACGTGCACTTTATTATATATTGTAAAATATTTTTTTCTTACATTAGTTGTCAATAGTTGCTTTTAACGGGTGCCACATATATTTTCATATCAAAATAAGATAAGATTACATGGATGACTAGATTCAAATTTCAAGATAAATTTGGACCTCTTTTTTTTTTCGTTCACACTTACGTGGCAATTGAAATGATTGACATGGATAAAATATATGATATGTTTGAATGACGATAAGGTTCTTTTGAAGAAAACTTTTAATTGAAGGGAGGGAAGAATGTCAAGCATGTTAAACTCTGTGTGAAGTCTCAACTAATATGACAATGACAACCAACAAGTGATTCTTTAAGATTTGTTGGTAATTAACTACTAATTACAGAAAAATATATTGATGTAATAAACATATCTGAAGTTCATTTTCCGATTAAACGCTATCCAACTTTCAAAAATTTCAATATATTTCTCGATCCATATCAACAAAAATAAATATAAAATTTTTGAAATATACATGTACCAATAAAAAAGAGAAAAAAATGTATTAGGTGAAAATTGATATTTTTTCATTTGATTTCTTCACATAAATAACTTAACATTCAGTTAAGTGCACCATCAAGTACTCTTATAGCATGAATGTCATTAGGGATGGCTCATGTGAAGTTAATTCTATCTAAAAATATTTATATAATGTAATAAGTAAAAAATGATAAAGATATGTTTTAGAGAAGTTGAACATAAAACATATACGTTATGTATGAGATGGACATATTTTATTCCTTTATAAATTTTGTAATTTAATGGTGCTTTAATGCAACTAATATTCACGTTTTGTTTCTCAAATCTACTGCTTTCTTTGCAGTAACATAACTTTTTATATCCTATATAAGGAACATCTGCGGAGAACAAAAAGAACACACCAAAAGGAATACAAAACATTTTTCTTCTTTCTTCCTAATTTCTTATTTTGGATAATTGGTTTAGACAATCTCTAAATTTTTAGCCATGGGTGCACATTTTTAGAAATAGTTATGAAATTTTGGGGAACGATCGACTAGAAGGATTTATATAGAAGTCGGATCGAAATTGCTTTCCAAACAGTGACTTGCATGACATAGTATTTGTGACTGTTTACTTATTATTATTAATTTAAGTTTCAATAGAAATATTATACTTCCTCCGTTTAAAAAAAAGTGACCTACTTTTTTTTTAGTTCGTTTCAAAATGAATGATCCCTTTCTGTTTTTGATAATACTTTAATTTCAACTTTACACGTGACATGCTTAAAACTACAAGATTGAAGGGCATTTTGGTAAATTTAACACAACTTTAATTTAGGACCCTAGGAATCAAAAGTGTTCTTTACTTTCTTAAACTCCGTGTCAAGTCAAATTAGGTCATTCTTTTTGAAAAAGAGGGAGTATTAATTTTTTCAAAAATTTGAAAGCGCTTTTACTTACCTACAATATTGATAAATGATTATTTTTTTGGACAAATTTTTTCTTGATTTATCAAAACATGAGTCATTGAACGAAAATAAGTTTAACGATGGTCGCAAAAAATTCTAATTTTCTTTGAACAATTAGATGATTATGTTTTATATAATGAACCTTATATTGATGGATCTAACACTGTTTTGGTTGATGATATTGCTAAAAAGAATTTTGAAAAAGATAACATCACAGTCAGAGGACATTTGTTTTACCATATGACTAATCCTTCTTTGATTTATTTGTTATTTATAAATTTTCTAAGAAAATATAAGACAATTTTGAAAAGAAATATGATGTTGATGATGCAGGAAAGAAAAAAAATATTGCCAGAGAGTAAATTAAATTTCAAATGATTGATAACAAATCAATTATGAACAAGTTCATAAATACAAAAATTTGACCGTTGATGTTCTCCATAAGGGCATAAAGATGTGTGAGATTCTTCAGGTTGATTCTCTGCTTGAAAAATTTTCACCATCCTAGAGTGATTACAGAAACCAATTGAAACATTAGCAAAAGAATTTAACTCTCCATTAACTTATCAGTGACATGAGGATCAAGGAGGCAAAACGTTTCAAAGATAAGCTGAAAGTTCTTTCTCTTAATTCTTCTAAAGCTAACTTTTTGGAATTTTCTTGTATTATTGCAAAATATAGGTTAGAAGTTAAATTAAATAATGTCCAGAAAAGAATAAGTGAAGAAGAAAAACTATTTCAACTAATTTGAAGTTACATTAAAAAAATCAGAGGGACTTTGTTTTGTCTGCAAAAAACTTGGCCACAGGAATGTCTAGTTCTATTTAAGAAAAGGACAAATTGAAATAAGGGAGGACCAAATTATGTCCAAAATTATCTTACTGAGGGTGATGAAGTAAGTGTTGCAGTAGTCGTCGGGTAAATCTAGTAGCTAACACGTCTAATTGAGTGTTGAGCATGGATGTTTCAAGGTATTTATGTATCAACAAGAAGTTATTTCATGATTTTGAGAAATCCACCAATGACGAGTGTGTTGACATGGGTAACTCCACTTCTGGAATTATGGTTAAAGGAGAAATTTTTCTTAAATTAACTTCTGAAAAATATTAGCGTTAAATAATGTTCTGTATATTTCTTCGATCCGTTCAAACTTAATTTCAGAAGTACTTCTCAGAAAGTAGGCCATGCACTTATTTTTGAAGCTGATAAAATAATTATTTCTTATGGAGGAAATTTTATTGGAAAGAAATATCTTAATAGGGGCTTATTTGTACTGAACATTTTTCAAGAGATTGTCAACAATGTAAGTATTTCTAATTCTATTTATATTACTTAGTTTAATTAATTTATGTCACCATAGACTAGGGAATTTAATATTACTTCTATTAAAATATTTAGAAAAATGGAATTTAATTCTTACATTAAATAGTAATGATATTTAATATATTACTAGTTTAAAGACTGTACATTCAGACCTAGCAGATTTCAAGAACACTGTTAGCAAAAATGAAAAGAAGTATTATATTAATTTTGTTGATGACTTTTCTAGGTACACTAAGGTATATCTCCTTAAGTCTAAAGATGAGGCTGAAAATATGTTTTAATACTCAAAACAGAAGTAAAAAATTAATTAGACAGAAAAATCAAAAAATTTAGATCTGATAGGGGTGGAGAATATTATATTAAAACTCTAGAAGATATTTTTGAGAAATGATATTATCCATGAGTTTAGTGCTCCCTGTACTCCCCAACAAAATGGTGCAACTGAACAGAAGAATAAAACCCTTAAGAAAATAATGAATTCTATGTTTGTAAGCTCGAGTCTATCTGATTATAGGTAGGGGAAAACTATCCTGTCTGCATGCTATTCTTAATAGAGTCTCCCATAAGAAGTTGGATAAGACCTCATATGAGTTTTAGAAAGGGTTTGCCCCCTCCCCCCTTAAAAAATAAAATTCTGTGAGTGTGGGGGTGTTTGTCTATGATTGATCTACTTGATTTTAAATGAGTAAACGAAGGCTCTAAGAGTTTTGACACTGTCTTTGTTGGTTATACTTAAAATAGTGTTGAATATAAATTTATGTCATTGAATGATTATTCTATTTGCGAACGTAGGGATGTAGAATTTTTTGAGCATGTTTTTTCTTTGAAAAATAATGTGCCTAGTGATGTGAAGAATAATTATAATTACCCTCTGTATTTCCATATTTTTTTGACATTTAGAACTTCTTTATTGTTGTTCCAAGTCATTTATGACTTTCCGGAGCCGACAGTTCGATAACTGGATAATTCATTTAGTTTTTTTGAGTCAATTTCCTATTTTGAAGTCTTTATTAATAAGGATTGGCTATTGGACATAAAATTTAGGTTAACGACCTTATATGTTAATTCTGATAATTCCATCAGCTTCAGGACATTAATTTAAGGCTGGGAAAAATATTGATTTGGGTCCCAAGGCTTCCAGACTCATTTCGAGCTATGGATGAATTTGGTAGAAGTGATCCTTGGGTATAGGCCCCATATTTCATCTAAATGACTCCAGATAAAACTTTTTATGGCTCCGTTGAGTCTGAAATTTTAAATTTAATAGGATAAAATAGTTCATTTATGTTCTTGAGATTCTAAATGAATCACAGGGGGTCAATGAAAACTTGGAAAAAAAAGTTCAGTTGGTGCAACTACATAGGCGGAACTTTGGTTGCTTTAGTGGAAAAAGTGTTGCTTTAGTGGCCAAGGTTGCTTTCCACCCCATTGCTTTAGTGGACCCCAAACCGCTTTAGAGAACGTCACTTAAGCCATGTGTTTTCCTCTAAAGCGATGATCGTCCAGGTGCAAATTTATGTGCCAGGGTTTCAAGGTACTTTCGATGTCTGAAACAAGGAATAGTGGGTACAACTTAATAATCGTTAGTAGAACCTACTTATAGTGGGTACAACCTACTAATCGTAAGTAGAAATAGTTTATTTCTAAAGATGTTATCTTGAGTCTTATTTCTACTTGTCCACCTATAAATAACAGGTTCTACTTGCTAATCATGAGTTGCATTAGTGAGTTGAGATTCTAAAAGATTGAAGTCTACTATGATTTCCATGACTTGAAGGCACTATTAATGGGTTTTACCTACTACTTAACCCATGAATCGTGAGTTGCCGTCGACCCAGATTTCCTACACATATTAGGACAAGATTTTTTTTGTAACTATAAATACTCCTATAGAGTTTTATGATTTGTTTGGACTCTTTTGCAATATTTGACCCACTTTATACACTTTTCATGTTATTTTGAGTTTTGATATGCATTATTGATCTTTTAATTATTGCTCTTGGTTTTTAGGATTTATAATTGAATTGAGATTTTGGGTTTTCTCATCTTATTCTTTGTAAGTTCATCATCATGATTTCATCTATGAAATCCATATTTTTTTTATAACAACCATGAATAGCTAAACTCCATAACTAGGGTTGTAGGAATCCCGATAAGATAATGAAGCAGGTAATGTGAGAAGCATTCTAGAATAATGTTCTTTCATGTATTGGGATTTACTTTGTTCGGATTGCTTTTTTAATATTTACAAACATTACTAACTCACCCATATTCGATACTTTCTTGAGAGAGAGGTAGTGACTAGGAAAAGCAGATCACAATAGTATTTGAAGATATCAACCTTTATCTAATTAACTTGAGATCAAGAGGAGATAGTTAATCTGAGATCATAAAACAAAGGTTAGTAATGTGACACTTTGAGATTGAGAGGAGATGCGTGAAATTCAGCCAAACCAAGGTCGAGAGACGGTTAGGTGATACATAACTTGTTAGATTTTGTATGCAAGATATCAAAATAGTTTGATAAGTAGGAACAGTCTGTGGAGTTATAAAGTCAGGGGAAAAAATACCAGTGCTCATCTCATATTGATCACAATCCTAATTTTCTAGCAATTATTACTATTACTCTTATTGTTACAAAACCCCTCTTTTATTTTCGTAATTTCCAATTACATCAACAATCTCTTCATAGATTTGCGGCCTATTACTCATGGGTTTGATCCCAACCTAGTTAGGTTCTATATTTGATACAACGACCATAAAAACACCTAAGCACAAATACAAGTGTATGTGGTCTACCAAGTAATATGGTGGCCTTAAAGAAAGTTGAATATCAATCGCACAGAGACTTGTCTTAAACAACTATCCAATTCTAGTTTAATAATTGAGATAAAGTAGCTAAGAAAGTTTTAGAATTGTAAACTAAAAGTAAACTAAACTACTACGGAAAAGTAATGACTTTGGACAATCAACAAATATAGACCCGGAGTTAAGGCTTACGAACAATCATATACGTTAATGAACTTCATTCGTTAGATTGCTTATCTTGCTTATTAGTTCATAGGGTTTATCACATGATTATGGTCTCTCGATCTCTAATCGTCTACCTAACTTAGATATTACAACTATATCATTGAGCGGGAATGTAATAATTCAATTAAGTGCATGAAGCTATCATCCTACATGTGAACCAATCAAAGCTTCTAGGTACATCCTTGTCCTAGATGCTAATTCAAATTCCTTATTTCATAAAGGAATAAGAACCTTACTTTGTTTATCCCTACGTTCTATATTCCTATTCCCCCTTCCGAGATCACAAGGTCGACAAAATATGTATTTTAAGGGTTGCGAATCCTTAAAATAGTTAAAAACAGGGATAAAATAACAACCAAATATGATAAGCAATAAAAACAAACTCAATTCAAAGCAATAGTAAACATGTTCTTGGCCTTAACCTTGGAAAGGGGGCGTTTATCCGCTAATCGACATAACTGTAACATCATTGAATACATGTTATCATCCATTATAAAGATAAATTAAAGAGACATAAAACTAAAATAAGTGTTGAGAAGCCCCTCTCCTAAGCCAAAGACGTCTAAAAGTAAAATACAAAGTGTTTAAAGTGGGTATGTATAGTAGGAGGAAGCCTAGGCCGTGTAGGAGTGTTGGGCGTCGCGGGCTTAGGAGCACCGTACTGGAAAGCGCATCACGGGATCCACTGCACCACTCCAAGGTAGGATGTGTGGGACTTATGGCACTGGGATAAAGGGGGTTCCACGGGGTTATCTTCATGCCCTCACTGGAATTGAACTTTTTCGTCCATATTCTTCTAAGTGTTCCTCCATTTTGGCCCGTGCCGTGTGGTGTTATTTATATTTGAATTCAAGCTTTTTAAACATCAAAATATCATATACATAAACTCCTATATCGTCCTACATGATCAAACATCACAAATTAGAGTTCAAAACAAAATAACGTCAAGAACTACAAGCTTGAAACTCAAACAAGGCACTAGTCTCGACCACTCTACGCTTTAACTTATTGTTGACTCTTGTATCATTTAAATTGAACTTTGCATACTATAAATAACTTGTTACACACATAATTACACAATAATATCATTAGGGACTTATTTTACACATTATAATCCATCGTGATAGATTAGAACAACACCAAGCTCAAGCTAGTAAAACTAGTTTTCTCATTGAAACCCTAAGTGATCAATTTAAGTACAAACTTGTTTGAAAACACCATTAAACCTTGTAATAACATACTTAAAAACTTACATCATTATTTACATCATCATTAACTCATTGAGCACTCGAATCATCCTCAAAACAAGGCTAAATAATCTAGGATAATAACGCTAAAGTGCATAAATACACCCAATATCACCACCCCACACTTAAAGCCTTGTTCATCCTCGAACAACTCTTTGCTCTAAGCATCATAAGATGAGGAGACTCTACACTTATACTACTTGCAAGACACTCAAGATAGTTCTACAATGACTACATAGAATGCAAGTTTCTACACTAAGCATGTTATGTACACAATTGACAGTTCAAGAACACTACTTAAAAACATCCTAGCTTGAAGAGTTGACTCACCAAGTTGGCAAACTCATGCATATTTCTTAATACAAGACATCTTATAAATCACCTACATTCATCAAACATGTGCCCTCACAATAAGAGAGTTACCCATAATCACTCATATAAATGCAATTTATAACACAAGTGTTACAAGAACCAAGTTACGGTCACTCTCACAAGGAATTCACAAGTTACACATAATGAACCATAGGCTTGCCCTTAGTATAGTGCTCCACTTATATCAGAATGTTAAGGCTTAAGATCAAATAGGTATTTAAAGGTTGTAATGTAGTTTAAGGGACGGGTAGGAGCTATTCTGGCCAGTAATAGTGACTATCTTCCCTAAGCACTTTAATAAATCACTTTTGACAATTGAGACCAATCTCTAACAACCCATGTACACTACTTTCATCTACCACATCTTCTATTTTACCCCATCTCATTAAGCTCATTCACATACACTATGGCGGGAGTATGCTGTGTACATATCATTCAATTTTACCCTTTTTGTACCAACTTTACGCTATGCACCCCTATGATAGCCATACTCAACTTAAGCTATTTGCCTTAGTTCAGGTGCACAATGTCCAAGGAGGACCTGGTCCAAAACAGGTTTATTGTAACACAACTGGGCTACAAATGGAAATTCTTTAGGACAAGTTTCTCTAACTCGCAACCACAACACAACAATTTTTATACTTCAATAACTATCTCTTAGGGGATTCAATTTCATATTTGTCCTACTTGAATTTTAAACTCCTTAACTTAATAACTTTATACTAAAGTGCTTAAGAGCTTTTAAATCAAATTAAGGTCTATCAAAGAAGGGGATTCAGCTATATATCAAGCTACCAAAGAAAAAACTAAAGGCTCAAAGGGGCTTACTAGGATTATGCACAAGGGTAGGTAAAAATAAGGTATAAAACAAGGCTATCAAAGAAATGCCTATATCATCTCCTAAACCCACACTCTTTATTTCACTTTGCACACACAATAGGCAAGTTCTAAACATCACATGCAACAAGGAATATACAACACCACACACGCACATGGCATATGCTCAACTCAAGTAGGATCATGATAGACTCTCAACCAAACAATCACATGATTCAACTTTAAGCCAACAAGTACAAGAGTCATAATCATGAGCCTAGTAGTTTCAAAAGTAGTAATTCGCACAATCAACATTCTTTTACAACTAAAACACATGCATTATTCAGTCAAATATAGCACCAACAAGAATATCTTACTTATTCCTAACACAAAAAAATTAAATTTACCCTTAAAATTAGGAATTCCCCACCCCACACTTAAAAATCTACTTTATTCCCAAAGTATACTTTAAAAAGTAGAGATAGAAATACTCTCTGAGGCCTTTAGGACTAGCTAGTAGCATATTTATTCATCAAGAGGGTCTGGGGGACCCCACACTCAGTCTTTTCCATGCTTCTTAGCTCAGCTTTTCTAGTACTCAAAATTTCCATCAACTTGTGACTCAACCAAAACAAAAACTAGTAAAGTAAAAAAAAACTAAAAATATTGAAAATAAAATATACTTTAATTAACTTGGGTTGCCTCCCAAGAAGCACCTAATTTAGTATCGTGGCACGACCCAATCAACTTTTTCCTTCACCTTGATGATATGAATTTCACCCCTAATTTGCATCCATCTTTTTGCTTCGCTCATAGGGTGGTGGTACAAAGATGAAGAAACCAAGTAATAGAATGTGCATGGTAACCCACTCATCCTTTAAGTGAGGTGTGGTTCTATGTTGCTTAACTGGTGAAAAATCAAGAATATAGGATTCTTGTTCCTCATGTTTATACTCTCCTACTATTTTAGATGATTCCACAAATAAGACATCATCTAAACATAATCTAGAAAAGTGCTATGAATGAGGCCCAACCAATTTCACTTTAAAATTTACATAATCCACAACACCCTCACTCATATTCACCTTTTCAATTATAGTGACGGTTGAATAGATGCGATTCTTGTGTTTGTTCCACGATTGGATAGTATCTTCCTCATATTTTTCTTTTCTTAGCATCTGTGGACATGGTGGAGGTGGTATCTCCTTAACCTATTCAATAACTTTAGTTTTCGAGTACTCAAACATCCTTGAATTATCAATAACTTTGTCTATATCCAGTTAGGGAGTCAACTCTGGATCTACCTCCAGCTGATTATACAACTGCTTTGTAGCCACCTGCTGGTTCTTCATGTATGCCAACAACTATTTGTGAGATGCTAAAAGTTGTTTTAGTATCTCTTCTACACTGCTAATTTGGGTTATGGCCTACATGTTTGGTTATTGCCGCTAAAAGTATTGCTGCAGGTTGTTCTATGATTGAATTTATGGCTGGGTCTACAATGTTTGATTGTAGGTGTTCACATAATGTTACCTTTGAGCATAGCCCACAAATAATTTTGAATCGAGATTGACAGAACATATAGCTATAGAATGACCACTGTTACCACAAACCATACACAAACTTACGGTCTGCTCCACAGATAGAACAATATCTACCTCATATTGTGAAGGTCCCATCTATGCACTTTCATCAAAATTTGGACAATAAGCCTTATGATGGGGTCTCCCACAAAAACAACAAAAATCATCATCACTTGAAAACTATTTATCCTAGGCTAACATATCAAGAAGTGTGATAAAAAGAGAAATAAAAGAAACTAAAAAGAAACTAAAAAAACTAAACTATTTATAACTTAATATAGCTAAACTAAAAATAAGATAGTACCTACTTACAAGTCCTCTATAATGGCGCTAAAATCTTGACAGCGCCCAAGGCACACACAAGTATATACGGTCTACCAAGTAATAATATGGCCTTAAAAAGCCAAATATTGATCCCATAGGGACTTGTGTTAAACAACTATTGAATTCTAGTTTAACAATTGAGATAAATTAACCATGAGAGTTTAGAATTCTAAACTAAAAGTAAACTAAACTAATGCGTAAAAGTAATGACTTTGGATAATCAATGGATATAGACCCAGGGTTAAGGCTTACGAATAATCATACTATGCTAATGAACTTCATTCATTAGATTGATTATCTTGGTTTATTGGTTCTTAGGGTTTATCGCATGATCGTGGTCTTTCGATATATAATCGTCTACCTAACTTGGACATTACAACTACATCATCGAGCGGGGATGTAATAATCTAATTAAGTGCATGAAGCTATCATCCTACATGTGAACCAAGCAAGGCTTCTACGTATATCCCTGTCCTAGATGCTAATTCAAATTCCGTATTTCATAAACCTTAATTTGTTTATCCCCACCTTAATTTCAAAAGTAAATTACAAAGTGTTTAAAGTGTGTATATATAGTAGGAGGAAGCCTAGGTCGTGTAGGAGTGTAGGGCATCGTGGGCTTTGGAGCACCGGACTGGCAGGGGTATCACAGGCTCCATTGCACTGCCCTATATCATTATGCGCAGGCCTTATGGAGCTGGTATAAATAGGGCGTTGTGGTATTATCTTCATGCCCTCACTGGAATTGAACTTTTGCGTCTACTTTCTTCCAAGTGTTCTTCCATTTTGTCCCATGTCGTGTGGCATTATTTCCCTTTGAATTCCATCTTGTTAAATATCAAAATATCATCTGCATCAAATCCTCAAGCATCCTACATGATCAAACACTACACATTAGACTTCAACACAAAATAATGTCAAGAAGTACAAGCTAGAAAATCAAACAAAATACCAGTCTCGACCACTTTACGCTTTAACTTATTATTGAATCTTGGCTTATTTCAATTGAAATTTTCACACTATAAACAAGTCATTCCATACATAATTAAAAACCAATACCTTTAGGAAATTATTTTACATATTAGAATTCATCGCGATAGACTAGAACAACACCTAGCTCAAGCTAGTGAAACTAGTTTTCTCATTGACACTCTCAGTGATCCATTCAATAACAAACTTGTTTGAAAACACCTTTAAACCGTATAATCACATACCTAAACACTTACATTCTTATTTATATCATCATTCACTCATTAAGAACATGAGTCATACTCAAAATAAGGATAAATAAGCTAGGATAACAATGCTAAAGTGCATAAATACACCCAACATCAAACCGCTTCATACTTCTTGGAGGTGTAATTTGGTCGACATTAAATTTTGAAATTTTTGCCGAGGAATATGGTTCTAGATTGAATGATTAATTTTGCTGAATTTGTTGGTTTTATTTGTTGATTTCTATTTTTTTATTATTTCTAGGGCTCACCTTGATATATGCTCACTACTCAGAGTCAAGAAAATCTCCTGATTTAATTTGATCCTGAGCTTGAACAAACTTTATGACAGAATTGTAATATTGAGATAGAAGAAGCTTATGCTCAAGGATCCCTGCGCGAAGAAGTTCATGATGAACTAGCAACATTGAATCGGGCACCTCATCATGGTGTTAAAAAAATTATAGATTAATTTACTACTCGTTTAGTGGATGAAGAAAATGTTCAGCTAGCAGCTTCCTATTGTGCATCTATGAAGGAAAGGGCAAGTCAGTAGGAAGAAGATCGTCAAGCTGCACTCAATAGATATAGAATTAGAAATAACAAAGGTCAACAACCTATTCAGCAGTACTTTCCAATGTGTGATGATCTAGAAAAAGATTTGGGGTATGTTGAACCAACTGAGATAGGTCCAATCATTCCTCCAGAATTACCTCAAGGTACAAAATTCAATATTATGAGCGTAATGATCTAGTTTTTGAACTTGAAGAAAGTGTTTGCCGATTTTCATATAGATAACTAACATGAATCTTATGAACTTTGTGGGGATTTTGACCTCATACAGTCTGCTTAGGGTGAGTCAAGAAGTTATATGACTGAGGTTATTCCCATTCTCTCTGATAGGGGAAATAACCTTATGGTTAAGGATGTAGTTCTTAGACTGATTCTTTCCACCCTCTTGGATATTACAATTAAAGAATGAGATCTATAATTGCAGATAGTTACACTTAGAGGTAGCATATGAAACATGGTTGGGGTTCAATAAGAAGCTGATGAATGTTCTAAATCACAAAACCATAGGGTGGAAATTGCTTGAGTTATAATAAAGAGCTTTGAATATAAATACCAGGGCTGTAGCTGACACTATTAAAGGTGGAACGTTCATGATTCTTTGTCAAGATCAAGGTTTAAAAATCTTAGACTGGATCACTAAAATCAACTGAGGTTGGCATACTCAAGAGAAAAATAGATTAGCCAATACTTACTCAATTAATGCTTCTAATGAGCAGAGAACATTAAATAAGACAGTGGCTCAAGAGGTAGAAAAACTAAGAACTGAGATCGGTAATCTAATAAAGTAGTTTGCAGCAATGGGAGAGCAAAAAAAGTAAATGCACTAGGTACTCAAGGTAAGGCTTCTAAACATGAAGAATCTAGCAAAGTATTTGGATAGAGATATGACACATTTTTTAGCAAAGGGCCAAGGGTCTAACCAAGACACTTTGAACTCGAGCCAAGGGAATCAAAGTTGAAAATACTATAGAGACAAGTATAGGGACATGAGTAGAGAGCATGATGGTGACTGGAGGAGGAAATATGATTAAAAGGATAAGAGTGGTCTATATGTTCCAATAGGGAATCGTAATGTTGAGTTTAAAAGTTTGAGAATGGAAGCATTGTTTGAAAGGCTTGTGAAGGATTCAGAGAGCCAAACGAGTTGACTTTAGGAAATTAGAGTTAATATTTTGGGTTTGATCTAAAAGGTAAAATTGCATCAATCATTATTAAGCAGCTTGTGAAATAGTTTGGGAAGATTTATGCCATATTGAACCAGTATCTACCAGGCACTTTTCCAATCAACATTATTCAGAATTTGAAGAATAATAATCACCGTCTAGTTATTACTATTTAGAATGGTAAGGCTATTATTGATTCAACCATGCCTACAGTTGATCATAAGAGATAGAATTTTGTGAGCATTAAGGATACAGTAGATAAAAATAGTGGTATATAATGAGGTCTTTCAGGAGCATATAGTTGAAAACAAAAAAGAAGCTAAAAATAAAGGAAAGGGTAAGGATGTTACACCACCACTGAAGCTCATTCCCTAATTTTCTCCACATTTTCCCCAATGATTGAAGCAAAAAGACAATAAAGAGAAGTGTAAAAGTTTTTTTTTGTGTTGAAGGAGTTGACTATGAACGTCCCTCTTATTGAAGCTTTAGACCAAGTTCCTGGCTATGAAAAATTTATGAAGGATTTGGTGACAAAAAAACTATTAGCTATGAGGATGTTAGTAATTTGCACCATTGTAGTGGGATTACATCTTGATCTCTTATGCAAAATAAAGGTGACTTTGGGGATTTCATAATTCTTTGTATAATTGGGTTATCTAGTTTTGCCAAGTCTTTGTATGACTTGGGTGTAAGCTTTAACTTAATGCCACTGGCAATGTTCAAGTAATTGGGCTTGATAATCCCCGAGGAAATAATGATACGGTTATTGATGGTAGATCATACGATTAAAAAGCCCACAAACATATCTTTTAATGTTTTGGTCAAGGTAGAAAACTTTATCTTTTTGGATGACTTTGTTGTCTTTGATTGTGCGGTTGATTTTTAGATGCCCATAATTTTAGGGAGATTATTTTAGCCACGAGTAGAGCATTGGTGGATATGAAAATGGGCGAGCTTAAGTTTAGGCTGAATAATGAAGAAGACACATTCAAAGTTCACATAACTATGAAGAAAACAATAGATATGAGGATGGTTTTAATATTACATAGTTTTGATGACCTTGTAAGCCAACCCTATGGATACCTTGGTAAAGTCTGAGTAATCAAGATTCATATGTCGTGTCGTAGTGTTAAATTAGGCACTGCTTGGGAGGCATCCACGATGTCTTATTATTTTTGTATTTGTGATAATTCTTGTTGTTGTGATTGACATCATATTTATTCACCTAATATTCCACAGGTATGTTCCTAGATCTCGTAATTTATGGTGGCCTAATGCCTTGTGGACATTGCATGATTATTGATGGGGGCAGGGCTACTTGTGTGTAGATGTCCTCTCGGAGTTTTCATTGTCAAATCAATTTTCCCCATTGTGAGTTTTCATAGTAGAAACGACATGTTTAGGTTATCTTGTTGTGTTCATTTTATGTGCTATGCGTGTTTTGTTTGACTAGAAGAAAAATGAAAAACCCTAGTGCTGTTAAATTTTCATGTTTTTATGTGTTTTATAAAACTAATACCCCTTCTAAATATTTTTATGAACTATGCGTTGAGAAGATATGAGGTTGTGATTACTGTTGAATCTTGGTATGGCATTAGTATTGTGGACAAAATAATCACGGCTGAACCGGATAGGTAGTAGTTTGATAATATAATCCAGTGCCACGTGGGTGTGAGGTGTTTGCCTAATTTTCTTTGTGTGTTTAATCCAAAACTTTCCCGGTTAGTCTTGCTTAGGTTGTAGGATAGTTGACTGGGACATGATCATAGATAATATTTGAATAAGTCCACTCTTAGCCTAAAAGATCGATCAAATGAAAATAAGCATTCCTTGATCCCTAATTTGAGATTAAAGTGACCTTTTTCTTGTTTAACCTTTTCATCTTCCCATTTTAATTACAATCAACCTATTTTGGCTTTGGTCCCTTCTTGGAAATTAAGAACATCAACTCAGGAAAATTGCCTAAGTTGAGGGTGGCTATCATAAATGTACATAATTGAGGATAAGTATGATGAAGATGTTGAAGAAAATAAAAGAAGGAAGGGTTGGGTATGGTAGAAAAGTGAGTATAAGAAAAAAGAAAGAGAAAAAATATAATAAATATAATGAAATAAATAAAGGAAAAAAGGGAGAATAAAAGAAGCATGGTTAAGTAGTAGAGCTAAAACTATAAGTTTAGTGTCAAGGAGGGTGAGTTACTATTCCCCAAATGTATCATATCTGCTCCCAAGCCTACATTACAAGTTGAGAAAATTCCTATAGTAATTCCAGCCAACTGTCCGAAAAGCTAAGGCATAGGATACTAGGGCAAGTCTATGGTATTTCATGCAAATTATTAGAACTTCTTTGTGAGCGTGAGCGTTTTAATGCAGTCCCTATATTGATATGCATTATGATACCGTGAGAGTTGAGTTTTCTTTTTTGAGAGGGTACATAAGATGCATTATGAACTACTTATTTGTTTGGGTAATGTCAATTGCATTTATGCTTGGTCATTTGTTGCAAATCTAATGCCATCACTTGATTCAGTTAGTGTCATGATATTATGCTACATATGTATACACAGTGATTTTGATAGTTGTTTATGGAAAAGGGTTAATAGTTTGAACTAAAATGAATAAATTGACTGTCAGAGGTGTCTTAGGTTTCTTTTAGTTAAGCATCGTGTTTGTTTATTGTATGTTAGCTGTCTGAGGACATGGAAATATTCTAGGTTGAGGGTGTTGATGTGTCATGGTTTCATAGAACTTTCTATACTTAAAATAAAGAAATTATACAGGAATTTAGGTATTCTTATTGGATATGATGTGTATTAGTATTGATTTTCCAGGAAAATATGGTTTAGAGAAAAAAAATGAGAAAAAGGGATGAAAAGTAGTTGAAATAGTAACCCACAGTTAACCTACTAATAGTGGGTAGAACCTACCAATCATGGGTATAACCTACTAATAGCGGGTACAACCTACTAATCATGAGTAGCACTAGTAAGTAAAGTTTTAAAGATGTTATGTTGAGTCTGATTTTCTACTAGTACACCTACGATTAGTAGGTACTACCTGCTAATCGTGAGTTGTATTGGTGAGATAGTTTTCTGAAGGTGGTATGATGAGTCTGATTTCTACTACTTCACCTATGATTAGTGGGTACTACCTACTAATCCTGAGTTTCATTAGTGGGTTGATATGTTAAAAGATTGAAGTCTGCTATTATTTTACTACTAGAAGGCACAATCAGTGGGTTGTACCTACTGCTTAACCCGCGAATCATGAGTTACGACTGACCCAGATTTCCTACATAGTTTAGGACATGATGTTTTTATATCTATAAATACTCCTATAGGATTTTATGATTAGTTTGGACTCTTTTACAATATTTGATGCACTTTATACACTTTTGACATTATTTTGAGTTTTGAGATACATTATTGATCTTGGAATTATTGTTCTTGGTTATTAGGGTTTATAATTGAATTGAGATTTTAGGGTTTTTCATCTTATTCTTTATAATTTCATCATCATGCTTTCATCTATGAAATCTATGTTTTTTCTTACAGCTATGAACAATTAAACCCCATAACTAGGGGTGTGAGAACCCTGATGAATTAACAAAGCAGGTTAAGTCTGAAGTCATTCTATAACTATAACTTGTATGTATTAGGATCTTTTTTTATTTTGATTGTTTCTCAATGGTTGCAAATATTTGAAACTCACCCGTGCTTAATATCTGCTTGCGAGTGAGGAAGATATTAGGAAACAAAGATTACAACAGTACTTTGAAGCTATCAACCTTCATCTAATTAACTTGAGATCGAGAGGAGATAGTTAATCTGGGATTATAAAATAAGGGTTAATAGTAATATTCTCTAAGACTGAGAGAAGATGAGTTAAATTCACCAAACCAAGGTCGAGAGACAATTAAGTGATACTTAATTTTTTAAATTTTGCATGTATTTCATCGAGATAGTTCTATAAGCATGAAAAGTTTATGTAGTTATGAAGTCAGGAAGAACGCAATTCTAGTTCTTGTCTCATATTGATCGCAACACTAATTTCCCAGCAATTGTAACTATTACTCTTATTTTATCTCAATAATTACCAATTACGCTAGCAAGTCTTGATAGATTTTTGCCCCTCGTGGGTTCAATCCCAACCTGGTTGAGTTCTATATTTGATTCAGTGATCGTTTTATACTTAATTGAATGTGTTATTTGAGCAACATCACAGATGTTGCTTCAGAAACCTCATGTTGCTTTACTTTACGTCTTAAGCGGTAACTTCTAGGGCATTTATTTCATCCCTCACCTACTTTTTTCCTATTTTCTCTAAGTCCTAAAAGTATTAAAACCCTACAGAGCTTAAGAAATTGGGCGATTGATCTTTGGGTGATTTTGGGGTATTAGTGGGCACGAAAAAGTCATTTTCTTATTGTGATCCTTGTGGGTTTTCATTTGGTTCTTGATTTAATTCTGTGATTTTACATAAATACATAGTTTGTTGATGGGTTGAATTGAATGACTTTTGAGCTTAGAATTTATTCATTTGAGAGGATAAATAATACCTGCGCATAGGATAATGTATTGACGATTTCAAAAGTACAATTTTGCAAGCAGGCCCTACATGGGATTTTAACTTGATTTTGGATCCAAAGCATATAAATGCAATATTGATATCATTATTATTATTATATTAATCTGTAGATTAATATTTTGATAGAGCCGTATCACACGAAGGTTTCTCATAAGGGAAAATCTCTAATTTGGCTGACTTTATTGGGCATTCTATGATGTCTAAGTAGGCTAGGCTTACTCTCCTATTAGATTGAACTTTATTATGGTATTGGTATGATAAAATGCTAATTTTGGATTGGGAATTATGATTTTGATCGCATAGTTGGCACAATTTAGATTATTTAGTCGATTGGTGAGTTGTATTGAGGCAGATTGAATTTAACTACTCATTTCTTAGGTGGAATTATTAACTTTAGATTGAATCAAATTTATGAAGCACCTTGTAGTGGAATTTTAGAAATCTAGTCTAGCTTGGGGTCAAGATTACTATTAGCTCCTTATAGACTCAGTAGGCTTTCTCCCGTCATCCTATCTGTATTCTTTTGCCCGAGGAGGATTTAGACATATTTTGAATTGTTCTAGGCTTGTACTTCAAATTTAGTAAGACCGATTTTAGTCCAACAATTATGATATTAAGACAGGTTTGATTCCAACATCTATGATGGTACTACTTCTAATTCAAATCTGATATTCATGATACTATTTTCGATTTAAGTCTGGTATGCAAGATACTATTTCTAATTTAAGTCTGCCATTGTGGGATACTAAGATGGTTATGGATCTAGTTCAAATATGGTGTTTATGGTATGGAAAGATCCATAGTTATGGTTTTGAGGTTTGGATATTTTATGAGTAATAGAATCGGTATTTCCTTCTTAATTGCATCCTTTGGGCTTATGAAGGTGCAGTTGGGTTATTTATATTTGTTTGTGCCTTCTGGGCTTATGGAGGAGGCTATAGTTATTCATTTTCTCTTTGATATTATTTATTCAATTGCTTACTTCTAATATATGGAGCACGGTTCTAAGTTTGCCCATTCCTTGACTTTAGTTTATTATCTCGCATCTTATCATACTTACATTATGATTTTACTCTGTTGCCCAATGATACCTACTAGATTTGATTTGGTACTCATACTAAGCTTTTTCATCCTTTCTAATGCATATCTGAGTACTAACTACCTCCATTGAAGTTGTATTAGTACTAATCGAAGTTCAGGGATAGGGTGAGCTTTTGAAGTCAAAACTGACTTTCTCTTCTTCTCCTATTTTGGTTGGTCTTTTTGTTAGAGACTATTGTATATTAAAGACTTATAGTACTCTTATTATTTTTCTAGAGTCTCTTATACCAACCTTACTAGGCCATAGGATATTTTTTTCTTTCTTTTTACTATCTCTAGTCATGTTGTCATTCTTACTTTTTATTGCTTATGATCTAATTATTACATAATTTTGGTATTTATTCTATTTTCTACCAACTAAGCCATTACTTTCCATTCCAGGCAATGATTTGGCTCACCTACTAGTGGGTTAAAGTAGGTACCATCATAACTAAAAAAATTAAGTCATGACAAATTGATATCAGAGCCTAGGTTTACTGGTATTGTTGGTACAAGAGAAAGTGTCTAGTAGGATCCCATAGATTGGAATAATGATATCCGTTTCTTATGTTTAAGAGGCTATAGTACATTCCTAGGAGATCTCACTTTTTTAACTCATTTTGTGCTAAGGGTCTGTGTTGGTTTCTAAAATTTATTTGGTTTCACTCTTTCATTGATGGATAGGATGCGAGCTACTTCTATTGTAGTCGAGGACCTTGAGTCTATAATTAAGGATCTTATCAGTGGTCGTGGCCGACCTAGAGGCTAGAGTAAAGTGAGAGCTACAGCCTTAGCTAGAGATATGTATAGAATCTTTCCATAGACCCTATTTTTGCACTCATGCTAGAGATTCCTCCACCCAAGCTAGTGGTGGGCTTGAGGTAGTCTAGGCTTAGTAGGGTTTTATTTTTTCTTCGCTTCTTAGATATGCTTTATTTTTGTTGTTTGGTTTTATTAGTGGTGCATTTAGTGTTCAATTTGTGGATTAGAGTCATATAGAGGTATGGGCACAACCTATAGTTGCGGCCCCCAAAATTGAAATTCCTACTGCATTAGTAGTTGCTTAGACGATATTCGTCCAACCTGCTATGTTTTTTATGGAGCAAAAGATATTGGGAATATTTTTGAGATTGACTTCTCCTAGTTTTTCTGTAGCACCGGGTGATGATGCATTTGAGTTCTTGATGTCTTGTGAAGATAGGCTCTATAATTAGCACCTGATTATGACTTGTGACATTAAATACACTCTTTTTCAATTGAATGTGGTAATTAGACATTCGTAGAGAGGTTATTTTGTTTCTAGGTGATCTAGATCTCCTCCATTAACATAGACTCAGTTCTTTGAGGTTTTCTTAGAGAATTATATGCCTTATAACTTTAGAGAGAATTTGAGAGACTAATTTTTGATATTGGAGCAGAGTTCTATAATTGTCTTGGAGTATGAGGCTTGATTCCATGAGTTAGACAGATATGTTACAGCTATTTTACTGGTTGTGTATGAGCGGATTCAATGTTATATTTGGGGAATGAGACTTCTTCTTTACATGGCTACTCAGAGTTTGGTTTCCACTGGCACATATTTTATTGAGGTATCTGATCATGCGCAGACCATAGAGGAGATACATTACGCGGCCCAAGGGAAAGTTATAAGAAACCTCATTACTAGGGTAGTTTTAGTAGGAGCTAGAGTGGCTCACAGTTTAGAAGTAGAGGTTCTCAGGGTAGGTACCCTCTATACTAGTCTTATCAGTATTAGGGTCAACTTAGTAGGCTTGTTTACGTCACACTTTAGATTACTGATGTAGGTTTTCCTAGCTACAGTGATCATCCTATTAATAGTAGTGGTCTATCTTCGAGAAATGCATTTTTAAGGTTTTCTAGCTGAGATGGCTATTCTGGGGCAGTCGGATATATTGGACATATTGCAGCGCCTGGGGCGGGTTATGGGTGTAGGTCCTCGACCATTTTTTAGTAAGTATCTTGGCATGTGATGGTTGCACGTATAGCACAGAGAAATCTACTAATTATGTTAGCGCCTCCCTCAGCTAAAGATGGTCTACAGGGTCTTTGGGGGTGGTTCCAGGGTTCTCATAGAGGTCCTCAGGCAGGTAAGATAGGTGATTGGCTAGGGGCCCAACCAGGTAGTGAGCGAGGTCATTTATATATTGTACATAGTAGATTGGAGATAGAGTCTTCAGATATTGTTATTACAGGTACTATCTCTGTATGCCATCATGTGACTTTTACTTTATTTGATTTGGGATCTACTTATTTTTATGTGTTTGCTTATCATGTGCTGTAGTTAGAGCTATCTTTGGATTTTTTATCTGTTCTATTATGTGTATCTACTTATGTGTGTTATTCCTTAGTAGTGGGTCGACTTTATAGATCATGTAATTGACCGTTCAAGAGTTTGATACTTAAGATGATCTTATTGTATTAGATATGGTTGACTTTGATGTGATTCTAGGCATGACTAGGTTATCTCCCTACCATAGGTCTTTGATTATTTTGCCAAGACCGTTACCTTAGCTATGTCTGGCATACCTCCGGTTGTGCAACAGAGATCTATTAGTTGTGCCTTGATGGGGATAGGAATTTGTGATTGAACTTAATTTAGGGGAATTATTTATATGATGTTCATTATGAAATCTACATTCATCATCATAGTCTTCAACACTTTTGACTTAAAGAGAGCTTAATTCAAGATAGATCACATGGATAGAGTTTATAAAGGATTATGATATCTCTATTCTATTCCATTCGGGCAAGGCAAACATGGTAACACTTTCTTTGAGATGGAAGGTGATGAGTATCATTAGCCTTGCTTCTATTTCATTTTCTGAGAGTCTATTGGCATGGGACATTCAGTCCTTATCCAACTTGGTGGTACAACTTGATATTTCAGACTTCAGGAGGTTCTTTACTAGTGTTGATGGGAGGTCTACCCTATTTGACCAGATTCATACTCATTAGTTTGATGATAGGGGACTTTGTATCATTTATGATCAAGTGCTAAGGGGTGAGTCTAGGAGGGCAACCAAGGATTCTAAGGGTATTTTGAGATATGATAGCCATATTTGTGTTTTGAGAGTTCAAGTCTTAATTTAGTTGATATTGCGTAAGGCTCATAGCTTCAGATACTCTATCCATCCTATAGCTATGATGTACATGGATTTAAGGCAGCACTACTGGTTCAAGTACAGGATGAGAGATGTCATTGACTTTATAACCCGTTAATTATGTTATCAACAATTGAAGCCCGAGAACTAGAGGTCTGGTTTCCTAGATTTAAAGATTTCCAATTTATGTGTTGAAATAAGGGGTTCACTATGGACTTCTATATTAGTTTGTCTTGCACCTCCCAAAGTTCTAACAATGATTGTGTCATTATTGATCAGTTGAATAAATCAACATATTTTCTTCCTATTCAAATGTCCTTTTGTACCGAGAGGTTCTCCCGTATCTATGTTCATGAGATAGTTCACCTGCTTGGAGTACCCATATCTATTATTGTGGATAGAGGATTGATATTTACTTTTTTCTTTTGGAGAGAGTTTTAGCAGGATTTGGATACTAAGGTGGATCTTTGTATCAATTTTCACCCTCAGAATGATGGGTAGTCAAAGAAGACTATTCAGATTCTTGAGGATATTCTTTAGGCTTGTGTTATGGACTTTAGAGGTTAGTGGAAGCAATACTTTGAACTGACCAAGTTTGTATATAATAATAGCTACAACTCGAGTATTTAGATAGATATATTTGAGGCACTATATGGTAGGCATTGTTGGTATCTGATAGGGTGGTTTGAGACCTCAAAGGTTAGGGTCCATAGTACTGGCTTACATTGGGAGTTGTTGGATATAGTTTGAGTAATGCAAAATAGGCTGAGGGTAACTCAGAGTAGGCAGAAGTCTTATGCAAATCGTAGAATTTGTTCCTTGAGGTTTGGAGTTAGAGACTGGGTATTTCTTTTAGTATTGCACATGAAGGGCATGATGAGGTTCGAAAGAAAGTGCAAGCCTAACCTCAAATAGATTGGACCTCTTAGGAAACTTCACATAGTTGGAGAGGTGACTTATAAGTTGGCTTTACCTCTGGATTTTGCTGTTGTTCTTCCAATTTTCATGTTTCTATACTATAATATTATATCCCCGATGAGTCATATCTGCTTTGGTGGGAATCAGTTTAGTAGGATGAGAGATTGACCTTTGTGGAGGAGCCAGTTCCATATTAACCAGGGATGTCAGGCGGTTGCACTCTAGGGAGATTCAGCAGTTAAGGTTCAATGGAGGCACTACCCTGTGGAGAAGGATACTTGTATATTGAGAGCAAGATACGGGCCAAGTATCCCCACTTGTTCAAGCCTTCAGGTACATCCTAACCATTTACTTTCGCTGACAAAATTCCTTTTAGTAGTGGAATTGTAATAATCCTCCAGGTTATTTTTTGCATTTCTATATTTGTTTGTTGTTTAAAGCTTTCCTGTAGCTTCCTCAAGTCATTTAGTACTCGTTGGAGCTGACATTTTGGTTTAGGGCAGTTTATTTGTTTTTTAGAGTCAATTCCTTATTTTGAAGCCTTTGCAAGTATGCGATAGTGAATTTATTCTCGGACCTTGTACACACTACCCGTCACACTATGGGAGTTGGCCATGCTCGAAGTCATTACATTAAATGCAAGGATTTTCTATCGAGTATAAAATCTAGGTTAACGACCTCATATTCCAATTTTTATAGTACTATATGCTTATTGATTTTAGGCTAATAGGACCTTTGGTTCGGGTCCCAAGACTTTCGAACTCATTTTACGCTATGGAATGAATTTTTGTCCATATGAAATTTTGATTGAATTATTGATTTTGGAATGCGAAATTTGATAGAGTAGCATAACTCATTTATGTTTACGAGATTCTGAATAAATCTCGAGGGGTTGGTAGAAACTTGGCAAAAATCAAGTTGAGCTAGTGCGTGAACACAACTGGTGCAACCGCATAAGAAGACCTTTAGTCTCTTAAGATGTGGTTCCATTAGAGGCTAAGGCCAAATACCACCCCGTCTCTTTATAGGCACCCTAACTACTTTAGTAACCATCCCTTAATTGATGTAGTTTTCGCTAAAGCAAAGTTCGGCTAGGTTCAGATATCGCTTAAATGACCTATGCCACATTAGAGGTGACCATTTAAGCGGCAACTACATGGATATTTATTTTAGCCCTCACCTAATTTTCTCCTATTTTCTCTAAGTCCCATGAGCATTAAAACCCTAAAGTACTTAGGAAACTAGGATATTTGATCCTTGGGTGACCGTGGGGTGTTGATAAGCTTAAGAAAGTTATTTTCTCATCTTAATACTTGTAAGTTTTCATTTAATTCTCAATTTAAATCTCCTGTTTAGTCCTAAATCTAAAGTTTCTTGATGGGTTGAATTGAGTGTTGCTTGAGTTCAAAATTTACTCATTCTTACAGGTAAATGTTCCTTGATCATAGAAGGACGTGTTGACAATTTTGAAAGTGTAATTTAAAAGTGGGCCCCCACATGAAATTTTAACTCAATTTTTGACCCAAGGAATAAAAAAGCAATATGGGTATCATAATTCTCGTATTAATTTGTATATCACCATTTTGAGAGTGTGGTATTGTGTGAAGGCTTCTCAAAATAAGAAATTTCCAATTTAGCGACATTATTAGGCATTCTCCAGAATCTAGGTAGGCTAGCCTTACTCTCCTATTAGATTGAGATTTATTATGGTATAGATATGATACTATGATAGTTTTGGGTTGGGAACTATGACTTAATCACATATTTAGCAAAATTTATGTTATTTAGTCAATTAGTGAGCTGCATTTAGGCAAGTTGGACTTAACTATACATTTCTTTGATTGAATTGCTATCTTAGGACTCAATGAGACTTATGATGCACCTTGTAGTGGGATTTAAGAACTTTAGTCCAGCCTGGAGAAGAAATTTTCTTAGAATGGATTTTCAAGGTTTGAATTGGGCCCTTCCAGCCCACTTTAGGTCAAGATTACTATTAGCTCCCTCTAGAATCATTGGCTTTCTCCCATCATACTATCTACATTTTTGAGCATGAGAAGGATTTAGACATATGCCAACTTGTTATAGGCTTGTATTTGGGATTATTATGATCGTTTTGAGTCCAAAAATTACAATATTAAGACCGGTTAGGGTCCAACACCTATTATGATATTACATTTGGTTCGAGTCCAGTATTCATAATACTATTTTGGTTCAAGTCGGGTATGCAAGATACTAAATCTGGTTCTAGTCTGGCATTGAGGGATACTTATGATAGTTATGGAATTGGTTCAATTCTGGTGTTTATGGTATTGAAAAATCTACAGTTACAGTTTTGTTGTTCAAATATTTTATGAGTGATACAGCCAACATCTCCTTCTTGATTTTATCTTTCAGGCTTGTGGGGGCTTTGTTGGGTTATTTATGTTTGTTTTTCCCTTCTAGTCTTATGGGGCCTAGTAGGATATACTTTCAATATATGGAGCACAGTTCCAGGTTACACGTTTCCTTGAGTTTAGTTTATTATATCATATTTTTTCATACTTATATTATGATTTAGCTCCGTTGGTCGATGATGTCTATTGAGTGCCCATTGATTTGGTACTCATATTACACTTTTTCATCCCTTTTTGATGTAAATACGAGTACTAGCTATCGCTATTAACATTGTATTAGTGCTGGCTGAAGTTCGAAGATAGGGTGAGCTTTTAGAGCCAAAGTTGACTTTCTCTACTTATTCTATTTTGGATGGTCATTCTGTTTGAGACTATTGTATATTGGATACTTATAGTTCTCTTATTCCTTTTCTAAAGGCTCTTGTACTGGCCTTACTAAGTCGTGGAACATTTTACTTTTTCGCTTTACTATCTATCTCTAGTCATATTATCGTACTTATGTTTTACTACTTGTTATAATTTTGGCATTTATTATATTTTCCACTAACTATCCTTTTGATCTACGATTTGGCTTACCTATTAGTGGGTTAAAGTTGGTGCCATCATGTCTCAGGAAATTGAATTGTAATAAATTGGTATTAGAGCCTAGGTTTACTGGTATTATTGTTAAAACAACAACTGCTTAGTAGAGTCCCACAGATCAAAACAATGACATCCATTTCTTATATTTGAGAGGATATAGGACATTCGTAAGAGATCTTCACTTTCTTCAATAATTTCATTCTAAGGGTCAGCTATCAAAGACGAGGACCTCAAGTGTCGGAGGTCATGGCCAACCTAGAGGATAGAAAAAGGTGGGAGATACAACCCTAGCTAGTAATCTGAATGTAGAGCCTTCACCTAACCCAATTACTGGTCCTGTTCCAAAGATTCCTCCACCCTAGCTAGTGGTGGGATGATATGTAGCCTAGTCTCTACTGGGGTTTATTTCATCATCGCTGCTCAGATATGCTTTAGTTTAGTTGCTGGGTTTAGTTAGTGGTTCACTATCTGGTGGTGCTCAGCCTATAGATCAAGTGCTACAGAGGTAAGGGGATAAATTGTAGCTGCGACCCCAAAGTTTAATTCCTTCAGTAATAATAGTTTCTAGACCGATAGTTGCCTAACCTGCTTGTCGAGGAGCAGAAGATATTGGGAAGATTCTTGAGATTGACTCTGCCTAGGTTTTCTATGGAATTGGGAGGATGCATTTGAGTTCTTGAGGGCTTGTTAGGATAGGATCCATAATTTGGTCCTAGTTAAGACCCATGATGTTGACTACACTACTTTATAGTTAGACCTGGCCTTTAAACATTGGTAGAGACATTATCTTGATTCGAGGCTAGCAGGATATCCTCTGTTGACATGGAATTAGTTCTCTGAGGTTTTCTGGAAGAAGTTTATGCCTCATATCCTTATAGAAAATCTGAAATATTAGTTCTTGATGTTAAAATAGGGTTCTATAATTGTCTTATAGTATGAGGCTCAGTTTCATATGTTAGCCAGGTATGCTACAGCTATTTTACTGAATGAGTATGAGCAGACTGGGTGTTATGTTTGGGGATTGAGACTTTCTCTTTACATGGATACTCAGAGTTTGGTTGTTGTTTGTGGGTCTTTTATTGAGTTCTTTGATAACGCGTAGACCATAAAAGAGATGTATCATAAGGCCCAGGGCGCGGCATTATAAGACCGCATTACCAGGGTTGTTTAAGTGGTAGTTGGAGTAGCTCACGGTCCTGAGGCAGAAGTTCTAAGGGTAGGTGCCCTCTATGCTATTCTTATCATCATCAAGGTCAGTTTAATAGGCCCATTCATACTACACTTCAAATTACTAATAGGGGTTAACCTAACTATAGTGATCGTCCTGGATAGAGTAGTGGTCAGTCTTTGAGAGATGTATATTCTCAATTTTCTTACCAAGGTTCCTATTCTGGGAAAGATGGATCTTCTAGACACAGTGTAGCACCTGGGGCATGTTATGATTGCGGGGACTTTGACCATTATTCTAGAGAGTGTCCCCAATACGGGAAAGTTCTACCTGCAGTCCAAAGTGTTTTGGCGATTAATAAAGTGCCGCCCATAACTAGAAGTGGTATGCAAAGTCATCGAGGTGGTCTTTAAGGTTCTCATAAAGGTATTTAAGTAGGTAGGATAGTTGATCAGTCAGGCACCCTACTAGGTGGAGAGCAAGGTTATTTATATAATCTACCATGTAGGTTTAAAGTAGAGTCTTTAGATGTTGTTATAACTAGTATGATCTTAGTGTGCTATCAGTCAACTTTTGCTTTATTTGATCTAGGATCCATTTATTCATATATGTCTACTTATTGTGCACCATTTTAGAGTTATCTTAGGATTCTTTATCTGTGTTATTGTCTGTATCTACTCTCGTGGATGATTTATTAGTAGTGGATTGAGTTTATAGGTCATTTGTTGTGATTGCCTCAAGAGTTTGATGCTTAGGCTGATTTTATTATATTAGATATGGTATACTTTGATGTTATTCTTGGTATGGATTGGTTATCCCATAATTGTGCGGTCTTGGATTATCTTTCTAAGACCTTTACCATAGCCATGCTCGGCATACCCTCGATTGTGTGGTAAGGATTTATTAGCTGTACATCGTTGGGGATTATCTTTTATGTTTGGACTAGGAGGCTTCTATCGAGGAGTTATGAGTGATATCTCACTTATATTCATGATGTTAGTGCGGATAGTCCTCCGCTTGATTCTGTTTTCATAGTCCATGATTTTTCATAATGTCTTTCCTACCAATCTATGTGGTCTTCCTCTTGATCATGATATTGAGTTTATTATTAACCTTAAGTTAGTCATCTGACCTTTTTCTATGGAACCTTACCGTATGGATCCTATCAAGCTTAAAAAGCTGAATTTATAGCTTCAGAACCTTCTGGGTAAGGGTTTCATTAGTCTTAGTCTGTCGCCTTGGGGTGCTTCTATCTTGTTCATGAAGAAAAATAAGGTTCTTTGTGTATGTATATCGCTTATAGGCAATTGAATAATGTGATAATGAAGAAAATGTATCCTAGGCATCGTGTTGATGACTTGTTTAACCATCTTCAGGGAGCGGTGGTGTTCTCGAAGATTGATTTGAGATCCGATTACCATCAGTTGAGGATTCAGGCTAAGGACATCCCCTATACAGCCTTTAATACTCACTATGGACATTGTGAGTTCCTGATGATGTCTTTTGGGTTGAGGCCGTGATGGACATCCCAAGCCTACCGAGGTTGGAGATAACCCCCTTAGCCGTACCCTATGAGCACAACAATAATAATAATAGACAGCAGAAGCCAACCAAGATGTCAAAGTAAATAGATAAGTAAAATGGAAGTTCTTAAGTCAAAATATATCAATCATAACATCCCAATACTATCCAAAAAAGGCTCTAATCCGAGAATACTAACTAAGTTAGGACATGCACCTAACTATGACAAAATAATCCAAAAGTACTAGCAATATATAGGAATTAAGAAAAAGACTGGGCCTTCTGAAGGATGGAGGCTCACCACAACACCACTAATCAACAGGATAAAAATACCACCTAATGCTATATAGAATCACTAGAAAAGCCTTCGAACCCTATATCATAAAATGATGTATCATCCAAGGATGGTCAGTATGCTGAGTACTGGTGTGCAACCCAAGAAAAGGGATAAAATTATGCATTTAGCAAAAATACATTCATAAATCACATGTACAACACTTACACATATATATAGAAATACTATGATAGAGAAAAGGTCATGAAATATGATAGTTTAAAACATTAGCCTGAACTATGTAGCTCATATTGATATTCTAGGCACCCACAGACTATATGGGTTCAACTACCACTGTCGGAAGTGCCCTAGTCCATGTTAACCGCATGTACCGAGGAATGGATATGGAATCAAGGTGATATCCATCCAAAATATATTTTGTATCTAGACACAATGGTCATATATACCCCTAACATCAGCAATCATGGTTTCAAGTATTGGCCACCTCCGGACTACACTTTTCGGTGAGCTACACAATTTCCCTTATGCCCAAATTAAAATAATTTGCACATAAACCAACCATTAACAATGGAGTCTTTTAATTAGAAACTTTCAACTTGATATCATTATACCAATATTCTTGCAATCTATTCTAGTTATACCAAACCAATCAATTTAACTGAATTACTCCAGTTCCTGATTTAAAAATCTAAACCATAGCCACCAAGGGCATCCAAAACATTTTTATACATTTATCCTTTAATGCAATGCTTTCAAAATATAAGCTAAATTATGTAAAATCCATATTCAAAACCAAGATTATAATGTGGATTAAAAGTTATGCCATTGTCATGCCAAAATTCATCAATATTGCGCAAACCCAAGTCACCAACTTCACCATTTTAACAATGTTTTCAATTCAGTTCCAAAATCCATCAACAAAAGCATTAATAAACTATAAAAACAAGGAAAAATTAATACAAGTGTTAACAAATAAAAACCCTCAACCCAAGTTCAAATCCATCATTCAAAACACATGAATATCGAATAGATTGATACAATAATATAAAATACAAGTTAGAGAGTGTACAAAATGCCTAAAAATTATAAGAATTTGAGGTGTAATAGAAGTTTAGATCTTGGGGAATGAAAATCTTTGAGAAAACCTTGAGTTTTTTGACTCGAGAAATTTGAGAGGAGAAGGGCAAAGCAATGAGTTGACAGTTGATGATTACGGGGAATAAAATGGGACTTTATGTCATTTTATGTGAATAAATACCAAAAATACCTTGCCCCTATGTGAAATAAATGAAATTACCTAAAATTTACATAGTAGCATGGCACATCACTGTCACAGTGCATAGCCAGCGTGCCACACTCCTATTAGGGAACGTAAGTGGCGTGGCATGCCATTATCATGAACTCTCACTGCCTCGGGGTCCCAAAATAATGCCGAACCTCTTTCAAGAATTTTGATACTTTACCAAGTTTCTCGTTAACATCTCTTATCATAATTCAAGTAAAAAATTAATCAGATAAATGCAGGAGGGTCAAAAATAAATTAGTTTCAAATGTTCGGGGTCTTACACCAATGCCCCAACCACATTCATGGATTTGATGAACCACATGATCAATCTTATATGGAATCCTTCATGATTTTGTTCACTGATGTTGTTCTTGTGTATTGAGGAGTAGGGATAAGCATATACAACATTTGAGAATTGTGTTCCAAACTTTGGGAGGTCATCGAGTCTTTGCCAAATTCTCAAAGTGAGAGTTCTAGCTCAAAACGGTTATATTCATAGGATATGTGGTATCTAAGGATGGTATAATGGTTGATCCAGCAAAGATTGAGGTTTTTCAAGATTGGGCTAGACCTAAATCTTCATTTGAGGTTTGTAGCTTTATTGGTTTGGTAGGATACTACAGGCTATTCAATGAGGGTTTTTCTAATATTGAAACATTGATGACTATATTGACCTTGAAGGAGGTTCTTTTACAATGGTCGAAGGAGTTTGAGTTTTACAAAGCTTAAGGATTTTCTCACTTCAACTCCTATATTGGTTCTTTCTATTGACAACGAGGGGTTTCATGTATAATATAATACTTTTGATATTTGTTTGGGTTGTTTTTTGATGCAGTATAGGCGAGTTATTGCTTATGTGTCAAGGCAGATGAAGGTGCATGAGCGCAACTACCCTACTCATGATTTGGAGTTGGCGGTTGTAGTTTTCTATCTTAAAATCTAGATGCATTATTTGTATGACATTCATTGTGAGATCTACATCGATCATCATAGTCTTGACCACCTTTGACTCATGGAGAGCTTAATTTAAATTAGCACAGGTGGATGCAGTTGATGAAGGATTATTACATTTGTATTTTATATCATCCAAACAAAACAAATGTGGCACTAGATTCCTTAAGCTGAAAGGTGGTGAGTATGGGTAGATTGACTTTTATTTTAGTTTCTAAGAGGCCATTGACGTGGGATATTTAGTCCTTAGCGAACTTGATGGTGAGACTTGATGTTTTAGACTCCAGGAGGATCCTTGTTAGTGTTTAGGCGAGGTCTACCTTATTTGAGTAGATTCAGAGTCGTCAGTTTAGGATAGGGGACTTTGTGTCATTCGTAATCAGTTGTTGAGAGGTAAGTCTAGGAGGGCTACCATGGATTCTTAGAGTATCTAGAGATATGATGGCCGCATTTATGTTTTGAGAATTGGATACTTGAATCAGTTGATATTGTATGAGACTCATAGCTTTAGATGCTCTATTCACCCTGGGATAGCTAAGATATATAGGGATTTGAGGTAGCACTACTAGTGAAGTGGCATGACGAGAGATGTTGTGGACCATGTAGCTCGCTACTTATGTTTTAAGTAGGTGAAAGACAAGCACCAAAGGCCTTGTGGATTGATTCTGAGATTGTTCATTCTCGAGTAGAAATGGGAGCAGATCACTGTGGACTTTATTAGTAGCTTGCCTCATGCCTCTTATGGTTCCGATGACATTTGGGTAATTGTAGATCAATTGACCAAGTTAACATATTTCCTTCCTATTAAGATGTCCTTTATTATAGATAGGCTTGAATGTGTCTATGTTTGTGAGATAGTCTGCCTGCATGGAGTACCCATATCTATTATTTGGATAGGGGCTCGCTATTTACTTCTAGCTTTTGGAGGGAATTTCTAGAGGATTTAGGTACTCAGGTAGATCTTAGCATTGTTTTTCACCTTCAAACTAATAAGAAGTCAGAGTACGCTATTCAGATTCTTTAGGATATGCTTCGATATTATGTTATTTACCTAAGATAGGCCGAGGGAAACTCAGAGTATGTAAAGGCTTGTGTAGATCATATACTTTGTGCCTTGAGGTTTGGAGTTAGAAACCTGGTATTCCTTCAAGTATCTCCCATGAAGGATGTAGTGAGGTTCGAAAGAAAGGGCAAGCTCAACCCCAAGTATATTAGACCTTTTGAGATACTTTGCACAAAGGGAGAGGTGTCTTATGAGTTGGTGTTTCCCCAAATTTCGCTGTAGTTCATCGAATTTTTCATTTTTCTATGCTACAAAATTACATCCCTAATGAGTCACATATGCTTTGGTGGGACGCGATTCAGTTGGACGAGAGATTGACCTTTGTGGAAGAGTCAGTTCTCATATTAGCTAGGATGTCAGGGGTTTGTGCTCTAGGGAGATTCCAGTAGTTAACTCATAATGGAGTCATCGCCTAGTTGAGGAGGTACTTATGAGATCATGAGTAAAATGTGGGCCCAGTATCCTCACCTGTTCAAGCCCTTAGGTACATCCTTATTCTATATTTTTACGGATGAAAATCAGTCGATATTACAATAACCCTCTAGGTTATTTTTTTCATTTTCACATTTTTTTCTTGTTTAGAGATTTCCTATAGATGCACCAAGTAATTTATGACTTGATGGAGCCAACAATTTATTTATCAGACAGTTTGTTTGTTTTTTAAAGTGAATTCTCTAGTTTGATGTCTTCTCTAATAGGGATTGACTATTGAGTGTAAAATTAAAGTTAACAACCTCGTATGTTAATTCTAACAATTCCATCATCTCTAAAACATCAATTTTAGGATAGGGGACCTTTAGTTTGGGTTCCAAGGCTTTCAGACTCATTTTGGGCTATGGGATGGATTTTGGTAAAATGGGCACTTGGGATTGGGGCCCATATTTTGTTGAAATAATTTCAGATGGAATTTTTGATATTGTTGTTGATTTCAAAATGTCAAATTTGATAGGAGATCATAGTTTATTTGTGTTCACGAGATTCTAAATGAATATTGAAGGGTCGGCGGAAACTTAGCAAAAACCAAGTTTAGTTGGTGCGTGGACTCAACTGGTGTAACTACTTAATGATAATGCCCAAGCTACACCTTCAATCTGAAGATAATGTCGTCCCTATCAAATATAGTAACCCAACAAAGGTTGGGGTTGAATCCTAAGGGAATACGTGGAATTATGGCTCTTAATTGTTGTAATCAACGAGCAAAACTAGAAAGTAAATGGGGGGTTTGAAGTGACAATATCAAACAAGTAACTAATATTAATTTTGGTTGTAATTCAGTCATAGATGAATACCACGGCTGTGTTCCCCCTGGCTTCTCACCCAGTATGTTTCTTGTGCTCAACCCATTATATAACTGATGTGCATGTAGAGTCTGGTAAGATAGGTATCACCAACCATATCTTGGCACCATTTGGTAAATTTTACTCAACTCCTCTCTGTCTCAGAGTGTCACCTTGCGAACCCTTACCTGAGATCCCAGTTACAACTATCTCCTATTGGTCTCAAGTTGATTAGATGGGAATTAACTAGCTTAGGAAGATACCAGAAGTAAGCTTATTTTGACAATTAACCCCAATTCACCATTGTGATTTCCTGTTCCCAATATCTATCTCCCTTTCTAGTTCGTAGTGAATACAGGCTGGATCCTAACATGTGCATCCGTTAAGAAATCAATAAAAGCAAAGAAAACCACAATACATACGCCAACAATAGTCTAGAGGGATTGAACACTTCCACTACTTCATTATGCAGCCAGGGTTCCCGCAACCCTAGCTAAGAGAGATTAGCCACTCATGTTTGTGTAATGATTAAAGGAATTCATATTTGAAAACATTTAACAATCACATAATAATCATTAACTAAATATACCAAAGCTTCAACTTAATTAACAACCAAAATCAATGCAAAATAATTCTAAGACCAAAGACAGATTTCAAAATCAGAATATATGTTTGTGCGTATAAAGAGTGTGTTATCTGAATACAAAACGTAATTAGGGTATTTTAGAATACATGGAAACCCTAAAAATAAAACCTTGAATGAAATAGGTAAAACAAAGTTGGTGGATACTTACTAAGTCAACATAAGGACCGTATGTTGGACTTAGTATGTTGCCACCCTTGAATCCTGGATCTTCAACTCTCAGGACTTTTGCATTTTTGTATAGACTAAATCTACATACGGATAGTATGTTGAACATGCAGACCATATGTTAACTTACTATGTTGATGTTCTGGCATTTTCCTACAACTTAGCCTCTGGACTTTCTGTTCCTCAAGATACTTTTATCACATACACTAAGTATGTAGCACATATGCCTAAAGTTGAATTTGTGTGTACCCAAAAACTTAACTTTTCTTATTTTTCTTTAGAATTGCATGCAAAACCTAGTTTCCTACAAAACATACCCAAAATGCATCATATCTAACAAATCATCTAAAGAAATTTACATATTTTCATCGTTCTAACCGTAAAAAAATGCTATATTTCTATAGCACATCAATACCGTCAACTTAGAACTTTGGTGCGTCCTCAGGCAACACAACATAATAAAATAAAACAAAACAAAACACAACACTTTATTTGGATAATCTAAGCTATCCAAAGCAATTAGTCAGTACTTTAAGCTCAAACCATAATACCCTCTCCTATCTGAACCTTCTAAAACCAACTGTGATAACCATGAAAAAAACATATGACACAATGGGATCAAGGTATGGAATTAAATTAACAATAGATAATCATGGATGTATATACAAGTTACACAACCCAAAACAAGTATACAATTAGCAATATGACTCATGTGCCCTCACAATAAAGAAGTCATACTCACTCATATAAAATAATGCATGTCAATGCAAGAAAATTAAAGAAATGCTCATACTTAAAAGATAAGTTCCAATCAATGTGCATCACATACCATAGGCTTGCCCTTATTTTCTTCACCTTAGTTTTTGGACAGTCAAGTTAGGGTCACTATAGGTCTTTATTCAGCTTATAATATAGGCTTGGGGGTTGGTATGGTACGTATGGATATATCAAGTGACTAAACCTCCTTGGCACTATAATATAACACCTTGAAAATGGGTCCCGAGGAGTAACACGGTGCTTAGGAACACAAGTATCCCCAAGCTAACCCTTCTACTGGCATAACTCATAAGCAACTAGATAAAATACATAAATCTACATGAAATAAGCGAAAGATGACTCTTTTCTGAATTTGATCAATACAGAACTAAATTTAAAACAATTACAACTCTGATTTTATAAAAAAACACTGGAATGAATACATGAACTCTACTAACTACCTATAAAGCCTCTAATGATATTGACTATAGGTAGCCGGGATATGACCCCCAGATATCCCAAATCAATACGACTGACTAAACATACTGCTCAAAATCTATGACTAACTCGAGCCCTTGAATTAATAGGACTCATCACCTGCTGACTGGAAGCTGCAAACTGTCTGAATATGGAATGTGTGCTACAACTGAACTAATACCTACATTATGAGACAATGTAACACATAGACATATATGTGGATCAGTACTTTGAGGATGTACTGAGTATATGGGGGTGAATGCATAAGTAAAAACATCATCTCATCATCATAATTTGTAATACAATGAATTCTAAATGTAAATGACTCACATAAGCTGGAATGTCTAAAATACTGAAATCTGAACTCATGAATAGCAAATCAAACTTTATAAATCTAGTGAGTCATAACTTTTAGTTCTAAAAGTTGTACTTGTATTATCTCTTTTAATCATACAGTCTAAGTGTAGAAAGGACTTACTCTAAATTCTAAAATCTGTAGCTAACATCTTTCTGTAAAGCATAATCTGAGTAAACTTTGTGAGCCTTTACACTTAGTTTCTAAAAGCTTTCTGTTATTATTTTCTGAGAAACTATTCTAAAAATCTATACCAGTAAGCTGAAAAGAAAAACACTTTATCTTAAGGAAATCTTTCAAAGCTTTTCTTTACTAATAGGGAAATACTCAAAAACTATCTATTTACTTTTAATAACAGGGAGGTTCTCTTAACCGACATAAACCATGTGAGCATCCTTAGAGTACAATGTTATTGTCCCCCTAAGGAGGAATCCTCACATTGGGGAGAGTGATATGTGAGCTAAGGCTAACATATTTGAGGCTTTTAACTAAGAATAATTGCAAAGTCTTAAGCAACTTTTATTATTTTTGATTGTTTTATGTTTGATTTTGTAGTAGAAGCTATAATGTAAGAGAAACAACAAGGATGGAAGCAAAGGAATTGAAATCTAAAGTAATTCAAAGAAAATTATGACTGACGACATTTTTGATAAGTCGTCAGCCCTTTGATAAGTTATCAGCTTCATCTTCAGCCTCAGATAGAAAATGCACTTGATTTGAGAGTTGTGATGGTATTTTGTAATAAGCCATCAAAGAGATAATAGGTCGTTAAATTTGTCGTCAGCCTAAGGAAGAACATGGGGGCTGAGGTAGAGACTTACAATATTTGTGATAGGTCGTCCAGAAGTTGATAGGACATCACTGGTTGTTGTCAGCTTTAGGTAGCAAGTATCAAAAGCATATAGGAGCTGACGACATTTGTGATAATTCGTCAGCCTCCTGATAGGTTATCACGAATGGCATCACCTAATCCGAGGAATTTTTGAACTTTATTATTTTGTTTCCATAATTAGGGTGAAATATTTAAAGCATTGTTGAGGGTTTTCTTGAGAGAAGAAAAAACTTGATTCTTGAGATACGTATTTTGATATTTTCTCTCTCTAGTTTCTTGACTTGAACAAACAATTATTTTGAAGAGATTATCATCATTATTTTGGATTACTATTATGATCTAATTTAAGAATCTCTAGTTTCTATTCATCTTGTGGTAAGTTTATTTTTCAAATCATGAATATAACTAGTTGTTTTGATTATTACATCATGAGCGGCTAAATTTCTTTAACCTGAATTATGGGATCTAGGGTTAAGTCTTGATAAGGTGTTGAGTGTTCAAGATTCAAAAGGTGGGAGGACTCCTTGATAATTCTGAGGTTTTAATTATCGTCTATTGGTTGCAAATGGTAAATAACATCTTCTTTGATTTGCTTGAGAAAGAAATCAAATATAGTGGGAAGTGAATTATTAACAGGGACTTGGAAGCACTAAAAATTTCCATTTAATAATTGACGTTGTAACAAGGTTGATTAACTTGTGGTAGAAATCTGATCATGAATATAAATTCCCTAAGTCCGAGAGGATTAGGTAATTAAATGCTTATGTAGGTTGAGAGACATTTAGGCATAGCTTAAATAAAGATAACTTGTTGTCCTACCTACTGTGAGAATCTTGAACCACCATTAGCATATGTCAAGTACCAAAACCCCTAGTGAATATAATTCTGGTTTTTCTATAAACTCTTGATTATGAACACTGTAACTAAAGTGACCAACAAGTACTTGCTAAACTAAAAACCCCCATTTCAGGAAACATCTAGCTATCAGTTGATTAAATTGCAAACGACTTAAGTTCACACCATATTCCCTGTGGTATTCAACCCTAACCTAGTTGTGTTTTATATTGACAATTATTTCTTACATTCTTATTAGATAGGTGTAGTTTGAACGTTATCAAAAATGACGTCGTTGCCAAAGAATACAGTTGTAAATTGAAGTTGGGTGCGTTAATTGACTGATAGTCAAGTTTCCTAGTTTTACGTTTATTTGTTGTTTTTGTTTATTATAGGATCTTTGTAGTGTATACCAAGCACCAGAAGTTCCAGTGAACCATTATTACCACTTAATTCGGAATTGTAATGAATTGGAAAAATCCCAGAACAACAAGAGGCTGACATATTAGAAGCCTTAGCTAGAGCTCAGGTGAATGTGAAAAATATCGGTCAACAAACATTATATAAAAATACTAAGGATGAAGATTCAGGAAATGAGGAGTTTCTAAATCCTGATAACCCAAGGCGTACAGAGCAAATAGCTACACCACTACGACGTAATATTAACAGGAACCATCCATTCTGAGAAAGGCAAGAGTACTAAACGGTCCAATATGACCTCAATGATAATGATGATGGAATGGATGGACTAGGTGAAATGGGTGCAATCATTCCTCCACCGTTGGAACCTAGGGCTAAATTCAACATTATGAGTACTATGATTCAACTCCTCAATCTGTAGGGGTTGTTTGGTGGGCTTCCTGGGGATGACCTGAACTTGCATTCGGTGAATTTTTTCACCATCTGTAAATATTTTAATAACCCAGGAGTGGGATAGAATACTATCCTATTGAGATTGTTTCCACTGTCTCTGTCTGGGGAGGCAAATTTGTGGTTAAATGAGTTGACACCCGATTTATAAGCAACTGGAGGCAGTTGAAAGGAGCTTTCCTAGAAAGTTTCTTTCCACCTTCCAAGAGGGTACAATTGAGGGGTAAGATTAGAAAATTTAGGTAGCTCCCAACTGAAGCCTTGCATGAAACCTGGAAAAGATTCAAGAAGAAGCTGACATAGTGTTCGAACCACAATATGATAGACATACACTTGATGAAGACTTTGTACAGGGCTCTTAACTCTCTGAAAAATCCAATTTTAGATAATGATGATGGTGATTCATTTGTTGATCTTACATTCCCAGAGGCTTCATAGATGCTATAAAGAATGACCAAACAGAGTCGGTTATGGCATACCAGAGACTCTATGGTATCTAGCTGTAATACCCCAAGACTCTAACCAATAGCGCAACCATGAATAAAGCTCTTGAGAAATAAATTATAATATTTTGGGTTGTTTTATGGTAAAGTATAGTGTGTATTAAGGCCTTAAAGATGTCCTAACAATTGAGTGAATCAAAACATTACTTACTGATTGAATTCTTGGGAAGGATATTGGTATAGTCAACTTTAAATGAGCATATATCTCCTTATACTTGGAATTTTTGATCTTATGACCTATCAACAGATATATAATTGAATTATCTTTCCAAAGATATCAATTTTTCCAAAATATGATACCGAAGTAAAGAGTTATACCCATTTTACTCCAATATGTCAATCTGAAAAAGGCTAACGACGTTTCTGATGGCCTGTCACATTTCTGACAATGTCGTCATGTTTCTGATGATATTTATGATGACTTCATCAGCCTTAGGTAGAAAATCATAAAATTCGACACTTTTGTGATGACATTTCATAATGGCTTTTCACCGCTCTGATAGCCTGTCACGGATGTCGTTAGCTATTTTTTTTCAGAAATTTAGAGGTGTTTTTGCAAGGGTATTTTGTTTTTTTCTCATATTTTGGAGGCCTTTATAAATATGAGAATCATATCCAAACCCTAATTCCAGCATTTTCTCTTCCAATTCTATTGAGATAATATATCTAGGGTGATATCAAGAACATAAATCTTCCAAGAATCATCCATAAATCTTGAAAATTTCTTCAAGAAATAGGTTCTTCACAGTGTAGGCTTCAAGAATTATTTATTTCAAGTGTGGATAAAGTCTCAAGCACTAAAGTTCATCCAATTTTAAAGATTAAGGTATGCGGGGTTTTAAACAAGAACACTTCTTTCGTTCTTGTGCCGAAAGATTTAATTTCTATTGAAATTCATGAATTTTGCAAAGTGGGTTTACACCCAAATTACTTTATCAAGGATTTATGAGATTTGAGCTATAGAAGATTAACACATATGACTACTTCATTGTCTTATTTCTTAAATTAAGAATTTATGTCATGATTTGTATATTGTTATCATGAAATGATAATTTCTAAGTGATTTATGATAGGTGTCATGATTTATGTTTTTCCATGAGAAGTTTGTCTAGTGAATATATATTCATATTGAGCTTGAGAGTAAAGAATGAGTTCTATGATGTTTTCTAGAAGATTTGATACTTGATATGATTTGATAAGCATGTGTACTTGATGATGAGAAAGATTATTTTGATATTTAGTCGAGTTAGGAATCCAAAAATTGATTATAATTTACAAGTGAGATATATATATTTATATTTTGGTCTTCATGATAGATCCTTGAGTTGATTAAGATGGATTCCTAACACGTTCTGAGCTTAAGTTTGGGAGTAGTATTTAGCACCGACCGGGTAGTATAGGTTCAGCGCATCCTACTTTCCTAGAACTACGTGCCACCATAGGATTAAGATTAAGGAACAAAGGCCAAGACAGTTATCACTAAAGTTAAGGTTCTACTCCGATGGAAAGGATAGAAAAACTCTCCCCAACGTGTCCAAGACGTTGGACTCCATGTAAGATCGCATAGTTTATGTCAATTATAAGAAACTCCCAAGTCCATAATAGTCAAAGTTTCATGAGTTACTGAGTCACTCTAAGTTATGAGTCAAAGAGTTTGAGTTGAGTCCAATGGTTTGTGAGATTTATGAAGCATGTGTTATTATTGATGATTTATGGAAAATATGATTTAGGTAACTCAGGTGAAAAGAGTCATTATTATCAGCATGCATGATTTTCTTATACATTTATGATATTATTTAAATATTTCCTGCACCCCTACATACTCAATACATTCCCAAGTACTGATTCCTATACTCTTCTGTGTTTTATATTTTCTTGTGATGTAGGTTTAAGTGTTCAGTCTCAGCAGCGACAGTGATCTTCGAGTAACTCCATCTACATTAGTACAGTTGGTGAGTCCTCATGGTTCGAGGACCTATGTTCCTAATTTTTGTCTTGATAGTAGATGGTTGTTTATTTCTAGTTCAGTACGGGTCAGTTGGGGATCTGTCCCAATGGCTCCTCAGTCTTATGTAGTAGAGGCTTTGTTAGACTAGAGTACCAGTATGTATGGAATTTCAGTATTTTGATTGCACAGAATAGTATTTCTTTGTATCCTAGTATATTCATGACATGATTCTTCTTCTTTATTCCAACTTGATTATTATCATAGTGAGTTATAGAAGAGATGACAGGCTCAGAGGGTTAGGTTGAGGTCACGTGTGGCCTTAAGCACCGTGTGATGTCTTGGGATGGGATCTTGGGGCGTTACACTAGATTCACTGTGTCTGGGGGTATTACTGCAGAACAATGTAAAAAATATGAGGAGTGTGACCAATACATGTCTCACCTTAAAATACAGATGGACTTGCTTACCAAGAACTTGCTATCAGGTAAGACTGAGAAGGTGAAAGTTGTGGGATCTCAGGATAGAGTTGATGCTGATGTAGAAAAAGAGGCTAACTATGTTAATAATTAGGGGGTTTTCGAGGCAATGGCCAAGAGAATCAAGGTTGGAATTATTATGATAAGCCTGGTTGTAAAGATAGGGAGTAGGGAAATTAGGGGAACAACAATAATAGGAGCGGGCTCTATGTCTCTTCTAGAAATCGTGAGGCTGTTACAACAAGTTCTGAAAAGATATCCATGGAGGACATGATGGCTAAGTTGTTGAAGGGAGTAGAAGCTGCTAACTCCGGTGTGACTACCATGAAGTCTGATCTATCATCTATTATTCCGTTGGTAAACTCACACTCCACCATAATCAAATAATTGAAGCAGGAAATAAGACAACTCTTTGCAACATTCAACCAGAGAAAGAGCAGAACGTTACCAAGTGATACGATCCAAAATCCATGGAATGATGGCTCATGTATGGTGATTACCACTAGAAGTGATAAGATATTACTTAGCCCTTCTGTGGGCAAAATATGTAGTTGATGATAAACTAGAAGAAAGAGGTCCAGTGGAGTCTAAGAAGGTGGATAGTTCTAATGATGCTTTGGAAAAAGAGAAAGGAAAGAAAAAAAAGGTAGTGTTGAAAACTATCCCAAGACCAGCACCTCCCTTTCCTCAGCGGTTGAAGAAAAAAACTAATGATAAAAAATTCAGCAAATTCATGGCAATGCTCAAGCAATTAAGAATAAATGTGCTTTTGGTTGAGGCACTTGAGTAAATGCCAGGATACACGACCCGAGAGCATTTTTCTAGTTGCTAGCTTGTTTAGAGATTGTAATACTGGTATATGCATGGTTAATGTAGCTGAATTAATGCCATATATTGATTTCTATGTGTTGCATTGGTGTTCTTCATTGTTCTTGAATTGACTGACCTTGGAGAGGGTGAAAGTGTTTTGAGATGATATGGATGATTGACTGCTAAATATACTCTGTATTCTCTTAATTGTATTGAGTTGCTAGAGGACAAGCAATTGTTTTAAGTTGAGGGTGTTGATGTGTGAGCTAATGCTAACACATTTGAGGCTTTTAACTAAGAATAATTCCAAAGTCTTAAGCAACTTTTGTCATTTTTGATTGTTTTATGTTTGATTTCGTAGTAGAATCTATGATGCAAGAGAACCAACAAGGATGGAAGCAAAAAAGTTGAAATCTGCAGTAATTCAAAGAGAAGTGTGGCTGGCGACATTTCTGATAAGTAGTCAGCCCTGTGATAAGTTATCAGCTTCATCATCAGCCTCAGATAGAGAATGCACATGAGTTGGGAGTTGTGATGACATTTTGTGATAAGCCGTCAAGGAGCTGATAGATCATGAAAGTTGTCATCAGCCTAAGGCAGAACATGAGGGCTGAGGTAGAGACTTGACGACATTTGTGATAAGTCGTCAAGGAGTTGATAGGACGTCACCAGTTTCTGTCAGCTTTAGGTAGCATGTATCAAAAGCATAGAGGAGCTGACGACATATGTGATAAGTTGTCAGCCTCCTGATAGGCTATATCGAATGGCGTCACCTAATCCGAGGAATTTTTTAACGTTATTATTTTGTTTCCATAATTAGGGTGAACTATTTAAAGCATTTATGAGGGTTTTCTTGAGAGAAGAAAAAACTTGAGTATTGAGACATATATTTTGATATTTTTTCTCTCTAGTTTCTTGACTTGAACAAACAATTATTTTGAAGAGATTATCATCATTATTTTGGGATTACTATTGTGATCTAATCTGAGAATCTCTAGTTTCAATATTGTGGTAAGTTTATCTTTCAAATCGTGAATATAACTAGTTGTTTCGATTATTACATCATGAGCGGCTAAATTCCTTTAACCTAAATTATGGGATCTAGGGGCATGTCTTGATAAGGTGCTGAGTGTTCAAGATTCAAAAGGTGGTAGGACTCCTTGATAATTCTAAGGTTTTAATTATCGTCTATTGGTTGCAAATAGTAGATAAAACCTGCTTTGATTTTCTAGAGAAAGAAATTAAATATAGTGGGAAGTGAATTATTAATAGGGACTTGGAAGAAATAAAAACTTCCATTTAATAATTGACGCTATAACAGGGTTCATTAACCTGAGGTAAAAATCTGGTCATGAATATAAATTCCTTAAGTTTGAAAGGATTAGGTAATTAAATGCTAAAGTAGGTTGTGAGACATTTAGGCATAACTCGATAAAGATAATTTATTGTCCTACCTACAATGAGAATCTTGAACCATCATTAGCATTTGTTAAGTACCAAAACCCCTAGAGAACATAATTCTGGTATTTCTATAAACTCTTGATTACGAACAATGTAACTAAAGTGACAAACATTTACTTGCTAAACTAAAAACTCCCATTTCAGGAAACATCCAGCAATCAGTTGATTAAATTGCAAATGACTTAAGTTCATACCATATTCCCTGTAGGATTCGACCATAACCTAGTTAGGTTTTATATTGACAATGATCGCTTACATTCTTATTAGAAATCTGTGGTTTGAGCTTTATCAGAGAGGAGTCATAATCTTGCCAGGGAGTATAACCTACTTTCTATGTGATCGATCACAAGCTAAGTTTGTCATCCATATAGAAATGGAAATAAAATGATAATCTGTACCTACGTTGGCTACGTAGTTCTATGGAAGATAGGGCACACTAATCCTACACTTTTCATTTGGTGCTAAATACTACTACCTTTTTATTTTCTACGCTCATTCTATTGGAAATCCACTTTAAACAAGTATAATGGTTCATTTTGAAACCAAAAATGCTTTTATCTGAGTTAATCTGTAAATACAACTGATCTAAATTCAATAAAGTGGATTCCATAGCTAAACCGATGATCAAAAGATCAAAGGTTTTTCTGAAAACTGAAAATAATACTCTCATAAGATGTTTAAAGAATCATCTTTCATGAAGTAACACTATTCAGTCTTGGGATAATACCCCATGTATAAATCTCATGTTAAAACATCAAATTGCTCATGCTTGATAATGTAAACATTGAGAAATTAATTCAAAATCTGGAAATTCCTACATTATGTTTGAAAATATGAAAATAATCATGTGATTCAACTTCTAAATAATGGAAACATCATAAGCTTATAAATAACAATTATGGGTATAAACCCTAACTTTAATTTCATGAGAAATCACATAAAATTTAGTAAACTTTTAATTAAAATAAATTTTGGGCACAAGGATGAAATAATTATCCTTGTTGAAAAATCTGACATACCTTGGTAGAAGATTAGATGAGGAAACTTGGTCTATTGATTCCTATTTGAGTTCTTGGAGATGAGTTCTTGATTATCTTGCTTTGAGAATCCTCAATTTGGAGCTTTCTTGGAAAATTTATGGAGGATTTTTTATTTTTTGGAGAAGAAGCTTTGGAGCTTTAGGGTTTTGCTTTGAGAGAGAATGGATGAAAATGGGCATAAAGCGCTTAGAATAGGCTTAAATCTTATGTTTGGATGGATTGGGGGCTTGAGAATTGACCAAAATACCCTCTTTAAACTCCTAAATGGAAATGGAAAATGTAACATTTTTCCAAACTGGGTGGCCACCATGGCCAGCCACTATCGCGGTGGCTTAATGTAAAGTGGATGAGTGGGAACTGGGCGAACTCTGTGATGCGCCACAATTGCGGTGCACCTTTGGAATGCCATTATGGCCACTGGCTTGATGCACCAGTATCGTGTTGGGCTACTATATTTTGATAATTAGAAATTTGGACCTCTCCGTGATGTGCCAATATCGTGAAGGTCCACTGGAATTAACAATTATGAAATTGTCCTTCACCGTGATGCGGTGGTTGTTCTGGTGGGACACTATCAACTTAAAAATGCTCTAACTCCTCAACCGAGTATTGGATTTTGGCAAATTTATTATCGATGGAAAGATTATTCAATTTTCCTTATAATAGAAAGTCTAAATCTGGGAAATACCATATGAAATAAAAGGTATTCATCTTTAAAGCAAATCTTTGACATTCTAGGTACGTTTTTAAGCTACAAAAAGTATGGGGTGTTACATACAACTACTTTTGGGGTCCATATTTAACCAATTTACTTTTTATTCCACCCTTATATCTCTCTTTTTATTCTTTATTGGACATTCAGGATGGGTATGGTTTTTTATTCTTTTTTTCATTTTTTTAATAATTTTTCTTTGCTTTTTCATTTTTTTCCTACCACACCCAACCCTACTATCTTTTTCTCTCATTTTACACTTCTACATACCAACTTTACATCATAGAACCTTATAGTAACCACTCTTAACTTAGGCAATTTGCCTGAGTTGAGATGTATAATGTCTAGAGAGAAACGGTCCAAAATAGGTTATTGCAACATAAATGGGAAGGTGAAAGATTTAACAAGAAAAATAGGCTATAGTCTCAAAATCAGGGGTCAAGGGATATAATTCATATATGGAAGTTCATTTAGGCTAGAAGTGGACTAACATAAAAAACGGCCTATGATCCTTTCCTAACAAACTATCCTACAACCAAGTCAAGGCTAACCAGGAGAATTCTAGATTTAATAACACAAAAGAAACTAAGTAGCATCTCACATACACATGACACGGAGTCAATATTATAAGCTACTACCTATTTGGTTCATACAATTGTTAGAAAATAATTATCATTTCCCTAATCCTAATTCTATAACAAGATCTACAATGCTCACTCATATATACATTCACACAGTTCTAAAACGCAATTTTGGAGGGGTATTATTTTTCTCAAAAATCAATCAAAAATATGACCACTGCCCTAAATACTTAACATCTCCTAATTACACAAAAACATAACTTAATATAAAACAAAACATAGTATGACACAAATTTTACCCTATACATAATAGTTAATTAATCATACCGCGTCCGACAGGAAAAGAAACATGGCAACAAAAACCTGTGGAAGCTATGGTATACCCCACCCCCAACTAAACGATAATTCACTATCCCCAATGTGCTCAAATAATATAAAATAAAGGAAATGAGGACATCTATGGGACGCACTAAGCATCTACGTCTGAGAATTCCCCGATGGAGGTATATGCACTAGTGGAGGCAATGTTGGCAGTGGAGCTCTACTAGAGAATGCACCCACTACTATCTCAGCACGCCCCTTTCTCTCAATAACTGCAATTCCACTGACTTATATATGGACTTATTTAGGGCCTGGTCATATAGAATTAGGATCCTATATATCCCCTACGTGTCCTCTCTTTGTCCCACCTACTGGGACCTCTTCCTCATCATCCACAAATAAATTAAAGTATTTGGTCCCATAAATAGGTGATATATGAACTAATGAAGGTATGATTAGAATCTTGATTGTCATATGACTCTCTATGAGAGGGTGTACTTCTTCTTGTAGGGTATCTACCTCCTCCCTCATATGGCCTAGATTTAACATCTCAATCTCTATAAATCAGGTTGCAACATGCCTTTTAAAAAAATCTGTACGTTTCTATAAATTAGGATGTAACTCTGACATAACGAATCTATGTGCAACATCCCATCTAGTCTCTACCCTCTCTAGTCTAGTTCAGACCCATGGTCGGATATTTCCATATAGAGTTGCCACTTTGGTCTCAATGACCCGTAACCGAGCATTGGTGGGTCTTTGACTGTCCACTAAGCTTAATAGAAACTTATGAGATATCATAGCCATACCTGTAGCACCAACTGTAATGGATGGGTGAAGAGGTATTGGAGATGTACCCACCGGTTCTGATTTGAAAGCCGAGGCTAATGTAGAAGTGGTTGGTGTCCTCTCACCCTGAGTACTCAACTCAAGGGTCTCTCTCTTTTTCTATATCTCAAGATTAATGCTGACTCCCACATCACCTTCCTACATATCAATAGGCTTTATAGGTCCTAATGGATCCTCAAACTGGCCGAAGGTACTATAGTAGGCATACATGATGAATCTTTTATCAACCTAGTCTATGCTATGTCCATCATCTATACTCTCTCATCAACTCTTGGTATCTCACGCACACTGGGCTTATCAGAAAGTCTCTGACTATGACATGGGAATGGCAAAGTTATCATCACACCAAATGCTCTCTCATGAATCTCATGCCGGATAATGACTACAAGTTGAGAATTTAAGAGAAATAATAACTAACAAGGAGTTGAGTCTAAACTCTTTAGAGACTATATCTTCAGATTCTAAAAGACCTCATCTAATAAAAAGACTCTATCTTCCGATCCTAATAAAAAGACTCCATATAATAAAAAAACTACATCTTTAAATTCTACACAGGATCACAGTCAATTAACACCTACTCTATACCACTATCCATCAAAAAATAGAAAGCTAAAGAAAAAGAAAAAGGCTGGTTAACCTTTAAGAGCTGCTGATTTTCATATTTAGAGTTAGGTTTTGCTATAGTTCAAGACCGTATCTTTTTCAAATTATGTCACATAGCATGTTGATGATCACACCCAACTTTGTTTGATCAACTTCACACCCAAGTTTGGAGTCTCATATCTTTTTTTGATAAATATACAATGGTACTAACACTTATTATTTAAGGTCGCCTATCATTGTTTAAAGTCAATATCATACCTGGGTGCCAGATTAACACCTAAAGTAGATCCATACCACGTTAAAACATTATCTAAAGTAGTTGAACATAGTCTGAATCTAACTAACAACGACCAAAAGTTTTCAACAAAAATCAATGCTGCCTTCTTTTGTTATAGTATGCCCCTCAATCCACAGGGTCTCATCACCCAGATGTAAAATTAACAACCCTCTTAATTTGTCTATCCCGTATTACTTGTAATTTGTAATCAACTCTGCTGTCGGTGCTGGTGTAATATAATCAGCACCAAAGAGGACATGACAGATGGCCTCCACTGATATATCAACTATAACCCTTCTAAATAGTGTCTGCTCAAGCTAGGGTGGCTCATTATGCCTCAAAACAGACCTACGAGTCATAGTCAAGATCACAGTAGCCCAGTATGATGAGTAAAATTCCTGCACCAATGTAGGGCTATAAGTACCTAAGAATGTGGTCATCTACCCTAGCTGATATTGCTTAATACTTGCCTACAGCTGTAGTGATATGGCTAACCAAGATAAATCAATTTGTCACTCCTCATAAATTACCCTCTTAGGCCAGCCGATGTCTCTCCAAATAGTGTTATCCCATTTGAATATGAGAAAAGACCCTTCACTCACCACCTCGAGTTTACCTCATCAATAGGCTCCTTTGTGACATGCGTGGGGCCATAAGTCTAAACCTGTTGTGCTGTTGCCTATGAATTAGAAGTTGGCACCTATTGAGAAACCTGGTTTGTACCCTCCCCATACTTGTTTTTTTTGATGAATGCTCCCTATCTGCTGTATTTGACTAATTCTGAGACCCCTTCTTAGACTGAGGGTATCGTGTATCTATTATTGGTACTGGATCAAAATTTTTCACCTCATCATCATTAGCATATCCCTCATCTGACTAGGGAGAATGCGGGGGTGATGTCCTATCCTTCTTCATCCTCAGCCTACCTAGAAGTGCAATAGCCTCAGCTTGTGTTAAGGTCCCACTGCTGGCCTCACTGTGACTTTGCTGCAATCGGTACACCTATCTTGGCCATAATAATAGCCTTAGTAATAGACCACTTATTTCCTCAGGTCACTGGCCCTGGTGCTATGGTTGAGGCCACTTTGGCTGGGGTTGCTCTGGTCTAGGAAAGTGTATATTCCTCTGAGCTACTGCTCTTGAAAGAGTCAACCTATTTTCTAGAAGCTACGACCTTCTTCTTTGAATACTTAGGAGACATATGTTCTTGAAAAGAAAATAGCGTTAGTGTCCAACAAATAATGAGGGATTGTAAAAGTTAAAGAAAAACTCAAAATTTAGAAACTTCAAATTTATCCTCAATTTTCACACCCATATAACTTATTCATAGAGCCAACAAGCCCAATGTTCACACATATACCATTAATAATAATTTTTAATGCAAACTAACATGCCTAACTTTTGGTACTCCTCTACTTGTTCAAGTTCATATTTTGTTTAGGGCTTAATTTTAAGGTTTAATTAATGAATAATGCCCCATATCAAGATTTTAGGATACTTCAAGTCTCCTACATACAAGGATAATTATTTTAGCAATTCTTACCATGTTCCAGGCATTTACTCAAGCTATGTACCATTAAAAACAAAACAGACAAAAATAAACTCTAAAATAGTGGGTTGCCTCCCACCCAATGATTGATTTAATGTTACGGCACGATGTGTTTATGTTGGTTACTCAGACTTCACCAAAAATCCCATGGGTTGCCTCCGATGAAGTGCTTAATTTAACTTTGGGGCACGCCGTGGCTATGTTGGTTATTCAAACTTCACCAATAAGCCCATGGGTTGCCTCTCATGCAGTGCTTGATTTAACATCGTGGTATGATATGGGTACCTTGATGAGTAAGAATTTATCAATATACCCATAGGAATACCTTCTTGGGTCATCAATACAATCTATCACCAACACCATTCCCATGTCAGTCAATTGTTTTATTATTTTTTTGATGTTGAATGTGACCTCCTTGCCATTGACTCTAAACTTCAACTCTTCTTTCTCCACATCAAATATTGCTCTGCCTATGGACATAAATGGTCTTTCTAATGTGATAGGAATCTTGAAGTCAACCTTATAGTCTAGAATTACAAAGTCAGCTAGAATGATAAAGTTATCGACTTACACAATCACATCAGAAGAAGTGCCTATAGGTCTCTTCACAGTATAATCGATCATCAACGTCTGCATCATAGTTGGTTCAAGAGGGATTAAGCCCAATTGATTGAATACAACTAGTGAAATCAAGTTTATGCTAGCTCCTAAGTCACATAAGGCTCTGACAAACTGGGATGAACCAATAGTGCACAGTATAGTGAATGCTCTAGTATCACTCTTTTTCTGGGCTCGAGACTTAGCGATGACCGCACTACAATGGTGTAATCCACCAACATCCTTAATAGTTGTCCTTTATTTTTTGTAACTAATTTCTTCATAAACCTATCATATCTAGGCATCTGCTCCAATGCCTCAAGAAGAGGGATGTTCAAGCTTAACTCTTTCAGTATCTCAATAAATTGCTTGAACTTTCTTTTCTCTCTCTTCTACTTCAGTCTTTAAGGAATAAGTGGGGGTGGCCATGGAATTTGTCTCACTTTCGACTCAATGATCTAACCTTTACCTTTGTCGTCACCAACTTTAGCATTACCACCCGTTGCCCTTTCTGACTCTGTAACACATATCTCTTTAATATCAGCTTCATTATGACTAGGTGCTTCTGTAGTAGGTAACGGGGGATCCATGATAGTTATACCACTCACTGTGGTAATAGTAATAATATTACCATTATTTTTAGGATTTTGAGCAGTGTTGCTTGATAAAGTACCTAGCTACCTCTAGTTCAATGTTGTTGACATTTGCCCAAACTGGTGCTCTAAATACTTGATAGAAGTGGATTGTGACTCAACCTTCTGGGTCAAACCTAAAATATCAACCATGATCTCCTTAAGTCTAGCCCCTAACTTTCTTTCCCATTTACTAGGTTGGTAAATATTTATTCCATTCTTTATTCAGTATCTCGTCTGCTCTGTCTCCCTTCCCTTTTTAATCATATCTCCATATCTAGTCATCATCCCTATCTCTATCATAATAGTTTTGACCTTGGTTTCCCTTCCCTTGGACTCAAAAACTTGCTAACTGACAATCTAGATGTTTTGCTTCCTCCTCTAACTCTTACTCATAAGCTTTAGATGTCGAACTCGCTGCTCCTACTGCATTCACTTTCTTGGAAGTTGCTACTACAACTTACTTTTCCAATAACCCAAGATCAGTTCTTAATAGAGAAATCTCATGGGTTACAGAATCCTCAATTAGTTAGTGAAATATGATTCATAATACTAGAAGCTACCATCCAGTGTAATCTTATAAAATATCCTCCATAGATAGTGTCTATCATAGCTGTGGAACTAATGGTCAAGACATCAATAAGCTTTGTCCTTGATATCCAATGGTTGGGCACCATACTGAGCTTCTTCTTGAACTTGAGCTAAGCCTCATACATAGATTCTGACTGTATCTTCTCAAAATGATAAATCTTATCCTTAAACTGCAATATCCCAGATAAAAAAAAAATTTATTTAAGAATTGCCTACTCAACTCATTCCACATAGTAATAGATCCTCTTGAAAGTTCCCCCAACCATAACGATGCTTCTCCTGTATACGAGAAGGGGAACATCCTTAGTCTAAGTGTCTCCTGATTCACATCTAGATTTTTTTAAGAAGTGCAAATTCTAGTAGCCAGATGGAAGTTTGTGTCATCTGTAGGAAAACCCACAAATATACCTTTCAAGTATAAGAGCTGGATCATAACACTAAATATATTAATCTTAATGCCTGGGGACAAAACATTAGGAGTGATAGCTCCAGTCTCTACCAGCTCAACGTACCCTAGATCCTCTTCATCATCCTTATAGGGCTGCTAATACTAATATGCTGGGATCACTTGAGAATGACCACCTATATCTTTGTTTGATCACCATCAAGTACTGCTTAGCAGTCTACTTCCTACCTCTGTATAAGTAACTCTGCCTCTCGAGAAATATGTTGAGCATCTTGTTATCTCCTTTGATTAGTTGCATATGGTAATAGATCCTCAGTCTGTTGATCAATAATGTCCTAATCTCTTTTAGGAGGAAAGGGAGGCACCTGATGTGCATCATCACGAATCCCTTCAGGAACGTCATCTTTTTTTGGCTCTATAAACCTACTAGGTGTCTATAGGATCCTCTCTCGAATCATATTTAGTGGGAATAAAGGATTGCCTCTACTCCTTGTTCCAGGCATACACTAGCGTACACCCAACTAAGAATAAAAAGTAAATACCTGAAGACTCCAAGAACCTCAATTCACAACTCAACACTGTATTCCTCAGCAATGGCACCAAATTTTGATAATGCCCAAGCTACACCTTCAATTAAAAGATTATGCAGTCACTATTAAATATAGTAACCCACCAAAAGTTGGGGTCGAATCCCCAGGGAATACATAAAATTATGGCTCATAACTACTATAGTCCATGAGTAGAACTAAAAAATAAATGGGTGGTTTGAAGTGACAATATCAAACAAGTAACTAATATTGTAACACCCCGATTTTCTAAACCGAAATGATACACAGTGGTATGACCCCGAAGGACCATAGGCTAACCCACGACTGATATCTGTACCTGTACACTGCAATATATGACATAATAATATGGAAAAGCATAAACAATAGGCCATAAGGTTCAACTGAGTATAATATCTGACAAATATAATATCCATAAGGGTGGAAAATACCCAAAAAACAACTGAAGTCTGAATCAAATTTGAACCAAATCTGAAAGACTCTAAATATTGTCTGAGTAAGAAGTTGAAGGAACATGTCTTCAACTAACTCCGTCTAACAAAACTAGACTGAAATAATAAATGAAATAAAATAGTATGATCCTCAAATGGATGAAGACTCACTGTAACTCTGCGACTGGAATGCTACTGCTGATCTAGAACACGTGCCTCTGAACCTATTGTGTAACATAAAAGAAAGCACCATAACACAACTGCATCAGTACATCTGAATGAAATAAGTATACGAGTAAGACAGGCTAAATGCAAAGGGTTATATGCATGAACGATGCTGACTAATATAAATGTGAGAATACATACATGCATAAGCAACTATAACTAAACTCGTGGTGATACTGATTACTGAGTCTAAATACTGATGACATGACTTTACTGATACTGAGATAATGAATAGATAAATGGATATTTCTGAAAGTTTAAATTATGAAGAACTAGTCTGATTGACTGTGTCTAACAGTCCTAAAACTGAAGACTGATAACATAAGCTATGACAACTGACATAACGGATATAACTATGATAATCGACAAAACTGATATAACTGATACTGAGCAACTGTATCTAATAGTCTGAGTTCTGATGGAACTATCTGAGTTCCATTCTATACAGAGTAACTAAATTTGAGATCAGTCCTACCTAGCAGGTTATATTTAAATCTGATGATTCTGATACTATTTAACTATAATTGAGATCAGTCCTATTTAATGGGTGATATTGAAGTCTATTTATAATGATAAGGATTGAATGTATCTAACAGTACTGAATCTGTACTACTGAACTGAGTTGACTATATCTTACAGTCCTAAATTTGCAACTGAAACTGTGGGATGTATTTATCTATCCGATATGCCCTATGCTAAGCTGGCTGGAGTCCAATCTCTGCCCAGACTAGAAGGGTATCAGTACGGCACCACCAGTAAAGACAACTATTATGGAGTCAGTCCTAATCTAGTGGGTCACTCCTGCGATCAGTCCTACACACATAAATGTGCTAACGGGTGACCCCTGAGTATGCCAGTCCTATCTAACGGATGAAATCTCATACCTACGCTGGCTACGGTTTTCTAGAACTTAGGGATTGCTTCTAAGGATCTCCATCCTTTCTAGTGGTTGAGTCCTCATCCCTAGGCTCACTCGGTACTGAATCCTACTCCCATTTGAAAGATACTGAACTGGATAACTGAGCTAAACTGAATAACTGAATTGAATTGATTAACCAAACAGATACTGATCAACTGAACTGATACTAGTGGTATTGTGTAGCGGAGCTAAATAAAGTTTGCTAAGTTCCCTTGACTGAAGGAATGTGATGAGTTTTGAGGACTAACTGAGAGTATTAAAATTACTGAGATTGCTAGGAATACTGCTATTACTGAGATCACTGAGATTACTGAGTACTAGGTTACTGAACTGCTGAGACTACTGAGAATTTTGAGTTTACTTGAGTCACATGACTAACTGAATTCTATAGACCATGGCTTGACTGAGAGTATCACAATAACATGACATGGGCACTAGGCACACTACTATATTATTTCAGGTACAAGTACCCCCAGGACTCGATGGAAAGAAACTGATACACATAACTGACTTGATCATAAGAATAGAGTCCACAATTCACAATATCATAAGTAGGGGATTTCATATTACACTTGGTTCTCAATATCTTATAAATGGAAAGGGATGCACAAACATGTATATACTCGCATTGCTTCAATATCATGCTCATTCCATATCACAAAAATAGCACACAACAATAATGTGGAGTTCATGTGGAATCATAAAGAATAGAACATGGGCTTGTCATTTAAGCACTATTAAGTCATAAAAACATGAATTCTATCATTCTTGGCATTTTATTAAACACCTTACATGCACAAATTTGGGAATAGGTGTACTTATCAATTTGAAAATCTTAATCCATCCAAAATTCATGGGTTTCAATTAACCTACTCACATGCTTCATGAAAAACACATCAAGATACAACCTTGAATCTAAAAAACAATCATCAACATGATTATATCCATGACACAACAAGAAAATCATAATTTATAATTTAAATCATGATTTTTGAGCTCCATGGATGAACACTACGCATACCTTAAAGCTTGATCTTGAAAGAGATCTAATGTTTCTTGAAGGTTATTTAAGAAATCCTTAGGCTTGTTCTTGATTTTTCTTAACTAGGGTTTAACCCCTTTGGGAGAGAATGTTCTTGTTCTTGAGGAGATGATCTTGACAGAAAACCCTAATCTTGTGGTTGAGAGTGTATGAGAGAGCTTTTTGAGATGTTTAACTAATGAGAATGAAAGATAATATGCTCTTTGAGGGTTATAAGTCGTGGGAAGTGAAGGAATAGACCAAAATACCCTTGTAAAATTGTCCCTTAATTGTTGGAAAAGAATAGCTGACGACATTCATGACAAGCCATAATACTGGTGATGGGTCATCATGAATTATCATCACAAAAAGATAAAATATTGGTTTTCTGGTTAAGGTTGACAACATTGGTGATATGCTATCACGGGCGTGACAACTTATCATGAATGTCTCCGAAGTAAAATGGGTATAACTCCTTGCTCCGTTATCGGATTTAGGAGAATTGGTATCGTTGGAAAGATAATTCAATTATATATCTTTGGGTAGGTCATTAGATCAAAAATTCATAGTATAACGATATATATACTCATTTTGAAGTTGACTATAGCAATATCCTTTCCAAGAATTCAATCGGTAAGGAATATTTTGATTCGTATGATAGCTGGGAGTTATTTGAAGACTTAATATACATGTAAATTGCTCATAAAACTATAAAATAACCATGATGTACTATGAATGATCTTGAAATGTGCCGCTAATATTAGTTTAGATTTTTTGGGGTATTACAATATCTCCCCCTTTGGAACATTCGTCCTCGAATGAGAATGACTGAGTTGGAAGAAAATATCAATTGAAGTACGTATAATACATACACTACTGAAACTTGGTTTTGGGACTGACATGACTGATAATCTGAATACATCATATTGAACATGCATATCTGATGCATGAGTAACTGATTCATGAATGCACGATTGAGTATTCTAATGAACTGAGTTTCTCATAATAAGAATGCATATCTGATGCCTAATTGATGAGATGAATCCATTCATATATGATGCATGATTATACGATTGAAAAAATACATAAATGCATTACAGAAAGTACTGATAAGTTGATCACGTATATCTGACGCGTTAATATATGATTGAACGGGCTCAGGAACATGCGGCTGAACATGCAATGGTAAAGGTACAAAGTTTGAACTGAAAACTAAGCATGGAAATGAATACAGAGTTTGGTACTAAAATTTGAACATAGGAACGAGTAAGATCAAAGAAGACTGTCACCTTGAACTGAAAATATCAATGAGTTTGAGATTAATCACTCAATATGCATGAGCAGAAACATAAGAACATAACTGAGTCTGGAATGCATGACATGGATAGAGTATCGTATTGTGGACTAAACTGAGCCATTGAGTACATGGCTTACTGCTGAGCTTTGGATCTAGACGTTCAGCTCATAAGTAACACTTTCTTCACAATAGATTCATCAAAGAAAATGACATGTGTAAATCATAAAAGTTTGGGGGCTATAGTGTATCTTCCCTCTTGAGACACTATTTCCCTTAAAAGATGCTGGACTGACGTTGCTGAGACATTAAGAAAGTTGAGGCGATGCACAAGCCGTCTACGGACTAGATTATCACTGAACCTCGGGAGTCTAGGACTAATGCATGATGCATGAACTGAACTAAACTTGACTAGGAGTTTCTACTTGGAATAGTTACATTCGCTGAGATCTTGGATAGCATGAATAGATGCAAGGATGAGGAAACAAACTATACAAATCTGACTGCTCGATTGCTAAACTGACTTGCTGGATTTACTAACCAACTCATGCTGAAACATATACCCAAATCAGAGAAAGAGATCTAATAATGCATACCATGAACATAAAATACTGGTAACGTACCCGTATCTAGGTCAGGGAAACTTTCCGGATCATGATGGGTCTAGAGTACATAAAGTTTATTCTAATGCTGACCACTCTTGGTACCTTGCTGACATAACTCTTTACCCCTCTGTGCTAGAACTCTACACTCTCATATCCTATGGCCTGGATTGTCACACCCAAAGCATACATCACTACCTTCCCTACATGCACCTAGGTGGTTTTTACCAGTCTCTTCATAAAGTAGATAAGTAAGACTTCTATTCTCACTACCCTGGGCCTCAGATCCTAGCTCTCCATCATGATGGCCATTTCTGGACTTAGGTGCTGGTGCACTATCTGAGGATGAAGCTGGGGCTAAAAACTTCTAACTATACTGAGAACGGTTACCAACCTATGACTTAGGATGAGCAAAGCTGAAACTACCTGTCCTTACTTTCTTACTCTGTCTCTCCCTCATTCAAATCTTTTACTCCTTTATCTGCTGAGCATGAGTCATGAGTTTGGATAAAGTCATATCACTATTCAATGGCAGATCTGCGCTCGTTTACCACGTTATCATTTACCCCTGACACGAACTTACTCATCTTGGCTCTACTGTCTGCAGCAACATGAGGGGCATATATGGATAATTGAGTAAACCTAAGAGAATACTCTTTCACTGTCATACTGACCTACCTGAGGTTGATGAACTCTAGCACCTTAGCTTCTCTAATCTCTAGCGGGAAAAAATCTATCTAGAAAAGCAGAGGCAAACTCCTCCCACTCTATAGAACCTACATTATCTAAACTTTCCAACTTTCACTGTTTGTACCAAGTATGAGCCACATCCTACAACTGATATGTAGCTAACTCAGCACTTTCCATAGTATTCACCCCCATAATATTTATCACTATTTGAATCTAATCTAAGAATTCCTTTAGGTCCTCATCTGACTTAGACCCCGTGAAAGAAGAAGGATTTATTCGGGTAAAGTCTCGAATTCTAGCTGTAGCTGAATTGGACACTGTATTGGTTGGAATGACAGCTGGTCGTTCATTCTGGGCAAAAATTGACTGAGCAAAAGTGGTGAATATGGTCCTGAACTCCACATGAGAAACATGATCGCCCAAAGGGTCTTTGGGCTGACTGATTCCTGTTTCTTCATTTAGGAGGCATGTTCTATAGAAAAAAGGAGAAATGGATTAGTCTGAGAGTGACTTGAAATTATGCTCACTGGCATGACATGAATAATGAAAGAAGGGAAACTGTTCCTAAAACAGCTCATAGCCTCTTGCACATAAGTGTGGTGCACAACACACGTATGTACAAGACTCTACTAGATGCGGCTTTCAGACTTCCTAGGAATCTAATGAACCTTAGGCTCAGATACCAAGTTTGTAACACCCCAATTTTCTGAACCAGAATGCTACACAATCTTATGACCCCAAAGGACCATAAGCTAACCCACGACTGATATCTATACTTGTACACTATAATATATGACATAATAATGCGGAAAAACATAAAAAGTAAGACATAAGGTTCAACTGAATAAAATATCTAACAAATGTAATATCCATATGGGTGGCAAATACCCAAAAAATAACTGAAGTCTGAATCAAATCTGAACTAAATCTGAAAGCCTCTAAATACTGTCTGAGTAAGTAGTTGAAGGAACATGTCTCCAACTAACTTTGTCTAGCAAAATTGAACTGAAATAAAATAATATCATCATCGAATGGATGAGGACTCACTACAACTCTACGACTGAAATGATACTGCTGATCCAGAACATGTACCTCTAAACATATGGTGTAACATAAGAGAAAGCACCATAGCACAAATACGTTAGTACGTCTGAATGTACTGAGTATATAAGTGGGGTAGGCTAAATGTAAAGGGTTATATGTATGAACAATGCTGACTAATATGAACATGAGAATACATACATATAAAAGCAACTATAACTGAACTTGTGGTGATACTGACTACTGAGTCTAAATACTAACGACAGAACTTTACTGATACTGAGATACTTAATAGATGAATGACTATTTCTGATAGTTCAAATTATGAAGAACTGGTCTGATTGACTATGTCTAATAGTCTTGAAACTGAATACTGATAACATAAGCTATGACAACTGACATAACCTATATAACTGTGATATTTGATAAGACCGATGTAACTGATACTAAGTAATTATATTTAACAGTCTAAGCTTTGATAGAACTATCTGAGTTCCATTCTATATAGAGTAACTAAATTTGAGATTAGTCCTATCTAGCGGGTAATTTTTAAATCTGATAATTCTGATACTATTTAACTATAGTTAAGATCAGTCCTGTCTAATGGATGATATTGAAGTCTATTTATTATAATAAGGATTGACTATCTCTAATAGTATTGAATTGGTACTACTGAACTGAGTTAACTGTATCTGACAGTCCTGAATCTGTAACTGAAACTATGGGATGTATTCATCTAACCGACATGCCCTATGCTAAGCTAACTGGGGTCCAATCTATTCCCTGACTTGAAGGGTGTCAATACCACGCCACCAGTAAAGACAACTACTGTAGAGTCAGTGCTAATCTAGCGGGTGACTCCTGGGATTAGTTCTATACATATAAATGTGCTAAAGGATGGCCCCTGAGTATGCTAGTCCTATCTAACGGGTGACATCTCATACCTATACTGGATACATAGTTCTGGAACTTTGGAATTGCTTCTAAGGATCTCCGTCCTTTCTAGTGGTTGAGTCCCTATCCCTAGGCTCACTCGGTGCTGAATCCTACTCCCGTATGAAAGATAATAAATGGGATAACTAAGCTAAACTGAATAACTAAACTGAACTGATTATCTGAACTTATATTGAATAACTGACTGATACTAGTGGTATTGTTTAGCGGAGATAAACTAAGTTTACTGAGTTTCCTTGACTGAAGGAATGTACTGAGTTATGAGGACTAACTGAGAGTAGTAAAATTACTGAGATCGCTAGGAATACTACTATTAGTGAGATCACTAAGATTACTGAGTACTGAGGTTACTGAACTACTGAGACTGCTGAGATTTTTGAGTTTTCTTGAGTCACATGTCTAACTAAATTCTATAAACCATGGCTTGACTGAGAGTATCATTATAACATGACACTAGTCACACAACTATATTATTTTGGGTACAAGTACCCCCAAGCCTCGATGGAAGGAAACTAAAACACATGATTAACTTGATCATAAGAATAGAGTCCATAATTCACAATATCATAAGTAGGGGATTTCATACTACACTTGGTTCTCAACATCTTATACATGGAAGGGGATGCGTACATATATATACTCACGTTGCTTCAATATCATTATCATTCCATATCACAACAATAATATACAACAATAACATGGAGTTCATATGGAATCATAAATAATAGAACATGGGCTTGTCATTTAAGCACTATTAAGTCATAAAAACATGGATTGTATCATTCTTGGAATTTTATCAAACACCTTACATGCACAACTTTGGGCATAGGTGTACTTATCAATTTGATAATCTTAATCCTTCTAAAATTCATGGGTTTCAACTAACCTACTTGTATGCTTCATGAAAAACACATCAAGATACAACTTTGAATCTGAACAACAATCATCAACATGATTATAGCCATAATACAACAAGAAAATCACAATTTATAATTTAAAACATGATTCTTGAGCTCCATGGATGAACACTACGCATACCTTAAAGCTTGATCTTGAAATAGATCTAATGTTTCTTGAAGGTTCTTGAATAAATCCTTAGGCTTATTATTGATTTTTATTGACTAGGATTTAACCTCTTTGGGAGAGAATGTTCTTGTTCTTGAGGAGATAATCTTAAGAGAAAACCCTAATCTTGTGGTTGAGAGTGTATGAGAGAGATTTTTGAGATGTTTAACTAAAGAGAATGAAAGATAATATGCTCCTTGAGGGTTATAAGTCATGAGAAGTAAAGGAAAAGACAAAATACCCTTGCAAAAATGATACCCCCAAATTACACCTCTCTTACGAGAGAGTAAGCGATCGTTGTCAAATTTATAACCCAACTAGGTTGGGGTCAAATCCCACAGGGAATATGGTGTTAATTATGTTGTATGCAGATTAATTGACTTTCAATCGTTTGTTTCATAAAATAAATAGGGGGCATTTGATTCACTTCACAAATTAATGGTTTCGGTTTAACAAGATGAAATATGTGTGGTAGTATTAAAATTCTGAGAAATAGCAAGCTAGGGTTATGTTCACCTTGTAGTTTTCAATACTTTCTAACTATGGGCTTTATGAATTCATACATGCATCATGCTTACAGAGAAACATATTGTATTTAATAACATAATCCTAGTGTTTCTCAACCATCAAGGACTAATTCACTTTAGTTCTCTCAAATCAAAAGAGTTTACCAAAAATAATGCGAAATCTTCAAGTAGTTAATCCTGCTAAGGCATTAACATATGAAATAGGGGTTGGTAATCCTATTTTCTTGTCACTTCTCTCTTTTCCGAAAATCAACCTTTCTTTTGAACAAGTTGTGTTTTAAGGCATATTCTCTATGTTTACAACCACGAGAATTCAAGATAAGCAAAGAGAGTATGATGTAAATAAATGAATGCATAATGAATTCAAAACCCAAAGTAATATATTGTATGCTACAAGGCTTCCATAACCCTAACTAATAAACTTAGCTACTCATGAATAAAACAGAAATCATAAGAGAAATATTCATCATACCAAAAACTAGAAGACAATCTTGGTGTGCGAATAGTGAAAATAAGAGAGAAGAAATGTTTTCTCTCTCTCTCTCCAAGATAAGCCGCCACTCTCCTTTTAAAAAATAATATAGAATAATTCAATACTGAATAAAAATTCAGTAAGCCTTTTAATAATCTCTTCTCTCATAATTGCCTTCTAAGTCCCTAAACTAATTATAAATGACAAACTAGTCTTGGACATAGTTTCTAGGTGCCACATTTGGTCCAGAATGCTACTCTCTCTTGTGTCATATGCCATCTGCATTCCATAGTCCCATTATGTCTTCATCTACCTCACTAATACCTGAAATCATACTAATCATATCGGTTAACTCAATTACATAGAAGTAGAGTAAAAACATAAGAAACTAGGCATTTTGTTCTCTAAACTTAGCTAAAACATGGATAAGTTATAGTACTTAGGCATATAAATACACCCCAGATCAAAATACTTCGCTCAATTTCTGAAAAAAATAGCCGATGACATTCGTGAAAAGCTATCATACTGGTGATAGGTCATCACGAATTATTGTCACAAAAAGGTAAAATCTTAGTTTTCTGGTTAAGGTTGACGACATTGGTGATAGGCCGTCATGGGCGTGACGGCTTGTCACAAAATGTCATCATTGGGGATAAAAATATATCCAGGGCTGACGACATTGGTGATAAGACATTACGGGCATGACAGTTTATCATGAATGTCGTCACTCAGTTTTCTAGCCTGACATGCCAGAGTTAAATGGGGATAACTCCTTGCTCCGATATCGAATTTAGGTAAAATTAGTATCGTTGGGAATATAATTCAATTATATATCTTTTGGTAGGTTATGAGCTAAAACATTCATAGTATAATGAGAGATATGCATATTCGAAGTTGACTATAGCAATATTCTTCCCAAGAATTTAATCGATAAGGAATGTTTTGATTCATCTGATAGCTGGGAGTTATTTGAAGACTTAATATACATGTAAATTACTCATAAAACTATAAAATAACCATGATGTACTATGCATGAGCTTGAAACGTAGCACTAATATTGGTTTGGATTTTTTGGGTTATTACGAATATCAATTCTGTTTGTAATTTAGTCATAGATGAACACTAGGGCTGTGTTCCCCCAGATTATCACTTAGTAATCTTCTATTACTTAACCCAATAATACAACTATTGCATATGTAGAGTCTGGTAAGATATGTATCACCATCCGCCTCTTGACACCATTTGGTAAATTTTACTTATCTCCTCTCGATATTAGAGTGTTGCCTTACTAACCCCTATGTTGGACCCCAGTTACAAATCTCTCCTCTAGGTATCAAGTTGATTAGATGGAAGTTAACTTCCTTAATAAGATAGTACAAGTAAGCTTATTCCAACAATTAATGCCAAATCACCATTGTGATTTTCTTTTCCCAATCTCTACCTCCCTCTCGGGTTCCTAGAAAATAAAGGCTAGATCCTAACATGTTCACCCAACAAGAAATTAATAAAAGTGAAGGATACCCTAATATATGCAACAAAAATAGTCTGAAGAGATTGAACACTTCCCCTACTTCGTTATATAGCCAGGGTTTCCATAACCCTAGATAAGGGAGATTAGTCATTCATGTTTGTGTAATGATTAAGGGAATTCATATTTGAAAACATTTAGCAATCACATAATAATCAACAACTAAAAATCCTAAAGTTTCAACTTAATTAACAACCAAAATCAATACAAAATAATTCTAAAACCAAAGAAGGATCTCAAAATCAGAATATATGTTTGTGAGTATAAAGAGTGCATAAACTGATTAAAAAATAACATTAGGGCATTTAGAATACATGGAAACCCTAAAAATTAAATCCTTATTGAAAAAGGAAAAAAACGTTGGTGGCTACCTACTAAGTTAACATGCGGACCGTATGTTGAACATAGGGCTGTATGTTGGAATTAGTATGTTGCCAACCTTGAATCCCAAAGCTTTTGCTCTCTGGACTTCTGCATTTTTGTACTGACTAAGTCTGCATATGGTCCGTATGTTGAACATGCGGTTCATATGTTTACTTAGTAGGTTAATGTTTTGGCTTTTTCCTGTAGCTTAGCCTCTGGACTTTCATTTTCTCAACATACATTGCTCACATACATTACTTATGTTGTACATACACCCAAAGTTGACTTTGTATGTACGTAAAACTTCACTTTTCTTCTTTTTCTTCAGAATTGCATTCAAAACCTAGTTTCTTGCAAAACAAACCCAAAATGCATCATGTCTAACAAAACCTAAGAAACTTGTATATTTTGTTTTAAGTATTGAAAGTGCTATATTTATATAACACATCACTTAAGAGGACCTTTGGTCTCTTAAACAGTGGTTTCTTTAGCAATAAAATTAACATTTTAGCGGCCAAGGCTGGTCTCCACCTTATCACTTTATAAGAGACATGATCTCTTTAGAATATGTTGCTTAAGAGACATGTTGTCTGCTAAAGCGAAGGTCGGATAGGTGCAAATATCACTTAAGTAACCCTATGCCGCTTTAGCGGTGACTACTTAAGAGGTAATTACAATGGCATTTATTTTAGATCTCCCTCAATTTTCTACTATTTTCTCTAAGTCCTAAGAGCATTAAAGCCCTACAGAGATTAGGAAATTAGCATATTGATCCTTAGGTTATTGTGGGGGTGTTGGTGAGCTCGAGATAGTCATTTTTTTTTATCATTATCCTTATAAGTTTCTACTTAATTTTTTATTTAGTTCTCTAATTTATTCATCAATCCCTAGTTTATTTATTTGGTTAATTGAGTGTTATTTGAGTTTAAAATTTACTCATTCATGAGGGTAAATAATACTTGAACATAGGGAGATACATTGATGGTTTTGAAAATGCAATTCTAAAAGCAAGCCCTGTATTGGATGTTGACTCAATTTTGAACCCAAAGAACTAAAATGCAATATGGGTATCATTATTATCGTAAATATGTAGATCTCTATTTTGATAGTGTGGCATCATGTAGAGGCTTCTTGGAAGAGGAAATCTCTTCTTTAGCAGACGTTATCAGGCTTTATTTGGTTTCTAGGTAGGATACGGTTATTCTTTTATTAGATTTAACTTTATTATGGTATAGCCATGATAATATGCTAGTTTTGGGTTGGAATTAGCAAAATTTTGTTTATTTAGTTGGTTGATGAGTTCTATTTAAGAGGATTAGACTTAACTACCTATTTTCTACGCTGAATTTCTATCTTAGGACTCATTGAGACTTAGGAATCACCTTGTAGTGGGAGTTTGGAACTTTAGTCTAGCTTTGGGAAGACATTTCCTTAGAATGGATTTTTGTGTTATAAGTGGGACCCTTCGGCCAACTTTAGGTCAAGATTACTATTATCTCCCTAAAGACTCAATAGTCCATCTGCCATCATCCTAACTACATTTTTTTAGTTCGAGAAGGATTTAGACATATTTGACTTGTTCTAGGCTTGCGCTTGGGATTTATTAAGATCGGTTTGTTTTCTGCAATTATGATATTAAAGATGATTTGATTGTGGCACCTATGATGATACCACTTCCAATTTGAGTTTGGTGTTCATGATACTATTTTTGGTTCAAGTCCGGTATGTGAGATACTATTATGGAACTAGACCAATTTGATGTTTACTTTATGAAAATATCCATGGTTATAGTTTTGAGGTTTGAATATCTTATGAGTGATACAGTTGGTATTTGTTCTTGATTGCATCCTTCAGGCTTTTGGGGCCCAATTGGGTTATTTATATTTGTTTATGCCTTCTAGGCTTATACGGGTAGGCTATAGTTATTCATATTCTCTTTGATATTATTTCTTCGATCGTTTACTTTTAATATACGGAGCATGGTTCCAGGTTTTCCTTTTTATTGACTTGAGTTTATTTTCTCGCATCTTATCAAACTTGTATTATGATTTAGCTCAATGAACCGATGATGAATACTGAGTCCTTTTTTCTTTGGTAGTCATACTATACCTTTGCATTATTTTTTTATACAGATCCAAGTACTAGCTGTTGTTGAAGTTGTATTAGTGCTGGTCGGGCTTCGGAGATAACGTGAGCTTATGGAATCATAGCTGACTTTCTCTCCTTCTTCTATTTTTGATGGTATTTTAGTTCAAGACTATTATATATTGGATACTTATAGTACTCTTATTCTTTTACTAGAGGCTCTTGTACCGACCTTACAAGCTTATGGGATATTTTACACTTTCTTTTTACTATCTCTAGTCATGCTATCGTACTTATGTTTTATTGTTTGTGATCTAATTATTGTGTAATTGCAGTATTTATTCTATTTTCCACCAACTAGCCTATTACTTGTCATTCTAGGCTACGATTTGGCTTACCTATAGGTGGGTTAACGTAGGTGTGATTATGACCCAAAAAATTGGATCGTGATAATAATACTTCTATATCTATGTTTGTTAACTCTTAATTTATGCCTGAATTGATTTTATTCCTAATGAGCATGAAAACAAACTTAGAAGGAGTAAAAGAAGTAGAACTAATATTAGTTTTGGTCCATATTTTATCACCACCTTAACTAAGAATTTCAATATTGATATTTTAAATAACATATTAGTGTCTATCTAGACCCTAAGACTTATGATGAAACAATGAGTTCAATAGATGCAATGTTTTGAAAAGAGGTTATTAAAGTGAATTAGACTCTATTGTCTCTAATCACACCTGGTAATTGTATAATTTTCTTAAAGGTTATAAACCCATACTAGCAAGTAGATTTTTAATAAGAAATTGAGGCATGATAGTACAATTGATAAACATAAGGCTAGATTTGTGATTAGAGGTTTTAACCAAAAGAAGGGTATGGATTACTTTGATACTTATTTTCTTATAACTAAAATAACGACCATTAGGACTCTTATTTCTGTAGCTGCTATTCATAGTTTAGTGGTACATCAAATGGATATCAAAATAACATTTTAAAGGAAGAGATCCATATGACTCAACCTGATGGTTTTGTGGTTCTAGGACAAGAGGATAAAGTATGAAATTGAGAAAGTCCTTATATGGACTTAAGCAGGGACCTAAGCAGTGGCATGAAAAATTAAATTTCACATTAATGAATAATGGCTTTGCTGTTAATTCATATGATACGTATGTTTATTCTAAATAATAGGATCAGATTATGTTCTTTGGACCTAATGTGAATGTTGAAAATGAGACTAAGAAATTTTTATTTTCTAAATTTGAAATGAAAATACTAGACAAGCTAATGTGATTTTAGGGAATAAAATCAAAAGAACTATTAATGGTTTCTCTTTGTGTCAGTCTTATTATACTGAAAAGATGTTGAAAAGGTATGTTTTAATGTAATTTGAGTGAGAACTCCTTATGATTCTTGAATACACTTGAAAAATAATAATGATTTCAGTGGTTTTAAAACTGAATATACTAAAATAATTGAGAGTATAATATTTCTCATTAACTATACTTGGCCTGATATAACTTATGTTGTTAGCAAATTGAGTAGATATACTTATAATCCCAATAGTGAATATTGGAATGCTCTTCATTGCTTGTTGAGGTATCTGATAGGTACTATGGATTGATGTTTGGGTGGCTATGTGCTTACTTTGGGTGCAAATGCTATTTCATGGAAGTCTTCAAAGCAGAATTGTATAACATAATTCAATTCTCTCGATTTGGCAGGGTAAAAACTGAGTGCCTGAGAAATCTTTTGACAGATGTGCCTTTATGGTGAAGACAAACTTTACCGGTTTCTTTACATTGTGACTCATAGGTTGCAATTGGAATTTCTAAAAATAGTATATACAATGAAAAAAGAGACATATTTGAATCAGACATTGTGCAGTTAAACAATTATTGAAACATTATGTTATTTTCTTGAAATATGTAAGGTCCAAAAGAAATTTTGCATCCTATGACCAAGGGTTTGACAAGGAAAATAGTCCTTGAATTGTCGAAGGGGATAGGACTAAAGCCCATGGATTGAGATATTGACCTGCAATAAACACTACACATCCTATTCCTATGGCATGAGGTAGTCTATTATAAGGTTGAACTTATTTTTTTCTTAATGATCCATAGCCTTAATGTGGTCTATGAGATTGACTTGACGGATCACCTAAATAAGTGTAAAGGGTGGTTGCCTTTTTTGAAAGACTTGGGTATAGTACTCATGAGACCCAAGGTTTGTGTGCATTACCATAAAATCACTTTGTAGTATTACAGAGGTTGCATAAAATTAAGGATATGATATGTATTGTGGAGTTTACAATGTATGTCCATCTAATTCAAGAGTACGTCACTTTTTGAATATTTTTGGTACCTCATATCGCTACGTGTTAATTCAAATTGAAGGATATTCACACTTAAGTACATGTTCCTTCCTTATGCCAAAAATTTATTCCTATTCTTTATTTTTGCGTTAGTGGGGGATTGTAGAGTTAATTCTACCTTAAAGTAATTGTATAGTGAAATGAATTAAAAAAATAAAGGTATGTTTCAGAGGAGTTGAACATAAACTTATTCGTTATGTAGGAGATGGACATATTTTTTTCCTTTATGAATTTTGTGATTTAATGGTGCTTTAATGTCATTAATATTCACATCTCCATTTCTCAAATTTGTTCCTCTCTTTGCTGTAACATTACGTTCTATATCCTATATAAGGAGCATCTATGGACAACAAAAGAAACATACCAAAAAGAAGAAAAACGTTTTCCTCCTTTCTTCCTAAGTCCCTTATTTTGGACAATTGGTTAAGGCAATTTCTAAACTTTCAGCCACGGGTTCGCGTGTTTGAACGTAGCTGTGGGACCTTGAAAAATAATTGGGTAGAAGAATTTACACAGGAGTCGGTCCAAAATTGCTTTCAAGACAGTGGCTTACCACGACACAATATTCATGACTATGCATTTCTTATTATTAATTTTAAGTTCTAACAATATTGTAGTAATTTTTGCAAACTTATAAAATTAGTTTATTTGAAAAGTGCTTTTATTAAGTGATTTTAAAAAGTACTATTAATGATAAGTAGTTTGTGTTTGACCAAGCTTTTTAAAAAGATTTAAAATTTGTTTTTCTCAAAAGTGCTTTTTGAAAAAGTGTATTTGGGGAGAAGCTGCTTTATTTTTAGCTTACGGAAAACAACTCCTGCTACTCCCCAGAAGCACTTAGTCTCTCCCAAAAGTTTGACCAAACACCTCAACTTTTTAAAATAATCACTTTTGAGAAAAAACAAATATTTTTGAAGAAAAATATGCTTGGCCAAACGATCTCCGAGTGGAGGTATCTAACTTAACTTTTTTTAAATAATAAAATTTACTATAGCCAATCCATTTAATTTATTTTTGAAACATAGTATTCTACATTATCAAACTTCTTTTAATAATTATTTCCTCTTATTATATGAAAGATTTTCATTTTCTACAAATAATACACACTATATTTTAAAAAAAAATACTTCTAACCTATAGCTAAAAAATAAGGCTCCTCAAATTTGGAGGCCTAAAGCACTTGCTTTTTTTCTAAGCCTATAGACTAGCATAATAGGATCACTTTTAGAAATATGTACATAAAATATCTAGTGTAATTTTGCTGAAAGAGCGAGAATTCACCCTATTAAAGTAGAATTAATTCATCACTAAAAGTATTTATAATTATCTTTACACATGTAATCAGCGTTTGCCTCTTAGTAGTTATCCTTTGCATCAATCCTTTCACTTTGTACAATAATTAGCATTTTATTCTTAGTAGTTATCCCCTGAATCAATTCTTTTACTTTGTACAACTATATAAGCTAATATTGGTGAATACATCCAATGAAATGGAAGAATACATTGGCTTCTTAGTCTCCTTGTTATTACTATTATTTCACATGGTATCAGAGCCTCAAACAAAATTTTCTTTCATGTTTTCCCACTATTTATGTCATTTTCGTTACTTCTTTCTCCCTCACTTTTCCCACTCTAATCATCACCTCTACCCATTCTATTGATGCTAAACTTACACCACAAAGTTATTTGGCATGAAAAACAAAAAACTTTCCTCTTTAAAATTACCAAAAGTACATTCATCAAAGGTAAGCATCCCTCTCCTATTATTGTTGTGTCCTCTGCTGATGCCACCATTCAAGTTCCTAACCCAAAATTTGAAACATATTCAAGCAAGGATCAGATGCTTCATTCGTGGCTACTTTCTTCTTTTAAAAAACAGATCTATCCTTATGTTATAGGTCTTACATCTTCGTTTGTAGTGTGGGAGGTCCTTCCTAATGACTTTGGTTATGTTTTGCAAAATTTCCAATTGCAACTACATATTGAATTATAATAATTAAAGAAGAATGATCCGTTTTGTCACAACCCAAACAGGGGTCCTGCCCTGCGATGGGCACCCCAATCCAACCAAGAATGAGATGGCCCCTTTAGCCTTGCATCATAAAAATGGTGATATAATAAAAATAACGGAAGCAACCCATATAATGAAAGAGTTTGATAAATATTAAAATAAAATTCAAAATTCAAATCCAAATCCATAAAACCACAACCCAATATTGTCTACAGGCCTCTATCCATAAAACATCAACTAAGTCGAGACATGACCTCAACTATTCTAAATGAAAATCAAAGAGCGGATATGATAAAATGAATGCAAATGAAATGACCTTCTAGAGGATGGAAGGCTCACCACTATTTACTAACTGCTCAATGGAGTAAAGAATTACCTATTTTTCCATAGTTACACAAGAAAAGGACTTTGTACCTACATTATAAAATGATGTAGCATCCAGGGATAGTCAGTACGGAGAGTACTAGTATGCAAATGAAGGAATGGGATAAAATATACAATTTACTAAAATTAGTCATAAAAAAGAATCATGGTCCATACTAAACATGAATTATGGTACGGGGAACACAGGGACATGATCATTCAAAAATTTACTTCTGAATTATGTAGCTTGCACCGACATTAAGTAAGCTATATGGGTTTGGTTCCCCCAGTGAAGCTACCAATAAAGAATAACCTCCCAAAATATTAACTATGTACAACCTCTCAAAGCTAGTACATAGTGGTCATAAATCCCCAATATCGGAAAATGTGGTTTCCAGTATTGGTCACAATGACTCTACCTTCTCGGTAAAGCTAAAAGATTTCCATTAAGCCTAACTAAAATATTTTCACATACCATTAAACATGGAGTTTTTATTAAGGAATTTAAAAATTGCAATCATCATACCAAGACTTTCAAGTCATTCATATAATACAATACCATTTATATTTAACCGTTTAAACTCTAAATTTCCAATTTGAAAATTCAATATAGACCATTTTTCCATTTATGCTTTACAATGTTTCAAAGGATGAGTTAAACACTTTAAAATATCCATTTAAAACCAAGTTATACAATAGGTTGAGGTCATATTCGTTATCCAATTAAGATACTAATTTTCCTTTTTATAAATCATAATTTAGTTGAAACTGTTATTGGAATTTGGAAAACCATTAAAATAAGGTAAAAAACTATTACAAATGTATGACAAAAAAAATCCCTTTATCCTAACTTTAAACAACCAACAAAACATAATAATATCAAGTGGATATTAAAATTTAAAGATAATTGAGATTAGAAGGTGTCAACATGCCTTTTAAACAAAATGAATTCTAGAAGAACTTGAGCTTAGAGCTCTGACAGTTGACTCCTTGGTAAGAACCTTAGTTTGTTTCTCCTGAGAGTTGAGAGGTGGAAGGATAATGATAATTTTTGATAGGTGAGTTAGGGTTAAGTAATGTCATTTAAATAGGTAAAATACCAAAAAACCCTTGACCCAGGCCAAAAATAGACAAAATCCTCATTTTGTACCCTTGGGCATGGCACGCCCTTATCACGCTTCCCAAGAGAGTGGCACACCTTTATCGCTAAGCGACAAGGGTTTGGCATGCTCTTATCACAGACCTTCATTGGTTCCATGTGAGGGTGTGTATCCCCCTACGTGGGTGCCCTTTACACGGACCCTTACTATTTTGAGATCCTGAAACATCCAAAAATATGATAAAAGAATTCCAAAACCAATCCTGGTAGTCCCATTACCATCCCTTACCATAACTCTCCTAAAAATCATCGTTAAACACTAAGGAGATATCAAAATATATTCCTCAAAATCTTGGGGTTAACATACTTAATATCATTATTAACACATTTTAGACCCCATAACAACTCGGGTATTACATTATCCCTTCTTAGAACACCCTTAGCACAATATAAGGAAGAATATAAAAGGACTTAAGAACAAACTTGAAGTACATTAAGAGAAGAAGTAATATTCGCACCTCAAGCACTCTCATCCAACATTGGAAATAAGAACACATATATATCTTTCATATCCTCCACTAATTCCTACAGTAGCCTCCTCCAAAGAACCTTCACCGAAGTTATCTGCTTAGTTCTTAATTTCCCACTTGCCTATCAAAGTTTCATTTAGGATTTCATTATAAGACAATAAATTTTTAATTCCAACATCCTCAATAAGCACCACTACGAAATGATCACCCATACACTTTTTAATCATAGACACTTAAAAAAAGGGGTGAATCAATGCCAAGCTCACTGGTAAGTCCAATCTATGAGCAATATTCCCTACCTTCCTTAAGATTTGATATAGACCAATGTAATAGTGACTGATCTTCCCCTTTCTACCAAACCTCATAACTCCTTTCATAGGAAAAACCATTAAGAAAACCCAATCACCAACCTCAAACTCTAGTTCTCTTTCCCTCACATTCGCATAGGACTTTTGGTGACTTTGAATGGTCTTAAGCCTTTCTTGAATCAACTTCAATTTCTCTATCACTTGATGTGCCAAGTCTATACCAAATAATATTATCTCATCCGCCTCATAACATCCATTGAATAATCTACATCTCCTACCATAAAGGGTCTCAAAAGAAGCCAAGTGAATGCTAAACTAATAGTTATTATTATACAAAAATTCAATAAGGGGAAAATGATCCACCCAACTACCCTTGAAGTCAATTATGCAAACCTTATCATATGCTCTAATGTCTTATTAGTATGTTCTGCTTGCCAATCCATTTGAGGGTGGAAAGCAGTAATAAGGTTCACCTGCGTACCCAACCCTTTTTGAAAGGACCACCAAAAATAAAAAGAAAATTATGTACCTCTATAAAAAAAATAATAGATGTTGGGACCCATGCAATCAAACTATCTCCTAGATGAACAACTTTGCATAATCCTCTCTCAAGTAATTAGTCATTACAAGATAAAAGTGAGCAAACATGGTCATTCTATTCACAATGACCCAAATAGAATCACATTTATTCTGAGATTGAAAAACACTAATAACAAAATTCTATTTAATCATTTCCCACTTCCATATGGGTAGATCTGTCTCTTGAGAGGTGCCACCTGGTCTCAAATCAAATAGAATCAGATTGATTTTGAGATTGGAAAATACTAATAATTAAATCCTCATTAATCATTTCCCACTTCCACATGGGTAGAGATATCTCTTGAGAGGTTCCACTTGGTCTTAAATATTCAGCCTTGACTTGGTAAAAACCCATACACTTAGCAATAAAATTTGACATATCTTTTTTCATATTATTCCAATAATATATTTCTTTGAAATGATATATCACTGTCTAGCCCAAATAAACTGTATATCTAGCCACATGAGCTTTAGTCAAAATCTCTTATGCGGTCCATCTATATAAAGAACACATAATCTCCCTTGATATCTTAGAATACCATCTCTCTTAATTTTGAAATTCATAACTTTTTGCTGACCCACATCATCCTTGATTTTGAAAAATTATGGGATCCTAGAGCTAGTTCTCCTTAACTTCAACCCCAAGGGATGACTTAGTCACTTTCTGGACAATTGCTCCTCTATCTTTGGAGCCCATAAGGAAAACTCTCAAGTTGGCCAGCTGGTGAATATACTTCACCTAACCCCTCTTATACTCTTTAATGTAAGAAAAAATCCCCATGGACAACCTTCTAGGAGCTTCAAAAACAACATAAGTGAAACACCCTAAGCTTTGGCCTTTGTAAAATTTCTTGAGTTTGAATTTTTTGGACAAGGTACGATTTGAGCATACTTCTTGTATGCTCTGATACAACTTAGTGTTCCTTTCTCATATGTTAGTAAGTGTGTTTAGGGTTTGTTTTTGTCCAAGATATAACTAATCATTAGACTAGTATATGGTAGAATACAAGGTGTATGATGTCAATTCGTATAATACTTATTGACTAGCCTAGTTGATATTGTCCAATGCATAAGCTAGGGGTACTTCTCATACCTTAGGGTATAAGTTTGGCATGTGTTGTTGTATGATGATCCGTTTGAAAGTCCATGGTTAGGTCTAGGTCTGATTTAGGGTACCACTTGTACCCTAGGGTACGACTAAGGAGGGTGGTTATACCCTCCTATGTAAATATTTTAACTTTTAAGATGGGGGTATTTCAGACATTTCTCACACCAAAAACCTTATGTCCCCATAATATATAACACTTGGTGTCCTTGCATAACTAACTTAGAAAGGTAGAAACATACCATAAACACTCTCTAATTCTCTCTTGAATATTGGAAGCTATGGTTTCTATAAGTGTTCTTCAAAAGGCTCATGAGTCAAGCTTCCTTCCATGAATCTTTTTGTATAAGGCTTGTATTCCTTCCTCATTATTATTTCCAACTAAAGGCATGATTTAATATGTTTTAACCATTGATTTTAAATCATAAATAGTGGTTTTGAAAACAAATGTTGAGGGTTTAAATAGATATTGTAGGGTATTGCTTACTTTAGGTTTAAATTATGTTTTCACATATTTTTGGTGGTGGTTTGAATATGTGGGTGCTTGTAGGTTATGATTTAATAAATGGATCCTGGCTAACTCTAAACTTGATGGTTTATAATTTGGTTTTGATCTTTGAAAGGTATGCCTTCAACATGTTTGATATAATGCCTATGAGAATGTTTTACTCTATTATTGAAATTTCATTGAAGTTATTACAAAGTATGGTTTGGTAATGGAACCTAAATTGGATTTAATGGTTTTGAATAGCTTGAAATGGTTTTGAATTGTATGAATAGTTTGGGATGGTTAAATGGTAATGCTTTGGTGGCTATGAAATTATTTTGAATGAAATGTTTATGGGGTACATGGGAATCCTCCAAGTAGTACTAATAATGATATACTTACAGGGTACATGGGAATACCCCAAGTGAACTAAATAATGTAACCTATGGGGTACATGGGAATCCTCTATGGTTTAATAAGGACATTGCTTGGAAGGTATAGTCGATATGATGATACCACTACTGATAGACTTGGTTAATAATAAATGGAATTGGTGGTTCCATTCTGTGATAGTGATTTTAATTGGGAAATAATGAAGGGGTGTGATAGATAACCATAAAAGTGTGAGTCTAAAGTACAGACACTGGAAACTCATGTTTGCCGACTTGAGGATTGGTCATGGCAACCATATACTTGAGGGGTGCACAAGAATTCCCTAACACTTGTATATATGTATCATAGAGAGAGAAGTGTACATAGGAATCCCTTACTCCTATAGTATCTTCAGTTTGTGCGATTATACGCATCAGATCCCATCCATGAGGTAGCTATGGACCCATATAGACCATGGGTGGATTATGACATTTAAGCTACATATGCCTAAGTTAATTGTTTTAAAGGTACGCTAAACCCGACTTCCTTTCCCGATATGAATTATATATATATATATATATATATATGAATGTATGTAGGGTCGTAAATGCATATGATTGGTTTAATTGGTTTTAAATGTTGGTATTATTTTATCGTTATCCTGAGTGCATGCTAGCATTCACCCGTTAATCCATCTTCAGATGGTTGTATCCCCACGCGATGTAGGAACCGACTATACTCCTCCTCCTACTCATTGATTTGATTTAAGGATAGTCGATGCTGGATTGAAGTGGTGAGATTCCATAGATATAAAGGCATCTATTTCATGCCATGGATCTCTTTATATACTTTTATCTTTTCATAGACTTGGTTTTTGGCTAGGGTCGAGGGCATGTACCGATAAAGTAACCTTTGGTTTGGTTTAAAGGCTTTGTATGTATAACTGTGGACTTGGGTATGGAATGGTTATGATTCACATATTATCTATACATTACGTTAGCATTTTGGTTTAGTTATTTGGTTTTGGTTATTGGATGGATTAACTTGGTTGGTGTAGAAAGTAGACCTATCCCAAAGTCTTTATATTTTCAAATGTATTATTTTATTATACGTACAAAATTCATCCAACTTAGGGTATATGTTGGTTTGTTGGATTATGTATTGGGGATGGTTTCAGATCCCGGTTGGGCATGAGATTCCTTCTATGACAAGGCCTCAGTTCAGGTTTGTACTACCCCGTACTTTTCTAAGCTTGAAAAGTTTCCCAAGAATGTTAAAAGCTTTCTTTGAAATATGAATCCACTTTTGTACACATGTTATTTTCAAGATTTTCACTTTTATCATATGGGGAATCTAATAAGCTTTCCATTGATACCAAATTCTCCCAAATTCAACACTCGGATGAAGAGTTAGAGACATTTTAATGAGACAATGTATCACCTGAGCCTTCAGCGCATCGCGGAGATAGCTCAAATGGCTATTGTCAATTTTCATCATTGTTCCATGATAGTGGCGTGTCGTGCCAAACTTCCAGGTTGTAGACAAGGTGGCAACGTGATAGCTCTGCGTCGTGCCATGGTGCAATTTCCTATTTGTTACATTCCAGTGACTTGGCGCGATAGTGGTGTGTCACGCTAAGGATGAAAATTGGGAAATTTTGTCAGAAATTAAACATGCATCCATGGTTAAAAAGGTCAATTTCCTACCCCTATATATACCCAATAACACGTGATTTATTCATTCTTTACCAAAAATATACTAGTTTCTCTCAAGTTTCTCTCAAGAACATGCTAGGGTTTCTATTGGGGATTCAAATTCAAGAAGGTTTCACCATCAATCTTCACAAAATCATAAACTAAGGTATGCATAGTGTTCATTAATGTACTTCTTTCATCCATGAAGCCCAAGAATCTCTTTTGAAGTTTAAGTTTATGGATTTCTTTATGAATTTCATGTTGGGTTTGTTTTGTTTATGTTGAGAATGATCAATTGAATTCAAATTCATGTTGGGTGATCAATTTTATATGAAATTGATTTGTATAGATGTATATTCATGTGAACCTATAAATAAACCCTAGGATGAAATTAGAGATGAATCATGATGATTAATTATTGTATAATATTGTCTACATGTGCTATGCCTACCATGTGTATGATTAAATGCCTAGATGAAGGAACAATGCCCAACTAGTATGATATCATGAAATGTATAAGCTTATGCATATCACATGTTTGATGAAGTGCTTCAATATGTGAATTATGAATTATGTTGTTGGTTATGTGTTTAAGTAAGTCATGGTAGTTCAGTTTATTCTTATCGAGTCCTGGGGGTACTTGTACCCAAACATTTAGCTCTGTGCCTAGAGCCATGTCATGTGTTCGCGACCTCCCCAGTCAATCTATGATCCATAGAACTCAATCAGTCATGTGACTTAGGAAATCTAAGAAATCTCAGTAGTTTTAGTAGCTCAGTAATCTCAGTAACCTCAGTATTCCCAGTCAATCTTAGTAACTTTAGTATTCTTAGTCAGTCCTCAGAACTCAGTACATTCCGTCAGTCAATGAAACTCAGTTAATTCAGTTTACATCTGCTAGAAAATACCACTAGTATTATTTTAGTTTAGTTAATCAGCTTAGTTCAGTTAATCAGTTCAATGTCTTTCTGATAGGAGTAGGATTCAACACTATGAGATCCTAGGGATGGGGACTCACCAGCTAGATAGGACTGAGATCCCTAAAAGTAATCCCAAAGTCCCAAAACTATGTAGCCAGTTTAGGTATGAGATGTGACCCGTTAGATAGGACTGACATACTCAAGGACTACCCATTAGCATATTTAAATGTATAGGACTGATCCCAGGGGTCACCCACTAGATTAGGACTAACTCCATAGCAGTTGTCTTTACTAGTGGCGTGGTAATGACACTATTCTGACTGGGGTTACTGGTTAGACCATAGTTAGCTTAGTATGGGGCATGTCGGTTAGATGAATACATCCCACAGTTTCAGTTACAAAATTAGGACTGTCAGCTACAGTTAATTTAGTTCACCTGTATAGATTTAGGACCGTCAGATATAGTCAATCCTTATCATTATAAATAGACCCTGGGATCACCCACCAGATAGGACTGATCTCAACTATGGTCAATCAGTATCAGTATCATCAGATGTAGAGATCACCCGCTAGATAGGACTGATCTCAAATTTAGTTACTCAAATACAGTATGAAACTCAGCTAGTTTCATCAAGTTCAGGACTTTCAGATATAGTAACTCATGTTATCAGTTATATCAGTTATTAGAACTTATATTATTAATATTCAGCTTCAGGATCATTAGATATAGTTAACCAAACTAGTTTTTCATAATCAGAATTGTTAGACATAGTTATCCATGTATCAGTAACATAGTATCAGTCCCTCAGTATTTAGTAATACAGTATCAATTTCTCACTCATCAGTGAATCAGATGTCAATCTCAGTAGACTCAATAGTGAGAACTCAGTATCCAATCCTATTACATTCAGTTAGTATTGTTCATGCATATGAACCTATTATATTCATCCTACCTCACTTGCATACCAGTACATTCAAAGTACTAACGTATTTTTCTATGGTGTCTTATACCATAGGTTTATAAGCACAAGCTCTAGAGAACCAGTAGCATCCCAGTTCAGTGATCAAAGTTAGCAGTGAGTCCTCATCCTTCGAGGACATAATAATCACATTACTATTTTTGTTTTTAGTTTATTTCAGTAGTTGGAGTTAGTTAGGGACAGTCCCATCAACTCCTTATTCAGACATTTTAGAGGCTTTCAGACTACAGTATTTTCAGACAATTATATCAATTTTTTTGGTATTATTATACCATATTTTTAAGTTATGTACTAGTATCGAACATTATGGCCTTTCATTTCATGTTTCTGCTTTTACGATATTATTACTATTATTCAGTACTTAGTTTACAGATATCAGTCATGGGTTAGCTTGTGGTCCTTTGGGGTCATGGGAACCGTGTAGCATTTTGGGTGCTAGATTTGGGGTGTTACAAACTTGGTAACAGAGCATAAAGTTCAATAGTATCCTAGGAAGTCTGAAAAGTCGCATTTAGTAGAGTCTTGTACATGCGTGTGTTGTGCACCACACATATGTGCAGGAGGCTATGAGATATTTTAGGAACAGTTCCCTTTTTTCAGTATGTCGTACCAGTGATCGTAGGCTCAAAGTTAAACTCTCAGTCAGAAATCAGTCGGTTGATGCCCTATGCATCACCCCAGTATCTTAGTAAGGTTAGCATTCTTAGAGGGACATAGTATCCCAAGGGGGAGATACTACATTTTTCCCAAATGTTCTTATGCCTTAAATAAAGTTTCTCTTTGAATAAAGAATCCAATTTAAAGTAGAGGGTATTCATAAGTTTACCCTAAAAGTCCTAACCTTAGCTTTATGCCAATTATTTAGAGGCTCAGTTCCGTTTATGATGTTCAGTTCGTATGTCATGTATGAGACCAGATTCGGTTAGATTCTCATATTTCTGCCCATGCATGTTTAGTCAGACAATCACAAATTCATTAGTATTTTTGGTTAACTTAGTATTACTCAATTTCATGTTCAGTGTTCATCACAAACTTGGTAGTAAGTACCCTTGCATATTCAACATTGTATTCATATATCAGTTTAGGCATATAATTATGCATTAGACATGCATTCTCACTATGAGAAATTCAGTTCATCATATTATATTATCAATCATGCATTAGATATGCATGAATTCAGCTTATTAGTCATACATCAGATATGCATATTTAGTATGTTATAATCAACCATCAGTCATGTCAGTCATGAAATTATATTCCAGCTAGTTATGTTCATTATGTATGCCAGTTTGTATTCTTTCCCTTTAACTCAGTCTCAATTGAGGATGAATGTTCTCAAGGGGGAGATATTGTAGTACCCCATACTTTTCCTAGCTTGAAAAGTTTCCTAAGAATGTTAGAAGATTTCTTTGAAAGATGAATCCATTTTTTTACATGTGTTATTTTCAATATTTTCACTTTTTATTATGTGGGGAATCTAATAAGCTTTCCATCGATACCAAATTCGCCCAAATCCGACACTAGGCTGAAGAGTTATAGCCTTTTTAGTAAGACAGTGTATTACCTGAGCCTTCAGTACATCACAGAGATAGCTCAAATAGAGATAGTCAATTTCTAGTGTTGCTCTGCTATAGTGGAATATCGTGCCAAACTTTCAAATCGCAGACAAGGTGTCAATGCGATAGCTCCACGTCGCACCACCGTGCAATTTCCTGTTTGGCACATTCCAGTGGCTTGGCGCGATAGTGGCGCATCATACCAAGGATGAAAATTAGGAAATTTTCTCAAAAATTAAAGATGCATCTAGGGTTAAAAGGGTTAATTTCCTACCCTTATATATACCTAATAACAAGTGATTTATTCATTCTTCACCCAAAATATACTAGTTTCTCTCAAGAACAAGCTAGGGTTTCTATTGGGGATTTAAATTCAAGAAGCTTTCATCGTCAATCTTCACAAAATCATGAACTAAGGTATGCATAGTGTTCATTCATGGACTCCTTTCATCCATGAAACCTAAGAATCTCTTTTGTAAGTTTAAGTTTATGGATTTCTTTATGAATTTCATGTTGGGTTTGTTTTGTTTATGTTGAGAGTGATCAATTAAATTAAAATCCATGTTGGATGATAAATTTTATATGGAATTGATTTTTATAGATGTATATTCATGTGAACCTATAAATAAACCGTAGGATGGTGAAATTAGAGATGAATCATGATGATTAATTATTGTATAATGTTGTCTACATGTGCTATGCCTACCATGTGTATGATTAAATGCCTAGATGAAGGAACAATGCCCAACTAGTATGATATCATGAAATGTACAAGCTTATGCAAATTAGATGTTTGATGAAGTGCTTCAATTTATGAATTATGAATTGTGTTGTTGGTCATGTGTTCAAGTAAGTCGTGCTATGTCAGTTTCTTCTCATCGAGTCCTGGTGTACTTGTACCCAAACATTTAGCTGTGTGCCTAGAGCCATGTTATGCTTTCACGATCTCCTTAGTCAATCTATTATCAATAGAATTAAGTCAGTCATGTGACTCAGAAAATCTAAAAAAATCTCAGTAATTTCAATAGCTCAGTAATCTCAGTAACCTTAGTATTCCCAGTCAATCTCATTAACTTTAGTATTATTAGTCAGTCCTCAGAACTTAGTACATTCCGTCAGTCAACGAAACTCATTAAATTCAGTTTTTTTCTACTAGAAGATACCACTAGTGTCAGTTCAGTTTAGTTAATCAGCTTAGTTCAGTTAATCAGTTTAGTATCTTTCAGATAGGGGTAGGATTCAGCACCGAGCGAGCCTAGGGATGGGGGCTCACGCGCTAGATAGGAATTATATCCCTAGAAGCAATCCCTAAGTTTTAGAACTACATAAATAATGTAGGTACGATATTTCACCCATTAGATAGGACTGGCATATAAAGGATCACCCATTAGCGTATTTAAATGTATAGGACTGATCCCAGGGGTCACCCGATAGATTAGGAATGACTCCACAATAGTTGTCTTTACTAGTGGCGCAATACTGAGACCCTTCCAGCTGGGCTATAGGTTGGATGCCAGTTAGCTTAGTATAGGGTATGTCGGTTAGATAAATATATCCCACAGTTTTGGTTACCGAATCAGGACTGTCATATATAGTCAATTCAGTTCTGTAGTATAGATTGAGGACTATCAGATACAGTTAATACTTATTATTATAAATAGACACCGAGATCACCCACCAAATAGGACTGATCTTAACTATGGTCAATCAGTGTCAGTATTATCTGATGTAGAGATCACCCACTAGATAAGACTGATCTCAGATTCAGTTACTGAGATAAAGTATAGAACTCTGCTAGTTCCATTAGGTTTTAGACTTTGAGATACAATCACTCATGTTATCAGTTATATCAGTTATCAGAACTTATGTTATTAGCATTTAGCTTTAGGAATATCAGATACGGTCAACTAGGCCTATTCTTCATAATCAGAACTGTCAGACATAGTTATCCATGTATCAGTAACATAGTATTAGTCCCTCAATATTCAGTAATACAATATCAGTTTCTTACTTATTAGTGACTCAGATGTTAATGTCAGTAGACTCAGTAGTCAAAACTCAGTATCTAGTCCTATCATGGTCTCAATTACAGTTACGTATGCATGCATGTATTCTCATATTCATGTTATTAGTCAGTTAGTATTGTTCATGCATATGAACCTGTTAAATTCAACCGACCTTATTTGCATACTAGTATATTCAAAGTACTGACATATTTTAACTATGGTGTCTTATAACATAGGTTTCAAATCACGAGCTCAAGAGAACCAGTAGCATCCCAGTTCAGCGATCAGAGTTAGCAGTGAGTACTCATCCTTAGAGGACATGATGATCACATTAATATTTTAATTTTCAGTTTATTTTAGTAGTTGGAGTTAGTTGGGGACATATCCCATCAACTCCTTATTCAGACAGTTAAGAAGATGCTTTTAGACTACAGTATATTCAGACAATTATCTTAGTTATTTTGGTCTTATTATACCATATTTTTTAGTTATGTACTAGTATTGAACCTTATGGCCTTTTATTTCATGTTTCTACTTTTACGATATTATTACTATTATTCAGTGCTCAGTATATAGATATCAGTCATGGGTTAGCTTATGGTCTTTCGAGGTCATGGGCACCGTATAGCATTTTGGATACTAGATTCGGGGCGTTACAAAGTCGGGTGAAGTTGTTATCGTTTCCTAGGTTTTGGTTTCATGGGGTGTCCATAAAGTCATATCATGTACAGTCTTGCTTATGGGTGTGTTATACATCAAACTTATAATCAGGAGGCTACAAGGCATATAGGAATGTTTTACTTTCTTGTTGTTCTATTTTCGGGCTCTAGAGTTTATGATCTTGAACTCTTCCTTAAATCTTAGTTGGATCACCTTTTAGATCATGTCCTCTCAACGATCTAAAGTTTATGTAAACTCACTTGTCCTACTCGAGGATTACATGGATGGATCTCGCTAACTCATGGGGCACAGATCGATCAAGGATCATAGTTTCAGATTTTCCCTATGGAGTTCCATTAGTCTCCATTGACCTTACTTCAAAATGTGTCACTCATGTTTAATTACCTCAAAGAGAGATTGCTAGTGTCAAGTTTTGACATTGTATTCATCTATTGACTCAGGACAACTCTGTCATGCCAGTTTGATCCTATTGGTACGGGTGATGTGTAAGCAGATGCTAACACATTTGAGGCTTTTAACTATGAATAATTGCAAAGTCTTAAGCAACTTTTGTCATTTTTAAATATTTTATATTTGATTTTTCAGTAGAAGCTAATATGATAGAGAACTAATAAGAATGGAAACAAAAAAGTTAAAATATGAAGAAAAGTATGGCTGACGATATTTGTGATAAGTTGTCAGCCCCGTGGTAAGCTATTAGCTTCATCACCAGTAGTAGATAGAGAATTGGTCTAAGTTGAAAGCTGGGATGATATTTTATGATAGGTCATCAAGGGTCTAATAAGCTGTTAAGAATGTCGTCAGCCTAAGGTAGCAAAGTAGAACTGAAGCAGAGCCTTGATGATATTTTATGGTAGGTTATCAAGGAGCTGATAAGTCATCAAGATTATCGTCAGCCTTAAGCAGGAAGAGCCAAAATGAAAGAAGGAGTTGAAGACATTTGTGATAAGTGGTCATCCACCTGATAGGCTATCACAAATGTCGTCACCTAATTTGATGGATTTATGAAATTTTATCATTTTGTTTCCTTATTTAGGGTGAACTATTTAAAGCCTTGTTTAGGGTTTTCTTGGAGAGGCCCACACATTGAGTTTTGACGATACTTTGATATTTTCTCTCTCTAATTTCTTAGCTTGAAAAAGCAAATACTTTGAAGATATTATTATCATTATTTTAGGATTTCCTTTGTGATCTAATCTGTGATTCAGTAGTTATTATTCTTTCTGTGGTAAGTTTAACTTTCAAAGCATTAATACAACTCGTTGTTTTGATTTTTGCATTATGAGTGGCTAAATTCCATTAACCTGAATTATGGGATTTAGGGTTAGGGCTTGATAAAGTACTGAGTGATTAGGATTCTAAAGGTGATAGGACTTCTTGATAATTCTGAGGTTCTAATTAACATCTATTGGTTGCAAACAATAGATAAAACCCACTTTGATTTGCTTAAGAAAGAAATCAAATATAGTGGGAAGTGAATTACCAATGGGGACTTGGAAATACTCCATTTAATAATTGGTGCTGTAACAAGGTTGGTTAACCTGATGTAAAATCTGGGTTGTGAATTTAAATTCACTAAGTCAGCAAGGATTAGGTAATTAAATGCTTAAGTAGGTTGAGAGATATTTAGGCATAACTTCGATAAAGATAACTTCTTGTCCTATCTACTGTGAGAATCTTAAACTACTATTAGTATCTGTCAAGTACCCAAACCCCTAGTAAACATAATTCTAATTTTTCATAAACTCTTGTTATGAACACTTAAGTTAAAGTGACCAATAATTTATCGGTTAATCTCCAAAACCCCTATTTTATCTTTTTGTATCATTTGTTTGAATTCAACTTGTAGCTATAGTCTCAAATTAGTTTAATCGCCACTCACATTGTTCCTTGTAGATTCGACCTCGACTCCAAAAGTTGGGTAAATATATTAACAACGACTGCCTTACACTAAATTAAAGTGTAAGTTGATCATTATCAACGAAGGAGAATAAGGTAAAGTTGAGAAATAGGCAGAGTAAGAGGTCTTGATTTTCTTAACAAATGGGAGGCCAAAAGTATGGAGGTAAGTAGTCTAAGAAAAAGAGTTGGGTGGGACTGAACTCCTATTCTATAGCTAGTGCTCTATACTCAAAGTCGTCGAGAGATAAGAATTTCTAAAATAATAATGCTTTTAGGGAACAAGGTGCCCAATCTCTGGTTGGTGGGGTGCAATCTGCACCATCATACCCTCCTTATTAGTTTTATGGTCGATCACACTATTGTTGTTGTGTGGAAGGGAGGAATTATTTCTTTAATTATGGTTAGTTGGGTCTTATGCAATAGGAGTGTCCCATAGGGATAGGCGCTTGGAATAATAGCAAGCCGATTGCCAGTTCTCTAACTCTTGCACCAATGGATGTTGCTTCTCACTCTAGCATTGATTGGGATCATCTCAACATTTTTACCATCCCTCAAGAGTTTGAGGGATCTTCTGATACCGACACTGGTATATTTTAACTCTTTTTCCTTGATGTTAATTATTTACTTGGTCTGGGGTCCCCGTTTTATTATGTGACCCCACTTACGGCCATGTAATTTGGTTTTGGTCCTAAGGTTATTTTGGACCCTTTTTTTATTTCTACCCCGGTAGGTGACTTTGTGATTGCCAAAAAAGTTAATAGGGTATGCATAGTATTTGTTGGTAGTAAAGGAGACTTTCATGGATTTTCTTAAATTAGATATGGCAGATTTGATGTCATTCGGGGGATGGATTAGTTGTACTCGTGCTATGCATCATTAGACTGTCGGTCTCATAAGATTATTTTTAAGATCCTTGGTGAGTCAGTTATGACATGGGAGGATGATTCCTTTGCTATTAAGGGGAAAGGTTATGTCATATCTTAGAGCTTGGAGATTAATCTCCAAATGGTGTGTCTATCACTTGGTTCAACTTAAAGATTCTAACTCAAAAGTTCTTTGATTTGTATTCGGTTTTGATGGTGAATAAGTTTTCCTGAGGTCCTTTCTGATGACCCTCATGGTGTTTTTCTGGTCGGGAGATTGAGTTGTGTCTTTGTCTTATTTTAGATACTTGTCCAAATTTTATCCGTTCTTTATAGGATGGTTTCAGTTGAGTTAAAGAGGCTTAAGGGGCCATTAAAGAACCCTTTTATAACAAGGTTTCGCCAATTCTAGTGATCTCTGTGGAGTGTTCCTTTTCTTTTATGTATAGAGGGGATGGTTGGAAATACATAGGTTGTCGGTGAGTGAATAAGGAATTTAGAGTGTCCTCCTTGTAGGCTAGACCATATATATCTATTCTATATGGGGTGATTTTTTAGGGAATGCATGGTGGTTGATAGACACTAAGTTTGAATCCTGGCTATTGACTTTGATGAATGGAGTATGTTAGTTCGTGGATAGAAGTGCATGGATTATAGAGGTATATTGGTAGGTTTGATGAGGTGTTCAGAAAGGGGGAAAGGTTGGTGACTTAGGAATTCAATAGTGGGAAGGTTGTGACTTATACGGGGGTTCAGGTTGAACTAGTGGATTGGTGGTTAGGTCATTGGTTGGGCTAGAGCATGGAGTTTAGATGACTATGCTGGACTATAGGTAGAATTTGGGTAGATGAGGTTTCAAGTATAGAGGAACCAAGCATCACTAGTGTACACCTTTGATGATTCTCATTAGATAAGAATGTTGTGCTTATAGGTGTAATAGGATAAGGTCGAGGATTAATCTTAAATTTTCTTCTACTGGTGACTAAAAGGGAAGGCGGGGTAAAGTGATTCTCTCCTATCTCAGTTAAGAGAGCACTTTCCTAGTGTTGAGCATTCTGGTAGTGCTTATACCTAAGGTTTGCATTCTACATTTGCCTTGTTCCCTAGATATGAATCTTCTCTTTATGTTATATTACCTATGATATATTAGGTCATGTGTCCTTCGATGTCTAGTCTTAAGGACTCCTACTATGGTATAGTTATGTCGGGATGATTCTTAATTTATGACCTAGGTGGTTTCTATGAAGTACCTTATGCTTATGGTGTCGTGTCTCATTTCGTAGGTCTCTCATTGGGTAGTATAGTAAATAGGAGTTGTAATTGGAAAGTAACTCCCTTATTCTTAATTCTTGTACTTTAGTTTCTTAATGACCCTTCTTATATTAGGATCATAGTGGTTGTAGAGGTGTAGTGATGTTTTGAAATGGAGGAGAGGTAGAAGTCCCTAAGTGAGGGAGATCTGGGGTGACTACTAAAGATAAGGTTTTGGAGGGTGAGGTAAGGTTATTGTCATGAGGAGTGGTTAAGAAAGGAATAGGTGGTGAGAATCTTGGTGGTAAAATAATAGAGGCTACTAAACCTTTAGAAGGATAGATCACACCGCAGGTATAGAAAAAGTAGGCTTGAATATTATGGTTGATAGATATAGCAATCGTTGTGTTGGGTACTTAGGAAGATTGGTGAGGCATGATGCTTGGCTTCAATGATGGGGCAGAGTAGTATTTTAAGACAGATGTAAAGAGTAAGGTCCTGTGTCCTAAGTTAACTCCTTTTTTCTTTGGATAGGCTTGAACATGGAAGTAGTGTATGGTTAGACTTAGGTTCTCATAGTGATGTGTCTCTGGGGTATTGTAAGTTGAATTAGACTTGCCCTCTAGCATGAGTTCTATTTATTTGGTATTTCGTGTGTTTATGTTGAGGTAAGCTTTGGGTGGTCCTTCATTAGTTATTTTCCTTAGGTGGTATTCGTATCTCAGACTCTTTCTTCTTTAAGAAGGTCCCAGTAAGAATCTTGGGTTGGTAAGTTTGTCGGTTACAAACAAAAATGTGTGGCTTCGATGAAGGTTCTATGGTGGAACAAAAAGTCTGAGAAAGCCAATTGGGATGTGGAAGTGGACATGTAGTTCAAGTATCTGCATTGGTTCTTCATTTTGATAATTCATGGGCGAGGTATGTGTTCTTCATCACATACACTTTTTCTATCTTCGTTAAAGAAAAGGATGATTTCCTTGCGTAGTTGTATTCTAACTTAGTAAAAGGTAGAATGAAAGTGTTGGGCTGTAAATTATGCTTGGTGTATGTGGTGATCTTCTCATCTTGAATTATCTCTTTGTCTTCTAATTTGGTTGAAGGAAAGTTTGATGGGTATTAATATTAAATCATGCTTGTGCTTTCCTTTTCTCGTCATTCATGGATGAATGGTCGTAAGTGGGGGAGACTAAAATACCCTAAACTTTAACTCTAGCAAAATTTCTTGAGTTTGAACACTTTGGACAAGGTACGATTTGATCATACTTGTATGCTATGGTACGGCTTGGATTCCCTCTCTATTATGTTAGTCAGTGTGTTTGGGGTTAGTTTCTGTCCTAGATATGACTAAGAATCATGCTAGTCGTAAGGAAGGATACAGGGGGTATGATGCCAAGTCGTATGATGCTTATTGACTACCTTAGGTAAAGAGTTACGTGTACTTCTCTACCTTAGGGTACGAATTTGGCATGTGCTGTTGTATGATGATTAATTTTGAAGCCTATGGTAAGGTCTAGGGTATGAGTTAGGGTACCATTCGTACCCTAGGGTACGACTAAGGGGTGGTCGTACACTCCTGCCTGCATATCTTTAACTTTAGCACTGGGGGTATTTCAGATATTTCTCTCCCTAAAACCCTTATGTTCCTATGTTATATAACACTTGGTGGCCTCTCATAACTTACTTGGAAAGATAGAAACACACCAAAAATTCTCTCTAACTCACTCTTAAAGATTAGAGGATAGGGTTTCTACAAGTGTTCTTCAAAGGGATCAAGAGTCAAGCTTCCTTCCATGAATCTTCTTGTATAAGGCATATACTTATCCCTCATTGTTAGTTCCAACTAAAGGCGTGATTTAATGTGTTTTAAACATTGATTTTGAATAATAAATGGTAGTGGCTTGTATATATGGGTGCCTGTTAGTTGTGGTTTAATAATTGGGTCATGCGTAACCCTAAACTTGATGGTTTATTCTTTGGTTTTGATCTATGAAAGGTATGCCCTCAACAAGTTTGATAAATTCCTATGAGAATGTTTTACTCTATTGTTGAACTTTTAATGAATTTATTGCATGGTATGGTTTGCTAATGGAACCCTAATCAGTTTGAATGGTTTTGAACGGTATGAATGGTTTGGAATGGTTAAATGGTAATGTCTTGGTGGCTATGAAATTGTTTTGAATGAATTTCTTGTGGGATACACGAGAATCCCCTAAGTAAGCTTAATAATGATGTACTTGAAGGGCACATGGGAATCCCCCAAGTAAACTAAATAATGTAACCTATGGGGTACATGGAAATCCCCTAAGGTTGGCTAAGGACATTGCTTGCAAGCTAAAGTGGTATGACGATACCACTACTTATAGACTTGGTTAATAATAATGGAATTGGTGGTTCGATTGTGTGGTAATGGTTTTAATTGGGCAATAATGGCAGGGTATGATAGTTAACCCTAAAGGTGTGAGTCCACAGAATGGACACTGAAAACTTATGTTTGCCAACATGAGGATTTGTCATGGCGACCATATACTTAAGGGGTAAACAAGAATCACCTAACACTTATATATATGTATCTTGGAGAGCGAAGGGTACACGGGAATCCCATACTCCTATGGTATCTCTAGTTCGTGCGACTACAATCATCGGGGTCCGTCCAGGGGGTAAACTTGGGCCATATAGCCCGTGGGTAGATTATTATGGTTTAGCTACCCATATCCAGTTTAATGGCTTTAAAGGTATGCTAAACCTGGCTCCCTTTCCCGATATGAATTATATATATATATGTGTGTGTATGTATGTGTGTGTGTGTGGTTGTGAATGCATATAATTGGTTTACTTGGTTTTTAAGGTTGGCATTATTTTAGCCTTATCTTGAGTGCATGCTAGCATTCACCCGCTAATCCTTCTTTGGGTGACTGTATCCCTATGCGATGCAAGAACTAGTCATACTACTCCTCCTGCTCATTGATAGAATTAGGGGATAGTCAATGTTGGATTGATGTGGTGAGCTTCCATAGATCAGAAGGCATCTATTTTATGTCATAGATCTCCTTATATACCTTTGTCTTTTCATCGACTTAGTTTTTAGCTATGGTCGGGGGCATGTCCCTATTAGATACTCTTTGGTTTGGTTTAGAGGCTTTGTATGGACAACTATGCACTTAGGTATGGAATGGTTATGATTTATTTATTATATATACGTTGGGTTATCATTTTAGTTTGGTTGGTTGGTTTTGGTTATTGGATGGATTGACTTAGTTGGGTTTGTCTAGAAAGTTGACCTATCCCAAAGCCCTTATGTCTTTAAATGTATTATCTTGTTATACATTCGAAATTCGTCCAACTCAGGGTATATGTTGGTTGGTTGGATTGTGTATTGGGGGTGGTCTTGGGTCACGGTTGGACTTGAGATGCCCTCTACAACAAGGTCCTGTTTCGGGTCGTGTCAATAAGTTTTACCTAGATGGTAGTGCAGGCTTATGTCGTCATCCTTAAGTTTTTTGAGCCACCTCCTCTGCTTGAGGTTTAATTCTTTCTGGGTGATCACATACTGCAAATTGTTATAGTCCAAGTTAATATCCACTTGCACCCCATACAAGAAGTGACACTAAATTTTCAATGCAAACAACAAAACAGCTAACTCTAAATCATGAGTTGGGTAATTTCCCTCATGCAGCTTAAGTTGTCCAAAAGCTTAAGCCACAACCTTCCCATGTTGTATCAACATGCACCCAAGTCCCACACAAAATGCATAACAATACAGCATAAACCCCTCAATACCCTTGGGTAGGGACAAAATAAGAGCAGATGTCAACTGATCCTTCAATTTCACAAAACTAACCTCAAAAGCATTAGACTATAGAAACTTTACCTTCTTCTAAGTCAATCTCATAAGTGGTGCAACAATGGATGAAAAACTCTCCACAAATATCCTATACTAACCTGCCAAGTCCAAGAAGCTCCTAATGTCAGTTGGAATCATGGGTCGAGACCATTTCTTTACCACCATCATATTTTGAGGATCCACTTTAATCATTTCACTAGAGACAAACACAGAAGAAAAGTCAGAACACTTAACCAAAATTCATATTTTGAAAATTTTGCATACAACTTTTGATCATTAAGAGTCTATAACATAATTCGGAGGTAATTTTCATGATTCTTCTCACTTTTGGAGTACATCAAGATGTCATCAATAAAAACTATGATAAATAAGTCCAAAAACTATCTAAACGCCCGCTTTATAAAGTCCATGAAAGCATCCAGAGCGTTAGTCTACCCAAATGCCATAACCAAGAATTCATTGTCTCCATAATGGGTTCTAAAGGCAGTCTTGGGAAGATTAGCTTCCCTAATCTTTAGTTGATGGTAACCCAAAATGAAGGTCTATTTTAGAGAAACACCTAGCTCCCTGAAGCTTATAAAAAAGGTTGTTAATCCTAGGAAGGGGATACTTATTTTTCACGGTGACCTTATTCAGCTAATGGTAGTCTATTCACATCCAGAGAGACCTATCTTTCTTTTGCACAAAAAGTACTGAAGTGCCCCAAGGTGAAATATTGGGATGAATAAAAACCTTATCATGGAGATCCTTTAATTTCTCCTTTAGTTCTTTTTGCTCTATCGGAGCCATCCTATAAGAAGGAATGGAAATGAGATGGGTATCCGGTAGAGATCAATCCCAAAGTCTATTTCTCAATCAACGGGATCTCAGTAAAATCATCAAAAAAAAACTTTAGAAAGCTCATTAACTAAGGGAATAGACTGCAATGGGTACTTTCAGAGTTAGAATCCTTGACCCAAACTAGATGATACAATCACTCTTTAGATATTAATTTTTGAGCTCTAAGATAAGAAATAAGCTTTACTTTTGGTACTAGGGAACTTCCCTTCCATTGAATCACTAGTTCATTGGGGAAATGAAAGTCACCCTTTGAGTCCTACAATCTAAGAAGCATTTCACGAATAAAGCCAGTCTATCCCAATATTACATCAAAATCCACAGTATCAAGTTTTATTAAATCTACCAATGTTTCCCCATAAAAGATGTACACAATAAATTCACCCACCAAGGCAGAAATTAAGAAGGGATTAGAAATACTTTTGGGACAAAAACCAAATTATACAACCACATAAGGAGTCATTTAGGATAAGGTGGAACTGAGATCAAGCAAGTAATAAACATCTCAAGAGAAAAGTTGTAACATACCATTGATAACATCTAGGGATGCCTCATATTCCTGATAAGTAGAAAGTGTATATAGGAAATTTTAGTCATTCCCTATCCCTGAAGTAGCACCCATAACTGCAGGATCTAATGAAGTGGCAATTGGAACCTTATTAGCCCCAGATGTAACCTTAGCTGAAGGGAAACCTTACTGCATATGATCAGGATGGCCACATCTGATGCACAAGTTCTTCCTCTCTAACAATATCCATGGTGGGGCTTCCCACAAAAATGGAAAAGAGGGAAAGGTGGGGATGCCTGAACTACACTAGCCTGATATTGAGCACACTACACCCTAGAGCCATTACTAAACGGGAAACACTAATCACATGAAGACTTTGGGACTGGAGCACTAGTTTAATTACAAGAATATCCCTAAGTCTTCCTCTTGGGATAATGTTTACCCCTTTTCCCACTATTCTACTGGCTTGCGTCCTGCTTTATATACCTAGTTTTTTTTGCTCTGCCTTTGCTTTATTTCTACCTACTTTCTTGTCTCATTTTCCACCTACTTGTCATGACCCAAACTAGAGCCTGGTCATGACAGGCATCCTGATCCAACTAAGGTTCAAGAAAAGCCCTTGGAACCTACATCATGAAATAATGTGGCATCTGGTAATAGCCAGTACGGTGAGTATTGCATGCACCCTAAGAAAAGGGATAAAATATATGCATTTACCAAAATCGATGATAAATCACATGCACAACCAATGTAGATATAATAAGATGTTGGGATAAGGTAAGGGACATAAATCATGATCATTTAAAATTTAGTCCTGAACTATGTAGCTTAGATCGACCTTCTGGCACCCATAGGCTATAAGGGCCCAACCATTTTTACCGAAAGGGCCTTAATCAATGTTAGCCGCATGGACCAAGAATAGGATAAAGTCATCGAGACAACAACCTTCAAAAATAAACTACATAAAAAAACACAGTGGTCATCCATATTTCAGGAAAAGACCTCCCAATGTCGATAAACATGGTTTCCACTGTTGGTCCTTTTAGGACAACACCTTTGGTTAAGCTACACAATTCCCTTTAAGTCCAATACAATTTTACACCTAATATCAATCGGGGAGTCTTTTATAAGGCATTTATGAATTGGAATCGTCATACCAATCGACATACAAATTATTCTATTTATGCCAAACCATAACCATAGTCTATTTGACAATTTAGACTCTAATTTCTATTTTAAAATCCAAAAACATATCCCCTAAGGGAATTTCCAAAAACTTCTTACCTCTTACCATTAATGCAATGTAATATTTCAAAATATAAGTTAAACTATGTATAGTTCGTATTCAAAGCAAAAATTTTGATATGGGTTGAGGTTCATATCATTATCATGCCAATATCCATAAACATTATGAAAATAATATTGCCAAATTCCACCATTTCCACTGGACAAAAAACAGGTTGTAATCCATAATTTGAATAAACTACTTAAATAAGAATTAAACAATGCAAGAGGATAGCCACCAAAAACCCTTAACCCTATATAATGCAAGAGGATAGCCAACAAAAATCCTTAACCCTAGTTTAATTGAAACAACCAAGAAACATGTAAATATCAAGGAATTTGATGCAATTATATAATAAGTAACATAGGGAGTGTACAACATGTCTTTTTGACAAAAGGAATTTGGAAAAATCTTGAATCCTTAACTTTGAAGCTTGAACTCTAGCTTGAAATAGATATGAAGACTTGAATTGATTTTCCATACCCTTGATGAAAACATTGGTGAGGAAACATTGAGAAGAAACTTGAATTTGAAGACTTAAAAGTTGAACTTTTGGAAAAAAAAATCTAATTTGGTGTTCTTGTGGGTTTGGGAAAGACGAATCGTGTATTTAGTTTATGGGATGAGGGAAAACATGTTAGTATTAGTTATAGGATGATTTAGGATGTAAATGACTATTTTCCCTCAAAAATTTAAAGAGAAACCTGAGTTTTAGCATCAATGGGAACATGGGCATGCCACGCCCTTAACACACATCATATAGGATGTGCCATGCTCTTATCGTGGAGCACAAATAGTGTGCCACGCCCTTATCATAGACCCTCACTGGTTTGCTCACAAAAATGCTCATAACTTTTCTCGGGTATCAAATAAAGTTAAAATGGATGCATTGGAAAAAGGACTCAATTATCTTTTATTTGGTGAATCTTGATCTAAAAAATTCCATACATTCTAGAAATTATACAGGTTAAAAATTGAACCTTGTAGTATCGAATACCAAAATTTAGTTGATAAAAAAAGTTCTCAACTCAACTTTGCTCTAAGTGTTTCCTATGAATATTATTCACCTCGAAAGAACTTTAAAACATAGGTAAATGATAATGACACTTATACTGACATAGAAATCGTTAGGTTTAAGTTTATACATGTAGGAATGTCAATTTTAATTCTATTCCAAAAATATGGGGTGTTACACTACTGCATACAAAGACCACGACCCTGGATATATCCATGTCACTATTTAGCATAGTGACCTTACACTCTATTACCAAATCACGGGAAAGACCCAATGCATACTTCCTCACCCTAGACCTCATATTAGACACAAGATACGGGGCATAGAAGGATAGTTGGGTGAAATCAATGCATACTCCTTGACACTCATCTTACCCTACTTCAGATTTACAAACTCTTGAGAATTAACCTCTCTCAAATCCTGAGGGGAGAAGTGGTTAAGAAAAGTATTTGAGAAGTCCTCCCACACCACAATCTCAGCATCTTCACCCCTAACTCTTCCCACTCCTTATACTATTGGTAACCTACCTCTTTCAAATGATAAGCTGCAAACTCTACCCTCTGTACCTCAGTAACATGTTAAATATATTTTCTATCTCATCCATAATCCCTTGAGGATCTTCCTCAACCATAAAACCTATGAATGGGGGATTTAACCTCATAAATTGATCAACCTATATGATATTATATGAACTAGTGACAAGACTTACATAATCATACTGATGATAATGCGAGGCCACAATTAAAGAAAGAGTGTGGATCAACTGATAAAACTCCACATTTGAGATATCACTCTGAGAAAAATGATTATGAGTAGCCCTAGATCGAGGAGAACTAGTAGGGGTCGGTAGAACCCGAGGTGTAGAAGTAAAGTGTAATGCCCCGTATTTCCCTAGCATAATCTATGTCCCAATATACGAGTATTCATATATAAAATTTTTGAAATACTCATTAATTTTCAGTTTAGAGCTTGCCATTACATAGGAAATTCAATTAGCTTTCCAATGATATAAAAATTTTCCTAAATTTGATAACTGAGTAAGAAGTTAGGGTGATTTTAACTTTCAGTTGTTAAACACCATAATTTTGACCCTTAGAGCATTGCCAAGCTAGTATAAATAACAATTGTCAGTTTCCAGTATGGTACCGCATGTTTGCACATCACACCAAGGACCCCGTTCACGTTTGACAATTTCTAGTGATCCTCCGCAATTTTGGTGCATCGCAGAGGTGACAAAAATGGAATTCCAGTGAAGGACAACAAATTTACCACGTTGGACCATCGCCCAGTTTTCCAATTATCCATTTTCCAATGGCTTGGTGAGATAGTGGCACGTCGCGCTAAGGCAAAAAATTGGGATCTTCAGTTTCCAGCTCGCGTTTTTAAATTCATTTAGGGTTATTTGTGACTTTTTTCTAAGACCTAAACTCATTCTAAACATGAAATTTAACCCCTAATTAACCTAAATACTCATCATTATTCAATTCCTATCAAATTAAAGATCCCCTTTTCAAGAACAAGAAACCCTAGCTATCACATTCAAGGCCAAATCTCAAGAACTCACCATCAATCCTTCCAAATTAATTAACTCAGGTATGTTAGATGTTCATCCATGGGTTCCTTTCTCCCATGAAGTTCAGGTTTCCTATTTAAATTAAAAATTATGATATTTTCAAGTTATTTGATTTTAAATTATGATTTCACCTATGAATCTCCACGAACTATGATTTTATACCATGTTTCAATGAAATTATTGTTGTTATTCAATTATCCATGTTTTAATGTTATCATTCCTTGAATTAGTATTATTCATGTTGAATTCATGCTTTTACTACAATTTCCATAACATTCGTATGATTTGATCAAACCATGAACTCCAAGTGTTTGATAAAATGCCTACAAGAGTGATTGATTTAATAAAATCCTTCATGCTTTGTCCTCCAAGATTTAGTGTCATTTTACTATTATTGTTTTTTAGTCTTGAGGGTATTGAATACCCAAACAACATATTTGTTTACTTAGTCTAGTCTCAGTATATTATAGAATAGTCTTTAGAACGTACTATGAGCATTATCAAAATAGTCAGATATCGGTTAGTTCAACTCAGAACAGTCTAGTATTTCAGTGTCTTTAAGTTGGGAGTAGGATTAAGCACCGAGTGAGTGTGGGGATGGAAGCTTCCCTGTCCAATAGGCAGAGTCATTAGTAGAAGTCCCTATACTCCATAACTACATAGACAGTATAGGATATGAGGAGTCACCTATCAGAATAGGCTTGACCATCTCGCAGGGGTCACCCGTCAGTTCAGGCGTGACCCCCTTCATCCTTTGGACAGTATATCAGTATAGTGGATCCATATATCTAGAATTAGTACTCATGGCATGGTATTAACACCCTTCAATATGGGTTTACATGTTAAACCCTGATTAGATGATAGCTCCCATAGTCTCATACCAATAATTAGACCAGTAAACCAGTCTCAGTGTTGTTTGACCAAAGCATACAAATATCAGTATTTTAGTTTACAGGCTTTTATTCAGTTCATGTTATATGCTTGGTCATGCATCCCCAGTATTTATAGATTTCATGTGCCTTCAGTATTTACAGGCTTTCATGCGTACACAGTGTTTACAAATATCACATATTTATAGTATCTACAGATTTCGTGCTCTTTATTCTTTACTCCATACTTTACATATATATTTAGATAATTTATTATTCCTGTTCATGAAACCATGCATATCAGCCTACTTTACTTAGCATATCAGTATATTCAAAGTACTAATCGCATACATTTTCTTGCACTATGATGTATTATAGCATGGGTTCTGATGCCAAGTTCCCAGACCGCGCTTAGACATTTTAGACATCTTAGCAGTAGCAGTGGTGATTCCTCATCATTCGAGGATAGATTGGTATATTTCATGTTTACAGTCCAGTAGTTAGTTGGAGTTAGTTGTGGCTAGTCCCATCAGCTGCTAGTCATTTAGTTTAGAGGCTTTCAGACATTAGAGTCAGTTATTCAGTATTCAGACTTCAGTTGACACTATAGTTAGTTATTCAGTTTATTTAGATTCCAGTGTTTTTATCAGACTCAGATAACTATGCTCTTTAGATTCATAATTCAGTTTTTAAAACCTTATGGCATATCAGTTATTCTTCCGCATTTATAATTATATTATTCAGTGCTCATAGTAGGTACCAGTTCATAGGTTAGCTTGTGGTCCCTTAGGACTGTAAGCACCGTATGACACCCAGGGTGTACTATCAGGGCGTTACATAAAGTCATGAGTATGGAACCTATGCCGAGTTTCCAATTCATGAGTAAGGCAAACATCCTTTGCATTTTCCCTAGTTGGGACAGAGGCTCCATCTAAGTTTCTACGACCAACATATCTTCATGGAGAGATGATCAGAAACACGAGTAAGACATAGTTAGATTAAATTAATAGTAACTAGACTCTCTATCATGAAATAGAACAGAAGAGAGGGAACTATTCCCAAATGTATTGTAGCCCTCCCCTTACAAGTATGAAATGCTATACACCCATAAAAGAGACTCTAATTGACACAACTTTACAGACACTTAGTAACCCTGAATCATGGTCTGATATAAAGCTTATCATGACCCGAAATAGGGCCCTAACGATGATAGATATCCCAACCAACCAAGGCATAAGATGGTCCTTTTAGCCTTGCATCATAAGCATAGTGATATAAAGAAATTGAGATAGCCAACCTATAGAATAAAAGAGATTGATATAACATAAAAATGAAATTTGAAATTCAAATCCAAATCCAAAAAATCATAACCCAATATTGTCTACAAGTCTCTATCCATAAAACATCAACAAATTTGGGATGTGACCTTGACTATACCAAAAGAAAATCAAAGAGCGGGTATGATAAAATGACAGCAAAGTAAATGGCCTTTCGGAGGATGAAGGACTCACTACTTCTTACTAGTTAGTCAATGGAGTAACAATTCACCTAATGCCTCGCAAGGTCATAAGAAAAGACCTCCAAACCTACATCATGAAATGATGTAGCATCCAAGGAGGGTCAGTATGATGAGTACTAGCATGGAATCCAATTTAATAAAATAACTCGTAAAACAAAATCATAGTACACACTAAACATGGAATAAGAGGTATGGAATATAGGCATGACTATTTAAAAATTTACACCTAAATTATGTAGCTTGTATTGACCTTAAGTCATCCACTAACTATATGGGTCCGGATCCCCCTAAAGAAGGTACCCAATCCATGTTAGTTGTATAGACTGAGCAATAGACTAAATCACCGATAGATAATAACCTTTCAAAATATAAACTACGTACAACCACTCAAATCCTGTACAGAGTGGTCAAAAAACCCCAACTTCGAGAAACTTGGTTTCTAGTGTTGGTCACAAGGACTACACCTTCTCGGTGAAGCTATAAAATTTTCATTAAGCTTAGTTAAAATATTTTCACATTGTATTAATCATGGATATTTTTATTAAGTCATTCCCAAATTAGATTTGTCATATGAAATTTGAAATCCATCCATAAAATTCCATACCATCTCTATTTACCATTCAAACTCCAAATTTCCAGTTTGAAAATCCAATATAGATTATTTTACCATTTATGCTTTACAATGTTTCAAAAGATGAGTTCAATACTTTAACATCTCTATTTAAAACAAAGTTATACAATAGGTTGAGGTTTATATCTTTATATCCATCATGAAATTAAGATACCAATTTTCCTCTTTGTAAATTAAAACATGGAAAATCATTAAAATAAGGAGAAAACCAATACAGATATATGATAGCCAAACTCCCTCAACCTCAACTTTAAAAAACCACTAAAACCTAAGAATATCAAGTAAATATCAATATTTAAACATAATTGAGATAAGGGAGTGTCCAACATGCCTTTTTAATGGAATGAATTCAAGAAGAACTTGGGTTTAGAGTTGTTGACTCTTTGGAAGAACCTTAGTTTGTTTTTCTTGAGAGTTGATAAGAGGAACAACAGTGATAATATTTTATAATTGATACGTTAATTAGGGTTAAGTAATGTTTAAAGTTGTTTAAATGGGTAAAAGACCAAAAATCCCTCGACCAAAGCCAAAAATAGACAAAATCTAGATTTTGTACCCTTGGGCGTTACATGCCCATATCGCGCCATCCCAAGGGTGTGGCATTCCCTTATCGCAGAGATACAAGAGAGTGGCATGCTTTTATCGCGAACCATCATTGGTTCCATGTAAGGGGGTTTTTCTCCCCACAGTGGAAAACCTAAATTATACCCTCCAAGAAAGTGTCGATCACTATCAAATAAAGAACCCAAGTAAAGGTTGGATTAGAACCCACAAAGAATAGGCCAAATTTCTCTCACAAACTTGCTAAAGTTGCCAGAAAGTTCAGAAAATTAAATTGGGGTATTTTATAAAAATAGTAAAGTAGTAACAACTCTTAATTGCCTTAGGTTGAAATCAATATGAGATGAATACTAGGACTATGTGACCCCTAACCTTCTAATTTATTGTGCTTTTCCAAACTATCATAACGCCTTGCATGTAGAATCTGAAAAGATGTGTATTACCAACTGTCTTGTGAATGCCTTCGGTAAATTTCACTCTTTACCTTGTAAGTCTCTGACTGTCACCTTACTAACCCTTGTCTTGGATCCCAGATTAACTATCTATGTTTGAGTGTCAAGTTAATTAGTCGATGATTTGTAGCCTCGAATTACAATGGTAATCTTCTTTTGCTAATATAACCACTCTTATGAAGATGATCTCAAATACAGGGAGGTTCTTAACTTCTCCTAGTGTTAAGAAAGCTATCAAACTGAAGAAAATTGTAATACTTGTCTAAACACTGATCAAGAATGAATTTTCACTTCATCTACTTTTTTATTTAGTTAGGGTTCCGACAACCCTAGTTAGGTGGTTTAATCGCTCATGTTTAACAGAACATCCATTAAATTCAAGAAGGAAGCATATGAATATTCTTTCAATAATTTAAGAACAAAACCCAGAATCTCAAATTAATAATGAACCATAAAAAGCCAAGAACAAAAGTTGAATCATAGAATCAATATGTGTTTTGAATATAAAGAGTGCGTAAAATAATACAAGAATATCAAAAGGGTATTAAAGAATACATCAGAACCCTAAAAATTCTAATTAAAATGAATAAGAAAAATTAGGTTAGTGACCATTTATGGACCCACTTATTGGCCATAACTGGTACTTATTGACCCCTAAGTGGTTTGTACGTGTCATATAATCTATCATGCTACAGAACACCACCTATGATGGCAGATAAGAGAGGTGTAAGCCATACTTATACCCCGTTAGTGGCCCTTAGTCAATCTCAGAACAAACTCCAAACTTTAGAACCTCAGATCATTTTTCTTTGGATACTTATGAGGCCACTTACAGTCATCATAAGTTTCACTTATGGTCCATAAGTGGGGTCCTCTGAACACTTCAACTCTTTTTCTTCTTTTCAGCTTCAGGATCTAATTTCTTGCAATAAAACATAAGAACACATCATATCTAACAAAAAGGACCTAAGTACTTGCATATTTTTTATTTTAAGAATCAAAAGTACCATGAAACCTTAGAACATTAACACCCTCAACTTAGAACATTTGCATGTCCTCAGGCAACAAACATAATAAGAATACATCACAATGCTTAACTAAGAAATGCCTAAAGCACCTAGAACAATCCACTCAATTTCATCTCAAGAACCATTGGCTCCTCCTATTTTCAATTTTTCAAAAGCAACTGTATGGATCAATGTAGAACAACAATTTCATACAAAGGAATCAGTCTATGGAATTATGTTAGAAATAAATAATCAAGTATATATATAATTTATACTACCCAAATAGATAAGCATCTAACAACACAACCAATGTACCCTCTTAGAAAGAAGTCCTATCTCTCATAATATTATATGATATATGTAAGTTCAAGGGACTATGCCAAGAAACTCACACTCACAAAAGAAGTTCCAATCTATAAGCATAGAATATGATAGGCTTGCCTTATTTTTTTTACCTTAGACAGCCGGATTAGGATTACTATAAGACTTTATTCGGTTTGTAACGTAGGTTGGGGGCTAGTATGGTAAATTTAAGAATTAGTGACTAACACTCAATGACACTACTATTACATGCACAATGTCCAAGGAAGGATCAAGGACAAAACAAGTTTATTATAACTAAATTGGGAAGGTGAAATATGAAAATAAGAAAATAGGTTGATGTTGGCTCAAATCAGGGATCAAGGGATACTTTTTTCATATTTGGACGGTTTTTTAAGATAAGAGTGGAATAAATCATGAATGACCTATGATCATATCTTATCCAACAATCCTACAACATAGGTAAGACTAACCGGATAAGTTCTAGATTAAATGCACAAAAAAGCTAGGTAAGTTTCTCACACACACATGGAACAAGGTTATATTACCAACTAATACCTTTCTAGTCCATGTAAATTCTAATCTAAGATTGTTTTATCCCTAATCCTAATGCCATAACAAGATTTACAATAGTCACAAAAATATTCATACCACACAGTTAAATACAAATATTTTTAGAGGGGTATCAATTTTTCAAACTACTTAAAAATAAACAAAACATGTCAACTGCCCTTAGGTTCCTTATTTTCTCCTAATTAACATAAACAAGACATAAAATATATACCACACAAACACAAAATGTCCTAAACATGCCAGTTATACACAATCAACAGGAAAGGAAAAAGAAACATGGTAAGAAAAACCCTCGACTATGGTACACCTCCAAACCCCAACTCAAGACTATGGATAGTCCCTAGTGCATACATACAAAATAAAATATGTAGACATACTTGGGATGCTTTAGGCATCCAAATTAGACTCTCCCCCATCTGAGGCATAGTGTGGCTCAACTAGAGAAGGTAGTGGTGGGACATGAATAGAAGATGTGACCGCTTCTATATAAACTTAATTCAGATCATCAACTACTGCAGATACCCTAGAATAATATTTTGCCCTTTTTAGGGCCTAATCAAAGGGTATGGTGGGGTACTATATCTCTTTCTCACGACCTCTTTTGGTCTAAATAATTAGGAATATATCATTCTCTATAAATAGATCAAATATTATAGGTGGCTATGGAGTCAATAGTTGAGTAAAAGATGGAACAATTAGGGGAATGAATGGAACCTAGATCTTTACAAGTGAATGTAACTCCACACATAATATAGCTCTCTCCTCATGGATGACAGATAAATTAAGAGCTGGATATCTCACTCCTACACATTCACCCGGTCCTCAAAACAATCAATAAATGGATGCAACTCTCTCATATACTCTACCATACTTGTGCCTTAAACTAGGCGTCAGCATTCTCTAGAGTACTCTGGACATTCCCACAGTTGTGCCTCAAATTATGCCTTAGCATTCTCTAGAGTAGTTTGGACCTAAGGCGAGATCAATGCATGTAATGTGTCAAGCTGAGGATCTTCCTTAGTGAGGTGGGTAGCCACCATATCCTGTCGCTCAACCTAGTGTTGAATAAACTCGTATGGCACTCTAATCAAATTGGTAACTATGGGTTAAGAGAGAAAATTAGATGCCACAATTGAATTAGAAGTAGAAGTCTAGGTTGTCGTATATATGGTTATAGCCCCCTCACTAATAGTAGTCATGGGCTCCACTCTCTTCTCTCCCATCTTAAAAGCATTGTTAATAAGTGGTCTCTCAAATAAAATAGACTATAATAATTATGAAAGGTGGTTGCGCTCTCTGTGAAAGCATTGAGTTTGCCAAATCCATAATCAAAACTAAAATATGTTATGTGCATCACCTTAATCTGATGATCAACTTCTCGTATAGGCGGTATTTTGGTTGCATCACATCATTTCTGAATCAAGCAAGGGAAGGAAAGAGTACCAGTCTCATCTAATGATCTATAATGTATCTCCGGCCGAATCAATATCGCAAAATCAATCTCATATCCAACAACTAGGTTGGAAACCAAGGCGACTCTATCCTATGTAACTAGGTTTCCGACAAAGTCATATTTACCCTATGACTTATTATGGTCCACCAAAATTTCTCCACAAAATGAAGTGACACCTTCTTTATCTCTCCCTTGCCCTCTATTGATGGGTATTAGTTCCCTAGTCAGAAATCTGGGTGGCTATCCACCTAGATAAATCAAACCTCTGTTGTGTTTACTCTATATCTCTTATAGCACGTCTATGTCATGCTAGTCTCATCCAAAAATCGAACTCCGTTGTTGATGTCAGTCCCATATACTCTGGCCTAAATAATACTCAATGAATGGCCACCTAAAAAGTATCTACTCTAAACCCCCAACCAAAGTGTGGGTTAGTTAGGTTTGCTCAACACCTACACTTTCTGGTGAAGTAATTAGGTAACTTGTAGAGGCATAGAAAACATAAATATCTTGAACTAAAGCTAAGTTGTACGAATCTTGGGGCCGAGTTATCCACCCCAATTGATACCTATCAAAGGAGGCATGCAAATCTGGTGCCCTTAATAGCCCTGTCAAATCAATCCTCACCTCTACTACAATACTCATCTTCAAATGGACCTACTTCATAACAAAGCTATATTTATTAAAAATATATTGCAAACCCTCCACATACTATCTCAAATAAATCTCATTAATGGGCACAATCGAGATATGTGTGGATCATATATTGGGGGCTGTAGGAGGTTCAATAGAAGGTTTAGTGTCCTGTGCAGCCAACTGGGTATCATATGTTGATAATGATAAAGTTTATTATCGAACCTCAGCTATACCCTCCATAAATGGGGGTGCAACCAAACCCAATGTTGACTCTCTAGCTGAAGCAGATGCATTCTCCAACTCCTTCTCGGACTTGGAGCTGTATGCCTTCTCCTCCTCTGTAGATCAAGAAAATGACCCGGATATAAACTTATCTCCAGACCCAAAAATTAACTCTCTCTTATCCTATACGTCATCCTTTGAAGTACCATCTCCCTCATTAGACTATAGAGAGTGTAGTGGTAAGGTCCGATCCATCTTTATCCTTGGCCTGAGAACAGGTCTAAGTCCTATAGTGTGGGCCCCTACCTATGTTGGTGCAAGCTGGGAGCCAAACTGAATAGGTTTTGGGAAAGCTGTGGGCCTAATATAAAAACAACTACTGCAATTGTAGCCTATCTCTAAGATTGGCCCCGAGTTTGTCGTGGGGCTAATTGGATATTGTCCTGGCTAATGGGGTACTCTTCCATGGAACCACTCCTCTATGGAGACTTATTATGAAATCTAGAGTAAACTCCCTTCTTTTATGTTTGTTTCGATGCCATCATACTTGAAAAAGTAGTCGTTAGTTCTTAAAAAAGAAGAAGAGAACAAATTTTTTAAAGAAAATTAGAATACCTAGGGCAATGTACCTACGACCCATTTGTAGTCCATTGGTGGTAATTACGGAGGTCGTAGGTTCCCTCATAAGTATCAGACAAAGCCCTTAAGTTTTAAGGCTTCACTTCTTATACTTATGAGACCAGTTAAGGCCGTAAATGCTACTTACGAGGCTTGTAAGTGCCTGTGTATGTACCCTCCTAAGGGTTCTTAAACATTTTCTCAAATTTTTTGTCCCACACAGTGTATATTTCAATTTTAAAACAAATTTCGTGTACTACAACATATATAGATTCAATTTCACAGGTATTTCACAAGTATTTTTGGGTTTTCCCTTCACTATTCAACTTCTAATCCCGTATATGATATGGTTACAGGTATTCTCAAACATAAATCATGCATAATTTCAATTTTTTACCTATTTAGGCTCTTAAATTTTGAAGTTCATGATAAAGTATCAATTTCAGGCTATATCAAGCCTGATGTTTTCAATTTCAATCGCTAAGAATATGTTTTTACTATAATTGGAGCCAAAATTGTTACCTAGATTTGAAGAGACTTGAAAGTAGAAGAAGAACAACATGAACTTTATCCCTCTTTTGATGGATATGAATGCAAGTGTTGTGATTGTGAGGTATTTTTTCCTTTTATAGATTAATAGGAAAGTTGAGGAGTTTGATTTGGAGTGGGAGTTTTAAATTTTAAATAGTGTGGCAAATGGATTGGATTTGGGATATTTAAGAGTTGGGGTTTGGTCAGGTCGTAAGTGGCCTGACCCAATTTTGAAAATTTTGACCCCTCAGTTTTTTGTCAACTTACGAGTCCACTTATGACTTGTAAGTGGTACTTACAGTGGTCATAAGTGCCTCTGTAAGTAAGATCTATAGTGTTCATTTCTCTTTGAATTCTACAACCCACTTAAGGGGTCGTAAGTTGTACTTACGATCCCCATAAGTGGGTTTGTAAGTACAACTTTTGAGACTCCAAAATCCTTAAATTTTCACTTTGACACTAAATGCACCACTTACCTGGAATGGGTAGGACTTAAGACCTTCGTAAGTAGGTCCATAAGTCCACTTACCTAGACTTGTCTAAATTTTTTAGTTTATACCGTCTTCCAGGTGTTTTGACATACTTTAAACCTACAAAAAAGAAAACAAAGTGAACACAAAGACATTAAGTTACCTTCTAACCAATGCTTAATTTAATGTAGCGGCACGACTTGGCTATGCTGGATACTCAGACTTCACCAAGATGCCCATGGGTTGCCTCTCATAAAGCGCTTGATTTAACATCGCGGCATGACTTGGTTGCCTCGACTACTTAGACTTTGCCAAGGCTTATATCAACACATAGTTTCACTTCATCAGTATTTCATATATAGTGCTTAACACGCAACCCATTCACCTTGAATGGGGCTTCACCATCTCACTTAAACATAATAGCACTATGTAGGAACACTCTAACCACTGTGAATAGTCCATACCACCTAGACTACAACTTTTTAGGAAACAAGCGAAGTTTTGAATTTATAACAAGACCATATCACCAAGCTGGAACACTTTTTTCTCGATATATCATGATACAACTTAATTTTCTCATTATACAAAGTTGAACTCTCATTAGCTCTGAGCGAAAATTCATCAAAAAAAGTACCTTACTCATCCTCAATTTTGAAGTATCACTCACTCAAAATTTAGATTTTTTAACCCCATAATGCTTTGTACTCAGGTTCGACTACCAAGTGGCATGCCTTGCCAAACATAAGTTGATATTAACAGGCACCTATATGGGTATTAAATATACCGGTAAGTCCAAAGTGCATAATCTAGATTCCTTGACCAATCATTCCAATTTGCATTCACAGTCTTCACCAATAAGGACTTTATCTGACTATTGGAAACCTCAACCTGCCCAAAGATCTGCAGATTATAAAGTGTTACCACCTTATGCGTCACACCATATTTGTTGAGCAGGGCCTTAAATAGACGATTACAAAAGTGGGACACATTATTACTAATAATGGCACATGGAGTGCCAAATTGAGAAAATATTTTCTTCATAAAAAATATGGTGACACTTCGTGTCATGACCTGAACTAGGGCCTGCTCATGGCAGGTGTCTCAAGTCCCACGTAGACTGGAGATCACCCCCTGCACCTAATCCAACAAAACCTAACATCTCCAAATGTTAGATGGATTCTGAACATATAACAAGATAGGATGCAACAAGCTTAAGAAAATTTGAAATAAATCTATAACAGACGATCGATGACTGGAAAAAAACCGACCAACACCGCCCAATATCCATACTAATCAAAACAAAGCCTTCTAAACAAAGAACCAAAACTGAATATCAATAAACTATTGGGACATGCCCCTGACTATAGCCAAAACAAGTTTAAACAATCTGAGACATAAGAGATCAAAATATGAAATTGAGACTTCCGATGTATGAAAGCTCACCCATTCAATGTCAACTCACAAGTTGATCCCGAATCCTAATCACTGAGCAGAAGAAGTAGAAGTATGAACAGTTCCTGTATAACATAGGGATACAACATTTGAAGACGGTTAGTGGGTTGAATGCTAGTGTGAAACTCAGGGATAAGGATTACATAATGTCATGAACAACATTTTCAAATCCAATGCATATAATTGAATGCATATACATATACATACATACATACATACATACATATATATATATATATATATATACATATATATATATATACATATATATATATACATATATATATAGATATATATATATCACATGCTGGGATAAGGAACAAGGGTTAACATGCACTTTATAACTTTAGCCTAGATTGTGTAGCTCAACCATCATAACATGTACCCACGGGCTATAAGGGCCCTAACTCTTACCCCTTAGTCGGCCCCTAGTGCATGTAGCCGCAAGAGCCATAGATGAATCTCATATATATGCACAGGAGACTCTAACCTCCCAATCATATACTAAGCTGACTTAAGCACCCAATCATGTAACGATGTATGGGGACTCAAACCTCCCTAATTATGTAATAATATTAAGGGGGACTCAAACCTTCCTGGTCACTTTGACCCCCACATTGGTAAATATGGTTTTTAGTATCGGTCACTCCGACCTCCTCTCTCATGACTCAGCTACACAACCCTCATTAAAGCCCAATTAAAAACATTCACCACACATTCTCATTCATTGAACCATATTTCACAATAAGGCACACATTATTGGTGTGGTCATACAAACTATACTTGCAAGGTAACAGCAACATGCCAAAATAATTACACCACTTGGAGAAAATCACGACTACCTTGGTTTAATTTTTACAAATTCCAATATTTCTTCTAATTAAAAACAAATTTCACAATATGGGATTGGGGTCATACCCACTTCAAAAGTCATAAGTTTGGGGAAAATCGCAATTTCCTAGTTCATTCACCATACCCATTCACCCACACGTTCAAAACCACGTTTAAAGCATGTATAATCATGTGTAGACTATGGGAAAACCGTGTTCAACAACAAGCATTCAAAACCCTCAACCCTTGTTTGAGAACTAACACCAATATCTAATGAGCAATACCTAAAAACTTATATGCTTACCAAATTAACAATGAGGGAAGAATAGCATGCCTGAAATACCAAGTTTAAAGGAAAGAACCCAACCCTTGAGCATTTAGATGGCCTATTTATTAAAAACCCTAAGTATAGCTTCTTGAGAGAATTTGAAAGAGCTTAAGAAAAGTTTGAGTACGTTAAGGATGAGATATAACCCCCTTAAATGCTTTATGGATATGGGGCTTTAATTGGGTGAGCGGGGAATTGTCCAAAATACCCTTAAATTAAAATATGGAATTTAATTGTCAGTGACTATTGTTCACTATAAGACTCATATAGACTCATTATGACTTGGCCCCCTAATTCATAGGCAAGACAGTTCCAAAGAAACCCACACATTATTAACCTTACGACTCAACTAGTACCACTTTCCATGGGACTCTACGACTTATAGGGTCCATTTGTAATCAATACAGAACCTATTTGGGTGAACACTGGACATCCCATGATTTGCACACAATGACTCATACCAAGTCCTTACGACTCATAGTGAGCCACTCGTACTCAGAGCAGAGCTTTGCCACTTAATTTTTTATTTAGTTATGATTCAATCCTAATGATTCATCATGGTTCTTTAATACCCGGGTCCCCATGTCATACCCAGGATAGTAACTCAAACACCATTCACTGGACACCTCATGACTAGGGGCACCTAACCCATCAAGACACCCTACAACTCGTAGGGTGAGTTATAGTCAAGATAGTGAGGATAAAATTTTAGAAAATTTTCAAGGACCAAAAACTCAGGGCTTTACATACTCTCTCCCTTAGGATCATTCATTCTCGAATGATCGGACAAGGCATTTATTAGCACGATTTGACTTCACATACAACTACTCCTACCCCTAACAAAGACAGAAAAAAGATGGCAAAGAAATCACCATTTTCTTTAAAAAGTCAGAACACTAAGATGTTAAGGAATACACATACCTCAAGCACGATTATCCGAAACGGGGAACAAAAATGGATACTTAGACTTCATGTCCTTCTCGTCTTCCAAAGTAGCTTCCTGAAAAATAACCTTTACCAAAGCCACGTCCTTTGTCCATAACCGACAGACTTCCCAATCCAAAATCTCAACCGAGACTTCCTCAAAGGATAAGGAATCTGAAATACCTACCTTTACTAAGGAATAACAAATATAAGGATCACCGACGCACATTCTTAACATTGAAACATTAAACTCCAGATGAATGGAGCAAAACTTAGAAGGACACTCCAATTCATCAACTACATTTTGAACCCTCTTCACAATCAAGTTTGGACTAACATAATGGGGAATGTGCTTTCCCTTCTAGCCATACTGCATCACTCCTTTCATAGGAGATACCTTCAAGAATGCCTAGTCACCACCACTAAACTCTAACTCCCTTTGCCTCATATCCGCATAAGACTTCTGGCAAATTAAGGTGGACGTAAGTCTATCCTAAATCACCATCACATTGTCTTGGTGAATCAAATTAGGACCAATTAACTTATTTTCACCAAACTCAAACCACCCAATAGGATACCTACACCTCCTACTATACAAGGCCTCAAACGGAGCCATACTAATGATAGAGTAATAACTTTTGTTGCAAGCAAACTCTATGATAGGAAAGTGGTCTTCCAAGACCTGAATTGTCCTTTCCGCTTACCAATCCATCTGTGGGTGGAATGGAGCATTAAGGGCCACCTTAGTCCCTAAACCTCACTGGAATAACCTCCAAAAGTGAGATGAAAACTCAGTACCTAGATCAAATATGATGGAGAATGGAGTACCATAAAACATCATGATCCTCTCAATGAACAACTTTGCATAATCCTCAAAAGAGTATTACATAAAAAATCCAACCTTTGAGTCCTTGGATGACGTACTTCTTGGAAACCCTAAGTATTGTTGCTTGAGAGAATTTCAAAGAGCTTTAGAAGAGTTTTAGTATGTTAAGAATGAGATATAACCCCTTAAGTGCTTTATAGAAGTGGGTTTTAATTGGGTGAGAGATAAATTATCCAAAATTCCCTTAAAGTAAAAGCTGAAAATTAGTGATCTGTGACTACGGGTCACTATACGACTCATATAGACTTATTAGGATTTGGCACCCTGAGTCGTAACCAAGACAGTTCCCAGGACACTCATACACTATTGACCCTATGACTCAACTAGTACCACTTATTATGGGACCTTATGATTCATAGGGTCTAGAGGTAATAAACACCAAAACCCAATTGAGTAAACATTGTACATCATACGATTTACACCTAATGACTCATAACAAGTCCGTACGACTCATAGTGAGCCACTCTTACTTAGAGTGGACTTTGCCACTTAATTTCTACTTTGGTTACGATTCGATCCCAATGACTTATCATGGGTTTTTATGACCCTTGTCCCCAAGTCGTACCTAGGATAGTAACTGAAACACCATTCACTGGACACCTTACGACTAGGGTGAGTCATTGTCAAAACAGAGAGGAGAAAATTTCAGAAAATCTTCAAGGACCAAAAACTCAAGGCATTACACTTTAACTCTCATTGTTTAGAAGAACAAACACATCTACCTATTTAGAAACACAGTCAACTGCCACCAGTATCTACTTTATCCCATAAGAACTCACAAACGAACCGATTAAATCAATTTCCCACACATCATTCAACTCTAACTCTAAGATAGGTGTCATGAAGAGATCATGTTTCCATGAAATATTATATTCCTGCTGACATTATCCATAAGCCTGAGCATAATCATGAGCATCTTTGGTAATAGTTAGCCAATAGTACCCTTTTGTGGGTTGTACGGGTACCACTATGATGACCCCCAAATAGTAATGAATGGCAAGTTTCAAGAATGCTCATCATCTCTACCTAAAGAATACACCTCCTAATAAATCCATCCGCACATACCCAAAAAAGATAAGGCTCCTCCCAGAATATCTTTCTCAGCTCATGCATGAACCACTTGTGCTGCTGAAATTATAAATCTTCTGGGATAAGATCACTTTCCAAATAGTTGGGAAAATTAGTAAACCAGGGAGATTAAGTCTTGTAATAATACCAAGACCCGCTCATTTGAAAAAAGTATCATCAATTTTAAGCTCATCCCCTAGTTTCAGCATTACCTCCTCCTTGAGGTAGGATAGGTGATCTGCAACCTATTTTTTTAGTGCCTTTTCGATCTTTCACCTCAAAGTCAAATTCTTGCAACAAAAGTACCAAATGATCAACCTCGGCATTGCATCTTTCTATGATATAAGATACCTCAAGGTTGTATGATCAATATGAACATCGCTTTGGTGTCTATCAAATAAAATTTAATTTCTCAAAACCAGAAACCACCATCAGTAACTCCTGCCCAGTAACTGTACAATTTTTCTGCGGGGGGTTTAATGCTTTGTTGGTATAGTATATTGGGTGAAGAATATTCTCATGTCGTTGTCCGAGGATAGCTCCTAAATCCGCACCACTAGCATCACACATCACCTCAAAAGGCAAGGATCAATTTGGAGATAGAATAATGGGAGCCCAAATTAACCAATCCTTAAGGCACTCAAAGGCTTTAACACACGCATCATCAAATATGAAATTCACTTTCTTCTCTAGAAATTTGCATATTGGTTAGCAATTTTAGAGAAGTCCTTGATGAACTTCCTATAGGGCCCATCATGACCCAAGAAACTTATGATACCTTTAATAGAAATTGGTGGAGGTAATTTTTTAGTCACCTCTATTTTTTCTTTGTCGACCTCATTACCCTTCTTTGAAATATTGTGTCAGAGAACAATCACTTTATTCACCATAAAGTGGAACTTTACCCAATTTAACACCAGGTGGCACTCCTTACATCTCTGAAGCGCATTGGCTAAATGGGCCAGAAAATCATCAAACACGTCTCCAACAACCAAAAAGTCATCCATAAAGACATATATAGTGACCTCCACCAAATCACAAAATATCCATATCATACAACCTTGAAAGGTAGAAGGAGAATTCCAAAGTACTAAAGGCATCCTCTTGAAAGAAAAAGTACCATATTGGCATGTAAAAGTAGTCTTCTCTTGGTCTTCGGGGGTAGTGAAAATTTGATTATACCCTGAATAACTAAGAATATAGTACCAATGTCACGACCCGAACCAAGGTCTAGCCGTGACGGGTATCTCAAGTCCCACATAGACCAAAAATAACCCCCTGCACCTCACCTAACCAAACACAGCATTCCCCAATGTCGGATGAATTTCAAAAAGATAACAAGATAGCATGCAATAAGATTAAGAAAATTAAAAATAAGTCCATAACCGCCGATCGACGACTAGCCAAAAAATCAACCGACACAAAGCCCAATATCGCAGTAGTCCAGACGAATCCTCTACCAAAACTGAATATCAATAAAGTTTCAGGACACGACATGACTATAGCCAAAATAAGTTTAAAAAGTCTAAGACATAAGAGACCAAAATATGAAACGTAGACTTCCAATGTATGGAAGCACACCACTTCAATGCCAACTCACAAGTTGATCCTAAAATCCTAATCACGGAGTAGGATAAGTAAAAGTATGACCAGTTCTTGCATTACGTAGGGTACACCGTATGAAGAGAGTTAGCAGGATGAACGCTAGCATGTAACTCAGCGATAAGGATAACATAATTTCATGATCAACAGTTCAAAACCATTCAAACCCAATGCACATAATCAAATGCATATACATATAAGATAGGGAACAAGGCTTAACATGCACTTGAAAACTTGATCATGAATTATGTATCTAAACCATCTTAACATATAACCACAGGCTATATGGGCCAAGCTCTCACCCCTTATCGGGACCTAGTGTATGTAGCTGCATGAATCAGAGAATAAACTCATATATATACACGGGGGACTTGAACCTCCCAATCATATACTAAGTTGACTTAAGCATCCAATCATGTAATTATTTATGGGGGACTCAAATCTCCCTAATCATGAAATAATAATGAGGACTCAAACCTCCGTGTTCATTTCGACCCATGCATTGGTAATCGCAGTTTTTATTATCGATCACTCGGACCTCTACTTTAATGACTCAGCTACACAACCCTCTTTTAAGACCAATTTAAAACAAGTACCACAAATTTCCATTCATTGAACCATATTCCATATTAGGGGATATATTATTGGTATTTCATACCAACTACACTTTCAAGGTAATAACAACATACCAAAACAATTACATTACTTGGGGAAATTCACAAACCCCTTGGTTCAATTTTACAAATTCACATATTTCTCATTTTAAAAACAATTTCACAATATGGGGTTGGGGTCATAACCAATACAAAAGTCACAAGTTTGGGGAAAATCACAATTCCTTAGTTCATTCACTATACCTATTCACCCACATGTTCAAAATCATAATTAAAGCATGAATAATCACATGTAAACCATAGGAAACCATTGTTTAACAACAAGCATTCAAACCCTCAACCCTTGTTTCAAAACCAACATGAATACCTCATGAACAATACTTTAAAACATATATTTTTAACAAATTAACAATAAGGGAAGTGTAACACACCTGAAATACCAAGTTTTTGGAAGGAATTCAACCATTGAGCCCTTAGATGACCTAATTCTTGAAAACCCTAAGTATGGCTACTTGAGAGAGTTTAAAAGAGCTTTTGAAGAGTTTAAGTACCTTAAGGATGAGATATAACCCCCTTAAGTGCTTTATGGACGTGGAGTTCTAATTGGGTGAGGGGGAATATATCCCAAATACCCTTAATTTAGAATCTTGATTTTTAGTCATCAGTGGATACATGTCATTATACGAATTGTATAGACTCATTACGACTCATCACCCTTAGTCGTAACCACGATAGTTCCCAAGCACCCATGCACTGTTGTCTCCATGACTCAACTGGAACCATTCTTTGTAGGAATCTATGACTCATAGGATCTAGTCGTGGTCAAATCAGAACACAATTTGGAAAATAGTGGACATCCTACGATTTGAACCAAATGACTTGTAATAAGTACTTATGACTCATAGTCAGCCACACATACTCAGAAAAAAATCTTTGCCATAATTTTTTATTTGGTTATGATCTTATCCCTGCGACTCATCATGGATCTTTACGACTTATGTCCCCAAGTCATACCCAAGATAGTAACTCAAATAATATTTACTAGACACCTTATGACTAGGTTCACTTCACCCGTAAAGATACTCTATGACTCGTAGGGTGATTGCTAGTTAGGATTGTAAGGATAAATTTCAGAAAACTTTCAAGGACCAAAAACTAGGGGCGTTACATACTCCCCCTTAGGATCATTCATCCGCGAATGATTGGACAAGTCATTTATTAGCATGACTTTACTCCAAACACTACCATACTTACCTTTAACAAAGACAGAAAATAAAGATACCTAGAAAATCACAATTTTCTTTAAAAAAGTTAGAAAACAAAGATGTTATGGAATACTCATACCTCAAGCATGATTATCTGGAATGGGAAACAGGAACGAATACTTCAACTTCATGTACTGTTTAGATTCTAAAGTAGCTTCATCTACCTTTGGGTTCCTCTAAAGAACCTTTACCGAAGTCAGATCCTTTGTCCATAATCGATGGACTTGTCAATCCAAAATCTCAATTGGGACATCGTCATAGGGGAAGAAATCTAAAATACCCACCTCTTTTAAAGGTTAAACCATCGAAGGATCACCCCCACACTTTCTCAATATCAAAATATATAACAACGGAGAAATTGATCTCAAACTAGGAGGCAACTCCAATTCGTAAGCAACATTACCAGCCCTCTTCAAAACCAAGTATGGACTAACATAATGGGGACTGACCTTCCCTTTCATATCAAACAGTGTCACTCCCTTCATTGGAGACACCTTCAGTAATACCCAATTAATAACACTAAACTCCAATTCTCTTCGCCTTACATCTGCCTAGAACTTTTGGCAACTTTGGGTGGCCTTAGGTCTATCTTGAATCAACTTCACCTTCTCCGTGGCTTGGTGAACGAAATCAGAACCAAATAACTTATTTTCACTAACCTCAAACCACCTAATAGGATACCTATACCTCCAACAATATAAGGCCATAACTGGATCCATACCAATGCTAGAGACACAACTATTGTTGTAAGCAAACTCTATAAAAAGGAAGTGGTCAACCCAACTACCACCATAATCAAACACACAAGTCCGAACAATGTCTTTCAGGACCTGAATCATCCTCTTCACTTTCCCATCCACTTGTGGGTGGAAAGCAGTACTAAGGGTTAACTTAGTCCCCAAACTTTGCTGGAAAGACCTCCAAAAGTGAGATGAGAATTGAGTTCCCCGATCAAATAAGATGGAGACTAGAGTACCATGCAACTTCACAATCTCCTCAATAAACAACTATGCATAATCCTAGGAAGAGAAATTAGTTCTCACGGGCAAAAAATGAGCATACTTAGTCATCCTATCCACATTAACCTAAATCAAATCAAATTGATGAAGAGACCGTGGAAGACCAGTAATAAAATCCATATTAATTATCTCCCATTTCCACACCGGCAACTCAATCTCTTGAGTCAACCCACATGGCCTCAAGTGATCCACCTTCACTTGCTGACATACTATGCACTTAGCTACAAAATTGGCCATATCACACTTCATATTAGTCCACCAATAAATTTCCTTAAGATCATGATACATATTCGTCGAATAAGGATGAACAGTATAACTCAACTCATAGGCTTGGGCAAAAATTCTATCTTCCAACCCATCAATATCTGGAACACATAATATACCTTGGTACTGCAAGATACCATCACTACTAATCTCAAAAACTATTACCTTCTGCCTACCTACATCATTCTTGATTTGTATCAAGATAGGATCTAACATCTTTTTCTCCTTCCCTCCACTCTAAGAGATTCGCTACCTCTTAAGCTATAACACCACCCTTTTTGAAATCCAAGAGGCGAACTCTAAGATTATTGAAACGGTGAATATCCTTTACCAAATATCGCTTCCCCTCATCCACGTGAGATAAGCTTCCCATGAAAAATCTGCTAAGACCATCAATAACCATGTTATCTTTACCTGGATGATAGTGAAGACTCATGTCATAGTCCTTGAGAAACTCACGCCATCTCCTTTGCCTAAGATTTTAGATCCTTCTAAGTGAACACTTATTGCAAGATCTTATGATTAGAATAAATATCAACATAAACCCCATATGCCAAATCTTTAATACAAACACCACACTAACAATTCCAAATTATGAGTTGGATAATTCTTACTTCCTAAAAAAATTAGCAACCACCTTGCCATGCTACATCAACACATAACCCAGTCCTACTTGAGATGCATCACAATAGACAACGAAACCATCAGTTCCCTCAAGAAAAGTCAATATCGGAGTTGAAGTCAACTTATTCTATAGTATCTTGAAACTACCCTCAGAAGCATCAGAACACAAGAACTTTACCTTTTTCTAGGTCAACTTAGTTAGTAGGGCAGTAATAGAAGAGAAACTCTCTACAAACCTTCTTAATCACCGGCTAAACGAGAGATGTTCCATATGTCAGATGGAGTCATGGGTGTAGTCTACCTCTTAACCACTGCAATCTTTTGTAGATCTATTGTGAACCCTTCACTAGAAACAACATGACCTAGATAAGTCACAACATTCAACTAGAAAGCACACTTAGAGAACTTTGCATATAAATATTGACCTTTTAGGATATGCAACACAAGGTAGAGACGATCGTCATGATCCACCTCACTCTTTAAATACATCAAAATATCATCAATAAAGATGATCATGAACAAATCCAAAAACTAACAAAAAACTCGATTCATCATATTCATAAATACGGCTGGAAAATTAGTTAAACTAAAGGATATCACCAAGAACTTAGAATTACTATATCGGGTTCGAAAAATAGTCTTAGATATATTCACCTCCCTAATCTTTAACTAATGGTAACACGACCAAAGATCAATCTTGTAAATGAACTTAGCACCTTAGAGCTAATCGAATAGGTTAATAATTCTTGAAAGGGGATACTTATTCTTTAAAGTCACCTTATTTAGTTGGTGGTAATCTATACACATTCGAAGGGACCCATCCTTCTTACTCATGAAAAGAACAGGAGAACCAAACAGAGACACACTAGGACAGATAAAACCCTTGTCAAGAAGATCTTTCAACTGCTCCTTGAGTTCTTTAAACTCAATCAGAGCTATTATATAACAAGGGATAGAAATAAGATGAGTGTCTGGAAGGAGATCAATCCCAAAATCAATTTCCCTATTCGAAGAAACACCCGAAAGATCATTAAGGAATACCTCAAAAATTCAAAAACCATAAGTACTGTCTGCAAAAAAGGACCTTCAGATCTAGAATTAACATGTACTAAGTGATAGTAGTACCCTTTAGAAACCAATTTTAGGGCTCTAAGATACAATATGAACCTTTCCTTGGGTATTAAGGTTCCCAGTCAATTACTGGCTCATTTAGGAAATAGAAATTGATCCTTCGAGTCCTATAATCAAGAGATGCATAGAATGAATGCAACCAATCTATCCCTAAAATCACATCAAAGTATAGCATGTCCAACTCTATAAAATCTACCAAGGCCTCTCTACCATAGACCAACATCACACAACCTCTATAGACCCTTCTAGCCATAATAAAATCACTCACCGAGGTGGACACAGAGAAAGGGACTGATAGCCATATAAGGGGTCCCATAAGAAAGAGTAGACCCTGGATCAAGTAGACAATATAAATCATGAAAAACAATTTTAAGCATACCAGTTACAATATCGGGGGATGCCTATAAATCTTAGACAGTGGTAAAAGAGTACAGATGGTTCAGATCAGTGCCAGAGCCATAAGCAAAAATAGAATTCTTTGTCATAGGAGCAGATGAAGTAGAAATAGGAATCTGATTTTCTCCAAAAGAAAACTTAGAAGGACAACCCCTCTACATATGAACAATCTTACCATATTTAAAGCACTTGTTCCTTATTTCTTCACAAAAACTATGAAACGCCTGACCATAAAATCTAAAGAGGATATGATGGACTGGACTAAGCCCCGCTAGCCTAATGCTTAGGTCCTGGTGCTCTAAAGCCAATGTTATACTGAGAATGACGATCACCCCATATCTTTGAATAAGGATCACTAGCCGTGGAGTAGGAACCAAAATTGTCCCATATCTTCTTAGACCATTTTCCATATCTCTACCAGTTTGTTGCTGACCTCCACCCTGATTTGAGTAGCAAAACTTCTTACTCTGCCTTTCACTCATCTCTGGTTGCTTTTTCTTTTCTTCTTCTACTTGTTGTATATACACTACAAGTATAGAAATATTTATATCTTTGTTCAACAAGGTAGCCTTGCTCTGCAAGATAAACTCACAAGAAAACCTAAAGGTAAACTTCCTCATTCAAGCCCTAATGCTAGACACCAAGTCAGTAACATATCGTGATAGCTGATAAAACTTCAAGGCATATTCCTTTATGGGTATCCTGCCTTACTTAAGATTCATAAATTCCTCGATCTTAGCCTTCCTCAACTCTTGAGGAAATAAGCAATCAATGAAAGCACTAGATGAATCATCTCACAAAGAGGACTCAACATCATCACCCCTAGATTGGTCCCACTTCTCATACCATAGGTATGCTACATCCTTCAACTGATAAGCTGCAAACTCTATACCCTTCATATCAGTAGCATGCATCACATAGAAGATCTTTTACATCTCATTAATAAAGTTTTAAGGATCTTATTAGACTTTAGTACCAGTCAAAGTAAGAGGACTCAACCTCATAAATTGGCCAACTCTAGTGCCCTCAGAGGGTAGAACAACAGAAGCAACACACTCAGTTTGAAAGGCCACCAGCTAGTTAAGCAAATTAATAAACTGGAGAAACTCGGCATTAGACATATGTTAGACCCTAGACCAGCTCTGAACTCCTAGAGTAGGATGAGGTCTATCCATATTGTCCTCAGAAGGGAAAAAAAGTTCCCATGGACATTAGATCTTCTTAGAGGCATGATTTGAAAGACAAGTAAACGAGAATTAGAGGAGACTCAAGACCTTAGACTCTATAGCCTAAAATAGAACAACAATAATAACAATAACAAACCTAGTGTATTCCCATAAAATGGGGCCTGGGGAGGGTAAGATGTATGAAGACCATACCACTACCTCTGAAGAAGTAGAGAGGTTGTTTTTGATAGATCCCCGACTTAAGATAAAGGATAGTAACAATTAAAATATAAAAACAAGTAAGGAAAATATTTTAAATGCCTCGTAGCCTCTCCCTTATAAGTATGACGTGCTACACAACCATAATTAATCATGAAACAAGATTAAGAAAATTCAAAACAAGTCCATAACCGACAACCAATAACTAGCCAAACAATTGACTTACATTGCCTAATACCCACAGTAGTCCAAACAAAGACTCTACCAAAATTAAATATTAATAAAGTGTCGGGACATGCCCCCGACTATAGCCAAAAAAAGTTTAAACAATTTGAAACTTAAGACACCAAAAAATGAAACATAGACTTTCGATATATAGAAGTACACCACTTTAACATCTACTTATGAGATAATTCTGAAATCCTAATCACTAAGCAAGAGAAGTAGAAGTATGACCAGTTCCTACATTACGTCGGGATACAATGACCAAAGATGATTAGAGAGGTAAACGGTAGAATGTAACTCAGGGTTAAGAATAACCTAATATCATGATTAATAGTTCAAAATCATTCAAACCCAATGCACATAATCAAATGCATTTATATATATATATATATACTTCACATGCTGGTATTGGGAACAAAGCTTAACATGCACTTTAAAACTTTAGCCTGGATTATGTAGTTCAATCATCTTAACATGTACCTATGAGCTATTTGGGCTCCAGCTCTCACCACCTGGTCGAACCCCAGTGCGTACAGCCATACAAACCAGAGAATAGTCTTATATATATATATATATATATATATATATATACACGAGGGACTCGAACTCTCCTAATCATGAAATAATAATGAGGGGAACTAAAACCTCCTTGGTCATGTTGGCTGCCACATCAGCAATCGCAGTTTCTGGTATCAGACACTCAGACCTCTTCTTTTATGAATCAACTACACAACCCTCTTTTAAGCCCAACTTAAAACAATCATCACACATTTCTATTCATTGAACCATATTCCACATTAAGGCATAAATTTTTGGTATCGTCATACCAACTATACTTGCAAGGTAATAACAACATGACAAAATAATTACATCACTTGGGGAAATTCATAAATCCTTGGTTCAATTTTTCAAATTCCCATATTTCTCATAATTAAAACCAATTTCACAATATGGAGTTGGGGTCATAACCAATTCAAAAGTTACAAATTTTGGGAAAAATCATAATTTACTAGTTCATTCACCATACCCATGCACCCATAAGTCCAAAACCATAATTAAAGCATGAATAATCATATGTAAACCATAGGAAAACATTGTTCAACAACAAGAATTAAAAACCCTCAAACCTTATTTCAAAACCAACATCAATACCTTATGGACAATAATAATGAGGAAAGACTAACATGCCTGAAATTCCAAGTTTTATGGAAGGAATTCAACCTTTGAGCCCTTTGATGATCTACTTCTTAAGAAACCTAAGTATGGCCACTTGAAAGAATATGAAAGAGATTTTGAAGAGTTTAAGTACGTTAAGAATAAGAAATAACCCCCTTAACTACTTTATGGATGTGGGGTTTTAATTGGCTGAGGGGGAAATTATCCAAAATACCCTTAAATTAAAAGCTATAAATTTACTCATCTGTGACTACGGGTCACTATATGACTCATATAGACTTATAATGACTCATCACCCTAAGTCATAACAAAGATAATTCCAAGGATACCCACAAATTGTTGACCCTATGAATCAACCAGAACCACTCATCATGGGACCATTCAACTCTTAGGGTCTAATCGTGGTCAACACAGAACCCAATGCATAAGCACTAGATATCCTACAATTTTGCTCCCAAAACCTCATAACAAATCCTTACAACTTATAGTTATCCACCCGTACTTAGAGAAGAACATTGCCACTTAATTTTAGATTTGATTATGATTCTATCCCAATGACTCATCATGGATCTTTATGACTCGTGTCCCCAAGTCATACCTAGGATAGTAACTCAAACACCATTCAGTAGACACCTTATGACTAGGGTTACTTGACCTGTAAAGACACCCTACGAGTCGTAGCATGAGTTATAGTCAGGACAATGAGGATAAAATTTTAGAAAACTTTCAAGGACCAAAAACCTAGGTCATTAAAACCAATCTCTACCTGTAGGTATTTCTAGCATCTAATCAAAGAAAGGCATAGAAAAATGGTACTTTTGTGCCCAAGTGTTCAACATTCTATAGTCCATGCACACTCTTCATCCAGTAATCGGTCTCTAGGCACTATGTGTTCTTCTCATTTGGGACCATTATGATCCCACCTTTCTTAGGTATACATTAAATCAGACTCACCCACTTGCCGTCAGCAATGGGATAAACCACTCCTGCATGTAACCACTTTATGATTTCTTTCTTTACCACCTCTTAAATAGGTAGGTTCAAAAGATAATGGCGCTCGATGTTTGGCATATAATTTAATTCAAGCTAAGTTTTATGAGTATAAATCCTAAGTAGAATCCCCATAATATCTAGAATACTCCATTCGATGGCCCTCTTAAATTTTTACAAGACTGAAATCAATGCCTCAACCTATGTATCCATCATATCAGTAGAAACAAGGATTGATAAGGTATTGTTGGCCCCTAAAAATATTTATCACAAATGAGAGGGGTGGGTGTTCAATTCAAAAATGGGTGGCTCCTTAATAGGTGGTCAAGTTGGCGGAGTCGCTCTATTTTTCAAATCAAGATCTAACTTATTCAAAGCATAAGAGTAAGAACCTCTGCCATAGAGTTCTCTCACCATCTCATCATATTACTTGATACCATCATTGTCAAAGTTCATGATGACTACTGCTAGTGCCTCAACCCCAAATCTTTCCTCAATAGGTACAGTGAATATATCAACATCAATAATCTCTATCATAGACACCACCCGCATATCTTTTGAATCGCATCGACTGATGCATATTAAACATAACTTATTTATTATTGAGACAAAATATCATCGACCCCATCTTTATGTCAACCAATGCCCTACCCTTAGCCAGGAAGGAACTTTCCAATATAATAGAAACATCAAAATCCACCTAATAATTGAGAATCACAAAATCAACTAGGAATATGGAGAAATCCACCTTCACTAACACATCACAAAAACTACCAATCAGTTTATTCATAGTACGGTCGACCGTCAATAGTCTCATGGATGTTGGTTTAGGTCACCCCAACCCCAACTACTTCTACACAGCCAATGACACCAGATTTATACTAGCTCTTAAATCACATAAAGTTTGAGAAAATTTAAAGGACCCAATAGCATATGGAATAATAAATACTCCGAGGTCCTCCTTCATCTCTACCAAAGATTGGGAAGCAGTAGCACTACATTTTTGCATATTATAGCAGGATCAAAAGTCACCATCCATTTCTTAGTAACCAAATCCTTCATGAAATTTTCATAGCTAGGCATCTTCTCCGATGCTTCCATAAGAGAAATATGGATAGAAAGTTTCTTCAATATTGATACGAACTTTTGATAGTTCTCTTCCTCTTATTTCTTCTTCAACCTCTAAGGAAAAGGTGGGAGAGGTCATGGAATGATTTTCAATACAGGCTCGACTTTCTTCTTCATTTATTTATCAATAATCATCGATTTTTTTGATAACTAACCACTAGTCACCAATTTGTTAGATTTTACTTCGGTTGCCTTATTAATATCAACAACATCATCCCTTACCTCTTTAATTACAAGCATAGGGAGATCAATTATTTCCTTTCTATTTCAAGTGGTATTGGATAAGCATTGATTTTCATTCTTCAAAATCAGCATATTATTTCTTGGAAGAGTGACCAATTAATGTTGACTCAAAGTAGCCGACATCTGACCAAACTATTTTTCAAGCTGCTTAATTGCGGTAGCAAGTGACACAACTTTCTAGCCCAGTATTAAAATATTGCCTTAGTCTCCTTAAGTCAACTCTCTTGATTCTCTTAACCTTTAACCATCTTAATAAGAAATGTTTTCATCCTTGAATTAGTATCATGGTTCCCCGCTGGAACATATGCATTACTCTTCTTCTTATAGTCATCCTTTCATCTCTAGTCACCATCTCTCTCTACTTTAATCCCTATATTTATCCCCCATAATAGTTCTTATATTGATTTTCTTGCCTCGAGTTCTAAATGTCTTGATTAGGCCCTTGGTCCTTAGCTTGAAAGCTCACCATCTCTCTGTCCAGGTACTTTATTCTTCCTTGAGATCTAGATTATACAATCGAGGAGCGTTACCTTGCGTGCCTAAAAATTCACCTTTTCTGAACTCAAAGTTTCAAATTGCTTAGTCAGTAACATAATCTCCATTCTTAGTTATGCAACCTCTTGAGCCACTGAATCATTTATAACTCTCTACCTACTAGAAGCACTAATGGCATAAGTACCAACGCCTTTTTATTTCTTCCAAGTATGCCACCCTCAGTTGGTAATGAAGACTCGTTCTAAGATTTTTTAAGCTAACTCCCAATGTAGGCTCATAAAAGATACAGTAGTAATAGTATCTGCAACAAATTTGGTGTTGTCATTAACGGCTCTATAGAATATCTCAAGTCAATTCCTCCCTAAAATCCTATGATTGGGCACCATCATCAACTTCTTCTTGAACTTCAACCATGCCATGTACAATGGTTATAAATAAAATTACCTAAAATTATAAATATCATTCTTCAACTATAGCATCCTAGAAGACGAAAAGAATTGGTCCAAGAACTATTTTTGTAGTTAGTTCCAATTAGTGATGGACCCATGATGTAGTTCCCCTAACCATAGTATCGCTTCACTAGTCAAAGAGAATGGGAAGAACCTTAATATCAAAGCTTCCTAACTCACCCCTAGGTAAATTATACAAAGTAAATATCCCAACAAAATTCATGTTGTGCATATTGGCATCATTATTAGCATACCAGCAAACACATCCTTCAGATTAAGTAGCTAAATCATAGCACTTGTAATGTCAAAATTCACTCCTTGGGGTAATTCAGGAGAAATGATAGCTCCTATCTCGGTAGGCATACCCTAAGTATTCTTCTAGATCATCATATACTAGCAAGTACTTAAAGGATGGGGTGCTTGAGCGCTTTCTCTTAGATCTGTTAAGCTCTACTTCTTGCATCATTCTGGCTTCTACACAATAGGGCAACCTTCTTCCACTCTTTAACTAATAATCAAGAGGTGGTTTCCTCCATTATCTCTGGAACACTATACAGAAGTGATGGATTCAAAGAAAGAGGACCATCTCAAGGCTTCTCATGATGAGCATTATGATCATGTTTTGACATCCTATAATTTTATCATAGGGCTCTTTCAAGCTCTAGATTAGGTGGGATCAAGGAATTTCCTTGAATCCTAGTAATGGTATACACTGACATACACCACATGAACAACCAAAAATTAAAAACCAATGACTTTAATAAACTATGTCAATTAAGCAAAAAATGTATTCCTCGACAAAAACACCAAAATTTGATGTTGACTAAATTATTCCCTCCAAGAAAGTACAATGTGGTCACTGTCAAACAAGAACACAAACAAAGGTTGGGGTTGAACCCACGGTGAATAGGCCGAATTTCTCTTACGAACTTGTTGAAGTAGCTAAAAAGTAAAGAAAAGTAAATGGGATTTTGTAGAAATAGTAAAGTAGTAACAAGTCTTGATTGCCTTAGGTTGAAATCAATATGAGATGAATACTAGGAATGTGTTCCCCCTAACTTTCTAACTTCGTAGAATTATCATGATTTGTGAAACTATTATGATGCCTTGTATGTAGAATCTGATAAGATATGTATTACCAACCATCCTATGAACGCCTTTGATAAATTTTACTCTTCACCTTGTGAGTCTCAAAGTGTCGCCTTACTAACCTTTATCTTGGATACTAGATTAACTATCTCCTTTTAAGTATCAAATTAATTAGACGGGGGTTGGTAGCCTCAAATTACTATTCCTATCTTCTTTTCCTAATCTAAACCTCACCGGTGAATATGATCTCGAATACAGACAGGTTCTTAATTTCTCCAGCCATTAAGAAAGCAATAAAATTGACAAAGATCACAATACATACATAAACACTGATCACGAATAATTTAGCACTTCTTCTACTTTGTTATTCATCTAGGGTTACCACAACCCTAGTTAGCTGATTTAGCTGCTCATATTTGTAAGAAAATCTATTGAATTCAAGAATAAAAGCATATGAATAATCTTACAATAATTTAAGAGTAAAATTCAAAATCTCAAATTAATAATCAACCATAAAAACCAAGAATAAAGAATTTCAAGATCAAAAGTTGAATCTTAGAATGAATTTAGTGTTGTGAATGTAAAGAGTGTATAAATTAATGCAAAAACATAAGAAGAGTATTTATAGAATACATCATAAACCTAAAAATCTTAACCAAAACAAATAAGTAAAACTGCGTCGATAACCACTTACGGACCCACTTACGGGTCGTAAGTGGTACTTACGTACCCCTAGGCAGGTTGTAAGTGTCAGATAATCTAGCATGCTGCAGAACACCAACTACAATGGCACTTGTGGGGGTGTAAGTGGTAATTACGCTGCGTAAGTGACCCTCCATCAATATCAGAACAAACTTTAGACTTCAGAACTCAGATCATTTTTCTTCTGATATTTACAAGGCCACTTACGGTGGTCATAAGTGTCACTTATAGACCATAAGTGGGGTCCTATTCACGCTTAAAATCTTTATCTTCTTTTCAGCTCCAGAACCTATTTTCCTACAATGCAAATATAAAAACAAATCATATTTACAAAAAGACCAAAGTACATGCATATTTTCTGATTTTAAACATTAAAAGTATCATGAAACCATTTCATATCATACACTCTTAATGCAGACCCTTCCTATTTTAAGTTCCCAAAACATCTCAAAACGTGATCAATAAATTCTGAAACTCATACTAATTATCCCATTACAATTTATTAGCATAACTCCGCTAAAAATCACCATTAACATACTTAAGCTCAAAAAATAATAGAATTTTAATGCATTAAGCCATCATATGTAACATTAATTATGTATCTCTTTTAATATTATGTATCTGAAAAATAAAAAAAATGAATTTTATGAAATTTTGAAATAGTTGGAATAGAGTGTAATTATGCATAAACTAGTCCAGATTTATGTAAAATATCCCCCCCTCCCCCCAAAAAAGGAATGATGCAACTAATGTATTTTTTGTTTCAATTATTATTTTTTCAAAGAAGCAATGTTGAATTTTTTTTTTATTTATGAAATATTATTAGAATATCATATGATGAATTAGGTGAAAATTATCTTGTATATAATTCTTCGATTGTTTATTGCAAGTTATATCAATACTTTTTCATAATTATTGAATTGAAGAAATAATTGAAAGTTATAGCAATTTTAAAAAAATTAACTTTTAAATTTTAAAAATTATTTTTTCATAATTATTAGTCAAGCTATCTCCCAATTTTTAGTCTTTAGTATCTATATCTCCTCATCAACTCTTTTGTTAATTATGGTAGGAATAATTGTTGGCTTCAATAATTATATTTATTTATATTTTATTTAAACTTAATCAATTAAGCTACAAAATTTGTTCTAAAATTAAAGAGTAAGATTTGATAAAGATATTTTCTATATTGATACACATTTTTTGACTTTTCAGTAAAATATTTTTTTTACTTTTTTAATGTTTACATGATTCTCCATATTTACTTTATTAATAAAAGATTTTGTTCACCATTAATATACTCTCTTTTCCTTAAATTATTTCTTTCCCTTCTTTTTTTTATTGAAACTTTCTATCTTTTGCATATGAACTTGAGTTTCTCTTCATCTAATATTGCTTTGGGTAACAATCGGCTCAATGTAGAATTGTTTTTTATTTTATTTTTTTTGTTTGAATCATATCTATTTATCTTCATTATTATTAATCTGTTTCAGTTCTTAAAAATTAAGTTATGTATTCTTCCATGTAATGTATAGTTAACTTGAAACTTAGTCAACTAATGGTATTAATCTTTTTCAGATTTTAAAAATTAAATTTATGTGTTTTTAAAATTTATAAATTATGTTTTATCATTAAAATCCGTATCACGATTTTATTGTTTTGTGAATGTCTTTTAGTTTATATCATGGTCGCTATCATTGATGTTTATATCATTGGGTATTTTATATTGAAAACATCTTATTAAGTTGACGTTCATTACAGCATACGTTTTGTTACTCTAATATATTATTCGCCACATTAATAAATTTGTTTATAGGATTCATAAAATTCATTTCATACAAATGTGACGTATACAAAACGTCATCGATACCAATTTTAATATCAATTTTATACATTGAGAACTCAAAAAAAATAATACTCAAGTATGAAATGAGTATATAAGTTGACTTCAACAAAATTTATTCAACTAATTCATGGATATCGTATTATGTATCATTTTCATACACAAAAACCAGTTATAAGATTACATCATTTGTATGTAGAATCTTATACACCAACTTCGTAAATTGAGACGCCCAAAATATATCTATCCTCAACTAATTTTCAATTGGATCTATTAACGTTTTATATTTTATAGTTGCATCATACATTATTCCTTTTACACCAAATTCTTTTGATCTCCCTATTGAAACAATGAATATAATGTCATATTTGTTTATGGAATGTAATATGAAGGAATGACCACAATTAAAAATCAATAATGAACATAATTAATAATAAATAATCATACACTATTTTATTAAAGAACTATTTTTTGTGACTTTGCAGCACATATTTGTTGGGAAAGACAGGAGCACTATGAAAGAGCCCGATAAGGTAGCAGCGAAAGAATACCCAAGTCTAAACTTTATCTTCCAATTTGAATTAAGAAGAGACAAGAAAACCAATAAGAATGTAGTAATATGACAGAAAATGAATTACCACGCAAATACGATAGGGCAAGAATAAAGGCAATGATACAAGACACCAAATTTACGTGAAAAACCCTTCAGTGTGAAGAGTAAAAAACTATGAGACCAAACTTACACTATAATCACCAAATAGTTACAATATTATTCTCCAAAATTTCCACAAAATAAGTGCCAAACAACAATAAACAATACATAAACCATGCACCAAACACTAGAGAAATAAAGGAGTAAAGCACAAAAAATCTAGCTACTGTTTGGGAATAAATAATAGAAGCTACAGGCCACTAAATCAAGATCCATTAGTTCCTAATGAAAGATTGAGATGAGAGGAACACGCATTACAAAAATTAACTCATCGGACGAGAAATGAAGTGGGAATCACAATTTGAAGTTGACCGTAGTGGCTGAAATTTAGGTGCAAAAATCAACTTTTTTTGTCTCTCTTTGGCTGCTGAAAACTCTCTTTTTGTGTTGGTGAATAAGACCTAAAAAGATCAATATATATGCCCCATAGTAATGGGCCTATGGGCAAAAGTGTGTTGGTCCAAATTGGGCTTCATTTATCTATATAGGAAGGGAAAAAGACCTAATAACCCAACAATTCTCCCCCTCCCAACAATGTGGAGGAGACCGCCATCCTGGTGAATATATAACAATCTTCAAAATTCCCTCTTGGAAAAGCTTTAGTCATTATGTTGGAACCATTATCATCCGTATGAATCTTCTCAAGTTCAAGCAATTTAGAATTCAACACATCCCTAATCTAATGGTATCTCACATCAATGTATTTAGACCGACCATGAAATATAGAATTCTTGCCAAGATGTATGGCACTTTGACTGTCGCAATGAAGCACATACCTCTCTTGAGCACAACCAAGTTTCCCCAAAAATCTCTTTATCCAAAGCAATTCTTTACAAGTTTCAACAACAGCAATAAGCTTAGCTTCTATAGTAGGTAGAGTAACACATTTTTGCAACCAAGATTGCCAAGACACAGCTCCCCTGCAAAAGTAACCAAATACCCTAAAGTAGACTTGTGAGTATCAACATGACCGGCCATATGTGAATCAGCATAACCACAAAGAATAGACTTCTCTGTACCAAAACACAAACTCAGACTAGAAGTTCCACAAAGATATCTCATAATCCACTTCACAGCATTCCACTATTCTCTTCCCGAATTAGAAAGAAAATGACTAACAACACCAACAACATGATAAATATTCGGTCATGTGCAAACCATTGCATACATCAAACTACCAACAGATGAAGCATAAGGAACTTTCTTCATATCTTTCTTCTGATCATCACTGGAAGGACACTGCTTTGTGTTCAACATGAAGTGCATAGCTAAAGATGTACTGACAACCTTATCCTTGTCCATGTTAAACCTTTGAAGTACTTTCTAAACGTACTTCTATAGTGATAACCACGACTTCTTGGCCTTTCTGTCATAGAAAATCTACTTGCCAAGATCTGCTTTGTTGGTCCTAAGTTTTTTATAGAAAAAGACTTACTCAACTCTTGCTTCAACTTTTGAATCCTGCAAGCATTATGACCAACAACAAGTATTTCATCAATATAAAGTAACACAATAATAAAGTCACCATCTGAGAATTTTTGCACAAAAATACAATGGTCTGAAGTAGTCTTCTTGAAGCCCTACTGACGTATAAAGGTACCAAACTTCCTGTACCACTGCCTAGGAGCTTATTTCAAACCATACAAGCTCTTCTTCAATTTGCAAACATAATTCTATTTTCTCTTGACTTCAAAACCTTTGGGTTGCTCCATATAAATTTCTTCATCTAAGTTATTATAGAGAAAAGCAGTTTTAATATCCATTTGTTCAACCTCTAAATTTAGACTTGCAGCTAAGCCTAGAACCACACGAATAGATTACATCTTCATAACTGGAGAGAATATCTCATCAAAATTAACTCCCTTTTTCTGGTTAAATCCCTTCACAACCAATCTAACCTTGCATTGTGGAACTGGGTTACCATCTTCATGCTTTCCCCAAAACCCCCCTATTTTTTAAATCTTTTCTGTCTTTAGGCAGCTTAACCAAATCAAAGGTATAATTATCATGCAAAGATTTAATTTCATCTTCCATAGCATCAAACCACTTTTCTTTTTCTTCACTTTCTATGGCCTCATCAAGACTCTCAGGTTCTCCCCCATCAGTTAAGAGTACATACTCATTAGGAGAATAACAAGATGAAGTTATTCTCCCTCTAGTAGAATGTCTAAGAGAACTCTCTAGAACATTAACAACTGGTTGTTGATCAACTTTCACTAGAGCATCAACAACATCATATTGGTTATTCTGAACATGATCATCATCTTCATTATCAACTTGATTTTCATCATCATGAATACTTTCTTTAGGAGTAGTATTCAAAGCAACTGGATCAACATCAACTAGACTTTCACTACTCTGAGAATCAACCTTCTCAGCTTTGTCAAAATCTTCAATTTGTTGGTCTTCAAAGAACATAACATCATGGCTTCTAACAACTTTCTTCCCAACTGTATCATAGAAATGATAGCCAAATTTACCTTGACCATAACTAATGAAGATACACTGCCTAGTTTTAACATCCAACTTTGACCTTTCATTCTTAGGAACATACTCAAAGGTTTTACACCTAAAAATTCTAAGATGATCATAAGAAACATTATTACTAGACCAAACTCTATTAGGGACATCACTATTCAAAACAATAGTAGGAGATAAATTACTAACATAAACAGTAATATTAAGTTCTTCTGCCTAAAAGAAATCTGGTAGTTAGCATCTAAAAGCATACATCTAACCCTCTCAACTAGAGTTTTGTTCATCATCTCTGCTAAACCATTCAATTGAGGAGTTTTTAGACAAGTTTTCTGATGCCGAATCTAAAATATCTATCAAAAAGACCAATATACTCTCCACTATTATCTGAACAGATGAATTTCAATTTCTTCCCTATCTGTCTCTCAACCGAGGCCTGAATATATTTGAACACATCAAGTACTTGATCCTTGGACTTTAAAGAAAATACCCATAGTTTGAGAGAATAATCATCAATAAAAGTCACAAAGTAAAGTGCACCACCATGAAACCTTACTTTAAAAGGACCACACAAATCAGAAAGCACCAACTCTAGCAAATCAAGCTTTCTTAAATGTGGATGACTCTGAAAAGAAATTTTTTTCTGTTTACCGGCTAAGCAATGAACATTCTTCTTCAACTTTGCTTGTTTCACTCCAAAAAGCAAATTTTTCTTAGCCAAACTATCAATCCCCTTCTCACTTATATGACTCAATCTTCTATGCCACAATTCTGATGAAGTATCATTCTTCACCAAGTTTATAAAGCCTCTAGAATTAGAGCCCTGAAATAAATACAAGTTAAACAACTTGTCACCTTGAGCCACAATCATCGAACCTCTAGTAAGCTTCCACTGGCCAACACCAAGGCTGTTAACATAACTCTCATCATCAAGGTTCACTATAGAAATCAAATTCAAGAAAACATAAGGAGAATGCTTGACATTATTGAGAACTAATTTGGAACCATTGTTACTTTCCAAACATATAGTGCCAATGCCAAGTTCTTTAACTTCATCATTATCGACCATTTTCAACATTCCAAAATTAACTGGAGTATAAGAAGAAAATAATTTCTTTTTGGCGTAACATGAGAAGTAGCACCAGAATCCACAAACCAGCTAGACTCATCACGAACAAAATTAATGGCATTCTCACCACAAGCAACAAGAAGATCATCATTAGCAACAACTGTAACATGATTTTAATTATCTCCTTCGATCTTTTACTGTCTCTTATCTCTCTTAGGCTTGTTATAATATTTTATGATATGCCCTTTTTTTGTTGCAGTAGTCACATGTAACATTCTTCAATTTAGACCTCGACTTGCTTCTAGTTTTATCTCTATCATTCGGACCTCTGGACTTATTTCTCCCCCTCTCTTCAGTAACTAAAATATCAGAGTGTAAAGATGAAAAAAATGAGGCCTGAGATCTTCTTCTCATATCTTCATTCAAGACACCACTCTTAATATATTCCATAGTTACAATACCACCAAAAGCAAAATTAGTCAAAGAAACTAGAAGATTCTCCCAAAAGTCTAGCAGAGTGTTAAGAAGCCAAAGTCTCTGAATTTCTTCATCGAACTTTACACCCATTCCAGAAAACTGGTCAACGACACCCTAAAAATTATTTATATGATCAAAAATAAGGTTTCCCTATTTATACCTGATATTCATCAATTGCTTAAGTAGGAACAACTTGTTATTGCCAGTCTTCGAACCATAAAGTGTGTCGACCTTGTCCCACAAATTTCTGGCATGTGTCTCATTCACAATATGATTTCTAACATTATTTTCAAACCATTGTCTGATATAACAATAAGCTTGTAAGTGATTAAATTCCTAATCCTCATCTATCATGGATTGAGATTTAGTAGACGCAAATATAGGTAGATGCATTTTCTTGACAAATAGAAGATCTCTCATCTTGCCCTTTTAAGTATGACAGTTACTACCATTCAAACACACCATATTGATCATATTTTCCTCTATAATTTAAATCAACAATTAATAACAACCAACTCTATGATACTACTTTGTTGGGAAAGACAGGGGCACTATAAAAGAGCCCGACAGGGTAGCAGTGGAAGAATACCCAAGTCTAAATTTTCTCTTCAAAGTTAAACTAAGAGGATACAAGTAAACCAAGAAAGATAAAGTAATATATTAGAAAATAAATTACCACACAAATGAGATAGGGCAAGAATAAAGGCAATCATACAAGACACCAAATTTACGTGAAAAACCCTTCGGTGTGAAGAGTTAAAATCCACAAGATAAAACCTCCAGTATAATCACCAAATAGTTAAAATATTGTTCTAAAAAATATCCACAAAACAAGTACCAAACAACAAGAAACAATACATAAAACACAACACCAAACCCTAGAGAAAGCAAAGGAGTGAAAGCACAAAAAATATAGCTACTATTTAGGAATCAATAACAGGAGCTGCAGGCCACCAAATCAATCTTGTGATATCCCATCTCCCTCCGTGATCTATCATGATTGAATGCAAATTATCACAATCTATATTGTATGACACATTTTCTTAGTTTGGAAATACAAGAATTTGATTTTCACATAAAATTATGACCTAAAATCTCTCCTAAAACAAAATTTTTTATGGAATATTATGATTGAAAAACTATATAATTTTGTAAAAAATTAAACAAAAATTATTGAAAAAGATGAAACAGAAGGTTAAATAGAGATTTTGGGGGTGATTTATATTGATTATTAATTTTTATCTATTTTTAAAAAAAGAATATTTAATTATTTTTATATAAAATCTATGGTCATCTAATACTACAAGATTAGAGGAACCCTCTTCTCCATATAGGGTTAACCATTGATTTTTCTCCAGCGAACAATTTTTTCTCCGGCGAAATTCAATTTCCACAACTGATAAATCTATTTTCCTTTTCTCCACCATCTCAATCTCTTACCACCATTTCACCATTCACCACCATCTTTTTCGGTGAGATTGATCAACCCATCCTCGAAAAATAAGCTTTCGTCGACATTTGGAACCCATCCTCAGTAAAGACCAAGAACCCATTAGTTTTGGACAGGGGAACATATAGCCAAGAGGCAACTACTCCTTTCGATGATTTTTTGGCGACCCCACCAGTTTTTTTAGCAAAGCTGTGTCAGTTTCCAGTGAAATTGATTATTTCTTTCTCACACCGCCAAACACAACTCTTTACTCTTTTCTTCCTAACCCTTTCCGAGTAATACTAGTCCAGATCGAGCACCTCTCCTTATGTGGTGGCATCAAGATTCCAGCGATCAGTACACTCTCTGATGATAGTGCATTTTTCAGTAAAAAATAATAGGGAAGTGGTACCAGCGGTAGGGGAAAAGCGAATACATTAGATTTTGACGACCAATTTCTCTACCAATTTTCCAAAATCCGATAAAAAATCAATAAAACATCCCCACTCCATCTTCTTCAAAGAACAGGTGCACTCATTTTTCTCTTCTATAGTTTATTTTCTGCTAGTTTATTTAGCCTCGGTTTTTCATCTCTTTTTCTATCTTGATTTCTTGTTTGGTTTTCTTAATTGTTCTTGTGGGATTAATGTAGGTAGTGTAGTATTTTTTGTGGTTTGTGAGTATCAACTCTGTCGGTTGGTTTTGCTTGCATACTTATTGGTTTTTAGCCGTTGCTTGTTGTGTTCTTCATCTTCATTGTTTTTTTTCTCCTATCATATCCTTTTGAGTGTTGGCTGCGGTGCTAGATGGTGAACTAAGTTCATGTCATAGGGTTTAGTTGTGGTTAGATTTAGAGTGAGTTAGGGCCGATTTTAGGTTCAAGTCGAGAGCAAGGGGTAGTAGGGCTAGATAGGATAAGGGTGCTTCTAGGTTGAGTGTTGGGTCAGGAATGTAAAATGCTTTCAAGTAAGTCAATAGAGCTTGTGAAGATTCTTAAAAAGTGGAGGGTTAATATATCTTGTGTCCAGGAAATTAAATGGGTAGGCACTAAGGTGATGGATGTGGATAGATATAAGTGATGGTACTCGGGTAGCATGAAACATAAGAATGACGTAGGTATCTTAGTAGCTAATAAACTTAGAGAGCAAGTGGTAGAGGTCAAGAGAGTTAATGATAGGTCGATGTCTATTAAGTTGGTCATTGGAGGGTCTACGATGAACGTCATTAGTGTATATGTTCTGTAAGTAAGTTTGGACGAGGAGGATAAGAAAGGCTTTTAGGAGGTTTTGGATAAGGTGGTGAGGGATTCCCTAAGCACTGAGAAGCTTTTTATAGGAGGAGATTTCAGTAGGAAAATTGGGTCTTTGTTGAGAGGTTATAATGATATGCATGGTGGTTTTAGTTTTGGGGAGAGGAATTAAGGTGGAGCTTTTCTTTTGGATTTTTCTAGGGCTTTTGGGTTACAGATAGCGAATACAAGCTTTCCGATGAAGGAGGAGCAACTTATTTCTTTTCGTAGTTTAGTAGCCAAGACTCAGATTGACTTTTTGATCCTTAAAAATGGGGATAGAGTGCTATGTAAAGACTGTAAAGTCATACCTAGCGAGAATCTTTCAACTCAACATAGGTTGCTCGTGATGGACTTAGTAATCAATAAGGGTAAAAGAAAGAGAAGTGTGGAGGCTCGACCAGGATTAAGTGGGGTATCTTTACTTTGGATAGTGTTTTGGAGATGGGGAAAAAGTTAAAGAGTAAGGGGGCTTGGTAGAGTAAAGGGGTGTGGATAATATGTGGGAGACTACTGCCAGTTGCATTTGGGAGATATCTAGAGAGGTGTTGGGTGTCTCGAGAGGACGATCTAGTAAGCATTGAGGAGACTGGTTATGGAACAAAGAGGTTAAGAGGAAGGTAAAGTCTAAGAAGGTGTCTTATAGTAAGTTGGTTAAGAGAAAGGATGAGGAGGAGAGACAAATGAATAAGGAAGATTATAAGGTAGCTAGAAGAGAGGCTAAGTTACCGGTTATAGTAGCTAAGATAGTAGCTTTTCACATCTTGTATGTGGTTTTAGAGAAGAAAGGTGGGGATAAGAAGTTGTATAGGCTCACCAAGGTCAGGGAGTAGAGGGCTCGTGACCTTGACCAAGTAAAGTGCATCAAGATAAAGGATGTTACAGTGTTGGTTGTGGATGCCCTCATTAGGAAGAGGGGCAGTCCTATTTTTATAAATTCTTGAATGGCGAGGAGGACATGAAACCTAAGAGGGGCAGTCCTATTTTTATAAATTCTTGAACGGCGAGGAGGACAAAGGTTTTATGTTGGGAGAGTTGAAAAAGTCTGAGATATGTCTCGATTATGGTTATTATAGGATTATTAAGGTTGAGGAGTTCAAGGGGCTATTTGCAGGATTCATCAGGATAGGGCGATGGGGCCAGATAAGATCCCAGTGGATTTTTGGAAAAATATTAGCGAGGTTGGTTTGGAGTAGTTGACAAGGTTATTTAACATTATTTTTAGAGCGATGAAGATGCCTGAAGCATGGAGGTGGATTACAATGATTCCATTATATAAGAAAAAAGGAAACATCCAGAGTTGCAACAACTATAGAGGGATTAAGTTTTTGAATCATACTATGAAGGTTTGGGAAATGGTGTAAAGTTGAGACTGAGAAGGATCATGACTATCTCTGAGAATTAGTTCAATTTCATGCCAGGTCACTTGACTACTAAGGCCATTCACCTTGTGAGGAGATTAGTGGAGCATTTTTGGGAGACAAAGAAGGACTTGCATATGGTTTTTATTAATCTTGAGAAGGCATATAATAGAGTTCCCAGAGAGATTCTGTGGAGGTTCTTGGAGGATAGAGGGGTGCCTGTGGTGTACGTTAGGTTGATTCAGTACACGTATGAGGGTGCAAAGAATCATGTGAGGACGGTAGGTGGAGATTCACAGCATTTTTTGACTTTGATAGGGTTTCACCAAGGTTCAACTCTTAGCCCTTTTTAATTTACCTTGGTGATGGATGTTTTGACATGACATATTCATGGGGATTGCCTTGGTGTATGTTATTTATTGATGATGTGGTATTGATTAACGAGACTCGTAGTGGAGTAAATGATAAGTTGGAGATTTAGAGAAATACCCTTGAGTCTAAAGGACTTCGTTTGAGCAGGACCAAGAGGGAGTACTTGGAGTGTAAGTTTAGAGATATGTCATAGGAGGCAGACTTGAATATAAAGCTGGACTCTCAGGACATTTAGAAGAAAGGGAGTTTTAAGTATCTGGGGTCTATGATTCAAGGAAATGGAAGATTGACGAGGACATCACGCATTGTATTGGGGCAGAGTGGTTGAAATGGAGGCTCACTTCTTGAATTTTACGTGATAAGAAGGTGCCCTCAAATCTTAAAGGTAAGTCCTACAGAGTGGCAGTCCGACCGGCTATGTTGTATGGGGCGGAGTGTTGGCCAGTTAACAACTCCATATCCAAAAGTTAAAGGTGGCGGAGATGAGGATGTTGTGATGGATGTGTGGTTATACAAGAAAAGATATGGTGAGGAATGAGACTATTTGGGAGAAGGTGGGAGTGGCTTCGGTGGAGGATAATATACGAGAAGTGAGATTATGTTGGTTCGAGAAAGTAAAGAGAAAGGGTTCTGATGCTCTAGTACGGAGGTATGAGACACTATCTATGGATGATACTGGGCGGGATAGAGGTAGGCCGAAGAAATATCGGAGGGAGGTGATTAGGTATGATATGGATTAGTTATAGCTTACGAAGGACATAACCCTTCATAGGAAGGTGTGGAGGATCCAGATTAGGGTAGAGGGTTAGTGGGTTGGAGTGCATCGGTTACAGCAAAGGCATTCTTTATTTGTGTCTGAAGTTTCTTGTTCGTGGGTTGAGTGTTGTATATGGTTTCAGATATATAGTTTTTAGTAGTATATTGTGGATCTAGTATTATCTTGTGGCTAACGTTGTTAGTTTATTTTACATGTACAAGTTTATATTTATTTGTGTTTTGTGTTTTCTATACTGTTATTGGTTCTAAGCCGGGGATCAATCGAAAACAGCTTCTCTACTTCACCTGCAGTAGTGGTATGGTCTACGTATACTCTACCCTCTCCAGACTCCACTCGATGGGAATACACTGGGTATGTTATTGTTGTTGTTGTTGTTGTTGTATATAAATCTTTTTTCCTTATTTGATTGATTTTTATTTTATTATTTAAAGAAAACAAAAATTCATTTTATGTATTTTTTTAATAAAAATTGCAAAAATGATATCATATCATAGCTATTTAAAATCCCCCTCTTTTAAATAATTAACATAAATTTCTGATTTTACATTAAAACTCCAATACATTACTAAAGAATGTGATATATCTGGTAAAATTAAGTGATGTATATAGAAGAATGTGATGTATCCATGTAAAGGTAAGTGATGTATCTAGAAGAATATGATGTATCCCTGTGAAATATGATGTATTCGTGTAAAATTAAGTGTTGTATCCCTATAAAATTAAATGATGTATCCAGAAATATGTAATGTATTTGTATAGTCAAAACCAAGATTTTTTTAGTAATTTTTACAAAAAATTTTAAAAAAAACAATTAACCATAAGAAATTTGAAATTTATGTAACTTTTACTAAATTTTTCTTGGGTTTGATGTAAAGTTACAAGAGCACTTGCCTACAAAATGTGGAGGAGGTGTGAAACAAAAGTTCAAGGGGGGCCCACCTTGGCCCAAAATAATTGCTGCATAGAAGGCTTGAATTCACAACCTCTCATACTCAAGTAGTAGTCTTTACATTATTCGCTTGGTGAACGATTGATGGTGTATGTAAATTCAGAATCTTTACGCTCTCAGCAAAATCAAATATTTTCCACATATATATTTCTAAAATGATTTAATATTTTATGCTAACACCATGTACAGAAGGAATTAGCGGTACACTTGGTTGAAAGTTATCTATCTTGAACATATTTTCCCCTTTTTTTAACAGGACGACTATGATCTAAAAATCTAAAATCTGTGGCAATAAAAATCGAGCAATATATTTAACTTTTGTAAGTTTATAAGTGTTTGGTTGGATTCCACAAAATCTTAAAGAATCACTGGTTAGTTGTCATTATCATATTAGTCGAGACTTGATAGAGTTTAACGTGCTTGACATTCTTTGCTCCCTTTGATTAAAACTTTTCTTCTAAAGAATATTATATATGCAAAACTATCATATGTGTTATGTATTTCTAACAAACTTCCAACTTGATATTTTATCTATGTCAATCATTTCAAATTGCCACATAACTGAAAAAGAAAAAGGAGTCAAAATTTATCCTGGCATTTTGTATCTCGTCATCCATGTAACCTAATCTTATTTTGATTTCAACATATATATGGCAAGCACCCATCACATGCAACTACCAGAGGTTATTTTTGTGAAAGATGAGACAAAGTTAAATGAATTTTGTATAAAAAAAATAAAGAATAATAACTATTTGAATAATCATAAAGTTGGATGATTATCCACAAAATTTAATCTTCTATCTTCTTCTTATTTTTCGATTCCATAAAGGCCTATTCAAAAGTGAAAAGATCTTTTACATCCCATCAGAATCATCGTTTGTGTTATATCAATTACTGCTTGTTAGCCCCATATTTATATAGTATTTTTAATAACGACAAATCAATAAATAAATATACGCAAAATACACTAAAGATATGGTCACATCAAGGAAGACCTTCCAGGATCAACATATGGAGGAGTATCTCGGGTGATTCCCACTTACAAAGAAGTCGACCCCTACCTACAAGTACGAGGAATAGGTGCTGGTTTTGGAATCACATCAATCAAAGATCTTATTAAATCCTAAAATAAAGGGAAGGTGATTAACAATCAATCACACCCTCTACATGTATATATATGATATGGATATATATGGTGGTGATCTTATGTTCGAGAAAATAAGGCTACACCACACGCACGAACATATCTGATATGGATGTATCATATGGTGCAATTTCTCAATTAAGGAATCAATTCAAATCCTTGATTGAGAAGAAATCCTTGGGTTTTCCTTAAAGTACAAAGAAGTCGAATCAGTTGAAGGACATAAAAGAAAAGATTAAAGACCAGAGATATGACACAACTTCAGAGGAAATTCTTATTGTGTCTCAATAAAGTTTTGTACCTTTTTCGTATACAATAGTTAAAAAAGACAAAGATCGAGTCAACTTAGTCATATCAGTTGATGCTGTCACAAGATCTGAATAACAAAATAAGATTCAGAACTTGTCCACTATACTTGTACTCCGAATCTACTTTAAAAGCTCTAAGGAAACTTTGTAACCCAATGGGACTAGAATTAGGCACCACATCGGTGTTTCGAACCAGGAAAAATAAATGTGTTATTCTCTTACTTATCTATTTATTTATTGAAGCTTTTAAGTTTAATCTATTTTGTTCAGTCTATATACTTGTAAGCTGATGTGCGATGGATTTATAGAACTTTTGACACTTAAAACAATGAAAATATGCAAGTTACTTAGGCTGTTTTGTTAGATATGATATGTTTTTGTTATATTTTTATAGGAAATCAAGTTTTGGGACTATTCTAGAAGAAAGGAGTGAAAGTTGATGTTTCTAGCCATAGAAGCGGGAACCAACAACCCATATGTGCTACCTACGGTCCATAGGTTCCAAAGTAGGTGTTAGAAACTGGAAGTCCAGAGGCTCAAAAGTGTAGGAAAAAAACTTTGTCATTTATGAAGAGGCACCTGGTCATTTATGATAGAAAAAACACTAGTGAAACCTATCAAATTCTTTGTAATGCCCTGATTTCATGGCATATCAAGAAAAAAACTTCAATTGCTTTATCAACTATTGAATCTAAATACATAGCTATTGGAATTTGAGGTACTCAAATTTTATGGATTATGCATCAGTTACTTGATTTTAATTTATCTTTTGAATCTGTGCCTATAATTTGTGACAACTCCAGTGCAATTAGTTTATCAAAATAACTTGTTCATCATTCTAGAGCTAAGCATATTGACATTAAGCATCAATTTATTTGAGATCATGCAGAAATGGAGATTTTTTGTAAAATTTGTTGACTGAGAAAATCAGTTTTTACAAAACCCTTGTTAGAAGAAAGATTTTGTTCCTTAAGAAAAAGCCTTGGTATTACCTGCATTAACGACATTTGATTGTACACTTTTTTTTACTTATTTTTATTTTTGGTAAATTTCTTTTCTGACTTAGTATCATCATCTCTTTTTAACCGTCCTATCACGCCTTTTTTTTCTCTCTCTCCTTCATTATCGCCTCTTTATGTTTTTTCCTTCCCAATAAGTCTATCATTCTTTCACTTCACTAGTCGCCTCCATATACTTCATCCCTCTTTATTTACCCCTAATTCACCTCACCCCTTTTATTTTTCCACTATTTTATCTCTTTCTCCATCTGCTTAAACCTTTCCAAACCTATCCCTCCCAAATGACTAAAACCCGATCAACGACTAATCAGACTAAAACACCTCCTGATTGCCACTCTGACAATCATTATCATATTATTATCTCTACTATTTCGTCTTTGTGGGATAGAAGTTTATGAGGACCCTGTGTGCATGTTCTATGCGAATCTTTGCCTTTCTCAAGATAGGAAAGAATTAGAAACTCTTTTTTGTGGAACAAGAATCATTCTAAAGAACTTCTTATTTGAAAAGGTTTTCGACACTATGTTTTTTGGGGTAATTCCCTTCATGAGTGTTATATGTCCTAAAAATTTTGAGGTTAGCTTTGAGGAAGCTAAAATGGTTGTGTCTAGCCTAGACATAAATTTATCCAACTTTGGTCCCCTATCTCTCTGCTTTAAGTACTGAATCATGGCTCTTATTATTGCCACCACACCTATTTCTTAAAAAGGCTCTCTTAGAAATGTGACATATCATGATGTGTTTACGTTGTACTGCATGGTGAAAAAGTGAAAAACTAATTAGGCTATTTGGTTTTGATATCATATGTTGGAAAGTGTTGCAGATAGTCATGCCTCTACTAGCCTACCGTATGGACTGTTGATCACCAGAATCATCCTCTATTACTCCATTAATCTATTTGCATACTCTATTGTGAAAGTCTCAGCAACCTAGGATTCCAAGACCTTTACCAGCATGGGATATGTCTTGTTAGACATTAAATGGTGCAAGAAGGACTCTGCCAAAGCAAATTAGATCTTCGTAAGGCAAGAAAGTCTATGTCTAATCCTGTGTTTCCTATGTTGAAGGAATTTGAGAAGCTTAAGGATCGTCTTAAGGAAATCGAGAAAGTATTGATAATTCTTTAGGAGTCAACTACCAAGCTATTATAGTTGGGTAAGGACACCAGTACTAATGTGGGCAAGGTGCAGCTGACTATTGATAGATTCAAGAAGGAAGGTGTCAAGCTATTCAATAAAATATTTGCATGCACGAAATAAATCAAGTCCAAAACCAACCCCTCCAATAATGACCTTGCCATCTCAGTCCAGAATTCCTACTCTAGCTTCTCCAATGAAAATCCTATGAGCATTTCTGTCACAGCATGCACAATACTCTTACCTATTTTTTGCCCAAACATTAAGATGATGACTGTTATTCAAAAGGGGGTACTGTCCCTTTTTTCTTTTAGGGTTGTAACTATTATTTTAACTTGTGCTGCCACACTTTTTTTGCTTTTTACATGATACACTGCCTACTTATCTATTGTGTCACTATTTTTTTACTTTGTTGTATGATGTTTTCATTTGTGTTTTGTTCTTTTTGATTATGTCAAAAGGGGGAGAATATGAAACATTAGATAAGACTCCAAGGAAGGGGGAGAAAGTTGACTACAAGAACTCAAAAGTCAATAACAACTAAGGCAAAAGAGTTATCAAGTAAGGGGGAGCAAGACGACTACAAGAACAAGGAAGTCAACTGATGTTTATTGTTAGTCATTATCAAAAAAGGGAGAGATTGTTAATGTGTCACGACCCAAACCATGGCCTGGCCATGACGGGTATCTCAAGCACACAGTGGACCAAAGATCACCCCATCCTAATATCCAGAGCACAACAAAATAATAGCAGAAGCAAAACCAAATAATAAGAATGATATATATAAACCAATAAGAAAGTTCTTAGAATCCAAAACAAATAATCAACCCACACTTTGTCCACAATACCTCTGAAACTAGAACACCAAATTAGGTCGGGACATGCCCTCTACCATGACGATGGAACTCTTCATTTCCTAAAATTTGAAAAGAAACGTAATGAAATAGTGAGAACTTAATAACTTTAAAACTTTCTATTCCATATCTATTTTAACTGGTATTTGGGTCATAATAAAAGCAATGAAATGTCCAGCCTTACGAAATATGGAGGCTCACCATTTCAAAGCAGATCAACCAACATATCTCACCACCTAACACTACACAAGAGTACAAAATAATCCTCAGACCGTATATCATGAAATGATGCAGCGTCCAGGGATGGTCAGTGGGATAAGCACTGGATTGTAACTCGGGGAGAGGGATAAATTAATGTCATGTACAGAATTAGTTAAAACCATATGTACGCAGTCATATATACATATATATGATGTCAAGGTAAGGTACAGGGTCATGAACATGATATGTTAAAACTATTCACATAGATTGTATCGCTCTATCCATCCAAAGGGCAACAACGGACTATATATGTTCAGCTCCCCCTGCTAAAAGGGTCCCAATGAGTGTTAGCCATATAAACAAGGAAAATCCAAGGAAGGGCTAGAGATACCAGGGCTCCATCTATTACATAAGATAAAGTGTATGAGCTATGCACAAGGTCATAAAAACCCTCACGCTGGCAAACATAGTTTCCAGTATTTGTCTCCCCGAGACCTCCACCTTTACAGCAAGCTACACAACCCCCTTTAGTCCCAAATTAAAATGCTTACAGATAATCCCATCCATTAAACTAGAAGCCATTTATCATTTACATTGGTATTGTCAAACCAATTATGCTTGCAAACTAAATCCAATCATGTCATTCCAATCCAATTAAACCAATTTATTCACAAGATCCATTTAATAACCAAACCATGGCCACCAGAGCCTTTCAAATCCACTTTAATTTGTTTGTCTATTAATATAATGTTATAGTTCTAAAAGTAAGTTAAACCACGTAAATTCCACATTTAAAACCAAAGTTCATGAAGGTGGGTTGAGGACATTATCATTACTAAGTCAAAATCCAACAAGTTAGGGAAACCCATGTTCCCCATTTCAAATTCCCATAACCATGCACCTATTCAATTCAAAACCACAATTGAAAACCAGAAAATCAAATTTAAAACATGGGGAAAATAATTCTAATAGTAAACAATCCAAAATCCTCAACACAATTATAACCCCATAATTAAATTTGCATGAACCATGATTAAACATATGCCTTTATATAAAAATCAAGTTAGGGAGGAGAGACAAGCCTGAAACACCAAGAAATTTAGAGAGAAAACCACCAATTAAAGCCTAGATGACTAATCATTTGAATCCTTAGTTTTTTCTTGACTTTAGAAGTTTGAGAGAAAAGAATAGTGTTTATGATTTGGTAAATAATGAAAAAGGGCCCCTGGGGGCATTTTAAGTCATGGGATAAAATCAAGGTAGGTGAAAAGGACTAAAATTCCCTTAAATAAAACATTAAGGAAAAATTATCGTCAGTCATTATGGGTCAGGTAATGACTCATCGTGACTGGTAATGATTCGTTGTCTGGACTCATGGCACAAGTAGTAACATAGGAAAACCACACTGTTATGGTCATGTCCCTTACCACACCTCGTGAATTTACCATACGACTCATGGGGGATAAGTCATAATCAAGATAGTAGCCTAGGTACACCTCACTAGTCGGGCTATGAGTCTCTCCCTAAAACTCAAGATGAGTGACAATGACTTATCACCAGTCATAGTCTAGACAGTATCATCAACACTAAAAAATGGTCAGAGTCCAAGACTTGGGTATTACATTTCCTCATAGGATCAATTATCCCCAAATGAGAAGATAGCATACTCCTTGGTACAAAAATAAGAAAAAATATACACACAATTAAACGACAAATTCAAAATGCCATAAGAAAGAGAATGAAAATCATACCTCAAGTAGTTCCATCTAACGCCGGGAATAAAAATAGATACTTGACCTTCATATCTTTTTCAGCTTCCCGTGTAGCTTTTTCTACTTTTTGGTTCCTCCAAAGAACCTTCACTGAAGCCACATCTTTAGTTCTCAATTGACAAACTTTCCGATCCAAAATCTCCACCTGGACTTCCTTATAAGATAAGGAATCTTAAATACTTACATCCTCCATAGGAACAATCAAAGAAACATCACTCATACACTTATTTAACATCGACACATGGAACACAGGATGAATAAAAGCTATACTTGAGGGAAAATCCAATTCATAAGTAATATATATAACTCTCCTCACAATATGATATTGACGAACATAACGGGGACCGAGCTTCCCCTTCTTCCCAAACCTTATGACTCCTTTCATAAGAGACACTTTCAAGAACATGCAATCTTTCACTTCAAACTCCAACTCCCTTTGCTTCACATCCACATAAGACTTTTGGCGACTTTGAGTAGTCTTAAGCCTTTATCTTATCACCTTCACCTTCTCCATGTCTTGGTGAACCACCTCAGGACCAAATAAATTAGTCTCACCGACCTCAAACCACCCAATAAGAGACCTACACCTTCTACCATACAGATCCTCAAAAGAAACCATCTGAATACTCAAATATTAAATAGTGTTATATGCAAACTCAATAAGAGGTAAGTGATCAACCCAACTATCTCGAAAATTAATTACATAGGCCCTTAGCATATCCTCCAATGTTTGAATAGTCTATTCTATTTGTCCATCTGTTTGAGATTGGAAAGTAGTTCTAAGGTTCACCTTAGTCCCCAATCTATTCTGAAATAAATGCCAAAAGTGAGAAGAGAATTGTGTACCTCAAACTGAAATGATGGACATCGACGCTCCATGCAACTTGATAGTTTCTAGAATAAACAACTTAGCATAATCCTCTCCCAAGTAGTTATTCATCATAGGTAAGAAGTGAGAAGATTTAGTCATCCTATCCATGATAACCCAAATCAAATCATACTAATTATGAGACCATGAAAGACCTGTAATGAAATCCATATTGATCATCTCCCACTTTCACATGGGCAACTCTATCTCTTGAGATATGCCACCAGGCCTCAAATCCTTAACCTTAACTTGCTTATAAACCATATATTTGCCAACAAAATATGCCACATATCTCTTTATATTATTCCACCAGTAGATTTTGTTCAAGTCATGGTATATCTTAGTTGAACCCGAATGAACTGTATACCTAGAATTATGAGCCTTAGTCAAAATTCTTTCCCATAGTCCATCTACATAAAGAATACAAACCTACCTTGATACCTCAAGATGCTATCTCCCTAATTTTAAAAGTTGTAACCTTTTGTTGACCCACATCATCCTTAATCTACATATGTATGTGATCTAAAGTCTGTTTCTTCTTTACATCAGTAACAAGAGATGATTTAACCACTTCTTAAACAATGACTCCCCCATACTCAAAGTCCAAAAGGAGAACTCCCAAGTTAGATAACCTATTCAAGTACTTCACCAATCCTCTCTTCTTCTTATTCATATTAGATAATCTCCCCATAGATAACTTGCTAAGAGGATCAACAAAAATATTTGCCTTACCTAGATGGTAGTGAAGACTCGTGTTGTAATTCTTAAGCAATTCTAGCCACCACATCTACCCAAGATTTAACTCCTTCTGAGTAAAAACATGTTGCAAGATCTTATGATCAAAATAAATATCTACATGCTCCTCATACAGATAATGACACCATATATTGAAAGCAAAAATCACAGTCGCCAAATCTAAATCATGAGTTGGATAATTTCTCTCGTGAACCTTAAGTTGTCTGGAAGGGTAAGCCACAACACTACTATGTTGCATCAAGACACAACCCAGTCCCATACGGGACACATCATAATACACCATAAATCTATCAGTACCCTCGGGCAGGGTCAAAACTGGCACAAAGTCAACTTATACTTCAACTTCTCAAAACTACCCTTTCAATCATCAAACTACAAGAACTTCACATTTTTCTTAGTCAACTTAGTCAATGGAGTAGTAATGGATGAATAACTCTCCAGAAACATAGTATAATACACGGACAAGACTAAGAAGCTCATAATGTCAGTTGGGGTTGTGGGTTTAGACCACCTCTTAATTGCCTCAACTTTTTGTGGATCTACTTTGATCCCCTCACTAGACCCCACATACCCAAGAAAAGTCATAGCATTTAGCCAAAACTCATACTTAGAAAATTTAGCATACAACCTCTGATCCTTAAGAGTCTGCAACATGATTCAAAGGTCAATTGTATAATCCTCCTCACTCGTAGAATACACCAATATACCATCAATGAAGACTATAACAAATAGATCCTGAAACAATCAAAATGCCCTATTTATAAGATCCATAAAAATAGCCAAAGCATTAGTTAACCCAAATAACATAATGAGGAACTCATAACGGCCATACTAGGTTTGGAAAGAAGTCTTGGGAATATCACCCTCCCTTATTTTCTACTAATGATACCCTATATAAAAATCAATCTTAGGGAAATATCTAGCACCCTGAAGATGGTAAAAAATCATCAACCCTAGGAAGAGATTATTCTTCACTGTCTCTTTATTCAACTATTGATAATCTATACCATCCGAAAAGACTCATTATTCTTATACATAAAAAGTACAGGAGCATCCCACGAGGAAACACTAGGGAAAATAAAACCCTCCTCAAGAAGATCCTTTAAGTGTTTCTTAAGATCTTTTATTTTAGCTAGAGCCATCCTATAAGGAGGAATGAAAATGGGATGGGTATCCGGTACAATCCCAAAGACTATTTCCCTATTGGGAGAAATTCCAGCAAGATAATCAGGAAATACTTCAAGAAATTCATTAACCATGTGAATATATAGCAAAGAAGGACTTTTAGAGTCAGAATCCTTAACCCAACCTAGATGATACAAACACCCTTTGGAAATCAGGTTCGAGCTCTAAGATAGGAAATAAACTTCCCTTTGGATACTAAGGAACTCCCCTAATAATCGATCATCGGTTCATTAGGCAATTGGAAACTGACCTTTTGGGTCCTACAATCTAGAAAAGTATAACACGAATGAAGCCATCAATGTCTCCCTATTATGAATAAATACCACACAACCCCTATAGATTTTTCTAACAGCAATAGAATCACCCACTAGAGTAGACATAGAAAAAGGGTCAAATATTTTTAAGACCAAAACCAAAATTCAAAGCCACATAAAGGGTCATATAAGAAAGGCTAGACCCTAGACCAAGTAAGCAATAAATATAACTAGAGAACAATTGTAACATAGTCTTCAGCCGGGGGTCTATCGGAAACAGCCTTTCTACTTCTTTAGAGGTAGAGGTATGGACTGCGTACATATTACCCCCCAAACCCCAGGGAATACACTGGGTTTGTTGTTGTTGTTGTTGTTAACAATTGTAACATACCAGTAACAAAATTAGGAGATACCTCAGATTCCTAATGGGTGGTAAGAACATAAAGATGATTTAGGATAGTATCAGTACCAAAAGTGGCGCCCTTTGGCGTAGGAGTCAAAGAAGTATCGACCAGAACCTTATTAGCTCAGGAGAGTTTCTTTGCATATATCTAGGTTTACCTTAATTGTAACATAAATTCCTTTCTACATAATAATAACCGTGGTGAAATTGACCTCAAAAACTATAGAGAGGATAAGGTGGGGCAGACTGAGCTCTACTAACCTGAGACTGGGCACCTGTTCCTTAAGACCAGTACCAGCCTAAAAATGACGATCATCAGATGGCTTAGGATAAGGAGTACTAGCCAAACCATATGAATTTGAATTTCCCCAAGTCTTTTTCCTGGTCCATTTCCTGCCATCCCTTCTACTATTCTATTGATTCATACCATACTTTGAATATATAGACTTCTTATTTTGCCTTTCTCCTATTTTTGCCTATCATTTTTTCTTATCTTCCACTTGTTACATATAAACCACTAGTCAGTAGATGTCCATATCATTACTTAACATTGTAGCCTTACATTCCAATATCAAGCCGTGAGATAACCTCGAAGCAAAATTCCTCATTTTAGATCTCTGGCTAAACACTTACTCTGGAGCATAATGAGACAGCTTCTAAAATTTCAAGGCATACTCTTTCGCACTTATCTTGCCTTGCTTCAAATTCACAAATTTCTCTGCCTTAGCTTTCCTCGGCTCCAAAGGAAAGAAATGATCAAGGAACGTACCCAAGAACTCATCCTATAATGACAGATCTACATCATTACTCGTAAACTACTCCCACTTATTATATCATTGATAAGCTATATCTTTTAGCTGATATACAACAAAATCTTCACCTTTAGAATCAGTAGCATGTATTACTTTGAAAATATTCTCCATCTCATCTACAAACCCCTGAGAATCCTCCAAAAACTTAGATCCTATAAAGGTTAAGGGGTTCAACCTCATGAACTGGCCAACTGGAGTGACCTCAGACGAAGGAGCAACAGAACCAACATGATTTAAATAATGAGACTGAGATGTCACAAATTGAGTAAGCAGATGAATAGACCAGTGGAACTCCGTATTAGATATGTATCTATATAATGACTGATTATAAGTGTTACTAGCTCAAGGAGCTCAAGAAGAACTAGTGGGGAAAGGTGGAACTCCACATGGAGTAGTACAATTAGGAGCAGGTATCCTAGACCAGGTATGTACTCAATAAGCAGGGCGAGTTCCCTCTATATTGTCCTCTAGAAGGACAGAGGGTCTAGAAAAGTTTCTACAAATGTCAGATCTTTAGGGAGGCATGATCTGAATTCCAGGAAAGCCAGGATTTAGATAAGTCCATGACTCTAGACTCTATAGCAAAAATAGAACACAATAAAGGAAAACAATCCTATATGCCATAAATCCTCTCCCTTAGAAGTGTGTCATACCTCACAACCATAAAAGAGGCTCTACTCAACATTGGTTTGTGGACTCACAAAGGCTCTTAACTTTGTTCTAATACTAAGCTTAGCATTACCCAAACCAGGGCCTGACTGTGGTGGGTATCTCAAGCCTACCATAGGCTAGAAACCACCCCTTAGCCTAACATTCAGAGCATAATAAATTAATAGTGAAAGAAAAACCAAACAATAAGAATGATATATATAAACAAATAAGAGGGTTCTAGAAATCCAAAATAAAAAACCAACCCACTCTTTGTCCACAAAACCTCCAAAATCAGAATACTAAATTAGGTCGGGACATGCCTTCGACCATGACAATGAAACTCTTCAATTCCAAAAATCTAGAAAAAAAACTAATAAAATACTGAGACCATCATAAAAGCAATGAAATATCAGAATTTCGATAGATGGAGGCTCACCACTTTAAAGAATACTAACCAAAATACCCCACCACCTAACACTTCAAAGAAGTAAAAAAAGAATCCTAGGACCCTAAAACATGAAACAATCCAGCGTTCAAGGATGATCAGTGGGATGAGCACCGGTGTATAACTCGAGTAGAGGGATAAATTAATGCCATGTACAAAATTAGTAAAAACAACATGCACAAAGTCATGTATACATATATAAGATGCCAAGGTAGGGTACAGGGTCAGGAACATGAGATTTTAAAATTATTAACCTGGACTGTGTTGCTCTATCCGTCCTAAGGGCACCTATGGGCTATATGGGTTTAACTTCCCCTGTTGAAAGGATCTTAATGCGTGTTAGCTAAATGAACTAGGAAAATCTGAGGAAGGGACAAAGACGCCAAAGCTCCATTCACTTCATAATATATATATAGTGTGTGTGAACTATGAACACGGTCATAAAGAGCCCCACGCTAGAAAACGTGATTTCTAGAATTGGTCCCCCTAGGACCTCTACCTCATGGTGAGATACACAACCCCTTTAAGACTAAATTAAAATATGTATACATAATCCCATTCATTAATACAAAAGTCATTCATTAGGGCATTTACCATTGGTATCATTGTACCAATTATGTTTGCAGGATAAGTCCAATTATGCCATTCAATGCAATTAAAATAATTCACTCCTAAGTTCTTTTTAAAATCAAACCATGGCCACCAAGGCCATTTAAATATATTTTAATTTGTTCGTCCATTAATATAATGCAATAGTTCCAAAAGTGAGTTAAATCATGCATATTCCATATTTAAAAGCAAAGTTCATAAAGGTGGGTTGAGAACATTACCATTACCTAGCCAAAATCAAAAAGGTTGGGGAAACACATGTTCCCCATTTCAAATTCCCAAAACCATGCACCTATTCAATTCAAAACCCATAATTGAAAATATAAAAATTATATTCAAAACATGAGGAAAGCAATTCCAATAGTAAACAATCCAAAATCCTCAATCCAATTACAAAACCATAATTAAATTTGCATGATCCATGATTAAACATATTTCTTTATATAAAAATCAAGTTAGGGAGGAGAGACATGCCTCAAACACTAAGAAGTTTGGAGATAAAACAACCAATTGAATCATGGATGATTAATCCTTTGAAACCCTAGATTGCTCTTGTGTTTAGAAGTTTGATAGGAGAAAATAATGTTTATGATTTGGTAAATAATGAAAAAAGAACCCTTAGGGGTGTTTTAAGTCAGGGGATAGTAGCTAGATGAGAGAAAAGGACCTAAATGCCCTTATTAAAATATGTAGGAAAATTACTGCCAGTTATTATGGGTCAGGTAATGACTCATGGAGAATGGTCATGAGTCATGCCTAAACTCATGGTATGGGCAGTAACTCAAGGCAACCATACGGTTATCATCATGAGCCCTTCACCATGACTCGTTACCTCACCATACAACTTGTGAGGACCAAGTTATGATTAATATAGTATCCTAGGAATACCTCAATAGTGAGGCTATGAGTCTTACCCAATGACTCATTATTAATGATAATAACTCATCACCTGATTCGTAGTCTAGGTAGTATCATCAATGCTAAAAAAAATTTAGAGCCCAAGACTTGGGGTATTATATGTCCCCATATTTACATAGTATATTGTAATAATAACAAACTAATAAACAAATATATGTAGGATACACTGAAGATATGGTCACATCAAGGAAGATCTTCCAGGAGCAATATATAGAGGAGTATCTCGGTTGATTCCCACTTACAAGAAAGTCGATCCCTACTACATGGATCAGGCATTGGACTTGGAATAACATAAATCAAAGATATTATTAAATCCCAAAGTATAAGGACGGTGATTGGCAATAAATCACAAAAGCATCTTGCATAAAAGGGAAAAAGGATGGAAGATCACTCCCTCTATATGGACATGTATATTTGTGAGATTATGTTCAAGAAATGAAGGATACACCATACGTACGAATATATTAGATATGGACGTACCATATAGTGCAATTCCTCAATCAAGGAGTCAATTCAAATCCTTCTTTGAGAAGAAAACCCTTAGGTTTTTCTTATAGAGCACAGAAGCCGAATCAGCTAAAGGATATAAAAGAGAAGATTGAAGACCAAAGACATCACACAACTTCAAAGGAAATTCTTAGTTTGTATCGATATTAGTCTCAATAAGGCTTTATACCTCTTTAGTTTATAATAATTACAAAAGAGAAAGATCGAGTCAACTTGGTCATACTAGTTGAGGTTGTATCACAAGATTTGAATAACAAAATAAGATTCAGAACTTGTTCACTACATCTATAGTCTGATTCTACATTGAAAGCTCTAAGAAAACCCATGTAACCTAAGGAGAGTGGAAGTAGGCAGCATATCGATGTTCCACAATAGGACAAATCTCTGTGTTATTCTCTTACATATTTATTTATTTGTATATGCTTTTAATATTAATATGTTTTTTTCTATATGTCTACTTGCATGTGAGTCGATTGTCACAACTTATTAGTTGACTCAAAAAAAGTTTTCAATCCTCCCTCTTGGATTTCACTACTGAGCCTATTAAGTCGTTAGATCTATAGTTAGCTGCCCCCTATCCTTGTGCTTGTTATTTACAAAGGCATCAATAGTCGCTTTGAATTATTAATTATTTTAATTAAATCCTATATGGGTACCTAGTTGGTTATTTGAAGTGAAAACAAAACTCAAAAAACATTTATGTAATTAAAGCATCAAGGAATATGATGGGATGAATGAGATTTCTTCAATCTTCATTAAGAATATCATAATTTAGAAACCCTAATATAAAATGTTAGTCAAGATAGTGAATATAAAATATGAGATACACGATGGCTGATGGTTACAAAAAATTAGGTGAAGTTCAGAAATGGCCCTACGATGGGTTGCTCTTGCTATTTTATCTCCCATAAAAAATTCTTACAAAAATGGCTTTATTTTTTAGCCCCATGAATATATTTTGCACATAAGCCAAACATTCTAACTCTATCCTATAAGGTAGACGCTTATGAAATTTCAAGACAATGAACTTGCACAATGGACCAAAAGTTTTGCCTCATATACAAAAGTTAGAACTTAGATATATTATCCATAAGGTAGAAGTTCTTCATGTCTGTAAGATAGACATTCATAACACTTTAATACAATGAATCTACACAATTGACCAAAATTTCTGCCTTATACCAAACATTAGAACTTATTTAGCTTTGACAAAATTCAAGATCACATGCTTTAGGGGATAAAAATTCAATCAAACATTTGGAGATAAAAATTAAAGACCAGACAATTTAGGAAACATTAGTAATAATTTTTTGAAAAATATATGGACCATACCAAAGGTGTTTTTCTTTAAAAGGCTTAACTTTTTGGGCTTTCAAAAAAATATGGTGACATGTCTGCGTTGGTGGAATAGCTTGGAGGGAAGAGTATATTTCAATCCTCCTAATTCTTTCAACTATAAATGTGCAATCAACTGAAATTTGAAGAGAGATTTCATCATTATCTGATATATTCTTGGTTCTTAAGTTTTGCTTTGTTCAAGTCAGAAGGGTGTTTATTTGTGATTTCTCAGAACAATAAAGAGTCTCAATTTGTCTAGAATATTGTATGTACAATCAACACACTTATGAGGTGGTAAAAATTTATTCATAATCGATGCTCATATCAAATTAATAAATGTAAAATATAAACACATATACACACACATTCAATACTTAATTGTGATTACATAATGTGTATTCTTACTTTAATATTTAATTACAAAAGTTAAATTATTCAATTTAATATAAATATCAAGTACAGATAACTTTTACCACTATGTGTGAGTTTTCACACATTTATTTTTGTCTTACAAAAGATAATACTTCACAAAAAATCATACAAGGAACAAAGGCCAAAGGCAGGGGTGTGTGAGATAATAGGAATAACAAGGACACTAAGAAGACAATACATTCTTCTGTATCATTAGATATATTCATAAATTTAAGATTATATAATTGTATAAAGTAAAAGAATTTATACAGGGAATAACTACTAAGAGGCAGAGACTAATTTCAAGTGTAAAGATAATTACAAAGACTTCTAATGATGAAATAATTCTACTTTAATAGCCCCTTCAAACTGATGTTGGTGTGAAACAAAGACAAAGCTTTTTGAAATACACAGATAAGATTTGTTGTCCAAGTGGCTTCATCATGATATCTGCAATTCGGTAGCACTAAAAATAAAGTGAATTAAAAACCTACCTAACTTAATTTTCTCCCATACAAAGTGATAGTCTAATTCAATATGCTTGGTGTAGGCAAGAAAAATAGGATTTTCAGTTAAGTAAATTACACCAATTATTACCATATGATAGCAAGGACAACAGGTGGGAAGCTAAGTTCTCAAAGAAGAGAGCTTACTCACATGATTTCATCTGTTACATTGGCTAGTGGTTTGCATACTCTCCCTATTAAGGATCGGGCAACAATAGGTTATTTATTTGATGATCAAGAAATCAAATTGTTGTAAACATATCATGAACATCATGTTTATGATAGGTTCCATGGAAATTTAAATAAGTTTTATGAGCATTGGTAAAGTTGCTGCCATGTGACCAGGAGGTCATGGGTTCAAGCCTTGGAAACAGCCTCTGGCAGAAATGCAAGGTAAGGCTGCGTACGATACACCCTTGTGGTGGGGCCCTTCCCCGGACACCGTGCATAGCGGTAGCTTTAGTGCACCGGGCTGCCCTTTTTTTTTTATGAGCTTTTAATAGTCCATGAAGTTAATTGAATGTAATTAGTTCTAGGCAAAGATTTAGAGTAGAAGTAAGTCCATGAAATTCCAATCCAATGTTGCAATAAATAATCACATTATATTCAGCAGAAGAAATAGATCTACCAGTGACACTAAGTTTATTATAAAGAGCCTTGGCCTTTCGTAGATAGTTAGAAATAGAAATGTAATATTTCAGATATTAAAGGTCTAAAACACATTTAAAATGAGATAAGTATGTCAACCCCAAGGTTTTTGAGGAATTTATTAATATTAATTTTTTAGTGGAATTATGGTAAGAGATTGAAGTGGGGCCATTAGAATGGTTTTTTGAATTTTTTGATCGCATTTTGGGACATTTGGGACCCCAAAATAGTAACGGTCCATGTTAAAGGTATGCCATGGAGGGGGGCAACGTTTATGCAAAACCAGTGAAGGCCCATACTAAGAGCATGCCACTCTCTTTTCAACCTGCGATAAGGGAATGCCACACTCTCGGGATGGCGCGATAAGGGCATGCCACATCCAAGGGTACAAAACACAGATTTTCTCTAGTTCTAACTTGGGTCGAGGGCTTTTTGCTGTTTTACCTATTTAAGCAAATTTAAACATCACTTATCCCATATTCACCTATCATTTATCAAAAATTATCACCGTTCTTCCTCTTCCCAACTCTCAAGAGAAAGAAATTAAGGTTCTTCTCATGGAGTCAACTCTCAGAGCTCTAAACTCAAGTTCTTCTTGAATTTATTCATTTAAAAAGGCAAGTTGGACACTCCTTTATCTCAATTATATTTAAATTTTGATATTTACTTTATATTCTTATGTTTTAATGGTTATTTGTAGTTAGGGTTGAGGTATTTTGGTTGTCATATATTTTTATTGGTATTTTCCCTTATTTTAGTGGTTTTCCCTGTCTCAATAATGGTTGTCAACTAATAGTGATTTACAAAGAGGAAATTTGGTATCTTAATTGAATAATGGATATCAGTTTTGCATGGTAAATATATAAACCTCAACCTATTGTATAACTTATTTTTAAATTAAGATCTTAAAGTGTCTAACTCATCCTTTAGAACATTGTAAATCATAAATTGCAAAATGCTCTATATTGGATTTTCAAAGTGTAAATTTGGAGTTTAAATGGTTAAGTTTAAATGATATGGCATTATATGGATGGCTTGAAAGTCTTGGTATGAAGATGCCAATTTGGGAATGGATTAACGAAAAATTCCATAATTCATGGTATGTGAAAATATTTTAATTAGGCTTAATGGGAATTTTGTAATTGTACCAAGAAGGTGTAGTCCTTGTGACCTACACTGGAAATCACATTTGCCGATGTTAGGGGTTTACAGAAATTGTGTACTAGCTTCAAGTGGTTGAACACAGTTAATATTTTGGGAGGTTATTGTATATTGGTAAATTTAGCCTATTCCTTGGTCTATACAGCTAACATGGACTGGGGCTCCTCCGTTGGGGAAAACCAGACCCATATAGTCTGTGAGTTATGCAAGATATATAATTCAGGAATAAATTTTTGAATAATGATGTCTTTGTGTTCCCCACCCCTTATTTCATGTTTATTGTAGATCATGATTCTGTTTTATGATTGATTTTAGTAAATTATATATTTTATCTTTTTTCTTAGGTTGCATGCCAGTACTCGCTGTACTAACCATCCTAGGATGCTATATCATTTCATTATGTAGGTTTGGAGGTCTTTTTAGTCACCCTATATAACATTGGGTGATTCATTTCTCCATTGAGCTGTTGGTGAGAACTGGTGAGCCCTCAATCCTTGGAGGGCCATTTAATTTTTAGATATCTTGTCATATCCACTCTTTGATTTTATTTTGGTCTAGTTACGGTTATGTCCCAAATTAGTTGATGTTTTATGGATAAAGGTTGTTAGACAGTTCTATGTTGCTATTCTTTGGATTTTGATTTGACTTTCATATTTTAGATCAAAATCTTTCATTCTATAAGTTGGATTTCGCAATTTCTTTATATCACTATGCTTATGATGCAAGGCTAAAGGGTTCATCTCATTCCTTGGTTTTCTTAGGGTGTCCGTCATAGTAAAGACCCCAGTTTAGGTCATAACAATCTTGGTATAAGAACATAATTCAGGGACGCTCGTGTCTACAAAGCCGTGTCAAGTAGAGTCCCTTTTATGAGTGTGTAGCGCTTCATACTTATAAGTAGAAGGCAAGATATTTAGAAATGTTTTCCTTTCTTGTATTCTATTTCATGATAGAGAGTCTAGTAACTATGTATTTTCTCAAACTCGTAACCTATTCACGTTGCAGATCATGCCTCCACAAAGATCTAATGGTTGTAGAGAACTCAAATGTAGCCTCCTTCCCAACTTGAGCAAATGCGGAGGAATTTCACCCTACTTACAGAATGCAGACTCAGTATAAGGTTCGTACTCCTTAATTTACTACTCTACTTGGGTTTCCACCGATCCCTAGTAGTCCTTCTTGGGCTGGGGCTACTCATAATCTATCTCCTCATAGAGATATCTTGAATGCAGAGTTCTGTTAGTCCATCCATATGCTTGCTCTGATTGTGTCCTCATAGTCTCATCAGTTTGATTATGTTAGTCCGGTAACTAGTTCACCTAATATCACTCTGGTTGGTCATTTTATGATATTGAATCCCCCAACTTCAAGGGTTCTAGGGTTGAGGACGATCCTTAAGGTTTTATGGAAGGAATGGAAAAGATCTTTAAGGTTATGTATGATATTAATGTAGAAGAAGAAGAGTTTGAAAATTATTAGCTGAAAGAGGTGGATTACCAATGGTATGAGGAGTGAGAAGAGTTGAGGATTAAAGATGTTGAGACAACAGTGTGGGAAGAATTATCGAGTGATTTTTGTAATACTCCGAGATTCCCAACTGATAGTACAACCATGCTTCAAGCTCATAAGAAATAAATTCTAGTGATTTGGTAGTTTTATGATCAATTTTGATGTGTATTAAGGTCTCAAACACATCCTAGCTATTAGACAACTCAAAACATTCCTTACAGATTGAATTCTTGGAAAGGATATTGCCATTTTAAACTTCAAATGAGCATATATCTTGTTATACTATAAATTTTTGAGCTCATTAACCACCAACAGATAGATAATTGAATTATATTTCCAACAATACCAATTTCATATATCAGAATAAAAAGTTTTACCCATATTACTAAAATGTCAGTATGGGAAACTGATTGACAACATGTCTGACGGCTTATCACATTTCTGATGACTTATCAGCCAGGTCGTCAAGCTTAGACAGCAACCCATCAATTTCAGCTCCTAGATGATGACCTAGGCTAACGGTCTATCATAGATCTGACGGCTTACCAGCCTTGGTCATCAGCCGAGAATTTCAGCAATTGGAAAGTGATTTTGTAGGGGTATTTTGAACTTTTCCTTCATGTTCCACGACTTAAATCATCAAAACCACATACATAAATATCATAAAACAGTTTTAAAAACCCTTAAATCCTCTCCACTCTCAAGAATAAAAAAATTAGGGTTTCCTCTCAAGATCATCTCCCAAGAACAAGATTCAAGCTCTCCTTCAAGGAAACCAAGAAATTATCGTTACCAATTCAAGAACCTTCAAGAAAAGACACTCTTTCAAGATTCAAGACTTTAAAGTATGTTTGATGTTGATTATTGGGTCTTTTACCCAAGAAATTCAAGAATCCTTTTCTAAATTCAAGATTATATATTTATGAGATTGTCATGATTTTTGTAAATAGAAATTGAAGTTCATGTTGTTGATGAGTTTTAATTCATGACTTGATTTCAAAGATCCAAGCTTTGATCCTACTATGTGATGTTCATGATAAAAATCCCTTCAAGTTGTATGATATTGATGTATTCATGATAATTATGTATAGAATCTATAGTATAACTAAATCATGGTCCCCATATGTTTGATAGAATGCTTAAGTAAAGAGAATAGTGCCTTTTTAGTATGTTAAGCATGAAATCCCCAATTATGTAATAACTAGTGCATGCCAAGTATTTGTTGAAATGCCTTAGTGAATGTATTATGATAATTTGCATGCATTCTTATCCATAGATATTCCTTATTGAACAACTATGAGATATTAGTATGCATACCCTATACATTTACATTTTTATCACATTCAAGTGATTGACAAGATATCGTATGAATTGTGTTGTGTATGAAAGTCCATTGTCATGATATTCAAGTGTGGTCCTGTCTTATTTATTTATGCTATTGGGTCCTGGGGGTATTTATACCAAAAGGTTTAGCTGCCTTTCTAGAGCTGAGTCAGTCTCAATATAATCTCAGTCGTGCTATGATCTGTAGAATTTAGTCAGTGACAAAACATTAAGGAAATTCAATAATCAAACTACTAGTTCAATCTAGTCATAGTATTCAGTATAATCAAGCTCAGTACTCAGTTCAGATTTCAGTAAAGCTTAGTAAGTCACAAGACTCAGTCACATTCAGACAAAAAGTAGAATTCATAAGTATTCCATCAGATAACGGAACCAAGTGATCTCAACCAAATCAGTAAAGAAATATGAATAGTAAAGAAGTATGAACAGTAATAGATTTAGCTCAGTCTAAGTTTAGTTAAGAATTAGTTTAGAGTCCTTCAATTGGGAGTAAGAACTAGAATCGAGCAAGTACAGGGATGAAGGCTTCCCCATTAGACAGGCGGAGTCATTAGTAATAGTCACTGAACTCCAGAACTACATAGTCAGTGCCGTTAGATTAAGGCTTAAATATCATTACTGCCTTAGGCTTGAATTCCTATTCAGGGTGACCTATTAGAGAGGCTTGACCATAGCAGAGGTCTTTACCCATGACACGGTATTGACACCCTTCCAACTGGGGTTACAGGTTAGACCTCACTAGATCATATTTGGGGAATGTCGGTTAAGTTAGAACTCCCACAGTTATAGACATCGTTTCATTCTCAATCTTCAGAATAGAAATTCAAAAATTTAGGACAGTCAGATGTAGTCACTCAGCTCAGTAAGGAACTTAGATAGTTCTACAGATTTATAGACCACCCACTAGATAGGCCTAATCTCAAATAAAGTAAGTTAGTATTGGTACCAACAGATCCAAAGATCACCCATTAGATAAGCCTGATCTCAATCTCAGTTAATCATAATCACTATAACCAGATTCAAAGATCACCTACTAGATAGGCTTGATCTCAAATTTCTTCAATCATTGTTCTTATTAGTATGCTCAGAGATCACCCACTAGATAGGCCTGATCTTAGATACAATCAGTTAGCATCAGTAAACTCAAATTTTTGTTTCAGTAGCTTCAGATACTTAGAATCTCAGTATGTTCAGAAATCTCAGATTGATAGTATATTTAGTATTAGTTATCAGATTTAGTCCCAGTATGCTCAGACACAATATGCATAGTATTTTCAGTAGTTACAGATTCTCTATGTATGCTAATCCAGCTCTTGCATATCATTCAGTTATTATTAATCATGCATATAGCCCTTGTATTTAGCCTAGATACCAGTACATTCCCACGTACTGATCGCATACCATGTTTTTTCACTATGATGTTTAATATTATTGGTTCAGTCACAGAGATCCAGAGCATCTATAGTAGTTTAGTTTCAGTCATTTGTAGTAGACGCAGCAGTAAGTCCTTTTCATTAAAGGTTGATTTTTATTTCATTATTATATTAGATTCAGTTTATTTTAGTAGATGGAGTAAGTTGGGGACATGTTCATCAACTCCATAGTTTTGACAGTTAGAGGCTTTTTGGATTGATGTATAAGTATTCAGTTTTTAGATTTGTGTATTTTAGATGTTTTGAACCTTATGGCACATTTTTGACAGTTTTCTGCATTTATTATATTATATTATATTATATTATATTATATTATATTATATTATATTATATTATATTATATTATATTATATTATATTATATTATATTATATTATATTATATTATATTATATTATATTATATTATATTATATTATTTTATATTATATTATATTATATTATATTATATTATATTATATCATATCATATCATATCATATCATATCATATCATATCATATCATATCATATCATATCATATCATATCATATCATATCATATCATATCATATCATATCATATCATATCATATCATATCATATCATATCATATCATATCATATCATATCATATCATATTATATTATTATATTATATTATATTATATTATATTATATTATATTATGAAGTGCTCAGGTATAGATATCTGTAGAGGGTTAGCTTGTGGTCCTTCGGGATCATGAGCATCATGTGGCATTCCAGTTATAGAATGTCGGGGCATTACAAACTTAGAATCAGAGCCTAAGGTTCAATAGAGTCCTAGAAAGTCTAAAAGCCGCATCTTGTAGAGTCTTGTACATGGATGTGTTGTGTGCCACATTTATGTACAAAAGGATATAAGATGTTTTTAGAAACAGTCTCCCTTTATTCAGTATTCATGTCGTGCAAGTAAGAATGAGCTCAAGTTAATCCTTAGTCTAACCCATCTTTTTCTTCCATTTATAGAGTATGCCTCTTCACAAAGCCAGTGAGCATAGGGATGATAACCAGCCACCTCATCCTGTACATTCTTCGAGTGAGAATGTGTCACATGCAGAGTTCCGAGCAGCTTTTCAGGTGCTAGCCCCAGCTGTGATGACTAATATTCAAGGGAATTATTAGGATGCATCTCCACCTCAGCAAGATGGGGATTCAGCTGCAGCCAAGATTAGAAATTTCATGAGAATGAACCCGCCAAAATTCTTTGGGTCAGTATTAGGTGAGGACCCACAGCTTTATCTTGAGGAGGTAAAGAAGATCACCAAGATTATGTATGTTCCTGAGGAGGAGAGTGTAGATATAGCATCCTATAGGTTGAAAGATATTGCTCATGATTGGGTAGTAATGTGGAAGAAGAGTAGAGGGGAGAATGCATCCCCCATGACTTGGAAAGTATTTTAGGATGCCTTCTTAGATAAGTTTTTCCCACTAGAGATGAGAGAAACTAAGGTAGAAGAGTTTATGAACCTAATACAAGGCTTCATGACAGTAAAAGAGTATTGCCTTAAGTTCAACCAGTTAGTTAAGTATTCTCCTGACTTGAAAGCTGGCCCTAGAGCGAGTATGAGTAAGTGTTAAAGGAGTGTAGAACTGTTATGCTCAATAGAGACATGGATTTTTCTAGGTTAATGATACATGATTTTAAAATAGAAGCAGATAAATCTAAAGAGAGAGAGAGAGATCCAGAGCAGGTAGTTATAGTTTTTATCAGGAAGAGTCACGGGGTGATAACCATTATCATCATAGCTAGAAGTTCATAGTACCAACTCCATCCTTAGCTAGTGTACCCGTACCAAAGTTCAAGGATATCAATCATGATGGGGAACCAGGATCCAAAACCTAGGGTAGTTCCAGCAGTGTTCGCACCTATCCTCTTTGTGAAGAGTATGGAAAGAATGACCTAGGTGTGTGTAGTGAAAATAGTCAGGTATGCTTTGGATGTGGTAAGCCAGGCCACAGGATGCGGTAGTGTAGAGTGCTAGCTCATAGGGGTAGAGAATTACATCAGCAGAGTACCACTTCTGGTACCAATAGTGGTCAGCGTCAGAATAGATTTTATGCACTTCAGGCTCGCAATGATTAAGAAAGTTTCCCTAACATCGATTCAGGTACATTATGAGTCTTGTATCTTCATTATATGTATTGATAGGTCCTTTGCTCCCATTTGATCTTAAGTTTTCATCATGAGTTAGTTAATAGAACCAGAAAGTCAGTTTAGCAGTCAAACAGTCAGATTTGTATAGTTTTTTTCCTCATCTTTTCTTCTAATCATGCTATCAAAAATCTCAGCCATGTAACTTTTCCAAGATAGAATATTCTAGTAGTTTCGAGTATAACTCAGTTCATGCGTCATGCATTAGATTCAAATCCCAGACATTCAGTTATGAACCAGTTCATAAGTGCCTTGTGCATCGCCTCAATTTTATCAAGTGCTTCAGTGTAGTAAGTGTTCTTAAAGGGATATAGTATCCCAAAGGGGAGATACCCTATAACTTCTTGATGTTTTCAATTTCTAAAACCAATTAAGTTTTATGCTCAGATTCTCAATTCAAGCTTTGCATCAGTTATCATTGCATAGTCAGTCATGCTTTCAAAAGTTAGTTCATTCAAATATTCATGCATTAGATATGTATGTTCAGTAAAAATGTTTAGTTCATCAGTGTATTCAATCATGAGTGCATAAGAGCAACTCATTCAAGTATCCATGCATCAGATATGCATGTTCATTATGAGAATTCAACTTATCAATAGTTTTTGCCATGTATCCCATGCATCAGATATGCATGTTCAGAATAAGAACTCAGAATATCAGTAGTTCCAGTTGCATAGTCATGTTTTAGATGTTATAATCCCTTAATTAAGTTCAGTTGATCAGTACTCTTAGCCTAATAAGAGACATTCGAGAATGAATGTTCCCAAGGGGGATATATTGTAATACCTCGAGATTTCTAATCGATAGTAGAACCATGAATCAAGCTCATGAGAAATAAATTCTAGTGATTTGGAAGTTTTATTATCAAGGTTTATGTGTATTAAGGCCTCAAATAAGTCCTAGCTATTAGACGACTCAAAACACTCCTTACCGATTGAATTCTTGGGAAGGATATCGCCATAGTCAATTTAAAATGAGCATATCTCTTGTTACACTATGAATTTTTGAGTTCATGACACACCAACAGATAGATAATTGAATTATCTTTCCAAATATACCAATTTTTCCAAAATTCGATATTGGAACAAAATGTTATCCACATTTTGCTACAGCATATCAGCCTGAAAACTGAGTGACGACCTGTCTGATGGCTTATCACATTTTTGACGACCTGTCTGATGGATTATCACATTTATGATGACTTATCAACCATGTATTCAATCTTAGATAGCTACCCATCAATTTCAGCTCCTAGGTGACGACCTGAGCTGACGGGCTATCACAAATCTGACGGCTTATCAGCCTTGGTCGTCAGCCGATAATTTCAGCAACTGAAAAGTATTTTTGTAGGGATATTTTGGACTTTTTCTTCACGTTACATGACTTAAATCATCGAAACCACATACATAACTATCATAAATTGGTTTTAAAAACCCTTAAATACTCTCAAGAATACGAAAATTAGGGTTTCCTCTCAAGATCATCTCCCAAAAACAAGATTTAAGCTCTCCTTCAAGGAAACTAAGAAATTATCATTCTCAATTCAACAACCTTCAAGAAAAGACATTCTCTTTCAAGATTCAAGCCTTTAAGGTATGTTTGATGTTGATTATTGGGTTTCTTTCACCCAAAAATTCAAGAATCCTTTTCTAAATTCAAGATTAGATATTTATGAGATTGTCATGATTTTTGTAAATAGAAATTAAAGTTTATGTTGTTGATGAGTTTTAATTCATGACTTGATTTCAAAGATCCAAGCTTTGATCCTACTATGTGATGTTCATGATAAAAATCCCTTCAAGTTGCATGTATTGATGTATTCAAGATAGTTAAGTGTAGAATCTATGGTATAACTAAATCATGCTCCCCATATGTTTGATAGAATGCTTAAGTAAAGAGAATAGTGCCTTTTTAGTATGTTAAGCATGAAATCCCGAATTATGTGATAACTAGTGTATGCCAAGCGTTTGTTGAAATGCCTTAGTGAATGTATTATGATAAGTTGTATGCATTCTTATCCATGGGTATTCCTTATTGAACAACTATGAGATATTAGTATGCATACCCTATACATTTACATGTTTAGCACATTCAAGTGATTGATGAGATATCATATGGATTGTGTTGTGTATGAAATTCCATTGTCATGATATTCAAGTGTGGTCCTGTCTTATTTATTTATGCTATTGAGTCTTGGGGGTATTTATACCAAAAAATTGAGCTGCTTGTCTAGAGCCAAGTCAGTCTCAAGATAATCTCAGTCATGCTATGATCTGTAGAATTCAGTCAGCGACAGAAAATTAAGGAAATTCAATAATCTCAATACTAGTTCAATCTAGTCATAATATTCAGTATAATCAAGCTCAATACTTATTTCAGATTTTAGTAAAGCTTAGTAAGTCACAGGACTCGATCACATTCAGACAGAAAGTAAAATTCATAAGTATTACGTCAGATAATGGAACCAAGTGAACTCAATCAAATCAGTAAAGAAATATGAACAGCAATAGATTTAGCTCAGTCTAAGTTCAGTTAAGAATTAGTTTAGAGTCCTTCAGTTGGGAGTAGGAACTAGTATGAAGCAAGTGAAGAGATGATGGCTTCCCCGTTAGAGAGGCAGAGTCGTTAGTAACAGTCACTAAACTCTAGAACTACATAGACAACGCCGATAGATTAAGGCTTAACTATCATACTTCCTTAGGCTTAACTTCTTATTCTGGGTGACCCATTAGAGAGGCTTGACCATAGCAAAGGCCTTTACCCGTGACACGGTATTGACACCCTTCCAGCTGGGGTTACAGGTTGGACCCCACTAGATCATATTTAGGGCATGTTGGTTAAGTGAGAACTCCTGCAGTTACAGCTATAGTTTCAGTCTCAATCTTCAGAATAGAAATTTAAAAATTCAGGACTGTCAGATACAGTCACTCAGCTCAGTAAGGAACTTAGATAGTTCCACAGATTCATAGACCACCTACTAGATAGACCTGGTCTTAAATAAAGTAAGTCAATATCAGTACCAGCAAATCCAAATATCACCCATTAGATAGGACTGATCTCAATCTCAATTAATCATTATCACTATCAGCAGATTCAGAGATCACCCACTAGATTGGCTTGATCTCAAATTTGTTCAATCATTGTTCTTATTAGTATGCTCAGAGATCACCCAATAGATAGGCCTGATCTCTGATATAGTTAGTTAGCATCAGTAAACTCAGACTTTAGTTTCAGTAGCTTTATATACTTAGAATCTCAGTATGTTCAAAAACCTCAGATTGACTGTATATTTAGTATCAGTTATTAGATTCAGTCCCAGTATGCTCAGTTACAATATGAATAGTATATTCAGTAGTTATAGATTCTCTATCTATGCTAATCCAGCACTTGCATATCATTTAGTTAGTTATTGATCATGCATATAACCCTTGCATTTAGCCTTACCTCTTCTAGCATGCCAGTACATTACCACGTATTGATTGCATACCCGTTTCTTGCGCTGTGATGTTTAATGTTATAAGTTCAGGTGCACAAGATCCAGATCATCTATAGCAATTCACTTTTGGTCAGTTACAGTAAACCTAGCAATGAGTCCTTTTCATTCAAGGATGATCTTTATTTCATTATTATATTAGATTCAGTTTCTTTTAGTAAATAGAGTAAGTTGGGGACATATCCCATCAACTCTAGATTTTTAATAGTTAGAGGCTTTTCAGACAAATGTATAAGTATTCATTTTTCAGATTTATGTATTTTAGATGTTTGAACCTTATGGTAAATTTTTTCTAGTTTTCCATATTTATTATATTAGATTATGAAGTTGTCAGGTATAGATATCAGTAGAGGGTTAGCTGTGGTCCTTCGGGATCATGAGCACTATATGGCATTTCAGTTATAGAAAGTCAAGGCGTTATAATTTTCTTGAACACTTTTCTCCTCAGGAGTTTGTAGAGTTTAAGGCTGAGGAGTTTGTGAATCTAAAGTAGGGTATGATGAGTGTTAATGAGTATGCATTAAAGTTCACCCAACTATTCTATTATTCCTCTGAGGTTGTGATTAATATGAGGTTTAGGATGAAAAAGTTTGCTTTGAATCTTTCCCGTAATTTGGTGCTAGAATCTAAGGCCACTATGCCAAATAGTGACATGGACATATCAAGGCTAGTGGTTTATATACAGTAGGTAGAAGATGAGAAAAGGAAGAAGGTAGAAATAGAGAAAAGATAAATCAGTAAGACGAGGTATGTAGAGTAGTAGCAATAAGTCACCATGGATATTGTCATAAATAAAACAACTTGTGTTTTAGATGTGTCCATCCCGGTCATATAAAACAAGATTACCCCTTAGCTAGGGTTGTGTTTGGAGCTAATAAGGTTTTGGTTGCCACTTCCTCAGCTTTTACAACCAAGGGTGCTGCTTTGGGGATTGGGAATGGCCAAAATCACTTATATGCACTTTCAGCTTATCAGGAATCTGAGGTATCCCCAGATGTTATCACTAGTATGTTATAACTTTTCTCCCATGATGTTTACTTCTTGGTTGATCCCTGTTCTTCCTTATTCTATATGACTCGTTATGTGGCTATAAACTTTGGTTTTGGTCCCAAAAATATTTTTGACCTCTTCTCAGTTTCTACCCCGGTGGATGAGTTTATTATTGCTAGAAAAGTCTATAGGGGTTGTGGTGTGTCCATCTTTCATAGGTAAATATTGGTAGACTTAATAGATCTTGATATGGTGGATTTTGATATAATCTTAAAGGTGGCCTGGATTTATTCATGCTATGCTTCTTTGGAATGTAGAGCCCGAAGGGCCACCTTTTATTTCCCTAATGAACTGGTGATTGAATGAGAGGAAAGTTCCCTAGTACCAAAAGGAAATTTTATTTCTTATCTTAGATCTCAAAAGGTGATATCAATAGGGTGTTTGTATCATTTAGTTTGGGTGAAGACTTATAACTCTGAAAGTCCCTCTTTGTAGTCTATTCCTATAGTTAATGATTTTCCTGATGTTTTTCCTGATGATCTTTCTGGGATTCCTCCATATAGAGAAATAGACTTTGGGATTGATCTTCTACTAGATACCTATCCCATTTCTATTCCTACACATAGAATGGCTTCGATAGAGCCGAAAGAACTAAAAAAACAAGTAAAAGATCTCCTTGATAAGGGTTTTATCTATCCCAATATTTCTCCTTAAGGCGCTCTTATACTTTTTATGCAAAATAAATATAGGTCCCTCCGAATATGTATAGACTACCATCAGCTAAATAAGGTCACCGTAAAAACTCACTATCACCTTCCTAGGATTAACGACCTTTTTTATCAGTTTGAGTGAGCTAGGTGCTCTTTAAAATAAAACTTTATTTTTAGTAACCATCAGCTAAAGATTTGGCAAGTTGGTATTCTCAAGACTACATTCTGAACCTCTATGGCCACTATGAATTCTTGGTTATGTTGTTTGAGTTAACTAATGCTCCAATTGTTTTCATAGTCCTCATGAATTGAGTGTTTAGATAGTTTCTAAACTTGTTCATCATAGTTTTTATTGATGACATCTTGGTGTACCCCAAAAGTAAGGAGGATTATGCAAATCACCTTCGAATTGTATTACAGACTCTTAAGGATAAAATATTGTATGTGAAATTGCATAAATATGAATTTTTGTTAAGTGTTGTAACTTTTCTTGGGCATGTCTCTAATGAAGGGATTAAACTGGATCCTCAAAATATTGATGTGGTAAAGAAATGTCCTAGACCATGACTCCAATCAACATTAGGAGATTTTAGGATATGGTAGGTTATTATAGAAGATTTATGAAGAGTTTTTCATCCATTGTTGCGCCGTTTATGAGATTAACTCAAAAGAAGCTAACATTTCTATAGTTTGACACGTGTAAGGATAATTTTGTGAAATTGAATGATCAATTAACATCTGCTCCTATTTTGACCCTCCCCGATAGTATTGAGGGGTTTGTGGTGTAATGTGATGCATCCCATGTGGGACTTGGGTGTGTGTTAAAGTAGCATAGGAAGGTTGTAGCTTGTGTTTCTAGACAGCTTATGGTGTATAAGAGAAAATACCTAACTCATGATTTAGATTTAGTGGAATGTGGTGTGTGCATTAAAAATTTGGCATCACAACTTGTATGGGGTGAATGTGGATATTTACTTGGACCATCAGAGTTTTCAATATGTATTCACTCAAAAAGAATTAAACCTGAGTAAAAAGGGGTGGCTCAAACTTCTTAAAGATTACAACATGAGACTACACTACTATCCAGGTAGAGCTTATGTTATTGTTGATGCTCTTAGCAGGTTATCCATGGGTAGTTCGTCTCAGGTTGAGGAGGAGAAGAGGGGTTCGGTAAGGGATATTCACCGATTATCCAACTGGGTAGTTCTTCTTTTAGACTCTGAAGATAGGGGAATGATTAAGTCATTCGTTGAGGCTGAAGTTAAGTAGAAATAGGTCCTAGTTTCCATATTTATGCAAATCAAAAAAGATGTTGGTCAGCAGAAAGTTATGGCTTTCAAAATTAGGGAAGATGGAATTCTAAGATATTAAGAGAGATTATGTGTTCCTGATATAGATGGACCATGGGAGAGGATTTTGACTGAAGCTCATGTGTCTATATATACGATTCATCCGAGTTTGACAATGATGTATCATGACTTGAAATAAATATATTAGTGGAATAATATGAAGAGAGATATGGAAAATTTTGTTGCCAAGAGTATGGTTTGTCAATACCTCAAGGTTGATCATTTGAAGCCAAGTTTCACCTCTTAAAAGATAGATCTACCCATGTGGAAGTGGGAAATGATTAATATGGATTTCATAATCAATCTTTCGTGATATTGGAATCAATACAATTCTATTTGGGTCATTATGGATAGAATGACCAAGTCTGCTCACTTCTTATTTGTGAGGACTAATTAACCAGGAAAGGATTATGTAAAGTTGTTCATGGGTCCCCAATATCCATTATTTTTTATCGAGGTACACAGTTTTCTTGTCATTTTTTACAGTTCTTTCAGAAAGGGTTAGGTATGCAGGCGAACCCTAGTACTACTTTCTACCCTCAGTGAGATGGGCAAGCAGTGCATACCATTCAGAATTAAGAATATATACTAAGGGCTTTCATAATTGACTTCAAGGAAAGTTGGGTTGATCATTTGCCGCTTGTTGAATTCACATATAATAATATCTATCATTGCCATATTTATACAGCTCTTTTTTAGGCCCTTTATGGTAGGAGATGTAGATCATCGATTGGATTGTATGAGGTGGGTGAGATGAGATTGTTTGGTCCTGACTTGGTACATCTAGTGATGGAGAAAGTGAAGGTGATTTGAGAAAGTCTTAAGACCAATCAAAGTTGCCAAAAGTCCTATACAGATATGAGGCGAAGAGAACTAGAGTTTGAGGTTGGTGATTGGGTGTTCTTAAAGGTTTCTCCTATGAAAGGAGTTATGAGGTTTTGGTGAAGGGGGAAGCTCAGTCCCATTACATTGGTACATATCAGATCCTAAGGAAGATTGGGACTGTTGCTTATAGATTGGACTTACCAGTGAGTTTGGCATCATTTCACCCCATTTTCATGTGTCTATGCTCAAAAATTTTATGGGTGATCATTTCTTAGTGGTCCCCATTAGGGATATCGGTGTTAAAGATTCATTGTCTTACGAGGAAATCCCTATTGCAATCTTTGATAGGAAAGTTCAGCAATTAAAAAACTAAGGAGATTGCTTCGATGAAGGTAAGAAAAAACTAATTCGCTATAATTATAAGAAGTAATGGTAATTAACTCATTTAAGGAGTATTTTACTCTGAAGATCTTCTAATTAACATCTAATAACCCAAAAAAGCACATTTAGTTAGTAATGCAATTTTTTGAAATATTCTTCTCCATGTTCATCCCCATATTCAACTTTCGAATTCATTCTTTTTTAGCTTTTCTATTTATTTTCTTGGTGTTATTTTCCTTTTACAACTTTTTACAATGAATTTCAAACCCTAAAAAAAAGATACAAATATTGGTTACAAATTTATCATGGTAATACATGATGAATCAATATAATAAATGAGATCTCAAATACAAAGGTATAAGAAATACACAATACAAAAAATGTAAATAGACCTCGGTTTATTTTGAGCTAAATTTTAACTGTGTTTCCAACATATATAGACCCAAATCCAATGGATTCTTGTTGCAAATAATTGTTAATAACAATGTTTTAGTGTGAGAACATCTTTAAAGATGAGTATACATCATATAAGTCTCCTAGCTCAAAGTTATGTTGAGCAATTTCTTACTGGTTGAGTTTTAGTCGATGATTTTTCTTGGGTCGAATTCCAGCGACCATTACTCCTAGAATATAAGGATTTAGGTGGACCATAATATATAAAAGTAAATCTCTTTGAGTCTTATTTCTAATTCCACGGACTATTCGTCAATCCAAGTTCAGAAGCAATAGTTATGAGTGTTTGAGTGGGACCTTGTCCAGGGTCCGCACTGTCCCTTCATCGCGGAGAAATTACCAAAGCACACTACCTCAAATGTTAAAAGGTATTCTGTTTTGAGTAATTTTAAGGGCAATAAGATCTTTTATCATCCTATAATTGTTCCTAATCATATATGGATAAAATTTAGGTCTTGACACAAGTTATTTAACTTATCAAAATCCCCAAATCATCTTCCCATAAGCAAGAGAGGAGAAACCACCTAGGTTTGAGGATTTTGATCTCCAAGGGCAAATATCTCTACGTTCTCTTTGATTTTTCTCCATTAAAAGATCTATAGGACTATCCTAAATATCATGGGTGTAAGTTTACCATTTTATCAAGTTTTAAAGATATATAATTATTTATATGTAATAAGTTTTGGAAAATTATTTAAAGAGCATGAATTATGAACCCAATTTAATGAAAGTATGTATTTTTCATGGTGTTTTTCCATTAGCTTGATTTATAATCATATGAATACATGATATGAGTATTGAAAAGTGATTTATGAGCATGATTAGTGAAATTTCCTTCCCCATGATGAAATTTATTATCTTAACATGTTACGAATTGTGAAATGGGTTTGAGAGTATGAATTGTAAGTCCTCTTTTTAATCATGAGATTTATGTGTGTCTAATACTGGGGTTGTTTAATGATTGATGCTAATTCTTGAGTTTTAAATTCCTCTTGATTATTATACATTATTTTTTCACGTGTTTTTCAAAGAGGTTATTTCTATTCTAAATGCTATGATTTATTAATAAAGAAACTGTATGTGATTAATGAAAGAATTGACCACCATGTGTTAAAGTCTTGAAAAGAGAGTGTGTTTGTATAAGTTTCATACGTTTTTGAAATAAAACTCTAACATTATGAATTCTTTAGGTGCTTATTAATATGCTTTTAAGTAAGAAAGGCAATGGATATGATTTGGCATCATATGAATGACTGGCAAGTCTGGGTATGACAATAACCTATTGTGATATGCCCTTAACAGAATAATAAAAGAATTGATTATAAGCATGAAGTATGTTTTTAAGAGGCATAAGTTGGGCTTAAATAGAGTTAGATTGTTACCTGAAGAAGTCACTAGTTCAGATAACTCATTGCCCAAAACTTTATTTTGCCAACACGGGTTTTATTTAGCCCTGAAATAGGGGATTGTACATTGGCTATGGCCTTTTGGAATAGTAGAGATCAGAAATCAAGCCCTTGCATCAAACTTGAGTGGGGGCATGGTTGTTGAGTCAAGGGCGAATTTCATATATCCTATGGACTATAGATTTTTAGGGTGTACCATCTAGCTTAGAACAAAAGATAAAGTTGAGTCTATGTTTTATAAGAATGAATTGAAGCTTTTAAAATTATGCCCATGTTTATATATATATATATATATATATATTATGCTAAATTGTTTTCAAAATGCTCTCAATTATGTTATACAACGTATATGTTATTTTTGGGTTAGTTCTACATACCAATATTCTCCAAGTATTGACACTTGGTATATGACAGAATTGGTGAGTTATCAATCTTTCAAAAGGCATTTACTCATATGTCAAGTCTTTCAGTATATAGCATAGTCGGGGGTTTTGTCTTGGTCTAGATAGTTAGTTTTCATTAGAGGCTTCGTAGATGGAATTTGAGTATTGTATTGTCATAATTTTGTTGACACATTTTGGATTATACGTATCCTTTGGATATTACTATATCTTCAGCACTTTGATATATATATGGATTATGCGTATGATAGTATACTAAGGGGTCTCTCAAGCCTTCGTGGTTTGGGATGCCCGTCATGTCTAGGGCCTCGACTCGAGTCTTGACATGCTTGGTATCAAAGCATGGTTTATGGTCCCCAAGGTGTCTATGGAGCGGTGTTTAGTAGAGTCCTTTTTATGGGTGTGTAGCGCGCCACATTTATAAAAAGAAAGCTATGAGGCATTTAAGAGATGTTTCCTATTCTTTCATACTCTAGATCATGCCATTGTGTTGTCCATATGGAATTTATTCAAATTCTTTCTTTACGCTGATTTTATTATCTATATCTCATTGTCGAGGCAATTCAAGTACAAAAGTTTAGAGTCTAAATGATGTGGTCCTTTCTAATTGAGTCATAAAAAGTTATAAAATTTCACAAGGACTTGTGGGGTTATTTTAGTGCTTCAAAGTGTGTTGATTTAAGCTTATACCCCTATTTATATCAATTATGCATTTGAGCCTGAGGTATGAAGTGTATTCAATCTCTTTCAAAATCCTTGTTGTAGATGTCATGCTTAAGGGTAATGATATATGTCAGAATGTTAGAACAGTATTTCCTCTTGAGTAGTAGTATGTGATAAGGTGTCATAACCTATGAGAAGTAAGATAGTTCCAAAGTTGGTACTATGAAGCCATAAGCTTAGAAGTTAGAAGTGAGGGTAACTCTTGAGTGAAGAAGGTAGATGTAGTTGTGTGACCTTAAAGCAGGGGGTGGTGTGCCCTTTCATGGTGATTGGTAATATTGTAGAAAGCTTAGCAGACTATGTGGTAGCCCGTGGAAGGAGTTATTAGCAATGATTATTATTTATTTAAATAGGGAAGGAGCTCAGAATGAATTGTTATGGTGGTTGTAGAAATCATTTATAGGTTGTATATGGAAAGGGATAGGTTAGTCAATAAGTTATGGGTAGAGACTTATTGGTGTATATGGAATTTAAAGATAGTGGAAATGTATGCACGGGTAAGTAGATTTAATGTGAGAAAGTATAATATATTGATAAGATCATAATGGGTTATATTATAAGATTAAGATCAAATACCCTCATAATGTGACTTTACCCCCTTGATTTTATTTTCTTTAGTAGTTGTAAACTAGTATCGCTTGTGAAAGATGTGCGGTAGATTTTAAGATGTGGTAGTAATAATGTGGATAGACTGAACTTATGGGCTGCAATTAGGTGAAATGAAGAATTTGGGATGATTTTCCCCATTTGATGGACTAGTATAATATGTGGCATGCTTCATCAGTGGTATATTATTGGGGTTAGACAATAGGTTTGAACTTTAGATGTGGATTGTGGTGGTAAGAATAGTATCTTATGACTAATGATGCATGTTTTTTAGGAATGGATTTGCCACGACCCGAGACTACCGCCTTGTCATAACACGATGCTTCCAACAATAAGCGATTCCAAGCTAACCCATGAACTGGCATACTGTTGAGCAATTCATTTAATATGTATATAACAAACATAATATGCTGAGTGGAAGCATAATCATTAGAAAATCTTATTGAATGTAATACTGAATGAGTTTACAACATGATACATCTGAAGAAAGAACTTGATTCACAACATAATGACTTCGACTAACTATCTATGAAGCCTCTACTATACTGACTGTAAATAGCAAGGACATGCCTCCAACTACCACAACTCATTACTTATGAATAATTAAAGAAAAGTACATGAACTACTACTGACTGGAGTATCCAAAACAAGAGAACTCATCCCTTGCTGGCTGGAAGCTGCAAACTATTTGATTATGACGTATAGGTTACAACCGGTACAAACATTATGAGACAACGTAGAACATAGATATATATGTTGATCAGTACTTCTGGAATGTACTGAGTAAGTAGGGGTGAATGCAATAAGTAAAATTGATTAGGAACATAATCTTAAAACATGCATGGAAAGTGTAAGTAGACTTACTAAGAGACTGAAATAAGTTGAAAGCTTAAGTATCTTAAAGCATGAGTAACAAACATAATGTGATAAGTTGGTGAATCACTACACTTAGTTACTTAAATTTTTACTTTTGTAGAATAAGTAGAACTGAAGATGGGAAGTGGTAAAACATGAATACTGTATGTAAAACTAAATAGACTGTAAAACTGAACTGAGGATCATTCATAGTTTCTGAACGTGAAAAATAACATGAACATGAAAAACTGAGAATGCAAGACCAAGCATAAATATATTTATGAGATATCTGTAATCTGAAAGACTAAAATCTATGTAACTTAATAACTATAAATCTGTATGCTTTGATCAAGTAAACTGAGCTGAGACTGACTGAAATTTTAGGAGGTATCATGTAACCGACATGCCCCAATCTGAACTACTTGGGGTCCAACCTGTAACCCCAGTTGGAAGGGTGTTAGTACCATTCCACGGGTACTAACACATGACTGACGATGTGGCTCCATACTGTTGATATCCCGAAGGACTAGGGAGTCACCCTCTACTAGAAGGTGCTCTCATGAAATATATGTCAACCCTTAACTTGCAGGAAAACATCTTAAACCTGCGCTAGCTACGTAGTTCTAGAACTCAGGAACTGCTACTAAAGATCACACCCTTTACTGGAAAGTGAGCCTCCATCACTGGATTCGCTCAGTGCTAAATCCTACTCCCAATTGAACTAATACTGGTGTTGAACTGAACTAAATTGAACTGAACATAACAACTAAGTAAATGATAATATTCATGGTTTAGCTTAAATCACTACTTGAAAGATCCAAAATCATGTAAAACACGCAGGTATTGGGTGTTCATAACCCACCGGCACTGAATGTTAATAAAAATAATATTAAGGATTAAAATTGTAGTATGAAACCATGATCATAAGAACTGAGTGCATGGTTATATTTATGGTTTAACTGAAATCATTACTTGAATTATCCAAAATTATGTAAAACACGTAGATATCGGGTATTCATAATCTGCCAGTACTAAATGATCATAAAATAAAATATTAAGTCTTAAAACTATAGTATTAAATCATGGTTTAGAGAGTTAAAATATAGACATTTCATCAAATATGTGAGAATCATGAACTTGAACATGGAATGTCTTAAACATGGGAAAACAGTATGGTTATATGACCAAGATCATAACTTTATATTATAATAGGATATCTACTCAAATATGACATTGAATATTGAATCTTAAAACATAAAATAAAAATAAATTTCATGAAATCATACTTGAATATGAATTGAGTTCAAAATACTGAGAAAGAACATGAATTTAACTAATCTTGAACATAATAAACTTCACAATAGAGAAAAATCTCATACTTTACATAAAAGAGGGTTTTTGGGTTCAATGGTGAAAGTACCAATTGATGAACATCCACATACCTCAATAGATGGTTTCTTGAAGATTTCTTGAGGGTTTCTTGAACTTGGAAGCTTGAATTCTTGATTTCTTAAGAAATGGGCTTGGATTTTGTTCTTGGGAGATGAGGAGGGTTTTTGAATTGTGACTTGAATGCTTGGGGTTAAGGGAGTGTAATTTATGTGCTTAAAGATCCCTTATATTTATTAGGAGTGATTAGGGATGGTTTAGGAGTGTGAAAAGACTTCAACGCCCTTGATTTAAGTCAAAACAAAGAACTTTTGCCACTATACAATCAACATATGACGCACAACAATCATCCAAGCCAAGGTGGGAGAGGAATGGCTATCATAAGAACCCAAGTGGGTGACTCATGTCCATCGCACATCCTTTCCAGTGGCCTTTTGCTATTGTCATGCGTCGCATAACCTTTGCATGGCCATAACCTTTTTCTTGGGTATCGGATTAAGGAAAAATTGGTATCGTTTGGAATCTAACTCAATTATCTATCATTGTTGGGTCTTGATCTAAAAAATTCTACATATATCAAAAGTTATACACGTTCAAAGTAGTACCTTGTAGAATCAAATAAAAAGATTTGGCCGAATCAAAGTCTTAGCTCAACTTTGCTCTAAGTGATTACCATGAATATTTTTCACCTAAAAATAATTCTTAACACTAGGATAATGATCATTAAACATGTATTCAAATAAAAATCATAGTATTAGAGTTTATACGCATAGGAATAATGGTTCAAAGTCTAGCCTAAAATGCGGGGTGTTACAAAATTTGTAGGCTTGATGTTATGTATAAAATAGCCTAGGTTGTCAAATTGTGGAAAAAAAGTGAATAATTGTGGTATATATATACATTATTACTAGTTTTAAAATGATTAATTGTGGTTGAATCATTAAGTGGATAAGAGTGTTAGGTGTATAAAAATAAGTCAAACCTCACGTAGCATGTGGTTAGATAAGGTTTTATGTGTATAAGTGTCATGTTTACTTTGTTCATGTTCTTAAATTTTTAGTATAGAGAATCCTAGAGAGCTACTATATGTTCTTCTTAGCTCTTGGTATAGTCTTAAGAACTTTGTTAAGTTGTAAGGGTATACGACTAGAGGTTTAGTGTGAATATATTATGTAGTGGACAATGGATTTTTATCTGATAAGAAGTGTGGATGTGTATGCTCATGAGAATGTGAGTTGTAGGGTGATGGCTATAGAGGCTAGTGAAAGTTAAGAGTAGCATTCCCAAAAAGCAATGCCTTCATAGTATAGTTTATCAGGGAGAGTTTAGAGTTTATGTGTATGATGATACCCCTTTTATGTTGAGAGTTGTGGCTATAGATTTAAAAAGAGGATATTTTATCAATTCTAGGATTGTGACTTTGATCTAAGGGGAGATGATGAATTAAGGTAGTTCCCAAATTTTCTCAGGTGGCAAGTTTCAGGGGAGGGTCATGATAAATCTATTCCAATTATAGTAAACTCTTCCCACTTCAATTTAAAAGGACATTCTACCAATGTCTTATGTATTCAAATCATACCTATGCCTAAGGTTTGAGTTCACTGTGCACTTATGTCCATGTTCCAACCTCCAATCTAGAAGTAGTAATGTCCCTCAATAATCCAATATTCCAAGTATTCAAGTTCTAATTATGATGCTCATGACCCACATATCCATGTCTCATATAATGATTAGTTCTAACGAACTATGCTTTTTATATATTACCAATTTATTTTTATGTCATGATTAGCGAGAGTGATAAAGTTTATGCAAACTTATTGCCAATTCCAGTTCTGTAAATGAGGATCAATTTCTTCAAGTGGCAATCCTTGGCTCAGTCGTTGACTATATGAATTCCGTCTTTATGATATACAGAGCATGATATATGCTCACGTGTTTCTCACTGTTCCCAGTCCTAAGAACTCATTTTGTGTATGTTTACATCCAAACAACTCTCTATCTACGATCTGCAGATTTGATATATGAAGCACTTCATATGTATTGCATGATATCTAGCATTTCTTGCCCCATATTGAGTAAATCAACAAATATAGATGATAATTGAATAGTGGTACTTCCATTCTTGATGCTTGTTCTCTAGTCCATCAATGAATATCCTTATGTTAGTATGTTAGTGGTTATGGAAGCATAGTACTGTTTTAGATAAAAAAAAAATGGATTTTTTGTATTATTTTAAATTTTGGGGTGACTACCTTGAGCTAAGGTTATAGATGAAGAGGGGGGAAAGAGATGATCATACATTATATGAAATAATTAGTAAGTGGATATGTGATGAAAATCTTTGTAAGAGTGAGTAAAGTTGCTGGTTTTAAATGGGGAGATCTATAAATTGGGTGTCGTAAAGATAGGCCTGAATGTTGTGATTGATAAAAAAACAAACCAATGTGCTATCTGGTTAGTACTCCTTGAATTAAGACCTCGGGTTATTAGATTATAGTAATAAGGTGAACTGATATTCTTAATGGTATGTAGAGTACAGTATTCCGTAGCTTAAGTTAGACCCTTTTAAATTCGAGTTAGGCATCAACATAGAAGTACTACACGGTGGGACTCAAACTCTTTTGGTTAGGTGTGTTATGGGAGAATTTTAAGTTGTAAATGATGAAGTATGTTATTTATTGTTTAGGGAATAGACGATTAATGTCTCTATGTTTAAGGTCTATTTCTTGTATCTTGTAAGGTAGAGAATATTTCTATTTCTATCTTTTGTGAAACCTTATTTCATGTCGATAATCAATGTAAATCAAGACCTATGATCACTAAATAAACTCATGCCTTATGTTGTGATGATCATGATCCCTAGAACTCATGTGCAAGGTCATCTCCATGTCAATTTTTATTATCTCACGCTTCGTGCTTACATGATTCACTAGGGCTTATCATGAAGCTCTTTTGATGTCTTTGCATATTTTTTTTGAGGAAAATTTCCAATGCGAGGTTATGTTCTTTATTCCATACTTCTATAGCTTTAACAAGTTCTTACCCATCATTCGAGGACGAATGATTCCGAGGGGGAGATAATGTAACACTCCCCTTTTTTTAAACTAAAGTTGAACCATATTTTTGAATTCAAAGATTTCTAGTTTAAAATAAGTGTTAATAACAATTCTTTAGTGTGATAACATCTTTGGAGATGAGTATACATCATAAAAGTCTCCTAGCTCAAAGTTAAGTAGAGCACTTTCTTACCGGTTGAGTTTTAATTGATGATTTTTCTTGGGTCAACTTCTAACGATAATTACTCCTAGAATATGAGGAGTTATGTGTCCCATAATAGACCAAATTAAATCCCTTTGATTCTTTGTTTCAACTCCACCAACCGTTCGTTAATCTGAGTTCGAAGTCAAAAGTTATGAATATTTGAGTAGGACCCTATCTAGGGTCAGCGTAGGCCTACGTCATTGAGCAATCGCCAAAGCACATTGCCTCAGGTTTGCTTTGGCCATGCGCCACAAACCTTGAGGTTTTATTTAGATTGGTGTCGTAAAGCCTTTCCCCAAGCGTCAAAAATGTTATGTTTTAAGTTATTTTAAGTATAATAAGGTCTTTTATCATCCTATAATCATTCCTAATCATATATGGATGAAATTAGGTCTTAACTCATGTTATTTCACTTCTGAAAATCCCCAAATCATCTTCCCATAAGCAAGAGAGGAGAAACCACCTAGGTTTGAGGATTTTGATCTCCAAGGGCAAATATCTCTACGTTCTCTTTGATTTTTCTCCATTAAAAGATCTATAGGACTATCCTAAATATCATGGGTGTAAGTTTACCATTTTATCAAGTTTTAAAGATATATAATTATTTATATGTAATAAGTTTTGGAAAATTGTTTAAAGAGCATGCATTATGAACCCAATTTAATGAAAGTATGTATTTTTCATGGTGTTTTTCCTAAAGCTTTATTTATAAACATGTGCGTACATGATATAAGTATTGAAAATTAATTTATAAGCATGATTTGTGGAAAAAAATTCCGTAATGAAATTTATTGTCTTAACATGTTACGACTCGTGAAATGGGTTTAAGAGCATGAATTGTATGTCCCTTTTTTTAATCATGAGATTTATGTGTGTCTAATGATAGGGTTATTTTATGATTGATGACAATTCTTGAGTTTTAAATGTCACTTGATTATTATAAATGGTTGTTTAATGTGTTTTTCAAAGAGATGAGTTATATTGTAAATGTTATGATTTTCTAATGAAGAAACTGCATGTCATTAATAAAAGAATTGACCACTATGTGTTGAAGTCTTGAAAAGAAAGTGTGTTTGCATAAGTTTCATATGTTTTTGAAAAAAGAACTCTCACAACATGTTTATATTCTTTAGGTGGTCATTAATATGTTGTTAAGTAAGAAAGGCTATGGATATGAGGTGGTATGATATGAATGACTTGCAAGTTCGGATATGACGATATCCTATTGTGATATGCCCTTAATAGAATAAAAAAGAATTGTTGATAAGCATGAAGTATGTTTTTAAGAGGCTAAAATTGGTCTTAAAGAGAGTTAGATGGTTATTTGAAGAAGGCACGAGTTCAGATAACTCATTGCCCAAAACTGCATTTTGTCGACATGGATTTTATTTTCCTCTAGCGACTGTCTTTTGGCGTAGTAGAGATGAGAACTCCAGCCCTTGCAGAAAACTTGGGTTGGGGTCTTGGCAGTCGAGTCAAGGGCGGATTTCATATATCCCGTGGATTGTAGACTTCTAGGGTGTACCGTCTAGCTCAGAACTAAAGTAAAGAGTCGAGTCAATGTTTTACAAGCATGAATTGAAGCTTTTTAAATCATGCCCATGTATTTTTATATATATATTATGCTAAATTAATTTCAATATTCTCTCAATTATGTTATACGAAGTATATGTTATTTTTTGGCTAGTTTTACATACCAATACTCTCTAAGTATTGACCCACTCCCCCAATATTTTAGGTTCTGCGATATAGTCTCATGGCCCATCACATCAGTAGAACACTTCGGGTATGATAGAATTGGTGAGTCATCCATTTTTTGGAAGGCATTTACTCATATGTCTAGTCTTTCAGTATATGGCCCATCCAGGAGCTTTGTCCCGGCCTAGATAGTTAGTTTTCATTAGAGGCTTCGTAGATGAAATTTGAGTATTGTATTGTCATAACTTCGTTGACACATTTTGGATTATAATTTTTCATTGAATATTATTATATCTTCCGCACTTTGATTTATGTATGGATTATGCTTATTATAGTATGCTAAGGGATCTCTCGGGCCTTCGTGGTTCGGAATGTCCATCGCGGCAAGGACCTCGGCTCGGGTCATGACATTAATTATGTATCTTCATCTAATAAAAATTGTATCTCGAATCTAAAATGCTCAAGTACAAAAATTGCTAAACCTTTGGTAAGATGTCTCTCGTTGTAACTTCAATAACTTTTCTTTTCGAAACAACACATTTGCGTCTAAGAGTGTCCGGTTCTCTTTTCTTTGATAAAATAGATTAACAAAGTTCACGGAGTTTCATTATATTGTGTAAATTTAAATTTGTCTTAAAAAAAGTCCCAGGATTTGTTTCTCGGTGTAAATTTGGATTTGCCTAAAAAATAAGGATTTATGGTGCGGCCAAAAGGGGTTGAAGAAGGGAGAGGGGGGAAAAGGAGGGTGTTAAAAGTTTTGCAGAAGAAAGTTCATGAATTCGCCATTATTAACATTTATTGCGTACCATTGTGTTGTGTTTTTAAAAAACCTAAATGCCTTTTTCGCTTTTTTTTAATTTTTTTTTAAAATTTTGACATGATTTAGAAGGAAATAAGTATATCTTAATTTTTAGAGTAGAAGTTATGTCTATGAAGATTTAAAGAGGGAGAATGTAAATAAGGGATATTTATAATTTTTATTAAATGAAGGAATTTTTAGTATTTAAATATCTTTAGTTGTTGTTTTGTGAAATTTTTTCTTTTTTTCTTGGGGGGGAAGGGGGGTGGGTAGAGTAGTTGCATAGTTGTATTATTTCATTAAAACTTAATTTTATGTGAAAATTATTTTGTATATCATTATTAGATTTTTTATTGCAAGTTATAGCAATACTTTATCATAATTATTGAATTAAAGAAATAATTACAAGTTATAGGAACTTTTAAAAAATTAATTTAATTTATTTTTAATTATTAGTAAAATTATCTCCTACATTTTAGTCTTTAATATCTATCTCTCCTCATTAACTCTTTTGATAATTATGGTAGAAATAATTGTTGGCTTCAATAATATTTTATTTCTAATTTTTTTTAACTTTATCAGTTAAGTTACAAAATTTGTTCTTAAATTAAGGAGTAAAATTTGGTAAAGGTATTTTATAATTGATACAATTTTTTTTTATTTTTCAATAAAATATTTTTTTTTACCTTTCCAATATTTACACGATTCTCCATATTTACTTTATTGATAAAAGATTTTCTTCACAATTAATATACTCTTTATTTCTTAAATTATGTTTTACTTTATTGATAAAAAAATTTCTTCACCATTAATATACTGTCTTTTCCTTAAATTTTTTTTTTATTTTTTTTTTATTGGACTTCCTAACTTTTGCATATGAACTTGGGTTTCTCTTCATCTAATGGTTTTAGGTTACAAAATTAACTCAACCTAGGATTGTTTTTTGATTCTTTTTGTTTGAACCTATCTATTTATGATCATATTATTAATCTGTTTTGATTTTTAAAAATTAAGTTTATTTGTTTATGCGCGTAATGTATATTTAACTTGAAACTTGTTCAACTAACGATATTAAAATTTTAATTTTATAAATTATTAAACTTATATAATGTTTGTCTTCATATAGCAATCTATATTATGCAAGAAGAAAGCAGAATGATGAAGCAATTAGTCAGAGTGAGGTAACTGAAAATATTACTAGCAAATGTGGTGGTCTGAAAAGATGTAGGGAGGTTGTTTTGAAATTTCAAATACATGATTGACCAGTCATAAAACATTAATGTAGTAGTTGTTTGTGTCCACTTATGATTTCTTTGTCCAGTTTTGATTTCTTTGAATGTAGTAGGTTTAAATAATTTTTGTTCAAAAAAGGTATCGTTAAACTTATAAATGATGTTTTATCATTAAAGTTCGTATTATGATTTGGATATTTTGTGAATGTTTTTTTATTATATCATGGTCGCTATCATTGATATTTATATCATTGAATATTTTATATTGAAAACATCTTTTTAAGTTAATGATCATTATTGTATATGTTTTGTTACACTAATATATCATTTGTCACATTAATAAATTCATAGTAATATTTTTTTATTTAAATGATGATTTCATGTTTTTGATGTTCAATTAACACATATTATTTATGATGCATTTTGTATACATAAGATATGCAATACTATTTAGTATATTCTTATGTATGCATTGCTGCATACATAAGATATTTTTTACCATATTCACTTAAACTAATATTAATATAATTTATTTAAATATCTTGTATATGACACTAGCTATCAGTTTTTATAAATTAGTTAGATCATTTAAGATTTTAATATGTTTGTTAATAAAACAGAGCTACTAACTTATTATATAATGCTAAACAATTTTAGGGAGTGAAGCAGTACTGCCTCTTGAGCGTTAAATGCCTTCTTTAAGACTGGCTATTCAAGAAAGGCTCACCAAAGAAGAAAATGCTAAGTTGCGTCTTGCGGAGTTAGAAGCTCTTGATGAGAAGAGATTAGAGACTCAAAAAATCTTGAATGTTATTAAGCTCGTCTGTCTCATTCTTTCAACAAAAGGGTTTGCTTGAGGTACTTTCAAGTTGGAGACCAAGTCCTTGTAGTAAGAAAGCCCATTATTACTACTCGTAAATCTGGGAGAAAATTCACTCCAAATTAAGATGGACCATATGTCGTTCAAGAGGCATATTCGAATGGCGCTTATAAGATTGTTGATATAGACAGCGTCAGAATTGATCCTACCAATGAAAAGTTTTTGAAGAAGTACTATCCTTAAAGGAAAATGGCACTCTGTAAGGCACGAGTATAAACTGCATGTCTACTCCTGGCCTGCAAGAGTATAAACTATGTATGGCTCCTCTTTATCAAGGTATGTAGGCACTTATAATTTCATTCTGAGTTCAGTTGTATGAGTGTAAAAAAAATATTTTCTTGCAATGAACACCAAGTATGAAAATATTCTAAGTAAATTTTGGACTCACTTAAAATATTTGTGTCTTAATGGGGGCAACCCGTTGAAAAGAAAAGGAGTTCCTTCAATGGGATTTGGAATACTAAAGTTCTCCAAGCGTACAACTAAGGACGCAAATCTACCAAGCATATAGTTTAAAGTAAGAAAATTTTATCAAGCCCGCAAGCTGAAGTTGCCAAATTTACAAAATTTGAAAGTTGAGCCGCGCAAATTGCAAAGTTTACAAGTGGAAGTTGACAAAATCTCCAAGTCATCAAATCGAGGCCTCCTAAATTTTCTAACGTTAAGGTGGAAAAAATTTGTTCCTTTGCACCTTAAGCTGGAGTCTCACAGGTTTATCCTTAAAAGGATCTCAAAATTTCCATATCTTGATGTGGACAAAATCTGTCCCATTGCACCTTAAGCTGGCCTCGCATGGGACAAAATTACTTTTACTTTTCCTGAAAGAAAAATATAAAAAAAATTCATATTTAGCAAACCTCGTTCTAAGAGGAAAGATTTTGGAACTCTATAAATAGAAGACCCTTACTTTTTATACAATAACACAATGTAGTCGTTTATGAGTCTTGTTTAGGATGAAATTTTCTCTTAATAGTTTATTTTATATTTTTTTATATTAGTTTTCAATATATTGACCTCTTGACCAAATCATATCAACAATAGATTTTTAGTATGTTTTTTTTATCGTCTGAATTATCACAATGATGGTTGGCAACGAATAGCTTTCGTATAACGCCCTCTCGGCTTCAAACCCAACAAAGCTGACCATTGAAAAGGGACCATACTTGAAGCCAAACTTGTCAGGTCTCAAGGTGATCAAGGCGAAGTTAAACTCTCTCACCTTAAGTTGACCATTGAGAGGGCTCATACTTAAAGAAGACTATTACATAAGTTCATTGGTGAAAGGGTCCATACTTAAAGAAGACCATTGCGTAAGTGCATTGGTGAAAGGGCCCATACTTAAAGAAGATCATTGCAAAAGTACATCGGTAAAAGGACTCACACTTAAAGACGATCATTGCATAAGTACACCGGTGAAAGAGATCATACTTGTAAAAAAGTCACCAATCTTGAATTCAAATTGGCTGGTCTTAAGGTATACAGAGGTGAAGTTAAACTCTCGCACCTTAAGTCGATTGTTGGACATTCTTATCTGCTTCGATTCTACAAAAGAAAAAAAAAGACAACACAAAGAAAACACAAGTGGGAGAGAGATTAGTACCTGGCGGACATTCGAACTTGAAAGTCATGTATCACCAACTTGAAATGAGACAAAATATTATGGTGAAAATGAAATCCTCAAAATCTGATTTGCAACAATCAAAATAATCTTTGATGTGATGATTTTGCATCAGGATATAAAATTTGGTGATGCAATGCAAACCTTAAATTATCTGTCGGACAGAATTTAGGATTAATATCAAGAAATTGTCTAGAACAATTTTGAAGATCATAAATTTTAAATCCTGGACATATTATATATGCATGTTTTGACATCTATAGAATCAAGCGGATCATGATTTTGATACTCCCACACTGAGATATAAATTTTCTGGTATCACCGCGTAAATCTGAAACTGTTGGTGCATTAAAATCTACTGTTGATTTTGGGATAGCACCTGAAAAGATCTCAAAGGTATTAAATTATGAAGTTTGTATATGTTATAGATTTTTGTGTCTAGTTTCACAAGAATTAAGCGGCTTGTAATTTTGTTCTTCCTACTTCAAGTTATGAAATTATTGGCAAAGACGCGCAAATCTGAAATTTTCATCATGATAAAATTTCGGGCTAACTTCAAAAAATTGTTGAGAATTATATTGAAGGATTTTAAATCTTAATTTTTTATATATTTATATCTTGAAGTCTAGTTTCCGTAATATCAAACTGTTCACGATTTTGATATTCCTACAATAAGATATGAATTTTCTACCACTAACATGCCGGGCTGGAAAACGGTGATGAAAAATAAAAGAAAAGTATAAGGGAAAGAAATTACCTCAACGTTATTCATTGCTTGAAAACTCCAAAGTACATATTGAAAAAATGGGGAATCTACATCATTTAACAGAGTTGTAGGGTGACTGTTTCATTCTCCAATATAAATTCAAATTGAAAGAGTTTTCATCTCCAATATAAATTCAAATTGGATGTTATTTCCTTCTTCAATATAAATTTAAATTGAAAGTTGTTTCCTTCTTCAATATAAATTCAAATTGAAGGTTGTTTTCATCTCTAATATAAATTCAAATTAGAAAGATTTTCATCTCTAATAAAAATTTAAATCGGAAGAGTTTTATTCCTGATTAAGTAAGGCGGTAAAAAGTTTTTCAAAATTTATTTGAAATTGGAAAAAATCAAGATATCTTAGTATACATCATTGAAAAATCATTATTGGAATTGGATGTCATGTCTCACCAATGGGTCTTACATATAGAAATTTAAGAAATAAATCGGGATTAAAAAAAAAGAGAGAGAGAATTTTTGAGAGAATATATAAATATGCAAATTGCATGGTTCAGGTTTAAATTTTCTCAACTAATGAAATGGGGTATTCATATGTATGAAAATCTTTAAAGCACGAAGGACGAATGTTTAAATAATCATACTTCAAGTTTTTTCTAAAGTATACACTCGACCAACCTTGAAGCAGGGGACATTTTGTGGACAACGAAATTTTATTAAATTAAAATCCATAGGAAATTTAGATTATATTAAATTCAAAATATATTAGTTCCAAATAAATATTATAAATTAATATAATTGAATTAATTATTTAAGTTCAAACATGTAAGGATTTAATTAAAATTCATTTTTTATTAGGATAACCTATTGATTTAGGCTACAAATGATGAGTTCATTTTGCTAAACCTAAGATATTGTCATATTCTAGAAAACTAAATAAGCGTCACGTGTCAAATGACATAACATGTCAAGTGAAGGTGCCAATAGAACCATGTCATATGTCAAAATGATGCAATGTCCGAGTGAAATCAAAAGCTCATAAAAAGTGAGGAGTGTCATAATTCAAGAAGCAACTAACTCTAAGAAAAAGCAAGAGAAATCTTATATATCAAACATCACAATTTTTATACAGAGCTCAAACATTTAAATTTAGTTCATCAAGATTTAAAATCAAAATCGCAAAATTCAAATCCATCAAATCAACAAATCAAGTTCAAATTTAAAATCAAACTTGAAGCCCATAAATTTATATTTAAAAAAGCGAATCAGAAGATTCGTAGATATTGTAACACTCATTTAAATCAATAAAACGATTGTTATCCAACAAAAGTATCAAATTTTAATTTTAATCTTTTGGAAATTAAGTATAAATAACATAAATATCAACCCTTTTGAAAGCAACTACACTTTCTCCCACCTTTTTAATTACTTTACTCTCCCAATTAATATATATAACATAATATATTGAAATTTTTATAATATGTTTAGGAAGTTAAAATTTTTTGTAATATTAAAAACATAAGTTGTGTATTTGTGTAATTTTAAAAAAAATTAATTCTTTTAAAACGAACTAAAAGAAAAAGAAAAATAAACAAATTAAAATAGAGAGAATCACAATACAACATGGGCCCTGTGCATACATCACGCCACTCTGCATAAAGATACAATGCTACATAATCTGCCTCTTGGAGGGCGACTGCTATAGCCAATACAACATTTTCTCTGAGCTAAATAGGCTAATCCTTGTTCGATAATGAAACAACTATGCTACGTCTCGATCCCAAACAAGTTGGCTTCAGCTTACATGAATCCGCACCGTACATGTCGTTTCATTTAAGCTCATTGTCCGAGTCCAGAAGGGGAAATCTATTCTCAGCACGAACTTTTAACTCAGGTGAGCTTGTCGAACAGCTAAAAACCTCACATGACGCCGAAGCACCCATCTATGAAATAGGCCCGCAAAATAGAAAATGGCCACCATGGCAATAGCACAAATGTCAAGTACTCTCCATATTCCCAGACGTCCTGCAAAAGAGTATTCTGTCAAAGTAGGTCAAAATGAGGTTAGAGCCAAACTGGACTTTGGGAAAGTGATGAATGAGTTTGCTGCAAAAATGCTCATTTTAGGCCACACCAGGGATTGCATGTTACAAGCTTTGGTAGCTTGGATTTTCCTTGAGAAACTGGTTGCCGAAGGACCACCAAAGGAGATGATTGAATGAGTAGAATGGCCAAATAAAACAGTTCTATTACAACCAAAATTAGAAAAAAACAGTTTCTCTGTAGAAAGCTAAAAATGTTGGCTCCAGTCTAATATCACCAAAATCACATACTACTGGATAATTGCGATTTAAAACTAGCTACTCTTTTGAAGGATGATTTCTTGTTGGACTCACCCAGGGTTGTATGCATTTAAATGACCATGTAGCCTACTAGACTTGGCTTCTACATACGAAAATATTTCCAATTGATATTAGGGTGACGAGAAGAGTACCAGTAGGAACAAACTCAAAGTTGCAACTGCTGTAGATCCAACTCAACAATAACTGCAGTTAAGACAGAGAAATTACCCCAAAGCACATAATTGCAATTATGGATGCTCGAGTACTATCAACAAATAAATCCATTCCCATATCATAAGCGATATATACAACATGAAGAAATGCTTCAAAACTGTGGATGCAGGTCTTTGGTTTTGCGTTGCAAAGTACTTAGGTTCCAAAATAATGACTCTAACTCTACCCATGCCCTATATCAAAAAGGTACGTAGCTACAACAATATAGATAGTTCTCTACCCATGCCCTATATCAAAAAGGTACGTAGCTACAACAATATAGATAGTTCTGCTAAGATTTCCCTAATACGTCGAAAGAATATATGCACTGTCATGCCCTAAAGAATCTCTCTGTAGCGACTATTGAGTAAGCTTACATACTGATGCAGAAATCATAAAGCATTATTTCTATGAATTTATTTATGCCTTAGCTATTTTGTTAGTGGAAACAAGAACTTGGCAAATTATTACAATGCCGTTAATTAACTGTTCAATGAACTTACAGCAAAAAGGCGCATTATGTAGCAGTTTAACTTAACATGATCAGGATCTATCAGTTTGCTCATCAATGACCCAAAAACTTTCTGCATTAATAGTGGCAATGCCGCGAATTTCTGTAAAGAAGAAAAAAAGAGAAGCCATCAGGTAAGAATTCCTGACGAATCATATGATTCTAAAATTCTAAACTCAAAACAATTTCCTGTGAGAATTCTACCACTTCCGGAGCCCCCGCAAAGAAAGATTCATCTTGCAAATAAGGCATATCTTGTCTAGGCAAAATATTGGAAATGACCCCTTTATTTCCGTGCCTTCCGACTACTCCGCACATAAATGTGTGTGTGTGTCTATGTATGCATGAGTGGTTTAAATTAACAGGCAAAGGACACAACTCGCCTAAGCCCCTTATAATGGACATGCTTACATAGAGAAACCATAGGCTCAAACGAGCAGCGAAAGTCATAACAAATAAACATCCACACTCTTTTACATATATTATGTTTCTAATGCTTCTCTTTATTTCAAATGAACGCTAGTGATGGAAACTTAAAAGTGCCAAGATTGTAGAGATGTAACATCTAAGCCCACCAAACACATCATCTTTTTTTTCCTTTATACAATAAGTAAAGATTCTGTTAAATGTAGACATACAAAAAAAAAAGTGATGAACCAAACATATCCCTTTAGTCAACACTAGCTCCTTCCACGATCTCGAAATAATTCTCAGGAAATTCAAAAGTAACTTGAGCCAACAAATACAGTTTGTGCCTGTGTTGCTCGGCCTCTTCAAAAATATCATCGGGCGTGTGTCGGATCTTTAAAAAGTAGTGCCTTTTTGGAGGATCCGACACGGGTGCGGCAACATTTTTTAAGAGTCCGAGCAACTTAGGTTTGTGCTATAAAAATTAGTTTGAATAATCATTGAGCTAGTTTGGCTGTGAAAAAGGGTCGGTGATGAGCTTTCATCTAGAAATCTCAATCATTGGTGCACACAAGATGGTATTCAGGAGTAATTCTATTCACTTATACCCCTATAGCTTACTTGAAGTCTTCATCAAACCTTCAATTCCAAGCACCAACAGGCAAACAGTTCATATGTGCTAAAATGAACTCGTAATATGCTTCAAATAGACTTATAGTACTAAGACCACCTACAGAATATCTGAATAACCATGCTACAAGATTGGTTCTATCAGGAATGAGACCACAACGGGTAAGAAGCAGTTGGCATCCTAAAGGGATACCCCAATATTGCTACTATACCACGTAACAATCAAATGACACACAACCAAAAGTAAAAATCTAAATGTTAATTTCTATTTGTATCATTTCCTAATTCGTTACTCACTTTCATTTCAAGGGTTTTTCTTCTCGAGGAAGAAACACACAGGTAACTATAGTAAGTGATTTCTCTTAACCTTGATAAAATTTCTCCAAAGCAAGTTTTATACCAAATTAGCAGAGCCCGCAAAATGAGACTTTAGGTATACTATCAATAAGCATCTCAAGCATCTCATATCCATAGGTCATGTATATCGTAACTATGAGGAGATATCATCTCTATATGCCAAATATCACATCTATGAGGAGAACATCATCTCTATAGACTCAATATCACTTCAAAGAGGAATATGGATGCACCAATGTTATTATTATTCCCTCCATTACTCTTTCAAGTGTTCCTTTTGGGTTGTGATTTCGTTCCTAAATAAATGTATGTTTAAGCCTCCAAATGTAATTTGATCATAATCTTCCTAATATGTCCTTGAGTTTAAATATAGTAATCAATATCAACTTGGAAAGAGATAAAATTTAATTAGGCTTTAATTTTTTTTCGGAGTGAGTAGTTTATTAAAGGGTGTGCCCTAACAAAAAGGAACACGCATTTAGTAATGGAGGGAGTATTTCTTTTTCAAGTCAGTGGATACACCCCAATGTTGAGCTATTTACTTCACATTTGCAGGAATAACCAAGGAATATAACAAACAAATAACACAAAACCGTCAAGTAACACTTGCAATAAAAGACAAATTGAGGAGGATGCGTGGTCTCTAATAATTCTATCGAGAATTAGAGACCACCTCCATTATTCATCGTTATGGAAGAAATTAGCCAATTAAGTATCAAACCAATATATGAACTAATAAAGAAATGGACCTTGGGCCTAACTCAATCTTAAAAACTAGCTCATGAGGGAGGATTGCCCAAGACCATATAAGGAGACCAGCTGGACATCTGGAGCGTGGACAATATAAGACGGGGGCCCAACATCGAAAATAATGAACTGGGTGGGTCTGACTCTGATACCATAATAAAGAAAGGGACCTTGTGCCTAACTCAACCTCAAAAGTCAGCTCATGAGGGGAGGATTGCCCAAAACTATATAAGGAGACCAAGTACCCTTTAACCCACCGATGTGGACTCCAACATGAACACGCAAAACCAAGAATAAGATAGAGAAGGTACAGAAGAAATGCACAACTGTGAATGCAGAATGAAGCAATAACCTACCAGAAACACACCACCTAGGTATAGGTGATTGTATCGCTGAATATCCCTAAGGAGTCGAGCATCCTCTTCCTCTTGTAAAAGCAAAGAATCCTCGTGAACCAGCTTACTGATCAGTTGACAACAAATGGGACATTTGCATCGTTGTACTGTTGATCTATAATTCCATAGCTGCAGTATGCAAGTTGCTGGAGAGCAGAGGAAAATAAGGGGATGATAAGGAACTAGGCATCTCCAATTAACCACCCTCCAAAAATCTTTATATTTGGATAACACCTAACTCCAGCCCAACTCTCTTTTATACTTCAAAATACTTTTTTTTCTCTCTCTTCAATATTTATTATTATTTATATTTCATTTTTATTTTCTTATTTCATATAAATCCTTTTATTTTTTTTATATATAATCATCCTATAAAATGCATATTCTTTTCAAAATCTTCATGTAATACAAAATTATTTTTTCCCCAAATTTTTAAATAACATAAACTGCAATCAATTATTATATATTATTCATATTGATGGACAATGCAAATATAAGTAAAATCATTGATGAATACAGTTAAATAAATATTACATAATGACAATTTATTTTAATTTCTTCATAAATATTCAACTTTCAAAATTATTACATTGCTCCCATAAATACTTTATTAATGCATTACGAGTTCAAAATGAGCATTTCTGTCCTTAATTTTTTCATATCTAGCTAAAATTGCTCAAATTTTAAAAATAAAGAAAATATTAATATAATATTAAAAATAAAAATATTAGTATAATAAAGATATTATATTAGAAAAATAACTATGAATATTAGAAACTTAATTAATGGTCTTATATAATTTATAATACTAAATTAAATTAAAAATGCTATAAAATATATACAATAATATAATATTAAAAAATAAAAATAAAGGATAAATAGTGCATTTTCAAATTTAGAGAAATACTATTCACATCCTCCAAATATGGAGTTTAGAAAGCGAAATAAAGGGTGGTTGGAGATGACCACCCTCCAATTTACCCTTTAAATATAGTGTTTAGAGCATAATTTGAAGGATGGTTGGAGATGACCTTTGTAAGGACATCTCAAATCACCCTTTATTTTTTCCTTTGAATTCTAAATTTGGAGGGAAAAAATAAAGGGTGCAACCCAATCACCCTCCAAATTCCCCTCTAAGCTCTATATATGGAGGGGGTTGATAGTAACTCTCCAAATATAGAGAATTACGATTTCTCTGCTCTATTTTACGTTTTGATTATAATATTAATGTTATATATATTTGTAATTAAACATACTATAAATTATATTCAATAATTAATTAGGTCCTTAATATTTGTAATTATTTTTAATATAATATTTTTATTATATTAATTTCATTTTCATATTTTTTTTTAAAGATATGAGTTAGTTCTATTATAATTTATAGTTGTACAATAAATATGACCATCACAAAAATTAAAAATGCACGTGTAAAACAAGTAATTAAATTAACACACAAAACACATGATACAACATGATTGTTAAAAAATACAATACATAACATAATAATTTAAAAAATTACAATAATAATTTAGTAATCTGGCAAGCCCTTTCCAGATCCACCAATATCAGGAAAAAAAAATCAATATATAGGGCAGAGAATAATTTTGTATTATGTAAAGATCTTGAAAAGAACATTGAATTTTATAGGATATATATATATATATATATATACACGTACATATAGATTATCGAATAGGAAAATATAAATAAAACCAAAATAATAATATAGTCTTTATCTTGAGCCAGAGGTCTATCGGAAACAGTTTCGGAAGTAGCGGTATGAACTGCGTACATCTTACCCTCACCAGACCCCACTTTGTGAAAATACACTGAATTTGTTGTTGTTATTGAAAAAGGAGAAATTATTTTTTAGAGTAAATAGAATTGCGGTTTTGAGTTGTGTTGTTCAAATATAGAGAATGTAAAATAGAGTGTGGTCAGAGATGGTCTAAGCCTTTGGCCATGAATATTCCTCACAATATTCATTTTTACTTTATTTCAAAATACTTGTTTGGCCATAAGTATTACTAAATACATGGGATGTTTTCACTAATTTTGGATTCACTTTTGCACTATTTAATCTAAATTTTTTTCAACAAAAAAACTAATTTTTTAATTTTCATAAAATAACTCAATTTTCATGTAACTCTCACTTTTTAAAATTTATTTTAACTTCTTATATTTTTTAACTTCAAAAATGCCTCATTTCCAAAATATCAAACACAACTTCTAACTCTATTTTCAACTTTAAAAAATACCAAATAAAGTACATATGTTTTAAATCTTTAATTCCAAATACTTCTGAAACATTACGACTTTTCTCCTTTTAAGGGAAAAAAACTGTTCTCTATGTGTTTGGGGTTGCACAGGGAAAGACAGATCAAGAGGAGCAAAATTGTGGTAAAGTTACAGAACAGTGCTCTCCACGGCAGCATACATGATATACTCTGCGGATGTGGAAAGTTCTCCCATCTTTGAAGAAACTAATTAGACGTTTGGTTGTAAAAATATAAAAAAAAAAAAAAAAAAAAAAGTAGTTTTTTCAAAGTGAAAAATTGTTTTGGAAATTAGAGTTGTGTTTGGACATAAAATATATTACAATTGTTATTGAATTTTTGTGAGAAAAATGCAGTATAAAATATATTAGAATTGTTATTGAATTTTTGTGAGAAACATTCAGTGAAAAAAGTGAAAGTACCTATTTGAAATTTTTGAAAAAGTGAATAAAATGAAAAGAGAATTTTTGGAATTTCATGGCCAAACTTATTTTATAGAGTTCTAACTCCGAAAAAAAGTGAATTTTCCATGGTCAAACACCAAGATTTTACATTGAGAGAAGCCTTAAAAGTGATTGAACAACGGATCAAATCATATAAACATGAATATCATCTTCAGTTTCTTTCTGAAAGGAAGTGGAAGAGGAGGGGGTGGAGCGGGTAAGTTCTAGAAAGACATAGGTAGAATGTCCTTTTGCAAGACCATCAGATAAGTGATCTATGGATTTTCTTAAGTTTGCACCTATTAAGTCCCCAAATAAGTATATCTAAGTTGTATTGTCACACAAGAGGTAGTTGCTCGGATGACAAGCACTCCCTACTTCAAATCGATCATGAGGAGCTAAAAGATGGAGCTCCTAGCAGGGGTAAAAAAAAAAGTTTTATTCTCAAGAGTTTCTAAATTTTGCACCTATCATGATTTATGCATATATTATTTGTAGAAAGCCAAAAATTACAAATAGCAGCAGAAAGTAGTACCACAAAACCAGTGTCCACAATTGGTCCTGCAGGGAATTGTGAAGTCCCCAAAACAAATGGGACAGTGATCATCCTCAGGTTGCTTTTCCGGTTGATCTGTCTTCTCTGTATCTTCAAGAAATACCTTCTCTGATTTCTCCCTTTCCACGCTCTCTAAAAAAGAAAACATCTTAAATATCCCCATCATAATTTGTTTTATACTTTTTTTGTTTTCCAATTCCCCAAATTTTCTACAGCCACCGCAGCTTAATGCACACCCACATCAAGAAAAAACTATCAATGGATAATCTTGCAAGGACGCATTTCTCATCGTGAAATTCAACTGAAAATATACATTTTTTAAATAAATAAAACACAATAATGACAATGACAAGGAAGATGGAAAGATGAGCTGTTTAGGATAAGAACGAATATATTTTAATGAGAAAAAACACATGAACAATGGATGGAAGGTGAAGAGACAATTCGCCGCGTACGGAGAAGTAGAGCAGTTGACACGTTGAAGGTTCGCCGCATCTGTACAAACACACTTTTCCTTGCCAACAATTTGAGTAAATTACCCAAATGGTTTTGGAAAGTCGCCTTAAATTTTATTTTTTTTTAAGCCCAATTATTCTTAATTTTCTCAAACTATATTTAGTAGCCGTTTGATCATAAAAATTTATTTTTTTTGAGTTAGAGTTGGATTTGAACATAAAGTTGGAGTCGGAGCTGAGTTTGACCATCTTTTTGAATTTTTTTAAGACTTTAAAAAATCTTTTTTAAATATGATTTTATTCCCTTAACTATTAAAAATTATCAAAATCTCTCAACTACTAATTTACCTACTAACATACAACCAAATATGGAGAAAATAATTGATATATCTTTAATTGATAAAATAATTAACAATAAAATAATTATTATGATTGTTATTCTTCTAAAATTTGAATAAAAATATTACAAGTACAAGCTAAATAAGTTTATCTAGTCATAATTGATTGAATAAAGAAAATATATTTTGATAGATATGATTGATGGATATAAATATATTTTATATATTCTTAATTTATTGATGAAAATTCTTAATTACTTTCACTTGAATGAATTATTTTATTAATTTTTTTTTATTTTACGGATGAATTATTTCTGAATAGATTAGTGCTAATTTTTTGTTTTTTCTTTATTGATGATATTGATTTTTCTTGAACACTATTATGTCGTAAATATGAATCATTACGTTATGTTTGATATGCGACTTTCTTGACCACTTTTTAATAATTTATTAAAATTACAATCGTCATTATATGACATATACAGAAATTAGAATGGCAAGAAGAAAATATTATTTCTCATTTTTAAATAACATAATGTACTAGGACTTATATTTCTATAGTATAGGTCATTCAAAATAAAAGTTGATATATTTCCGTCATAAATTGTCATTTATTATTTTTTACTTCACGTTAGCAAATTTTGGTTAAAAGAAGAAAAAAAAATTAGAATATCTATAACAATTAAAAATGATGTTGTACCATAGAAAACAAATAATAATTTTTTTGTGGTTGATTGTAGTTATAAATGGGGTTTGTGTAAAAATTTAAAGATCAGGATCATATGTAATAACAATAAAAGTGAAAAATTGTGAAAACAATAAAAAGTTGTTTTCACTTTTTGGAATCCAACTTCGAAATAATTTTTTTCAATTTTTATGGTCAAACACCACAATTTCTGAAAAAGTGAAAAAAATTGCTGAAAAAAGGAAAAAAAAAATCTGACCAAACGGGCCATTAACGTTGAACTAGCATTTATTATAAATTTACAAATATTTTTAATAAGTTATTTTTAAGTAAAAAATTTAGTGAAATTGGCCATAATATTTGAAGAAGACATCTTACCTTTAAAATTCACAAAATTTGAAATTTGATTCAAATATTAATATTTGATAAATTTAATTTTTTTTGTAAAATAATGACAAATTACATGATCAAAAATTATTTATCAATTTTTAAAAAAAATTACTTAAAATATCTATGGCCAAATAGATCCCAAACATTATTTTCTCTCCTAATTGAAATCCATTTCACGTTAATTTTTTTTAATAATAAATTTTTAACTCATTTAAACCAACCCTAAACTTAGATTTGATTTTCTAAAAGGATACTCAACTATCACTATTTATTAGAAAAGGGATAAATATATTTTTGAACTATGATAACTGATATCTTTCAACATATTTTCAATCAAATTTTGCCTCTTTTTTTTTTAATTGGCCAAAACATTTTTCTTCTTGGCCAAAATAGCTTTACCGTCGATTGAGAGCTCACATTTTCCTTAAATCGACCCTCTCATTTCCCCCCAAATCGATTGAGAGGTCTGCCGGTCATCGGTACTCCGGCCGATCTCGTTCTTTCATTTTCCCCAATCGATTGTTAAGTTGCAACAACAACAAATCCAGTGTATTCCCACCTGGTGGGGTCTGGGGGGGGTAAGATGTACGCAGTCCATACCTCTACCTCTAAAGAAGTAGAAAGGTTGTTTCCGATAGACCCCCGGCTCAAGACACAAGATACCACAAGATACCACAAGATACCACACAAATACATAGTAAAGCACCGAACAAAGTTACAAGATTACATAACATAAATACGGCAGCCATAAATAGAAGAAAACAGAGGAAAACACCCAGACTCGTACTAAAAACAAGGAGCACGGAATCAGGACAAGAATACTACCCCCAGCAAGTAAATCGCTACACTAGCGACCCAAACTGGCCCTAGTCTTCTGCCCTAATTCGCGTCCTCCAGACTTTCCTATCTAGGGTCATGTCCTCGGTGAGCTGTAACTGCTCCATATCCCGCCTAATCACCTCACCCCAGTACTTTTTCGGCCTACCCCTACCCCGCCTAAAACCATCCAACGCTAGTCGCTCACACCTACGAACCGGGGCATCCATGCCCCCCCTCTTCACGTGTCCGAACCAGCTCAATCGGACTTCCCGCATCTTGCAGTCCAATGGAGTCACACCCACCTTCTCCCTGATAGTCTCATTCCGAACTCTATCCCCCCTAGTCAGCCCACACATCCAGCGCAACATCCGCATCTCTGCCACCTTCATTCTTTGGATGTGGGAATTCTTAACTGGCCAACACTCTGCTCCATACAACATGGCCGGACGGACTACCACCCTGTAAAATTTGCCTTTAAGCTTGGGCGGCACCTTCTTATCACACAACACCCCCGACGCGAGCTTCCACTTCATCCATCCCGCCCCAATACGGTGCGAGACATCCTCGCCAATGTCACCATTCCCCTGGATCACGGACCCGAGGTACTTGAAACTATCCCTTTTACATACCACCTGTGATTCCAGCTTCGCTACCACCTCGTCCTCCAACCTCACGTCATTAAACTTGCATTCCAAATACTCTGTCTTGCCTCTGCTCAACCTGAACCCTTTAGACTCAAGAGTTTGTCTCCACACCTCTAATTTGTCATTCACACCCCCTCGAGTCTCATCAATCAGAACTATATCGTCTGCAAAGAGCATACACCACGGCACCTCCCCTTGAATACGCCGCGTCAATACATCCATCACCATAGCAAACAAAAAGGGACTAAGAGTAGATCCCTTGTGCAATCCATGCAAGACGGTGAAATGCTCTGAGTCGCCTCCCGCCGTCCTCACCTGAGTTTTCGCTCCATCATACATATCCTTAATTGCTCTGATATATGCCTGCGGGACTCCACTCACCTCCAAGCACCTCCAAAGCACCTCCCTGGGGACTTTGTCGTATGCCTTCTCCAGGTCAATAAACACCATGTGCAGGTCCTTCTTCCTTTCCCTATACTGTTCCACCAGCCTCCGTACCAGGTGAATTGCCTCCGTCGTCGAGCGGACAGGCATGAACCCAAACTGGTTTTCCGAAATAGACACTATCCTTCTCAGCCTCACCTCGACCACTCTCTCCCAGATCTTCATAGAGTGACTCAATAACTTAATCCCCCTATAGTTATTGCAACTCTGGATGTCCCCCTTATTCTTATAGAGAGGGATGATGGTACTCCACCTCCAAGCCTCGGGCATCTTTGCCGTCTTGAAGATTTCGTTGAACAATCCAGTTGAAAACCTTAATTTTTTAGAACCACAGGTCATATTATTGGTAAGTAGAAACAGGTCGACCGGGCATTGCACGTTGAAGTCTTGATTAGGGTGGACCGGTATAGTAGTTTAAAGAGAATCGGTAATGGTTTTTATGTTGCATTGTTGTTCATTTTCTTATGTATTTTGGTTTAAACAGAAGAACATGATAGATTAAGGGGACAACTGTCGATGATGGAAAGCCAAATTATGTATTTAATTTAAATTACTACAACTACTGAGAGTTTACTTGATTTTGTTTGAATTATTATTTTTAATTAAAGGGAAATTATGGAGATTGGAGATAGTTTGTGTTATTTGCAGTTCTTGATTGAGTTTGATATAGTTCTTAGTTGATGAATATTTGATAAGAAATTGCACTTTAATGCTCACTTACAACCTCATCAAGAATCAGTTCATTGAAAACTTCACAAAATCCCAGTAAACACCTTGTTGTTGATTCCACTTTCGGGTGAACTACTAGTTTATAAAGCTGATTTGGTAAATGGGTTGTTGGATTATGTCGATTTGGTAAACGGGTTGGGGAGGGTGAAGGGGGTTGTTATGTACTGCTCTCTATTTCATATTATTTCGTTCTTGTTTCTCTCAGTGTTGTATTTCCCTTTACAAACTACTTGAAAATGCTTTATTTTAAGCCGAGGGCCTATTGAAAATAACCTCTCTATCTTTAGGACGTAGGGATGAGATCTATGTACACTCTACCTTCCTCGAACCCCACTTGTGTGATTACGTTGGTAACTGTTGTTGTTTTGTACTGTGTATAGAGTACTTACACCACTTTTAGTTATTAATTAATGTGTTCCTGTATGCTCTATCTCATCCAAGTGATAATTTTTGTAATTTGTCAGATGCTAGGCATAATTATGGCGATGGGAAGATTAAACAGGCCAAGTATCATGACATATGATGGAACTATTAAGGTAAGATATGAACATTCATCTTTAATTCTTTATTGTTCATGCAAAGCCTCTTTTCTGGTAGAATAAATATTATCTTCTGAATTATTGCTACTATTTATATCCTCCAAAAATACATCTTTTTTGGAGGATTCAGCATGTACTCATCGACAAATTTGAAGAGTCTGAGTAACATAGGCTGCTACCACACTATCGCCTTCAAAGTTTCTTTGAGAAAATTGAAGTTGAATAACTGTGGAGAATAAAAAAAAAGAAATGCCTCCTTTAACTCATTACTTGATCAACAACTCATAGAGTCCAAAAAACTTCTGATCATTGTGACACTAACAGAAGCCCATTCATTTCAAGCTTACTATCTTAACCGCTTGGCCCACATATTAAAATTAGTTCCACCTCCTTTGTTGTGGCTAGTGGTTGAGATGGACTCCTAATTAATTGAGACAACTGATATATTGATGAGAACTGGTGTTATGTACAGAAATCTCATATGCAAAAAGAACTCAACTGAAGAAAATGATAAAAGTGTGCATATAAGGAATATGACCCTAACCCACATTGAAACACATCGTCTTGATGGGATAGTTTACTTTGCAGATGATTCCAACCTATATTACCTAGATATCTTGAACAAATAAGACAAATCAGGTAATCTACTTATTCATCTTGCGTATAACTATATGCTAGTATTCTTTATTTTTTTCTTTCTCAGTGATTACTATTCAAACTAGCAATCTTTTGATTTTTAAATTGTGATACATTTAAGTAATTTTTATTGCAGATTATGTCAGAAGGGAACATTGGCTTTCATAGTAGGTTTATTGCCATAGCGACAAGTTAGATATAAAACTGAAAAGAAAAAAAATATCTTTCCATATGGAAAACACTACTAGCAGCCTTTCAAACATTGGTCCTGCCAAAAGGAAAAACGAGAATTCTAATGACGGCCTTCGGAAAAACAAAGCTGCAAAAGTTTCTTAATGTCAAAATCATTGTAGTTGCACTATTAATAGAACTTTATTGAAAGAAAGAAAGGCTAAGGTTTACAATATAATCTGAAAAGCATAAAAACTGACTAAACCAAAAGGAGGCTATATATACATAGCCAATAACCTAAAGGTCCATAAACTAAAGGCCCAATAACATATGGGCTAACATCCCCCCTCAAACTCACAATGCAACAGCAATAAGCATTGAGAGTTTGTCACACAAAAAACGAAATCGAGACGCCGACTGAGCCTTCGTAAAAAGGTCAGCAATCTGCAAAGACGATGGAACAAAAGGAAGCGATATGGTCCCGAGCTGCAAATGATGACGGGTGAAGTGACAATCAATCTCAATGTGCTTCGTACGCTCATGGAAGACAGAATTCTTTGCAATTTGTACCGCACTTTTGTTATCACAATGCAGGGGAGTAGGCATAGAAATGTGAACCCCCATATCTGCAAGAAGCCAACGTAACCAAATAATCTCACATGTAGTCACAGCCATGGCACGATACTCAGCCTCCGTGGAAGATCTAGAGACAACATCTTGTTTCTTGCTCTTCCACGAGATTAAAGAGTCTCCAAGAAACACACAAAAACCAGTGGTGGATTTACGATCATTGCGATCTCCATCCCAATCAGCATCACTATAGGCTCGCAACTCGAGAGATGACGTCGAGGGAAACAAGAGATTCTGAAACTGAGTGCCACGAAGATACCTTAGAATACGAAGTACAGCTCCCCAGTGCACAGAAGTAGGAGCAGTAACAAACTGGCTAACAACATGAACTGCATGTGCTATATCTGGACGAGTAACCGTAAGATAAACCAAACTACCCACAATAGTCCGATAAAGACTCGGATCTGATAATGGAACACCATCACTAGGAGAGTAACGTGCATTGGTTTCAAGGGGAGTATCTACAGTCCTGTTGTCAGAAAGACGCGCCCGTGTAAACAAGTCAGATATATACTTAGTCTGAGAAAGAAGATACCCTTTCTTAGACTGAGCCACCTCAATACCCAGAAAATAACGCAGCAAGCCCAAGTCCTTCATTGCAAATCGATGAGCCAAATCATGCTTCAATAACTCAATACCACTATGATCATCACCAGTAATAATCATATCATCTACATATAAGGACAATAGAATTCGCCCTGCACTTGTATATCTAACAAACAATGCTGAATCATGGTTACTCGGGACAAATCCAAGGGAAGTAATAACAGTGGAGAATTTCTCAAACCAAGCACGAGGGGCTTGTTTGAGACCATATAAAGCTTTTCGAAGCCGACAAACTTCACCTGGCTGGTGGTCAATACCTGGGGGAGGAGTCATATAAACTTCCTCGTGGAGATCACCGTTCAGAAAAGCATTCTTGACATCCATCTGAAATATCTTCCACTGTCGAACGGATGCAACAGCAATCATAGTGCGAACAGTCGTCATCTTTGCTACGGGGGAAAAAGTCTCCTCATAATCCATACCATATTGTTGTGAGTACCCTTTTGCCACAAGTCTCGCCTTGTATCGCTCAACAGACCCATCAGATTTTGTTTTTATCTTATACACCCATCGACAACCAACCGCATGCTTACCAGGTGGGAGAGTAACCAAATCCCATGTATGTGTATGATGAAGAGCAGCAAGTTCCTCAGCCATAGCATTCTGCCAAAGAGGATCAGACACAGCCTCTCTATACGACTCAGGTTCAGACAAATGATGTATGTTTGCAATAAAGGAAGCAAATGAGGCTGAATATGTAGAATAGGAAAAATCTGGCAGTTTGGTGGACTTACAAGGTCGAGTAGACCTCCTCAGAGGTGGTGGGTCTCCAGTCTCAACAGTCGAAGGAGCAGACTCAGGCACAGGCGAGGCTGAAGCACTATCAGGTGGCACACCAGATGGCATGGATGAATCCGGAACTGGAACCTCTATGTCAATCCCAAAGGGATCAATAAGCCGAATATCTGACTTTGTCACATCATGGGTTTTAGCTGGAATGGAATAAAAAGGAATATGTTCCAAAAAAGTGACATGTCGTGAAACATATAATTTCTGACTTATAGGATCATAGCAACGATATCCTTTTTGTCCAATACCATACCCCAAAAACACACATATAGCTGATTTTGACCCTAACTTATTTCGTTCAACATGAGGACGAAGAACAAAGCAAGTACATCCAAAAACTCGTAATGCAGAATAATTCGGCGGGTGATCATATAGTTTCTCAAACGGAGACATCCCTGAAGTCAATGCAGTAGGAATACGATTAATCACATATACAGCAGTTAGGACTGCTTCTCCCCAAAAAATACTAGGAACCTCTGCAGACAAAAGTAAAGAGCGTGCTGTCTCAACAATATGACGATGTTTTCTTTCTGCCAGACCGTTCTGCTCAGGAGTGTCGGTACAAGATGACTGGTGTATGGTACCATCAGAGGCAAGTAACTGAGTGAAGTCATTAGAGGTATATTCACCCCCTAAGTCACACCTGAAACACTTTATCACAGCCGAATGTTGTGTTTTAACAAGGGCTCTAAAGTTGTTGTAAATGCCAAAGAAATCAGATCTGCGTTTCATAAGATACACCCAGGTATAACGAGTATAGTCATCTATAAACGAAACATAATAGGTCGATCCACCCTTAGTGGAAACTGGCGCTGGTCCCCATACATCAGAATGAATAATATCAAAAGGAGCAACAGAATAAGACACACTTTTATTAAACGGTAAGGCAGAAAATTTTGCCAGTTTACAACCACTACAATCTGAAATATCACTAGTGTTCACATGACCCAAAGCACCACTAGAGACCAAAAAACGTAAACGTGAAGCTGACACATGTCCTAATCTGGAATGCCAAAGATAAAACGGAGAAGACAAAGGACTCAAACGAAAAGAAGATAAATCTATGCTAGAGGCAGCAACTGCAGACACTTTGAGATTCTCCAAGACATAGAGTTCCCCCAACCTACGGCCGGTCCCAATCACCCTCTGAGTGTGTTGGTCCTGTATAACACAAACAGATTCAGAAAAAAACACCCAATTACCAGCCTTACACAACTGACTGACCGAAACAAGATTTAAAGCAAGTTTGGGAATGTAATAAACATCAGAGAGGACAATGTGAGGGGTAGTAACAGAACCAACACCCTCGACTGACATAGGTACAGCACTCGCGGACATAACAGAAATTGGTGAAATGGGTGACAAAGAACCAAACGATGACAAATGAGGGGACATGTGATGAGACGCACCAGAATCCAATATCCACAAGGAGGAAGGAATACCTGAGGTACTAGAAGAAACTGAACCCGAATGAGACATAGATGCTGACATGGCCGTAGGATTAGAAACGAAGAACTGTCTGAACTGTTCGAAAACCTGGGGATCCAACGCAGAAGGTGGCATAGTGCTAACAGACTCAACATCTACAGATGGTGCAGCAGCAGCGAACTGTGGAGGACGAGATGACCATGGAGGAGCACCAGAGGAGCGTGACGGAGACTTTTGCTGCCCATATTTCTGTTGCTGCCCAGATTGAGGCTGTTTGACCTTGTTAAGTAACAACGGACACTGAGCCTTCCAATGATTTTTCTGTTTGCAGAATGCACACTCATCAAATGCAACTTTAGGAGATTGTCGAGTCTGAGTACGTGGTGGCCTAGACTGATCAGTTGAAGCAGCAAACACGACAGGAGTAGTAGTTACTTTAGACCCTTGAACCACTTGAGACTTGATACGAGTCTCCTCTGCAATCAGTTCATGAACCACAGAATCAACAGTAGGGAGGGGAGATCGATGAAGGATTGTTCCACGTAGGCCCTCAAAGTCAGAACGTAGTGCCATCAAAAACTGAACCAAGCGTTGCTCTTCCCGTCTAGCAATGTACGGCCCAAAACCTTTTAACTCTGCAGATTCAGTAAGTGCCAATTGATCCCACAAATCCGACATGGCAGCATAAAAATCTTGAATACTGAGGTCATGCTGTTGAAGAGCACGGATATCATACTCCTTATGTGGCAGTGATCAAATATGTTTTGTTATCTCTATGGTCTTAGAGTATTCTTAAAGGCGAAAAACACAAAGAGGTTGCTAGGACTTTAACCGAAAAGTATAACTGAAGTTCACACTTCGATGAATGGAAAATATTATCTTATTTATAGAACTGTAGAAAAAATAACTATAGCACAAACAACAATCATATAAGTTGAGGAATTGAAGATATACAACAATGTGAAATTTGTTAAGTAAAAGAACATTTGATTGAGTCACTTTTGCACTATTTATACTTGAAAGGTTTCTAGAACAAAAGAATGAAACTTTGTCAATGCAAGCGCCAAATAAGAAAGTATTTGAGATGCAACTAATTGAGTCTGGGCCCTCCATACAGTTGTACATTTTTCAAATTTTGGACCTATTGTCGATTTTATTTTTAGTTCATAGTTTTGCAGTTTGAAACAAAACCTCCACTATTTACGATCTAGATTGCGCTACCCCCTTACTTATGTTTCTTAGTTCTGTATCTTCATTTTAAGTTACATCTTTTAAAAAAAAAATTATTCCTTTCTTGGTCTTTGATCCATCTCGAGTCGCTATTTCTTTCAAGGATTACTGACTCTTGTTGACTTAGATGATGAATTTTGCGTAGATGCTTAATTTTCTGACTTGCCATTCTGTCTATCAGCCTTCTTGATAGAAAATTATTGTATGCAGCTGGTTTGGGACATGGGTTGTGGCAAGACTAGCTGAACATAATAGGAAAGTTATCTTGCAGGGTCCAATCTATAATGGCTCTCATATTATAGGTCGGCATACATATGAAATGACAAAAAGATCTCAGAGATTTTATGCTGAAGTATCAAATTTTGCATTCAATAGTACAGTACTTTGGGATCAAAGGAGGTGGAACCGATTAACACTAGAGCTCATTAGGCAGCTTGATATACTTAAAGGTGGCTTCCAGGTGAGTTTCAGCGCTTCTATTGTAAGTCTGCTAGCTGTGTAAACAATTATTTTATCCGTTGGCTCACCTGTATTCAGCACAAATAATTCTCAATGATCCTATATTGCTGGTGAGCACATTTATTAAACAATTTGTGGAAGATAAAAACCAAATAGAAGGCTTTCCAGTACAATGCTCAAGAATTATGATTTGGCAATTCAATGCAGGCACTATTGCTGCTAGCGTGTGAAGATGTCGACATAGAGAGCACTTCTACAGCGTAAACAAGGTGACCAAACTATGCACATAGTTTTTCAGTAGGAGCTTATTAGCGTTCTTTTCCTTTTTTTTATCTAAGGAGTTTCTTAACGTTCTTTTTTATGAAATTTTTAGTTTTTATGATAGAAACAGATCACAATACACAATCTATCCAAGTTTTTGAAAATATATTACTTATCTAGATTGTAGCTTTTGTTTGAAGTGTCTTCTTGTCATCATAGGAACATAACTATCTACTTCTTTCTATTTGCCTTGATTTTTCAAAAGCTACCAGTATGGTAAGCCTCATTTTGCTTCTTTTAATCTATTTTCACCTTTTTTTCATTGCAATCATGGCAAGGAATGACACATTAGACTTTGAAAAAGAAGGGAAATTGAGAAAAAAAAACTCTACTTGATTAGTCCCTTAAGCTACTGAGTTAAATAGTATACGTACAAGTGTCAAAAAAAAGGAACGAATCAATCTAACTAGTTATGGCTAATCCTAATTGATACGTTATACTACACCATAATTTACTAGTCCTTGTTGTTCACCAATCATGTGAAGAATGTCTAACTTTTGAAAGCATTTTCATGCTCTATTCAAGAGGGAAAATGGTCAAAATAATCTATGTTGAATGATATTACCTGTTTGTTGAATGGTACTTAGGTTCCTAGTTTGATATTACCTGTATGTTGAATCGTACTCAGGTTCCTAGTTTGATCAACTAATTGAGTAGTTTGAAATTGTAGTATTGAGTAGTTGATTGCTCTATTTATATTTGTCATGATATTTTCTAGTTGTACGCAAATATAAATGTAATAAGGATTGAATGTTTATCTAATTAGTTTTTATACTTTGCATTTTTATGTAGTCAAGTGATGCGGCTAGTGGATCCATTTCACCCATGGATGCAAGGAGACCACGTGATGATAGTGATCCTAATGATAGTCATTGATTTTGTTGCAAATTGTTTTGGATATTCAATTATGATGATGTAATTGTGTGGTTGGAGCGAATATTAGAATATTGAAGGTTTTGTGTTTAAATTTAATTTTGGAGTTTGAAGATACTAGTTAATGTTGAAAATTTGAAGTTTGGACATGCTAATGTTGAATATTTAATTTTGAAGTTTAATGTTCAATGTATTTTTGATATGCTTGTGAATTACAATGTTTTATTAGTCATGTTGTGTTAATGATATATGAATTGAATAAATATTAGATTGTAGGTTATGCCTAAAGGAATAATTAAATTTGAGCTAAAATTAAAATTTATAATTTGTTATTAAAAATTAATGGGTCCCACTAAATTAAAAAATAATAATAAAAATAAAAATTATGGAGATTTTAAACCGCCATAATTTTTAAATAAAAATTGTGGAGATTCTAAACTGCCACAAAATAACCGCCGCAAATTAATTATGGTGATCGAAAAAGTACTGTTGCAAATTGTTTGTGAGGACTCGCATTATGGGGGTTTTGGAAACCGTTGGAATCGCAATTTGCGGGGGTTTAAAACCCCACAAACCTTAAAATTACCCCCCGCAATTTAACCTATTTTTTGTAGTGAAATAACCCCATCGAACTCGATTTCAAACCAACTCGATCCAATCTTTATTTTTTGTTCAAAACTCGATGTTACTAGTTGGTGTTTATGGTTGAAGGGAGTGAAGATTAGACTGGGGAGTGGAGATTATGAGTTAATAGCTTTTTTTAAAAAAATTCATAGTGGTAATTGTTACTTTATTATGTGTATATATATCGCTATAGGTGTGAAAAGATACGTCTGTTAGATAGGCGACTTTTGAATTTTAATTGGGTCTGGGTTGGGTAGTGAATTTATTGAGTTGGGTAGTGAATTTTGGTTAATTATTCGGGATAAAAAAATTAAAATGAAAAAGGGATAAATATATCCCCGAATTATGTTAAATGGTATGTATAAACTCTTAGTCATATTTTGGGTACACATATGCCCTTACCGTTTGTGTGAGGGGCATATATGTACATTTCAAACGGTAAGGACATATGTGTATCCAAAATATGACGGAGAATATATACGTACCATTTATCATAATTTAAGGATATATTTTTTTTTTTTTTGCTATTTTAATTAAACAATACAGTAAACATCTTAAAAGTTTATTTCTCTCCTAGTTGACATATCATGTCACTAAAGCTTTTTTTTTTTTTTAAATAAGTCTATTTAACTCATCAAACTCATAACTAAAATTATAATCTTATTTTTTTAAAAAAAAGTACATTAATTTATTTGAAGAAATTTTCACGCTTATTTCTTCTTAAAGAGTCATCTAGACATAAATTTTACTCAATTATCTCTTCTTTAAGCCACAGTTCCAGTAGAACCTTCTCTTGTGGCTTTATAATCTTCATTATTCCTCATTTGTACATGCATGCCGTTTAATGAAGTCAAGTATCAATATTTATATATGGTGTACAAAATACTTTGATTGCATAGAGAAGACCCTATTTGAATCATAATTTAACTGACCATCTCTTTTACAAAATGTATAACAGTACTACTTTTTTCAATCAAATTATTTTACTCCTTTGTTTCCGATTAAAAGTGTGAAACTTTGACTATCAAAAGTTTGTTGTTCATCTCTCTTAAAAAATAAAAATATATATATTTATAATACTTTTTTATTTTTTAAAAAGAAAAAATGTACGTCGGGTTTATCCAGATTAATTGATTCCATTTTTTCTTCAATTAAATTATAAAATTCTAAACATAAAAAAATTATTGTCCTATCTCTTTTTCGCATAATAGAAATTGAGTTCATTAATTCTCTAGTGTAGATAGCCAAACTACCTGTCTATGCTTGGCGCGGCATCCACGACACCAAGGAAAGGAAATTGCATGATATGTTTTTTATAATAGGTGACTTTTTATTTTTGTCTTCCACAAGAAAAACTTTAACTAGATGACCGTCCTTCCTTTATACACATAAGAAACGCGTATTTTTGCCTTTCTATCACATCTTTCTCTCTCTTGAAGCTCTTATTTCTCGAATTTCACACATCTCTTTCTTTAAATTAATATTCCTTTCTCCCGATATGGAGAAGAAAATGGATAAACTTTTGATAAGTTCTCTACTTTCAATTATTTGTACTTTATAGTATTGTATTGTTTTTGGTAAACCTTAATTGAACAGGACCTTTAGGTTTTGTAATTAATTGTGAATTGAATAATTTTAATTGCACCTCATTGTTTTATGTCTTTGATTTGAGAATAGGTGAATCCCTTACCTCCATAGAATTTTACAAAAAACAGTTTGTACCATTGGCTTCTGCTTTTCTGGTGCTCATTTTTCACATCTTTTTAATTTCTTGGGCTGAGTCTTGATTCTAAGGAACGAGATCATAGAGAATTTTATAAATTAAGATGTATGATGCAATGACAGATGTTGCCTTAGGGGATTGTATTTCATTCTTTGAAATTCGTGAGGCTTAGTTTTACCTCTATGGAACGAGTTACAGAGTATCTCGTAATTTAGTACTCAATGAGTTAGTGGCAAATCTTGCCTATGAGGGTGTATTTTATATTTTTGGCTTCCTTGGATTAAAGTTTTGCCTCTAAGGCAACAATCAAGTCTTGACTCATAGCTAATTTTGGGGCCTCCCAATCTTTCAAGTTTGGCCTACGATAGAATGTTAGAAAAAATAAGATGAAAAATAAAAAATTATTGCTTTGAGGTGTGAAAGATCACTATTTTTTAAGAGTTATTGTCCGTATATTCTTTAGAAATTACAAGTAATTCTCTATTAGGATATAGTAAAACCCGAAAGTATATTTGCAAATTGAATATACTACTTCTGGATTTTCATTCGTATTTTTAAAGTTTGAAAAATCGAAACTTTTCTAAATAGATGCAACTATTCTGAACAGATGCAACTTTTTTGAACAGACACAATTATTATGAACAGATGCAACTTTTTCGAATAGACACAACTATTCTGAACAGATATGCCTATTTTGTTTTAACAGAATATTTTTTTCTTTTTAAAAAGTAAATACAAAAATAAAATCTTTAATTATAGATTTGACCCGACCCGACCCGCGCCCAAGCCCCAAGGCCAATTCAAGTCATTTAGATATTTATATAATTATATATACACATGTGAAAGTTTACTTATTTAACTTATTAGACTTAATAAGCTTGGCCTTATATGGCTTTAAGGGTGCCTTTAAACCACTAGTGTGGGAGAACCCACATATTACAAACTATACTTTACAATCCCCTACTAGTTTGTAATATATCTCATATATCACACATATTGAAAAGTATCTTATCTAGATTTGAACTTTTTATTAGTGTAAATATCTTAAAGTTTTGATGAAGTTATTGGTATCCTAAGATTTAAACTATAACTTCCTTTGTGAAGCTGAAAGTATCAAAGCTGAAAGTATCACACGCGTAATATTATTAAGTAGTGAAACAATTCAGTATTATGCTTTAGCACGTTTATGACCATGTGCTCATCCAGATTCATGAATATTTACAAGATAAACTCTATAAATCTTTTTTGAAGCGGCACCACCTCAATATTCATATAGGTGAAAATAGACTTTATGTCTTTATCACTACAAACATTTGCTAATTTCATTAAGAACTAATTCACCCCCTTTCTTGTAACAGTATATACTATAAAGTTTGTCATTATGCTCCTGCTATTACTATCATTTAACTACTTCTAAACTCTTCACATAACTGTAGATAGTACACTGGAATCAAGAATCTCAATATGGAGATTCGTGCTTAAACAACACAAGCAACTTTTTATTACCCTTTGAACTTGTATTGTTAGAGTGTACTAACTCACAATTGAGTTTTCATTATTTATGCTTAATTTAAGAGTTTTAGTCCCATTTCTTCACTAGTTTGTTCTACTGCATCTCTATTTAATGCTTTTGTAAGTGGATCAACCAAATTCATATTTGATCCCACATACACTATAGTTATAATTCCATTAGTAACTAACTCTCTTATATAAGCATGTATTAAGATTATATGTCTTGATTTTTCATTATATATTTTATTGTGAGCTACGCACATAGTAGTCTCACTATCACAAATTATAAAAACTGTCGGCATAGATTGTGGCCATAATTTTATATATCTAGTAACATATTTCTTAGCCATTCTGCTTCCTTTCCGAAGACCACTGCAATGAATTCAAATTCCATAGTAAAATGGAAAATACAGGTTTTTTTCTTGAATGTCCAACTAATAGCACCACCCCCATAGAAGTGAACTTATTATCATTTATACTTGTTATCTAACTCGCATCAGAATATTCTTTCAATATGGGAGGAAATTCATTAACAAATGCCTAAATTCTTTGTTTTTTTTAAATATTCAAGTACTTTAATTATAAAGTTCCAATAAAAGTTACTTGGTATGTTCGTACTAAAAATCAGCATATCATCAACATAAATACAAATGATAACTACATAATCTTCAGTAAATTTTAGAATGAATACCCTTATCAGTAAAATTATGTACAAATCCATGTGATAATATCATGCTATCAAACTTTTCATTCCATTATTTTGATGTTTGTTTCAAATCATAGAGAGATTTTATTAGCTTGCAAACTTTATATTCATTACTAGGAAGAGAAAATCCTTCAGTCCGTTTCATATAAATTTTTTTCAGTTAAATTTTCATTTAGAAAAACAGTTTTAACGTCCATTTGATCTTCATACAGATCATATATAGATGCTAAAGATAAAAGTACTCTAATGGATATTATTCTTGCAATCAGAGCATGTGATTCAAAGTAGTCAATACCTTCTTTCCAAGTAAAACCTTTTGCAACTATTCTTACTTTAAAGGTTTGTATAGAACTGTCTATATTATATTTTCTCTTAAACACCCACTTTCTAATTATAGTTTTAGATCCATGAGGCAAGTCAACTACCCACTTATTATCTATAGTTTTAGATCCATGAGGCAAGTCAAGTAAAATTCAAGTATTGTTGGACATCAATGAATCTATTTCATCACTAATCGCCTCTTTCCAAAAGGCAACATCTCTTGCAGACATGACTTCTTGAAATATTCTAGGATCTTTCTATATATTAATAAAGTAGATATTTGATTGCAAACATTACTTCTGTCACCCTCCACTAGAAAGATAAAATCGGGATGAAGAGTTTTTTCTTTTCTAACTCATTGACTTCTTCTTGGATCTAGATGAGTATTGTCACTTTTTCTTTATTAAAACTAGTTTGGGAATATGACATCTTTTGTTTATCAAGACCACTTTGATCTACTTCAGTCAACTTCTCATCAACAATGTCATTTAGAAATTTATTTTCTAAAAATTCAACATGAATAGATTCTACAACAACATTAGATTCTAAACAAAGAAGTCTATAGGCATTCAAATTTTGTGCATATCCTATAAATATACTTTTTATTCCTCTAGGACCCAATTTTATCCTTTGATGATCAAGAACTCTGTAAAAAATTAAACACCCCATACTTCAAAATAATTTATATTTGATTTTCTATCATTCCAAAGTTCAGAAAGAGAAAAATGCAAACTTTTTGAAGGTACTCTATTTAATATATAACAAGCAGTAAGTAAAGCTTTACCGCACAAATTGTTCGATAAATTTTTGGCAACATAGAGTTAACCATATCTACTAAAGATATTGTAATTCTTCGTAAGATTCTAAGCTTGATTCAGTTTCTAGTTGCGTGTTTAAGGGGTTCAAGGCTTGAAATTCTCACTAAGTGTTGAAGACTTAGTCATTTTCAAGATCTGAGATTTTACGGATACTATTTTTGGCCTTCCCGAATCCGATATATTGGTTTTGAGTAGAAACATGTTTAGGGATATTAATGGTATGTCTCGAAAGAGTTTCAGAATTTTCAAATAAGATTCGGGGCATATTTGGACCACGGAGGCAGTAAGCCTCCACGGTAGGTCCGTGTCGCGTAGGCTATTCCACTACAGTAAGGTCCATGTCGCAGAATCTATTCCCCTATTAAAAGGTCCACATCGCGGAAGATATTACCCTGATGTAGGGTCCGTGTCGCCTAGCTAATTCCCCAGGATCAGGTCTGCGATGCGGAGGCTTTGTATTTTCAAAGGGTATTATTTTCCCATTATCCTCAAAACTACTCACGTAGAAATCCTCCCCTTTTCCAAGAACGAGAAATTCAAGCCTCTCTTCCCAAGAATTCAAGAGTTCAAGTTTCCAAGTTCAAGAATTCTTCAAGAATCTAACCATTGAGGTATGTGGGATATTCATCAATGAGTTCCTTTCACCCATTGAGCCCCAAAATCCTCTTTTGATTTAAGTATGATTTTTAATCTAATTATGATCAACTTCCAAGTAAATTATGAAGTTTATCTACGTTTTCTTATTAGTTTTACATTCAAGTCATGTTAATAGTTTTATCCTATATGAATCATGTTCCTACATACTTGGAGTTCCAAACCCTAGATCATGTCCAGTTGGCATCATGTCAAGTTTTTGAATTTTACTTTAAACTGTATAAACATGATATTATGCCCAGGTTAACTCATTCTCATGTTTACATTCATGTAATTTACCAGATTATTGAAATGTCTTAGGTTTTGGATAGTTGAACTATGGCTTTATACCACTGTTTTAAACGTTGTTATCACATTTTGTGATCATTGATTGCTGGAGTGTTATGAACACCCTATACCTATGTGTTATGCATATTTTTATTTTTAAGTAACAAGTCAATCAGACCATGAGTTTAGTATCATATTCCGATTATCATGTTCATGTTAAGTATTTATAAGTATAATACCATATTATATCAAACCACTAATAATACCAATGTCATTCAGTTGGGAGTAACACTTAGCACCGAGTAAATGCAGGGATGTAATCTCCCTTGTCATTTAGGCATGGGATGTTAGTACCAGTCCCTAGGTTCCAGACCTATGGCACCACTATAGATTATGATGGATCCTCCGTCAGTTAGGCATGACATCCTTGTCCTTCGAGACATCATCCTTATGGATCCACATCATCAGTCATGTGTTGGTACCCCTAGCAAGATACCAACACCCTTTAATTAGGGTTATAGATTAGACCCCGATAGCTCAGATTCGGGCATATTGGTTGTATTTAGCTCCCGCAGTCTCATTGTAGTATCTAGAATAGGTTAGTTCAGATTGCATGACCAAGTGTGCAGATATCAGTTGTTCAGTTATAAAGATTTCAGCTATCTAGTTATGCAGATAATAGTGACTCAGTCATTCAGACTACATATTATTGTAGTACATGTTTATGCTTGGTCTTGCATTTTCAATCTTACATGTTCATACATCCATGTTCAGTTGCCATATATATTTTAGTTAGTTCTTACTTTACATACCAGTACATTCAAAGTACTGATCACATACCTTTTTCTTGCGCTATGTTGTCTTATAACATAGGTTCAGGCGCACAGTTTCTTAACCATCCCTAGACAGCTCAACAGTTCCCCACAACAGTAGTGGTGAGTCTTCATCCATCGAGGACGTGACATGTTATTTTAGTTATTTTTGTATTTTTATATGTTCAGTTCAGTTGGAGTTAGTTGGGGGTTTGTCCTATCAACTCTGTATGTTTAGAGACTTTCAGATAGACAGTCTAGTTTCCAGTATTTACCAGATACTTCAAACATGTCATTTTATATATTTTGAGTATTCCAGTTGATAGTACCTTATCATCTTGTCTTCCGCAAATGTTTTTTATTATGATTTTATTCAGTTCTCACAACAGGTACCAGACCATGGGTTACTTTGGTATCATTTGTGGCCTAAAGTATCGTGTAGCGACTAGGGGGTAGCCTTGGGTCATGACAGATCTATTCTTTGTTTCGATCAGTCCATTTTGTTGAGGTGTATAAGGAGCACTAGATTGATTTATAATTCCTTGATCTTTATAGAATTTATAAAATTCAGTAGCAAAGTATTCTTCTCCTCTATCACTTTGAATAATTTTTATTTTCCTATTTTTTTGATTTTCCATGGCTGATTGTATTTCTTAACTTTTGAAAAGCTTTATCTTTTGTGCTAAGGAGATAAACATGTGTAAATCTAGAGAAATCGTCTATAAAAGTAATTAAGTACCTTTCGTCTCATCTGTTAATTCTCCATTTAATTCACATAAGTTAGAATGCACTAAGAGTAAAATTTTTGTAAACCTTTCAACTTTACAAAATGATTTCTTAGTCATTTTTTATTGAATTCATATTTCACAGTTTCTCCATGTTTGAATTTGCAAGTAAATATAATTATTTTTAGACATTTAATTTAATGAGCTAAAATTTAAATGTCCTAATCCAGCATGCCACAAATAAGAATCAGACACATCGGTATAAGCAGACGCATTATTTATGACATTAACACTTAACTTGAACACGCCATCACAGTGATATTCTTTTCCTACAAACATACAACTTTTAGACAATATTACATGATCAAACTCAATTTGTCACGACCCAAGGCTACCCCTAGTCATGACAATGGTGCTTACGACCACGAGGGTCACAAGCTAACCCATGAACTGATACCTGCCGTGAGCAATAAATAAATAGTAACAAAATACATGAGCGGAAAAATAAACTAACATAGTATTGAAATCTGAATACTGAAAAATGCATCAAAGTATGTTTGAAAAACTGATAAAATACTAGAAACCAACTAATTAACCAAAATATCTAGAAATACTGAAGCAATTGACTAACTGCTAACTGATTATTTAAATATTTGAAAGCCTCAAAACTAACAGACGAGTTGATGGGACAGACCACCAACTAACTTTGACTGAATGGATAAAATAAAATACTGAAATAACTAAAAAATCATAACATGTCCTCGATGGATGAGGACTCACCACTACGACTGCTGGATTATGCTGAGCTGTCTAACTGCGGTAAAAAAACTGTGTATCCAAACATATGATATAAGACATTATGCGATCAATACTTTGAATGTACTGGTATGTGAGATGAGGACAAACTGATATGCATGGGGTACTGTGCATATGAAATAAGGACCAACTAAATAGCATGATATAGCAGAACATGAATGCATGAAAACTGTAATATCTGAGAATGTAATACTAATTATATATCTGTTATGTTACTGATATAATCTATAATCTAAAAGACTAAAAGCTGTAAATCTGAATATATGAAAGTCTGTACACTTAGTCAAGCAAACCTTAACTGGAGATACTCTGAATACTGTACTTAGACTATGGCAGGTATCATCTAACTGACATGCCCCAATTTGAGATAATTAGGGTCCAACCTGTAACCCTAGTTGGAAGAGTGTCAGTACCGTGCCATGGGCTGTGTGGATCCACTAATCTAATGTCCCGAAGGACTAGGGAGTTAGTTCTAAACTGGTGGGTGACCCCTAAGAGAGTGTCAATCTTAAACTGGCAAGTGATATCTCATAATCCTACGCTGGCTACGTAGTTCTGGAACTTAGAGACTGCTACTAAGGACCCAATCCTAACTAGCGGGTGAGCCCTAATCCCTAGGTTTGATTAGTGCTAAATCCTACTCCTAACTGAACTGATACTGATACTGAATTGAACTAGGCTCAACTGAATGCTATTACATAAATATGAATATCTGAGTATACTGCTAAGATTCATGGATTAAGTGTCTGAGTACTTGAAAAACTGAATTCATGTAAAACACGTAAGTATCGGGTGTTCACAACTCACCAGCACTGAATAGAAGTACTAACAATGCCATATAAAATCTATAAAACTGTAATACCCCGTATTATTCTTAGCTTAGTTCAGCTCCTAGTTGCATGCATAAGAGGCTTAAAACCTAAAAATTTCACGAAGTGTTGGGGACTTAGTTATTTTTAAGGCCTCTTAACTTTGAAGATTTTTAAATCGTTCTTCACAACTCCGAGATGTTAGTTTTTAAGTTAATTTATATTTAGGGGTGTAAGAAGCATGCCTCGGAGAAGTTTCAAAATTTTCAGACGAGGATTGGGTTGTGTTTGGATTTCAATTCCAGTAGCTCATTGCTATAGCCTCGTGTCGTGGTGGTTATAGCAATGGTGTCCTCATCGCATCACGATGACATATTAATTCACATTTCAGTTATGAATTTAAATGTCCGAGGGGCAAGTACATCTTTTCCCCTCAATCCAAGTCGTCAAATTATGAATTAAAGCTCTAGTTAGGGCATTATTAGCCCATTTTCTTCAATTTCCTCTCAAAAAAAACCCTACTCATCCCCATAGATCATCAATTTCATTACTTTCTCTCCAAGGAAAACCAAGAATTCAAGTTACCCAATCCAAATAACATTCAAGAAAGCATCAATATTAGTGTTTCTCTTTCAAGCTTAAAAGTTTAAGGTATGTGTGATGTTCATTCATGGGACCTTTTCACCCAAGAATCATTTTTGATTTCAAATTATGAGTTTCTATATGATTATATTTAACTATCCCCATAAATCTCTTGTTATCTCAATTTCAAGTTAAGATTATAAGTGTTTCCAAGTGGAATGGATTATTGTATGTTTTGAATGTTATAGTTCCCATATTATGTTCATGTGAGTCAGGATAAACCCTCAAGTTGTGATTTTGTCATGTAATCATGATATCTCCTCATGTTCAAAAGCATCCCCATGCTAAAGTTTTGATCTCCATGTGTTTGATGAAATACCTAAGTGATGGCTTTTGAATAATGATTTCTTATTATGGTTTTCAAAGCTTCTATATGTCCTTATTGTTATTTCCATTCAGTGCTGGTGGGTTATGAACACTCGATGCCTAGTTGTTTACATAATATCAAGATCTTCAAAATGATTCCAGATAAACTATGAACATTATCATTCAGTCAGTTATTTATGATCAATTGTTTGTTCAGTTAAGCTTAGTTTAGTCTAGTAATCAGTGTCAATTCAGTTGGGAGTAGGATTTAGCACCGACCAAACCAGGAATAGGGGCTCATCTGCTAGTAGAGGGTGTGACCTTTATTAGTAGTTCCTGAGTTCTAAAACTACATAGCCAGCGTAGGTTAGAGATATCAACCTGCCAGTTGAGGGTTGATAATGTGTTTACCTGCCAGTTTAGGGTAACAAATATCTCATTAGAGCACATTCCAGTTGAGGGTGACTCTTTAGTCCTTCGGGACACCAATTTAGTGGATCTACACAGCCATGTGTTAGTACCCACGGCACAGTACTGACACCCTTTAAATAGGGGTTACAGGTTGGATCCCGATTAGCTCAGATTGGGTCATTTCGATTACATGATGCCTCCCACAGTCTCAGTTCAGTATTTAGTACAAAATTCAGTTCAGGTTTGCTTGACCATAGCATACAGAATTTCAGTTATCCAGTTATCAGTATTTCAGTAATTCAGCTTATAGATTATTTTAGAAATATTATATGTTTGGTCTTGCATTCCCAGTATTTCAGTTTTTATGCATGCATACTTAGTTATGTAATGCTATTCAGTCAGTCATTATTTCTTACATAGTTAACCCATGTATTTCAGCCTAACATCATCTTATATACCAGTACATTTAAAATACTGACCAAATACTTTCTTCGCGCAATGATTTCTTGTATCATAGGTTTGGACTTACAGTTTCCTGACCGCGCTTAGGTAGTTCAGCATTACAGCAGCAGCAATGGTGATTCCTCATCTTTCGAGGACAAGTTTATCTTTCATTCAGTTATTTCAGTATTCCTCTATTTTAGTATTCCTCTATTCAGTTGGGGGTTTGTCCCATAAACTCCACAATCAGTCGGTTAGAGGTTTATCAGATATTTAGAGTCAGTTAGTTTATCATATTTATCAGCTGGATTTCAGTATTTTTTGCACAAGTTCCAGACTTGCGAATTGAGTTGTATTTTTAGTATTTACACTTTATGGTATTATCAGTTATTTTTTGCACATGTCTTTTATTATCAGTTTACTTAGTGCTTACAACAAGTATTAGTTCATGGGTTAGCTTGTGGTCACTAGTGACCGTAAACACCATTGTCGCGACTCGAGGGTAGCCTCGGGATGTGACAAAAACCATAATGGGGATCATTGTTCAAAACCCAAAACTTAGGTAATTCATCAAACATATGAGAGTCATGAACTTAAGCATGTAGATAGATAAAGCATGCGAGAATAACATAGTCACAAGACTAAAATCATAAATTAGGGATTTAATGCAAATCTTTCAACATTCAAAACATGTAATGGCTCATTCCGCTTGAAAAAACTCATAAACATAACTTATAATTGAATTAACAAAAGATTCATGGAGATAGTTCAACTTAAACATGTAAAACTCATAATTTAAAAACCAAAAAGGGGTTCTTGTAATCCATGGGTGAAAGGAGCCTATGAATGAACGTCACACATAACTAAACCTTTAACTTAAAAGAGAAACACCAATCTTGATGCTTTCTAGAAGGTTCTTGAACTTGGGGAACTTGAATTCTTGATTGCTTAAGGAGAAAGAAACTGAATTTGTGTTCTTAGGGAAAAGAGAAGGATTTTCTTGAAAGGGATTTGGAGAAGAAGGGAAAATAATGCCCTAATTGATGTCCCAATTCGTGTTATGGACGATTTGGGTTTAGGGGAAAAGAACCAATTTCCCCTCAACCATTTAAATTTGAAACATTATGCGGTAGGATTACCGCGACACGGTTTAATCGCAGTCGGTCATTTCCCTCACCACTATGTGAGGAATATAAGAACGGGAATAGGGCTGCGACGCAGGCATATCATGGTAACCCTCTACTTCTGTGATTCAAATATGCCCCAAACCTTGTCTGAAAAATCTAAAACTTCTCCGAGATATACTTCTTACATCTCTTAACATAAATCAAATCAAAAACCAATGTCTCGAGGTTGGGAAGATCAAATTAAAAATCTTCAAAGTTTAGAGGCTTTTTAATAAAATTTTCAAGCCTTAAGCCCCTTATGCATGCAACTAGAAGCTTAATTGAGCTAAGAATAATACAGGGTATTAAAATATCTCTCCCTTAGGAACATTCGTCCTTGAATGAGACTGGTTAGATTAAGAGTACTGAACTATGGTAACTGAGATCACATACTGAACATGCATTATTTGGAATATGAATGCATAACTGAGTATAAAACATGATATATAAACTGAACTGATTCCGTGAATGCATGAAATGATATGAGAATAGTTATATAGCTAGAACTGGGAATGGGAAAGAGACAATCTAAGAAAAATTGTTACCTCACGCTGAGTCTAAGTTTACGAAGAAAAGATGAGGATACTTGGTATGCATATTTGCTTCTACTTCCCAAGTAGCTCCTTCAACAGACTGATTCCGCAATAGAACTTTAACCAAGGAAACTTCTTTGTTCCTTAGCCTACGAATTTGATGGTTTAGGATCTCAACTGGGACTTCTTCAAAAGAATGTCTATCCTACACACCTGTACTTTTTAAAGGAATAACAATAGTTGAATCACCAATACATTTCTTTAAAGTAGAAACATGAAACACCGGACGAACATATGCCAAATCCGCTAGCAACTCTAGATCATAAGCTACCTTCTCAAAATGGTTTAATATTTTATAACGGCGAACATATCAGGGACTGATCTTCCCCTTTTTGCCAAATCTCTTCACTCTCTTTATGGATGAGATTTTTAAATAGACTAAATCACCAACCTCAAATTCAAGATCTCTTCTCCTCACATCTGCATAAGATTTTTGACGTCTTTGGGCTGTCTTCAGACTCTCCCTAATTAACTAAACTTTCTGCATCACATCAAACACTTAACCTAGACCTATCAAGGCAGCCTCACCTGCCTCAAACCAACCAATAGGAGATCTATATCTTCTCTCACAAAGAGCTTCAAATAGAGTCATTTGGATACTGGAGTGATAGCTGTTATTGTAGGCAAACTCAATCAAAGTTAAGTGGTCATCCCAACTACCTTCAAAATCAATAACACAAGCTCTCAACATATCCTCTAAGGTATGAATGGTCCTCTCTACCTGACCATCTATCTGAGGATGAAAAGTTATACTGAGATGAACTTGGGTACCAAAACACTTCTAAAAAGCCTTCCAAAAGTAAGAGGTAAACTGAGTACCTCTATCTGATATGATAGACAATGGAACTCCTTGCAACTTAATCAACTCTCTAATATAAATCTTGGCATAATCCTCGACTAAATACGAAGTATGAACTGGCAAGAAATTAGCTGATTTAGTTATTCTATCCACAATGATCCATATCGAATCATGTTGACGATGATTAAGAGGCAAATCCATCATAAAATCTATGTTCACCACTTCCCACTTCTAAGTAGGGATGCTGAACTCCTACAATGCACCACTAGGACTCTGATTCTTAACTTTAACCTACTGATAATTTGAACACTTAGCCACATACTCTATAATATCCATCTTCATACTATTCCACCAATATATTTCCCGCAAGTCATGGTATATCTTGGTGTCTCCTGGATGAATGGAATATCGCACACCATGTGCTTCTGCCTAAATTCTCTACCTCAAACTATCAACACATAGAGCACAAAACCTACCTTGACAATGAAGCACACCATCTCTACCTTGGGAGAAAACCTTTACTTTCTGATCTCTAACTGATTCCTTCAACTTAACCAGACTGAGATCCCTATCTTTCTTTTCCTTCACTTCGGCAACCAATGACAATTTTGAACCATTATGAACCTATACTGCCTTCGGCTGAGTCAACCAACAGAACACTTAATCTAGAAAGCTGATGAACCTCCCGGACTAACTTCTTCTTATCCTCCTCAACATGATCAACACTACCCATAGACAATCTACTAAGGGAATATGCCACTACATTGGCCTTGCTCGGATGACATAACACACTCATATCATAATTTTTTAACAACTCAAGCCACCTTATTCTGATGAAGATTTAAATCTTTCTACGAGAACACATACTGCAAACTTTTGTTCCGTGAACACATCAACATGAACCCCATAAAGATAATGCCTCCAAATTTTCAAGGGAAAAACAACAAATACCAACTCAAGATCATAGGTAAGATAATTTTTTTCATGGGGTTTAAGCTGTCTAGAGGAATAGTCTATGACCTTACCTTTCTGCATCAATACACAACCAAGACCAACTATGGAAGCATCACAATGAACTACAAACCCATCTAAACTATCTGGCAAAGTCAATACTGGGGATAAAGTGAGTCGAGTCTTCAACTCCTAAAAACTTTTGTCATATGAATATGACCACTAAAATTTGACTTTCTTATGAGACAATTGAGATATGAGGGATGCAGGAGAAGAAAACCCTTCAACAAACTGTCTGTAATGCCATCCAAACCTAAGAAACTCCTAATATCTAATGGAGAGATGGTCTAGTCCAGTTTCTTACTACTTTGGTCTTTTGAAGGTCAACTCGGATGCCATCACCAAAAATAATATGGCCAAGGAAAGATACTAGTCTTAGCCAAAACTAACACTTACTGAATTTGGCAAACAACAGATGGGCTCTAAGAGTCTATAGTACAATTCTGAGATGGCCTGCATGATTATTTTCACTTTGGGAATAGACAAGAATATCATAAATGAAGACTATGACTAACATGTCTAAGTACTACTTGAACACTCTATTCATTAAGTGTATGAAAGTTGCAGGGTCATTCGTTAGTCCAAAGAACATAACTAAGAATTCAAAGTGACCGTACTGAGTTCTGAAGGTTGTCTTCAGAATATTATATTCTCTGACTCTGAGCTAGTGATAGTGGGATATGAGGTCTATCTTATAGAAATAACTGGTACCCTGAAGTTGGTTGAACAAGTCATCAATTCTGGGGAATTGATATTTATCTTTATTATTACTTTTTTAACTCACGATAATCGATGCACATTCTGAGAGAACCGTCTTTCTTACACATAAAAAGGACTAGAGTGCCCCATGGGAAAACACTAGGCCTAATGAATCCCTTATCTAAGAGATCCTTAAACCGTTCATTCAATTCCCTAACTTTGGAATAGATCTCCTTCTAGATATCTAGCTTGTCTCTATTCCGCCCTAGATACTCTAACCGGGCAATTTCTGTATACTCGTCTGGCTATAATAGATGTACCTACTAGGGTAAACACTAAGAAAGGTTCTGCTAAAGATTTCAGACCAACACCAAAATTGATTGCTATATAGGGTGTTACAAAAGAAAATGAAGATGAAAGACCTATAACATACCCGTAACCATATCAGGAGAACTTTCCTGATCATGTAAGGATTGAAGTGAATACAATCTGTTCTGACGCTGACCACTGGTGGCACTGGAAGTGGTGCCCTGCTGAGTCGGGCGAGCTGCTGGAGCTGATAAAGATTGGATTGGCCCTGTTGGTGTAAATCCTTTCCCATCTGAGCAACTACTAGACACTCTATGATTCTGTGGCCAAGCTTGGCATGTCCAAAACATACATCACTACCAGCCTTACACACACCCTGATGATTCCAACTATACTTTTCGTAGAGCGGATTAGTACGAATACTGTTCACACTACCTAGGGACTTAGAGCCCGGTGCTCCGTCCCGATTATCATTTCTGAAGTTTGGCACTGGCGCACTAGATAAAGATGGAGCTGTGGATAAGAACTTCTGATGCAATTGAGAACGATTTCTAGCTTTTGACCTCAACTGAGAGAAGTTAAAACTACCTCTTATGGTACTCTTATTCTCTCTTTTTCCTTAAGCTTTTCTTCCTCAATCTATTGAGCATGAACCATAAGACTAAATAGGTCTATCTCCTTAATAAACATAGAAGTCCAACACTCCTAGACCACACTATCAGATATACTAGAAACAAACTTACTCATTATAGACCTATTATCAGCCACCATCGAAGGAGCATACCTCACCAACTTAGTGAACTTAGTCGATTACTCTTTCACACTAATATTACCTTACTTCAAATTGATAAACTCATGCACCTTACCTTCCCTTAACTCTAATGGAAAGAACCTATCTAAGAAAGCTATGGCAAACTCTTCCCACTCAACAGGCCCTATATCAACACCACGGTCTTTCTTCCACTGCTTAAACAAGGTGGATACATCCTAGAACTGATATGAAGCCAAATTTGCACTCTCACTTTAGGTGGAACCCATGATATCAATCACCTTCTAAACCATGTCAAGAAATTCTTGCAGATCCTCTTCAGACTTGGATCTTGAAAACAAAGGGGGATTCATTCGGGTGAAATCCTGAATCCTACCTACAGCTATATTTTTCACAAGGTTGGCTGGGGAAATAGCTTACTGGTTGTTCAGAGAATCTACTAAATAAGCTAAGGTAGTGAAACCAACTCTGAACTCGGCATAAGCGACATGTTTATTTAGAGGATCTTCCTGAATAGGTGGAGGTGGGAGCTGGTCCCCATCCTTTCTTCCATTCTTTCTTTTGGGAGGCATGGTCTGTAAACGAAATAAGGGATGAGCCAGAAAGAGACTTTAAGTAGAGCTCATGCTTATTTGCATGACATGAATATTGAAAGAAGGAAAAGTTTTCCTTAAACATTTCATAGCCTCTTGTCCATAAGTGTGGCGCTCTTCATACCTATACACTAGACTCTACTCAAGGAGTGTTTTAGATACCTTAGGACACAGTTAAACCTTAGGATCTGATACCAAGTTTTGACATGACCCGAGGCTACCCCCTAGTCGCAAAATGGAGCATATGACCACGAGGGTCATAAGCTAACCCATGAACTGATACCTGCTATAAGTAAATATGAATATCTGAAAGTCTATACACTTAGTCAGGCAAACCTGAACTGGAGATACTTTGAATACTATACTGACTGTGGGAGGTATCATCAACCGTCATGGCCGAATCAAAGCTAATTGGAGTCCAACCTGTAACCTTGATTGGAAGGGTGTCAGTACCATGCCACGGGTACTAATACTAGCTATGTGGATCTACTAATCTGATGTCTCAAAGGACTAAGAAGTCAGTCCTAAACAGCGGGTGACCCCTAAGAGAGTGTCAATCCTAAACTAGTGGGTGACATCTTATAATCCTACACTGGCTATGTAGTTTTAGAACTTAGGGACTGCTACTAAGGATCTGGTCCTAACTGACAAGTTAGCCCCCACCCCTAGGTTCGCTCGATGCTAAATCCTACTCCCAACCAAACTGACATTGGTACTTAACTGGACTAGACTCAATTGAATGCTATTACATAACTGATAGTGCTCATCATGAATATGAATGTCTAAGTATACTGATAAGATTCATGGATTAACTGTCTAAGTACTTAAAAAGCTAAATTCTTGTAAAACACGTATGTATTGGGTGTTCATAACCCACCAGCACTAAATGGAAGTACTAACAATGCCATATAAAAGCTTTAAAACCATAATAGGGATCATTATTCAAAACCCAAAACTTAGGCAATTCATCAAACACATGAGAATTATTAACTTAAGCACGGGTATAGATAAAGCACGCGAGAATAACATATTCACAAGACTAAAATCATAAATTAGGAATTTAACGCGAGGCTTTGAACATTGAAAACATGTAATGGCTCATTCCACTTGAAAATACTCATAAACATAACTTATAATTGAATTAGCAAGAGTTTCATGGAGATAGTTCAACTTAAACATGTAAAACTCATATTTTAAAAATAAAAAAAGGGTTCTTAGACTACATGGGTGAAAGGAGCCCATGGATGAACATCACACATACCTTAAACCTTTAACTTGAAAGAGAAACACTAATCTTAATGCTTTCTTAAAGGTTCTTGAATTTGGGAAACTTGAATTCTTGATTCCCTGGGGTGAAATGAATTGAATTTGTGTTCTTGGGGAAAAAAGAGGATTTTCTTGAGAGGGATTTGGAGAAAAAGGGCAAATAATGCCCTAATTGATGTCCCAATTCGTGTTATGGCGATTTGGGTTGAGGGGAAAAGACCCAATTGCCCCTCAACCATTTAAATTAGAAATTAGACGTGATAGGATTATCGCGATACGGTCTAATTGTAGTCGATTATTTCCCTCACCATGACGCGGTGAACATGAGAACGGGAATAGGGCCGTGATGCGGGATTATCGCGGTAACCCTTTAGTTCTGTGATCCAAATTTGACTCAAACCTTGTCCAAAAAATTTGAAACTTCTTCGAGACATACTTATCATAGCCCTGAACATGAATCAACTCAAAAATTAATGTCTCGGGGTCGATAAGGCCAAATTAAAAATCCTCAATGTTTAAAGAGGCCTTAAAAATGATTAAGTCCCCAATACTTAGTAAAATTTTCAAGCCGTAAGCCCCTTATGCATACAACTAGAAGCTGAACTAGGCTAAGAATAATATGGGGTATTACACAATTACAATCTTGAAATCTCTTTTAGAAAGTAATCTAGCATAAGTAAAGTTATTCATTATTTCTAAAACATGAAACACGTTCAAAAGAGTCAACTTTTGCTCAGATGTAAAGTTGATTTCAAATGTTCATTTTCCTACAACTTTGGCTGTAACATGGTTTTCCATTAACACCTTTTCCGAATTCTTTGCCTCCGAATAAGTTTTGAACATATTCTTGTCATGACAAATATGAATTGTGGCACCAGAATACAACCACCAATCTTGATTTTTTGAGGTAACCATATTCAATTCTTTAGCCATTTTTATTGGTAGAACCAAAATCATAGCAACCAATCCTTATGAAGAACCTTCTACATCATTTACCTTCTTTGGATTTTTAGATTTTTTTAGATTTTTCAAATTTTTCAGACTTTTCATCTCTGAAATGAAAATTTATTCCTTCTTTCTTAAACGTGCAATCTCGAATCTTATGGACTTTCTTTCCACAAGGATAATAATTTATATTTTTTTTCTTTTTATCAAGATGCTTGTTGGAAACTTTCAAATTCTTATCTTCATTTCTCAATTTATTTTGACTAACATTATTAACCGCAAAACTAAAGGCTTAAAGAAGAGCATCTCGAACACAAGTCTCACTTTCAATTTAAAGATGAGTTCGAAAAGGCTCCACAGTTAATTTATCAGTAAAATATAAAATTTTCTTTTTGTAGTTATTTCATGAAGAAGTAGTTTCGAGAGAATTACAACTATTTGAAATGCATCAGAAACTTTTACTTCAAAATCACTTAATTTCGAAAATAAGATTTGTTACTCATGAATCTGATCCATTATAGGCTTTGTATCGACTATATTAAATTAAAAATACTGTAGGGATAAGAATTTATCAATACGTCGTTTCTAATATTCATATGTGGTCTGCAATGTTGTTCAAATTTACTTTGGAGATTTCATATTTGAGTACAAATCATATAAGCGGTCCATCAGAGTATTCAAAATATGATTGCGACAGAGTAATTCATATTCTTCATATTTCTTTCTCTCCACTTTCATGCATTATCATTTGAGGTAGATTCGTATAGTGCGGATAGTGATGGATCAAGAAGATAAAATATTTTTAATACAGTTAGCAAGAAGATCATCTTGTTCTTCTAGCGAGTAAAGTTCTATCCATAAAAGCGGTCTAGTTTGATCATATCTTTTTGATTATCAATAGCGGACAATAATTTATTCATAGCAGAAATAACTCTTGAAAATTATTTTAAAAAATAAGACGAAAAACATAAAATTATTGCTTTGAGGCATGAAAGATCACTATCTTTCAAGAGTTATCACCCACATATTCTTTAGGATTACAAGCAATTCTCTATCAGGATACAACTAAGTTCAAAAATATATTTGTAAATTAAATACACTACTCCTGAATTTTTATCTGTATTTATAAAGTCTGAACAATCACAACTTTTCTGAACAGATGCAGCTATTCTGAATAGACATAAATATTCTAAACAGATGCCCTTTTTTTATTAGACACAACTATTTTGAAAAGATGCAGCTTTTCTAAATAGACACAACTATTCAGAACATACACAACTATTCTAAATAGACACAACTATTCTATTTTAATAAAATATTTTTTATTTTATTTTTTAAAAAGTAAAATCTTTAATTAAAGATCTGACCCTGCCCGCTCCCAAGTCCAAGTTTTTAGATATTTATATAATAAAATAAATACATGTGAAAGTATACTTATTTAACTTATTAAACTTAATGGGCTTGGCCTTATATGGCCTTAAGGGTGACTTTAAACCACCAATGTAGGAGAATCCTTATATTATAACTATATTTTACATATAACACATTAGAGATTGAAAATACATAGTACTTCATCAAGTGTATTTCAGAGTGCATATCATGTTCAAAATAGTTGCTCAAAATGTACTTAACAACTATTACACTTGTTCAAAATATGCATATCATGTTTTTAATTTCCCCTATATATTTACCTATCCATCCCATTTGAGGTTCATCTTCGTAGAGTTACCTATTAGTTACATGAAAGATAGCTACGAAGAATAGATTTACTTGCTTTGTGTATAGCTGACTTTTTATATTCCCAATAATAGTTGTTACCAATTTTATCCACCACATTTTGGACCTAATAGAACACATGCCTGCCCATAAGCATCTTTTAACACAACTTTTTTTTTATAAAAAGTATATACTGCCCTCTCGATAAAAAGTATAATAAACTCTTATGTTTGCACTTAAATTGTCTTGCATTATGCTGGATTTTGAATTTAAAATTTTTTGATAGTTCAATGATTTGTAAATGTAGAGAGTGTGTTTTACTTTTGAGTATATATTTATGTTGAAAAATCAAAAAATATTCTACGCTTCTCCTTATGTAACCATGTGTTACTTCTTTGAGACCTTTTCCTTCCAGCTTGATTAGAATCATTATTGAGGTAAGTTTTAAGTAAGATCAATTTATCATTAACATCCTTTTTTACATGAATGTATATCACTGTACCAAAACAGAAATAGAGGCATTAGCTACCAACAATGAGATTATACTATTCACACAAAAAAATTCTTGCAACTTCACTTTGGATATTCTACCGAGGATGGAATCTATGTCACCCTCTCATCCTTTAAATGATAGGATATATGTTTATTATTTTATTCAAATTGAAGTTCGATGTTGAGTCTCTAGCTTACTTTAGTAATCTATTCTTTTTTGTAATTTTGATTTCGTGGGTGATATCTTCTCTTAAGACTCATTTAGATACTGCTTTGATGGTTTTATGATCTGTATAATGGTAAATTCCATATTAAATTAAGTATTCAATATAAATAATATCACTTGATCACTTATTTCCTTGACTATAATTTTTTTCATATATCTATAGAGTCTAAGTGTGATTTTGTTGTGGAGCTTCTTCAAGGATTAAATAAAACCTTTGATGTATGAGGAGTTGGTGTTACAAATTTCTAAAGGAATAATGGGGTTGATAAACTCAAAGAATGAGATGTGGCCACTCTAGGAGATGAATTCTTATTTGAAACCGATTCACAAATTTGTGTCAAACTTAATAATGGTGAAATTGATCTTTCAACACCTCATGTGAAGATGGATGACTTGCTTTCTAGGGCAATAAATAGGTGTGAAGTCTCAGATGTATATGATTGTCCTAAATTTGCTTAAATAACTCCACATTACCCGATGTTTTTTATCGCATTTCTAAAAATGCTAAATTTTGCACTGGTGAAGACTTAGAAAATTAATAAGAGAACTTACATTTATCTTTTGCTTTCTTATCAGGTTTAAATATGGTTGCTCAAGTTCTAATGGACAACACTTACTTTCAACTAGTTTTCCACAATTTTTTCTTTTTCCTATGTAAATTGATATATTCTTTCTTTTCATTTATGTTTTTTAATTAGTTTAATACTTACTCTTTCGACCTATTTATATCAAATTCTCGATCTTTATTATTTTACTCATGAGTTTATTTACCTAAATTCAATTTATATCGAGGTCATGATATACTCTCTTTTTTGTGTTACCAACTTATGTTAGATTATCTCATAAGTTAGTTATAGTGAAATAGTGTAAATTGTTGTCCATGAGGCATATGTTAATTTTTGAAATTCTTTAGCTACATTTTATATCTAAGGTAAGTACTATATAGTATTTAATTAGTTTGACTTTGTGAAATAGTATAAACCATGTCCATGAAGTATTCATTAATTTTTAAAAACCCTTAAGCTATGTTTTGCCTCTAAGGCAATATTTACTGCATAGTATGTCTCTAAGGAAAAAATTGTATAATAATCAATTAGTTAAACCTTTTGAAATAGTATAAATCATTTCCCATGAGATATACACTAATTTTTTAATCCCATGAGCTATATTTTTCCTCTAAGGCAACAATCACTACATACCCATAAGTTACAAATAGTGAGAATGGTGTAAACTGTTACCTATGAGCATTACTTGTTCTTTGAAAGTCCTTAGGCTATTTCTTGCCTCTAAGATAAGAATTATAGAGAATCTGTTGAATCAATATATACTAAGGTAGTTTCAACTCTTGTCCATGGGGCATAACTTATTTCTTTGGATACTAAGTCTCTCCAAGGCAAGTATTATAGAACATTTGCTAAATCAATACCTGCTAATAATCTCAACTCGTGCCTATGGGGCATATAATGAACCTTCTAGTTATTTTTTCATATTTTCACTTATTTCCATAATTAGGGCTTCTACATAGCTACCCCAAGTCATTTATGACTTGCTGGGAGTGACATTTCAGTTATCGGACAGTTTGTTTGGTTTTTAGAACCAATTCCCTATTTGGAAGTTTTAGCTGGTTCCAAATAGCCATTGAGAAATACTTCAGTAAAATGATCTTGGATGCAAATTCTGACTGTGCCAGAAGATTTGAATATCGATTTTGGCTAGTTAGACCTTTGGTTTCGATCCTAATGCCCCTAAACTCATTTCGACCTATTAGTCGAAAAGTGGGAAAACAATAAGTATGGGTGTAGGGCCCATATTTGGTCTAAAAAACCTCCAATGAAAAATTAAACTTCACCAACGCATCCAAAATGTCAAATTTAGTGAGGCTACATAGTTTATTTGAAAAAATTGGGGTCCAAATGAGTTCCGAGGGTCAAAAATAAGTTGTGACTTTATTGGTGCTGGTGCAGGGCAATCGAGATGAGGCTTATGATGATTTCCCTAGAATGATAGCGTCCCCTAGGTTTGCGATAGTGATATATCCTTACCTGTAGGGGCTATATATAGACCCCAAGACGCATTTGGAGTATTTTCCCTTCATCTTTAAGACCTCGAAACCCTAAAATGAGTATGTAACTCAAAATTGATCATTGTGGGTGACTTGGGAGCTTGATTACCATCTATTATCATGAATATATTTGGATTAAAGGTAAGATTTCATCACTTTCTTGATGAATTTCTTAGTTTGAACCCTAAAACCCCAATTTAGATTAGGGCTTGATTTTAGCCCCAAATTAGCTTTGTTTTCACATATTTCTTAAGAGTTATAATTGTTTTTTCATGTATTAACATTGAGTTGACCTCAAAAACACGTTTTTCATATGTGGGACCTATTTAAGGTTGTTGGTGTCATTTTTGGACCAGAAGAACAATGGTGTAATACGGGTATCGTTATTTTTCTATTGATAAGTAGATTATGATTTTGATAGTGTGATAGCATTTTGGGAATTGTGAAGTGAAGATGGACGTTAGTGAATGATGGAAGGTTTTGCGGTTCGACTTTAAGGTAGGCTTCTACCTACTCTTCTTCAAAGATGATATGTGTTATGTATGATATATGAATGTGAATGATAGGATTGATTATGAGTAGAACAACTTATACTTGATTAGTGATGTTTGTGGATTAGATGAGGGTTCTGGAACTATAAGGTGGTATGTTTATGACCCTTTTAAAATCCTATGGCCTTCTCCCTAGATTGGACTAAATTATTGCATGGACATGATATAATGCTAGGATTGGGATGTGGTTATGTGTTGGAATCATAGTGAGTGTGATTAACCTTAATTGGGTTAGTCTAGTGATCTTGAACCCGTAATTTAAGTAGAATTGACTTAAATGCCCATGTTTTTAGTTGAAGTTCCTATCTTAGAATTAGTTGTAGCTTACTTGACATCTAGATGTTAAACTAGATAACTAAGCCTAGTTTGGTGCATAGACTTCCTAAATATGGGAATTGAGGTTTAGAAGTGGGTTCGTCCGGCCCATTTAGGCCAAGACTTATGTTAGTCATCGTGGACTTAGTTGCAGATGTTAGGCCTAGTTGAGACTATTGAGCTTTTTTTATGAGAGTTTCTTGGTAAATTGATGGATAATGACATATTTATCCCAGATAGTGGCTAATGGCTATGATTTTGGGCCTGCAGAGATTATATTCCTCTTAGATATGATATTGGGCCATTAGAGGTGCTATTTCCTCTTAGATGTGATATTGGGCCATTAGAGATGCTATTTCCTCTTATATGTGATATTGAGCTATTAGAGATGTTATTTCCTCTTAGAAGTAATATTCAGCCTGTAGAGATGATATTCCTCATAGTCATGATATATGACCTATAGTTATGAGATTCCTCATAGATATGATATGCCTCGTGTTATGAGATATGCTTATTGGTGCATTATGCCTTATAAAAGTGAGATGCCTTCTGTACGTGAGATGATGATAGACATGCTTTATAGCTTATAGAGATATCATGACTCATGAATACGCTATGGCCTATAATTATGAGATCATTTATATATCCATGATTATTGATATAAGATTTAGATGCGTATGTGGTCCTAAGACTGTAATTATGATGTTATGATTATTCCAGAAATATTATTGGGCCAAGGACCATGTTATGAAATCGGTTGGATATCCAGGAAGTAATTACCCTTGTAATGATACAGTTGTAGTTTATGATTATATAAATATTATATACACATTCTCCAATATGGGTGAAAGGAAGATGCGATATGATGTTTATGATTCCAATATTTGAATAATGGTGATGGCATGCATATATTCGGTACATTCATGATTGTTATATTGATGATTGATATGATTCTACTTAGATTATTATCTTACTATTGTTGCCATTAACTAAGGGCTAAATCCTACCTTCTACTTTAAAATGAATTTCTTCACAATAATAACTATCTAGCCTAATGAATAATTTACATGTATAAAAGAGGTTAATAATGGTGATTTAAAGATTTGACCGAGGTATATTCTAGTACTTTATTTGACACCATTATTTACCCTGGTCGTGAGGTATTCTAACCTTTTATATACTTTATAATGATTTATTCTCAAAGATCGTTCCAGATAATGGATTTACGAACTTACACTCTTTTAGCCACGACTTGAGTCTGTGCACCTATTATGTATATGCCTATTGATAATGTAATTTTAATGATGAATGATGAATTATGTACACATATTATACCATGCTTCTTTTTATGATTATTTACTTTATCCCTCGTGGGACTTGCTCTCTATTATGGACATTAATTTGAATATTATGATGATATGATAATACTCGGCAAGGTTGGAGGATATTATGATGTTGTGATTATGCTCGACAAGGTCGAGGAATATTTTGATAATATGATGATACCCAATAAGACCAGAGGATATTTTGATGATATGATGATTCCCGGCAAGGGTAAAGGATATTTTGATGATATGACGATACACGGCAAGGCCGGAGGACATTATGATAATGTGATGATACTTGACAAGGTCATAGGATGTTATGATGATAAAATTGGGGTATTAATTATGTATCTAGCATTTTATTCTAGTATTCGCATTGCCTATCAACAGTATGCGCCTATGTCTACCAGCTGGTATGGAACGACTCCGTCAATATGGGTAATAATTATGCCTTGTGTTGTGGTATGCTGATTGAACCTTTCGAGTTTGGGGCGGTGGGGGTATGCATAGGCTCAGATAGGTATTTCGTTGTCCATAATAGCTGGTTACTCACATTGTTATTGATATTGTTATTATCATTGTTATGTTTATCTTATGACAGATTAGTCATTGATTCGGTATCAAGATCAAGGTATGATTGTGGCCTATTCTATATTATAATTTCATTATTATGCATGATTAAATTCATGATGCGGTATATGGATTAGAAACCCTGAGCATGTTAGTACTAAATCCTGATAGGATTATAATAAGGCCTTAAAATGAATACATAATGATCTAGGTTGTGCTTTGAGTTCACTTCATATCTATATATATGTATATTTAGTTATATGTAGCCATGGTATTACCGTATATCCTTTCCTTCATTTGTTCAGATTGTATATTCATTTCTTGCCTTATATATTGCTATATATCCTTCTTTCGTCCTTTATTCATATATTGGCCAGGGATATATGATATAGTTTGTGATTTTTTAAGTATGGCTGGAATAGGATAGTTCATCCTCGATACTTTCTTAGCCTTGTTATGTTAGTCTATTGGACATGAATATGATCAATTATCCTTAGTTTCTTTTTGGCTATAGTATATGATTGATGAATACTGGGCGTAGTTCCCATTCTGTTTATATGTTGTATATATATCTACTTTATCTTTGGATCTCAGTTAGCAGTTGCCTACTAAGTACCATTCGTTTATTACTTATCATACACTTCTACATCCTGTTGATCATAGTATGTGTTATCGCCGTTGATATGGACATCGTGCGGAGAAGCCATGGTTCGAAGACTTACAGTGAGCTCCTGATGTTTGGAGTATTACTTATCTCTCTCTTATGTATTAGACTAGTCTTCATGTGGTATTCGTAGATAAGTTGTATCGGTGTAATCTATTTCATCCATTCTACTTTTCTACTCTTAATATATTATTAGAAGGTCTTGTACTAATACCGCCAGGTTTTACGGATTATATTATGTAATTACTTTTTTATTTCATCTATTCTACAATTATTTTCTATATATATTTGGGTAGTTCATCACTAGCCATTCCGGACTATAGGTTTGGCTTGCCTACTGGTGAGTTATAACAAGCGACATTATGACCTAAGAAATCAGGTCATGACAAATTGGTATCAGAGCCTAGGTTTCACCGTTGTATTAGTACAAGAGTTAAGTGTTTAGTAGAGTCCTGCGGATTGCTGCAGAGACATCCGTAACCTATCTTCAGGAGGCTATGGGGAAATTCTTGGAAATTCACTTCTTGACTCCTTATCGTGTGTCCGCATTGATATGAACCTCAAACACATTCTTTAACTCTATTCTGCCCCCGGTGAACAATTCAAGATGGGCGACAAACACCGCGAGCACCTCTACCTCTACCTTAAGTACCTTTCTATTATGTGATGAGCATACATAAAAGATATAACACCCTTTTAACATGAATTAAGTGTCCCCTTCTAAGCTAACCTCGACACAACCAGCGTAGATAAGGTCACGGTCTTGGTATAATAATCCAAAATTGCATGATAAGAAGCTATGCAATCCATACCCAAGTTAACATCAAAATTAACCATATCTAGGACAATCAAGTCTACCCAAGTCTCATAGCCCTCAAAGGTAACTATACAAGTTCGCTACATTCGATCCACCACTAAAGAATCTCCTATAGGGGTAGAAACATGAAGAGGCATATCAAGAGGCTTAATGTAACATCAAAACCAGAAGCAAAATATGTAGGTGCATAGGAGAAATTATACCCAGGGTCAAATAACACGAAAGCAGATCTGTAGCAAACTAGGATGATGTCTGTAATAGCACTATTAGAGGCCTCTACCTTGGGTCTAGCAGGTATTGCATAGCACTAATAAGGTCCGCTCTTAGGCTAACAAACCTCGTGATCACCACCACGAGCACCTCTACCTTTACCTTGAGCACCTCTAGCAGCACCTCTGCCACTCTATGAACCACCTTTCGCTGCTGATATAAGAGTAGGTATGAAAATATAATGAGGGCAATCGTTAGCCATATAGCCAAAGTAATCACATACAAAACATCCTTTATAGCCTGGCTTAATATGAGGAGGTGCGGTTGGACTAGAATGACCACCCTAGACTGATGTCTGGCTACTCAAAGTTGTTCAACCTAAAGGTATACCTCTTGATCCATGTAAAGCAACCTGAATTGTCCTACCATGATAACCATAAAAATATCTACTAGAGAAATCTCTTCCTGGAAAGGCGTATACACTAAACTTGCAATGATAACACACCTTCTTTGTGCCTCCCTGAGTAGTTTGGATAAATAGACTTAGTCATCTTTGCATGTTCAATAATACTCTGAAAAAAGCACCTAAAACTACCATCTCAGTTGTAGCCAACTGATATGTTCCATCTAACCCCTTCACAAACTTCTAAATAATCTTAGACTCGGTGGAGATTCTAGCATCTGAAGATATAGATAAAGTGTGAAAATGAGCCTCATACCTGAAATAGTCATGGACCTCTGCGCCAAGTAATCAAACTCATCATGCATCTAATCTCTCAAACTATACGATATAAATTTCTCCAAGAAGGCCTCGGGAAACTAAGTCCAAGATATAGCAGGCGAACCCAAAGGTATACAACTAGAAAACAACCTCTATCTTCCTAGCCATATCTGTTAACTAATAGGTAGTATAAGAAACTCCATTGAGACTCAGGGGATCCCAGATTATGTAACTTCTCCTGGAAATCAATCAAAAACTCATAGTCATCCTCGCCAATAGCTTCGCTAAACTTGGTTGGACCCAAGCAAATAAACCTCTAAAATCTCTTCTAATCATAAAAAATATAATTGTATCCGAAGCAACTGGAGAAATAGTAAGTTTGACAAGCAATGAATCCACACGTAGGAGTACTATAGATGAAGCTTGAATGCTTGACTAGGAATACCATAATCAAATACTAGCACAAAAAGTGGTGCACCACTCAAAGTCTAAGGAATGCCATGATTTGATGTCGGTATAAATGACATAACCACACTAGGAGTCAGAGGAATGCCATTAGTAGACACCGAAACTAACGATGGTAAAATACTCCAAATAAGAGAAAAACTAATTGCACTCAAGGGAATACTCTTCAAATGAGTCAAGAGGCAAACCAAGAAACCCTGAAGTACTGGGGTATCAACTAAACCCTGTGGAACCTTAGCTCACTCCACATCCGCTATTTGATAATCATCCCTAGAATACACAAACACAAGCTTGTGGGAGGCCTCCCTAGCATGTCCTTTAGCTGGAGCAGTTATTCATGCCTATCCTCTAACTCTGGGTCATCCATGACCCTTGCCTCTCCCTTTAGGATGGGATCCATCCTTGAATGATGGATCAAAATCCCTAGCCTCTTGAGATCTAGTCCTCACGATCTGTGCAAAAAGGAGTTGAACACAACTTAGAACATTGGGTAAGAACAATCCGCAAAACTAGGAATCAAAATAGAGTTATTTTTTCTTAAAGACATCTTATATCCCTTCAATGATAGATACAAACATCTATGTATCAATATGTGAGAAACTACTAGATATCCTGCTTTTACACTTATGAGACCAGTGAACTTGGTTGCTCTGATGCTAATTTGTTATAACCCAAAAATGGATTATGATAGCACCTATCCCAGCTCAGCCTTGATAAGTAGACATTTACCCAAAGTGATAAAAGATACATGAACTTTAAATTAACATACACCAAGGCGAGACTTCTAGAATGAAGTCAGGCCCTAAAACATAAGCAAAAGCATAAATAAGAAAAAAATCTCATGAATCCGAAAATCTGATGTCATAGTGTAAAAACATCTAATATAATAACTAAAAGCTAAAAATACATGTATCTGTCTCTGATAAGTAAAATAAAGACAAATAAGGATAGATGAGGTCTGAATTAGACTCAAATGCTGGAGCGAATTAGTACCTCAAACTTTGGAAGTCTCCAAGAAAAATTAGCCGCTATGGAAAGTTCTCATACAAAGATCTGCACCAAAGAGGCACAGTAGAAGTAACTACGGTCCACATGTACTTAGTAGGTATCATAGGCTGACTGAGCAAAACAAAAAATAAAATAAGTAAAATATACCATGAGCACAACACCTACAAGCAGAAAAGTCCCAAATGGTAGCTCATATCGTCTCTACTAACAGTTCTAATATATACACACACACACACACATATATATATATAACACTAAGGAAAACAAGCAAGATGCGTGGGAAAATGCAATGCAATGCAATATGAATATGATGAATCATGAAATTCATTGCATGACTTTGTATATACACCCACCAAGCTCACAACTATCACGTAGGACGTATGGTGTCCCAACTCCAAGGATCACGATGGATCTTGCCGCGATGAGCCTTAACAAGTGAGCCTATCACACAAACTGATACAAAAAGGGAAAATAACACCAATACCCAAGGCAAGACTTCTAGAATGAAGCCGAACCATGTAATTATAGTGAAAGTAAAAATACATAACCAAAGATATCATACAATAATCCCAAAACCTGGTGTCACAGTGTAAGAACATAACTAGTACAACACAAGACCAAAATACAAAAGATATCCAAAATAGGTACGACTCTGTCTCTGAATACAAATAAAGACATAGTCTAATAAGAAAAGATAGTAGTAGACTCCGGATGCATGAATCAAATGCCACCTTAAACAGCTTCACATATTGTCCAAAATCAACTACCGTGAGGCGCATTCAAACTAGGATCTGCACCAAAAGGGCGTAGTAGGGGTGAGTACGGTCCACTTGTACTCATTAGGTATCATAGGCCGACTGGGAAAAGTAGACAATAAAGCATATAAAATATACATTAAGGGTATGTCACCTGCAATTAGAAAATATCCCAAACGGTAGCCCACACCGTCTCCATTAACAGTTCTAATATCCGCATATATAACAAATACACATAGAGAAAAGAAGGATAATATACATATACGCGTACATCAAACACAAGTAAAAGAAAATAGAACTATTAGATAGGTATTAAGTCAAAGACATAAAATGATCACAACATAAGCACAATATACGAAATGCAATGAAGATGATGATGATGATAATGTGGTGCATGAAGTTGTCGCACAACTTCCATATACACCTACAGAGCTAATGCTTCCTAGTGTAGGACCCATGGGGGTTCATCAACTCGTATACAATCAATATCTAATACCAATATCAATATCTCCTCTCTAGAACATCCTTTGGTAGAGATTTGTTTTTTGAAAATGTCATATTTTCTGTCAGAAAAAGCCAGTATTTCAAGTATTTCCACGGTACTACCAACGTTTCATAAATGTATATGATATGAGGATGTAATTCTCACAACCAACTAGAATAAGAGTTTCCAATATCCAACCAATATATACCAACCAAGTGAGTGAATAATCCACTCAATATTTTCCACCATCCATGAAATCCAATATAAACCATATGCCAATAGAGTAGAATACGATCAAATTACACCATTGATACCACTTTAAATGTTTTTATTAACAAGATACAATTAGTTTCACGTATACAAAGCAAACAATATCATATAGGACCAACACAGTCACACATAGCAAATAATGTTCCAGAACTACCAAATTCATCAATATATAGGCCCCTACACGATCACAACACAATAATTATGGTTATTTTCATGATTAGTTTTCACACCCTTAACATGTTTTTGTATTAACATTAACTATCCAATCAGTCTGAAGAAAGTTAAGCCATAACCTACCTCAAATGCTAGAAACCGGTCCAAAAGCCTTCAATATGGAACCCTACTCCTAACGAAAAGGCTCGGAATTAACCAAAACATAAAAATATAGAATCTATGCATCAAAAGAAAGCCAATGACACCCATATTGCCTACTTTCAAGTAAGGGTCAAAATGGCCCCCCATGGGTTTTTGAAAAGAAGGGCAGAAGAATAATTTAATTTTTGGAACATGTTCCCTATATTTATAGGAGTCTACAGTTAAAAATCCAAGTGAAAATGAGTTAAAAATGAGATCCAAATCAAAGAAGAAACATGCTCAAGCTTTACCAGCAAAAATCTCTGAAATTCATTTTTAAAATTAAGAATTGAAGTTGTTTTGAAGATGAAATCCGGAGAAAAGTGATAATTATATGATTAGAAACTCACCCAAGTGAAAAAGGTTTTAAAATGAGGTTTAAATTGAGGAAATATAATTTTTAGGCCTTCTGGGGCAAAATCACCAAATTCCACCTTTTTAACCCATGTCTAAACAAGAATTAAGTGATGAAATTGAAGAAAAGTAGTTGAAATTGGGGTTATAGAGCTTACCCAAGATTAAAAGTGGAAGAAATTGTTCAAAATCACAAAACCCTAATCTCCAAGTATAAAAAATGATGGAAAATAGTGAAACATGGGAATTTAAAGGACCCAGGCATCGCATATGCGACCACCGGGTTGCGTACGCAGTACCTAGCATGATGGCATGTATTGTAATCGCGACACTGACGTCACATACGCGAGACTCATGGTCGTGACCAAGATGTCGCATATACAACACTAGAACTTGAAATGCCGAGTTTCGTATGCGACCAGCTACTCGTGGGTGTGAGTGCACCAGCTGGAGACTTGAAAAGTCTTAAGTCCCTACGGACCCCTCGAGATTCATTCGGGACCCTGTGAACGCAAATGAAATATGTTACCCTATTAATTTTGATTCTCTAAACTCAATGACGATGCCAGATTTTTGAAAAAATATTATTTTCACAAAGTCGACCCCTGAAACCTAATTTCACTACTTTTCAAATCGAGGGCCGAAATGAGATATAAAAGTCATAAAACAATACCGACCACATTACCGACTTAAAATTAATGTTCCAGATCTACTAGAGCATTTTATTTTGCCATCCGGCATACAAATCAATAAATGTTAACCGAAGTTAATCATAAGGTTTTTCAAACCAACAAAAACCATAATTCTACATAAATCACACTAAAATGCCTTAGGAACCATGCCAACCATCCCCACAACTCTAAAATACCACAAAGCAATCACTGAGAGGGGTAAAATAGTCATATCATACATAAATACATATTTCACATAAATTATCAAAATTTGAGTCGTTATATTATCCACCACTAAAAATCTAGTTCGTTCTCAAACTAATGGCAAGGGAATTACCTACACCGGCAAAAAGCTGGGGATAAAAAATACTCATATCAGACTTGACCTCCCAAGTACCCTCATATACTGGGTGATGTCTCTACTGGATCTCAACCGCTGGAATAACTCTAGAACGCAACCGCCTAACATCCCTACTCAAAATGGAGACATGCTTTTCAGAAAAAGACAACCTCTCATCTAGCTGAACTGAGTCCAAATGAATGACATGAGACTCATCCAGAATGTAATGTCAAAGCATGAAAACCTAAAAAATTGGATGAACAACTAATAAATCTGGAGGCAAAACTAACTCATAAGCCACATCAACAGCAATCCGAAGAATCTCAAATAAGCTAATATATCTGGGGCTAAGCTTTCCCTTCTTTCCAAACCTCATCACATCCTTTGGGTGAAACTTAAAGAAAGACACAATCACCAACACAAAATCTCAAGGAATGAAGTCTATGATCTGTATAACACTTCTGCCTACTGTGAGCCACTCGAAGTCTATCCTGAATGATCCTAACTTTATTCAAAGACTCACGAAGAAAGTTTGCACCTCGAAGTCTAATCTCAGAAACCTCAAACCAACCAACTGGAGAGCGACAATGCCTATCATACAAAGCCTAAAATGGAGCCGTATGAATACTGGAATGGTAGCTATTATTATAAGCAAACTCTGCCAAAGCTAGATTCTTCTCCCACTGACCACCAAATTCCATCACACAAGCACAAAGCATATTCTCCAAAACCTGAATAGTTTGCTCTTACAACCCATTCGTTTGGGGTGAAATGTTGTGCTAAGATTAACCTTAGTACCCAACTCATCCTTAAAAGTCATCCAAAAGTGAGATGTGAACGTTGAACCTTGATTTGAGATGACAAACATTGGCACACCATGAAGATGCAAAATCTCATGAATATAGATATAGGCCAACCTCTCAGCACTAAAAGAGACCTGAGCTAGAATAAAATAAGAAGACTTATTCCATTGATCCACGATGACCCAAGCAATATTAGAACCATGAGAAGTATGAGACAATCCAATCACGAAGTCCATAGTGATCCATTCCCACTTCCACTTGGGAATGGGTAACCTATGAAGCAAACCACCCGTCCTCATGTACGCAACCTTCACCTGCTAGAAACATAGGCAATGAGCTATAAAAGTTTCTACATTATTCCTCATACCATCAAACTAGTAATGCTGCCTCAAGTCACAATACATCTTAGTCACTCCTGGATGGATAGAACACCTAGAACAATGGGCCTCCTCCAAAATCAATCTAATCCAATCACTCTTTCTTAGTACAAAAACTCGGCCTCCAATCAACAAAATCCCATCTAAGTCAAGTAAGGCTTCCTTAGTCTCACCATTCATCACCTTATCCTTAATTAATCTCAACCAAACATCATCAAACCGGTGAGCTCGAATCTATTTCATCAAAGAAGATCTAGCCTCCACGGATGCCAAAACACACCCAAATATCAAAATATCGAGCCTAACTATTTGGTTAGCTAAAGGATAAAAACTTAAGGCCAAAGGCCTCTCTTGGATCAAAAGATGCGCCAAGCTGACCATGCTAGTCAACTTCCGACTTTAGGCATCTGCAACTACATTAGCCTTGCTCAGATGATAGAGAATCGTCAAGTCATAATCCTTAATCAACTCAAGCCAACGGCGCTGTGTCATATTAAGATCCTGCTGCATAAAGAAGTACTGAAGGCTATGATGATTCGAGAAAATCTCAAAGTAAATTTCATACAAGAAGTGCCTCCACAACTTTAAAGCAAAAACAACTGCACATAATTCCAAATTATGGGTAGTATAATTCTTCTCATGGGACTTCAACTAACGAGAAGAATGTCTAATCACCTTACCCTTCTATATCAACACATCACCTAACCAACACCTGAAGCATCACAAAAGATGATAAATCCCATGCCCTTATTGGGCAAAGTCAAGATAGGAACTGACGTCAACAAATCATTGAGCTTTTTGAAGCTCACCTCATAAGCATCGAATCACATAAAGGAAATCTTCTTTTGAGTCAACTTGGTCATCGAAGCTATAATAGATTAGAAACCCATAACAAAACACCAATAATAACCAACGAAGCCAATAAAACTCTGAATCTCAGTAGGTAAAGTAGGCATAGCCCAATCACAAACTGCTGCAATCTTGGCTAGATTAACCATAATACAATCCTTAGTCATTGTATGACCCAAGAAAGAGACTAACTCCAACCAAAACTCACACTTGGAGAACATAACATACAACTTCTTATCATTTAACCTCTAAAGCACAATTTGCAATGCTCCTGATGATCATATTCACTCTTAGGATAAACCAAGATATCATTTATAAATATAATAACAAATGAGTTGACGTACTATTGAAATACTCAATTCATCAACTCTATAAATACGACTGGGGTATTGGTCAACCCAAAGGACATGACTAAGAAATCATAATGACTGTAATGAGTTCAAAAATCTATCTTCAGAATATCTGAAGCTCTAATCCTCATTTGGTGATATTCAAATCTTAAATCAATCTTTAAAAACACCATAGTACCCTGAAGTTGGTCGAACAAATCATCAATATGAGGAAAAGGATACTTATTCTTAACCATCACCTTATTCAACTACCGATAATCGAACACATATGCATAGAACCATACTTTTTCTTCACAAATAAGACTGGCTCACCCTAAGAAAATATACTAGGTCAGATAAATCCCTTGTACAACTCCTACAACTGATCTTAATTTCTTCAACTTGACAGGGCCATCCTATAAAGAGGAATAAAAATAGGCTTGGTGCCTATCTTAACATCAATTGCAAAGTAAATATCACGATCCAAAGGCATACCAGGCAAATCCATTAGAAATACAGTTGTGAACTCACAAACCACAGAAACTGAGTCCAAAGAAGGAGGTAAAGCAACACTAGTATCATGAATATGAGCCATATAGGACAAGCATCGCCTCTTAACCAAGCAACAAGCTTGAACATAGGATATAACCCAATTGGGACCCGAATGAAGCATACCCTTCTATGTTATCATTGGCACACCCGACGATGCTAAAGTTATGATCTTACCATAAAAATCTAGGATAGTATATTAAGAAGCCAACTAATCCATACACAAAATGGCATCAAAATCAACTATATCTGATACAAGAAAATCTTCCCCAAGTCTTACGCTCAACAAAAGTCACAACATAAGATCGGTACACCCGATCAACCACTAAAGAATCTTCTATAGAGATAGATACATAAATAGGCATGGTAAGAGGCTCCTTAGCATAATCAAAACCCAAAGCATAATATGAATACACAAAGGATAAATTTGATCCCAAATCAAATAACACAAATGGAGATCTGAAATAAATGGGGACAATACTTGTGATAAAAATATTGGAAGCCTCTACCGTAGGTTTGGTGGGTATAGCATAGCACTGTCCATGACCACTAACTTCCTAAGTGGCCTTGCGATCAAAACCTTGGGCGCCAGTATCTCTTCTTCATACACCTCTGGCAGAGCCTCTATCCCTCATAACTGAAATAAGAGTAACTGTGAACATATTGTGGGGACAGTCCAATCTCTACAACCTGACTCAATAGAAGGTGGTGGGCTGGACCAAAATGGCCACCCTAAACTACTAAACTAAAAGACCCACTACTTGAACACTATAAGTCTGCCTACACAGGTCTACCATGATACCCTTGGAAACCTCTAGAATCTTTACCTCAAGAAGTGTGACCTCTAAACTTTCCCATATGATATACCTTCTTTTTGCCTTCTTGAGATGCTCAAAGAATACCCTCAGTCATCTTAGCATGATCCACTATACTTTGAAAAGATTCTCTAAATACTACCATCTAAGACGTAGCTAACTAAAGAAAAACATCCAACCCCTTCACTGGCTTTTGAATCTTCTCAGGTTTGGTGGAAATATTGGCATAGAAATATCTAGACAATGCATGAAAGTATGCCTCATACTCTGCAACAATCATGGAGCCCTACTTTAGGAGATCAAACTTATCTTTCATCTGATCCCTCAGACAGTAAGGCACGAAGCTCTCAGAAAAGGCCTCAACAAACTGGTCTCAATTCATCTTAGGAGAATCAAGAGGTCTACAACCAACAAGTGACCTCCACCAATATGTAGTGGCATCCCTCAACTAATAAGTAGTATACAAAACACCATGCGACTCCAGGAAACCCAGGTTATTCAACTTCTCATGACAGTCAATCAAGAACTCACATGCATATCCACCTATAACACCACTGAATCTAGGAGGAACCAAATGAGTGAATCTCTCAAACCTCTTCTAATCCTCAGAAGACATAACTATACCCACCATAAGAGAAGGCATAGAAAATATGGATGGCTGACATCCCACCTGGGAGGTAATATAGATGAAGGCTGAACCACTGATTTTAGAATACCATACTTAGATTCAGGCGATAAAGGAGAAATAATGTTTGGAGTTTATGGAGTATAAAATTAGAAGTAGGTGCCACTATAGGATCTGCAATCGGGGCTGGACGAACACCATAAGCAACTCTGGCATAGACGAAGGTAAAATACTTGAAGCTAGGGGATTTTTTGTAAAACTCAAAGGAGCACCCTCCAAATAGGTCAACAAATAAATCAACAACCCTTCCAAGACTAGGTTGGAAGAACTCAGTGGAATTAAAGTAGGACCTTCACAACTTGAGGCTACCCCTTAGTCGCTAAAATAGTGGTTACGGTCACATGTGATCACAAGCTAACCCATAAGTTTGTACCTGCTGCGAGCACTGAACATTAAAATAATAAAGGATATGTGCAGAAAACAACCTATAAAGACATAAGGTCGGAATGCCGAAATATGATAAATTCACAAGTCTATAATGCCTGATAAAATACTGAAACACAACTGATAAGACTGATAAACTAACAAGCTATCTATCTGACTGTCTGAATATCTGAAAAGCTCTAAATTGATTGAGGAGTTGATGGGACAGGGCCCAACTAACTCCAACTGACTAACTAAGAAAAATATGAAAATAACTGAACAAATATAATACAACCTTGATATATGAGGACTCACCACTACTGATGTTGCTGAAGCGCTGGACTATCTAAGTACGATTGAGAAACTGAGTTTCCAAACCTATGATATAAGACATCATAGTGAAAAGAAGAGTATGTGATTAGTACTTGGAATGTACTAGTATATGAGACAAGGTTAAGCTGAAATACATGGTTTAACTGTACATGAATTAATGACTGACCGAATAGCATGAGATAACTAAACGTGAATACATTAAAGCTGAAATATCTGAGGATGCACGACTAATCATATAATATTTTTAAAATAATTTGTAAACTGAAGTATTGAAATATGATAATTGAATGACTAGTAATCTTTATGCTTTGGTCAAGCAAACCTAAACTGAATTCTGGACTGGATACTACACCGAGAGTGTAGGAGGCATCATATAACTAATATGCCCTAATCTTAGCTAATCAGGATCTAACCTGTGACCCCAGTTGGAAGGGTTTCAGTACCGTGCCACGAGTACTAACACTGACTGTGTGGATCCACTAAACTGGTGTCTCAAAAGACCAGGGTGTCAAGCCTAAACTGACAGGTGACCCTTGAGAGAAAGCTAAGCCTAATCGATGGGTGACTTCTCATATTCTATACGACTATGTAGTTTTGGAATACACGGACTGCTACTAATGACTCTGCCTAACTGATGGGGAAGCTGCCATCCTTGTATTCGCTCGATGCTAAATCCTACTCCCAACTGAACTAACATTGATTATTAGACTGAACTAAGCTTAACTGAAAAATAACTAATAATATTAATTAAATGAATGACAATGCACATGGTTTATCTAAAATCATTCTGAAGATACTAAAATTATATAAACAACTATGTATTGGGCATTCATAACCCACCACCACTAAATGGACATAACAATGATGACATATAAAGCTTTAAAATCCGTAGTAGGGGATCATTGATCAAAACCCAACATTTAGACATTTCATCAAACACATGAGAGTCAAGAATTTAAGCATGGGAATGGATAAAGCATGAGATAATTTACAATACTAAAACCATAAACTAAGGATTTCAATGTGAAAATTTCAATATTCAAAACATGTAATGGTTGATTCTACTTGAAACACTTATAATCATAACTTGAAAACAATTTATCAAGATATTCATGAACATAATTCAACTAAATCATGTAAACCTCATAATTTAAGTGTAAAAGGGGATTCGTAGACTACATGGGTGAAAAGGGCCCATGGATGAACATCACACATACCTTAAACCCTTAATATGGAGAGAGAAACACCAATCTTGATGTTTTCTTAAATGTTCTTGGATTGGGAAACTTGAATCCTTGGTTTCCTTAGTGAGAAAGTAATAGAATTTGATGATCTTGGGGGAGGAGAGGGTTTATTTTTTGAGAGAAAATTGGAGTAGATGGGCAAATAATGCCCTAATTAGTGTTATAATTCGTGATTTAGCGAATTGGGTTGAGGAAAAAAGACATAACTGCCCCTCAGGCAATTATATTCGTAACTAGAGTGCGCTTTACATGATCACCATGACGCGGTGTACGTACCATCGCTATTTTCACTGCGATGCGGCACTATCGTGGTGAGCCGCTGGAATTATGATCGAAACATAACCCAATCCTCGTCCGAAAAATCTAAAACTTTCCTGAGACATGCTCCTTACACCCCTGAACATGAATTAACTCAAAATTCAAAATTTTAGGGTTGAAAAAACAATTTAAAAATCCACAAAGTTAGGATCCCTTAAATAACCCATATCAAATCATGATGACGATGCATACGAGGCAACCCTATTACAAAATCCATGTTTACCCCATCCCACTTCTAAGTGGGAATACTGAACTTCTATAATGAGAGACTAGTCCTCTGGTGTTCAACCTTTACTTACTGACAGTTAGAACACTTAGCTATAAACTCTGCAATACCCCTCTTCAGACCACTCCGCCAATAGATTTCTTGCAAATTATGAAATATCTTAGTGGCCTCTGGGTGAATGGAGTTACACGCACCATGCGCTTCTGCTAAAATCCGATGTCTCAACTCATCAACACACGACACATATAGCCTACCTTAATATCGCAACACACCATCTCCCCCTTGGGAGAAAACCTCTACTTTTTGATCTCTAACTGATTCCTTCAACTTAACCAAACTGGAATCCCTATCATGCTTCTCCTTCACTTCGGTAACCAAAGAAGAATTTAAACCATTCTGAACCCATATACTACCCTCAGCTAAATCAACCAACCAAAAACCTAATCTATCAAGCTGTTAAACCTCCCTGACTAACTTCTTCTTATCATTCTAAATATGAGCAACACTACCCATAGACTATCTACTAAGAGCATCTGCCACTACATTGTGTTTGCCCGGTTGATACAACACACTTATATCATAATCCTTTAACAACTCTAACCACCTTCTCTAATAAAGATTTAAATCTTTCTATGAGAATATATACTAAAAACTTTTGTGATCAGTGAATACATCAACATGAACCCCGTAAAGATAATGCCACCAAATTTTCAAGGCAAAAACAATAGTTGCCAACTCACGATCATAGGTATATTAATTCTTTTCTTGGGGTTTAAGCGGTCAGAGGCATAGTATATGACCTTACCTCTCCTTATAAACACACAACCAGGACAAACTCTGGAAGCATCACAGTAAACAATAAACCCATCTAAACCATCTGGAAAAGTCAAAACTGGGGCTGAAGTGAGTCGAGTATTTAACTCCTGAAAGCTTTTTCACAAGAATCTAACCGCTGAAATTTGCCTTTCTTTAGAGTCAGTCAAGACATGGGGGATGCAATAGACAAAAAACCTTCAACAAACCGTCTGTAATAGACAAACAAACTCAAGAAACTCTTGATATTTGATGGAGAGATAGGTCTGGGGCAGTTTTTCACTACTTCAATCTTTTGAGAGTCAACTCTAATTCCATCACTGGAAATAATATGGCCAAGGAAAGATATTGATCTTAGTCAAAATTCACACTTACTTAATTTGTCAAACAACTTATGGGCTCTAAGAGTCTACAATACAATTTTGAGATGGTCTGCTTGATCATTTTCACTATAGGAATAGACAAGTATATCATCAATGAATATTGTGACAAATATTTCCAAGTACTATTTGAACACTCTATTCATCGAGTCCATGAAAGTTGATGGGTAATTCATTAGTCCAAAAGACATAATTAGGAATTCAAAGTGACCATACCGAGTTCTGAAGGCTATCTTTAGAATATCACATTCTCTGACTCTAAGATGATGATAGATGAATTTGAGATCTATCTTAGAGAAATAACTGGCACCCTAAAGTTGATCAAACAAGTCAATCCTGGGGAGTGGATACTTATTCTTGATTGTGATTTTGTTCAACAGATGGTAATCGATGTACATTCATAGAGAACCATCTTTCTTACGCATGAACAGGACTGGAGTGACCCACGGAGAAACACTGGGCCTAATGAATCCCTTATGTAACAGATCTTTCAATTATTTTTTCAATTCCCTAAGCTCAACTGGAGCCATTCTATATGGAAGAATAGAGATAGGCTGGGTATATGGAAAGAGATCTATTCTAAAGACAATTTTTATTTTGGGAGGAACTCCGAGAATATTTTCAGGGAAAATGTCTGGAAATACCCTTACTACTAAAATGGACTCGAGACTTAGAATCTCAGAACTAGAGTTATTTACTCAAACAAGATGGTAAACACACCCCATAGATATTATTTTTCTTTCCTTAAGATATGAAACAGTCTGACTCCTAAGCACTAAAGCACTAACCCTCTATTCAATAACTAGTTCATTAGAAAAATAAAATTGGATGACTTTGTTTATATAGTCAACTGAAGAATAGGATGAGTGGAGCCAATCTATGCTGAGAATGACATCAAAATTGATCATATCTAACTCCACAAAATCAATTAAAGTAAATTTTTAAGATTCTATAATCGGGCAATTTCTGTATACTCATTTGGCTATAATAGATTTACCCACTAGGGTAGACACTAACAAAGGCTCAACTAATATTTCTGGACTAACACCAAAATTAATAGATATTTAGGGGTTACAAAAGAATGTGAAGTTCCAGGATCTAAAAAAGAATACACATGAAGATGAAAAACCTATAACATACTCGTAACTAAATCAGGAGAACTTTGCTAATCATGTCAAGACTGAAGTGCATACAACATGTTCTGGTATTGCTCACTGGTCGCATTGGAAATGGCGCCTTGCTGAGTCGAGCAACACGTGAGTGCTGCTAATAAAGTATTCTGGCCCTGTCAGCGATCATTTCGGCCCCTCTACACTACCACATACTTTCAAATCCTGTGGCTTGGCTTTCCACATCTAAAACACATATCACTGTCAGCCTTACATATATCCTAATGATTCCTACAACACTTCATACAGAGAGGATTAGTACAATAATTGTTCACACTATCCTAGGACTTGGAGCCTAGTGCCCTATCACGATTGTCATCCTAGAACTTTGGCACTGTCACACTAGATGATGACTGAGCTGGGGCTGAAAGTTTCAGATAGAACTGAGAATGGTTACCACCCTCTGACGTTAGCTAAGAAAAGTTAAAGCTACCAGTTGTAGCCCTCTTATTCTCTCTCTGTTTCTTTTTAAGCTTTTGTTTCTCAATTTATTAAGCAAGAACTATAAGCCTAGATAGGTCCATCTCCTTAATCAGCATAGAAATCCTGCACTCCTTGACAACCCCATCAGCTACACCAGAAACAAACTTACTCATTCTAGACCTATTATCAGCTACCATTGAAGGTGCATACCTCGCCAACTTCGTAAACTTAAACAAGTATTCCTTCACACATTTATTACCCTGCTTCAAATTATTAAACTCTGACACCTTAGATTCTCTCAACTCTAATGGAAAGAACCTGTCTAAGAAGGTCGTGGCAAACTCTTCCCACTCAACAGGCCCTACCTCAACACCCCTATCCTCCTTTTACTGCTCATACCATGTATAAGCTATATCCTTCAACTGGTAAACAGCCAACTCTGCACTCTCACTCAAAGTGAAACTTGTGATATCAATCACCTTCTAAACCAAATCAAGAAACTCCTACAAATTCTCTTCAGACTTTGATCCCAAAGACAAAAGGGGATTCAATCGGGTGAAATCCCGAATCCTAGCTACAACTATATTTGCCATAGGGTTAGCATGGGAAATAGTTTATTGGCTATTCTAAGCAGCTACTAAGTGAGATAAGTTAGAGAATGCAGCTCTGAACTAGGCATAAATGATGTGCTCATTTAGGGGATCTTCCTAAAATAGGCGGAGGTACGGGCTGATTTCTATTTCTTCTTCCGTTGTTTCTTTTGAAAGGCATTTTATGTAAACAAAATGAAGAGTGAGCCAAAAAGAGAGTTTTAAATAGAGCTTATTCTCATTAGAACGATGTGAATATAGAAAGAAGGGAAACTTTTTCTAAAACATCTTATAGCCTCTCGTCCATAAGTGTGGTGTGCTTTACAACAATGCACAAGACTCTACTCAATGCATCTTTCAGACTCTCTAGGACATTGTAAAACCTTAGGTTCTGATACCATGTTTTGTCACAACTCGAGGCTACCCATTAGTCACGACAACGGCGGTTACGATCATATGTGACCACAAGCTAACCCGTGAGCTAGGGCCTGTTGGAGCACTGAATATTAAAATAATTAAGGACATGTGCGGAAAATAATTTATAAAACCATAAGGTTAGAATACCAAAAATATGACAAATTCACAAGTCTATAATTCCTGATAAATACTGAAACACAACTTATAAGACTGATAAACTAACTAGCTATCTATCTTACAATTTGAAAGCCTCTAAACTGACTGAGGAGTTGGTGGAACAAGCTCTAACTAACTCCAACTGACTAACTTAAAAGAAATGCAAAAATAACTGAATAAAAAAATAGGGCCTCGAGCAAACCTGGTATGGCAGTATGGTAATCTGTATTCTTTGGTGAAGCAAACCTGAACATAATTCTGGATAAGATACTGCATTGAGATTATGGGAGGTATCATATAACTGACATGCCCGAATCTGAGCTAATTGGGGTCCAACTTTTTACCCTAGTTCGAAGAGCGTCAGACCATTCCATGGATACTAACACTGCTGTGTGGATCCACTGAAATGGTGTCCTGAAGGACCATGGTGTTAAGCCTAAACTAACAGCTGACCCCTAAGAGGAAGCCAAGCCTAACCGACGGGTGACTCCTTATGTCCTATATTGTCTATGTAGTTCTGCAATATAGGGACTGCTAATAATGACTACCTATTTGATAGGGAAGCCACCATCCCTGCATTCGCTAGGTGCTAAATCCTACTCCCAGCTGAACAAGCACTGATTACTGTACTGAACAAAGCTTAACTGAACAAACAACTAATCATATCAATTAACTGAATGACAATGCTCATGGTTTATCTGAAATCATTCTGAAGATACTAACATTATGTAAACAACCAGGTATTGGGTATTCATAACCCACCAGCACTGAATGGAAATAACAATGAAGACATATAAAGCCTTAAATCCATAGTAGGGATCATTTCTCAAAACCAAAATGTAGATATTTCATCAAACACATAAAAGCTATGAATTTAAGCATGGTAATGGGTAAAGCATAAGATAATTTAAAATCCTAAAACCATTAACTAAGGATTTCAATGTGAAATTTTCAATATTCAAAACATGTACTGGTTCATTCTACTTGAAACACTTATAATCACAACTTGAAAACAATTTATCAAGATATTCATGGATATAATTCAACTAAATCATGTATAACTCATAATTTAAGTGTAAACAGGGATTCTTGGACTCCATGGATGAACATCACACATACTTTAAACCCTTAATATGGAGAGAGAAATACCAATCGATGTTTTATTGAATGTTATTGGATTGGGGAACTTGAATTCTTGGTTTTCATGGAGAGAAAGAAATGGAATTTGATAATATTGGGAGAGGGGAGGGTTTATTTTTTAGAGAAAATTGGATAAGATGGGCAAATAATGCCCTAACTAGTGTTATAATTCGTTATTTGATGAATTGGGTTGAGGGGAAAAGACATAATTTCCCCTCAGGCAATTAAATTCATAACTGGAGTGCATTTTACATTCTCAAAGTGATGTGGTGTACGTGCCATCTCTATAAGTACCGTGATGCAACACTATCATGGTGAGCTGCTAAAATCGTGATCTAGACATGACCCAATCCTTATCCAAAAAATCTAAAACTTCCTTGAGACATACTTCGTACACCCCTGAACATGAATTAACTTAAAAACCAACATCTCGGGGTCAAGAAGACCAATTTAAAAATCCATGAAGTTAAGAAACCTTAAGAATAACTGAGTCCCCAACACTTAGTGAAATTTTCAGGATTTAAGCCTTTTATGCATCCTACTAGGAGCTGAACTGAGTTAAGAATAATACGGGGTATTACAATATCTATTCTTTAGGAACATTTATCCTCGAATAAGACTGCTTAGGATAAGATTCTGAACTAAAGCACTAAGATCACATACTGAACATGCATTACTGGAAACATGATTACATGACTGAGTCTGAAACATGATACATGAGCTGAACTGATTTCCTAAATTCATGCAATGACATAAGAGTGATTATATAGCTAGAACTGAGAGTGGAAAAGAAACAATCTAAGGAAAACTGTTACATTATGCTGGGCCTGAGTTTGCAGAAAAAAGATGAGGATACTTGATACGCATATCCTTTTCTACTTCCCAAGTGGCTCCCTCAACGGACTGATTCCGCCAAAGAACTTTGACCAAGGGAATTTCTTTGTTCCTTAGTCTACGAATATGACGATCGAGGATCTCTACTGGGATTTCTTAGTAAGAAAGGCTATCCTGAACATCCGTGCTTTTTAGAGGAGCTACAACAGTTGGATCACCAATACACCTCTTTAATAAGGAAGCATGAAATACCAGATGCACTGATGCTAAACCTGCAGGAAACTCAAGCTCGCTCAAGATCCTCTAAGGGCCAACATATCGAGGACTAAGCTTTCCTTTCCAGCCAAATCTATTCATTCCTTTCATGGGCGCAGTTTTCAAATATACCAAATCACCAACACCAAACTCAAGGTCTCTTCTTCTCACATCTGCATAAGATTTCTAATGACTTTGGGTTGTCCTTAGCCTTTCCTTGATTAATTGAACTTTCTCTATCACATCAAATACTAAATCTGGCCCAATCAATGTAGACTCACCTGCTTCAAACCAACCAACGGGAGATATACATCTCCTCCTATAGAGAGATTTAAATGGATCCATCTGAATACTGTAGTGATAACTATTATTGTAGGGAAACTCAATCAAAGGTAAGCGATCATCCCAACCTCCTTTAAAGTCAATAACACATTCTCTCAACATATCATCTAGGGTCTGAATGGTCCTCTCTGCCTGACCATCAATCTGAGGATGAAAATCTGTATTGAGATAACTTGGCTACCAAGAGCCTTTAGAAATGCCTTCCAAAAGTGAGAGGTAAACTTAGTACCTCTATCTAAAATGATAGACAAAGGAACTCCATGCAAATTAACCAACTCTCTAATATAGAGCTTGGTATAGTCCTGGACTCAATAAGAGGTATGGACTGGCAAGAAATGAGCTGATTTGGTCATTCTATCTATAATAACCCATATTGAATCATGTTGATGATGCGTATGAGGCAACTCTATCACAAAATACATCTTTACTTCTTCCACTTCCAAGTAGGAATGCTGAACTCTTGCAATTTGCCACTAGGCCTCTAGTGTTCAATCTTGACTTTCTGACAGTTAAAATACTTCACTACAAACTCTGTAATATCCCTCTTCATACCACTCCACCAATAGATTTCTCGCAAATTACGATACATCTTAGTGGCCCCTGGGTGAATGGAGTAGCGCACACTATGCTCTTCTGCTAAAATCTGTTGTCTCAACTTATTAATTCACGATACACATAGCCTACCCTGACATTGCAACATACCATATCCCCTTTGAGAGTGAACCTCTACTTTCTAATATCTAACTAATTCCTTCAACTTAACCAATCTGGAATCCCTATCTTGCTTCTCCTTTACTTCGGCAACCAAAGAGGATTCTGAACCATTCTTAACCTATATACTACCCTCAGCTGAATCAACCAATCGAGCACATAATCTAGCAATATGATGAATCTCCCTGACTAACTTCTTCTTATCATTCTCAACATAAGAAACACTACCCATAGACTATTTACTAAGAGCATCTGCTACTACATTGGCCTTGCCCGTATGATAAAACACACTCATATCATAATCCTTTAACAACTCTAACCACCTTCTCTGATGAAGACTTAAATCTTTCAGTGAGAATACATACTACAAACTTTTATGATCAGCGAATACATCAACATAAACCCAATAAAGATAATGCCACCAAATTTTCAAGGCAAAAACAATATCTACTAACTCATGATCATGGGTAGGGTAATTCTTTTCATAGGGTTTAAGCTGTCAGAGTCATAGTCTATGAACTTACCTCTCTACATCAACATACAACCATGACTAACTCTAGAAGCATCATAGTAAACATCAAACCCATTTGAACTATCTGGCAAGGTCAAGACTGGGGTTGAAGTGAGTCAAGTCTTCAACTCCTGAAAGTTCTTCTTACAAGAATCTGACCTCTAAAATTTGACTTTCTTTTGAGTCAGTCGAGACATGAGGAATGCAATATATGAAAACCTTTTAACAAATCGTCTGTAATAGACAGCCAAATCTAAGAAACTCCTGATATTTGATAGAGAGATGGTCCTAAGGAAATTTCTCACTACTTTGGTCTTTTGAGGGTCCACTCTAATTCCATCACTGGAAATAATATGGCCAAGAAAAACGACTGATCTTAGCCAAAATTTGCACTTACTAAATTTTTCAAACAATTGATGGGCTCTAAGAGTCTGCAATACAATTCTGAAATGGTTTACTTGATCATTTTCACTATGGGAATAGAAAAGTATACCATCAATGAATACTATGACAAACATGTCTAAGTATCATTTGAACACTCTGTTCATCGAGTCCATGAAAGTTGTTAGGGAATTCATTAGTCCAAAAGACATAACTAGAAATTTGAAGTGACCATACCGAGTTTTGAAGGCTGTCTTTAGAATGTCACATTCTCTGACTCTAAGATGATGATAGCCGAATCTAAGGTCTATTTTAGAGAAATAACTGGCACCCTAAGTTGATTGAACAAATCATCAATCCTGGGGAGTGGACACTTATTATTGATTAGGACTTTGTTTAACTAATGGTAATCGATGCATATTCTGAGAGAACCATCTTTCTTACACACGAATAGGACTGGAGCACCCTAAGAGGAAATATTGTGCCTGATGAATCCCTTATCTAAGAGATATTTCAACTGTTATTTCAATTTCTTAAGCTCAGCTGGAGCCATTCTATAGGGTGGAAAAGAGATAAGATAGGTATTTGGAAAGAGATATATTCCGAAGTCAATTTCTCTTTCGGGAGGAACTCTAGGAAGATCTTTAGGGAAAACATCTAGAAATTCCCTTACTACTAAGACAGAATCGAGACTTGGAGTCTCAGAATTAGAGTCTTTGACTCAAACAAGATGGTAAACACACCCCTTAGATATCATTTTTCTTGCCTTAAGATATGAAACAATCAGACCCCTAAGAACTGAAGTACTACCCCTCCATTCAATAACTAGTTCATAGGGAAAATAAAACTGGATGACTCTATTTCTACAGTCAACTAAAGCATAGCATGAGTGGAGCCAATCCATACCGAGAATGACATCAAAATTAGTCATCTCCAACTCCACAAGATCAAGTAAAGTGAATTTTTGAGATACTGTAATCAGACAATTTCTGTATACCCATCTAGCTATACTTGATTTACCCATTATGGTAGACACTGATAAGGGCTATGGTAATATTTTAAGACTGATATCGAGATTGACAGCTATATAGGGGGTTACGAAAGAAAGTAAATCTGTGGGATCAAACAAAAAATACACATGAAGATGAAAAACCTGTAACATAGTCAGAGTACATTATGAGAACTTTCCTGATCATGTTGAGACTGAAGTGCATACAGCTGGTTCGGCATTGCCCACTGGTCGTATTAGAAGTGGTGCCCTACTATGTTGGGCAACCTTTGAGTGCTGCTAAAGAAGTATTATGGCCTTGTCGGCGATTATTTCTGCCCCTCTGCGCCATCACCATAAACTCTTGAATCCTGTGGCCTGTCTTCCCACATCCAAAAGACACATCACTGCTATCCTTACACACACATGATAATTCTTACAACACTTCCTGCAGAGAGGATGAGTATGACCACTGTTCACACTACCCTGGGACTTGGAGCTAGGCGCTCTATCCTGATTGTTATCGCGAAACTTTGGCACTGGCACACAAGTAGAAAAAGGAGATAGGGCTGGAAATTTTTGACAATACTTAGAGTGGTTACCACCCTTTGACCTCGATTGAGAAAAGTTAATGTTACCGATTCTGGCCTTTTTATTCTCTCTCTCTTTCTCCTTAAGCTTCTGTTCCTCAATTTTTTAGGATGAACCATAAGCCTAGATAGGCCCATATCCTTGATCAAAATAGTAGTCCTACACTCCGTGACCACACTATCAGCTACACCAGAAACAAATTTACTCATTCTAGACCTAATATCATCCATAACTGAAGGAGCATACCTCACCATCTGAGTAAACTTAAGCGAGTATTCCTTCAGATTCATATTACCCTTCTTTAAATTAATGAACTCCAACACCTTAGATTCCCTTAACTCTAACAGAAAGAACCTATCTAAGAAGGTCATGGCAAACTCCTCCCTCTCAACAGGCCCTGCTTCAACACCCTTATTATCCTTTCCCTGCTTATACTACGCATTAGCTATATCCTCCAACTAGTATGCAGCCAACTCTTCATTGTCGCTATAAGTGACTCTCATGATATCATTCATATTCTGTACCATATCAAGAAACTCCTGTGAATCCTCCTCAGACTTGGATCTCGAAAACAAAGGGGGATTCATTTAGGTAAAATCCTAAATTCTAGCAACAGTTGTATTTTCCATAGGTTTAGCTGAGGGAACAGCCTACAGGTTGCTCTGATAAGCTACTGAGTGATCTAAGGTAGTGAATGCATCTCTAAACTCAGCATGAGAGGTGTGCTCATTTCGGGGATCTTTCTAAACAAGCAGAGGTTTAGGCTTAATTCTATTTTTTCTTCTATTGTTTTCTTGGGAGCAATTGGGTGTAATTAGAAGGAAGAGTGAGTCATAAAAGAGAGTTTTAAATAGAGCTTATGCTCATTCGTATGATGTGAATACTCAAAGAAGGGAAACTTATCCTAAAACATCTTATAGCCTATCATCTATAACTGTGGCGCACTTCACAACCATGCACAATACTCTACTCAATGCAGCTTTCAGACTCCCCAGGACACTGTAAAACCTTAGACTCTGATACTAAGTTTTGTCATGACCCGAGGCTACCCCCTAGTCATGACAAAGGTGCTTACGATCACAAGTGACCATAAGCTAACCCATGAGCTGGTACCTGTTGCGAGCATTGAACATCAAAATAATAAAAGACATGTGAGGAAAATAACTAATAAAGACATAAGGTCAGAATGCTGAAAATACGATAAATTCACAAGTCTATAATGCCTGATAAAATACTGAAACATTACTGATAAGACAGATACAATGACTAGCTGTCTATTTGACTGTCTTAATGTCTGAAAGCCTCTAAAATAACTAATGAGTTGATGGGATAGGCCCCAACTAACTCCAACTTACTAACTAAAAAAAGCATAAATAACTGAATAAACATAACACGTCCTTTATATATGAGGACTCACCAATGTTGCTGCTGCTGAAGTGCTAGACTGTCTAAATACGGTCGGGAAACTGAGTGTCCGAACCTATGATATAAGACATAATAGTGCATAGAAGAGTATGCATTCAGTACTTTAAATGTACTAGTATATGAGATGAGGTTAGGCTAAAATGCATGGTTTAATTGTACATGAATTAATGACTGACTGAATAGCATGAGATAACTAAACATGAATGCATGAAAGCTGAAATGTCTGAGGATACAAGACAAATCATATCATATTTCTAAAATAATCTGTAAACTAAAGTACTGAAATCTAATAACTGAATGACTGGTAATCTGTATGTTTTGGTCAAGTAAACCTGAACTGAATTCTTTATTGGATAGTGTACTGAGACTGTAGGGGTATCATATAACCGACATGCCCTAATCTGAGCTAATCAGAGTCTAACCTATGACCCCAGTTGGAAGGGTATCAGTACCGTGCCATGGGTACTAACATTGACTGTATGGATCCACTAAATTGGTGCCCCGAAGGACCAGGGTGTCAAGCCTAAACTGATGGGTGAACCTAGAGAGGAAGCCAAGCCTAACTAATAGGAGACTCCTCATATCCTACGCTGGATACATAGTTCTAGAATACATGGACTGCTACTAATGACTCTACATAACTGATGGGGAAGCTGCTATCCCTATTTTTGCTCGGTGCTAAATCCTTTCCCAACTGAACTGACACTGATTAATGGACTAAATAAGCTTAATTAAACAAACAACTAATCATATCAACTAACTAAATGACAATGCTCATGGTTTATCTAAAATCATTCTAAAGATATCGAAATTATTTAAACAACTAGGTATCGGGTATTCATAACCCACCACCACTGAATAGAAATAACAATGATGACATATACAACTTTAAAATCCATAGTAGGGGATCATTGATCAAAATCCAACATTTACACATTTCATCAAACACATGAGAGTCAAGAATTTAAGCATGGGAATGGGTAAAGCATGAGATAATTTACAATACTAAAACCATAAACTAAGGATTTCAATGTGAAAATTTCAATATTCAAAACATGTAATGGTTGATTCTACTTGAAACACTTATAATCATAACTTGAAAACAATTTATCAAGATATTCATGGACATAATTCAACTAAATCATGTAAAACTCATAATTTAAGTGTAAAAAGGGATTCGTAGACTACATGGGTGAAAAGGGCCCATGGATGAACATCACACATACCTTAAACCCTTAATATGGAGAGAGAAACACCAATCTTAATGTTTTCTTAAATGTTCTTGGATTGGGAAACTTGAATCCTTGGTTTCCTTAGTGAGAAAGTAATAGAATTTGATGATCTTGGGGGAGGAGAGGGTTTATTTTTTGAGAGAAAATTGGAGTAGATGGGCAAATAATGCCCTAGTTAGTGTTATGAATCGTGATTTGATGAATTGGGTTGAGGGGAAAAGACATAATTACCCCTCAAGAAATTAAATTCATAACTGGAGTGTGATTTATATGCTCACCACGACGTGGTGTATGTACCATCGCTATAAGCACTACGATGAGGCACTATCGTTGTGAGTCGCTAGAATCGTAATCCAAACATGACCTAATCTTCGTCTAAAAAATCTGGAACTTCCCCAAGACATGATCCTTACACCCCTGAACATAAATTAACTAAAAAAAAAACATCTCGGGGTTAGGAAGACCAATTTAAAAATTCACAAAGTTAAGAGACCTTAAAAATGACTAAGTCCCCAACACCTAGTGAAATTTTCAGGATTTAAGCATCTTATGCATGCTACTAGGAGCTGAACTGAGCTAAGAATAATACGGGGTATTACAAGTTCCCACACTTCCAAGATACTCAACATGAGGCTCAGGGGAATGTCCCATAGCTCTACTTCTAGATGGGACAGATCCACCTGCCCATCCACTTCCTCGAGCCCGTCAATGAATCACAACTCGCCATCTAAACTGTGCTCTCTCCTTGAATAAAGGCTTTATATCTCTACCTTTGCGACATCTAGTCAACACCATCTGCGTAGAAAAGATCAAAATATGACTTAGAACACAAGGTATGAATGAAATCCACATGATAAGGAATAAAATAAGGGCAATTTCCTAAAGATATCCCTTAGCCTCTCAAAGATAGATATGAACATATACATACTGATCTGCGAGATTCTATTTGACATCCTATTCTGACATCGTGGAGACCAATGAACCGGGCTGCTATGATACTAAGTTGTCATGACCTAAAAATCTAAGGGTCATAATGAGACATGTCGCGGTGAACCTTGACAAGTAAGCCTATCACATAAACTAATACAAAAAGGGAAAATAACACCAATACCCAAGGCAAGGCTCCTAGAATGAAGCAGAACCATTCAATTATAATGAAAGCAGAAATGCATAACCAAAGATATCCCACTATAATCCCAAAACCTGGTCTCATAGTGTAAGAACATAGCTAGTACAACTCGAGACCAAAATATAAAAAATATCCAAAACATGTACAACTCTGTCTCTAGATACGAATAAAGACATAACCTAATAAAGAAAGATAGTAGTAGACTCTAGAAGTATGAAATCAACCGCTACCCCAAAGAACTCCAAAGTCGCTCGAAATCAACCATCATGAGGTATACTCGAATTAGGATTTGCACCGAAAAAGCATAGTATGGATGAGTAAAGTCCACTTATACTCAGTAGATATCATAGACCGATTGAGCAAATTAGAAAATAAAGCATACAAAATACACTAAGGGAATATCACCTGCAGTAAGAAAATGTCCCAAATGGTATCCCACACCGTCTCCACTAATAGTTCTAATATCCATACATATAATAAATACACATAGAGAAAGGAAGGACAATATGCATTATACAGCACATCAAACAAAAGTAAAAGAAAATAGAATAATTGGATAGCTATCAAGTCAAAGACAGAAATACAATCACATCATAAACACAATATATGAAATGCAATGAATAAGATGATGATGTAATGTACGAGAATGTGACACAACCTTTGTATACACCTACAGAGCTAAAGATTCCCGATGTAGGACTATGGAGGCTTTTCAACCTACAACCAATATCCATATCTTCTCTCTGACACATCCTTCGGTAGAGGTTTTTTTTAAGATGTCACATTTTCTATTAAAAAACACTAATGTTTCCAGTATTCCACAGTAGTACCAATGTTTCATGAATGTCTATGATATGAAGATGTAATGCTCATAATCAACCAGAATGAGAGTTTCCATATTCAACCAATATACCAACCAAGTGAGCCAATAATCTACTCAATATTTCCCACCATCCATGAAATCCAACATAAACCATATTCTAATAGAGTAGAATATGATTAAATTACACCATTGATACCACATTAGGATTTTTCATTAACAAGAAACAATTAGTTTTATGTATACAAAACCAACAATATCATATAAGACCCCACACAGTCACACATAGCAAATAATATTCTAGTTCTACCAAATTCATCAATATATAAACCCTCACACGGGCACAACCCAATAATTATGACCATTTTTATGATTAGTTCCCACTCCCTTAACATGATTTTGTATCAACATTAACTACCCAACTATATTAGAAGAAAGTTAAGCCATAATCTACCTCGAATGTCGAAAACAAATCTGAAATCCTTTATTACGAAGCCCTACTCCTCACGAATGGGCTCAAATCAATTAAAACATGGAAATATAGAATCTATGCATCAAAAGAAAGCCAACAATATCCATATTGCTTATTTCAAGTTGGGGTCAAAACGAGAGTCGAAATAGGGTTTTGAAAAAGAAGGACAAAATCATAATTATTATTTTTGAAACGTGTTCCCCATATTTATAGGAGTCTATAGCTAAAAAAACAAAAAAAAATAATTTTAAAATGAGGTCCAAATCAAAATAAAATCATGTTTAAGCTTCACCAAAAAATCCTCAAAATTCCTTTTTAAAATTAAAAATTGAAGTTGAATTGAAGATGAAATCGGGAGAAAAGTGATAATTATATGCTTAGAAACTCAGCTAAGTAAAAATAGTTTGAAAATAAGTTTAGATTGAAGAAATAAATTTTTAGGCCTTCCGAGCCAAAATCCCCAAAATCCATATTTTTATCTACGTTTAAAAAAGAATTAAGCGATGAAATTGAAGAAACGTAGTTGAAATAGGTGTTATGGAGCTTACCCAAGCATAAAAGTTGAATAAATAGCTCAAAATCATGAAACCTAAGCTCCAAGTCTCAAAAATGGTGAAAAATGACAAAACATGGGTATTTAAAGGCCCCAAACATTGCATATGCGACCACTGGATCACGTACGCGATATCTAGCCTGTTGGCAAGTTTCGTAATTGCGACACTAACATTGCATATGCGAGAGTCCTCGTCGCGACTAAGATATCAAATATGCGACACTTGCACCTGACCTGTTGTGTTGCATACGCAACCAGCCACTCGCGGGTGCAGTTGCACCAGCACCAGCACCAGCTGAAGACTTAAAAGTTCCAAGTCTCTGCAGAACCCTCTAGATTTATTTAGGACCCTATGAATGCAAGAAAATATGCTAACCTATCAATTTTGATGCTCCTAACTCAATGACGGTATTAGATTTTTAAAATAACATCATTTTCACAAATTTGTCCCCCAAAATCTAATTTCACAACTTTTCAAACTGAGGGTTGAAATGAGATATATAAGTCATAAAACTACGCCAACCACGTTACCAATTTAAAATTTATGTTCCAGATTTATTGGCGTAGTCTATTCTGCCATCCAACACACATATCAATATTTGTTGACCGAAGTCAACTATAAGGTTTTTCAAACCACCAAAAACCACAATTCCATATAAACCACATTGAAATGCCTTGGGAACCATGCCAATTATCCCCACACCTCAAAAATACCACAAAACAACCTTGGAAAGGGGTAAAATAGTCATATCGCACAAAAAACATATTTTACGTAAATCATCAAAATTCAAGTAGTTACACATGAGGGTTTAGCAACCCATGTACTGTATTTCACATCTTAATCTCAATCTTATCTCACCTTTCTAGATCGTTCTCACGAGGATGATTTTCATAAAAAGTATCTCTTTTAAAAAAAATAGGGTTTCTCTATAGTACCTATATCTCATGAATGTATATGCATAGAATGAGTATGTAATGCTTACAATCAACTTAATATAAGGATATCCAATCCACACAACATGTGTATATATAAGTGAACCCAGAAATCAACTCAATATATCCACAATCCGTGATCATCAACTCCAATTAGGCACCATCAGAATAAATATGCATGAAAGACATCATTAATGTCATATCAACCACTAACTCAGGTGTTATTATCATGGAAAAGGCAATCAATGCTTAAATAAGGACTATATTAGCAAAATAAGCTCCCGCATTGGGCATCATATATATAATAAAGGCATTCAAATGCATAGATTAGTCCAATGATGTCAAAAAAGCCCCCACATGGGCATCTCCCAATATCAGATATAACAAACTAACCATAATAGAATATAATCCCCCACATGGGCACACAATAATAAAATAATCTCAAAATATAAATCTCATAGTTATTTACACCAACCCATAGCATGCTTTACTTATTTATTAACTAGCCGACTCAATCTAAAAGAAGTTAAGCCGTAACCTACCTTAAAATGATGAAATCTCAAATCTAAAGTGCTTCAACATAGAGCTTTTTCCCTTGAGAACTACCTATGTATCAACTATTACATTTAAATATGATATCTACGCATTAAAAAATCTAATGATACCCATATTAGCCATATTTAGGTCGGATCCAAAACGGGTCAAAAATGAGTTCAAATCAAAAGAGGTAAAACTCAAATTTTATTTTAAAACACATTCCCCGAGGTTATAGGAATCTATAGGAGAAAATCCACACAGAAATGCATTTAAAACGAGGTCCAAATCAAACCCCTTTTTAAACCTTATCGTTAAAATACCTAAGTTTTTATTTTGAAATCATGATTTAGAGATATTTTTGATGTTATAATAAATGAAAATAATGGAAATAAAGTTTTGAAGCTTAACTATGCTCAAATGATGAAGAAATCCTAAAGAATCAACCAAATCCAAAGCTCAACGGTCCAAAAATTGAGGGAAAATGTGAAAGTGGTCCTTATATACTATTTAGTAACAATACCTTGAGATCGTGGATCTAAACTTCCAATCGTAAGGGCTAAATTTTGATCAACAAATTTATCAGCCTTCGAGATCGTGACCTAGGATTTGCGTTTGCAAAGGTCTATGATTTTGGAACTTTGGGTTAGCGATAGACATATCGTGTTTACAAACCAGAGCTCGACCCGACTCGTACCCCTTAACCTATCACAATCATGGGCTCCATTACGATTGCAATGAGGAACAACATACTCCTTCTCAAATACGAAGGAGTATCTAGTTTGCACTAGTTATCAACAGTTGTTGATTTTTGTCAAGTTTCTAATTATTCCAATCGAACCCTTAAGATTTGTATGAGTTTTAACAAAAAATAAACCATATATAATACTAGAATATTTTCAATATTCTGGACTCAATGGTAGTGTTGGATTTTTAAAAAATAATTTGTTTTCAACAAATTAACCCTTGGAACCCATTTGTACTATTTTCAAAACCAAAGGTTGAAATAAGTTATAATAGCCTTCAATCCAAACCAACCTAAACCCACTTCTAACCCAAATTAGACATTCTGGATTGTACAATTCATTTTTTCATCTAACACACTGATCAATTGTTATGACCCAAAATAGGATCATGATCGGAGCTAAGGAGCTTAGGACTCCAAAGCAAGGCTCATCAAAATTCTACAGAAAATCGGGTAGAGTTTTCTCTGTTTTTTAGCCTAACAAGAAAATTCCCTGTCTCAAATCCACAACATAACAACCCAACATCACAACCATTCACCAAAATCAACAACAACGTACTAACACTACCAATAACAATAAAAAATCCATATCCAAAAATAAGAGGAAGTCGAATACTCCACAAGTCTAAATAAAAAAAGAATACTCAAAACTCGAAAGACATAACTATGAAGCAAACTAAGAGTTTCAAGAAGATGAACATAAAAATAAATAATCTTTGCCTATGCGAACAAATGCGGGGCTCACCAGAAATATATTACTTGAATCCTCTAGCTAACAAAATCCTCATCGTCACCTACGTTCTCTGTAAAAATAATTGCAAGGAGTGAGATGCTAGCTCAGTGAGGAATAAAACTTAACCACAACCATTTTAATGGGGACAAGTCATAAAACATCATGAAATAATGCTCTTTTAGGAAACATGATAAACAATATAATTGTTCATGTAAGCCAAGTGAACCAATAGTTTAGTAATAAACTCAAAAAGCATTGTATCATATCAAATATTAAATATTTGGGAGGTTTCCGAGAATGAATCATGTAATCAGTATGGCATTCTCCTTCATCAAGAATAGACCAAAACAGTGGACCCCTCATAAAAGAATCAAAATCATATCAGTAACAGTATGTTAGTTCTACCTTCCCACTAGAAAGGGCTGTAAAAGTCATCAATAAATACAAGGTGCGCCAGTACATATGAAAGCATTTTTTAGAATATTCATATGAAAGCATTTTTTAGAATAGTACATATCATTTAAAGTTCATATCAAATCATGTTACATGTAAACTTGAATAAAAACACATGTCAAAATACATATTTCTCATGTAAGTGAAGAATATTCATATTAATAACATCATATCTCAAATAACAATTTCAACATTATATCAAGTAAAGGACTTGTCCGCATGTAATTTCAAAGCAGTTCATAACTCATTATTTCATCAAAATAAAGTATAAAATATGCAAGTTAATAAACACAAATTATGGTAAGATTACTACTCAAAGTACAATTTCTAAAATACCAAACTTGTCACCTCGAACAATTAATAGGACTCTCTTCAATCGAATCTAAAATCATATCATATCAATCTCGAGTTAATTCTCTTGTTTAGGCTAATTCTATGATAAAATTAGACTACCCAACCTTCAAGGTTTCATGATAACTTCTAATTTATCAAAATTTGTATCCAAAACAACCCTTACGGTCCATAATTCTTGTCTTTAGAAACTAAATTTCAATACCCAAAATAAATTATCAAGACTAAAAATCATGATAAAGATGTAGAAATGAATTTACCTTAAACCCGAAAGAATCTCCCGATCAAACCCTTAAGCTTGTCTTGCTTTAAAAAAATAATTGGAGATTGAAAATTTTCTTTTTTTTTGTTGGCTTGCACGATATGTTGTTGGCAGTTAAGTTGCCATATAAATGAGATGGGCATTATCCCTTTAACCATCTCCTTTTATAGTCAAGGTGGGAGATGGGCCTAGGCCCTTTTTCCTTTCTTTCCCCTTTCCCTTTCTTATTTAATATTGATTTTAACCCATAATTTCATTCCTTTATATTTTTTTCTTTTTCAATTATAATTACTCACTAATTATAATTTGGGGTATTACATTTTCTCCACCTTAAGAAATTTGTTCCCCGAATTTAGAGTAATTTTATACCTGAAGACTGAAACATGTGAGGGTACTTGACTCTCATATCCTTTTTCTGACTCCCACATAGCTTTATTAGTGGCATGGCTCTTCCATAAGACCTTCACGGATGCAAACTCTTTTAAACGTAACCTTATTACTTGTCTATCAATAATAGTCACTGGTTCTCCCTCATAGGTTAAGGTTTAATCAAGTTGCAAGGTTGGTGCTTCGAGCACGCGAGAAGAATCTAATATACACTTAGCATAGAGACATGAAATACAGGATAGATGAATGACATCTCAGGAGAGAGTTCCAAATGATATGCCACGCCTCCTACTCGATCAAGTATCTCATTTGGTCCTATATATCTCAGACTTAATTTACCTCTTTTTCTGAATCACATCACTTTTTGATAGAAGAGACTCCTAAGAACAATTAATCTCCAACATTGAATTCAAAGTCTATTTTTTTCCTATTCATATAAGACTTTTGTCTACATTGAGCTATGAGCAATTTGTCTGAAAATTGAACCTTATCAATAATTATTTATATATATGGTCTATACCTAATACTTAGCCTCACCTGATAAAGATTATTTGATAAAGAAATGACATCGCCTACTGTTGTAACGACCTGAGACTACCTTCTAGTCGTCACACGGTACTTACGACTCCGAAGGAACACAAGCTAACCCATGAATGATATCTTCTATGAGCACTGAACAATAATACAGAAATAAATGCGAAATAATGGGCTGAAATGCCATAAGGTTCAAAGCATCTAAAATGGTGATAAAATATAACGTCAAAATCTGAAATACTGTCTGAAAAATCATCTAAAAAGCCTCTAACTAAATCTGTCTGAAAGTGGAGTTGATGGGATAATCCCTCAACTAACTCCATATACTAACATACTGCTAAGCTGAAGTACTGAAAAAAAAGTATATCCTCGATAGATAAGGACTCACTGCTAAATCTGCTACTGCTGGCTAAATCTGGCTAAGCACAGTTAAGAACCTAAGCGTTCGAACCTATGATATTAAATATCATAGCGCAAGAAACAGGTATACAATCAGTACATGGAACTATACTAGTATGCTAAATAAGGTAAGGTTGAATGCAAGGGTTCATATGTATGAACAATAACTAACTAAATGATATGCAAGAGCTAAATTAGCATACATGGAGGATCTGTAACTACTGAACATACTGTGCATACTATAACTGAGTATACTAGAACTGAATCTAATAATTGATAACTGAATATACTGATAATCTAAGATTACTGATAATCTGAATTACTGATAACTGAGTTACTGTATCTGACAGTCCTAATTTTGTAGAACTGAACTGAGTTATATTCTAAAGACTGAGACTGAAACTAAAACTATGGAAGTTCACACTTAACCAATATGTGCCTGAGTAAGTTGAGTAGGGTCCAACCTATAATCCTAGTTGGAAGGGTGCCAGTATCATTCCATGGGTAAAGACACTACTGTGGTCAAGCCTATCTGATAGGTGACCTAAAATAGAAAGTTAAGCCTAATCTGATGGGTGACCCTTGGGAGGTAGCCAAGCCTTAATCTAATAGGTGAATCCTCACATCCTACGCTAGCTACATAGTTCTGTAGTGTGAGAATACTACTAACAACTTTGTCTTCCTGACGGGAAAAGTCATCACCTCTATACTCGCTCAGTGCTAGTTTCTACTCCCAACTGAAAGACGCTAAACTGAGTATGCTGAACTGGACTGGACTGATACTGAGATTATTGAGTTTTCCTAAGTTTTATAACTAAGTGAGTTCTACTAAGTTCTGTAACAGACTGAGTATACTACTGATCATGACATGATTGATACTATTCTGTAACTGACATTAGCTTTAGGTAAACAGCTAAATTATCGGGTATTAACTACCCCTAGGACTCGATAGCATGAAAAGTAAACCAAAGCATAATCTTGAATAACATAACAATGTTCACTTAATCATAATTCCTTCATAGAGACATTTCATCAAACACTTGTAATGCATTAACTTGTACATGAATGGGGGAATACATATTACCATGCTATAATGACATTATTTCAATCTCATAAACAATTATTCAAACACATGGGAAGCATGCTTGGTTCATTAAATCATAAACACTTAGGGTTAACATGGCTACAACATTCAACTTACAAATTGAAGGGTTTATCATGAATACCATGTAATTTAAGACATACTGGAATCAATTCTTGGAACTTGCAATCTAAATCATGGATTAAAACTCAAACAACATCATGAACATGAATTTAATCTAATTCAAATACAGAAATTATAAATCATAAATCTTGTATTTTGGAAAGGGATTCTTGGGCTCCATGGAAGGTAAGGATCCATGAATGAACATCTAACATACCTGGAAATCTAAATTCTTGTAGTTCTTGAAGACTTTTGGAGGGATTCTTGAGATTGCTTTTGAAACTTGGGTGCTAGGGTTTTCTATCTTTGAGAGAGAATATCTTAAATTGGGAAAACGTGAGTTAATAATGACCTAAATGCATTTTTAAGGATTAAATCCCACATTTGGGCGGATTAAATACGTGGGAAAAGATTATTTTACCCCTGGGTGCAACCTTAATTTTTTGTGAAATTTTCCCAATCTGGACCCCTGGCACGACGCGGTGCTATCACGCCGTGTCACTGCAAAATGACAACTGAGAAATTGCATGGTGGTGCAACGCGGTGGTATCACATTGCCACTTTATTTGTGAACTGGAAGTGCACAGCGATGCGGTGGAATCGCGTTGGTACACTGAAAAATGACAATTGTGAACTGGGTCTATGGCGCGATGCACCAATATCGTGAGCAATACTGGAAATTGATTATTTCTATTTTGACACACCCCGCGATGCGCTACTAGCCTTAATGACGATGTTTAATGACTAAAATTTAAAATCACCATAAATTCTTACCCGATTGTCGGATTTAGGTAAATTTTATATCATTGGAAAGATAATTGAATTTCCTATGCAATGGCAGACTCTAATATGAAAATTACTGAGTATTTTAAAATTTTTATTTAGGATAACCCATTTATTGAGGGTTAATCTAGGCTAGAGAAATACAGGGTATTACAATATCTCCCCCTTGGAAATATTCGTCCTCGAATGTGGCTAGTTAAGCTGAGAGAGTACAAACAGACTGAGTTTACATACTAAAATAAACATGCACAACTAAAGCATGATTACATGACTGGTCTGATAAACTGATCATACTTACTAAACATGCATATCTAATGCATGATTACATGGCTAAAATTGATTCATGAAATACATGACTGACATAAGAATGATATGACATGGTAACAAATAACAGCTTTGTAACGGTACTATATATGGGACTGAGTAGGTCTAAGAAAGACTGTAATGGTGTACGAGACACCATCTAAATTAAGGACGACTGAATGAATTCGACATACTACTGAGGCCTGAGGAATTTATGACATAAACTGAACTTCACGAACCATTAAGAGTGTAACATGAGTTATGGGAACTGAGCATACTAGGAAATATGAATACGTACGTCATGAACTGCATGAATTGAGTTTGGAATTTCTAAACTTATGGAACCTGATTCGTACTACAGAGTGAACTGGAACTCCTTATACTAGGAATTATAAGCATGCATGGTTTTCGATAATATGCACGAATATGATCTACGATCATAGAACTAACATGTAAGGCATGAGTACTAACAGTACTGACATCACCACTAAGATCTGCAAGCCTAACTTGGTTACTTGTTCTACCATCTCCCCCTTAGCTTAAAGCCATTATTCTAAGTCTGTGAACCACTTCATCAACGACTCTAAACTGGACTGTCACCACTTTACTCTAAAGTCTGAGATACAATAATACACATAAACACTAAACTTATCTTAAAGGACTACTCTTGAAAATGTTAGGTCCATTGCTAGTACTTTATTTTGATACAAAATTCTTAGCTTTCTATAACCCCAACAATCATTATATAGCAACATCAGCACCGACAAATCTTAGAATTCTCACTCTTCTTTCTACTATCTCAATCTTGAAAGATTCAAACTTAGATTCTAACACATAACATGGATATCCGCAAATCTTTAATAACCATACTACTTTCACCATAGCCTGCAAGTATCACATCCATAACATATATTTCAAATCAACAAACTTAAGTTCTTGCATACACTGCTTCAATCTTACTAATTCACCTTTCATACGAATAGCCCCACGAAATATAATTTGCTTAAATTCAGATAATAATCTCCCCATTTTACTGCTGTTAAACTCTTAGGTCCTTCCTTTTAACTCTAGTTCATATGCTATCATAGGATTCTAAGGAGGGATCATGAAATCTTTCTTACTTATAAGGGCACTGATGGGATACTTTCAAGCCTGCATAAAATCCCATAACTATCTGTAAGAAAATGTCTGAGAAATCTCTATCGGTAAGGATTGATCGATCTTGATTGTTTCTGTTACCTTGAAAATAAAGCAGGGCTGGCAAGAATAGATCAAGATGAGAATCTGTATAACTTTCTTAGAAAAAATTTCTATAGTACGATCTGAGACATGAAGAAGGGAAACTTTTTCCTAAAACATCTCATAGCCTCTTATCCATAAGTGTGGCGCACTACACATCCATGCACAAGACTCTATGCGATGCGAATTTTCAGACTCCCTAGGACATTGTTGAACCTTAGGCTCTGATATCAAGTTTGTAATGACCCGAGACTACCCCTAGTCGTCACACGGTGCTTACGACCCCAAAAGACACAAGATAACCCATGAATGATATCTATTGTGAGTACTGAATAATAATACAAAAATAAATACAGAATAATGGGCTGAAATGCCATAAGGTTCAAAACATCTAAAAGAGTGATAAAATATAACATCAGAATCCGAAATACAGTTTGAAAAATCTAATCTGAAAAGCCTCTCACTAAATCTATCTGAAAGTGGAGTTGATGGGATAAACCCCCAACTAACTCCATATACTAACATACTGCTAAGCTGAAGTACTGAAAAAATCATATCCTTGATAGATGAGGACTCACTGCTAAATTTGCTACTGCTGGCTAAATTTGGCTAAGTGCGGTTAGGAATCTGAGCGTCTAAACCTATGATATGAAACATCATAGCACAAGAAACGGGTATGCGATCAGTACATGAAAATATACTAGTACGCAAAATAAGGTAAGGTTGAATGCAAGGGTTCATATATATGAACAATAACTGACTAAATAATATGCAAGAGCTGGATTAGAATACATAGAGGATCTGTAACTACTGAACATACTGTGCATACTGTAACTGAGTTTACTGAAACTGAATCTGATAACTGATAAATGAATATACAAATAATCTGAGATCACTGATAATCTGAATTACTGATAACTGAGTGACTATATCTGACAGTCCTGATTCTATAAAAATGAACTACGTTATATTCTGAAGATTGAGACTGAAATTGAAACTGAAACTGTGGGAGTCCTCACTTAACCGACATACCCCTGAGTAAGCTGAGTGGGGTCCAACCTATAACCCAGTTGGAAGGGTGCTAGTACTGTTCCACGGGTAAAGACACTATTGTGGTCAAGCCTATCTGATGAGTGACCCTGAATAGAAAGTCAAGCCTAATTTGATGGGTGACCCCTGGGAGGTAGCCAATCCTTAATCTGATGGGTGACTCCTCACATCCTACGCTAGTTATATAGTTCTGTAGTGTGAGACTGCTACTAACGACTCTACCTGCCTGACGGGAGAAGTCATCTCCTTTATATTCACTCGATGCTAGTTCCTACTCCCAACTGAAAGACACTGAACTGAGTATGCTGAACTGGACTAGACTGATACTGAGATTATTGATTTTTCCTAAGTTTTATAACTAAGTGAGTTCTACTAAGTTCTGTAACAGACTGAGGATACTACTGATCATGACATGATTGATACTATTCTGTAACTGACATTGGCTCTAGGTAAATAGCTAAATTGTCGGGTATTAACTACCTCCAGGACCTGATAGCATGAAAACTAAACCAAAGCATAATCTTGAATAACATAACAATGTTCACTTAATCATAATTCCTTCATAGAGATATTTCATCTAACAGTTGTAACACATTAACTTGTACATGAATGGGGAATACATGTTAGCATGCTATAATGACATTATTTCATCCTCATAAATAATTATTCAAACACATGGGAAGCATGCTTGGTTCATTAAATAATAAACACTTAGGGTTAACATAGCTACAACAATCAACTTACAAATTGAAGGGTTTATCATGAATACCAATAATCAATTCTTGGAACTTGTAATCTAAATCATGGATTAAAACTCAAACAATATCATGAACATGAATTCAATCTAATTCAAACAAGGAAATCATAAATCATAAATCTTGTATTTGGAAAAGGGATTTTTGAACTCCATGGAAGGTAAGGATCCATGAATGAACATCTAACATACCTGGAAATCTAAATTCTTGAAGTTTTTGAAGTCTCTTGGAGGGATTCTTGAGATTGCTTTTGAAACTTGGGGGCTAGGGTTTTTTATATTTGAGGGAGAATGTCTTAAATTGGGGAAAAGTGAGTTGATAATGACCTAAATACATTTTTGGGGATTAAATCCCACATCTGGGTGGATTAAATACATGGGAAAAGACTATTTTACTCCTGGACGAAACTTTAATTTTTCATGAAATTTTCCTAATCTGGAGCCCTAGCGTGACGCGGCGCTATCGCGCCTTGTCACTGGAAAATGACAACTAAAAAATTTCATGGTGGCATGACGCGGTGGTATCACGTTGCCACTTTGTTTGTGAACTGGAAGTGCACCACGACATGATGGAATCGCGAAAGTATACTAAAAATTGACAATTGTGAACTGGGTTTATGGAGCGATGCACCAATATCACGGAGCAACAATTGAAATTGACAATTTTTATTTTGACACACCCCACGATGCTCTACTGGCCTTAATGACGATGTTTAGCGACTGAAATTTAAAATCGCCATAACTTCTATGCAATGGCAGGCTCTAATCTTAAAATTACTGAGTATTTAAAATTGTTTATTAAGGATAACCCATGTACTGAGGATTAATCTAAGCTAGGAAAATATGGGGTATTACAACTGTACAACGCCTTATATGGAGCCATCTGAATATTTATTGAAAGTTGTTGTATGAATGATTAGCGAGAGGTAAGTACACCTTCTAATTACCTCCAAAAATCAAAAATGCAAAATTTCATGCCCTTAAGTTCTATATAGTAAGCCTAGACTCTCTTTTTGTCTGCTGAAGAAATCCGGTACTAAGTTCGAACCATATTCACAATACTTCTAGGAAAGATTTCTGGAAGTGTAAAGTGGAACTTGATTTTCTCTCAAAGGTGATGGTCACTGGAACACCATGAAATCATATGAAGTATATTCACGTACATTTGTTAATGCCTCTCGTATTACATAAAGTATAGCCAACATGAAGGGTGCAAAAGTTGAAAGTCATTCTATGTATCTTACAGTCTCGGGTAGCTCTATCACAAAGTCCATAGCAAACCTTACCCTTTTTCCCTTCGGAATCCGAGCAATTTTAGTAGGCTAGCAGGTCTTTACTCCAAATTTACTAGCCAAACAAATAGAAATAAACTAATTTTTTTCTTCATACTTCATATCCATATAATTTGCTTCAGGTCACAGTATATTTTGGTGAATCCAAAGTGTATAGTATATTTGGAGTGTGGGCTTCCTCAAGAAATAACCCATTTCAATCCATCTCCATCTATAAACATAATTGGCTATCTAGCCGGAGAATGTTGTCCCTACCAACAATCATATCATTACTCTTACTAGTTAGGACATCATCTCATTATTTGCATAACCTCACATTATCATGCTGATATCCTTATGTGTTCGTCCTACAAATATTTAGCTTAAATACAAGTCAACGGTGTCCCCGAATTTTCTGGGCTAAATCGAATATTTGCACTTCTAGTCTGCGCATATCTTTAGCTGAAAGCCTTTTTGCAGGAATTAAATATACCAACTACCTAGGAATTTCTCGTGTGTATTAGTCACCATATTGACCCTTTTCAAATAATATAAAATAGGAAAATCATACTGTTGAGTAATTACATATATCGGCGTTGCCAAGGATTCGAAACTCTCTGCTAAAAATTTGTACACAAAATTCTTGTGGTTGATGTAAATATCATAGATTTTCTCATATAAGTAATGTCTCCAATCTTCACATCTAATATCACTGTAGTTATTAGTCGTCATACAAGCATCTTACAAAAAATCCTAATCCCCCTCTCAAAACACCAAGGACACTGTGAATCTCTCAAATTCTGATTGTTAGAATAATATTATGTAGTGAGAAACTTACATTTTTTTTTTGAAATCTGAAAGTTCTGCTCACTTTCCTCCATCCACTGATTTTTTTCCTTATCAATGGCTCTACTATTCTGAAGAAATCCCATATGAAACGTTTTTACTAGTCTGCGAAGCCCAAAAGTAGTGACTCTATGTAGGAGTAATGGACCTTGGCCATTTTTGAATTGCTCCTACTTTCTTTGTATCCATTAAAATATTATTCTTAGATGCGATATGCATGAGCAATGTCATTTAGTATAGCTGGAATTTGCATTTAGAGAACTTGTCATAAAGTTGATACTTCCACAACATTTACAATATGATCCTTAATTTATCCACATGTTCTTCCTGGCGTTGAGAACATTCCATAACATCATCAATAAACACCATAATAACTTATTTTGAAACAACTTGAACTTCTTATTCATTATCTCCATAAACATAGTTGGAGTTTAGTTCGAAAGACATCAAAAGGGACTCAAAAATGCATCTACTAAGTTTTTGAAGGCTGTTTTAGAATATAGTCTTCTCTAGTTTTAAGATGATGATAACTAAACCGAAAATGATCGTTAGAAGTGGGAGGCTCCATGCAATTGATCAAACATGTCATCTTTATCAAATAATGGTAACTTATCAGGTATTGTTACATTGCTCAACTATCTGAGTCAATGCACCATCTCAAGGACCCATTCTATTTTTCTTTTTCACAAAGATAAATATCCCATGGTGATACAAGTGGTTCTCCTACAAAGTGATTCCCAGTAGATTCAACGATTATTTCCTTATCTCTCTTAACTCCACAAGTATTGTAGGATATAGAGATATTGTCATGGGCTATGCGTTCGTTATTATATCAATACCCAAATCTATTTCTTTTATAGGTTGTAGTTGAGGAAAGTCAGTCTACATGAAGCATATCAACCAAATTTTCTCACTAATTATACCTTTCAAATTTGAGTGTTTGGTCTCTTATTCCTTTACCATATTAACAAAATGCTTCTTTTTTTTAATATATAACTGGCTAGTCCTTATAATGGCTATAAACTTACTCGTCTTAGTAATTCTCCTGGCTCTTTTCTTTTTTCTGGACTAACAATAGGTTCATTGGGTATCTTCACAACTATCTTCACAGGCAAGCGAACATTTCGTAGAAATCTATATCCCATCTCCATCTGTTGTCATATTAGAATTGACTACATCTAGTTAATTAAAATCTGATTGTTTAGGATATCCCTTTTCTTAGTTAGAATCTAACAAACTTTATACCCATGTTAAACTAATAGGGAGTCATTCATAGACCTACTAATGCCAAAATGATACCTTAATAGCTTAAGATGTCCTTGAATTCTAACGCATCGGCTAGTATTATATTTGCAATAAAATGTTTTCTACTTTTGACCTTCTTTGGTTAATCGTTGGTTGCATGTTTACCATATCCGTATTTCAAATCCTTTGGGCTAGTAGAATTGTCCAAAAAATTGGTAAAAGTCTTTTGTGTAAGAGGTTGTTGTCTCGTTCAAACAGTTAACCATTCCTTTTGCAATGCTCTAAGCTTGAGATGTCCCGTATCTAGCCAACGGATAAAGTCTAGTGACACACATTGGTACTTCTGTAATCTAAATTAATTTCATAAACACCTAGGAGGCTCACGCTTAACTTTCGGAAAGGAAATCATCAATAACTCCTTAGTGAACTTGTTTCTCCAAGTAAATGGTGTTGCTCGATTCAACCTTATTTACAATACAATATCATACATTATGCTGGTCAGTGGTCATGACCTCTAATCTGTATGGCATTAGATCTATAGACCTCTCACTGGATCATCCCATGGATCCAAAAAATTTCAGTATTTCATTGATGCATCTTTACCAGAAATCTTTTAAGGATCTTTGCACTATTTGAACCAACGAACCCTAAAGTTTTTTTTCCTTTAGAAACTCTCAAGGATACATCTTTTTAGGTAGACCTAAATCTTTGTAGGTGCCTGAAGTTGTCTTGGTCCCTATTTTCTGCCTAGCTCTATGTCCATTAATCTCCCTTACTCGTTACGGGAAGATAAATGTCTTAATAGTAACACTCTCTTCCTACTAAAAGGGCAGAGTAGTACTTTTTCTCGAAAATAGATCTTTTACCTGTCACATGAGTATGAAAATCCAACACAGTAGCATAACAACCTCTTTATTGGCCTTTCTAACTATAATTTATTCCCCTTAATTACGGAGACGAGCGTTCACAACGGCAGCCCTTGATGCCTTCTGAACTATTGAACTAGCCTTGTTATTAGATGGTCTAAGTTCAAGACATATGATATAAAGATAAACAATGTTATATTCACCTAGTTGACTCTATCAGTTGCACACATAAGGAGGAATAAGAAAGAAGGACAGACATATCCTATCACGCTCTCGCAGAATAACGATTATAGAAATGGTCGGCAACATAACCATAATTAAGATTCTACCACTACCATGTGCTCCATAGTCAGAGAATTAACCTAGGTGCTTTGATACCAACTTTGTCACGAACCAAAATATGATCATGACCGACGCTAAGGAAGTTAGGACTCCAAACCAAGCCTCATCAGAATTCTACAGAAAATCAGGCAGAGTTTCCCCTATTTTTGAGCCTAACAAGAAAAATTCCTGTCTCAAATCCACAACATAACAATCCAACATCACAGCCATTCACCAAAATCAACAACAACGTACCAATACCACCAATAACAATATGAAATCCATCTTCAAAAATGAGAGGAAGTCGAATACTACACAAGTCTAAATAATAAAAGAATACTCAAAACTCTAAAGACATAACTATGGAGAAAACTAAGAGTTTCAAGAATATGAACATAAAAATAAATAAGGCTTGCCCACACGAACAAATTCGGGGCTCACCAGGAATATGCCACTCGAATCCTCTAGCTAACAAAATACTCACTATCACCTGCGTTCTCTGTAAAAATAATAGCGAGGAGTGAGACGCTAGCTCAGTGAGTAATAATACTTAACCACAACAGTTTTAATAGGGACAAGTCATAAAATATCATGAAATAATGCTCTTTCAGGAAACTGTAACGATAAACAATATCATTGTTTCATATAAGATAAGTGAACTAATAGTTCAGTAATAAACTCAAAAAGCATCGTATCATATCAAATATTAGATATTTGGGAGGTTTCCAAGAATGAATCATGTAATCAGTGTGGCATTCCTCTTCATCAAGAATAGCCCATAATAGTGGACCCCTCATAAAGGAGTCAAATATCATATCAGTAATAGTATTCTAGTTCTACCTTCCCACTAGCGAGGGCTATAAAAGTCATCAGTAAATACAAGGAGCACCAGGTCTAACGATCCCATCGTTAGCTACGGGATTCAAATCAAGGTCTACTCCCATTTATAAATTCTTTGTAAATAATAGGATATTCATATGAAAGCATTTTTCAGAATAGTACATATCATTTAAAGTTCATATCAAATTGTGTTACATGTAAACTTGAATAAAAACATATGTCAAAATACATATTTCTCATGTAAGTGAAGAATATTCACATTAATAACATCATATCTCAAATAACAATTTCAACATTATATCAAGTAAAGGACTTGTCCGCATGTAATTTCAAAGCAGTTCATAACTCATTATTTCATCAAAATAAAGTATAAAATATGCAAGCTAATAAACACAAATTATGGTAAGATTACTACTCACAGTACAATTTTCAAAATACCAAACTTGTCACCTCGAACAATTAATAGGACTCTCTTCAATTGAATCTAAAATCATATTATATCAATCTCGAGTTAATTCTCTTGTTTAGGCTAATTCTATGATAAAATTAGACTACCCAACCTTCAAGGTTTCATGATAACTTCTAATTTATCAAAATTTGTATCCAAAACAACCCTTACGGTCCATAATTCTTGTCTTTAGAAACTAAATTTCAATACCCAAAATAAATTATCAAGACTAAAAATCATGATAAAGATGTAGAAACGAATTTACCTTAAACCCGAAAGAATCTCCCAATCAAACCGTTAAGCTTGTCTTGCTTTAAAAAAATAATTGGAGATTGAAAATTTTCTTTTTTTTTGTTGGATTGCACGATATGTTGCTGGCAGTTAAGTTGCCATATGAATGAGATGGGCATTATCCCTTTAACCATCTCCTTTTATAGTTAAGGTGGGAGATGGGCCCTGGGCCCTTTTTTCTTTCTTTTCCTTTTCCCTTTCCTATTTAATATGGGTTTTAACCCATAATTTCATTCCTTTATAGTTTTTTTCCTTTTTCAATTATAATTACTCACTAATTATAATTTGGCGTATTACATCATAAATGTTACCGAAGTCAATTATTGGCTCTTAAAGCCTCAAAATAATCTTAAACTCACCAAAGTCATCCTGAAGGCTTTGGGAATCGTGATAATCATCTCCAAATCTCAAAATTAATATGTAGAAACTACAGAGAAGGGAAAATGGTCAAAATACATAAAAATAGAAACTCACAAATTCAGGTCATTACAGTTTTGTTCCACTTGATTTTCCTACCATGTTTTTAGTGAGTCATCAAGAAATGTATACTCAAAGATTTGTGTACCTGTTATTCTTCACTAAGATTTTTTCCCATTGGGTTTTTCTTATTAAGATTTTAATGAGGCACATCATCTATGGATATTTAATGGGCAGTGTTGTAAAACTAATAAGTGTGGTTATTCACTACTCTAGAAATTTACTCCCACAACTTATTTCCATTACTTTTCTCCATTATAAAGATAACCTCCTCTATTCATAACTCTCATTCTGGGAGTCTTACATCTGCATAACCTTCACCTTGATCTTCATGGTTAATGTCATGTTTTTGACAACCTTTTGTATCCTCTATATAACACTATAAATAGAGGCATAGGGGTTCATATTGTATACACTTGAAAGACTTGAGAAAATTTGATAATTGGAAGAAATAAGAATACTTTCCTCTCTTGTCTCTCTATATTTCTTGTTTGCTATATTTCTTTATATTGTTGTTCTTTTAGCTTTGTTTTAAAACAACAAGCATTTATTTCCTTTTCTCATCTTAGGGTGTGTTTGGTATGAAGAAAAATACTTTTGTGTTTTTCCAAGAAAAAATATTTCTCAAAATAAGTGATCCTGAGTCAAGAGTCATATCGTGGATCGTGGTCAATATTTAAATCTTGAGCACAACATCACCAAACACTACACCATGCTTTCATTAACTAATAAATTCTCAACCACAACTCGCATTAGTTTATTCGACCCTAAATAATAATAATTTATTAGCAACCATTTTTTGAGTTATCACCTAGGAACAAGATATAATTGCTTAGCCTCACAACTAACTACGACTAGTTAAATTACCAACTCAACAAACCTCAACCACTCAAGGAACAACACTAATCTAGTATTATCATACAATAATAATGAGAGGGATATTTCTATGCATAAATACATCTAATAACAAGTCAACAAACAAGAAAGAATAAGTTATGACTGACAATTCATCAAGAACATAAGTAACAATAATAAGTTTCACCTTACCTTAATTATTTCTTAAATAAGCATCGATAGAAATTATACCTTTAAATCATGTTAATAGCCCAGATCACTCATGGATCCAATAATCAACAACAAAAATCACATTACTTTAAATAACAATTATGAATTACAACAAGAAAACTTTCGTAACAACAAATCCCGCTATTATGCAGCAGTAGCTCTTTTTCCTATGGTCTTCAACCAAATTCTGACTGTCCTGAAGCAGGAGTTTCCACAGTCATAGGCCATTTTTTTCCCTTATTAATTTTATCAATGATAAGAACATGTGAAAAATTTAGAATATAGATTTTCATCTAAACCACATAGCAAATAATTTTCCTTAACCAGCAATATATAATCAAGTTATGACCATTTGCCAACCATGAATTTCATAGCAATTCAACAATCACATTTTATATATTTACCATCATTCAAGCAATGCCAATACATATAAGTGTTATTCTCAAGTTTCATCACTAAACAAGCCCTTTTTTTATCCTTTTTGCGCATCATGGATAACCATAAGCCAATTATCCTTAAATTTACATCGCTTCAATGGCCAAATACCAATTGAAACCTTCTCAATTCTAATTTTCCTTGCGTAATTCCAAATGGATTCAAATGATATCTCTTTATCTCATTGACATACCAATTGAATTTTAGAGATACCAATTGGACTTAACTCATACAAGCAAGCACATAAATCATACAAAAGGAGAGACAAAAGTGTAACAATTTCATAAAATGCCTTATAGCTTCTCAAAGATTAGATGTAGACGTCAACATACAAATAGATAAGATTCTACTTGACATTTTCTCTTGTACTCAGAGACTGGTAGCCTAGGCTCTGATACCAATTGTCACAATCCAACTATCTAAATCATGTGGGCACTTACTCTAATGCACTTAGATAGAAGAACCCTTACCACCCATTTAAAATATATGTGGAAGTTAATAAGTAATAATAAAATACTTTATTTATGACATCGAGTTCATAAAACTTTAATCTGGGTGCTCTCCTCTATTTTCTATGACTTATGGGTGCAGTATTTATGTTATGAAATCTTGTTCTGTGCTTTACTATGTATTTGTGTAGTGTCTTCTATCCTGAGCCGGGGGTCTATCGGAAACAGCCTTTCTACTTCTTTAGAGGTAGAGGTATGGACTGCGTACATCTTACCCCCCCCCCCAGACCCCACTAGGTGGGAATACACTGGGTTTGTTGTTGTTGTTGTTGAGTTCATAAAACTTTAAATACAATTAAAAAACTTTTCTCCCAAGCAAGTAGTCTAAACAGGTACATAAGCTTCTTATAAGTAAATGATAACACAAAAGACACAACTCCCACCATAGTAATAAAAAGAGCAGGAGCTACTAGAGATCACTAGCCACGTCACTTGAGAAACATCAACTAATCCTGTAACCAGACTATACTCTAAAAAGGGTATAACAAGGGTAGAATCAATACAAGTAACTCGTATTGGTAGGCATTATAGACCGACCAAGATTAAAACACATTTCATATATTATAGAAATTCAAGATAAATAATACACATATAATATGATAGTTTAACTCCCCTGAGTCTATAATTCATGTATTACTTAATGTAAGTAACTCTATTTTCCAATGCACCAATCTTTGAATCTTCAGCCTAGGCTAAATAAGAGTACACAAAACTTTACAACTGTGCTTTGACTACAAGTATTAACTTCCTAATATTTTTTAACTTTGTTTTTGTATTATTTTCATGCATTAGCTCCCTAGAATTTAGGGATTCATTTAAACTCATGAGAAATAAAGTAGTGAAACAACAACGATCGTGTACCCAATCTTAACAATAACGACTAGTAGATCAGTGATGATAAACACTTTTTAAGTGACTTGTACCTATTAAGAACACTTAGCCTTTTCAACAAACCCTAAGCTTAATCAAATACACATCAATTAAGGAACATATCAAGTTAATAAACTAACTACCGACATCAACTAAGTTAACAATCCATGACTCCATAATAATATACTAATCATGTCTCAAATACATAAGTAGATATACGATTACGAAGAATTTTATTTATTTGCAATTTAGACCGAGTATGCAAAGGTTTAATCAAATCATAGATTCAATAATCATAAACCCAATCAATTTAGGGAACCAACATCTATAACAAGTAAGTAGATAAACTAATCTTAGGTGGATTTATGCACCTAAGTGTCATAATCTACGCTTGTTTAGCCAAGTTTTGAGGACTTCTTATGTGCGTAGTGAGTTGTTATTAATATAATTGAGCATCAAAGTACTAATATAATTGCTTATAATTTTTAAGTTGTGTTTAAAACAAGTTTGGAATTAAAACGGTCGCTTAGAGTTTAGACGAGAAAACTAGTGTTACTATCTTGAGCTATGTGTTGTTCTAGTTGATCTTGTTGGATTTTATTGTGTTTTAAGCTTCAATTCACGGTTTTTTTATGTTATACAAGGATATATGGGATGTTAAAAGTAATATTATGGAGAAAAAATAGTCTAACAGTGATGGAAAACCAACCACGAAGTGAGGAGCTCAAAGCCAAATAAATGGAGCAAACATTGACAAAATCTGGAATTCTTAAAGCACTAGAGCATGCCACACCCTTGAACACAAAACAAGATGTTATAAAATAGTGATAATCCATGATAAGGTTGTGCAACTCTCCTAATTGCAGATTTCCATTGGTGTGTTATGCCCTTATTTTCAAATTGGGCTAGTTGGCTCCCTCTATAAATAGGACACTTAGGACTTGATGTAAACACCTTGGATAACTTTTGGGGATTGAAATTCACTTGATGATACTTATTTTAGGATTCTTAATCTCTTATTTATCTTACTTTTGTTTTGTATACATGAATTTCAATCATATGATTAGTTGTAAACCCATGAGTGCCAAGCACCCTCATTTAGGTTTGTGGCCAAGAACATAATTACTTAAGATTATATTTGAATTGGTTTATGTTTATTCTCATGTTTGCTTATTCATATATACTCATTCTTACTATTCTATGGATTTGTGACTCTTAGGATAAGATTATATTTCTATTGTGAGACCAAAAAAAATAACAATAGATTAGAACATGTGATGTGTGGGGTGGTATCTTAAATGTTCAAGGGATTAAAGATAGGATTTGCAGTTAGGATAGGAATATACGTTTTGTCCTATTTGGTTTAGATATAGGATAAAATATAAATGCATTTAACTTTGTTCTCACATTCCCGCTCAGTGATATAGTTGTGAGGCTAAATTAGATAGACGATTAAGGGCTCAGAAGACCATAGTCATGTTATCAACCCCGTGGATCAACAACCAAGGTAATTAACTAAACCAATGAAATTGTATAGAAAAGTAGGATCTTGAACCTAGATTCTTCTCCAGTATTTTCTCCAACACTTTGTATTATCACATTGGTTATAGTTACTTAAAGTTTTTAAGTCTCAAATGTTATTGGTTACTCTTGCACTTGTTTAATCCTCATAGTAATACTAGAATTATATTATTGTTATATAAAAGTCCCTATGGGATCGATACTTGGATTTTAAAGGCCATTTTACTACTTTGGATACCATGTACACTTGCGTGTGCACTAGGACGCATGATTTTGACGTTGTTACTAGGGACTTAAATATTAGCAACTGTCTTACTTTTAGTTTTTCTATTTGGGTTATTAAGTGCTAAAACCTTGATCTTAGCTTATGAATTTATAGGTACAGGTTTGAAACTTAAGTAAGCTCACATAGGAAATGGATTTCATTGACCCATATCTTGAACCAGAGCGACATTTACACCAATTGAAGAGAGAAGTAGTACTACTTTATTGTATACCTCAAATTCAACAGAAAGAAGTTATTCTTACACGAATAGATGTAGATAAACTAGCCCACAAGACAGTACACAAAGTGGAAATCCCACTCACAACCAATGTTACCTCCGTCATCCATACACCAAAACCTGGAGGTAGATTTTATCTCAAATAGAACATAGTGCAACTATTTCATAGTACTGGGAAATTCACAAGCTTGTTATATAAGGATCCACAGGTCCATTTGCTGAATTTCTTGAAGTTAAGTGACACCTTCATTCCTACTAAAGTCTCCACAAACTACGTGAGGCTCACTCTCTTCCCCTTCTTATTTTTAGGAATACGAAGAAACAGTTTAAAGAAGTGACTTCAAATTCCATCACAACATAGGATGATCTGACGAAGAAGTTCCTCATCAATTCTTCCAATTAGAAAGACTACAAGGTTGAGAAGTGAGATATTGAGTTTTAATCACAAGCCAGATGAAAACTTATATCATGCTTGGGAGAGGTTCAAATCTCTACTCAAGGATTTTTGCATAATCAATAAATGAATGAGGTACTGGCCCATAATTTTGTTGAATCTCTTGACTATAAAATAAATATTTTGTTAGATTCTGCTATAGGTGGTCAACCTTTGGAGAAAACATAGGATGAGCTATACTTTGCTGAACCAAATTGCATAAGGCAATCTCAAATGGCAGGGTGATATGTCCAAAATTGTAGTGAAAAAGCCTATCGAGATGATTAAAGTATATAATGTCACAGTTGTGGTCACTCAATTGTCAGCCTCGCAAAACCAAATGATTATATAGTTCAGCAATTTAGGTGTGGAATAACCTCAGGCTCAGGTAAATGCAATCCAGCAGACCTTGCCTTTGTGTGACATTAGTAGTCTTAGTGGTCACTCTACAAAATCATGTGGAGCAATTCTAGAGTCAGTAGACTTCATGGGAAATGTACAAAAGAAAATTATGGCATTGCCTACAACCATAAATGGCAGAGTCATCCCAATTATGCATGAGGCTACAATTAGGTTTAGAATTAACGCTATTAGCAGTAGCAAAATATCTAGGCCAGTAATATTGAAGAGATCTTAAAGAAGATCCTGTCCACTCAAGAACAAATAGATATAAAGATTAAGAATCAACAATTTTCTCAGAATAACTAAGAGACATAGTTAGGGAAGCTAGATTAGGCAGAAAATACCAGACGTCAAAGTGGTTTTCCAAGTGACATAAAGAATCTGAAGTAGGTGATAGAAATCACTTTGAGGAGTGGTAAAGACTTGATTGATAGACTATCTAAGAAAAATCAGGAGGTACAAACAGAGTTAGTCCCACAGTAGGCAGAGAAGAAATAAGTGGAAACTAGAGAATCTAAAAAATTAGGGAAGTTTAAGTACCCAAAATCAAAGGCAACTGATCATGTACAAGAGAGATCACCACCACCATTCTCACAAAAGCTTAAAAAAGCTAAGGAGAATGCATGTTTTAAGAAGTTATTTGACACATTCAGAGAACTTTACATTAAATTCCCATTGTTAGATGCTATGTAGGGCATGCCTAAGCATGCTAAGTACTCAAAGGATGTGGTAACCAGTAACACAAAGCTGAATAACATCAAGATGGTGGCACTTACTGAGAAGTGTAGTTCAGCTGTGATGAGGAAAATTCCAAAGAAACTAAAGTACTTAGGGATTTTCACCCTTCTTATACAAATTGGTGATAATTATGCGGTCCATGATTTGAGTGACTTAGGGGTAAGCATAAATTTGAAGACCCTATCAGTGTTCAATATTAGTTTGGGGAATCCAAGGCTATGTTCTGTGGTGCTCTAAATAGAAGATAGAACCAGGGTGCAACCCAAAGAATCATTGAAGACGTCCTCATTAAGGTTGATAAGTTCATTATTCCTATTGATTTCACTGTTCTTGATTATATTGCAGATGATAGGATACCAATCATATTGGTATAATCATTCTTGGCAATGGGAGGATCATTGATTGATGTTAGAAAGGGCACTCTAAATATAAGACTAGATGATGAAGAGGTGGTCTTCAAAGTATACAAACCACTTAATCCACCTTGCACTTTAAGGATTTGTGTATGATAATGATTATGGAAGTGGATGAGTGTGGGGTGGAGTGAAGACTACCAATGACTTCTTTGAACTAACTCATAGAGTTTCCCAAGCCCTAAATTAAGCCTGAAACTAAGCAGCTGAAAAAAGAGAATGAAAAGGCAAGAGTTAAAATAGTTGCAGAGCTTGAGAGTAAGCACTGAAGAGGTTTGAAAAGAGTGATAAGATAAAATCTAAGTAGGAGAAAATGGATGAAGAAATATGGTTGAGAAGTAGTAATGTGGGTTGTGTCACAACATTAAATTAGGTGCTACTTAGGAGGTAACCCAACTTAACATAGTTATTTGACTTTTCTATTTTAGTTTTTATTTCATGTTTGTTTTTGTTTTATTGAGTCACAGATTGTCGAGAAGTCTGAGTACCAGAACCCCAAGCTAAAAAGCATGACAAAAATTGGGTGTCGAGTACACTGGACCTTATAGATGATAAAGTGATCTTGCGCATATTTATATGATTCAAGTAACCAATATACACCCACATTTGGACTTGTTTTGAGAACTTTGATGTGAATTCTTGAGTATAATTCAGCTTTAATTCTGTTCCGTACCTAATGGATATGATTAGTGTTTTCAGGGCTCAAATCTTGATGAATTGGACGCAATTGGATACATTGATGATATGTCATGGTAGAAGGAATAAAATTCATAGGAACATAGTTCAAAAAGACAAGATGGAATACAGAACTTCACATTTATAAACTCACCTCATTCCGCCAGCCTACAAAATGGCGTTGGTCGAATTTCAGTGGAGTAGTGCGATTTTGCCGCATTGTGGAGAAGCTCAAATTCCCAATTGGAAAAATCCAGTGTTGTTCTGCAATTATGGTGCATCGCAGTGAAGAAGGAAATCATAGTTGTCACTTTTCAGTGACTTGGCGCTATTTCACCGCGTCGCGGTACAAACTCAGTTGTCGATTTCAAAATTGTCAAAAATGAGTGGCTTACTGCAATAGTGGCACATCGCGGTGAGTGTAAATTTCACAATTTCACTAAATAATGGATTTCCGCGATTATACAAAGTGCGACAAAATATGGCATTTGATGGAATGGCGCAACGCGCCAATGACCAAAATCAGGAGAAACGTGTTGAATTGAAGGACAACGATGTGAAAACCTAATCCAAGTGGGGTTATGACTTATATACTACAAATATAACATCTTAAAACACATTTTGGAAAATCTGGGAACCCCTAGATCACTTGGAACAACATTGGAGGAAACAAAAACCTCTTTTTAGGTTTTTATTTCTTTAATTTAGCTTTATTTTATGGTTTTAATCATTCATACAATTAATTGGATGTTGATTATTGCTATGAGAGGCTAAAATCTTCCTTTTCGGGGTTGAAGCCAAGAACATGAGTACGATTGTTATGAATTAAGTTTGTTTGATTTGCTTATCATTATTGGTTGTTTGTTTATTCTTGTTATAACTATTTTAAGGATTCGCAACCCTTAGAATACATCAATTGTCTACCTTTAGATCTCAGGAGAGGGAATAGGGAGATAGAAAATGAGAATAAACAAATTTTGAGTTTTTATTTTTTTATAAAATAAAGAATTAAACTTAGTGTCTAGGATAGGGATGTACTTAAATGCCTTACTTGATTCATACATAGGATGATAGCTTTAATTCACTTAATTGGATTATTACATCCCCGCTCAACGATGTAGTTGTAAGTTCCATATTCGGTAAAAGATTAGAGGTTGAAAAACCATGATCATGCAATTAACCTACAAATCAACAAACAAGATAAGCAAGTTAACGACTGGAGTTCAATACATAGTATGATTGTTTAAAGTGCTTTAACCCTGGGATTTTCTCCATTGATTGTCTCAAGTATTTTATTTTACACATTATTTACTTTATTTTTTAATCTAAAAAGGGTCAAAAATGCCCCTGAACTATTTGAAATGGATTAAAAATACCCTTCATTTATTTTTTTTGCGCTCAAAAATACACTTCTGTTTGATTTTTTGGCTCAAAAATACCCTTCTGTTTGATTTTTTGGCTCAAAAATACCTTCTCTCTAACGGAATACCACTAAATACGCCACGTGAATAAAAAAAGTCACTTAATCAATCTACATCAACATACACACATAAAAAATTGCTCCATTTAATCTATCTAACCATCAACCTATTTTTTTATTTAAAAACCCAACCCCACTCATATTGAAAAAAAAATTAGCCCAAGAGGAAAAATATTGAAGAATTTGATTGTTTATGTTCATGTGATGGGTTCAAATCATTTGGATTGATCAAGGCGAAAGATGATAAAATAATTAGGTCCTTAAATTGTTGATCCGAAAGAACCGGATTTTAATAGGTTCGACTCTAAATAATTGGATCTTCAAATAGTTGACCCAATTTTCAAGAGTTTAGATTGCTACTGGATATCCTATCTGAATTTGTCTAATGAGAAACATGATTGTAGTGAGAGGAATGGTAATTCAGAGACGAAATTGGAATTTGAAGGGTGAAAGTTTAGTGGCAATGTAGGACAACCACAAGTTGATGAGGTCAAGAATTTCTCAAGTGAGTCTCGTAACTTTGAAAATGTAAAATAATAAAAGATAAGGCGGTGAAAGGGAAGATATGAGTAAAAAAACTAAAGAATTGAATTTTTCCTCTTGGTTCGGCTTTTTTGAATATGAATCGGATTGAATTTTTAAATAGAATAAAATGGATTGATTTTTAGGTGGATTAAATGGAGTGATTTTTCACGTGTATGCTGACATGGACTGATTAAATGACTTTTTTTTATCTATGTGGTGTGTTTGGTGGCATTTTGTTAGAGAGAAGGGTATTTTTGAGCCAAAAAATTAATGAAGGGGTATTTTTGATTCAAAAAATTAATGGAGGGGTATTTTTGAGCCCAAAAAATAAACAGAAGGGTATTTTTAAGCCAAGTTTTTGGCGCCATTGCTGGGGACTTGTATTTTGGCAATTGTTTATTTTAGTTTTACTTTTTAGATTTATTTGATGTTTTTATCTTTGGTCTTGTTTTTATATTTACAGGAGACAGGTTTCTAAGTTTATAAGCTGGCAAGGGATCGGAAGTTAGTAGAACCAAGCCCAGAACCCGAGCAACTTTACCATTAATGTAGGAGAGAAGAAATCCTTCTCCCCAAAATTTCTTAAATCCAAGAAGACCAAGGGAATAATGTTCCTATAGCTGAATAGAAAGCAGCTGGTAGGAAGGTTAGGGAAGTGGAAGTCCCACTTCCAACGAACTTGACTTGCCCAATTCAAAGACCGGTAGCTAGGGGTAATTTCAAGTTGAAACATAACATGGTGGACAGTTTGCAGGACTTTCACACGACGATCCACAAGTCCACTTATAGACCTTCATTAAGCTTACTGATATATTCACTCCGACTGGGGTGAGTACAAATTATGTGAGGCTGGCACTACTTCCCTATTCACTTTTGGGGGAAGCTCAAAAGTGGTTGAATGCAGAGCCAGCCAATTCAATCACAATATGGGATGACTTAGCCAGAAGATTCCTCATCAGATTTTTTCCATCAGGCAAGATACGAGACTTCGCAGTGAGATAGTGAGCTTTAAGTAGAAGCCTGATGAAAATCTATATCATGCTTAAGAATGCCTCAAGGCCCTTTTTTGAGATTGTACACACCACCAACTGTCGAATGAGGAACTTGCTCATACTTTTGTAAAAGATCTTGATCATAATACAAAGATTTTGCTAGATTTTGCCACAGGTGGTCAAGCGTTGGAGCTAACTTATGATGAGTTGTACACATTATTGAACCACATAGCATAAGGAAATATAGGGTGGCATTCAGATTCTAAAATTGCCACAAAAAAAATTACGGGAGTATTAGAAGTGGACTAATTCACAGTCTTATCAGCACATGTTTTTGCATTACAAAATTTAATCAACACAACATTCAGCAGCATAAAGTTAGGAGCAATACAACCTGCATCCACAATCAATGCCATCCAACAAGCTGCAGGTTGGTGTGAAATCTACAGAAATAGTAGCCATTTATCGGCCATATGTGCTTTAAATCAAAAATCGGTGATGTGTGTAGGTAATGCTCAAAGGCCATATCTCGGTAATGCTTACAAGATAAAGTGGCAGACTCAGCTATAGAATGCATAACAATAGCAAATTCAGTAGTCACAGACCCAAGCAAATCAGTCAACTAACTATATGGAAGAGATGTTAAAGTAGCTTCTAGCTAGTCAGACACAATTGACTGCGGACATGAAAAGTCAGCAATCGGCCACAAGAAATTTTGAGTTACAGTTGGGGCAATTATCAAAAGAAATAAATACTAGGCCACAAGGGGGTTTTCCTGCTGATAAAAAAATCCAAAACAAGTCATAAAAATTACCTTGAGGAGGTGTAAAGAGCTTCATGAAGAACCTTCAAAGGCAACTAAGGAGGTAGATGCTAATGAGGTAACCCAACAGGTAAATGACAAATTTGCTGAAAATTCAAGGAAGTCTGAGTACTTGAAGGAAAAATTTGTTGAACCAGAAGTGAAGAACACACTGCCATAGCATATCCGGATGGACTAATTAAGGATATCCTCATTAAGGTTGGTAAATTTGTTATTATTGCTGACTTTATTGTTCTTAATTTTGAGGCAGATGAACAGGTACCAATTATTTTAGGGCATCCATTCTTAGCAACCAGAGGGGATTTGATTGATGTTAGAGAAGGCACGCTCAAGATGAGGGTAGAGGATGAAGAGGTGGTGTTTGATGTATACAAAGCACCCACAATTACGTCCCAAGTTAAAGATTTATGTATGATCAATGTTATTAGGGATAAGTATGGGGTGGCTAGCCCATAAAATACCTCTTCAAACTATTTGATTGAGCAGCCTAAGACTCTATCTCCTAAGTTGGATATGATGTAAGTTGATGAGCCTGAAAAGGCTAAAGTTGAGAAACCTGCTACTCTTGAGAATTCACCCCAAAAGGGGTGAAAATGATAAGAAGATGGCCCCCAAGTGTGAGGAAAAAAATAAAGAAATATGATTGAGTTGAGTTGGGTCGGGTCGGGCCGCGACACTAAATCAAGCACTGCTTGGGAGACAACCCAAGGTAAGTAGGTTTTATTTTCAGTTTTTAGTTTTTATTTCATGTAGTTTTTGTTTTTGGTTGAGTCACAAGTTAATGGGAATTCTGAGTATCATAAACTTGAGCTTAAAGCATGGCAAAGATTGAATGTGGGTCCCATGGATCTCTTTTATGTGTGAAGATGCTACTAGCTAGGCCTAGAGGCCTCAGAGAGTATTTTCATCATTCTACTTTTAAATTCACTTTGGGGAAAAAGTAGATATTTAAGTGTGGGGTGGGAAAATTCCCAAATTTTGCCTCAATTTAAAGATTTTTAGGTTAGGAATAAGTAAGATATTTTTGTTGGTGTTATTTTTTATTTCATGATGCAAGTGGGTTTGTTTGTAAAAACATGTTGATTAATGTGAATTGCTATTTTTGAGACTCTTAGGCTCAAGTTAATGAATCTTGTTCATGGTGGCTTAATTTTGAATTTATGCTATGGTTTGGTTGGGAGTCTATGAGGGTCATATTTGAGTTGAGCATGTACCATATGCTTTTAAGGTTTTTTGTATATTTCTTATTGCATATGGTGTCTAGAACTTGCCCGATGTGTGTGCAAAGCAAAATAAAGAATGTGGGTTTAGGAGATGATTTAGGCATTTCTTTGATAGCCTTGCTTTATACCTTCTTTTTACCTACCTTTGTGCATTATCCTAGTTACACCCTATTGAGCCTTTACCTTTTCCTTTGGCAAACCTCATAAATAGCCTAATTCCCTTCTTCGATAGACCATAATTTGATCCAAAGGGCTCCTAAGTTCTTTAATTAAAAAAAATTGATTTAGTAAGGAGTTAGAGAAATTGAAGAAAAAAACATGAAATTGATGCCCCAAGGTAATAGTTATTGGTGTTTATAATTGATGTGTGGTGGATTGATGTGGTTTCAATGATGTTATAAATATTGCCATGATTGTGAAAAAGGAGAAAAATTGATTCTTGTGGTAGTAAACTATGCGTCCACCAAGTGTTTGTGAAAATGCTTAAAAGAGATAGGGCAAAAACAAAAGATATGGGTGGATGAAAAAGTGTAATTTGGTTGTTGGAGATTGGTTTTAAATGTTTAATGTAGTCTATTAAAGCACTTAGAGAGGTTAGTCACTATTCCCAAATAGTTCCTACCCATCCCTTAGCCTACATTACAACCCGAAAAAGTCCTAATATATCCTAAGCTTTACATTCGATTATTAATGGAGCACTACACTAAGGGCAAGCCTATGGTTCATTGTGTGTAAATTGTGAATTCTTTGAGAGTGAGCGTAATTCAATTCTTGTACCCATTATGTTTAAATTACATTATTGTGAGGAATTATGGGTGACTCTCATATTGTGAGGGCACATGTTTGATGAATATGGGTGATTTGTATGATGTCCTTGATTGAATAATATATATGAGTTTGCCATGTATTGAGTCAATTCTTGAGACTAGGATGTTTTTGAGTAGTGTTCTTGAGTTTTCAATTGTGTGTAACGTGCTTTGTGTAGAAACTTGCATTTCATGTAGTCATTGTAGTACTAGCTTGAGTGCCTTGCATTTAGTAGAAGTGTGCAGTCTCTCCAGCTCATGGTGTTTATAGTTAAGAGTTGTTCGAGGATGAACAAAAGTTGAAGTGTGGGGTGGTGATCTTGATCATATTTATATGATTCAAGGCACCAATATGCACAAAGATTTGGACTTGTTTTGAGAACTTTGATGTGAATTCTTCAGTATGATTTAATTTTAATTCTGTTCCGTACCTAATGGATATGATTAGTATTTTCAGGGCTCAAATCTTGATGAATTGGATGCAATTGGATACATTGATGATTTGTCATGGTAGAAGGAATAAAAGTCATGGGAACATAGTTCATAAAGACAAGCTAGAAGGAAGAACTTCACGTTTATAAAGTCACCGCGTTGTGTTGATCGACAAAATGCCGTTGGTCGAATTCCAGTGAAGTAGAACGATTATGGCGCATCACGGAGAAGCCCAAATTCCCATTCAGCAAAATCCAATGCTGGTCCGTAATTGTGGCGTATCACAATGAATAAGGAAATCACAGTTGTCACTTTCTAGTGACTTGGCATGATTTCACCGCGTCGCGGTACAAGCTCAGTTGCCTATTTTTGAGACCTGGAAGTTTAGCACATCGCGGAGGAAGAACATTTCATAATTGTCAAAAACCAGTGGCTCACCGCGATAGTGGTGCATCACAGTGAGTGTAAATTTCACAATTTTATTGAATAATGGATTTTCGCAATTATACAAAGTGCGATAGAATAAGGAATTTGATGGCATGGTGCTACGCACCAATGACCAAAATTGGGAGTAAAGTGCCGAACTGAAGGAAAACGACGTGGAAACCTAATCCAAGTGGGGTTAGGACTTATATACTATAAATATAACATCTTAAAACACGTTTTGGAAAATCTGGGAACCCCTAGATCACTTGGAACAACATTGGAGGCTACAAAAACTTTTTTTAGGTTTTTATTTCTTTAATTTAGATTTCTTTTATGGTTTTAATCATTCATACAATTAATTGGATGTTGATTATGGCTATGAGTGGCTAAAAATTTTCTTTCCGGGTTTGAAGCAAAGAACATGAGTACGATTATTTTGAATTAAGTTCGTTTGATTTGCTTATCATTAGTGGTTGTTTGTTTATTCTTGTTATAACTATTTTAAGGATTCGCAACCCTTAGAATACATCAATTGTCTACCTTTAGATCTCGGGAGAGGGAATAGGGAGATAGAACATGGGAATAAACAAAGTTTGGATTTTTATTCTTTTATAAAATAAAGAATTAAACTTAGTGTCTAAGACAGGGATGTACTTAGATTCCTTACTTGATTCATACGTAGGACAATAGCTTTAATTCACTTAATTGGGTTATTACATTCTCGTTCAATGATGTAGTTGTAAGGTCTAGATTAGGCAAAATATTAGAGGTTGGGAAACCATGATCATGCAATTAACCCTTGATGATAGGCGAATATACACGCCTATAGTGCTATATTTTACCCATATTTTAGCCAAGTTTTGAGGACAAAATATATAATTCATGCCCTTTTAGTCCTTTTTCCTGTAAGTGAGCTAACAAACGTGATTAGCAAGTTTTCAGGTATAAATGATGCAGAATTCAGCATTTTATGGATAACTTGACGCCAAAGAAAACTTCACAAAAGGAGGAAAGCAAAGCTTGGACGCCAATGACCAAAAGTGGCGCATGGAAAATCTGTCCCGGGCAAAAATAGCAATTCTGAAGACTTTGGGGACTAGCAGTAACTTATTAGGATTAGGATAATGATACATTAACCAAGTAGGATTGGGTTAAGTAATTCATTAGCTTAGTAGGAATAGGATATGGGTACTATAAATACCCTATTCTGCTAGAGATTTTGAGGCATTCCTCCATTAGTTACAATTCATTCTATTCTCATTCTACTTCTTATTCCACAACTTACAACTCAGATTCTAATTCTTCCATTAATTCTACTTTTTATTCTTCTTCTATTCATCTAATCAATTCTTATTTTTTCACAACAAGAGAAACGTTACTTTGCAAGGGAGTTCACGCCTAACGCCTACCACACTTTACTACACGAGATCTATATTGTGGTACAATAACAATGTCGATTGTGATTTCCTTCGCACTCATGGGTAACTAAACTTCTCTGTTGGGGTTATGGAAGCCATATGAGATACTATCTATTGCTATGAGTTTGTGAATTCGTGACACGTATGCTGCTTATATCGTTATTCTCTTCATCTTAATCTAAATTCTTTGTGGTTGCAAACGCATAGAATACGCCAGTATAGCATTAACTTGTTCAAAAGAAAAGTTATATGTCTGGAAAAGAGATAATGTCAAGGTAATAGGGTCCCATCCCCTATTAAAAAGTTAGTGTCGTAACTGGATTAACCTTTTGGAGAATTTGTACCGTTAGATACGCTGTAAGCTCGAAAGAGTTACAGTGAAATAGTCCTTGTTTAGGTCGAAAGACGCTTGGATTTACCATCGAATACAATTCTCTATAAGCACATGCATGTCTGAATTCTGCATAACTAATAGCCAATAGAGACGTACAACTCATAAGGTGGACATAACCCCAACCTCTCAATTCTCATTGTTTTACATCTTACCAAACATTCTTACTTTTTACTTTGCTATTTTCTGTTTTTACCTTATTACTTTGGTTACATTACTTGCACGACAAAACTCCCCCCCTTTTTACGAGACTTGTGATGATAGGCGAATTTACACTCCTATAGTGCTATATTTTACCCATATTTTAGCCTATGGGTTACTAATGGAGGAATGTCTTAAAATCTCTAGCAAATGTAGGAAAAATATAGCAATATAGGCGTGTAAATTCGCCTATCATCAATAAGAAAGCATTATCTGTAGCGAAACAGCTTACTGTTGAGCCATTGTCTACTGCGCTACTGAATGTTGAGCATAAGGATGACAAAGATTTTGAAGAAACTACATGTGCTCTAACAGAAATAGGGTCCTATTCTCGTACTCCTAAACAACCGGACCTTGATCTTAAGAATCAACCGTCACCAACAACCAAGACTTCCATTGAAGAGTCACCAATGCTAGAATCGAAAGAGCTCCCCGATTATCTAAGGTATGTGTTCTTGGAAAGTGGAAATATACTTCCGGTAAGTATGGAGGTTGATTTAAGTGAACAGCACGTAGAGGCTCTTATCTCTGCTCTGAATAGATACAAGAGAGCCATGGGTTGGACTATTGATGATATAATTGGTATCCCTCCCGGGATAGACATGCGCAAGGGTCATCTCGAAGAAGATTGCATGCCTACAAGTAAGCCTCATTGTCGTCTGAATCCATTCAGAAAATGATCCACCATCTATCTCGATGAAGTCTAAGTAATCGAGATAGCTATGTCGTGCCGCGACAATAAATCAAGCGCTTGGTGGGAGGCAACCCATCGTTTTTCATTTTTTTTCTTTCTTTCATTCTACTAATTGTTTGCTTTTGATAAATAAAAATCCAAAAAGAAGAGTCGTGCCACGACCAAAACTAAGGCGCTTAATGGGAGGCAACCCATCGTTCTAATCGTTTTTGTTGTCTTTGAGCAAGTGTAGGTACAAGAGGCATAAACGAGGAGATTGGTTTCAAATTTTGATTTGGACGTATTGCATGTTAAAGGTGGTAAGTTAGAAATGAAGAAGCAAAAGGCTATGGATTGGGCATTGCTTATGAAAATATAGGCAACGAACAAGGCTAGGCCTATGTAAAACTAGGCCACGAACAAGGCAAGGCATATACTATGGCCAAAGCTCTCGGAATCTAGTGTGCCATAGCATAGGCGCCGCCCATGCCCAAGTATGCCATAGCATAGGCGCCGCCTATGCCAATGCCTTTTGTCTTTGAATCTCATATGCCACGCAAAAGGCGCCGCCTATGCCTAAGAATGCCATGGCATAGGCGCCGCCTATGCTCAATAATGCTTTACAAAAGGCGCCGCCTATGCCTAGCATAGGCAAAGTAAAAGGCGCCGCCTATGGTCACTTCTTGTCTCCAAATCCGATTTTAAATGGGTCAAAACCCGACCCAAGCCTTTCCTATAGATAAGAGACTTAGTCTTAGACCAAAAACACATTGGAAACCTAGCATAAGCGCCGCCTATAGCCTCCAAATCCTCTCCAAAATTTTCCTTTTGCTCTTTTACTTTGCAAGAACATCATCCAAGGTCATCAACCAAGTAAGTACTTCTTTGTTCTTCATTTATATTCCGTAAGTACTACACTACTACGCCTATTATGAATTGTTAAATCTTGAAGTAGTATTGATGATTTGAATATGATTAAATTGTTGTGATACAACCAAGTGAGTGAACGTATACGTAAGGATGATCTTAACGTGTTCCCAACTTGTATTTGATTTTGATGCACTGTCATACTTTTGCGGAATTGATATGGTCATAAAAATTGCATAATCTTGTCACTTGAATACTTACATGTTGGAATGAATTGTTCATCGAGATTAGAATTATGGTTGACTACCAACATAGGAGGTTGTGATTATTTCTAGATGCTATACCTTGATTCAATCCCTATGTAGTAGTCTTGATATATAAAACATGAAAGTATTGCTAAGAATACAAGAAGTATGACTGCACTGATTTTATTGTTGGAATATAGCACTTAAAACGTATATCGATGAAGTCTGAGTAATCGACCACTTTCACTTCACTAGTCTGTACCAACAAACTAAGTGTGGGGTGGTGCCACTACTGCTTGTTTATAGATTGTATCCACCGAGATGATGCTAACATGAACATTGTTTTAGTCTCAGGTACAATGGCACCCAAAGCAAGACAAGGCAAAGATAAGGAAACCACTTCCCAAAAAGGCAAGAAAAGAGGACGCAAAGAGCAAGGAGAGTCCTCCTCGATGCAAGTACCACGCCGCATGTTCAGAATTAAATGGGTTTTAGAGGAGGAAGCAAAGGAATGGTATAGGAAAAACAAAGAGAAGAAATATCTTCATGTGGACTTGATAAACAAGGAAAGCCTAGCAAAGAAAGAACCGCGCATGTTGGCCAAGATCATGGCGTTACATCTTGATTTCATCTTCCGAGACATGGGAGAATGTAATCTCGATTTAACAAGAGAATTCTATGCCAACTGGTCATCGAAAACCATAGGAAGCGAGGTCAAGATTCGGGGCCAAGTTTTACAACTCAATGCGGATTTCTTCAACTCCTTTCTTGGCTTGCCTGCTATTGATCCATCACCATTCAAAGAGCTGTACAGTAGACCTCCATATAGAGCCATTCGACACACACTTTATGGAACAAGATCCATGGCACGGTGGAGTAGACACAAGGATACCGAACGACACAACACCTTCCCATATGCTCTTTTGAATAGAGAAGCAAGAATATGGTTGCGCATAGTCAACTCTTGCCTAATTCCAAGGACTCAGTACACCAAGATAATAAGAGATAGAGTGTGCTTGGTATACACATTGATGACGAATGTCCCTATCAATATTGGGGAAATTATTCGATCCACAATGCAGAAAGCTAGGCTACACAAGAGGTCCCACTTCATTTTTGGCAATCTGTTGACCGCAATATTGAGGAAGGAAGACATCGAAGAAGAACTGGCTGATCATAAACTCCCACACAACCCAAAAAAGGTTGACCTCACGAAGGTTAAGGATGCTGAAACTACGCATGGCGTCAACCTTACCACTTCAGAAAGGCATGCTCGAGATGAGAGTTTCTTTCGCCATCTTTATGGCATGACTCGGTTTACAATAATGAGCGGTGGCTGTGTTCCAACTGCTGCAGAGCTCCAACAGCTGGATTATGACTACCCAATAAATGAGCACGCGAAGGCGATGTGTGGAGTAGGAACATATTTTGAGGAACCTCTTGATGACGATATGCTGACCGATGATGATCGACGAATGCCAGACTCCGACGTGAAGGAGAATTCTGATGACGACGACTCCAATGATGATTCCGACGAAGGGAGTATGACCCCAGACATAGAGGAGGAGTCCGACTAACCAGGTTCTTCTTATTTATTTTCCACTGAGGGCAGTGTGTCCCGTCTAAGTGTGGGGTGCTGGTATTTGCATGCTATACTTCTCTATCTGCATTTGCGTTTATGTTTGTTTTGTTTTTTTAGTAGTTAATTTTTTTATTAGTTAATTTTTTTTTTAACTTAACTTCGCATGAAATTATTCTAATAGGCAGCATGAGATTATGACAAGAGTTTGTGCTAAAATCATGACTATTGAGACGTTTAGGCTCTAATTGTGACTCACTATGTGATATCTATGTGGTTTAATTCCTTCATCTGTTGGGTCAAGAGTCTATACTGCTTCCAATAAAGTCGACCATGTGCCTTGTGTGTGTGAGATGATAGTATATTCTGTGTTTGTGGCTGATGCTAGAACTTGCCTGGTATGTATGTAAAGCGAAAATAAGGAGTGCAAGTTTAGGAGATGATTTAGGCATTTCTTTGGCAACCCATGATTGTTTACCTTCATTTTATCTATCCATGGACATCATCCTAGATAACCCCCTTTGAGCCTTTAGCCTATTTTCTTTGACAGCCTCATATGTAAGCCTAATCCATTTTTTTCAAGACCATAATTTGATCCAAATTCCTAAGTGCTTTAAAGTGTAAAGTCATGTGACAAAATAAGAGGAAATTGGGTGAGAATGTAATGGTGCTTGAATTTGTTATGAAAAAGAATTGCTATAATAAGAGGTGTTATGAAAAGAAAAAAAAAAGGGGAAAGGAAAACTAAGAAGTTAGTTATGTTCAAAAATTGAAAAACAAAAAAGGGAAAAAAAGGGGTGGCAGAATAAAAGAAAGTAGAAAGGTTGTTTGAAAGAAAAGTATAAATGGCATATTGTGATGTATTAAAGCGCTTAGGAACATAGTCACTATTTCTGGCCAAAATAGTCCTACCCGTCCCTTAGCCTACATTACAACCCGTAAAAGACCTATTTGATCCTAAGCTTAGCATTCTGACATTTAGTGGAGCATTACACTAAGGGAAAGCCTATGGTCATCAGTTGCAGCATATAAATTCTTTGTGAGAGCGAGAGCAAGGATACCCTTCTACCCATGTTTCGACAAATATACTATGCTTGTGAGTGATTATGGGTAATATATTGTGAGACACACATGGTTGACGAGTTTTGGTTAGTTGTGTATGATTCTTTGTACCTTAACTTTTGGATACGAATTAACTACCATCACGAGTCTATGTTAGAGGTTAAATTGTTTCTACTAATGATCGGAAAACTACTCTTTGTTGATAATTGTTATGCTTTTCTTGATGAATATTTTGCGTTGTTACTGTGAAACCCTAAGTCGATGTTTAGATGGGAATGATAGTTTGTTCGAGGACGAACAAATCTTTAAGTGTGGGATGTTGATGATAGGCGAATTTACACGCCTATAGTGCTATATTTTACCCATATTTTAGCCAAGTTTTGAGGACAAAATATATAATTCATGCACTTTTAGTCCTTTTTCCTGTAAGTGAGCTAACAAACGTGATTAGCAAGTTTTCAGGTATAAATGATGCAGAATTCAGCATTTTATGGATAACTTGACGCCAAAGAAAGCTTCACAAAAGGAGAAAAGCAAAACTTGGACGCCAAGGACCAAAAGTGGCGCATGGAAAATCTGTCCCGGGCAAAAACAGCAATTCTGAAGACTTTGGGGACTAGCAGTAACTTATTAGGATTAGGATAATGATACATTAACCAAGTAGGATTGGGTTAAGTAATTCATTAGCTTAGTAGGAATAGGATATGGGTATTATAAATACCCTATTCTGCTAGAGATTTTGAGGCATTCTTCCATTAGTTACAATTCATTCTATTCTCATTCTACTTCTTATTCCACAACTTACAACTCGGATTCTAATTCTTCCATTAATTCTACTTTTTATTCTTCTTCTATTCATCTAATCAATTCTTATTTTTTCACAACAAGAGAAACGTTACTTTGCAAGGGAGTTCATGCCTAACGCCTACCACACTTTACTACACGAGATCTTTATTGTGGTACAATAACAATATCGATTGTGATTTCCTTCGCACTCATGGGTAACTAAACTTCTCTGTTGGGGTTATGGAAGCCATATGAGATACTATCTATTGCTATGAGTTTGTGAATTCGTGACACGTAAGCTGCTTATATCGTTATTCTCTTCATCTTAATCTAAATTCTTTGTGGTTGCAAACGCATAGAATACGCCAGTATAGCATTAACTTGTTCGAAAGAAAAGTTATATGTCTGGAAAAGAGATAATGTCAAGGTAATAGGGTCCCATCCCCTATTAAAAAGTTAGTGTCGTAACTGGATTAACCTCTTGGAGAATTTGTACCATTAGATACGCTGTAAGCTCGAAAGAGTTACAGTGAAATAGTCCTTGTTTAGGTCGAAAGACGCTTGGATTTACCATCGAATACAATTCTCTATAAGCACATGTATGTCTGAATTCCGCATAACTAATAGCCAATAGAGACGTACAACTCATAAGCTGGACATAACCCCAACCTCTCAATTCTCATTGTTTTACATCTTACCAAACATTCTTACTTTTTACTTTGCTATTTTCCATTTTTACCTTATTACTTTGGTTACATTACTTGCACGACAAAACTCCCCCCTTTTACGAGACTTGCACTAAAAGTCTAGTAATCTTTGCTTACTTGTTGACCAGGCTATTCCCTATGGGATCGATACCCAACCCAGTTGGGTTATATATTTGACAACGACCGCTTTACACTCCTACGAGAGCTGTAGATTGAGCGTTATCAAAAATTGGCGCCGTTGCCGGGGAATACGAGTGTCAATTAAGTTTGTGATAATTACTAGACCCTTTGGTCAAAGATTCTTGTACTTTTACTTTTAGTTTTTGTTTTTGTTCTCTGCAGGTTTTTATTCAGTGCATGCCCCATACTCGAAGTTCTGGTCAACCGTTATTACCTGTCAATCCTGAACCACAATGCATTGGCAGAATGGAGGCACAACACGAAATTGAAAAGATGGCTGCTCAACAAGAACAGGCGAGACTAGCTGCTCTAGCAGCCGCTCAAGTGTATCAACAGAATATTGATAACCCTGGGCGAGCGACAAATCCTGACGATGAGGACCTAGGTGATGATGAGTTACTAAACCCAAGGCGTGATGCTGAGATAGCAACACTTGCTAACAGAAGAGATCGTCAAGCAAGGTTTAGGCATGAACGCCGACCTATACAACCAGCTTTCGACGATGATGATGATGATCTTGATGGATCCGGAGCCACAGGAGCCATTATTCCTCCACCATTGGCACCTGGAGCCAAGTTCAACATCACAAGCACCATGATTCAGTTATTGCAACTCAAGGGATTATTTGGTGGACTAGCAGGCGATGATCCGAATATGCATCTCAGAATGCAATTCGATTATGCCTATTTCCATTGTGTCTGTCTGGGGAGGCAACTCTATGGTTGAATGGGCTGACTCCTGATTCTATTACAAATTGGAGGCAATTGAAAGACGCTTTCCTATAAAGATTCTTTCCGCCATCCAAAAAAGCACAATTGAGAGATGAAATCAGCAACTTTCGGCAGCTTCCAACCGAACTCTTCATGAAACATGGGAGAGGTTCAAGACGAAGCTAATGCGTTGCCCAAACCACCATATGACCAATGTTCACCTAATGGAGATACTATACAGATCCTTGAATTCAATAACTAAACCAGTGGTGGATAATGCGGATAGAGGATCTTTTATGGACCTCACCTTTGGTCAGGCAAGCAATATGCTAGACGGATGACGAATCAAAGTAGAGCTTGGCATACCAGGGATTCTGAGGTAGCAAGCCCTACTATATCTATTGGCATGACTGCTGAACAAAGGAGAAGAGAAGAAGAACGTGATCAAGATATGGCGCACATGAAAACACAAGTGGATCTTCTTACAAAGCATCTATTATCAGGGAAGACTGAAAAAGTCAAAGCTGTTGCGTTAAAAGGAAGAGACGAATCTGATTCAGAAGAAGAAGCCAACTACTTGAACAATCAGGGGGGTTTCCGAGGTAATACCCAAGGAAACCAAGGTCGGAACTACTATGATAAACCTGGAAACAAGGACCAAGGTAGTTGGAAGAACAAGAATGAAAAGAGTGGTTTATACGTTCCCCAAGGAAGACGTGACACCACCACATCTGGTTCTGGAAATATGAAAGATATGATGGCTAAACTGTTGAAAGGAGTGGAAGCAACCAGCGCAGGAGTAACGGAGATAATAAATGATTTGTCCTCAATGAAGCAATTGGTTGACTCACATTCCACTTCAATCAAGCAAATAGAGCAGCAATTGAGCCAACTTTCAGCAGCACTCAATCAAAGAAAGGCTGGCACCTTACCTAGCGTCACTGTGCAAAATCCAAGGAATGACGGATCATGCATGGCTATTACTACCCGAAGTGGTAAGGTGCTAGAAACTTCATCCAAAGGCAAGCAAGTGGTTGACGAGGCAGCAGATATTGATGATAAGGAAAAAGGAGAAGCTACCATAGAAACCACCCACGACGCCCATGACGTCACACCGAGTATGTTGCAACCTGAAAAGGCTGAAAAACGGAAGCAAGAGGAGAAGAAAGCCGTGGAGAAAATAATTCCTTATCCACCACTACCTTTTCCTCAAAGATTAAAGAAGATTGCAGATGATACAAAGTTCAGCAAATTCATGAATATGTTAAAGCAGCTGACCATTAATGTTCCGTTGGTAGAGGCACTAGAACAAATGTCTGCGTATGCGAAACAGCTTACTGTTGAGCCATTGTTTGCTGCGCTACTGAATGTTGAGCATAAGGATGACGAAGATTTTGAAGAAACTACATGTGCTCTAACAGAAATAGGGTCCTATTCTCGTACTCCTAAACAACCGGACCTTGATCTTAAGAATCAACTGTCACCAACAACCAAGACTTCCATTGAAGAGCCACCAATGCTAGAATCAAAAGAGCTCCCCGATTATCTAAGGTATGTGTTCTTGGAAAGTGGAAATATACTTCCGGTAAGTATGGAGGATGATTTAAGTGAACAGCACGTAGAGGCTCTCATCTCTGCTCTGAATAGATACAAGAGAGCCATGGGTTGGACTATTGATGATATAATTGGTATCCCTCCCGGGATAGACATGCACAAGGGTCATCTCGAAGAAGATTGCATGCCTACAAGTAAGCCTGATTGTCGTCTGAATCCATTCAGAAAATGATCCACCATCTATCTCGATGAAGTATAAGTAATCGAGATAGCTATGTCATGTCGCGACAATAAATCAAGCTCTTGGTGGGAGGCAACCCATCGTTTTTCATTTTTTTTCTTTCTTTCGTTCTACTAATTGTTTGCTTTTGATAAATAAAAATCCAAAAAGAAGAGTCGTGCCACGACCAAAACTAAGGCGCTTAATGGGAGGCAACCCATCGTTCTAATCATTTTTGTTGTCTTTGAGCAAGTGTAGGTACAAGAGGCATAAACGAGGAGATTGGTTTCAAATTTTGATTTGGACGTATTGCATGTTAAAGGTGGTAAGTTAGGAATGAAGAAGCAAAAGGCTATGGATTGGGCATTGCTTATGAAAATATAGGCAACGAACAAGGCTAGGCCTATGTAAAACTAGGCCACGAACAAGGCAAGGCATATACTATGGCATAAGCTCTCGGAATCTAGTGTGCCATAGCATAGGCGCCGCCCATGCCCAAGTATTCCATAGCATAGGCGACGCCTATGCCAATGCCTTTTGTCTCTGAATCTCATATGCCATGCAAAAGGCGCCACCTATGCCTAAGAATGCCATGGCATAGGCGCCGTCTATGCTCAACAATGCTTTGCAAAAGGCGCCGCCTATGCCTAGCATAGGCAAAGTAAAAGGCGCCGCCTATGGTCACTTCTTGTCTCCAAATCCGATTTTAAATGGGTCAAAACCCGACCCAAGCCTTTCCTATAGATAAGAGACTTAGTCTTAGACCAAAAACACATTGGAAACCTAGCATAAGCGCCGCCTATAGCCTCCAAATCCTCTCCAAAATTTTCCTTTTACTCTTTTACTTTGCAAGAACATCATCCAAGGTCATCAACCAAGTAAGTACTTCTTTGTTCTTCATTTATATTCCGTAAGTACTACACTACTACGCCTATTATGAATTGTTAAATCTTAAAGTAGTATTGATGATTTGAATGTGATTGAATTGTTGTGATACAACCAAGTGAGTGAACGTATACGTAAGGATGATCTTAACGTGTTCCCAACTTGTATTTGATTTTGATGCACTGTCATACTTTTGCGGAATTGATATGGTCATAAAAATTGCATAATCTTGTCACTTGAATACTTACATGTTGGAATGAATTGTTCATCGGGATTAGAATTACGGTTGACTACCAACATAGGAGGTTGTAATTATTACTAGATGCTATACCTTGATTCAATACCTATGTAGTAGTCTTGATATATCAAACATGAAAGTATTGCTAAGAATACAAGAAGTATGACTGCACTGATTTTATTGTTGGAATATAGCACCTAAAACGTATATCGATGAAGTCTGAGTAATCGACCACTTTTACTTCACTAGTCTGTACCAACAAACTAAGTGTGGGGTGGTACCACTACTGCTTGTTTATAGATTGTATCCACCGAGATGACGCTAACATGAACATTGTTTTAGTCTCAGGTACAATGGCACCCAAAGCAAGACAAGGCAAAGATAAGGCTACCACTTCCCAAAAAGGCAAGAATTTGTACAAATCCTCTTGGAGAATTTGTACCATTAGATATGCTGTAAGCTCGAAAGAGTTACAGTGAAATAGTCCTTGTTTAGGTCGAAAGACGCTTGGATTTACCATCGAATACAATTCTCTATAAGCACATGCATGTCTGAATTCCGCATAACTAATAGCCAATAGAGACGTACAACTCATAAGGTGGACATAACCCCAACCTCTCAATTCTCATTGTTTTACATCTTACCAAACATTCTTACTTTTTACTTTGCTATTTTCCATTTTTACCTTATTACTTTGGTTACATTACTTGCACGACAAAACTCCCCCCTTTTTACGAGACTTGCACTAAAAGTCTAGTAATCTTTGCTTACTTGTTGACCAGGCTATTCCCTGTGGGATCGATACCCAACCCAGTTGGGTTGTATATTTGACAATGACCGTTGTACACTCCTACGAGAGCTGTAGATTGAGCGTTATCAACCCTACGAATCAACAACCAAGATAAGTAAGTTAACGACTGGAGTTCAATACATATTATGATTGTTTAAAGTGCTTTAACCCTAGGTTTTTCTCCATTGATTGTCTCAAGTATTTTATTTTACACATTATTTACTTTATTTTTTAATTTACAATATTACAAACTCTTTCCTTGGTTACTTTTACACTAAATTAATCTAGATTGTGAACTAAAATTAAATCATTGTTAAATCAAGTCCCTGGGGGATCAATATTAGACTTTCTTAAAGGCCACTATATTAATTGGTAGACCACGTACACTTGCGTGTGCGCTTGGGCGCTGTCATAAAGATAATGCTAAATAGGCCTAAAGACCTCAAGGGGTATTTTTATCTTTGCTTTTAGTTATAATTTAGGGACAAAGTGCAATTTTAAGTATGGGATGGTGAATCTTCTAATTACTTAAGGTGAAATATTGCTATAGGATGTCCAATGTTAGTTTCTATTTTTTGACTAAATTTGAAAAAATTACAAAAATATTTTATCCGTATTTGTTTCTAGTTTTTGTTGGTGTCAGTTTGGTAGGGGCACACTTCACCCACCCCTTGATTTTTCTTTTCGGTTCTTTTTTGAGGGGTGCCCTTTGAACCTAGTATTCTTTTTTCATTTGTAGGAGAAAAAGTTTGTTGTTAGGAATAAGTGAGATGTGCTTACTAGTTGCTAGGTGTTATTGCTCTTGTGCGATGTTGGCTTAATTCTAAATTCATGTCATTACCTAGTTTAGAGTCTATAATGATACTACTTATTTTGAGCATATACCATGTGTGATCTAGGTCTGTTGCTGTATTTCTTATGGCATATTAATGTCTAAAACTTGACTGGTGTGTGTGTGTAACATAATATTATGTTATATATATATAATATAATATATATATATATATATAATATTTAGTAATTCACAATTAACATTTAACAGCAAATTCGCATACGCCGCAAACTGTTTATGGATTGTTTTAGTGACTCAAATATTTTAGGGACTATTTTGGTGACTTTGAACTGTTTTATGGACTATTTATGCAGAAATTATGTTGTTTCATGGACTATTTTTACGAGTTTTGTGTTGTTTTGTAGACTATTTATGCAAGGTTATATTATATGTAATTATTAATGACGTTATGTATTATGTTAAGCTTATGATTATTTCATTTCATTTCATCTATGTTGAGTTATTTATAATTATTTATATTTGGGAATGAAAAACAGGTTTGAAAAAAATAATTTTTCTAAAAAAATCCATCAATTTTAAATGTTCAGTTATGAAAAAGAAAGGCTAACTACTTTAAATTTCAAATCGAAATAAAAATTTGAAATAACCGAACCGAATTTGTAAAAAATGAACTAAACCGAATTTATTTCAGTTTGGTTATGGATGTCATTTTTGTCGATCCAAAAACCGATAAACCGAACCAATATTAAACAATCAGACCGAAGCAACCAAACACCCACCCCTACCTATGACTGATATCTATAACTGAGCACTGCATAATAAATTGTATAAATGCAGAATAAAAGGGATGAAAGGCCATAAGGTTTAAATATCTGATAAAACATAACATCTGAAAGTACGGTATATCAATACCAAAACTGAAATAAACTGTCTGAAACAGGCTAGTCTGAAAGCCTCTAAACTATTTGAAAATTATGGAATTGATGGGAATGTCCCCAACTAACTCCATCTACTAAAACAGAAATAATAAAATAATCATGTTATCCTCGAATGATGAGGACTCACTGCAAATCTACTGCTGCTGGCTGAATCTGAAGCTAAGTGCGATTGGGAACGTGAGCGTCCAAACCTATGGTATAAAACACCATAGTACAGAAGAAAAGTATGCGTCAGTACGTCTGAATGTTCTGGTATGTAAAGTGAGGTAGGTTGAATGTATGGGGTTTATATGCATGAACAATACTAACTGACTGAATAACATGAATCATGAGAATACATACATGAATACGTACTATAAATGCGATCTTGATAATACTGACTACTGAATCTGAATATTGATAACATGAGTTTCGTATAATTGATAAACTATTATCTGAGTGACTGTGTCTGACAGTCCTAACTCTAATGGAACTAGCTGAGTTCCATACTGAACTGAGTGACTATATCTGACAGTCCTGAATTTGAAGAACTATGTGATTTCTTTTACTGAGACTAAGACTGATACTGTGGGAAGTAGTCATCTAACTGATATGCCCTTTTTCTGTATAGAGTTGGAATCCAATCTGTAACCCCAATTAGAAGGGTGTTAATATCGCGCCACTAGTAAGGACAAGTTGTGAGTGACCCTCAACTGGCAGCGTCCCCAAAGGAGAATGGTGGGACCCTCATCTGGCAATGTTAATCCACCTCACCAACCCTCAATTATCAGTGTTGATGTCTCAACCTATGCTGGCTACATAGTTCTGGAATGCAAGGATTGCTTCTAAAGGTCATACCCTCTACTGTCAGTGTGTGCCCTCATTCTTAGGTTCGCTCGGTGCTGAATTCTACTCCCAACTGAATATACACTGAACTGATTATATTAAGATAACTGAACTGAGTTCACTGAATTCCGTGGACTGATGGAATATTACTAAATTCTGTTAACTGACTGAGTTTATGAGATTATTGAGTTGTCCTAAGTCATATAACTGACTGAATTCTACTGAGTTCTGAAACTAACTGAGAATACTACTAATCATGGTGTGACTGAGGTTATCTTGAAAACTGACACTAGCTCTAGGCACACAGCTCAATTGTCGGGTACAAGTACCCCCAGGACTCGATAGCATGAAACTGACAAGACATGACACTTCTTGAACACATGACCATAGTCAACAATTCATAATACAACCATTGGGGATTTCATGAAGAACTTGATATTCATAATCTTGTACATGTAGAGGAATGCATTCAAATATATCTCATGGTTTCACAATTCTAGTCTCATGAGCATTCCATCAAACAATTTCAATGCATAAAAATAGCATGGGAGTCATTTTTGAACATAAGGGTAAAGCATGAATTCATCATTTAGGCCCTAATGAGTCATAATGTTTAATTCTTGTTCTCTTGGGCATTTTATCAAACACCTTGCATGCATAACTTTAGGCTTAGGCATGAACATTAAATCAATACATCATGATTGCATAAATCAGCACAATTTAATAGATTTCAACCCATATGCTAGCATAAATTCATGAAAACACATTAAGGATTCTAACTTGGGAATCATACAACATCAACATGGTCATAATCAACCCACAACATAAATGTCATAATTTATGATCTTAAAATAGGATTATTGAGCTTCATGGATGAAAGAAATCCATGAATGGACACTTGACATACCTTAGTGGATGATTTCTTGAAGATTGATGGAGGAATCTCCTGGATTAGAACCTTTAATTGAAAATCCTAGACTTGTTCTTGAGGGAATTTGAGAGAAACAACTATATTTTGGTGGAAACCTAGCTGAATCTCGTGTTATAGGCTTATATAGGAGTGGGAAATTGACCTTTTTTTTCCTTAAAGATACCGACACTTAATGACTGAAAACTGAGCATCGATACAATTGGCGATGCGGTGCATCGATGGCATCGATGCGATACTCAACGCGTCACGCCATGATCGCGCCAAGCCTCAGCACTTTTACTTGCAATTCCTGCAAAAATGTTAACCAACAAGATAGGCAAAGAGGCTCGTCGAGATCGCGTTGGTCCACTGTTTTGGGACTCTAACCATGGTGTAAACGAGGTCTAAAAAATTCAAAACTTGTTCGGGAACACCTATTGACCTTCTTGATCATGAATCAACAAAAATATGGACCTTTAAAGAATGTTAAGGTTGCGAAATGAGATTGCCAACTTTCGAAGGCCAAAGAAATAAATTAAGTCTAGAAACTTTAACTAAAATTTTCTAAGTCTGGGACCCCTTGACAAGCTTAAAGGACTGAACTAAGCTTAGAAATTTTGCCGGATCTTACACATATATAACCAATAAATAGATGAAACAGTCCACTAAAGGAACCAACATATATAACATATAAATACATAAACTTGGTTCACTCAAAGGAACCACTATATATAATAAGTAAATATATAAATTCGGTTCACTCAAGGAACCAACCAACTTATATAATAAGTAATAGATAAATTCAATCCACTAAAAGATCTATTCCAAAAACAACCATGTTAAAATCATTAAATTTTACTCAAGAAACCTAATATAGCAAGTAACACATAAGCCCAATACACTCAAAGAACAAATATAACAAGTAAATATATAAGTTTGGTTCACAGAAGGAACCAATATAATAAGTTAAACAATAAGTCTGGTTCATGGAAAAATCAATATAACAATTAAAAATATAACCCTACTTTATTCAAGAAATCATCGCACTCACCATTACCTTATACATACATGCTAAAGGTCTTATAGTCACCTACTAGCTATGACCTGCAAAGGAAAAGATCTGGTCCCTGTATCGAATCCCAGATATCAAGTGTTTGTCAATCTTATATCAACCAATCCCGTGAAGATGTCCAGATATCGGTACATCCTATAATAATGAATATAAATCATGTGACGATGTCCAAATACCAGTACATCCTTTAGTAATAAATATAAATCCTGTGAAAATGTTCAAATATTAGTATATCCCATAATAATAACAAATATCACAACAATCACAATGTCACAACCTAATTTCATGAGTCATGATGGCAACTACTTCTGACCCACTAGTAGGTAATCCAAATCGTACCCCAAAATGACTAGTAATGAGATAGTTGGTGGAAAGTAAGACAAATACCAAAATCTATGTAAGTAAATTAGATTTCAACACATAAAATGTAAGAATGATAATACATTAGAAGATGAATAAGAAAAATAGTAGAAATATCCCACAACCTAGTAAGGTCGGTATAAGAGCCTCTACCAAAAGAATAAGAGTACAATAAGTATCGATTGCACAATAGTCTCAAATATAAAGACTATCCAAAATAGAAAAGGAGATAAAATTATCTCCGACTCTGAAAGCTCACCATATCTCCAAACTCACCCCAGCACTAGCATAGACATCAATGGCAATATCTAGCAATCAAATCTATATCAAAAAAGATGCAAAAGTGTAGTATGAGTACAAAAACAATGGGTACTTAGTAGACATCATTGACCGACTTAGCTAAATTATAATATAAGTACAATAAGATACGAGATAGAAAGTAAAGTTAGGGGAAAGGAAAAACCTGGAACAATGCTCCAAATATTGAAAGTATACAACTGTGTAAATAATATCAAGAAGAACATGAATAACTATATCCTAACTAGGCCCCATAATCCCAGCAGACGTAAGCAAGAATAAATAATGCAATCGATCCCCCATAAGCCCAATAGGTGCAATCAAGAAGAAAATTTTAATAGTACTATTCATAAGATACCGAAACATCAAAATCGTAATAGTGGATCCTCTCATACTATAAGCACCAGACTTAAATCGGTTCGATGACCAACATAAGTAATCCCTCAATGCCAAACTCAAACTGAAATAGTACCTCACATGCCAGACTTGAACCAAAAATAATATCATAAATATCGAACTCGAACCAGAAATAATATCATCCTAGATGTCAAACTCAAATAGGTCTAAATATCTTAATTGTCGAACTCAAATTGATTTTAATATCATAAATTTTGAACTCAAATCGACCTTAATATCATAATTTTTGAACCCAAAACAGTCTTAGAATCATAATTTTCAAACTCAAAAAGGTTTTAAAATAAACCTTGGACCTAGCTTAGTCAAAGTTGGAAAATGTCTAAATCTTTCTCAAGCTCAAAATTATAAATAGGAATATGGAAGAAGGGCTCCTAAGCCAACAGAGAGCTGCTAATTATTATTTAAACCTAAAAAGGGGATGAAAGGGACTTTCTAACCCCAATAGTCCATTCAAGCATAATTTCTTCCCCAAACTAGACTAAGTCACCAAAAGCTCGCTAAAGGGCGCTAAGCACACAAATACGGCACCCATAAGTAATAAAAATAGAGAAAAGCACACAAATTCGTAATAAAACATGGAACAAGGTACCATAACAAGAATAATACCCCCACCAAGTAATTCCCTACACTAGCGACCCAAACTGGCCCTAGCCTTCTGCCCTAATTCGCGTCCTCCAGACTTTCCTATCTAGGGTCATGTCCTCGGTGAGCTGTAACTGCTCCATGTACCGCCTAATCACCTCACCCCAGTACTTCTTTGGCCTACCCCTACCCCGCCTAAAACCATCCAACGCTAGCCTCTCGCACCTACGAACCGGGGCATCCATGCCCCTCCTCATCACGTGTCCGAACCATGTCAATCGGACCTCCCGCATCTTATACTCCACTGGGGTCACACTAACCTTCTCCCTAATAATCTCATTCCGAACTCTATCCCCTCTAGTTAGCCCACACATCCAATGCAACATCCGCATTTCTGCCACCTTCATTTTTTGGATGTGGGAGTTCTTAACTGGCCAACACTCCGCTCCATACAACATGGCCGGACGGACTACCGCCCTGTAGAATTTGCCTTTAAGCTTGGGCGGCACCTTCTTATCACACAACACCCCCGTTGCGAGCTTCCACTTCATCCATCCCACCCCAATACGGTGCGAGACATCCTCGTCAATCTCGCCGTTACCCTGGATCACAGACCCGAGATACTTGAAACTATCCCTATTACATACCTCCTGTGATTCCAACTTCACTACCACCTTATTCTCTAGCCTCACGTCATTAAACTTGCATTCCAAATACTTTGTCTTACTTCTGCTCAACCTGAACCCTTTAGACTCAAGCGTTTGTCTCCACACCTCTAATTTATCATTCACACCCCCTCGCGTCTCATCAATCAAAACTACATCATCTGCAAAAAGCATACACCAAGGCACCTCCCCTTGAATATGCCACGTCAACGCATCCATCACCAAAGCAAACAAAAAGGGACTAAGAGTAGATCCCTGATGCAATCCTATCAAGACAGTGAAATGCTCTGAGTCTCCTCCCGCTGTCCTCACCTGAGTTTTCGCTCCATCATACATGTCCTTAATTGCTTTGATATACGCCAGCAGGACTCCACTCACCTCCAAGAATCTCCAAGGCACCTCCCGAGGGACTTTGTCGTATGCCTTCTCCAGGTCGATAAACACCATGTGCAGGTCCTTCTTCCTTTCCCTATACTGTTCCACCAGCCTCTGTACCAGGTGAATTGCCTCCGTCATCGAGCGGCCAGGCATAAATCCAAACTGGTTTTTTGAAATAGACACTATCCATCTCAGCCTCACCTCGACCACTCTCTCCCAAATCTTCATAGAGTGACTCAATAACTTAATCCCCCTATAGTTATTGCAACTCTGGATGTCACCCTTATTCTTATAGAGAGGGATCATGGTACTCCACCTCCAAGCCTCGAGCATTTTTGTTGTCTTGAAGATTTCGTTAAACAATCCAGTCAACCACCTTACACCAGCCTCTCCAACGAACTTCCAAAACTCCACCGGTATCTCATCCGGCCCCATCGCCCTACCCCTTCGCATCCTTCAAACAGCCTCTCTAACCTCTTTTACCTTAAAACATCTATAATAATTAAAATCCCGACATCCCTCTGAGTGCTCCAGAAGAGACATACAATATACCAAAAATAAAAATATATTTAGCTGATGAAGATTAGTACCCTACATGATGTCAAAAATTCCTTCTTTGTGACCTTGTAAGTGGTCTATTGGCTGATGAACTGGGTCATATTTTAGAGAAAGGACCTTTCTGCTGAAAACTTCTTGGAGATAGACCTTCTTTTACTGCAACCTATTGGTTTTCTTTGTTCTCTTTCCTGTTACCTGAAGGACCTAAGGCTTTTATAAGTTCTTGACATACCACTTCCTCTTCTTCTTCTTCTTCAATTGATTGGTTGTCATAATCTACTTCATCTTCCGAGTGAATGACCTTATATTGATCTTTCTCAAGAGGTGAAGTATCCTTATTCTCTGTACACAAATCCTTTGAACTGGCAGGCTTTATATCTTTCCTTGGAAGGGGGGGAACTTGTCATCTAGTTATTCAGCAACAAGATCAAACCTTTTTTGACCTTTGTGCTGCTTATCTATCTTTCTAGCCTAGTCATTCCTTTTTATCTCCTTCTTCTCTATTTTATTTTGCTTCCTTGCCATAAACTCATTTTTTTCTACTTAAATAGTCAGTAGAAGCACTGACCAAATCAGCAAGTGCAACTGAATCCTTCTCAGTCTCACAATCTATGGGATCACTACCGACAACCACATCATCAAGAAATTGGTGTTTGTCCCCTATATTTCTTTCCTGCAAATCTGAAAAAAAAAAACCATAACCCTTTCTACACCATCTTCATAGTCATCATTAATACACACAGATGAAACAGGAGAGTTGGGATAAGATTGTAACACCTCTTTTTCACCAAAAACACCACCATTATCTACACCAGCAGAATTACAGGGAACAAAAGAATTTAAATCCATACCTGAGGTGGTTTGAGGATTAAGCATATCAAATTGATTCTTAGAGAATTTTTAAGTATCTTGTGTAGCTCTTGGTTTGTACATTTTTTCCTGGTTTTCCTGTTGCATTTGTTGTTGAACATTGGTCTTATTTTTTCTTCTTTTTTGCTTTTTCCATTGTTCTTGATCTTGTTTCAAGTTGGTGGTACCTTCCTGTAACTTGTCTAATCTTTTTCTTATGCCCTGGTCATGATTTGAAGCTTCCTTGGTAGTTTTGTGACTAGTATTCGGAATTTTGTCTTGTTGTGGAGGGATTTTTTCCTCCATTACATGTTGATTTTGGGTGTTTTCCATCTGTTTTTATTGCTGATTTTCACTCTTTTCAGCAATATCTTTTTGTTCTTTTCTCCTCTTAAGCTCATCATCTCATCTCTTGATAGTGTAAGTTGAGTTGTTGTGGCCCTGATGCTTTAAATAGTTGCAAAATTCTGGTACTTCCTCATACTGCACTTGCTGCCACTTGCCCTCACCCTTTTCATCCTCCTCGAAACCCAACCACACATGTTGTGGTCTAGACTTAGTCAAATAAATTTGGATCTTTACTTTGGCCATACTCCCTCTTGTCTTTTTATAAGTAGCTAAGTCCAAAAACAAAGCTTTAGCTATTGGAGACAACAAGGGAGTTATTAGTTCCATGCAGTAACAGTGCCAAGGTAACTCTGGCAAGATTGCCCAGACTGGAACCAAGGGAGTTTCTTCATCAGGTTTAAATGTTGGAGTCCAAATTTGGAACCTCATAAGCTATCCCCCTATATACATCTTTCCTTTGGTCCAAACAGTTGTATGATCATACTCATTAACAAAGTCAATGTATAAGTACTTTGAGTTAAAATGAGTAAGCTTCACATTACCCCTAAGCTCTGTTTGCAACAAAAACTCTTTCCTTATTACCTCCATTTTTGTCATGGTATTTGTAAATTTACCAATGAGTGTAAATTTACACTTTTCAGCTAGCTTCACCAGAAAGTTGTTCCTTTTAAATACTACAGCTGGAAATCCTTGTTTTGAGGTAATTTTGGGTGGGTTAATGTCAATAGGGACTGATTTCAATGCTTTTTGAGCTCTCATTTTGGTAATCATTGAATGAGCAACAGTTGGTTTTGGAGATGGAGGTATTTTAGGATTTTTTAGCTAAGCAGGAGTCGGGTTGGGGTTTTCTTGCGGTGGTTTTGGGTCATTTTCTGTTGGTTCATTTGGTTCATGTGGAGTAGAGTTTGGACAAGATGCAGGGATTTTTTTGGGATTCAATGATATAAGAGATTTTCATTGGTTTGGAGTTTAGGATATAGGGTTTATTTTTGGAAGAATTATTGTCTTGTGAGTATTTTGGATGATTAGTTTTGGGGTTAGTTGCAGGTTTTTTGGACAGGTTACAGGGTAGGATATCAGCAGTAGAATTCTTAAGAACAACCTCACCTTGCACCCCACCATTACCATTAGAGACCACACCTTGCAACACACCATTTAGGGACTACTTTTTTGGATCATGAACACATTTTTGGGACTGTTTTGGGGTTTGGATAGTAGCAGCAGCAGACAACACATCATTACCAACCTGAACACCAACACTATGCATAACACCATGTGCATTCCCATCAACACCAATCATTGCAGAAACATCTTCCACAAGTTGTTTAGAAGAAGAAAATTTACCTGAATTATCTTCAATTGATTGCACATAATCATCATCCTCATCGACCATATTTAATTCATCGGAATGCAAATTAGATGACAATGAAGGAGAATTAGTTGAATCAATCTTTGGGAAATCAGAAATTGTATCATTTTACATAAATTCCCCTGACCAATTTCGGGTATCAGCCACTGGAGCTCCACCATCGAAAAATTGGGATTTTGAAACCCTAATTTCCAAATTAAAATGATTTTGAGCTGAATCAGATGGGGATTTTAAAAAAATTAGAGTTGCTGACCTTATTTTACTTCAAATTTTGTTGGAAATTTTGAATCTCGTACTCCGGCGCGTTGGAACCGCCGTCGTCAGAAAAATTACCACAATTGGCGCATTTTACGAGTTGAAATTGGTGGTGATTGGCTCAGTGATTTTTGGATCTTATTAATGGGTTTTTCTCGGTATGGTGAGGCCCACCTGATGGTGTGTCTCTTTTCCCGTTATCCGATGAGTCACGACGGCGCCGCCTTCGCCAAAATTTGCCATAGTTGGCGTTGCCTTCAAACTTAAATTGGGGTCAATTGGTACACTAGAATTTAGGGGTTTGGGGAGGGATATGCTCACGGAGGGTTGGCGCATCTCATGGGATTGGTCCATTACTACCAAGGTCGCCAGAGCTCCGGCACCGGCTTTAAACAGTGCCGAAACTATATTTTTCTCCTCCAATTGGACTGTAAGTTTTTAGGGGAGGCAGAACTAAATATCCTCCAAATTTTTTGGACAACTAGGAGGAAGTTGAGAATTAACACCATTACCTCTCTCTATTAAATCAGCTTCCTCTTCCTCCAATATTTGTTGCATGTCATTCCAGCGTTCGTCCGTCAAACCCACAATTACCTCTCTAAGTTTTTTTATTTTTTGGGCAGATGTGAGCTGATTTCTGATAGAATCCATTTGTGAGTGGTGCACATCACTCGTGTGCACATTTTTTGACCGATCTGGTGGCCGACGCACCTCTACCGATGGCGGTGAAGCCATTCCGATGGAAACTTATGAAGAAAATTTTAGAAAAAAAGGAGAGAATTTTCTAGGGAGAGAGAGAGGGTAGGGGGTTTAGGGTTTCTAGGATAGCTATTTAACACAAGGAATGAGTAATTAGATCAATCCGCCTAATACGGCTCACTAATCGGATATTAATATGAATTTTACTAAATATATAGCTAAGTCATATATTCCCAACTCACGCCCAGAACAATATCATTCCAATGCCATAATTAAGCTTAATCTTAGAGGAGAGTAAGCCTAGCCTACTCGGACGCTCAAGAAAGTCAAATAAAGTTAGCTAAATTGGAGACTTTTTCTTCCGAGAAGCATCGGCTCGATGCCCCACTAAAAAAATAGTGATATACACATTACTATGAGAATAGTGATATCTACCTTACATTTTAATTCTTTGGGTTTAAAATTGAGACAAAATCTCATATGGTGCTCGCTTACGAAATCACAATCTCGAAATAATCAACACGTCTTTCTATGCACAAGGATCATATAACCTCAAGAAAGGATAAATTTCAATCTCAAATGACACCAAAATCAATCCACCAAAAACTAAGGATTTATGTCTAAATCAAGAATTAGACAAAAACTTACATGGATTACGATAAGCAATCGACTTTCTCAAGCTCACCAACACCACACGATTACCAAGGTCCAATCTCTCAATTTTCTTCTTACTCTAATGTTTAATGCTCTTTGGACTTGGATAAAATGGGAGAAAATGGGTGAGGGATGAATTAAATTCCCCTGTGATTACCCCTTAAGCGAGCATTGCTAAAATGGCATATTGTTGCTTAAGCGACACTTGCAACGGGCAGACCTTCGCTTTAGCAGACAACACGTTGCTCAAGAAAAATCTGCTAAAGTGGTCAGAACTCTACTAAAGCGATAGGGAAGGAACCATCCTTGGTTGCTAAAGGGACCCCTTTTCCTCTAAAGTGACCACCGCTTAAGCGGTTGCACCAGCTGAAACTTGATTTTTGACAAGTTTCCATCGACCCCTTGGGATTCTGACCGTAAAAGCAAACAAACAATGCTACCCCATCAAATTTGACATTTTAAACTCAATGGTGCCATTAAAATTTCCTGTCGGAGTCATGTCGATCAAATGTGGTCCTCACATCCAAGGGCCACCTTTAACAAAATCCACCTAATAGCTCGAAATGAGTCTGAAAGACTCGGAACCTAAACCAAAGGTCTCCTTATCCTAAAATCGACATTCTAGAGCTAATAGAACTATCAACGCTGGTATACAAGGTTGTTAACCTAAAGTTAACCTCTGATAGACAATCCTTACCAATGAAGACTCCAAAATAAGGAATTGAATCTAAAAACCAAATATACTACTAGGTAGCTGACCTGTCAGCTCCAACAATTTATTAATTACTTGAGGTAGTATTAGGAAAGCTTTATATAGTGAAAAAAGGTGTAGATATGCAGAAAATAACATGGAGGGTCATTACACACAACTACAATGATAATAGGAATAACACTTGTAAAAACCAGCAAGCTTTCATATAAGTTCATTGTAATCAATTAACACTTAGGATATCAAATAGTCATTTACTTTCCTTAAACATGCATTATAATAAGCAATACGAAGGAACAATTAACATGAACACATAAAACACGTTGAGTTTTAACTACCTTAAACCATCCCTACTGGTTCAAGTGTGATCATCAAGTCAGTTTATAAATATCACCACTTGTAACACTATAAAGTCTTTATCCAAAAATACAATGATTTCATAATTTAACAATATTTATGACCAATCATTCAATCGAATTCAGTCATTCATATCCAATTCACCTTAATTCGATTCTCAATATCCATGAAATTATGACAAGGCTTTAGCGTAAACTTATTTATCTCCCAATGTCTCAACTAGGACTACCATCCACAAACTTTAATTAAACTTTTCTAACCTATTCACTATCATTCCTGTTTTATTATTATCAGTTTACATCAACACCTTTCAACTTTGAAAAACACTATAATTACTAGTCATTCATTTTCATAATCTATAGTCCCATAACAGGACACCAACATACAAATAATCTCACGCATTATCACAATTAAAACATAATCCTCAATTCATCAAAGTTTGCCCAAAATAGTAATTAAACCATTTTAAATTCCATTCATATTCATATAATGATTATTACAAACCATTCATCGTACCCGCAGGTGTAAGCATGAAATTTTTCATCAAACTACGTTATGGCCTTGAAATTTAACCAAGATGTACTACATATTAAACCTATCCTACCTAGGTGTCAAGCGGCTGCAATAAATAAGTTATACCACAAATGATCTTCCTTCTTCTTCATGTAACCAAAGGCTAAATCATTTAATATACAACAAGCATAAGAGTAATTAATCTATTACTCTTCAAATAAATACTTTAGGAATTCAAACCAACTAATTTTATCCTCATGGTGTATAACAATACTCAAGGATCAATTAACCACTAACTAGCTCTATCATGCTTAACCCATCTTCATAAATAGAGTTTTATATCTAAAGGTTTCATCTTTATAGAATTTAAGGTCCCCAACCATCAAAATTCATGTTTTGAACCACAATTTCAAACTCGGAGGAGTTCATTTACAATCTAAAATTAATTCTAGGTGAAAATACTCATAGCCATAGATTTTTCCCTCAATTTCATGAACCTATGGTTCTAACCATAAGAAATTCACCATAATCCCCCATTATGATGATTCTAAAAAAAGAAGAAAAAGTAATTCATATTAAAAGGGAGTAAGAATCTTACCCCAATAAAGAATTTCTACTCCAACCATGAACAAATTACCTCTCTAGGGCGTAAGAATGAAATTTTAGATTTTATGGACTGAAACCCATCAAAATAAGATTATAAACTGCTATTGCCTCACTATAGCGGAAAAATTCCCACTGTATCAGCCCCACTATAGCATCCTAAATCCTCTACCGCAGCCTCATCTTTTCATCATAGACAATCTTCAGTAAACAGTCATAAGCTTTTACTCATGAAGCGGATTAACAAACTGTCGGTTGCATTGGAAAAAAGACTTAGAGATCTTTAATTTATTGCTACTGGAGCCCATAAATCTTGATATTCTAGAAAGTATGCTCATTAGAATTTGACTCTAGTTTAAAATTGGCTCAAAACTAAATTTATAAGTACACTTACATCTTAACTTTGTGCTAAAGGCATCGTATGACCTTAATTCATATCTAATCCACTCATATACCAAGGAATTGATCCTAACACCCATGATGAAAAATATTTATATACCTTTACTGCAGATATTTTTAGTAACAATAGAACACACCATTACAATTCGTGTCTAATTAGGTATAGTTTATCCCAAACACAATCTATCAGAAGTGTGATTCACATGAATATGGAATAGACTGCCTCACTAATTTACTTTCCTCCCTCTATCATTTCTCTCCTTCTTTGTATCTTTGTTTCACAATGTATAATTTCATGTATATTTGTACCTAGTATCAATTTTTACAAATATAACCATTAGAATATGAAAGCATGTATCCATAGATACATACTTAAAAATAAAAGATATATGATCCAAGTTTGAATATCATAAGAATTCAAATTGATAAATTAGAAAAATAATTCAAAGTAGCAACATATGACATTAGATTTATGTTTATATTTATTTCGATGGTTGGGAAATCAGGTAAATTTGTGACTTCTTTTGGTGGAGTTTCAGAATTGGAGTAATAAAATAGGTTAGCCTAATGGATTCGTGGGGTTTTGAAATTTATCTAATTAACTGATATAATAAACATGTCATTTTAGGTTCAGTAGGAATAGAGAAAAAGGGAAGAAAGATGCAAAGAGAAAGAGGGAGAAGAGAGGAACCAGAGAAAAAGATAGAAGAGAGGTGCTACTCATTAGGATGTAGGTGTGATTGTGTAATTTTTTCAAAGTAGGGTGAGGTTTAGTAGCTAGGCTATGGATGTTTATTTAAGGGAAAAATTCAGAAATAGCATACTTAGCCTCTTAATTATAAAATTCATAGCAACACTTTCATAATTACATAATATAACAACTTGTATTTTGTATTTTTGCAAACTATTGCTATAAAAATATAAATACAACTGATTTTTACTGCCCATAATTAACTGATTTAAATATGATAACATTACCTTAAATTAACTATTCATATTATATTCTCATTAAAAGCTCATAAATTACGCATTTTCAGTTATTTTCTAACAACATTATTCAAATTCAAAAATCAGTTTCAGAAACGTGTTCCTGAAAAAAATGCAAAATCAAAATTATACCCATCTTCAATTTCAATCAATTCAAAATATATTTTTTTTATTGTTCAATTTCTTCTGATTAGTAAAATTTAACGATTAGTTTGAACAATCAGTTTGTTTGAATTCAACGATCGACATTACCTTCTTCTAGTTAATTTTTTCCGAATTGAACTATCGAATCTAAATTCATCCATAACTGTTGTTGAAGGTATTAAACCGTATTTTTTTAGTTACAATTTTTTCGAACCGTTTTAGTTGTTTTTTTTTATTTTTCTATTGATCTATTTGTGCTACTTCGTTTAAATTTTTTAAATTTGTCGTAAATTTATTTATGAATATTTTCTTACCAAATTTTGAGTTAAAGTTAATGCAATAGTAATTTGAACTGGTACAACAAAAAAGTGATCGAAACTAGTTTTTCAGGCTGATCGAAATTATATTTTTTGGAGTATTGCTTGTTGGAATTTGAGATTACACCTGTATATAGCAATCAAATTCAACGATCAGTTTGACAACTTTCTTCGAATTCAAAGATCAAGTTTAACTTCTTCTGAAAAAAATTTCCTAATTCAACTATCGATTGTAAATTCATCAGTAACTATTGGTGAAGGTATTAAATCATAATATTTTTTCGCATATCAATTTCATAAGGTGTAATGTAGTTGAAAAAATGAATTTGTTCTTATTTTTTTTCGATCCTTTATAGTTATTTTTGTTCGATATTTTTTTATTGATATTTTATGCTACTTCGTTCAAATTTTTACTTCATCGTAAATTTTTTTATGAATATTTTCTTAACAAATTACGATGAAAAGTTAATGCAATAGTAATTTGAACTGATAGAACACAAAACTGATCGAAATAAGTTTTCCAAGCATATCAAATTATATTTTGTGGAGTTTTGTTTGTCGAAATTTGAGAGTATATCTGTATATCTGAACAGTTTTTTATATTTGTTTTGCTTGTGTCGATTTTGTATGTCCTGGATTTGATTATATTTAACAATGAACAGATAATTTGTAATTGTACGTTTGCTTGGAAATTTTACTGTGTATGTATTTTTAGTTTAACAGATGTTGTGTAAATGTATTTTCGGTTATAGTTGTTGGTTTTGTAAGTATATTTTACGTTGATAACTATACAATTTTTTCTTTTTTTTGTTGTGAAAGTGTATGTTGTAACAATTGACAGATTACGAATATGTATGTTTGTGTATTTTAGGTTAAATCAGTTAGCAATAGGTAGTATACCAGTTCCTGTGAAGCACTCTGGAAGGTGGACGTATGATAATAACTATGAAGAGTACATCACTGATGCTATATTGATGAGCATGATAGCATCATTCAATGAACTGCACAATCTCTTGCATCTCACTTAAATGTAAATTTGAGCAGCAAACATATTCAAGTGGGATATCAAATCACTGAAAATGCACGGCAAATACAAATACATAATGATATGGATTTAAAAGTATTTATTGTGCAAAAAAATATATACAAGACATGAATTGTCTACCTTTGTACAAGACAAGTGAAATAGTACCGCCTCCGAAGTACAAACGACCTTCTGGAAGACCTGCAAAGAAGGATCGTGAAAAAATCTGAAAGGGATATATTTTGAAAAAATATCATCAACTCATGCAGTGTTTGTAGGTCTAAGGGTCACAATAGGCGTTCATGTAGGAAATAATATTGTAATACCCCACATTTTGGACTAGAATGAAAATTTGGTGTGTTAATCAATTATGTAGTGTGGGAATCAATTTTAGCATGAATTTAGATCATAGAGGTTCCCTCACTCAAGTACAAGTTGAAAGCTTTCTTATCGTTCAAGTTTTAGTGAGCCTCAAAACTTGGGTCAACTTAAATCGATCATAACTCTTTGTATATATTGAATTAGAGGTCCTACTATATATCAAATGAAATCTCTTTGAATTATCTTTCCAATGATACCAATTTTGCCCAAATTCGATACCCGAACAAGAAGTTATGACTTTGCAAAGTGGAGTACGTCACCTAACATAAGGTGTGCGATGCACAACATAAAGTATGCCATAAGGTGTACGATGCACAACCTAATATATGCGATAATGTCACACCTCAAATCCTATTGGGGCGGACTGGCACCCGTAACCGAGGAGGTCCGGGAGAACCATATCATAACCTTATACTTCCCATGCATACCTCTATGACAACCCAAAATTCGGACAGCATCATGTCGCATATAAAAGAAAATAATCACCTGTATAAGCTCGAGCACACATATATATGTATATACAATACTTGGCCGTTGGATCCATCACGTTTATTAACAAAACACCACCTTGACTGTACATTAGGTATACAAAGCCTCTAGATAATACACAGAGTTTAACTAAGGTCGGGACACACCCCGCCATATAAATAACTTCTATACAATACCAAAAGTTACTAGATATGACACGGAAAGCCCCAAAGAAAACTGGAGCTCACCAAAAGCAGCTGGGTATCCTGGCTCCTACTTGTGCAGTGTATGAGCTGAGGTACCTGTGCCTGCAGCATGAAATGTAGGTCCCCCGTGGGGGACGTCAGTACAAAATATGTACTGAGTATGTAAAGCTGTAGATAATCACATATTATATAGGATCTCAATAGAAATCAGAAACAAGTGAATAAATCGTAATAGGAGTGGACCACACTTACTAGAACTTGTGACAACCTGTACATTGTATTTATTCAATCACTTTACCTTCGTTCTTATCATCTTTGTAATCATTACTGTACTGTACTGTACTGTGACCATTAGGCTGCCTCCAGTACATATCAACTGGGATCGACCCATGCTAGGCTTATGCCCCTGGGATACCACCCATAAACACATAACTAGGGATCGACCCATGATAGGCTTATGCCCCTGGGATACCACCCGATAAGAGAGAACTTCCATCACTTAGTTCAATTAATCTTTGAGATTGTTATTTCGGTCGTCACCACATTTTTGATACTTTGAAACAATGATACATCAATAAGAGACATATAAATATACCATCAACGCAATAACAATGAAGTAAGAACTCATTGGCACATCAATAAAGTGTTTTGGAGTCACCAATGCCATAACAATGAAGTAGGAACTTATTGGTATATCAATGAAACATTTTGGAGTCATTAATAGCACATGGATCTTGTTTGAGTAACCGGATACCTTCTGGCATTCATTAGTGCAATAAACATGTAAGATTTGGAAAACAAGTACGTGTTGGAATGTCTTGACATCTTGTAGGGTGGAAATAACTTCATTGGTAACGTAGGACATCATACAAAATCATTATGGATCACATGTTATTGAATAACTTTAGAAACTTTCTTAATAGAACAATTGTTCACTTTCATGCCAAAGATATGGTATAGAGTATGCTTTACATACCTGATTGTCAACCTTCAATACTAGTCCCAAATGGACTTCTCGTCTTTTCGGATTACTTATCTACAATGAACATATATAGCAATCTAGTATTAGCGACCAAACGTCACAAGTCAATTATTTGAATTCACCAAACTAGTGGTTAAGTAGCAAGCCTTAATTACACCATAAAGGGTGTCACTTTAACCTTATTATACTCCAATTACATTCACATGCCATGCATATTCATACAATATCCTCCAATATCAAGTTAGGATTCATTTATCCTTCCAACCAATCCATTAAACCAAATTGAGTCATAGACATAAATAATCATCAATTCAATAGTATATCACCATATCCACCTTCCATAACTCAATTACCATATCCACCTTCCATAACCCAATTAACATATCCACCTTCCACAATTCAATACAACCAAACCATGCAAAATAGTCCATAACCATATTTCCATCACCTTTCAATAACAACCAATACATATAATCCTCTATCACACATATACATATGGAAGAGAACAAAGGCAAACAATATTCATACCTTAGAATTCACCTCTTGATTATGCAATCCTATTTGCACAAATAATAGGTGTCTTTCGAAGATCTCGAGATGACAAATGCAGTTATTGGATTACTTTGGAATTTCTACGATTGAATCAAAAGTAATTTTGAGGTCAAATTTGGCTAGGGTTTGCTCTTGCTCAACGATTGATGATGAAAATGAGTTTTTGAACTCATATACATGTATATATGCACATATTCCCGTCCATAATATCATAGGGAATGACCAAAGTGCCTTTAAAATTTAAATAATGTCAAATCTGTCCTTTGGTGGACTGTTTTGATAAGCTAAAGTAGATCGTCCATAACTCTTTGCTCCGATATCGGATTTGGGTGAAATTGGTATCGTTGGAAATATAATTCAAAGGGCTTTCATTTCATATAAAGTAGGCCACCCAGTTTGTCCTGTACAATGAGTTATGATCGTTTGAAGTTGACCCTAAAAAACTATTTTGAGAGGCTGAAGTAAAACGAGTATACCTCCTTACTCAGATGTTGAATTTGGATGAAACCAATTGTATTGGAAAGAAGTCTCAAATATATTTCTTTTGATAGGTCGCAGCTCTCCCAGTTCATTATATTAAGGGAGTTATGATCGTTCAAATTTGACCCAAAAAAATGGCTGGCCTCAGTAGTTTGTGTGCAGGAAATTTTCCTGCACATTTACTATTCACAACATCCCGGCCACCGTTTTATAGTTTCGAACGTGCTCAATTATATCCGAAACCTATCCATTTTTGGAAATCTTTATATCGTTGGAAAGCTTATTCAATAACCTTCGTATGGAACCATCGACGGGCAAATTCTGGTATAAATAAAATAAAATAAAAATTAATTCCATATAAATAAGATCAATACACATACTTGAATACGCCAATACACGTACTTGAATACGGGGTGTTACAGATAAGGGGTGCGACGCATACCCTAATGTGTGCAATAAAGTGTGCGCCACACATGTTGTAGTCCAGGTGACTTAAACAGTCCGTTTTGGGGGTAAAATGGTCCTTTTTCCACCCTTATATAATGCCTAAACACGAAATTAAGCCCTTATTTCACCAAAACATATTCTTTCTCTTAAAATCCTCTCAAGAACACAAGCTAGGGTTTTCATAGAATATTCAAGTTTAAGCAATTCTCTCTATTAATCTTCATGTATTTAAGAAATAAGGTATGTGCAGTGTTCATCCACGGATCCCTTTCATCCATGGAGCTCAAGAACCATGTTTTAAATAATAAATTATGATCTTTATGTTGTTGTGTGATTATGTTCATGTTGATGGCTGTTAATTGTATTTCAAGATGGTATCTAAATGTGTTTCTATGAAGTATATGAGCATGTTAGTTGGAAACCCATGAATTTGGGTGGTTCAAGATTTCTAAATTTGTTAAGTACACCTATGCTCACGATTGTGCATGTAAGGTGTTTGATAAAATGCCTAGAATGATAGAAATCATGTATTATAACTTAGGGTTGAACTATATGATAAATTCATACTAGTCTATTATGTTCAAAGATCTCACTTGTCATTGTTGTGCAATATATTTGTTAATGGAATACACATGATGATTGAGGAATGGATTCATAGTATGTCTATATGCCTTCCATGCTATGAACAAGATCATGATTTTGAAGTATCATATGAGTTATCCCCAAATTATTACAATATGAACTAAATGTTACATGTTTGCCATTCCCTTATGCTTAAATTTTTTCCATGCTATCGTTATAAACAGTATATGTTGTCGAAATGCCCATGATATTAGAATATGAGATTCATGACTTGATTATAAGCATTCCTATTCATGTTAGATATTATGATAACCATGTACTTCATGAAATCCTTCACTCATGTATTATGGATTGTTATTGATAGTCAGGTACTAAAGAAAGTCAAGTTGTGTCAGTTTTCTTCCATCGAGTCCTGGGGGTACTTGTACCTAAAAAATGTAGTTGTGTGCCTAGAGCCATGTCATGTTATCACGATACTCTCAGTCTAGCCATGATCTATAGAATTCAGTCAGTCATGTGACTCAGGAAAACTCAGCAATCTCAGTAATCTCAGTGCTCAGTAACCTCAGCAACCTCAGTATTCATATTTAATCTTAGTAACTTCAGTACTATCAACCAGTCCTCAGAACTCAGTACATTCTATCAGTCATCGAAATCCAGTAAACTTAGTTTAGCTCTGGTAAACAATACCACTAGTATCAGTCCAATTAATCAGTATCAGTTAAGATAATCAGTTTAGTTCAGTTATTCAGTTCAGCTTAGTTATTCAGTTCAGTGTCCTTCAGATAGAGTAGAAGTTACCACTGAGTGAACCCAAGGATGGAAACTCACATGCCAGTTCAGGATGTGATTCTTAGTAGTCATCCTCGTGTTCCAGAATTACGTAGTCAGTGTAGGTTGAGACATCTTAACCTATCAGATTAGGGTTGATGAGGTGGCTTAAGCTATCAATTTAGGGTTCCCACCATTCTCATTTGAGTAACTACCAGATAAGGGTCACTTACAGCAGTCCTTATCAATGGTGCGGTATTGACACCCCTTTAGTTGGGGCAGAGACTGGACCCCAACTTAGCTATATGAATTATTGGGGCATGTCGGTTAGACAACTACTTCCCACAGTCTCAGTTTCAGTCCCAGTCTCAGTAAAAGAACTTAGATAGTTCTTCATATTTCTGGATTGTCAGATACAGTCAACTCAGAAATAGAATGGAACTCAGATAGTTCCTTCAAATTTATGGACTGTCAGATACAATCACTTAGCTATCAGTTATATCAGTTCTCAGAATTCATGTTATTAGTCACATGAGTTATCAGAATTCACGATATCAGTATTCAGCTTCAGGCCTGTCAGACACAGTCAACCAGACCAATTCTTCATCATCAGAACTATCACATACACTTATTCATGTATCAGTAACATAGTGCAAGTCCTTTTATATTTAGTAATACAGTATCAGTTCCTTACTTATTAGTGATTTACATACACTGTATTAAGTTTCAGGACTGTTAGACAGTCAGTCAGACCATTTCTTCATAATTTGAACTGTCAGAAATAGTCGTTATTCAGTATCTCAGTATCAGTGCACTCATGTTGTCATTGTTCAGACTCAGTAGTTAGTATCTCCATGAGTTCAGTTACAGTTACGTGTGCATGTATGTATTCTCACGTTCATATCAGTAAGTATTGTTTATGCATATAACCCTTTGCATTTAGCCTACCTCACTCGTATACTCAGTACATTCATACGTACTAATGTATTTGCGCTATGGTACTTTCTGTTATGTTATACCATAGGTTCAGAGGCACGAGCTCCAGATCAGCAGTAGCATTTCAGTGTTCAGAGTTTGTAGTGAGTCCTTCTCATTCGAGGACGATATGATTATTATTTCATTTACTATTTTAGTTCAGTTGCTAGATGGAGTTAGTTGAGGACATGTCCCATTAACTCCTTATTCAGACAGTTTAGAGGTTTTCCAAACTATAGTATGTTCAGACAGTTATTTCAAAATTTTTTGGTATTGTTATACCATATTTTCAGTTATGTATTAGTATTGAACCTTATGGCCTTTCAGTTCATGTTTTCGCATTTTTCAGTCTTTTATGCAGTATACAGGTACAAATATCAGTCATGGGTTAGGTTGTGGTCCTTCGGGGTCATGAGCACTGTGTAGCGTTCCGGTTCAGAAAATCGGAGCGTTACATGAACACATCTGTTAAATTTGTTTTGGGACATTTATCTTTATAAATGACTCTTAAAAATACTTAATTGTATTACTAAATTTGAAATACTTAACTGTATTACTAAATTTGAAAGACAAATACATATGCTTATATTGTGAAAATATATATGTTTTAATGTATTTGCTAAACTATATGTTATAACAACTCGGAGTAATCTATATATTGTATGAACAGGTAGTAAATTACATATACGAAGTAAATTATGTTTTTCATATTCTATGATAATACAGTAAAATAGTTATATAAATCTTCATATGTATTTCAAAATCAAATGGAGAAACAAAAAAATATATATGATGTTAATTGCATATATATTTTAAATTTTAATATGAAAACTGCATATGTATATTTCAACTACGCACATTGCCTATGTATTTTGAAGTGTAATCTGAACAGTGTTCCAAATCATACTGAACACTGCAAAAAAATATATACTATAAACTTATTGAAAACATATTCAACATATAAAAGTAAAATGAATAACTTTCATTCACTTCTCAATTAGTAACTTTGATTTACTACAAAACATAAGAAAATAAAGAATAAATAGTAAAATTGAGAAATTGATACGAATATCAATTTGCCAAAAAAATTTAGAAATTGATACGAATATGTATTTATATTATACGTCACAGTTAAGAACATATGATGTTAACTGGATATGTATTTTTAAGTTAAACCTGAATACTGCATATCTAAACACTGCATATGTAATTTTGAAGCTAAATCTCACTGTAACAAATAAAACTGAATACTGAAATAAAACACATACTACAAACCTATTGAAAACATATTCAACATAAAATATTAAAATTAATTAATTTCATTCACTTCAAAATTAATAAGGTTGATTCACTACAAAATATAAAAAAAGTTTCTACAATTAATATCAACATCCAGATAAATCTTGACAACTACACAATGTAATAAAATCATGAACAATCAGACTTCTAGAACTTCTATGACACTAGTTATCTTGCTTTTCCTAACCGGCCTCAATGGTGCTTCGTCATCACTTTGAGCTTTTGCTTCTTGTTTTCTCATGTCGTAGTCCCACAATAGTGAAGCATATCTTGTACGAAGTACATTGGGATTGAACTCAACCATAAAAATGCCTTGACCATAAGAAAGACACTCTGCGTAAGTAACCATATACAGACCACAGTCCCTACAAAAAACCATTGAATAATAGTTAAAATATATTTTGTACAAACTTACAAATTTATTATACGTATAGTTAAAATACTTGTGTGATGCAAATTTTGAAAAATTTCTTACAATGAATATTTCATGACGCGACACCTATACAAAGTTAAAGTACACCTTATTAAACTGTGAAAAACAACTAAACACAACCAACACATCAAAAAATACATATAACAATGCATTTATATATTGAATAGACCAAAAATACAAAATCATCACTAAAGAAAAATACATATGAAATTTGATATGAATGTATAAAAATACAAATACTACCCTATACCTTAAAATGTATATCGAACCATAACAAAAATACAAATGAACGTGCATATGCATCTGTATGCACTTTAAATTTCTATAACACAAACTGCAAAATGTATTTGTATTTTAATAAATAAATTATGTCCAAAAACATAAGTGTATTTGTATTTCAATAAATACAAATATGGTCAAAATCATAAAAAGTAATTGTATCATCAATCCAAACTAGTGAAAAAAAAATATTTTCCATGCATCCAACCTAGCAAACTCATATAATATACAAAATACAAATAAACATAGCAGGTTCACATAAAATACAATTAAATACATGTTAATCATAGCAGGTTCACATAAAATACAATTACATACATGTTAATAAAAAATGTTTGTTTAACTTATCATATTCACAAAATCAGCTTGCTGAAATCAATAAATACATATCAGCATAACATGAAATACATATTTACTGAAATACATGAAAAATACATATTACCCCCAAATTTGATAAAAGCTTTACAGAACTCCCTAAATACACAATAGTAAATAAAAATACATTTACAATGAAAAATACCTCTTCTTCTATTTCTTCTTCAAATTCACTAGCAGAAGAGTTCTCAACATCATCATCAACTTTGCTTTACTCTGCAATTCCTTTGACTTTCCTTTCTTCTCGTATTTTTTTATTTTTTGTTCTTTCGGAGAAGAAATTTTCTTCAACCACTTTTTTTTTTTCAAAATATCCGTCATCTTCACCGGATTGTTATGAAGCTTGGACCTAAGTTCCTTCATAACGGAGAAACTGAAGAAATGAAGAAACTGATGGATTACCTTAAAATCCATTAGAGCATAAAAATCTTAAAATCTTTGTTCAACCATTAGCGCATAAAATTGGAAAAACTAGAGAAATGGTGAAAAAACTTAAAATCAGAGTTGTTGATGGATTACAGTACAAAAAAATGGAGAACCTGATAACATGCAATAAGGGATTAATTAGTTACCTGAAATAGAGGAACACTATCCTTATCAAATCTTGTTAAAATCATGCGAAAGGAAAAAATTTAAAAGAAGAAAATCTTTCAATGGCACGAAAAAAGGGTAAAGAAAAAAAAATAAGGAAAGAGAAGGAGAAAAGCATGAAAAGGGGAAAGCTATACACGATAAAAGGTAAAGAAGGGGATCACTTTTAAAATAATGTTATTGTTGCTACACAATGTAATTTCATTAAACTATTGCTATTTTTTATAATTTAAGTCATAGGTATGGTACTCCATGTAGTTTTTCCTTTATTTAAATATGTATTTTATCCTAAATTTTAGTGCCCAACTTTATAGATTTTGACCCGAAAGGCACTTCAAATATAAATTATTAACAAGTTGTAGTTAAATCCTATGGGGTCGTTTGGTTTGAAAACAAGTTATACCGGGATTAGTTATGCTTGGATAAGTTATGATGGGATAAGTTATACTGGGATTAGTTATTCTGGAATTATTTTTTATTGAGTGTTTGGTTTGTTGTATTCAAAGTAATATGCATAGTATAATTTCTAAGAATAAATTGATTGATTACCAAAATACCCTCCATCTTATTTAACTTTATATATATATATATATATATATATATATATATATATATATATATATATATATATATATATATATATATATATTTCTTTTTAAGCTTTAAATATACATTCTTAAAATTTTTTATTATTTTTTAGAGAAATTAAAATATATAAATAAACATAACTTATATATTTTACAACCATTTTGAATGGTAAACTGTTCAAAATTTATTTATTTATGAATATATTATACATTAATTAAACAAAATTTATGTGTGTGTGAGAATATATTACGTTATATATTATGTTATATATAATTAAATAATATATAGTTAAACATAATTAAATATAATATATTATAATTAAATATATTAACATAATATACATATAATTAAACATAATTAACGTATATATATTCATAATATTATACGTTATATATTACGCAATATATTATATTCATAATTAATGAATATATTATACGTTAATTAAACATAATTTATGAATATATAATTTATATATATTTATGAATATATTAAACGTTATTCATAATATATTATATTGTTCATAATATATATTATACGTTCAAAACATAATTATTATACATTTTACCAGTTTAGTTAATTATTATTATATATATATATATATATATATATATATATATATATATATATAAATATATATAAATATATATATATATATATGTGTGTGTGTGTGTGTGAGAGAGAGAGAGAGAGAGAAATAAAAATAATAGAGTTTGAAGATATTTTTGTCCATTCACACATTTATCCCAAGGATAAATTATGGTGGGATTGTTATCCCACCAATTGAGTGGATAACTTATTCCGGGACTATTTATTAGTCCCGAGATAAGTTATCCCGAATATTGTCAACCTTAGTCCCGGGATAAGTTATTCCGAATATTGTCAACCAAACATGCAATAAAAAATTTTATTCCAAGATTATTTGCTTCAACAACTCAAACCACACGACCCCTAAAATTCTCCTTGCCCCTCTTTTTCAATCACCTCTCTCTATCTCTCATGCTTTTGCTTCTCTTTTCATCTTCTCATCTTTCCCTTCATTAGCGACCAACACCATATCTCCCGTTTTTCCTCTCTTCCACTATAGAGAACATCAACACCCTACCTTTTTTCTCCTCGTCCTTGTTTTGGCGATCTCCTCTTTCATTTGGATGCAAAAATGCCTATTTTATCTAAATAATTTCAAACCAAATTAAGGTGTTGTTGACACTTGCTTCGCTTTCTATTCACTTTAAAATATGGTATTGCATGATATTTATTTGGAAAAATTTTAAGACTAAATGACCTATGGAAAGAAATAATAATTACTGTCGGATAACATATTTTTTTTTTGGCTAAGTTTGACGGTTCTTCGGTACTCCTTTTATATATAGTATAACTAGTGTAAAATAACTTTTATAATATGTGTATAGTTAATGTGAACACACTATACACTGACTATACATAGATTATACATTTATTATATACATATTATATAAAACAAATGACCATGAAGCATGATAGTGGCTGCGATAGGCAGTGACAAAACATAAATAATGTATAGATATTATATTATACTGTATATAAAACATATATACTATTTACAACCATTCAGTTCTTGTACAATTTGTATACGGTATGTAGTATGAAGTGTATAGACAGAGAATAGTACACCCTAAAGCAACTTCAATATTGGTTGATGATGCACGTACATTTGTTTGGAGAAATAATTGAGTTATATTAGTTAGTTATTGTAATTTGTTTTATATGACAATGATTTGTATATCAAATTTTTATGGTTGTTCGATTGTTAATATGTAGGATGGCTACATATATAACTAAACCAAAAATAATTGACAAATCTATTTGTGACAATTTTACTGTATAGTTCGAATATTCTTCTTCTTAAGAAAAATAATCTGCTTGGTCCATTATTTATACACTTTATTCAATCTGGATTCCCTAATTATTTCAAATTATATGACTATAAAGGTGTGTATGCGTCCACCACAATACTAGGGACCAGGTCCCTTACCAATTTCTTCATCTAATAACAAAAAAGTTCTATACAAATTCACCGTAGTAATAAGAACCTCCCCCCCCCCCCCCCCCCCAAGTTCTACGAATAAGAACAAAACCTGAAGAACAAAAGTAACGAAGACAAGATATTTTATGAGAAATTACCTTACTCAAGGGAGTAAAACCACGAATTACCCCAGTAAGATTTACCAACAACTTCACTAAAACAAGCGCTACTTTTAGATTACAACCTCTTACAACCTAGGAACTAAACTCTTAACCCTTTTCCTTAAAATAACTCTATTGTAAGCACTCTCTACAATAACTCTATTGCGAAGACAAGCAAGGTTAACTCTAGCCCACAAAGGTACTATCACGGCTAACTCTAGCCCCCAATACTACAATGGCTAACTCTAGCCCACACCTAAAATCTACAAGCTAAGACATGAAATAAACTATCAACACAAGCTTCTTAAAAGAGGAGTAGGTTTATGATATTAGATCAAAATACAAACACTCAACAACCTAGACCTATAGACATATTCCACAAAATGGTCCCTTGGTTGTTAGAGCTTTATCTTGATGTAACTTTGTGATGGCTTTGCAAGAAGATGAGGAATTTTGTTGGTGCAAAAACCTAGGTTTTTCTCCCACAAAATGATCTATATGTATGGTTCAAATAGGATGAAAAACCTGGAATATTTCTCATTGGTTGAGATTAGAAAGTCGTTTTATGCCACCAACCACCTGAAAATGCTGCCAAAATAGTTGTAGGACATGACTTTCAACTGTACAGTTGACCACCTACTTATGCCTTTTAGGGATGAGGTCCCCTACATGTAGTTTTTCAATCATTAAGAGAACAAGTTTCATATACCAGATCGGTACTTCTATGTCCCCATACTACCTAAAATACATATGTTGAACCAGGACAAATCCCATTCAGATTTTACCAGCTAACAATGTTATGAGTACATCTATAATATGAACCTGGTCCCTACGAAACAAGATACCTCTAAGCAACAGGTATTCACATAGCTTACTCTGAGAAATTGAGAAATTCTAAAGGCACCGTATCTGGTGAGGACCAAGCTCTCCTACGAGGTTCACCAATCATCAAAACCATATGTACATCAATTCCCCCTTTTTGATAATGATAACCAGATAACCAAAATAGTAACAGATTCAGAGAGTTTTCTATTATCAACATCATTTATCTCTTTTTTAGTTTCTCCAACCAGCTAGGAGTATCAGGTCCCTTATCAGTTCCTCTTATCACTAGCACCTCCATTATTAGATCCCTTATCACCAACATGTTCCTTATTAGTTTCCCCATCACCAATATCTCCAAATAATAATATTTTAATTCTTTTTTGGTCCCTTTATGAGCTTGCCAGTCACTAGAATCAAGAATAAGTTTGCCAAATCAAAACCACAAATATAACATTTTCCTTCTTTTTGATGATGACAAACTTAAGTCAATAATGGATCAGATTAAGATGTTTCCCCTTGCACTAACAGACATTTTTTGTTCCCCTTGACAAAAAAGCCTACTTTTGTTGTTCCTGACACCAACACTTATTTTTGTTCCCCTGTCACCATTGATCAGTTCCCCTTACCACATTTCTATTACGTACCAATTCTCTTCATCAGTTCCCACTATCTCCATTATTTCCCTTTTCACCAAGATCTTTCTCCTTTTAACATCATTAAAAAGCGCAAATAGGAAACTAAGTAAAAGAGAGAATCAACTCAAGTTAAGACATGTCACTAGAGAAACATTAAAATAAACAAAAGGAATAAAAAAGAAGTAGAGATATAGACAACAACAAAACATGAAAAATATTTTGCTAATACCATTACAAGCATACATAAAAAGAGAGAATTGTCAATTTATAATGTAAGGTCAGAGATAAAGCTTTGGCAATAGATGGATGATAGGAATGAATATTGGGAAGGAAGATAGGATAAGAGTTGATTCAAGACATTCGCACTCTTACGACATTAGAATCTTCAATAACTTGGAGAAGATTTTGATTCAGGTTCCCAACTTTGATTTGCAATTGAGACACTTCATATTTTGAGAAGCTAATTCTTGATGATGATCCATCAAGACACCTGGTCCCCCTATTGGATTTGAAAGAAGCTTATATGCAATTCAACCATCTCAAGATCAAACATTACACCATAACACACACTTTTATTTTTCTTTTCTTTAAATATTTTTTATGAGTGATCTCTTTTCCAGGCACTTTCTGCGTTGATGAATCACCAAGGGTACTCGTTCCCTGCTGAAACATTAACATCCTACTTTCTTTAGAATCTTGACTTTCTTTTTTTCCTCAACAAACTTCTCTCAAACAACTTCTTACAAATCTCTTAGACATAAATATCAAATTCCATCCCTTTATATTGTCTAGACATAATAGAGGAACTAGGCCCCTAATTATGTGTAATTTTCTGCATGATATTTACTTTCTCACTTTTTTGTATATTTTTACCAATCTCTACTAGGTTTTATTAGGTGAAACTTTACTAGAAGACAAATTATTGATAAGTCAAAGCAGGGTAAGTTCTTAGAAAGTGGTTTAGGAAGAAGTGTGGGGTTTAGAAGAAACTCTCAGACGAGGGGTTTAAAGAAATATTCAACTATTCTGTTAAAGAGGTGGTAAAATGAAGAAATAGTTCATATTATGCCTTAAAAGAAGAAGAATCGATGTTTCATGTCAAGAAAAGGATATGACAATAGAGTTTCAAACGACATGACTATGTTACAAAATAGTGGAAAAGAAAAAAGAAATCTATATGGCATTTTAAGATAGTTCAAAGCTTTTATGAGTGTAATTAGTGGTACTAACCTGTGAAGGGGAACCTGGTCCCTGTTCTAAGATTTTGCGGGCATACTTTGAGCTTCATATATAATCTCCACTTTTTATTTTCTCCCATCTTGCCATGAAGGCACACCTACAATGGTATAGAGCTATGCTAGACATAGTCAATAAATGCTTACCTAGATACCTGAAATCTAATCATATCACTGGAGGAAGATTTAGGTAAAGGAGATGACTTTCAAAATTGTTCCCTATAAGATTCAATAATATGAGTCGTTATCCTCGTGCTCTCTTTATGTACTAAGTACCCAACATAGTTTCATATTCAACCAAATCATAATTATCTCCCGTACTTAACATGATGCCAAGTCTACTTGACATCAAGAAAAGAAAAGATCCAATGATAACTTGATGCATTATTTAATTCACTAGAGGACCGGGTCCCTTGAAGCATGCTTCTGTCCATACAAAGCTTTATCCAGTTTGAACATATGGTGAGGATAATAAAATTCTTCAAAACCAAAGGTCTGTTTGTTTAGGATAAAGGAACTGACATGTCCAATGAGACATACGAAATCACTCCCATAAATGGAATCAATATCCCATTGCAAAGCCTTGAGTAAGAGGAAATAAAAGTAGAAACACAAGAGTAAGAAGCGAACAAAAAACTAAAGCAGAGCCATGTATTTATAAGGAAATTTAGTTAGACATTACACAAGAAATAATAAAATGTAACAAGATAAATATCATAAAACAGGGGATCTTTATATGAGAAAAGTAGTAGGACTTTAGAACAAGGAAACAAGGATGAATAAGAGTACTTGGAATAAGACTTGAGGATCATGGTTAAATGATCATAAACATATGTATGAGCTATATGCAAATTAAATTTATTGGAAACTTGAGCATTTTCGGTTCAAAGATCATTCAGGAGACCATGTCCCCACTTTTTCCTCCGAAGCTATTGTAAGGCTGATTCTAATTGAGAAATCGCAACACCTTCTGAGCAAGTAATGCAATCACTCGATCTACTTCATTATTTTCTCATTTCTGAGCCGACATGAGATCAGACACCATAAAATAATTGTCACTCTAACTTTTATCTTGATGATCTCACATTCCTCTAAGGTGGTGATGGTGAACATCTGTCTTTTGGTCCCTAAGACCCTTTATTTAAGTAGAACCTTAAAGAACTTAAACACTTTATTGAGCAGAAATGTAACGCCCCGAGACTTACCCCTAGACATCACATGATGCTTAGAACCACAAGTGGTCCTAAGCTAACTCATGATATTGGCATAATGCATGAACAACTAAATAAAATACATAAAACTGGAAGTAATAAGTGAAAAAGATGTCTTTAGCTGAACATGTTCAATACAAAATTGTTTAAAATATTTACACTCTGGTCTTACAAAACAAAACTGAAATTAAATACATCAACTTTAACTAACTTTATATGAAGCCTCTACTAATACTAACTATAGGTATCCGGACATAACCCCCTTCTATCCCTAATCAATACTACTGAATAAAAATGGTACTAGAACTATAGTTGACTCAAGTCCTCGAATCAAAAGAACTCATCATTTGTTGGCTGGAAGCTGCAAACTATTTGATTATGATGTGTGGTCTACAAATAGTACCTACATTATGAAATAATGTAGCCACATAGGTGTATATATGGTTAGTACTTCTGGAATGTATTGAGTATATGGGGGTGAGTGTAATAAGTAAAACGAAGCTAAAAATTCTTTCAAATCATGCATGCTAAATGTAAAAGGACTCACCTTGGTCATGAATAAAATCAAAAGCTAAAATATCATAAAACATGAATAATAAAGCATAATTTGATAAGCTTAGTGAGTTATTACACTTAGTTTCTAAAATCTTTACTTTTATGGGAGATTCTTATAACCGACATAAACTTTGTGAGCTATCATGGAGTCCAATGTCTCACCCATATTGAGGAGAGTTGTTTTACCCTTGCCATCGAAATAGAACCTTAACTAAGAGTGACCACTAAACTGAGATCATATTGGAAAAAGGGGGGACACTCTATGGCAAGGCAACTAAACCTATGATGGAACATAGTTTCTGGAAAATAGGATGCATTAAACCCACATTTTACTATCGGTGCTAAATACTATGCCCAAAATATATACTTTCTTCCTCATAATTATGAAATCCACCTTAAAATAGCATATGAGTTTATAAACTAAAAATCAACGATGCTTGTCTTACTTAAATCATATTCATGAGGAAACGTGTGGATCTCATGTCTTATCTGAGATTATAAGATCAAAACTAAACTTTAATCATGTTTTAATACTTGTAGCTTGAACTTATAAGCTTGAACTTCTTGTAAACTTAATATCTTATGCTTAAACTTGAAAGCATTCATCATCTTATAGAAACTTTATATAAAAATATCAAATTCAATGCTTAAGATCACTTTCATGGATAAAAACATAAGTAAACATGAAATCTTGTGCAAGATAAGGTTTAACTCATGAGAAAACATCAAAATCTTAAAGCATCAGAAAAGCGGGTATGAACCCTAATAAATCAATTTCTTTAAATTCAATTAAAAATCAAAATTTTGGTCATAATGATGAAAGAATATTGAATTTATTGATTTTCTTAAAGGAAAACTTGAATTTGGATCCTTGAAAGTTGAACTTTAGGAAGAAACCCTAACTTCTTTCTCTTGAGAGTGGAGAGGAGACTGAGCTATAAAAACAAACTCAGAATAGTCAAATAACACTTGTTGGCTAATTTAAGTCATGGAAAAGGAGTTTGATGTGAGTAAAAGACCAAATTACCTCTAAGAAAACTTAAAAAAAGTTGCAAGAATTTTCAGTTGACAACTTGTCAGTTTGGTGACAACTCGTCAACCTAGTCGTCAATATCTAGCTGGATTTTGAAATTTACTGGTTAAAGTTGACGACTTGAGTTGATGACTCATCAACTTAGTCATCACCTAGTTGATAGCTCATCAACTTAGTCGTAACCTTTTGACAGACAAATACTTCAAAGTAAAATAAGCATAACTTTCTACTCCAATATCATATTAAGGTGAAATCAGATGCATTGGAAAGAAGACTCGAACATCTTTCATTTGATATATAGTAAAAAACCTAACTTGTTATATTATTAGAGTTATACTCATTTAAAGTTGACCCTTGTGGAATCCAATATTAGAACTCAATCAATACAAATGTTCTCAACTCTAGTTTGCTCAAAGTGCTTCTTATGATAATAATTGCATTAAAAACACTCCACACTCAAGTTGAATGGTCATGAAACTTATTTATGGTTTGACATAAATGTTTTGGGGCCTTTAAACATATGATGGATAGTTGAAACTTATCTAGAAGCTTTTAGGGTATTACAAGAAATCCATAAGCAAGGCATTAGGTCTCCACTTTTCCATGGACTCGAAGCCTTCAGTAGGTACTTCAAATGTTTGACCAAGAACTTTTTATCTGAGAAAATCTCCACTCCTTCACATGGGTAACCAATTCGTTGCTTTCAAAACAAAAATGACATCTCGATATAAAGCTCTACAATGCTATCTGTATGTAAATCAAGAGAGGTTGATCGAATATATACAATGAGTTTGAAACCTTATTATTGACACTAAGTCTACCAAGCTGGGTAATTCTATAATATCTAGATCAACTACTTTCTCCCGAATGACAATTTATTTTCTTAGAACAGCCTAGAGTTCTTACTAAGTCAATTCCTTAGCTTGTGCATTCGATTGCAGACTCTTGGTGAGTACCTGGCCCTATAGGGTCAGATTCAATATTTTTATTATTTACTTCGATTGTGAAGCCACCTTAGATGAACCTAGTGCATTAGCACCCCTTCTCTATTTATAAACTGTCGTAGCCTTCTTTTCATTCACCTAAGGAGCAATTGTTCACTTTTTTTTGCCACATTTGCGCCCACAAAACACTTTCATGTTCTTTCATAGAAGCGGTATTAGAAGGTGGCTTGCTAGAGACCTTAGTTCAACTAACCAAATCTACTACATCAATGATCATATAAGAGGGATTAAAGAATACAGAAAGAGTGACGTGATGAATAGATGAAGGAGTAGCATAGAAACTTGAATGATTTTGGGAATCAAAGTAGAGAACTAAAAATAGATTATGTAGCAGCACCAATCACATTAAAAAATTTCAAAAGTAATGTAAGATTGACTAACCTTTTAAGGGATCAGGTCCCTCAATGAGCATTTAGTGTCTATTTTGTGTTTGGCCTATCTTTTCTTTTATTTTGTTTTCCCCCTTCTTATCATGCATATACACTCCCCTTGCTTGATGGAGGACCTGATTTCCTTTTACTTCTCACAAGAGTCAATTAGGTAACTTCAAGAATCAGGTCCTTTGAGATCAACTTCTAATAGGAGAGATGAGCTGGCATGTAATACGTTCTTGAGCCTCAAATAAGCATCATCATATAGACCACTTTATTTCATTTGACATATTTTTAGGGAATTCGGAGCCAAAAGGGCTATTTTTTTAATCAAAAATGCCAAAGGGGACGATTAATTTTAAACAAAATCAAAACGGACAAATCATGGAGGTGGTCAGCGACTTACAAGTTGTACGGGACCAGCAATTTGTAACTCATCGGTGTCACAGCAAATTGTAAGTCGTCGATGTGACTAAGACTTGTAAGTCGCCCATATCCCAGCAACTTGCATGAAATCTAGGTAAAGAAACAATTTTGCATGTTGCATGTGCAATTCTGCATGTTGAAACAGTATAAAAACAATTCTGAAGTATGTTGCATGTATATCTATACTGTTTTGAAAAATAGCTACGTAGAAGTAAGAAATTGTACTCCTTTTGTTTTAAAAAGAATAAACTAGTTTAATTTAACACGAAGTTTAAAACAATAAAGAAAACTTTTGAATCTTGTAGTACTAAATTAAAGTTATGTCGTATATATCAAATGTCCTTTAATCTTGTGGTCTTAAATATGTAACTTGGAAAGTTGAAACTAAAGTATTGCTAAAAAGTGAGGGCATTCTTTTTTAAACGAATTAAAAAGGAAACAAGTCATTCTTTTTGAAACATAGGAGAGGAGTACGTGTTTATTCATGCCATATTAACATATTAATGAAAGATTAGACCAAATAAGTCTCTCAACACTTAATAAACTTGCATTATATTTGAACTACTAAGTGTCCCTGATTCTATCAAATTTTTCCTTTTGATGTTGTAATTCATAAAATAGATATGAAAAAATATGCTATAACAGATATGATTTTATGTAGGGTTTATACACTTCACTCAGTGGCGTAGCCACATAGCAGGAAAGGTGGTCAACTGAACACCCTTCATCAAAAAATTATATTTTATTCAGAGAAAATTATATTGATGTGTATATATAGGTCAAAAACTATTGTTTATACATACATATTAAATATTGAACATCTTTAAAGAAATTTTTGATTTCTCCATCGTTGCGACTTAAGATTCTACTTTTTCTTGGTACATTTGGTTTGTCTCAATTGTGATCTTAACAAATAAAACTCCCCTATCCCTTTTTCCAATTAGCTCCTTTTTCCCCAACCACCAATATAACCTTTTTTTTGGGTAAACAATATAAATCCCAACAGTTTGGAGTTTGATTATGAAAAGTTTTGATATTTTATGTAATTATTAAAAATCTCAATTTTGAATCTGTCGAGATACATAATTAGCTCCCGATACATCCAATAAAGATAGATTTTTCATTTCTAAAGATACATAATTAGCTTTCAATATATATTTTTCGATTTTGGGTCTATCAAGATACATAATTAGCTCCAGATACATCCAACGAAGATACATTATTAGCTAAAATTTTTGATTACTTTGTAAGAATAAAATTTGTGTTAATATGATAAGTTAAGGTTTATGTTTATATTATTTTTCCTTTTTCTTCAAAAACACCAGTATAACCAGATGGATTTTTATGCATTTCAATCAGTATAAGGACATTTTTGTGCATGTCAATCAGTATAAGGACATTCACTTTTTTTCCTACTCGAAGTATATGTAATTTTGCACTCTTATTTTGAAAATCTCCTCCATCAAAAAGCTATTGCTAAAAAAGAGAACTCAGAATCAAAATGAGCCAAGATACGTATAAAATGACACAAATAAATCACTCCTTTAATTTATTATCAAAATAGGCTAAATAATTTTTTACTTACATTTCATGTAATTTTTTTTACGATCCATAACGACCGTAAATAGTTAAAAAAACTTAATAAGAAATTACGTTTTAAATTTTTTTGTAAAACGTAATAAAAATTTACGTTTTATAAATATTTTTAAATATACATAAAAACTTAGGATTTTAACATATTTTAGTAAAACGTAATTAAATAGTACGAGTTTAACATATGAAGCACATCAATGTCACCCTGATATCGGTGACCACAATCTCCACCATATATATAGAGCCTATTACCAAAATACAAATAACTAAAAATGAGAAGAAGCCAAAGAGGTCCAACATCGACTGTATATACATAAAATTTTTTAGCTAATGGTGTCATATAAAAAAATAAAGTACTAAACTTCGTGCTAAATTAAACTGGTTTATTCTTTTTGAGACAGAAGGAGAAATTTTTTACTTCTACGTAGCTATTTTTTAAAACAGTATAGATGTACATGCAACATACTTCAGAATTGTTTATATACTGTTTCAACATGAAGAATTTCACATGCAACGTGCAGAATTGTTGCTTTACATGGATTTCATGCAATGTGGTCGACCTACAAGTCGTTGTGACATCGGCGACTTACAAGTCGTTGGGCCCCGCACGAGTTGTAAGTCGCTGACCACCCCACGATTTGTCCATTTTATTTTTTAAAAAATTAATTGTCCCCTTTGACATTTTGTATTTAAAAAAATAGCCCTTTTGGCTCCGGATTCTATTTTTAGGACACATTTGACCAACTATACTTCAACCCATTTACATAGTACATATTTTTCATTACCTCGAGCCAATATTTTATTAATCTTTCCAATGTCAAGAATATGCCTTTTCTTTCCTTTTCCGAGAGAGACACTTCCCCATTGATATGCCTTGAGTGAGAGAATATATTTCGTTGATCAATTTGTGTGCTTTTTGTAGTCATTATCTATGAACACGTATAGGCTAGTTTCTTCCACTCTTCTCTCCTCAACAGGTCATTTGTTAGGTTTGGAAACTTATTTCAACTTGAGTTTCCAAAAGAAAGATGGATAAAAAATCAGACTCTTCTTTGTCCAGGTTGACAACCTGATCTTTTTATACTAGGGAACAGCTTCCCTTAAGTTCTCTTCTATCTCAGCATGCTTCCTATACTTTTCAGCACTATAAATTCTATTAGGACATAGAATTGTTTTTCTGGATAAATGAATAGGTCCCCTTAAGTTTCCTTGTGTCTCAACATATTTTTGATGCTTCTTCTTAGTTGAGATTCCAGTGTTTGACCTTATTTTAGCAAGATAAACAAAGGTTTCTGAAGAGGTTGTCTAATAAAGTGATTTTTCAAGGTCGGCTTTGATTAGAACTAGGTTCCTCTTTAGTTCTCTATTCCTCTCTAATGAGACTGTGAGATCCCGTTTGGACTTATTTAATTTGGCTTTAGGTTCAAAATCAATGTCACTATCATGTCCCTTCCCTTTATGACCAGTTTGAAACATAACCTTCAATTTCTCATTCAGAGTGTTATTTTAAGAAGATAAAGTCCAATTTTTTCTTCTAGCTCAGAAATTTTATTTGACCAGTTGGACTTTTAAACTTTAACTTTAACAACAAGTTTATCAATCATTTGCCGAGTCAAATCAAAAACTCTCCTTTAAGGATTAGCATTTTTAACTTTTAGTTGAGTTTTTTCAGTAAAAAGAGAGTCCAAGGCAATTGGTCAGTTACTTTGTTCCCTTCGAAGCTTGAGTCAACTGACACTTCACAACTGTAATTTTGGAGTCCTTTTCAGCTATTAGGACTGACATATTCTTTATTTCCACGTTGCTTTATTCTTGGGAGGTAATAATACCCAACATTGTAGAACCGTCTAGAGACTCATTTTCTATAATCATATTGTGATATTCATCAATTAAGATATTTGCAAGAGCTCTCAAATCCTTTTCGGAGTAATCTTTTAGGTTTTGTTGGACATCAATAAAACTCTCTTCGTTTTTGTTTTCATCATCTAAGGCATCCATGAGAGCAAATGGAGAATTGAAAGCTGAAGATTCATCCTCAACCACCATCATAGGAGTCTCCGATGTTTCTCACTTACTTCTTGCATTAGTTAGGGACCAAGTCATTCTTCCTTGCTTTCTATCAATTGTTCTTTATGTAGTCCTTGAAGTCTAGTTTATGGAATAGGCAGTCTTTGATGAAATGACCAGGCTTCCCACACTTATGGCTTCAATCATTCCCATTTTGACACTTGCTCACGTTCCCTTTTCTAGGAATACTACTATTTCGTCTAAACACCTTTTGAATTATTATAGTAGTTGCTTGATCTTCTTTGAGATTTGTGGAACAACTATTTTAGCAGGATCTCTTCCAAGTGTTAACCATTTAGGAGAAACTTGCTTTGATACCAATTGAAAGCTTGTAAGCGTCCACCACGAAGGACCAGGTTCCTTGCCAGTGCCTTCAGCTAATAACAAAAAAAGTTCTACATAAGTTCACCGTCGTAATAAGAACCTATCCCTCCACCAGGTTCTATAACTAAGAACAAAAATTGACGAACAAAAGTAAATAAGACAAAATATTTTACGTGAAAACCTTCTTGCTCAAGGAAATAAAATCACAGTCAACCTAGTAGGATTTCTCAACAACTTCACTAAAACAAGAGTAATTTTCAGATTACAACCTTTTGCAATCTAGAAATTAAACTCTTAATCCCCCTCCCCTTCACACACACACGATAACTCTATTATAAGCACTCCATATAATAACTCCATTGCAAAGACAAAAATGGCTAACTCTAGTCTGCAAAAGTACTACCACGACTAACTCTAGCCCCTACATTATAATAGCTAACTCTAGCCCAAACTTAAATTATACAACTACATGAGTGAGAATAGGAAGATTGGTATTTCTCACAACAAATTTAATGCAATATAATTGCTACATATGGTTATTACTTTTCCTACACATTATTATAGGTGTCCTCGTTAATTATTTAAAGATCATTTTCATTTAGATCTCTATAATTGGATTAATTATAGTAATTTTTTTTAATAAATCTCTTCTTGTTTCTTATTTATTTGTATTTATTTATATATAAGGGATAACAGGATAAGATTGGTAATCCTCACAAACAATTTTATGTAAAAGTATTGTTACATATGTTTATTACTTTTCCTACACATTATTATATTTGTCGTCATTCATTATTTAATGATCATTTTCATTTAAACCTCTATAATTGAATTATATGTAGTAATTTTTAGTAAATATCTTCTTGTTCTTTGTTTGATTACTTGATTTTTATTTCTTATATTAAATTTAATTATTTTTTATTTCTCTATTTTAGCAATAACGAGATATTTATTACATTTTCTTATATTATGTATTACATATAAAAATTTATACTTTTTATTCCTAATATATATATATACCAATATTTGTATTCCTCACAAGGTTATTATAGTAATTTTAATATTATACTTCTATATAAGGGCGAATAAGATAAAACTGATAGTCCTGACAAAAAAATTTACGCAATAAAATTACTACATGTGTTTATTACTTTTCCTACACATTATTATATTTGTCCTCATTCATTATCTAATGATCGTTTTCATTTATATCTCTATAATTGGATTATATATAGTAATTTTTTTATAAATCTCTTCTTGTTCTTTATTAGATTATTTATTTTTTTAATACATACTTATAGTAAAATTTAATTCTTTTTTATTCCTCTATTGTAGCAATCACGAAATATTTATTATTTTTTCTATATTATGTTTTACATGCAAAAATTTATATTTTTACTCCTAATACATGAATACCAACTTTTTATAGTCCTCACAAGGTTATCCTTATAAGGTTATTATAGTAATTTTAATGAATTTCTTAATTTCCTAAAATTATAGCATGTGTTTGATAAAGATGACGTATTTCCTTCTTGCCACAGGACCTTTGCTCTTGGTGGTGTGTTATACTATGAAAAATTACTATTGAGTTTTTTCTTGAATTTTTAATTATTTAAATAATCTTTTTCATAAAAAAGAGTAGGAAAATTATTTCTTCTTTAAATATATATAAGAGAGAATGAGGTGCTTTTGTAGTACTCTCGATTTTATTTTTGTCAGTTTTATAAAGTTAGTATTATTTTATAAGTGACATGTGTTATTATTTAATATTAAAATTTTATTTTATTACTTTTTTATGTTTTTCCTTATTTAGTTGAATATTACTTCAATTTTCTTCGCACAATTTGATAAATAAGAAAAATTTTGACATGTTTTGCAAGACATAAATTCAATCTCTAACTCCCCCTCCCTTCCTCTTGTTACGTGATAATATATATGTGTTGAAAAAATTTATTTTTTTATGTACTTTGTAGATAAAAAGTTAATCTCAAGAAACATATTGATTCACATAAATAGGAGCACAACAATTTAAGAAATTAATCTAACATATAATTAAGTTCAATTTGAATTACTGAGTGTTACATTATCAAAAACATTCGATGAAAATAACTTTATATTACGAATCGACTTGAAAGTATAAAGAAATTTTCTGTAACTTGCAACTACTTTTTTACAATGATTTATACTTTAGGAGTTTGCAGGAACCTCAAACTACTCTTTCAATAACTTAATGTGACTAAAAGTGAAATGATGAAAAAGTAATTATAAATTTAACTTTTTGTGTTATTTTCTCCGTTTTAAAATAGTTGACATTTGTTGAGTTGACACTCCCCGTTTATTTTATCAAATTAGTCTTATTAGTTATGTTTTGAAAATATAAATTTGAGTTTATAAACTTTATGTAGTAGTCATTTAATGATATGGGTACTATTGGAAAAACATAATAAAATTCTCTTGATTTCATGAATGGGGCAATTAAATTAAAATAAATATCTTTAGAAAGTCATCTATTTTGAATCGGAGGAAGTAGTTTTGAATTCAAACTTATAAGCACTGTCAAATGCAAAACTTTAATAGTTATGAAAACTTATCAACAAGATATGAATAATCTGGATAACATTAAATTAATTATATAGTTGAAAAATATGAAACAAATTATATTATTTGATAAATTACGTACTATTTTTATATCATGGGGTTGGGCTCGGACTTAGCACGACCACACGGAACTAGTCTACAAGATAAGTGAGGAAATAACATACCTATACAAGCTTTTCAAAAGAGGAGTAAGTTTACAATTTTACAGCAAAATACAAGGACTCAACAACCTAGATCTAAAGACATATTTCGTTGTAGCAAAATGGTCCTTTGGCTGTTGGAATTTTGTCTTGATGAAACTTTGTAATTGCTTTGCAAGAGAAGAGAAATTTTATTTGTACAAAAAGCTAAATTTTCCTCCCGTATAATGATTTATATATATGGAGCAAATAGGAGGAAAAATCTATAATATTTCTCATTGGCCTAGATTAGAAAGTTATTGTTGTACCACCAACCAGCTGGAAATGCTGCCAAAATAGTAGGACAAGACTTTCTAGTTGTGCAGTTGACCACATACTTACGCCTTTTAGGGACCAGGTCTCTACATATAATTTTTCAATCATCATTAAGAGCACAAGTTTCATATACCAGATCGGTACTTCTATGTCCTCATACCACCTAATATACATATGTTGAACTAGGAGAAATCCCTTTCAAAAGTTACCAGCTAACAAGGTTATGAGTACATTCATAGTATTAACTTGGTTCCTATAAAACACGATTTTTTTAGGATCAGGTTCTCACACAGTTGACTTTGAAAAATAAAATAAATTATTAATACGACATATATGATAAGGATCAAGTTCTCTCATGAGTTTTGTCAATCATCAAAATCAGATGACATTAGGCTATTTTCAAGTAGAGTGGAAAAAGAAATGAACCCAAAGAAAAAAAGCAGGTCAACTGCAATATAAAAGTGATAATGGGATATATAGGGACAATAAATAAGTTTAAGAAATGGAAAGAATAATCAGTGTCAGTGGAAATTAGCTTTTATATTTACTCCTCTTCGTTAATAGTCACTTGGTTGTTATTCAATTAATTTAAATTCAGTGTAAAATTTAAATATTTTAGTTTTATTTTTACATGATGCATTTAAGGTACATTTTACGTAATGAAATAAAAGAAAAGAGGACTAAGGATAGGGGCGGATCTATTAAGGTGTTGGGTTCAATATGTATGAAAAAGGTGTGAATGGAAAATGGAGGGACACAACCTTTGAGGAAAAGACACATTGTTTTGGAAAAGGAGTGACTATTCAGATAGTTGTGTCTATTCAGAAAAAGACACAATATTTCGAATGAACAGAAAAGACTCTTCCAAAGAATATACCTTTTCAGATGAACCATTGCTACCTTTGAGAAGGGGCACTTGATGGCTATATAAACCTGTATTTATCCATAGGTTTATGAATGAAAAATTTTCTGAAATAAAAACTCTTCTTGTCTTCAAAACATTCTTTGTGATCAATCAAATCGTTTAGTGAGTTCGATGAATCCAATTATTTGAGGTACCACTATAGTTGGATTGAAATCCATTTTATCCTGGGAGAAAGATTCCAAAACCTCGGGTACAGTGAGGGGAATTATTTCTTAAGGACATTCCGTGAAGTCGAGGGACTTGGCTTTATATTTCTGTTTCATCTTAATTTCTGAAAAAATAAAACACACTTCTTAGAAAGATCACTTTGATCTTGTGTTGAGGGTGTTTTTGTACTTCATAGTGTTCTTGTTTTAAACTTGAACTAGTTTTGAAGTTGTTGTGCCTAAATACAGATTCTTGTACCCGAAAATACCATAAAATAACAATCTTAAGGAATAATTCTTGCAGAATCCATATTGCTTGTTTTTGGAGATTAAAGTTTTAAGATTTCTACTCCGTTTGAACTTAACTAGTGATTCGAAGACATAAAATCTTCATCACAAGTTAAATATCATTCGGTTGACGATTGGAAGTCATAAAAACTTCATCGTTAACTAGAAACAAGAAGAAGAGTTTAAAGTTGCTTAACTTTATAAATAGTATTCTGAAAATACTAAATTTTGTTGTCTTGTGGTCACAGGAAAAATGACTAACGAAAGTCAAATGCAAGATGCGGCTATAACTATGGGGGCAACTAGTATTGCCTCAACAAGTCGAGCAAATGCTCCGCAACCATGGCGCCTGCGGAGAAGCCCAAAAAATTTGCATGCATTAACTTTAAGCGATGGCAGCAAAAGATGTTGTTTTACCTCACCACTATATGCCTTCAAAGGTTCACTAGTGAAGATGCTCCTGAGGTGCCCGAGGGAACCTCGGACAAAGAGCATTTCATGATTGTAGAAGCTTGGAAGCACTCAGACTTCCTTTGCAGGAATTAATCTTGAGTGGTCTCCAAGACGACCTCTATAATATTTACAGTAGAAATAAGACATCGAAGGAATTATGAGGGGCACTAGAATAGAAATACAAGACAGAGGATGCGGGAATTAAGAAATTCTTTGTTGCAAGGTTTCTGGACTTTAAAATGATAAATAGCAAATCGGTTGTCTCTCAAGTACAGGAATTGCAAGTAATCATTCACGATCTCCTAGCGAAAGGTATACCTTTGAAAAATACCTTAGTTGAACAAATTGAAAATGTTCTTAGTACTCATATAAAATGTTTTGTAGGTTTGATTGTGAATGATGCATTTCAAGTAGCAACAATCATTGAGAAGCTACCACCTATGTGGAAAGACTTCAAAAACTACTTGAAGCACAGACGCAAGGAGATGACTGTCGAAGATCTTATTGTACGACTTCTCATTGAAGAGGATAATAAAGATGCCGAGAGAAGGTCAAAAGGGAATTCTACAATTAATAGAGCACATATTGTAGAAGATGACCAAAATAATTCTAAGAAAATGAAGAAAGTTGAACAAGGAAGCAATCAACCCAAGAAGAAATTCAAGGGAAAGTGCTTCAACTGTGGAAAGATTTGCCATAAGTCCAGGGATTATCGTTCCCCTAAGAAAGGTAAGAAAAAGGACCAAGAAAATATGATTGATTCCAACAAAAAATGTGATGATCTGTGCGCTATATTTTCAGAATGCAACTTGATGGGGAATCCTCGCGAGTGGTAGATGGATTCTGGTGCCACCCACCATGTTTGTGCCAACAAAGAGTTGTTTTCATCATTTGCTCCGGCTCAAGTAGAAGAAATGATCTACATGGCTAACTCCGCTACGGCTAAGGTAGAAGGAACTTGAAAAGTGGGACTGAAAATGACTTCAGGAAAGGTCTTGACACTTAACAATGTCTTAAACGTTCTAGAATTACGTAGGAACTTGATTTCTGTTTCACTTCTAGACAAGAACGGATTCAAATGTGTAACCAATTCTGGAAAAATTATAATTAGCAAAGAAGAAGTGTATGTAGGAAAAGGCTATCTCACCGAGGGCCTTTATAAGATGAATGTAATGAATATTGAAATCAATAAAAATTCAAATTTTTCTTACTTGCTTGAGTCTTATAATTTATGGCATGAATGTTTAGGCCATGTTAATTACAAAGCGTTACGAAAACTGATTAACTTAGAGGTTTTGCCAAACTTTGAGTACAATAAATCAAAGTGTCAAACGTGTGTGGAACTAAAGTATGCAAAGCATCCTTATAAGTCCGTTGAAAGGAATTTCAATTCCGTAGAATTAATACACACTGACATTTGTGATATGAAGCCAACACCATCACATGGTGGAAAAAATTATTTCATAACTTTATTGATGATTTCACTAGATATTGTTGCATCTACTTGCTAAATAGTAAGGATGAAGCAATAGATGCGTTTAGGTAATACAAAACTGAAGTAGAAAATTAGTTAGAGAAAAAGATAAAAAGGATAAGAAGTTATAAGGGTGGAGAATATGAATCTCCCTTCGCCGAAATATGTGTAGAGAATGGAATCATCCATCAAACTACGGCCCCGTATTCACCTCAATCTAACAGAATTACAAAAAGAAAAAACCGAACGTTAAAGAAAATGATGAATGCCTTACTTATAAGTTCTGGTTTACCGCAAAACTTATGGAGGGAGGCTATCCTTACAGCCAATCGTATACTCAATAGAGTTCTCCATAGACACAATCAATTCCTTATGAATAATGAAAAGGAAGAAAACCCAACTTGAAATATTTCAAAGTGTGGGGGTGTCTAGCAAAGGTCTAAGTTTCTATGCCTAAAAGGGTTAAGATAGGACCTAAGATGGTGGACTTTGTATTCATCGGATATGCTAAAAGAATTAAAGCATGTCAGTTTTTGGTTCATAAATCCGAACATTCGGATATAAATGAAAATACAATAATTGAATCAGATAATGATGAATTCTTTAAAAATATTTACTCGTATAAAACTAGACATGAACAGTCTAGTGGAGGATCTAAACAACCTCGAGATGAACCAAGTGAGAATGTACATAATGAAGAGAATCCAAAACGTAGTACATGTCAAAGAACTTCTACTACGTTTGGATCAGATTTTGTAACATTTCTCTTAGGAAATGAGCCTCAAACGTTTAAAGAAGCGATGTCATTGTCAGACTCATCCTTTTGGAAAGAGGCAGTCAATAGTGAGATTGATTCAATCTTAAGCGACCATACATAGAAATTAATTGATCTTCCTCCAGGAAATAAATCTTTAGATTCTAAATGGATCTTCAAAAGGAAAATGAAAACGGATGGCACTATTGACAAATACAAGGCAAGACTTATAGTAAAAGGCTTCAAGAAAAAAAAGGTCTTGATTACTTTGATACATACTCGCCAGTAACAAGGATAACATCGATGCGAATGTTAATTACCTTGGCGGTAGTATATGGTCTTGAAATCCATCAAATTAATGTGAAAACCGCATTCCTAAATAGAGAATTAGAGGAAGAAATTTACATGGAATAACCTGAGGGCTTTGTGGTTCCAGAAAAGGAGAATAAGGTGTGTAAACTTATTAAGTCATGTATGGACTAAATCAAGCACCTAAACAATGGCATGCGAAGTTTGACCAAACCGTGTTGGGAAACGGGTTCAAGATAAATGAATGTGATAAATGTGTTTACATTAAAGACACTCCAAATTGCCAAGTCATTGTTTGTTTATATGTGGATGATATGTTGATCATCAGTAGAGATATTTCTGACATAAATGCAACGAAATGAATGCTCGATAGCAAGTTTGATATGAAAGACCTTGGAGTTGCAGATATGATCTTAGGTATAAGAATCCATATAACTCCACAAGGGTTGGCATTGTCACAGTCACAATATATCAAAAATGTACTTGACAAATTCAATTATATGGAATTTGGTATTGCCAAGACTCCTTTGGATGTGAGCTTTGCACTTCAAAAGAATGAAGGTGAAAGTGACTCACAATTGGAGTACGCAAGAGTATTGGGATGTTTAATATATATAATAAACTGTACACGACCAGACATAGTATGTGCAATCAGTAAGTTGAGTCGGTACACCAGTAATCCCAACAAAACTTATTGGATGGCAATGAAAAGAGTTTTGTGGTATCTTAAATACACTTAAGACTATGTTTTGCATTATAATAAATATCCCGCGGTGCTTGAAGGATATAGTGATGCAAATTGGATCACCAGGGCGAACAAAGTAAAATCCATAAGTGGATATGTATTTACTATCGATGGAGGAGCAGTCTCTTGAAAATCATCCAAACAGACTTATATTGCTCGTTCTACAGTGGAATCTGAATTTATCGCATTGGATAAAGCCGGTGAAGAAGCAGAATGGCTCCAAAATTTCTTAGAAGATATTCTTTATTGGCCCAAATCAGTGGCACCAGTATGTATACACTGTGATAGCCAAACGGCAATAGGTAGGGCAGGGAGCATGATGTACAATGGTAAATCTCATCACATACGACGGAGACATAATACCATTAGGAAACTTCTCTGTAGTGGAATTATCATTGTTGACTATGTAAAGTCAAAAGATAATATGTCGGATCTACTTACAAAAGGCCTATCTAGGGAAGGAGTGGAAAGGACATCCAAGGGAATAAGTTTAAGGCCTAGGACAAGTCAACATGGTGGTAACTCTACCTAGCAGAATGGAGATCCCAAGAGCTAGGTTCAAGGAGATCAAATAAAATTGTGTCTAACAGGTTCAACATTGTCAAAATACCAAACCATTGTCATGATATAGAAAATGTTTAGTAAACAAGGATAAGACTTAAGGTGAGAAGTCTTTTAATGATTATCTAAATTTGGCAGATTTGACCAAATAGTTTAATCTATGGGATTGAAAGTTTAGAAATCACCTATGGGAGGGTGAAGTGGAAGCCGCTTCAAGGAAAATGTTAGTAAAGTCCTATTCTCTAAGCTCCCATGAATCCGGGACGTGTTCATGGCTTAAAAGAATAAAACCGTGAGAACCATAAATGGTAAAAGACTAGTTGTGTGACATGTGTTGTCTAGGTGTACATTAAAGCTCGACGGTTCAAAGATATCAAATCTACCGATTAACTGAGTGTATCCGATGTATGTTCACTACGGAAAGTTCAAAGGGAAACCCACTTATCTAGATGCATTCAGTCTTTACTTAATGATCAAACACTTGTCCATAAAATTTTATGAAAAAATAGCCATTCCCCATTCATGTGGGGGATTGTTGGGTTCAATATGTATGAAAAAAGGTGTGCTTGGAAAATGGAAGGGCACAACCTTTGAGGAAAAGACATATTCTTTTTGAAAAGGAGTGACTATTCAGATAGTTGTGTCTGTTCAGAAAAAGACACAATGTTTTGAATGAACAGACATGACTCTTCCAATGGATACACCTTTTTAGATAAACCATTGCCACCTTTGGGAAGGGGCACTTGATGGCTATATAAACCTGTATTTATCCACAGGTTTATGAATGAAAAATTTTCTAAAATAAAAACTCTTCTTGTCTTCAAAACATTCTTTGTGATCAATTAAATTGTTGAGTGAGTTCAACGAATCCAATTATTTGAGGTACCACTATAGTTGGATTGAAAGCTATTTTATCCTGGGAGGAAGATTCTAAAACCTTGGGTACAGTGAGGGGAATTATTCCTTAAAGACACTTCATGAAGTTGGGGGACTTGGCTTTATATTTTTATTTCATCTTAATTTCTGAAAAAGTGAAATACACTTCTTAGAAAGATCACTTTGATCTTGTGTTAAGGGTGTTTTTGTACTTCATAGTGTTCTTGTTTTAAACTTGAACTAGTGTTGAAGTTATTGTGCCTAAATACAGATTCTTGTAGCCGAAAATACCATAAAATAACATGAGGCTTGTGGGGGTAGCACGCCACCTGCAAACTTCGAGGGAAATTCTATATATATATAGCTATAGATATAGACTGCTATAGTAAAATATTAAATCTGCCAACCCACAATACCAAAACATTATCTAGTGCAAGTGGCAAAATGCCATTTTTTTGTTCAGAGGTTGTAGGTTTGATCTCGGTAGCAGAACATCTTTTTATTAATTTTGTTTTTGTTAAGCATTGTTGATTAAAACAGGGCAATAGGCATCGTAAATATACCCGTTGATAATTTTACTTATATAAATTATACCAGTTGACAATTTTGCTTATAGAAATTATATCTTTGGCTAAATTGTATAATTAATATTATTTAATCTCTCTCATCAAAATTAAAATAAAAAACTATTTCCAAATATCAAACATCAACATTTCTCTCTATACTTGAGGTTCGCTGCCCGCTCTGCTTGCTGCCACCGGCCGATTCTTTATTGTCGGCGGCAAAATTTTAAGTTTTGTCATTTTAGTTGGTTAATTTCCCATAGATCTAAAAAATTGAATAACTTGATTAATTTAATCGATAAATTTACTTGGCACCCGGAGAGTATGGATCCTGAATCCGCCTCTGATTAAGGACAGTAAAAATTATTACCATCAAGGGTCACAAATTGTGATTGAATGGATATAATCTCTTCTTCTTTTGTTAAAAGTGTCAAGTGTGAATAAATTTTCTAAATATATTTAAACATTATTTTTAATGGACGTGTTTGGTATGGAGGAAAATATTTTATTTTTAAAAAAAAAAATTCTCATGCGTGATTGACTTAAATGTTTTAAAAAATATCTTTCAAATATAATGATCTTATTTTCCTTCAGTTTAATTAAAACGATCCCTACTAATTAAATAAGAAAAATATTTTCCTAAATTCCCTTTCAACTTTATCACCTCCACCCCACCCACCTCCTAATCCACCCAAACACTTCGACCCTAGTCCATTAACCTACCATCTCACAATATAACCCACCCTCCCCGACCTACTCAGAACTCGCCCATAAATTACCCTATTACCTGATTTCAAATTAACTTCAAAACAACATAGGATCAAAACTCGACCCGAGACTTAACTATACTATGTGTTGGTGTTTGCGTTGGGATGAGTTGAAGTTTGATCTTGGGATCGTGTCAGGGTTGATGGTTAAGGAGGTTTATGGTCGAGGTTTGGTTTCGAGGTTCGAGTTTAGAGGTTGGAGGTTAAGATCGGGTCTTAAGTTAAGTTGAGGTCAAGGTTAGGGTTAGGTTTCACAGTTAGGGGTTGGTCTTAAGGTCGGGGTTAGGGTAATTCTTCGTGGGTAAGGTCAGACAAGTCTCAATGTTCAGGTGTTAGGTTGGGTCTTAGAGTGGGGTAGGGTCGGGATGAGGTCTAGCCTTGAGGTTATTGTCAGGCCTCGAGGTTATTGTCGGGCCTCGATCCCGTGGGTTCAGATCTTTCACTTTGTTGGGATATAGGTCTAGGTCCATGGTTATACTACTTGTTTAGATGTCTAAGTCTCCTGGAGACGATATTTTCTTCTTACTGATGAAATATCAAAAAATAATTCAGAAGACGCTTATTTTTCAGAGAAATATATCTAGGAAAATATTTACTATAGGAATAAGAGAAAATGAAATTCAATCCACTCAGTGGCGGAATCAAGATTTAGGAGTCATGGAAGTTCAAAAAGTTCAAATACATATATTGACACCCAAAACTTTAAAATTCCACATGAAAATTAAAGCACCCAATTATATTATTAATTTCACGGATACTTTTTTCCATCTTATATCAATTTTGATATATTTTTTATATAATTATATCAATTCTGCATCAAATTTAACTGTTGGAGCATTAATATTTTCAACGTAAGAGTTGGATTACGAGTTATGGGTCACCCATGTGAACTGACCCGACCCAACCTAGAGTTTTATTTTTGGATTATCTGACAAATAAGAGGGAAAAGAAAAGATACAGAAGAATTTTTTAAAAACTTAGGGGGAACAGTTACTGTTCCACTTCCCCATATATTTGGGATTCATCTCTTTCTTCCAAAGATAGAGAAATCAGTGACAAAAATAAAAAACAACAACACTAAAATTAAAAGGGCATTTAGTTTGTGTATTAACATTCCGTTTCCAAGAGAAATAAATCGACTTGGAACAATTCTTTCAGTGGCAAAATCATCTTCTTCCGCTACATCAGAAAAAGGTAAACACTGATTTTGCTTCATATTTTTCTTACAATGGTATCAGAGAATAGGTTGAATTATCCTATTTCAATGTTATTTCTCGAGTTTAGCGAGCAAAAACTCTTGAAAAAATTGCAAATTATCAATACCTGTGAAAAAAATTTGATCTCTGGTCAGACACCGCTTATCTAGTCAAATGCATCACTACTTCGGTTAAGACGTGTCTTTGATCTATTCAGATGCGCCACCAATCTTGTAAGACGCTCTGCATTTTTTTTTAAGAATCCCAGAAAGAGTCGATCGTTTTGCTGGCGACATGTGGTTCTTAGGTGGGCTACGCCGAAGAAATAGAGACGGCGACTGTTGGTCGCAGATTATGGCATGTCCAGACCATTTTCGGCGATGATTTCGTCATTGGTGGGTGGAACCGGTGGATCAAAGTGGATTTTGGGTTATTGGGATGGCTGAATCCGGCGAGGAATGGATGATTCCGGTGAAAAATTCATCGAAAATCTTAAAGTATTTCTGCGTGAAAATTGGTCCTTTATTTTTTTGGTTGTTGAATAGTGCTTTTAAGTAGTACATGTACTAATTGTTGTACAGATATATGAAAGGGATACTGTTGCTCAATTTTCTTTCACTTTTTTTATAATAATAATAAAAAAAAAGGGCTATATAATTGCTTTAATAAAAGATGTGATGTTTTTCCACTAGTATAGCCACTGTATAATGAGAAATTGTATAGTGTATAAATTAGACTTGATATAAACCTTGTCTAAATTAATTCCTAATTATTCGTAAGCAGATTTTGCCTTTTACAATAACTGTGACATAAGTGTCACATTGAGTGGTTAATCCATTTCTATTGTTTCTAGGTTTCTATTTCAGAAATGGCTGAACGGGGACAAACTCGAATCCCTATAAATGGGAGTTTGGGATGTCGAATAAAGAGACAAAGTGAAAGAGAACGTTTTAGAAGGACATGTTTTCGAGGCCGTGAGATCATACGAAATAGTGTTCCCAGAGTGACGTAAAATTTGTTACGGAATGAAACAATTGTACGAAGGGAAATAGAAAAAAATTGAAAGAGTTCGAGTCTTTTAAGATGTCACCTAACATTAGTGTTGCTGATTTTATACATCTATTTGAAATGAAACATGTAGAACTAGAAAACTATGTCGAAATCTCGAATTGGGAAGCATTAGCTATTTTATAAAATTCTCTCTGTGACCCTTGGAGTGAGAGATTAATTGATGTTTACCACGAGATTTGGCCTAGTGATCCTTTTTGGGTGTACATAAGTCGTTTAGAATACTTGTGGAATGACTTTTATTTTTAGATTGACATGTAACAAGAAGTTATTTATTAACTTTATATTATATATATATTAAGTTGTTTATCTCCTTTTACATGAATTCATTCATTTATTTGAGTTTAAAACGACTTGATTAAAAGCTATCATTCTGATACACATTAAGAAATTAATTTCTAATTTTGGTCGAATGTTTAGTTCATAGAAGATGATCAAATTCTTAAGTGTCCTTTCAATTATACACTGAACATGAAACCTTATGTGAAATAATATGCTTGAATGTGTAACTTGCATGCATAATTGATAAAATACTTACGTGATTGTCTCTAAATAATAGGCATGGCATCGAAAAGCATAATTGCCGACTTGAACAAAGGAGAGAAATTGAATGATGACAATTACGACATTTGGAGTCGTAAAATATGGTATGTGCTGGAAGAGCAAAATTCTCTTGAAGGTATTAATCATGTCATATGTCTACCAGAAGAGGGTAACACTGCACAGCACAAAAGAGACCTTTAAGCTTATAAGGCTTGGAAAAAGGTTGATTCTATTGCACGTGGAATCATGGTAAGTTTTGTGGTTGATGACCTCATACATGAGTGTGAGGAATTTCCTACTTTCATTGCCATCTAGGCACACTTTCGAGGAATATATAGGGGTACTTCTGTCACCCGCCTCAGACAGCTGACTATGAAGTTTGACATTTACCAGAAGTGTCATGATCAGAACATCAAATAACACCTTAGGGTGATGTCGAATATGATAGATCAACTCAAAAGTACTAGCGCTTTCTTTTGGATAAGCAACAGGTTCAAGCAGTAATCCTATCACTTTCCAATACTTGGGAACACTTGAAGGTCAACTTAATCTATAATGACAGCATCAAAACCTTTCTGATGTTGCCCGTCATGTTAAGCTTGAAGATGAGTGGCTTGGTGCTACTAAAGTTGCTTCTAATGCCTTTATGGCAGAATCAAGTGGTAAGAACTCTTCAGTATTCAAGCATAAGAAGAAGTGGAAAAATAACGGAAAGGGTAAAGAGATCGAAGAAGGACCCTCTGAGAAAAAGAACAAGTCAAAGTCCAAGAATGGAAAAAGATTTTTCAAGAAAAAAGAGCAAGATGAAGTTCTACAATTGCCAACATCTAGGGCATTTGCTCGTGAATGTCCTAAAAATATAAAGGTAGCATTTTTAGACGCAACTCTAAGTGCTACATATATTTCTAGCACTACCTTATTAACTGAATCTTATACTATGTGGATTGTAGGCTCAGGAGCCTGAGTCGAGATCGAGAAGCGTTTGTGGAGTTCCGTTCAGTTTTATATGGATCAAGGTGGATCTATGTAGTAAATAATGCAAGACTTGAAGTCAAAGGGATTGGAACTTGCAAAGTAGATTTGCATAGAGGCCGGTCTTTAATACTGCATGACGTCGTCTTATATGCTCCAAAAATTCGATGAAACTTAGTATTTGTGTCTGTTCTTTTAGATGTTGGTTTTCATTTATTTTTTAGTCGTAATTGTGCAAGAATTACTCTAAATAACATTTATTGGTTTTGAAGATCGTTATGATCGCATTATTGTTTTAGATTGTAATCTTTCAACTTATGACTATTATGTTGACCGTTGTGTAATGTCATGTTATTCAAGTAATACTGATGTTGATATACTTAAATGGCATGCTAGAGTGGGTCATATAGGGCAATACAGAATGAATAGGTTGGCAAAGGAAGGATATCTAGGTTCTTTGTCAAAAATTGAAATGCCAACTTGTCAAAATTGTCTTGCCGGAAAGATTACACGTAAACCATTAGGGAAGGATAAAAGAGCCGAGTTCCCATTACAATTAATCCATTCTGATATCTATGGTCCAATGAATGTAAGGGAAAGGACTGGTGCTTCATATTTCATTACATTTATTGATGATTTCACGCATTTTGGTTATGTCTATTTGATATCTCATAAATCAGAAGCACTTGAATGCTTCAAAAGATATATGAATGAAGTTGAGAATCAATTAGACAAAAGTATAAAAGCATTAAGAATCGATAGAGGATGTGAATATCTATCAAAACAGTTTGAAGAATTGTGTATTGAAAAAGGCATTATCAGACAATTGACTACTCTTTCTACACCTCAACAAAATGGTGTAGCCGAAAGAAGGAATAGAATATTGCTGGATATGACAAGGTCCATGATGGCGTAGACAAATTTACCAATCTCTTTCTGGGGAGATGTGTTATTAACTGCGGCCTACATATTGAATAAAGTGCCTTCTAAATCAGTATCTTCTACTCCTTATGAATTATGGACTGACCAAACTTTAATGATCTACAACCTTGGGGTTATGCTGCATATATTAAAGATCGTTTTGGTAAGTTTGGAAAACTAAGTCCAAAAGGAAAGAAATGTATCTTTATAAGATACTCAGAACACTCTAAAGGATATGTGTTCATTGGTGAATTGGAAGATGGAAGTACTACTAAAATAGAATCACGAAATGTCATATTTCTGGAAAATAATTTTTCAAAAAGGGATGAAATAAAGAAAAATGAGACTCTTTACAAAATATTAAATTCAAATGATCAAATAATGTCGTAAGACATGCTTGATAATTCAATTGATCAAGAAATAATTCTTGGTCCAAGTGGGAGTCATGAATCCCGAAATCCTATTAAGGAATCAGAACTTCAATTATGTAAGAGTATCAGAAAATGTGTACCTAAACGATCTTATGAGATTGAGGATTATATTTTCTTTGTATCTCCCACATAATTGGATAAACCTAATTCTATGACTGAGGCTTTATCGAGCCCTAAAAAGGATAAAAGGATAAAAGCGATGAAAGAAGAATTAGGGTCCATGAAAACCAATAAAGTCTGGGATCTGGTTGACCTTTCTTCTGGCCGTAAAACTATTGGTAACAAATAGATTCTCAAAGTTAAACGCAAATCAGATGGGCTAATAGAAAGGCATAAAGCACGATTGGTGGCAAAAGGTTTTACTCATGATTAGTTACTTTTGGCCAAATGGACGTGAAAATTGATTTTCACAATGAAGAACTAAATGAGAAAATCTACATGGAACAATATGTAGGTTTTGTTGTTAAAGGCCAAGTAAAGAAGATTTGTAAATTAAACAGATCAATATCTAGCCTTAAGCAGTCTTCAATGCAGTGGTACCTGAGATTTCTTAAAGAAGTGATTTCATTTGATTTCACCATGATTGATGAAGACTATTGCATCTATGTAAAAAAGTCCAAATGAAATGTTTGTGATTCCTTTGCTTTACATGGGTGATATTTTATTAGCTAAAAATAATTTAGAGTATGTAAAAACTGTTAATTCATGGCTTTCAGAGTCATTTGACATGAAAGATATGGGTGAAGCAAACTATATATTGGGTGTTAAAATTCAAAGAAACCATTCCAAGAAAATTTTGAATCTATCTCAAGAAACATACATAATAAAAATTTTGGAACATTTTCGAATGAATAGTTGCAAATCCATGGATACTCCTATAGCAAGAGGTGAAACTTTAAGCCTTTAAATGTGTCCAAAGACTGAAAAGGAAAAATAAGACATGTCTCGAGTACCATATTCCAGTGTAGTTGGGATTTTGATGTACGTTATGGTATGTACTCGCCTAGACATTTGTTATGTCGTAGGTCTGGTTAGCAGGTATCAATCCAATCCTGGAAGAGATCATTGGAAAGCACTAAAAAGAAATTTTTCAATACCTGAAAGGAACTACTGATTATTCACTATGCTATAGTGGATCCGATTTATCCTTAAGAGGTTATACAGTTGTTGATTGGGCTGGTGACCGGTATGATAGGAAATCAACCTCCGGTTATGCCTTCTTACTAAATGGTGGTGCAATCTTATGAAAAAGTAAGAAACAAACTTGCACAACCCTATCAACTATTGAATCCGAATTTGTGGCTTGTGCATCTCCGGTAAAAGAAGCTATTTGGTTGAAAAGATTCTTTGAGCATTTGAACATCACAAAGAATACTAAAGGTCCTATGATTTTATATTGTGACAGTCAAGCGTCTATCGTATATACAAAGGATCTAAATATCACATCAAGACCAAGCACATTGATATTAAGTATAACTTTGTAAGAGACATAGTAGCAAGTGGAGAAAATAAATTTACAATACATTCCTACCCGAGAAATTATAGTTGATCCCTTTACTAAGGCGATATCTAGAGACTTGTTTGAGAAACCTGTTATGGCTATAGGATTATGTAGAATATGATTATGTTTATGTATTGTAGATGACTTGATTATAATTATTATCAATATAAGAATCTTGAATTTATATTCAATTTCATATGTAGTATGTCAAACAAGTCGCAAGATTGGCTCTCTCACATGAGCAATACCTCTTACATCGAGGAACGTGAAGAGAAAAGTTTCACCATAACATAATGACTTGTTTTGTAAACCCAGATGTGAGTTTCTCTAAGAATATGAATTTGAGAATTATGAAAGAAAGAAACTCAGGTTAGACATTTAGAGATGTCTAGACCTAGATCTGTACGATGTTGAATGGCTAAAAGAATAAGACACACGCACAAATATAAGGTGAGAACATCGTAGCACGTGTTTTATACCATGTATGCTTAGCGATCAATGGGTTAATGGAAGAATGAATCCCTGTTTCTTCATTGTGTGAGACCCTCAAAGTTATTTTAACTTTTCATTGAAGTACCCTTAAACCTTTAACTGTTTCTTGAAGTTTCGATCAGTGTTGTTAATTTAGCATGTTACTAATAGCTATGAGAGATTCGGCAATGCGGTACATGTCTAAGAAAGCAGTTGATTGGAACAGATAGATTCGAGTAGAAAGGGAAGACGATTAAGATGAATATTTTAACTTGTTTACACAAGCCGGCTATTAAACTAACCATATAAGAGTCAAATGTAATTGTGTATAGAAAGTAAATCATGAACTCGAGTTCACCTCTTTAAGAGGATGAGGGATCGAATTAGTAACTATTAAAGTAGTGAAAGATGCCTAGGGTACTGTGAGTATTGAAATCCTCATATTAATAGAGAATTCTTTATACATGTGATTGGATTCCTATATGTAGTTTATAAAACCTTATGGGTAAATCTCGATATGCTCACAGGTCGCATAAACTATTTTCCGTATGAAAAGATGACGTGTTGAAGTCATACTACTTTAGATCTTGTCCATCATGTGCAAAGTGGGAGATATTGGATTACGTGCCATGGTCTCCCATGTGGACCGACCCAACCCAACCCAAAATTTTATTTTTGGATTATCTAAAGAGAAAAAAAAAAAGATACGGAAGAATTTTTGAAAAACTTGTGGGAACAGTTATTGTTCCACTTCCCCCATATATTTGGGATTCATCTCTTCCTTTCAAAGACAGAGAGATAAGTGACAAAAAAATAAAATAACAACACTCAAATTAAAAGGGCATTTAGTTTGTAAATTAACATTCCGTTTCTAAGAGAAAAGAAATCGACTTGGAGCAATTCTTTCGGTGACAAAATCATCTTCTTCCGCTGCATCAAAAAAAGATAAACACTGATTTTTCTCTGTATTTTTGTTACAGTAAGTCCAGCCCTAATCCACTTATGAGAAGTAATGATTTTGATGTTAGATTCGTGGATTTTTTCCTGGTTGGGGCATAAGGTTGGGTAGTTATGGGTGCATTTGTTAGCCACACATTAATCGCAACCTTAAACCTTGAGAAACATATTCACATATATAGAATCAAAGAAATCCATCAAATAAACAAGAAAAGAACTGATAAAAGAACTTCATTTAATACAAAAAGTTCAAACTTTTTAACAATTTATGCAATATTCAAAGAACAAAATCGATAATTTTGTCCATCTGACCTAGCCTTGACTGTCAACGGGATAACTGTAACCAATCACCTCCCACCAACATATATATTGCCAGACTTGCATATCTACATGCTTCTGTAAATAAGAGGCTCTGAAAAGTTTAGCAAAAATATTTGCATAAACGTGTAATTGTATTTCGTCATAGCTAGCACATGCAACACATAAAGCAACTCAACAAAAAATAGGAGAAATGAAACCCAAAATGTTTAATTTTAAACAGACGAATGACAAAATCTTATTCATAACACTTCATATACTATGAAAAGGGAATAGTAAAATTCATCAGAAAGAAAAAAAGAGCAGAAGTAAAGCAAAGAAGGAAGCACAAACACACCTTTTTGTTCTTGATAGTTCTTGGTAGGAAAAGACCTTTTCCTTTTCCAGATGTTTAGTAAAAGTGGAAGTTTCAATTGTTATAACACATGGAAACCTACAAGGCCTAAACTGGTGAGTATTAGTAGGTCCTATAAAGATGAATTTTCGAAATTACCCTTCTTAGCACAAGGGGTTTCACTTATTCATTAGTAGAATTAATGATTTGCATCACAGCTGTCAATACGGGTTGGCTCATCCCATCTAGGCTAGCCCACACAACCTTTGAGTTTGACGGATCAGGTTGGGTTGACCCATCAAAATGATGGGCCAAAAAAATCAAACTCACACCATTATTTTGTGGGCCGCGGGTTTCATGGGTCAGCCCATTTTTTAAAAAATAATATTTTATAATTTAATTTTAAAATATTAATAAATATAAATATTATCGAACAATATTAAGTAGTGTTAATACTTGTTAATTAAGTCTCCAACACCCCTAAAAAATACTTCTAATAGGAAAATTAAATAACTTTTGACATGATGTTCTTCTAACCAGATAAAAATACTAATAAGTAATCTAAATAGTTGCATGTATTTGACTTATAGGTCAGCTCACGGGCTAACCCAAGCCACATTGCTCAAACCCTACGGCTTATTCGGGCGAGGCTAAAAAGTCTTGTTCTTAAATTAACTACAAAAATTGAAGCCCAACTTCATCAAATTACAGGCCGAGTCGAGCCATTCTAACGGACCTGACCCATATTGACGACTCTAATTTGTATATTAAAATTGAAAAAACTACAAGAAGTAACATACTTAAGACTTAAATTATAAAAAATAGCAACATTTTAATGAAATTACATTGTGTAGCAAACATAACATTATTTTAAGTGTGGTCTCCCACTTACTGTCTTTGAGGAGTTACCATATATAAGGTTCCCTTTTTCATGCCATTTCTCTTTCTCTTTACTTTAACTGATTTTTACTTTACCTTTTATTGTTTGAAATCTTTTAAATTACTCTTTCAATTTTTTTTTCTTTCCCATAAATTAGTAAATTTCTTTTCCAAATCAAACTCAATTATGAAGATTATTATCTTCATGATATTCAAAATTTTAAAATATCACTCTCTTATATCTCTAACTTTTTTCATAATAGTTTTTTCATTTTTTCGTTTTATTTGTCTATTTTATTTTCTTTTTCTTTTTTATTTTTTCTTTCCACTTTATTTTCTCTCTTCTACTTCGCTTCTTTTTTTTTCCTTTTCATTTTTTTTTCTTTTTCGTTTTCTTATTTTTTTCCTTTCTCATATTTTTTTTGTTTTCTTCTTGTTTTTTAATTTTTTTTCGCTTTTGCTTTTGCTTTTGCTTTTACTCTTTTGTTTCTAGTTTCTACTTCTCTTTCTTCTTTTCTTTTTCATTTTTTTTTAGATTTTTATTTTTCGTTTTTGTCCTTTTCTTTTTTTTTATTTTTTTACTCTTCTATCTTTATATTTTATTTTTAAAAGACAAATATCTATATCACATATACATATTCAAAAAATATACAAAATAAATAGACATACAGATCTGCATATGTTTAGATACATATATATATCTGCATATGTATTTACAGAAATGCATATCTGACTCACATGTATATATAAACATATAGGATATGTATCATGCATTTTTTGATTAACTATATGTATATGTATATGTATATGGATATGGATATGTATATGTATATGTATATGTATATGTATATGTATATGTATATGTATATGTATATGTATATGTATATGTATATGTATATAGTTGTCTTATATGTTTATATATACATATGAGTGAGATATGTATTTTTGTAAATACATAGGCAAATACATATGTATGTTTTGTACTGTAAATACATATCCAGATTTGTATGACTATGTATTTTGTTTATTTTTTGAATATGTGTATGTGACATACATATTTGTATTTTCAAAATAAAAGTTAGAGATAAAAGAGTAAAAAAACAAAAAAGGATAGAAAACGAAAAAAACGAAAAAAATGAAAAAAAAAAAAAAGTGAAAAGTAAAAAAATTGAGTTTCAGCAGCTTGAAAAATTGATTTTGATTACTATATTGTTCGACCAGTTCAATTTACTGTTGCATTACTTTTTTTTTGAAATTCATTTACAAAATATTTAAAAATAATTTAACGAAATAAATTGTTAAATTGTACAACGTAACAGAAAATTGATTTTGATCAATCTAACGAAAAATCGTTAATGACTCAAAATATTCAAAAATAATTTAACAAAAATTAATTTTGATCACTATATTTGAACAAAACATCAGTAATGGATCAAAAAAATTTAAACGAAATAACAGTAATGGTTCCGAAAAAAATTCAGAATGAAAAAATAATTAATCAATTTCAACCAAATGGTGAAATTCATATAAGAAAACAATATTACGATTAAATACTTCTATAAAAGTAATGGTTTAGTTTAAATTTTCGAAGATATTGAACAGAAGAAGTTTCAATTGAATTTGATTTTGATTTTTTGGGATGAAAACGATAATGTGAAACTGAAATTTGAATTTTGATTTCAGTTGGTAACAAATAACGGAAATCTTGTTAATTAAGAGGTTTTAATGAAAAAGGAATCTCCACATTTTATTCATGATTAATTATACCATATTTAACTCAACTGATTTGAGTTAAATATGTACAGTAAAATGATTTGTATATGTATTTTATAGCAATAGTTTGTTCAAATACAAAATACAAGTTGCTAGTTTAAGTAATTATAAAAGTATTGCTATGAATCTCATAATTATGATTTTAAGTCTGTTATTTATGAATTTTATTCTTAAAATATTATGACCATTCGATTGTCAATATTTTTTTTACCCAATGGCTACATATATAACTTTCCCAAAAGATAATTGATAGATCTGTTCGTGAAATACTGTCTAGTTGCTATCTTATTCTTCTTCTTAAAATAAGATATCTGCTAGCCCCATTATAATTTATACGCTTTAAATTCGATTGAGGTTTCCCTAATTATTCCCCCAAAATACATCTAGTAAAGTATAGAAGAAGAAAAAAAAAAAGAAAAATTAGGTGTTATGTATGCTGGATGAAAATACTTATGCTGCGTAGCTTATATTTTGAGTTTATTGTTTAATTTAGCTCATATTTGTGCATAACCATTATTAGTATATTACTAGTCAAATGTACGTGCTTTGCACGTAGGTCTCGCATAAATTAATAATAAATTTTTATAAGAAAATAAATTATTATGTGTATTTGTTATAGTATTAAGTAAATAATTTTTTTAAAAAATAATGTAAAACTTTTAAGATAAAAACTATACTTAAAAAAAATATGATAACTCATCACCACATTTTTTTCATTCGTTATTCTTCGAGAAGTAATCTTTGTTCTATAATTTTGCACTTAAATAAATAGTTAGCAACATATATAATTTGTAATAAATTAAATCTACATATGACTGATATAAAGAAAATTATAATATTGGGAGAATAATCTCTCTACGTTAATGTGAAAGAAATAATAATCAATTTATAAAAGTTCAAATTCTTTTCTTAAAGAAAAGATTTCTTTAATTGTGAAAAGAAGCTATTTTTATTTTGAAAAAAGTGACAAACAATTATGCTATTTATTTAAAGTATTATTTTATATAACAAATTATTTAGGATAGTTTCTTTTTCTATTTACGTGAAACATGGAGGGGGGAGGGAGGGGGGGGGCAGGAAATTGCCATATAGTTTAGTAGTTTATAGATACTATATTTTACCATATATTTTTGGAATCCTTAGTTTTATATATTTTAGGAATTAATATTATAAATATAATTATATAATAAATTAATGATGTGAAAAGACGATTTAATCTATTGCGGAGACTTTTAATGAAGGATAAAAAATTCAAATCGTTTTTATAAGAATCTTCACACTTTTAATATATTTTATTATATATATATATATATATATATATATATATATATATATATATATATGTATGTATGTATAATAAAATATATTAAAAGTGTGAAGACCCTTAGAAAAGTGATTTGAACTATTTATCCTTCATTAAAAGACTCGCAATAGACAAAATTATCTTTTTACTTATTTTCTTCAATTATTATATTATTATATTATAATATTTAAAATTATGGAGTTCTAAAATATATGATAAAAGAAAAATATACTTGAAAGCTTTAAATAATTGTTATTTAGTTGTTCTCCTGAAATTTAGGACACCAAAACTTGCGTAAGAAATATAATTATAGATAAAATATAATTATGGTAAAAGAAAAATATATTTGAAAGATTTATTAAATAATTGTTATTGTTATAAAACAAAAAAGAATAAAGAAGAAGAGTAGAGAGAATAGAGAGAGTGATTTTTATTTCTTCTCTTGAGGAATGAGAAATCATCAGATTGTAAATACAATGAACAAAACCCCTCTATTTATAGGAGAAATTTATTCCTAGTTTGAGTAAAAGACGGATGTTTCAAATCCTAATAGATATCAAAGTAGATCTTGATAGATCTTGATAAACATTCACTATAATGTAAATACATTTATAACACTCGCCCTTGAATGTCTAATTGGTAGATAATGTGCCTCGTTGAAACCTTACTAGAAAAAATTCAGTAGGAAAAAAAATCTAGTGAAGAAAAAAGAGTACACATCTCTAATAATACGCATTTCGGCTGCCTCATTAAAAATCTTACAAGGAAAACCCAGTGGGACAAAACCTCGTAAGGGAAAAAGAATACTGCGCGTATTAACTCCTCATAATGAGAACATCCTTGACCTTTGCATCTCGATCTTGTGCAGGATTTTCTTGAAAGTTGCAATTGGAGAATATTTGGTGAATAAATCAGTCACATTGTCAGTTGAACAAATCTGTTGCACGTTAATATCATCATTCTTTTATAGCTCATGTATGTAGAAAATCTTTGGCAAAATGTGCTTCATTCTATCTCCATTTATGAATCCTCCCTTAAGATGTGTTATGTATGTTGAATTTTCTCTGTATAAAATTGTGGGTAGATTGTCATATTTCACACCATATTTTTATCGAATGAGATGTATCATAGATCTCAACCATACATATTCTTGGCTTGCTTCATGAATAGCTATTATCTCAGCAGGATTCGATGAAGTGGCTACGATAGACTGCTTTGTATATCTCCAAGATATGGCAGTACCACCACATATGAACACATAGCCTATTTGAGACCGAGCTTTATGCGGGTCAAATAAGTACCCAACATCAGCATGACCAATAAGATCGGGACTGCAATCTTTAGAATAAAATAAGCTCATGTGTTTTATCCCATTTTGATGTCTCATAGTAGGAGCAGAAATATACCTTGCTAACAAATTGACTGAAAAGGCTATAGGTCTTGTAGTATTTGCAAGGTACATGAGTGCATCAATTACACTAAGATATGGTACTTCATGACCAATCCAATTCAATATATTTTGAATTTCAGCAAATAATATATTTCTTTGAAAACTCTCCAAGAGTTCCAATGATGTTCAAGCAATAAGCTTATACTGTATAAGGATTATAAATAAGTTTTCCAGAAACTTTTATATGCTTCAAGCAGTTTGAATCCTTAAAAGTTTTCACATAAGTTTTGTCAAGTGACATTATTCAACATTTCATGAGTGACATCTTCAAATATCTGGATTGCAAATCAAATAAGTTTATACTTACCAAGATGCATCATTTCATGTCACTTGATAAATGTTTCTACGTCAGCATGCTTAAATAAACGTAGAATTCAGATCCTCGTAATCTTTCACAATATTGCGTCAATATTGTGTCAAAGATATTGATGATATATCATTTTGTATCAGTTCACAATGTGACATAACATTTTGAGATTTCATCACTTCATTATTTTTAGGTACATGAACCTCTCATAAGGTTTCATCAAGTGTTATGTCGTAGGCTCTTCAAGAGCACATTGCCTTCTTATTATGATTATTTGCTCGTTATCCTTTTCAAGAATTATTTCATTTGGAACCGATTAGTCTACCACGCTTCATGCATGCGTAGATTTTGTCCTTTAGGAACAAAAAATAAGAGCACTTGCGCTTAATATGAGATGTTTTCGGCATTTGACTTGAAATATCTTTTGGAAGAGGATCTGGTGATAATTCCTAACATATTTCATAGCGCTTATAATCTCCCCCTTATGTTAGAAAAACTAACATACATCCTCTACTTCTTTGAGAAATCCATCTTTGTGCATTATGATATATTCATTAATCGTATACTGCACATCAAAATTATTAGATGGAATAATTAGTCCCTGACCTTAAACTAATTGAAAGGGAAGAAATAATCATAATTTATTGGTCTAATGCATACAAGTGCTATTGCAATCTATCATATTTCAGACCAATACATGAAGTTTTATTCTCATTAACAATGGTTTAGATATTTATCAAAGGCACTTAATGCTAAACCATCATCATTAAGATAAATTATCTTGTTTACACAATCTGAAAGTCATGCTTAACTCAATTTTATTGAGCAAGCAACTTTATGAATGTCAAATTGCAGGTTGACAATAAATGTACATGTGATCATCTTATTGATGCATCATTTTAACATATCACATGATAGATGAACGGGCCCTTATTCACCTTTTATAATTTCCAGATTTGAAGGGATCCAATCCCAATATTAGTTGGTCCAACCAACTTATCATGAGAACAAACGACATAAACAATTCTTGAAGAGTCTTCTAGTTCTTCAATACATGCACATCTTCGAGATGTCACAATCGTTCATATCAATTTATGAACTTTTATTCTAGTAAACTCCAAGTTTACCATGACATGTACTTTTTCTTTAGTAAATTTCAGATTTACTATTACATAAATAAATTTCAGATTTACTACTTCAGAAGTAGATTTCAAAATTATTCAACCCCTTTTGGAGGTGAGTTGTGATACAATCACAATCAAGTGCACGTTTGCATTAATAATTTTCTCATTCCCCAGGAATAGAATATAATCGTGCCTTAAGCCTATCAAATTATGATAGCTTATAACCTCTTTCAAGATTTTGCTACTTCAGAAGCAAATCGAGGCATACATATGATGTAGAGAATTTTCTCTAGCATATCTTATAATCATATAAGCGTGTGAAAATATTATCACTTTTGATGATCATTATTATATTCGTGCATTCAATCACTTGTCTTCTTTCAGACATATTATGCACTGCTACCACATACACTTCAAGAATGAAGTAAGTTGTCATATTTCAGACTTATCATATATTGCTACCACATTTCCTTCATGGAATGGAGCATATTCAACGGGTCGAATTTCATGACTTTTCACCCAATACCCATTATTTTGCCTTAGCCATCACAATATCATCAATATGAGGTATTGAGATTCAAACTCAATATTTTATCTATATAAAGGCGTCTTAGGCATAAATGGTTCTTCAAGAATTGTTTATATCCTTTGTTTTCATGATAATATTATCATCCCTTTTGATAATATTGTTCTTGAGAAATGAATTAAAACATAAATGGTTCCAAACCAATTATTTTTCCTCAAATCCAACAATAATTATATCATTAATAGAAAAATACAAATAACATAAGGAATTACTAACCTTGACCTTTAGATTTATAATCTCACCTTATTTGGCAGAGTCTCGTGCTGATAACGTGTTATAAAACAAGAAAGAATAAAGAAAAAGAGTAGCAAGAATAGAGAGAGAATGGTTCTTATTTCTTCTCTTGAGAGATGAGAGATCATCAGATTGTAAATACAATGAACAAAACCCCCTTATTTATAGGAAAAATTTATTCCTAGTTTGAGTAAAAGGCGGATGCTTCAAATCCTCATAGATATCAAAGTAGATCTTGTCTAGTAAATACATTTATAACTGTTATTAAGTTGTTCTCCTTTTCTCTCACATGTTTCCTTTCATGATTAATTTGAGTAGTAATTTAATTGGATTTGGTTATTTAATTTAGGTAAGAAATCATAATATTTTATACTTCTAAATTAATTAAAATTTTATCTTATATGAAAGATAATTTTACAATTCTATTTAAGTAATATTTTGGATGAAGAACAAACTTTGTTTTATTTATACTTTTCAAGCCGTGCTTTCGTTATCATGACTTTTTTGAGTCTTTCTTTATTTTAGTTCATAGTTTTACCGATTATATATGAATTATATATAATTAACAATTGACAATGAATTTTTCATTTTGATAATTTTTTGTGTTTCTTTTTCTGGTAAAAATTTTTAATAGAATAATTGGACGAAATAAACATGATGTCACGAATGAAGTAACCAACAAATCAAAGGTTAATTTTGATTATATATGTTATTTAATTATATTTATGGTATATTATTCGTTAGTATATTTGCTCTGTTTTCGTTTCTATATTAGACTTTCTAATTATCTCATGATGCTGAATTTGATTTTTTTTTGTGCGTGGGGGTTGCGGGGGGTGGGTGGGAGGGTATGTACTCTTTTTTGTTATTTTTTTTCATGTTTATTCTTTTATTCGTTTGAATTTGTCCTTCAATTTTGAAATTTATTTACAACCCTAGACTCACATGCAAATTGTGATGAGGAGCCGAACAATCTTCTGGGTATTACTGTTGTTGATTGATAAATTTTTAATTACCTGAGTTGTTTAGCTCAAAAAGATCACTATTTTAGTTCAAATTAACATTTATTGGATAGTAATAATATTATTGTGTTTGCCAAAATGTCTATTCAATGCTCATCAATTTGGATTATAGTTTGCTTTTGCATATAGGATGGTTCTTCTCTGTGTGGGGTTTTAATAAGTGTCTTTTGGCTCTATCTAAAGATCCTTTAGTTTTGTGTGGTCGTATTGGAATGAAGTGGACCTAAATAGAGCGAATGGATAGTATTCACGAAACAATTTTATTTACCCGTTCTCCGTTAATTGCAGGGGTCAAATTACTTTGAGATTCATCTTGACATTTATCGCTTCAGCTACATAGCAAGGAGAGGAATTTTCGCTTTTAGATATTGCTTACAACATGGCATACTGGATCCTGGTCTAACAATTCAGGTTTGTTGCTATTATATATACTTTTCCCTTCTTGAGAAATAGAAAACGAGCCAATGTTTTGGCTTTATAAATGATGTTAACTCATTAGATATTCTCTTAGGATTTAACTTTTATACTAACAACGTGAAACCTAACCCATTTACTAAATTCCATAGGTACAAAAGTCGTAGGAGCTGCCAGAGAAAGTACTTGCTTGTGTAAGATTGAACAAGATTGATTTTGTTGACAAAGGATAAATTCCAACTCTTATGAGCATTGAGGAAGATGAATGTTCATTCTAATAAAATCAATAATACATTTGCATGTTGCATGGGGGAGTTTTCAAATGGTCCCTTGGTGATCAAACAATTTCTACTTTCTTTCAAGACAAGAAAAAAAAAATTATATAATAAGAGATTGAGTATTGTATTCTGAAAGATGAAATTAAAAAAGATAATCATGTTGATACTGCATGTTACTTTTTATAATGTCCAGCATTTTTTTAAACTGATCACCCCCTAAACATAATTTAGTAATTACAAAAACACTATCACTTATCATTTACTTTTAAGATATTGTATACATTTGAGAAGGCAATTGAGTGTTTTTATATTCAAGTCCGTTTTGCTCATATCAAACTCATGTCAACAGAACAGATCTTATGAATTCGGACATGAATTTGTGTAGTTGATTGGTTAATGTGTAGTACCTTTCTTAAGGAGAGATTTGGAGTAACTGTTAAAGTTGTTGACATTTGATCTGAAGATCACGGCCATGGAAACAACTTCTTGCAAAAAATTGTTTAGTGTTACTTTCATAACAATAAAATTAGACTTTCTTTATTAGCTTCTAAACTAAGTTGATTCTATTTTAATAGAATATATTATATTCATAAGGGATTTCATCGAGATAATTCGATCCAATAAGTTGAGAATATTGGTATTACAATAATAGGTTATGAATTCATTGTCATTGATATGAACATACCCTCATATTAATTATATGAAAAGAAGAAAAAATATTTTAAAGAGTTGTGTATATTAAAAACCCTTCATATAATTAATGAAAACTTTTGCTTAACCGTGGCTTTTCATACACTATTTTACACTAAATAAAAAAATAGTGGACAACATGTATGATCTCTTTTTATATTAAACTTCAAACTGTTCCCTAAATTTATGTTGATCACAAGGAGCGTCTTCTGTTGGCAACATCGATGGTAAGAAATTACGTGATAAAATATATTTGTGCATTGCTGTGACTAAAAAATATGTAAGACTTTGAACTTCCTTTTTTTCTTTTTTCTTGTATAGCCGTAATTTTGTAATTGTTTAAGATTATTTACTACTTTTCATTTTTACATATTACAATTATAGTTTTCTTTGTCATTTTTATTGGCCTGCTTTGAACTTTGCATGACTTTTATAAAATAATGATTTGGTATTAGCATTTTATGACAATAATCTTTGATCTTGAAAGATGAATGCATTGATGGTGAACAGTCAGATCTTCAAATGGATGGATGACCACTCAAGAGGAGTAGAGGACACTGGATGACCAAGTGCACCAAAAATAATGCACATGTATAGGGGGAGATGGAAGAACGCTTTATTTTTGAAAAATACAAAACTAATCAAAACTTGCCTTATTTTTAAAAAATAACAACATATTTAATTTATTTTTGTAAAGTGAGATCTGGGGAGCGTAAGTATATGCAGTTCATATCACCACCTCAAATTTGATAAAGAATTTGAATAATAAAAAACTTTAAAAACTATCTTTAATTTTTTCTCAACAAAATTGTCTTATCTCGAGGAAGCCAAAACAAAACTGTCGTAGTAATTTATTTTTGAAAAATATGGAGTCATTTTTTTTATAAAATAGAAGTCCTCTTTTCAAATTGTAGGATCCTAATACAAACGAAAAAGGTACGAATATACCCGTGAACTTTGATAAATGATATAGATATACCCTCCGTCATACTTTAAGTATAAATATATCCTTACCGATAATGAAAAGATACATATATACCCCTAAACATTGATAAATGGTATACATATACCCTTCGTCATACTTTAGGTACAAATATATCCTTGCGTTAATAAAAAGGTACATATATACCCTTCTCGCTAACGGTAGGACACCTACCACAATCCTGTTAATTTGATTTTTTTTTAATTTAATGTATCCTAGACCTATCCCAAAATTATTCTAATTTAACCCATAACCCGATTCAAATAATAACCCAAATTCAACACAGTCTAATAGAAAGAGAAAGAGAGAATGAATATGTGTGAATAAAGATGTGTTTTGAAGGTTCTATTAGACCGAGTCGGGTTTGGATTATTATTTGAATCGACTTGCAGGTTAAATTAGAATTATTTTTGGGTAGGGTGGGGATAAATTAAATTAAAAAAAGCAAATGAAAAAAATTGTGACACGTGTCTTGCTGTTAGTGAGAACAAAATATATGTACCTTTCATTAACAGCAAGAGTATATTTGTACTTAAAGTATGACGGCGGATATATTTTACCATTTATCAAAATTCAGGGGTATACATTTACCTTTTTCATTAACGGTAAGAGTATATTTACACCTAAAGTATGGCGGAAGATATATCTGTATCGTTTATTAAAGTTTAGGGGCATATATGTACTTTTTCATTAACGTCAAAGGAATATTTATACCTAAAGTATGACAGAGGGTATATCTGTATCATTTATTAAAGACCAGTGGTATATTCGTATTTTTGTTCTAATACAAATACTAACATATATATATGTGTATGTGTGTACACATTATGTAGTAATCCTAAATCAAATTCGTTTTGGTTTGTGAATACTCTTTTATAAAAGTAGTTGCTTTGAAAACGGAAAGTCGGTGAAATCTCTACCAAAACCTTTACCAAGGGTCTTGATGTTTTTGAGGTACCCTTTTCTCATCCCTTCACCGTTAGTATTTTTTTTAAAAATTGTTTGAATAAAATTTTATGTATTATTATGTGGAGTTGTATGATAAAGAGAATTTCTCGTCATGTATGTCCTCGTTGTTTATTGCAACATGAGTTTATGATCATTCGAAGATGAGAGTGATTTTTTCAAACTTTATTCCAGCCTAGAAATCCTTAAATTATTTAATGTTTATAGGTATATACGTTTTATTTCTTATTTTGATTTTTCTATTTAAGTTGTTTTATTGCACTCGCTATCATTATCCCTCTGCTTTTGTTTATTTTATTTCGTTAATAGCTTTAAAAATTATATTTAAATTATACATAATCAACAATTGATGATGAAAACATATTCAAACAGTCTCATATGTAATAGTACAAAGGTGAATAGCGGAGTAGTTGTGTAAGTCCGTCATATTTTAGAGCTTATTAGACTTTAACAAGTAATACCGTAATTCATGTGTGTTGTAAGTCGTATGAACTTGAACCGAAACTTAATAATTTCATGTTGGAGGTATATCACTTTATAAGGATATATCATCTGTTGGTCAGTTTCTTTATTTTTTATTCAAAAATAGAAACATGTTTCTTTGTTTTATTTTAACGTTTCTGTAAAGATAGTAAGAGTTTATTCAAGATTTGAAACTTTAAATTCAATAAAAATTAATTGATATTTATGCTTTAAAAACAAAGTTAGCTTTTCAAAAAGATAACCGATATTCAGTAAAATTGTAAGGGGCTTCTCCTAATATGTAGGAATTTGAAGTCAATTAATTTTTGAACAACAACATACCCAATCAATTAATTTTTGATGTTAACAAAAACAATTAACTTTTAAATTAATCATGACATAAATATAGCTCTTATAAGGACTCATATAATAAATAGTTTGTAAAAAGAAATTTACTGTCAAAAAGGTAAAATAACTCAGCGTATATAAATTAAATTGATCAATTTTAGACTTATTAAAAATAGCACAAATAAATCTTTCCTTCAATTTTGGTTCCACTTGGAATAGCACAGTAATAAATTTTATTAGAGAAATATTAAGAGGTAGACGAGAACAAGCAAGTGAACTAAGATAAAGTCCACTGTTTGGAGGAAGTTCAACTTCTGCAGCAAACCTAACTTTTGGAAGATTTAAATATATTGAATTAGAGCTAAAATTAATTGATTTATGAATGAAGATTAATACCATATGGCAATGTGGCAATAGATCAAGTCCAGTTTTTTTTTTTTTTTTTACAGTGTTTATTCATAAATGAGGCTATTTTTAGTCATTAAAAATATGAAATTCAAATATTTGATGAACCATTTACTTACTTGAACTATCTAACATCTACATTATATAAATTAAAATGTCTATTCTATCATAAATTATGTTTTCATTTGGTAACTAAAAGTTTAAATATTACATAAATAAATATATATAATTTTCTTCTTTGATATTAAATACACGTGCAATGCACGTATACTAAACTAGTATATATATATATATATATATATACGTGAAATAATACAAAGGAAAGAATAAAGAAAAAAAGAGGTGGAGCATAACGTCCTCATTGCTCACAAATAATTAGGCTGGAACCATGTTACGGAGAAAAACTACCTACCACCTACCATTAAAATAATTAAGATGTTATATATATACTAGTTAAATTATACGCACTTTGCACGTGTACATCACATTAATTAATATCTAAATATATATATGAACAAAATAAATTATTACATACACAATTTAAAATAGAAAAAGATTTATGCAGTGTAAAATTGTATATAAAGTTTAAATACATAAAAAATATGAATAATAAATCAAAAAGAAAATGAAAGTAGCTAAACATTCTTGCTCCAAACTCCAAATACAGTTGAAAGTGAAATTCTTATTTAAAAAAATAAATAAATCACAGAGATATAAAAAAGAAATCGTAAATTAAAACTCTACATCAATTAGTTTTTATATTTAACTAAAAATTTTTAATAAATTATCAAAGATAAATAAGTATTATGCAAACTAACATTTTATTTAACCCCAACCAACTCCCTCAGTACCCGCTTAAAAAAGCTTCCCATCCCCTTAAAGAAGCTATAGCGCTAATAATATATCACCTGTCATAAATTGTTTGCAGTGTGATTTTATGAAAATATATATAAATAATTGATTAAGAATATCAAATTTCATGTCGTTGATCCAAATAAAGTTTTCATAAAAGAAATAGAAAATTTATTCTATGAACCTTAATGAAAAAAGAATAATAATAAATCTGATTATAAAAGAAAAAAATACACAATGTTGATTATAATGATGCATGCGATGTTTTTTGAATGTATTTAAAATCTAATTTCATAGATTAATACACGGACTTACTCAATTCTCTTGTTAAAGATGCAGATATTATCCCTATCTCAGATTATTTTTGAGTACCTCGGTTAAAGGAAAAAAAGTTAACAGCAGTCCAAAAGAAGTAAAGAAAGTACAAGAAACAACGACTAATAACAAAAACAACAAAACAAAAATACAACAAAACAATATGATCATCGAGATATCAGAATAATAAGATTAAACCTAACAACATTTGTACAAAATTTCTTAAAGTCCGACTGAACATTCATCTACCACCTGTAAACTACAAAAATACATACAATAATTGAGATATCATAACAATATAATTAAATCTAATCTTTATATTAAAATTCATCAAAATCATCTACCACATGTAAAAAATTTAAGTGAACAAAAATTATAACAAAATAATATGATAATCGAGATATTAAAATATGATTAAAACTAGCCTTTACACAAAAGTTCAATCAGAGATTCATATATAATATAGGTTTGAAATTGATGAAATTATTATACACCACACCTTCAAAACTCACCGAAAAAGTAGTTATAAGAATATCTTCACTATCAAAAGCTCATCAAAAAATAGTTATAAAAAACCTTCGCTATCAAATATTTCTACACCCAACAAAAATAAAGCAAAAACATCGTGGCAATTAAATTGGAATTGTAATTAGCAATTATATCATATTGAATTCACAAAAGATTAAGGAACAGACCAAACAAATAACGAATTGAAAAATTTCAGAGGGAGTTCGGGTGTACCAAAGAACACCGAACAATTTACTTTAATAGAATTTTTCATTTATTTAAGGTAAATTTTTAATAAATTTAGAAATATTAAATATTATGATTTTTTGCTAGAATAAATAATCAAACCTAAAGAAATTATAAATCAAATTAATTGTGATTTTTTTTTTACCTTGCGTGAGGGAATTTTTTGACCCCAATTATTATTCTCTTTTCCTCATGTAAAAATTCTTCGCAATCAAAAATTTCTACACCCAACAAAAATATAGCTAAAACATCGTGACAATTGAATTGGACTTATAATTAGCAATTATATCATATCGAATTCACAAATGATTAAGGAACGGACATAAAAGTTAACGAATTGAAAAAATTTCAGAGGGAGTTCGGGTGTACCAAAGAACACCGAACAATTTACTTTAACAGAATTTTTCATTTATTTTAAGGTAAAATTTTAATCAATTTAGAAATATTAAAAATTATGATTTCTTGCTAGAATAAATAATCAAACCTAAAAAAATTATAAATCAAATTAATAGTGAATTTTCTTTTACCTTGCTTGAAGAAATTTTTTGACCCCAATTATTATTCTCTTTTCCTCATGTAAACCTTTTAGGATTTAATTTTGTTTACCCCCAACGTATTGATATTGTTTTTCCCAACTATTGTTCTATTTTTATTTTTTTCAACTGTTATTCTATTTTTCCTACTTTCCTTACTTCGGCCTTTTACAACTTACTTCTTTTAGGATTATTTAAACTTACTACTACAAACTCCCAAAAAAAAAGGAAAAAAAAGGACTCCAAATTTAGTTGGTAACAAATAACTACAATTAGCTACAGTTTTAATCAAGTTACGAATCTTAAATATTAATATTAATGTAATACCTTTTGTGTTGAGTAAAATATAAGGAAAGAATTTATATATGGAATATATTATTTGATTTAAAGTCCTATATTAATTAGGAGAGTAATTTAATAACAATTATTTGAGGAAAAGAGTGAAAAGACGATTTTGTTTATTGCGGAGACTTTTAATGAAGGACAAAAAGTTCAAATCACTTTTCTAAGAATCTTCATACTTTTAATATATTATAGATTTTAGATATAGATTATAGATTATATATGTTTATACAAAATTTGATACATTATATAATGCTTTCTTTCATAATGTTATATAATGCCATTTATTGAATTACTAGATACTCGTGCCCGTGCATAGCACGAGCATTTTGGCAATACTAATGTGCAAAAGAGATTCAGCTTTGAGAAAGATTATTGCCTACTTGTTTTAATTGTTTAGTATAAGAGTAAAAGAAAAAAAATATAGTATAATAAACCGATGTTAACATAATATATACATTCATTTTAGTCATTTAATAAGGAACAAAAAGATATTTATAAAAAAAAATACTATCATGTATAATTCAATTACAAATGTCTAAATAAAAATATTATTAAAATAATACATGAAGAAAAAACTAATAAATATAAGGAAAAAACAATATGCTTATGTAACCATTTTATTGCACCATAAAAATGAGGAAAAAACTAATAAATATAAGGAAAAAAATCATATGCATGTGTAACCATTTTATTTATTATTATATATAAGTGAAGGTTGAGGTGATTAAAATTACCGAAATACCCTAGATAGTTACCTCAACCTTCATTTATATATAGTAGTAAAAAAATAATATACATGTGTAATCATTTTATTACACCATGAAAATGAGGACAAAACTGATAAATATAAGAAAAAAATCATATGCATATGTAATCATTTTATTTACTATTATATACAAGTGAAGGTTGAGGTGACTAAAATTATCGAAATACCTTTGATAGTCATCCCAGCCCTCACTTATATATAGTAGCAATAAGACGTAGTATTTTACAGTGAAGGGTAGATTTTTGAAAATTAACCAAAAGGAAACAGGTCAACTGAAATATTAACGTCATAATGTAATATATATGGACTATAAAATAAGTTTAATAAATGAAAAAAATAATCAGTGTCAGTTGGATTTGATTTTTTAGTTTTATTTTAGTCCTCTTCTTTAATACACATCAGCTGTGTCCAATATTTTTTCTAGTCTCCTGCTGACCTGCTGATCGGTATTTAATATCTTCTTTGAGCTTTGGCCGAATTTATATTTTTGTTGTATGCTTGTATAAATTTAAATATTATATTTTTATTTTATATGATATTGTGATTTGGGTAAATTTTGCCTCAACAATAAAAATAATAATATAGTCAATGATTGTACAAGTAAAATCTAGAGAGAGTAAAGTGTACGTACGTAGACCTTATTCTTATCTCGTGAATGATATTTACCTGAACGAAATGAAAAATAAGAATATGTACGGATGATTAAAAATCTTCCCATCTAGCGTCACAAATTATGATCGGATGGATTAATCTCTCTATTTTTTTATTAAATACCTCGAGTTTGAACCGATTTTCTCAATATATTTAAAAATTATATCATATGATACAAATTTGCAAGATGTTGTATTTTGAAACAGAGAAAATAAGTAATTCAACATTCAATTTCCATGAACTCTCCATTTTTGGGGGGTTTAATAACTCATCCTCAAGATAAGTCTTCATTCTTATTGCCCAAATATGATAATTTTCACCATCAAAGATAGGAAGAGCTATTTGGAAAAAGTTGTTTTCAGAATTCATCTCTCTCACAGATCCCTCAAGAAAATGGCTCTAGATAGCAATTGTTGGTTTTTAGGTTTGAAATTAAACAAATAACAGAGAAAGACTTGGAAAGAAAAAGATACTACAATTGTATTATCAAAGAAAATTATTTTATTAATAACTCAAAAGACATATATTTATAGCTACATTTCTAACTAAATTTTAATTCAAATATGGATAACTAATTTCTAATTTAAATAACAAAACGATAACTAATTCCTAAGTCTAAGCCACATAGAATTCTAATAATTTAAAACTATTCCTATTTTATTTCTAGACATATCTTCAACAATAGAACTTCAACTCTTATCCTCAAGTTGGATTCATACATTTTTTATGCTCTTAGCATGCTACAAGTATGATTATTTTTGGAGTCTCTAAGTGATTTTTGAAGGATATCTGCTTGCTGACCATTTGAGTTGATAAAACTTGTAAAAATGTGTCATGATTCATTCTTCTGTCTAATGAGGTGGAAATTTACTTCTGTACGCTTCATTCTTTCATGGGAGATTTAATCTGAAGCCGTGTGTAGTGCAGCCTGATTATATATATCAATTTCATCGATTTATCTCGTGCTCAGATTAACTCTTTGAGGAGTAGCTTCAGGCATAATAAGCTTACATTTAGCTAAAACCGTTGCTCAAGTATTCTTCCTCTACACTTGAATTGGCCATTAATCTTGGTTTTAGATTTTTCAAGATATTAGATTTTCTTCAATTAAAACACTGTTTTGAAGTGGAGAGTCTATTAGGAGAAGATCCTTCTAGACCTGCATCAAAATATGCCGTAGTGCTTGCATGTCCCCTATCCTTGTGTTATAGATCTAGTCCAGACGAGTTTGTAGTATACCTTAAGAATTCAAATTGTTGCATTCTAATGATTGTTACATGGATCTTGGAGAAATTGGCTGACCACATTGACAAGAAATGAGATGTAGGTGTGATTGTAAGATAAATGAGTTTACCAGTAAGCCTTTGATATCTACCCAGGTCCTTCAAAAAGTTTCCTCGTCCTTGGGCAAGCTTAACATTGGTTTCGTATGTGTATCAATTTGTTCATATCCAATGTACTAGTTTCTTCCCTTTTATTCAAGGCATACATCTTTTCTGAAATGGCAATCCCACTACTAGATTTTACCAATTTGATCCCTAGGAGTAGTTTAGCTTACTAAAGTTTTTTGTTTGAAAGTGACTGTCAAGATGCTACTTAAGTTGGGTAATGTGATGACGATCATTACCCGTTAACAATTGTGATTTGGAGGTCATGGGTTCAAGCCATGGAAAGAGTCTCTAGCAGAAATGTAAAGTAAGACTGCGTACAGTAAGCCTTTGTGGTCCGGCCCTTTCCTGGACCACGTACATAGCTGGAGCTTTACTGCACCAGACTGTCTTTTTAATGTTGTTAACATAAAAAACCAAAATCCATTTTTTTCTATTAGAAGAATTGTATTTAAAGCACATAATTATTACCTTCACTTCAGAAGTTAGCAGTTACAGTTGCTAAGACAGCAACGTTTGAGAGCTTGTATGTGGGGTTAGAGGTGAAAAACGGGGAAAAAAAGTTGTATAGGCTTGCTAAGGCTAGGGAACAGAAGGGTCGTGACCTCGATCAAGTGAAGTAAATTAAAGGGGAGGATGGTAGAGTTCTGGTGGAGAATGTTCACATAAAGAGAAGATGGCAGGAGTATTTTCATAGACCCCTGAATGAGGAGGGGGACAGAGGCATTGAGTTAGGGGAGCTGGAGTACTCGGAGGAGATCCGTGATTTTAGTTATTGTAGATGTTTTAAGGTTGAGGAGGTCAGAGAGACTATTCGTAGGATACAGAGGGATAGGGCGATGGGGCCTGACGAGATTCCAGTGGATTTTTGAAAGTATACTAGTGGGGCAGGTTTAAGGTGGTTGACTGATTTGTTCAATGACATTTTAAAGACATTTATAATGCCTGAGTCCTGGAGATGGAGTACTAGAGGGAATAGATTTAGGAATGAGAGTATCTGAGAGAAGGCGGGAGTGGCTTTGGTGGAGGACAAGATGCGGGAAGGGAGGCTGAGATGGTTTGAGCATATGATGAGGAGGGACACAGATGTCCCAGTTCATAAGTGTGAGAGGCTAGCTTTGGATGGTTTCAGGAGGGGTAGAGGTAGGCCGAAGAAATACTGAAGGAAGGTGATTAGGCATGACATGGAACAGTTACAGCTTACAGAGGACATGACCCTAGACAGGAAGACGTGGAGGTCGCAGATAAAGGTAGAAGGCTAGGGTGTGTGGGTGAGTCAAAGCAAGTAGTTAGGAGAGCTCTTGTGTAGCCGGGTTAGTAATCCTAGGACTGTGTCCATAGGTAGGACCAACTAGTCAGGGAGTTTGAGTGTGGTGGGTGTCTTTGGTCTGTGAGTGTATGTTTACTACTATGTGAGTGTCTTATTTCTTATTTCTTATTTCCTATTTCTTATTTCTTACTGCTCTTACTTATCTTATTTCACATTTCTCCTATCTCTATTTATGTTATTTCTTATTTTTTTTATCTCTATTATGTCATCCATCCTGTTTCATTGTTTAATTATGACCTTGTTTACTATTCTTTATCTAGAGCCTGGGGTCTATCGAAAACAACCTCTCTACACCTTCGGAGGTAGCGGTATGGACTGCTTATATTTTACCCTCCTCAGATCCCACTTTATGGAAATACACTGGATTTGTAGTTGTTGTTATTATCGACTTTATATGGAAAATGGCATGCAATACGATGCATCAATTTTCTCGATCTGTAAAATACATAAACTACTAATAAAAATGATGAAATAGAGAAAAATAGCATGCATCACTAGTCTTTATTTTGTAAAACGGATTTTGATTTGAAGATAACGATAATACTATGTTGCTCCCTAAATTATTGATAAAAGTTATGCTTTTAACCTTGTGTTATATTACTATTTTACTCTCCATATTTTATCTTCAGTTACTTAAAATGAATGTTTTCATTTAATGTTTAGATCTTATGATTTTTTTGTACAATTAATTTATATATTCTCTACACTACACTTGTTTCCTTAATTAAGGACAAGATTTGAAACAGCTATTGAACTATACAATTTAATCCTCTTCATTAATACACATCATCTGTCTCCAATACTTTTTCTAATCTCCTGCTGACCTGCTGATCGATATTTAATATCTTCTTTGAGCTTTTGCCGAATTTAAATTTGTGTTGTATGCTTGTATAAGATTAAATACTATATTTTTATTTTACATGATGTTGTAGTTTAGGTAAATTTTGCCTCAACAATAAAATAACAACATAGTCAATGATTGTACAAGTTAAATGTTGTCAATATGGGTCAAAACCATTGGACCGGCCCAACCCAGCTCATAAATTGTTAGAATTGGGCTACAATTTTTTCAGTTTGTTTAAGAATAGGGTTTTTTAGTTCGGCCCGTATAAGTCTGTTGGCCCGAGAGACTTGAGCAATATGGGTTGGGTTGGCCCGCGAATCAAATAAAAAATGATTAAAAAATAAAATAAAGTACTAAGAATTAAAAAAAAAGAGTCCAAACTCAAAGTCTATTTATATTACATAGATATTTAAATATTAAATAAGTTAATAAAATATATAAATAATTAAAATATAAAATACTAAATTCTTTAAGGAATTAAATATGTTTGATGAAGATATGTGGCGATGTTGAACACGCCATAAATGTCATGTGAGTTTTTTTTTTTTTGAGGAGTTCATTTTCACTTTAATGGACTAAATATTGACATTTCTTTGTGCTTTATTGTGATCAATTAAAATAAAATTAGGTTAATATTGCTATTTAGCTAGTGATACTATTACTCATTAATAGTTTCGTTTGTTTTTCAACATCTCTATTTGATTTTAATTTGGTATCAAAAGTTATTTGGTTTCACAAATTATTACTTTTTATTTTTTATAAATTTGAGACTTGATTAACAAGTAGTAACTTCATGCAATATTATATTATAAATATTTGTGTAGTTAACAATTTAAAATTTAAATTAAGATCATAAAGGTCATATATTTTAAAACTAAAAATTACACAAATACACAATTTATGTTTCCAATATTACAAAAAATTTCAACTCCCTAAACATATTACAAAAATTCCAACTTATACACAGAATGCTATATATATGTCGGCTCTGTTATGTATATTAATAGGGAGAGAGAGTAAAGTAATTAAAAAATGGGAGAAAGTGTAATTACTTCCAAAAGGGTTGGTATTTATGTTAGGGCAAAATTCAGAAATAACATATTTATCTCTTTAATTATGAGTTTCATAGCAATAGTTTCATAATTACATAATATAGCAAGTAGTATTTTGTATTTTTGTAAACTGTTGATATAAAAATACAAATACATATGATTTTTACTATCATTACGATCAATATGTATTTTGTATTTTTGCAAACCGTTGCTACAAAAATACAAATACATACAAATACATATGCTACAAAATGTAATTTGATAAAATTGTTGTTATTGTTTTGTAATTTAATACTTAAGTATGCTACTTTATGTATTTTTTCCTTTATGTTATTTATACAAAGCCCGTGTAGGCTGGACCAGCTCGTATTGACAACTCTAAAATCTAGAGAGGGTAAAGTGTATGTACATAGACTTTTTCCTTATCTCGTGAATGATATTTGTTTGAACGAAATGGAAAATAAGAATATGTAAGGACGATAAATATCTTCCCATCTAGCGTCACAAATTATGATCGGATGGATTAATCTCAATTTTCTCACTATATTTAAATAATATATTATATGATACAAATTTGCATGATTTTGTATTTTGAAACAGAGAAAATAAGTAATTCATCATTCTTTTTCCATGAACTCTCCGATTTTTTGGGGTTTAATATTGACTTTATATGGAAAAAATGACATGCAATATGATGCATCAATTTTCTCGATCTGTAAAATACATAAACTACTAATAAAAGTTATGCTTTTAAATTTTAATCTTATGTTATATTACTATTTTACTCACCATATTTTATCTTCAGTTATTTAAAATGAACGTTTTCATTTAATGTTTAGATCTTATGATTTTTTTGTACAATTAATTTATATATTCTCTACACTACATTTGTTTCCTTAATTAAGGACAAGATTTGAATCAGCTATTGAACTATACAATTTAGTCCTCTTCTTTAATACACATCATCTGTCTCCAATACTTTTTCTAGTCTCCTGCTGACCTGCTGATCGATATTTAATATATATTTTGAGTTTTTGCCGAATTTAAATTTGTGTTGTATGCTTGTATAAAATTAAATACTATATTTTTATTTTACATGAAATTATGATTTGGGTAAAATTTTTCCTCAACAATAAAATAACAACATAATCAATGATTGTACAAGTAAAATATCTATATTGGCCAAGCCCGTTGGACCGGCCCAGCCCAGCCCATAAATTTAGGATTGGGCTACAATTTTTTCAGCCCGTAAATTGTTAGGATTGAGCTATGATTTTTTCAGTCCGTTTAAGAATAGAGCTTTTTAATCCGACCTGTAAAAGTCTGTTGGCCCGTGAGACTTGAACAATATGGGTTGGGTTGGCCCATGGGCCAAACAAAAAATAATTAAAAAATAGAATAGAGTACTAAGACTTAAAAAAAAGAGTCCAAACTCAAAGTCTATTTATACTACATAGATATTTAAATATGAAATAAGTTTATAAAATATATAAATATAAAATACTAATTTTTTTTAAGGAATTAAATATGTTTGATGAAGATGATGTGGCGATGTTGAACATGCCATAAATGTCACGTGAGTTTCTTTTTTTTGAGGAGTTCATTTTCACTTTAATGGACTAAATTTTGACATTTCTTTGTGCTTTACTGTGATCAATTAAAACAAAATTAGATTAATATTACTATTTAGCTAGTTATATTATTACTCATTAACAGTTTGTTTGTTTTTCAATATCTCTATTTGATTTGAATTTCGTATCAAAAGTTATTTAATTTCACAAATTATTAATTTTTTTCTGTAAATTTGAGACTTGATTAACAAGTAGTAACTTCATGTAATATTATATTGTAAATATTTGTGTAATTAATAATTTAAAATTTAAAGTAAGATTATAAAAGTAATATATTTTAAAAAGTAGGTTGGCCCGTGGAGGCCCGCAACCCATAATGGATGGTTTGAACTTGCTATTTTCCGGTCCGTCATGTTGATGGGCTATCCCGGTCTAACCCGTCAAACTCCAAAACTCGTGTGGGCTGGACCAACCCGTATTGCCAATTCTAAATCTAGAGAGGGTGAAGGGTACGTACATAGACCTTATGATACAAGTACGACCACGAGGACGGACGTGAATGAGTGCGTAATGAATCTGTCCAAGGAAGTGCACAAGTGAAGTGTAAAAGAGGGTCTAAACACACCAAAATCAACCCATTTCTTGCACTTGATGGGCACCTTACCCTTGAGGGGTATTATGGGCATTTCACACTATTTTTGTAATATCTGTAAATAGAATCTTTTAGGGTTTCATTCATTAGACTTTGATGATAATGAATATTGTATAACATTGAAAGACAAGTCCTCTCCTTCAGGCACAAATCCGAAACTTGTAACTAGGATGATACTAGGGTGGAATTAGTAGTGTTGCATTCTTGCTTAGAACGTTGGGTGCTAGAGGAGGTTGAGGTCTCTCTTGTGCTCACCGAAGAGAGTAGGTGTTCCTATTATCATTGTATTAAGGGTCTAGGTGCTTGAATACACTTAGGTTCTTAGTTCATGAGATAGTGTATGTCACTCTATCTATCCTTTCTATTCTTGCAATCTTGTAATGTTTGTATCTCGTATTGTACCTGTTTGTGTTGTTGTTGTTATTCCCATTGTTAAGTTCATCTTGTTCTTCATTCTCATGTTGTTAATCTAGTTTGTTATCCGCTTAAAATAGGTGTTAATCACCTCATTACATTGTATTCTTGTTGTAAATCTTGAATCCGAGAGGGGTCACTCAAAGGGTCCTCGGTTTTCTTAAACTTGTGGACTTTTTTAAGTGTGTGTTTTGTATGTTCTTGGTTATTCCCGTGTCACCTTATTCTTCTCTCGTAAATGATATTTGCCTAAACGAAATGAAAAACAAGGATATGTAAGGACGATAAAAATCTTTCCATCTAGCGTCACAAATTATGATCGGATGGATTACTCTTTTTTTTTTTCTTATTAAATACCTTGAATTTGAACCAATTTTCTCATTATATTTAAAAACTATATTATATGATACAAATTTGCATGATGTTGTATTTTGAAAGAGAGAAAATAAGTAATTCATCATTCTTTTTTCATGAACTCTCCAATTTTTTGAGGTTTAATATTGACTTTATATGGAAAAAATGACATGCAATATGATGCATCAATTTTCTCGATCTGTAAAATACATAAACTACTAATAAAAATGATGAAATAGAGAAAAATAACATGCATCACTAGTCTTTATTTTGTAAAACAGATTTTGATTTGAAGATAGCGATAATACTATTTTGCTCCCTAAATTATCCATAAAAGTAATGCTTTTAATCTTGTGTTATATTACTATTTTACTCACCATATTTTATCTTTAGTTATTTAAAATGAATATTTTCATTTAATGTTTAGATCTTATGATTTTTTTGTACAATTAATTTATATATTCTCTACACTACACTTGTTTCCTTAATTAAGGACAAGATTTGAATCAACTATTAAACTATACAATAACTATGCGAGCTAAACTATAATGAAAGATATATTATTTCATTTCAAATACTGTAGAACAGATTTCACTCACTTCCAATTTTATATATAATGCACTGCATTAATTTTTCTGAAAGGGTTCTACTGATAATATCTTCTCTTCCTCCTGGCATAAAATAATTACAGTATAGAGCTAATTTAGTGCATTAGTATTATATTAATCTGCTGACACCGCAATAGTTCAGCTAATTAGCTTGGGGAAAAGAGAAAACTTTTCCACTCCTCCCAATGTCAACACAAACTAAAATAACGGGATGGGTGGGAAGGATTGTTCAGAAATGCTGTAATGAAAGGAAAGGAACGTAGAAGTGTTATCGTCAAATTTTATATTTTAGTATATGCAATTTGATATAACAAATTACTTAGTTGCGTATGTTAAAGTAAAAATGATTTATGAGTTGGACTTCTACGATGATTACATTGGCAAATGTATTAAAATTCTACCCTATAACTGACTTTATGCATAATTTATTTATGAAAAAGTAAATTTTAGGTCTAATTCAATTCTAAAAATTAGTTTAAGAGGTTAAGATTGTCCAAAAATACATTAAAGGGACCGCTCATTAACTTTAGGGACAATATAGGACTCTTCAATCCCGCGCCCCCTCCCCCTCCCCCTCCCCCACCCCTTTCATGATTAGAATTTGATATTTAGTGCGTGACAATTTAATATGAGCGCCTAATATTGAAAATAAAAATTGAATTGGTCCTATTCTGATTATGCCATATATAAATGGATTTTGGATTTGATTTAACTTTCAAATTAGTTAGCTCAAAAAATGAAATTAATTGTCTAAATCATATTAAATATTAAAGAGATCACTCATTCTTGAAACCTGACATGTAACTCTTCATACTATTATCCATAGAACATATTAATTTTGATGATAGCATTGTAGATATTATTATGTTGTGGTATGTGAAGAGAGTTTCAATTTATAGATGTCTAAATTTTTTTTTTGTTCAAGAAAGTAATACACAAATATTGAAGAGATTTATAATTTTCTTTTAGAAAAAGTAAAAACAATTATGATAATACTTTGTTGTTTCTTCGGTACATTTCAAATATGGTAAAAGAATCAAGATACAATATGGTAGAAGTTAATGTAGTATAACTTAAATCTGAAAAAGAAAGGTCAACTTTCAAGTATATATACAAAGATTGTGGCATGATTCACATTTCCACCAAATAGTACTTGTAAAGAGAAAAAGTTTTTAGCCATGGAAGAAGCTTTGCTGCTGCCAGAAAAGAGGGAAAATTATTTGAGGACAACAACATATGGGCTTCCTTTTTGGAAGCATTGAAGAAGGTGAGCTACATAGCTATACCTATGGTATTGGCCACTGTTTCACAACACCTTGTAAGAGTTTTGTCAATGATGATGATTGGACATCTGGGTGAACTTTCACTGTCTGGAGCTTCTGTTGCTACCTCTCTCACCAATGTTACTGGCTTCAGTGTCATTGTAAGTATCCGAATTTAACTTATATGTACTGATGCTTGTTACATCGCATGTTAAAGTTAATTATATTTAGCTGTCTATGATACTGATGATAGTGGTAACCTTAAATATAAGGCAAGTAATCTTATCACATCTATGGGTTTTGCCGTAGGCTAGTGTCAGAGGCGGATCCAAGATTTAATGTTCTTAACATTGAATTATTATATTTTTCAAAGTATTAGGCTATTAGCATTTGTTGTCTTTTTTTTGTGGATTTTATACCTAATTAATTTATACTCCCCATCAAAAGTATTGAATTTAGATGAACTCGACAACACTAAGTTGCATCTGTTCGTAGCTAGTGTTTATCACTGAAGTTATTCATTTAACCCTTAAAGCTGCAGAGCAGGCTATTATCAAATTCAAACACTTCTATCTGAACATGTAACTGCTACTTAAGATCAGCTAAGCTAAATCCTAAATGAGTTCTAAAGCTAAATCAAGGCACATAATAAACCAGACTTGGCTAACTCAAACAACGTTCAAATTTTCAACTCCATATTTGTCTCTCAAAATTTCTGGTAATAATATATGTATGCTGCCAGTGGCGGATACAGAGTGTGAAGTACAAGTTCACGAGAATCCAGTAGTTTCGCCCAGATCCTGTATATGTTTAAAGAAATTCATTGAAAATTTATAAATATTTGACTGCAAACTCAATCATTATTATATATTATCTTGAGAGGAATTCATAAAGTTAAAATCCTGAATCTGCCTTTGTTAATGTTGCATTGCAGTTGGGAATGTATAGTGGCTTAGAAACACTTTGTGGGCTAGCTTATGGAGATGAACAATTCAAGAAATTAGGCATTTACACTACTGGAGCTATTATATCTCTCCTTTTGGTCTGCATTCCAATATCTATACTATGGTCATTTGTTGACAAAAGTTCTTATTTTCATGCATCAAGATCCTTTGATCTCCACAGAAGCAGGAAAATATTCAATCTGGCTATTAGTTTCACTCTTCCCTTTCGCGATTATGCAAGCACTCGTACGATACTTGCAGACTCAGAGCTTGATTCTTCCAATGGTTCTTAGCTCTATCGCAACACTATGTTTTCATGTGCCAGTTTGTTGGTTATTTGTGTTCAAGTTGAATTTTGGAAGTGGTGGAGCTTCATTTTGCTATTGGTTTGTCATATTGGTTCAATGTGTTGCTTCTTGGATTGTATGTGAAATACTCTTCGTCATGTGAAAAGACTAGACTTTGTTTCTATAGAGAAGAAGTTTTTGCTAGCATAAAGGAATTCTTTCCTTTGGCTGCTCCTTCTGCTTGCATGGTTTGGTAAGTTTGGTACTGCTATATTTTGGCTATTTCTAATGGTTTCTTGCCTTATCTTGGTAGGAAAATGCATGGACGAAACTTGTTAAATTGTGTGATCGTCTTATCTAAAAACTTAAGCAACTAGGGGTGGCAGAGGAGGATCCTAGGCTTAAACACTGAGTTCACGTGAATTAATAGCATTTGCCCAAATGTCGTGTTTATATTGTTGGTGTTTGTCCTGACTTTCTTACCATAATTGAGTTTTTCTTTAGGTACCATAATTGGGTTTCCTTTTAGGAAAACAAATATCTATTCTCCATATTTGGCTAATCCTTATTCTTATAGGAAAAAGTTATAGACTCTATAAATAGAAGCTCCTTTCTTCTAGTTTCGTAGCATCCACAATGTAGTCCTAGGGTTTGCGAGTTTCGTTTGGGAGATACTTTGTGAGACACAAGTGTTGCGGGATCACTTGTGTGAACCTCTTTTTATTCTGAGTGAATTGTGTGACATTGTCTTTTGACAGTTTGTACTCTCTTTTATATAGTGGATTGGTCATTTCCTTTTGTGGTTGTAGGTCGATTGATCGAACCACGTTAAACTCTTGTGTCTCTTTGGGTGTATTTCTCATTTGTCTTCTTATTTGACGTCTTTTGAGGTTTGTTTTACTAGCTTCTACATGACACCTGATTATTTCGGACTTTAACATATATTAGAAATTCACTAAGGGTGTGTTTGGTATGAAGGAAAACATTTTCTGAAAAATGTTTTCCAATTTTCTTATGTTTGGTTGGCTTAAAGGTTTTGGAAATGTTTTCCAAATCAACTTATTTTCCTCAAATCTAAGGAAAATGACTTCCTTTAAAAAAGTAAGGAAAACATTTTCCAAAACTCTCTTTCAACCTCACTCTTAAGATGAAATATTCATACAACTCTCAAAATCATCCAGTCCTACTTCGACCCCTAATCCCCCACCCCACCCCACCCCCTACCACCCCATCAAAAGAAAATATTTTAAATTTTTTTCTTACCTCATCCCTCTACCCAAAACCCAAACCCCTACTCCCCCTCTCCCCCACACCTTCCATTTTTTTTTTTTTTTTTAATAAAAAATCAAACTTTTTCTTATCCCCCTACCCGACTCCACACCCTACCAACCCCCTCTCCCTAAAAAAAAAAATTAAATTTTTAAAATTTATTTTTTGAAATTTTTAAATTTTTTTCTAACCCCACCCTCGCTCCCCTACCTCGACCCCCACCCCCTACCCTCCCCCCATTCAAAAAAACTATTATTTCAAATTTTTTCTTACCTCATCCCCTAACCCGAAACTCAAACCCCTACTTCCTTCAAAAGATTTTTTTAATTTTTTTTCAAAAAAAAATTCAAACTTTTTTTTTTCCTCCGTTACCCTCCCCCCTCCCCACCCCCAAGTTAAAAAACTAGTTTTTTCTTACCCCGCCCGACACCCACCCCCTACTAGACCCCCCGACCTCCCGAAAAATAATAATTTATTTTAAAAAAAAATTAATTTTTTTTCTTACCCCCGCCCTTACTATCTATTTTGACAACCTCAGCCCCTACCTACCAACCCTCTCCCCCCCAAAAATTAATTTTTTAATTTTTTTTTTTTTAAAAATTCACATTTTTTTATCCCACCCTTCTTATCCTATTCGTTCTCATTGTTTTTGTTAAACATATACAAATCCTTTTAGAAAATATATATACTTACCCGATTTGCATAACGAACGCAAGACTATGTGTAATAAACAACTTATTTTTCTAGAAAACGTTTTCTCTTCTTCATATCGAACACACCCTAAAAAAAGTATTTTTCAGGGTCAAAAATTATTTTTTAAAACGTATTTTTACCATTTCACTAAACATTAAAATGTATTTTCTGAAAAATATTTTTTCATTCACCAATCAAACACTAGAAAACATTTTCCAGAAAATATTTTCCATCCACCAATCAAACATAAGAAAACAAGTAAGAAACCAACTTATTTTCCAAGAAAACATTTTCTAGGAAAATATTTTCCATGCAAAACATTTTCCTTCATACCAAACACACCCTAAATATCTGTGAAAATTGAATTCTGAATTCTGTCTTTATTATACATTAACTTGTGGTCGTTGTAGGAGTCAATAAATTTCAAATCATAGATCCAAGTAGGAGTCGATAAATTTCAAATCATAGATCCATGTCTAAGAGGTAGATCTATAGTGTCACACGTAGATCTATAGTGTCACACATAGGTTCATGTGAACACAATAATTTTTGCTTATAACCTGTGTATTCATTAAGAATGCATTAACTAATTATAAACTTAACTGCACATCCAATTATTATTAGATTTCAACTTGAAATTCTTCTCTATTTCAAATACGCTTCTCCACGTGTGAATTTGATTCTTTTTCATGAGTCAAATACATAAAAGTTCACACGTTCGCCTACTAACACCTTAGTATGGTGTTGTAATGAAATGAAAATTTTGATGATTGCAGTCTTGAATGGTGGACATTTGAGATAGTCATACTTCTAGCTGGTGTTTAGCCAAAGCCCTAGCAGCTTGAGACTTCTGTGCTTTCTATTTCGTAAAATTAGTTCATTGTTTCCTCTTGTCTTTTATTGTTTTATACTCCCTTCGTTTCAATCTGTTTGTCTTAGTTATTTTTTGAACAGTCAAATGATACTTTTTTACTGTAATTTTTAAGAATACTTTCTTAATATTCTGAATTGTTAACTATTGTGACATATAACAGTTTTATGTAGTTTTTAAATATGTAAAATTTTATTTCAAAGAAAATTAGAAATTTTATGTTTGAATTCAGACCAAACGTGCGTTATTCGATTATCGTACTTCAAATCAAAACAAATAAATTGAAATGGAGAGAGTAGTAATTGAAAATTCACTACTTACTACGTATTGATATGTGAGTTGTTTCTTTATTTGCAGCCTAACTGTTGCTTCCTCTCATTACTTCTTACCATTTCCCTTGGTGCTGGAGCAAGGTTTGGACCCCCCTGCCAATTTTTGTACTTTCTTTTTACATATTTCATGTTTGTCATTTATATTTGTTAGAATTAGTTAGTTAGTGAGTTTAATACTTTGCTAAGCTTCCGAAAGTGATTTTGGAGAAAAGTTTAAAACTTTTTTTCCTTCCATAAACTTTATAAAAAGTCAAATAATTCATATAAATTGGAGCTAAAGATGATCTTATTTGGACATCACTATTTAATACGTACTAACTTATTAAAACTTTTTGCTCGTCGTTTACGCACTTCAAACTTAGAACAACTTCAGATAAGCATGTCAATATTAATCTTGACAAATCCTAACTTCAAACATTATTTATCTTTTTTTGTGTCAAGAAAGAACGACTTTAGGAAACCTAAATGACAAATTAAATGAATGTGCTATATGATCCGTTACATGTTGACGGCAATTAAGGCCAGTTCCATGTAAAGTCTCATATATCACACTAATTCTAGTTTGGTTCAAGTTTTATACCACATTCTGTTTCGGTTACTTTTTAGTTTTCGTTTGTCAATGAGGTTCCGGACTCCTACAATACAGACTTTCCTTTATTGTAGTACTAGAGTTTCTAATGAACTAGGAGCAGGGGACTATGAGGCAGCTAAAATGGCAGTTAGGGCAGCACTTACAATTTCAATGGCAGATGCAGTCATTTCCAGTACTGTGCTGTTTTGTTGCCGTCATGTAGTAGGATATGCATTCAGTAACGAGAAGGAAGTTGTGGATTATCTCAGTGATATGACTCCTTTTCTTTGCCTTCTGATTGTGTCTGACTGCATCCAGACTGAGCTTTCTGGTAATTTGTTCTCTTTCTTCTCACCTCTAATGTTATGCGTCTCATATTAGTTGTCCACATTACTAAAAATAATTACTCTAAATTACTTACCAATTGACAAAATCAATTACATTTTTCTCATTTTATCCTTATTTCTCAAAACGGAGAGTTTTTTCAAAAAAATTACATTTAATGATCTTGAAAATAGACGAACTTGAAATTTTGGCCTCACTTGCCCCGTCAAGAAACCTTCAGCAATGTCAAAAGAACTTGTAAAATTTGGATTTTACTCATAAAAGAAGTGAAGTTAAAAGTTCAACATTGACCTCTGCATTATTCTTATAAACTAGCCCTTTGTTGGTCTTTATGAATTGTTAGAATTCACTAATGAACTAATTGAGATAGGTCTCCATTGATACAGAAGCTCGAGTGTAGAAGGAAGAAGAGAGAGGATATGATTTAAATCAATTAGATAGATCTCAATTACAATGTAGCAATATTTATATAGAACACTGTTAAACTTAACTACCGATAACTAATTATCTTTAACCAACCTAACAACATATGTCTAATTACCTAACTACCCCCAATAGCTACTATCAAGTTAGTCCTATTTCATTACTACCCCTCAAGCTAGAGGGTGCAAAAACATTTGGCACACCTAGCTTGCCTACCAAGCATTCATATTACGATTTGGCCAGACCCATAGTCAGTATGTCTCCTTATGAAGTGACAGTCCATCTCTATATGTTCTGTTCTTTCATGAAACATAGAATTGGCTTCTATTTGCAAAGCTGCTTTACCATTGATTCAGTAACCTCATTTCCAACTCTTTAAATAGAGCAACAACCCACACCACCTTTGAGTCTGCATTGATCATGCTTCTCTATTCAGCCTTTGCTAAACTTCTTGTCATGACTCAAAACGGGCCCTGACCGTGACGGGCATTCCAAACCATGAAGGTCCGAGAGCCCTTCTAACTTGAAATCATACACCATTCAAATACAAAGATAAAATACGAAAATAAACGACATTATGGAAACATGGTCAAACTCTGCATTTAACTTAATCAATAATGAAGAAATTCCATCGACCTCTAGAGAAAATCTATATCAGTCTGCGAAATCTCTATTACATATGAAAATAGATAAATCTGTCTAGAAACTGGGACAAGGCCCCCAGTGGACCAAAATCAAAATAAATAACATATGTCTGAAATAAAATAGGCCTTCCGAAATAAAGAAGGCTCACCAACTGCACACTTCACTTCTATCTGAAACAAATCTACGGCTTAGCAGGACCCCTAGACTGAGCCTCAGACCTTGAAATATAGGGGGTTAATACAATTGTACTGGTATGTGAAACAACTCAAAATAACATGTTTTTATACAAAATAGATCAGAGCTTTTCATGATGTCAAAAATAATCATATCAGTAAAAGAAATAGTACTTGGGCATACCTTTAAGCCTTCAAACAAGTTTGCAACACTGACCCATTCTTATTATTCTTTTGAGCTAGTCGGTACACCCTACAGATCTGTAGTTCCCCAAGCTATGTGGGACCCGCCTACGACTCGATGGCCAAGCCTCTAATCCAAGTAGCCGCCAGGATTTGGAGCTGATGATACCCCCATGTGAGCACACCCCTACTAGTGATATATAGGATACAATATCATAACACTCGCGTTGGCAATTACGATTTCCAGTGATGAGCCCTTACGCTCAAACACCTTCTTCGGGTAACCTACTAGCTCTCTTAAGCCAAACTTTTTGCTCTTTAAAACAACATGCTTCATGCATTCAAAACATTGAAAAGAATTTATCTTGTTAAGGGCATATAATCTTCGGGTATCGTCATACCCTGACTTGCAAGTCAATTAAATCACATCATATCAATCTGTAGTCCTTTTCACTTGTTATTATATTAGTGACCATCTTAAATTTTAAATACCAAATGAGAGAGTTATGCATTAAATCTCTCATTCAATATTTTCATCAAAACCTTCTCCTCCCAATTGCAGAATCATAGGTGGTCACCTCATGTTTGAAATTTCTTAAAAACCAAGGAATATGCTAAGTTGACACAATAACCATTTGCCATGTGAAAACATATGCTCAATATGTCATAAACAATATCAAACCATGACCATTTCACAAACATTGCCCATTGGTTTTCATTTAGAAAGTTCATGCCTTTAAACAACCCATAACAAGCAAAATCGACAATATCATGATAAAAAAGGGAATTTTGATCATTCATGCTCTCTTTCAAACTTTACAAACATACGAATTTGAATATACATAGTTACAGTTCAACTTCCATGAAGAGTGGTACAAGACAACAAATATTTTTATCAAAACAATCCCATGATGCATATTTTTCGAAAGCAATATTAAACTATTCATTATAAATCATAATTAGGGATCTTTAATCTTGATAAAACATTTAAAACTTATGCCCAAGGTTTTTAGAGTAGTCCCACATACCTTATATTAATAGTTTCAAAAAGTGGATCCCTAGCCTTGACTCCTTTCTTAAAGATCTTGACTTAGAAGAAGAGTTCTTGATTTATGGGAGGAAAGTTAGGGTTTGCATTGAGAGAATATGAGTAGTTTTATGATGTGTTTTTTGTGTTATGACAGAGATGTGATAAGGAAAAAGATCAAAATACCTCCCCAAGGCCAGATATATTTTTAAAAAAATGCGAACTGGGCACCAATGCGTTACCCGACGCGATGTGTCGAGATCGCGTTACCCGACGCGATGTGTCGAGATCGCGTCGGTCCACTATTTCATCGAAATGGCGCATCGACCTCGCATCGGTTCACTGTTTCACCGATACGATACTCGACACGGCACACCGACTTTATGTCGGGCACTATTTTAGAAATCCAAACACCCCTCTAACGATGCTCGAAAATTCCAAAACTTCTTCGAGACACTCCCTTCACTTCCCTAAACATGAATCAACTTAAAAATTTAAACCTCTAGGCTGGAAAAATCAATTTAAAATTTACATAAGTTTAGGTGTTTAAAACATGACAAGGTCCTTTTAATACTTAGGAAATTTTCTTTTCAGATGATTAACCCCTTAAACATGCTACAGAGTAAGGTATTAAATTGAGGATGTCGCGGGGTGTTACATTATCCCCCCTTGGGATCAGTCATCCCAGAATGATAGCTCAGAACACATAGAAGCACGATTTTGCATGCATACTAGGGAAAGAATAAAGAGATTAGGATGTAACTCGTACCATTTAAATCTTCATCAATTGTCTCAAAGAGAGTTGGGTATCTGATCCGCATATCATCTTCTAATTCCCAAGTGGCTTCCTCAGCTTTTTGATTCGTTTAAAGTACCTTAACCGAAGCTACTTTTTTACTTCTCAACTTTCGGACTTGACGATCCAAAATAGCAACGGGTTCTTCTTCATATGACAAGGAGTCTTTCACATGAATTTCTTTTATGGGCAAAACTAGGGAATGATCTCCAATGCACTTTTTCAACATGGAAACGTGGAATACTGGATGAACGGAACCCAAATTTGCAGGCAATTCTAACTCATAAGAAACTCCACCTATCCTTCTTACAATCTGATATAGTCCTATGTAGCGAGGGCTCAACTTTCCTTTCTTTCCTAAACACATGACTCCCTTCATAGGGGTGACTTTTAGAAATACCTAATCACCAACCTCAAATTCAAAATCCGTTCTTCTAACATCGGCGTAGGATTTCTGACGACTCTGAGTCATCTTAAGCCATTCTCTAATGATTTTCACCTTCTCCATTGCTTAGTGAACAAGCTCAAGATCAAACAACCGCGTTTGACCCACTTCATACCACCCAATTGGTGACCTATACTTCTCTCATAAAGTGCCTCAAAAGGTGCCATCTTAATGCTGGCATGGTAGCTATTATTGTAGGCAAACTCTATCAATGGAAAATGATCTACCCAACTACCTTTGAAGTCAATTACACAAGCCCTCAACATATCCTCAAGGGTCTGAATGGTGCGCTCAGCTTGCCCATCCGTCTGAGGGTGAAATGCAGTACTCAGGTTCACCTGAGTACCTAAACCCCTATGAAAAGATCTCCAAAACTGCGAAGAGAATTGTGTACCTCGATCGGATATAATGGATACCAGTGCTCCATGAAAACGAACTATTTCCTCAATATACAACTCGGCATAATTATCTCCCGAATAGTTAGTCCTCATAGGAAAAAAGTGGGATGACTTGGTCAACAGGTCTACAATTACCCAAATGGAATCATACTGGTTTTGGGACCTCGAAAGTCCCATTATGAAGTCCATATTTATCATCTCCCACTTCCACACAGGCAAAGCCATTTCTTGGGAAGTACCACCTGGCCTCAAATGTTCTACTTTAACATGTTGGCAATTCAAACACTTGGAAAAAAAATCAGCCACATCATGCTTCATATTATTCCACTAATATATAGCTTTAAGATCATGGTACATTTTCCTAGAGCCTGGGTGAACAACATACCTTGAAGTGTGAGCCTCGTTAAGAATTCCTTTTCGTAATCCATCCACATCTGGCACACATTGCCTACCTTGGTATCTCAAAATCCCATCACCGCCAATTTTAAAAGACATCACCTTCTGTTGACCCACATCTTTCTTGATTTACATCAAAATGGGGTCTTCAACCTGCTTCTTCTTAACTTCTGTACAAAGGGAAGATTTAGCTATTTTATGTACAACTACTCCTCCATCATCAGAATCTAGAAGTCGCACCCTAGATTTGTAAGCCGGTGAATATCTTTCACCATCTCTCTTTTTCTTTCCTCAACATAAGAAAAACTGCCCATAGATAGTCTGTTGAGGGCGTCGGCCACCACATTTACCTTGCCCGAATGATAGTGCAGGCTCATGTCATAATCCTTCAACATTTCCAACCACCGCCTTTTCCTAGGATTCAACTCTTTCTGCGAGAAAACATACTGCAAACCTTGTGATCAGTAAATATATCAACATGTACCCCATAAAGATAGTGCCGCCATATTTTAAGTGCGAACACCACATATGCTAACTTTAAGTCATGAACGGGATAATTCCGCTTGTGTATCTTACTCTGCCTAGATGCATAAGCGATCAACCTGCCATGCTGTATAAGTACACACCCAAGCCCCACTCAAGATGCATCATATTATACAATAAAACCCTCTGTACCTTAGGAAATTTTCTTTCCAGATGATTAACCCCTTAAATATTCTATAGAGTAAGGTATTAAATTGAGTATATCACGGGGTGTTACATTATCCCCCCTTGGGATCATTCGTCCCTGAATGATGGCTCGGAACATATACAAGCACAATTTTGCATGCATACTAGGGAAAGGATAAAGAGATTAGGATGGAACTCGTACCATTTAAGTCTTCATCAATTGTCTCAAAGAGAGTTGGGTATCTGATCCGCATATCATCTTCTAATTCCCAAGTGGCTTCCTCAGTTTTTTGATTCCTCCAAAGTACCTTAACCAAAGCTACTTCCTTGCTTCTCAACTTCTGGACTTGACGATTGATTCCTCCAAAGCACCTTAACCGAAGCTACTTCCTTGCTTCTCAATTTCCAGACTTGACGATCCAAAATAGCAATGGGTTCTTATTTATATGACAAAGAGTCTTTCACATAAATTTCCTCTATGGGAAAAACTAGGGAATGATCTCCAAGGCACTTTTTCAATATGGACACGTGGAATACTGGATGAACGGAAGGCAATTCTAACTCATAAGCGACTCCACCTATCCTTCTCACAATCTAATATGGCCCTATGTAGCGAGGGATTAACTTTCCTTTCTTCCCGAAATGCATGAATCCCTTCATAGGGGAGACTTTTAGAAACACCCAATCACCAACCTCAAATTCCAAATACCTTCTTCTAACATCGGCGTAAGATTTTTGATGACTCTGAGACGTCTTGAGCCGTTCTCTAATGATTTTCACCTTCTCCATTGCTTGGTGAACAAGCTCAGGCCCAAACAACCGCGTTTCACCCACTTCATACCACCTAATTAGTGACCTACATCTTCTCTCATAAAGTGCCTCATAAGGTGCCATCTTAATGTTGGCATAGTAGCTATTATTGTAAGTGAACTCTATTAATGGCTAATAATCTACCCAACTACCTTTAAAATCAATTACAGAAGACCTCAATATGTCCTTAAGGGTCTGAATGGTGCGCTCAGCTTGCCCATCTGTCTGAGGGTAGAATGCAGTACTCAGGTTCATCTGGGTACCTACACCCCACTAAAAAGATCTCCAAAACTGCGAAGAGAATTGCGTACCTCGATCGGATATAATGGATACTGGTGCTCCATTCTAATGAACTATTTCCTCAATATACAGCATGGCATAATCATCTCCCGAATAGTTAGTCCTCGCAAGCAAAAGTGGGATGACTTGGTCAACCTGTCTACAATTACCCAAATGGAATCATACTAGTTTTGGGACCTCGAAAGTCCCGTTATGAAGTCTATATTGATCATCTCCCACTTCCACATAGGGAAAGCTATCTCTTGGGAAGTACCACCTGGCCTCAAATGTTCTACTTTAACTTGTTGGTAATTCAAACACTTGGAAAAAATATCAGCCACATCACGCTTCATATTATTCCACTAATATATAGCTTTAAGATCATGGTACATTTTCATAGAGCCTTGGTGAACAACGTACCTTGAAGTGTGAGCCTCGTTAAGAATTATTTTCCGCAATCCATCCATATCTGGCACACATAGCCTACCCTGATATCTCAAAATCCCATCACCACCAATTTCAAAAGACATCACCTTCTGTTGACCCACATCTTTCTTGATTTGCATCAAGATGGGGTCTTCAACCTGCTTCCCCTTAACATCTGCACAAAGGGAAGATTTAGCTATTTTATGTAAAACTACTCCTCTATCTTCAAAATCCAGAAGTCGCACCCCTAGATTTTCAAGTCGGTGAATATCCTTCACCATTTCTCTTTTTCCTTCCTCAACATGAGAAAGACTGCCGATAGATAGTCTGCTGAGGGCGTCGGCCATAATATTTGCCTTGCCAGAATGATAGCACAGGCTCATGTCATAATCCTTCAACAGTTCCAACCACCGCCTTTGCCTAAGATTAAACTCTTTCTGCAAGAAAACATGCTGCAAACTTTTGTGGTCAGTAAATATATCAACATGTACCCCATAAAGATAGTGCCACCATATTTTAAGTGCGAACACCACAGCCGCCAACTTTAAGTCATGAACGTGGTAATTTCGCTCGTGTACCTTCAACTGCCTAGATGCATAAGTGACCACCTTGCCATGCTGCTTAAGTACACACCCAAGCCCCACTCAAGACGCATAATATTATACAACAAAACCCTCTGTACCCTCGGGGACGGTCAAAATAGGTGTGGTAGTCAACTTGTCTTTCAACTTCTCGAAACTATCCTCATAAGAGTCAGACCACACAAATTTCACCTTTTTCTGTGTCAACCTGGTCAGTGGAGCAGCTATGGAAGAAAAACTCTCTACGAACCTTCTGTAATACCCTGCCAAACCCAAGAAGCTCCGAATGTTGGCTGGAGTCATGGGTCTGCGCCATTTTCTCACTGCCTCAATCTTTTGGGGATCAACCTTAATTCCCTCACTAGACACAATATGCCCCAATAAAGCAATGACATTAAGCTAGAATTCACACTTAGAAAATTTTATATACAACTTATGATCTTTTAGGGTCTGAGGAATAATTCAGAGGTGATTGGGATGATCCTACTCACTCTTAGAATAAATTAAGATGTCATCAATGAAAACTCTGACAAATAAATCCATAAACTGATGGAACACCATATTTATTAGATCCATGAAAGCTGCAGGGGTGTTAGCTAATTTAAAGGACATGACTAAGAATTCATAATGGCCATATTGGGTTTGGAAAGCTGTTTTAGATATATAAGCCTCCCTAAACTTCAACTGATGGTACCCTGAACGAAGGTCTAACTTCGAAAAACACTTAACACCCTGAAGTTGGTCAAAGAGGTCATTAATTCTAGGAAGGGGATATTTATTTTTGACAGTGACCTTATTTAACTGGCGATAGTCTATACACATACGGACGGAACCATCTTTTTTACACACAAAGAGTACAGGTGCACCCCAGGGAAAGACACTAGGATGGATAAAGCCTTTATTAAGAAGATCTGCCAGTTGCCCTTTCAACTCTTTCAATTCAGTAAGAGCCATCCTGTATGACAGAATAGAAATGGGATGGGTGTCCGGCAATAAATCAATACCAAAATCTATTTCCCTATCTGGTGGTATCCCTGGGAGATCATCGGGAAAGACTTTTGGGAATTCATTAACCACAGGGATAAATTGAAGAGAAGGACTTTCAATATTAGAATCTTTTACCCGAATATGATGATACAAATAACCCTTAGATATAAGTTTGCGGTCTCTGAGGTAAGAGATGAATTTCCCTCTAGGTTCTAAAGAATGCCCCTCCCATTCTATCACTAGTTTATTTGGAAAAGAGAAAGTAACCTTTCAGGTCCTACAGTCTAGCGTGGTATAACTCGAATGGATCCAGTCCATTCTTAGAATAGCACCAAAATCAACCATATAAAGCTCTATGAGGTCTGCCATGGTTTCATGACCACAAATAGACATAGCATAATTATTATATGCTCTCCTACCCACAACAAAATCACCTATAAGTATGGAAACAGATAAAGGTTCTGTAATAACTTCGGGTTCAAACCCAAAACCAACAGCCACATATGGGGTCACATAAGACAAGGTTGACCCGGGATCAAGTAACACATATACATCAAGGAAAAGGATTCGTAACATACCCGTGACTACATCTGGTGTGGCCTCTGCCTCCTAACGGTTGGACAAGGCATACAACTGGTTGCGACCACTCCCATTAGCTGAAGCAACGCCCTTAGGAGGTGGTGGTACTGTGGAATTTGCTTGGGAACTAGTACCTCCAACATTCTTGCTCGAAGGATAGTCCTTCCGAATATGCCCTGGACGACCACATGAATAGCAAACTTTACCATTGAAAAAGCATCTCCCTGGATGGTTCTTCCCACAATTACCGCAGCGAGGGTCTGTCGTGAATGACTGAGCCACGTTGCCCTGGGACTGAGTCTCCTGTATTCTCAATCCATGGCTAGGATGAAAACTCTGAGACCAACGACGAACTAGAGGTTTGGGCGCTGGGTCGTTGGATGAAGACTGAGCATTACCCCATATATTGCTTCTCAACCACCTGTTACCCCAATCTCTATCCTGACATTGACTAAAGTTCTGGTCTGCTGGTCTGGCTCTCTTGGCCTGTCTATCCTTCTACCTTGCTTCAACAACCCTCTTTTTATGATCCTTAACCTGCTGCATGTGAATTGATAGACTGGAGAAGTCCATATCTCTGTTTAACATTGCCCCCTTGCACTTTAATACCAAGTCATCTGAAAGACCAGATGCAAGCTTTCTCATATGAGCCCTCATGTTTTTGGCCAACTCAGAAGCATAACGACCTATTTGATTAAATTTCAGAGTGTACTCCTTAACACTCATCTTCCTTTGCTTTAAGTTCATGAACTTCTCCGCCTTGGAATCCCTCAACTCCTGAGGAAAGAATCGGTCTAGAAAGGCTTCCACAAATTCGCCCCATCCAGAGAGTTCAACATTCCCACTCTTCGAACCTTCCTACTTATTGTACCACTGATTCACTACTTCTTTAAATTGATAAGCCACTAGTTCAACCCCTTCCACTTCATTCACATGCATCACCCTAAAAATCTTCTCCATCTCATCCACAAACTCTTGTGGATCCTCCCCTACCTTTGTACCCGTAAACTTAGGCGGGTGCAGCCTTATACCCATAGATTACATTATTAAGTTGACTTGAAGGAGTCCCGTATGCCCCACAAGTGTTTGATAATTAGGTGCACTTGGGGGATTCCTTTGTACCCCCATAAGGAATGTTTAATTAACCATAGACACGACCAACAAACCTTACCGTTTAACTATTCCAAACCATTTAGGGTTCCATAACCAAGTTATACCATGCAATAGTTTCATTAAAAGAACAACAATATAGTAAAATTGTTCTCATAGGCATTTTATTAATCATGTTGGGGGCATAGTGTTTCCTAAACTAAAACAAATTACCAATTAAACTTTCCCATGCAATCAATTGTCCAAAACACCATTAAAGCATGTAAATCCACAATTAAAACATAGAAAAACCATAACCAAACATTTATAACCAACCCCCCAACATATGATTGAAAACCCATAACTATACAACAATTATACCATGATAAAAATTCATAAAATATGCCTTTAGTTGGAACTAACAATGAGGGAGAAGTATCTTGGTTTAGATTACGAAGAGGATGGAGAGAAATCACCCATACAAGCCCTAAATTGATCCTTTAGATGTAACCCTAGCCTTTCTTTACCCAAGAGCCTTAGAGAGAATTTATAAGTGTTTAAGATTAGAAAATTAGGGTAAATAATCTCCCAAAAGAGTTATAAGTTGTGGGGACTTAAGAGGTTAAGTGGGGAAATATCTAGATTACCTACTTAAACTGTATAAAAATCCCGTAGGAGGGTATGGCCACCCCATACTAGTTGTACCCCACCATACAAGTGGTACCCACCACTCATACCCTAGGCCCCCCCTTAGACCCCAATACTTTCCAACATATGAACATCCAATCCAAGTAGTATCCGATCATACTACCTGTACCCAACACAAAAAGGAATCAAAGGAGGATTTGGACACTGTCCACCATACTAGTAAATGGTATGACTCATACCATATCTTACGGATCATGGTGAGCCACTCGTACTCAAATCCAAGTTAAGTTACCAAGTTTCAGATTAAGTAATGGAAAAACCAATCCATGCGAACCGTCACTCACCATACGACTCGTACCTACCTAAGTCGTGCCTACACCAGAAACCAATCCAACCTGCAAACCAACACCAGTTAGCATACGACTAAGACTATACCAATCATACCCCATCATAAAAAAAGTACCCCCTAGTCGTATGATGTCTAGAAATAAAAAATTCAGGAAATTTTCTAAGGTTCCAAAACCCAGGGTGTTTTAGTCTCCCCCGCTAGGATCATTCATCCCCGAATGATGGGTAGGGTAAGCACAAACACGAGTCATTGAATTATCAAACATCAATCTAGTCTTTAACCAAGTTAGAAAAAAAGACATGATCAAGAGAACATACCTTCCGCATGAATATCTGGAGCAAAACACAAGTGAGGATACTTGGAATTCATGTCCTCTTCCTCTTCCCATGTAGCCTCTTCCACCTCATGGTTCTGCCATAGAACCTTAATCGAGGCCACATCCTTGGTTCGTAACCGATAAAACTGTTGATCCAAGATCTCAACTGAGATCTCTTCATATGGCAGAGAATTCGGGATACCCAATCCTTCCAGGGGAACAACCAAAGAAGGATTACCAAGACACTTTCTCAACATAGAGACACAAAATACTAGATAAATGGAGCTCAAACTATAAGGCAACTCCAATTCATAAGCCATATTACCAATCCTCTGCAATTTCACATAAGGACCAATATACCAGAGACTAGAACCTTCAATATGGATCAGGCCTAGCTCGGCCAATAATTTAATGGGTTGGGCTTCAATCTTTGTATCCCATTTAACAACAGGGATTTTTAGCCCAGAACGGGTAAGCCTATGAGGCTTAAGCAATGTGGGTTGGGCTAGCCCGTAGGTTGACCCATAAATCAAATACATATAACTATTTAGATTGTTTATTAGTATTTTTATTTGGTTCAAAGGATATCATGTTAAAAGTTATTTAATTTCATAATTAGGAGTAGTTTTTGAGGTGTTGGAGACTTGATGAACAAGTATTAACACTATGTAATATTGTATGGAAATATTTATGTTTACTAACATTCTAAAATTAAATTACAAAATATTATTTTTTAAAAAGTGGGCTGGCCCGTAAGCCCCGTAGCCCACAGAGTAAAAGTGTGGGCTTGGTGTTTTTTGGCCCATCACTTTGATGGGCTAGCCTAGCCTGTCCCGTCAAACTCAAAGCCCATGTGGGCTAGCCTGAATGGGCTGGACTAATCTGTATTGACAGCTCTACAAGAGACTGAGCTTCCCCTTTTTCTCGAACCGCATTACTCCCTTTATGGGAGACACCTTTAGGAACACCCTATCCCCATTCCAACTCCCTATGCCTCATATCCGTATAGGACTTTTGGGAACTTTGGGTAGCCTTAAGATTATCTTGAATCACCTTTACCTTTTCCATATCTCGATAAACCAAATTCGGGCCAAACATATCCGTCTCACCATGCTCGAACCATCCAATAAAAAATGTACACCTCCTGCCATACAATGCCTCAAAAGGGGCCATTCCAATGCTAGAATGATAGCTATTGTTGTAAGCAAACTCTAAAAGAGGTAGATGCTCAACCTAACTACCACCATAATCAATCACACATGCACGAAGCATATCTTCTAATGGCTGAATAGTCCTTTCAGCTTGCCCGTCCATCTGCAGGTAAAAAATAGTACTCAGACTAACCTTAGTACCCAACCGCTTCTGAAATAACCGCCCAAAGTGAGATGAAACTGCGTACCATGATTAGAGATAATCGAAAGAGATACCCCATGTAGCTTCACAATCTCATGAAGATACACCCTCGTATAATCCTCAACTGAAAAGTTAGTCCTCACTGGCAAAAAGTGAGCCGACTTTGTCATCCTATCCATGATGACCCAAATTGAATCAAATTGATTTCGAGAACAAGGAAGACCAATAACGAAATTCATATTAATCACCTCCCATTTCTGTTCTGGCAATTCAATCTCCTGATACAAGCCTCCAGGCCTCACATGCTCAACTTTCACTTGTTGACACACTAAGCACTTGGTCACAAAATTAGCCATATCCTTCTTCATACCATTCCACCAATACATGTCCTTTAGATCATGATACATTTTTATCGAACCGAGATGAACAACATAGCACAATTCATATGCCTCAGCCAATACCTTTTCTCACAATCTATTGACGTCAGGAACACATAACCTCCCTTAGCACCGCAAGGTATAATCACCACTGATTTCAAATACCATTACCTTTGGCCCACCTATATCACCCTTGATTTTCACCAAGATAGGATCTAGCACTTTCTTCTCCTTGATCTCTGCATCAAGAGACAATCAAACCACTTCCTGCACCGTCACACTACTATTCTCTAAACCTAAAAGAAAAACTCTAAGATTTGCCAAGTGGTGAATATCCTTCACCAACTCCCTCTTCTTCTTTTCCATGTGAGCTAAACTTCCCATGGATAACCTGCTAAGAGAATCAACTATAGCATTAGCCTTAACTGGATAATAGTGAAGAGTCATATCATAGTCCTTGAAAAGCTCAAGCTATATCCATTGCCTAAAGTTAAGCTCTTTCTTAGTGAACACATACTATAGACTCTTATGATCAGAAAAGATGTCCACATGTACTCCATACAAATAGTGCCACTGGATTTTCAATGCAAACACCACGATTAATAACTCTAAATCATGAGTTGGATAATTCCTCTCATGTTCTTTCACTGCCTAGAGGCTTAGGCAATCACCTTACCATGATGCATCAAAACACAATCAAGTATCACCCGGGACACATCGTAGTAGACCACAAACCCCTCATTGCCTTCAGGCAAAGTCAAATTAGAGCTGAAGTTAGCTTATCCTTAATCTTTTCAAAACTACCTTCACAAGCATCTGACTAAGAGAATTTTACCTTCTTCTGAGTCAACTTAGTCAATAGGGAAACTATCATAAAAAAACCGTCCACAAATCTCCTATAGTACCATGCCAAACCCAAAAATCTCCAAATGTCGGTTAGAGTCATAGGTCTATGCCACTTCTTAACCACCGTTACCTTTTGTGGATCGACCATGATTCCCTCGTTAGAAATAATATAACTAAGAAAAATAATAGCATTCAACCAAAATTCACATTTAGAGAATTTGGCATACCACTGCTTCTTTTTCAAGGTTTGCAACACCACACGGAGGTGATTTGCATAATCCATCTCGCTCTTAGAATATACCGGGATGTCATTAATCAACACAATAACAAAAGATCCGAAAACTGATGAAATACCCTATTCATCAAATCCATGAATAACGCATGGGCATTGGTTAAACCAAATGATATAACTAGGAACTCAAAGTGCCCATACTGAGTACCGAAGCTGTGTTAGCGATATCCACCTCCCTAATCTTAAGCTGAGGATACCTAAACCGAAGATCTATCTTAGAAAAAAATTTGGCACCTTAAAACTGATCAAATAAGTCATCTATCCTTGGAAGATGATACTTGTTCTTAACCATCACCTTATTTAACTGCTGATAGTCAATGCACGTCTGAAAGAAACCATACTTCTGACGCACGAATAACACTGGTGCACCCCAAAGGGATATATTAGTGTGGATGGAACCCTTATACAAGGGATCCTTAAGTTGCTCCTTGGGTTCCCTCAACTTAGCCGGAGCCATTTTATAGGGAGGAATATATATTAGATTAGTGTTCGGAACCAAATCAATCCAAACTCAATCTCCCTATCCAGAGGAACACTAGGAAGATCATCCAAAAAGACTTCAGAATACTCATTCACCATCGAAACCGAATGCAATGAAGGTCCTTTCGAGTTGATACCCTATAGAGATTAACCTCTGAGCTCTAAGATATGAAATAAACCTCTCCTTAGGAGATAAAGAACCATCCCTATTTAATAACCGGCTCACCAGGAACCTATAGACAACCCTACAGTTCCAAAAATCTAAGGATACGTAGCATGAATGTAACCAATCTATTACCAAAATAACATCAAAATACACCATATCTAATTCAAACAAATCCACTAAAGTCTCTGTACTACCAACAGATACCACCCCTTATAGACTCTTTTAGCAACCACAGAGGCAGCTATCAGGGTAGAAATATAAAAGGGATTCAAAATAATCTTGGGATCAAAACCAAAATACACAACCATAAATAGGGTCACATAAGAGAGAGTGGACCCTGGATCAAGTAAACAATAAATATCTCAAGAAAAGAGTTGTGACATACCAGTCACGATATCAGGTGATGACACATATTCCTTCCAAGTAGCAAGAGCATACAACCTATTTCGGCTTCTGCCATACCAGAAGTAGAAATAAATATAGAAGCAACACCCTTTTGTGCAGGAGAAGAAGAAGAGGCGACCGAGACTCTGTTTGCTCCCGTAGCAACCTTACCAACTGAATAATTTCTAAGTATATGGCCTGGCTGACCATATTTAAAACACATGTCCCCCTCTTCATCATAGAATCCTCGGTGTAACCAACCATAGAACCGATAAGAAGGACATGATAAAGCTAACTATGCCCCGCTTTCCTGAGATTGGGCACCCTGTACCCTGATATTATTGCCACCTTACTGACGCCCATTACCCGACTGGTTCGGGTAAGGATCACTAGCTGTGAAAAAGGAACCAGAACTCCCTAAATTTTTCTTTGGCCACTTGCTACCATCCTAGCCACTTTGCTATTGATCACCACCTTGATCAGAGAACCTAAACCTCTTACTATGTCATTCACCATCTCAACCTATTTTTTTTCTTCCTCCACCTGTTGCATGTGAACAACTTGCCTAGAAATATCTATGTCTTTGATCAGAAATACAGTCTTGTTTTCAATGATCAAATCCCTAGATAGTACTGAGGCAAACTTTCTTGTCCTGGCCCTCATATCATACACTGATTCAGGAGCATACCTAGATAATTGGTGAAATTTTAAGGCATACTCCTTGGCTGACATCTTCTCTTGTTTTAGATTAACAAACTCCCCTACTTTCCCTTCCCTCAGCTCTTGAGGAGAGAATAGGTCCAGAAATGCATTGGAGAAAGTCTCTCACAAGGATGATTCCTCAACCTCACCCCTTGACCTATACCATCCTTTGTACCATTGGTACACCATATCTTTGAGCCGATAAGCCACAAACTCTATCCCTTCCACATTTGTGGCATGCATATCCTAAAAAATTTTTCCATCTCACCTAGAAAACCATAAGGCTCTTCCTCTACCTTAACACCACTAAAGGTTGGAGGACTCATCTCCATGAACTAGCTAGCCCTTGTGGCCTCAGACGATGCAATACCAAGTGCAAAATGGTCATTCTAAAAAGCTACCAACTTATCAATCATATGAATTAACTGATGAAACTCAGCATTTGTAATATTATCCTGAGGAGGACTAGAAGGAACCAGTGTAGCTCTAGAAATGTTAGGGATTGGATCCCTAGATCGAGTATGGATCCCTTGAGTAGACTATGTCCCATTAACATCGTTCCTAGTTAGGACAGAGGAGTTTTGGTGAACTTCAGATCATTAAGGCATGATCCAAAAAGCGAACAAACCAGAATTAAAAAAAATTCCTAGGCTCAAACCCTATGCTTGAAAATAGAACATGAAGAAGAGAAACATTTCCCAAATGCCTTGTAGCCTCTCCCTTATGAGTGTGGCATGCTACATACCCTTAAAAGAGACTTTACTCATACAGTTTTGTGGACTCCCAATTGACCGTGAACCTAAAAATCATCGTGATGGGCATCCCACGTCCAACCAGGATCGAGGACCACCCTCGTTACTCAATCTAACCTCCAAATATGCATACCCTAAGTCGGATAAATTCTAATATATAACACGATAGCCCACAAGAAATGCTTAATTAACCATAGACTTGACCAAGTTATACCATGCAATAGTTCTATTAAAAGTCCAGCAATATAGTAAAAATGTTCTCATAGGCATTTTATCAAACACGTTGGGGGCATAGTGTTTCCAAAACCAAAACCAATTACCAATTAAGCATTCCCATGCAACCAATTATCCAAACCACCATTAAAGCATGTAAATCCATAATTAAAACATGAAAAAACCATAACCAAGCATTTATAACCAAAACTCCCAACATATGATTGAAAACCCAAAACCATACAACTATTATGCCATGGAAACAATTTATAAAATATGCCTTTAGTTGGAACTAACAATGAGGGAGAAGTATCTTTCTTTAGATTACGAGTAGGATAGAGAGAAATCACCCATACAAGCCCCAAATTGATCCTATAGATGTAACCCTAGTCTTTCTTTACCCAAGAGCCTTAGAGAGAATTTAAGAGAATTTCTATGTGTTTAAGATTAGAATATTAGGGTAAATGATGTCTCAAAAGAGTTATAAGTCACGGGGCCTTAACTGTTTATGTGGGGAAATGTCCTGATTACTCCTACTTAAACTGTATATAAATCTTACAGGAGGGTACGACCAACTCATACTAGTTGGAACCACCATACAAGTGGTACCCACCACTCGTACCCTAGGCCTACCCTTGGACATCAGCACTGTACAACATATGACCATCCAAGCTAAGTAGTATCTGATTATACTACCTGTACCCTTGACCTATACCCAACACAGAAAGGATTCAAAGAAGGATTTGGACACTTTCCATCATACGAGTGAATGGTACAACTCATATCATATCTTACAGCTAATAGTGAGACACTTGTACTCAAATCTAAGTTAAGTTATCAAGTTTCAGATTAAGTGATGGAAAAACCATACCATACAAATCGTCACTCACCATATGACACGTACCCACCCAAGTCGTACCTACACCAAAAACCAATCCAACCTACAAACCAATACTGGTTAGCATACGACCATACCAACCGTACCCCATCATACGACAAGTACCCCTAGTCATATGATGTCTAGAAACCCAAAATCCAAGAAATTTTCTATGGTTCCAAAACCTAAGGTGTTTCATATTCTATCAATCATTAAGCCCTTAGCTTTATCTGCTACTTGTCTGCTAGGATGAGAACTTTGGGCCTGTATATTATACATAGTATTCATGTTCCCTTTCTTCTTAAACTTCCAATTAGGTATATATCCATGTAATTAAAGCAATGTACTTTTAGATGTCCCTTCAATTTGTAGGAATCATATTATTGTTCCCAATTCTTTATCCTTTTTTGATAATGTTGATAACCTTGTCCTCTTTTATGCTGAGATCGATCACCTTTACTAGCCATTAATACTGCTAGCATAGTACCTTCTTCACCCATTAATGAACTAGCCACCAATCTTTGTCTTTCTCTTTCCATGAATAACATAACTTTGTTAAGGTTGGGATTTTGTTTTGTCATTATAATTTGACTACGTGATTGGTCAAATTTCTCATTGAAACCCATTAAGAATAGCATTAACTATTGTTGGAGCATATGGGTGCAAAATTCCCTAGATCTTGGGCCACAACATGGTGGTGGTACTATGGTATCGAATTTATCCAAAAAATTTCTTATTTTAAAAAACTAGAATACTATCATCCCCTTGAATTTTAATAGCTATAACCTTGTGTAATTGAAAGATTCATGATGAACTCACCTTGTCAAACATTTATAGACTCCTCCTCCCCCTCCTCCTCCTCCTCCTCCCTCTTCTTCTTCCTCCTTCATCCTCCTCTTTCTCTTCTTTTTATTCACCCTCTTCCTCTTCCTCTTTCTCTTACTCCTCCTCTTCCTCTTTCTCCTCTTCTTCCTCATCATCATCATCTTCATCTTCTTCTTCTTCTTCCTCTTCTTCTTCTCTTTATTCTTCTTCTTCTTCCTCTTTTTGTTACTCTTCTTTTTCCTCTTCTTCTTCTTCTTCTTCTTCTTCCTCTTCCTCTTCCTCTTCCTCTTCCTCTTCCTCTTCTTCTTCCTCTTCTTCTTTCTCTTCTTTTTCCTCTTCTTCTTCTTCTTCTTCTTCTTCTTTTTCCTCTTCCTCTTCTTCTTTCTCTTCTTCTCCCTCTTCCTCTTCTTCCTCTTTCTCTTCTTCTTCCTCTTCTTTCTCTTCCTCTTTGTTTTCCTCTTCTTCCTCCGCCTCTTCTTTTTCTTCTTCCTCTTCTTCTTTCTCTTCCTCTTCCTCTTCTTCTTCCTCTTCCTCTACCTCTTCTTCCTCTTCCTCTTCTTCTTCTTCTTTTTCTTCTTCTTCTTCTTCTTCCTCTTCTTCTTTCTTTTCTTCTTCTTCTTCTTCTTCTTCTTCTTCTTCTACCTCTTCTTCTTCTTCTTCTTCTTCTTCTTCTTCTTCCTTTTCTTTTTATTTTTTCTCTTCTGCCTCTTCTTCTTGGATGTTTAGTAAATATTACTACAAGTTATTCAAGGTTTATTTGTCCTGAAATAAAAGGGAGGCTATCCACACACATTGTATTATTTTGATAGGATTAGAAAAATTGTATAAGTAAATTAATTAGCACCAACAAAATGTAAATTACTTTACCTTGCTCTTTTTACTTCTTCTTATTCTTCTTAATTCTCCTCAACCTCTCTTCCCTAACAAAAGTAAAAATATCCATCAATGCAAAATGCTTGTGTAGATCCTCATCAATAAAAGTGCTCAGCATAATTTTATGTCCACTAAACTAATAGGATCACTAACATGTTTTGGTGATGGGATATAGCTATAACCAAATAAATTCTTGTTATTCCCACTCTCTACTGATGGAATAAGGACAATCACACATATTAACTTGACCTTTACTGCATTGAGGAGCATGCCATTTATTTCATATGCATATGTCTTAAATGCTATCAGGTAATTCTGTTCTATGTCACAGATAGTAGGAGTGAGATACGGGTGTACAATCTACAAATAAAAAAATAAAAATCTTTCACAACATTCACTAATTTAAAAATATTACTAGATAATAACCAATAAATTTAAACCTTAGTACTTTTTTCTTTGTACGTGAATGAATCACCTTCGATTATCTTATTGCTCTTTAAGTTATGCCATCTAAGTAAAAGAGGAATGAGTAAAGGGGAATCCATTAACTTTCCAACATATTGAGATGAAGAAAGGCTTCATATCTTCAAACCTATAACAAATACAATTATTAGAGTCGATAAATTTGTCACGATCCGATTTACGAGTCATGATGGCACCTACTTTATTCTACCAGTACAAAAGTCAAACCGTAGCCCAAAGCTATACATAATAAGCTAATTTGGCGGAAAAGGCATAAAAGTCAAAAATTTGTAATTAAAGACTTACAATAATAATAAGACTATATCTAGTCTTAAAGGTAGATAAAACATCAATAACCATCCAACAACCTAGTAGTATCAGTACAAGAGCTACTAACAAAAAGGAACATAAGTACTGAAATAGTCAAATATAAATCTGTCTTGAATAGTGAAAGACTAGACATAAATAATACAAGAAGAAAGGACAACTCCAGCTCCATGAGCTACCCTATATCCTAACTCAACTCAACATGATTTTAGCGTCAAGAAAATTATTAGTACTCAAATTTGCATAAAAAAGGTTTAGAAGTGTAGTATGAGTACCAAAATCATGGGTATTCAGTAGGCATCATCCGCCGACTGAGCTAAATCATGATATAAGTATGAAAGAAAACATAATTAATACTACAGGACTGACCACCATAAGCCAGTAAGTGTGGAGAAGTAAATAACCCAATGTGGGACTCATAATCCCGGAGGATACAATCAAAGAAAAGTAAATAACCTAAACTTCATAAATTTACCGAATATCAAGCCATAACCAATCCATCCATATTATATCATATCACAAATAACTCTAAATGCCGAACTTGAATTAGAACTTAATAGCATCATCATCATTATCATCCTTTGTTGGATTTGAATCAGAACTCATGTCATTAATATCATCATCGATTATCGGACTTGAATCGAAACTCAATATCAAATAATCATCAGACTTGACCCGGAATAAGTGCCAACTCTCAAGTACCAAACTAGAAAAATTATTATGTATCCAATATCCTCACACCCATTTAAGTATTTGAAGGGTATAACATGCGTATAGAAGTTTACAAGAGTTAGCATAAATTTTGGCCTAAGGTGGTCCAAAAGAGCTCACTTCTAATCCCTAGAATTCGTTCCAAGATAAATTCTACCATAGATTAGGCTATGTTATCAAAATTCACTTCTATATGTTAAATAAGCCAGAATTATCCCTAAAGTAGCAATTCTACCTAAATCATGAACAATTAGATCAGTTACGTCTAATTGATGGCTCCAAGATAGCCTAAAAAGTTTAAATAATACTAATTATACCAATTATACCTTCAAGACTTAACTACCATCCCATATCTAAAATAACATCATAAATATACTATGAATTAGCTCAATCTATGAGGAAGGTAAGCCTAGATAACTTGGAAGCCAAAGAAAAGCCCAAAGAATTCAATAAACCGATGTTTTTCCTTTTTGATAAGCTTTCGTAAGATTCCACGCTATTAAAACCATAATCTACTCATCAATACGAGAACAAAGATACCTATATTAGACTAATATGTTTTGGGTCTAAAATTATGTAAGAATTCCATCTGGGGCCTATTTGTGGAGTTGCACTTTCAAAATCAACAACACATCCCTCAATGCTCAAGAAAAATTTACCTCAAAGAATGAGTGAATTTCGCGATCAAATGTTGCTACAATCAACCCACCAAAATACTAGGAATTTCAGAAAATGATAGAGGATGAATCTTTAAATTTATGAAAGCTTACCAAGAATTTGGAGAAGACATGCATTACCGAGCTTACGAATACTCCAAAATCACCCACTAATAGTTTTTCTAAGTTTTCACACTTTTTAGGGTTCTAAACTCTTCAAAATGAGTGAAAATAAAATAAAATGATGTAAGTGGAAAATTTATAATGTCCCCAGGTGTCCAAATGTCACTTAAGTGAACAATGAGCCACTTAAACGATAGTCACTTAAGCAACACAACACTGTCAAAGTCTGCACATTGTCGCATAAGCGACATTTGGCCTATTAAGCAGCCATCGCTTAAGATCCAAAGACATCCCTTAAGAAATACTTGTTAGGCAAGCCAGGACACTTATGTGACCTAATGGGGCTTAAGAGAATGCACTAGCACCAGCTGAGACTTGGGATTATTTTGAGTCTCCATCGATCCTTCGAAATTCATTCAAAATCTTGTATATGCAACCGAATCATGATACCCTATCAAATTTGATATTTCAGACTCAATGACACAGTAAAAACTTTTATCTGAGGTCGTTTCAATAAAAAATGGGTCCCATACCCATGTGTATTTTCTTAACTTTCGACTAATAGATCAAAATGAGTTTAGGAGCCTTAGAACTCGGACCAAAGGTCCGCCTAGCCTAAAGTTAACATTTTGGAGCTATTGGATCTGTCAGAATTCATATACAAGGTCATTTGACTGAATTTTTTACCCTTTAGTAAATTTTAACCAAGGAGGACTTCAAAAAGGAAATTGGTTCTAAAAATCAAATGAATTGCCTGACAACTGAACTGTCAGCTTCAGCAAGTCATAAATGACTTGGGATAATAAGCTTTAAATGGTGAAAATAAGTAGAAATACATAAAATAATTTAGAGGGTCACTACAAAATTACTGCATAAATAAATAAGAGTCTATAATAAACTAACTACACAGTTGATAATAAGAATCAGAAATGCTCAAGGAAAGTCGTACAGAGCATACAATGTATTTTTATTTTCATTATACACTTCTCTCTGCTTCTTCAAATCAATCTTTTTCTTTAATTAATCCAGGGTCAATTCAAATGACTCTTTACCTCATGGATAGCTCCCAAGAAACTTAAATCATCCGCCATTCTAATTTAAGTCTATATCCACAATCTTAGATGCATCTTTTGCAAGCAACATGGAGTGCACAAACCATACTAAATAATACTTCAACTTCCTCTTCTTATTCAACTTATTCTCTTTAATCAGATGTAACAACTTAGGTGTTGTGACTCTTTTGTTTAGTTTATCACATTAAAATTGAAACTTTCACTCATTTGAAGCACTTTGTTCAATTTTGATTCATAGGGTTATGCTGAACAATTTAACATCGTAATAAAAGCAAATTATTTAAAAAAAACAATTACTCTTGTTGTTCACACAAAGTCATATTTTATGTGAAATTTTATTCTCCTTAACACATTACAACAACATGTAATGAACCATCTGTCCATTGAATTTAAGGTAGTCCGATATATGTCTTAAGTGGCCAAAGCATGTATTCTTAAATATACTCTTAAGTATTTGATTATCAAGAACTTATTTAAATTCTTGATAAACCATCATTCTTGATCTACTAGAAATCTTCATGGAAAAAGATCCTAACTTATCTATCCACGTTACTAGGGCATACCTCTTATCGAAAATTTCTCTTGCACAAATTGACAAGGATAGAAGATCATTGTCCTTATCGCTATTATCTCTTCTACTCTCCTCATCTCCAGTCTCATCTCTAGCACTAGAGTCATCATCAACATCAACATATTTATCTATTTCAGTCATGGTTTTTGAGTTAGACACAAGTTCTTTCTCTATAATTTTTTCCTTTTGTAATTTTTGGAAACTTCTTTAGCTTTTCTTTTCCTACTTCTAGAAGTAGTAGAAGCAGTTTTTCAGTGGATCTTCTAAGTTTAATCAAATTTTAAGATCTAGGCTCAAAAATAATTCTTCTATAGTAAATTTACTGACCACAAGTCTATTTATAAAAATAGAGAAAGTCTCAAATGAAACAAGCGACATAAGTAGGAATTATTCGACAATGGAATAGGCAACAACACCATTAAACTGAATCAAAATTCATAATCAATAGGCGGGATAAACATAAAAGTACAAATATTTTCTATAAATTATCAAAAGAAAAACTTAAGACATGATACGAAATAAAGTAAATGAAGTAGAATGTTAGAGTTTCACTAATTTATGAAGAATATTTAATTTTTTAGCAATAACCTATGGTTTATTAAACTAAACTCAATAAAAAATAGTAATATAGAGCTAAAAATGACCAAACCAATGATTATACTTATTTGAGTATGAAAAAAGGGAGCTTTGAAGTTGGGGAATAAAATGGATCAAAAATAGAGACTTTAAAGTCGATTTTGAAAATAAGCGGGAAGATAAAAGGCTGAGGAAAGAGAAAGAGGGTTGAGTTTATTTTAGAAAAATAGAAAGAGACTTGGATGTATTTTATTAGACTTGAATTTTTATCCTCAAGCTTCTATAATGCTGAAAATGAGCCTAACCCTATAATTGGACCCCACATTTCTTCACTTTTTTTCTTTTTCAAATCCCAACCATATTAAATAAAGGAAAAAAGTTCAGTGGGCATCAACTTAAATAAGATTTCAAAGTGTCTAGCCTTTCAAATTGTCTCAAGTAACCACTCATCGGAAAAAAAGTCATCCAATAAATAAATCAACTTTCAAACTAACAATTTGCTCATCCACCAGCTGAACTAGCTACCAAATTTGCTCATCCACCAATTGAACTAGCTACCACAAATGAGCTAACACCCCTTCGTCCTATGGCTCCATGTTGGTTAAAAAAAGTCCCACACGATTAATTTTAATTTTGTGAAAAATATAATAAAGCTTTTTGTTATCGTGACATTAAAATTGCACAGAAAAATTGCACTTTACTAACTTTCGCTCTTTCATGCCATTGAGAAACTTCTTTTAAGTAAAGTGGATAATGATGAGCACATGTAAGTCTTAGTACTCAATCTTCAGTTTAGTGCCATTATCATAGGAACATCCTAAAGAGATTGAGAATAAAAGCAAACTTAGATGATCTTTATTCATTGGTGACATCTACTTAAATAGAAGTAAATGTAACTAACTCGACTAATTATGATGAACTAATATAAAAACTTAATCTAATCTTGTAGATAACATTAGATAGCTTATTCAAACTAGTTTAAATATTCAAACTGAAACTACTTCTAACAAACAAATAACTAAATTTATTTCGAACAAATCAATAACCATATTGAATAGAGTATCTACAGCTTGATATACAAAGAAGGAAGGCCCAAACAATGTCTTGAATAGAGTATCTATAGCTTGATATATGAAAGGAAGATATTTGACAATCACTCTACCGAAATTCACACTATTTTGTAGATAATGAAAGTCCATAGAAATGTGTTTATCTTAGCATGGAAACATAGTTGTTTTCTAAGATATAAAATTCCAATTTTATCATAAAAAATAATTAGAGTTTCCGATATATGGTGGTGTAGTTCATTCAACAGATTCTGGATCTACGTAATATTACTGGTTACATTGGCTATAAATTTATATGCCGCTTAAATAGAAGACCGAGCAATTGATTATTGCTTCCTAAGGTACCAACAGATAGAGTTTGGTCCCCCAAAGAGAATATAACTCGATGTAAAAATTTTGTTGATCGTATTGCCTACCCAATTAACATCAACATATATATACAAATTCCTATCAAAATAGTGACAAATTTTCAAGCACTATATTATAATTAACTTGAGGCATTGAAGAATCTTTTTTATCACCTTACAATGTTCCAAGCTCAGAGAATGCATAAATCAAGATAATTTGCTTACTCCAAATGAGATGTCAGGATGCATGAATAATAAGTATTGCAAATTACTCTAACTGCATTGATATAGGGTTGTTTTGGCAGGGGTGAACCATTAGCTACTTTGGGTGGTGAACTCAAACACACGGATGTGGCAACCCCTTTGCAATCAGTCATATATTAGAGAATCTGATGAATATATATGGATTATGATAACATAATCCAATGGAAAATATTTTGATTCTATCCGTAAGAAATAATTAAGTTCTCTATGATTTATCCAGGAGAACCTAATAGCCAAAGATTAATGACATGTGCAATCAATTTCAAGTTATTTCTAGCAATGAGAATATCATCAACATACACCAGAATAAAACAATGATAATCATAGATTTAAAAATAGATTGCGAGGTATTCAACTCTAACTTAACAAACCTAATAGTATTTAAATAAGATGTGAGAGCTTCATACCAAGCCTATGGGGCTTATTTTAGGTCAAAAATGACCCTTTTAAGAAGACATACATGATTGAGAAAATCAAAATTAACATAGACCTTTGGTTGAGCCACGAACTCTTGCTCTTGTATCTTACCTCGCAAAAATGCATTATTTGCATCAAGTTGGTGAGCCTTCCACTTATTTTGGACAGTAATGGACTAAAGAATTTTGATAGTGGTTGGTTTGAAAACCAGATCGAATATTTCATAAAAGTCCAATTTTGGACATTGCCCAAAATATTTAGCCATTATTCACGCCTTATACCTATCAATGACACCATTAGCTTTTATTTTAATTCAAAAAAACCTTTTACGATCATTAACATTTTTTCATTGGGTCCCTAGAAACTACTTCCCAAGAAAGATTTCTCGCTAACACTTTGTATTATAAAATCTATGGCTTTGTTCCATTTAATATAATTCATTTAAAGATGTTATTTTAGGACTTTGTGACTATACCAAAGGGTGGAGGGGCAGTTGGGATATTTTTAGTGTTTGGAGGTTTTGTGGAGTTTGTAGTTGCTGGATTAATATTTGTAAAGGAGAATTATGAGTGGGTGATGGAGTAGAAGAGGTATTTAAAGAATTATTATATAACAAAGAGAATAAGAAGGATAGTGATGATACCCAATGAAGCAGAATTTTCTAGCAATTGGCCTTCCTTCAAGGGCTCTTGAGTATTAAGAGATGAGAAGAAAAGGGAATGGATAAGGAGATAGGGACTGGTGGCGAAAGAGTTTGGATGAGGTTGGAGGTCCAAGTTATTTTAAACTTTTGTATTATTTACATTAGAATGAGACTATAATTTATTAATTCATACTAGAAAATTTATTTTTTAATTTGAGAATATTTGAGTAAAAGATAAAATATTCTTACAAAATTGAACATTATGACTAACAATTTTTTTTTAAGGTCACTGAATCAAAATCGAGATATGCATGATGAACCATAGAAACTATTAAATATACACACGGTGTAGATGTAGCTTATTTTTTTTGTGTATATGATTTGAGCCATGGATAATAATGACAACGAAAACATTTTAGCGTGAATATTTTTGTGGTTTGGCAGATAACTTTTTATAAGGAGACTCATTATTTAGGTTAGGTTTAGGAAGTCTATTTATTAGATAGATAATAAGGTGATAAGCTAATAAGTATAATTCAGACAGTAGTGAGGCTTCACTGAGAAGAGTTCGAGTTATTTCGACAATATGATAATTTCGTCGTTCAGTTATGACAATTCGTTGGGGGGTGTGGAGGATGGTAAAATTAAATGTTCAAATTCATATTATTGTAGGTAGTGTTTAAAACCTATATATTAACCCCCTTCGTCTACATAAATAGAGGAATTTTTTTAATTTTTTCCCCTCTAGTTAATGAAACTTTTTAAAAATGGAGGCAACTTCACTTTTATTTTTGATTGCATACAATCAAATATAATTTGGTGTAATGATCAATAAAAATGCACTAATACTACTTTTTATCAATGGATAAAATGGGTCATGAAATCAATAAAGTACCAAGCAAAGTTTAAAGCAGAGCATTTGTGTTTTAAATGATCCGTGCAAATGGAAAATGATAAAGTTTATTTGATGAACAAGAATTACAAAATTCATAATATTCTTCAGTGGAAATAGGAAGTGAAATTTATTCGGTAATAAGTTTAGAAGTTTGAGATGAGGATGATGAAGTTGACGATTTCACAATTGATGAGAAACTTTGATGGAGGTAAAATTGACGGAGAGTGGCATATGACCCACGTGGAGCCACTCATAGAGTTCATTTTATTCCAGACTTGTACCAACAGTATCTGAGTTTTGAGATCCTTCATAGAAAAATAATATAGAAAAAATTTGCTAGAGGTTAGATTATCACAGTAAATATTTGTAACAGAAATGAGGTTCCTTTTTACTGATGAGTGTCAGACGCATGAAATTAGTAATAAAAGTTTTTATTTGAGTGAAATTAGTATGATTAATGGGAATAGTTTTATAGTCACCAATGAAAACTTTATCTTTCTAGTATATTCCCTAAGATTGTCTGATTTTGTTGTGTTATGATCTGTTGCTCGAGAATTAAGATTCAAGGATTTTCATCATTGTGATGATTTGACACATAATTGAATTTTTATTCAAAGTGATTGGGTGACTTTGAGTGGGACACATCAGTAGTGTGATGATCTTCTGGAACAGTTGGCATTTCACAACTTGCCTGATTTATCTCCCATTTTTCTTGTTGTCATAATACGCATGTCGTTGAACTGGTGATTTTCAAGATTAATTGGAAAAACGTCGATTATTCTTATGGTATTGAGGCTGAAAGTTAGTCTTTTGTGCAACTGTAGCAGTGATGATTAACGATGATTTTTTAAGGTCTTGGTGTTTGAGAAAAAGTCCATGGTCCATAGAAATAGTTTCTTAATGCTTAGAGTTGGATCTCTTATAGTTATGTAAATCACATGATACTAATGAACTAAGCCACTCAAGATCTTGACTATTAGTTCATCATCAGGGACTGATGGACCTACTAATTTTGAGAGCATAAATAATTGACCTAATCTTCTGTAAGTAATTAATAATTGAATTAGTAGCATTTTCAAGTTATCAACTGATCTCACATGCTAAAAATAAGATTATAACTCCTATTGGCATAAGTATAAGGGAATTTTGAGGCTATTTTGGTCGAGGAAGTAGTTGCAACAGCGGGAGCAATGGTAAGATCAACTAATGCCATCATTGTCTGTTGTTGTGTGCAAAATCACAATTCAATGTCAGGATTTACAATAATATGATTATTTTGGATGATGGTGGTTGGTACAACAAGTTTGGTTCCTATGAGGTGCCTAACAAGTTTGTTTCTGTTGAGCAACATCACTAGTTGCACTTTCCATGTCCTATAGTTAAGGTTATCTTGCAGTTTGATAGATAACTTGACCCAAATTAAATTATACCACATGAGTGGTAGGAAACACTATAGTTTCATTATTGTTGGAGGTAGCAAGTAGAGACATATTAGTCAAGATAAAAAAACATGGGTTAGACTTGTCAAAGTTTAGAGGTCTCTTACACCATAAAAAGATTTATAATGACAACAAACTTGATGATTCTTTATTCATTGGTGAAATCTACTTAAATACAAGTAAATGTCTTGACTAACTCTTATGAAATAATCTAACAACTTAGTTTGATCTTGTAGATAAGATTACATATATTATTCAAACTAATTCAAATATTCAAATAGGACAACTTCAAACAAACAAATAGATAAATCTATTCCAAACAAACTGATAACAACATGTTTATCACAATACATCTCACGACTCTATATATTAAATATTTGCTTCTTCCAAGGATAATGGATCTTTAGAAGACAAAAAGAAACCAATCCTCTTTACATTAGTTGAAAATTCTCTGGCAAAGATTATATGTAGTTCTAATAGAGAATATATGTAGAAGAGAGTATTGTGTAAGATTTTTAATTAAATGTGGGGAAGAGGTTAGATTAGGGGTGATGATTGATGTGACATGGTTTTATGAAACTTTTGATACTTAAAACTATGAAAATATGCAAATAATTAGGCCATTTTATTAGATATGATGTATGTTTTGTGTATGTTGCAGGGAAATTAAGTTGGTAGTGTCACAGATCAGAATGAGATAAAAAAGAGCTGAAAATCGAAGGCACTGACTAGAGTACGAGTCGTTATATGACTATGACTCGTACCCCAAGTCATGGTGATAACTGTGAAAGTTGTTGATTCTAAGAGCAAAGTTGAGGCAAACTATGACTCATTATGGGTGAAAAGAGTCGTGGTGTGAGTCTTTCTGATCAAATCCACAAAAGTCCTAAAAAGAGCCAAGTTAAGGCTCTAGTGGAAATGAAAGAAGACTATGAAACATCATGACAGGGTACGACTTCTAATGAGGATTTATTCTGATAACAGAGAGAAAAGTCCTAATAGGTGAAAATCCACTAGAGTGCCAATGGGTCCAGCCAACAATTCATAGTATCTGGCCACGAGTAGTCATCACTCTGAATAGAAAGAAGGCAATGGAGATGAAAACAAGTCATCGTCAGTCCAAACGACTCATTGCCTGAGGCGTGACCACTGCCAACTTTATTTTCCTATTTATTTTGGTTAGGTTTTCCTGGTTATAAATACCCATTTGATACCTTACAAACATATTTTGATTTCAATATTGACTTTTGATCTTGGAATCTCTTTGTTTTTAGTTTTTGGTTGATTAATTAATTTGAGATTTTGTGTTTTCTTCATCAATTATTTGTGAGATTAATCATATGTTTTCTTTATTCAATTCCTTGGATATTTTGCAACTATGAGTAGATAATTTCCTTAGCTAGGGTTGTGGGAACCTAGAATAATAACGAAGTAGGGGAAGTGTGAGGTTTGTCTAGATGATTGTTTAGACTTTCATTATGATCTTCTTTAGTTTAGTTGCTTTCTTAGGAATGGCCAATGCTGAGAACTCACCTATATTCAAGATCGTCTGCAATAGAGAGATTGAGATTGGAAAAAAGATTACAATAATGATTCGAGGCTATCAACCCTTATCTAATATCTTAATACCCGTAAGGTGATATTTAAATTGGGATCAAACATAGGTTAGTAAAGTGAAACCCTGAGACTCGTTAGGTGAAGGGTTAGATTTATCAATACGTTCACAAGAAAGTTGGTAATATCTAGCTTTTTGGATTTTGCATGTGTATCGGTGAGATAGTTGGATTCAGTATAGAAACTTATCAAGTTAGGAAGCTAGGGGGAACATAATCCTAATGTTCATCTCATACTGTTTACAACTAAAAGCATTCAAAACTTGTTACTTCTCACTATTTCGTACAAAAACCCCCTATTTACTTTTTTTCACTTTCGCTGACTTCAACAAGTTTTAGAGACAGATTCAACCTATTCCCTATGGGATCAACTCCAACCTAGTTGGGTTACTATAATTTGACAATGATTGAATGGTATTTTCTTCGAAGGTAAAGTTTGGGCGACATCAAATTTGGCCTTGTTGCTAGAGAATACGGTTGCATATTTATTGATTGAAGTTGTTGAGGTTCTTAGATTAAACTTTTTTATTTTTCTTGGGGCGTACACCGGTGTATGCCAAGTAGTTGGAGTTAAGTCACTCCCTTGATCTCATTTGATCTATAGCCAAAAAAATCCTACAATAGAATCATATGATGTCACAATATTATTGAGATGCTCATCATGAGCTACCTCATAATGATCCACAGGACTTTCCTCCCCCACCCCCTAAAAAAGTACAGAATACTAAGCGGTTACTACTAGAGGAGAATACAAGAAGAGATAAAGAGGATACCCAGCATGCAGAACAAGAGGTAGAAAGAGTGAGACAGAGATTGGTAGCTAATCATTAAGTAGAACTCGATAGAAGTAGGAGAGATAGAGCTCCAGTACCTCTAGCTTTCCAGTACTTGCAAGCATATGAAAATCCAAATAAAGACTTAGGGTATGTGGAACCTATTGAGATTGGAGTTATCATTCCTCTTGTGTTACCCCATGGGGTAAAGTTCGAAATTACTAGTGCTATGATCCAGTTGTTAAATTTGAAAGGTGTATTTGCTGGCTTGCCAACTGATGATGCAAACATGCAACTTATAAATTTTTTTAGGATTTGTACTTCATATACTATACCTGGGGTGGATCAAGAAGCTCCTGGATTCAGGTTTTTCCCATTCTCTCTAACTGGTGAAGCAACATTATGGTTAGGGGAACTACCTTGTGGGTCTATTACTACTTGGAATAAGTTGCAGAAGTAATTTTGATACCATTTCTTCCCTTCAATTAGAATTCTATAATTGAAGGAAGAAATCTATAATTTTAGGCAATTACATTCTGAATCGATGTATGAGTCATAGTTTTGATTTAAGAAAAAGTTGATTATGGTGACTAATCACAGAATTTTAGGGAGATATTTACTGGAGATTTTTTATTGTACCCTAAATACCAGTTCTAGAGCTATGGTGGATACTATTACTAGTGGAATATTTATGAATATGCAATAGAAAGCAACAACAGATATCTTAGATCAGATCTGTCTTACAAACCGAGAGTGTCATCCTCGGGAGGCATAGAGAGGTACCGACACTTATGCTATTAGTGCTTCTAATTAGACTAGAATAGTAATTGATTTTATGGCTCAATAGGTTTCACAACTGAGGGCATAGATTGGGTTACTAATGAAGAATTTTGAAATGATGAGTTTCGAGAAGGTAAATATTGTGGCCGCACAAAAAAAAGCCTCTAGTTCATATAATTCTGATATGGATAAAGAGGTGACATATCTAGATAGAAAATAAGTGGGCTTTTTTAGCTAAGGGGTAATCATCTGCTTAAGACAATTAGAACTTAAGGCAAGGGAATCAAGGTCAAAACTACTATGGGGAAAGATATAGTGATTGGAGTAGGGAGAGAGATAGTGACTGAAGACGTAAGGATGATTATAAAGAGAAGGAGGGTGCATATATTCCACTAGGGAACTGTGATACTGAGTCAAGGATGTAAGATATGTTGTCAAAGTTGGTAAAGGGTCAGTAAAGTCAAGAAAGTTTCCTTAAGGAGATTAAGGCAAACATTTTAGGTTTGACCTGGAAAATGGAATCACATGCTATTACGATAAAGAAACTTGAGTAGCAATTTGGTCAGATGTCAGTGACCTTAAATCATCTTTAACTAGGCACTCTTTCAAGTAGTACTGTTTAGAATCCAAAGAATGACAATCACTATTTTTACATCACCAATCAAAATGGTAAGGAATGATGTCATTGATGTAGATGAGACACCTAAAGCAGAATCTAAAAAGTTGGTGACTAGTGGGGAGTCATTACTACAATCGACAGGTGTTTATAAAATTGTTAAGAAGGATTAAAAAAGAGAAAATGGTAAATCCTGTGTTAAAGACCATTCTACAACCTACCCCTCCTTTTCCTTAAAGATTGCCAAAGAAATAAGACAATCAGAAGTATCAGAAGTTTTTATGGATATTGAAAAAATTTTCTACTAATATTTCTTTTACCAAGGCATTTGAGCAGAATCCTAGATATGCTATGTTCATAAAGGATTTTGTTACTAAAGAGTGGACGGTGAGTTCTTAGATAACTAATAACGTTCATCATTGCAGTGCCGACACTTTTTGATCATTGGTTGAGAAGAAGGAGGACCCTAGAGCATTTACTATTCTATGTACCATTGGGTCCTTCAGCTTCTCTCGAGCTTTCTTTGAATTGAGAGAAGGTATCAATATGATGTTGTTGGTAGTGTACAAGTAGCTGGGGTTGGTGGCACTCAAACCTACATGTATGAGGTTATTGATGACTGACTGAACTGTGAAGAAACTATTTGGTATTTTGTTAGATGTTCTGTTGAGGGTGGAATTATTTATATTTCTAACTGATTTTGTGATCCTTGACTGTGACATGGACTTTGAAGTCCCTATTATCTTAGGAAAGCCTTTTCTAGCCACGGGTAGGGCCTTAGTTGACATAGAGATAGGGAGATAAAGTTTAGACTCAATTATGATTTACTTTTAATGTGTGTCAATCTATGTGACAATCTATGGATATAAGAGTGGTGACCATGATAGATACTTCTGATGATGATGTAGTGACTGTGCCTATTGAAGAGAGAATTAGGGTTTAGGCATTCACAATGGTTTTCATGAACTTTGACAGCGATGGCATTGATGAGTACGATGAGATGGTAAGCGCATTGTATGGTAAAGGTTCATATAATTATGCTCCAATGAAGCTGGATCTTGATATGAAGAATAGAACCACTCCTTCAGCTCGACCATCTATTGAATAGAACCACTCCTCAAGCTCGACCATCTATTGAGAAGCCACTGGTCATGAAATCAAAGGCCATTCCATCTCTCTTGCGTTATGCATATTTGGGAGTTGACAATACCTTACCTGTCATTATTGCTACTGATTTATTGGAGACACAGGTTGAATCTTTGATTTCAGTGTTGCAAAGGTTCAAAGGGGCCATAAGATGCACTATTGCCGATAATATGGGGATTTTACCCAGTATTTGCACTCATAAGATATAGCTTGAACTAGAGTGTGTAGCCAATATCGAGCACCAGCGTAGGATAAATCCTCCTATGTAGGAGACAGTGAATAAAGAAATCATCAAGTGATTAGATGTTGGAGTGGCTTACCCTATTGCAGACAGCAAATGGATCAACCCAGTTCAATGTGTTTCTAAGAAGGGTAGGATCACTGTGGTCCCAAATGACAAGAATAAATTGGTCTAATGAGATTGGTTACTGGATAAGAAGTATGTATGGATTATATAAAGTTGAATACTTGGACTCAAAAGGACCATTTCCCTAGGCCATTCATGGATCAGATGCTTGACAGACTAGCAGGCAGAGGTTGGTATTATTTTCTTAATGGGTACTTAAAATACAATCAAATTTTTATTTCTCTCGAGGACCAATAAAATACTGCTTTTACTTGCCCTTATGGGACTTTTGCATTCAAATGGATGCCATTCGGACTATGCAATGCTCCGGCCACCTTTTAGATATGTATGATGTCTATCTTTTATTACATGGTAGAGGATAATTTAGAGGTATTCATGGATGAATTTTTGGTAGTTGGGTACTCCTTTGATAATATTTTGGCCTATTTAACCAACACACTTCAAAGATGAGAGGAGTGCAATATAGTGCTGAATTGGGAGAAGTGCCATTTTATAGTAATGGAAGGTCTTGTCCTCAAACACAAAATCTCAAACTAGGGAATTGACATGGATAAAGAAAGATTGAGGTGATTAAAAATTACCTCATCCAGTCTTAGTTAAAGGTATCCAAAGCTTTTTGGGTCATGCCGACTTTTATAGGAGGTTCATCAAGAACTTCTATAAGATTTCTAATCCTCTGTGCAACTATTTGAGAGAATGAGGTAAAATTGGTAAATGTATGTCTCAAGTCCTTTGAGTGCTTAAAGGAGGGGTTGATCTAGGCTCCTATTATTGTGTCCCCTAATTGGTCTTTACTATTTGAGGTTATGTGTGACGTATTGTGTGATGCTAGAAGTGTGGCCTTGGGTTCTATCTTAGGCCAAAGTCATGAGAACATCCTTCTCCTAATCTATTATGATAGTAAGGCATTGAACCTCGCACAGAAAAAATATACAGCCACTGAGCAAGAGTTGCTTGTAGTGTTTTTTTCCTTTGAGAAGTTCTGATCCTATTTGACACGGACCAAATTTATATTTCACATAGATCATGCAACTTTAAGGTATCTAATGTCAATGAAGGATGCTAAATTGAGATAGATACGTTGGGTCCTCTTATGACAAAAAATTGACTTTGAGGTGAAAGATCAAAAGGGCATTGTGAACCAAGTCGTTGAAGAGGAGGAAATGCAAAAGTTAAGAGTTGATCTTGACATAGATGATACTTTTATAGATGAGCGGGTCTTGGCAGCATCTCAAGACTTAATCCCCTGGTTCGATGATTTTGCCAACTTTTTGGTGAGTGATCTTGTTTCGAAAGATTTTCCATTGTAGCAGAGAATGCGGTTCATGTGTGAGGTAAATTTTTTTTATGGTATGAGCCTTTTATTTTTTAGATTTATGCGGATGATGTTATTCATAGATGTATTCCTAAGGTGGAGATGATGAGCATCCTTGAGTCTTCTTATTCATAGCAAGTTGGGGTCATTATGGTGGTACCCATACAACCCACAAAATTATGCAGTATGGGTATTATTGGCTAACTATTTACAAGGATGCTCATGACTTTATTCAAGCTTGCACCAGTGTCAGCGACAAGGCAATATCTCACAGAAACATAAATTACCCATGATACCTATCTTGGAGTTAAAGTTTTTTTTATGTATGGGGAATTGATTTCATGGGTCCGTTTGTGAGATCCTATGGGATAAAGTACATTATAGTGATAGATTACTATGTTGAAAAGTGGGTGGAGGTGGTTGCGCGTTCCAACAATGAGGGTAAAAGTATCATTGCATTCTTGAAAAAGAATATATTTTCTCAATTTGGCACTCCTCATGTGATTATTAGTGATGGTGGGACTCTCTGCAATTGTCATGTTAAGGCCTTACTCAAAAAGTATGGTGTGAAGCATAAGGTGGCAACACTTGTGTGAAGCATAAGGTGGCAACACCTTACCATCCTTAGCCAGGTGGGACAGTTGAGGTCTCAAATAGATAGATCAAGTTCATAATGGAAAAGATCATAAATTCCAACTGAATTTACTAGTCAAGAAAGTTAGATGATCTTTGTAGGCCTATTGGACAATATTTAAGACCCCTATATATAATCTTGTGCATGACAATGCATTTCACTTGTCGTTTGAGCTTGAGCAAAAAGCACTATGGCATTGAAAAAGCTCAATTTGGAGTGGTATGATACAACTAATTTGAGGTTGAGCAAGGTGAATGAGTTGGATTAATTTTAGCTCCATGCTTATGAGAGCTCTTCTCTATACAAAGAAAAGATAAAAATGTATCATGACAAAAATTGAGAAAAGAGTGTTTGAGCTCGGTGATTTGGTCTTGCTGTATAATTCAAGACTTCTCTTATTCCCTAGAAAGTTAAATTCTAGGTGGTATGGACCATTCACCGTGGTTCGGGTATTCCCACATAGTGCTCCCGAGCTATAATATGATGGTGAAGCCCCATTCAAGGTGAATGTGTAGCGAGTGAAACACTATATGAAAAGCCCTAATGAGGTCAAAGTATATGTGGACATGAGACTGTGCGAAGTTTGAGTAACCAAGGTAATTGTGTCGTACCGCCTCATTAAATCAGACGCTGCATAGGAGGCAACCCCTAAGCTGGTTGGTGAAGTCTGAGTACCCAACCTAGCCACACCATTCATCAACGTTAAATTAAGCGATGTGTGGGAGGCAATCCATGTTTCGTACTTATACATTATAGGGTAACTTGTGTGTTCAGTATGTAGGGTTGGAAGTTTCAGAATAGAACAATTTTTTTTTTGGTGCCAGGACCCTATGGGGGACCCTACGAGTCGTAGGGTAACCCTATGAATCATCACAAGGATTCATAGAGAGAAGAAGCCCATGCTATCTCTGGTAAGTGTTCTCTGGCATCATAACGACTCTCAGAATGAGTCATTGTCAGTGATAACGACTCTTCACATTGAGTCGTCATGATTGGAGAATCCAGGTAAGGGTCCATCCATCACGGAGGTAGTCTACGACTCTTAGCCAGTGGCTACGAGTCATTATGATGTCTCATTATCGGACTCTACATTTTGGGCCCAACGAGTCGAACCGACCCAAATCAAATGAAATAAAAGAAAATAATATCCCATAATTAACTCTCCTTCCATTTCAAACAATTGTGACTCCCTTCATTCCCAAAACCATCCCACAACTCTTGAATTACACTCTAAGTTGATCCCTATTATCAAAAATTCAAAATCAAGTCTCCTACAAAGGTTTGCCTCTCAAAACTAGGGCTAATCCAAAAAATTTCAAGGGATCCAAGAAAGTTAATTAAAGTAAATTTTATGATTTAATGAGTTTATCTCTTAAATTGGTACTAAAGATAGTGGAAATTAGTTGGATTACTTGAATAAATTATGTGCATAGGGTGAAAACTCGTAAACCTGTTCTTGAGATATGATGATTATGAATAAAAAGGGGAGTGAATGAAAAATTGCTCTTAAAATTGGATATGGGGATAAAGTAGGAGTGTATTGTAGACTTGAAAATCATGGGGAAGCCTGAGTACCCATTGGGTATATTAAAATTGAAACTCAAATCTCTAAGTATCCATGTAACAATAGTTGTGGGACTCATAGGGTCACCTAACAATTCATTACATGACTCGTAGACACTAGGAACATGGGTTTCTGGTCATACCCTGACTTATACTACGAGTCATTATCTCTCAATATGACTCATAGTGTGGATGCGTGATGACTGGGTAGGGGAGTACTTCGAGGAAACATTTTTGGTCAGACTATGGGTTTTGGTGATAAGTCATTGTCTGACACAATGATTCTATAGGAGGACTATTAGCCTGACCAATTAATGATCCATATGTATCCTTTTAACCTATGAGTCTCATGATGACTCATAGCTTCTGGCAATGTGTCTACCCTGACTCGTAGGGTGCCCAGTTGCTGCAACATACTTGTTCTTTTCCTTGTTTTTTGTCCTATTTCCTAGGATTAACTAACAGGTGTGCTTCAATAGGTACCATTGGCACCCAATAATGATTCCACCAAGAAGGAAACACCAAATAAGCAAGCCCACCCCCACTCATCATCTCAGGGATGAAGATACTGACTATGAGTCAAGTGGATCCATCAAAGAATATCCATTTGAGAGTATGGTGGAACAAAAGAAGAGCCTACCTTGGGAATCTAAAGCTCCTCCATGAGAAAACTCACCACCACCCACTAGGTCGAGGATGAAGAATCTTATCCAATCACCACCACATTCACAGTTTCTATTTTAAGAGTATGGTGAGTCAAAGTCTAGCCTCGAGGATGAGGATGAGATAGTTGATGATGCAAAAAGTGGATCAGTGAATGCGGAATCTAAAAATGGGAGATCAAAAAAAGAGGATAAAAAGAAGGAGGAGGAGAGCAAAACCAGTGATAACATATTTAAGATACCACCTCCTTCCCTTCTGGCTGAGCCTTTATAGATAGAAACTACCCCGATGCCCATCATTTACTTATGGGGGTACCCTGGGATGCAGGAATTATATGAGAGGGACAATGCCATCACTCCTTCCACTCAAAGAGCAAAAAAAGGGTTCTACTTAGATACCAAGTTGAGTACTACAAGCATGCCTGAGATGCGTAACTCAGAGGCTTGTTTCAGATAATATTACTTTGAGTGGATGAAAATGTCTCTAAAATAGCATAGCTCGACATTGGTATGAGTATTTTATACCGCTTCTTAGATGGAGCTAGGGGCGATTGTGGAAGGGTGGTAACTGATAACGCTCAATCTACAGCTCACGTAGGAGTGTAAAGCGGTCATTAGCAAATATAGAACCCAACCTGGGTTGGGTATCGATCCCACAGAGAATAGCTTGGTCAACAAGTAGGCAACGATTACTAGACTTTTGGTGCAAGTCTCGTAAGAAGGGGGGATTGTAATGTGTAACCAAAACAATAAAGTAAAAGCTGAAAATAACAAAGTAAAAAGAGGAAGAATGTTACGTAAGTTGTAAACAATGAGAATTGAGGCGTTGGGGTTATGTCCACCTTCTGAGTTATACGTCTCTATTGGCTATGAGTGTGTAGAATTGTGACATGCATGTGCTTATAGAGAATTGTATTCGATGGTAAATCCAGGCGTCTTTCGACCTATTCGAGGATTATTTCATTTTAACTCTTTTGAGCTTAAAAAGTGTCTAACGGTACGAATTCTCCAAGAGGTTAGTCCAGTTACGACACTAGTTTTTTAATAGGAAAGGGTGTCCTACTACCTTGACCTTATCTCTTTTCCAGACAGATAACCTTTCTTTCGAACAAGTTAAATGTTATACTGGCGTTATTCTATGCGTCTGCAGCCACAAGAATTTGTATTAAGATGAAGAGAATAATGATATAAGCAGCATACGTGTCACGAACTCATAAACTCACAGCAATAGATAGTATCTCATACGGCTTCCATAACCCCAACAGAGAAGTTTAGTTACCCATGAATGCGAAGGAAATCACAATTTGCATTGCTGTTATTATACAACAAGATTGATGATTTTCGTGTAGCACAAGTGGTAGGAGTGAGGCGTGAATTCCTTAGCAAAGTAACGTTTCTCTTGTTGCGGAAATTAAGAATTGAATAGATGAATAGAAGAAGAAAAATAGAATTAATGGGAAGATTAGAAGAGTTGTAATTGAGAAGTAGAATGTATCTCTCCACTAAGGGAGGATTGTCCCTCTCCACTAAGGGAGGAATGTTTCTCTCCACTAAGGGAGGAATGAATAAAAATCTCTAGCATGATAGGGTATTTATAATACCCATATCCTATTCCTACTAAGCTAATGAAATACTTAACCAAATCCTACTAAGCTAATGAAATACTTAACCCAATTGTACTAGGTTAATGTATCATTATCCTAATCCAAATAAACTAATGAAATACTTAACCCAATTGTACTAGGTTAATGTATTATTATCCTAATCCAAATAAGTTACTGCAAGTCCCCAAAGTCTTCAAAAATGCTGTTTTAGCCCGGGACAGATTTCCCATGCATCCCTTTTGGTCCTTTAGGCGTCCAATCTTACGTTCCTTCCTTCGTGAGCTTTCTTTGGCGTCAAGTAAGCCATAAAATGCTGATTTTTGCATCATTTATACCTGAAACTTTGCTAATCATGTTTGTTAGCTCACTTACAGGAAAAAGGACTAAAAGTGCATGAAATATATAATTTGTTCTCAAAACATGGCACAAATATGGGCAAAATATATTGATATAGGCGCGTAATATCGCCTATCATCAACACCCCACACTTGCAGCTTTGTTTGTCCTCGAACAAAATATCATGTCCCTCTAAACATCAACTTAGGGTTTCACAGCAACAACACAAAAGATTCGTCAAGACAAGCACAACAATTATCAACAAAGAGTAGTTTTTCGATCATTAGTAGAAACCATTTAACCTCTAGCATAGACTCGTGATGGTGGTTAACTCATATTCAAAACTCAAGGCACAAAGAATCATACACAACTATCCAAAACTCATCAACCATGTGTGTCTCACAATATATTACCCATACTCACAAATATAGCATATTTTTCAAACATGGGTATCAAAATATCCTTGCTCTCACTCTCACAAAGAATTCATATGTAGCAACTGATGACCATAGGCTTGCCCTTAGTGTACTACTCCACTAAATGTCAGAATGTTAAGATTAGGATCAAGTAGGTCTTTTGATGGTTGTAATGTAGGCTAAGGGACGGGTAGGATCAACTATTTTGGCCAGAAATAGTGACTAAGTTCCTAAGCACTTTAATACATCACATTGTATCATTGACATTTTTTTTTCTTTCAACCTTTCTTCTTTCTTTTATTCTGCCACCCTTGTTCTCCTCTTTTGTTTTTCAATTTTAAGCATAACTCACTTTTCAACTTTCTTTTTCCTTTTTCTTTTCTCAACATACCTCTTATGATAGCACTTTTTTTTCATAACACATTCAAGCACCATTACAATTTAAAGCATCATACTCACCCAATTTCCTCTTTTGTTGTCACATGACTTTTTCACTTTAAAGCACTTAGAAATTTGGATCAAATTACGGTCTTGAAAAAAATGGATTAGGCTTACACACGAGGTTGTCAAAGAAATAGGCTAAAGGCTCAAAAGGGTTTAACTAGGATGATGTCCAAGGGTAGGTAAAACGAAGGTAAACATATATAGGTTGCCAAATAAATGCCTAAATCATCTCCTAAACTTACACTCCTTATTTTCGCTTTGCATACATACCAGGCAAGTTCTAGCATCAGCCACAAACATAGAATATACTATTATCTCACACACACAAGGCACATGGTCGACTTGATTGGAAGTAATATAAACTCTCGACCCAACAAGTGAAGGAATTGAACCACACAATATCACATAATGAGTCACAACTAGAGCCTAAACGTCTCAACAGTCATAATTGTAGCACATACTCTTGTTATAATCTCATGCTGCCTATTAGAATAATTTCATGCGAAGCTACGTTAAATTTTTTTTTTAACTACTTAAAAAAACAAAAAAACGAAAAACTAAGCAAACAAACATGAATGCAAATGTAAATGTGGATAGAGAAGTAAAGCATGCAAATACCAGCACCCCACACTTAGACGAGACACACTGTCCTCAGTGGAAAATAAATAAGAAGAACCTGGTTAGTCGGACTCATTCTCTATGTCTGGGGTCATACCCCTTGCATCGGAATCATCATCAGAGTCGTCATCCTTAGAAGTTCCTCATAAGTATCCCACTTAATTCCAAGAGTGAGTCGAGGTGTTTGCAGCGAGGAGGGTTCTCCTTGCTCTTTTTGTGAAGTTGTAGCCTTATCTTTGCCTTGCCTTTTATTGCCATTGTACCTGAGATCTCAATAGAGTCATGTTAGCATCATCTCAATGGGTACAATCTATGAACAAGTAGTGGAGGTACCACCCCACACTTAGGTTGTTGGCACAAACTAGTGAAGTAAAAGTGGTCGATTACTTAGACTTCACCGACATACGTTTTAGGGGCTAAATTTCGACAAGAAAATCAGAGATGTATCACTTCTTGGAACCTTTGAAATACTTTCATGTTAGGTATAACAAGACTATTACATAGGGATTACATCATGGTATAGTTTCTATCAATAATCTCAACCTCCTATGTCGGTAGGCACTTATAATTCTTATTCCGATGAACGGGATCTTTTAACATGCAAGTATTCAAGTGACAAGATTATGCAATGTTCATGACTATATCAATTTCGCAAGTAGTATAACAATGCATTAAAATCAGATTCAAGTCGAAAACAAGTTAAGAGCATCCTAACGTATTTGTTCACTCACTTGGTTATGTATCAGCAATTCAAACACATGAATATCACCAATGCTTCTTCAAGATATAGCAATTCATAATATACATAGAAACATAGTACTTACGAGAAATAAATGAAGAATAAGAGAGTGCTTACTTGCTTGAAGCTTTTGGAGATGGTTTTGTGAATTGGAAGAGCAAAGAAGAAAAATTTTGAGAGGTTTTGGATGAGTATGCGGCGCCTTTAGGTTACTTTGCAATGTGATTTGTGTTTCAAGACCAAGTCCCCTTTATATAGGAGGAGAATGGGTCGGGTTTTGACCCATTTCCAAATGGTTTTGGAGACAAAATACCACATATGCGGCGCATAATGCTCGGCATAGTCATGACATATGCGGCGCATAGTCTATGGCATTTAGGTACATATGCGCCGCATAGTCTATGGCATTTTGAGACATATGCGCCGCATAGTCTATGGCATATGAGATCCTGAGACCTAATGCCATAGCATAGGCGGCGCATAGTCAAAAGCACACTTAAGAATGGGCGGCGCATAGTGTATAACACACTAGATTTCGAGACCTTAGGCTATAAGATAGGTTTTGCGTTGTTCGTGGCCTAGTTTTACCTAGGCCTAGCCTTCCTCGATGCCTATTTTGGCATGAGCAATGCTCAATCCATAACCTTATGCATCCTTATACCTAACTTACCACCTTTTCCATACAATACGTCCAAATCGTCATATGAAACCAATCTCCTCGTTGAATACTTCTCGCACCTATATTTGCTCAAAACCAATGAAAACAATTAGTATGATGGGTTGCCTCCCACCAAGCGCCTTAGGTTTGGTCGTGGCACGACTCTTATTTTTGGATTTTCATTTATCAAAAACAAAACAAGTACTAGAACGAAAGAAAGACAAAACGATAAACAATAAATGAAAAATGATAAACGATGGGTTGCCTCCCATCTAGCGCCTTATTTATTGTCGTGGCACGACATAGTTACCTCGAGTACTCAGACTTTATCGAGGTAAATGGTGGATCATTTTCTGAAAGGATTTAGACGACAATGAGGCTTACCTGTGGTCATGCGATCTTTTTCGAGATGGCTCATACGTTTCTCCGGAGAGTCACCAATTATATCATCAATAGTCCAACCCATAACTCTCTTGTATCTCTTCAGAGCAAAGATGAGAGCCTCTACGTGCTGTTCACTTAAATCATCTGCACTCTCTGGAAGTATATTTCTACTTTCCAAGAACAAATACCTTAGATAATCGGGGAGCTCTTGCGATTCTAGCATTGGTGGCTCGTCAATGGGAGTCTTCGCTGTTGGTTGATTCTTGAGATCACAATCCGGTTGCTTAGGAGTATAAGACTCTATTTCTGTTAGATCACCCATAAGTTCTTCATAATCTTCATTATCCTCATGCTCAACATTCAGTGGCGCAGCAGACAATGGCTCAACAGTAGGCTGTTTCTCTATAGATAATGCTTTCATATCCTCTTGATGAACATCAGCTACAGATAACTCATTCATATTGCTGGGCTGCTTCATGGCTTTGCATATATCAAACCGTACTACTTCGTCATTAATTCGAAATAAAAACTTATTATCTTTCATGTCAATAAGCACACTTCCGGTTCCAAGGAAAGGAAGTCCCAGGATTATGGGAACTTGAGAATCCTCCTTACAATCCAGAATAACGAACTCTGCAGGAAAGATAAATGAAGAAACCTTCACCAACACATCATTCAAGATACCAACAGGTCTTTTTACCGACCTATCAACCATCACGAGCCTCATATTGGTTGGTGTCGGATCGCCTAGCCCCAACTTTTTGTAGATGAATAGTGGCATCAAATTTATGCTAGCACCTAGATCGCACAATGCTTTGGCAAAATTCAAAGATCCTATGGTGCAAGGAATAGTGAAAGCTCCGGGGTCGGCCTTCTTCTGAACTATCGATCGGGTAGCAATTGCACTACAATGATGCACATCTTTTTTCAACTCATAACTTGCTGCCCGCTTCTTAGTCAAAAGATTCTTCATAAATTTCGCATATCCAGGCATTTGTTCAAGTGCCTCCACTAATGGAACATTAATGGTCAGCTGCTTTAACATAGTCATGAATTTGCTGAACTTTGTGTCATCCGCCACCTTCCTCAATCTTTGGGGAAAAGGTGGTGGTGGGTATGGAAGTGTTCTTTCCACGGTTTTCTTCTCCTCTTGCTTCCGTTTTTCCATTTTTTCAGGTTGCACAGTGCTGGATGTGGCGTCCTTAACGTCAGGAGTGGGTGCTGCAACATCTTCTCCTTTTGTGTTGTCATCCATGTACGCAACTTCGTCAACCACTTGCTTGCCTTTTGCTGATGTTTCCAGCACCTTACCACTTCTGGTAGTGATGGCCATGCATGACCCGTCATTCCTTGGGTTTGGCACAGTATCGCTAGGTAAAGTGCCGGCCTTTCTTTGATTGAGTGCTGCTGAAAGTTGGCTCAATTGCTTCTCTATTTGCTTGATAGAAGTGGAATGCGAATCAACTAATTGTTTCATAGAGGACAAATCATTGATTACCTCTGTTACTCCCGCGCTCGTTGCTTCCACTCCTTTCAATAATTTAGCCATCATGTCTTCCATACTTCCAGAATTAGATGTGGTGGTGTCACGTCTACCAGGGGGAACGTACAAAACACTCTTTTCATTCTTGTTCTTCCAACTACCTTGGTCCTTGTTTCCAGATTTATCATAATAGTTCCGACCTTGGTTTCCTTGGGCATTCCTGCGGAAACCCCCCTTATTGTTCAAGTAGTTGGCCTCATCTTCCGAATCAGATTCGTCTCTTCCTTTTGACGCAATAGCTTTCACTTTTTTGGTCTTCCCTGATAATAAATGCTTTGTAAGAAGATCCATTTGTGTTTTCAAATGCGCCATATCTTGATCACGTTCTTCTTCTCTTCTTCTTTGGTCTGCAGTCATGCCAATAGATAAAGTGGGGCTTGCTACCTCAGAATCCCTGGTATGCCAAGCTCTACTTTGTTTCGTCATACGATCTAGCATATTGCTTGCTTGACCAAAGGTGAGGTCCATGAAAGATCCTCCAGCTGCATTATCCACCACTGGTTTAGTTATTGAATTCAAGGCTCTATACAAGATCTCCATTAGGTGAACATTTGTCATGTGATGGTTTGGGCACCTCGCTAGCTTTGTCTTGAACCTCTCCCATGTTTCATGAAGAGCTTCAGTAGGAAGCTGACGAAAGTTGCTGATTTCATCTCTCAATTGCGCCTTCTTGGATGGCGGAAAAAATCTTTCTAGGAAAGCGTCTCTCAATTGCCTCCAATTTGTAATAGAATCAGGAGTCAACCCATTCAACCATAGTGTTGCCTCCCCAGACATAGACAATGGAAATAGACGTAGTTGAATTGCATTCTGTCCAACGCCAGGATTGTCAAATGAATTGCACGTAGAAATAAAGTTTATGAGATTCATATTCGGATCATCGCCTGCTAGTCCACCAAATAATCCCTTGAGTTGCAATAACTGAATCATGGTGCTTGTGATGTTGAACTTGGCTCCGGGCGCTAATGGTGGTGGAATTATGGCTCCAGTGGCTCCGGCACCATCAAGATCATCATCATCATCGTCGAAAGCTGGCTGCATAGGTTGGCGATCATACCTAAACCGAGCTTGTCTACCTCTTCTGTTGGCAAGTGTTATGATTTCAGCATCACGCCTTGGGTTTAGTAACTCGTCATCACCTAAATCCTCATCGTCAGGATTTGTTGCTCGCCCAAGGTTATCAATGTTTTGTTGGTGTACTTGGGCGGCGGCAAGAGGAGCTAATCTCGCCTGTTCCTGTTGGGCAGCCATCCTTTCGATTTCTGCTTGTGCTTCCATTCTGCCAATACGTTGTGGTTCAGGATTGATAGGTAATAACGGTTGACCAGAACTTCGAGTATGGGGCATGCACTAAATAAAAACCTGCAATAAACAAAAACAAAAACTGAAAGTAAAAGTACGAGAATCTTTGACCAAAGGGTCTAGTAATTATAACGAACTTGATTGACACTCGTATTCCTCAGCAACGACACCAATTTTTGATAACGCTCAATCTACAGCTCACGTAGGAGTGTAAAGCGGTCGTTAGCAAATATAGAACCCAACCTGGGTTGGGTATCGATCCCACAGAGAATATCTTGGTCAACAAGTAGGCAACGATTACTAGACTTTTAGTGCAAGTCTCGTAAGAAGGGGGATTGTAATGTGTAACCAAAACAATAAAGTAAAAGATGAAAATAACAAAGTAAAAAGAGGAAGAATGTTACGTAAGTTGTAAACAATGAGAATTGAGGCGTTGGGGTTATGTCCACCTTCTGAGTTATACGTCTCTATTGGCTATGAGTGTGTAGAATTGTGACATGCATGTGCTTATAGAGAATTGTATTCGATGGTAAATCCAGGCGTCTTTCGACCTATTCGAGGATTATTTCATTTTAACTCTTTCGAGCTTAAAAAGTGTCTAACGGTACGAATTCTCCAAGAGGTTAGTCCAGTTACGACACTAGCTTTTTAATAGGAAAGGGTGTCCTACTACCTTGACCTTATCTCTTTTCCAGGCAGATAACCTTTCTTTCAAACAAGTTAAATGTTATACTGGCGTTATTCTATGCGTCTGCAGCCACAAGAATTTTCATTATGATGAAGAGAATAATGATATAAGCAGCATACGTGTCACAAACTCATAAACTCACAGCAATAGATAGTATCTCATACGGCTTCCATAACCCCAACAGAGAAGTTTAGTTACCCATGAATGCGAAGGAAATCACAATTTGCATTGTTGTTATTATACCACAAGATTGATGATTTTCGTGTAGCACAAGTGGTAGGCGTGAGGCGTGAATTCCTTAGCAAAGTAACGTTTCTCTTGTTGTGGAAATTAAGAATTGAATAGATGAATAGAAGAAGAAAAATAGAATTAATGGGAAGATTAGAAGAGTTGTAATTGAGAAGTAGAATGTATCTCTCCACTAAGGGAGGATTGTCCCTCTCCACTAAGGGAGGAATGTTTCTCTCCACTAAGGGAGGAATGAATAAAAATCTCTAGCATGATAGGGTATTTATAATACCCATATCCTATTCCTACTAAGCTAATGAAATACTTAACCAAATCCTACTAAGCTAATGAAATACTTAACCCAATTGTACTAGGTTAATGTATCATTATCCTAATCCAAATAAACTAATGAAATACTTAACCCAATTGTACTAGGTTAATGTATTATTATCCTAATCCAAATAAGTTACTGCAAGTCCCCAAAGTCTTCAGAAATGCTGTTTTAGCCTGGGACAGATTTCCCATGCATCACTTTTGGTCCTTTAGGCGTCCAATCTTACGTTCCTTCCTTCGTGAGCTTTCTTTGGCATCAAGTAAGCCATAAAATGCTGATTTATGCATCATTTATACCTGAAACTTTGCTAATCATGTTTGTTAGCTCACTTACAGGAAAAAGGACTAAAAGTGCATGAAATATATAATTTGTTCTCAAAACATGGCACAAATATGGGCAAAATATATTGATATAGGCGCATAATATCGCCTATCATCAGTAACCTCTTGGTTGCAATTGCATTTATGTGAATATCTCAACACAGTCTATTTTTATATTCCTTTATGGTTTAGATTTTTAGCTGCCAACCAACACTGCTGAGATTGATTACCGCATGGATGAAAGGCAAAATGTAAAGACAAAGCAGATTGGGACAGAAGATAAGTACACTTATTTTTTGTGGATGGCTCAGATTATTGATATAGCGTAGGGTGGTTGGCCATTCAACTTGAATTACAAAGGATATACTGAATTTTATGGCGAAGGCTTGGTGGATTTGGTGCATCATCGATTATATCCCACAAATAGGGAGAATATGCTCAGTCCTGACTGAGTCAGTCTAGTTGCAGGCATCATAGAGGGATATGAGATCGACGTAGCCAAGATTATAGCTCTAGAGATTCATGACTGGGGGGTGAGCGTAGGCACAACTTTAGTCTTCCCTTCCTATTGACATAACTGTGTTTGGATGAGGGTGTGTAAGCTATACCAAGTGTGTATCAATTTTTTAGGTTTGGAGGTCTATAGAATTAGGATTGATATAAGATTTTGCTAACCCCATCTCCAAGTCAAAGGTGGGGGATACTTTACTCTAAGAGGCATTTAAGGACGAAGGGCATGGTATTGATAATTTGGGATTCACCGATATTGGTGATACCCCTACTAAAACTTCCCAGTCTGAGCCTCAGGTATCGACAAATACAACTAATACTTCTTAGAATATGACCCCACCTTCTACAATGAGACCATTCACTTCCAGGACAACTTCCACTGGCTCTACTCTAGTCCCTCAGGGCTTCTTAAATACTGTGCTAAAACAATAGGGAACATTTGATCATAAGGTGACTAATATTAAGTAAGAAGTATAGCTGTAGGTTAAGAGAGAGAGATTCAGGTGGATATTAGTAGTATTTAAACCCGATTTAATGAGTTTGAGCAGTAGGTTAACCAGAAGTTGACGAATATTCAATCCCCAGATCTGGCAGACGTGCATAAGGAGTTGGCCATGCTCTAGGCTACAATAAAGGATATACATGCAAGGACATTCCCTACTTATTCCATTATTAAGGAGATACCATAGAAGGAGGTGTCAAATATTTGGAGCACAAAGAAAAGAAAACCAGTTATTGAGGAAGAAGGTGGTGAGAGGCTAAGGAACAAGAGAAAGAGAGTAAGGGATAAGGATGTAGAGGTGTCCATGATAGTTGGTGTTATTTCTTTACATAATCACCAGATGAGGGTCCATGAGATAACGGTGGGAGCTAGTAGCTACCGAGTAGTTGATGTGATAGCTGCAACTGCAGTAGATTTAAGTGAGTGTACCGCTCTACCTCCAGATGTGGCATTGAGATCACCGACCATTGTCGGTTCCACTATTAATGTAAGCATCTCAATCACTACTGGGACCACTACTGATGAGATAGGGCCCATTCTAGGGCCTCTTATATTGAGACTTCATTTTCCAGCACCTAATGCACCTAGGTATGTCCTCATACCCTTTTCTTTATATTATAATCATGCATTGGGGACAATGTATTGTATTTTAGTTGAGGGTAGGGTGACCAGCCTTCGCTAATTTTTGTTTCCATGGTATGATTATAGAACCAGCATATCTAGAAAATATTGTTTCGTATTATGTTTTATTTTGTAATATTTTGTGTTGTTTTGTTTTAGCTAGGAGAAAAATAAGTACATTAGGTAGTTGATGTATTGTGTTTTCATTGTGCTTACATGTGTTAGAAAATTGATACCCCTCTAAAAAGATTGTTTTTGAACTGTGTGATGTAAAAGAAAAGGAAAAGAAAGAAAAAAAATTTGAAAAGGAAAATCAAAAGAAATAAAAAGAATTAAAAAACTGCACCAAGCCTGAGCAAGAAAATAAAAGAATATGTGGACATGAGACTGCGCGAAGTTTGAGTAACCAAGGTAATTGTGTCATACCGCTTCATTAAATCAGACGCTGCATAGGAGGCAACCCCTGGGCTGGTTGGTGAATTCTGAGTACCCAACCTAGCCACATCATTCATCAACGTTAAATTAAGCGATGTGTGGGAGGCAATCCATGTTTTGTACTTATACATTATAGGGTAACTTGTGTGTTTAGTATGTAGGGTTAGATGTTGTAGAATGGAACAAAAGAATTTTTTGGTGCCAGGACCCTATGGGGGACCCTACAAGTTGTAGGTTTACCCTATGACTCATCACCAAGAGTCGTAGGAAGAAGGAGCCCAGGCTATCTCTAGTAAGTGTTCTCTGGAGTCATAACGACTCTCAAAATGAGTCATTGTCAGTGATAATTACTCTACACATTGAGTCATAATGACTAGAGAACCCAGGTAAGGTTCCATCAATAACGGAGGGAGTCTACAACTTATAGACAATGGCTACGAGTCATTACAATGTCTTATCGTCAGACTCGACATTTCGGGCCCAACGAATCGACCCAAACCAAATCGAATAAAATAAAAGGAAATAATATCCCATAATTAACTCTTCTTTCATTTCAAACATCTGTGACTCCTTCCATTCCCAAAACCATCCCACAACTCTTGAATTACACTCTAAGTTGATCCCCATTATCAAAAATTCAAAATCAAGTCTCCTACAAAGTTGTGCCTCTCAAAACTAGGGCTAATCCAAAAAATTTCAAGGGATCCAAGAAATTTAATTCCAGTAAATTGTATGCTTTAATGAGTTTATCTCTTAAATTGGTACTAAAGATAGTGGAAACTACTTGGATTACTTGCATAAATTATGTGCATAGGGTGAAAACTCATAAACCTGTTCTTGAGATATGATGATAATGAATAAAAAAGGGAGTGAATGAAAAATTCCTCTTAAAATTGGATATGGGGATAAAGTAGGAGTGTATTGTAGACTTGAAAATCATGGGGAAGCTTGAGTACCCATTGGGTATATGAAAATTGAAAGTCAAACCTCTAAGTATCCATGTAACAATAGCTGTAGGACTCATAACGACTCATAGGGTCACCTAACGATTCATTACATGACTCGTATACACTAGGAACATGGGTTTCTAGTCATACCCTGACTTATACTATGACTCATTGTCTCACAATATGACTCATAGTGTGGATGTGTAATGACTAGGTAGGGGAGTACTTTGAGGAAACATTTTTTGTCAGACTATGAGTTTTGGTGACGAGTCATTGTCTGACATAATTACTCAATAGAAGGACTCGTAGCCTGACCTATAAATGATCGATATGTCTCCTTTCACCCTATGAGTCTCATGACGACTCATAGATTCTAGCAATGAGTCTACTCTGACTCGTAGGGTGCCCAGTTGCAACATACTTGTTCATTTCCTTTTTTTTCTTCCCTTTTCCTAGGATTATCTAACAGGTGTGCTACAATAGGTACCATTGGAATCCAAGAATGATTCCACTAAGAAGAAAACACCAAAGGGGCAAGCCCACCCCTACTCGTCATCTCGAGGATAAAGCTACTGACGATAAGTCAAGTTGCTCCATCGAAGAATATCTATTTGAGAGGGTGATGGAACAAAGGAAGAGCCTACCCCAGGACTCTAAAGCTGCTCCACGAGAAAACTCACCACCACCCACTAGGCCGAGGATAAAGAATCCTAGCCAATCACCACCATATTCACAGTCCTAGTTTGAAGAGTATAGTTAGTCAGGGTCTAGCCCTAAGGATGAGGACGAGAAAGTTGATGATGCAAGCAGTGGATCCGAGAATGCAGAAATAGCGGCAGATATAGCGGTGAGTCCTCATAGTTCGAGGACAAAGTTATCATTTCAGTATTTAAGTATATTTTGGTAGTCAAAGTTAGTTGGTCACTTGTCCCATCAACTCTATCTTCAGACAGCTAGAAGCTTTCGGACTAGATTGTTTTAGATAGATGTTTAATTTTTAGTATTTATTTATTAGTATTTGATTTTGGTATGAACCTTATGGAAACTTCAGCCTAATTTTTGCATTATTATAGTGTTATTATTAAGTGTTCACAGTAGTACCAGTCATGGGTTAGCTTGTGGTCCTTCGGGATCGTAAGCATCATATGGCGTTTGAGGTTCAGACTCAAGGTGTTACAAACTTAATGTTAGAGCCTAAGGTTCAACAGAGTCCTAGGGAGTTTAAAAGCCACGTCTAGTAGAGTCTTGTGCATGGGTGTGTAGCACACAACACTTATGGACAAGATGCTATGAGGTATTTTAGGAACAAGTTCCCTTCTTTCAGTATTTATATCAGGCGAGTGAGCATGATATCAAATTAAACTCTCTGTCCAATCCAATGTTTCCTTCCATTTACAGAATATGCCTCCAAAAAGGACTAACAGAAGAAGAATGGAAAACCAGCCCGCACATCCGCTCGTCCAGCCAGATCCTTTGGATGAGCATGTTTCCCATGCAAAATTCAGAGCATCTTTCACCACTCTAGCTCATTCTGTGGCAGCCTAGAATAAATATCCAGCTACTATCTAGGCCAACCCAGTGGCTAATACTACTGCAGTTAGAATTTGGGACTTCACCCGAATAAATCCGCCATCATTTACCGGGTTTAAGTCAGATGAGGACCCATAGGAATTCCTTGATCAGGTGCATAAAGTCATAGATATTATGGGTGTGACTTCTAGTGAGAGTGCTGAGTTAGTTGTATATTAGTTGTAGGATGTGGCTCATACATGGTTTAAGTACTGGAATGCGGATAAAGGCATTGATGCAGTGCCCATAGATTGGGAGGAGTTTGCTACTATTTTTCTTGATAGGTTATTCCCACTGGAGTTGAGGAAAGCTAAGGTTTTGGAGTTTATTAATATAAAATAAGGCAATATGATAGTGAAAGAGTATTCCTTTAAGTTTACTAAGTTAGCCAGATATGCCCCCTAATGTGGTAGAAGATAGTACATCTAAGATGAGTAAGTTTATGTGGGGTGTGTTTAACAGTGTGGTCAAGGAGTGTAGGACCACAATGCTCATTAAGGAGATGGACATATCCAAGCTCATAGTCCATGCTCAGCAAATAGAGGAGGCTAGGAATAACGAGAAGGAGAGAGACAAAAAAGCTAGACTAGGTAGCTTCAACTTTGCTCAGCCCAAGTCAGAGGGTGGAAATCTTTTTTAGTTATACTCAAAATCCTCAGTTCTATCTCTGTCCTCAACCAGTGCTTCAATACTAAAATTCAGAGATGATAATAAAGATAAGGCACCAGGCCCTAACCTCAAGGTAGTTTTAGCAGTTCCTAAATAAATTTTCTTTGCCAGAAGTATTGTAGAAATCACCAGGGTATCTGTAGAATTGGTAGTGATATATGTTTCATATGTGGCAAGCCAAGCCATAGGGTCAGAGAGTGTCCTCAGGTGGGTTCATAGAGTCAAAATATTCATCCCCAAGTTTAGTTTGGTCACCCAAATCAGTAGGGTGCTGCTTCCAGTGCCACCAGTAGGCTAAGCCCAAACAGACTCTATGCACTTCAGTCTCAATAGGATCAGGAAAGTTCTCTTTATGTGTTCACTGGTACATTACAAGTTTATCATTTACATGTTTATGCCTTGATAGATCCAACAACTTTTTTTTCTTTTGTAACTTCTTATATAGTTGTTGACTTCAGAGTTAGTCCCAAAATCTTAGCAGAGCCCTTCTCAGTCTCTACCCTAGTGGGTAAATCTATCATAGCCCGACGGGTATACAAGAATTATCCGATTATCGTATCTTAGAAATTTATTTTAGTAGACTTAGTACAATTAGAGATGATAGATTTTGATGTCATTCTTAGCATGGATTGGCTTCATTCATGTTATGCTTTAGTTAACTGTAGAAATAGAGTTATCTATTTTTAGTTTTTGAATTAAGATGTCCTTGAGTGGAGGGGTAGTACTTCAGCACTTAGGGGTCAGCTTGTTTCCTACCTAAGGGCGAGGAAAATGATATCCAAGGGGTGTGTTTACCATCTTGTTCAAGTTAAGGATTCTAGTTCTGAGACTCCTAGTCTTGATTCATTTCTAGTAGCATGTGAATTCCCAGATGTGTTTCCCGAAGATCTTCTCGGAGTTTCTCCCGAGAGGGAAATTGAGTTAATAATAGACCTTCTCCCTAATACTTAGCCTATATCTATCCTTCCATATAGAATGGCTCTAGAAGAACTCAAAGAGTTAAAAGAACAGTTGGAGTATCACCTAGATAAGGGATTCATCAGACCCAGCGTATCCCCTTAGGGTGCACCAATTCTATTCGTGCGTAAAAGGGAAAGTTCTCTTAGAATATGTATTGACTACCATCAGTTAAATGAAGTCACAGTAAAGAACAAGTATCTACTTCCCAGAATCGATGACTTATTTGACCAATTTTAGGGTGCTAGTTTCTTTTATAAGTAGACCTCAGATAAAGCTATCATTAACTCAGATTCAGAGAATATGACATTCTAAATAGCTTCTAGAACTCAGTATGGTCACTTTGAATTCCTAGTCATGTCATTTGGTCTTACCAATGCCCCAACAGCCTTCATGGACTTGATGAACTGCGTGTTCAAGTAGTACTTGGACATTTTGTCATAGTCTTCATTGATGGCATTCTTGTCTACTTCCGCAGTGAAAGTGATTATGCAGACCATCTCATATAGTATTACAAACTCTTAGAGCCCATTAGTTGTTTGCCAAATTCAGTAAGTACGAATTTTGGCTAAGGTCAGTAGCTTTCCTTGGTTATATAGTTTCCGGTGATGGCATTAGAGTTGATCCTCAAAAGACCAAAGTAGTAAAAAACTGGACCAAGCCCATCTCTCCATCAGATATTAGGAGTTTCTTGGGTTTGGTTAGCTATTACCGATGGTTTGTTGAAGGATTTTTATCTATTGCATCCCCTATGTCCAGATTAACTCAGTAGAAAGTCAAATTCCAGTGGTCAGATTCTTGTGAGAAGAGTTTTTAGGAGTTGAAGACTCGACTCACTACAGCCCCAGTTTTGACTTTACCAAATGGTTCAGATGGATTTATGGTATATTGTGTTGCATACAGAGTTAGTTTGGGGTGTGTTTTGATGCATAGAGGTAAGGTCATAGCCTATGCCTCTAGATAGCTTAAGCCCCAAGAGAAGAATTACACTACTCATGACCTTAAGTAAGCAGCTGTAGAGTTTGCCTTAAATATTTGGAGGCACTAATTGTATGGGGTGCATATTGATGTGTTCTCAGACCATAAGAGCCTGCAGTATGAGTTTTCTCAGAAATACCTAAACCTATGTCAAGAAGATGGTTAGAGTTGATGAAAAACTATGACCTGAGTGTTCTGTATAATTCGGGGAAGGCCAATGTAGTGGACGATGATCTCAGTAGGATGTCTACGGGTAGTGTTGCTCATGTGGAGGATGGTAAGAAAAATTTACTCCAGGAAGTTTATCAGCTTGCCCGACTAGGTTTCTACTTAGACAATTAAGCAGAGGGTAGTGTATGGGTGCAAAATGGTTCAAAATCCTATTTGGTTTCCAAGGTAAAAGAAAAGAAGGACAGAAATCCCAATTTAGTTGAGCTGAAAGAGTTAATCACGGATCAAAAAGTAGATGTTTTCTCCCAAGGGCAAGATGGTGTGTTTCATTTGTATGGAAGACTATGTGTGCCAGGTGTAGATGGCGTGAGACATCGGATTCTTTCAAAAGCACATGATGCATGCTACTCGATTCATCCAAGAGCCACCAAGATGTACTGCGACTTGCGGGAAGTCTATTGGTGGAGTGGGATGAAGAGAGACATTACAGAGTTTGTAGCTAAGTGCTCGATATATCAGTAGGTTAAGATCGAGCATCAGAAGCCTAGTGGAGTTATGCAGGAGTTCATTATTCCCACTTGGAAGTAGAAGGAGGTGAATATGGATTTTGTGATGGGTTTGCCTCGCACTCGTCGTCAGCACAACTCGATTTGGGTCATTATAGATAGGATGACTAAGTCAGCTCATTTCTTACCTTTTCATACCTCTTATTCAGCTGAGGATTATGCCAATCTCTATGTTAGAGAGTTGGTCAGATTGCATGGAGTTCCGTTGTCCATCATTTCAAATAGAGGTACGCAGTTTACCTCTCATTTCTGGAAATCCATCCAAAAGGGTCTTGGTACCCAAGTTCACCTCAGTACAGCCTTCCACCCTCTGACAAATAGTTTAGCAGAAAGGACCAATCTGAATTTATAAGATATGCTAAGAGTGTTTGCCATTGACTTTAAGGGTTGTTGGGATGACCACTTTCCCTGGATTGAGTTTGCATATAATAACAGTTATTATTCCAGCATTCAGATGGCTTTGTTTGAGGCACTTTAAGAGAGGAGATGTAGATCTCCCATTGGTTTGTTTAAAGTAGGTGAAGCCACAATGGTAGGCCTTGACTTGGTATTTGATACCTTAGAAAAAGTTCAATTGATCAGGGTAAGGCTTAAGATAGCTCAGAGCCAATAGAAATCGTATGCAGATGCGCAAAGAAAGGATCTCGAGTTTGAGATTAGTAATTATGTGTATTTAAAAATCTCTCCTATGTAGGGAATGAAAAGTTTTGGCAAGAAAGGGAAACTCAGTCCTCGATATGTCGGGCCTTACCTATTTCTCAGCCATTTTGGAAAGGTAGCTTACGATCTTGAGTTGTCTTCAGACATAGTTTTAGTACGTCCAGTGTTCCATGTCTCCTTGCTAAAGAAGTGGATAGGTGACTCAGCAGTTGTAGTCCCTATAGAGGGTATAGATGTTAAGAACAGTCTCTCTTATGATGAAGTTCCAGTCGAAATTCTTGATTTTCAGATTTGCAAACTGAGGAACAAAAAGGTTCCTCTAGTCAAATTTTTTTGGAGGAATCAGTACCATGAGGGAGCTACTTGGGAAGCAGAAGTAGATATGCAGACCAAGTATCCTTACCTCTTCTCCGCAAACTCAGCTCATCTTAAGGTAACAGTTTTCTTTGAATTTACTCAGTTCCACGCTCAAATTACCTTTACAACTCTGTATCAGTTCAGTTGCATAGTATTCTCATATCATGCATAAATTTATAAAATAGCTCAGTCATGTGTTATGTCTTCAGAACTCAGTCATGCTTCAGTTATGCATGTTCAGTATGATTACTCAGTATATAAGTAGTTTCAATCATGTAATCATGCTTCAGTTGTGTATGTTCAGTATATAAATTCAGTCTATCAGTATTCTCAGCTTAGTTAGTCTCATTTGAGGACGAATGTTCCTAAGAGGGAGATATTGTAAGACCCCACAGAATCCTAGATGTTTGAGTCCATTAAAGCATGCCCAAAAGAGGTCCCAGACTTAGACAATTTCAGCTAAGTGTTAGGACTTAGTCATTTCTAAAGCCCTTAAACTCTGAGGAATTTATTTACGACTTTTCCAGCCTTAGAAAGTTAGTTTTTATGTTGATTCATGATCGAGGAAGTCAATAGTACATCTCAGGTGAGTTTTGGAATTTCCAGACAAGCGTAAGGGCGTGTTTGAGACTCCAAAATAGAGGCTCAGGTTAATTATCCCATGACGCCTTGTCCAGTCTGGTGCTGGGGAGCCCGCGATGCAGACCACGACGCCCTTCCTAGAGCGGCGCTTTGGAGCCCACGGTGCCTTAGCCATTCCGGTCTGGGTAATTTCTGCAGTTTTGTTTTGCGGTTTTAAGGGCAAATGGGTCATTTTCCCTTCACCCAATAGGTCCATAACACAGGATTAAAGCTCCAAATAGCATAATTTCTCATTTTTTTCACAAAATCCTCTCAATAACAAGCCCTAGTTTCATCAAGTTCAATAATCAAGTATCAAGAACTCACCACAATCTCCACGAAATTAACAATCAAGGTATGTTAGGTGTTTATCCATGGGCTTTCTTCCACCCTTGGAGTTCATAATTCTTTTTTAAAACTACAAGTTGATTGTTTTCATGAGTTTTAAGTTGAATTTGATTGTATTCATGATTATGATGTTATTTGAGTTTTAATCCATGATTTAATACAAGTTTCATGTGAAGTAATTAACATGTGCGTAGGGTTATGTGAATTTATGTTAAAAACCCTTGAAATTGTAAGTTGGGATTGTGATCATGATGCTTGCATGTTGATCATTATTATAAGCATAAAGCATGTCTCTCAAGTGTTTGACAAAATGTCTAAATGGAAGCATTATTAACAAGCTACTGTTGTTGTGCTATTATAACCATGCCATGATTTACTTTCAATACAATCGAGTCCTTGGGGTATCCAATACCCTAAATCTAGCTGTTTACCTAGAATTACAGTAGCTTCAGAATAGTCTTAGTGATGTCACATACAACAGTACTCGGTTAATTATAAAACTCAGTGTATTCAGTCAGTTAAAAAAACTCAGTGAACTCAGTCTAGTTCAGTCAGTAAGCACGATCAGTAATAGTTCACTCAAGCCTAGTACAGTCTAGAAATCAGTTCAGTGTCTATTCAGTTGGGAGTAGAAATCAGCACCGAGCGAAACCAGGGATGGGGGCATTCCTGTTAGTGGAGGGTTTGACCCTTAGTAGCAATCCCTGTGTTATAGAACTACGTAGCTAGCGTAGTTTGAGATATTTTTCTGCCAGATAAGGGTTGATATATCTCGTACGAGTTTTCCTACCAGTGAGGGTTAGGGAAATGTCTTCCTGCCAGATAGGGTTAACTCACAACCATTGTTAGTCTCCCTTAGCAAGGTGCCAACACCCTTCCAACTGGGGTCACAGGTTGGACACCAACTCAGTTTATAATCGGGGTATGTCAGTTAGATGAACATCCCACAGTTACAGTGTAATTTCAGACACAATATAAAACCTCAGATCAGTTTTCACAATCAGGACTATCAGACATAGTCACCTAGCTCAGTATAGAACTCAGTTAGTTCAACAGAGTCAGTATTATCAAAATAGTTACCAGTAACTCAGTTATCCATACTTATCATTCAGTTCAACATAATCTCAGTTATAGTGTATATGTATATAAATGCATGTGTAGTAATGTATCATCAGTATTTTCAATAGTCTAGTTATACATATACTCTCATCAAGTTACATTCATATTATTCAGTCAGTTATTGTTCATGCATATGAACCCTTGTATATCAGTCTACCTCACTTAGCGTACCAATATATTCAAACTACTGACGCATACCCTTTCTTTTGTGCAATGATGTCTCATATCATAGGTTCAGATGCATGGGCTCCTGACTGTACTTTGCAGCTCGAATTATCAGTGATAGATATAGTGGTGAGTCCTCATAGTTCGAGGACAAAGTTATCATTTCAGTACTTCAGTATATTTTAGTAGTCGGAGTTAGTTTGGGACTTGTCCCATCAACTCCATCTTCAGACAGTTAGAGTCTTTTGAACTAGATTATTTCAAACAAATGTTCAGTTTTTAGTATTTATTTATCAGTATTTGATTTAGTTATGAACCTTATGGCAACTTTAGCCTAATTTCTACATTATTACAGTATTATTATTCAGTGTTCATAGAAGGTACCAGTCATGGGTTAGCTTGTGGTCCTTTGGGATCGTAAGCACCGTATGGCGTCCAGGGTACAGACTCAGGGTGTTACAGTTCTTTTCACAATTTGAGCTTGTTTTTCCAAGGTGTATTGATCTTATTTGTTTTAACTAGTCTGAAAAAAATATTTTTGGAAACCTCTGTATTTCTCTTCATCTCTCCAATCCTTTTAGGTTACTCATTGGTAAGATACCCCAAATACAACATAGATCTTTAGAAAGTGGTTTCCATTTCTTATCCATAGAGCACCATGAGATGTTATTGAACTCACTTGTTCCAAGTCTTCACATTAGTATGTACATGGATTTTGTATTTTTTCAAATATTTTCAATGTCATACTTATTATACTTATTCTTGTCTTTTAATATATCCCTATTCTCCTTATCCTTCTTCCTTTGATACTCATGTCCATTGGTGACCTTAATCCACAGTTTAAAGTCTGCAGCCTGCGAGAATACTTTCATTTTTTTCCTTCTAGTGTGAGTAGTGAAGACCATTAAATAGTGGTGGCGTGTTGATGAAATGTCTAGATAGAGGTGTAGAAATCTTCGTAATCTTTTCTTAAGTTTTTAAACTTGTAATAAGAAAATCTACTCTGATACCAATTGATATTCTACACACTCTATTATTTCAGTGAATTATAGATAATTATTTTCGATGAATGAATCGGGTTGGAGATGTGTCCACCAACATACTGAAGGTAGCAAAATAAGAATGCAATACTTTATTTATAAAACACCCAACTCATAATAGGTGTAAAAAACTATGGCCTGTACCTCTACTGGATTTAACCCTACTTCACTAAAACAATGAGTCACTCAAACAATGATTATAAACTTTGTAACCTAAAGAAATTATAAACTCTAATTCCTAAACTTACACAAACCACCCTTGGCTTGTTTTCATAAGTGTTCAAGTTATCCCAACTTAATAACTACCTCTTATTGAAGTTTAAAACATGATGGAACTATAAAACCATACAAAAATACAACTCGAGGAACACTCCTAAGACAATTTAGCTAAATATATAACTAGACTCTACTCTATGGACCTTTTCCTTCAAGGAGTTCTTCATGAATCACCTAAGAATTAACCCCTAATTTGGCCTTTGTTATTGTATAAGTATGCAAACAACTTTGTCGATGCTCTTGGTATTTATAGGTGTATATATTTTCTTCCCTTTTATTCGGCTTGCTTCTCCTTCCAAGTAATCATATTCCTTTATGGAAATCTCTTTGAGGAATCCTATTCCTATATGGACTCTTTTGCTTCCTTATTTTAATTCCTTTCCCGTACATGGATTCATTTATTTTGGTATTATATTGTACGAACGAATTACTATCTTGATTAAGCATCATAATTTCCTTAACTTGTGTTGCTTGTGTTATCAAAGTCAATGAACATTTGCATCTCAACTACAGGTTAAACATGTGTTGATGAACTAGGTGTATTGACTTGTTCCTTGCATGCGTTTAGATGCTTTAACAATCTTGAAAATTATGCTTTATTCCACTACTTTGTCAACTTTAAAACCATCATATTCCAACACTCATGCATGTTGTAATGTCACGACTTAAAACAGGGCAGAGTCGTGATGGGTAACTCAAGTCCGCCAAGGACTGGAGACCACCCTCATTAACCTAGCCAAAGATCACCATACCACTAGCAGTGGATGAATTCCAAACATATAACAAGATAGACCTGAGTTTCGAACATATAACAAGATAGATAAATCAACTTATTAGTATTTAAGAATTTCAAACCATCCCAATCCACAGTAATCCACAAAGCCTCTACTAATCCAGAACAACCAAAGATGGGATAGCCCCCGTACATAGCCAAAAAGAAACCATAGGAAAAGTTAAAGACATAAATAAAACAAGACCATGAAATGAGGGAATTTTGGGGAATGAAAGCTCACCACTTTAAGCTGACCCTCAGACAATCCATAAATCACTTATAACTACACAGGAAAAATAAAGGTATTTTCAGACCCTATATCATGTGGGGATACCGCATCTGGGGACAGTTAGCAGGGTAAGTGCTAGCATGTAACTCAGGGAAGGGATAAAATAATGTCATGATCAAATCAGTCCAAAACTATTCAAAACCATATGCACACAATCATATACATATATATAACATGCTTAGATAAGGAACAAGGTTTACCATGAAGTTTAAAACATTAACTGGACAGTGTAGAATCAACCGTTATAAAGAGGCACCCACGAGCTATATGGGTTCGGCTCCCTCTATAGAAAGGGCTCTAGTGCATATTAGCCACACGAACCAGAGGTATCAAGGAAGACTAGGATATGCCCTGACCCCACATCTATCCAAGATACAGACATATATACATATATATATATATATATATATATATATATATATATATATATATAGAAAGAGTATGTGTGTGTGTGATTTGTGCACACGGTCATCAAGAACAAACCCCACATTGGAAAGTGCGGGTTTTTAGTATTAGTTCCCTTGGGATCTACACCTTCACGGCCAGCTACACAACCCCCTTTAAGCCTAATTAAAATATTTACACATTGTTGTTCAATAAACCAAGGACCGTCCATTAAGGCACACACCATTGGTATCATCATATCAATTACGCTTGCAAGCTTATAATTATGTCAATCCAATTTATCATCCTGGGGAAATGCGATGACCCCATTTAGTTTATTAAATAAAGTTGGGGAAATGCCTCGACCCTCTTTGTTCATTAAATCAATTTAGGGGAATGCCTCGACCTCCTTTGTTCATTAAATCAAAAACATGGCCAGCAAGGCCTTCAAAGCCAATTTTATCCGTTTAACTATTTATGCAATGCAATATTTTTAGGAGAGTAAGTCAAACCATGTGACCAATCATATTTCAAAGACAATTTACAAGTGCGTTGAGGGAACACAATTTCTAAAACCAATTTCCAAATCAAATCATCAATCTTGGGGAGTGCCTCGACCCCCATCCCATTCACCATGCCCATGCACCCCAACTGGTTTCCAAATACATAGATAAAACATAAGCAAAATATGTATTATAGCCATGAAAGTTTAATTCAAATAACCATCATTCCAAAATCCTCAACCCAATTCAATTCCACATTTAAATCCACACAAATAACAATAAAACATATACCTTTAGAGAAAAAAAGTTTATGGGAAGAGATGCCATAGCTGAGATATCAAAATATATGGGCAAGAAACCAATCTTTAAGCCCTAGATAACCAACCTTGAGAAACCCTAGTTGTTCTTGACTTGGGATTTGAGAGAGTAAAGAGTAGTTTATGATGGAGTAATAAAGTTTTATGGGGACCTTTAGAGTATTTTAGGTCATAGGTTTTAATTAGGGGAAAGAGGGAAATGATAAAAGTTCCCTTAAATAAAATGCAAAAAATTGTCGACAGTGACTACAGGTCACCTTACAACTCGTGAGGACGCACTATGCGTTGTCACCATAACTAGTTGTATGGAAAGTAACTCAGGGTACCTTTTATAATTTGGTCACAGGTCACACCCTATGATTTATGGCAAGACCTTATAGCTCGTAAGGTACTAGTCATAGCCATAATAGATACAAAGGTCCATTCCATTGTTAAGACTACGAGTCCCACATAATGACTCATAATGTCTCACCAGGATACGTATGGTCATAATCGTAGTCAGTATAAAAACTTTGGCACATACACTAATCAGGCCATGATTTGGGATCCTGAAACTCGTACTGAGTCTTTACGACTCATAAGGTGAGTCGTAGCCAGGGCAGTGAGCTCAAAACTTAGAAATCTCAGATGTAAAATACTAAGGTGTTATATTACCCCGCCCCCCCCCCCCCAAGGATCATCCATCTTCAAATGAGGAGTTAAGGCATCTATTAGCATAAATGTAAGACAGAAATGCAACCATAATTTTTCATTAACAAAGTTAGAAAACAAAAAAAGAGTAGGAAAGCGCATACCTTAGGCATGATTATCCAACTCAGGGAACAAGAATCAATATATGGACTTCATGACATCTTCACCCTCGCAAGTAGATTCTTCCAACTTATGGTTCCTCTAAAGGACTTTCACCGAAGCTACGTCCTTAGATCTCGAATGAAGGACTTGCCTATCCAAAATCTCAATAGGAACCTTATTATAAGACAAGGAATTCGAATTACCAATATCCTCAATAGTCACCACCAAAAAAGATCCCACACATATTGCTTTAACAACGACACATGGAAAATTAGGTGAATAGAACCCAAACTCAAAGGCAAATCCAACTCATAAGCGACATTGACCACTCTTCTAAAAACCAAGTACGGACCCAAATAACGGGGACTGAGCTTCTCCTTTATTCCAAATCTCATCTGTCCCATTGAAGTGCTCAAGCACACATGCAAGTGTACATGGTCTGCCAAGTAATATAGTGGCCTTCAAGAAAGCCGAGTTATTGATCCCACAAAGACTAGATTTGGCAACAATTTGATTTTAATTCATAATTTAGATTCACTTAATGCGAGAGTAGCCAAAAAGAGAGAATTGAGTTTGTAAGTTGTAAGTAAAGTAAATAATGCATAAAGTAAAGATCTTGTAACAATCAATAGGAGAAAACCCAGGATTGAAGCACTCTGAAAAATCATATTATGTTATTGGATTTCATTCATTAACTTGCTTATCTTGGTTGTTGATTCGTAGGGTTAATTGCACGATTATGGTTTCCCAACCTCTAATTTATTACCTAAGTTGAACCTTACACCTACATCGTTGAGTGGAGATGTAATAATTCACTTAAGTTCTTAGAAAATATCATCCTACATATGAATCAAGTAAGCTATCTAAGCACATCTCTATCCTAGATACGAATTCAAGTTTCATATTTTATAAAGAATCAAGAACCATGCTTTGTTTATTCCTATGTTCTATCGCCCTATTCCATCTCCTGAGTTTACAAGGTTGACAATGGATGTATTCTAAGGGTCGCGAATCCTTAAAATAGTTAAAACAAGAATAAACAAACAACCAATATTGATAAGCAAAGAAAACAAACTTAATCCATAGCAATAATAATCATGTTCTTGGCTTCAACCCTAGAAAGGGGGCGTCTAGCCACACATAGTCATAATCGTAATCACAAAACAGTAATTAGCTACTAAAAACATGAATGAACTAAATAAAAATAATAAAAACCTAATGAAGAAGTTGTAGCAGTCCTTTTCTCTCCAAAATATGCTCAAAGATGTGTAAAAACGTGATACAACATGCATTTATAGTATAGGAGCAAGCCTTTTCCATGTTGGACAAGAAAACCTTCAGTTATTGAGCCCCGAACTAGGTGGAGCGGCGCCCTGGATAGATCCCCACTCCAGGTGGGGAATTGCCTCAATATCGCCCTACCTCTGTGGAATTTGTTCTCAAAAATTTTTCTAAGACACAGGGGGCACCAAAATAAGCCTGCGTCGCGAGCTAATCGCCTTTAGAACCACCACGCTCCACATGGTTACAAATTTAGACCTCTTATGATTACATTAGTGTTTTTAATATATCAATTGACCACTCTATCACTCTACACGCACCCGAGAAATTCCAGGGGTCCAAAAGTGCGTCAATCTGCGTATTGTGACTTCGTTGAGCCATTCCAAGCCTTTTTGAGTTGTTAACACTTGATTTGAAGCTTGTATATCCTTCATATATCATCATAATCCATTAATAAAGCATCCTATAACATTTAACACAACAATTTAAAGCTCAAAACAACACAACATCCAATACGACGAACTAGAAACACGAGCTAAGCATAGGCTAATTTCACTTTGATCCTTCACTCATTGTTTTGACCCTTGGCTTGATCCGATTGACTCTTGAGAATAATCAACAAGTTATTTCACATATAAATACATAATAAAATCCTGAGGAACTCATTAAACACATTATAACCCAACACGATGACTAGACAAACACCTAGCTCAAGCTAGTAACGCTAGTTTTTCGGGTTGAACTCTAAATGAATCTTTTAGGTACAAACTTGTTTGAAACTCACTCTTAACATCATAAACACATGTTTTAACACATTTATATCATTATTAACCATTATAGATTAGAATTATCCTCAAAACAAGACTAAAAAGGCTAGAATAGTGATGTTAGAGTACATAAATACACCCAACATCACCCTTCATAAGAGACACCTTTAAGAACACCTAATCACCAACCTCAATCTCTAACTCTCTTTACTTCACGTCCACATAGAACTCTTGGTGACTCTGTGGGGTCTTAAGCCTATCCCTGATCACCTTGACTTTCTCCAAGGATTGGTGAGCCAAGTTTGTACCAAAAAATATAGTCTTACCAACCTCAAACCACCCTATATGATATCTACACCTCCTACCATAAAGATCCTAAAAGGAAGCCATCCCAATGCTAGAGTGATAACTATTATTATACGCAAATTCAATGAGAGGCAAGTGATCCACCCAACAACCTCCAAATTCAATCACAAATGCCCATAATATATCTTCCAAAGTTTGAATGGTCCTCTCCGTTTTTCCATCCATCTAAGGGTGGAAAGCAGTGTTAAGGTTCACGTTAGTTCCCAAATCTCTCTTAAATTAACGCCAAAAAATGAGAAGATAATTGCGTAACTTGATCGAAAGTAATGGAAAAAGGATCACCATACAATCTAACTATCTCCTCAAGGAACAACTTAGCATAATCCTCTCCAAAATAGGTATTCCTCAAAGGCAAGAAGTGAGTAGACTTAGTCATCTATTCATGATTCCCCATATCAAATCATACTAACTATGAGACCGCAAAAGATCGTTAACAAAATCAATATTGATCATCCCCCACTTCCACACAGGTAACTCTACCTCTTGACATGTGTCACTCAACCTCAACTGCTCAACCTTCACTTGCTGACAAACCATGCACTTAGCCATAAAATTGGCCACATCTCTCTTTATATTGTTCCACCATTTGATCTCTTTCAAGTCTGATACATCTTTGTCAAACCAGGATAAATTGTATACCTTGACTCATGAGCCTCTATCAAGATCCTTTCTCGCATCCCATCTATATCAGGAATACATAGTCTACCTTGGTATCTCAAAATACCATCACCACCAATCTCAAAATCCATAACCTTCTGTTGTCTCACATCATCCTTGATCTACATCAAAATAGGGTCCAAAACATGTTTCTTCTTCACTTCAGCACCAAAAGATGATTTATCCACTTCTTGAACAATCATACCTCCATCCTCAGAATTTAAAAGATGAACTCCAAGATTAGCCTGCTGGTGAATATCCTTCACCAATCCTTTCTTCTCCTCATCCACGTGAGACAAAGTACTCATAGATAACCTGCTAAGAGCATCATCAACCACATTAGCTTTACCTGGGTGGTAGTGAAGACTCATAGCATAGTCTTTAAGAAACTCAACTGATCTCCTTTGCCTGAGATTCAACTCATTCTAGGTGAACACATACTGCAAGCTTTTATGGTCTGAATATATATCAACATGAATCCCACACAAATAATGGCATCAAATCTTTAGTGCAAACACCACAGCCGCCAACTCTAAATTGTGAGTCAGATAATTTCTTTCATGAACCTTCAACTACCTAGAAGCATAAACTACCACTTTACGATGTTGTGTCAGGATATAGTCTAGTCCTACATAAGATACATCACAGTAAACAACAAAACTATCAGTACCCTCGGGTAGGGTTAAAATTGGCGTAGAAGTCAACTTATCTTTCAACTTCTCAAAACTATCCTCACAAGCATTAGACCATAGAAAAGTCACCCTTTTGTGAATCAACATAGTCAACGGAGAAGTAATAAAAGAGAAACTCTCTATAAACTCCTATAATACCCGAATAAACCCAAGAAGCTCTGAATATTAGTTGGATTCATGAGCCTAGTCCACTTCTTAACTGCCTTCATTTTTTTATAGATCTACCATGGTCCCCTCACTGGAAACAACATGACCCAGAAAGATCACAACATTTAACTAGAACTCACACTTTGAAAACTTGGCATACAATCATTGATCCTTAAGAGTATGCAATACTACTCGGAGGTGATTTTCATGGTCCTACTCACTCTTAGAATACACCAAGATGTCATTAATAAACACTATCATGAACAAATCTAAGAACTATAGAAATACCCGATTCATAAGATCTACAAATTCAGCCAATGCATCGGTCAACCTAAATGACATAACCAAAAACTCATAAAGACCATAGCAAGTTCGGAAAGTAGTGCTAGGGATATCTGCCTCCCTAATATTAAACTGATGATAACCCAAACGAAGATCAATCTTAGAGAAACATCTAGCATCCTGAAGATGGCCAAAGAGATCATCAATTCTAGGAAGAGGATACTTATTCTTCACCGTCACCTTATTCAACTGTCGATAGTCTATGTACATTTGAAGGGACCCATCTTTCTTATGAAAAAAAGCACAGGAGCACCCCACAAAGAGACACTAGGACAAATAAAACACTTATCAAGGAGATCCTCTAATTGATCCTTAAGTTCTTTCAACTCAGTCAAAGCCAATCTATATGGAGGGATAGAGATAGGATAGGTATTCGGTAGAAGATTAATCCCAAAGTCTATTTCCCTATAGGGAGGAATACTAGGAAGGTCATTGGAAAACACCTCAAGAAATTCATTAACAACAAGGACAGATTATAAAGAGAGAACCACAGAACTAGAATCTTTAACCCAAACTAGATGGTATAGACACCCACTGGAAATAAACTTCTAGGCACCTAAATAAGAAATAAATATTCCATTAGATACTAGAGAACTCCCTTCTCACTCAATCACTGGTTTATTCAAGAATTAGAAACTGACCCTATGGGTCCTAAAGTCCAAGGAAGCATAGCACAAATAGAGCCAAATAATTCCTAAGATCACATCAAACTCTACCATATCCAGCTCTATCAGGTCCACCAAAATCTCCTTATGAAAGATAGATACCACAAAACCTCTGTAGACTTTTCTAGACACAAAAGAATCACCCATCAAGGTAGATATAGAGAAGGGATTAGAAATACACTGAGTACCAAAACTAAAATAAATAGCCATATAGGGGGACATATAAGAAAGAGCAGACCCCGAATGGATCAGACAATATACATCATGGGTGAAAGTTTCAATATATCAGTAACGACATCAGGAGATGCCTTAAATTTCTAACGGATGGAAAGAGCATAATGTCGATTCTGGCTAGTGCCAGTATAAGAAGTAGTAACTCAAACCTTATTAGCTTACGTAGCAATATTTAATGATGGAAAATTCCTCTAATTATGACCAGGCTGGTCATATTTTAAACACAAGTTCCTCCCCTTATAATAAATACCATGGATAATCTGCCCACAGAATCAGCAAGAAGGATAAGACAGGGCTCACTGAGCTCCACTAGCCTGAGATTGGGCACCTTGTTCCTTAAACCCATTGTTAGTCTGAAAGTGATGATCACCCAACGGCTTAGGATAGGGAGCACCATCCAAATAATAGGAGTTAGAACTCCTCCAATTCTTCTTCTTAGACCACTATCTACTATCTTTCCCAGCACCCTATTTTGAATACCTAGAATTTTTATTTTGCCTCTCTTCTATTTTCACTTATTTCTTATTTTCATATTTAACCTATTACATATACACCATAAGCCTAGATATGTCCACATCATCAGTATAGCAGCCTTACAATCTAAGGTCTAGCCACACAACATACCCGAATCAAACTTTCTCATCCTAGCCCTCATTCTAAATACCAACTCCGAGCATAGCGAGACAACTGGTGAAATTTCAAAGCATACTCTTTCACGCTCATCTTTCCCTGCCTCAAATTCACAAACTTCTCTTTCTTAGCTTCTCTCAACTCCCGAGGGAAGAAAAAATAAAGGAAGGAACCATAAATATCCTCTCATATAGCTTGCTCATCATTATCACCCCTCGACTGCTCCCACTCCACATACCACTAATATGCCATATCCTTCAACTGATACACAACAAACTCTATAGCCTCAGAATTAAAAGTATGCATCGCCCTAAAAATCTTGTCCATCTCATCAATAAACCTTATAGGATCCTTGTCACGACCTGAGACTATCCCTAATCATAACACAGTTCTTAAGGCCATAAGTATTTTCAAGCTAACCCATGAATTAGCATAAGCTGTAAGGTACTGAAAGTAAATTACAAAATACTATGCAGAATCATCTACTTAAACAACTGAAAATCAAATCAATAACAAGGAGTCTAAAAATTTCTACTGAAAACATAGCTAACTGTAAAACTATCTGAAAGCCTCTAAACATAACGAGTTGATGGGCAGACCCCCAACTATCTCTGACTACTAAAATAAACTTGAGCTAAAATATTAGAAATCGACATAAGTATTATAAATATTCCTCAACTAATGAGGAATCACCAAAAGCTATAGTAGGATGGCACATGGTCTGTCTAAGTATAATCAGGAAACTAGCTTTTGAACATATGTTATAAGACAACATAGGGCAAATGAGAGTATGCAAACAATACTTTGAATGTACTAGTATATGAGATAAGGACAACTGAAACACATATAAGTACTGAGGATGAATTCATGAATGTGTAAATAGAATGCAAGACCAAGCATAAACATATACTGAAATAATTTGTAAAAGCTGAGTAACTGAATAACTAATAAACTGACACTTGGTCATGCAAACCTAAACTGGTATAGCCTAAATACTGAACTGAGACTGTGGGAACTAACTACAACTGACATGCCCCAATCTGAGTAAATTGGGGTGTAATATGTAACTCCAATTGGAAAGGTGCTAGTACCTTGCCAGGGGTACCAATAATGGATGGTGTGGATCTACTAATATGATGTCCTAAAGGACGAGGGTATCATGCCTCTACTGATAAGGTACCCCTCATAATCTACGGTAGCATCATAGGTCTAGAACTTAGGGACTGCTACTAACAATTTACGCCTAACTAATGAAGGATCCTCCATCTCTGCGTTAGCTCAGTACTAAGTGTTACTCCCAGCTGAAAGACACTAGTGTTATTATTTGTTTAACATGATTTGGTACTGATAGTTCTCATTAAGAAAAATACTCTAAAATTAATGACGCAAGCATAAATCTAAATGGCTTGTAACATGAAAATTGCAACATGCATAATTTTACTAGGTATTGGCTGTTCATAACCCACCTACACAATCTAATGTAGAATTTAACATTCCATGGTAGAAGAAAATCATATTTAACACACATTAATTCAATAATAAAATATGGCATAGACATTTGCATTATCAAACATATGGAAACACCATTTTTATGTGGGAATTCATTTTCATAGTTTAGAATCAAAGCAACTGAGGGAAAATTTATAAAATCATAGTCTTCATGAAATTTCACCAATTTTGGGGAAAAGGGGTTTATACTTGTGGACATAGTAAGTTCTTAGGACACAATGGGAATGAGGTACCCATTGATGAATATCTCACATACCTAGCAGCGAGTGCCTTGAGAAATTTTTTGGAACTGATCTTATTCTTGAGAAACCCTAGTTTCCATGAGGAAGATGGGAAAATTGCCTCTTTGATCTCTTTAGAGTGGAATACGGTTTAATTGATGAAGCCAAAACAATATGGATTTAGCTTTTAAAGGAGTGGGAAAATACATAAAAGTCCCTAGAAAAATGTGTAGGGAAACATGTTCCTAGTAATTATGACTAACCCTACACTCGTTGGGACTGACTATGAGTCGTAGTCTGGAGATTGATTCATGGAATCCTTACTGGCCAAGTTACGAGTCTACTAGATGACTTATAACTTCTCATTACAGGTCACATGCTGTACTCGTAACCACTAAAGGGGGATCTTGGGTATCATACTATTGTGACTATGAGTCATTCTATATGAATCGTAGCCACTGATTATGAGTCATAAGAAGGAGTTATAGGCACTGGTAAAAAATATGAGATCTTCACTGCAATGACTATGGCTTCAACCATGACGACTCGTCATAAGTGGTTACAACTCATTTCCTGAGTCGTAGTCATGGTAGTGTATCAGGTCCTTAAAGGAAACTTTTCACAACTTTATCCCACGACATCTGGTTAAGACGAGGCTTGATGCACTAGAAAGCTAACTTGATGGCCTATCTTTTGGAAGGTTTAAGACATAAAAACTTGGGGTGTTATGATATCTCCCCTTGAGATCATTCATCCTCAAAGAAAACTAGCTGAGCTGGAGTACTAGAAAGACAGAGATCATGCATTTAATTCTTATGAGTTGAATCATGATTAAATATCTAAAATCTAAATTGTGATGCATTAACTAAACTGAACTTATGAATTCATGCTATGATATAAGGATAGATCAACAACTGAGATAGAGAATGAGAGGATTAAATTAAGAAAATCATTATCTCAAGCTGAATTTGAATTCTTAGAGAAGAGGCAGGGATACTTTGTCTGTATATTATCTTTCGCCTCCCATGTATCTCCCTCAACAAAATGATTTCGCGATAGAACCTTACCCAAGGAAACCTTCTTATTCCTCAACCTATGGATCTGATGGTCAAGGATTTCAGCTGGGACTTCCTCATAGTAGAGGCTATCGTTTACACCTACATTCTTTAAGGGCACAACTGAAGCTAGGTCACCATGCATTTCTTAAATAGGGAGCTTGAAATAGGATATGCACTGATGCTAAATATACAGAAAACTCTACCTCATAAGATACCTTCCCAAAATGGCTCAAGATTTAATATGGGCCAACATAGCGGGGACTGAACTTCCCTTACTTACCAAACCTCTTCACCTTTTTCATGGGCAAAATTTTCTGATATATTAAATCACTAACATCAAATTCAAGTTCCCTTCTCCTCACATCTGCATAGGATTTCTGACGATTTAGGCTATCTTCAGCATTTCTCAAATCAACTGTACCTTTTCCAATGCCTCATATATTGAATCTAGCCTTATCAAAGCAGCCTCACCTACCAATCAATAAGAGATCTACATATCCTATATGGAGATCCTTAAATGGAGTTATTCAAATACTAGAGTGATAGATATTGTTATAGGCAAATTCAATCAAAGGTAAGTGGTCATCCCAACTACCCTTTAAATTAATAACACAAGATCTCAACATATCCTCTAAGGTATGAATGGTCTTTTCTGCCTGACCATCTATCTAGGGATGAAAAGTTATACTGAGATAAACTTGGGTACCAAGACCCTTCTGGAATGACTTCCAAAAATGAGAGGTAAACTGAGTACCTCTATTTGCAAATATGGTTAATAGAACTCCATGCAACTTCCGTAACTCCCTAATATAGAGTTTAGCATAGTCTTTAGCTGAATAAGAAGTATGGACTAGAAAGAAATGAGTTGACTTGGTCATTCTATCCACAATGACCTAAATAGAATTATGTGGACACCACTATGAGGCAACCCTGTGATAAAGTCCATATTCAGCACCTCCTACTTCTAAGTGGGGATGTTTAACTCCTGAAGTATACCGCTTGGTCTCTAGAGCTCAACCTTAACCTATTGACAATTAGAGCACTTAGAAATTAATTTTCACAAATCATGGTACATCTTATTGGCTCCTGGGTGAATAAAATATTGTGAACCCTGTATTTCTGCTAAAATTTACTACCCCAATCCATCCATTTTCAATACACATAATCTACCTTGACAATGAAGCACACTATCTCCTACTTGGGAGAAAACCTCCACCTTCTGATCTTGAACAACCTCTTTTAATTTAGTCAAAATAGGATCCCTATTTTGCTATTCCTTTACCACAGGTTCCAAATAAGACTCCGAACTACTCTGAACCCATATACTACCTTCGATCGAATCAACTAATCGAAGATCTAATATAGAAAGCTAATGAAATTCACGGACTTACTCTTTCTTATCCTCCTCAACATGGGAAACACTTCCCAGAGACTATCTACTAAGGGCATCGGCCACTACATTGGCTTACCCGGGAGATACAACTTACTCATATCATAGTCTTTGAATAATTCAAGACACATTCTCAGACAAAAAATTAGGTCTTTCTGTGTGAACACATATTGTAAACTTTTGTGGTCTGTAAATGCATCAATATAAACCCCATAAAGATAATATCTCCAAATCTGTAAGGTAAACGCAACTGCATCCAACTCAAGATTATGAGTCAGGTTGTTCTTTTCATGTGGTTTTAGTTGTCTAGAGGCATAGGCTATTACTTTACCTTGTTTCATCAACACACAACCAAGACAAACTCTGGAAGCATCAAAATAAAATACGAACCCATCTAAGCCCTTTAGTAAAGTCAATATTGGAGCAAAAGTGAGTCGAGTCTTCAACTCTAGAAAATTCTTCTCGCAGGAATTTTACCACTAAAACTTGACTTTCTTATGAGTAAGTCTGTACATGGGAGAAGAAACAAAAGAAAATCTCTTAATAAATCATCTATAGTAATTGGCTAAACCCAAAAAAACTCTTGATATCTAATAGAGAGATAGACTAGGACAGTTTCTTACTACTTAGGTCTTTTAAGGATTAACTCTAATGCCATCACCAAAAATAATGTGACCAAGGAAAGCTACTAATCTGAACTAGAATTCACACTTGTTGAACCTAGCAAATAATTGTGATCCTTAAGGGTCTGCAAAATAATTCACAGGTGGTCTGCATGGTCATTTTCACTACAGGAATAGATAAGGATGTCATCTGTGAAGACAATGATGAACATATCTAAGTACTGTTTAAACACACTATTCATCAAATCTATAAAAGCTATAGGAGCATTGATTAGTCCAAAAAACATAACTAAAAATTTGAAGTGACCATACCGAGTTCTAAAGGTGGTTCTCAGAATGAATATTCTCTAATTCTGAGCTATTGGTAGCCCTATCGGAGGTCTATCTTAGAGAAATAATTGGCACCCTAAAATTGAATGAACAAGTCATCCATCCTAGGGAGAGGATACTTATTCTTGATTGTGACTTTAGTCAACTGACGGTAGTAAATGCACATTCTGAGAGAGCCGACTTTCTTGTACATAAAAAGGACTAGAGCACCCCATGGGGAAATACTAGGCTAGATAAAACCCTTGTCTAGGAGGTCCTTTAACTATTCTTTTAGTTACTTAAGCTTAGTTGTAGCCATTTTGTGAGGTGGAATTAAAATTGGATGGGTATCTGGAAAGAGATCTATACCAAATTGATTTCCTTCTCAGGAGAAACTCCAGGCAGATCTTCAGGAAATACTTATAAAAACTCATTTACTATTGGAACTGACTTAATACTTGGAATTTTAGAACTTGAGTCCTTGAATCAGATAAGATAAGAGATAAAACCCTTGGAAATCATCTTTCTTGCTTTAAGGTAAGAAACAAATCGACCTTTAGGCACTAAGCTACTACCCCTCTATTTTATGACTGGCTCACTAGGAAATTAGAACTGGACATTTCTATTTCTACATTCAACTAAAGTATAGAAAGAGTGGAGACAATCTATGATGAGAATGACATCAAAATCAGTCATCTCTAATTCTACAGGGTCTACAGAGGAAGCTTTCTAGGACACTGTGAAAGGTCATAAAAAGGTTAAAACATAAGGACCTAAAATTTGAAAGGATAACTCTAACACTTAACTGAGGCCTGACGAATAGAATATCAACATCATGGATTCATTAAGAGATTTCAACTAAGGATACACATGAAATAATCTAAATTTCACTGAGTGTAGCATGAGTTACGGGAATTGATCATACTATAAAGCATGAGTACATGAGTCATGAACTACATGACCTGTGTTTAGAGTCCATGATTTCATGGGACATAATCTATACTCCTGAGTGAATTGGAACTGCTTATGCTAGGAACAAGAGGTATACATGATTTTTCTATAAGGTGCATAAATATGTGGTTTCTGCCACACTTTTGATAAAGGGGATTGGTTCAGGCACTGCTAACACTACCTTAAGGTTTAGGGCCTGATGCCCTATCTCTATTACCGTCTCTGAATTTTGGCACTGGGGAACTGGATGAGGACGGAGCTAGAATTGAGGATTTCAAGCAGAACTAAAAATGAATCCCACCCTCTAATTTAGGCTGCGCAAAATTGAAACTACTTGTTCTCGCTCTCTTGCTCTCTCTCTCCTTCTCTTTATTCTTAGCCTTTTTTTATCTATTGAGCATGGATCATAATCCTGGATATATCCATATCCTTAATCAACAGGGAAGTCCTACACTCTTTGACCACACTGTTAGACACCCCTGACACAAACTTACTCATTTTAGATTTGTTATCTACTACCACATGCGGGGCATATCTATCTAACTGAGTAAACTTGAGAGAATACTTGTGTACTATCATATTGCCTGCTTCAGATTTATAAACTCCAAAATATTTGCTTCCCTCAACTCTAGCAGAAAGAATCTATCCAAAAAAGCAACAACAAACTCCTCTCATTCTATAGGCCCTGCATCTATGACCCTCTCTGCTTTCCACTATTTGAACCATGAGTGCATCACATACTATAACTAATATGCGGCCATCTCAGCGCTCTCAACAATAGTCACCCCCATAGTAACAATACCCTTCTGCACCTGATCAAGAAATTCCTGAGGGTTCTCATCTAACTTAGACCCTGTAAAAGATCGAGGGTTTATTTAGGTAAAATCCTAAATCCTGGCAGCAATAATATTGGCCATTGGGTTAGCCGAAACAACAACTGGTCTTTCATTCTGAGCTGTCATAGAATGAGCTAGGGTGGTGAAAGCTGCTCTGAATCAACGTGGGAGACGTGTTCATCTAGAGGATCTGGATGGATGGGCTGGGATTTTGACTGGTCTCCTGTTCCACCTTTCTTAGTCCTGTTTAAAGGCATAGTCTATAAATGAAAGAGGAACATGGATTAGAAAAAGAGTGTAACTGGAGCTCATGCTAAATCACAAGATATGAATACTGAAAGAAGGGAAACTTTTCCTAAAACATCTCGTAGCCTCTTGTCGATAAGTGTGGTATGCAACACATCCATGCACAAGACTCTACTAGATATAGCTTTCAGACTTTCTAGGACACTGTTGAACCTGTCTCTGATACTAAGTTTGTAATACCCCCAGTATGTAACCCAGACGCTACACGGTGCTCATAATCTCAAAGGACCACAAGTTAACCCATCACTGGTACCTGCTGTAACAACTGAATAATAATACTGTAATTATGTGAAAATAGGCAAAAACTTGACATATGGTTCAATACTGTAAATAATACTGAATATGGTTACACAATACCAAAATTGAACATCAATACTAAAAAAAATGAATAACTATCTAAAAATACTTAAGTCTGGAAAGCCTCTAAACTGTCTAAACTGGGGAGTTGATGGGATAAGCCCCCAACTAACTCTAACTACTAAAATAAACTGAAATACTATAAATAATAAGCATTTCCTCAAACTATGAGGACTCACCACTACTCTGAATACTAAGAATCTAAACTGCTAAGCGTGCTCTGGAGCCCGTGCTTCTGAACCTATGATATAAGATATTATAGCATAAAAGAAAAACATGTGTCAATACTTTAAATGTATTGGTATGCTCAGTGAGGTAGGCTAAAATACATAGGTTCATATGCATGAACAATAATAACTAAATAACATGAGTATGACTGAATGAGAGTACATGTATGGATACGTAGACTATAACTAAGATTATGACAACACTGAATATTGGGTATGAATACTGATTAACTGATACTGAGTTTACTGATATTGTATTTCAAATAACTGAATAAATGTATCTAATAGTCCTAAATTCTGTGGAACTATAATGAGTTTCGTACTGAGCTGAGTGACTATATCTGAAAGTCCTGAATCTATAAAACTGAACTGAGTTCTATTCTGAGATTGAGACTGAAACTAAAACTATGGGAGGTAATCATCTAACTGATATGTCCCTCTCTAAACTAATTGGGGTCCAACATATAACCACAGTTGAAAGGGTGTCAATACCATTCCACGGGTAGAGATAAGTTATGAGTTAACCCTCTCTGACAAGAAGTTCTTTCGTCAACCCTCGCTGGCATGATAACTCAAATGAGATATATCAACCCTCATAAAATATAGCATGAAGATATCTCAACCTATGCTGGCTACATAGTTCTGTAATGCAGGTATTGTTCTTAAGGGTTAAACCCTCTGGTGGTAGGAATGCCCCCATCCCTGGGTTCACTCAATGTTGAATCCTACTCCCAATTGAATAGACACTGAATTGATTTCTGGTCTGTACTAGGCTGGACTAAACTGTTACTGATATTACTATTTGACTGAACTAAACTAAGTTCACTGAGTTCTGTAGATTGATGAAATACTACTGAATTCTATTAACTAACTAAGCACAGAATGCGACTGAGGTATGAACTGGGTATTATGATTGAATTACTAACACTATTGAGATTTCCTGAGTTTCTATAACTGGATGAAGGTACTATTGATCATGAAGTGACTGATACTGTTCTATAACTGACCATGGCTCTAAGTAAACAACTAAATTGTCGGGTATAAATACCCCCAGGACTCGATAGCATAAATTAAGAGACATAGCACAAACTTGAAAACATGTAAGCTAAGTACTTGATCATCATTCATTCATTGGGGCATTTTAACAAACACTTGCATGGCATGAACAGGTATACATGCTAACATGATATGATTTCTCTATTCAACTCACATGCTTAATTCATCAATCACTTGAAGGGCATAAAACATGCACATAATACTAGTCAACATGTGAGCACTCAATTCCAAATACTAAATTCACAATTTGAAGGCTTTAGCATTATTTCACATGATAACACATATAATCATTTAACCCCACATGAAACTTATCATAAAACATGGATCTAAAATCCTATTAATCATTATAAATATGAACATTATCAAATTTATCATAAAATTCATGAAACTCATATACTTAAAGTTTAAAAATGGTTTCTTGGTATCCAAGGGTGGAAGGGACCCTTGGATGAACACTTCACATACCTTAGTTGATAAATTTCTGAAAGTTAATGGGGGAATCTTGAGTTCTTCATTTGAAATTTGAAAACCTAGGGTTCTTGTTCTTGAGCAATTTGAGAATGAATGAGTATAATTGCTCTCTAAAGGGTTTAATTTTGTGTTTTAGGGGCTGAAGGGTGAGGGAAAAAAGACCTAATTAACTCTGAGGATGCGTCCTTTTAATGCCTGTAAACTGTGTTACCGTCATGGGGGCCAACGCGTCATGTCATTAGCATCGATGTCATAGCCAATGCACCGCATCAAGTCCGCATTGGTTCACTGGAATTTTCACTGAAGCTGGGGAAAAACTATCTTATCGATGTGATGGTTGACGCGATGCATCAAAATCGCATCGATCCACTGTTTAGGGCACTCAAACATGGTCTAAACGAGGTCCGAAAAATCTAAAACTTGTTCGGGAACCTCTACTAACATTCCTGATCATGAATTAACTCAAACATCGATATTTAAAGGATTTAAAGGTCTTGGAATAAGATTGCCATCTTTTGAAGGCTAAAATGGCATCAAGTTTGAATACCTAGTTAGTATATTCTAAGTCTGGGACCCCTTAACAAGCTTAAAAGACAGAATTAAGCTAGAAATTTTGTGGGGTCTTACACAAACTCATAATGGTTTTTTTAAATACTGTAAGAGGAGCATTATTAGCACCAACAGCAGCATCACTACCATAGTCGACAACTCCATCACCACTAAGACCATCAACAACAATAAGCCCAGCCTCCAAAATTATTTTTCTTGTAATGGTTGTTGCTCCAAACAATTCCATTTTTATTCTGTCAATAACCTTAGGGTCTGATAAAATTTGCACAGACCGTAAAGTAATAAAAATGGCATCTTCAACTCTCGATTAGTCAAACTAGCGACGGTTGTACAATCTAACATAAATCATTACATATATTAGAATAATGATTAGATCATTCAAAATATCATTAATTAAAACAAAAACTTAATTATAATTATACTTACTGCATCCTTCGAGGGGTTGAAGATATCAAAAAATTTTGTATTTTTATCAGTTTTGGCCGACAACCATCTCAAGATTCTTAAACAGGAAACTTCTTCCTAGTAGTTCACTTGTTGTCTCAAATAAGAAATGGCTTCAAACGCCCAAGCCTATAAGATAATGCCAATAAATCAAAACCATTATTGAGTAAAAATATGAATGATATCATAATAAAAGAAAAAAATATTTACCATGAAAGCCCATGAAAAGCCATATAAGATGACTGTCTTTGGTTCTAACGGAGTCAACAAATATTTGACAGTTATTTTGAAGCTTTCATAACCCCAAGGATAACTGTTAAACACCTCAAGATCCTCGGAGAGCTTTATTAAACTAATGCTTATGTTGTTGTAAATGTCTCACGCTCAAAGAATATTATGTACAAACCAAACAAAGCACAATAACTGCTTGTGCTTCTTCGAAAGTCCTTTACCTTTCAATGCTTCTATTAATTTTTTTTTTAAATCTTGGACCAACAATGGACACCAGGTCATCATGATCACACGACTTGCCTTTACCGTTTTTGGGTGTGCGGGGTGCTTTTTTTGGGTTAGAATAGGTATAACTTGAGAAGGAGAAGGAGGATAATATTTTACTCCAGTAACTATAGCAAACTCCTTCCAACCAAAACAAACAGGCATGCCACAGTAATTTATCCACACCTTATCCATCTTATCTTTGTTTTCATACATACCTCTACGCTTGAGAAGTTCATATACCATTTTCATTTGGAAACGAGCATTGTTGTCCTCCGATAAATCAAGATATTTTCCAAAGCAGTTGTCCCTGAAATAAGCATCTAATTTTTATTCTCGAAGTATTTTTCTGACGGCATCAAAAGATTTTTCCATGGCTGACTTAACCACAAAATCACCTGTTAAATCTGTGGCACCATCGCACTGCATTCTCACAAGATAATGATTAATGCTGAAGGTTTTGACTAACTCTTCAGTGGAAGGGCTATTAGCATTTGGATCATCTCTTTGGAAACATTTATCCTCCCCATTTTCATCATATTCTTCTTTTGATTGAGATAACGCTTGAAAAGCAAGCTTATAGAGTAGTGGATGTAGTCTAGCTGCTTCACTTATTCCTTAACTTGGACTTAATTCGGTTTCGATTCTTTTGGGAGCCATACTATCTAAAATTAATAGGAACATAAAAAAATATATTATAGTTGATTAAATGTATAGTTAAAAAAGATAACAGTAAATTGAACAAGAAAAATAGTAAAATAATAGTTCTAATAGATCACTGATCTACTGCACCAGGTAGTATATCTGTTGCAACATATAAACAACCTGTTGCAGTGGATGAGTAATCTATTACAATAATACAAAATGTATCACTCATCTTTTAAGACAGATGAATGGTCTTTACAACAGATCACATATCTGTTGCAACAGATAAGTGATCTGTTGAAACAGTTAAATAACCTGTTACAATGGATAAGTAATTTCTTGCAATAATATAAAATATATCACTCATATACTGAGAAAAATAAATGATTTGTGCAGCAGATCACACATCTATTGCAACATCATCTATTATAACATATAAGTGATCTGTTGGAACAATGAAATAACCTATAGCAATGGCTGAGTAATCTATTACGACAATATAAAACATATCACTCATCTATTGAGAAAGATGAATAATCTGTGCAACTGATCACACATCTATTGCAACCTATGAATAATCTGTCGGAACAGTTGACTAACCTACAACAATGGCGCTGAGTAATCTATTGTGATAATACAAAATATATCACTTATCTGTTGAGAAAGATAAATGTTATGTGCAACAGGTCACACATCTATTACAATATTTAAGTGATCTATTAGAACAATTATCAACGGTCAATATTATTTAGATTTCTTCCAACAGAAGGATCGTCCATCACGGAAGATAAATGATCAGTTTAAAAAATCAAGTTTTGGACATATCGTGTTGGAAGAAGTCATAGAATTTTATCCAACAATAGGTTCATCTTTTGCATCAGATAGTTAATCTGTTGCATCAAATTTTTAATTCGATGGTTCCTCTATTGTATCCAATAGTAAATTTGTTTCATCATATGGTTAATCTGTTGCAACATATGGTTAATTTATTGCATCATATGCTAAATTTGTTGCATTAGATTTTTTATTCTATGGTTTCTTTGTTGCATTAGAAGATTAATCTATTGTATCAAATGGTGAATCAGTTGCGTCAGATGTTTAATCTGTTGCATCAGAATGTTAATATAATGGTTCCTCTATTACATCAGATGGTTAATCTGTTGCATCATATGATAAATATGTTACATCAGTGGCTAATATATTGCACTAGATGGATAATCTGTTAGAGAAAAAAAATAGTAGCACAATTTTGTTCAACAGAAAAACAACAATATCACCATTTTTACCAAGAACAAGAACAGAACAAATCAACCCAACAACGAGTGCAACACGAAAAACACCAAAATTATTATTTTATTTGTATAAACACAAACAACAAAAATCAAACTTCAAAAAAATACAACAAACAACAAAAAATCATAATTCACTTCAAAAAGAGAAGAGAAGAAATACCAGAAATTAGGATTTTATTCAGACTACATTTTAAATTAAAGAAAAAAATATTGAAATTGTTAACCAATACTATAAGAGAAGTTCGCTCAAGTTTCTCATTTTCTTCAAAACTAAAAAGGTTATAATTTTTTACCTGTGAAAGAAGAAAATGAACGATGAAGAATTCTAAGTTTTTGTAGTCGGAGAGCAATGTTGTCATGTCGATTGACAGTTGAAGGCGAAAAGAAAATCAAATCCTAACTATTTGTCATCGGAGGTTAAAGTCGCCAGGGATTGAAAGGAGAAATTTTTAGAATTGTTGGTTGAGAGAAACTGCTGAGAGAGAGAGGATAGATTTGGATTGAAGAGGGGTGTGGGTTAGGTTGATTTCTATTTTTGTAAAGATTAGAAAATTTTGAAAATATTAATCAAGTCCACAATTAACTCAATCAAGTTTTCTAATTATGTTTGACCCTTTAAGTTGGTCAATGTCACCAATCCTTCATTCAAGACTTAAAAAACACCTTTCCTTTAATTTTCTCTTATATCTAATACGAAGATGCCATAGGAGCTTTATATTTTGCACTATTCCAGATACTCTTTACATTGCTCTCGCCTGATGTGAAGTTATTTCATAAGAATTTTTTATTTAATGTTGGCATCTTTCTATTATCATCATTCATATTTATTCCTTTTTTTTTTCATTTCTTACTCTATTTTATTTTATAAGTATAATACAATAATTTACTTTAGGTATTAAAAAATCTTCACGACTCACACCACTTTATTTTATAATTTCTATTCTAATAATAGCGGAGTATTAAAAGCCTAAAATTAAAAATAATATTAAATTTTATAAATGCTATGATACTTCTCTTCTTCTTTTTAATTATTTTTTAATAATGTATGTTAATATATATCAAAGATAAGCAATAGAAAAATAAAAGATCAAAACATCATGTTGTCACAACCATTTAGCTTCCAATTGGCCGATCTAAATGTTAATTGTATATCTCTATTCTCGTGTAATTATCTCAAAAAAAAAGAATTTTTTTCATTCGATAGACGTATAATTGAAAAAGAAACAGAAAAATCATACAAAACAAATATAAAGAGAGAGAATTAAGTATGAAGATGAAAAAACTTGTGCTAATAAATTTTCGTACTAGATGATATGATATAAAATATAAAAAATACATATACTATCATTATCATTCTTCTTCTTCTTCTTCTTCTTCTTCTTCTTCTTCTTCTTATTATTATTATTATTATTATTATTATTATTATTATTATTATTATTATTATTATTATCATTATTATTATTATTTTTATTATTATTATTATTATCATTATTATTATCACTATTATTATCATCATTATTATAATCATTATCATTATTATTATTATTATTATTATTATTATTATTGTTATTATTTATGTTTACTCGATATTTTTCATTAATATTCGGATAAGCACTATCCAATTTTTCTTTCATAACATTAGCCTCAGAATATTCAATTTATGCTTACTTACCAGTACTCGCACATAACTGTTTATATTTAAACTGAACATTCTTGGTGGAAGAAATACATGCATCATAGATTGAAAGCACACAAACTCATAGAAAGAGTTTATTTTAATGAAGTCTTATTATGTTCTACAGACTAAGAAAGTGTAAAACATTATCACCTTCAGAAGATCGGTTAAATCATATTTAGTTCAGAACATGTTCACTTTTTTTACTTATTTGATTCCTTTTTATACGCCAAATACTCTAATACAACAAAGCACCAAATGTTGATACAAATATAAAAATAATGACACATGTAACTCAGTCTATGGATGATGAATAATCCATTAGTTAAAATCAGTATGGTTAACTCTTTGAAGCCTAGAAATACAAAAACATAAGCATATGTAAACTTCAAAATAAAACACAATAATAGTAGATGTTGTACAACATCAAGGTTTAGAAGTTTCATTACTCTCCAATCCAATGGGTGAAAAATATCACTAAGGTAATATAATTGTGTTTACGCTTTCAAATAAAAATTGCAATCAAATTAAAAAATCGATATTTGAAACAAAACTAACTTAAAGACCCTTAACATACCCAATTGACTGTAAAAAAATTTATTCTCACTTAATATGTTTTAACATTTGCCTATAAGACAAAAATTGTGATCAATTATCATAAGACAAATTTTTTATTTATTTGTCTTTTCAAAAATCATTTTAACATTTTTTCTAATATTTTTATCATTCTTAGCATTGCTTTTTAGTACAATAAAAAGAGCTAAAATTTCTGTATATGCATATAAAATAAGAATAAAAATTCTTCAATTTGATTCAAATTCTTTTACATCATCAAGTTAATGTGAACAATTGAAAATTTTAAAATAAGTAAACTAAAATAATCATATTAAATGTACAATATAATTGTACATGTATTCTAGTATAATATTGACTGCTTCAAGAGTAATATTTTTTGTAAACCTCATTCAAGAGGAACATTTTTTGTAAACATCTATGAATGTCTCATTAGAAAATCATTGAAGGACTCTCCTTCGTTCTGTTTGTAATATTTGTCAATTGAAAAAAAATTCAATAGTCTAAACATGACTGCAGAAGATAAACACCAAACTACTTAAGTAAGAAAACAAAGAGAAATTCATAGAGATTTAAGACTTTACCACCATATATAATCACCTAAATTTGAAGTGAACATCCACAATTCAACAGTATCATTTTCCTTATAATTATTTTTTTTCCAATATTCATTCTCCGTATCTTGAAAGGAATGATTATTGCAGTGAACATTCCTGCTGTCAAAAAGTAGAAGAATTGTTTTCAAACAACATTTTACAAATTAAGATCATTAAAAATGGCTTACACAACTTGCAACATATTTGTAATAGAATCACTATTTTTGCAGCAAATTATTCTGAAATTAATTTCTATAGAAGTAGCGCTAGATTAAGAGAAGAAGTTTATCTAAAATTTTCAAGCAATGGGGAAAAAGTAACTCCTATTACAAATGAGATTAGTGATTATGGAACGTTTTCAAGTTCTCGAACGATAAAAAATAAAGGATTGTTCACTCATACTTGAACATGCAAGCTAGAAGTGAAAAGATTCATAACTCATTATCTTAAACTGAGAAAAGTAATGAAAAAACTAGTTTTAACACTGGTGAGGGTACCTTAAGATGAACATTATATAGAGGTAATAACCTGTATTAGTGATACAATCCGAACCCGGGCCTGGCCGTGTTGGGTACTTTAAGTCTAACCAGGATTGGAGACCACCCCCAATAGCCAAATCATTGATCACCCTTTGCCCCATGTCGGATGAATTTTGAACATATAACAAGATAAGATAACATTAATTTAAAGACATTAAAATGAGTCTATAACCAAAACCAAACATCCACAACCAAATGACTATCTGAGACCAATCCCAATGTCAATACTAATACCAATGCTAACACTAATAGAGATACTGCCCATGCCTATAGTAGTCCAACAAAGCCTCAAGTTAGATCCAAAAAGAATTCAGTCGGGACATGCCGCCGACCATAGTCAAAACCAAAATCGAAAAAATAATAATGACAAAAAGAAATCCATAGCATGAAATGAGGCCTTTCGGAGTATGAAAGCTCACCACTTCAGTCTGGTTCAAAATGTTATCCCCAGATCACCAAGTCACTGAACAGTAGGGGTGGAGGTATAGCCAATTCTAGCATCGCGTGGGGATATAACGCCCAAGACGGTTAGTGGAGTGAACGCTAGCATGTAACTTAGGGATAAAGATAAAATAATTCCATTACTTTAAAACCAAATTAAACAAATGTAAATATATACATATACACCGTGCCGGGAGAGGAAATAAGGTTTAGCATGCATTTGAAAACCATAACCTAGGTTGTGTAGCTTTACTGTCAAAAATCCACCCACGAGCTATATGAGTCCAGTGTTACCCCCTGAACGGACCCCACTGCATATAGCTGCACAAATCAAAGATATTCTAGATGGTCGGGAACTCCCTTATACCCTTCGCCCTTCATGATATATATATATATATATATATATATGCAAGTATGGACTTAGGGGAATTTTCGTGTACCCCACAAGCATATGGTCACCAAGACCAACCCTCATGTCGGTAAACATGAGTTTTCAGAGTCCATCCTTCGAACTCACACCTTCACGGCTAGCTATCAAAACTTCCATTATTGCCCAATTAAAATATTTAACACATAACCAAAATCACCCATTTCAGGAGTCAATTATTTAGGCATTATTAAATGATATCGTCATACTGACTATAACTTGCAACCAATGTCATTAGCCAACACTTAGGGGATTCTTATGTACCCCATAGACTCTTATTAAAATCACTTGGGGGATTTGTACCGCAAGGTTTTCGTTATATAATCACTTGGGGGATTCCCATGTACCCCATAACGTTTTCAAAATCATCCATAACCATTTAACCATTTATACCATGCATTAGTTTTGAGAAATAAGTCAAATCAAGCACTTTGGGGATTTCATTGTACACCAAATTCTAATTTCCACCTTTCTCATAACTACTAACCAGTTTTACAATACAAGATTGGGGGTCATAACCACTTCAAAAGTCACAAGTTTAGAGAAAGTTACCGTTACCAAGTTCAACCACCATACCCATGCACTTACATGTTCAAAATCATATTTTAAACAAGGAAAACCATAATTAAACCATGGGAAAATATTATTCAATAGTAAGCATTTAAAACCCCCAACCTTTATTTCAAAACCATAACAATACCATGAAAGTCATACATTAAAACATGTGCTTTTAACAAAATAACAATGAGGGAGGAGAAGCATGCCTGAAATACCAAGAAATTTGGAAGAGATTGCACTCTTAGAACCCTGGATGACCACTTTATTTGAAACCCTAGCCTTAGCTTGAATAAAGAGTTTGAGAGAGAATTTTGGGAGTGTTTTATTAGAAATGATGTGATAATAAAGTCCCACGAAAGTTTTTAAGTCGTGGGGTCTAAGGGGTTATAGTGAAAAATGTCCAAAGTACCCTTGATTTAAAAGCTAAAAAAGTCGTTCTTGGTTACGAGTCGACCCATTGACTCATCACCATATCATATGACTCATAGCCTTGAGCCATATCCTAGATAGTGAGTTGGACACCCATACACTGTCCATCTTACGACTTCATGATCCCACTCGTAACCTGACCCTACGACTTGTAGGATCTAGTGGTAACCAACACAATACCCAAATGGGCCAGACACTGGACAACCTACGACTTTATTTCACAACTCATAATCTATCCTCACGGCTCTTAGTAAGCCACTCGTACTCAGAGCAGAGTCAAGCCACTAAGTTACTAATTTGGTTAATGTTCGTCCTAACGAATCGTCACCACCCTTAATGACTCGTATCACTAAGTCGAAACCAATACAAAAAACCAATAACCTTTCACTAGACACCTTATGACTAAGGTTACCTGACCCATTAAGAAACCATATAACTCGTATGGTTAAGTCGTAATCACAAAAGTAAGCTCAAAGCTCAGGAAATTTTCAAGGGCCAAAATCCAGGGTGTTTCAATTAGAGTGGAGTACCTCTGCATCACCAAAACCCACCAAAATATGGGTAACCCTTGTCATTTCGAATATCATGTATGGATTGAAATAATATGATGCAATAATTATGATCGAACCAAATCACCAGCATCACACAATGTCAAAGCAATATTTACAAAATTCAAGATTCAATTTAACAACATAGAATGCAATAGAGAATTCTAAGAAGTAGAAATATAGTAAGTCTATTAGTTACCAACAAACAACATATACACTAACTAATAAATCCTTAAATGTAACAACTCTATTACACCATAAATTGATCTATACCATAAGATCTATTATCTTCATTCAACTTAACACAAGATATCATCTAAAATGACTACTTATAAATTAAAAAAATTGGTCCATCCAATAAGTCATTCTTGCATATAACATCAATATTTTTCTAAAGTAGCTATTTCACTAACTCAACAACTGATAAAATATGTACAATAACAACATACCCAATAAAATCATACAAGTGAGGTCTGGAGAGAATAAACTATATGTAGACCTTACCACCACCTCGAGGAGGTAAAGAGGTTATATTCAAAAATTCTAGGAAAATACGTTTTGACACTCTTTTAAATATTGATGAAAATATCACGTTTGGCCAATCATTTATTATTGGTTTTAGATTTCAAAAATATCAACTATCAATCTAGCAAATTAAGCTCAAATTATTATGAATTCCAGCGTCCAAAAAATTTAAAGACTGCAAGATTCTTTTGAACATTAGGTGAACATGTGGCTTCAACTAAGAAGTCTATTGAAGATTACTCGGGGTAACCAAAACTAAGTTTTATGTTGATCCACCATGACATATTTGTTAATATCAAGTTCTTTAAACAATAAAAAAATAAAAAATTTTATTCGTAAACATGACAGGGGTAAAGCAGAAATTATCAAGTCAATTTCTAATAAAAATTATTGAAAAGAAAAGAAAAGGACCGTAAAATACAAATGTGACCACACTACTAAATAATAGCAACACTAAGTCAAAAGAACTTTAAAATAATATGATAATCAAGAAAATGCATTAAAAATTTTTGAAAACAGAATTCTATAATTTTAACAATCAAATACTTTGTTGGTTAAAAAATGAAAATTTGAAGAGAAGAGAAGTTGTTGATAGTTAATGCGGTTGAAACCTATAATCGTTAGAATTGAACAATAATCCATGACAGTCATGAAAATTTTCTCTGAAAGGCTTCTCCGTCTAGCCTTCCAACCACAACTTGATTATATCAAGTTGCTCTTAAAATTTGTTCTTGTTTCTTCTTCACAAAGAAAAAAATGCACTTAATCCTTACAAATATGTCAACCTAATTAAGAAGAATCAAGGAAATTTTAGAAAGAGAACTCAAGTAACGTAATGTTAAACAAATTAGGAGACTTTATATAATGCAAGCAATAATATTGTATTATATATTTCTATAAACAAAAAGAAAATGTCAGCCACTAATAAAGAAATATTATGAAAAGAAACCCAGCACCTTTTAACAACTATTGTAAGCATAATAAGGATTACCATCATATTTGACCTAAAACTAAAAATCAAAGACTATTTTACAGAATCTATATATAATTTACAGTGCATGATTGAAATAGAATGAGAAGAGAATAAAGTAATAAGGGAAATTGTTAAGGATAAAACAAAGCAGTTAGATAAAACCCTAGTGGAAAATTGAGAAGTTAGATGTCAAACTTTTGAAAATTGATAAGGATGAATTTGAGGCGTAAAATACCCTTTAGATGTAAAAACAAATTTTTATAAAGAAAAATTGAAAGTAAACTTGGCATATGCAGCTGTCCCATTGCAGTTTTTAAAATTTTGTAATTTTAATGATTTCTCTTATTTTTAGAATAAATCCAATTTAAAGAGTTGAAAGAAGAAATAATCTCAAACATCATAATCATCAATGATAAGGACTCTTTTAAGGTATTTGCATAGTTTTAGTATATTTTTTATAAATGAAATTAGCAGTTTAGAAAAAAAAAATTCCTATTGTTCGGGTCATTTAATTTTTTTGCAAAATTTAACAATTAACAGTACAAACTTAAAGTAAATATAAATTTATATTTTTTTAAAAAATTATAAAAAATAAAAGTAAATACTAACTAGTTCTTATCTAATTAACTAACCTTTCATAAAAAAAAACTATATGTGTCAATTTTAAAGACTGTCACTCTGCATAATGTAGAGTCTTTGTCCTATCCTTTTAATAATACTCCATACATTTCATATTAGTTAGTTGGCCCTCTTGATAAAAAAAATTTATTTCATTTTAGTTGTCCAAATTATAAATCAAGAGAAGTTTATTATGTATTTTCAATATTACCCATATCAATAAATGACTATGTAAAGTGTATATAATCAAATTTATATTTTTAATACATAATTACTAGGATTATTTTAGAAAAATAAATATCTATTAAATTTTTTTTAAAGAAGAGCCATGTTAATAAAGGCCAACAAAAATAAAAAGGAGGGATTATATAGTGAAATTCAAGATGGGGGATAAATTGAAAATTTCTGGGAGTCGGCTATTGAGTCTTCATAATCGACTTGCCTGCCAATCAATATACTTCACAAAACAAATTAGATTTAAGTAAATAGACAAGTAAATAATCAATTTTAAAGTAAAGACACGAAGATTTATCATGGTTTGGAACACCAATGTGGTGCCTACTCCCAGTCTCCTTGGGTCTTAAAGTTTTCTTGGATCCTTCAAAGTCGGGCTCGAGTACAATGATGATAAACAAGTTCTTAAGACTTATTTTGTTCTTCAGATCTTGTGACACAACTTCAGTTTATATTATAAAGTTGATTCGATCCTAATCTTTATGTAACTATTGTAAGCTAAGAAGTACAAAGCTTTGTGAGACTAAGATTGAGACACTTCGAGATTTTTTCTTGAAGTTCCATGGTGTCTCTTGTCCTTTGTTTTGGAATTTATAGTCTTCTACCACGTCTTCTTATATTCTTCATAAGGAAACCCAATGGATTTTTTCTCAATCAAGTTGATATGGTTCTTGTTGCCTTGTCCAATGAGATCCTTAATTGATGTTGCTTTCTATTTACCACTGTCTTCTTTGGGGAGATATTCCTAACCTTTGTAAGAAATATCCATCCATTATTAGAGATCTTCAATATCCTTTAGGTGCGATCTTCTCCCATCATTAAAGATCTTTAATATCCTAAAAATGTTCACTTATTAGTTTGTCATTATTTACACATAAAACAAAAATATAAGAGGCTAACAATCTGTCTCTTTTTTATAATGAAAAAAAACATCAAGCATCAGTTGACTTCCCCCTAACTTGTAGGCGATTCCAATGTTCCCCTGTTCCTTGAGCATCGGTCGACTCTTATCCACTGATAGTCGACTTGCTCTCCCTGACTTGTAAGCACTTCTGATATTCCTATCACTTCTGATATTCCTATCTTTCTCTCCCTTTTGGTATAATCAAAAAGAATAAAAAGAACATAGCAACAAAAAATAAGAAGATATATACCAATAATTCATTAAACTACTATCAAACAAAAAAAGTGTGGCAAATAGTGTATTAAAACATCTTACAACCCATTAAAAAACAAGGGACAATACCCCCTTTTGAATAAAAAATCAACATTCACCACTTATCCAAAAAGTAGGTTAGAGTATTGTGCATGTTATGGCAGAATTTATCATAGGATTTCTCAATGTTTTTTAAGAAGGAGGAGTGTAATACCCTACATTTTGGACTAGAATGAAAATCCGTCATTCCTATGCGTAGTCGTTTCAAAGGCCTTGAATTCTATGTAAATATAGTGTGTTAATCAATTATGTAGTGTGGAAATCTATTTGAGCCTGAATTTAGATCGTAGAGGTTCCCTAACTCAAGTACAAGTTGAAATCTTTCCTATCGTTCAAGTTTTAGTGAGCGTCAAAACTTGGGTCAACTTCAATCGATCATAAATCCTTGTATATATTGAATTATAGGGCCTACTATATATCAAATGAAATCTCTGTGAATTAGCTTTCTACGATACCAATTTTGTCCAATTCCAACACCAGATGAAGAAGTCATGGATATTTTACTCAAAACTGACCGAAACACCCAGGTGCAACGTCCAAGTTGACGGACCGTCAAACAAGTCACGAACCACCACTTTGACCATTACAGCCAAGGAAGTAGGGCCACATTCTGGATAAGGATTGGCGGACGAGTTGACGGACCATCAGATTTTTTACAGACCATCATCCAGGCCGTCAACACTTATCTAGTGAACCCTATTTCTGGTCCACGTATGACGGTCAAAATAATGGACCGTCAAGTTCCTGACAGACCATCAGTCGGGTCGTCACACACCATATTTAGTTTACTTCTAGTTCATTTTAACAGGGGTATTTTGGTCACTTACCACTCGCCTATATATACCCAGATTTGTCCGAATTTAGACATTTTGCTCATTATTATTTCACAAACAAAAACTAGAGTTTCTCTCTTAATTTAATCTCCAAGAACAAGAACCAATCTTCAAAAATCAAAGTATTTCAAATCCTTCAAGTTCAAAAACATTAAGAACCTTGAGTCAGGTATGCGTAGTGTTCATCAATGGATTTCTTTCATTCGTGGAGTTCAAGAATCAATATTTAAATACTAAATCATAAATGTTTTGTGGTAATATGATTGTATTCATGTTGGTGGTTGTGGTTATGGTATAGAGTAGTGATTTAATGAATTTTCATAAAGGTTTTGATCATGTAGTTGGAACCCATGAATTTGGATGGTTTAATGTGATGTAAATTTATGAACACACCTATGTTTTAAAGAGTGCATGTAAGGTGTTTGATAAAATACTTAGAATGCTAGGAATTTCATGTTTACACGGTCCCATATTATCTATATGACAAGTCCATGTTAACTATACAATTCAATATGAGTTCCATGCCATGTTTTGTTGCTATTGTTGTGGTATGAAGAATTTATGATAATTGAGTGATATAATATGTACATGATATATATATTCCATGCACTCACTACTATGCACAAGATGTTGAAAACTACATATGGTATATTATCCCCTACTTATGATATTATGAATTATGGACTCCAATCTTGTGACCAAGTCAAGTCATGTATGTCAGTTTTCTTCTATCGAGTCCTGGGGTATTCATACCCAAAAAATATAGTTGTGTACCTAGAGCCATGTCATGTTTTCACAATAATCTCATTCAACCCATGATCTATAGAACTCATTCAGTCATGTGACTCAGGAAATCTCAGAAATCTCATGATCTCAGTAAATTCTCAGATAGTAATACTATTTCGTTAGTCAACGGAAGTCAGTTACTCAATCTATGCACAATCAGTAAATTATGATTAGTCTCTTTAGATGGAAGTAGGAGTTATCACCGAGTGAACCTAAGGATGGGAACTCACCTGTTATATGAGGGTGTAATTCTTAGCAGTCATCCTTGCGTTTCTAAACTATGTATCCAGCATAGGTTGAGACATCATAGCCTGCTATATGAGAAAGGATGAGGTGGATTAACCTGTTATATGAGGATTCCCATCGTTCTCACTAGAGTTACCTGTTATATGAGGGTTGCTCACACGTTGTCCTTACCAATGGCGCGGTATTGACACCCTTCCAGTTAGGGCATAGATTGGACCCCAGCTTAGCTATAATGGAACATATGGGGCATGTCGGTTAAACAACTACCTCCCACAGTTTTTAGACTCAGTATCAGTAAAAGAACTTAGATAGTTATTCAGATATCAGTATACCAGGACTGTTAGATATAGTCAAATTCAGTTATAGTACGAAACTCAGATAGTTCCACCAGATTAAAGACTGTCAGACACAGTTACTTATGTATCAGAACTACAGTTTCAGTCATGTTAGTTATTATTAAACTATGTATTAGAGTATAGATATAGATATCACGTACTCACGATCTCAGTTAATATGTATGTATGTTTGTACTCTTATGTTCATATCAGTTAGTCAGTTAGCATTGTTCATGCATGTAAACCCTTTGCATTATCCTAGCTCACTCATATACTCAGTACTCTAGTTGTACTAACACATTTGCGCTATGATGCTTTCTTTTCATGTTATACCATAGGTTCAGAGACACGAGTTCCAGACCAACAGTAGCAGTCGCAATCCAGTAGACAGAGTTGAAATGAGTCCTTCTCATTTGAGGACGATATGATTATTGCTTCATTTACTATTTTAGTTCAATTGCTAGATGGAGTTAGTTGGGGACATGTCCCATCAACTCTTTATTCAGACAGTTTAGAGGCTTTCCAGACTATAGCATGTCAGACAGTTATTTCAGATTTGTTTTGGTATTGTTATACCATTTTCAGACATTGTCTTATCAAATGTTTATTCAGATTTGAACCTTATCGCCATTGAGCATATGTTTCCTCATTTTCATGTTATATTATGCAGTTTACAAGTGTAGATATCAGTCATGGGTTGGCTTGTGGTCCTTTAGGGTCATGAGCACCGTGTAGCATTCCGATTTAGAAAATTTGGGTGTTAAAAACTTGGTATCAGTACCTAAGGCTCCATAGAGTCCTAGGAAGTCTGAAAGCTGCATCCAGTAGAGTCTTGTACATGCATGTATTGTACACCACACTTACGTGCAGAAGGCTATAAGATGTTTTAGGAACAGTTTTCCTTCTTTCATATCTCAGATTGTGCTATAGCAAGGTTCTCTAAGAAACTCATGTAGATTCTCATCATGCTTCACTCATGTTAATTGCACCATACTTTCAAGGTAACAGAAATAGTGAAGCTCAAGTCCTAAAGACAACGCTTTCTCAGACAGTATCCCATCAGTTAAGTTATGTTCCAAAGTTGTATGGATCTCATTCATGATCATGAGAACTCGTTCTCAAACCTAAATTTAGATATGCCATCAGATCCCTTCTTAAAATCCTATAATAGCATATGACCCAGAGTTAGAAGCATGATCCCAGGAGTTTAGCAGTAGACAAGTTGGGATTCGATATCCAGATTGAATAGATTATATATTCATAGGGATAGTTGTGCTATAATTAATCAGTAGGCTTGAACAGTGTGAGTTAGAAATTTAAGTTTATTGACTTGAAATTAAGCATGAAGGTATGAATGTGATATTAGTAGTATGTGAGGAAATAGAGGTAGATGATGTGTTTAGTAAGGCGAGCATGTGTTGATCAAAGTGTAAGTATGTGATGATAATTCCAGTGCAGTTCAAAGATTAGTTTAGTGTTCACAGACTTATGATGATGGCTTAAAGCTAAGGAAGAGATGATAGATCAAGTAACCAAGTCAGGCTCTCAGATTCCAGTAGTAGTGCCAGTATGTACAGAAAAGTAGTTAGAAAAGGGGATTCCCAACCCATCCTTATCTCAGCGTAAAGCTTCGTACTTCAGTCAGCATAGCGCCTATGCATGCTCCATGTCTTAGATTCCATAGATATAGCTTATGTTCACACATATTCCATAGAATTATGTGTGCTTTCAGTTCCCAGTATAAGAAGTTCGGCTCTAAATCACTCAGTGTTATAAATGATATTCCATGAACTCAGAAATTCCAGACTCAGGTCATGCAGCTCATGACTCATCTACACGTATCATACTCCCCAGTATCCTCAGTTTCCATGACTCATGCTACGCCCCCACTGATCAGATAAATTCAGACTATGTTATGTATATACTCAGTTCAGACCTTTTTAGTAAATCCATGTTGTTGATATTCTTTTCCTCAGGTTTCAGCTAAGTGTCAAGTTCAGTCAGTATCCATTCATGTTTTAGGTTCTCCGGATATAACCCTTCATGAGCTCTCTTTATGAGAATAGTATAGTGTTGAGAAATTACTTAGATGGGAGAGAGTTAATGTTTCATGTTAAGTGCAGATTATTTTATGTATGTGTTTATACGAGGGTGTAGATACAAAGATAGTCTTGAGTATCCTATTAGTATACAAGCAAAGGGCTAGCAAGAGGTAGTACTCAGAAATTGAAAAAAAAAATTCAGAGTGTGAATGTATATTAAAATCCTTACCTTATGTTAGCCTCCATTATGCGACTAGCATAACTCAGTTTCTATCTCAGTTACAGTTTCAGTACTCAACACTCAGTAATTATTACTCAGTCTTAGAATTAAGCACTTCAGTATCAGTCAAAACCTCAGTTTCAGTATTCAGTTATCGGGACCCAGTATTTAGTTCCAGTATGGATCCAAGTTATAGTCTTAAGTCATATGTCAGCTTTAAATCTGTATTCAGCTCAAAAATTTAGTTCAGTTTTAGACTTGCTTGACCATAGCATATAGTTATCAGCCATTCTAATACCTCAGTCTATGGAATATTTCCAAATCATGTAATACGGTTGGTCCTGCATTTTCAAACAATATAGCTTTCATGAAATCTATGATCAGTTACCTCATGTTACTCAGTCAGTCCCTTCTCATATGCATAATACTTTATGGCCTTAGCCCAGCTACTCAGATTAAGTACAATTCAATCTTGCATACCCAGCATTCAGTTACCAGTTACTCAGTTAATCAGATAAGTCAGTATGTCTATGCATTCGTGCATCACGCTTCAATTTCAGATCTCAGATAATCAGTCACGATTTTGTATCTAGGTCCCTTGTGCATCACCTCAACTTTCACAATATCTCAGCAAGGTCAGTCCAGCATCCTTCAAGGGACATAGTGTCCCAAGGGGGAGATAAACTATAGACCCCAAACTTTCTTGATTTAAATATATCATTTTCTTTGATGAATCTATCTTGGAGGAAGTATTACTTATGAGCCGACCCTCTAGCTTCAAAACTCAGCAGTAGGCCATGTACTCAATGGCTCAGTATAGCCATGATACGATACTCTGTCCATGTCATGCATTACAGACTCAGTTATGTTCTTATATTTCCACTAATGCATATTGAGTAATCAATATCAAACTCATCGGTATTTTTAGTTCATGGTAGCAGTCTTCTTTGAGTTTACTCATTCTCATATTCAAATTTCAGTACAAACTTGGTATTCAGCTCCATACTCAGTTCCCAGTTCAAACTTGGTATCTTTACCATTGCATATTCATTTGCAAAATCATGAACCAGTTCAGTCATATATTCGCGCATCAGATATACGTGATCAGATTATCAGTACTCTCCCTTATGTATAATGAATCAGTTATGCATGCATCAGATATGCATATTTAGTATGATATGTTTAGCTTATCAATCATGTCAGCCATGAAATCATGATCAGTCATTCATGCTCTATATTCACATCACTTGTCTTTTGTCTCATCTCAGGTAGTCTCATTCAAGGACGAATGTTTCCAGGGGGAGATATTGTAATACCCCATATTTTGGACTAGAATGAAAATCCATCATTCCTATGCGTAGACGTTTTAAAAGCCTCGAATTATATGTAAATTTAGTATGTTAATCAATTATGTCGTGTGGGAATCTATTTGATCATGAATTTAGATCATAGAGATTCCCTAATGATAATGCCCAAACTACAGCTCTCATTAGAAAGTGTAAGCGGTCGCTGTCAAATATAGAACCCAACTGGGTTGGGTGTCGAATCCAACAGGGAATACTTGGTCACTAAGTGTTGCAATTATTAGTAGACTGTTGGTCGCAAATTCCATGGAAAAGGGGGGATTTGATTATGCGTGAACTAATGATTACAAAGTAACGAATGAATGATTTGTTTAGTAAGATTTAATCACAGAGAATAATAAGTTAGGGTTATGTCCACCTTATGAGTTCTACGTATCTATTAACTATGAGGAATGCGGAATTTAGACATGCATGCACTTATAGAGATTCGTATTCTAATGGTAAATCCTAGTGTTTCTCAACCATCAAGGATTATTTCACTTTAACTCTCTCGAGCTTAAAGTGTATAACTAATGGTACAAACTCTCCAAGAGGTTAATCCGATTAAGGCATTAACGTGTAAACAGGGGTTGGTAGCCCTATTTCCTTGTCACATTCTCTTTTCCAAACATGTAAATTTTCTCTGGAACAAGTTAATGCTATACTGGCATATTCCTATGTTTCCAACCATAAGAATTCAATTAAAACAAAGAGAGTAATGATATAGGTAGCATACACCTCAAGAATTCACAAACTCATAGCAATAGATAGTATCTCACAAGGTTTCCATAACCCTAACAGAGAAGTTTAGCTACTCATGAGTGCAACGAAGATCACAATAGATATAATCATCATACCACAACCTAGAATAAACCTGGCGATGGAGATAATGTTTGGTGTCAAAAGGGAGAAGAACGTCGTTCTCTCCGTTGCTCAAGAAAGCCGTGTTTTTCTCTGTCTAAACTTACAGAATTTGTAAACTGAATAATACTAAAGTGTCGAATGAATAATGACAATGAATCAATGCTGAAAAATTCTGCAAATAAGGTTTTTATAACATCCTTGTCCTAGTCCTACTAAGTTACTGCTGCACCCTTAAGTATTTAAAAATACTGCTTTTGCCCGGAACAAATATTCCATGTGTCGCATTCAGTCCATAATCTCCCAAAAGTTGCCTTCCCTCATGTGTGAAGTTTTCCTTTGCTTCCCAAAGGTCCACAAAGTGCTGAAATTTCATCATTAATACCTGAAAACATGCTAATCACATAGGTTAGCTCACTTACAGGAAAATGGACTAAAAGTGCAAGAATTATATATTTTATCCTCAAAAATTAGCTAAAACATGGGTAAATTATGGTGCTTAGGCGTGTAAATACGCCCAACATCACCTAACTCAAGTACAAGTTGAAAGCTTTCCAATCGTTCAAGTTTTAGTGAGCGTCAAAACTTGGGTCAACTTCAATCGATCATAAATCCTTGTATATATTGAATTATAGGGCCTACTATGTATCAAATGAAAGCTCTTTGAATTATATTTCTAACGATACCAATTTTGTTCAATTTCGATACCAGACAAGGAAGTTATGGATGTTTTACTTAGAACTGACCAAAATGCTCAGGTGTGACATCTAAGTTGACGGTCTGCCAAACAAGTGACGGACTGCCACTTTGATCGTCATAGCTAATGAAGTAGGGCCAAGTTCTAGATAAAGATTGATAGACGAGTTGACAGACCGTCAGATTTTTTACGGACCGTTATCCAGGCCGTCAACTCTTATCCAAGGAACCTCATTTCTGGTCCACGTATGATGGTTGAAATGATGGACCATCAAGTTCCTGACGAATCGTCAGTTGGTTCGTCACATGCCACGTTCAGTTTACTTCCAGGACATTTTAACAGGGGTATTTTGGTCACTTACCACTCGCCAATATATACCCAGATGAGTCTGAATTCAACAATTTTGATCATTATTAGTTCACAAACAAAAACTAGGTTTTATCTCTAAATTTAATCTCCAAGAACAAGACCCAATCTTCTTCAAAAATCAAAGGATTTCAAATCCTTCAAGTTCAAAAACATTAAGAACCTTGAGTCAGGTTTGCGTAGTGTTCATCCATGGATTTCTTTCATCCATGGAGTTCAAGAATTAATTTTTAAATACTAAATCATGAATGTTTTGTGGTGATATGATTGTATTCATGTTGGTGGTTGTGGTTATGCTATAGAGTAGTGATTTGACAAATTTTCATGAAGGTTTTGATCATATAGTTGGAACCCATCAATTTGGGTAGTTTAATGTGATTTAAATTAATAAACGTACCTATGCTTTAAAGAGTGCATGCAAGGTGTTTGATAAAATACTTAGAATGCTAGGAATTTTATGTTTACATGGTCTCATATTATCTATATGAAAAGTCCATGTTAACTATACAATTCAATATGAGTTTCATGCCATTATTTTGTTGCTATTGTTGTGGTATGAAGCATTTATGATAATTAAGTGATATAATATGTACAAGATATATATATTCCATGCACTCGCTACTATGCATAAGATATTGAAAACTACATGTGGTATATTATCCCCTACTTATGATATTATGAATTGTGGACTCTAATCTTGTGACCAAGTCATGTTATGTGTGTCAGCTTTCTTCTATCGAGTCCTGGGGGATATTCGTACCCAAAAAATATAGTTGTGTGCCTAGAGCCATGTCATGTTGTCATGATAATCTTAGTCAAGCCATGATCTATAGAACTCAGTCAGTCATGTGACTCAAGAAACCTCAGAAATCTCATGATCTCAGTAAATTCTCAAATAGTAGTACTATTCCATCAGTTAACAAAAGTCGGTTACTCAGTCCATGCATAATCATTAAATTATGATCAGTCTCTTCAGATGGGAGTAAGAGTTAGCACCGAGTAAACTCAAGGATGGGAACTCACCTGTTATATGAGAGTGTGATTCTTAGCAGTCATCCTCGCGTTCCTGAACTATATAGACAACATAGGTTGTGACATCATAGACTGCTATATGAGGGTCGATGAGGTGGATTAACCTGTTATATTTGGGTTCCCACCATTCTCACTAGAGGTACCTGTTATATGAGGGTTTCTCACACGTTGTCCTTACCAGTGGCGCGGTATTAACACCCTTCCAGTCAGGGCAGAGATTGGACCCCAGCTTAGCCATAATGGCATATATGGGGCATATCGGTTAAACAACTGCCTCCCATAATTTTTAGACTCAGTCTTAGTAAGAACTCAGATAGTTCTTCAGATATTAGTATACCAGGACTGTCAGATACAATCAAATTCAATTATAGTACGAAACTCAGATAGTTCCACCGGATTCAATTCTGTCAGACACAGTCGCTCATGTATCAGAACTATAGTTTTAGTCATGTTAGTTATCATTAAACCATGTATTAGCGTAAAGATCTAGATATCACGTACTCACGATCTCAGTTACTATGTATGTATATTTGTACTCTTACGTTCATATCAGTCAGTCAGTTAGCATTGTTTATGAATGTAGACCCTTTGCATTTAGCCTAGCTCACTCATATACTCAGTACTCTAGTTGTACTGACGTATTTTCACTATGGTGCTTTCTTTTCATATTAGACCATAGGTTCAGAGATACGAGTTCCAGACCAACAGTAGTAGTCGCGATCCAGTATACAAAGTTGCAGTGAGTCCTTCTCATTTGAGGATGATATGATTATTGCTTCATTTACTATTTTATTTCAGTTGCTAGATGAAGTTAGTTGGGTACATGTCCCATCAACTCCTTATTCAAACAGTTTAGAGGCTTTCCAGACTGTAGCATGTCAGATAGTTATTTCAGATTTGTTTTGGTATTGTTATACCATTTTCATACATTGTCTTATCAGATGTTTATTCAGATTTGAACCTTATGGCCATTGAGTACATGTTTCCGTATTTTCATTTTATATTATGCAGTGTACAGGTATAGATATCAGTCATGGGTTGGCTTGTGGTCCTTCGGGGTCATGAGCACCATGTAGCATTCTGATTCAAAAAATCAAGTATTACAAGGAGTAGGAGTTCTGAATGAAAATAGAAATATCAACATTGGTGGAGTTGACTTAGGCCTTGAGGAAGTCCATGCGAGTGAACACTCAGTAACAACTTGATGCCGTCTTGTTTGAACCCATCGAAAGCCATCCAGACCATGCTAATGTTAGTGTTGATGCTCTTCCCAAGGTCTAAAAGTTTAAAAGTCGACTCTTGAAGTAGCATGACACCTTTCTTAAAAACTTTGAAGCAATCTTTAATTTCCTCCAGTTCCTCAAAATCTTCTGGCCAAGTTCCATTCATGAAAGAAATCACACCAAAAAACTTTGTGTCAAAAACCTTTTCAAACAGAAAATCATTTAGGATAATTCTTATGTGAAGCACAAGAGTGTTAAATTCACTATTATCAAGAGAGAGACAGAGATTTGCATAAAAAATGCAAACTGGATCCTCATAAACCTCAAGCCCATAGAGTTGAAAGACCAGGGACAAATCTTGAAACTTAAAAAGTTATTGATTTACAAAAAAGTCTTTTAGTTGACAGAGGTTGATTATACGATCGGGTACAATGGAACAATTTTTTAAGGTAGAAAAATTATCTTTCTAAGAGCATGTCCAGAACTTGTGCATGTACTTAAGAGGGAAGAAGTTTATATAGGTAGTATGAGGTTTCTTGGCAGTCTTTTGATGAGATTTGACTGTTGAGAATCTGACAAGGATTCATCAGAGGACTCAAAGAGGAGAATGAGACTATCAGAGAGGGCTTTGGGAGGAGATTTTGAAACATGGGCCATGGAGCGAGTTCTGGTCATGGGAGAAGAGTGGAATTGGATTTTAAAGGGGCAGAGAAGAAGAAGAGAGGAAGGGTAAGAAGATCGAAGGAGAAAAGGAGATGTAGGCGACTATTAGGAAAGAGAATTGAGGGGAAGACGAAGAGGGGTGATGTAAAAGGTGATCGATGGAAGTGAAAAGATGGCAAAAAGTAATATTAGGAAGGTAAATTGGTACAGAAGCGGAAAGGGTGGCGTAAAACACGGTAAAAATAATGATAACTCTTCTTTTCGAAAACCAATTTTTTGGTTAAAAAATTTGAAAAGAAATTAGGAACAAGTAAAAAGATTTTTGTCCAAAAATAAAACTCAAGGGTCATTAATACTGAGAATCCCAAGATTTTTTCTAAGGTAACAAAAAATTTCTTCTAACAAGGGTTTCATAAAAATATTTGCCAATTGATTTTCTAAGCCAACAAACATTAAAAAAAATCTCCATTTTCTTCATGATCTCAAATAAAATAATGCTTAATATCAGTGTATTTAGCCCTAGAACTAGAATGATGCACAGTATATTTAGATAAACTTATTGCACTTGTGTTATCACACATTATGGGAACAAATTTAAAAGATAAATTAAAATCAAGTAGTTGATGCATAATCCATAAAATTTTAGAACGACAACTTCCAACAGCTATGTATTCGATTTCAGTTGTTGAAAGAGTAACTGAAGTTTGCTTCTTGCTCTGTCATAAAATCAAGGTATCACTAAGAATTTGATACATTTCATTTATGCTTTTTATCACTTTTATCACTGCAAATTTAACGTCTGAATATCTAATTAAATTAAAATGAGAGGATTAAGGGTACCATAGTCCAATGTATTGAGTTCCTCTAAGATATCAAATGATTCTCTTGAAGGCAGTCAAATGAAAGTTTTTGCGGGTCGAATGAAACCTGGCACACTTACATACACTAAACATAATATTTGGTCAACTAGTGGTCAAATAGAGTAGTGATCTAATCATTCCCATGTATATCTTTTCATCAACATCTTCACCAAATGAGTCTGAATCAAGACTCATAGATGGACTCATCGAAGTTCCATAGGCTTTTTCATTTTCCATGTCAAATTTTTTGATGAGTTCCTTTATGTACTTAGCTTGACTGATGAAAGTACCCCTGGGAGTTTGCTTGATTTGTGATGTTGGGTGTATTTATGCATTCTAGCATCACTATTATAGCCTTTATAGCCTTATTTTGAGGATGATTCTATAAAATATTAGTTGATAATAATATAAATGTGTATCAAAGTATTTAAGAATGTGTTTATAATGGTTGCAAGGGTTTTACAACAAGTTTATACTTAAAAGAGTCAATTAGAGTTCAATAGAGAAAACTAGTCTTTCTAGCTTAAACTAGTGGCTTGTCTAATCTATATTTTTGGATTCTATTGTGTTCTATGTGTTAATTATGGTTTTAAATGTGTTATTATATGTGGAATATATTTTTAGTAGTGTATAAATTCCAAATGAGTCAAGGAAAGAGTTAAAACATTTAGTGGAAGATCATGGAAATTTGCCTAGTCTAAGCTCTTGTTTTTTATTCATTGTTGTGGATATAGTGTTGTTTTTACCTTTAATTCGTATGGTGTGTTCTTGAAGGATCATTTTTGATCTTAATAAGATGATATATGGATGATATATAGCTTGAAAATCATTGTAAATACACCACAAGAGAAGGGATGAAAAGAGGAAGGCCCAATACTTAACTAAAATTCGAAGGACAACTTCCAGTAGCACCATGCAATTAGCATACATCACATTCTCTATTACTATGGAATAGAGGGTGTGTCGCATGATCCATTCCATATAAATGTAGTGTGCAACCCATGCTCCACTTCACCCATAGGCGTTTAAAGCTAAATCAACTCCTACACGGACTTGTCTTACCCTTATGCTATATATACATGTTGTACCACATTTTTACATATATTTTGACATATTTTGGAGACCAAGGGGATACTACAACTTCATACTTATGTTTTATTAATTTTATTTAGTTGATTCATGTTTTTAGTCATTCATTATAATATTATGATTACGATTATGACTATGAGTGCCTAAATGCTCTCTTTCCGAGATTGAAGCCAAGAACATGAGTGTTATTGTTATGGATTAAGTTTGATTTCTTTGATTATAACTATTGGTTGTTTGTTTATTCTTTTTTTAACTATTTTAAGGATTAGCTATCCTTAGAATACATCTATTGTCAACTCTGTGAACTCGGGAGAGGGAATAGGGAGATAGAACATAGGAATAAGTAGAGTATGGTTTGTATTTCTTTATGAAATAAGGAATTCAAATTAGTATCTAGGACAAGGATGTACTTAGATACCTTACTTGATTCACTCATAGGATGATATTTGTAAAGAACTTAAGTAAACTATTACATCCCCACTCAATGATGTAGTTGTAAGGTTGAACTTAGGTAAAGAATTAGGGGTTGGGAAACCATAATCATGCAATTAACCCTACAAATCAAAAACCAAGATAAGAAAGTTAACGAACGAATTTCAATAGCATAATATGATTGTTCAGAGTGCTTCAACCCTGGGTTTTCTCCTATTAATTGTCGCAAGAACTTTTCTTTACGTTTTGTTTACTTTTCTTGCAATTACAAATTTCCAAACTCTTCTTGGTTATGCTCGTATCAATTGAATCTAAATTGTGAACTAAAATAGAATCGTTGCTGAATCAAGCATCTGTGGGATCAATACTTGGCTTCCTAAAGTCCACTTTATTACTTGGTAGACCACGTACATTTGCGTGTGTGCTTGGGTGTTGTCAAGTTTTTGGCGCCATTGTCGGGGACTTATATTTTGGCAATTGTTTATTTTAGTTTTACTTTTATATTTATTTGGTGTTTTTACACTTGGTCTTGCTTTTATTTTTGCAGGAAAGAGGTTGTAGGAAATTAAGATGGCAAGGGCTCAGGATTTGGTTGAACCAAGCCCAAAACCTAAAATACTTTTCCACCAACACAGGAGAGAAGCAATCCTTCTCTCTAGAATTCCTCAAATCCAAGAAAACCAAGAGAATATTTCTCCAATGGCTGAGGAATAAGCAGCCTGAAGGACAGTTAAGGAAGTGGTAGTCCCACTTCTGATGAACTTGACTTCCCTAATTTAAAGACCAGCTGCTGGGGGGAATTTTGAGTCAAAGCACAACATGGTGTAGCTTCTTATCAATAGTGGACAGTTTACAAGACTTTTAAATAAGGATTCACAAGTCCACTTGTAGAATTTCATTGAGCTTACAGACACATTCATTTCGATAGGTGTGTCGAAAGATTATGTGAGGCTGACACTATTTCCCCATTTGCTATTAGGGAAAGCAAAGAGGTGGTTGAATGCGGAGCCAATAAATTCAATCAACACATGAGATGACTTAGCCAGAAAGTTCCTCATTAGATTCTTTCCATCAGGCAAGACCGTGAGACTTCGTAATGAGATAGTGAGCTTCAAGCTGAGGCCGGATGAAAATCTTTATCATACTTGGGAATATTTCAAGGATCTTCTTCGGGACTATCCACATCACTAACAGTCCAATGAGGTACATGCTCACACTTTTGTAGAAGTACTTGATTACAACACAAAGATTTTTCTAGATTTAGCCGTAGGTGATCAAGCACTGGAGTTGACTTATAATGAGTTGTACATATTGCTGAATTGAATATCACAAGGAAATCCTGAATCGCATTCATATGCTAAGAGTGTCATCAAGAAAGTTCCAGGCTTGCTAGATATGGACCAATATACTGCTTTATTAGCTCAGGTTTGGACACTACAAAATTTGATAAATACTCAGTTCAGCAATATGAAGTTGGTGCTCCATAGCCTACCGCAGCAGTTAATGTAGTTTAGCAAACAAGTAGTTGGTGTGAGGTATGTCGAAATAGTGGTCATGCAGCAGCCATGTATGCTTCAAATATGAAATCTGTGATGTATATAGGCAATGCTCAAAGGCCAAATTATGGTAATGCTTACAACATGAAGTGGCAGACTTAGCCACTAAATCAGTCATGGAATGCCCCACAGCCATAGGCCCAAATAAATCAGTCAACTAGCAACCTGGAGGAGATAATAAAATAGCTCTTAGCTAATTAGGCACAGTTTGCTGCAGTTGGAAAATTTGCAAGAGGCCACAAGAAGTTTAGAGTTACACATGGAGAAAAACCAGCAAGCATTAAATACTAAACCACAAGGTGGAAAATCCTAATAAGGTTATGGCAATCACCTTGAGAAGTGGTAAAGAGCTTCAAGGAGAACCTCCCAAGGCAAAAAAAAAAGTAGATATTAATATGGTGACCAAACAAGTAAATAACAGAGTTGCTAAAAATTCAAGAAAGTCTGAGTACTTGAAAGAAAAAGTTGTTGCAGAAGAAGTGAAGAAGATGCCGCCACTACCCTTCCCTCAGAGGCAAATAAAAGTGAAAGAGGATGCAGTGTTTAAAAAGTTCTTTGATATGTTCAGAGAGCTTCAAATTAATTTACCTCTTTTAGATGTTTTGTAAAGTATGCCTAAGTATGCAAAATACTTAAGGGATATGGTAGCTAAAAAGGCAAAATTGCGGGATGTGGGAGCTATAACATTCACTGAAGAGTGTAGCACTGTGATGATATAGAAAATCCCCAAGAAATTGAGAGATCACGGGAAGTTTTCTATCCCTATTCAAATTGGGAGTGCATTGAGTGACTTAGGGGCAAACATAAATGTGATACCCCTATCACTATTTAAAATATTGGTCTTGGGAGAGCCTAGTCAACCACTGTGATTTTGTAGCTCACAGACGGATCTGTGTCATATCCAAAAGGAGTAATAGAAAATATCCTCATAAAGGTTGGTAAATCTATTATACGTGTTGATTTTCTTATTCTTGATTTTGTGGAATATGAACAGGTACCAATCATCTTGGGGCATCCATTCTTAGAAATTGGAGGGGTCTTGATAGATATTTAAGAAGGCACGCTCAATATGAGGGTAGATGATGAAGAGGTGGTATTTGAGGTTTAAAAATCACCCAATGTAATGTCCCAAATTAAAAATTTATGTATGATCAATGTTATTGAAAGGAACAAGTGTGAGGTGATTATCAACCAAACATAATGAAGGTCGATGTTTAGAGAGATATTGACCTTGAGAGTGCAAACTCAAGCGGTCATAAATCAATGAACAAATGGCTCTTGAAAGGAAGTAAAAGGGTAAAGGGTAAAGAAATATGGTTGAGTTGATATGGGTCGTGCTGCGACACTAAATCAGGCGCTACTTGAGAGGTAACCCAAGTTAATTAGGTATGTTTTTTTTTAGTTTTTAATTTTTTTTCACTTCACATAGTTTTTGTTTTTGATTGAGTCATGGGTTAATGAAAAGTCTAAGTACCATAAACTTAAGCTAAGGAGCATGACAAAGACTGAGTGTAGGGTCCCATGGATCTCCTTTATGTGTAAAGACGTTACTATCTAGGCCTAGAGGCCTCAAGGAGTATTTTTATCTCTTACTTTAAATTCACTTTGGGGACAAAGTAGATTTTAAGTGTGGGGTGGGGCAAATCCCAAAATTTAGCTCAATTTAAAATTTTTTATGTAAAATATTTGAGTTGGTGCTATTTTTGATTGCATGATGCAAGTGATTTTGTTTGTAAAAGCATGTTGAATGAATGAATTACTTTTTTTGAGAAACCTAGGCTCATGTTTATGACTCTTGTACTTGTTGGGTTAAATTTTGAATTTGTGTTATTATTTGATTAAGAGTCTATGATGATCCTATTGAGTTGAGTATATGCCATGTGCGTGTGAGAATTTTTATATATTCCTTATTGCATGTGATGTATAGAACTTGCTCGGTGTGTGTGTGAAGCAAAATAAAGAATGGGAGTTTAAGAGATGATATAGGCATTTCTTTGATAAGCCTTGTTTTATACCTTACATTTGTCCTACCCTTTGTGTAATATCCTAGTTAACCCTATTGTGCCTTTATTCTTTTACTTGGTAGCCTCATATATAGCCTAATCCCTTCTTTGATAGGCCATAATTTGATCTAAAAAGCTCCTAGGAACTTTAATAAAAAAAAATTAATTGCATATGGAGTTGACAAATAAGAGGGAAAAGGTGAAATTAATGCCCCAAAGTAATAGTTATTGGTGTTAATAATTGATGTGTGGTGGATGATTTAATGTAAGTTATGCTAAAATTATTGCCATAGTTATGAAAAATAGAAAAATTAATTCTTGTGGTAGTAAACTATATGTCCACCAAGTGTTTGTAAAAATGCTTAAAAGAGATGGGGCAAAAACAAAAGGTATGGGTAGACAAAAATGGTGTAATTTAGTTGTGGAGATTGGTTTTAAATGTATAATGTAGTGTATTAAAGTGCCTAGAGAGGTTAGTCACTATTCCCCAATAGTTCCTACCCATCCCTTAGCCTACATTACAACCCAGAAAAGTTCTAATTGATCCTAAGCTTTACATTCTGATATTAGTGGAGCATTACACTAAGGGAAAGCCTATGGTTCATTGTGTGTAACTTGTGAATTCTTTGTGAGAGTGAGTGTAATTTGATTCTTATACCCAACATATTATGAATTGTATTATTGTAAGAGATTATAGGTAAATCTCTTATTGTGAGAGGCATATGTTTGATGAATGTGGGTGATTTGTATGATATTCTTGATTGATAAATATGAATGATTTTGCCACTAGGTGAGTCAATTCTTGAGGCTAGGATGTTTTGGAGTAGTGTTCATGAGCTTTCAATTGTGTAAAGGACATTCTTAGTGTAGTAACTTGTATTCTATGTAGTCATTGTAGCATTATCTTGAGTGTATTTCCTTTAGTAGAAGTTTAGAGTTTCTTTAATTGATGATGATTATAGTTAAGAGTTGTTCGAGGACGAACAAGGCTTTAAGTGTGGGGTGGTGATGTTTGGTATATTTATGAATTCTAGCATCACTATTCTAGCCTTTTTAGCTTTATTTGAGGATGATTATATACTATATTAGTTTATAATGAGATAAATGTGTATCAAAGTGTTTAATCATGTGTTTATAATGGTTACAAGGGTTTTCCAACAAGCTTATACTTAAAAGAGTCAATTAGAGTTCAATAGAGAAAACTAGTCTTTCTCGCATGAGCTAGTGGCTTGTCTAGTCTATCTTGTTGGATTCTATTGTGTTTTATGTGTTCCTTGTGGTTTTAAATATTTTATTATATGTGTAACAAGTTGTTAGGAGTGTATAAAGTACAAATGAGTCAAGGAAAGAGTCAAAATATTGAGTGGAAGATCATGGAAATTTGCCCAGTCTAAGCTCTTGCTTTTTATTCATCGTTGTGGATATAGTGTTGTTTGTACCACTAATTCATGTGGTGTGTTCTTTTAGAATCCTTTTTTATCTTAATATGATGATATATGAATGATATAGAGGCTTAAAAATCATTGGAAAGACACCACAAGACAAGGAATGAAAGGAGAAAGGACCAACACTTAACTAAAATTCAGAGGACAATTTCTAGTAGCACCATGCGATTAGCATACATCGCATTTTCTATTCCTATGGAATATAGGGTGAGTCGCATGATCCATTCCATATTAATTGAGGGTGACATGCTCCAGTCCACCCCTGGACATTTAAAGCTAAATCGGCTCCTATACGGACTTGGCTTACCCTTATGCTATATATACATGTTGTATCATGTTTTTACATATCTTTGGACATATTTTGGAGATCAAGGGGCTACTACAACTTTATAATTAGGTTTTTATTAATTTATTTAGTTCATTCATGTTGTAAGTTTTTAATTACAGCATTGTGATTACGATTATGTCTATGTGTGGCTAAACGCCCTCTTTCCAAGAGTGAAGCCAAGAACATGAGTGTTATTGTTATGGATTAAGTTTGATTTCTTTGATTATCACTATTGGTTGTTTTTTTATTCTTGTTTTAACTATTTTAAGGATTAGCTATCCTTAGAATACATCTATTGTCAACCTTGTGAACTCGGGAGAGGGAATAGGGAGATAGAACATGGGAATAAGAAGAGTATGGTTTGTATTTCTTTATGAAATAAGAAATTCAAATTAGTATCTAGGACACGAATGTAATTAGATACCGTACTTTATTCACACGTAGGATGATATTTATAAAGAATTTAAGTGAACTATTACATCCCCGCTCAACGATGTAGTTGTAAGGTTCAACTTAGGTAAAGGATTAGAGGTTGGGAAACCATAATCATGCAATTAATCCTATGAATCAAAAACCAAGATAAGCAAATTAACGAACAAAGTCCAATAGCATATTATGATTGTTCAGAGTTCTTCAACCCTAGGTTTTCTCCTATTGATTGTCTCAAGAGCTTTACTTTACGCTTTGCTTACTTTTCTTGCAATTACAAATTTCCAAACTCTTCTTTGTTACGCTCGCATCAATTGAATCTAAATTGTGAACTGAAATAGAATTGTTGCTGAATCAATTTTCCGTGGGATCGATACTTGGCTTCCTGAAGGCCACTTTACTACTTGGTAGACCATATGCACTTGCATGTGCACTGTTAATTTGTAGTCCCAAGAAAAATGTGAGCTCTCCCATGAGACTCATTTCAAATTCTCCTTTCATCAGGTTTGCAAAATTCTCACACAGGGATATGTTAGGACTATCAAAAATAATATCATCAATATAAGTTTGCACAATAAGAAGGTTTGAGTCAAGCTTTTGTGTGAACAGAGTTGTATCAATTTTACCTCTTTGACAATTATTATTTAGCAAAAAGTACTCAATCTTTCATACCAAGCTTTTGTAGCTTTTCGAGACCATAAACTTCTTTGATAACTTAAAAACATGATTTGGATAAGCAAGATTTTCAAAATCAGGAGGTTTTCTTACGAAAACTTCTTCATGAATAAATCCATGTAAGAAGGAATTTTTTATGTCCATTTGATATAACTTAAAACATTTAAAAGCAATAAAATCTAATAAAACTTGAATTGATTCTGACCTTGTAATAAAAGCAAAGGTTTTATCATAATCAATACCTTTTTGTTGGGAGTAGTCTTGAGCTACAAGTTTGGCCATGTTTTTTATAACCTTACCTTCCTCATTTAGTTTGTTTCTGTAGACCAATCTAGTTCTAATTATTGAGAAGTTCTTGGGTCTTTCAACTAAAGTCCAAACTTGACTTCGTTCGAACTAGTCTAATTCTTCCTTCATAGTTTCGACCAAAGATTCATCTTTGAGGGCCTCATCAATATTTTTTTACTCAATTTGATATATAAGGGAAACAAAAGTTTTCTTTTTCAATGAAGCTCTTGTTTGTATCTCTTCATCTAGATTTCCAGTGATGAAGTCATTTGGATAGCTAGCATTGTGTTTCCATTCTCTTGAAACACTTGGTTTGACTGTTTCTACTGTAGGGGTTGACTCTAGAGAGGATTTAGTCGACTCGTCTTGTGATGGTTTGAGAGTTGTGCTAGAATTGGCTCCAGGTTGTAGATCTCTCACCTAGTCTTCATCAGTACTTACACTCATTGGAGGGTGTTTAGTTTCATCAAATACAATACGCATAGATTTCTCAACACATAATGTTCTTTTATTGTAGGCCCTATAAGCACGATAGGTGAAAGAGTATCCAAGAAAAATACCTTCGTCACTTAGTGGATCAAATTTTCCCAAGTTATTCTTACTGTTATTATGGATGAAACATTTATATCCAAAAGGATAAAAGTAGCTAATGTTTGGCTTCTTCCCTCTTTATAGATCGTGTGGTGTCTTATTTAAAATAAGTCTAATGAGGCATCTATTGATAATGTGACATGTTGTGCATACTGCCTCTACCCAAAAGTGATTTAGGAGATTATATTCTAATAGCATGTCCTAGCAGTTTCTTGGAGAGACCGATTCTTTCACTCCACCATACCATTTTGTTTTGTTGAGGAAACCAAGGTGATGAGAAGTTGAGAGTATCCGTTCTGGGCACAAAATTCCTCAAAACCCTTATTTTTAAATTCTCCTCCGTGATCACTGTGAATATAAGTGATAAAGTGTCCAGCTTCTCTCTGTACTTCTCTTCAAAAGATAATAAATTTTGTAAAAGCCTTATGTTTATGAGCAAGAAACTCACCCAAGTAAAACGTTAGTAATCATCAACTATAATGAAAATAAATCATTTTCCACCAATACGTGCGGTCTTAGTGGGGACAAACAGATCCATATGGATTATTTGAAGGGGTTTGGTAGTAAAGACAATATCTTTGACTTTGAATGATGTCCGGGTATATTTACCCAATTGGAAGGCATCACAGATGTGATCCTTTTCAAACTTGAGTTTTGACAGACCTTTCACCAGTTTCGGACAGTTTCTCAATTATATGCATGCTAGCATGCCCAATTTTTCTATGCCACAACCAAGTGTCATTGGTCTGCACAGTAAGGCAGGTTAAAGTAGAAAAGTCAGGAGTATTTACGACATAAATATTATTGACGTGTTCACCGATGACAGAGATTTTTCTCTTATCTTGTATGATGAAACAATTTTCATCTTTGAAGGAGACTCTAATCTGGCATCACTTGACTGATACTAAGCAAGTTATGTTTGAGGCCATCTACTAGGTATACTTTAATAAGTTCATATGAGGAGCTGAGCTTGACTGAGCTGACTTCAATGACGTTGCCTCTAGCGGTGTCACCAAATCTAACTGATCCCTCTTTTATTTTCTTTAGAGAAATTTTTATTTTTTTCGATCATATGTCTAGAACATCCGCTATCGATGACCCACATTCCCTTCTTATAGCTCTTGCAGATATGTTCCTGCAAAATAAGAAAATTAATTTTGTTTAGGTACTCAAGTGGTCTTAGGTCCTTGCAGGTTAGATGTGCTTGCTTTAGACTTCCAAACCCGCATACTTCTGGGATTTTCATGTAATGATAAGATTTGTGCCCTTTCTGTTCACAGATATAATAGACAGGTCCTCGAGAGGAGAAAAGGGTCTTGGCCTATTTAAATGATCTTGGTGAGGAACTTGAGTTGGTTTTAAAAGAATTCAATCTCACGAAACTATAACTTGGTGATATTTTAATGCTATTCAATTGCATTTTTACATCATCAAGGTTTTCTTGAAGTAAGTAAATTTCAATTTGACATGCTTTGATTTCAACTTGACAGTTTCTTCATTCCTTTTCAAGTTTATGTGTAAGTCGAGCTTCCCAAGTTTCCTTCTCTTGAGAGAGTTTATTATATTCGTTTATAACTCTTTGAAGCTCGTCGGTTATCATATCTAAATTAGATTCAAAATATTACAATTATGACAGTTGTGTGGTCTTACCTCGCTAGATTCACCTTTTGCCACGAAGAACATGTTGGCTACTTTGCTTCTTCTTCAGTTTCATCTTCATCATTCCAAACTCCAAAATTCTGATTCTTTCTAGATGATCTTCTTCTCAACTTTTGGACAGCTTTATTTAAAGTGGCCAGGCCTTCCACAGTGATAACAACGATCATTATTTCTAGTGGAATCATTATTTTTGACTCCTCGGGATCTTTGTTGTCTGTGTCTCATGATTTGCCTTACTCCTCAATTTATGAGAGTCATTTCTTCACTATTTTCTTCTTCCAGAAAGTCCTCCTTTTCAATTGGTGCAGCATTGAAGGCTATTGGTTTTTTCTTTTCCTCTCTGTGGTACCTGTTGATATAATTTCGTTCATAAGCAATGAGATTACCTCATAGCTTATCATATGCCATGTTTTGAAGATCTGTGTCTTCCAGAATGACAACTTTTGTTTCCCAAACTTTTGGGAGACTTCTAACTAGCTTCTAGACTTACAGGCTATGCAGATAGTTCATCCCAATAATTTTAGCTCGCATACGATTTTGCTGAATCTGGCAAACATTGTTTCAATGTTCTTATTTTCTTCCATTTTAAACAGCTCGTGTTCATTAACTAGGGCAGCAATTTTTGAATTTTTGACTTTAGTGGTTCCTTCATAAGTTACTTTCAATTTATCCGACATCTCTTTTGCAGTCTCGCAGGTTGATATCTTGTCTTATTCTACTCCATTAACTGCACAAAGAAGTAAACTTATAGCTCATGCATTAGTTTGTATTACCTCTTGTTATTCTTTGGTGATCTCAAAGCTTTCAAGGTCTTCTATATTGGTACTGCTCGATTTCTTGTCTTTGTCCTTCTGTTTCTCCTTGAGTCCTGAAATTATCTTTGGTCCCTTCTTGATGACAACCCATGCTTGAAAGTTATTTGATTGGACGAAAATTCTAAATTTGTTCTTCCAATAGGAGTAGTATTGTCCATTGAAGTGCGGTGGTCTTGTGGAGGAGTGGTCATCTTGAAAAAGAGCACCGAGAATTTGATAGTTTGCCATTTGATCTTTGCTCACGTGAAGTTAAGCAACACTGTCGGTGAGACCTACTCTGATACCAATTAAAATTCAAGAGGGAGGTGAATTAAAAATTTCTGTGAGTTGACTATTGAGTCTTCACAGTCGACTTTCCTACCAATCAATACACTTCACAAAATAGATTAGATTTAAATAAATAGATAAGTAAATAATCAACTTTAAAGTAAAGACACAAAGATTTATCTTGGTTTGGAACACCAATGTGGTGCCTACTTCCAGTCTCCTTGGATTTTAAAGCTTTCTTAGATCTTTCAAAGTTGAGCTCGAGTATGATGATGATAAACAAGTTCCAAAGACTTATTTTGTTCTTCAGATCTTGTGACATAGCTTCAGTTTGTATTACAAAGTTGACTCGATCCTATTCTTTATATAACTATTGTAAACTAAGAAGTACAAAGCTTTGTGAGACTACTATTGAGACACTTTAAGATTCTTTCTTGAAGTTGTATGGTACCTCTTGTCTTTTGTTTTAGCCTTTATAGTCTTCTGTTGCATCTGCTTCTTTTCTTCAAAAGAAAACCCAAGGGATTTCTTCTTAATCAAGGATTTGGGTTGATTCTTTGATTGAGAAAGTTTGCACCTTATGGTATGTCCATATCAGATATGTCCATACTCAATGCGATTTTCCTTTCTCACAGCCATACATGTCCATATCAGATATGTCCATGTAGAGGGTGTGATCTTCTTTCCTTTGGTCTTGCCGTGAGGCATGTTCAATTATCCTTTGATTGTCTTGTCCATCAAGATCTTTAGTTGATATGGTTCTTGTTGCCTTTTCCAATGAGATCCTTAATTGATGTGGCTCCATATTTAGCACTGTCTTCTTTAGGGAGATATTTCTAGCCTTTGTGTGAGATATCCTCCCATTATTAGAGATCTTTAATATCCTTTATGCGAGATCTTCTCCCATCATTAGAGATCCTCAATATCCTGCAAATGTCCATTCATTAGTTTGTTATTATTAAAAACATAAAATAAAAATATAGGAGGCTAACATATAGATATACATATAGATAGTTTTATCAATAGTACAATTAGTAGATACATAGATAAAGATCCATTTTTTTCACCCTTTGAATTCAAGACTTTATGAAGGACCATAGGCAAGCATAAATACACACTGAACTTGTCGCCACAATTTACTTTAGCACTTTTAACTTTATCGGTAATTATTTACCTCCCTCAACAACTTTCGCATGAATTATATACCACCCCAAAAATGTAATTTCACTCTCACAATGGAGAGTGTAATACACTCGCCCCCAAGCCAGCGCTACGTCCTTGCCATGCAAAAAAAGACATTCATATATATATATATATATATATATATATATATATATATATATATATATATATATATATTATGAATTTTTTTTTGTTTTTTACCCCTCCCCCCAATCCACCCCACCCAAACCCCTTCCTTTGTGACAATCTGCAAACACTTCCCCTCCTCATTCTTTCTTCTTCAACTTTTTTATTATTTTAGATTCAAATCTTTGAAATTTGATTTTTGGAAAATTACAATTGTAATTTCAAAGAATTTTACTTTGAGGGTAAAAGAAATTAGAAATAAAATATATTGTAACTTTTTTGTCAAGTTCGATAGTCGCATTTTGAGAATTTTGTTGAATTTGATTTTCTTTTTGCGATTTTCTTCTTCGATTCAATCTCAATACGAATTTTTCAGTGTTTTTCATATGAGTATTTTCAATTTGTTCATCAAAACAAGAATCCAGTAAATTTTAAATTAGTTTAGTTATTGTGGAAAATTGATTGTGATGGAATAAATTGAATTTTCTTAATTTTTTTTTATGAAAAATTGAACTTATTATATAAATTACATGAAAAAATATTTTCGACGTATATTTTGTTAGAGCTAGTTGATAATGATGGTGAAGAAAAATGGAGAAAAAGAAGTGAGGGATGGTGGAGTGTGAGGAAGAGGAAGAGGAAGGATGGAGTGGTGGGTTGTGAAAAAAGAAGAAAGATTAGTAGCTAAAAATTTAAATGTGGACCACTTATTTAATTCTTTTATTTTTTAAAATTTAAATCTATTTTTTTTTGTTTTTTTTGTCACGTCAGCTTTTAAGGGGTAATATAATTTACGTGAAAGTTATTTAGGGCATAAATAATTATCGATAAGTTAAATGTGTTAAAATAAATCGTGACAAGAAGTTTAGACGATTATTTATGCTTATCACGTCCCTTTCTTTTAGGGGTCGTTTGGTAGAGTGTATAAGAATAATGCAAAATATGATGTATTAGTAATGTTTGTATTAGCAATACTTGTGTTAGTTGTGTTTGCATTAGTTATGCTTATATTTTTCCTATGCAGTCTTTGGTTCTATGTATTAAAAATAACATGAATTACATAATTTCTAAAAGAAAAAAAAAATTTACATAATACGCTCAATATATATGTTGGAAAGGATGCGGAAATTTTTTTGAGGGATGATAGTATCTTTAAGCATGTTAATTCATGCATTAGATCCATTGCATTACGAATGTCATGGATTTTGAGGTATTAACAATACATATCTCAATATACAATAGAGTGTTTAACTAATGTCTGCATTATGTGTATAATACATAGGGTAAAAAGATATACTACATAAGATACTACTAATACACATTAAACTAATATATATATTAACCTTCCAATACACTCTACCAAACTACCCCTTAGTGGCCCCAAACAAGATTTTGTGAAGAAGCAAAGCAACAACGTCCAAACAAAAATGATTCTTTGTTCAAATAATTGTGTATGAATTATTCTCCTTCTTTTATTGGTCTGGAAAGCAAAAGAAAGACATCTGCAACAACTTTAACAAGAACTTGGAGTAAGAAGAAGACTTTGTGAAGGAGCAAACGCAACAATGGCCGATCCTGTAATTGGCGCTACTGTTCAAGTTGTGCTTGACAAGCTGCTTTCTCTCACTATTGAGGAGGCCAGAAGTTTAAGGAACTTCAACAAAGATCTAGAAATGCTGACAGAAAATGTATCGATGATCCAAGCTTTCATTCATGATGCTGAAAGACGACAAGTAGAGAATCAGTCTGTGGAACAGTGGCTCAAGAGACTTGAGAAAGTTGCTGAAAATGCTGAAAATGTGTTTGACGAATTCAGGTATGAATCTCTCAAAAGAGAAGTGAAGATCCGAAACAACCCAATGAGAAAAGTCAGTGGTTTCTTTTCTCATACTGCTTTTAAGTGCCAAGTCTCTCGAAAAATCAACAACATCACTCAAGAGTTGACGGCTATCAATAAATTAGCCAAAGGCCTCGGTCTCCAATCACTGATGGATCCTTCTAAGCAAATACTACCAATTTGAGAAACAGATTCCTTAGTAGTTGCTTCGAATGTTGTTGGTAGAAACAAAGATGTTGCTGAAATAAAGGAGAAGATTCTGAACATGAGAGAGGATGTTGTTCTGTGCACCATTCCCATAGTCGGTATGGGGGGTTTAGGGAAAACAGCTGTAGCTAAGAAAATTTTCAATGATGAAGCGATCGAGAAACACTTTGAAAAGAGAGTTTGGTTGTGTCTACCTGAAATGTCAGAAACAAAGAGCTTTTTGGGACAAATCCTTGAATCATTGACAGAGAGGAAACTTGAGGTCCAGAGCAGAGATATAATAGTCAAGAAGCTCCGAGATGCACTGGCAGGAAAAAAGTATTTGCTTGTCCTGGATGATTTGTGGCGTGTTGACTCTACATTGTGGCATGAGTTCATGGACACCTTGCGAGGAATAAATTCATCTAGAGGAAACTGCATTCTTGTGACTACTCGTACTGAACTGGTGGCGTCCACAGTAGCAGTAGGTCCTTATATGTTGGAAAAATTAGCAGAAGATCATTGTTGGTCCATTTTCAAACAAAGAGCATTTCTTGATGAGGAAGTTCCAGAGGAAATAGTGAGCATGGAGAACAGGATTGTTGAAATGTGTCATGGTCTGCTGCTGGCTGCAAGTTTGTTGGGAGGCCTCTTACGATATAAGGAAAAACATGAAGGGCAAGCTATTCTTGATAGAAACCCCCTGGTTGCAGGTGAAGATGATAATGGGGAAAATAGCCTAAAGAAAATCCTGAAACTCAGCTATGATTATTTACCATCTCCACATCTGAAAAAATGTTTTGCTTACTTTGCTATGTTTCCAAAAGATTTTGAGTTTGAAAAAGACCAACTAATCCAACTCTGGATGGCAGAAGGTTTTCTTCATTCACGTCAAGAGACCACCGTGATGGAAGACGTTGGGAACAAGTTCTTCCAACTTTTGTTGCAAAATTCCTTGCTGCAAGATGTTGAGTTTGATGAGCACAACAATATAAAATTCTGTAAGACGCATGATTTTGTGCATGAATTGGCTGGGGATATCTTAAGATCTAAACTATTTGATCGGAAGGGCGACCATGGAGAAAAACTTTCTCAACTTCGATACTTTGGATGGGATTCACCAAGTGATCAAATAGATAAGATAAATGAGCCAAGGAATTTGTACACATTGTTTTGGAGAAGCAATTATATATCTGAAGATATGCTGTTGAGCTTTAAGTTCTTGAGAGTTTTAAATTTGTCCAGTTCAGGCATCAAGGAGTTGTCAGCCAAAATCGATAACCTAATATACTTGAGATATCTTGACCTTTCCAATACTGAGACCCAAGCCTTGCCCAACTCCATTTGCTAGCTCTACAATCTGCAAACATTCAGGGTCAATATCTGTTATTCACTGAAGGAGCTCCCATATGATATGGGAAATATGATAAATTTGAGACACATATATTGCAGTTTTTTGTCTCAGATGCCACTTAACATGGGACTATTGACTAGTCTTCAAACCCTACAAGTTTTCAAGGTAGCTTTAGAGAAAGGTCGTAGACTTGAAGAATTAGGTCGTTTGAAGAAACTTAAAGGTAAATTGACGATCAATGGTCTCCAATTGGTTGGTAATAGAGAAGAAGCTCAAACAGCATATCTGCGGAAGAAACCAAACATCTACAAGCTGACATATGTATGGTCCCATGATGAACCAGAAAGATGTGAGACTAATGATGAGTATGTGTTGTATAGTATTCAACCTCATCCTAACTTGAAAACCTTAGAAGTGGTGGACTATTTGGGGACTAGATTCCCTTCATGGTTCAGTGAAGAATTGCTACCAAATTTAGTCAAGTTGGAATTAAGAAGTTGCAAAATGTGCAGAGAAATTCCATCGCTTGGCCAACTTAAACTTCTTCGGCATCTTGAGCTGGTAGGATCCTATGAGTTGGAATGCATTGCACCTGCTTTTTATGGTGTTGAGGTTAGCAAGAAAGGCATTATCCAAGTATTCCAGTCATTAAAAGAGCTAGTATTGGTGGATATGCATAGCCTTATTGAGTGGAAGGGAGTGGAATTGATACCAGCAACAAATGGTGCAAGAGATGAAGTTAGAGTAAGAATGTTTACTGGTCTTGAGAAGTTGAGGATTACAAAGCGACCATTGTTAAAAAGCACTCCAAATCAATTTGAAATCCTACGAGAATTAGAGATTAAAGGAGTTGACAGTGAAATGCCATTATTGAACTTGTGCAGCAACTTGACATCTCTAGTAAAGCTTAAAGTCAGTGATGTGAAAGAGCTCACTTGTCTTCCAGATGATATGCTACGCAACAACGTTTTTCTTCAACACCTATCGGTCTCACACTGCGGAGAGTTTCGTGAATTGCCGTAAAGCTTGTACAAACTTCATTCTCTTGAGAACTTTGACATATCCTTCTGCGCCAATTTCAGTTCTTTTCCTGTTCCTAGTGGAGTGAATTATTTGACTTCACTTCAAGGTTTTTGGCTATACAATTGTGATGGATTGACCAGTTTACCAAGTGGAATCCTAGAGCATTATCGGTCTATAGATTTTTTGAGGATCAGCGACTGTAACAACTTAGTTTCCTTGCCTTTACATGTGGGGGAAATGCCTTCACTTTCATATTTTGATATATCATAATGTCCCAAATTGATTAATTTACCCGCAGGGGGCCTTCACCGTCTCACTGGTTTACGGAGATTGTGTATTGGTCCTTTCTCCGAGATGGTGGATTTTGATTCATTCCAATTGATATTTAATGACATTCAGCAGGTGTTGTCCCTCCGTAAATTGGAGGTGTACGGACGTCTGCAAAGGGATTCTCTGCCTTATCAGCTTATGGAACTCTCTGCCCTAACAAGGATCTATGTAACTGATTTCGGAATCCACGGTCTTCCTCGTGGTCTTGCCAACATTACTTCTCTTGAAAAATTGGTTCTATGGAGATGCAAACGGTTACAACATGTGGACTTCTTAGATGCCATGCCCACTACACCTAGTATTGCAGTGAAGTATAGATAATTATTTTCTATGAATGAATCGGGTTGGAGATGTGTTCCACCAACATGTTGAATGTAGCAAAATAAGAATGCAATACTTTATTTAGAAAACACCCAACTCATAATAGGTGTAAAAAACTATGACCTGTACTTCTACAGGATTTAACCCAACTTCACTAAAACAATGAGTCACTCAAACAATGATTATAAACTCTGTAACCTAAAAGAATTATAAATTCTAATTCCTAAACTTACACAAACCACCCTTGGCTTGTTTTCGTAAGTGTTCAAGTTATCCCAACTTAATAACTAACTCTTATTGAAGTTTAAAACATGATGGAACTATAAAACCATACAAAAATACAACTCGAGGAACACTCCTAATACAATCTATCTAAATATATAACTAGACTCTACTCTATGGACCTTTTCCTTCTAGGAGTTCTTCATGAATCACCTCAAGAATTAACCCCTAATTTGGCCTTTGTTATTGTATAAGTATGCAAACAACTTTGTCGATGCTCTTGGTATTTATAGGTGTATATATTTTCTTCCCTTGTAGTCGGCTTGCTTCTCCTTCCAAGTAATCATATTCCTTTATGGAAATCTCTTTGAGGAATCCTATTCCTATATGGACTCTTTTGCTTCCTTATTTTAATTCCTTTCCCGTACACGGATTCATTTATTTTGGTATTATTTTGTAAGAACGAATTACTATCTTGATTAAGCATCATAATTTCCTTAACTTGTGTTGCTTGTGTTATCAAAGTCAATGAACATTTGCATCTCAACTACAGGTTAAACATGTGTTGATGAACTAGGTGTATTGACTTGTTCCTTGCATGTGTTTAGATACATTAACAATCTTGAAAATCATGCTTTATTCCACTACTTTGTCAACTTCAAAACTATCATATTCCAACACTCATGCATGTAGTAATGTCACGACTCAAAACAGGGCCTAGTCGTGATGGGTATCTCAAGTCCGCCAAGGACTGGAGACCAACCCCATTAACCTAGCCAAAGATGACCATACCACTAGCAGTGGATAAATTTCAAACATATAACAAGATAGACCTGAGTTTCGAACATATAACAAGATAGATAAATCAACTTATTAGTATCTAAGAATTTCAAACCATCCTAATCCACAGTAATCCACAAAGCCTCTACTAATCCAGAACAACCAAAGATGGGATATGCCCCTGTACATAGCCAAAAAGAAACCATAGGAAAAGTTAAAGACATAAATAAAAAAAGACCAAGAAATGAGGGTCTTTTGGGGAATGGAAGCTCACCACTTTAAGCTGACCCTCGGACAATCTAGAAATCACTTATCACTACACAGGAAAAATAAAGGTATTTTCAGACCCTGTATCGTGTGGGGATAACGCATCTGGGGACAGTTAGCGGGGTAAGTGCTAGCATGTAACTCAGGAAAGGGATAAAATAATATCATGATCAAATCAATCCAAAACTATTCAAAACCATATGCACACAATCATATACATATATATAACATGCTTGGATAAGGAACAAGGTTTACCATGAAGTTTAAAACATTACCTGGACAGTGTAGAATCAACCATTATAAAGAGGCACCCACGGGCTATATGGGTTTGGCTCCCTCTATAGAAAGGGCTCTAGTGCATGTTAGCCATACGAAACAGAGGTATCAAGAAAGACCAGGATATGCCCTGACCCCACGCCTATCCAAGATACAGATATATATACATATAGAGAGAGAAAGAGTGTGTGTGTGATCTGTGCACACGGTCTTCAAGACCAACCCCCACACTGGAAAATATGGGTTTCTAGTATTAGTTCCCTCGGGATCTACACCTTCACGGCCAGCTACACAACCCCCTTTAAGCCCAATTAAAATATGTACACATTCTTGTTCAATAAACCAAGGATCGTCTATTATGGCAGATACCATTGGTATCATCATATCAATTACGCTTGCAAGCTTATAATTATGCCAATCCAATTTCATCATCTTGGGGAAATACAATGACCCCCTCTAGTTTATTAAATAAAGTTGGGGGAATGCCTCGACCCTCTTTGTTCATTAAATCAATTTAGGGGAATGCCTCGACCCCCTTTGTTCATTAAATCAAAAACATGGCTAGCAAGGCCTTCAAAGCCAATTTTATCCGTTTAACCATTTATGCAATGCAATATTTTTAGGAGAGTAAGTCAAACCATGTGACCAATCATATTTCAAAGCCAATTTGCAAGTGGGTTGAGGGAACACAATTTCTAAAACCAATTTCCAAATCAAATTATCAATCTTGGGGAATGCCTCGACCCCCATCCCATTCACCATGCCCATGTACCCCAACTGGTTTCCAAATATATAGATAAAACATAAGCAAAATATGCATTATAGCCATGAAAGTTTAATTCAAATAACCATCATTCCAAAATCCTCAACCCAAATCAATTCCACATTTAAATCCACACAAATAACAATAAAACATATGCCTTTAGAGAAAAAAAGTTTACGGGAAGAGATTACATACTTGAGATATCAAAAGTTATGGACAAGAAACCAATCTTTGAGCCCTAGATGACCAACCTTGAGAAACCCTAGTTGTTCTTGACTTGGGATTTGAGAGAGTAAAGAGTAGTTTATGAGGGAGTAATAAAGTTTTATGTGGACCTTTAGAGTATTTTAGGTCATAGGTTTTAATTAGGGGAAAGAGGGAAATGATAAAAGTTCCCTTAAATAAAATGCAAAAAACTGTCGACAGTGACTACAGGTCACCTTACGACTCGTGAGGATGCACTATTCGTCATCACCACAACTCGTTGTATGGAAAGTAACTTAGGGTACCTTTTATAGTTTGGTCACAGGTCACACCCTATGATTCGTGGCAATACCTTATAGCTCGTAAGGTACTAGTAGTATCCATAATAGTACAAAGTTCCATTCCATTGGCGAGACTACGAGTCCCACATAACAACTCATAATGTCTCACCAGGACACGTATGGTCATAATCGTAGTCAGTATAAAAACTTTGGCACATACACTAATCAGGCCATGATTTGGGGTCCTGAGACTCGTACTAAGTCTTTACGACTCATACGGTGAGTCATAGCCTGGGCAGTGAGCTCAAAACTTAGATGCAAAAAACTAAGGTATTATATTACCCCCCCCCCCCCAGGATCATTCATCCTTAAATGAGGAGTTAAGGCATCTATTAGCATGAATGTAAGACAGAAATGCAACTATAATTTTTCATTAACAAAGTCAGAAAACAAAAAAGAGTAGGAAAGCGCATACCTTAGGCATAATTATCCAACTCAGGGAACAAGAATCGATATATGGACTTCATGACATCTTCAGCCTCCCAAGTAGATTCTTCCAACTAATGGTTCCTCTAAAGGACTTTCACCGAAGCTACGTCCTTAGATCTCAAATAAAGGACTTGACTATCCAAAATCTCAATAGGAACTTCATTATAAGACAGGAATTTGAATTACCAATATCCTCAATAGTCACCACCAAAGAAGATCCCACGCGAATTGCTTTAACATTGACACATGGAAAATTAGGTGAATAGAACCCAAACTCAAAGGTCAATCCAACTCATAAGCGACATTGCCCACTCTTCTAAAAACCAAGTACGGACCCACATAACGGGGAATGAGCTTCTCCTTTATTCCAAATCTTATCTGTCCCATTGACAGCGCTCAAGCACACACGCAAGTGTACATGGTCAACCAAGTAATATAGTGGCCTTCAAGAAAGCCGAGTTATTGATCCCATAGAGACTAGATTCGGCATAAATTTGATTTCAGTTCACAATTTAGATTCACTTAATGCGAGAGTAACCAAGAAAAAAGAATTGAGTTTGTAAATTACAAGTAAAGTAAATGATGCATAAAGTAAAGATCTTGTAACAATTAATAGGAGAAAACCCAGGGTTGAAGCACTCTGAAAAATCATATTATGTTATTGGATTTCATTCGTTAACTTGCTTATCTTGGTTGTTGATTCGTAGGGTTAATTGCATGATTATTGTTTCCCAACCTCTAGTTTATTACCTAAGTTGAACCTTACACCTACATCGTTGAGTGGAGATGTAATAATTAACTTAAGTTCTTAGCAAATATCATCCTACATATGAATCAAGTAAGCTATCTAAGAACATCCCTGCCCTAGATACTAATTCAAGTTTCTTATTTTATAAAGAATCAAGAACCATTCTCTGCTTATTCCTATGTTCTAACACCCTATTCCCTCTCCTGAGTTTACACGGTTGACAATGGATGTATTCTAAGGGTCCCGAAACCTTAAAATAGTTAAAACAAGAATAAATAAACAACCAATATTGATAAGCAAAGAAAACAAACTTAATCCATAGCAATAATAATCATGTTCTTGGCTTCAACCCCAAAAAGGGGGCGTCTAGCCACACATAGTCATAATCGTAATTACAAAACAGTAATTAGCTACTAAAAACATGAATGAACTAAATAAAAATAATAAAAACCTAATGAAGAAGTTGTAGCAGTCCTTTACTCTCCAAAATATGCTCAAAGATGTGTAAAAACATGATACAACATGTATTTATAGTATAGGAGTAAGCCTTTTCCATGTTGGACAAGAAAACCTTCAGTTATTGAGCCCCGAACTAGGTGGGGCAGCGCCTTGGATAGATACTCGCTCCAGGTAGGGCATTGACTCAATATCGCCCTACCTCTGTGGAATTTGTTCTTAGAAATATTTCTAAGACAAAGGGGGCACCAAAATGAGCCTACGTCGCGAGCTAATCGCCTTTAGAACCACCACGCGCCACATGGTTACAAATTTGGACCTATTATTATTACATTAGTGTTTTTAATATATCCATTGACCACTTTATCACTCTACATATGCCCAAGAAATTCCAAGGGTCCAAAAGTGCGTCAATCTGCGTATTGTGACTTCGTTGAGCCATTCCGAGCTTTTTTGAGTTGTTAACACTTGATTTGAAGCTTGTATATCCTTCATATATCATCATAATCCATTAATCAAGCATCCTATAACATTAAACACAACAATTTAAAGCTCAAAACAACACAATATCCAACACGACTAACTAGAAATATGAGTTAAGCATAGGCTAATTTCACTTTGATCCTTCACTCATTGTTTTGACCCTTGGCTTGATCCAATTGACCCTTGAGCATTATCAACAAGTTATTTCACATATAAATACATAATAACAACCTTAGGAACTCATTAAACACATTATAACCCAACACGACGACTAGACAAACACCTAGCTCAAGCTAGTAACGCTAGTTTTCCGGGTTGAACTCTAAATGAATCTTTTAGGTACAAACTTGTTTGAAAATCTCTTAACATCATAAACACATGTTTTAACACATTTATCTCATTATTAACCATTATAGATTAGAATTATCCTCAAAACAAGACTAAAAAGGCTAGAATAGTGATGTTAGAATACATAAATACACCCAACATCACCCTTCATAAGAGACACCTGTAAGAACACCCAATCACCAACCTCAATCTCTAACTCTTTCCGCATAGAACTCTTGGTGACTCTGAGTGGTCTTAAGCCTATCCCTGATCACCTTCACTTTCTCCATGGCTTGGTGAGCCAAGTTTGTACCGAACAATATAGTCTTACCAACCTCAAACCACCCAATATGATATCTATACCTCTTACCATAAAGATCCTAAAAGGAAGCCATCCCAATGCTAGAGTGATGACTATATTATACGCAAATTCAATAAGAGGCAAGTGATCCACCCAACAACCTCCAAATTCAATCACAAATGCCCTTAATATATCTTCCAAAGTTTGAATGGTCCTCTCCATTTTTCCATCCATCTAAGGGTGGAAAGCAGTATTAAGGTTCACGTTAGTCCCCAAACCTCTCTTAAATAAACGCCAAAAGTGAGAAGATAATTGCATAACTTGATCGAAAGTAATGGAAAAAGGATCACCATACAATCTAACTATCTCCTCAAGGAACAACTTAGCATAATCCTCTCCATAATAGGTATTCCTTAAACGCAAGAAGTGAGCAGACTTAGTCATCTATTCATGATGCCCCATATCAAATCATACTGACTATGTGACCGCAAAAGATCGATACTAAAATCAATATTGATCATTTCCTACTTCCTCACAGGCAACTCTACCTCTTGATATGTGTCACTCAACCCCAACTGCTCAACCTTCACTTGCTGACAAACCATGCACTTAGCCATAAAATTGGCCACATCTCTCTTTATATTGTTCCACCATTTGATCTCTTTCAAGTCTAATACATCTTTGTCGAACCAGGATAAATTGTATACCTCAACTCATGAACCTCTATCAAGATCCTTTCTCACATCCCATCTATATCAGGAATACATAGTCTACCTTGGTATCTCAAAATACCATCACCACCAATCTCAAAATCCATAACCTTCTGTCGTCTCACATCATCCTTGATCTACATCAAAATAGGGTCCCAAACATGCTTCTTCTTCACTTCAGCACCAAAAGATGATTTATCCACTTCTTGAACAATCCCACCTCCATCCTTAGAATCCAAAAGATGAACTCCAAGATTAGCCTGCTGGTGAATATCCTTCACCAATCCTTTCCTCTCCTCATCCACATGAGACAAAGTACTCATAGATAACCTGCTAAGAGCATCAACAACCACATTAGCTTTACCTGGATAGTAGTGAAGACTCATAGCATAGTCTTTAAGAAACTCAACTGATCTCCTTTGCCTGAGATTCAACTCATTCTAGGTGGACACATATTGCAAGATCTTATGGTCTGAATGTATATCAACATGAATCCCATACAAATAATGGCATCAAATCTTCAGTGCAAACACCACAACCTCCAACTCTAGATCGTGAGTCAGATAATTTATTTCATGAACCTTTAACTACCTAGAAGCATAAACCACCACTTTACGATGTTGTGTCAGGATATAGTCTAGTCCCACATAAGATATATCACAGTAAACAACAAAACTATCAGTACCTTCGGGTAGGATCAAAATTGGCGTAGAAGTCAACTTATCTTTCAACTTCTCAAAACTACCCGCACAAGCATTAGACCATAGAAAATTCACCTTTTTGTGAATCAACATAGTTAACGGAGCAGTAATAAAATAGAAACTCTCTACAAACTCCTATAATACCCGGATAAACCCAAGAAGCTCTAAATGTTACTTGGAGTCATGAGCCTAGTCCACTTCTTAACTACCTTTATTTTTTATAGATCCACCATGGTCCCCTCACTGGAAACAACATGACCCAGAAAGGTCACAACATTTAACTAAAACTCACACTTTGAAAACTTGGCATGCAATCATTGAACCTTAAGAGTATGTAATACTACTCGGAGGTGATTTTTATGGTCCTCCTCACTCTTAGAATACACCAAGATGGCATTAATAAACACTATCATGAACAAACTAAGAACTATAGAAATACCCGATTCATAAGATCCATAAATACAGCCAGTGCATCGGTCAACCCAAATGACATAACCAAAAACTCATAAAGACCATAGCGAGTTCGAAAAGCAGTGTTAGGGATATCTGCCTCCATAATATTCAACTAATGATAACCCAACCGAAGATCAATCTTAGAGAAACATCTAGCACCCTGAAGCTGGCCAAAGAGATCATCAATCCTAGAAAGAGGATACTTATTCTTCACCATCACCTTATTCAACTATCGATAGTGTATACACATCCGAAGGGACCTATCTTTCTTATGCAAAAAAAACACAGGAGCACCTCACAAAGAGACACTAGGACAAATAAAACCCTTATCAAGAAGATCCTCTAATTGATCCTTAAGTTTTTTCAACTCAGTCAAAGCCAATCTATATGGAGGGATAGAGCTAGGATAGGTATTCAGTAGAAGATTAATCCCAAAGTCTATTTCCCTATAGGGAGGAATACCAGGAAGGTCATTGGAAAACACCTCAAGAAATTTATTAACAATAAGGACAGATTATAAAGAGAGAACCGCAGAAGTAGAATCTTTAACCCAAACTAGATGGTAAGACACCCACTGGAAATCAACTTCTGGGCACCTAAACAAGAAATAAATATTCCATTAGATACTAAAGAACTCCCTTCCCACTCAATCACTGGTTTATTCAAGAATTAGGAACTGACCCTATGGGTCCTAAAGTCCAAGGAAGCATAGCACAAATAGAGCCAAATAATTCCCAAGACTACATCAAAGTCTACCATATCCAGCTCTATTAGGTCCACCAAAATATCCTTATGAAAGATAGATACCACAAAACCTCTGTAGACTCTTCTAGACTCAAAAGAATCACCCATCGAGGTATACATAGAGAAGGGATTAGAAATACACTAAGTACCAAAACCAAAATAAACAGCCATATAGGGGGACATATAAGAAAGAGCAGACCCCGAATAGAGCAGACAATATACATCACGGGAGAAAGTTTCCACATATCAGTAATGACATTAGGAGATGCCTTAAATTTCTAACTTGTAGAAAGAGCATAAAGATGATTCTAGCCAGTGCCAGTACAAGAAGTAGTAACTCAAACCTTATTAGCTCACGTAGCAATATTTAATGATGGAAAATTCCTTTAATTATGACCAGGCTGGTCATATTTTAAACACAAGTTCCTTCCCTCATCATAAAAACCATGGATAATCTACCCACAGAATCAGTAAGAAGAATAAGACAGGGCTCACTAAGCTTCACTAGCCTGAGAGTGGCACCTTGTTCCTTAAACCCATTGTTAGTCTGAAAGTGATGATCACCCGACGGCTTAGGATAGGGAGCACCAGACAAATAATAGGATTTAGAACTCTTCCAATTCTTCTTCTTGGACCACTATCTACTATCTCTCCCAGCACCCTATTCTGAATACCTAAACTTTTTATTTTGCCTCTCCCTTATTTCTACTTATTTCTTATTTTCATCTTTAACCTATTACATATACACCATAAGCCTAGATATATCCACATCATTGTTCAGTATAGCAGCCTTACAATCCAAGATCAAGCCACACAACATGCCCGAATCAAACTTTCTCATCTTATCCCTCATTCTAAATACCAACTCCGAGCATAGTGAGACAAGTGGTGAAATTTCAAAGCATACTCTTTCACACTCATCTTTCCCTGCCTTAAATTCATGAATTTCTCTTTCTTAGCTTCCCTCAACTCCCGAGGGAAGAAAAAATAAAGAAAGTCACCATAAATCTCCTCCCACGTAGCTTGCTCATCATTATCACCCCTCGACTGGTCCCACACCACATACCACTAATATGCCACATCCTTCAACTAATACATAACAAACTCTATAGCCTCAAAATTAAAAGTATGCATCGCCCTAAAAATCTTGTCCATCTCATCAATAAACCCTATAGGATCCTTGTCACAACCTAAGACTATCCCTAATCATAACATAGTGCTTAAGGCCACAAGTATTTTCAAGCCAACCAATGAATAGCATAAGTTGTAAGGTACTAAAAGTAAATTACAAAATACTATGCAGAATCATCTACTTAAGCAACTGAAAATCAAATCAATAATAAGGAGTCTAAAACTTTCTACTGAAAATATAGCTAACTGTCAAACTATCTGAAAGACTCTAAACATAACGAGTTGATGGGCAGACCCCCAACTATCTCTGACTACTAAAATAAACTTGAACTAAAATATTAGAAATCGCGATAAGTATTATAACTATTCCTCAACTAATAAGGAATCACCAAAAGCTATAGCAGGATGACACATGGTCTGTCTAAGTACAATCAGGAAACTAGCTTCCGAACCTATGTTATAAGACATCATGGGGCAAATGAGAGTATGCAAACAACACTTTGAATGTACTAGTATATGAGATAGGGACAACTGAAACACATATAAGTATTGAGCATGAATTCATGAATGTGTAAATAGAATTCAAGACCAAGCATAAACATATACTAAAATAATTTGTAAAAGCTGAGTAACTGAATAACTAATAAACTGACACTTGGTCATGCAAACCTAAACTGGTATAGCCTAAATACTGAACTGATACTGTGGGAACTAACTACAACTGACATGCCCCAATCTGAGTAAATTGGGGTGTAATATGTAACTCCAATTGGAAAGGTGCTAGTACCTTGCCAGGGGTACCAATAATGGATGGTGTGGATCTACTAATATGATGTCCTAAAGGACGAGGGTATCATGCCTCTACTGATAAGGTACCCCTCATAATCTACGGTAGCATCATAGGTCTAGAACTTAGGGACTGCTACTAACAATTTATGCCTAACTAATGAGGGATCCTCCATCTCTGCGTTAGCTCAGTACTAAGTGTACTCCCAGCTGAAAGACACTAGTGTTATTATTTGTTTAACATGATTTGGTACTGATAGTGCTCATTAAGAAAAATACTCTAAAATTAATGACGCAAGCATAAATCTAAATGGCTTGTAACATGAAAATTGCAACATGCATGATTTTACTAGGTATTGGCTGTTCATAACCCACCTACACAATCTAATGTAGAATTTAACATTCCATGGTAGAAGAAAATCATATTTAGCACACATTAATTCAATAATAAAATATGGCGTAGACATTTGCATTATCAAACATATGGAAACACCATTTTTATGTGGGAATTCATTTTCATAGTTTAGAATCAAAGCAATTGAGGGAAAATTTATAAAATCATAGTCTTCATAAAATTTCACCAATTTTGGGGAAAAAGGGTTTATACTTGTGGACATAGTAAGTTCTTGGGACATAATGGGCGCGAGGGACCTATTGATGAATATCCCACTTACCTAGCAGCGAGTGCCATGAGAAATTCTTTGGAACTGATCTTATTCTTAAGAAACCCTAGTTTCCATGAGAAAGATGGGAAAATTGCCTCTTTGATCTCTTTAGAGTGGAATACGGTTTAATTGATGAATTTGGGGCTTTTGGGTACTTTATAACGCCCCTTGGGAAGCCAAAACAATATGGGTTTAGCTTTTAAAAGAGTGGGAAAAGACAAAAAAATCCCTAGAAAAATGTGTAGGGAAACATGTTCCTAGTAATTACGACTAACCCTACACTCGTTGGGATTGACTATGAGTCGTAGTCTGGAGATTAACTCATGGAATCCTTACTGACCAAGCTACGAGTCCACTATACGACTTATAACGTCTCATTACGGGTCACATGCTGGACTCGTAACCACCAAAGGGGGATCTTGGGTATCATACTATTGTGACTATGAGTCATTCCATATGACTCGTAGCCACTGATTATTTGTCTTAAGAAGGAGTCATATGGAATGACTCATAGTCACAATAGTATGGGATCTTCACTGCAATGACTATGGCTTCAACCCTGATGACTCGTCATAAGTGGTTACAACTCATTTCCTGAGTCGTAGTCATGGTAGTGTATCAGGTCCTTAAAGAAAACTTTTCACAACTTTATCCCACGGCATTTGATTAAGACGAGGCTTGATGCACTAGAAAGGTAACTTAACGGCCTATCTTTTGGAAGGTTTAAGACAAGAAAACTTGGGGTATTATGATATCTTCCCTTGAGATTATTCATCCTCAAAGAAAACTAGATGAGTTGGAGTACTAGAAAGACAGAGATTATACATTTAATTCTTATGAGTTGAATCATGATTAAATATCTAAAATCTAAATCGTGATTCATGAACTAAACTGAACTTATGATCATGCTATGATATAAGGATAGATCAATACCTGAGATAGAGAATGAGAGTATTACATTAAGAAAATCATTATCTCAAGCTGAATTTGAATTCTTAGAGAAAAGGCAGGGATACTTTGTCTGTATATCGTCTTTTGCCTCCCATGTATCTCCTTCAACGGACTGATTTCTCGATAGAACCTTAACCAAGGAAACCTTCTTATTCCTCAACCTATGGATCTGATGGTCAAGGATTTCAACTAGGACTTCCTCATAGGAGAGGCTATTGTTTACACCCACATTCCCTAAGGGCACAACTGAAGTTGGGTCACCATACATTTCATAAATAGGGAGCTTGAAATATGATTTGCACTGATGCTAAATATACAAAAAACTCTAGCTCATAAGATACCTTCCCAAAGTGGCTCAAGATTTAATATGGGCCAACATAGCGGGGACTGAACTTCCCTTACTAACCAAACTTCTTCACCCCTTTCATGGGCAAAATTTTTTGATATATTAAATCACTAACATCAAATTCAAGTTCCCTTCTCCTCACATCTGCATAGGATTTCTGATGATTTAGGCTATCTTCAGCATTTTTCGAATCAATTGTACCTTTTTCATTGCCTCATATATTGAATCTGGCCCTATCAAAGCAGCCTCACCTACCAATCAATAAGAGATCTACATATCCTACATGGAGACCCTTAAATAGAGTTATTCAAATACTAGAGTGATAGATATTGTTATTGGCAAATTCAATTAAAGGTAAGTGGTCATCCCAACTACCCTTTAAATTAATAACACAAGCTCTCAACATATCCTTTAAGGTATGAATGGTCTTTTCTGCCTGACCATCTATCTAGGGATGAAAATTTATATTGAGATGAACTTGGGTACTAAGACCCTTCTGGAAAGACTTCCAAATATGAGAGGCAAACTAAGTACCTCTATATGCAAATATGGTTAATAGAACTCTATGCAACTTCCGTAACTCCCTAATATAGAGTTTAGCATAGTCTTTAGCTGAATAAGAAGTATGGACTAGAAAGAAATGAGTTGACTTGGTCATTCTATCCACAATGACCTAAATAGAATTATGTGGACACCACTATGAGGCAACCCTGTGATAAAGTCCATATTCAGCACCTCCTACTTCTAAGTGGGGATGTTGAACTCCTGAAGTATACCGCTTGGTCTCTGGTTCTTAACCTTAACCTATAGACAATTGGAGCACTTAGAAATGAATTCTCGCAAATCATGGTACATCTTAGTGGCTCCTGGGTGAATAAAATACTGTGAACCATGTGTTTTGGCTAAAATTTACTACCCTAATCCATCCATATTCAATACACATAATCTACCTTGACAATGAAGCACACTATCTCCCACTTGGGAGAAAACCTCCACCTTCTGATCTTGAACAACCTCCTTTAATTTAGCCAAAATAGGATCCCTATTTTGCTATTCCTTTACCTCAGATTCCAAATAAGACTCCGAACTACTCTAAACCCATATACTACCTTCGGCCGAATCAATAAATCAAAGACCTAATATAGCAAGATAATGAACTTCACGGAATTACTCTTTCTTATCCTCCTCAACATGGGAAACACTTCCCAGAGACAATCTACTTAGGGCATCGGCCACTACATTGGCCTTACCCGAGAGATACAACTTACTCATACCATAGTCTTTACATAATTCAAGATACATTCTCAGACAAAAAATTAGGTCTTTTTGTGTGAACACATATTGTAAACTTTAATGGTCCATAAACGCATCAATATAAACCCCATAAAGATAATATCTCCAAATCCGTAAGGTAAACACAACTGCAACCAACTCAAGATTATGAGTTGGATAGTTTTTTTCATGGGGTTTCAGTTGTCTAGAGGCATAGGCTATGACTTTACCTCGTTGCATCAACACACAACCAAGACAAACTCTGGAAGCATCAAAATAAACTACGAACCTATCTAAACCCTCTGGTAGAGTCAATACTGGAGCAAAAGTGAGTCGACTATTCAACTCTTGAAAATTCTTCACACAGGAATTTTACCACTAAAACTTGACTTTCTTATGAGTAAGTCTGTACATGAGAGAAGCAACAAAAGAAAATCTCTTAATAAATCATCTATAGTAATTGGCTAAACCCAAGAAACTCTTGATATCTAATAGAGAGATGGCCTAGGATAGTTTCTTACTACTTAGGTCTTTTAAGGATTAACTCTAATGCCATCACCGAAAATAATGTGACCAAGGAAAGCTACTGATCTCAACTAGAATTCACACTTGTTGAACCAAGCAAATAATTGTGATCCTTAAGGGTCTGCAAAATAATTTGTAGGTGGTCTGCATGGTCATTTTCACTACAGGAATAGACAAGGATGTCATCTATGAAGACAATGATGAACATGTCCAACTACTGCTTGAACACCCTATTCATCAAATCTATAAAAGATGTAGGATCATTCATTAGTCCAAAAGACATAACTAAAAATTTGAAGTGACCATACCGAGTTCTGAAGGTGGTTCTCGAAATGAATATTCTCTAATTCTGAGCTGATAGGAGCCATTCGGAGATCTATCTTAGAGAAATAATTGGCACCCTAAAATTGATTGAACAAGTCATCCATCCTAGGGAGAGGATACTTATTCTTGATTGTGACCTTATTCAACTGATGGTAGTCGATGCACATTCTGAGAGAGCCAACTTTCTTGTACATGAAAAGGACAGGAGCACCCCATCGGGAAATACTAGGCTAGATAAAACCCTTGTCTAAGAGGTTCCTTAACTATTCTTTTAGTTCCTTAAGCTTAGTTGTAGCCATTTGGTAAGGTGGAATTAAAATTTGATGGGTATCTAGAAAGAGATCTATACCAAATCAATTTCCTTCTCAGGAGAAACTCCAGGAAAATCTTCAGGAAATACTTATAAAAACCCATTTACTATTGGAACTGACTTAATACTTGGAATTTTAGAACTTGAGTCCTTGACTTGGACAAGATGATAGATAAAACCCTTGGAAATCATCTTTCTTGCTTTAAGGTAAGAAACAAATCGACCTTTAGGCATTGAGGTACCACCCCTCCATTCTATGACTGGCTTATTAGGAAATTAGAACTGGACATTTCTATTTCTACATTCAACTAAAGCATAGAAAGAGTGGATCCAATCTATGATGAGAATGACATCAAAATCAGTCATCTCTAATTCTACAGGGTCTACAAACAAAGCTCTCTAGGACACTGTGAAAGGTCATAAAAAGGTTAAAACACAAGGACCTAAAATTTGAAAGGATAACTCTAACACTTAATTGAGGCCTGAGGAATAGAATATCAACATCATGTTTTCATTAAGAGATCTTAACTGAGGATACACATGAAATAATCTAAATTTCACTGAGTGTAGCATGAGTTACGGGAACTGATCATACTATAAAGCATGATTACATGAGTCATGAGCTACATGACCTGTGTTTGGAGTCCATGATTTCATGGGACATAATCTATACTCATGAGTGAACTGGAACTGCTTATGCTAGGAACTAGAGGTATACATGATTTTTCTATAAAGTATATAAATATGTGGTTTTTGCCACACTTTTGACAAAGGGGATTGGTTCAGGCACTGCTAACACTACCTTAAGGTTTAGGGCCTGATGCCCTATATCTATTGCCGTCTCTGAATTTTAGCACTGGGGCACTGGCTGAGGACAGAGCTGGAATTGAGGATTTTAGGCAAAACTAAAAATGATTCCCGCCCTCTAACTTAGGCTGAGCAAAATTGAAACTACCGGTTCTCGCTCTCTTACTCTCTCTCTCTTTCTCCTTATTTTTAGCCTTTTTTATTTATTGAGCGTGGACCATAATCCTGGATATGTCCATCTCATTAATCAACAGGGTGGTCCTGCACTCTTTGACCACACTGTTAGACACCCCTAACACAAACTCATTTTAGATCTGCTATCTGCTACCACATGTGGGGCATATCTAGCTAACTGAGTAAACTTGAGAGAATACTTGTGTACTGTCATATTTCCCTACTTCAGGTTTATAAACTCCAAAATGTTTGATTCCCTCAACAGCAGTCACCCCCATAGTATCAGTAGCCTTCTACACCTGATCAAGAAATTCCTGAGGGTTCTCATCTGACTTAGACCCTGTAAAAGATGGAAGGTTCATTTGGGTAAAATCTTGAATCCTGGAAGCAATAATATTGGCCACTAGGTTAGCCAAAACAACATCTGGTCTTTCATTCTGAGCTGCCATAGAATGAGCTAGGGTGGTAAAGGCTGCTCTGAACTCAGTATAGGAGACGTGTTCATCTAGAGGATCTGGATGGACGGGCTGGGGTTCTGACTGGTCTCCCGTTCCACCTTCCTTAGTCCCCTTTGAAGGCATAGTCTATAAATAAAAGAGGAACATAGATTAGAAAGAGAGTGTAACTGGAGCTCATGCTAACTCACAGGATATGAATACTGAAAGATGGGAAACTTTTCCTAAAATATCTCGTAGCCTCTTGTACATAAGTGTGGCATGCAACACATCCATGCACAAGACTCTACTAGATATCACTTTCAGACTTCCTAAGACACTGTTGAACCTGGCTCTGATACCAAGTTTGTAATGTCCCCAGTCTGTAACCCAGACGCTACACTATGCTCATAATCTCAAAGGACCACAAGTTAACCCATCACTGGTACCTGCTGTAACAACTGAATAATAATACTATAATTATGTAAAAATAGGCAAAAATGTGCCATAAGGTTCAATACTGTAAATAATACTGAATATGGTTACACAATACCAAAATTGAATGTCAATACTTAAAAAAATGAATAACTATCTGAAAATACTCGAGTCTGGAAAGCCTCTAAACTGTCTAAACTGGGGAGTTGATGGGACAAGCCCTCATCTAACTCTAACTACTAAAATAAACTGAAATACTATAAATAATAAGTATTTCCTCGAACTATGAGGACTCGCCACTACTCTGAAGACTAAGAATCTAAAATGCTAAGAGTGCTCTGGAGCCCGTGCGTCTGAACCTATGATATAAGACATTATAGCATAAAAGAAAAGCATGCATCAGTACTTTAAATATGTTGGTATGCTGAGTGAGGTAGGCTAAAATACATGGGTTCATATGCATTAACAATAATAACTGAATAACATAAGTATGACTGAATGAGAGTACATGTATGGATACATAGACTGTAACTAAGATCATGACAACACTGAATATTGGGTATGAATACTGATTAACTGATACTATATTTCTAATAACTGAATAAATCTATCTAACAGTCCTAAATTCTGTGGAACTATAATGAGTTCCGTACTGAGCTGAGTGACTATATCTGATAGTCCTAAATCTGTAAAATTAAACTGAGTTCTATTCTGAGATTGAGACTAAAACTGAAACTATGGGAGGTGATCATCTAATTGATATGCCTCTCTCTGAACTAATTGGGGTCCAACATATAACCACATTTGAAAGAGTGTCAATACCATGCCACGGGTAGAAATACGTTGTGAGTTAACCCTCTATGATAGGAAGCTCTTTTGTCAACCCTCGCTGGCAGGATAACTCAAATGAGATATATCAAACCTCATAAAATCTAGCATGAAGATATCTCAACCTACGCTGGCTACATAGTTCTGTAATGCAGGGATTGCTGTTAAGGGTTAAACCCTCTGCTGGCAGGAATACCCCCATCCCTGGGTTCGCTCGGTGCTGAATCCTACTCCCAACTGAATAGACACTAAACTAATTTCTGGTCTGTACTAGGCTAGACTGAACTATTACTGATATTACTATTTGACTGAACTAAATTGAGTTCACTGAGTTCTGTAGACTGATGGAATACTATTGAATTCTAATAACTGACTGACCACAGAATACGAGTAAGGTCTGAACTGAGTACTGTGACTGAATTATGAATACTATTGAGATTTCCCGAGTTTCTATAACTGGTTGAAGGTACTACTGATAGTGACGTGACTGATACTAACTGACCATAGCTCTAAGTAAACAACTAAATTGTCGGGTATAAATACCCCAGGACTCGATAGCATAAATTAAGAGACATGGCATAAACTTGAAAACATGTAATCTAAGTACTTGATCATCATTCATTCATTGGGGCATTTTAACAAACACTTGCATGGCATGAACAGGTATACATACTAACATGATATGATTTCTCTATTCAACACACATACTTAATTCATCAATCACTTGAAGGGCATAAAACATGCACATAATACTAGTCAACATATGAGCACTCAATCCCAAATACTAAATTCACAATTTGAAGGCTTTAGAATTATTTCACATGATAACACATATAATCATTTAACCCCACATAAAACTTATCATAAAACATCGATCTAAAATCCAATTAATCATTATAAATATGAACATTATCAAATTCATCATAGAATTTATGAAATTCATATACTTGAAGTTTAAAAATGGTTTCTTGGTATCCAAGGGTGGAAGGGACCCTTCGATGAACACTTCAGATACCTTAGTTAGTCAATTTCTGAAAGTTAATGGGGGGAATCTTGAGTTCTTGATTTGGAATTTAAAAACCTAGGGTTCTTGTTCTTGAGCAATTTGAGAATAAATGAGTATAATTGCTCTCCAAAGGGTTTAATTTTGTGTTTTGGGGGCTAAAAGGCGAGGGAAAAAAGACCTAATTAACCCTGAGGACGCGTCCTTTTAATGCCTGTAAACTGTGTTACCGTCACGGGGGTCGACACGTCGTGTTGTTAGCATCGATATGATAGCCACGCGCCGCATCGAGTCCAAATTGATTCACTGAAATTTGCACTGAAGCTGGGGAAAAACTATCTTATCGATGTGATGGATGACGCGACACGTGTGACAACCTTGCTATCCTACTGAAATACTTAAGTTTTTCGCAATTCTCAAAAACTAAAGCTTCTGCCGTCCAGAGATACCATGCGGTGCCTAACTAAATTATGGAGCCTCTGCAAGTTTTAGGCTGCCCACTTTTAGAAGAAAGTTGCACCAATCAGAGTGGTCCAACATTTCTCATACTCCATATATTGACATAGGTGGGAGGATTGTTCAGAACTTAAGTACGTCTTTGTTTCACATTTTATGTTATTTTGTTTAGAAATACCTTAAATAGTTATATCTTACTAGAACTAATGAAATATTTGAAATACAAGTTATATATATTTGAAATATTGGTTTGATTTGGTATTTAAGAATCCTGAATCAACCCGGCTTATTTACACCCCGAGGGTATCTACAACTATTGAGAAGTAGTAGTTTGTTATACAATATTCTTCTATGTTTTAATTTGCAAATTTATGGAGTATTCTAAAACTTTCCATTTGGATTTTTCCAGAACTGAAGCTAAACTATGAAGCATAAAAAAACTCAAAGCATATAGGATGCTCAATGAGAAGCTACACAGGTCTATCCTCCATCTTTGCATTGCCTTTTATTTCTCCATGTAAGTTTCTGCAATTTTATTTGACCACTGAAGTCTGAAATCCATTCTTATCATCGAAACTTGGTATTTGACTTATTTAATGTCGAGGTAACTCCTATAGTAGTTTATAGCTTACAAATAAGTTTTGGCATTTGTAATTCTCCATGTAGCATTTTATCAAGTTATATCCTATTCTATGACCCTCCTTGTTTTCTTGGAATCGTTCCATTTTACTCATCGTTTCTTCTCCGTTATTACACCAGTCAACTATTTATGAAATTGAGTAACTGTTAAAATAACCATTTTGAAAGGCCCTCCGTTGGTTTCCAAGCAGATTTAGAAACTCTGTCGAATGGGCTCGTCAACCTTGTTTCTTGAACAGTTATGTTTATCAGACTGCAAAAATCTCCAACATCTTAGCTGCAGAGATGCCATGCGATGCCTCACCAAATTACAGTATCTGGGAACTGATGGTTGCCTACAGTTAGAAGAAGACAATTGCACCAATCGGAGTGGTCCAACATTTTTCATATTCCATATATTCAGCTAAGTGCAATAATAGGACTTAAGTAAGCCTCTATTCTCTTTCAGTTATTGGATAATTTATTTTTTCTAAGGGACCTTTTACACGAGTTCCTCGCCTTTATTTTTCCACGCTTTTCATTCCCCTCTGTAATACATCTTACTATGATTCTGTAGAATTCCCAATTTTTTTAAATTATTAATGCAATCTTTTTCTTGCAATTATGGACATTAAGAAAAATGCAAAGTCATAGATGAATTGAATCTGTGCCTTCCCTTCATCATTTTGCACTTCCACTTGATCATGGTTCAAAGTATCTCCATATGTGCTTCTTGTAAAGTTCACGTCTTGTCTCCCTTGTTGAGCTGTTGTTTTTTGTATTTGATCTTAGATCTCTAGAGTTAGTTCCTAAGACACACGTCTTAGGTTCTAGAAAATTTTCTTTGTTAAGCATGATAAGCATGCAATAATAGTCTTCCCCAAAATATTACTCTTCATAATGGAGGATATCTACAATTGTTAAGAAATATTTGATTATACAATATTCTTGTTGTTTCGGGTACACAATCTGTATATTACTTCGCATAAACTTCAACTAAGTTCAAGAACCAAATTGTCAAGAAAAACTAGAAGTTTCAACACCTTCAACACAAGATCAAAATGACCTTTCAATAGAAGTGTGTTAATCAGTATTTTAAAGAAAAGAGATGAAGCAGAATTAAGACAAGTCCCCCGAATTCATGGAGTTTCCTTAAGGAAATAATTCTCCTCAAGTAATCGAGGTTGCGGAATTTTTCTTCCAGGATAAAATGGCTTGACAACCAGAATGTAGTGGTACCTCAAACGTTCTGGTTTTCTTTGAACTCACTCAACAGGAGGTGATTACACGGAGTTTTTAGAAATAAGAGAAATGTTTTCTTATACAAAAAAAATTTCAGACCAAACTTGTGAAAGATGTAGGTTTATATAGCCATGAAGTGTTCCTTTGGTAAAGGAGGCAATGGTTCATCGGAAAGGTGTATATTTTTGGAATAGTCATGTCTGTTCATTCAAAACAGTACGTCTTTTCCAAAAAAGGACTGGATTTTTCCCTAGTTTCAAATAAATTTTGTCAAAAAAATTAATCTCATAGATCAATCATTTTTCAAAGCCGAACCCGAGCTGAGCGAGCGACGACACCGAGGGGGCGAGACACCTCTTTGTTCTTGCCTCACTATCCATGTGGAGATGTGTTTCTTGATAAAAACACATGAAAGTTTCTTTCTCCCACCAATGTTGATACGATTCAAATAGCCTCCTTAACTTTCAATGACATCATTTGAAGTCAGTACGTGGGGCATCAATCTTTGTCACATTAAGGAAATGGGATCCTACATGGAGGGGCCAATTTGAGTACACCAAAGAGTAATCCCACGTGTGAAAGATTTCTTGGAGCATTGAAGATTAAGGACTCACGGTTTTGGGCCTTCATTAAGACATTTTGGTTACTTAGCCTTGTCCAAGTAACACTCCATGACCACCCTTTTTCATTAAGGGTATTGTGGTCATTTTGTTATGTAATAAGTTAGACTATAAATAGGTTCTATTAGTTCATTTCCTAGTTAGTTTATGAAATATTGAAACACTTGAAATCCTCTCTCTTGAGAGTAGACCACCTTAGCATAGTCTTATTTAGGACTTGGAAAATTCATCCTTACTATAGGGCTTAGAAAAGCCAATATTGTTCTTTTCTTGTAAACAGTGGATCTTGAGGTGAGTCGATTACCTTGGTGGTCACCGTAAGAGTGTGGTTTTGATTATTACATTCATTAGGGGTTAATGTTGAAATATACTTGGTTCTTAATCTTGTAATAATCTTGGTCTCACTATCTATCCTTTCATTATTTTGCAAATTCGTGTGTTTTTGTGTCTGTCATCTTGTATCACTTTGTGTTGCTTATTATTCTCACATTTTATGAACTATTTTGGCATCTTGGTGGACTGATTTGTATAATTTGGTATCAAAGCATGGTTTGATCTTGTTCCCACAAGATCAATCTTGGGCTCGTAAACTTGAAAATTAAAAAAAAATATTAGAAAACTAAAAAATCAAAAAGAAGCAAATCTGTCCATTTTTTTGTGTTCTTGGCCGAAATTGTGTTCTTCCTGTTGTTGTTGTTTTGACCGAGATTTGTGTCTAAATCTAGGTGTGTTTTGATTGTCTTAGTTGTTTCTAAGTGTTAGATTTGTGTTCACTAACACCCTTGAGTCTAGATCCAAGTTGAGATTGAACATTGTTGTTGGTATTGTTGTTACGGTTTCAGGAACTTGAACATTATTGGTGTTGTTGTGTGGACCAAAACTTGAAGGTAGTTTGAGCTCGTGTTTTTGGTATTTTGTTGTGATTTTTAAGCTTGAAAAAGGTGTCGTTGATTGTTGGAGGCTCAACGTGAGGCTAGGTTTTCAAACTTTTATTGAAAGTTCTTGCTGTTCTAGACTATCTTCATGTCTAGTTGCAAAAAAGCTCTTCAATCGTGTCGTTTGATTCAAAAGACAAGTGGAAAGAAGTGAAGCCTTTGTTAGTCTTTAAAACATATCCCAAAGACCTACCAAAAAAGAAGGAGGAGAAAAATATCTACAAAAACTTGGTACTAAAAGAGGGAAAAAACACTTTTGTAGGTGTCCGAAAGAGGAAAGGGACACTAACCCTTTAAAAAGGTGTCTTGCCCAAAAGGTGTAAGACAAGTCAAACCTTTTTGAATGTGAAAAAGGGCTCCAATCTTGATATTTTTCTTTCCCAAGGCCGAAATATACTTCTTCAAAAATTGAAGATTGAACCAAAATTTCAAAGTTGAAGAAATAAGAACCTTTGAAAAACCGCAACCAATCCTAGACCGCCACATCACCAATTTTTGTACAATACCGAAACTTAGGGCTCAAAATCTTGGATTCTTAGTTTCTTATTATTTATTCTTATTTTCATTTTTTAAATTCTTATACTAATTGGCAACTAGAAAATACCTACTAAGTTGTAAATTAGTTTTTGAATACGTTTCTTTTGTGTTTTTGTTATTTGTGTGCTTTTCTCATTTGTAACTCGTAGTAACTTCTTTATTTGAAGTTCATAAATGAATTTTGTTTTTTCTTGATTCAATCAAAACAATAATCTATTCCGGTTGCCAAGTAAGATTGACATCTTATTGACTACCAGAGTATAAGCAACTTTCAATATTTGCCGCTCCAATTGTGAGAATCACAGAGGTAAGTGTATCGAGTGTTGGTAAGAAGCTTTTTTGTTTTATTTTGTTTGTTGTTGTCTTTTTTTGGTTTTGTTAGGTACCATGGCTGCACAAAATTTCAATGCCACGTGTGATCGCATCCATGACGATCTTGAAGATATGCAACAACACATTAAAATTATACGCCAATTGTTACCCAAACTGTTCCCTAAAAATCCAATTGGCCAAACAACTTGCGATAAGAGCTTTCTGAAGGAAGTTGCTGCCCAATCTTGTGATGGACTTTCACACTGAGGTAAATACGAACATACTCATGAAGGTCAAGGTAAAATAGCTAACCCTTGCACTTTTGTGCATGTGAATGATAAGTAGTAGCCCATTGAGTGTGAGTCATAGCTTGCCTATATGTGAGTCTATTGTTTCTTTTCCACTTGATAATGATGTACTTCTTGTGAGTGTGGATACACTAGTTGATCCTATTGATGACCGAATTGACTCTTCTTGTAAGATCGATTTATGTCCACCTAGTGTTGAAACTATTGTGTTGAATGAAAGTACATCGTCTTGTGAAATTTATGTTGATCAACTTTTGTGTGAAAATTTCCCACCACTTGAAGATGTGTGTGATATGATTAATGAATCTCAAGTTTGTGATGATGTTGAAAATATTGATCAAAGGAATAGGAGTGAACCCGAGAGCTATTCTTGGGATAATCTTGCACTTGAAATCTCTTTGAAACTTGATATTGATCTTTTATAGAGTGATGAACGTGTTTGTTCCGAATCTGCCCGTGAAATAGATCATGCTCTCTTAAGGTATAATGTCTTATTTGAAGATGATATAACCACTCTTAATGAACCTAGTGGTGGAAATAATGGTATAGCTTGCCTTAGAAGCTATAGCTGATATGCTAACCCACTATGGTGTGACAATATTCCTCCTAAAGATGAAAATCTCATCTTGGAAGATGAGAGTACTCTTAAGGGTAAGGGATGTGTGATTTTGGAAACTACTTCTCCTTCTACTTTGTGTGACTTTATTATTAAGAGCATTGATGGTGATGATTGTGAAACTAGTAGTGAGTACACACATGAAGGAACCTTAGTAGAAGTCGACTTGAGTGATACCTTACTCCACTTTCAATTTTCTCTGGATAATATGTATGCTATTGTAGAGAGTATGCCGTTTATTTTGGGTGGAGACCATGGGAAAGGGGAGTGTTGTCTAGAACCGTGTCTATGGCCACTCTTCTCGTTTTACCTCGGTGCCAAATATAGAATGATGATGGTGCACCCAACTTGTTGCTTGGTTTACATGACAAGTAAAGTATCATTTTTGGTGAATTCTATAGCCAAATCCTTTGTGTATTTTTCATTAATTATGTAATATTTAGTTCAAAGGATCCTTGGTTATATTCTAAATATGTGCAACCTTGTCATGTTGAGGTGATTTGTCGTGCTTACCCTAACCCTCATGCCATGAGGAGTTTGTATTTGTGTGTCCTTTCTTTGGTTTTGCATAGTTTGGATTCGAGGTCGAATCCTTTTCAAGAAGGGGAGGATGATAAGATTCAAATGGTCTTCTTAGATTTCAATGACATCATTCAAAGTCAGTACGTGGGGCATCAAGCTTTGGTCACATTAAGAAAATGGGATCCTACATGGAGGGGCTAATTTTAGTACACCAAAGAGTAATCCCATGTGTGAAAGATTGCTTGGAGCATTGAAGATTGAGGACTCATGGTTTTGGGCCTTTATTAAGGACATTTTGGTTACTTAGCCTTGTCCAAGACTCCATGACCACCCCTTTTCATTAAGGGTATTGTGGTCATTTTGTTATGTAATAAGTTAGACTATAAATAGGTTCTATTAGTTCATTTCCTAGTTAGTTTATGAAAGATGAAAGATTGAAACACTTGAAATCCTCTCTTTTGAGAGTAGACCACCTTAGTATAGTCTTAGTTAGGACTTCGAAAAGTCATCCTTACTATAGGGCTTGGAAAAGCTAATATTGTTATTTGCTTGGAAACGGTGGATCTTGAGGTGAGCCGATTACCTTGGCGATCACCGTAACAGTGTGGTTTTTATTATTGCATTCATTAGGGGTTTATGTTGAAATATACTTGGTTCTTAATCTTGTAATAATCTTGGTCTCACTATCTATCCTTTCATTATTTTGCAAATCCATGTGTTTTTGTGTTTGTCATCTTGTATCCCTTTGTATTGCTTGTTCTTCTCACATTTTGTGGACTGTTTTGGCATCTTGGTGGACTGATTTGTATCAAATGTGGGAGAATTAGTAGACTTTCCTTATTTTTTAGTACACTTTTCTTTTGAAGATCTCATTTTTTCCTCTACTAATTTCCTCCATTTTCCATTCACACTTTTAACTTGAATGGATGGATATAAGTTATAGTACTTGGGTAGCATGAGACATAGAAATAGGGTAGGTATCTTAGTAGATGAAGATCTTAGGGAGCAAGTGGTAGAGGTAAAGAGAGTTAGTGATAGACTGATGTCTATTAAGTTAGTCATGGGAGGGTCTACGGTGAATGTTATTAGTGCCTATGCCCCGCAAGTAGGTTTGGACAAAGAGGAGAAGAAGGAATTCTAGGAGGTTTTAGATGAGGTGGTGAGGAGCATCCCGAGCACTGAGAAGCTTTTTGTGGGAGAGGATTTCAATAGGCATATTGGGTCTTTGTCGAGAGGGTATGATAATGTACATGGCGGTTTCGGTTTTGGTGAGAGGAATGAAGGAGAAACTTCTCTGATGGATTTTTCTAGGGCTTTTGGGTTATGGATAGAAAATTCAAGCTTTTCGAAGAAGGGGGATCACCTTATTACATTTTATAGTTCACTGGCCAAGACTCAGATAGACTTTTTGCTTCTTAGAAAGGGGATAGAGCGCTATGTAAAGACTGTAAAGTCATACATAGCAAGAATCTCTCGACTCAACATAGGTTGTTGGTGATGGACTTGGTTATCAATAAGGGAAAAAAGAAGAGAAGTAGGGAGGCGCGACCCAGGATTAAGTGGGAGAGCCTGACTTTGGCTAGTGCTTTGGAGATAGAAAAGAAGTTGAAGGGTAGGAGGGATTGGGAGAGTAGGGTGGATAAAATGTGGGAGAGGACTTCCAGTTGCATTAGGGAGACCGCTGGAGAGGTGTTAGGTGTCTCGAGAGGTCGATCTGGCAAACATCGAGGAGACTGGTGGTGGAATGAAGAGGTTAAGAGAAAGGTGGAGTCTAAAAAGGTGGCTTACGCTAAGTTGGTTGAGAGAAAAGATGATGAGGAAAGACAGAAGAATAAGGATGAGTATAAGGTTGCTAGAAGAGAGGCTAAGTTAGCGGTTACGACGGCTAAGACAACAGATTTTGAGAGTTTGTATGCGGCTTTAGAGGATAAAGACGAAAATAAGAAGTTGTATAGGATGGCTAAGGCCAGGGAGCGGAGGGCTCGTGACCTTGACCAAGTGAAGTGCATCAAATGAGAGGATGGTATAGTATTGGTTGAGGATGCCCTCATTAGGGAGAGGTGGCAGCCCTATTTTTATAAACTTTTGAACGACGAGGGGGACAAAGTGTAACACCTCAGAAAATGGGTCCCGGAGCATCACACGGTGCTTGAGGCTACGAGTAGCCCCAAGCTAACCCTTTGAGCCATTTTCATTCAGTTCAACACAAATCAACAGGGTTTCCATAAATAACCCTCAAATATCAATAGAGTAATCATCATCCAAGAATAAAAGAATTTCAGAAAGATAACAAAATACGACTTATTAGTCAACTCCCAACATCTATACTAGTCTGACAAGCCTCTAAGAAAATCAATAAAACCAACGAGCCATTGAGACATGCCCCAACTAACTCATACTCAGTTATCAAATGTAAACGATTCCGTGAAACCAACATCAGACATCACGTCCTCGAAACATGAGGACTCACCATAACAAAGGATGTAGAACAGCGTGCCCGAAGAATCACTGTCGAATATGAAACTGAGCACCTGAACTTACATTCTGAGAAAATGCAGCACACATCCAAAGATGTGGGTCAATACCATGGAAAGAAACCGAGTATATGAGGGTGTATGCAGTTGTATAAACATCATCATCATAAATATTTATAAGAAATATGCAGGATGTATGAAAGACTCACATAGCCCGAAGAAAATCATCATAATCATGAGAGGATGAAATAAGTATAATAACATATGTGAGTCATCATATAATTTGCCAATCACTTTCAGTTCATCAAGAATATCAATTCTCATTATGTAAATATCATTTAAATCTTTCTAAAGAATAACTTTCACAATTCCACTTTCAAATCACTTCACCATTCACCATAGACATAAGGAAACACACACACACTGGGAGATCCTATAACCGATAAAAACCATGTGAGTTACATGGAGTCCAACGTACAACCCACGTTGGGAAGAGTCGTCCTATCCTTGCCATCCGAGTAGGACTATCGATATCGAATCCACATAAACTAGTGATCACTATATAAATCAGCCTCAGGCTCACTCCTAAGGGGGCACGTAGTTCTAGGGAAGTAAGGTCGCTTTATACCTCCCACTCGGTGCTAAAAATTTCTCCCGGACTTAGCTCAGATCATTTCAAAGACAATCCACAACAAAATAATTTCAGTAATATATAAATATACATTGGGAGCCATCATGCTTCCCATCTATCAAAATCAACCACGTTGTGGATTTCTTTCACGCTCGAGTTCAAAACAATTCCATTAAGACCAAAACGTCAAATCATTCAAAATATCTCAAATATTCAACATCAACGTACTTATAACACACACTTTCTCAAAAGAAAACATAATTTTCAATGGGGATTCATGACCCAAATATTAAAATCATGATAAATATCGTTCAAGATTCATGCTTTATATCTCCACACATGTAAATTCATCTTTCAAAATCATAAATATCAAGATTTCATAATAATCATCATAAGATATGGGTTCATGCTTCAAATTCATAAAAATCAAATAAAAATCATACCTTTGTAAAGAAAACTACTTTTGGGCACAAGAACGAAAGAGAGTTCTTGTTGAAAAACCCCACATACCTTGAATGATGAACTTTAGATCGATACTCATTTTTGAGATGTTAATCGTTCGTTTGAATGATTTTTCTTGGAGTTTTTAAACTAGGAACTAGGAATCTTGAATAAATTTGCAGAATTGATGGTAAACTTTGGAGGTTCTTGAAGTTGGATGTAGGAGCTTAGGGTTTTCTTTTTGAGGGAATTTGATGAAATATAACATATAATGCTTCTAATAGGCTTTAATATAGGGTTGAGACGGATTTTGGGTGGGGGAATGACCAAAACGCCCCTAAAAATCAAATAATTCTCGAATCTGTCCTTTCATGAACTGTTTTGATAGTTTGAAGTAGATCAACCATAACGTTTTACTCCAAAATCCAAATTGGATGAAACTAATTTCATTAGAAAGAGAACTCTCATATATTTGCGTTGATATATAGTATATCACCCATATCATTGTGTACTAGGAGTTATGATCATTTGAAGTTAACCCAAAAATTCACTTTTGATAGGCTGAAGTAGATCGACCATAACTTTTTGCTCCGATAGACAAATTGGATGAAACCAATTTCATTGGAAAGAGGGCTCGCAGAGCTTTCCATTGATACATAGTAGATCACCCAAATCATTATGTACAAGGAGTTATGATCATTTAAATTTGGAGAAAAAATACACTAGGCCTCAGTACTTTTTCCTACACGTTTTACTGTTCACTACTATTCACAGTTCGATCGGAATATTCATAACTCGTTGCTCGGGTGTCCGTTTTGGATGATCCACATATCATTGGAAAGCTTATTAGATACTGTACGTAATGGTGGGTCATAATCTAAGACATTCCATATGAAAAATTTATAATTTATTCTAGAAGATAGAACCAAACACGTTTACGCACAAAATTTCAACGAAAAATTTCTCGGGGCATTACACAAAGGTTCTAATTTGGGAGACTTGGATATATCTGAAGAGGGTTGCGATTATAGTTATTGTAGGCGTATTGAGGTTGGGGAGGTCAAGGGAGCTATTCGTAGGATGCGGCGGGGTAGGGCGATAGGGCCAGACGAGATTTTAGTAGACTTTTGAAAGAGCACTAGCGGGGCAGGTCTGGAGTGGTTGACAAGGTTGTTTAACATTATTTTTAGAGCTGCTAAGAATCCTAAAGCATGGAGGTGAAGCACGTTGATTCCAGTGTATAAGAACAAGGGAGACATTCAGAGTTGTAACAACTATAGTGGTATTAAATTATTGAGTCATACTATGAAGGTTTGGGAAAAGGTGGTAGATTTAAGGATGGGAAGGATCATGAAGATCTCTGAGAATTAGTTCAGTTTCATGCTTGGTCGCTCGACCACTCAGGCCATTCACCTTGTGAGGAGATTAGTGGAGCAGTTTTGAGAGAGGAAGAAGGACTTGCACATGGTGTTTATTGATCTAGAGAAGGCATATGACAGAGTTCCCAAGGAGATTCTGTGGAGGTTCTTGGAGGCTAGAGGGGTGCCCGTGGCATACATTAGGTCGATTCAGGATATGTATGATGTTGTGAAGACTCGTGTGAGGAAGGTAGGTGGATATTCGGAGCACTTCACAGTTTTGATAGGGTTGCACCAAGGATTGACTCTTAGCCTGTTTCTATTTGCCTTGGTGATAGATATTTTGATGCGACATATTCAAAGAGAGGTGCCTTGGTGTATGTTATTTGCAGATGATGTGGTTCTGATCGACGAGACTCGGGGTGGAGTTAATGATAAGTTGGAGGTTTAGAGACAAACACTTGAATCTAAAGGTTTTTGGTTAAGTAGAATAAAGACGGTGTACTTGGAGTGTAAGTTCAGTAATATGTCGCAAGAAGATGGAGTGGTTGTGAAGCTAGACTCTCATGCCATCCAGAAGAGAGAGAGTTTCAAGTATCTGGGGTCTATAATTTAGGGTATTGATGAGATTGATGAGGATGTCATGCATCGTATTAGGGAAGGGTAGTTTAAGTGGAGGCTCGCTTCGGGAGTCCTTTGTGATAAGAAGGTGCCCCCGAAGCTTAAAGGTAAGTTCTACAGATTGGTAGTCTGGACGGTTATGCTGTATGGATCAGAGTGTTGGCCAGTTAAGAACTCCCACATCCAAAAAGTGAAGGTGGTAGAGATGCGAATATTATAATGGATGTGTAGAAATACCAGGAAAGATAGGGTGAGAAATGAGACTATTTGGGAGAATGTGGGAGTTTCCTGATAGAGGATAAGTTGCGAGAAGTGAGGCTACGTTGGTTCGGGCATATGATAAGGAGAGGCCCTGATGCTCTAGTGCGGAGGTGTGAGACTCTGGCTATAGATAGTTTTAGGCAAGCTAGAGATAGACCTAAAAAAATATTGGAAGGAGGTGATTAGGTATGATATAGAGCAATTACAGTTTACAGAGGACATGACCCTTGATAGGAAGATGAAGAGGACACGAATTAGGGTAGAGGGTTAGGGGGTGGGAGCGCGACGGTAGTAATAGGGGAGTGCTCCTTTGGGTCTTGAGTTTCTGGTTCGTAGTGTTGGGGATGTAGTTTTTGGGGTTAGTGGTGTTGGATTTTTTGCATCCCGTACTAGTATATTATGCACTTATATTTTGTGTTTGTTATACTGTTTTGTGTACCATACTAGTTTGTATCCGTTTACTTTTTGTATTTGTTATACTGTTATTGGTCCTAAGCTGGGGGTCTATTGGAAACAACCTCTCTACTTCTCTTGAGGTAGTGGTATGGCCTGCGTACACTCTACCCTTCCCAGACCCCACTAGGTGGGAATACACTGGGTATGTTGTTGTTGTTGTACTTTTAACTTGAACCCAACAATCCTCCACATATTTTCCATTCATATCGAGGTCGTTCAGACCCTCCACTAGACTGTTCATGTCTAGTTTTATACGAATAAATGTGTTTAAATAATTTAGCATTATCTGATTCAAATACTGTATTTTCAGTGATATCCAAATGTTTAGATTTATGAATCAAAAACAGACATGCTTTACTACTTTTAGCATATTCTATAAACTTACAGTCTAATATCTTAGGTCCTATCTTTACCCTTTAAGGCATAGGAACTTGGACTTTCGCTAGACATCCCCACACTTTGAAATATTTCAAGTTGGATTTCCTTTCTTTTCATTTTTCATATGAAATTAATTGTGTCTTACTATGGAGCACTCTATTGAGTATTCAGTTAGCTGTAAGGATAACTTCCCCCGATAAGTTTTGCGGTAAACCTGAACTTATTAATAAGGCATTCGCCATTTCCTTTAAGGTTCGATTTTTCATTTCCATAATTCCATTAAATTGAGGTGAATAAGGGGTCATAGTTTGGTGGACAATTTCATTCTCTACACATATTTCCACAAAGGGAGATTCATATTTTCCACCCCTATCACTTCATATCATTTTGATCTTTTTCTCTAACTGATTTTCAACTTCTGTTTTATATTGCCTAAACGCATCTATTGCTTCATCCTTGCTGTTTAGCAAATAGATATAATAGTATCTAGTGCAATCGTCAATAAAAGTTATAAAATACTTTTTTCCACCACGAGATGATGTTGACTTTATTTCACAAATGTAGTGTGGATTAAGTCTAAGGGATTGGAATTCCTTTTAATGGACTTATACGGATGCTTAGCATACTTTGATTCCACACACGTTTGACAATTTGATTTATTACACTCAAAATTTGACAAAACTTCTAAGTTAATTAGTTTTTGCAAAGTTTTGTAATTGACATGTCCTAATCGTTCATGCCACAATTCATTAGACTCAAGCAAGTAAAAAGAAACAAAACTTTTATTGATTTCAACTGTCATTACATTCATTTTGAATAGGCCCTCAATGAGGTAGTCTTTTCCTACATACACTTCTCCTTTGCTAAATACAATTTTGTCAGAAATAAATACACATTTGAATCTATTTTTATCAAGTGATACAGAAATCAAGTTCTTCCTTAACTCCGGTACATACAGTACATTATTAAGAGTCAACACTTTGTCTGATGTCATTTTCAGGCAGACTTTTCCTGTTCCTTCAACTTTTATAGTTATGAAGTTTGCCATATAGATCTTTTCTTCGCCTTGAGCCGAAGCAAATGCAACAAACAACTCTTTATTTGCACAAACGTGACGGGTGGCACCGGAATCCATCCACCATTCTCGAGGATTTTTCACCAAGTTACATTCATACAGCATGACATGCAGATCGTCCATTTTGTTCTTGGATACAGATATATTTGTTTTGTCCTTCTTTTTGTCTTTCTTTGGGGCATGACAATCGGTTGACTTATGGTCAATCTTGCACAATTAAAGCATTTCCCCTTTAATTTCTTCTTAGGTTGATTGTTTTTTTTGTCCAGCTTTTTTTCCTTATTTTGAGTTGTTATGGCCGTCTTCTACAATGTTTGCTCCACTAATTGCTGAATTTCCTTTTGACCTCCTTTCTGCGGCTTTATTTTCTTCTTCAATGCGCAGCCTCACTATGATATCTTCTACTGTCATCTCCTTTCAATTATGCTTCAAGTAGTTCTTAAAGTCCTTCCACATAGGTGAGAACTTCTCTATTATTGACATGACTTGAAATGCATCGTTCACAACCAAACCTATAATTAAGTTTATGTGAACATTAAGAATATTTTTAACATGTTCAACTAAGGTATTTACTAAACTCATACCTTCCGCAAGGAGATCATAGATGATAACTTGCAGTTCCTGTACTTGAGATACGACATACTTGATGTCAATCATTTTATACTCAAGGAATCTTGCAACAAAAAACTTTTTGGTTCTAGCATCTTCAGTCTTGTATTTTCTTCCTAGCGCACTCTACAACTCTTTTGACGTCTTTATTCCACTATACGCATTGTATAGGTTAGCTTGGAGGCCACTTAGAATGTAATTCCTGCATAGGAAATCAGAATGTTTCCACTCCTCTATCACGACAAATCGTTCTTGGTCCGAAGTTTCTTCGGGCAGTTCTGGAGCTTCTTCAGATGTAAATCTTTAAAGACACAAGGTTGTAAGGTAGAAGAACATTTTCTCTTACCACCTTTTAAAATCAACACCCATGAATTTTTTGGGTCTCTTCATGTCACGACCTGAACCAGGGCCCTGGCCGTGATGGACATCCCAAACTACGAAGGCTCGAGAGCCCTTCTAACTTGTAAGCATATAGACCATTCATATATAAATAGGAAATGCGGAAATAAAATCTGGTTCAAAAACATGGTCATAATCTAAATTTAGCTTAACAATGAGGAATAAAATCCAATATCAACAAACACCATCTGAAAACCGTCTGCAAAATCTTTACTACATGATCAAATAACAGCTGTCTAAAAACTGATACAAGGCCTCCAGTTGACCAAAACCATAATAAATATTAACTTTCTGAAAGAAACTAGGCCTTTTGTAATATAGAAGGCTCACCAACTGGTACTCTTCACTCCTGTCTAATGAAATCTACTGCTTATCAGGACCCCTAGATTGTGCCTCAGAACCTAGAGAGAGGGGGTTCAATACAGATGTACTGGTACACACAGCAATCCAAAATAAAGCTTTTATATAAATAAAATAGTGAGATTTATTCATAAAACATCATATATGGTATAAATTCCAAAACACATGGGCATCTTTAATAATCATAAAACTTTCTTGTCAATGCAGTGCCTGATCTTTGTATTATTTCTGAGTTAGGTGGTACACCCCTACATTTATAAAATCCCACGAGTTGTATAGAATCCGTCATTGACTCGGCGGGGAAGCCTCCAATCCGAGTGTGCCGCAAGGGTTGGAGTTTCTAATTCTGATATGCCACATGGCACTAGGCCAGCATAATATAATGTACCCAGATCAGAAAATCATGGTTTCGGGCAATGAGTTGTCTGAACTCATGCCTTCTTCGGGGAACCACCTAAACCCTCTTTATGCCCAATTTTATCCTGTTCCAAATCAAGAGTCTTTCTAGTTTTAACATCTGAAAAGTCTGATTTCAAACATGTGTTCTATTCTATTCTGAATTATCATGGCGTAATCTGAATTGGTGTCGTCACACCAAGACTTGCAAGTCCTATTTCTGAGCCATATTGTATCATGCATAAATCTTTCATTAAAACACAGTTCATACCACCCAAACATGCAAGCAGTATAAAAAATTTCATGTTTCGAAACACAAGTCAAAACTATGCTGAGATTATTCAAACATATGGTGGTCATGTGTTCTTTTGGCAAACCATGCTACTCTTTGTTATATGTATATTCAACATTTATCAACATGCATAACCCTCTCTTTTTATTTCAAAATCATATTCAAGTCATAGCATAAATCAAGACATTTCATAACATACTTTCAAGATGCAATTTAAAACAATTCATATCGTATGGAAAGTGGGAAAAATCATAACAAGAGAGGGGTTCATTATAATTAATGCTCTCAATTGAATATTCATCCTTAAACATGTGCATACATATATATAGAATTTCAAATCAACTTGGGGGCAGGCCTAAAGACCAAAACAATATCATTGAGACTTCTAAAAATATGATTATAAATCATAAATCTAAAACCCTTTTCTTAAAACATGATTTCTATACCCATGAGATTTTAGGAAAACCCCGCGTACCTCGATTACGGAGAATAATGGATGATTCTTGAATGAACTCGTGATTTAGGGTTGCTATTCGAACAATTGATGGTGCTTCTTGTAGCCCTCCCAATGGGGATTCCGAATCTCGAAGAATTATTGAAAATCCACGGTGAAATCTTAAGATATTTGGTTTTTTAGTTTGAAATCCTAGAGAGAGTTTCTTATGAATTTTTGAAGAGCATATGAATAATGTGGTCACTTGGGAGAAAAATCCCATGTTTAAGCTGATAAGGAGGGAGGTGAAAATTACCCAACATACCCTTAATGAGACAAAATAAAATATAATTAGGAGCCTGATTTTATGGGCCACCGCGACACACCACTATTGCGGTGGCTCACTGAAAAAATAATGAATGGGATTCTTGGGGTCACCGCGACGCAGAACCATCACGTTGTCCCACTGGTTGGGACCTGGAACTTCAGCGCGACGCACCACAATCGCGCTAGGATACTGAAATTTGACAATTGTCAAATTGACCACCTCCGTGACGAGCCAAGTATGCGGATTAGGCGCGGTAAGTTTACTAGATAATAAATACGTACGTATTTATTTATTTTTATATTATGTATTTTGTGAATATTATTGATTGGAATAATTTTAATTTTTATATTAAATGTTTTGCTATAATATTCTTTAGTTTTTTCTCTTAGTTTTTGTAAATCTTCTATATTATTTTTAAGATATTCTAAATATTCTATATCTTTTGTTTTAAAGTATTCAATTAAATTTGTTTTTATAAGGTTTTCTGTTAATCTTATTTCTTCTATTTCTTGTTTCCAATATTTTAGATATTCGTAGTTTATCATTTTATTCTAAAGTAAATGTATAATAATCTATTATATTTGTACTATATTTAATATCTTGTTTAAGGTTATTTATACTACTAACTATTTCTTCTTGTTCTCTTTTTAATGAATTTTTTAAACTATCTAAACTTTTATCTTTGCTTTTTTCTAGATTTTTTAAGGTTTCTTCTATCCATTTTAATTTTTCTATTAGATTTTTCATTATTTCTCTAATTTGTTTTCTATAATTAATTTCTTAATGTAGGTCTTCTTGGTTTGCTTTAATTTTCTTAATATATTTTGACATTTTTAGTCTGTATAATATCCATCTGAATCTAAATAATATTGTTGTTCATAATATATGTGTAAGTTTTCTATACTGTTTAATAATTCTTCCTCTTTATAATCTTGTAATTTTTTTCATATTATTTTCTTTATGTCCATAATTTTTATATCTCTAAGTATATATAAAACAAGTATTTTAATATCTTCTGTCATTTAGGATTGATTAAATGTTTTTTCAGAATATTTTTCAGTTGTTTGTTTTAGTCTAAGTAGTTCTTGCATATTTTCATTAAGGAATTCTATATATTTTACATCTTTAGTTTTCATGTATTTGTCTAAATTTGTTTTTATTTGTTTTTCTACTAATTGTATGTTTCTCATATCTTTTTTCCAAAATTCTAAATATACATAATTTATCATAGTTAGTGTGTGGGTTTGGCATGTAAGTATTTATAAGAGTAGTTCGGTAAGTGTGATATATAATTAATTCTAGTCATAAAATATCTATCAAATATTTTTTCCAATATGATTTTTCTGATATCCACTATTTCTATATCCTTAAGTACATATAAAATGAGTATTTTAAATTTATCTACCATTTCGTCAGATAAATAATTATCCATTTTTCATAAAATTGTTGTTTTCAAAATATTCCCTTCAATCATGCACATAACAAAATATGATCACTTTAGATTGCTATATACTAGATTATTCTTAAATAACATATTTTTCGGTCATTATTAGCATGGTAATCTGGATACTTTTCCCTTAAACAGCGTCACTACTTTGGTTACTCCCCTATCACGGCTTTCTTGCCTCACCGGTTTCACCTTTAGGATGGCATAGTTCTTAGGGATTTTTCTCCTTTTCCACTTTGCTAATAAACTTCCTAACCTGCTATTTTTTGAATAATTCTACTATAAAGCAACTAACATGAACTTATTTTATCATATCATGATTGTTAGGAATTTATGAATTTAGCTATTCATAATAGTAAATGAATATACCTGTTCTATTAGTTTTGATAATTCTAAGCTTTGTTCCTCCATAGATTTGTTCATTGAAATATACCTGTTTTTTAATAAATAAGCAAAGTATTTGTTGTGGACAAGAGAGAGTATTTGTGCTTCAGCTCCTGAAGGCTTTTCTTTTTCTGCCTTCGATGCCTTCATTTATAATGAATGATTTACATAGTCCTTACTAATGTTTTACACATTTTTTTTTTTAACTTTACATCCTATTCTATCTTTACAAAAAGTCTAAAAACTAGACTAAAAAGTCTAGACTATTTTTTACAAAGTCTTTATCTACTTAACCTAATTATTATACTTTACAAAAAGTCTTCTAAAAGACAAAAGCTAAAACTTTAAAATAATTTACAAGTTGCGTAGAAAATTGTGAAAGTTTGTTACATGTCGCTTTCACAATTTAATAGCTTATCTTTTATCACCATTATTGCTTCCGTTGATATCTTCTTCTTGTCGTATCTGCTGCTTTTCTATCTTCTTTCCAGCTGGCATGCTTATCTTCTTGATTCTTTTATTCTAGACAGACTTCTGGGATAATATTATCTTCTCCATTACATCGCGAACATTGATGATCTGGATATTTGTGTCCAATTATCTTGCAATATCTTGTCAATAATCTATCTGAAATAAATCTTCTCTTAATTGCTCTTCCAGTAGATTGTTTTTCTTGGTTTAGTAATGTCATTATCCATTGCCTAACATCTTCCATATCTGCTTCTCATAGTTCTTTTGAATTTGAATAAATCATCTGATGATCTCTTGAATAATAGCTCCATATTCGGTTTCCATTGGTATAATTGTTTGCTAGTTCTTGAATAATTATAGCTAGTCCAATAAGTCATTTGTTTGCATAAAAATCAGGTATCTCGACTGGGTATCTCTGGCTGCTGCACAATATCTTCTGGTATAATCATATCTCTGGTTAATCTTATTTTTTTAACTTGTATAACTGGTTTTATCTCGTCATATAATACCTCTGCTGGTGCAGTATAACACTTTATATAAAATAGATTTTCTTTGGTTACTCTTTTATAGGTGTTGAATATTTTTTGTAATTCTTCCATAGCTGATAGTTCTTCTCCATCTTGGGTATATATAGTATTTAATAATCCATAGTCGAAACAAGTTTTTATTAGGCTTGGGTTAGTTTTGGGTAGTGCAATTAGCTTGTTGTGACCTTGTAATCTTTGGGTTATATAGTTTGTATTGGGTTCTTTGATATCTGTAGCTCTGGGGTTAAGGTTTAGAAAAGTTTGTACTCGGTAGATATTTTCTATGTATTTTTGGGTTGTATAGTTATAAACTTTTTTTATCTTGGTTCAGACTATCTCGATATGTGATAATTTGTAGGGGTATGTTCAAGAGGTCTTTTTGTATTTTTGGTGTAAATGATTTTTCAAATGTCTTATTTAAGTTCATATTCTGGTATCTTTGTCCAATTACTCCTTTGCTTGTACCTGCAATTGTAGATTGATAAACGTTATGGGTTTTACGGAGTGTCCCAACGTCTCCTTCTAGCTTTGGAATTTTAATGTCTTCCGATCGACGTAGCTCTGCACACTGCTGAGTTAGCTGACTTGTAGCTATAGACTTCAGTTTAACTTCATTAGTCTTTAGCTTTTCTATTTCATTACTCATACTGTCCACTTTCATTGAAAGCGTAGTTAGGGTGCTGAATATCTTTTCTAGAGTATCCTCTTCTATTATATCAGTATGTGTAGCTTTGTCTTGATATGTACTGCAATAACATTTTTGTTAGTACTAATTACTTCAATTATAAATGTGAAATTTAATATATTCAAGACTAGTCTCCGAATTTCTTTTGTTGTAACTGAATTTTGTATTTTCTTTGTTAGCCACCAACGTACCTGTGTATTATCTGTTCGTACAATAAACTTGTTGTATACAATATATGGCTCAAATGCTAATAAACATTTATATAATGAGCATAATTCTTTTCTATTTATTTCCCATTTTAGTTTTGTTTCATTAAACGTACCTGAGTGGTATCTACAATGGTGTTCTAATTTTTCTTCTTCATATCTATATTTAAGTACTCCTCCATAACTACATTCACTAGCATCTGCTTCTACTATATATATAAATTTTCTATTTTCATCTGGAAATTGTAAGTTTGGTAATTCTTTACAAAGTATTTTTATTTTCTGAACTTGTTTTTTATCTTCTTCGTTATAATTATATTCTACATCCTTTTTTAATTTTTTCTGTAAGGGCTTTAGATTTTCTGCTAATTTTGGTATATATTCTCTTACTTGGTTTACTAATCCTAAAAATGATTGTAATTTCTTTTTTATATCTAACTCTTCTTTTGAATTTATTATTTTTGTACTATATGTTGTTGCATTTTTACTCCACTTTTATATATTTGTATTCATAAAAATTCTATTTGATTTTTCATAATTTTAGCTTTCTTTTCACTTAAACTTATTCCCAATTTTTTTATTATATCCGTAAATTGTTCTAATAATTTTAAATGTTCTTCTTTGGTCTTTGTATATAACAGTATATCATCTATATATACTGTACAATTAGGTAGTTGTTTAAAATAACTATCCATAAAATGTTGATATCTACCTGGTGCATTTTTATATCCAAATGGCAGTACATTCCATTCATAAAATCCTTGTGGTACCGTAAATGCGGTTAATTCCTTAGATTCTTCTTCTAACTTTAAATGGTAAAATCCTGATTTACAATCAAATTTACTAAAATAATTATATCCTTGTATTTGTCTTATTTTTAATATCTTATTTGGTATTTGATAATTATAAGTCATTGTTTTTGCATTTAAATTTAGATAATCAATAATCATCCTACTTTTTCCTCTTTTTTGTTAACTATGTTTATTTACTATAAATGTTGGGCTATTATGTTTACTATTACTTTTTTGTATATATTGTTTTTCTAATAATTCTTCTATATGCATTTTAAATTCTTTTAAATCATCAAAATTATATGTTAATGGTTTCTGGGTTATTATGCTATTTTTATTTATTAATTCAATTTTTATAGTGGTTTTATGTTTTTTCCATCCTTTTAATGGATCTTCACTATATAATTGTTCTAATTTTTTCTTAATTATTTCTATCTTATTTATTGACAATATAGTTATTTCTTTTTATTTATTGAAAATACGACCAGTTCTATTGTATCTTCAGTATTTTTTATATTTTTTAATTTTTGTGTAATTTTTTCACTTTCTTTTATCCGATCAGTTTTCTTTCTTATTTTATTAATAATTCTTTTTGCTCTTACTTTCTGTGTACATGGTGTTGTCAACCACCAATCTGTTCTACTTATTATATGTGGGTATAATTTATCTAAAAACGGCATTCCTAAGAGTATATCTTTTGATGTTAGCTCATAATTATAGATTTCTTCTAGTGTTAATATTTTATCCCATACTTGTGTTTTTACATTCTTAGCTTTATAAGTAATTAATCTTCCTTCGTTATTAAATCCTTTAACTATTATTGATGTTTTTAATTTATCCCATTTAATTTCTGGTAAACAATTATATCTACATAAATTAGCTTCTGCTCCTGTATCTATCATAGGCGTATAATACCTACTATAATATCCTTCTACTACTATCTTCATTAATACATATATTTTCATATCATGTTAGAGCTCTTCTTAGGAATAATTTTTCCCTATTATATGTTATAGATAATTGTGTATGTTCTATATTGTATGGTTTTACTTGTTCTAGCCATTTAATTCCTAATATTATGTCTGTTTTTTGCATTTCTTCCTTTATTTCAAATTCTATTTTCATTTTTCTAACTCCTATTATTATTTCTTTTTCTGCTATATTTTTAGTGTTTATTAAGTTTCTTGGTAGATCTGGGCATATATTATTATTAGATTTTATTTCCTCATTTTTTACTAGATATTTTGCTATATAATTTTCTTCTTGTCTTGTATTTAAGAGTATTAAATATTCTTTTTAGTTTATTGTTCCTGTTATGTAATATTGATTTAAATTAACTATTGAACTTGTTTCATAACTTGTTCTTTTTGATGAATTTGATGATTCTGATTTTTCATAAGCTATTCTTTTTGTTGTACTTATTCTATCATTTATTATTTTTAAATCTTCTTCTATGTCTATATTTCTGTAACTATAATCATTATTATCAATTGTTTTTACGAATTGTTCAAAAGGACTTTCTATTTTTATTTTATTAATTTTATTTTTTCCCGTTATTTTATGTTTTGTTGTTAATACATATAGATTTTTACATCTTGCTGAAAATATTTTACTTCCTGGGGTTAGTTCTATTCCTGATATTTTCCAATATAATATTAATGATTTATCTATATTTTTATCTGTTATTGCTACTGAATAATTTGCACTTATTATAAATTTAAATTTTTGGTATATTAAATTTCCTTAATCGCTGTTATTATGCTTTTTTCTATAGGTCTTATAATCCTATCATCTGCTAAATATAATTCTATTAGTGTATCTATTCCTTCTCTAAAACATGCTTTTATTAATATCACTGTACCTCCAAGGTGTACATATTTTATTGGGTCTCCTTTACTTTTATATCGTTTATTTCTTTATTAATTAACCTTTTTGTCACTAGTGGTATACTAGCTTTACCTTTTGCATATCTGCAGTCTATTACATGTTTCTTTTGACTTACTACGTAATATTCTTCCTTTTTTCTAGTAAATATATTTTTTATTGTTGGTATTTTAAATATTTTTTCTGCACTTAAGTCTAACTCTTTTTCTTTTATTTCATCAAATACATTGTTATCAAATATTATTTTTTGATATGTTCCTTCGTCATTTAAATATTCTTCTTTTGTTATTATTTTTATATCGTCTTCAGTCATTTGGTTTATTTGTATATCTTCTCCGGTCATTTAATTCGTCTAATTCACTATCTATTTCATTATCTTCTATTTCATTATATGTGTCATTCTCTGAAATTTCATATATACTGTCTTCACTTTCTAATTCGTAATCTATATAATCTATCTGCATATATTCTGTATTTTCTATTTTTATTTATGTTTCTTCAACATCTATTGTATTAATTTCTAATTCCTTGGTTTCTATTTTTTTATTATCTATTTCTAATTTTTCTTTAAATTGATTTATCTCATTTAATAAATTTTGTTCTTTATCTTTTTCTTCTTTTTCTTTCTGTCTTTTTTCATACAGATCTTTTAGCATTTGTAGTTCTTTTTATAATTCAGCAATCCTACTATTTTTAGTTTCATCTATTTTTCGTATTTCTTCTATAGTTTGTTGTTTTATTTTTTCTATTTCCTTTTTTCTATCTATTTCTTCGTTTTCTTTTTCTATTCTCACCGTAGCTGTCAATTTATCTTCTAATTTTAATTTTTCTTTTTCTAGAATTAAATATAAATGTTCACCTATTTTCTTATATCTTCTTCCTAGATTAGAAAATACTATTTTTATTTTTAATCCTTCGTGATTTTCATATATTTTTTCATCTATTATAAATTCTTCTTTGTTCATTTTATTGTAAATAGTTCATGTTGATATATATTCTAAACTATCTATTTGTGATTCTAAATTTGATATTTCATCTTTTTGTACATTTATTGAGTTTTTACTAGTTGTAGAAACATTCGTTGCTACTACACTTGTCCCAACATCATTAACATGACCGTCTGTAGTCATATTTCCTATAAAAAAAAATAGTCAACTTTAGTATAAAAAATATACTAGTTACAAGTTCGTAGCAACTTATAAACACTACTTGTTTCTAGTTTAACGATGAAGTTCTTATGTCTTCCAATCGTTAACCGAATAATCTTTACCTTGTGATGAAGTTTTTATTTCTTCAAATCACTTGTTAAGTTCAAACGGAGTAGAAAGCATAAAACTTTAATCTGCAGAAACCAAACAATACAGATTCTGACTTATTTCCTTAAGATTGTTGTTTTAGGTACACAATATGTATGTTACTTCGCATAAACTTCAACTAAGTTCAAGAACAAACTTGTCAAAAACAATTAGAAGTTTCAACACCTTCAACACAAGATAAAAATGACCATTCAATAGAAGTGTGTTAATCAGTATTTTAAAGAAAATAGATGAAGCAGAATTAAGCGAAGTCCCCCAAATTCATGGAGTTTCCTTATGGAAATAATTTTCCTCAAGTACCCGAGGTTGCGGAATTTTCCTTCTAGGATAAAATGGCTTGACAACCAGAATGTAGTGGTACCTCGAACGTTCTGGTTTTTTTCGAACTCACTCGACGGGAGATGATCACATGGAGTTTTTGAAAACAAGAGAAATGTTTTTCTTATACAATTTTTTTCGCACTAAACCTATGGAAATTCACGTTTATATAGCCATGAAGTGCCTCTTTGGAAAGGAGGCAATGATTTATCGGAAAAGTGTATATTTTTTAAATAATCATGTCTATTTATTCGAAACGGTATATCTTTTTCGAACAGTCACAACCATCCAAATAGTCATCCCTTTTTTCGAAACAGTATGTCTTTTACTTGAAGAGTTGTGTCCCTTTCGAGCAACCTTTTAGCGTTTGTGCATGCACGCGTTAATGGAGAAAAATTATTGCATTTTCCTTGGATTTTCGGACTGGATTTTTTCCAAGTTCCAAATAAATTTTGTCCAAAAAATAAATTCAAAGCCAAAACCGAGCGAGCGACAACGACGGTGTGAGACACCTCTTTGTTCTTGCCTCACTATCCATGTGAAGATATGTTTATTAATAAGAACACGTGAAAGTTTCTTTCTCACACTAATGTGTGAGAATTAGTAGATTTTCCTTATTTTTTAGTACACTTTTCTTTTTAACTATGATCCCATTTTTTCCTTCACTAATTTCGTCCATTTTCCATTCACACTTTTAATTTGAACCCAACACTTCTATGGTTTGATTTTCTAATTTATGAAGTGTTTAAAAACTTTCCATTTGGATTTTCACTTGAACCTTTTTTTCCGTACTTGGTCTTATTTAGGAAACTTCTTTTATTTTATCCTTGAAATAGGGAAATTACTTATTTCTAAAGTTATTTTGCACAGACTAACCAAACGAAACATGTAATTCAATTGGTGCTCTCAACAGTGCATTGCAAAAGGTTGCTCCAAGTTTATTTCCTTTGTGGATTAAATTTTACTGAAAGTGCAAAAGGAGATTTATCCTCATTTAGGCCTTGTTTGGAGTACTGAATACTGAAGTCTACATATGAAACATCAAAATACTCAAACCATATAAGGTGCTCAATGAGAAGCTACACGGTTATGTCCTCTGTCTTTGCAGGGTTGTGTTTGTCTTTTTATTTTGGCGAAATAATCTGATAGACCTGATACTTGTTCCCGTTTATACCCGTTTGTAAGTTGAACCCTTTTACTTCACAAAGTTTTAATCAGACATTTAATTCATTCAAATTGTGAATTTTAAGTCCCTTTGTTAGTGTGTTCTCACTTGCTATGATAAGTATAACACGTCATAGTCACATAAAAAAAATTAACACCACATCATATCTCAATCATTAGCCACATCATTTTTATATTCATCTATAAAAAATAAATTTTTTATCCTTTATTTTCTTTTTAAAAATGATATTTTATATAAAAATATTGAAAGTGCCTGAAATTATATGTTGAAAAAATTTGCAGCATTTTTGTTGGTAAAATAGCTCACCAAGGAGCTCCACCACTATTTTCTGTTGCATAAAACAAACAGATTCAATGAAAGTATATTAACATGCAAATATTGGAGTTACAATTTCCAACCACAAAATGGATAAGTAAAGCTCATCGGATTGGAACACAAAACAAAAAAACTCATCGAAATTACAGTTTTCGACCAGTAATAATGGATAATCACCACAACAACTCAAACACACACAATAATCAATTAAAAAAATTGTTGCTGCCGGATATGTCGAATGTTGGAGCAACTCAACTCAAACACACAGTTGGCTTCATCTTCTTCAACGGCGAAAATGTCGGAGCAACTCCAGAGAGGTGAAAACACATCTAGATCTGAAATTTTAAAGTGGTGACCACCATTTTTTCCAGCGTAGCTTGCTGTTTCAAAACAATTAAAATATCTTTTAAAACATGGAATGCTGGGCTATTATATTTAAATTTATATAATCAATAATCATCCTACTTTTTCTTCTTTTTTGTTAACTATGTTTATTTACTATAAATATTGGGCTATTATGTTTACTATTACTTTTTTGTATATATTATTTTTCTAATAATTCTTCTATATGCATTTTAAATTCTTTTAAATCATCAAAATTATATGTTAATGGTTTCTGGGTTATTATGTTATTTTTATTTATTAATTCAATTTTTATAGTGTTTTTATGGTTTTTCCATCCTTTTAATGGATCTTCACTATATAATTGTTCTAATTTTTTCTTAATTATTTCTATCTTATTTATTGACAATATAGTTATTTCCTTTTTATTTATTGAAAATACGACCAGTTCTATTGTATCTTCAGTATTTTTTATATTTTCTAATTTTTGTGTAATTTTTTCACTTTCTTTTATCCAATCAGTTTTCTTTCTTATTTTATTAATAATTCTTTTTGCTCTTACTTTCTGTTTACATGGTGTTGTAAACCACCAATCTGTTCTACTTATTATACGTGGGTATAATTTATCTAAAAACGGCATTCCTAAGAGTATATCTTTTGATGTTAGCTCATAATTATAGATTTCTTCTAGTGTTAATATTTTATCTCATACTTGTAGTTTTACATTCTTAACTTTATAAGTAATTAATCTTCCTTCGTTATTAAATCCTTTAACTATTATTGATGTTTTTAATTTATCCCATTTAATTTCTGGTAAACAATTATATCTACATAAATTAGCTTCTACTCCTGTATCTATCATAGGCGTATAATACCTACTATAATATCCTTCTACTACTATCTTCATTAATACATATATTTTCATATCATGTTAGAGTTCTTCTTAGGAATAATTTTTCCCTATTATATGTTATAGATAATTGTGTATGTTCTATATTGTATGGTTTTACTTGTTCTAGCCATTTAATTCCTAATATTATGTCTGTTTTTTGCATTTCTTCCTTTATTTCAAATTCTATTTTCATTTTTCTAACTCCTATTATTATTTCTTTTTCTGCTATATTTTTAGTGTTTATTAAGTTTCTTGGTAGATCTGGGCATATATTATTATTAGATTTTATTTTCTCATTTTTTACTAGATATTTTGCTATATAATTTTCTTCGTGTCCTGTATTTAAGAGTATTAAATATTCTTTTTTGTTTATTGTTCCTGTTATGTAATATTGATTTAAATTAACTATTGAACTTGTTTCATAACTTGTTCTTTTTGATGAATTTGATGATTCTGATTTTTCATAAGCTATTCTTTTTGTTGTATTTATTATTTTGGAGCTATCCTCCAGGCACACGCTTAGAACATGTTGGTTATTGGTGTGAAAATCCATAACCCACAAAGTTTTGGCGGATATACTGCGATAGGTGGACCCTGAGGCCTACCAGGACTGCTAGTCGAAATTGGCACCATAGGAATAGCCCTCTTGCTGCAAAATTTTGAAACCTAAGTTTGATTCTCCAACTTGGTTTTGAGCTTGAACATGATCGATCTTGTGTTTGTCTTAATTCATTGATGTTAAACATTTTCTCCAAAAATTTTCATATTCCAAAGCAAATAGGCGTCCTAGCTTCAAAAGTAAAGTTTTTGGACGAAGATCAATCCCAAAAAATAAATTTGCTTTTAGCTTTCCAAATTGGACATTGGTTGATCATGTTATTTGTAGCATTTGACCGGCGTTACTTGAATGAGTCTTTAGTGGTGTTCTGAAACTGAAGTTATCCCTTGCGAATTTTGCCTTGCAATTTTTTTTTTTTTTTTGATGTCAGGGTATCTTTGACCACTTTTTTGTTACATGAAAGGCTGCTCCTCAAGGGAGCTAGACCAGTTAATAAAACGCTGCTCCTCAAGGGAGCTAGACCAGTTAATAAAACTAGTCTTTCCTTTTTTTTTCTTTTTATAGGACGAAAGCCTAGCCCCTTTATATTTCTAAACGTCTTCATGATTATTTATATTTCAACTTTTATTTGTTTTCATTTTTATTTTACTTTTTTTTTTTTCAACCCTTACTTTTTTCTTTTCTCCTCTCAATTTCTTTTTTTATTCTACTTTGATTTTTTTCTTTTCTCTTTTTCTCAACATTTACTTTTTTTCCTTTTCTCCTCCCAACTCCTACTTTTTAAATTCTCTTTTTTATTTTTCTTTGGTTGTTATTTTTTTCCATTTTTTTCTATTTTATTCTTTTTAAATTTTTTCGGCCTATATTTTTATTGTCTTTTTTTCTTTTTCCTCAATCTTTATTTTTTTTTCTTTTCTCCTCTCGGCTTCTCTATTTTCTTTATTTTTTTCTCTTTTATATTCTCTTTGATTTTTATCTTTTAAATATTTTTCTTCATTTTTCGCAATTTTTTTTCGATTTCTTTCAAACAACAAGTTATGTTTCACGGGTAAGAGTTGATACTATTACATTGTTTCTTGATTTATGATATGTTCTATAAATTTTGACTTAGAGGCAAAACTTATGATTTTCAAACAAAAAGCTATGTTCAATGGATAAGAGTTGACACTACTACATTGTGTTTGATTTATGAGATGTTCAATAACTCCTATCTTACAGGCAAGATTTAGCCCAAAGATTTTCAAACAACAAGTTATGTCCCAGGGACAAGAGTTGACACTATCACTTTATGTCTTGATTTATGATATATTTTACAACTCTTGTCTCAGAGGCATGGCTTATCCCAAAGATTTTTAAATAACAAGTTATGTACATTGACCAAGAGTTAACACTACTATATTGTGTTTTTTAACTTACGAAATGCTTATAACTCTTGCCTTAGAGGCAAGAGTTAGCCCAAGAACCATCAAACAACAAGTTATGCCCCATGGGCAAGAGTTGACACTAGCACATTGCATATTGATTTAAGAGATGTTCTATAACTCTTTCTTTAGAGGCAAGACTTAGTCGAATGACTTTCAAGAAACAAGTTACACCCCATAGGCAAGAATTGACACATTCACATTGTGTTTTGATTTATAAGATGTTCTATAACTCTTGCCTTAGAGAAAAACTTAACCCAAAGACTTTCAAACAACAATTTATGCCCCATGGATAAGAGCTGACACCATCATATTATGTTTTGATTTATGAGATATTTTATAACTCTTGCCTTAGAGGTAGGATGTAACACCCTATATTTTGGGCTAGAACGAAAAATCGTCGTTTCTATGCGTAGATGATCCAAAATTCATAAATCCTATGCAAATTTGGTATGTTAATCAATTATGTAGTGTGGGAACCTATTTGAGCATTAATTGAGATCTTAGAGGTCCCCTAACTCAAGGATGAGTTGAAAGCTTTCCAATCGTTCGAGTTTGAGTGAGCGTCGAGTGACGACCTGGGTGACGACTTATCACCTGAGTGACTGCCCGTCAACTGGTGCAATTATGCAATTTTTTTTGGTTCCTTAGGGATATTTTGGTCTTTCCCTCACTCCAAAAACCTTTCACACGAATTAAATCATCTCTTAAGCGTTATTAATCAATCACTATCAGTTTTACAATATAAAAAAAACTTCCTCTTCACTCTCAAAATAAGATCAAACTAGGGTTTTCTCCAAGAACAAGAAATTCAAAAAAATCAAGCCTTACGTTCAAGAGCTCCAAGAAACAAATCAAGATTCGGTTTTCATCTATCAAGATCTAGGTTCCATCTTTCAGATCTTATAATTTAAGGTACGTGGGGTTTATCATAAAAACTACATGGGCTTGGAAACACTAGAACATGATTTAAAGATTTTCAAGCATGATTTTAGAAAGGGGTTTTGAAATACATGATTTTATTATGCAATATAAATGTTCAAATGCATTGTTGATTTGTCCCTTAGGTCTTTCCCCTTAAACTGATTTACAAGTATATGTATATGTATGAAAAATTCAGATTTGAAGATTGTTTGAGAGCATAAATTATGAAATTCCTCTCTTGTGATGACTTTAAATTTGTGATCTTATTGTGAATGATTTGATATGCATGATATATGGCTTGAAAATAGTTTACTCAAATACCATAGTATTTTGAGCATGATTTAGAGATTTTGAGAGGAAGTTTTTTGATATAAATGTGTTTTGTTAAAGAGAGAAAGATTTACATAAGATTAAGAATTTTGACATGACCACCTTGTATCATTTGAAATGTTGTCAAAGAGAGTTGCATACATGTGTTTACATGAGTATTTAAGGAAAGGGTGCTTTGAACTGATTTATTGATATGGTAGTCCCAAATTTATAATAAATCTATTTATAAATCTATTTATCAGTCTAGTTATCCGCACCCCCCTCCAAATGGTATCAGAGCCTAGTAATTTAAAAGATACGAAAGTAATATACGTGTTAGAAGATTTAGTTAAAATAGCTATGTTGGAATTAGTTAAAATTAAATTTAGTTATGTTAGAATTAGTTATTTATTAAATTAATTATGAGAAGACCATTTAAAAATAGAGAAGCTTTTAGAAAAATTAAAGAAAATTTAGTTAGTAATTATTCAGAATATATAAGTTTAAATAAAATAAAAGAAAATCCACAAAGATTAGCCTATTTAATTACATTAATATCTAGTATTGAAGCAAAATTAATAATCCATTTAAAATCTAGAAGAATGAGACATATACCACCTAATTATGATAAAATTAGATTTAGATATCCACCAAAATATTATAAACACAATTTAAATGAATAAAGAGCAAAAATACAAAGAATTAAAATAATTTATCTCTGAAAAACGTAAAGAATTAAAAATAAGAAAAGAAAGATTACATTATAATATATTTGCCGGAGATAGTAAAAATTCAATAAATATACAAAAAGATGAAATATCAAAATTAGAATCCCAAATAGATAGTTTAGAATATATATATCAACATAAACTATTCACAATAAAATGAATAAAGAAGAATTTATAATAGATGAAAAAATATATGAAAGTCACGAAGGATCAAAAATAAAAATAGTATTTTCTAATTTAGGAAGAAGATACAAGAAAATAGGAGAACATTTATATTTAATGTTAGAAAAAGAAGAATTAAAATTAGAAGATAAATTAACAGCAATGGTAAGAATAGAAAAAGAAAATGAAGAAATAGATAGAAAAAAGGAAATAGAAAAAATTAAACAACAAACTACGGAAGAAATACGAAGAATAGAAGAAACTAAAAATAGTAGAATTGTTGAATTAGAAAAAGAATTACAAATGTTAAAAGATTTATACGAACAAAGACAAAAAGAAAAAGAAGAAAAAGATAAAGAACAACAATTAATAAACGAGATAAATCAATTTAAAGAAAAATTAGAAATAAATAATATAGAGGTAGAAGAAACAGATAATTATGATTCAGAAGATAGTGAAACATATACGGAAATATTAACAAATATAAAAGATTTAGAAATTAACGAAAAACAAGAAAAAATTAATGAAGAAAACTTAGAAAATAATAATACAGAAATAAATACTCTTGACAAAAAAGAAGATGAAAATATAATACCTAAAACCACAGAAATAAGAAAACCTATATATTATAAAAATAAATTTAAAAGACATAATGAATATGACAAATGGACACCAAAACAAATAGTTAATAAAAATTATAACTTTTTAGATCTAGACTGTGTAATAGATACAGAAAAAACAATACAATTATGGATAGGATATATGACAAAACAATTATTAGATAATAATATAAACATAACAGATGCACCAGAATACATAGAAAAAACACTAATAGGATCAGTAAAATTATGGTTTACGAATTTAACTGAAAATAGTAAGAAAGTATTAAGAGCTAATAAACCTATGGAAGGAGCAGCATCAACAACAACTAAATTAACACCTATAGAATTATTGAAAAAATATGAAACAGCTATAAAAGATGAATTTGATAGTATGACAACATTAGAAGAATAACAAGATGAAGAAAAAGATACAAATAGGAATTTAATGATAAAATTAACAATATGTAATATGTGTTATATAGATGAATATACTTGCGCATTTAAAGAATATTATTATAAAGGAGCATATAGTATAGAAGAAAGTAAAGAAATAAGAAAATTATATTTTAATAAATTACCCGAACCATTTAGTTCAAAGATAATAAAAAGTTGGGAAGAAACAAAAATAGTAGATACATTAGGAGCTAGAATAAAATTTTTACAACAATGGTATAGAAAGTTATGTGAAAAATATAGAGAAGAATTAAAAATGGAAAAAACATTAATAAGAAATTTAGCATGTTGCAAAAATAAAATAGCACCACAATTTGGATGCGAGGAAAGATATTATAAGAAAAGAAAAAGACATAAGAAATATAAGAAATATAAAAAATCAAAATATAAATATAAAAAACCAAGAAAAAGATATTATGTAAAAAATTACAAAAATAAAAGACCATATAGAAAGAAAAAATCTATAAAAGAATGTACATGTTATAATTGTGGAAAGTTAGGACATTTAGCTAGAGATTGTAAATTACCCAAAAATCCAAAAAACAAACAAATATCCGAAATAAAAATAGAAAATACAGAATATATGCAGATAGATTATATAGATTATTAATTAGAAAGTGAAGATAGTATATATGAAATTTCAGAAAACGAAACAGATACTGAAACAGATAGTGAGATAGATGAATTGAATGACTGAAGAAGATATAAAAATAATAACAAAGGAAGAATATTTAAATGACGAAGGAACAGAACAAAAGATAATATTTGATAGTAATATATTTGATGAAATAAAAGGAAAAGAGTTAGATTTAAGTGTAGAAAAAATATTTAAAATACCAACAATAAAAAATATTTTTAGTAGGAAAAAAGATGAATATTATGTAGTATGTCAAAAAGAACATGTAATAGACTGTAGATATGCAAAAGGAAAAGCTATTATACCACTAGTAACAAAAAGAATAATTAATAAAGAAATAAATGATATAAAAAGTAAAGGAGATCCAATAAAATATGTACACCTCGGAGGTACAGAAATATTAATAAAAGCATGTTTTAGAGAAGGAATAGATACACCAATAGAATTATATTTAGCAGATGATAGAATTATAAAACCTATAGAAAAAAGTATAATAACTGCCGTAAAAGGAAATTTAATATACCAAAAATTTTAATTTATAATAAGTGTTAATTATTCAGTAGCAGTAACAGATAAAAATATAGATAAATCATTAGTATTATATTGGAAGATATCAGGAATAGAATTAACCCCAGGAAGTAAAATATTTACAGCGAGATGTAAAAATTTATATGTATTAACAACAAAACATAAAATAACAGGAAAAAATAAGATTAATAAAATACAAATAGATAGCCCATTTGAGCAAATTGTAAAAACAATAGATTATAATGACTATAGCTATAGAGACATAGATATAGAAGAAAATTTAGAAATAGTAAATGATAGAATAAGTACAACAAAAAGAATAGCTAATGAAAAACCAGAGTCATCGAGCTCATCAAAAAGAACAAGTTATGAAACAAATTCAATAAGTAATTTAAACCAATATTACATAACAGGAAAAATAAATGAAAAAGAACATTTAATACTATTAAACACAGGACAAGAAGAAAATTATATAGCAAAATATCTAGTAAAAAATGAAGAAATAAAAAATGATAATGATATATGCCTGGATCTACCGAGAAGTTTAATAAATAATAAAGATATAGCAGAAAAAGAAATAATAATAGGAGGAATTAGAAAAATAAAAATAGAATTTGAAGTAAAAGAAGAAATGCAAAAGGCAGATATAATATTAGGAATAAAATGGTTAGAACAAGTAAAACCATATAATATAGAACATACACAATTAGCCATAACATATAATAGGGAAAGATTATTTTTAAAAAGAGCCTTAACATAAAATGAAAATATATGTATTAATGAAGATAGTAGTGGAAGGATATTACAGTAGATATTATACGCCTATGATAGATACAGGAGCAGAAGCTAATTTATGTAGATATAATTGCTTACCAGAAAGTAAATGGGATAAATTAAAAATACCAATAGTAGTTAAAGGATTTAACAATGAAGGAAGCTTAATTACTTATAAAGCTAGGAATGTAAAAGCACAAATATGGGATAAGATATTGACAATAGAAGAAATTTATAATTATGAACTAACATCAAAAGATATACTTTTAGGAATGCCATTTTTAGATAAACTATACCCACATATAATAACTAGAAACGATTGGTGGTTCACAACACCATGTAAACAAAAAGTAAGAGCAAAAAGAGTTAATAATAAAATAAGAAAGAAAACTGATTGGATAAAAGGAAGTGAAAAAATTACACAAAAGTTAGAAAATATAAAAAACGCTGAAGATACAATAGAATTAGTAGTATTCTCGATAAATAAAACAGAAATAACTATATTTTCAATAAATAAGATAGAAATAGTTAAGAAAAAACTAGAACAATTATATAGTGAAGATCCATTAAAAGGATGGGAAAAACATAAAACTACCATAAAAATTGAATTAATCGATAAAAATAGTATAATAACCCAAAAACCATTAACATACAATTTTGATGATTTAAAAGAATTTAAAATGCATATAGATGAATTATTAGAAAAACAATATATACAAAAAAGTAATAGTAAACATAATAGTCCAGCATTTATAGTAAATAAACATAGTGAACAAAAAAGAGGAAAAAGTAGAATGGTTATTGATTATGGAAATTTAAATGCAAAAACTATAACATATAATTATCCGATACCAAATAAAATATTAAAAATAAGACAAATCCAAGGATATAATTAGTTTAGTAAATTCGATTGTAAATCGGGATTTTACCATCTAAAGTTAGAAGAAGAATCTAAAGAATTAACCGCATTTACGGTACCACAAGGATTTTACGAATGGAATGTATTACCATTTGGATATAAAAATGCACCAGGTAGATATCAACATTTTATGGATAATTATTTTAAACAATTACCTAATTGCATAGTATACATAGATGATATATTATTATATACAAAGACTAAAGAAGAACATATAAAATTATTAGAACAATTTACAGATATAATAGAAAAATCAGGAATAAGTCTAAGTGAAAAGAAAGCCGAAATTATGAAAAACCAGATAGAATTTTTAGGAATACAAATAGATAAAAGTGGAGTAAAAATGCAACAACATATAGTACAAAAAATAATAAATTTGAAAGAAGAATTAGATACAAAAAAGAAATTACAATCATTTTTAGGATTAGTAAACCAAGTAAGAGAATATATTCCAAAATTAGCAGAAAACCTAAAACCACTACAGAAAAAATTAAAAAAGGATATAGAATATAATTATAATGAAGAAGATAAAAAACAAGTTCAAAAAATAAAATTACTTTGCAAGGAATTACCAAAATTACAATTTCCGAATGAAAATAGAAAATTTACATATATAGTAGAAGCAGATGCCAGTGAATATAGTTACGGAGGAGTACTTAAATATAGATATGAAGCAGAAAAAATAGAACACCATTGTAGATACTACTCAGGTACGTTCAACGAAACAGAAATAAAATGGGAAATAAATAGAAAAGAATTATGTTCATTATATAAATGTTTGTTAGCATTTGAGCCATATATTGTATATAACAAGTTTATTGTGCGAACAGATAATACACAGGTACGCTGGTGGCTAACAAAGAAAATACAAAATTCAGTTACAACAAAAGAGATTCGGAGACTAGTTTTAAATATATTAAATTTTACATTTATAATAGAAGTAATCAGTACTAAAAAAAATGTTATTGCAGATTACATATCAAGACAAAGCTACACAAACTGAAATGATAGAAGAAAATATACATGAAAAGATACTCAATGCCCTGACTATGCTTTCATTGAAAGTAGACAGTATGGGTACTGAGATAGCAAAGAATGGTACTGAGATAGAAAAGCTAAAGCTAAAGACTAGTGAAGATAATCTGAAGTCTATAGCTATGAATCAGCTAACTCAGCAATGTGCAGAGCTATGTTGATCGGAAGACAATAAAATTCCAGAGCTAGAAGGAGATGTTGGGATACTCCATAAAACCCATAACGTTTATCAATCTACTTCTGCAGGTACAAGCAAAGGAGTTAGAAAAAATATGAACTTAAACAAGCTATTTGACAAGCCATATACACCAAATATATCAAAAGACCCCATGTTTACACCCCCACAAGTCACCACATATCGAGATAGCCTAAACCAAGACAAAAAGACATACAACTACACAACCCGCACATATATAGAAAATATCTACAACGTACAAACTTTCTTAAATAGCAACCCAAAAGCTACAAATATCCAAGAACCAGATACAAACTATATAACCCAAAAATTGACCGGATACAATAAGTTAATTACCTTACCAAAAACTAAACCAAGCCTAGTTAAAACTTGCTACGAATATGGATTACTTAGTACCGTATATACCACGGATGGAACTGAGATATCCACTATACCCGAGATATATGAAGCATTTACCACATTTAAAAGAATAACCAAAGGTACTTTATTTTTTATAAAAATATACACGGCACCAGCAGAGATATTATTTGACGAAGTTAAGAAACCTATACAAGTTGTAAAAATAGGAATGACACGAGATATGATTATACCACAAGATATTGGTACACAGCCAGAGATACCCAGAATCGAGATACCAAAATTTTATGCGAACAAAAGAGTTATCGGACTATCTACAATTTTACAAGAGCTAGCAAATACATATTGCAATCAAAATCCTATATAGAGTTATTATTCAAGAAATCATGTATTAATATATTCGAATTCAAAGGAGCTACGGGAAACAGATATGGAAACTATTAGGCAATGGGTTATGACGTTGCTTAAACCAGAGACAGAACCTATCGCCAGAGCTATTAAAGAAAAATTTATTTCAGAGGAATTATTAACCAGATATTGCAAAACTATTGGACACAAATACCCAGACCACAGATGTTCAAAATGTAATGGAGGAGATAATGACGTCCCAGCAGTGCAGTTAGAATAAAAGAAGATAAGGACGACAGCTGGAAAGATAAGATCAGAACAATAATGGAGATACATCAGATATGACAAAATAGACGGAAGACTTATTTGCAGATATGACAGATAGACGGAAGACTTATTTTGTACAAAGTTTACGTAAAGTTAATAAGCATTTAATATAATGTAAGACTTTAGTTTGAAAATTTGAAAACTTTAGTCTTTAGAAAGCTAAAAGTAGTTAGCATTAAATAAAAAGTAAATGTAAAGATTGAAAAGTCTTTAGTTAGGTAGACTTTTGAAGTTTTAGTTTTTTAGTCTTTTTTATTATACGGATGTAAAAAACTTTCTGTACATTTCTCATTCTATAAATAAAGAGCTCAGGAGGCATTGCAAAGGCAAGCCTTCCTACATTCAGCCAAAATTCTCTCCATCAAAAATACTTTTGCCTAGTTAATTAAATATATACACTGCAATGGAAAAAACTATGGAACAACAAACCTCAGAAATATCAAAGCTACCGGAACAGGTATATCTATTTACTATTATGAATAGCTAAATTCATAATTCCCGACAATCATGATATGATAAAATAAATTCATATTAGTTACTTTATAGTAGAATTATTCGAAAAATAATATGTTAAGAAGTTTATTAGCAAAGTGAAAACGGAGAAAAATCCCAAGGAACTATGCCATCCTAAAGGTGAAACCAATGAGGCAAGAAGCCGTGGCGGGGAGTAACCAAAGTCGAGGCGTTGTTTAAGGGAAAAGTATCCGAATTACCATGCTAGTAGTGACCGAAGAACATGTTATTTAAGAATAATCTAGTATATAGTAATCTGAGATGACTATATTTTATTATGAATATGGTTGAAGGGAATATTTTGAAAAAAGCAATTTTATGATAATGAATGATAATATATCTGATGTCATGGTAGATAAATTTAAGATACTTATTTTGTATGTACTTAGAAATATAGATATTGCAGATATAAGAAAAATTATATTAGAAAAAGCATATGGAAAAAATTATACGGATAGAATAAATTATATACCGCACATACCTAACTACTCTTACAAATATTTATTATGTTAAAATTATGTAGAATTTTTAAAGATATGCAAAAAATACAGTTACTAGAAAAACAGATAAATATAGACAAATACATGGAAAATAAAAAATATATAAAATCTCTTAATATAAATATGCAAAAACTACTAAGTCTAAAACAAATAGCTATAAAATATCAATTTTAAAAAATAGCCCATTTAGACTACCTTAGAGTTTTAGTCTTATATATACTTAAAGATATAGAAATAATAGATATTAAGAAAATGATATTAGAAGAAGTAATAAACTACGAAATAGAAATGATAAATTCGCTAGAACGAATATACGAAGACATTTACCCAGAAGGATATTATTCAGACCAAGATTGTGGATGTTAGAATATATTAGAAAAACTAGAGAAAACCAAGATAATCTAAATAACGAAATTAATTATAGAAACTGAATTAGAAAAATAATGGAAGAACTAAAAGAAAAGTTAATATGGATAGAAAAAACCTTAGAAAATTTAGAAAAAAGTACATGTAACAGTTTATATAATATAAAAACTCACTACGAGAAGAACAACACAAAATAATAAATGACATAGAAAATCTAGAATTAGATATGCACTACAGTACAAAAAGAATAAGTTATTACACAGAAATTTGTAACTCAGCAGTTACTACAGGATAAAATAATAAACTAAAAATTAATGAATACATTTCACAAAAAGAATAACTTATTAAAACAAAATCTAAGAAATAACCACGCACAAAAAAGAATAGATTCATCAGTTATAATAAATCTATTTATAAATCTATTTATCAGCCTAGTTATCCGCACCCCCCTCCAAATGGTAATTGCTAATAATGGCTCAGAGATGTGACTTGCAAGTCAATAATATGAAGATACCATAAGTATGTATACCATAACAGAGTATGTTTTCAGAGTATGTCTTCAGAGAATGTTTTCAGAATATATTTTCAGAGAATGCATATTTTAAAGAGTTTAAAATGGGTATAAAGAGTGCATATTTTAAAGAGTTTAAAATGGGTATAAAGAGGGTTAGGTTGTTACCCGAAGAAGGCTTGAGTTTAAGTAACTCTTAGCCTAAAACTGTATTTGCTGATACGGGCAGATTATTATTGTATGCTGGCGACGGTCGTGTGGCGTAGTAGATTTAGAGACTCCGACCCTTGCGGCATACTTGGGTTGGGGGCTTGGCTGTGAGCTAATGGCAGATTTCATATAGCCCGTGAAATTACAAAATTGTAGGGTATACCACCTAGCGCAGAAGTAAAATAAAGAGTGTCACAGAGTTTAGATGATTTTACAAAGTCTTTCAAAAATGCCCATGAGATTTCTTACTATATGATATATTTATGAACTGTTTTAAATTGCTCTCATATATGTTGAATACAAATTATTATTTTGAATTTGTTCTGTGTACCAGTACATTTGTATTGACCCCCTACCTCCCAGGGTCTAAAGTTTAGTTCAGAGGTTTTGCTAAGCCATAGAGTTTTCAGACAGCAGTGATGTGTGCAGTTGGTGAGCCTTCTTTATTTCAGAAGGCCTATGTCTTTCAGATTATGTTACTTATTATGGTTTTGGTCTACTGGGGTCCTTGTTCCAGTTTTTAAATAGTTGTTATTTTCAGATGTAGTAGAGATTTCACAGACTGATTCAAATGTTGTTTTGTTAATATTGGGGTTTTATCCTTCAATGTTAAATTAAATTCAAAGTATGATCATGTTTCCGTATTTGATTATATTTCCACATTTTCTTTTATTACATGAATGTTGTGCATGATTACCAGATAGAGAAGGACGTTTCGGGCCTTCATGGTTCGGGATGTCCGTCACGGCCAGGCCTCCAGTTCGGGTCGTGACATAAGACTTAACTCATAAACTTTTAAACAACAAATTATGTTCCATGGATAAAAGTTGACACTAATACATTGTGTCTTGATTTATGAAATATTTTATAAATCTAGGACTTACTTTCAAATAACAAGTTATGCCCCATGGGTAAGAATTGACACTGCCACATTATGTCTTGATTTATGAGATGTTCTATAACTCTTACCTTAGAGACACGACTTAGTCCAATAACTTTCAAATGGTAGGTTACACCCCATGTGTAAGAGTTGACGCTACCACCCCGTGTCCTGATTTATAAGATATTTTATAATTCTTGTCTTAGAGGCAAGGGTTAGCCCACAAGTTACACCCCGCAGCAAGAATTGACACTTTTATATTGTGTCTTGATTTATGAGATACTCTATTAGTTTTGTTGTAATGACCCATCAGGTCATTTTTTGTACTATTCACTTATTTTCGTCATTAGAACTTTTTCATAGCTTTCCTAAGTCATTTATGACTTGCTGGAAATGATAGTTTGATTACTAGGAAATTCGTATGATTTTAAGAGCAATTTCTTGTTTAGAAGTCTTCGCTGGTTTCTAATAGTCGTCGAGTGGAAACTTTCATTAAACAACCTCGGATGCAAATTTTGACTGCATCAGCAGCTCTAGAATATCAATTTTAGTTAGGAAGATCCTTGGTTTGGGTCCCAAGATGCTCGAGTTCATTTCGACCAATTGTCAGAAAATGAGAAAATAGCTAGACATGGATGTGCGGCCCACAATTGGTGTAGACTTCTTTGGATGAAAAATCTGACTTCAGCGATACGTCCAAAACATCAAATATTTAGCGGGCTTACATAGTTCATTTGTGAAAAATGGAGTCTGAAGGATTCCGGAAGGTCAAAAATAGATTTTGACCTTGCAGACCCCATGTAAGCGCGACCGCGGTACTATAAATTTTGGCCATTTCCCACTTCCCTTTAAGCTTTAGAAACCCTTGAATGACTTGATAACTTCAAATTGATTCTTGGGGGTGAGTTAGAAGCTTGATTAATATATTATTTTTGTGATTAAAAACGAATTTAAGGCATGAATCTTTTATTTTCAAGACTTTCATGCTTGAATATCTTGAATTTTTGACCAAAACCCCAAATTACTTGAGGGCTTGATTTTATCCCCAATATGCTTAAGTTTCACCTAATTCTTGAGAGTGATTTCCTAATAGTGTATGAACATTGGATTGATCTCGAAAATGTGTTTTTCGTATGTAGGATTCACTTGGGGTTTTTGGTGTCTTTTTAAATTCGAAGCAAAATAGTACAATATGGGTATAAAAAATTTTGTAATGATGTATAGATTGTGTTTTTGATAGCTTGGCACCTTAAAGCTTCTCAAAAAGGAAAAGCAAAGGTTTAGCGGTTCGTGAACTTTCTTTGGATTTGAGGTAGGCTAGGCTTACTCCTTGTTAGATTGAGCTATATTTTGATATAATTGTGATATCTTGTAAGATTGGAATGGGTTTTAAGTATTGGATTAATGAAATCAATAATTGGGTTAGTTGGACCAATTAAGCTTTATAAATCTTAGAGGTTGAAAAGTTTGACTTGTTTCCCGTTATTTTTAGGTGAAATAAACTCTATTACTCATGTTTTGCATGAGAATGCCTTAGAATACTCAATATTAGGTAAATTGCTCTAGTTGCTCATACTTAGAGTAAATTGGCCATGGTTGGTAATACTAGAGGAGGTTGCCTTAGTTTTAATGGACTTGGTGAAAGTGCTTGAGTAAGAACATCTACCTTAAGGCTTATGGTGGCTTACTATACATCTAAGAGTTGATTTAGATACCTTAGCCTGGTCTCAGGTAGAAGTTCACTTAGAATGCATTTTGGAGAGTTAGATGTGGGCTTGTTGATCCACCTTAAGGCAAGATTGATGATTAGTTCCCTTGAACCCTTATGCTTAGTACTTGACTAAAGCGTGACCTCTTGAGATAATATTAATAATTCTTGGTACTTGTTGGTTATGTGAAATGACATTGAGAATAATGCTCAAGTGATTATGCCATTGTATGCGTGTTGGCTGAAAGCTTGTGTCAAGCTATTAATTATATTATTGTGATTACCTATTGTTCAGGATAATGAACGTGTTGTTAAATGATCCCTTGACTATAATATGACCTAAGCCATGTATGATGTTATTGCCCACGCTATGAATAAGCTGTATATTATATCATACTTTAGCAATCGTTCATACTAATGATAAATTATCTTTAGGCCAATAATAGCCCAATGAATATGCTACTAATGGTCCATAGTTCATGATATCATTTATAATTATGCCCAAGGTCTAAACGACTAGATTTTGGATTATGTAAAGATGAGTCATTGATTATACATTTAATTAAGCTATTTTTTAGGCTAGTGTTCGCCCCGTTAACTATATTATTGTCCAAGTTAAGATCATGCTTAATAATTATTGTAATAAATCATATTGAAAATCTTTCTTATTGTCAATACGAAAAATGATGATGTTAATGGTATTAGAAGGCATGCTTATTGACTATATGTAAAGATACTCTACTAATTATGTTTGAGCTCCTGTCATGCTTTTGTCTAGTAATGAAACTAGTGATTAGATTAGAAAGCCATCTTGTTGCTAATAGTATGAGTCATGATACTAAGGTTCAAAAAGATATATTTATTGATTACATGATAAGTTGTGCTACTAACTATTTTGAACCTATTAATGATTTGTAGTATTCATGCTATAAATATTCATATATTTATGAATAAATTGCCCTTGACGACGAATGATGAGATATAAATGTATGCTTCTCCTTACTTCTCTTTTACGTTAGCCCTCGTGGGACTTGTCATTTACTTTTGCCCTCATGTGGCTTGCACTTTACTTTATCCATCGTGGGGCTTGTCATTTACTTACTTGCACTTTACTTTAGCGATCGATCATCAACGGAGCTCGCTGCTCCGGTGAAACCACCGTCAACACCCCTCCTTTCTTTCATTATGTTTGAACCTCCATTAACACAACCAAGCAAACACCACCACTGAAATCAATCACAACAACACCCAGCAACCGATGATCCCTACCACTTAATTCCGATCACCACTACCAATCCCCAAGGATAAATAGTTAACCAAAAAGGTCTCCACTATATATATTGTTTTTATTTTTGAGTCCATTTTTACTTGATATGGGTATGTTTTGTTATGTGTTTTTTAGTTAGATTCTGAATTTGATTTGTTTTATTGGTATTGATCTATTTTTTTGTTTTGGGTGTTCGTTGGAGTGTTTAAGATTGTTTTTTTATGTGAGTGTGGTTGATTTTGATTTGTAGATGGATGTGGGTGTAGAGGGGGGATGGGGCGATCTGAATAAGAAGGGGGTCTGAAGAAAAAGAAAAAGGGGGGACATATATATATATATATCATGACACTGATTTGGGAATGACATGGCGTGTGTGTAGTGCACTCTCCGTTGTGAGAGTGGTATTATGATTTTGAGGTTGTATTTAATTCACTTGAAAGTTGTTAAAAGGGGTAAACAATTACAGGTTAAGTTTAATGACTAAAGTGAGTTTTCCTTATAACTTTAGGGGGGAAAACATGTCTTTTCCTAATATTTTCTTCTTGATCTCCATTGCCTATTCAAGTTTATGCTGCACAGACTCTTCAAGAATGTCAATCGATGCATACCGAATTCTTCAAAAATAGTATATTTTTTGAGAATCAAACATTAGTACGACATTGAAGTGAAAAGTCCATGCAACATAGATCAAGTCTCCATGGAATACATTCCAAAGTGATTTTATCAAACCCATAAAAACTTTCAATTCAATTGCAATATGTTTGTAAGGAATGTAATTATGGGGATCCGGCTCATCCCCATTTCCCCTCTCTCTAATTTCTCCAAGTTCTTGTTTGGATTGAAGACACATGTTTTAAAATTAATGATTGAGATTTAATGAGTAAAATAAATGTTCTAACCATAGTTATCTACTTTCATATATTTAGTTATATTTGCTCTTTAAGTATCCATTATATATTTTACTCAATGATAAAAAAATTTCTTTACTAATCATAGTTATCTACTTCCATATATATAGTTATATTTGCCCCTTAAATATCCATTATATATTTTACTCAATGCTTTAAAAAAATTTACAAGTACGAATATGTACTAAAAACTTTTCCTAAATATTTTTGTTTTTTTTTAAATTCATAATATGGCTAAAGTTTTAATTTTTCTAATTGAGAATTCAAAAGAGCTAAGTAAAGAAAATTTAATAAATTTATTTGGTACAATCTTTATATTTGATTTGGCATAATATAATGAATTTATTTGTCACGGAAAGAAAATAAAATTAGAAAAACTTCAAGGCACGATCTTTATTTTCTTATTTGAAAAATATTTCTTGAGAAAAATGGCAAACATTAGAGAAAAAAATTAAAACCCGACAGAAAATTATTCAAGGAAAGAAAGAAAATAGTTTAATATATTTAAGAAAGATATAATGGATTGTTAAAAATATTTAAGCAACAAATATATGGAAGTAGATAACCATGGTTCGAACTTTCATTTAACTAATTAAATATCAATCATTAATTTTAAACTATGACATGTGTCTTCAAATCAACAAAGAACTTGAAAAAATTGGAGAGAAGAAAAATGAAGAGGAACCGGATCCATAATTATGGTTTGATAGAAAGGAAGAATGAAGTGCTAGGTTTTATATGATAAGGGGAAAAATTTTAAAAACGTGTATGATAGAATATATACAATGAAGTAAAAAGGCTAAAATATGACATTGAACTATCAAAAATTACTCATTTATGCCATCAATTAAGTTCAGCTCATTCATGTCATCGCCATTACAAAACCAGCTCATCCATCTCATTACTTTATAACGGTGAATTATCAAAACAGCTTGGCCACGTGGACTTTTATTATAGATCCACATCATTATTTTAAATAAGAAAAAATGTTCAAATATGTCACTGAACTATCAAAAATAGCTCATTTATGCCATCAGATAAAAGTTTGGCTCATTCGTGCCATTGTCATTACAAAATCAACTCACCCATGTCATTATTTTTTAATGGTGTGTTTTCAAAAACAACTTTGCTATGTGGCATTTTGTTAGAGGTCCATGTCATTAATTACAATAAATCATTATTAATTTCAAAATATCTTAGACCCATTACAAAGAACCAATCCATTTAACCTAACCCGACCCACACCCATTAAAGTATTTTTTTCTGCAACAACTATTTTTCGGGTCAGAAAACATAGTGATTAATGCATATCCTTTGGTTATTTCTTGTTGATTCTAAATCATTACAAATGTTACGCTTAACAGAAACCTCAAAAGTCCTATCCTACAGTAACTGATTAGTTGTAATTTTAGTGACTTCAATATATACTCCGAAATTACAAGAAAAAAAGTCAATGAACGAATAGGGCAAGCAAGAAAAAGAAGGATACATACCAATAGAAATCTCCATTCTCCCATCACGAATTAGGGGAACATAGATTATTGAAAAATTATTTCCAAATAACGTCTTAAAAGAAGTCCACTATCCCAATTATTCCGTCATGTATATGGATAACTTATCACATCACTATGGCATAAATGGTAGAATAAATATTTTCGATACTAACTAATTTCAGATATTGTAAAATTAATATTGATTTATTTTAATTAATTACATAGACTTCTAACAAAATGCCACGTGGAAAAGCTGTTTTTCAAATTCCACCATTAAAAAGTAATAGCATGGGTGATCTGATTTTGTAACGGTGATAGCATGAATGAGCTGAAATTGTAACTAATGGCGTAAATGGGCTATTTTTGATAGTTCAATGACATATTTGAGCATTTTTTATTATTTTAATTAATGACGTAAACCTCTAAAAAAGGCCATATGACAAAGCTGTTTTTGAAAATCACTGTTAAAAAGTAATGACATAAATGAGTTGATTTTGTAACATTTGTCTCACCACTTTTTTTGCCTGAGGTTGGAGTCAAAGAATTTTTTCAATTAAAGTGATGATTTTGAATAAGTATTAGTTTATTTACAGAGTCGCTACTTGAAATTGAGTTATGGTGTTCCAAGTCACCTTATTGAATCCCTAATCAAAAGGAAATGACTCTTTATTTTGGTCTGTGAAAATAGAAGATCGGGTAAGGAAATCTATTGACTGAGGGGAAGGTGTGAGGCACCCCTCGAGTCCTGTGGTTTTAGCACGATCGCTTTTATTAATTTATCTTGACTTAAACTATTTTTTGATAAATTATGTTAGGTCCTAAGTTTGCTCGTTTTTAATATCTAAAATTTGTCTATATATCTTATATTAAACTAGTAAAAATTAATTTTAAAAAATATTTATCAAGATGCATTGTTGCATCCTTTAATTATTTTTAAATGTCTCAGATAGATGCGTGCACCGCATTCTTAATTGAGACAAAAAATTTAAAAGTGTCTAAAATTTGCTTAAAGTTAAAGGTGTGGTTTTTCTCTTATAAACTCGTAACAATTTATCCATTCGAAATGTTACTTAACCTTAACAATAACTTCCGAGCAAAATTTATTCAAGGCGATCAATTAATTTAACAAATAATTATTAAGCTTTATTAATAACAATAAATAAAAATAATAAAATAATAAAATAAAATAAATAATAAAATACATAAAGATACCTATATTATTCTAAATTTTAATATTACCTATCCCTAAAAGTTGGACCCTCTTTAGATTCTCCCCAATCTTTTTGATATACTAAAAAAATAGAACCTAGAAATCTTCAAACTGACACATTTAGTCCAAAAAAAAGATAAATTCCTTGACAAAAAACTTATCCATATATCTACTGTGTCCATTTTCTCTTTCAACCTTCTCCATCAAAATTTAACAAATTTTTCCTTAATTAACAACTATTCTACTAATTCCCCCTTGTGGTGCGGCAATGCCGAGAGAATGGGAAAATGGGGTCGTGCAGTGACGACCGCTACGGTATAAGCTTTGAGTCACGAGTCTCCCAATCTCCTTGGATATGGTGGACTAGTAAGTCTAAGTCTCCTAATACCAACAGTTCTTGAATTCCCATGTCAACATCTAGTCCCAAACCTAGAATTCAAGCTTCGTATTCCACTATATTATTGGTACAGTAGAATTGAAGCTGGGTTGTTACATGATAATATTGTCCCGATTCACAAATAAGAACTGCTCCTATCCCTACTTCTTTTACAATAGCAGCTCCATTAAAGAACAACTTCCAACCTGAATAGCAAATTTTAGAAATAACCTCATCAACACACAATACCTCTTCATATAAAAAAATAAATCTTCACTGGCTCATATCCCTCATCACTAGGATTTTCAATCAAATGATCTACTAAAGCTTGAGATTTTATTGCAGTTCATGTTACATAGATAATATCAAATTCTCTGAGCAGCATCTGCCATTTCATGAGTCTACCTGTGTGCATAGGCTTCTAAAAAATGTACTTTAAGGGATCCATACAGGAAATAAGGTAAGTAGTGTAAGATGAAAAGTAATGCCTCAGCTTTTGTTCCACCCAAGTTAAGGCGCAGCATGTCTTTTCAAGAAGAGTGTACTTAGCCTCGTAAGTGGTAAACTTTTTTCTAAAGTAGTAGATGGCCTGTTCTTTTCTGCCTGTGACATCATATTGACCCAATACACATCCAAAAGAGTTGTCTAAAATAGACATGTGCAGTATCAAAGGTCTACCTGGCTCTTGTGGAACCAAAACAGGTGGATTCGACAAGTATCTCTTGACTTTGTCAAATTCCTCTTGACATTCTTCAATTCTTTCAAATTTAGCATTCTTTTTCAACAACTTGAAGATTGGCTCGCAGGTTGTCGTAAGTTAGGCAATGAATATACTAATGTAATTCAACCTTTTAATTAAACTCATAACCTCCATTTTGTTCTTTAGAGAAAGCAGCTCTTGAATATCTTTTATCTTCGAAGGATATAAATCAATGCCACGTCTACTAACTATAAACCCCAAGAACTTTCCAGATGAGACTCCAAATACACATTTTGTTGGATTAAGTTTGAGATTACACTTGCAACGCCTTTCGAAGAATTTTTTTAGATCCTTGACACGGTCAGACTGCTCTTTTGACTTAATTATAACATCATCCACATAAACCTCAATCTCTTTGTGCATTATGTCATGAAACATTGTGGTCATCGCCCTCATGTAAGTTGCTCCAGCATTCTTTAGTCCAAATGGCATGACTCGATAATAATATGTCCCCTATAATGTGATAAATGATGTCTTTTCTGCATCTTCTTGGTCTATAATGATCTGGTGATACCCCGTGTAACAATCCACAAAAGATGCAAGCTCATGTTTGGTATAATTGTCCAATAAAATATGGATATTGGGAAGTGGAAAATTATTTTTTGGACTTGCTTTATTTAGATCATGATAATCAACACACATACGAACCTTGCCATCTATCTTGGGAACAGGGACAATATTGGCTAACCAAGTAGGATATTGTGTCACTCGAATGACTTTAGCCTCAAGTTGCTTTGTGATTTCCTCTTTGATTTTTACACTCATGTCATTTTTAAGCTTCCTTAACTTTTGCTTGACAGAAGTGAAAGCAGGATCAATTGGCAACTTATGAACTACCAAATCAGTGTTCAAACCAGGCATGTCATCATAAGACCATGCAAAGATATCCTTGTAATCAAACAAAGATTCAATTATATCTTTCTTTTATTGTGGTCGATCATGTACACTTATCTTAGTCTCCCTAACATTTCATGATCTCTTAGATTGATTGCTTCCGCTTCATCCATATTAAGGTTTGACTTATTCTCAAACTGATTGAAATCTTTGCTTACTTCCTCGAGTGCTTCTTTTTCATTGTGTTCATCTTCTTTATTCATTATTTCATAATTATACTGAGTTTTAAGATCTGTTTGACTATTCTTTATGCATGTCATATCACTTGAATTAGCATAGAAAGAACTGTATAATAGAAAATAAATATTAGACTTAAAATAAAACAAAAGGAAACTACATTTCATTAAAAACAAAGATAGAAGAGCTTTAACCTAAAAACAACAAGATAAAGATCTAAATTACAACCCTAGAATGATTCAAATTGCAAAAATAAAAACAAACAAACTACCAAGACTCCTTATAGTAGGGAGAAGAGTGGATTCCTAATTGTTAAGCTAGACATCAGGGCTGATAAACTGCACATCTGCATTGTTGGTACCTTCCCTAATTTCAACCATATCAACTTTAATAAGCATATTCTAAAAGAGGTCGATCAACTCTGTATCATTATCATTCATTGATTCTATGGTAGGAAATCTAGAGGACCCAACAGCATTGACTTTGATGAAAGGCTCGTTGAGTGTCGGTATTGGCTTGGTAAGTGACCATGAATCTCTCTTACGCTTCTTAGCCTTTTTTATCCTTAAAAGTGGGATCGTATCCCAAACCAAAGGTACTGAAGCTCTCATGGTGGTATACTGGATGAGCCCTGCCTTGTAAAGACATCCCTAGACCTTTTCTTAGTTCAAAACCATGCTTTAATATTTCGTTCACTACCATAATAGATGTGGAGGACAATTGTGGTCTTGCAATGAGATTCCTCTCAAATATATGATCAACAGCCACTACCTCAAAAGCTTGATAAATTGGTGATCAATATGCATTGTAAACCTCAATAGATGAAATTGAACAGTCTTTATACATGGACAAATCCCTTTCACCATGAACAACTACTTCTTGTCTGCCATTTTCAAACTTGACCATTTAGTGTAACATATATGCAACTGCCCCAACCCTATAAACCCATGGCCTTTCTAATAGCATATTATATGAAGCATCAATGTTCAGCACTTAGAAATACATGGCAAAATCCATAGGCTCTATTGTCAGTATAAGTTTTATCTTACCAATGGCACTTGTTTTTCTCCACCAAATCCTCTGACACATACATTATTAGGTTGGATCCTTTCCACGTTAACATTTAGCTTTTGCAAAGTTGACATAGGACAAATATTAGCACTGGACCCTTTATCAATCAGTACTCGAGTGACATATGAATTCTCATACTTTACAGTAATATAGAGGCCTCGATTATTTCCAATACCTTCTGCGGGCAATTCATCATCTGAGAAAGTGATCTTATTTATCTCAAAGATTCTACCAAGAATTTTCTCCAATTGGTTCACCTTAATCTCACTGGGCACATGCGCCTCATTTAAAATATTCATTATATCTTTGCAATACTTCTCCGAGTGTATTAATAAAGATAACAAAGAAATTTGGGTTGGCTTCTTCCTCAATTATTTCACAATAGAATATTCTGACAATTTCATATTCTTTAGGAATTCTTCATCCTCATCTTCGGTAACTGGTTTTTTGACTGGAATTCGGTCTTCATGCCTTATTTAGCTTTTCTTAACACTTCTAGATCATAACACCTCCCCGAACGGGTTAATCCTCCTACTCCGTCCACTTCTTTAATAACTTTTTTCCCCTTGTATGTCACCAAAATAGGATTGTAGTTCCAAGGTACTGACTTGGCATTAACCATAGGAAGTTGTGACACCGATTTAATCACAATTGGAGTTATGGGAGCTCCTCTTAATATTAAGAGAGGCTTGGTGAGCCTCCTAAGAACAATAAGCTTTAGTTTTATCTAACCTGACCCAACACTTTCTGAAATTTCTTTCCCCATAACTAAAGAAGTATTTGATAATTTGGGTTTTATTACTACCTCATTTATTTTTGTAGGTTTTACCTTCATTAAATCCATAATATTTACTAAATTCCCATATCATTTTTTATCTTAACCATAGGCTTAAGGAAACTATAGCCTCTTTGCCACTATGTATCAACTCGAGCATATTTGTTTTAGTATGAATCGGAAGTGGATTTTAATTAATGTTTGGATCATCTGGACTTTGCACCAAAAATTTTTGTGTGTCGATCAGCTCTTGAATTGCTCTTTTCAAATACCAGCATTTTTCTGTGTAGTACCCTGGGGCATCAAAACACTATGCACATTTTTTAAAATAGTCCAAGTGTTTCGGAGGAGTATTTTGGATCCTTCTTGTAATTGGTCTTAGAACATTCATGTTCCTCAATCTATGAAATAATCTGGCATAAGATATTCCGATAGGAGTGAAATTATCATCGCCTATGTAAGAGTAACATCTCAGATTTTTGAGCTAGAATTCAAATCATTGTTCTTAAGTATACAAACCTGAACCCAATGATTCTATATCTATGTATGTGTGATTATCAATTATATAGTGTGACAATGTTCTTTTATATCAGTCGAGGTCATAAAATCTCCTAACTTAAAGATGAGTTAAGAATGCTTCTATTGGTTAAGTTTTAGTGAACATTTTAGCTTGGATCAACTTTCAATGACCATTAATCCTTGTACAAAATGAGGTACGTGGACTACTATATACCAAAAGAAAAATCATTGAATCTTATTTCCAACGTATTTGGTTTCACCTTAATCCAATATCAGAGTGGAAAGTTATACTCATTTTACTTCAGTATTTCCATCTGTAAACAAAGTGACGACCTGAGTTGATAAGCCATCAACTAAGTGACGACTTATCAGCCCAAGTCGTCAGCCTTAAACAGAATGCCATCAATTTCAGACTCCAAGTAATGACTTGAGTTGATAAGTCATAACCTAAGTGATGACCTATCAGCCCAAGTCATCAGCCCAACTAGAATTTCTCATCAAATTCAGCTTCCAAGTGATGACTTGAGGTGATAAGCCATCACCTAAGTGATGACTTATCAGACCAAGTCATAACCCATAAATAGTATTACATTGTCAATACGAGTTACATTTTTTAAAGATAATTATGCATTATAATGCATAATTAGACATCACCTACCTCTCCTACAACTTAAAGCATTGTTATGTGTAATTAGCCATCACTTATCATTTTTAGATGCCATTAATTCTCTCTACTCTCAATAATAAGATTAGGGTTTCCTCTCAAGATCATTTCCCAAGAACAAGATTCAAGCTCTTCTTTAAGAAAACAAAGAAATTATAAATCCTAATCCAAGAACGTTCAAGAAAAGTCAATTATTATTCGAGATTAAAGCTTTAAGGTATATTAGATGTTCATCCATAGGCCCTTTTCACCCACGGGGTCCAAGAACCCAAATTTCAAGTATGATCCTTACATGTTTTTATGAATTATGTCCATGAACTTCCATTAATTTTGAATTTTATATCATGTTTACACGAAATTATTGTTGTTATTAAATCCTACATATTTGAATGGTGTTGTTCGTTGAGTTAAGCCTTAGTTGGTGATTTTAGAATTGAAACTATGCTATTACTATAAGTTTTAAAACTATTCCCAAGCTTAAGCCATGCATTGCAAGTATTTGATGAAATGCCTCAAAGAATGAGTTTTGAATATTTACTACTTGTCATGTCCTCAAAGTTTTAGTATGATCTTGTCGTTATTGCTATTGAATCCTGGGGGTTTGAATACCCAAAATTTAGCTATTTATCTAGTTTTTCTGTACTTTCAGAATGTTTTCAGATAAACCACCAACACTAACAGTTCAGTCAGTTGTCACAAGCAGTCAAACTTACATTAGTTCAGAAATCAATGTCTTTCAGTTGGGATAAAACTTAACACCGAGTGAACATAGGGATAGCGTATCCCCTGTCAGTAGGCATGAGGCACTTGTCTCCAATGTCAGTAGGCATGAGATGTAAGTAGCATTCCCTAAATTTCAAACCTACGGCGCCATCGTAGATTTGTGGGGTCCCCCATCAGATAGGTATGACACCCTTGTCCTTCAGGATATTAGATTCATGGATACACACAGCCATTGTTAGTACCCGTGGCATGGTACTGACACCCTTCCAACTGGGGTTACAAGTTGGACCCTGATGGTACATTAGGACATGTCGGTTATAGCTAGCTCCCACGATCTCAGTTTGGTATTCAGTATACTTTTGTTCAGATTTGCATTGACTATAGCATATAGTTATCAATTATGTAGTTATAAGATTTTAGTACATCAGTTTACAGACTATTTTCAAAAATCATATTATATGCTTGGTCATGCATTCTTAGATTTTACAGCATTCACATATTCATATCAGTTATTTCGTTATCTCATGCTATTCAGTCAGTTTTTATTCCTATATATGATCTCATGTATATCATCTTAACCCCATCTAGCATACCAGTACATTCAAAGTACTAATCGCATACTCATTTATTTCACAATGATATCTCATATCATAGGTTCGGACGCTCAGGTTCTCAATCATACTTAGACATTCCAGCACATCAGCAGCAGCAGCCTGGTGAGTTCTTATACTTTGAGGACAAGTTTATCTTATATTAAGTTATATCAGTAGTTCAGCTATTTAGTTAGTCGAAGTTAGTTGGGGGTTTGTCCCATCAACTCCACAGTCAATAAGTTTTAGAGGTTTTTGGACACTTCAAACAGTCAGTCAGTTTGTCATTATTTTTATCTGTTTTTAGATAGTTATTTTCCAACAGTTGTTTTTTAGATTCATGACTAAAAAATATTTTAGTATTTAAAACCTTATGGAATATTCATATATTCTACACATGTTATTTGTTATTATTATTCAGTTCTCACAGCAGTTACCAGCTCATGGGTTAGCTTGTGGTCACTTATGACCATAAGCACCGTGTGGTGTCCAGGGTGTACTCTCGGAGCATTACCAACTTGGTATTAGAGCGTAAGGTTTTAAAGTGTCTAAGGAGTCTGAAATCTGCATTGAGTAGAGTCTTATGCATAGGTGTAAAGTGCGCCACACTTATGGGCAAGAGGCTACAAGACATTTTAGGAAAAGTTTCCCTTCTTTCATGTCTCAAATCGTGCATTAGAAGTGTTCTCTAAGTAACTTATGTAGATTCTCACATTACTCCATTCGTGCCAACTTTGCCTTATTCTAAAGGAAATAGAAACAGAAAAGCATAAATCCTTTCAGATAGAACTTTCTCAGGTATTCCCCACAGACAGTTATGGGATTGCATGCGGGGTTAAAAGGATACCATCAGTGCCCTCACATTCTAAAGTTTGAAATATTTCATTCATGAGTATGAAAAATTGTGCTTAGAGCCAAAGCCAGATGTGCTTTCAGATCCCTCCTCAGAATTCTATGATAGTGTATGACCTAGAGGTAGAAGCATAAATCCAGAAGTTTAGAAGCAGTAAAGTGGGGATAGTGTTATACAAATTTGGTGGACCATGTATCCATGGAACTAGTTGTATAAAATGTGAATCATTAGGCTTGAAAATAGTGTATACAAGAATTTAGGTTTGTTAATTCGAAAATTTTATGTTGTTGATGTTGGGTATGTTGGTGTAATGGTAATTCCCATGGTGTAGGGAAAATAGAAGTTTAGAGATAGGATAATTGTAGCTTATGATTAAAGTAGTATGGTTCATTGAAGGTTTGGGGATATCTATGTTAAGTGTTAGAATTTAAGTTTGAATCTTTGAAGATTGAGCTGATAGAAAGAAGAGTTGAGAATTCTAAGTTAGTTAGTTCTTAAGTTGTTACATGATGTATTTGGGACTATAGAAAGTTAAGAGTTCAATCTCAGAAGAAAGTACTAGCAGGAAGTTTTACATTATCGGGCATAGTCATTCAGGGTGAGTTTACCAATTATGTGTATTATTATGCCCCAGATTCTAGAGTAAAGTGGTGGCAGTTTAGGTTAGAGGTGTTTATTATTTAGTTCCTAGACTTAGAATGAAGCTTTAAGCTAAGGGTGAGATGATATAATAAGTAACTAAGTCAGGATCTCAAATTCTAGTAGTAATGCCAGTGTATTATAGAACATCAGTAGGGGAGGAAGATTGTAATACCCCGATTGTTTCTTAAGCCTAAATTCATCTTTTGAGTGGATATGTATGACTTTCAATTGAGATCCGACATCGGACGAGGGAGTTATAGCCGTTTTACTGAATGATGTTAGATCACCCAGGTTTAACGGTCGACCTGGCGGATTGTCAGGTCCCTGGTGAACCTTCAAGTGCCCCGTCAAGCCAAGGTAGTGACTTCTTTTTCAGGCCATCGTGCGACGGCCAATTTGGTGGACCATCAAAAAGTTGATGGACCATCAAGGGGTCCATCAGGTCAAGACAGAATGTCTCGTTTCTGGCCCTCGAGTAACGAATGACTTGGTGGTCCGTCAGTTTCCTGGCGGACCGTCACTTCTACCATCACGTTGAGGCAGAACGTTCTAGTTTTTTCACTCGAGTGATGGACGATCTGGTGTACCGTCAGGAGACTTGACGGACCGTCAGATCGACCATCACAGGCCCCGATCAGCGAATTTCAGCTTTTTCAAAAGGGCATTTTGGTTATTTCCGCCCCATAAGGTCTTATATATATATATCCTAGAAGAGAATAGCCCTTCATTTTCTACTTTCCTCTTTCAAGAAACATCTAGAAATTAGAGTTTTTTCCAAAACCCAAAAAAAATCAATCTTCTTCCAAGAAAGTTTAAGAATCTTCCATAGAGATTCAAAGTCATCCAAGAATCAAGATGTCCTAATTAAAGACATCAATAAATTTAGCTCAAGAATTCTATAAAGAAGTTTATATCAAGTTTCTACATCTGTAAAATTATAATCCAAGGTATGTGGGGTCTGAAAAAGAACACTCCTTTCATTCTTGTGCCTAAAGATTTACTTTCTATTACTGATTTACATGATTTTGCAAGTGGGTTTACACCCAAATTTCTTTATTTATGATTTATGAGCTTTGATTTGAATAATTTTGATATTTATGATTATTTCACCTTCATGTTTCTTAAATTGAGAATTTATTCCATGAGATGTATATTGTCATTACGTATTGATGATTTCTAAGTGATCTAAGACAAGTGTCATGAGTTATGCCTTTCCATGAGAAATTTGACTATTGAATATATATGGATATTTGAGATTGAAAGTCAAGAATGAGTCCTATGATGTTTCCTTGAAGCTTTGGTATTTGAAATAATTTGATAAGCAAAGGTACTTGATATTGAAAAAGATTGTTTTGATTTTGAGTCGAGTTAGGAATCCACAGTTGTTCATGATTTACAGATGAGATATATTTATATTTTGGTCTCTATGATAGACCCATGAGGTGATATGGATTAAGGTGGATTTCCTAACGCGTTCTGAGAGGAGTATTTAGCACTGAGCGGGAAATATGATATTTTCCCAAAACTATGTACCACCATAGGATTGATGTTAATAATTGTAGGTCAAAGGCTGAGTATGGGATTGTGATGATGAGATTGAGGTTGTACTCCCTGGCAAGAGTACAACACCGCCGCCAATGTGGGGTTCTCTCCATAGGAGGGTAAAACGTTGGACTCCATGTGGCTCACATGGTGTAGTTATGTCGGTTATAAGAAAATCCCACATCCATAATGATGTAAGTACCATGAGTTACCAAGTTACTCTAAGTCATGAGTCAAAGAGTTTGAGTTGAGTTAAATGATTTACGATATTTATGAGCATATGTTATTACTGATGACTTTCGAAAATAATGTTTTAGATAATTCAAGAGGAGAGAGTTGTTATTGTCAGCATGCATGATTTTCTTATACATTTATGATATTATTTAAAATGTTGCATCCACCCCCACATACTCAGTACATTCCCAAGTACTAACTCTCATACTCTTTTGTACTCTATATTTCCTCATGATATAGGTTCAAGTGCTCAGTCTCAATAGCGACAGTGATTTTTGAGTACCTCCATCTTTATTTTTGCGGTTGGGGAGTCCTCATAGTTCGTGGACCTGTGTCTCCAATTTTGTCTTGTTAATAGATGGCTGTTTACTTTCAGTCTAGTACAAGTTAGTTGCGGATCTGTCCCAATGGCTCCTTAGTCCTATGTAGTAGAGGATTTGTCAGGCTAGTGTGCCAGCATATACAGAGATTTTAGTATTTTGTTTGTACAGAACCGTCTTACTTCATATCTCAGTATGTTCATGTCATGATTATTCTTCCCTACTTTATGATGATTCATGTCGTAGAGAGTTTTGAAAGTGATGACAAGCTTGGAGGGTTAGCTCCAGGCCACGTGTGGCCTTGAGCACCATGTGATGTCTCGGGATAGGTTCTTGGGGCGTTACAAAGATGCCCGACCCATTCATATATCAATACAAAGTTTTGTATTTTAGTTATCACGATATCTACTCATGCCTTACATGTAAGCCCTATAATCATAGCTCATATTCGTGCACTTTATAGAAAATCATGTATGCTTTCAGTTCCTAGTATAAGGAGTTCCAATTCACCCAGCAGTCCGAACCATATTCCATGAATTTACGAACTCTAAACTAAGGTCATACAGCTAATGACTCATGTATTCATGTTTTACAGTATGCTCAGTTCCCATGACTCATGCTACACTCCTAATGATCAGCGAAATTCAGATTCTGTCATGTATATCCTCAGTTTAGATCTTTTGATAAATCTATGATGTTGATATTCTATTCCTTAAGCCTCAGTTAAGTGTCAAGTTTTGTATAGTGTTGATTCATGCTTCAGGTCCTCATGTTTTAACCTTTTAGTGACCTCTCCTTATGAAATGATATAGTAATGAGCAACTGCTTAATGGGGGAGAGTAAATGTTTTATGTTAAGGAAAGATTGTTGCATGCCTGTTTTACACGAGGCTATAGTTATGAAGATAGGATTGAATATCATATTGGTGTGTAAGTGGATAAATGCATTATGCGTTAGTGAATGGCTAGTAAGAGGTTGTATTTAGTTGTTGAAGGGGTAATCAGAATTATTTAGGAAATGGGAAGTTATGAAAATGCAGAGTATATTGAATTTAGGACTCGAGCTAGTATTACAGTGTTATGTGTGCATCTTGTAGATTCGTATAGGCTTGAACATAGTGGAAGAATTCAGTCCATCTCAGACTTTGGTAGTAGAGTTATCAGTGCCCATGTGAATATTTTCAGTAGCCTTACGTAAAGTACGGTGTTGGAGTAGAAAGTATAGTTGAGGGAGTATTTGAGAAGTGTGGCTAAGATTGAATGTTATTATTTGCAGGGCATAAGGCTTAGTAACTCTATCCTAGCTGATGTTTCATAGGCATGTGTTCCATATTATAGAATTCTATCCATGCTGTGATTTCTTATTTAGATGTCTTATTCAGACCATGCCCAAGATTCTTTGCTCCCTAAAGTCATTAGAACTTCATAGAAAGAGTGTCAAAGAAATACTTTAGTTAAGTATATGCTTTCAGTATGAGTTAGTTTATATAGCCAGTAATTCAGATCAGTAGTCAGACAGATAAGTTCCTATGATTTTTCCATCTTCTGATCTAGTCTTACTATCTGAAGTTTAATGAATATGGCCATTTCAAGAGATAGTTTGTTCGCATCCATGTGGATTGTGAATCCATTCCAGTTCATGCATCATACATTAGTTTTAGATTCCAGATATTTAGTCATAAATCAGTTTTTAAGTATCTCGTATATCATCTCAGTCTTTCCTTAGTTATTCAGCCAAGTCAGTATCATTTGGGGACAAACTATCCCAAGGGAGATATATTATAATACCTCAAGTTTTCATATCCTAAACCTCTCAACTTTTCTTCATGAAACCAGATCCAGCTTGAGGCAGTGGTTACTCATAAGTTGACTCTCTTGTTTCTATCTCAGCCTTATAACAATTCTCATGTCATTGCATGCAATCAAGAAGTCAGTTCAGTTTATGCTATTCCATTCATGTGTCATGTTTTAAACTCTGTTATTTAATCATGTTTTCAGCATCTATACTCAACTTGTAACCTCAATTCCTCAGTGTTATCAGCTTAACTAGACTCATTCGAGGATGAATGTTCCCAATGGGGAGATAATGTAACACCCCACGTTTTTGGGCAAGAATTCAAACCGTTGTTACTAAGCATACAGATCTAAAACCAATGATTCTATGTCTTTATATGTGTGGTGATCAATTATATAGTGTGAAAATATCCTTTTATATTAGTTGAGGTCAGAAAAATCTCCTAACACAAAGACGAGTTAAGAATGCTTCCATTGGTTAAGTTTAAGTGAACATTTCAGCTTGGGTCAACTTTCAACGACCATTACTCTTTGTACATAATGAGGTACGTGGACTACTATATACAAAAAGAAAGATCTTAGAATCCTATTCCTAACTCATTAGATTTCACCTTAATCCGATATCGGAGTGGAAAGTTATACTTATTTTACTTCAGTATGTCCGACTATCAACAAAGTGACGATCTGAGTTAATAAGCCGTCAACTAAGTGATGACTTATCAGCCCAAGTCGTCAGCCTTAAACAGAATACCATCAATTTCAGCTTCTAAGTGATGACCTGAGTTGATAAGTCATCACCTAAGTGATGACCTATCAGCCCAAGTCATCAGCCCAACTAGAAACTCATCAAATTCAGCTTCCAAGTGACGACTTGAGCTGATAAGTCGTCACCTAAGTGATGACTTATCAGACCAAATCGTCACCCATAAAAAGTATTTCATACTTTCATCCACAAAAGTGATGACTTGAGGTGATATACCATCACCTAAGAATGACTTATCAACCCAAGTTGTCAACTAAAAATTTTCAACAATTATGATTTAGTTTTGTAGGGTTATTTTGATCTTTTCCTAACCTCAAACCCTACCTTTCTCATGACTTAAAGCATTATTATGCGTTATTAGCCATCATTTATTAGTTTTAGATACCATTAACAAGACTGGGGTTTCCTCTCAAGATCATCTCCTATGAACAAGATTCAAGGTTTTTGTAACATCTCACACTCAGTAACTTGTGAAGTACCTTCGAGGGAAAATTATTCCTTTCCTTTTTACCTTTACCCCAATTGATTAAATTCATTTTTATTCATCAGTATTCAAACGTTTGTTTTTCCTCTGGCAAACATTATTTCAGCAGATAAAAGTCATTTATTTTTCTATCAGTTACAATCTCTTTGTTTGCCTTACTCACATTAAAAGCTCTATCAATTACAATCTCTCTGCATTCCTCAATTACACACAATAAAAAAAATTGCAATTTCTCCAACAGTTATACAAACAATTTCATCATCCAGAAATCCAGATTTTCTCTCAAATTCAATCATAAAAAAAAATCCGAGAGAATTCGCTCAAGAATCAATCTTAGTTTCATCCCTTCCGGTAAATAACTTCTCTAACGTTTTGAGATATGTAAGATTATTTCTTTTATGTTTTCTCTTGGTTTTGTTTTACCTCAAATTATGATTACTTTCAAAATAATGATGGTGGAAAGAGTTTTAAAAATCTTAGTCCATTAATCGAGTCTCCTGTCTCAAGTTACCTGGAAAGTTATTTTTAAAAAAAAAACATCTTGGTCTATTAATCTTTTCTATGGATACTCGATATTATGTGAATTATATTTATTCTACAAGTTGCTGCAAGAGTTACAAATCCATAGCAAATTAACACTCCTAGTTATCTCAAAACAGAATCAAGCAAAGCAAAACCATACTACTAGCCTTTGAATCAATCCTCATAATATAGCCTAGCATAGCACACTGTAACTCATTTTGCACCCTATAATTTGATCTCACACACCACATATAGGCATTTTCTTTGGCTAATTAAAACTTTCCAGTCTCGAGATATCCTTTCGAAAAACATATGATTTCTTTCGATCCATATGGCATTCATATACTCTGCATACACTGTTCTAAATATTTGAACTTGTTGTTGTAACACCCCGTATTCAAGTACGTGTATTGGTCTTATTTATATGAAATTAATTTTTTTTATTATTTTATTTATACCAGAATTTGTCTGTCGATGGTTCCATGCGAAGGTTATTGAATAAGCTTTCCAACGATATAAAGATTTCCAAAAATGGATAGGTTTAGGATATAATCAAGCATGTTCAAAACTATAAAACGGTGGCTGGGATATTTGGGAATAGTAAATGTGCAGGAAAATTTCCTGCACACAAACTACTGAGGCCAGCCGAATTTTTGGGTCAACTTCGAACAATCATAACTCTCTTAATATAATGAACTGGGAGAGCTGCGACCTATGAAAAGAAAGATATTTGATTCTTCTTTCCAATTCAATTGGTTTCATCCAAATTCAACGTCTGAATAAGCAGTTATACTTGCTTTACTTCAGCCTATCAAAATAGATTTTTAGGGTCAACTTCAAACGACCATAACTCCTTATACAGGACGAACTAGGTGGCCTACTTTATATGAAATGAAAGCCCTTTGAATTATCCTTCCAACAATACCAATTTCACCCAAATACGATATCGGAGCAAAGAGTTATGGTCAATCTAATTTAGCTTAGCAAAATAGTTTACCAAAGGACAGATTTGACATTATTTAAATTTTAAAGGCATTTTGGTCATTTCCTATTATATTATGGACGGGAACATGTGTATATATACATTTATATGAGTTCAAAAACTCATTTTCATCATCAATCATTGAGAAAGAACAAACCCTAGCCAAATTTGACATTTAAATTACTTTTGATTCAACCGTAGAAATTCCAAAGTAATCTAATAACTGCATTTGTCATCTCAAGAGCTTCGAACGGCACCTATTATTTGTGCAAACAGGATTGCATAATCAAGAGGTGAATTCTAAGGTATGAATATTATTTGCCTTTGTTCTTTTCCATATGTATAGGTGTGATAGAGGATTATATGTATTGGTTGTTATTGAAAGGTGATGGAAATAGGGTTATGGACTATTTTGCATGGTTTAGTTGTATTGAATTGTGGAAGGTGGATATGGTAATTGAGTTATGGAAGGTGGATATGGTAATTGAGTTATGGAAGGTGGATATGGTGATATACTATTGAATTGATGATTATTTATGTCTATGGCTCAATTTGGTTTAATGGATTGGTTGGAAGGATAAATGAATCCAAACTTGATATTGGAGGATGTTGTATGAATATGCATGGCATGTGAATGTAATTGGAGTATAAGAGGGTTAAAGTGACACCCTTTACGGTGTAATTAAGGCTTACTACTCAACCACTAGTTTGGTGAATTCAAATAATTGAATTGTGACATTTGGTTGCTAATACTAGATTGCTATATTTGCTCATTGTAGATAAGTAATCCAAAAAGACGGAAAGTCCATTTGGGACTAGTATTGAAGGTTGACAGTTAGGTATGTAAAGCATACTCTGTACCATATCTTTGGCATGAAAGTGAACAATTGTTCTATTAAGAAAGTTTCCAAAGTTATTCAATAACATGTGATCCATAATGGTTTTGTATGATATCCTACATTACCAATGAATTTTTTTCCACCCTACAAGATGTCAAGACATTCCAATACTTACTTGTTTTCCAAATCTTACATGTTTATTGCACTAATGAATATCAGAAGGTATCCGGTTACTCAAACAAGATCCAGGTGCTATTAATGACTCCAAAATGTTTCATTGATATACCAATAAGTTCCTACTTCATTGTTATGGCACTAATGACTCCAAAATACTTCATTGATGTGCCAATAAGTTCTTACTTCATTTTTATTGCATTGATGGTCTATTTATATGTCTGTTATTGATGTATCATTGTTTCAAAGTATCAAAAATATGGTGGCAACCGAAATAACAATCTCAAAGATTAACTGAACTAAGTGATGGAAGTTCTCTCTTATCGGGTGGTATCCTAGGGGCATATGCCTATCATGGGTCAATCCCTATTTATGTGTTTATGGGTGGTATCCCAAGGGCATAAGCCTATCATGGGTTGATCCCAGTTGATATGTACTGGAGGCATCCTAATGGTGACAGTACAGTACAGTAATGATTACAAAGATGATACGAATGAAGGTAAAGTGATTGAATAAATACAATGTACAGGTTGTCACAAGTTCTAGTAAGTATGGTCCACTCCTATTATGATTTATTCACTTGTTTCTGATTTCTATTGAGCTCTTATATCATATGTGATTATCTACAGCTTTACATACTCAGTACATATTTCATACTGACGTCCCCCACGGGGGACCTGCATTTCATGCTGCAGGCACAGGTACCTCAGCTCATACACCACACAAGTAGGAGCCAGGATATCTAGCTGCTTTTGGTGAGCTCTAGTTTGCTTCGGGGCTTTCCGTGTCATATCCAGTCACTTTTTGTATTGTATAGAAGTTAGTTATATGGCGGGGTGTGTACCGACCTTAGTTAAACTCTGTGTATTATCGAGAGGCTTTGTAGACCTAATGTACAGTCAAGGTGGTGTTTTGTTAATAGACGTGATGGCTCCAATGGCCAAGTATTATATATACATATATATGTGTGCTCGAGCTTATACAGGTGATTATTTTCTTTTATATGCGACATGATGTGGTCCGAATTTCAGGTTGTCATAGAGGTATACATGGGAAGTATAAGGTTATGAGATGGTTCTCCCGGACCTCCTCGGTTACGGGTGCCAGTCCGCCCCAATAGGATTTGAGGCATGACAGTTGTGTTCTGCCTTAGTCATTTTGGGTTGTCCATTTCACATGTTTGTTTCCAAGTAGTAGTTGTAGATATTTTGTTTAAGTTTCCATAGAAGTAAACTATCATTCACTGTTCTTGCAAAGTTACAACCATAAATAGATAGTATCTCAATTTTGGATGGCTATGACACATACAACGCACTCCAAATTAACATTTGTTCCCCATTTGGATAGCCTGTTGCTTTTCTTTTAACTAAATACAGTGAATTTTTAATTTTGTTTCTAAGAAGACATCATACTGGAAACTCCTATTGTTTTCATATGAACCGTGATCCATGAAGCTCAACCAAATTCCCTTAATTTCCTCTTTAGTTCCATTAAGTGTTATGGAAGTTATGACTTGGATTATTGTAACAATGATCTTGTAACACGTTGCTTTTAATGACTCACCAAAATAATACTGAGTGTTAGTTCATGATGTATGAAACCAAATTTGCTAAATTCCAATGTGATCCCACAAAAGGCTAAAATATTAACATGAGCCTAGTAAAGCTAGCACGTTGGTCACAAATCAGCGAAGATGAAAATGCTATAATGACTTGAATTTTCCATGATATCCATAATATAATAAAATACCTCTCTTATGAACCATGATACAAAATGACACAATCCGTATGACTTCTAGCTCTACAAATTAATGCATGAATGTCTTTATTACCTGAAGATATGATCTCTAAACTCATAAGCTATGCTAAAAACAACATGTACATTCCAAAGGCTTACTCATGATAAAGTTATGAAAATCCTTCACTGATGAATTAAATTGACTTAATGAATTATAATTCTACCTCCCATGAGTCCTAATAATGATAATACTTGATTATGAGTTTAAGGAGGCTTAATCTCAAATATGAACCCAAGTTGGTTAATTCTCAGGCATGATCCCTAAAGTAGCTAAACAATGAATATGAGACTAATATGGCTAATCTATGAACATGAATCAGTAAGATAACAATATGAACATAAGGGAGCTGGTTAGCTAACCGTGAAGGCATAGGTCTAAATGACAAATTCCTGAAACTATGTTTGCCTATATAGGATAGAGATCATTTTGCAAGAGGATGACTCTTTTTTTTATGTTTCCCAAAAAGGGTCTAACTTTGGATACTTGCTAGCAAATTATGTCATGTCATGTCCTATGCCCGACAAGGTATAGGACGACTTAGCTGATCGGGCCGAGATCAGACTCCATGAGCTCACATGGTGGTTTATGATGGTTCACTACTTTCTCCCACAAATAATCAAAGCAATTAAATCTACCTTATTTGGTCAATTATAAATTTAGTTTATATTCTTGTTTCTTTCCAGTTTTCCTCTTTTATGTTTGAATTTTATTGTCATTTCTAATCTCTTGATGTACTACTTTCATGAAATGGTTTTCCATACCAATACATTTCACGTATTGACTGCCTTTGGTGCTATATCATTTCATGATATAGATTCTGGCTCTCATGTTCGCGGTCAGGTGCCTCATTAGGATCTTTATCTTTTGCTATTGGTGAGCCTCTTTCCTAATAGGAGGTTGGATGAGATATGATGACTTCATTATATTTTCTTTTCTTTTAGTATTGGTACTTATTAGAGGCTTCACAGACTGATTTAGTTTCCAAACAGATCTTGTAATTTTTAGTATTATTTGTCATGACTATTGTATCTTCAGACGTTAAGTGATATTAATGAACATTGATGAAAGTCTTTATCCTTTAGGAAATCTTATTCTATTCTATTTCTTCTTTATTCATTATGTTATCTCTATGCTCATATGATACGCCAAAACGTTCTCTCGTACTAGCAATAGTATTGGGTGCGTGCCACGTCTAGGGCCTCGGCTCGGGGCATAACAAACTTGGTATCAGAGCATAGAGTTCAAGTGTCCTCAGGTATCTATAAATTCATGTCTAGTAGAGTCCTTGTTATGAGTGTGTAGTGCGCCACACTTATAATGAGGAGGCTACTGGCCATTTAGGAAAACTTTTTCATTCTTTCATATTCTAGACAGTGCGATAAAATGGTGCCAAAAAAAAACTTACTCAAATTCGTGCATTTCTCACATTTCTCCAACTTCTCCTCATCTTTAAGGTAGTAGGATTTATGAAACTCATATCCTTATCAACTAACCGCAAAGGGATTTTTAGTAGCCCATTATTCTATTCGAGTCTATAAATTCAAAAAAAAATTACAGTCTTGTTCTTATAAATCGTGCTTTTGAGCTATAGTAAGATTGTTCTCCCAGGCCTTCTGTAAGATTGTTCTTATAAATCGTGCTTTTGAGCTATAGTAAGATTGTTCTCCCAGGCCTTATTCCAGATGACACCCTTAACAGGGGAAAGAGTGTGTCTAGACTCTTGGATAGTGTTGTCACCTGAGAGATATTGCTATTTAGGATGTTTTGTGGTATACCATAAATAGTAGTATAATCTCAAGTTCGAAAATATGAAGTTATCATAGTAGAAGACGAAAGTGAGACAGCGATTGATTGGAGTATATAGCAAGAGTTGTATTTATTAAGCGAGAAATGGGATAGAATGTCCTTTGGGGTTGGCTAGGGTGTATCAAGACTTACAAAATTTTATGATAGTTAATAGAGGAAGAATGGTTGGTTAAGATGAATTGGAGTATACTTTGTTTAAGAAAGAAGTTTATTATTTCTTAAGTTTATGTTAGTAAGGAATGATAGTAATGTTGTGAAGGAGAATGTGTTTGTAGGCTATGAGATAAATGGTGTGATTTAGATTAGTATTATCAGATAGTGTTTCCATCCATGTTTAGTAGACATTAAGCTTGAGCTTTAGACAACCACAATGATGAATGAATGGTTGTATAAGGGTGATAGCACTAGTTTTGGAAAATAGATCCAGTAAGCTTGATTTTTTTATGTTGAAGAGCTTATGTTTGATAATTTAGGAACAGGGTGAATCTGCAAAAAAATAATACATATGTGGAATAGAAGTGAAACAGTGAATTGTAGCTAAGTCCTTAGATAAAGAAGGGCCTTAAGTTATATGAAAATAAAGGTGAACCCAGGGTAGTATGCTATTATATAAGATTCTAAGTTATTTAGTGCTATGTGATCCTAGTTAGTACCCTTGAGTCTCTAAGTGTGGAGAAGCCTAGTTATGTAGTATGGGAAGCTCTTGAGAGCTGAATTGAGAATATTATAAATAGATGATGTTGAGCCTTTTCGTTCAATTTTAATTTCCATTGGAGTGGGTGGATAAGAATTTAGGGGTGTGATATTAGTAGATTAAGAAGGGAAGATCAGGTATAGAAGAAGTGGTTATGTATACCAATGAGAGCATAGATTATAAAATGATGTTTACAAAGTTTAAAGAATGTTAAGATAAGTATCTTAGGATGAAGTCCTATCAAGGGTTACGTACCTAAAGATATAGTATTCAGGGGAGTAAGGTGATGATAGCTCAGATTTGAGAATAGGTTTGCATACTTTAAATATCAACTTTGACCTAAGGGGAAAATGATAAGGTAAAGAAAAAAAATGGGTCTTGAGATGCAGATAGTAAGGGTTTTCAGAAAAGAGAGATGACGAGATTTGCTACCATTCAATCTTATTCTAGCGTATTTCATGACTTCAACCAACATGACACTCTACCCATGAGTTATGCATTCATATCGTGCCTATGTCTAAGATCCAAATTTTTATGTGCAAAGTCATGTCCATGTTCTAACCCTAGAATAGGAAACAATAACTTCACACCACGATCCTAATATTACTCTAAGGTTCTAGAAGTCCATGTTCTACACTACGTTGTTCCTGAGCCAAAAACACATGCTTACGATAGGTTCAGTTCTAAGAAACCAAACTTTATGATATGTTCTTAGCTTGTTCTATGTTATCCCTATGCCCCGAATGAATTTTCATTCACACCTTATGTGTTTTGGTACATGAAGTATTTGTTCCTATTAGACATAAGCAGTATCCCTTCTATTCCTGGTGCTCTTATTCTAGACCTTCAGTGGTATTCCTTATGTCGTGGCAGTGGTATGATATCAATGCATGAGTAATGGTTGGATAGGAGCGAGTAGATATTTCTTGTTATGATGATTGCGGTGTACTGGTTCCATCTAAGATCATAAGTATGGATGAAGTGCGAGATGACGATTATATATTTGTAATAGTAAGGTGAGGTCATATGGTTTGCCTCCCAGTAGGAATTCTTGAAATTGTGGTTCAAGGGGTTCTAGGGAAGACGAGGAAGATTTTTCTTTTTATATAGTGTTAACTTTAAAGATACCATGAAGTGGTTATGGTGATAGACTTGGATATCCAGTTGATACCTATATGGGTAAATGCATGATGAAATTTGTGAGTTCTTAATTAGAGAACGAGGATGGTAGTTTTTGCAATGAGAAAAAGTAGTATTCTTAGAGTTAACTGTAGATGCAAGCAAGAGCTTCGTGAGTTTTAGAACAAACGTAAGATCAAGTCAATAATAAAGATGAATGTTCCTAAAAGGGGAAATAGATTATAGGATTTTAAAATTTAGAATAGCATGATTGTTTTAGGTGTGGCATCTTGTACCTTTGAGTTAGGCTTGAATATGTTAAGAATGTGCAATTAGAATCAGACTTTAGTATATGTATATGTCCATGTGAGTTGGAAATAATGAAGTGTGGTATTCAGAGGAAAAAGGGGTAGCTTCGAGAGGTGTTGCTAAGATCTAAGGATACCAATATTAGAGGTGAAAATGCTCCTATTCCTATGTGTAATGTACCACTCTTTCATGTCATATAACTTCTTATCGAAGGGAACTTATGTCCAAGTCTTCATTATGTCCTTCATGCTTTGTGAACCCAAATCAGATAACTAAAATACCCCTATGGCTCATGCATATGATTTCAATGAATTCAAACCTTAATTTGCTATGTTCATGTCCCTTCAAACCCATGTCCTATGTCATGTCTGTGTTAAGTCTCATTCCCTAGTTTTTGCGCATAGATTTTTTTTGTCATATGTCTATAACCTTTATTTGAGGACTAATGATTCCAAGGGGGAGACATTGTAACATCTCACACTCAGCAACTTGTGAAGTACATTCGGGGAGAAATGCGTCCTTTTCTTTTTACCTTTACCCCAAGTGATTGAATTCCTTTTTATTCATCACTATTCAAATGCTTGTTTTTCCTCTGGCAGACATTATTTCAGCAGAAAGAAGTTCTTTATTTTTCCATCAGTTACAATCTCTCTGTTTGCCTCACTTACTCACATTAAAAACTCTATCAATTACAATCTCTCTGCCTTCCTCAATTACACACAATAAAAAAATTGCAATTTCTCCAACAGTTATACAAACTATTTCATCATCCAGAAATATAGCTTTTCTCTCAAATTCAATCATAAACAAAAAACAAATCCGAGAGAATTGGTTCAAGAATCAATCTTAGTTTTATCCCTTCCGGTAACTAACTTCTCTAACGTTTTGAGGTATGTAAGATTATTTCTTTTATGTTTTCTCTTGGTTTTGTTTCTCCTTAAATTATGATTACTTTAAAAATAATGATGGTGGAAGGAGTTTTAAAAATCTTAGTCCATTAATCGAGTCACCTGTCTCAAGTTACCTGGAAAGTTATTTTAAAAAAAACATCTTGGTCCATTAATCTTTTCTATGGATACTCGATATTATGTGAATTATATTTATTCTACAAGTTGCAGCAAGTGTTACAAATCCATAGCCAATTAACACTCCTGGCTATCTCGAAATAGAATCAAGCAAAGCTAAACTATACTACTAGCCTTTGAATCAATCCTCATAATCTAGCCTAGCATAGCACACTGTAACTCATTTTGAACCCTATAATTTGATCTCACACAGCACATATAGGCATTTTCTTTGGCTAATTAAAACATTGCAGTCTCTAGCTATCCTTTCAAAGAACATATGATTTCTTTCGATCCATATGGCATTCACATACTCTGCATAAACTGTTCTAAACATTTGGGCTTGTTGTGTTCTGCCTTTAGCATTTTGGACTGTCCATTTCACATGTTTGTTTCCAGGTAGTAGTTGTAGATATCTTGTTTAAATTTCCATAGAAGTAAACTGCCATTCACTGTTCTTGCAAAGTTACAACCATAAATAGATGGTATCTTAATTCTGGATGGCTATGACACATGCAACACACTCCAGATTAACATTTGTTCTCCATTTGGCTAGCCTGTTGCTTTTATTTTAACTAAATACAGTGAATTTTTAATTCTGTTTCTAAGAAGACATCATACTGGAAACTCCTATTGTTTTCATATGAACCGTGATCCATAAAGCTCAACCAAATTCCCTCAATTTCCTCTTTAGTTCCATTAAGTGTTATGGAAGTTATGACTTGGAATATTGTAATAATGATGTTGCAACACGTTGCCTTCAATGACTCACCAAAACAATACTGAGTGTTAGTTCATGATGTATGAAACCAAAGTTGCAGAATTCCAATGTGCTCCCACAAAAAGGCTAAAATATTAACATGATCCTAGTAAAGATACAACGTTGGTCACAAATCAGTGAAGATGACAATGCTATAATGACTTAAATTTTCCATGATCTCCATAATATCATAAAATAGCTCTCTTATGAACCACGACACAAAATGACATGATCCGTATGACTTCTAGCTCTACGAATTAATTAATGAATGTCTTTATTACCTGAATATATGATCTCCAAAATCATAAGCTATGCTCAAAACAACATGTACATTCCAAAAGCTCACTCCTAATAAAGTTACGAAAATCCTTCACTGATGAATTAATTTGACTTAATGAATTATGATTCTACCTCCCATGAGTCTTAATGATGATAATACTTGATTATGATTTTAAGGTGGCTTAATCTCAAATATGAACCCAAGTTGGTTAATTCTCAGGCATGAGCCCTAAAGTGGCTAAAGAATGAATATGAGCCTAATATGGCTAATCTATGAACATGAATCAGTAAGATAACATTATGAGCATAAGGGAGTTGGTTAGCTGACCATGAAGGCATAGGTATAAATGACAAATGTCTGAAACTATGTTTGCCGACATACGATAGAGATCATTTCGCAAGTGGATAACTCTCCTTTTATGTGTCCCAAAAAGGGGCTAACTATGGATACTTGCTAGCAAATAATGTCATGTCACGTCCTATACCCTTCAAGGTATAGGACAGCTTAGCTGATCGGGCCAAGATCAGACTCCATGCGCTCACATGGTGGTTTATGATGGTTCACTACTTTCTCCCACAAATAATCAAAGCAATTAAATCTATCTTATTTGGTCAATTATAAATTTAGTTTATATTCTTGTTCCTTTCCAGTTGTCCTCTTTTACGTTTGAATTTTATTGTCAATTCTAATCTCTTGATGTACTACCCTCCTAAAATGGTTTTGCATACCAATATATTCCATATATTGACCACCTTTGGCATCATTTCATGATTTAGGTTCTGGTTCTCATGTCTGCGGTCAGGCACCTCATGAGGATCTCTATCTTCTGCTGTTGGTGAGCCTCTTTTCTATCAAGAGGTTGGACGAGATATGATGACTTCATTATATTTTCTTTTCTTTTAGTATTGGTACTTATTAGAGGCTTCACAGACTGATTTAGTTGCCAAACAGATCTGGTAATTTTTAGTATGATTTGTCATGACTATTGTATCTTCAGAAGTTAAGTGATATTAATGAACATTGATGAAATACTTTATCCTTTAAGAAATCTTATTCTATTCTATTTCTTCTTTATTCATTATGTTATCTGTATGCTCATGTGATACGCGCTCGTACTAGCAATAGTATCGGGTGTGTGCCACGTCTAGGGCCTTGGCTCGGAGTGTGACACTTTTCTTCAAGAAAACCAAGAAATTATAATTCCCAATCCAAGAACGTTCAAGAGAAGTCAATTCTCATTTGATATCAAAGCTTTAAGGTATGTTAGATGTTCATCCATGGGCTCTTTTCACCCATGGAATCCAAGAACCCAAATTTCAATTTTAAAAGTATGATCTTTATATGTTTTTATGAATTATGTCCATGAACTTTCATGAATATTTTGAATTTTATATTATATTAGTTAAGCCTTAGTTGGTGATTTTAGAATTAAAATTAGGCTATTACTACAAGTTTTAAAATTATTCCCAAGCTTAAGCAATGCATTGCAAGTGTTTGATGAAATACCTCAAAGAATGAGTTTTGAATATTTACTACATGTTATGTCCTCACAGTTTTAGTATGATCTTGTTGTTATTGTTATCGAGTCTTGGGGGTTTGAATACCCAAAATTTAGTTGTTTATCTAGTTTTTTAGTACTTTCAGAATGGTTTCAGATAAACCATCATCACTAACAATTCAGTCAGTTGTCATCAGCAGTCAAACATACATTAGTTCAGAAACTAGTGTCTTTCAGTTGGGAGTAAAACTTAGCACCGAGTGAACATAGGGATGGCGTCTCCCCCATCGGTAGGCACGAGGCACTATCTCCCCCTTCAGTAGGTATGAGACGTTAGTAGCAGTTCCTATATTCCAGACCTACGGTGCCACCGTAGATTTGAAGGGTCCCTCGTTAGACAGGCGTGACACCCTTTTCCTTGAGGACATTAGATTAGTGGATCTGCACAGCCATTATTAGTACCCGTGGCACAGTACTGACACTCTTCTAACTGGAGTTAAAGGTTGGACCCTAATGGTACATTAGGGTATGTTGGTTATAGCTAGCTCCCACAGTCTCAGTTCAGTATTCAGTATACTTTAGTTCAGGTTTGCATTGACCATATCATACAGTTATCAGTTATTCAGTTATCATATTTTAGTATTTCAGTTTATAGACTATTTTTAGAGTCATTTTATATTCTTGGTCATGCATTTTATATTTTACAGCATTCACACATTTATGTCAGTTATTCAGTTACTCATGCTATTCAGTAAGTTATTATTCTTGTGCATGAGCCCATACATATCATCCTAACCCCATCTAGCATACCAGTACATTCAAAGTACTAACCGCATACTAGTTTATTTTGCTATGATGTCTCATATCATAGGTTCGAACGCTCAGGTTCCCGACCACGCTTAGACATTCCAACGCATCAACAGCAGAAGACGTGGTGAGTCCTCATACTTTAAGGATGAGTTTATCTTATATTCAGTTATGTCAGCAATTCAGTTATTTAGTCAGTTGGAGTTAGTTGGGAATTATCCCATCAACTCCGCAGTCAGTCAGCTTTAGAGGCTTTTGGACACTTCAGATAGTCAGTCAGTTTGTCATTATTTTTATTAGTTTTCAGACAGTTGTTTTCCAACAGTTGTTTTTCAGATTTATGACTCAAAAAATTTTTAGTATTTAAAACCATATGGCTTATTCAAATATTTCACACATGTTATTTGATATTATTAGTCAGTGCTTACCGCAGGTACCAACTCATGGGTTAGCTTGGGGTCACTTGTGCTCGTAAGCACCATTTGGCATCCAGGGTGTACTCCCGTGGCATTACAGTTAGCCTTCTTGTAATCTGCTCTGGGCCAGAAATTTGATTTAGGGGGAGCTTATTAAACTTGTGGGATTGGAGGATGATTCTGAATGGTTGTAGCATGCCATTGCAGGTAAGAAGGAGCTCGAGCATAAGGTTATGCACTATAAATAGGATACTGAGGGAATAGAATGGTATATAATGGATTTTGGGGAGGATCATAGTATCGTGGATGATTATATAGATCTTGGACATAAATTTGTGATTGATTTTGTGTGTATGGTTGGCACGATCCTCTCAAATTTTGTCGTGGACCTAGCACAACAGTAGCCACATCCTCCTTTCTTTTCTTCCCACCAAAACTTCCTGAACCATTTTGAACCGCCTGCATTGTTTCCATTAAAGCAGCTTGACATGATTTTTTCAGACTTAATTCTGTTTCTACCATATCTCCAACTTAATTACCTCAGCAAATGTACTTCCAATAGTAGGAAGCAAATGATGGAAATAATTAGGTTCCTGCACTTGTAGAAAAATATCAATCATCTCCAACTCTTTTATTGATGGCCTAACTCTTGCAGCTTGCTCTCTCTATCTAACAGCATATTCTTGGAAACTTTCAGTTGTCTTTTTCCTTATATTGGCAAGTGTGGCGTGATCTGTCCCTATATCAATATTATATTGGAATTTTTGGACAAAATCCCAAGCCATGTCATCCAGACGTACCAACGAAAAATATCTTGGTCAATGAACCATTCTGAAGCTATCCCTGCCATACTTTCTCCAAAGTAAGCCATCAACATTTTTTCTTTTCCCCTTGATCCTCTTAACTGATTACAGAACCTTTTCAAAAGGGATATGGGATCACCATAGCCTTCATACTTGTCAAACTTAGGAGTTTCAAATCCTAGTAGAAATGGACATCAAGAAACATACACAAATCTTTCTATGAAACACTCTTTTGCCCTCCTAGTCCTTGTATATTCCTCATATTTTATTCCAAACTTCTCACTTTCCTAGCCTTCTCTTTTTATTCCTCATTCCTAATAGTCTTCTCAATCATGATAGGAGGACCGTGTTTATGATCAGGATAATATGAATTCAGGGGTTTGAAAGTAACTTCAGGAGGACACAATTGATCATGACTTGGTTCACCCATAGTCTTCTGCACTATCGATTGAGGACCCATAGTAGCTGGTGTTATAGGAGTGAAAAGGGGGTTGTTTGTGATAAATGGATTTGGTGGGCACATGATAAAAGTACCAGCAGTGCTGGACACATTTGCATATGGGTCGAATCTAGGTGGGTAAAATGGATCGCCAGTTTGGGCTTGAGCAGGATTTGAATCATTTGTATTTGAAAGTCCAGGAATTGAGAAAAGTGGGGCTTATCTATTTGTCCAGGCTTGATACATTTCTACTATCTATTGTTTCAATAACTTATTCTCCTCCATGGATGCAAGCTCCTGTGAAATCAATTGATTTTGATCTTCCTCACTGTCAGACTCTACACCCTCTTTGCAAGTCATCTTTCTCTTTCCTTTGTATCTTGTGTCGTATTGATGAGAGGCCTGTTTAAACCATAAACCAACCACCAACTACTTTATGTTTTCTCTGAATCAAGTAGCAAATAGGTGAGTATTACATATTTAACATATTATAATGGCACGTTGTATGATATGCCTCTATGTGCATTTCTCAGACTATCATGGAAGGCCTTGTATTTCATCCCATCTTTCTAGGCGCACTTTCTCAAAAAGTTGTGATCGAAGCCTTTGGAGGGTTGCCTATGTATCATGTCAGGACATGAATCAAATTTTGCGTAGTTTGGGAAAACTTCACAAAAATGATTGATTATGATTTTTGTAAAGAAAATAAATAAAGTGAAGTGAAATATATGTAATATACATAGAAATAAATAGCCAACTTTATTACATTCCATAATTTTTGCATACAAATACTACAGAACAAGTGACACAACTCCTAAGATAAAACCTACCAATTGACATCGTACAAACAAAATTAAACTTAAGCAAATAAGATTAACTAAAAGACATAACACCTAAACAAGAAGTTCTAAAACTGAAACTAAAAGACTAAGACAAAAGAAAATACTATCCATCCATACAACTAAGCTCCAGCGTCTTAAGGTATTCAACTAATTCTCATAACTTCAACATGGTCAATCAAGGAGATTTCATCTTGATATGACCTCCCAAACCTAAGTATATATCTTCCAATGAAGTGGTGTGACACTGGGCAAAAACTGGTACTTGTGCTAGAAATTGTTCTTAATTTAACTATTAGTAGCCCAAACCCATTCTGATGGTATCCTGTGCCACACGGAGGACCTTTGTTAGCATTTTGTACCTGAATAGTGGACTGATAATCTTTCTCTACCTCCAATCATACTTACTTAACTCTCACCTCATTCTCTATATCCTTATTTGCTTGTAGTTGAGTCAAGGCCGACTTAGCATACTTCAATTTCGCTCTCAAAACTTGGTTGACATCATGATGTCATCGCATGGCCATCTCGATCCCTATACTTATTGTATCCTCTTGATCTATGGGTCCCTTAACTAATCCTTCTGGTTTGACTGGTAGAGGTGGATATTTTCAAACCATTCATGGTAGCTTGGGCGTACTTCTTCTTTCTCACGCTCTATGATCGTTCTTTCAATTCCCATGATACTATAACCTTCTTAAATCTTCTGTGCCAATCCCTCTGGAAGGGGAATCTTTATTTTAACCTTAAACACGAACTCTTTCATATTTTTTGTTATGGGAATTATTTGACATTTGCCTAGCTGACGCAGAACCCTCAATGGTAAATATGGTTGAATACCCCTAATACCCATCAATAACAAGAAAGGTCGAATAACAAAACTATGTATGACTTTCCCCCAAGGTAAGCAGGGGAGATTCCAAGTGATTTCATCTGCCATCAGTGAGCGAAAAAGCTTATCCCAATCACTAACTCCTTTTGGACACTTATATTTCTCCATCCTTTCTTTATAAACTTTGATGTGATTGAATCGTTCAGGAACAAATCTTTCCACCGTAGGATGTTGATAAAGATGATCTACAATCCATATTTGTAACAAGAGGTTACATCCCTCGAAAAAACCTTTTCCTTTCTGAAAACGGTTAGAACACGGTAAATGTCATCCAAGATTATTGGTACCATAGTGTAATCCCCTTTCTTAATCAATATATGTACTACTTCATCTAAACAAATATTAATTTTTCTCTCTCTCCTCGAGAAGACCATAGTTCCTAAAAAGGCTACCATGAATGCAAATCATCTATGAACTTTTCAAGCCTCAAAACTTCCCTTGTTACAGAGTTGTTTACCGAACTCCTCAAACCCATCTTGTCTTCTGTATCTTTCTTACCAAAACTGCAAGTAGACCCAACGTTTTGGCATTGATTTGTATTTTGAGTTACGTATGTTCAGGAGCTTACAGAATATGTTTATCAAAATGAGTCTTGGGGCTATAAGTTTTTTCCGGTGCATATCCCCAAATCCAATATAAGCCACTATCTCCTCTAAAGTCGATCAACTCAAAATTCGAGAAGCAAAATACATTATTCATCGGATCCTAGAAAGCCAACAGTGCATCAACCACTTCCCTGCTAGAGTTGATTGTCATGATGCTTGTCAAAAAAATCCAAATACTTATATATCTCAATATAATCAAATGAATCCATCTTGTTCCACTATGTCCAAAGCTTCCAGGGGGTACATTCTACAACCTGTAGCAGTATATTCCCATTTTCTTTCCTTTTTTGACACTTTTCACGAATTGGAGGAGATATCTTATACCTATGGATAGGGACACAAAATTAGGAAATGTCTAGACTTAGGCAGAACTTAATTCACTAATTTTTAAACTTTTATCTTGACTCATGAGAGTTAATGCAACCATTAAATTTGACTCAGATGCAAAAATAATTTTAATTAAAATAAGAAGTGAGAGAAATATGAACGTCAACATTTCTTTTAAGGGGTGACACTTTTTAGACCAACTCTATCGGAAATTGTGCAACAACGGACCCCTATATAATTTCAACTATGAGTTTGAGAGAAAATACCGCTAAGTACACAAGAGAAAAAATAAAAATAATAAAATAATAATAACTTTGAAAGAAGGAAAGAAAAGAAATAAAAATTATTTTGTATATGATGTTGTGCAAAACTCAGCCTCACAACCCATAAAGGTTTAGGACTGTTAAGTTATATATTTACATGTTGTATTAATTTATCAAAACTTAGCTCACAACCCCTAAAAGTTCAGGACTATTAAGATATGTATTAAAATTAAATTTGAAGATAAGAAGAAAAAAGAAAAGAAGAAAGGAAAAAATAAAATAAAATAATAATACTAATGAAAATAGTCATTTTTTCTTTTCTTTTTAAAATTATTTTATTTTTATACTTTTTTTCAAAAATATCATTCAATAAATTTGTGAATAATAATTTTTAAAAGACAGGGTCGTATCCCGAGAAGGATCTCCCACGTATCTCACTAAAGAGTGAGAATCAGACCCTTGTAGTTTATGAAAACCTTAAAAACTATATATATTTTTTAATTTCTTTGAAAAATGATTTGTTAAATTTGAGGACAAAATACTCTCTTACATTTCATCAACTTTTATAAAAGTCGGTCAACTATCAAATGGCCTTCCAAATAAATGTCAAAGAGCACATAGGATACATATGTTGGTCATTATACAGAGGGACACTTGTCCTAGATAAATCTGGCCCCTATACCGAGTCCCCCTAAGTCAAATGCATATGATGTAGATAAAGCAGAGCCTAATAGGGATAACTATGTCTGAGTTTTAGTTCTACTAGGTTTATCCTAATAGGGATAGGTATCTAGACTAGCTTACCCTTGCGGACACTCGAGTTGGAGAGGGACAACTTGGTCGATAGCAGTGCTATTCCGCCTTCGTTGTTGATTCAAATCCTTCCTAATATGTGTGACTAATAATCCTTCTCCAAGTGCCTTAACACTCCGGCTATCTCAAAAAGAAGGTAGGATGCATACTCTGCATTCCTTCTATCCTATTTTCAGAGACTCGAAATAGTTTATAATACAATTCAAAAATATTAAAGCAAAAAATGAGTGACTAGGCCAACAAACGCAATATCAAAATAATTAAAGCAAGCAAATTTAATATTAAAAGCTCGAATTCTAATTGCTCCCCAGCAGAGTTGCCAGAGGTGTCACATCCCTTTTTCACTTGAGGTTGAAGTCAAAGGGTTTTTCTAATTAAAGTGTCAATTTTGAATAGAGTATAGTTTATTTACAGAGTCGCCACTTGGAGTTGAGTTATGGTGTTCCAAGTTACCTTATTGAATCTCTAATCAAAAGGAAATGATTCTTTATTTTGGTCTGCGAAAACAGAAGACCGGATAAAAAATTCTATTGACCAAGGGGAAGGTGTGAGGCATCCCTTGAGTCCCGTGGTTCTAGCAGTCGCTTTATTGACTTATCTTGACTTAAATTATTTTTTAAATTATGTTAGAGCCTAAGTTCGTTCGTTTTTAATATCTAAAATCTGTCAATATATCCTATATTAAACTAGTGAAAAATGATTTTAAGAAATATTTTCCAAGGTGCATTATTGTATCCTTTAATTATTTTTAAATGTCTCAGAAAGATGAATATGTCGCATTCTTAATTGAGACAAATTTTAAATGTGTCTAAAATTTGCCTAGCGTTAAAGGCATGGTTTGTCTCTTATAAACTCGTAACAATTTATCCATTCGAAATGTTACTTAAACTTAACAAGAACTTTCAAGCAAAATTCATTCAAGGCGATCAATTAATTTAACAAATAATTATTAAACATTATTAATAACAATAAATAAAAATAATAAAATAATAAAAGAAATAATAAAATACATAAAGATACCTATATTATGCTAAATTTTAATACTACCCCTCCCCAAAAGTTGGACCCTCTTTTGATTCTCCCCAATTTTTTTGATATACTAATAAAGTAGAAGCCAAAAATCTTGAAACTGACACATTTAGTCCACAAAAAAAAAAAGAAAACTGCCCTAACAAAAATTTATTCATATGTCTACTATTTCTCATCTTCTCTTTAAACTTTCTCCATCAAAATTCAACAAATTTACCCCTTAATTAACAATTATTCAACTAATTTCCCCCTATGGTGCGGGAATGGCGAGAGAATGGGAAAAGGCGGTAGTGCGGCAGCGGGCGCTAGATGGAGTGGCATTTTCTTGCCATGGTTGGGAAGAATTCGAAATACAACCAGTAGGGTGCAATTTTTGGTGGTTTTAGGTTGCTGGCAGATCTGGTGATGGGAAAAGGAGGAAAACGGCGGTGGAGTTGGTTTGTCGGTGGTGGCCGGCTGATTTTGGAATTTCCCAATGAAGGAGGGGCTCTGGTGGTGTGCACGTAGTGTACGTGTATGTGTACTTTTCCGATTCGATGATTGGCGGGTTGAAGGGGCGCATTTCAGTGGCAATTCTCCAGAGAAGAGTCGGTCGGACTGAGCGTAGGCAATTTTTTGATGAGTTATCGTCGAAATCGACCATGAGGTCAGATTTAATGGATTTTCACACAGTGTTCCGACGGTGGTTCAGCCAAAACTAAAACTGGTTCGTTGATATTCTCCGACGATTGACTCGTGCCTTTTACAATTACTCTCTCTCTCTTCTTTTCAGATTTTTCTTCATTGGTTTTCCATCAATTGTTTTACTTTGTATAGTGTGTGGTGTGTGCAGTGTATCCATTAATGAATGGACAAAATAGAAGACTGTGTATCATCTGGTTTTTGTTTAGTCTGTGTATGCATACTCACTGTGATTGTTAGTGAATGTCCTGTGTGTATATATTGTTATGTGATTGAAAGAAAAATCAAAGAGTGTGTGGATATGTGCTTGTGTTGCTACGTCCGTTTTTCTTAATTCAATACAGTACTTAAATAATATCACATAGTAAACCATGGAATTATTAACTAACTATGAACATGATTTGATTTACTAAAAGAAATCATACAATAAATAGTATAAAAATAGAATAAGAACCTATTGATGAATTAAAACAGAAACTTGAACGTCGTCATCAAAAACTTTGAAAGGAACTCCACACTCTAAATCTGACCCCTTCTCTTTTCTGCTTTCTTTGTGTCTGACTTTTTGTGTGTTTTTCTCTTACTCTTTTTTTTGGTCTGGTTTTCTCTCTGATTTTTTCAATGTCAGTGTGAAAAAGTTTGTTACCCTTTCGGGAGTCGGGGAGTTACCCTTAAAAAGGAGATGTGAGGAGGGAAGTTGAGGGAGTTGGGATGCAAATGGGTAGTTTTATTAGGATAATACCACTCTTTTTTTTATTTTATTTTTTTATTATTTAATAAATTAAAATATGAAATAAATAAATAATAATAATAATAATAATAAAAGTAAAAGAATATTAACTAATTAATTTTATATTTTAAGAAAATACAATAAAAATTTATAAATAGTCTATTATAATATAATTAAGTGGATAGTAAAACTACTAGCCTATTTAAAAAAATTAAAAGGAAAATATATTTTTAAATTTTTCGTATTATTTTAAAAACTAAAATAAAAATAAAAATATCCCAAAAATTTAATTTTATTTATTTATTTATTTATTTTCAACTAAAACTTATTAAAAATAAAAATATTTAATGCCGAAAAATAGGTTTAAAACTTGGGGTGAGTAAAAAATCACGTGTCTACAGCGGTGATGGCATGAATGAGCTGAATTTTTAAATGGCATAAATGAGTCATATTTGATTGCTCAATGGTATATTTGAGCCCTTTCCCTACGATGAATAAGTTAGTATTACTATTGTACTTGGGAAAAGGAGACTTCTCAAAAAGAGTCAGGTCAACAAAGTCAATTGGAGAATTTAATGATAGACTAATTATAAACAATAAAAAAATGCAATGGAAAACACATTTATATTAGTGTGAGTGATCGTAAACAACTCAATATTCTTTATTACTCAATATAACATGTTAGTCTTAAAGTAAGAGTGATCAAGTCAGAGAAAGACCCCTCTCTCTCCCTACCCCTTCTTTCATCATTGGCACCAACATCGCCATGGATGCCACTTTAACCCTACCTCTACTACAAAATCCTCCAATAACCAACCCTCCATCAGAAATCCTTATGATGGAAAACCCACCCTCCTACAAAGACATCGCAATGGGGAAAATCCTTACCCCCAGTACCTATTCGAGATCTTTTGAATTCGGTAAAGATAAGGCTCTGATAATTGATGACAATGAAATCCTTCTTTCGGAAGAGAATAAACATCGATTATATGCACCCTGGATTCACTCTATCATTATCAAACCAGTCAAATCAAATTTCAATCATCATTACCTCAAAAAGAGACTAGAGGATATGTGAAAACTCCCAGAACCTCTATGCCTTACAGATTTAGGATTGGGTTTATTCACTATTAAGCTTTCCAAGATGGAAAGCCAATCCTTAATTCTCCATGGAGGCCCCTGGTTCATAGCTGGCAGTTTCATCTCGGTTAAAAAGTGGGAACCTAATTTTGTACCAAGCAAATCTAAGGTAGACTCTACCGCCATATGGAATCATCTTCCTCACCTCTCTATTGAGCTATATGATGCTTCCATCCTTCAATGAATCGGCAATAAAATTGGGATCTTTTTAAAAGTGGATGCATGCACATCGGTGGCATTGCGGGGCAGATAAGCCAGGATCTGTGTCCAAATTCCTTTGGACATCCCGGTAACTGCCTCAATGACCATCAACCACCACACCCAGCCTCTTCTCTACGGGAGAGAGGGCTTCATTTGCACGAACTGTGGATGCCTAGGCCACATTACGACCGCATGCTCATATCCTTTCAAGCACAACCAACTAGATAACGCTGGCGAAGTAACAACATTGACAACCAACCTCCCTTCTTCGGTGGAGAACACAGTGACGGGATCTCATGCAAACGAATGGCAAACAGTCCATTTACCCAAAAGGAAAAAACAGATGTCAAGGAATCAACAACCATCCAGTAAGGAAACACCCATCGTCAAGGTCAAAACCTTTGATGTGGTGTCAGGTAAGTTCCTTAACCCTCCCTTATCGGAATCGACGCTGGGAAAACTCACCGACCACAACACTTTTAGGCCCTCACCCACTGGGCTAGCCCAAAGGGAATCCTCTAAACCCCACAGTGATAGAGCCTCTAACAGATCGAGAAATGGGCTAAAAAAACCCAAGCCCACATACCTCCTATTATAGAGGGCCAGACCCTTAATTTTATAGCTCAAAGGCCCAATTACCATGCTACGCAGAGGCCTAATACTAAAGCCAAGTTGGGCCTTAAGAGAACCGACCCCCTTCCACAAAATCCCACTTCTCTCAAAAATAACCCCTCTCATTTCTCTAAAGAAATTAAAATAAAAGGGGACTCCCAATGTGGGGGACCCAAAGGCCACCTGGACTTAGGCAATGATGAGCCTAAAGCCCTTACGGCGAGAGGCTCTTCCACTTACCGCAGTGATATAATGGTGAATGTCCAAAGCATGGACAAAACATTAAATGCTGGTGGTGTTTCCCATAGGAAAACCACTCAGCTTCCCTCTCTCAGCTCCCTCCACTCTATATACCCAGATGAGAACATGACTGACCTCCAAGAAAATAATCATAAGTCCCTCCAACTCCAACCAAATCACCATCACAACAACTCTCCTCTCTCTGGATAACCAACCAACATCATGGTTGGATACATGTCTATCCAATCAAACTGTACCTCTCCACCTGGAATGGGAAGGGAGGCAAGTAACCATTCTTATTTAGGACCCTCAATATCTTGCCCAGCTGGCCATGGCCAGCCTAAACCAGGGACTACAAACATTTGGGTCCAATGTCTAGATGGCCACCCTATTCCAGATGATCAACTCACCTTACTAGAAGGAGCTGACTACGGAATCTCTTGTCAACACCATGAATCATCTCAGCCTGAACCTACCCTTTTTCCCACCCTATAATTCAGCCATAATGCTTCTGGGACCAGCTTTTGCACCTCCCACTGGGGAACTCCAAACCTCTCCCTGTCAAACTCTATCCTCTCTCTTAACCACAACTTTTCCCTACTTCACCTTAGAGAGGATAGAGAGGTTGAATGCTCTAGAAGCCCTAAAAGTAAGCAACAGGGACATGGAGAAGTTCTTATCCCAACTAAGGGTCCCAAGAACAGAAATCCTCAACATAATAGAACCTCTAAGTCTAGAGTTCATAGAGATAGTTCAGGAGATTGTTATCATTCTGATTCCCTTAGGGTTAGCAGAGTTAGGACTAAAATCAAATATCATAAACCCTATGAGAAAAGAGACCCCCAAGGTCACCCTAACCCCCTTCAACAGAAAGAGTAAGGCCTTCTTCTTGACTCCTACCTCCAACCCCAAGAGAAAGGACAAGGTAACATCATTAGCTCCACTCCACCCCCTTAAATCAAAGATGAAGAACTGCATAGTGTGGAATGCTAGAAGGGCAAAGAATGCTAAATTCAGGAAGCATTATAAAGCCATGGTTAGTATCCACCAAGCATTCATTGTTGCTCTTCTGGAAACCAAGATGACTGACCATCAAGACCTTTATGAGGAGATGGGCTTCCAGAATCACATTGAATCTGAGGCTAATGGTAACTTAGGGGGTCTTGTCATTATGTGGCGAGAAGATTCCATCTCTATCACCTCAGTTTCTACTTCTCCCCAAGCTATTCATGCTAAGGTCAAGGTTAGTTTCCCCTTCTCCCCTTTCTTATTAGTTTTAGTATTATATAAGCTAGCATTAATTTCCACACTAGGCTAAATCTTTGGGACTAGCTCTCCTCTTTCTATGATAACCACATTGCCCCTGAGAGCAGGAGTTGGTTAATAGGTGGTGACTTCAATAAGGTCCTCAGGGCCTCTAAAAAGTTTGGGGGTTTCAGAATTAACTTGAACAGGGATAAATCTCTTTATGAACTATATAAATGATGTGCTAGCATTCTGTTAGCACATTTAAGACTTTTAACTCGGAATAATTGTAAGTTATTAAGTAAATACTGTTGTTTTTTATTATATTTTATGTGATTTTGTAGGAAAGTCAAGATGCATGGAAATACATGAAAGCTACGTCAAGAAGGATGATTTTTGGTAAAAATAATTGATTTTTGAAGAAACCACTTGAAAGCATTTCTGATGACTTGTGTGATAACTTATCAGATTTGTGATAAACTATAACAAATGTCGTCATACTGAGGCAGAACACCAAAAATTGAAAGCATGTCTGATGATATTTATGATAACTTATCACAAATCTGATAAGTTATCACAGAAGTCATCACAGTGAGGCAGAAGATCTGACGACATTCCTGATAACTTATCAGATTTGTGATAAGTTATCACAAATGTCGTCACCTAAAAGAAATATTCTGAATTTTTTTTATTTTGAATTTTTATAAAGTTGTGGGTATAAATAGAAGCTTTTAGGGTTCATTCATTGTCATGGAACATCTTGAACTTATTCCATAGACCAGTTTATTTTGGGGGGGGGGGGGGGGCTCTGAGCTTGTAATTCAATTTTCAATCCATTGATTTAGTTGTGGAAAATTCTTATTGTATTTGGAGAAGAATAAACTTTGGATTTCATCTTATATAAGTTTAATTGCTTTAAATTATGAATCCAATCATTGCTATCTCTTTTTATTTTATGAGTAACTAAAACCCATAACTAGGGTTGTGGGATCTATGACTATTCTTTTATTGATTTAATAGTTGGTTAGGGTTTGAGTGATTATGGGAACATCTTGATAATTCTTTTGTATTAATTATTTTCTGTTGGTTGCAAACAATACGCTTTGCTTACTGTTAATTTGCTTGAGATAAGAAATCAACAATAGTAAGAAGTGAATTATCAACGAGGATTTGGGAAGGTTAAGTTTTTATCTAATGATTAATGCTTTAACAAGATTGATAACTTGAGATAAAATCAGTATGAATAGAATAACTTCTTAAGTTTGAGAGAATTAGGAAGTTCAACGTCCAAGTAGGTTGAGAAACACTTAGATGGACCGTCGAAACTGATAATCTGGTATTTCCCTCAAGTCAACAGAATCCAATTCCACAGCTATTACTTAATGGGGTTTAGTAATCATAGTGATCACAACCCTAGTTTATTCTTTATCATTGATTTGAACTATTGAAATTTTGGCTTTAAGTTCTAAAGCAAGTTATAACTTTAACATCTGTTCGGTTATTAAAAACCCCCATTTATCTCTTCGTGTGAGTTATTTGAATTTAACTTGTAGCTTTAGTTTCAAATTAGTTTAATCGCCACTTACATTGTTCCCTGTGGATTCGACCCCAACTCCAAAGTTGGGTAAATATATTGACGATGATTGCCTTACACTAAATTGACGTGTAAGTTGAGCGTTATCAAAAATGACAACGTTGTCGGGGAACAATTTAGCATTGAGTTGGTTTAGAATTTTAGTTTACTTGCTTTAATTCAAACTTGTAAATATTTGTTTGGTTTATTTTTTTATTTTTTTTTATTTTTATTTTTCTCACACCTTTCGTGAGATGTCAGCCTGGATAGATGGTTTTTTGAGTGATGAAGATTCTTGTGATGATTCTTGTTATTATTGTAGGGAATCATATTTTGAGGCTTGCTGTCCGAATTTACTTGGAAGTGCATGGACTGGAACTTCACAATATGATGTGGTTACTATCCTACTTACTGTAACTTGGTGTTTGGCTTGTGGTCAAAGTGATCGTACTGAAGATATGTGTGTTGCCATAATTCAAGCAAGTAAATTGATAAAATGAATTTTAGAGAATCAAGAACAGTTGTGGGCAGAGCTAAATGAGTGACCACTCTCACCATGTTTATAGTGGCTAAACAAAGAAGAATATGAGGAGGACATTAGACAATTTGAGGAGAAAACTCAAGAATCGCAACCACTCGATTGTCATATTGATCTTGAGACTGACATTGAGAAGGTGAATAAAAGTGAGTGTGTAGTAGATAGTGAAAATTTTGAAGTAGGATTGATTGAGCCTCATTCAAAGCACTTTTCTATATTGTATTTAGATGATATCTTGTCTGTGAAATTATTTAAAATAGTAGAAGGTTGTAATGATGAGGAACAAGAATCCTATATTCTTGATTTTACATTAGACAAGCAACATAAAAACACACCTCACTTTAAGACCGAGTTGTTTACCATGCATCATCAATTACTCGGCTTCTTAATCTTTGTACCACCACCCTATGATCAAGTCAAGAATATGGACTCTAAGTTGGGGGTGAAATTCATATCCTCAAGGTGGAGGAAAAAGCTGAGTCGGGTCGTGTCGCGACACTAAATTAGGCGCTTCTTGGGAGGCAACCCAAGGTATTTTGTTATTTGTATTTGTATTATATGATTGACATTAAATATTCACACCCATGGTGCCACAGGTATGTTTCTGACTCTCTTGTTTTGGTTTGATGCATTGGGGATGTTGCATGATTTTACGTTGAGGGCGGGGCTACTTATGGGAGTTGATGTTCTCTTGGGATTTTTATTGTCGTGCCTATTTCTCCAGAGTCTTGTTCCTAGTAGATATGGCATATTTAGCGTATTCTGTTTGTTTTGTGATGTGTTAGGATTAATTGGGAGAAAAATAAGTATCTACGACAGTTGACATATTTTTGTTGATTTTTGGGAATGATAAATACCTCTCCAATTGTCTATTTTCTAACTGTGTGATATTCATCTATATGTGACTACTGTGAATCTACTATGGCATTGGTATTAGGGACATGATAATCACTGCTAACAATTGCGTAAACCGATTAGGTAGCAGCTTGTGATATACCTTTGTGCTATATGTGTGTGAGACACTACCTAGTTCCCATTATGTGTTAAATTCAAAGCTTTCCCGATTGGTCTTGACTTAGTTGTAGGATAGTGGTTAGGAAAGGATAGCCGTTGTTGATATTAGTCCACTTTTAGCCTAAATGACCTCTTACGTGTGAATAATATCCCTTGATCCCGAGTTTGAGCCTGAATGCCTATATTTTTTTTATTATACCTATCACCTTCTCATTTGTATCATAATAAACCTGTTTTGGCCCTGGTCCTCCTTGTACATTGTGCACTTTGACCTAGGCAAATATCCTAAGTTGAGGGTGGCCATCATAGGGGTGCGTAATGTAGAATGAGTATGAAGAATGGTAAAATAAGAGAAAAGAGAGTTAAAGTTAGTTGTGGTAGAAAAAGAGCAAGGAAAGCAAAGCTGAGAAAAAAAATGAATAACTACAAAACCACACCCATCTTGAGTATGTTTTGATAAAGAAAAGGATAAATAAGGTAAGGGTTAATAAGTGAGATCCTAATAGTAGAGAAGTGCCAAGGAGTCTTAGTCACTCTAAATATCTTTGCGTATTATACCAACCCCAAGTCTATGTTACAAAGCTGAAGAAAAGACCTATAGTGATCCTAACTTAACTGTCTGAAAGCTTAGGCAATGAAAATAAGGGCAAGCATATAGTATTTGACATTCATTGATTGGAATCTTATTTTGAGATTGAATGTCTCTTGACCGTCCTTGCATTGGCATGCTTGATTTCATATAAGAATAAAGAGGGATTTCTTTATTGTAAGGGCACATCGGTTGCATTGCCAGTTGCATACTTATTTGGGTAGTGTAACTTATATATATGCATGGTTACTATTGCTAATTTGATTCCATATCTTGATTCTTGTGTGTCATATTGTTGATCTTCACTGATATACCCAGTTGAGGTTAAAGTGATTGAACTTAGAAAAGGTAATGTGTTTTGAGCTAAAATTGATGATTGACTACCATAGGTATCTTGTGTTTCTTTTGGTTAAGCATCGTAGTGTTGTGTTATGTAGTTGCTTGAGGACAAGCAATTATTTTAAGTTAAGGGTGTTGATGTGCTAACATTCTGTTAGCACATTTAAGACTTTTAACTCGGAATAATTGTAAGTTCTTAAGTAATTACTGTTGTTTTTTATTATATTTCATGTGATTTTGTAGGAAAGTCAATATGCATGGAAATACATGAAAGCTACATCAAGAAGGATGATTTTTGGTAAAAATAATTGATTTTTGAAGAATCCACTTGAAAGCATTTCTGACGACTTGTGTGATAACTTATCAGATTTGTGATAAACTATAACAAATGTCGTCATACTGAGGCAGAACACCAAAAATTGAAAGCATGTCTGACGACATTTATGATAACTTATCACAAATCTGATAAGTTATCATAGAAGTCATCACAGTGAGGCAGAAGGTCTGACGACATTCCTGATAACTTATCAAATTTGTGATAAGTTATCACAAATGTCGTCACCTAAAAGAAATATTCTAAATTTTTTTTATTTCGAATTTTTATTAAGTTGTGGGTATAAATTGTAGCTTTTAGGGTTCATTCATTGTCATGGAACATCTTGAACTTATTCCATAGACCAGTTTATTTTTTGGGGGGCTCTGAGCTTGTAATTCAATTTTCAATCCTTTGATTTAGTTGTGAGAAATTCTTATTGTATTTGGAGGAGAATCAACTTTGGATATCATCTTTTGTAAGTTTAATTGCTTTAAATTATGAATCCAATCACTGTTATCTCTTTCTATCTTATGAGCAACTAAAACCCACAACTAGGGTTGTGGGATCTATGACTATTCTTTTATTGATTTAATAGTTGGTTAGGATTTGAGTGATTATGAGAACATCTTGATAATTCTTTTGTATTAATTATTTTTTGTTGGTTCCAAACAATAGTCTTTGCTTACTATTGATTTGCTTGAGATAAGAAATCAACTCTAGTAAGAAGTGAATTATCAACAAGGATTTGGGAAGGTTAAGCTCTCATCTAATGATTAATGTTGTAACAAGATTGATCAACTTGAGATAAAATCATTATGAATAGAATGACTTCTTGAGTTTGAGAGAATTAGGAAGTTCAAAATTTAGGAGGTTGAGAAACACTTAGATGGACCGTTGAAACTAATAATTTGGTGTTTCCCGCAAGTCATGAGAATCCAATGCCACAGATATTATTTAATGGGGTTTAGTAATCATAGTGATCACAACCCTGGTTTATTCTTTATCATTGATTTGAACTATTGAAATTTTGGCTTTGAGTTCTAAAGCAAGTTACAACTTTAACATATGTTCGATTATTAAAAACCCCTATTTTGTCTTTTCATGTCAGTTATTTGAATTTAACTTGTAGCTTTAGTTTCAAATTAGTTTAATCTCCACTCACATTGTTCCCTGTGGATTCTACCCTGACTCCAAAGTTGGGTAAATATATTGACGACGACCGTCTTACACTAATTTGACGTGTAAGTTGAGCGTTATCAATAAACCATTATCAGCTTATTGACTTAGGCTTTAGGGGTAGCAAATATAATTGGTCCAACATGAGATATAGAAATAGATAGGGTCTAATCCTGGAAAGACTTGACAAATGCCTAGCAAATGACCTTTGGATCCACCTATATCCAGAGGCCTCTATCACTCATCTCTCTAGAACTCACTCTGACCACTCCCCTCTTCTCCTAAATTTTGGCTCCACTCCTACTAAGCAGATTAAACCTTTCAGAGTGGAATCAATGTGGCTCAACCACCATGACTTCCCCAACCTAATAAAAAACTCCTTCCTGGATTGTCCCTTCATCACTACAGCCATCTTTGACTTTGAGAAAAAGGCCAGGGATTGGAATAGGCTTACCTTTGGGAATATCTTTAAAAAGAAAAAACACTTTCTTGCAAGGCTGGCTGGCATCCAAAATCTTTAAACTACCCCACCAGCCCTTTCCTTCATAGACTTGAGCACACCCTGTTGAAAGAATTCAACCACATCCTTAACTTGGAGACTGAGTTCTGGAAGATCTATTCCAAAAGGAATAGGAAGAGAAGGAATAGGATCAACTCCCTTACTGATGAAAGTGGTACATGGCACTATCACCATAAGGATATTTCCATTACTGCTTTTAAATACTATGCCAATCTTTACACCTCTGATCATACCGTAGGGTACCTTACTACCCAATCTAACCCTTCCACCTTAGGATCCATCAGTTCCCTCAAGCATGATTTGCTACAAGCAATCCCTTCTATTGAAGAGGTCAAAAGAGTTGTCTTCTCCTTCATACCCAACAAAGCTCCTAGACCTGATGGCATGCATCCCTTCATGTACCAAAAAATTTGGGATATTTTGGGACCCCTAGTTAAATTCTGCCAGGAAACCTTTACCTCCTACTCTATGGACCCTAAGGTTAACACCACTTACCTCTGTCTCATTCCAAAGTGCAGAAATGTCACTTTCCTTAAGAACTTTAGACCCATAAGCCTCTGTAACACCCAGTATAAAATCATCACCAAGATTAAAACCACTAGGGTCAAACCTATGCTTGCTAGCATAATTGTCCCCAGCCAAGCCAGTTTCATGGCTAAAAGAAGGGCCTCTAATAATGCCATCATTGTCCAGGAGTATATCAACCACTTCTCCAAAATAAAGGGCAAGAAGACTAGCGTGCTCCTAAAAATTAATCTTGAAAAAGCCTTTGATAGGCTGGAATGGTCCTTTATTAGACAGGCTCTTTCCTTTTTCAAGTTTCCCCAAAATATCATCAAACTCATCTTGTCATGTATCTCCATCTCCTCCATCTCTATCCTGGTTAATGGAGGGAAGACCACACCTTTTAACTCCTCAAGGAGCACTAGATAAGGGGGCCCCATGTCACCTTACCTCTTCATTCTATGCATGGAACTTCTCTTTAGGAGAATCAACTCTGAGGTTGATACACTCCAGTGGACTCCCAATCCATCTCTAAGAGGGGACCCTCTATCTCCTATCTTTTCTTTGCAGATGACCTAACCCTCTTTGCAAAAGCTGATCTCGAAATTTCCATACTATTAATAGGATCCTTCTGAGCTTTAGCTCCCACTCAGGATAAACAGTCAAGCTTTCTAAATCCAAAGTCATCTTCTCCAAAACCTGTGACGGGGAGGACTAGTAAAACCTCTCTTCTCTCTTGGGAATCTACCCTTCTAACTATTTTGGCAAGTACCTGGGGTTTCCCATCTTTCACAAAAAACCTAGGAAGGGGGACTTTGAATTCATCATTGATAATTTAAGTAGCAAGTTGACAGGTTGAAAAACCAAGTTCCTCAACATGTCTGGTAGGGTCACCTTAATCAAGTCATCCTTATCTAGCATCTCAAATTACATTATCCAATACATCATTCTACCTGCCAGCATACATAAGCTGATTGACAGAACCCAAAGAAATTTTATCTGGGTACCCCAAATGCAAAAAAGAAAATGCACATCCTCAAGTGGGACACTATCCCCCTTCCTAAAAGAGAGAGTGGGCTTGACATACAAAGGGCTGACATAAAAAAATAAAGCCCTTCTTTGCAGCCTGGGTTGGAGATTGCACTCCAACCCTACCTCCCTGTGGGCCAACACTCTTATATCCAAACATGGGATAGGAAGAAAGAATAGAATTAAGGCTTCTAGTACTTGAAACAACATTAACAACTGCTGGATCCTCAGCAAAGATGCTATTTTTGGGCCATTAAGGTTGGATCCAAAGTCAGATCTTGGGAAGATAGATGGGTCCCTAGAATGCTCTCCCCCCCCCCCTTTCTATTGTCTAGGGGCCTATCACCAACCCTTCTAATACTATTATGGTTAAGGATATTTGGAAGGAGGGAAGATAGAACTTCACATTTTTCCTTTCGATATCCTACCCAACATCACCAGTAATATCTAAAGTAGCTTCCTTCAGAACACCTATCTCAGTCAAGACACTCCCCTTTGGAGACTGAGAGGTGATAGCACCTTCTCCAGCAAAAGTGTCTACCATTACATCAATAACTTAAGAAGGGATCCCCTAAGGATTCACTGCTCCTCCAGCTGGATATGGCACCTTAGAGTCCCCAATAAAGTCAAAACCTTTATGTGTCTTATTCACCACAACAGCCTGCCCACTAAAGTCACTCTCTCCAAAAGGGGACTGGATATTTCTTCTCTTTGTCAGTGCTGCAATCTGGAACAGGAGGACTAGCAACACATATTCTTTGGTTGTAGCCTGGCTAAGACCTTCTGGCATCGCCTTATCTATAAATACAAGGGGAGCATTTAGCTTCACCTCTCTTTATTTGATACTAACAATTGGCCTACCACCTGGAAAAGGATGAAGAAAGAGTCTTTTGATAGTAACACTTCTTGGAGCACCCTCTTACCCTTCTGTCTATGACACCTCTGGAAAACTAGGAATGCCAACAACTTTTAAAGTGTTAACTCTCATCCCTACTTTAGCATACCTCATGCTAAAGCTGTGGAATACCATCACCTAAGTTTTGTTAATGATGCCTCTACTAAAACCAATATCACTATAAAGTTCCCCCACCCCCTACCCCCAACTACTTCAAGCTTAATACTGATGGTTCTTGCCGGGGCAATTTGGTAAAGGGTGGGATTAGGGGAGTTATTATGGACTATAGAGGAGATTAAGTGTTGGGTTTTACCAAAAGCTTTACCCACGCTACAAATAACCTCATGGAGCTCATGGCCTTAAAGAAAGGCCTCAAGCTTGCCTTTAATCAAAACCTTAGAAGTTTGCACTGATTCTTGGCAAATTATTAATATGTTACACCATGGAAACCTACTCTATGATCCGCTTGTTCATAAATGCAGATCTCTACTAGCGAGCTTGGGGAATCCTCTAGTTCACCACACTTATCACGAGCAGAATAGGGTAGCGGACTTGTTGGCAAAGTAAGGCTCGGAGCCGAATTTTTTTGACAATATGCATGTTTTTGCAACTCCACCTGTTAGTGTAGGAGTAGTTTTTTGGGAAGACTTTAATGAGAAATCATTCTCCCATTCTGTATCTTGTCATGGGAACGCGAATCCCAATTGCTATGTTTTTTAGCCCGATTAGGCCTTGCTATGTAAAACTATCATTTACTTAATGCATCTCTATTTCACCAAAAAAAAGTCGTTTAAAATCAAATTACTCCCCCGCTTTAAAATAATTGGTCCTTGTTGATTTGGCACCTTTCTTACAATAATATTTATTAGCAATTTATTTTACCAAATTAATCTTATTAAGTATGCTTTAAAAATGTAAATTTGACTATTCCTGGCATTTCAAAATAGTTAGTTCTTATTGACTTGACACTCCCCTTAAGAAAATATTTAATTGATTTTTATTTCACCAAATTAGTCTTATTAGTTATGATTTAAAAAATAATAAAGGTATATACACTTGTTTAGTCATTTAATAATAGGATAGTGTTGGAAAAACATAATAAAATTCTTTTGATTTCATAAAAAGAACAACTAAATTGAAGAAAAAAACAAGAAGAGGGACAACTAAAATAAAACAGAGGAGGGAGGGGTTAAGTATATACACACTTTGTTTAGTCATTTAAAGATAAAAATAGTATTGAAAGAAGATAATAAAATTCTCTAAATTTCATTAAAGAAACAACTAAATCAAAACCAATATTTTGAGAATGAAGGCCAGTTATTTTAAAAGAAAAGTAATCAGTGATAATGAGTAGGAAAGCGAACATTATTATTTAAAGATTTGATAATAATATGGAAACAAGTGAGAATGAATGTGTAATAGGATTTGTGTGCCCTATTATTCCTTTGCTGACTTAAATTTAAATCTATCAACTAGGCCGGGCTAGCGCATTTTGGCCCGTTTAGAGGACCCAGCCCGATCTGACCTAGCCCAGTGGGCCTTCGGGATACTGGGCCACCGTTCTCGAGTTGGGCCGTCTTAGCTGACAAGCCCGATGGACTGGCCTAGTTCCAAATCGTATCAGGCCCACCGATTATTCGGATCGGACCGACACGGTTTAAAAGAATGACTTGCTGGGCTATTTCCAACATTCAAATGGACCGTTGTGCCAACTGTTATAATTTCGTTTGGGTCCAAAGGTCATTTGGCCAAAATTTCTTTATATTTTTTAAAAAAAAATTCTATAAATACCCTAAAATTTTAAATCATGTTTCACACAAATCTTATTCTCTCATTCTCTCTATCTCTCTCAAATATTCTAATTATTTCCTAAAGTGCTCAATTTTATTTTTTAAATTTTGTGATTACAAATACAAGTGGAATTTTTCTAAAATCGCAACTTTCGGATACTTCCAAAATTTATATTGTCATTCTATCTCTTACTTTTAATTTTTAATTAGTGTATTAATTATTGAACATTTATTTTTATTATTTTTGCATATTTTTAATATTTTAAATTTTAATTTATAAAATGGATAAATTAAGAAACCTCGGTAAAAGTGTCAAAAAAATTTATTCCGAAAGTGGTAGTGGTAGTAAATAATAAATTGATGGCAGTTCCGGTAGAGGTAGTTCAAGTACTAGATATACCAGTGTGCCTCTGATACCAGTTAGTCAACCTTTTGAGGAAGAAAGAGGTGTAGATGCTCACAATATAAATTATTTAGAAGTTGATGAAAATTATGGTATAGAAGAAGAGAATGAAGTAGGTACGGTTAATTTAGATGTAGATGATGAAAATATTAGTGAGACACCCAAAGTCAAAAATGCTAATGTTAATCCGAATTGGTTAATCTTCCTCCCCGTCCTCCCTATCGTGCCCCTGCAAGATCTCGTAGAAGAACTAGTATTGCATGAGAATTTTTTTCAGAAATAGAAGGAGAAAGTAATGTGCAATGCAATATTTATGAAATTATATATGATTATAAAATTAGAGGCAATAAAAGGGGTATGGGTTTATTGATTGAGAAATTTAAGAGAGACAAGCAAGAGAGTTAAGTATTGCACAAGGTGGTGAGGCTGTTAGTGGACCAACAAACTAGATTGAACCCAACAACCGGTCAATTAGTTAATAATTATAATAAAATAAAGGATCGAAAAGAAATAGCAAAAATGATAGTTGTGGGTTGTTTGCCTTTCACTTTTGCTTCTTCGGATGCTTTTATTCATTATATTCAAGCAACGTATAATCCTATGTTTACAGGTATTTCTTGAAGTATTTGTCGGTCTAATATTTTTAGACTCCATGCACAATATATTTATTATTTATCTGAGTTATTAAAAAGTATTTCATGTAGAATTGCTCTAACTTCTGATCTTCTTGTCTTATTAACAAAAATGATTATCTAACAATTAATTGTCGCTGGATAAATAGTAATTTTGTTATGCAAAAACATATTCTAGCATTTTTGTATGATGAAAATCGTAGACACACTGGAAGATTTATTTCTGAATCTATTCCTAAAGTAGCAAAATATTACGGTATTAAAAGAAAAGTTTTATGTATAACTTTTTGTAATGCATTTAACAACAAGGATGTTGTTGAGTTGTTGAAAGTTGAACTTTCTTCGCCGTTACCCAATATATTTCATGTTAAGTGTGCTTGTCATATATATAATTTAATCGTAAGAGATGGTCTTGAATTTTTTGAGCTTTATATTGAAAAGGTCTGGCTTTTTGTTGGCTTTATGCAAGGAAATAATCGAAAAACTAGAGTGAGAAAATTTTAAATCAAATGTGAACAACATGGACTTAGACTGATATTTACGCCTGAAGAATGTGATACTAGATGGAATGCTACTTATGTTTCTTTAAAATCTTGTCTTGCTTATAAAGTTCCTATTATAATGACTTTAATCAATATTCTGGTTCTTTTCCTGAGTGTATGCTACATGGTTTTGATTGGATTGTAATTGATGATCTTGTTAAATTTTTGAAAAAGAGTTATATAGCTACTGTTGAATTCTCTTGTGCTTATTATCCTACTGTTTGTAATACTTTAGCTTATTTAGCCGACATTTCTGGTTTGCTTAATGAATATAAGAATAAAGAAAGTTACAAACAAGCTATTATGCTATGATTGCTAAATTTTAAAAAAAAAAAATATTCGTTTCCCCAATTTATTTGATTGGTGTTATAATAAATCCATGTATGAAATATAATACTATAGTCGAACTTAGTTCTATAATTTATAATGCTTTAGAGATACAGTTTGAGGAAGAACCTTCTTTGTTTACGGCTACGAGTGATGCAAACAGTTACATGGAAGCATTATATAACCATTTTGCTGATTTACTTGATGAAGCCATAGTGGCAAATATCACTCCAACTATCGCTCCTCAAGTTCCTGAGGAGCCATCATCTTCTAAAAGACCAGCACATAGTGGTTATCCTAATTACTTTTTTTATTTAAATATTTGGGACAGGGTGCAGCCTTTATCACACAGAATAAATTCTTGGAAAGAGCTTAAGTATTTTCTTTAACAGCCGATACAGGATTGTAGAGCAAGGATCTGAGCTCTGAATAGGTGGAAGAATCATGAAAGACAATATTCAATGCTTTCAAGATTAGCTAGAAATATATTGAATGTTCCAATGTCACCGTTGTATCGGAGAACGCTTTTAGTTAGGGATGACAACAACTTGGAGACAACCACACTCATTGGGAAGCAATACTACGATTGTTCTAGTTTACCTTAAAGATTGAATTAGAGAGGAACAAAGAAATCAAGGAATGGAGGAGGAGCCGAAAGACGAACAGAATCTTGAAGAAATTATGACTTCAAGAGAGAATTCAGCAAAATCAAGTCCAATGCGTGGTTTAGGCTTTGCCCCCGTTGATTTTGACTTTCCTCTGGCAGTTCCCGTTGATATTAAAATGCATGAGTTAGAGAAAATAATGCAAAATTTATAGATTTTTCATTCATGTAAATTATAAGTTTCGGATCATTTTGCAATCAATAAAATACAACATTCATTTACTCCTTACTTATTTTTTAAAATTTAAATTGAATGTCTAGTTTGAATTAAATACTTTTAATATACTACTAATTTACTATCAAACTTTACACTAAGTAATAAAACTAACAAATAAAAATACTATAAGTTTATCTTTTAATTGTTGTATGTAAAATTGTAAATTTTTTAATATATGTTCAAAAACTTCAAGTATTATTATATTAATATACATTGTAATCTTGTATGTGTATATGTGTCTATATTTTCTAAAGCACTATAACATGTAATGTATATATCTTTCAACTTTCAAGTAGTATTTTAAGTAGTATATATTATATTGTACGCATATATGTGTATATATTTTCTATAGACTTTAAAGTAGTATATATTTTATGTATATATGTGTGTATATTTTCTAAAGTAGTATATATATAGGGTATATATATTGTATGTATATTATTTCAAGTAGTATTTAAGTAGTATATTTATTATATTGTACGTATATATGTTTGTATATTTTCTATATACTCTAAAGTAGTATATATTTAATGTATACATGTGTATATGTTTTCTAAAGTAGTATATATAGAGGGTATATATGTAGTATATATATTGTTTCAAGTAGTATTTTAAGTAGTATATATATTATATTGTATGTATATATGTGTATATATTTTCTATAAACTCTAAAGTATTATATATTTAATGTATACATGTGTATATGTTTTCTAAAGATAGAGGGTATATATGTAGTATGTATATTGTTTCAAGTAGTATTTTAAGTAGTATATATATTATATTGTACGTATATATGTGTATATATTTTCTATAGACTCTAAAGTAGTATATATTTAATGTGTACATGTGTATATATTTTCTAAAGTAGTATATATAGGGTATATAAATTGTATGTATGTTGTTTCAAGTAGTATTTTAAGTAGTATGTTTATTATATTGTATGTATATATGTGTATATATTTTCTACAGACTCTAAAGTAGTATATATTTAATGTATACATGTGTATATATTTTCTAAAGTAGTATATATATAGTGTATATATGTTGTATGTATATTGTTTCAAGTAGTATTTTAAGTAGTATATATATAACATTTTGTACGTATATATTTTTTATAAACTAAAATAGTATATATTTAATGTATACATGTGTATATGTTTCTGTAGTATAATACCGTAATGTATATATGTTATACATCTATTGTTTAACATATTTAAAATGTATATAGGTGTGTGTGTATCGTATATTTTGAAAAAAATATATAAATTCGAATTTAATTTTTTTTTTACATTTTGACTTGTTTGGACTGGTCAAAATCGGTTTCACGTTAAGTAGGCTACCCCAGTCTATTTTGGGATGATTTGTTGTTGGGCCCGGACCGACCCGACCCATTAAGAGTTGAACCGGCACTGGACCGGCCCAAAAACTAGTAACAACAAGTGGGCCGGTGCTGGTTTGAACCGGACCGGCCCGGTTGACAGGCCTACTAGTTAAATTCCATTGTGTTTTTTTTAGTTACTTATTCGATGATCCACCAACAGATCATTACTAGTTCAATGTCTACTATAAATATATTATGATTCCAAGTTATTTCTAATTTTAGATAATGTGTTTGAGGTATTTATTATATATTATATGATAGAAGAGTGAGTTATGAAACGACAAAGGGTATTATAGTCATTTCACAATACAAATTTATCATTCAAAATCCATCTCTTTTTGTGTGGCTCATTTTTCATTCAATTTTTTCTCTCTTTCTTAAAGTGCAACACTTCACATGTCTCACCTTAGTTATATAACCCAAAAAAAAAATTCTCAAAATAATCTACAATTTAATATTTACTCAACTAATATTGGCAATAAGACTCAACAAGCTACACAAACCAATAACATACTTAAAAACAATCCAAGATTAACCAAAAAAATGCCACAAAACACCCAATAAAAAGATCCAGTCCCAAAATCAGGATTAGATTTCAGGACTTAGACTCTACAACTTGAAAACAGAACACAAGAAAGAGAAACCTTCCTAGATATCTTATATCCTCTCCCTTATGAGTGTGGCATGCTACAGACCCTTAAAAGCGACTGTACTCTATACGGCTTTGTGGACTCATATAATTTATTGCAGTAATATTTTTTGTTGCGTTAAGTTATTTTTTTGCAACAATATTTTTTGTTGTTTCATAAACTTTTTGCATCGACTGTTATTGCAACTACATGCAACATTTTTTTTATTGTTGCGAAAAGTATTTTTCGCAAAAAAAGTTAATATATGGCAACTAAAAAATTTATTGTCAATTGCTTTCTTTCTTGTAGTGTATGTACTTTCTAAAATTTGGGAGAGAGAAACTGAATATGAGATCCTATGTAATTACTTTCATTTAAGGTGAGATTTATGTTGTTTTTGTTTTACTACCTAAAAATCTATTTTTTCCTTTATTATGAATATATATAACACTAGTCGCATTTGGCTCATGCTAAGCCTGGGCCCAAATTAATATTAAGCTTTATATTTGTAATTTTTTTAAATCTTATTGCTATTCTTTTTTTATATATATAATTTTTGTGACATTATATTATTAATTATAAAGATAGTTCGAAAATATCTCAATATTTCTAATATTAATCAAATAATTTTTTTGTAAATTGAAAGAATATTTTTTTTCCTAGAATTTAATTTATATTTTTTTTTAGTTTCAAACACCTGCATACACCAACACTACTTTCCTTTTTATTTTACTAATAGTTTTGGAGATTAAAGTTTTTAATGATCCAAATCGAATTTTATCTAATGTTAAATTAACTTCATCATTTTTTTCTCAATTCTTTTTTATTAAATTATTCTCGATTAAACTTATATTAATTAATCCATTTATTACCCAAAAAATATGACACTCAAGGTAATATAATAAATATTTAATACTGGAAATTGTTGTATGATAACATCAATAAAGTTAACTTATAAATAATGATAGAATTTAATTTAAATAATTAAAAAACTTGGTTCAACAAAATACTTTTGTAGATGTTCCTTCATATCAAACCATTCAATCAAGGACATGATGGTCATTTTAAAAATGATTGTGCGTCACATACTTATTGTTTAAGCTTTAATGCTTGGCCACAAATTCCTAATAACAAAAAGGCCAGGCATCTTTTTCTATATATCAAATTTGTCTTAATTGATATGACATCTCCTGTGGACCCACATCTCTCCACTATACTCTTTCTTAAGTACTAGTTTGTGTCATTAGACAGTTTCTTTCCTTTTTTTTTCTTTTAGAAGTGAAGGCATGCATATACTTCTCTCTATCCCCTTTTCATGAACTAGACCGTGTTTAGCATGAACGCAACATTATATTTTTGAATTTTTTTTACGTGCATTACAGCAAACATTTAATCATATGAACAAGTCACAAATTTCATATTGATTCAGTTACTAGGAAAGGTAATTCAAACATAAGTGATAAGGAAGCTAGAATCATTAAAAAAATCATTTGGCTAAGATTTCATACACTAAATTTTATATTCTTTTGCTTTATGTGACAAAATTGAAATTTCATATGTTTATTTCTCCATTGATATTGATAAGAAAACAATAAAATCTATCTCAAGCTACTCGATAAGGACATGACGAGCATCTAGTATAGTTGATCCTCATTCCTCAATGCTTCTCTGCTAGTATGTATCATTTCCCTCAACTACAATAAGCAAAACAAATTTATAATAAATTGCAATTACTATTGAATAGCATATTCGGCTGACATAATTATGTAAATTTAACACTTATCAACTGTGTGCCTTATGTGGCTACATTCAATAACAACAAAACAAAACCATGAAAAACCCAAACAATACTCACCAGAATTAACAAAATCTTGAAATGTGGTCCAGAAGAGCAGATCAATTTTGAAAAAATAGATTGTGCTGTTAATTACGCATCATCTGTTGATCGACATATTCAAATAAATTTGTCAAAATCAAATAATACGATTGATATATTAGAATCACAGCTATTACGTATTTTCAACAGCTGATCAGTTGACGGGTCTCGTTTGATTTATCTTTCGGTCATCGATTGATTTTTTAATGTTCTTCTCTAGCTATAAATAGATCGTCCTTTTCACTTTATATTTTATTTACAATATCATAAATTTCTCTATATCCTATTCCATCCGTAAAGAAAATATGCTATTTGATTTTGCTGCAGAAAGATTATCGTTCAGGAATTCGTGACAGAAAGAGATTTTGTTGATTTTTAACTCGCACAAAGAGTAGAAAAATTAAAGCTTAGTAGAACAAGTGTCAGATAGCCAGTACAATTACCAAATGGAAGCTCAAGTAATGTAACTTGATTTAACTCGTAAGTTATAAGTTTTGGACCATTAGGAGAAGAAGAAATTTGATAAAAATGACTGAGCTCTTTGCCTTTTGGGCCTTACCATTGTTGAATCATAATTTGAAAGTGAAGAGAAAGAGATCAAAAGACAAAGGAAACTATCTGGAAAAGAAAGGAAATAGGAGTATGTAGTTTGCTAAAGTATCAGTAATATACAATTACTAGGAGTTTTGGTCCGAGACCGAACCCTAAACAGAGAAAACTTTAAAATAGATAAATGAATGTAAAATTCAAATGAATTGTTCGATAACCTAACCGACAGTTTCAACAAATCATAAATGACCTGTAACCGTTGTGGGAAGGCTTAAAATGTCGAAAATACATGCAAATCGAGAAAATGACCTAACGAATCATTACATTAGTATCTGTGTAGTGCGCGGATAATATGAAAGACAAGTAATTATGTAAGATCATTAGCTTTCACTTGAACAAATTAAATGAGTTGTAAAGTTTTCTTTTATGCAATGTATAAAAATAATTATAAAATCAAAGATGAATAAATTTACTTGTATTAATGTTTACATCAAACTAATAAATACATGACAAATTTCAAAAATATTCTTATCACTAAATTTTAATTAATTGTGGTACATTTAATCATTAATCAATAATTTAACCTTAGTAAAATTTGTTTGAACTAATGTGAATATTAAGTGCAGATAAACTTTTATAATCAAACACTAACTTAATATATACTCTTACCTATACAAAAAAATAACATTGTAGTTTTGGTTGATTTATTTCACGACAACCAAGTGACGTAACTTTTAAAAGATTTAAGAATATATTTACAGTGAAAATAGGAATCAATTTTAGTTGATTTTCACCTCAATAGGATAAATAGAAATGCTTATATTAAAATATAGATTAAAGTTTCAATTTTTATGCATGTAAATGCTTTTATGATTTACTTAATTGTAGTAAAACATAAATATTTTATTAAAATAATGTTATTATATATTTAATTTAATTGTCTACATATTTGGCGTGACATCTTTTTCATAATATTTTTAATTTTGAAATAATTCTTTAGATATAATAATGTTTTTCATATAAGTTGCTTGACTATTTACTAATTAGTTATTCTTAGTGATTTTTCTTATAATACTTTTTTATTTATTCAATTATAATGAAATCAATATTATTGTTTAATCAATTTTAGTTGATTTATTTCATGACAATCAAGTGGCGTAACTTTGAAAAACTTTTTGAAATATATTTACTGTGAAAATAGGAATCAACTTCAGTTGATTTTCACCACAATAGGATCAATAGGAATGTTTTTTAAAAAAAATATATAGATTAAACTTTCAATTTTTGTACATGTAAAATATTTTTATGATTTACTTAATTGTAGTAAAATACAAATATTTTTTAAAAATAATATTATTTATTTAATTTAATTATGTACATATTTTGAGATGACATCTTTTTCATAATATTTTTAATTTTGCAATGATTCTTTAGATATAATACTATTTTTCATATAAGTGGTTTGATTGATTATTTACTAATTATTTGTTCTCATTGATTTTTCTTGTAATACTTTTATTTATTGACTCAATTGTAATGAAATCAATATTATTATTTATATAATTTAAATTAATTATTTACATATTATAAGAGATGACATCTTTTTCATAATATTTTTTTTTTCGGAATGACTCTTCGTACATAATGATCTTTTCTACATAAGTTGCTTGATTATAATTGATTATGCTATTAATAGATTTTCTGTTATACTTCCTTAATTTGCTCGATTGTAATGAAATCATAAATAATTTTCATATTTAATATTATTATTTATTGTAGGAATGACATATTTTAAATAAGTATCATATTTATTATATTTACTCAATTATAGTGAAATCATAATTATTTATTCTTTATAATATTATTATTTATATTATTTAAATTAATTATTTACATATTTTAAGAGATGACGTCTTTTTCATAATATTTTCTTATTTTGAAATGAAATTTTGATCAAACTAATTTTTTTAAAAAAATAAATATGAATTAATTAATAATCTACGAAATAGACTTTTGTTGTAAAATGTTAGTTCTCAAGATGTCACTTGGTCTAACATCATGCTGAACTATTTTCCTTTATTATATATATATAGATAAGAAATAAATATAAATTAATTAATAATCTACAAAATAATTTTTTGTTGGAAGATGCTAGTTCTTAATATGTCACTTGGCCTAACATAATGTTATACTATCCTCCTTCATTAGATATCTAGAAGATATGAAATAAATATGAATTTAGTTAATAATCTACAAAATAAATTTATGTTGTAAGATGCTATCTCTCAAGATGCCACTTGGCCTAACATCATGTTAGACTATTCTCATATATATATATATATTCTTATTTTGGAATGAAATTTTGATCAAACTTAGTTATTTTTTTACCACAATATGAAATAAATATGAATTAATTAATAATCTATGAAATAAATTTTTGTTGTAAAATGCTAGTTCTCAAGATGTCACTTGACCTAACATCATGCTAGACTATTCTCCTTTATTATATATACTAGTGTCGCTTAACCCGTGCTAAGTCCGGACCCAAACTACATTAACATTTATATTTGTAATTTTTTCAACTTGCTATTTTGCTATTTGCTTGTTTTGTACCATTATATTAGTTAACGGTCTACTTTGATTATTTTTTAATACTTTTAAAATGTTAAATTATATATCTGTTTCAATTTTTGTCCTATTTTTTTTAGTTCTTTTTAGAAAAATATCTCTTTTCTACTTGGGTTAATTTCATTTTTTCACGTGGCATGTTTAAGACAAAAAGATCAACAAATATTTTGGTCCTTTCTACATATTTTTAGTTTAAGATCATAAAATTTTAAAATATTCATTACTTTTTTTAACATTGTATAAGTCAAAATCAAACAAATAAATTAAAACGGAGGGACTACAAACTTTTATAAGTTAATTTTTTTTTTCTTATGGTATATTATAGTCTTTCTTTTAATTTTCAATCAAATGCACACACGAAATTTTTTTACCTTTTTATTTTAATGAAAGTTTTTGAATAAAAGCCTTTAACGATCTAAATTAATTTTTGTTTTATGTATAATTAATTTCATTATTTTTTCTCAAATTAAACTTTACATTGGTTAATTTATTTTTAAAAAAAATAATACAATGTTTGGTTAATATAAAAGTATTTGATGCTACAAACTATTGTATGATGTATGATCAATTAAATAATTAAAATTCAGACTCAATAAAATACATTTTGTAGATGTTTCTTCAGTGAGTTTATACAAGTTTATTAAAGCTTCACAAATTTCTTGTGAGGATTAAAAAAAAAAAAATTAAATTACTATTATCTCACATAAAAGAAGACAATAAAATTTGAATTAATTTTAAATTTAGTTGGATAAATAGATATTTTATAGTGTCACTTATCACTTCTTTATGACTTATCATTTTTGTATAGCATTTCAAATTTTCATGTAATTGTTCAAATTTAATAAAATGAATGAGATATTGAAAGGTCATTAAAACTTAATTAAGGATAAAATAGACTAAATATAGTCATTTGTGGACTATCAAAATGAGATGTTCTCCCTTATATATAATCTAGTTTTATAAGATCTGTGCTAAGCCCGTGTCCAAACTCAAGTAATTTGATATTTTATGAATAACATGATTTAAAATATATATATATATAATGCTTATAACTTGCAGACATCATAAAAATTGAAAAATATTAGTAAACTAATTTATGAGCATATAATTAATTTATTTTCTAATTTCTAAATTCAAGTTCATCTTTGCAATCAGGAAGATGAAGACAAAAGCCGTCTAGTGGATCAATTATTTTACTCAAATCTTCTTGTGTGTGATGAAAAATATATGATTTATTTATAATTTCACGTGACAAAAATTCATGCTAGTTAAATGTGGTACTTTAAGCGTAAAGAGATTTTAAAAATAATTTGATCTTAATTTCTATCACTATCTTAATTTTAAATTTATCAATAATTTTAATTTTCAGTATAAGAAATATGTTTGATATTTTCAAAAGCAATGGATAAAATTGTCCACAAAAAAATTATTCAATTTATAAAAGATAATTAAGAAATACATCAAAATCATACTCGATTCGATAGAAATGAAATATAACCATATACAATAACTAAATTTTAACCCCCCCCCCCCCCCTTTTTCTCTTCTTTATCCCCACGGTATTTGTTCAAAACTCTTTCTTATTGAAAATAAATTATTAAAGATAAATACTAAGAAAGAAGAAAAAAAGTGATGAATCCATGCAACAAAAAAAAGTTCTTCACAGTCAAAATATATTTTTTCTTAAACTATGTTAAATAAAAGTTCGTATAAATTATTAATTTTGTTAAGTCCAATTTTATTTATAAAAATTAATTAAATAATTAATTATGATTCAAAAATTAACAAAAGATAGTCAACTTAAAGTTTTTGGTCTCGTGAGTAGCAAAGGAAAAATTTAAATTTTTTTAATCTTGTACCTCATAAAGCATGAAGTACAAGTAACTTAACAAATAAAATAATTAAAGGCTTTTTAACATTTATATTTGCAATTAACTTGATTAAATAATATAGAGTATGAGAAACAAAACATTATAATGGAAGATTCTAAAAATGATTTATCGATTAGTTAAACAATATGGAATTTTGAATGATTCAATTGATTAACTACCTAAACTTCATTTATTGGTAAGTATTTAATTTTTTGCTTTGTAATCTCCTCCCTAATTTTCCTTGCCCTACTCCCAATTATTTTTTTAAAATAGTTAATTAAACATTTGAAATTACAAGAAAAAATTTAATAATAGTTTCTCATACTATGACACATGCACTAAGTGCAAAGGTCCATATAGAGAGAAAGAAGACAAAGTAACTTCACTATATCAACTAAATGTCAAAATATTATAAGGTTAGAAAATTAATTAAATTACTATAAAAGATAAAATCATGATATAAAAGTAATTAATTGAAAAGATTAAAATTAATTTAGAAACTTTTGTGAGGACTATCAAAGTCCTTGGTTGTTTCTTATATATAATAGTAATATAGATAAGAGATAAATATGAATTAATTAATAATCTACAAAATAAATTTTTGTTGGAAGATGCTAGTTCCCAATATGTCACCTAACCTAACATAATGTTATACTATCCTACTTTATTAGATGTTTAGAAGATATGAATTAATTAATAATCTAAAAAATAAGTTTTTGTTGTAAGATGCCAATTGGCCTAACATCAAAGTTAGAACCCTCTTCCCTGATTTGACACTGATCTCGTAGATGCGGTGATTTCGCACTAAAGGTCTTACATCACCTTTCCAATTAGACACCAGGTGCTTTAGCAAGAAAATCCCACCGAATTTGCAAGTTATGAAAGTAAATTATTAAAATTGACCTAAACCTCTTAGATATATGCTCAATTCTAAACAGAAAGTGGAAGATGCTAGTTCTCAATATATCACTTGACCTAACATAATGTTATACTACTATCCTCCTTTATTAGATGTCTAGAAGATATGGAATAAATATGAATTAATTAATAATCTACGAAATAAGATTTTATTGTAAGATGTCACTTGGCCAAACATCAAAGTTAGACTATTCTCCTATATATATATATATATATATATATATATATATATATATATATATATATATATATATATACAAAATTAATAATCTACTAAATAGATTTTTGTTGTAAGATGCTAGCTCTTAAGATATCACTTGGTATAACATCATGCTAGACTATTCTCCATTATTATATATAGAGATTCTCCTTTATTATATATAGATATGGAATAAATATGAATTAATTAATAACCTATACAATATGTTTTTTATTGTAAGATGATAGTTCTTAAGATGTCACTTGACATAATATCATGATAGACTATTCTCCTTTATTATACTATACTAGTGTAGTATGGCCCGGGCTTAACTAAAATTAAATTAAATTTGTCTTTCTAAAAAATAATTTTCAAAAATATATAATCAAATCAAATAAAAATTAATTTAACATTGGATCAACTTTTATTTAAAGTTGAAAACCCGCAATCATCATCACCACTACAATTTATATAACTATCGACTATATATCATCATAATTAGTCATTATTATACATCGTCAATCCTCATATTAGTGATCATTACTGCGTTATAAGTTATCAAACAACAACAACAACAACAACAAACTCAGTGTATTACCACCTGGTGGGGTCTGGGGGGGGGTAAGATGTACGCAGTCCATACCTCTACCTCTAAAGAAGTAGAAAGACTGTTTCCGATAGACCCCCGGCTCAAGACACAAAACACCAGATACCACACAAATACAAAGTAAAGCACCGAACAAGGTTACAAGATTACACAACATAACATCCATAACATAAATACAGCAGCCATAGGTAAAAGAAATAAAAACAGAAAGAAAACAGAGGGAAAACAGAGGAAAGCACCCAGATTCGTACTGAAACAAGGGATAAGGAACACGAAAAATCATAATCAGAATACTACCCCTAAGAATTAATTCCCTACACTAGCGACCCCCAACTGGCCTAGTCCTCTGCCCTAATTCGCGTCCTCCAGACTTTCCTATCTAGGGTCATGTCCTCGGTGAGCTGTAACTGCTCCATGTCCCGCCTAATCACCTCACCCCAGTACTTCTTCGGCCTTCCCCTACCCCGCCTAAAACCATCCAACGCTAGCCGCTCACACCTACGAACCGGGGCATCCATGCCCCTCCTCTTCACGTGTCCGAACCAGCTCAATCGAACTTCCCGCATCTTGCACTCCACCGGTGTCACACCAACCTTCTCCCTGATAATCTCATTCCGAATACATCTTAATTTTCAAATATATACCAACTCAACGTTTTTTATGGTTTAGCTCCTTGTTTTTTGGCTTCTAATACATATAATTAAATTCTATCAAATAGTTTATCTTCTTAAAATTAGCATGTCACTACAAACACAAATAACATAAATGGAGAAATAGATTAAACTTTAAAGGATTCAAATTTTTGAATCAAATTATTTTTTGAGTGCAAAGAAAAGTAAATAAAGCTCAAACTTTTTGAATCAATTGAATTTAAATCAGTATACCCATAAATTTATTTGACAAGATTCAAAACACGTTTTAATTATAGCTATAAGCGATTTAAACATTTGCAGAAAGCATTAAAAAGTGATTTTATTTAGTAAAATGTACAAGATCAGTTAAAAAGTGATCTTATTTAGTAAAATGTACGAGATTAGATAACTAAAATAAAAAAGTACTCCTTTTATTTCTCTTTTATTTTGTCACATTTTATTTTTTGATATTTAAACTACATAACTTTGATTAATATTTTATTATTATTTTTATCGTATTAATATGAGAAGGATTGAAAATATATTTGTAAAATAATTTATAAATATTTAAATTAAAATATAAAATTAGTCAAGCTGTCTCTCGTAAAACTAAAGGTAACTAAAAAGGATTGGAGAAAATACATATTAACATAATTTTTTGATTATATAAATAAATCACTTATCTAGACAATATTAATTTTTTTAGAAATATATTAATATTTTCTTACTGTGTAAAAAACTTATTTGATTTGAAGTTAAAGTATTATATAATATAAATTAAAGGAGCAAGAGAGAAGAAAAGTTCACACAAAGTTACATCTTAACTTATTATATTTACACAAATTCTCACTTTTACAAAGTAATTATAAAAGCCATAACTAATTATATATCTTCATTAAATGTATCAAGAGCTAATTATATATCTCAGCGATCCAAAATCAAAAAATATATATGAAGAACTAATTACGTATCTTTATAAAGGAAAAAATATTTTCGTTGGATATATTATGTATCTCGATAAATTTAAAATTAAAAAAATATATATTAAAAATTAATTATGTATTTTTTTAAAAAAATATTATTTTTAATAATTATACTAAATATTAAAATTTTCCATAATTAAACTCTAAACTATCAAAATTTATGCTGTTTTATCTTTAAACAAATTTACATACAAAATAATAGGAAAAAACAAAAAGACAGTAGGTAGCCACGTATACTCCTTAGCTTGACATGTAATCCTTTTTTTTTTTTTAACAAAAGACACAAAAACGGACAAAGCAACCAAAATTATACAACACAAATACCAAAGCAGCCTGCAATAACACTATACATCATCTATATGTCACCAACAAAAAGTACAATACTATTCTAAATTACATTTTTCGTCCCTGTGAGGATGACCAAAAACAACAATCCTCCCTTATATTATATTAGGTCATATTCATTTTAAACACCTCACGTAAGGCTTCACTCACTTGGTACTATTTTTACATTTTTAAAATAGTGAAGCTATTTTTACAATTTTTAAAACCAGCTTTAGTACACGTAAGAAATACCATCCATCTGAAAAAATTGACTTATTCATATTTGACACGTAGAATATTGTCTAAAAAGGGAAAAACTTGATTTAATTTTTTCTAACAAATTAGAGAGCGCATCAATAACGGTTGAATCTAATAAATTTATTTTACCAACATAAATTAATTTTAACCGACCTTTTAACTTGTTAAAGAAGACTTGAACGAGCTCAATTTTGTCCAATTTGTTTAAAAGATGAAAAAAAAAGAAAAGAATACGAGATTAACAGATGAGAAGAACAAGACAAAATCAAATATTGATATTGAAGAAAAAACAGATGGAGAAGAAAAGAAAAAAAAAGATTTCTCAAGAAGTTGGAAATTTAGGACAGAATTATAAAATTGAAAATGAAGAAGAAGATAAATAAATAAGGATATGAGCCAATATTATCGTTAGGGGACCAACCAGGACACCACATCAACAAAAATGACCTTCAACACGCCTTTAGTGAGTGAAAGACACGTGACATATCAAAGTTAGGTCTCCACCACATCCCAAGGCATTCACCTACCTACACTTCAAATGAAAGATAAAAGGCAAAATTAATTTCTGAACTCCTGTATTATATTGGTTTTGTAAGTTAACACTTTTACTTACATGTTTGTTATCTGGATCCCTGAATCCATTAAAAAGTAATATTTTAAACCCTTTTTTGGTGAGTGTAACACACTCTCCCCCACGTCAGCTGCCACGTCTATCACGCCTGATACGTCTGCCACATCATCTGTCACGTCATTTTAAAAAAATAATATTGCATTAAATTTCAAGTCATTTTTAAAATGCTACATAACAAATTAAATATTAAAATTAATTTAATTAAATAAGAAAAATTTATAAATTGTAGAAAAATTTGAATAATCATGTTTTTATTTTTGCTCACAAATTAAACATCAAATCTATTCCAAATAATTAAAATTCTTCTCCAACTAATTTATATTTTTAACTATAAATTCATATATACAAACATAATAAATTTTTTATTTTTATATTTGAATATTTTTAACAAATTCACAAAAAGTTTAATTTTTTTCAAGCGAAATTCACTAATTTTTTTCAATATTCACTATCACTCACTTTAAATTTAAATTTAAATTTTAATACCCAAAAAATAAAAATATTTCAAATTTTAATTTTAATTAAAAAAAAGAATTGAATTGAGAGGAAAAATTAAAATAAAAAATAAAAAGTGACGGGGGGGGGGGCTGGAAGAGTGTTGGGGTGGGGTGGGGACGGGGCTCGGAGGGGTGGGGGGAGGGGCTGGACGGGGCTGGTGGGTAGTGAGGGTTGGTATGAGCCGGGGTGGGGTGAAGGGGATAGGGGTGGGGTAGGGGGCTGGGGGTGGGGTGGGAAGGGGCTGGGTGGGGTGTGGGGGTGGGGTGGGGAGGGAAAAAAATATTTTTTTTTAAAATTTTTAAAAATATTTTAAAATTTTTCAAAATATTTTTAAATTATTTTTAAATTTTTCAAATTATTTTTAAAATTTTAAAAATATTTTAAAATTTAAAAAAGATAGAGGGAAAAAAAGGATCTTTTTTTTTTTAATTTTAAAAATATTTTTAAATTTTTAAAAATATTTAAAAATACTTTTAAATTTAAAAAGATGGAGGGAAAAAAAAGAACCCTTTTTAAATTTTAATATTATTTTTTTAAAATTATTTTAATGTAAAATTGTCAAAAATTGACCCCCACTCGCACCCCTAGGTGAGTGGTTACACTCTCTTTGTCCTAGTCACCATGACCTTGCCAATGTGGCAAGGTCAACGGTCAAAGGGTGCGAAATGTTGCTTTTTGATGGGTTTAAGGGTCCAGATGACAAACATGTAAGTAGAAGTGTCCAACTTACAAAACTGACATGGTAGAGGGGTCCAGAAGGTCATTTTACCAAAGATAAAAGATAAATAAGATGCTTAGCCGAAAAAAATAAAATAAAATAAAAACACTTTGGGCCGTGTATAAAAATAATATTAAATAGAATGTACAAGTAATGCTGACACTACTAATGTTGAGATTATTTCTTGCACACTGTTTGTTTTAGTATATTAAAAATAACATGGGTAGCAAAATTTGCAACAAAATTATTGTTTTTACAAAAATACCCTGCAGAAAAGATGAGTAAAAGATTTTGAGGGACAATTGTTTCTTTAATTATGTTAATACATACATTCCTTTGCATTGCTACTATTAAGGTTTGTCATGTATTAGTTAACGTAACATAATACCAAATAGAGTGCGTAACTAATGTTTGTAACTTTGCATTATTTATACATAAGTTGAAAATTTTACCAAACAAGGCATTAATAATACACAAAGCTAATACATGCATTATTTGTCGTACCAAATGATCTCTATCTCAATTGTTGACATACCTCCCAACTAAGGGTGTCAAGTGGGCCGAGCCCCGAATCGGCCCACCTAAAGAAACCGGCCTGGTTTGATCCGTCTCGATAAGCCCAAGGACTTTAGGGTGTCGGGTACCGAGCTGAGTTTTTTTATTTGGGCCCGATTAACCCGATCCGGATCAAGCCCGAGCCCGAACTTTTTATTTTTTTTGAAAATTTTAAATTTTGGGCCAAACTAGCCGTTGGCCCAATGGCTAAATAGCCGTTTTTGGATCCAAACGGCTAGTTTGGGCCCATTAATTAAAAAAAATATTTTTTACTTTTAAAACAATTTTTTAATCCCAAAAAAAAATCTATAAATACCCTACACCTTCAAATCATTTTTCACATAATTTTTCACTCTCTCAAATCTCATTCTCTCTCAAATCTCAATTCTGAATTCTCAAATATTCAATAAATTTAATTTCCTAAAGTGCTCACTTTAATTTTTTTAATTTTGCGTTTACAAAGTATGAGTGAAAGTTTCTAAATTCGCAACCTTCGGATACTTTTAAAATTTGGTATTGTCATTCCATCTCTTACATTTAATTTTTATTTATTGTATTAATTATTGAATATTTAATTTTATTATATTTGCGTATTTTGAATTTTTTTAGTTTAATTTAATTTATACTATGGATAAATTAAGAAACCTCGCTACTAAAGGTGTTAAAAGTTTTTGTTCCGGAAGCAGTAGTGGTAGTAAAAAGTGAATTACTAGTGGTAGAGGTACTTCAAGTAGTAGATATATCCCTGTGTCTTCGCCTCCGGTACCGCTTGGTACACCTTTTGAGGAAGAAATAGGTGTAGGTGCTCACGATATGGATTATGTAGAAGCTCAGAAAAATTACGGTATAGAAGAAGAAAATGAAGTAGATGCGGTTAATTTAGACGAAGGATGATGAAAATATTGATGAGACACCCGCAGTAGAAAATGCTAACGTTAGATCTGAATCGATTAATCTTCCTTTTCGTCCTCCCCGTGCCCCAAGACCTCGTAAAACAACTAGTATTGCATGATAATTTTTTGAACGTATATCAGATACTGAGGTGCAATGCAATATTTGTCAACAAATATATAAGCATAAAAGCGAAGACAAGCAAGGGGGTACGGGTACGTTAATGAGACATAGAGGTGATGCTTACAAAAGAGAGTTAGAAATTGCACGAGGCGGTGGGGATGTTGATGGGCCAACGCAAACTAGAATGGACCCAACAACCGATCAGGTAATGAAGAAGTACAATAAGTTGAGGGACCAGAAAGAAATAGCTAAAATGATAGTTGCGGGTTGTTTGCCTTTTAGATTTCCTTCTTCTGATGCCTTTATTCATTATATTCAAGTTATTTATAATCCTATATTTAATGGTGTTCCTAGAAGTACTTGTCGATCTGATATTTTTAGACTTCATTCACAATATTGTTTTTATTTATCAACATTGTTAAAAAATATTCAATGTAGATTGTCCCTAACTTCTGATCTTGGTCGTGCTGTAAATAAAAATGATTATTTAACCGTTACTTGTCACTGGATGGATAGTAATTTTGTGATGCAAAAACGTATTCTTATTTTTTTATATGATGAAGACTGTAAACGTACTGGAGATTTTATTGTTGATTCTATTATTAAAGTTGTCGGATTTTATGGTATTGAAAATAAAATTTTATGTATTGCTTTTGATAATGCTTCTAACAACAAGACTGCTATAAAAAAAATTAAAATCTAAGCTATCTCCGCCATTATCTGAAATTTTTCATATTAAGTGTGCATGTCATATATATAATTTAATTGTAAAAGATGATCTTGAGTTTTTTGAGCTTTATATTGAAAAAATCCGTCTTGCAGTTAGTTTTATTCAAGGAAATAATCGAAAAAAAAAGAATTAGAGAATTTAAAATTAAATGTCAAGAAAATGGACTTGCACCGATATTGATGCCTGAGGAAATTGATATCAGATGGAATTCTACGTATGATTTTTTAAAAACTTGTTATAAATATAGAGTTTCTATTACACTAGCTTTTAACCAACATTGCGATTCATTTACTGATTCTGCTGATTGCATGCTACATGATTCTGATTGGGTTGTAATTAATGATCTTGTTAAGTTTTTAGAAAAATTTTATGTAGCTACGGTTGAATTTTTCGATGCGTATTATCCTACTGTTTGTAATATTTTGGGATATAGAGCCGATATTTCTGGTTTGCTTAAAGAATATAAAAATAAATATGGTTATAAAGAAGTTGTTGGTGTCATGTTTACTAAATTAAAAAAATATTTTTTCCGATTCTCCCTATTTACTTGGTTGATGTTATGTTAAATCCGTGCATGAAATATAATACTATGTGCCACCTTAGTACTATTATTTATGCTAACTTATAAATAAATACTAACAATGATTCTAAATCTAAACAAGTACAACCTGATTTGTGGACGGCTATGAGTGATGCGAATAAATACATAGAAAAATTATATAATCACTATGCTGATTTATTTGACTTAGCCATACCTACAAATATCACTCCAACTGTCACTCTCATCATCCCGAAGAGCCATCATCTTCTAAAAGGCCGACATATAGTGATTTTCCTGATTCCTTTTATGATTTACCTTGTTGGAACAGTGTTGATGAGAGAACTTACACCTCAAGTTATCGAGAAGAGCTGAAATATTATCTTCGGTCGCCGCTAGATGATCGCAGACGACGGATCAACACGTTGAATTGGTGGAGGAGTAATGAAACACAATATCCTGTGCTTTCAAGATTAGCAAGAGATATCTTGAATGCTCCAATGTCAACCGTTGCATCAGAGAGCGCCTTTAGTCAGAGATGACAGCAGCTTGGAGACAATCGACACTCATTGAGAAGCAATGCAATAAATGTTATAGTTTGCCTCAAAGATTGGATCAGAGTGGAAACAAAAAACCAAGGAATGGAACCGGAGCCAAACGACGAGCTGAAACTTGAAGAAATTATGTCTTCACGGGAGAACTCAGCAGAATCAAGTCTAATGCATGATTTTGCCCCCGTTGACTTTGACTATCCTATGCAAGTTCCCGTTAATATTAACTTGAATGAGTTGAAAAAAATGATGCATAATTTGTAGATTTTTCATTCATGTAAATTATAAATTTTGGATCATTTCGCAATTCGCAATCAATAAAATTCAACATTCATTCACTCATTAGTCCTTACTTTATAATTTTTTTCATTTAATGATTTAAATTGAATTTCTAGTTTAAATTTAAAACTTAATTCTAATATATTATTAATTTACTACCAAGTACTATTAATAATTTATTATATTAAGTAACATATGTTTTGTATATTTGTGTATATATCTTCTATAGGTGTGTATATTTAATGTATACATGCGTATATGTTTTATAAATTGTATATATATTGTAGTGTATAAATATATATATATATATATATATATATATATATATATATATTTTTTTTTTTTAGTATATGTTTTACTTAAAGTAGTACATATATATTGAATGGTGCGTATATTTGTGTATATATCTTCTATAGACATGCATATTTAATGTATACATTCATATATGTTTTATAAATTAGTATATAACTATATATATATATTGTAGTATATGTTTTACTTAAAGTAGTGCATACATATTGAGTGATGCGTATATTTGTGTATATATCTTCTATATACGTCCATATTTTATGTATGCATGCGTATATATTTTATAAATTAGCATATAACTATATATATATTGTAGTAAATACATATATTGTAGTATATGTTTTACTTAAAGTAGTGCATATATATTGAGTGGTGCGTATATTTGTGTATATATCTTCTATAGACATGCATATTTAATGTATACATGCGTATATGTTTTATAAATTAGCATATAACTATATATATATATATATATATATATATATATATATTGTAGTATATACATATATTGTAGTATCTGTTTTACTTAAACTAGTACATATATATTGAGTGGTGCGTATATTTGTGTATATATCTTCTATAAACGTGTATATTTAATGTATACATGTGTATATGTTTTATAAATTAGTATATAACTCTATAATATATATATATATATACTTATATATATATATATATATATATATATATATATATATATATATATATATATATATTAGTATATGTTTTATTTAAAGTAGTATGTATAGTTGTATATATTGAATGGTGCGTATATATGTGTAATTGTGTATATGTGTATATATTTTTTAAATTCTAATGTAGTATATACTATATATATAGTGTATATATATTGTTTAACGTATTTAAATGTATATAGGTGGGTATATATTGTGTATATTGAAAAAAAGTTTTTTTTTTTTTATCGGGTTTGATCGAATTTTTAATCGGGTTTGACCGGGTTGGATTAAGTGGGTCAGGTTAGGATGGTTTTTAAAAATTTTATTATTGAGCCCGACCTGGCCCACTTAACCCCAACCTGGACCCGACCCGGCCCACAACCCAATTAATTTTAATGGGCCGGTTCTAGGTTGCCCGGCCTGGCCCACTTGACACCCCTACTCCCAACTGTCATCTTCTCTCACGGATAGGTTACTTGAGAGCTTACGTCTTAGACATTCAATTTCTGTGTATGTCAAAGAGAACAATCCTTCAGTACTCAAACTCCTAACTTCAAGATAAAAAATTTGACAAAAGAGAAAAAATATATCATCATACCTGATTCACCAGGCCTAACACGACCACCTGGAAGCTTTAACATGGAATTCCGTACTTGCAATAATAATAAATGTGGATGTTTGGACAACTCAACCTGCAAAATAATGTATTGCATATTATATCATCTAATAACAGTCAAGAATAGTCCCTTTCTTATGCAACATGTAAATCAATGGGTAAAAGACATTTGAATGATAGAAGAATACATAACGACTTTTGGCAGCTTGAGTTGTTTTGATAGAAATCACACCCCTTATTAAGACCATCCATTAGGATTCACATGAATAAGACCATCCACGAGGATTCACATGAATAAGTATTGAGATCAGTCACGTAACAATCATGCACCACTTTATGGAACTTCAACAATTGGAACAGATGTCGGAACTACAATCTTTACTGCTCTTTGATTTATAACTACTCACACAGGAAATTAGTTAAGATTGCAGACTCAGAGCCTGTTTGGATTGGCTAATATATAAGTCATAACTTATAAGCGTGTCCGACAGGCTCTTAGAACCTGCAAAGTTGCACAATTGACTCATGAACTTTCTGGATGACTCTACGTATCAGCACTTAATGAATCAAGCAGGTTTAGTTGCAGCACGCCATAGGCTTTACTTATTCAGCGCTTACAAATCAACCATGCTTAGCTGCAGTACCAAGTTGTTAAATAAAAGACAGAGACAGAGCTTACATCTTTAGGTCACTATTATACCCAAACGAACTTAAGCCTGGAGGTGTTTACTCATGGGTATCAAATCAAAGTAGTAGGGTCTGTATCCTACCCCACATGGTGAAGTAGCATGAGAACCCTGTCGCAACTTTATTCCAAAATGAGGAGAAAGAAATGCTAGATAAGAGAACAGCTTCTAGAGCTGGAAATCACGTGTAGTATTTGAAAAGTTTGGATCATTTCTTGATTTGTTTCGCATCCTTGGGCAGGGGCCATGACACACACTATCATTCCAATTTTATTGGATTTTCCCATCCACAAAGTAAATAGCCTGCTGAGCAAGTTGCTTGTTGCAATTTTATATAAAGTTAAAATGGCGTCAAAGATCCAAAACAATTTTAAATATGCGATTATATGCAAAACTGCTATTTCACGTTTCTAATTTATTTTAAATTTCTAATCTCATTGTATAAGGTCCTATTGTTGGGTTCATAGAAGTGTGAATGAAAAATGAAGAAAAAATGGTGGAGAAGAGACACCAATTTGAAAAGTGTACGCCCAAAATTGAAAAGTTCACTAATTCTCCCACATTGGTGGGAGAAAGGAACTTTGGAGTGTTTATAATGATGAACACTTAACTTTGCATAATAAGTGAGGCAAGAAATAAGTGATGCCTCGCGCTGTCGTCATCGTTGCTAGCTAGGCTCGGCTTCCAATTTGGAACTGGAATTGGAAAAATGATCGATTGACTAGATCTATCCTTTTGGACAAAAACATGCATGCAGAAGCTATTTCGAACAGATGCTTCAGATAAATTTTTGAACTGATGCAATTTTTCACTGAAATGGTGCACAGATTTTGAAACTGAACTGATCCACTGTTTCAGTAAACTAATGCACTACTTCAAAACTGATGCATTGTTTCAATGAACTGACATACTTATTCACGAAATGGCATGCCTGTTCATAACAGTCACAATGTTTGGACGAATAGACATGAATTTTCAGAAAAGGTTACACCTTTTAGATGAACCTTTGCCACTTTTCAGAAAAGGCATCTTGTGGTTATAAAAACCTAGTTTCATCCACAGGTTTGCATACGAAGTTTTCAGATTAAAAACTCTCTTCTTGTCTCAAAAATGTTCTGTGTGATCACTCAAAACGTTCTGTGAGTTCGAAGATATTCCAACCGTTTGAGGTACCGCTACTGTTGGTTTGGTTAGCCATTTTATCCTAGGAGAAAAAATTCCACAACCTCGGGTACAGTGAGAGGGATTATTTCCTTAAGAAAAATCCGTGAATTCGGACGACTTGGCTATTTTCTGTTTCATCTTAATTTCTGCAAAATAAAATACACCTCTTGGAAAGGTCATTTTGATCTTATGTTGAGGGTATTTGATATACTTCACTGTGTTCTTTTTTATACTTGAACTCAAGTTGAAGTTGGTGTTGTAATATACAAATTCTGTGTACCCGAAGTACATACTACTTAACAATCTTAAGGAAATAAATTACTATTACAGAATCTGTATTGCTTGTTTTTGGAGATTAAGGTTTTAACTTTCTACTCCGCCTGAACTTAACTAGTGATTTGAAGTCATAAAAACTTCGTCACAAGTTAAAGATCATTCGGTTGACAATTAGAAGTCATAGAAACTTCATTGTTAACTAGAAACAAGAAGATTTTTTTTTTAAAGTTGCTTAATTTTTATAAGTAGTATTCTGAAAATACTAAGTATTTTTTGTCTTGTGGTGATAGAAAAATGGCAACTGAAAGTCAAATGATGGATTCGACAACGTCTGTGGGGGCAACTAATATTGTCACATCATGTCGCACAAATGCTCCACCAACAATGGCACCGGCGGAGAAGCCCAAAAAATTTTCGGGCATTGACTTCAAGCGGTGGCTGCAAAAGATATTCATTTACTTCACCATTTTATGTCTGCAACAGTTCACTAGCGAAGACGCTCCTGAGGGGCGCAAGGGAACCTCGGACAAAGACCGCTTCGTTATTGTAGAAGCTTGAAAATATTCAGATTTCCTTTGCAGGAATTATATTCTGAGTGGTCTCCAAGACGACCTCTATAATGTTTATAGTGGAACAAAGACATCAAAGGAACTGTGGGGGCCACTTGAACGAAAATATAAGACGGAGGATGCGGGAATTAAGAAATTCCTTATTGCACGGTTCCTGGAGTTCAAAATGATAGATAGCAAATCTGTTGTCTCTCAAGTACAGGAGTTGCAAGTCATCATACATGATCTCCTAGCAGAAGGTATATCTTTGAAAAATACCTTAGTTGAACAAATTAAAAATGTTCTTAATACTCACATAAACTGTTTTGTAGGTTTAATTGTGAATGATGTTTTCCAAGTAGCAGCGATAGTTGAGAAGCTACCACCTTTATGGAAAGACTTCAAAAACTACTTAAAGCATAAATGCAAGGAGATGATTATTGAAGATCTTATTGTCCGACTTCGTATTAAAGAGGATAATAAAGCTGCCGAAAGAAGGTCAAAGAGAAATTTTGCAATTAATGGAGCACATATTGTAGAAGATGACCAAAACAATTTCAAGAAAAGGAAGAAAGCTGAACAAGGAAGCAATCAACCCAAGAAAAAGTTCAAGGGAAAATGCTTCAACTATGGCAAGATTGGCCACAAGTTCACACATTGTCGTGCCCCAAAGAAAGGCAAGAAGAAGAATCAAGCAAATAGATTGAATCCAACAAAGAATGCAATGATCTGTGTGCTATGTTCTCAGAATGCAATTTGACGGGGAATCCTCGCAAATGATGGATGTATTTTGGTGCCACCCGCCATGTTTATGCCAATAGAGAGTTGTTTTCATCATTTGCTCTGGCTCAAGTAGAAGAAATGATCTACATGGCTAACTCCGTTACTGCTAAGGTGGAAGGAACAGGAAAAATATGCTTGAAAATGACTTCGGGCAAGGTCTGGACACTTAACAATGTCTTGTATGTTCTCGAATTACGTAGGAACTTAATCTCTGTTTCACTTCTAGACAAAAACGAATTCAAATGTGTAACCGTATCTGAAAAAATTATAATTAGCAAAGGAGAAATGTATGTAGGAAAAAGGCTATCTGACCGAATGCCTTTATAAGATGAATGTAATGACTGTTGAAATAAATAAAAGTTTGAATTCTTCTTATTTGCTTGAGTCTTATGATATATGGCATGAACGTTTAGGTGTTAATTACAAAACATTACGAAAACTGATTAACTTAGAAGTTTTGCCAAACTTTGAGTGCAATAAATCAAAGTTTCAAACGTGTGTGGAATTGAAGTATGCAAAGCATCCTTATAAGTCCGTTGAAAGGAATTCCAATCCCTTAGACTTAATACATACTGACATTTGTGATATGAAGTCAACACCATCACGTGGTGGGAAAAAGTATTTCATAACTTTTATTGACAATTGCATAAGATATTGTTATGTCTACTTGCTAAGTAGTAAGGATGAAACAATAGATGCGTTTAGGCAATATAAAACTGAAGTTGAAAATCAGTTAGACAAAAAGATCAAAATGATAAGAAGTGATAGGGGCGGAAAATATGAATCTCCCTTTGCGCAAATATGTGTAGAGAATGGAATAATCCATCAAACTACGGCCACATATTCACCTGAATCTAATGGAATTGCGGAAAGAAAAAATTGAACTTTGAAGGAAATGATGAATGTCTTACTTATAAGTTCTGGTTTACCGCAAAACTTATGTGGGAAGACTATCTTTACGGCCAATCATATACTCAACAGAGTTCCCCATGGTAAGACACAATCAATTCTTTATGAAAAACGGAAAGGAAGGAAATCCAACTTAAAATATTTCAAAGTGTGGGGGTGTCTAGCGAAGGTTCAAGTTCCTATACCTAAAAGGGTTAAGATAGGACCTAAAACGGTGGATTGTGTGTTCATAGGATATGCTAAAAGTAGTAAAGCATGTTGATTTTTGGTTCATAAATCCAAAAATTCAAATATTAATGAAAATACAGTATTTGAATCAGACAATGCTGAATTCTTTGAAAACATTTACCCATATAAAATTAGACATGAACAGTTTAGTGGAGGATCTAAACGACCTCGATATGAACCAAGTGAGAATGTACATAATGAAGAAAATCCAAGAAGTAGTACACGTCAAAGAACATCAACTTTGTTTGGATCGAATTTTGTAATATTTCTCTTAGAAAATGAGCCTCAAATGTTTAGAGAAGCGATGTCGTCGTCAGACTCATCCTTTTGGAAAGAGGCAGTCAATAGTGAGATAGATTCTATCTTCAGCAACCATACATGGGAATTGGTTGATCTTCCTCCTGGAAATAAACCATTAGTCTTTAAATGGATCTTCAAAAGGAAAATGAAGGCAGATGGTACTATTGACAAATACAAGGCAAGACTTGTAGTAAAAGGCTTCAAACAGAAGGAAGGCCTTGATTACTTTGATACATACTCACCAGTAACAAGGATAACCTCGATTTGAATGTTAATTGCCTTGGCGTCGGTATATGATCTTTAAATCCATCAAATGGATGTGAAAACCGCATTCCTAAATGGAGATTTGGAGGAAGAAATATACATGGAACAACCTGAGGGTTTTGTAGTTCCAGGAAAAAAAATAAGGTGTGTAAACTTGTTAAGTCACTTTATGGACTAAAGCAAGCACCTAAACAATGGCATGCGAAGTTTGACCAAACCATGCTGGCAAACGGATTCAAGATAAATGAATGTGATAAATGTGTTTATATTAAAGACTCTCCAAATCACCAAGTCATTGTTTGTTTATATGTGGATGATATGTTGATCATCAGTAGAGACATTTCTGACATAAATGCAACAAAACGAATGCGCGAGAGCAAGTTTGATATGAAAGACCTTGGAGTTGCAGATGTGATCTTAGGTATAAGAATCCATCGAACTCTACAAGGATTAGCACTGTCACAGTCTCATTATATCGAAAAAGTACTTGACAAGTTCAAGTACATGGAATTCAGTATTGCCAAGACTCCATTGGATGTGAACTTTGCAATTCGAAAGAATAAAGGTGAAAGTGACTCACAATTGGAGTACGCAAGAGTATTGAGATGTTTAATGTATATAATGAACTATACATGACCAGACATAGCATGCGCTATCAGTAAATTGAGTCGGTACACGAATAATCCCAATAAAACTCATTGGATGGCATTGAAAAGAGTTTTGGGGTATCTTAAATACACTCAAGATTATGCTTTGCATTATAATAAATATCCTGCAGTACTTGAAGGATATAGTGATGCAAATTGGATCACCGGATCGAACAAAGTAAAATTCATAAGTGGATATGTATTTACTATCGGTGGAGGAGCAGTTTCTTGGAAATCATCCAAATAGACTTGTATCGCTCGCTCTGCAATGAAATCTGAATTTATCGCATTAGATAAAACTGGTGAAGAAGCAGAATGACTCCAAAATTTCTTGGAAGATATTCTGTATTGGCCCAAACTAGTGGCACCAGCATGTATACACTATGATAACTAAGCGACAATAGATAGGGTAGGGAGTATGATGTACAACGGTAAATCTCGTCACATACGACAGAGACATAATACCGTTAGAGAACTCCTCTCTAGTGGAATTATCACTATAGACTATGTAAAGTCAAGGGACAATGTGTCGGATCCACTTACAAAAGGTCTATCTAGAGAAGGAGTAGAAAGGACATCCAAGGAAATGGGTTTAAGGCCTAGGACAAGTCAGCATGACGGTAACTCTACCTAGCAGACTGGAGATCCCAAGAGCTAGGTTCAAGGAGATCAAATAAAGTTGTGTCTGGTAGGTTCAACATTGTCAATTACTCAACCCATTCTCAGATAAAAATCTAGCTAGATTGTTGCAACTACAGTTGGTGACACATCTTTCATTTGGACATTCCTGAAAAAGTACATGATGGACGTCTTATTTGAAAGTTTCAAATATATAAGTTGAGGAGACATACATCGACTTCGAAATATTTATTGCACCATAAAATTATTGAAACATCCTTGGTAGTCATTTAGTAAGGAATAAAAAGATATTTATAAAAAATTACTACCATATATAATTTAATTACAAATGTCTAAATAAAGATATTATTAAAATAATACATGAGGACAAAACTAATAAATATAAGAAAAAAGTAATATGCATGTGTAACCATTTTATTGCACCATAAAAATGAGGCCAAAACTAATAAATATAAAGAAAATGCAATATGCATGTATAATCATTTTATTGCATCATAAATTACACACTTGGGGTATAAAAATAAGTAATTTAATACGGAATGAGATGATATTTATAAAAAATTATTACCATGTATAATTCAATTACAAAGCTTTAAATTAAAATATTAATAAAGTAATAAATAAGGACAAAACTAATAAATATAAGGAAAAGGCAATATGCATGTGTAACCATTTTATTGCACCATAAAAATGAGGACAAAATTGATAAATATAAAGAAAAAGTAATATGCATGTGTAACCATTTTATTGAACCATAAAATTACTGAAATATTCTTGATAGTCATTTAATAAGGAGCAAAAAGATATTTATAAAAAAAATACTGCCATGTATAATTCAATTACAGAGGTCTAAATAAAAATATTATTAAAGTAAAATATTAGGACAAAACTAATAAATATGAAAAAAAAATAACATGCATGTGTAATCATTTTATTGCACCATAAAAATGAAAACAAAACTAATATATATGCATATATAATCATTTTATTTACTATTATACTATATATAAGTGAAGATTGGGATGACTAAAGTTACTGAAATATCCTTGGTAGTCACCCAACCTTCACTATAGTAGTAAAAAAATAATAGAATAATAATAAATAAATAGAATAGAAATAAAAATAATAGTAGTAATAGTAATATTCTACTAATAATAAAGTAAAGACTTGGTACTACTAACAGACAAATTAGTAGTACTACTAAACCTTTACTTATATTTATTAGTAATAGTAATATAAGAAAGAATAAAAATTTTGGTAGTCCTCACATTAAAATTTATGGTATAAAATTCTTATATGTGGCATTATTTTTTCATAATTCTCCTTTTAAGATTTTCCACGTGAACCTTTGTAATTGGTTGAATTTTCTTTTGATTTTATTAAATTATTTTCTTCTTCATCTTAAAATATTTGTCACATTTCACTTATAAAGATCAAATTATATGAACTTTAATTAATGTTTTAAGAAAAAGATATTATTATGCTGATTTAGTCATTATAATTTATGGTATTTGTTTTTCATATAGTTTCGAATATCTAATTTCTAATTTCATTGAATTAATATAACACAGTTTAGCTCTAAAATAAGTCAAATTATCTTTTGAAAAATAAAACACTAAAATTTGAACAACTTTTGAAGACAATCTTATTTTACCACTAAAGTACATAGGATCTTGAGATTTTGATAGCCTTCACAAAGTCTTTTTAGGTATTTCAATTTTATGTTTTACCTCTGGCACAAGTGGAAACACTACAACCATCATATATGATAAAGTTAATATTTTTTCCGTCTTATTTTATGTGACACCTTTTAATTTCATATAATATTTAAATGTATAATATTAAAAAAATATTAATTGTATAATATTAATATTAAAAAAATAAATGTATAGTATTAAATATTTTTATAGCTACAAAATTATTTTAATTTTAAGATTAACTTTTCTAATTACAATAAATTAATTACTCCCTCTGTTTCGTATTAGTTGACCCCTATAAACTTGGTATACCCATTAAGAAAACTATTTATTAGGGGTCTATTTTATTAAATTATCATTATTTTTTTTGTTAAGATCATTCCACCTGGGTTTTTATAATTGATCTTTTCTTGCCACATGTTGGATTACTATTTGATTAAAACTCCTTTCATTTTAAATCAACAATATTTAAGCTAGCTTTTCATACAAAACTAAAGTTTTCAATGATTTCAACTAAAACCTCATAGTTCTTTATGATATTATAGTATAATAAATAATATCTTATATTTATTGAAGTGGACATGAAAAATATAAAACAATAATTAAAATGGGACGACGAATAGGTTACTCTTGTAAGGGACGTGTAAAAGATAAATATAATAAATAAATAGACCGAATGGAGCAAGCTATTAATGTAGTTTAATTATTATTTAATATCCCTATATATTCTTATTAAATTAATTATATAAAGTCTCTGATTTGAGGTTATAATTATTATAATTATAATATAAACTTGAAAGCATTGACTTTTTTTAAAGATGATTTTATAAGATGAAAAAATTATAATTAGCAAAAGTTATTGCCACTAGAATTATGAGGAAAATTAAAACTCAATAAATATCGAAATAAATTTATTTTTAGCTATAACTAAGAAAATAAATACTTGAAAATTTTATAAAAATATCAATATTTTTTTCTATTTATGATCTTCATCGAAACGTAATTATTAGATATTTTAAAATTATGTCATTATATAAAATATTGAATTACTTGTAGTTTTTTGATATATTCTAATTCTCTTGTAATATCTTCTTCATCATGAATAATATTTTTTATTTAAAATTATCCAATTATGTAATTAAAAACTCTAATAATTATGAAAACTTATCAAGAAGACTTGTTTAGCAGATCATTAGATATACTGATTATAAAGTAAAAAAAATATATGATATAAATTATTATTTTTATACTTTGAGGGCCTCATAAAACTAGTTGTATATATATAGATATGAAATAAATATGAATTAACTAGTAATCTACAAAATAGGTTTTTGTTGTAAGATGTTAGTTCTTCAGATGTCACTTGACATAATATCATGCTAGACTATTCTCCTTTATTATTTATAATAAAATGATTATATTCAAACATATATAAAAGCTCTCAACGCGTCAAGGAAAGAAATTATTCTTATTCGAACATGTGTTATTGCAATCGAAGCTAGAAGAGTGGGGTGAAAGATATGGCAATTGACACTATTTTAACCTAGCCATTCACGTAACTAAAGTATATGGGAACATTTGGTTCAAGGGAAGCATTACAACACAATTTAGAGTTATTGTAAATGTCACGAGAAATCGTACATCTCAGCTTTGGTGCTTCACTAAGTTGCTCAGGCTCTAAAATGTCAATATAGGTGCATATCAGATTCTTCAAAAGTAGTGTATTTTTGAAAAAATCATCACAGGTGCGACATCAATAGTGAAGAGTTCATGCAATATAGGTGCTTCAATAATAAAGCAATAATCATCCTCGAATTTCAAGGTTTCCACAATTGCATAGTTTATGAATTATACATCTTCTCATATAATAAAAGTGCAGACAATCAGTCCAGATGATTTTGCAGTCTTAATACTCCTCAATTAGTAGAGAAGAAGTAGAATAACATGATTGAACACCAAAAATATTGGATTGTGATAACACTTATGAAATTAAAAAGTCTAAAGAGAACTAAAAGTAAAGAATAGGAAGGATGATGTAGGAAAAATAGAATAATGAGCACCCCAAAAGTTGTAACATGTAAAATAATTGAACATTTTTCAAATTGAGACATCCCAACATGGAAAAAGTTGATATTTGCGCCAAGTAAAAACTGATGTCGCTGATTTTTCTTGTCTTATAGAGGTGTCTCCTTTTATTTTCTTAGTTAATTAACGAATTTCAGCCCTGAAATACAATTTTTTCATGAAGATTAAATATAATTTGAAAGACTTAATGAAGATTATATAAAATTGAGAGAGAATGCAGAAAATCATATAGAACTTATCCGAAATTTTATAATTCAGAATAGTAGATGAAGATTCAAGCGACTATTTGATCTGCAGGTAGAATTGTCCATTCGAGATAAATGAAATTCAATGGTTTGTTTTATCTTGTTTAAGTAAAAACACAAACGTTTGATGTAGATAAAAGATTAATAGATTTCGGTAAAGATTAAATAAAACTTGAGAGAAGAATAAGGAAATCATCAAAAATATACCTGAGCAATACAACGATGTTTCTAGATTTATTTTTGACTTTGTTGTTTGGAATATAGGAATCTGAATTGAGCAATCAATAGATTTTTCATTTTTTTTTTTTAATATATGCACTTTGCCTTTGATAATGAAGATAATTATAGGTTTACCTAACTCACAAATATTTTCAAGTATTGTTGGTATCTATTATGAGAACATTTTTTTTTAATATTCTAAAGCAGTAAGGATCTAAATTTTTTTTTTGCTTTTCTATATCCCATAATATAACAACAACAACAAATTCAGTGTATTCTCACAAAGTGGGCTCTGGGGAGGATAAAATATATGCAGTCCATACTGCTATCTCCGAAGAAGTAATGATATAAATTTATTAGGATTTAAAATATAATTTTATTTGTTAGATTGAATTGAATTATATGTGAAATATATTTTATTCAAGGAAGTCAAAAATCACATAGTATAATGAATTTTCAACAGTGTTTTCAATTCCTTTATTTCCTTTGGAAGATCTTTTAAGTACATGATTCTTGTACTTCTTTCTTCATTATTTTTTGCACATAAATTGTTACTTGTACAATATTATTAATTATTAAAGTAATGTTAAGTTTTAATTGATACAACAACATATCCAATATATAATTTCACAAAATAGTTTTGAGTATAGTCACAAATATAAATTAAGAAATTTCTTAAATTACATTTTTACCCTTGATCCTCATCTAATTCATTTTTCTATATAAAAAGAAAATATAATAAAAATCGGTTAGTATGTGTTCACGATACGTATGAATGTATTTGTATCCATCCGGTTTTAAAGTCCATCAATTTTTATGTATCTAAGAGATTAGGATGTGTTCATGATATATATATGAATGTATATGTGCGCAGTTATATACACATATATCTAAGTGTTTACTTTGTTGGATACATCAAATTGATAATAGATACATCAGATTAATAAATTTAATATTTAAATAATAATAATAATATAAAAAAATGAAATTCATCAAATTATATAACCAAGATATATATATATATATCTTATATTAATGAAATTAATGAACTTATTCTAAAGAGTAATAAAATGAAATTAATCAAACACAGATATATTACTTGATTTCCGCCTTCTATTAAAAGATTACATTAATTCAAATTTTCAATATTAGTTGGTCATGTATCAAAAATCACAATATATTCAGCTCTCTAATATGCGCTTACCTTTTTATAAAATTTTATGTAATATTTTAAAGTTGTAAGAGAGAAAGTAATTAGCTTCTATAGTTATAAAATTCGTGCAAGTTGCTCCAAAATTATTATTTACATTCTCAAATTTACTTTAAAATTAACATTTTCAAAATTTAAATAGTAGACATTTTCTCTCTTTTATCCTAACTTTTTAATATGTCTATTTTTCCTTACATAGACAATCTTTTTTCTTTTTTACTTCTTCAAATCATGATTTTTTTTAAAAATATTTATATAACAAATCTCTGCAGAAAAAAATAAGCACTATTAATTAGGAAAAAAAAAAAGAAAAGTGGAAATAGTAACTTAATGCATACATTATTGATGTTTAATAATGAAATGAATGAACAATTTTTTTAAAAAATTAATAATAATAAAATTTTAATATTTATTTATACAAGTAAAAATAATAGAGTGATAGTTTTATAGATATATTTTGAGTAATAAAAATAATTAATAAAAATAGAGGTATATTATATAATAAATTCCTAAAATATCATCCATTTATATTGTAATTAAATTATAATTTAGAAATAATAATTAATGACAAAACTCATTTATCCATGCAGACAATTAAGAATAAGAGTTAAGTATAACTTAAATATACATATATACTTAATACATGTAATACTTAAATAATATCATAAAAGATATCACTAGATTTTGTAATAAGTTCATAAAAATTATTTTACTTATAATGTTAATAAACTTAAACAAAAATCATTAAATATCTAGAAATGGTGAAAGAGAGCAAAGAGATGAGGCTTCTAGAATTTTATTGAGTATTAGCGTGAAATGACTATATTGCCCTTGGTCGTCCTCTAACTCACCTTTCTATATAACTAGATAATGAAGGGCCCGTTTTACAGGCCCAATATTATAGTTTTAAATATATTTATTGGTATTTAATTACTTTATCATAAAAAATTAAATTAATATTTTTAAATTAATACGATAGAAAATGATGATAGAGATCAAAATTTTTAAAAAATCATAATTTTTTATTTTTATAAAATCAAATAATAGCTTAAAACTTATTTAATTTTACCAATTAAAATTCAAATATAATATGCTTCATTGCTTATTTTAACATCAGGTCAACACACATTTTCTTGAATTAAGTAACCAATTTTAATAGTTTTATTTTTTAATTTTATTTGAAAATTATACAAGAGGATAAACTAAAATTATAATTGTCAGTATATTAACATTCTTTTATAAAATCTTACGACCAATATTTCCTTATAATATGATCATTTTACACAAATTACTATATAAATAAAACTAAATAGCATATTTATATTAAGGAGATAAGAGATTGTTCTTATCCATATAAATATATTATACACTCATTTTCATAATGAAACAATATAAAAATACTAAAAATACATTATTGATAGTTGAAAATTTATCTATAAAAAATAGAGAATAAATCAAATTAATTTTGGCGGAGTTAAATTTTTTATTAAAAGGGACTAAAAATATATATGCTATTTAATGTTAGTTTAAAGTTATTTTATATGCAAGTTAGTTTATCTATCATATCGTACTCTCTTCATTCCTTTTTATTTGCTCTATTTGGGTTAAACATATACCTTAATCTCCTACTCCTGTAAAATTAAAAGTAATTTCACTAATATACCCCTAATTAAATTTTATACCTCTTTCCAACTCAATAATGATTACATTTATTGAATAAGGAAATAATAGAAAGATTTTGTTCAAACTATTTTTGAAAGATTAAAGGAGCAAATATTTAGGAATATAAGCACATCCCAAATGAATCAAATAAAAAAATGTATAGAGTATCATATATCTTATTTTTAAGATTACAAATCTCAATTTTTATGAAAATTTACATATAAATATATTTATGTAATATAGTAAAAGTTCTTTATACTGACCATTTAATGTACTTTAATTTTTCTTAAAAAAATATCTTTTAAATATCTGTTTTGCGAGTTGACATGCACATCAATTGTGATTACATCTACAACCCAAAAGTGAATACACAAATTATGCGTTTGAAGCCTTATATGAATATTACATATGTAATTCTTTTTTATTTTTGCTAAAATATTTATAGCCTGATTTAATGATATTTTTTATAAAATTATTTGATAATGAACCCCCCAAAAAAATCTTTAAATAGGTTAACAACTTTAAATTTTAACCCACCAACTTCATGCATGATAATACTTTTTGAGCAAAAAACTAATTAAAATCTTGGAGTATTGAAAATTCCATCGGAGTCAGAATTTTCACTTAGAAAGTTTAAAATATAAGTAAATAAATATATGAAGAAAAAAATTCAATATTTACCACATAAAGATAAAAAATAATTTTAGTTCTATATAAAAATCTAATATTTCGTGAAAGGAGATTCAGATTATAAATTTAATTTTATTTAAAATAGTACTTCATAAATAACATGGTTGAATAAGTTGTGACTTGGAAGTAAAAATGTTGTTAGCCACATAATGGATCCACCAAGAAAATATAGACACATAATCTTAAAAAAAAAGGCTAATGGAGTTCTTTGCTGATATTACTATTGACTAATGAAGATTTTTTTCAAACTGTTCTTGAAAGATCAAAGGAGCAAATATATAAGAATATAAGCATAACCCAAATAGCACAAATAAAAAGGAATGAATGGAGTACCATATATCTTATTTTTAAGATCACAAATCTCAATTTATATGAAAGCTTACATATAAATATATTTATATAATATAGTAAAAGTTCTTTACCCTGACCATTTAATGTACTTAAATCTTTTTTTTTTTTAAATTTATCTTTTAAATATCTGTTTTGCAAGTTGACAGGCACATCAATTTTGATTACACCTATAACCCATAAGTGAATCTAAAAATTGTGCGTCTGAAGCCTTAAATAAATGTTACATATGTAATTTTTTTTCATTTCTAGTAAACTATTTATATACTGATTTAATTATATTTGCTGTAAAATTATTTGATAATGAACAAAAAAAATCTTTAAATAGGTTAACAACTTTAAATTTTAACCCACCAAGTTCATGCGCGATAGTATTTTTTGAGCAAAAAACTAAAATATTAAAAGCTTGAAATATGAAAAATTTTGGCAGAGTCAGAATTTTCACTTAGAAAGATTAAAATATAAAAAAATAAATATATGAAGGAAAAAAAAATCAGTATTTACCACATAAAAAAAATTTAGTTCTATATAAATAATTTAATATTTCGTGAAAGGAGAATAAGATTATAAATTTAAATTTATTTAAAATATTACTTCGTTAATAGTGTTATTGAATAAGTTGGGACTTGAAAATTAAAATATTGTTAGCCACATAATGGGTACACTTAGAAAATATAGACACATAAGTTAGAAAAAATAGCTATTAGAGTTCTTGACTAATGATTGTACCATTTAAATGTGAAATGACAAATATACCCTTGGTCGTCCTCCAACTCGCTCTTCTATATTATAATAAATAATTAATAATAATATATGCACTTTGACTTTGATAATGAAGAAATTATAGGTTTACCCTTGGCCGTCCCACCTGCTCAGTCTTCTATATAACTAGATAATGAAGGGCCCATATTACGAGCCCAATATTACAGTTTTTAATTTATTTATCGGTATTCAATTAGTTTATGAAAAAAATTAAATTAATATTTTAAATAAATACGATAGAAAATGATAATAGATATCAAAATTTTAAAAAACTATATTTTTTATTTTTATAAAATCAAACAATAGCTTACAACTTATTTAAATTGTCCTAATTAAAATTAAATAAAATATGCTTTAATGCTTATTTTAACATCAAGCCAAACACCCTTTTTTGAATTAATAACTAATTTTAGTTTTTTTATTTTTTATTTTTAGTTGAAAATTATACTAGAGAATAAATTAAAATTATAAGTGTCAATACATTAACATTTTCTATAAAATCTTACGTGCAATATTTTCTTAAAATATAATCTTCTTACCTAATATGTCATATAAATAAAGTAAATAGCGTATTTATATTAAAGAGATAAGAGATTGTTTTTATCCATATAAATATATAATATATTCATTTTCTTTTAAATATCTGTTTTGCAAGTTGACATGCACGTCAATTGTACTTACACCTACAATTCATAAGTGAATACAAAAAAATGTGCGTTTGAATTCTTATATGAATATCACATATGTAATTCTTTTTCATTTCTAGTAAAACATTTATAGCTGATTTAATGATAGTTTTCGTAAAATTATTTGATAATGAACAAAACATATATATTTAAATAGAATAACAACTTAAATTTTAACCCGACAAGTTCATGTGTGATAGTACTTTTTATGAAAAACAAAAATATTAGAAGCTTGGAGTATTGAAAAATTCGGTGGAGTCAGAATTTTCATTTAGAAAGTCTAAAAATATAAAAAAATAAATATATGAAGAAAAAATACAATATTTACCACATAAAAATAAAAAAAATAATTTCTTTATAAACAATTTAATATTTCGTGAAAAGAGATCCAGATTATATATTTAAATTTATTTAAATTATTATTTCATAAATAATGTGATTGAGTAAGTTGGAACTTGAAAGTAAAAATGTTGTTAGCCACATAATAGATCCATTGAAAAAATGTACACATAAGCTAGCAAAAAAAAAAGGCTAGTGGAATTCTTTATTAATATGACTATTAACTAATAATTGTATCTTTCAACTGTGAAATGACATTTATGCCCTTGGTTGTCCTCCAACACACATTTCTATTGTCACGATCCAAAAACGAGGGTCATGATGACGCTTGTCGCGGCGTACCTTGATGAGTAAGCCTATCACCCAAACTGATACGAATAGAGAAAAAGACAGAAATACCCTAAGGTAAGGCTTCTAGAAGAAGCCGAACCATATAAATAATCATAATAATGCAGAAAGAACTTATCCAAAATATTAATCAAGCCCAAACCAGGTGTCAATAGTGTAAGAACTACTACTACAATCCAAGAGTCAAATACATCAAAAAAATAACCACAAAAGAAAGATAGAGGTGAACTTCAGATGCATGAATGTCCAACCGTTACCTTGGAAGCTCCAACAATCGCCCAAATCAAGTAAGTTGAGGCGCACTCGAGCTAGGACCTGCACCGAAAGGGCGCAGTAGGCATGAGTACGGTCCACTTGTACTCAGTAGGTATCATAGGCCAACCAAGCAAAGTGGTAAATAAAGCATACATAATCTACACTAAGGGCACGTCACCTACAATCAGAAAATGTCCTACAACGGTAGCCCACACCGCTTGCACTAACAGTTCTAGTATATCTCACATATATTGCAAAAAAACACCAAGATATGAAACACAAGTATACATTATGTATGTCTGTCTAACGGGCCAGGCCGGGTCAACCCGGAACCGGCCCCCTCTCTCTAACCGGGTTACGGGCCGGTGACGGGCCGGTTTTGGCCTTAACCGGTCCGGGCCGGGCCGCACAGTAAAAAAAATAAAACCCACCCGAAACCGGCCCACTTAACCCAATCCGGTCAAACCCGCTAAAACCCGGTCAAACCCGGTCAAACCCGGATAAAAACCGGTCAAATATACACTATATATACGCTATATACACAATCTATACATTAAATATACACTTCTATAGAAGATATATACAATGTATACATTAAATATACACTTCTATAGAAGATATATACACGTGTATACATTAAATATACACTTCTATAAAAGATATATACACATGTATACATTAAATATACACTTTATAGAAGATATATATAATGTATACATTAAATATACACTTCTATAGAAGATATATACACGTGTATACATTAAATATACACTTCTATAAAAGATATATACACATGTATACATTAAATATACACTTCTATAGAAGATATATATAATGTATACATTAAATATACACTTCTATAGAAGATATATACACGTGTATACATTAAATATACACTTCTATATAAGATATATAAACATATACACATGTATACATTAAATATACAGTTGTATAGAAGATATTAAAACTTTAAATTGATAAATAAAAAAAAATAAAAAACAACGACTAAGGAGTGAATGAATTTGTGGAATTTTATTGATTGCAAAATGATCCAAAATTTATAATTTACATGAATGAAAAATCTATAAATTATGCATCATTTTTTCCAACTCATTCATGTTAATATTAATTGGAATTTGCATAGGATAGTCGAAGTCAACGGGGGCAAACCCATGCATTGGACTTGATTCTGTTGAGTTCTCCCATGAAGTCATTATTTCTTCAAGTTTGAGGTCGTCGCTTGGCTCTGGTTCCATTCCTTGGTTTCTTCTTTCTGCTCTAATCCAATCTCTAAGGCAAACTAAAACATTCATTGCGTTGCTTCCCAATGAGTGTCGGTTGTCTCCAAGCTGCTGTCGTCCCTGACTGAAGGCGCTCTCTGATGCAACGGTTGACATTGGAACATTCAAGATATCTCTGGCTAATCTTGAAAGTACAGGATATTGTGATTCATTATTTCTCCACCAATCCAGCGAGTTGATCCGTCGTCTGCGATCCTCTGGTGGCGTCCGCAGATAATATTTCAGCTCTTCCCGATAAGTTGATGTGTAAGCTCTCTCATCCACACTGTTCCAAGAAGTTAAATCATAAAACGAATCAGGAAAACCACTATGTGCCGACCTTTTAGAAGATGATGGCTCCTCGGGAGGATGAGGAGCGACAGTTGGACTGATATTTGTAGGTACGGCTGAATCAAATAAATCAGCATAGTGATTATATAATTTTTCTATATAATCTTTTGCATCAGCCGTAGCCGTTCACAAATCAGGCTGCTCTTGTTCAGACTCACGGTTAGTATTTATTTCTAAGTTAGCATAAATAAGAGTACTAAAGTGACACATATGATTAAATTTCATGCAAGGATTTAAAATAGCACCAATCAAGTAAATAGGGGGAATCGGGAAGAAATATTTTTTAAATTTCGTAAACATAGCGCCAACAGCTTCTTTATAACCTTCTTTATTTTTATGTTGTTGGAGCAAACCAGAAATATCAGCTATATATGCCAAAATATTACAAACAGTAGGATAGTATGCACCGGAAAATTCAACCGTAGCTACATAAAATTTTTCTCAAAACTTAACAAGATCATTAATTATAACCCAATCAGAATTATGTAACATGCAATCAGCAGAATCAGCAAAAGAACCACAGTGTTGGTTAAAAGTTAGTGTAATAGGAATTCTATATTTATAACAAGTTTTTAAAAATTCATACGTAGAATTCCATCTAATATCAATTTCCTCAGGCATTAAAATCGGTGTAAGTCCATTTTCTTGACATTTAACTTTAAATTCTTTAATTCTCGCTCTACGATTATTTCCTTGAATGAAACCTACGGCAAGACGAATTTTTTCAATATAAACCTCAAAAAAGTCAAGACCATCTTTTACAATTAAATTATAGATATGACATGCACACTTAATATGAAAAATTTCAGGAAAGGGTGGAGATAACGTAGATTTTATTTTTGTTATAGCATTCTTGTTGTTAGAAGCATTATCAAAAGCAATACATAAAATTTTATTTTCTATACCATAATATCCGACAATTTTAATAATAGAATCAGCAATAAATTGTCCAGTATGTTTGCGATCTTCATCATATAAAAAAGCAAGAATACGTTTTTGCATTATGAAATTACTATCCATCCAATGACAAGTAACGGTTAAATAATCATTTTTATTAACAGCACGACCAAGATCAGAAGTTAGGGACAATCTACATTGAATATTTTTTAAGAATGTTGATAAATAAAAATAATATTGTGAATGGAGTTTAAAAATATCAGACCGACAAGTAGTTCTAGGAATACCATTAAACATAGGATTATAAATTGCTTGTATATAACGGATAAAAGCATCAGAAGAAGGAAAAGTAAAAGGCAAACAACCCACAACTACCATTTTAGCTGTTTCTTCCCGGTCCCTCAATTTATTATACTTTTTCGCTACTTGACCGGTTGTTGGGTCCATTCTAGTTTGCGTTGACCCACCAACATCCCCACCACCTTTTGCAATATTTAACTCTCTTTTGTGATCTTCAGCTATATGTCTCATTAACGTACCCGTACCCCCTTGCTTACCGCCACTTCTATGCTTATATATTTGTTGACAAATATTGCACTGCACCTCAATATCTGATATACGTTCAAAAAATTGCCATGCAATACTAGTTCTTTTACGGGGTTTTGGGGCACTGGGAGGACGGGAAGGGAGATTAACTGATTCAGATCTAACGTTAGCATCTCCTACTGCGGGTGTTTCAGCAATATTTTCATCATCTTCGTCTACATTAACTGCATCTATTTCATTTTCTTCTTCTATACCGTAATTTTCTTGAAATTCTACATAATCCATATCGTGAGCACCTACACCTATTTCTTCCTCAAAAGGTGTACCAAGCGGTACCGGAGGCGAAGTCACACGGGTATATCTATTACTTGAACTACCTCTACCGCTAATAATTCGCTTTTTACTACCACTACCGCTTCCGGGACAAAAATTTTTAACACCTTTAGCAGCGAGGTTTTTTAATTTATCCATAATATAAATTAAATTAAACTAAAAATATTCAAAATACACAAATATAATAAAATTAAATATTAAACAATTAATACAATAAATAAAAATTAAACGTAAGAGATGGAACGACAATACCAAATTTTGGAAGTATCCGAAGATTGCGACTTTAGAAACTTCCGCTCTTACTTTGTATACGTAAAATTTAAAAATTAAAGTGAACACTTTAAGGAATTAAATATATTGAATATTTGAGAATTGAGAATTGAGATTTGAGAGAGAATGAGATTTGAGAGAGTGAAAAATTGTGTGAGAAATGATTTGAAGTTGTAGGGTATTTATAGATTTATTTTGAGGATTAAAAAATATTTTATATATATATATATATTTTTTTTAATCAAATGGGCCCAAACTAGCCGTTTGGACCCAAAAACGGTAATATTACCGTTGGGCCAACGGCTAGTTTGGCCCAACAGATTAAATTTTTTTTATTTTTTTTATTTTTTTGGGTTACCGGGCCGGGCCGGGCCGGTTAACCGGCGGGCCTGGACCGGGTTGGTCCGGGCCGGGTTAACCGGGCCCAATTTTTAAAAAAAACCAGACCGGGACCCGGTACCCTAAAGCCCTAGGGCTTTCCGGGCCGGGTCAAACCGGTCCGGTTTTGCGTTTCGGGCCGGGTCGGGCCGGGTCGGGCCGGGTCAGCCCGGCCCGTTTGACACCTTTAACATTATGTCACATATTATAGAACAAAAGAGAACATGAAGATATAAGATCATCAAATACAAGTAAAGGAAAGTAAGACAATCACATAGATGACAAGTCAATAAGACAATACAACACAACATAAACACAATAAAGTAAATACAATGTATATGATAATGATGCACGAGGTTGTCGCACAACTTCTGGGATCATGGCACAATCCCCGTATATACCTACGGAGCTAAAGCTTCTCGACGTAGGACCCATCGGGGGTTCGTCAACCCATATACAATCCACATATCTTACATCTCCTTTCCGGCATATCCCTCGGAAAGAGTTTTATAAGATGTTACAATATTTTTTAAAAAGGCGTTGCCTGTATTTCTCAGATGTTGCCATGGTGGTACCAATGTTTCATGAATGAGTATGATATGAATATGTAATGCTCACAACCCATTACAATAGGTATTTCCACAACCAACCACAATGATACATTTCCACAATCACATGAGCCAATATCCACTCGTTATTTTTATTTTATCCATGAATTTCCACATGTCTTATATGCCAATAAAGTATGAATATAATCACAATACACCAATGGTACCACATTAAACAATACAATATAATTGTTCGCATGTATTCAAGGCTATCAATATCACATAGGACCCCACACGGTCAAACATATCACATAATATTTTAATTTCGGCAATTACATTACATATAGCCCCCCACACGGGCACAACACGTAGATAGCCATTTTTTATGATTAATTTCCACCCTTAACATGCATTTTGCACCATCATTTACTACCCAACCCAGTCTGAAGAGTTAAGCCATAACCTACCTCGAAAATCGAAATCGGTCCGCTACACTTGAACCCGCAACCTTACCTTTTATGACAATCTCAAACTTTACTAGAGACATCAAATATGAAATCTACGCGTCAAAATAAAACCAATGACACCCATATTAACTACTATTGGTTTGGGGTCAAAACGGACCTCCAAAATGGGTTTCCGAAAAAGAAGGGCAAAATCGAAACTTTACTTCAAAAACATGTTCCCCATATTTTTAGGAACCTACAGCTGAAAATCCAAGTTAAATCGAGTAAAAAAAGAGGTTCAAATCGAAGAAAAATCATTTTTGAGCTTTACTGGGTAAAATATTTGAAATTCGGGTTAAAATAAAAAATCGGAGTTGTTTTGAAGGTTAAATTGACGAAAAACTAATAATTATAAGATAAAAGTATTATTCAAGTAAAAATGAGTGAAATTTGGGTTTAAAATCATGCCCTAAGATTTTTAGGGTTTTGAAAAATTACTAAGAAAATGGTGAATTCTTACCTTAAATTCGTAATATAATCAAGAAATAAGTATTAATCTAGCTTACCAAGCTCCCACAAACTTCACTTTTAAGCTCCCAAAATATTTAGGGTTTAACTCTCAAGAGGCATAATGAAAAATGAGTCAAATGGGCCAAAAAGGGTAAAAAATCTGCTATATATTGCAGATTTTTCTGCAATAACTGGTGCTGTCTTTTTTTCTAAGTCGAAATGGACTTCAATGGGGTACCCGGGATTCGTTTGGAGTCCGATTTATGCAAACGAACTATGCAACCACACTAAATTCAACGTTCCGAATGCGATGTTACTACCAGATTCTCTAGAAAAATTTATTTTCACAAAATTGACCCCCGAAACTCGAAATCACAATTTTCCAAACCAAGGCTCGAAGTAAGATTTAAAAGCCGTAAAATCATACCAAACATGATAACACACTAAAATCGATATTTCAGGTCTGTTGGTGAAGTTGAATCTTCCATACGAGGTCGTTTCGACCAAAAGTGGGTCCCACACCCAACTTTCTAATTTTTCAACTTTCCGACCAATAGGTCGAAATGAGCTCGGGTGCACCAGGACCCGAACTCAAGGTCTACCTAGCCTAAAATTGATATTACGGAGCTGCTGGGGCAGTCCGTTCGACCATCCGTCGCACGGATCAAAAGATATCCACATAAGTCCAAAATAAGACTCTTAAAGCCATAAAAAACCACAATATTGCATAAATGCTACTAAAATACATCAAAATCATACCAATTACTTTCACACATCAGAAATACCATAATGCAACAATGGGGAGGGGGTAAAATAGTCAAATCACAAAAAATCATAAATTTCACATATTTTATTAAATTTTCAGGTCGTTACATCTATATAAACTAGAAATGAAGGGCCCGTAACAGTTTTAAATATATTTATCGATATTTACTTAGTTTATAAAAAAAGTTTAATTGATATTTTTAAATAAATACGATAGAAAATGATAATAGAGACAATAATTTAAAAAAGCTAATCTTTTTTATTTTTATAAAATCAAAAAATAGCTTACAACTTATTTAAATTGCCTTCATTAAAATTAAAATATAATTTGTTTCAATGCTTATTTTAACACCAGGCCAAACACATTTTCTTAAATTAAGTAACTAATTTTAATATTTTTATTTTCTTATTAAAAATTATACAAGCGGATAAATTGAAATTATAAGTGTCAATACATTAACATTTTTTACAAAATTTTACGAGTAATATTTTCTTAAAATATTATCTTTTTACCTAATATACTATATAAATAAAAGTAAATAGTGTATTTATATTAAGGAGATAAGAGATGGATATATCATACATTCATTTTCATAATAAAATAATATAAAAATAAAAAAGATACGTGATTGATAGTTGAAAATTTTCTATAAAAAATAGAGTGCAAATCAAATTAATATTGGTGGAGTTAAATTTTTTATTAAAGGGATTAAAAAATATATATTATTTAATATTAGTTTAAAGTTATTTTAAATGAAGGTTAATTTATCTATTATATAGTACCCTCTTCATTTTTTTTTGTTCTATTTGAGTTAGACACACACCTTAATCTCTTGCTCCTATAATATTAAAATTAATTTTACTAATATACCCCAAATTAAATTTTATACCTCTTTCCAAATCAATAATGATTACATTTATTGAACAAGGGCATGATAAGAAGATTTTGTTCAAATTATTCTTGAAAGATTAAAGGGCAGCTATTAGAAATATAAGCACAACCCAAATAGAGCAAATAAAAAGAAATGAATGGAGTATTATATATATTATTTTTAAGATTACAAATTTTTTATGAAAACTTACATATAAATATATTTATATAATATAGCAAAAGTTCTTTACACTGACTATTTAAGGCACTTCAATCTTTTTTTCTTTAAAAAATATCTTTTAAATATCCGTTTTGAAGGTATACCATATAAATATACTAAATTTTGTATGAAATGATAATTTTGTCCTTGTTCGTCCACCAACTCACTCTTCTATAATATATTATTCTATAATATAAAATATAATAAATTAAAAAAAAACTCTTGAATTTGGAAAGCTAGTGGAAATGGTTTAGAAAATTGGAGACAAAAGAACATGAGAGATATTGTGAAGACTTAAGAATAATCAAGAATTTAACATATTTATTATTTAACCTTGTATATGAGCTTAATTATAACTTTGCCATTGGTCGTCCTCTAACTCACCTTTCTATATAAAAGAATAAATAATAATAATAAAATAAAGTAACATTGTTAGTTCTCTTGTTTATTCGAATAAATACAACATATTAATTACTATTACATTGCATACTTGATTACTCCAGAAAATAATTATTCTAATGAAATAATAAAGATATCATAAATACTTAAAAGGCACTTTTATTGTTTTACTTTCCTTTCAAGTCCTTTTGAAAAAAAATATATTTTTCTTTCTATTTAGTAATTCTTTAGTTTTAACTTTTTTCATATTATGTTTAAGTTCACGAGATTAAAATACATTTTGATAAATTTCACTTGACTTTAATTTAATACAGAAAAATTAAATTGTTTTTGTACTTTCTTAAATTATGCATTAAATCAAAATCAAACATACAAATTAAATTGAAGGAAATATTCAATTAATTCAAATTGAAAATTTTCATATTGTTAAAGGTAAATTATAAAAGTATAACTTGTCAACTAACTCTTCATGAAAAATGAGATTTGTAGTTCTAAAATAAAATAAATTATACACTATTACAAACAAATAAAACTTAAGAGTGTAACAACTAAAACTTAATAGTGTAAGCTTTTTTACACTAATAGTATATATGGCATAAACTCATTTAATATATACTTTTTGTACACGATTTTCATGGCTAATTTCTAGCTATTAATATATTGTCTTTAAATTTATCTTTTTAAAATCTAGATTGTACATTATGAAAATTACATACATATATACATACTAACAAACACACACACATATATATATATTACTTCATGCAATTTACTCATAATTACATTAGATGAAGAAGATTATACAACCACAGCAATAATATACTCAGTATATTTTCATAAAGTGAGGTCTAGGAGATAAGTGTACGCAATCCGTATCACTACCTTAAAGGTAAAGTAGAGAGGTTATTTTTGATATACCTCCGACATACGTATAACCTATGTGGTATGACTCCAAATATTTATTATTTTGTTATCAATTAATGTCATTTTAAACAAGATTCCCAAAACACAATTTAAATTACTATAATTGAATATAGTATGTCATTCTTTTGATAATTTCCTTTGGTTATCTTTCTTTGAGGTATTTGTACATCATTTCATTGCATATACAAATTCTTTTAGAAGTTTTATTTTCTTACTGAACTAAACTGTCTCTTGATTTTGTTGAGTATAATATATTAATACTATTTGCTGTATTATTTTAATACACCATAGTTGGTATGATTCCATTTTAATACACCGTATTCGATACTATTCTTTTAAATCTTGTCAAACCACTCCATACTCTTTTAGTACACCATATTCGATGCTATTTTAATACAATTATCACAACTAATCACAATATTATTATCTAGCAATACTAATGCATTGTTATCATTCTAATAAGCCCTAACAAATTAATTTATTTTTTTAAAAAATAAGGAGTAAAACATCTAGTACCTCCCTGAACTATGACCAAATTGGCTATGACACACTCTAACTTCACAGGGGTCCTATTATCCCCCTGAACTAAATTTTAGCATATTCTTTTCATCCTTTTTTGCTGACATGACATCTTTTGTTAATCTTTTTAGCTGACTGACACCTTTAAAGTGGACTTTATTTTATGTAGTAAAGGTGTCACGTCATGTAATGAAACACCCTAGGTTTTGGCCCTTGAAAATTCTGAGCTTTGAGCTTACTTTCCTTGAAAAACTCACCATATGAGTCGTATGGTATGTGTACGGGTCAGGTGAACCAACTCATAAGGTGTCTAGTGAATGGCGGTTGGGTTTTTGCTATGGTAACGACTTGTTGGTACAGGTCACTAGGTGTGGTGATGGTTCGGTCCTTTATCAAATAAAAAATTTAGTAACTTAACTTGTCTCTACGAGTGGCTCACTAAGAGCCGTGAGGATAGGTTACGAGTCATTATGTGAAGTCGTATATTGTCCATTGTCCAATTCTTTGACTTTTATCTTGGATACGACTGGACCAGATAAGTCATATGATATGGTCATGAGTGAGGGCAATGCAGTCGTATGGTGGACAGTGTGTGTCTGTCCAGCTCACTGTCTTGGTGATGAATCAATGGTATGAGTTGTATTTGTGGTCACGAGTCACAAGGTCGACTCGTAACCACCTATGATCTTTTTATAGTTTTAAGTTGGGGGCATTCTGGAGATTTCTCTCTTGTAACTTCTTTTAATACCACGACTTAAAACACCTTTTGAGACTTTATTAACATATTATTTCCAATTAAAAACTCTTAAAATCTCTCTCAAACTCTCCGTTTTAGCAAGAGGCTGGGGTTTCATCAAGCTAATCAACTAGGGGCTTTCAAGAGTGATTCTCTTCGTATTTCTTGGTGTCAAAGGCATGTTACTCCTCTTTAATTGTTATTTTACAAAGAGCATGTGTTTTAATGCATTGTTTCATGGCATTGTTATGGTTTTGAAATAAGGGTTGGGTTTTTCGGATGCTCATGGTTGAATAATGTTTCTCATGGTTTAATTATGTTTTCTTTCATGCTTTTAGTATGATTTGGATATTGTGGGATGCATGTTAATGGTAAATGGATTTGGGGGGAGATTGGAATACAGTCGAGTTTTCTACATAGAGCCCAACCTACATATCCCTAAGACTCAGGGAATCAGAGTGCTTGTAGTTCGACTCAATCGGTAGAAAAGACAGTCTTTTATTTTAGATGATCTTTAGCTCGAGATGAGTGACAAGTTAATCAAGTTGCGAAAAAGAGGCTTGTAACCTCTTAACCATGAACTTGGAGCTCTTCACATCCATAGGCAAGAACTTACCCGGACATAATTTCCAAAACTCTAAGTGTGTTGCCACCCAAATTTGAAAGAAAAAGAAAGTTCCCCTCAATATGAGTTAAGAAAACATCCCAGAGGTAAAGCTGAGCCCATAATATCCATAAATACCTACATGCATTCTAATAGAGGCGTGGTTGGATAGTGGTGGTGATCATCATTTATCTCGCTTCTAGAGAGTTTGACATCCTTCTCCAGACTATGTCCCGTTTTGCTGTTGAGAAAGAGTTCCACGTTGTGCTGCGTCCTTTTTGGAGTCGTCCGCACCTGTGGTTTTGATTTGAGATTTTCATCATTTTGGATGCTCTCAACAATTTCTCACACAAAAATCATTAGTGATAAGCTCAATTCACGAAAGAAGTATATGGTATTTTACCATATCTCCGCGTGAGTTGTTGTCTAAAAAGCGAAGTCATCCTTTCTTGTACCTTCAGAGTAGGGTGGCCCTTTTGGACACCGGCGATACTTTTGCAGAATGGTCCCTACAACTGTGTAATTTTATGCTGGTGTGGCAACCCTTTTGGTTACCTATATCACTTGTTGTGCATGGAATGATGAACTCTCCGGTTATAGCCGATGACTGATTTATAATTTTTTCTTAAATTGTCAATCTTTGGATAATCTTGCGCATTATTTGATTGTTGGATACGAGGCGACTTACAGATATTCTTTGAATTCTTAGCTTTTAGGTAATCCTGCACATCATCCGACTCTGGATAAGAGATGACTTACAGATATCCCTCCAATCGCTAGCTTTCAGGTATTCCTGCACATCATCCGACCTTGGATACAATATGACTTATAGATAATCCCTCAAATTGATTGTCTTTGGGTAATCCTGCACATAATCAATCTTGGATATGACGTGTCTTATAGAGAACCCTTGGACGTATCAATTTGAAAATCTTGTGTATCCTCCGGTAAGGATTTAGTTGCGACTTATGGATAACCTTTGAACTATCAACTTTTGGGTGATCTTGTACACTATCCGGTTAGGATGTTATTATGGCTTACGGATGACCTACAGGCTATCAACTCATAGGTGATATTGCACACTATCCTATTTCAAATAATATGACTTATAGATGACCTTCAAATTGTCAATTTCTAGGAAATCTTATATATCATTCATTCTTAGATAGCGACCTGAAGGCGTCCTTCCAAATCGTGTGCTCTTAATGTATTTAGATGCTGATTCCTGAAAAGATGATGATATTCTCGATGCCAACATTGTGTCTTGCGTGTCAACAAATATATTAAATGCTGATGATATCCTCGATGCCAGTATTGTGTCTAGCGTGTCGATAGATATATTGGATGCTGATGATATCCTCGATGCCAGCATTGTGTCTAGCGCATCAACAGATATTGAATGCTGATGATATCCTTGACGCCAGCGTTGTGTCTAATGTGTCAACAGATATATTAGATGATGATGATATCCTCTACGTCAGCGTTGTGTCTAGCGTGTCGATAGATATATTGGATGCTGATGATATCCTCTACGCCAGCATTGTGTCTAGCGTGTTGACAGATATTGAATGATGATGATATCCTCGACACAAACATTATGTCTAGCGCATCAACAGATATGTAATGGCCTCTGTGGCAATGATATGTGATGGCTTTTGCAGCAATGATAAAATAATTTTGCCTGGCTTCATTTGTCAGTGTCCTGCTTTCTACATGTACCTGTACTCAAGGTAGACGATTAGTAGACACAAATTCGCTTTTACTAGCGACTATTTTTAGGAAACTTCTAAATACGATATGTGTAAAGAAGACAAAGTACTTTTGTTTGTCGCCTACGATCTCAAAATGGTCCTCAATAAATGGGCATTAAACCTATTTTTAGGGCTGCCTTAAAATACCGTTCTTGGGCATTAATGATCTGTTGTGGTTCCCAATTTGCTCAGGGATTTTTAAAAGAGACTCTCATTTTGCGTATTGATCCCTGCATCCACAGAAAAATGATTAGTTGAATGAAATTACTCCATGTTGACCTTCTTCGATCCTTGATTTGCTCCTTGCCATCTCTTGGGCATTCTACCATATTGAGACTTCCACCCTGACACTCTATCCCAAATGATGTCTAGGCAATTACTAAGTAAGTGAGTCATAAGATTTTTGAAAATAGTCTTAAATTTTTGAAAATAATTTTGAAAACTTCTGTAAAATTTTAGAAAATTTCTGCCAGTCATGTCATGTAATAGCTTAATGAATGTCTTCCTCGTGGTTTTGACTATATCCGATGGATGGTTTCCAAAACTCATGATTATTGTTGGAGGGTTTCTTCAAGTAGTTCTATCATAGCCAAAAATTGAGTCTACCTAGACTTTTTTATAGTTGGTGGTTTCCAAAGCTTTAACCTCTGGTGCTGGGGAATTTTGGAATATGTTTCGGCATTTGGTGGAAATTTTGAGGTCTTCCACAAAATTTCTGCCCCAGTTTAAACTTGTTTGAGATAATACCAATCTAAGTGGATCTGAAGTCTTTGATGATGTTTATTCTCTTTGTTGTATGTTGATCTTCTCTTGGGAATTTTTGAGATTCTTTCTCGAGAATTCTGCCCCAGTTTTCCTTTCCTGGGGTTATATGACCGAGCCGTTGGGGCGCCTACGTATCCCATTGAAGTAGGAATCAGGTCAAACGTAGGTCAGGCCTACACTAGGGATATATATAGAAAAGCCTAATGGGTTGACCGAAGCCGACATAGGCCGCCTACGTATCGTTTTTGTTGGGAATTTAGGTCATCACGTAGTTCATACATAAAGAGAAATGATAAATTATCCTAAGGGGTTGACCGAACCCGACATAGGCCGCCTACGTATCCCTTTCTTGGGAATTCAGGTCAAACGTAGTTCGTACATAAAAGGAAAGGATAAATTTTCCTAAGGGATTGACCAAAGCCGACATAGGACGCCTATGTATCCCTTTCTTGGGAATTCAGGTCAAACATAGTTCGTACATAAAAGGAAAGGATAAATTTTCCTAAGGGATTGACCGAAGCCTACATAGGCCGCCTACGTATCCCTTTCTTGGGAATTCAGGTCAAACGTTGTTCGTACATAAAGGGAAAGGATTCTAGGTAGTTACACACTAGCAAACAACATTATTACAAAGGTGATTACAAACAAACTAAGAAAACACAAAAACTAGAATGTTATTCAAACATAATATATCTTTACCGCATCAGAATTGGTTGGTTTGGTCCACTCTGTGTCATCCATCTAAGACAAAATCAGAGCTCTTCCAGATAGCACCTTGCGAACTATGTATGGCCCTTGCCAGTTTGGAGCGAACTTGCCCTTGTACTCCTCTTAGTGAGGCAATATTCATTTGAGAACCAGTTACCCCACTTCAAATGCTCGAGTTCTTACCTTTCTGTTAAAGGCACTAACCATCCTGTGTTGATACAACTAACCATGGAATACAACGGCTATTCTCGTTTCATCAATTAACATGAATTTTTCATAGCGAGCACGGACCCATTCTTCGTTACTCAGTCCAGCTTCCTGAATAATCCTTAGGGAAGGTATTTCTACCTCGGCGGGTATCACAACTTTATTCCCATAAACTAGTAAATAGGGAGTTGCTCCTGTGGAGGTTCGAACTATTGTTCGATACCCTAGTAAGGCGTAAGGTAACATCTCGTGCCATGATATATCATTTTTGATCATCTTTCTCAAGATCTTCTTGATATTCTTGTTAGCAGCTTTTATGACTCCATTCATTTAGGGACGGTAAGCTGTCGAGTTGCGATGCACAATCTTGAACTGATCACAAATTTCTTTCATCAAGTGACCATTCAGGTTTGCCCCATTATCAGTAATAATAGATTTCGGCACTCCTAATCGGCAAATCAAGTTATTCCTGATGAAATCTGCAACCACTTTCTTAGTGACAGCTCTGTACGAAGCAGTTTCAACCCACTTAGTGAAATAATCAATGGCAACCAAAATAAATATATGCCCATTTGATGCTAGTGGCTCTATTGGTCCAATGACATCCATTCCCCAAGCTAAGAAAGGCCAAGGAGAACTCATTGCGTGAAGATCGTGTGGAGACATTCGAATCAGATCTCCGTGTATTTGACATTTTGGACATCTCTGCACAAACTTACTACAATTATTTTCCATAGTCATCCAGAAGTAACCGGTTCTCAGAATCTTTCTAGCAAGGACAAAACCATTTATGTGGGGCTCATAAACTCTAGCGTGTACCTCCTTTATCAAGTTATTGACTTCCGCCGCATCGGCGCATCTTAGGAATCCCAAATCAGGAGTCCTCCTAAAAAGAATTTCTCCACTTGGAAAGTAATTCTTTGCCAAACGCCGGATTGTTTTCTTTTGGTTGTTACTAGCTTCTTCAGGATATATTCCAGATTCCAAATGCCTCTTAATGTCATAGTACCAAGTCCTTCCATCAGTCTTCTCTTCCACGTGTATGCAATGCGCGGGTTGCTTCTTCAGGCTTATTTCCAAGGGATCGATGTAACTCTGATCCGGGTGCTGAATCATGGAAGATATCGTGGCCAAAGCATCAGCAAACTAGTTTTGTGTCCGTGGGATATGTATGAAATCAACATCCTTGAATCTTCCGAATAATTCTTGCACCAGCTCCACATAAGGAGTAATCTTGGAGTTTTTTACTGCCCATTCTCCCCGTACCTGGTGAATCATCAAATTTGAATCTCTGATGGCTAGAAATTCATGAACACCCATATCAAGTGCCAATTTGAGCCCCAGGATGCAAGCTTCTTATTCATCCATGTTGTTGGTGCATGGAAAATGTAACTTAGCAGTTACCGGATAATGCTGGCTCATTTCTGACACCAAAACTGCTCCAATTCCTGAACCTTTGAAGTTGAACGCCCCATAAAAAAATAGCCTCCATCCGGGGTAGATTTTTGTGATATCTTCTCCTACGAACAAAACTTCCTCATCTGGAAAGTATGTCCGAAGTGGCTCGTATTCCTTATCAACTGGGTTTTCAGCCAAATGATCTGCTAAGGCTTGCCCCTTGATTACTTTTTGGGTTACATACACTATGTCAAACTCACTCAGCAACATTTGCCACTTGGCTAGCTTTCCTGTAGGCATGGCCTTCTGGAATATATACTTTAATGGATCCATTCTCGAGATGAGGTATATATTCCAGAAGGCCATGCCTATAGGAAAGCACAACATGTCATTTCTATAAGAGTGTAACGGGCTTCATATGGTGTGAACTTTTTACTCAAGTAGTAAATGACTTTATCTTTCCTGCCGGTCTTCTCATGTTGCCCGAGGATATATCCGAAAGCATTTTCTGAGACTGACAGGTAAAGAAATAATGGAATTCCTTCTCTCGGTGGGACGAAAACCGGTGGTGCAGACAAGTATTCCTTGATGCAATCAAAATCTCTCTGACATTCTTCTGTCCACTCATTCTGTGTATTTTTCTTCAACATCTTGAGAATTGGCTCGCATATGACTGTTGATTGAGCGATGAATCTGCTAATGTAATTCAGACGTCCCAGGAAACTCATAACTTCTTTCTTGGTCCTCGGCGGTGGCAAGTCTTGAATTATCTTGATTTTGGATAGGTCTAGCTCAATCCCCCTTCTGCTGACTATGAACCCCAACAACTTCCCTGATGGCACACCAAAAGCGCACTTAGCAGGATTTAACTTCAAACTGTACCTTCTTAATTTGTTGAAGAATTTCTCCAGATGAGTTAGATGATCCGAACTCTCGCGGGATTTGATAATTACATCATCCACGTACACCTCAATCTCCTTATGGATCATATCATGGAAAATCGTCGTCATGGCCCTCATATATGTTGCACTTGCATTCTTGAGACCAAACAACATTACCCTATAATGATAAACACCCTAGGGCGTAATAAAAGTCATTTTTTCTGCATCTTCCTCATCTATCAGTATCTGATGATAGCCGGCAAAACAATCAACGAATGACTGCATTTCATGTTTTGCATAGTTATCGATGAGAATGTGGATGTTGGGCACCAAAAAATTATCTTTAGGATTGGCTCTGTTCAAGTCTCTATAGTCAACACAAATTCAAATCTTGCCATCCTTCTTTGGCACAAGGACGATGTTGGCCAACCATGTCAGATATTTTGTGACCTCGACAACCTTAGACTGGATTTGTTTTGTCACTTCTTCCTTGATATTTAGACTTAAATCTGGCTTGAATTTTTTCATTTTTCGCTTGACTGGATCAAACTCAGAATTTATCGGCAATTTATGTGACACAATGCTAGTTCTCAACCCTGGCATATCATCATAGGACCAAGCAAACACGTCGATATACTCCCACAACAGGTGGATGAGGTCTTCCCTTTGTGGCGCCGCGAGGTGGACAATGATACTAGTCTCTTTGATTTCATTGTGATCTCCCAAGTTGACTATTTCAATTTTTTCCAGATTGGGTTTTTCGAGATTCTCAAATTCCTCCATATCTTCAACTAATCGTTCATCGTCATCATTCTTTCAACCATCATCGTCCCCTTTATTTTGTTCATTCAGGCTTTGACATGACATAACATTGGCAGGTTTTAAGCTAATGTTACTGTAATGGATAATAAAACTAAGTTAGATGATAAGAAAATAACAAAACACATGACTAGGAGCGTTTTAAAACTAATATAGTTTTCCAAATAAATGAAGGCCTTTTCATTGAAATTTGAGAAATAACTACAACACCATGGCTTGTGACTTTTAAAAATACAAGCCCCCGCCTTTTTTAAAAGCAGTAAGATACAAAAATAAAGTTTTAAGATATAAAAGGTGGATTGCAGGGCCTCCTCTGGATCATCACCGATTTCAAAACTATTAGTAATTGTCCTTTCATCTACCACGACGGGCGACGGGTTATGAGTGGAGTGGAGGTCCAATTTTGCAAAGCCTTCCCTAGCGCAATTTGCTTCACCCCACTGTACTCTGGGAGATCTTCTGGTACAGCATTGCATCCTTCAAACAAATCTCCCATACCATCCCCAAGACCATTATCATCTGACATCTCTCATACGGGAAATGACTGGAACAGGAGTGGCAAGGGCCTCAACAGACTTTTTTCTGGTTCATCCTCAACCCTATCTTTTCTGGTAGGCTGATACCCTAACCCGTGCTTAGAGCTTCTTTATGGGATCACAATAGGCTCAATAATTCCTTGTAAATTCTTGCCCAATCCTCGACCAGGTTCGAACCCATTTCTTAACATCACAGTTGCAATTATTTTGTAGATAGAAGGCATTGATATTTTGGGTGTCGAATCTCTTTTCGTAGCGTTTACAATTTCCAATGTATAGAAACTGCTACCTTTTGGAACATCTTCAATCACTGGCACATAACCATTGGGAAGGTCCGTTCAACTTCCTTCTCCTTGGATGACTACTTCATGATCTTTCCAAATGAACTTTAATAATTGATGAAGGGGTAATGAAATTGCCTTTACCCCGTGTATCCATGGTCTTCCCAAAAGTAGGTTGTAGGTAGGATGGACATCCATACCATAAAAATGTCTTAAACTCAGCAGGCCCCATTTGGATGTGCAAATCAATCTCTCCTATGGTATCTCTCTGCCCTCCATCGAATGCTCTCACATTTACATGGCTTTGATGAATTTTCCCCAGATCATAGCCCATTTAGACTAGCATGGAGAGGGGAAAAATATTCACACCAGATCCATCATCTATTAATACCTGATTAATTGCATAATCTCGACAAATGATGGTGACATGCATGGCTTTGTTATGCATTGATCCTTAAAACGACAATTCTTTGTCACTAAATGATATGCGATGGTTCCCCAAAATGTTCCCTATCATCGTAGCCAAATTCTCAATGCTCGTTCCTACGGGAACATACGCTTCTTCCAAGACCTTCGATAGAGCCTATTGGTGGTGTTGCGAGCTCAATAATAGTGCCAAGACAGAGATTTGGGCTGGCATTTTCTCCAAGTGTTTGACAATTGAGTAATCCCTTGGTTGCATACGCCTTCAAAATTTCTCAGCCTCTCCTTCAGTGATTGGCCTTTTCTGTGAATCTTTCTTGTTGGTCAATTCCTCAGGGATGTAACATCGTCCTGATTGCATCATCCCCTGGGCAGCGGCAGTTTACACAATAAATTCCTTCTTTGGAAGGGGAGCGTACACTTGAGTCGGTGCAGTCATCACTATAAATGGGGCTTTCTCACTGATACTTAAGGCAGCCATAACTTTCTCTATCTTTCCTACCTCTTCCGCCCTTTTACGCTTTTCAGAGTTCACCTGAGTAATGGTCTTTCCAGATGCCCATTCATCTTCTATTTCAATCATGTTAATTGTAGATCCCTTATGGTTGGGCAGTGGATTACTGCTAACATTTGGAGTAGGTTCCTGGACCGTGATGACCTTTTGATCAATCAGATATTGGATTCTGTGTTTCAAGATAAGACAGTCCTCGGTACTATGCCCTGCTGCCCCTGAATAATAGGTACAATTTTGATCAGGGTGATAAAACCGAGAGCTAGGATTGATAGGCTTTGGCTGTACTGGTTGTAAATGACCAGTATTCTTTAATCTTTCAAATAATTGGGTGCGACTTTCAGCTAGTGCCGTAAAGTTTTAGGGAGGTTTCTTTTCGTGGTTTGGACACTGGGGGTTATACGGGCTTAGGTTTGTAGGAGAGGGTACTTGGTGGTAATTTAGAGGTGTTTGGAAATTTGTTCAGCTATTTAGGGGAGTAGTTTAGAAATGAGACTGATAATTTAGAGGTGGAACTGGGTATTGGGGAAAGATATTTGGCTGTAAAGCTTGGTATGATGGCGGGATATTTGGGAGTGGAGTTTGGTATTGGGGGTGGACATAGAATGTGTGCGGAAGGTTAGGTGATGGCGGGGAAGATAAAACATTTCTAGAGTTGAACCGCTGTTTCAATTTTGTAACAGAATTGGCAGAAACCCAACCTACCTCTTCCTTCTTCTTCTTAGAAAATATGGCAGTTCCAAATGATGTCGGGGTTTGGCAATTTTTCCTGTCTGAATACCTTCCTCTAATGATTCTTCTATTTTTACCAAATCTGCAAAGGTTGCTCTGACAGTGGACACCATCCTGGTATAATATTCTCCTTCTTGAGCGCGAGAGAATGCGGACACCATTTCCTCCTCATACATGGGGGGCTACACTTTGGCAGTTTTTTTTCTTCAACGAAAAGAATAATCTCAAAAACTCTCAACGCTCTTTTGTTTAATCCGATCTAGTGAATACCGATCAGGGACTATTTCAATGTTGAATGCGAACCAGTCAAGGAAACTCTTGGCCAATGTTTTCCAACCGGTCCACCTTTTCGGCTCCTGAGACATAAACCACTCCAAGGCTTCACCATTCAAACTTCAACTGAATAGGCGCATTAATAACGCCTTGTTTTTCCCTATCCCTACTAGTTGCTTGCAGTACCTTCATAGATGGGCCATTGGATTTTCGGTACCGTCAAACATCTCAAACTTAGGGACCTTGTATCCTTCTGGTAGGTTTACTCCTGGGTGAACACACAAATCGTCATACCCCAAACCGTCATGGTCCTTGGCCCCGTGAGACTCTTTGATCCTCATGATTTTTTCTTACATGGCTAGTAAATTCCTTTCATGCTGGGCCCTCCATTCCTTCACCTTCTCCTCGTAATGGTCCATCTCGGGGTTAGGAAGGAGTTCATAAATATTAGGGGATATGATGGCTTGAGAGGGATTTGGAAGGAAGGCTTAATTTTGCAGATGGAGGGAATTTGATTGGTAAGTGGGGAAAATATTTTGGAATTTGGGAAGGGTATGTGGGCCTTATAAGTAGTTTGGCAAAATATGAGAGGGATTTTGTGGATTTGGAAATGAATTTGGTGGATTCGAAGGTAGGTTTACCGTATTTTGTGGATTTGAGAGTAAATCTTGCGGATTTGGGAATGCGTTTTGTTGATTTGAGAATGTGTTTTGAGGATTTGGGAATGGATTCGAAGGCGGGTTATGTGGGGTTGCAGATGGATTTTGTGTATGGTAGGTGTCTGGATTATTTTCACGATTAGTGTTTTGGACAAATGGAGGAGCGGAGCTAGATGATATGTTAGTTGGTTGGTCCCCGAGAATAGGGGTACTGAGGGGAGGGATTTGGAGTGGAGTCCCGTGTCCCCCCCGGAGCAGGGGCATTGATGGTGATAGCCAAGTTAGCAAATTCTCGAGTGCGATTTATTTCCTCCTGAAGCAATTCTAATATTCTTGCAAGTTCCGCCATCATCTCATTCTATTCCGCTATCACATTATCTCGGATAGCCAGTGCGCTTTCTTCATCATTTCTTGTCATTTTTGAATGATGGTCCGAGGATGGCATTTTTTGTGTTTTTGATCGGGTGAAGTAGGGATGTTCTGCCAGTTTATCAACACGGAGTAATTTCTGTTATCTACAAAGTAAAACAACTCAAAGGCAAATGTGTTAGTTTCCGTATGTGATAAGTAATGCAAAATATTTAACAAGAAATAATCACATAGAATTGTTCGAGTCATAGCCAAATTCATCAATAGGTCATAGTGGATAAACTTGCCTTTGATCTCAACCAACGCATATAAGCACATAAAACAGTTATATCACACGAGACATTAAAATAACACGTATCCTAATTGGGGTCACCCTTTTTAAGACAAGGGTTAGGCCTAACTATTTTTTGAAGAAAATATATGCTTTCTCAAAGTCAATCCATTAACCCCCAACTCATATAGACATGAAAGAAGATAAGTTCCCGCGCAGGGGAGAATAGAAAAGTTAGCTGCTGGAGGCTTCTTCGTCTGCTTTCGCCTTCTTTGCCTTGTTTACCTTATGTTCTATTTGATACCTATTGATGATAAGGTGACTCTCGCATAATTGTTCCTTGCAGTCGTAAGTCATTTCTCCTATGCTGTTGAGTTGGGAGGCCATGCTATCATCCAAATCGATTAGGCATTGCCTGGCATCATCAGCATCTTGCCTAGCTCTTTTCAACTCTTCTCTCAATGTATGTATGATCAAAGTGTCTTCAATGTGCATCTGCCGGTGTGCAATTTCACTTTTTTGGAACTCATCTTGTAGCCTATGAAGCCAAATCTAATGCTCAGATTCTACATCCAGAACCCGAGTGGGCACATTTGGTCCCGGATTCAATGCTCCGACGAGACTCTTTTTCAACCACTCCTTGTAAGTGTCGCTGACTTCAGGTTCATACCCTATACGGAAAGAGACTTCTACCCACTTTTTCCTTCTCGATCCATTTATCATGTAGTCTTTGAGCGAGGGCTTACTTTCATCATATTCGGGGAAGAATCTGAGCATAGGATCGATTTGATGCATCTCCTGCTTGATCTCAAATTGCCTAAGAACTCTGCCAGGATTGTAGGGGCGGGTTCCCTGAGACCCGAGAGCACTAAAAAATGCCATTCCCCCCGAATGATGTATTTCCCTGAATGAAGATAGTTAAGGGACCATTGGACATCGCCATCTCTTAATTCTCCAAGAGTCATAAACCAAAATTCGTGGGATGCTTCCTTTTTGAACTTGTGGAAAAATAACCACATGTCGTGCGATTCTAGCAGATTTTTCCTTGTTTTGTGATCAGGTTGTGCCGTTCTAAGATTTTTCACCAAATGCATCATCATCCACCATTGTAATATAAGGTTGCAGCCTTGAAAGAAACGATTCTCGACTTGACATCTTCCCAAAGCGTGATATATGTCGGCGACAATCATAGGAGTTAAGTTGTGGAATACTTTTTTAGTATTGTATTCCATTCCAAAGAAGAGTGCATGGGTCACTGTGACAACCCTCGGATGAATTGTGCCATTTTCCCCCTGTGGGAACACCATGGTTCCAAGTAGGCCTACCGCGAATGCAAAAGCTCTCGTTTTCTTTCATTTTGCTTCCAACTCCAATTTATGCCCAAATTTGTGAAAAGAGTTGAATCTTCCGAAGCAACGGTACAACTTACGAAAATTGCTATTTGATCCATCCCGTTCTCCTAGCCAGGTGTCATCATCAGTTAAAACTGCTTCTTTAATCTTTTGACGATCCCACATATCCGGGACTAAAATATTTTTATCCGGTGTCTCCTTTCTCTTAAAACATATTTCCGTACTCTCTTAGAAAATCAATACCTCTTCAATGGTGGAGGTCAATTCAACATCCCCGAAGCGAAATACTATGTTCTGATCATCCCAAAATATTGTTAGCACATGGATCATTTTGGGCCAAGTATCCATCTCGATCAAAGAAGGAAGATGCCCAATGTGTGTTCTAACAATCTTTCTCTCTTCTGTACCCATGCAATCCTACCACAGTTTCAGGTAGTCGTCGGGTTTGGTGACCATCTTTAACTTTTCACGAGAATGCAATTAAGCCATATCTACATAAAAGAAGATAAAATAAGCCTTTCTCCGACCCCAAAAGATAATGGATTGAATTTAGACAACCATATATTTCTTCAACACATAAGCATGGTTCGTCTGTGATTGACTCGGTGTCAAATAGACATAGGGAAGGTCATCTAATGGGCCCAATACCCCGCTCGGATATTGGGTCGTCCTAGGCTCATGCCTAAAATAGGATTTTGGTTTCGTTCTATCCTCGGTGTCTAGAGCGGGCTTGGACACTGGTTCTCAAGCGGATAACTTGAGTTTGAAAAACGAACAGCGTTAGACGACTCATGTGCTGATAAGCTGTTCGTATTTCTAACACATTTTGGAATTGAACAACAAGGGCCGGGACGTCCACGAAACCCCAAAACAGTTTATAAGATACAGGAAATGTCATGAGATTCCATAATTAAACTTTACATAATTGAAACACATAACACATAAACAGTTAATCAAAGACGAAATAAACATTTGGTTAGAACCTAGTTAGATCCCTAGCAGGGTTGCCATTTCTGTTTTGCGAAGAAATTTTGACTTTTGAAAGAGAGTCGCCACTTAATTTTGAAAAGGAATTAAGAAACCTTTATAAAAGTTACTTCAAACGATTCAAAATAGGAAAATCGTTTTAAGTTAGAGATTCTTGATAAGCGGTTCCTATTAACGTTTTAGGAAGGTGTTAGGCACCTAAAACGTCCGCTAACTTGCGGTTATCCAGACTGTTTGAAAATTGTCTTTTGATTAACTTCGAAAAAATTAATTTTGAAAAGTGTTTGCTTTTTTAGAAAGAAGGCAATTTTAGAAATATTTTGATGTTTAGGCAAAACTAGTTTTTTGGCGACTTAACTAAGAATTTGACTAGGTTTGCAAAGAACATAAGGAAAATAAACATAAAGAACAGGGAAACGGGAGGAAGTAAGGGATTTAGGCCATTAGGCCCAAATTGATAAGACCTGTCCTAATCTACTTGGGCTTTCGACCCATAACCTGTCCTAATCTAGTTTCTGAACCTTTAGCTCGAGTCTCGCTTCACCTGTATTAAATACAACTTTGTCTTCGAGGCCCAAATAAATAAATAAATAAGTAGCTAAATAAAATATAAATAAATAAATGATGACAACAATGGATAAATAAACAAAAACAGTGAGACTTTCAATCTTTCTTCGCCGCTTCAAAGATAGGACTTTCACCCCATTTTTCTTCTCTTTCGACTCCTTGTTCTTGGTATTTCATAAGATCGATGTTGGAAATTCTTCTAGGGATTGACTCGATGAGAAAAATGCAATCAAGAGTTCATGGTGAACTCAGACATAACACATTCACATGCATCCAAAAATAAAGAAGAAAAGGATTAAGACTCTGCGTTGGACCATTTGAACTTAGTATAATTAAGCGTACATCATAATAAATAGCAAATGTCAATCAAAAAAATTATATTCATGCTCAAGGTGGTCCTATAGGTTGACAGAAGACATGAGAAATTTTTTAGCATTCATTGACACATCCAGGCCAATATTTCAGAAATAAAACTAACACACATAAAGACATCTTTGATGACTATAATAAGGAGGAAATGGGATCTCCCATATAGCATTTACCCAAACATAAAGAAACATAAGTTGATGTAATTAAAGCAGTTTAATCCAAAGAAATCTGGACAAAAATTCTTTCATAACACTAGTGAAAGAACGTTGAATCTGGACATTAATTCTTTCATAACATAGCCTAAAAAAATAGTGCTAATCCAAGGAAATCCCAAACTAGCTAAAGGTGGTGATGAGGACAAAACAACAGGAATTTTTTTTTTTTGAAATTCTTTGTGGATCAGAGCAACAAGCCTAAGACTAATGTGAACACCATGCCATAGAAAGTCTGGTCTTTCGGTCTATAACAGTCCTTATAGACGAAGGCAATCACTAGTATTCCATAAAACATGGTCTTGCAAAACTTTGAAAGTTTTAGACCGCGAATTCAATACCTAAGTAGGAAGCGATATGAATCATGATCAAAGAAAAAGGGGGTATAAACTTCATCGATTTTCGACATCAAACGTATAACAAGAGACTAAATCTGTTCCCAGATTTGGCATTTTTCAGCATGCAGTTACACTCCAAAAGCTTCAATAGAAAGAGTACAATCTATAGGCTAAAAACAAAGCACTAGGGCATAGTATTTCTATCCTCCTCTCCTTTCCGACAAACTCAAGAATGAGTTTTTGACTGTCACATGGTCATCGGAGAATAATAGGATTTTCTAATTTTACCGTTGGACGTTTTCTCATCATCCTTTTGGCATTTAAGAAGCCAAAGGACCTCAAGAGGTAGTCCTATCAATGATGATATCGGCTCGACAGTTATGATAGCATCCCACAATAACAACAGACAACAAAATAGCATATATCCATTTTAAACAAGATAAAACATCAGTCTAAGATGTTAAACGATAATCAAGGCATGAATTTTGACCCTGAAGACCAGATATTCAAGGCACAAATAGTACATAAGATGAACATCCAGATCAAAAATTACTTGATAATGTCAAATTACATGACGAGCTACAAAATCAAGACAAGAATGATAGAAACCACAATCATAAAATTCGAAAGGAAACAACCTGACGTAACAACGCAACTAAATATTCTTCTTTACTAAAGACAAACCTATGGTCTTTAAGGCCTCTACAGCAAACAACCCAGCCTCATTCATGATTACTACTAAACAGATGAATAATTCTATAGAGAAAGGGGATGAAGCTGAAAACAATAAGTTAAAAGGGTGAGGGTAGATTTACCTCTTTCGGGGCAGCAAAATAGGACATACGAGCTATCATCACGACTTTCACCATTAGGAGTTTGATGTTCTCGAATCGGGCACTCCCAATTGGTCGACTAGCTTACCAGAAGTAATGGACGAGAAAATTTTAGCACGATGAACTCTTTGCTTTCAGTGTTTCCAACCCAGAATTCGAACCAGCCTAAAAAATTTCCTTTGTTCGTTTCTCTCAACAAGACCTTAGAAAGAAAGAAAAATTCCTCAAAATTTCTCGAAAAGAAACCCTAACTTCCCCCTTTTGAAAAATTCCTCTCTTAGCCTGAGAATTTTCTAACCTCAGGAGAAACAAGAAAATTTTTCCTTTGAGACTCGAAGAATCGAACTCTTTCTAACTCAAGCAAAAAGTATTTTATCTCTTTGCCAAACCCCTAATTTCCCAGAGGAGAAAAACAAAACCCAAATCTGAAACCAACTTCAGACCCTAATTTTTGACCTAAAAGCCTAAGAACAGTCACCAAAATAAAGAAAAAGAAAAAATCCCCTAAAAGAGCCTCGAGAACTTCCTTTTATAGAGAAAAAATATTAGGGTTTTTTTGTTAGGGATTCACAATGAGGACAAATATTTCGAAAATCCCCCTTGAGGATAAGGCTGGACCCCGAATTCGTTACCCAAACTCGTACAAATTTTGGTTTTCTTTGGAAAATCCAAATTTGTTTCACCCAATAGGATAAGGAAAAGTAGAAATCCCTCCCCAAAACCAATGAAATTCACACACCTTTGTACGAATTCATATGACCGACCCGAGGATTGCAGAAAATGGACGTTCAAATGAGCCAGCTCACTATATTCTGGAAGATTCGACCTATTTCTTTGTGAATCTGCCTGGTCGGGGTCTGGTCATCTCAAATGAAGCTAGGTCAATGTTGGATTTGAGTTGGGCATTTGCCATGGATGATGTTGCTGGTATCGAAATTGATTACGGGTCGAGTTATGGGTCTTACGTATTGTTGATGAATGGAGGTTGTTAATGTTGAAGGTGGTTTTGGCATTGTTGTTCTCAAATGTTGTTGATGCTGATGTTATTTGGAGAAGATGAATTGGGCCCGGGTCAGGAGAATGTTTTGGGATGGGGGTTATTAATTGAGTTGGGCTCTTATTTAGAGAATTGTTGGGCTGCGCTGATTTCATTTAAAATGGGTTGGTTTGGGATTTAAGTATTGAGCCTGGAATTGGGTAGATTAGGAGGTAATTTTAAGGATTGGGCTAGAATTAGGATATTTGGGTTTTATTTAGGCAGTTAAATTTAAATTATACCCAAATTAAATAACAATTGGTCAATTGCATTTCAATTGGGGCCAATTTGATTTCAATTAGAGCCAAACTCAATAAATTGACTAAATTAAATCAAAATTTGATACGAATTGACCCCTTGTTCAATTCCGAGCTTCTTGATTTAATAAAACCAAACAAGTATTTCTCCAAATAGATTATTTGTAAGAATAAATTGTATTTAAATAAAGATTTAATTGTTTAAAATTTATTTTCTAAATAATCATTAATTTAAAGTCCAATTTCGATGAAAATGTTCATTTAAATGATGTCATTTATACGATCTCGTATATGAAAATACAAAAATATATAATTATCACTTAAATGAAAAAATTAGCCTGAATACCTATTTTAAAATGCATTTATTTAGAAAAGATAATTGTTGTGATTTTATTCAAAAATCGAAGAAACCCGAGATTAAACGTAGTTGTGGAGGGCAAAAATTAGGTGTGAACAAGGGGGTTGTGCTAGCAAAGTTGTGGAAGGTAGAGGTCCTGAAAAATCATGCTTGCCGATGTGAGGTTTGGTCATGGTGACCGTGTGCATGATGTCATACTTTATATTTTGGGAGATGTACTAGTCATCTCAGTTTTTTCTCCGATTCGTATGGCTAACACGCATCGGGGCCATTTCAGCAGGGGGACCTGAACTATAAGACCCTGCAAAAATCCTAAGCTTAACTTAGCCTTTAAAGATTATTGAGGGGTCACAAAGTTAGAACATTTCAGCTAGGTATTAGAACTTAGTCCTTTCTAAGCTCTTCGAAATTCAGTGAATTTATTTATGACCTTCCCGATCTCGGAAAGTTAATTTCTAAGTTGAGTCATATTCAAAGATGAAAATAAAATGTCTTGGGTAAGTTTTAGATTTTTTGGACGAGGATTGGATCAAATACAAATTTCAAAAATAGTAGCTCACCGCGAGTAGACTGCGTCGCGGTAAGTATAACGATGGTCCATTTATCACGTCACGATGAAAGCTATTTTGGCATTTGGAAAATTCCAGTAGCTCACCGCGATTATGCCGTATCACAGTGAGGCTCAAATTAGTAAATATCATGATCCAGTAGCTCACCATGATTGGGCCGCATCGAGGTGAGTATAGTGATGGCCACTCCACCGCATTGTGGTGAGGCTTTAATCCACATTCCAGTTATGAGATTTTAAATCCCGCGCATCTTAGACATTTTCCATGAACTAGGTTAGCCTAAAACACAAAATTAATTCACATATGACCTAAATATATCATTATTCACTCAATTGTTCCCCAATTTCATCATCCTCACTCAAAAGCAAGAAACCCTAGTTTTAAAAATTCAAGAACAAGGATCAAGAATTCCTTTAAGAACCTTCAAGGATTAATATTCTAAGGTATGCTAGGTATTTATTCATGGGTACCTTTCATCCATGAAGCCCAAGAATCTCTTTCAAAATACAAATATTGAATATTTATGAGTTTTCATGAGTTACTTGAATTGAATTTCATGTTTATGTTGTTGTTGGGTTTTGATTCATGTTATAAACTATTAACTACAAGAATCATTCTGTTATGTGATGATTTACTTGATGTTCATGATAAACCCTTCAATTTTCAAGTTCATGGATGTCGCCATGGTAATAAGATGTATTGATTATTGTGTGACCAAAGTATGCTCCTCATATGTTTGACAAAATACCTAGGAGGATGAAATAGTGCCATTATAGTATGTTGACAAGGAATTCCTATTCATGTACAAGTTCATGACTTTTAAATGCTTGATAAAATGCCTCAATGATTGTATTGTAAGTTGTTGGATATTGCCAAGTATGCAAGTGTTGTCATGTTTCATTACTACTCATGCTGTCGAGTCATGGGGGTATTTAATTCTTGAAAACTTAGTTGTGTGCCTACAACATGTGTTAGTCACAGAGTAATCTCAGTCTTATCACAATCAACAGAACTCTCAGTTAGTTTCAAAACTTAGTAGAACTCAGTCAGTTACAAAACTCAGAAAAACTCAGTAAACTCAATGAACTCAGTTCAATTCAGTCCAGTTTACCCAGTTCAATGTCTATTCAGTTGGGAGCAGGATTCAACACCGAGTGAACCCAAGGATGGGGACACACCTGCCAGCAGATGGTGTGATCCTTAGAAGCGGTCCTTGTATTCCAAAACTACGTAGCTAGCATAATTTGAGACATCAAACCTGTCAGGTGAGGGTTGATGAAGTAGCTTAACCTGTCAGCTGAGGGTCCTACCGTTCTCATTAGAGTACCTGCCAGACGAAGGTCACTCACAGCTTGTCCTTACCCGTGACACGGTACTGATAGTTCTATACCACAGTCTCAGATTCAGTCTTCAGTAAAGAATTCAGATAGTTCTATAGAATCAGGACTGTCTGCTACAGTCACCCAACTCAATATGGAACTCAGCTAATTCCATCAGTATCAAGACTGTCCAACACAGTCACCCAGTTATCAGTTATATCAGTTATCAGTAATTCATGTTAACAGTAAACTCAGTATTTAGAATCCTTATGACTTTAGTTACATTTATGTATTCATGTATGTATCTCATGCAGTTATGTTCATGTTATTCAGTCAGCTTTAGTTCATGCATATGAACCTTTGAATTCAGCCTTACCTCACTTTACGTACCAGTATATTCTCACATACTGACACATACTTTTCTCTTGTGCTATGGTATTTTATACCATAGGTTCGGACGCTCAAGTTCCCAATTTCACTTAGAAGCTCAGATATCAGCAGTCAAAGTCAGTGGTGAGTCCTCATAGTTCGAGGGCAAGATTGTTTCATTATTTTAGTACTTAGTTATTTTAGTAGTCGGAGTTAGTTGGGGATATGTCCCATCACTCCGTAGTCATATAGTTTTAGAGGTTTTCAGACTAGAGTATTTCAGACAGTTGTTTTTAGTTTTGGTATTGTTATACCTTGTTCAGACATTATTTTGCACAGTATTATTCAGCTTTGAACCTTATGGCAGATATTTCACCAGATTTTTGCATTTATTCAGTTATATTGTTATTACAGTATTACTATTATACAGAGCTCACAGCAGGTACCAGTCATGGGTTAGCTAGTGGTCCTTCGAGATTGTTAGCACCGTGTAGCATCCAGGCTACCAGACTTGGGGCACTACAAACTTGGTATCAGAGCCTAAGTTTTAATAAAGTCCTAGAAAGTCTGAAAGCCGCATTGAGTAGAGTCTTGTGCATGGGTGTGTAGCGCGCCACACTTATGGACCGAAGGCTATGAGATATTTTAGGTACAGTTTCCCTTATTTCAGTACTCATTTCGCGCGAGTAAGTATGAGCTCAAGTTAAACTCTCAATCTAATCCATTTCTCCCTTTCATTTACAGAACATGCCTCCCAAGAAGGGTAACAAAAGGAGAACTAAAAATTAGTCAGTACCTCAACCCGTTTAGGCAGATCCCCTGGATGAACACGTCTCTTATGCAAAATTTAGGGCTACATTCACTACTCTAGCCAATTTAGTTACTGCCCAGAATGAACGCCCAACTATCATTTCGGCCAACCCTGTGGTCAATTCTACTACAACCAGGATTTGGGACTTCACCCAAATGAATCCTCCTTCTTTTATCAGGTCTAAGTTAGATGAGGACCCACAAGAGTATCTTGATCAAGTGCAAAAAATTACATACATTATGAGAGTGATTGCTAGCGAGAGTGCTGAGCTAGCTGCATACCAGTTGCAAGATGTGGCTCACACTTGATTTAAACAGTGGAAAGTAAAGAGGGCTGTAGATGCAGGGCCCATTGAATGAGAGGAGTTTGCCACCACTTTTCTAGATAGATTCTTTCCCCTAGAGCTGAGAGAAGCTAAGGTGTTAGAGTTTATCAATCTCAAGAAGGGCAACTTGACAGTGAATAAGTATTCTCTCATGTTTACTTAATTAGCTAAATATGATCCTCATATGGTGGCAGATAGCAGATCTTGAATGAGTAAATTTATGTCTGGAGAGAATGATAGTGTGATTAAGGAGTGTAGAATCGCAATGTTAATTAGTGAGATGGACTTGGCTAGGCTCATGATCCATGCTCAGTATATAGAAGACTAGAAAAATAAGGAGAGAGAAAAGCAGAACAAGAGAGCTAGGACAGGTAGTTTCAACTTTTCTCAGCCTAAGTCAGAGGGTGAGAATTGTTCTCAGTTTTGCCCAAAATAGTCAGTTCCAGCTCCATCCTTAGCTAGTGCCTCAGTACCAAAATTCAGAGATGGCAATAGAGATAGGGTGCTAGGATCTAAGTCTCAAGATAGTGTCAACAGTGCTCGAACCAATCCTTTTTGTCAGACTTGTGGCAAGAACCATCAGGGTTTTTGTAGAGCTGGCAGTGATATTTGTTCTGAATGTTGCAAGCCAGGCCACAGATTTAGAGATTGTCCCCAATCAGGTTCTCAGGGTCAGCTTAACCGTCCTCCAGCTTAGTCCGGTCGCCCGAATCAGCAGAGTGCCTCATCTAGTGCCACCAGTGGGCAACACCTAAATAGACTTTTTGCTCTTCCGTCCCAATAAGATCAAGAAAGTTCTCCTGATGTGGTCACCGGTACATTACAGATATTTTATATATATATTTATGCTTTGCTAGATCTAGGAGCTTCCTTGCCTTTTTTTACTCCTTATATAGCAGTTGATTTCGGAGTCAGTCCAAAAATTCTAGTAGAGCCTTTCTCAGTATCTACCCTAGTGGGTAAATCCATCATAGCTAAGTGGGTATACAGGAACTGTCCGATTATGGTATCTAAGAAAGTCACTTCAATAGACTTAGTCAAATTAGAGATGACTGATTTTGATGTCAATCTCGGCATGAATTGGCTTCATTCCTGCTATGCCACAGTCGAATGCAGAAACAGAATTGTCCAGTTTCAATTTCCAAATAAACCTTTCCTAGAGTGAAGGGGTAGTACTTCAACATTCAGGGGTCATCTTGTTTCTTACCTAAGAGTGAGAAAAATAATTTCTAAGGGATGTGTCTATCACCTTGTGTGAGTTAGATACTCTAATTTAGAAATTCCCAGTCTTGAATCAGTTCAGTAGTGAATGAATACTCAAAAATTTTCCCAAAGATCTTTCCAAAATTTCTCCCAAAAGGTAAATAGACTTTGGCATTGACCTTCTTTAAGATACTCCGCCTATATCTATTCCGCCATATAGAATAGAACCTGCAGAGCTTAGAGAATTGAAAGAATAGTTGAAGGATCTCTTAGACAAGGGATTCATCAGACCCAGTGTGTCCACGTGGGGTGCACTAGTTTTATTCATATACAGGAAAGACGATTCTCTCAGAATGTGCATAGACTACCGTCAGCTCAATAAGTTCACGGTAAAAAATAAGTATCCACTTCCCAAAATCAATGATTTATTTGACCAGCTTCAGGGTGCCAGTTAATTTTATAAGATAAACCTTAGATCAGGCTATCATTAGCTCAGAGTCAGATAATATGATATCCTGAACATAACTTTCAGAAGTCGGTATGGTCACTTCAAATTCTTAGTTATGTCCTTTGGTCTTACCAATGCCCCAACAGCTTTTATGGACTTGATGAATCGTGTGTTCAAGCAATACTTGGATATGTTTGTCATAGTCTTCATAGATGACATTCTTGTTTATTCTCGCAGTGAGTGTGATCATGTAGACCATCTCAGAATAGTATTGCAGACCCTTAGAAATTATTAGTTATTCTCCAAATTCAGTAAGTGCAAATTTTGGCTAAGATCAGTAGCATTCCTTGATTATATCATTTTTGGTGATGGCATTAGAGTTGATCCCCAAAAGGCCAAAGCAGTGAGAAACTGTCCCAGACCTATCTCTCCATCAGATATCAGTAGTTTCTTGGGTTTGGCTGGCTCTTATAGACAATTTTTTAAGGGATTTTTGTCTATTGCATCCCCTGTGTCTAGATTGACTCAGAAGAAAGTTTAATTCCAGTGGTCAGATTCTTGCGAGAAGAGTTTTTAGGAGTTGAATACTCGACTTAAATCGATCCCAGTTTTGGCTCTCCCAGATGGTTTAGATAGATTTGTGGTGTACTGTGATGCATCTAGAGTAGGTTTGGATTTTGTCCTCATGCATCATGGTAAGGTGATAGCCTATGCCTCCAGATAGCTTAAACCTCATGAGAAAAACTATTTGACTCATGATCTTAAGTTAGCAATAATAGTATTTGCCTTAAAGATTTGGAGGCACTATTTGTATGGGGTGCATGTTGATGTGTTCATAGACCATAAGAGCCTTCAGTATGTGTTCTCTTTGAAAGATCTCAACCTCCTTCAGAGAAGGTGGTTAGAGTTATTGGAAGACTATGACATGAGTGTCCTTTATTATCTAGGCAAGGCCAATGTAGTGGCTGATGCTCTCAGTAGACTATCTATGAGTAGTGTTGCTCATGTTGAGGACAGTAAGAAAAAGTTAGCCTAAGAAGTTCATCAGTTAGCCCGACTAGGTATCCTCTTAGTCGATTCAGCAGAAGGTAGTATATGGGTGTAAAGTAGTTCAGAATCATCTCTAGTTTCTGAAGTGAAGGAGAGACAAGATAGGATCCCAGTTTAGTCAAGTTGACAGAGTCAGTCAGAGATTAGAAAGTAGAGGTTTTCTCTCAAGGGGGAGATGGTGTTCTGCATTTTCAAGGTCGTTTGTGTATGCCTAGTGTTGATGACTTAAGACAACAAATTCTTGCAGAAGCACATAGTGCACGTTACTCGATTCACATAGGGGCCACTAAGATGTACCGTGATTTGTGGGAAATCTATTAGTGGAATTGGATGAAGAGAGATATCACAGAGTTTATGGCTAAATGTTCAACATATTAGCAGGTTAAGATTAAGCATTAGAAGCCTAGTGGGTCCATGTAGGAGTTTAGTATTTCTACTTCGAAGTGGGATGAAGTGAACATGGACTTTGTGATGGGTTTGCATCATACTCGTCATCAGCATGATTCAGTTTGGGTCATTGTATACAAGATGACCAAATCAGCTCATTTTCTTTCAGTCCATACCTCTTATTCAGCCGAGGATTATGCCAAACTATACATTAGAGAGTTGGTTAGATTGCATGGTGTTCTATTTTCACTTATCTTAGATAAAGGTACCCAGTTCATCTTTCATTTCTAGAAAGCATTCCAAAAGGGTTTTAGTATCTGAGTTCACCTCAGTACAACCTTTCATCCTCAGACAGATGGTCAAGCAGAGAGGAACATTCGAACTTTAGAAGATATGCTAAGGGCGTGTGCAATTGAATTTAAAGGTAGTTAGGATGACCACGTGCCTTTGATTGAGTTTGCATTAAATAATAGCTATCATTCCAGTATTTAGATGGCTCCATTTGAAGCTCTCTATGGTAGGAGATGCAGATCTCCAATTGGTTGGTTCAAAGTGGGTGAGACCGCTGTAATAGGGCCTGACTTGGTATTCGATACCTTAGAAAAAGTTTAGTTGATTAGATAAAGGCTCAAGATAGCTCAGAGCCATCAGAAATTATATACAGATGTGTGAAGAAAAGATCTCAAGTTTGAGATTGATGATTTTATGTATTTAAAAATCTCTCCCATAAAGGGAGTAAAGAGGTTTGGCAAGAAAGGGAAACTCAGTCCCTGATATGTCGGTCCCTTCAAAATTCTTAGTCGCTTCGGCAAAGTAGCTTATGAGCTCAAATTGCCTTCAGATCTGTCTTCAGTCCACCCAGTGTTCCATGTCTCCTTACTTAAGAAGTTCATAGGTGATCCAACAGTCGTAGTCCCTACAGAGGGCCTAGAAATTCAGAATGATCTTTCTTTTAAAGAGGTTCTAGTTCAGATCCTCGATCATTAAATTCATAGACTGAGGAACAAAAAAGTTCCCTTAGTCAAAGTTCTTTGGCAGAATCAGTATGTTGAGGGAGATACATGGAAATAAAAAGCAGATATACGGACTGAGTATCCTCTCCCCTTCTCTGCAAACTCAGATCCAACTTAAGGTAATAGTTTTCCTTAGCTTTACTCAGCTTCATGTTCAGATTTAATTTTATAAACTTGGTATCTATTACCATCACATATTTAATCATGCATTTATTATTTCAGACATGTACTCATGCATTAGACATGCATGTTCAGTAAGAAACTTCAGCTTATTAGTATCCTTAGTCATGTACTCATGCATCAGATATGCATGTTGAGCATGAAATTATAGTTTATCAGTAATGTCAGTCATGTAACTATGTTTCAGATGTCCACGCTCAGTGACTAGGTTCAGTTTATCTGTGTCCTCAGCTTAGTCAGTCTCATTCGAGGATGAATGTTCCCAATGGGGAGATGTTATAAGACCCCATAAAAATCCTAAGCTTAACTTAGCCTATAAAGCTTATTGAAGGGTCCCAAAGTTAGAAAATTTCAGCTAGGTATGAGAACTTAGTCCTTTCTAAGCCCTTCAAACTTCAGTGAATTTATTTATGACCTTCCCGACCTCAAAAAGTTAATTTCTATGTTGAGTCATATTAAGGGATGGAAATAGCATGTCTCGAGTAAGTTTTGGCTTTTTCGGACAACGATTGGATTGAATACAAATTTCAAAAGTAGTAGCTCACCGCGAATAGACTGCGTAGCGGTAAGTATAACGATGGTTCATCTATCGCATCGCGATGAAATCCATTTTAGTATTTGGCAAATTCTGCTAGCTCACCTTGATTAGGCCATATTACGGTGAGGCTCAAATCAGCAAATGTCACAATCCAGTAGCTCACCATGATTGGGCCGCATCATGGTGAGCATAGCGATGGCCACTCTACCACATCGTGGTGAGGCTTTAATCCTTATTCCAGTTACCAAATTTTAAATCCCAAGGGCATCTTAGACATTTCCCATGAACTAGGGTAGTATAAAACACGAAATTAATTCCCATATGACCTAAATATATCATTATTCACTCAATTGTTCCCCAATTTCATCATCCTCTCTCAAAAGTAAGAAACCCTAGTTTCAAAAATTCAAGAATAAGGCTCAAGAATTTCTTCAAGAACCTCCAAGGATTAATATTCTAGGGTATTCTAGGTGTTTATTCATGGGTACCTTTCATCCATGAAGACCAAGAATCTCTTTCAAAATACAAAGATTGTATATTTATGAGTTTTCATTAGTTACTTGAATTGAATTTCATGTTTATGTTGTTGTTGGGTTTTGATTCAGGTTATAAACTATTAACTACAAAAATTCATTCTGTTATGTGATGATTTACATGATGTTCATGATAAACCCTTCAATTTGCAAGTTCATGGATGTAGCCATGGTAATAGGATGTATTGATTATTGTGTGACCAAAGCATGTTCCCCATATGTTTGACAAAATGCCTATGTAGATGAAATAGTGCCATTATAGTATGTTGACAAGGAATTCATGTACAAGTTCATGACTTTCAAATGCTCGATAAAATACCTTAATGATTTTATTGTGAGTTGTTGGCTATTACCAAGTATGCAAGTATTGTGATGTCTCATTACTACTCATGCTATCGAGTCCTGGGGGTATTTAATACCCGAAAACTTAGTTGTGTGCCTAGAGCCAGTGTCAGTCATAGAGTAATCTCAGTTTTATCATGATCAGTGTAACTCTCAGTTAGTTTCAGAACTCAATATAGCTAAGTCAGTTACAAAACTCATGAAAACTTAGTAAACTCAATGAACTCAGTTTAGTTCAGTCCTATATACCTAGTTCTTTGTCTATTCATTTGATTGTAGGATTCAACACTGAGTAAACCCAAGGATAGGGATTCATCTGCCAGAAGAGGGTGTGATCCTTAGAAGCGGTCCTTGCATTCCAAAACTACGTAGCCAATGTAGGTTGAGACATCAAACCTGTCAGGTGAGGGATGATAAGGTGGCTTAACTTGTCAGATGAGGGTCCCACCATTCTCATTAGAGTACCTACCAGACAAGGGTCACTCACATCTTATCCTTACCCGTGGAATGATATCGACACCCTTCCAACTGGGGTTACAGGTTGGACCCTAAATTTATCTAGAAAAAAAAGAGGGCATATCGATTAGATGATTACCTCCCACAGTCTCAGTTTTAGTCTTCAGTAAAGAATTTAGATAGTTTTATAGAATCAGGACTGTCAGCTATAGTCACCCAGCTTAATACGGAACTCAGTTAGTTCCATCAGCATCAGGACTGTCAGACATAGTCACTCAATTATTGGTTATATCAGTTATCAATAATTCACGTTAACAGTAAACTCAGTATTCAGAATCCTTATGACTTCAGTTACAATTATGTATTATGCATTTATTCTCATGAAATCATGTTCATATTATTCAGTCATTTTTAGTTCATGCATATGAACCTTTGCATTCAGCCTTACCTCACTTTGCGTACCAGTACATTCTCACGTACTGACATATATTTTTCTCTTGTGCTATGGCATTTTATTCCACAGGTTCGGACGGTCAAGTTTTTGATCGCACTTAGCAGCTCAGATATCAACAGTTAGAGTCAGTGGTAAGTCCTCATAGTTTTAGGACATGATTGTTTCATTATTTCATTATTTTAGTACTTAGTTATTTCAGTAGTCAGAGTTAGTTGGGGAAATGTCCCATCAACTCTGTAGTTCAGACAGTTTTAGAGGCTTTCAGACTAGACCATTTCAGATAATTATTTTTAGTTTTGGTATTTTTATACCTTGTTCAGACATTGTTTTGCTCAGTATTATTTAACTTTGAACCTTATGGTAGAATTTTACTATATTTCTACATTTATTCAGTTATATTATTATTACAGTATTACTATTATGTAGAGCTCACAGTAGGTACTAGTCATGGGTTAGCTAGTGGTCCTTAGAGATTGTTAGCACTGTGTAGCATCTAGGGTACCAGACTCAGGGCGTTACATGAACCCATATAGCCCGTGGGTGGAAATTTAGGATGATAGAGCTACACAACCCAAGTTAAGGTTTTAAATGCATGCTAAACCTTGTTTTCTTTTTCGGCACGATATATAAGCATATATGTGATTGTATGTGGTTATTTGATTTTGTTTTGAATAGTGATATTTTTTATCTTTATCCCTGAGTATATGCTAGCATTCACTCCACTAACTATATTCGAACACTATATCCCCACGTGATATAAGAACTGACCATAGTACCACTCCTTCTACTCAGCGACTTGGATTCAGAAACAACTTTGAGTTAGACTGAAGTGGTGATCTTCTATACTTCGAAAGACTCTATTTCATGTGATGGACCTCTTTTCATTATTGTTGTTTCTTGAATTTTGTTTTTTGCTATGGTCGGGGGCATATCCCGATCGGATGTTATTCAATTTTAGTTAGAGGCTTTGTTGAACTTTTATGGGCATGGGCGGTGTCGGCCTTGGTATTGGTATTGGCATTGGGGTTGGCACCGATTGGACATTTGATTGAGGTTGTTGGATTATGATTATAGACTTTATTTAATGTCTTTGAATTATTATTATTTTATCTTATTATATGTTCGAAATTCATCCAACATAGGGTGCAGGGTGGTTACAGTTGGGTAATGAGGGTGGTTTCCGGTCCTGATTGGACTTGAGATGCTCAACATAACTAGGCCCTGGTTTGGGTCATGTCATGTAACAATTATCTTTTTGATAAAATATGTGAATTATGTGTTTCTATGTGATTTGACTTTTTTACCCCTCCCCATAGTTGCATTATGATATTTCTGGGGTATGGGGGTGATTGGTATGATTTTCGATGCATTTTGGTACCATTAATGCAATATTGTGATTTTTGATGGCTTCGAGAGTCTTATTTTAGACTTATGTAGATATCTTTTGATCTGTGCGATGGATGGCTAAAAGAACTGCTCCAGCAACGCCAAAATATCAATTTTATGCTAGGTAGACCTTTGATTTGGGTCTCAGTGCACTCGATCTCATTTCGACCTATTGATCAAAAGTTGAAAAATTAGAAATATAGATGTGAGATCCACATTTGATTGAAATAATCTCGTATGGAAAATCTAATTTTACAGCAAATCTATAGTGTTGATTTTAGGGCGGTAACATGTTTGGTATGATTTTACGACTTTTAAATCTCATTCGATCATTGGTTTAAAAAATTATGATTTTGAATTTCGGGGGTTAACTTTGTGAAAATGATGTTTTTTGAAAAGAAAACTTTGCCAACTTATTTGAAACATCAAATTTAGTATGGTTGCATAGTTTGTTTGTATATATCGGACTCCGAACGAATCTCGGGCATCCCGTTAAAGTTCGGGTTGGACTTTAAAATAAAACTGCACCAGTTTTTTGTGCAGTTTTTTTAAAAACAGCTTTTTCTTGTCCATTTTGTCCATTTTTTTACCTTGGCTCTTGAGAGTTAAACCCTAAAATAGTCTGAGAGCTTTAAAGTGAAGCTTGTGGGAGCGTGGGAAGCTAGATTAACATCTATTTCTTGATTCTCTTATGGATTTAAGGTAAGAACCCCAATTTCACCTCTTTTCACTTGAATAATATTTTAATCTTATAATTATGAGTTTTTCATCAATTTAACCTTCAAAACAACTCTAATTCTTGATTTTAACCTAGATTTCAAAGATTTTACCTGATAAAACTTAAAAATGGGTTCTTCAATTTGAACCTCATTTTTGACTCCATTTGACTTGAGTTTTCAGCTGTAGGTTCATAAAAATATAAAGAACATATTTTTGAAGTAAAATTATAATTTTCCCTTCTTTTTTGAAAAACAATTTTGAGGGTTCATTTTGATCTTGAATCAAAAGTAGTCAATATAGGAGTTGTTGGTTTTATTTTGACATGTAGATTCCATATTTAATATTTTTAGTGGAGTTCAGGATCGTCCATGAAAAGTAAGGTAACAGGTTCAAAGTGTAGTAGACCGGTTTTGGCTTTTGAGGTAGGTTGCGACTTAACTCTTTCAGACTGGGTTGGGTAGTAAATGATGGTACAAAATGCATGTTAAGGGTTAGAACTAATGATGAAAAATGTCTATCTATGTGTTGTACCCGTGTGGGGGCCTATATGTAATGTAATTATTAAAATAGAGATATTATGTGATATATGTAACTGTGTGGGGTACTATGTGATATTGTTATCGTTGAACATATGTGAATAATTGTGTTGTGTTGTTAAAATGACTAATGTGGTACCATTGGTGTATTGTGATATATTCATACTTGTTGTTTCATGAGACATGTGGAAATTAATGGATAAAATGAAAACAATGAGTGAATATTGGTTCACATGGTTATGGAAATGTATAATTATGGTTGGTTGTGAAAATAATCATTGTGATTTGCTGTGAGCATTACATATTTATATCATACTTATTCATGAAACATTGGTACTATTGTGGCACACCTGAGTAACACTGGCAACACCTTTTTAAAACCCTTCCCAATAGATGTGCTGGGGAGGAGATATTATAATACCTTATAAAACCCTTTTCGAGAGATATGTTGAAAAGAAGATATGATATATGTGGATTGTATACGGCTTGACGAACCCCCTATAGGTCCTATGTCCGAAATCTTTAGCTCCGTAGGTGTATATGAGGACTGTGCGATGATTTTGGAGGTTGTACGATGGCCTCATGCGTTATCATCATCATCATCATTGTAATATATATCACACTTACTTTATTGTGTTTATGTTGTGTTGTATTTCCATATTGACTTATCATCTATGTATTTGTCTTACCTTCCTTTACTTGCATTTGATAATCTTGTATCTACATGTTCTTCCTTGTTATACTTATGTGTGACATAATGCTTACTTGTGTTCTATCTTGGTGTGTTGTTGTAATATATGTGATATATTAGTAATCTTAGTGCAACAGTATGGGCTACTGTTGTGGGATATTTTCTGATTGTAGGTGATGTGCCCTTAGTGTGTATTTTGTATGCTTTATTTTCTACTTTTCTCCATCGACCTATGATACCTACTGAGTACAAGTGGTATGTACTCACTCCTACTTTACCCTTTCGGTACAGCTTCAGGTTCGGTTGTGCCTTAGATTAGTTGATTTTTGAGCTCTTTTATATTACTCAAGGTAGCGGTTGGACATTCATACGTCTAGAGTTCACCTCTATCTTTCTATATTATTTATGTCCTTATTATATTCGGAGACATATATTATTCCTTTGTGTTTATTTTTCTGATGTATTTGATTTCTTGATTGTATTAGTATTTCTTACACTATTGACACCTAGTTTTAGGCATAATTGGTATTTTGGATAAGTTCCTTCCACATTGTTATGATTAGTTGTATGGTTTGGCTTCGTTCTAAAAGCCTTACCTTAGGCATTTCTGTCTTTTCTTTTCTCCTTTTTGTATCAATTTGGGTAATAGGCTTACTTGTCAAGGTATGCCATGATAAGTGCCATCATCATTCTTGTTTTTGAGTCTTGACAAATTGGTATTAGAGTAGCTAGGTTTCATTGTTCTCAATGGTGTCAGAATAGTATGTCTAATATAGTCTCGCAGATTAGTACATACACGTCCGTATCTATCTTCAAGAAGTTATAGAATGTCTTTAGAAAATTTTCTTTATTTTCATTCCTTTCTTTCATATCTTGTATTCTAAGTTACATGTCATTCTTTCACAATAGATGGTGTTGACTAAGTCCCATGAGAGTAGTGATGCAGAGCCTTCACCCAGAGGGCGAGCCTCGGGTTATGAACGAACTCGAGGGAGGGGATGACCCCATAGTGCAGCCCCGTCTAGGAGGAGTGATAGGGGACTCTCCCCTAAGACTCATGTTAAGTAGGTTAGAGCTGTGGGTCCTACTCTAGTTCTTCAGAGTTTGTCCACCCTAGTGTTGGAGAGATTATTGGTGCATTTTCTTACCTATTTAGATAGTTCTCCTTTGGTTATGCTGGGTGTTCCTCTAGTTCAGAGTATGGATCCTCTTGTTGCACCTGCTTCTGGTTTAGTTACTCCTTAGACCAGAGTCTTATTCTGGCTTCAATACCGATATCTAACTATAGGGTTCCTATATTAGGAGTCGAGTCGTTATCTATGTTACCTCCCTAAATGGGATCACAAACGCTAGATTTACTATGCCTTCTCTCATGACTAGTGTAGTGATGTCTTTTAAGGATCAAAAGAGGTTTGACAGGTTTAGTTGGTTGGGTCCTCCTAGATTTGGTAGCACAGTGGGCGAGGATACCTATGAGTTTCTGATTGATTGCCGAGAGAAGTTGCATAATTTGGGTTTGCTCGAGTCTCACAAAGTGGCTTATACATCTTATAAGTTGAGAGATGTAGAGAAATATTGGTGGAGATCGCTTATCAGTTATAGACCCAGTGATTCTCTCAAGATGACTTGGGGTTAGTTTACCGAGGCTTTCCTAGAGAGATTTGTGACTTTCAGTTTAAGAGACCGTATGTGGGATAGTTTGATTATTTGAAGTAGGTCTCTAGGAAAGTTGTTGAGTAGTAGTCACGCTTCCATGCCCCGTCCAGATATTCCTATGATAGCATTTCTATTGAGTCTGAGAAGATTCAAAAGTTTATGAAGGGTTTGGATGTCTCCCTTTAATTGGCTACGTCTCAGATGGTTGAATTTGGGGATTCTTTTTAGAGAATCATGGATCATGCTAAGATGACAGAGGGTATTCTTAGTGCATCTAAAGGAGGCTCCAAGAAGGCATGATGTTTTGGTGAGTTCAGGAGTCAAATTTCTCAAGGCACAAATTTTAGAGATTCTTGTGGCTACCATGGTAGGCCAGTGCAGACAACTTTGTAGATTTCAGGTAGTGGACCTTCTAGTTTAGTAGTTCAGGATGGATGCTCGGTCCTAGTTGTACCTTTTTCGATTGTGACTGGTCATAGAGGTTGTTATGTGTGTGATAAGATTGGCCATGTTGCTAGAGAATGTCCTTCCCAAGTGATTTGGGCTACTTTTATTTTATCTATGAGGGGCAGGGGTGCTACCAGAGGTGCGAGGGGTAGAGTTAGTTGAGCTTGTGGGGGTGGTCATGGGGCCACTCAGGCAGTTGGTGGTCGTAGGGCTAGCCAGGCAACTGTGGTCGTGGTTAGTGTTATGCTATACCAACCAGACCTGAGGTAGAGGCTTCTGATGCTATGATTATAGGTATCATCCCCATTTGTTTTAGACCTTCATCTGCATTATTTGATCCCAGATCAACTTTCTCCTATGTGTTTGTGTATTTTGCTTTGGGTTTTGATTCTATTAATGAGCCTCTTGCCATAACTATTCATGTATCTACCCCGGTAGGTGGTTCTTTAATTGTGGATCGAATGCACTGATCTTGTGTTTTGATTCTATTAATGATCCTCTTGCCATGACTATTCATGTTTCTACCTCGGTAGGTGATTCTTTAGTTGTAGATCGATTGCACTAATCTGTGTTGTGACTTTTACTAGGTGTGAAACTTTGGTAGACTTGCTTGTATTAGACATGGTTGATTTTGATATTATTTTGGGCATATATTGGTTTTCTCCTTATCATGTTGTCTTAGATTGTTTTGCTAAGACTGTGACTTTAGCTTCGCCGAGTGTACCAAAGATAGCTTGGAAGGGTGCACTTCATTCGGGTTCCTAAGTGGATTATATCTTTTATTCAGGCTCGTAAATTGGTTGAGAGGGGATGTTTATCTTACTTGGATCATATTTATGACACCAATGTTGTGTCGCCTCTTTTCTTGGATTTTGTCTATGTTGTTCGTGAGCTTATGGATGTGTTCCCTACGTACTTTCCCAGTATGCCTTGATGTGTCGTGGAAACATGACACTTTTGATGCTTAAAATAAAGAATTTATGCTTAGACTTAGGTTGTTTTGGTAGATATGATGTGGTTTTAGGGTTGTTGCTGGTAAAACACGTAAATAAACACCTTGGAATGAAATTGGAAGAAAAACAACTAAAAGAGATAAAGTCTGCAGATGATACGAGTTAGGATACCAATCGTTAACACATCATATGGATCATAGGCTAACTCATAAGCACAACAGTAACAAAGGCCAAGAAGAAAAGCTAAGTGAAGAATTGATACGTCTGAGAGTACAAATCATAAGATGTTGATACAGGTCGGGACAAGCAACCATAAAGTGATGGAAACTCAACTAGTCATTCAGAGTTCTAGTCATAGAAGAAGATGAGTCGGAAGTCTGAGTATGACTCGTATAGATAAATCATAAGCTGACCACTGTTTAGAGTATTAAATGATCAAGGACCAGATGGTAACGAGTTAAGACCACAAGTCATATGGTCAACATACGACTCGTAAGGATGAGTCGTCAAGAGAACAAAAAGTTAAAGCCTGGGAGATCAGCTACTAGAATGCATACGACTAGCACAGTACGACTCGTAAGAACACCTTATGAGTGGACGAAGCGAGTAGTACCTTGTGTCGACATACTTTTCCTATTCTATTTAAATTAGGATTTCTGGGTTATTTTGAGACACTATAAATACGTTAGGGTTATTCCTTTATTAGGTTACACACTTTTACAATACTTTCTACTATTTACATACTTTGATCATTATGATTGTGTTCTTGATATCTTTGGATTTTTATTGAATTGAAGACTTCAGATTTTCTTCTTCTTATTCTTGTGCAATTGATTACATGTGTTCTTTATTGATTATCATGGTTTGTTGCATAAACATGAGCGGCTAATTTCCTTAACTAGGTTTGTGGGAGCACTTGGTGGATTAACTATGTAACGGAAGTGGGAGATTTATCTATTCTAAAGTAGTTGCAATATCTTATTCTTCTTAATATTGATTGACCTTAGAGCTACTGCAGAAGCTTTAGTATTTCCTGTATTCGAGAATGTCCTCACAAGGGAGTTTGAGATTGGGAAATGGGATTAAGACAGTAATTTGAGATTCATGTCTATCTTATTTTTCCACCATCTTATCTAATCAACTCGAGACTTAAAAGGTGAGAGTTGAACTGAAGCCATAGACAAAGAGCAATAGGGCGATGCCCTAAGACTCACAAGGTAAAGGGTGAGATTTATCAATGCGTTTACAAGATGGTTGATAATATAGAGCTTGTCAACTTTACATGCATAATAGCAGAATATGTGGGTTGAACATGAGAAATTTATGGATTTAAGAAGCCAGGGGGAACAAAATCCTAGTGTTCATCTTCTATTATTTACAAACTCAAAGAATTCAAGTTCGGTTACAACCTATGATTGATTTCCAAATTCCCCCATTTACTTTTCCACATTCCTTGTGGATTTCATCAAGTTAAGCAATTGTTTAATGTTTTAACTGTGGGTTTGACCCTAACCTGGTTTGGGTTACTATATTTGACATCGACCACATCATACTTTTTTAGAGGTAAGTTTTGGGAGACATTAAATTTTGGCACTGCTGTCCGGGAGAAGGTGTGAATTGTTGATTACATTTTGTAAAGTTCTCAGGTTTTATTTTCTATCTTGTTTTGGAATACGTCGGTGTATGCCAAATACTCAGAGTAGAGGCAATCTCTTATTCCCTTTTGATCCAGAGCTAGAAATAATTCTTCAATCCAAAGCTAGAAATAATTCTTCAAATACCGCGAAGGTTGTCAGAATAAGTTCATGATGGTGTACCTACTGGGGTTTGAGACCCTCAGATTATACCCCCTCCTCCACCTGTTGATCCTAATGTGGCACTTTCGCGTGCTCCTAGTGATCCACAGAATATTGTATATAGACAAACATATCACTTACTGGCGGAAGAGTAGGACCGATTGGAGGAGAATAGGCTAGCTCCGCAATGAGAAATAGTCAGGCCAAGACATGTGGATGAGCATCATGAAAGAGTTCAGAGAGTTAGAGTGTAACACCCCATACTTATACCTAGCATGAAAATGTCCCAAGTATGTTAGAAACTTACTTTAATAAATGAATCCATTTTTGTACACGTGAAATTTTTAAGATTTTCACTTTTTATCATGTGAAAAATTGAATTAGCTTTCCAACGATACCAATTTCATCCAAATCTGATATCAGAGTAAAAAGTTATGGACGTTTTACTCAAAGCTATTAGAATCGCCCAGGTGCGACGGCCAGGTTGACGGATCGTAGATCTAGCGACGGATCATCGCCTAGACCGTCGCAGCCAAGGTAGTGAGTCATTTTTTTGGTCCAGGTAAGGCGGTCAAACGACGAACCATCGAGCCGGTGATGGACCATTACATGAGCCATCGCAGGTCCCGTTCAACAAATTTTAAGTCATTTTTAAAGGGTATTTGGGTCTTTTTCCACCCATTTTAACCCCTAATTATATCAGACCAAGGCGTTTAAGTTCATTATTCATTCACAATATCAAATTAGGGTTTACTCTCAAAGATAATCCCCACGAACAAGATTCAAATCCTTCTTAAGGAAACTAAGAGATTCAAGTTCTTCAAGTCTAAGAACTTTTAGAAACTCACAACCCAGGTATGTTATGTGTTTATTCATATGTCCCTTTCACTCATGAAGGTCAAGAATCTCTTTTCAAAATTCAAGATTTGTGTATGTATGAATGTTCATGATTTAAATTGAATTAAAATTCATGTTCATGATGTTGTGGGATTTTGATTCATGTTTGAAATTACGTATTCCAATTATTGACCCTAGGATATGATGATTTACATAATAATCATTATAAACCCTTAAATTTACACGTTGATGGATGTATCCATGATTATTAGATGTGTTGATGAATGTATAACCAAAGCATGCTTCCCATGTGTTTGATTAAATGCCTATGTGAAGTAAAAGTGCCATTCTAGTATGATAATATGAAATCCCCATTCATGTACAGGTTCATGCATGTTAAGTGTTTGATAAAATGTCTTATCTAATAAATTATGGATATATCTGTAGCCATTGTGGTGCTTTAGCACTTGTACTTCATGAAATCCCCATCTTATTATATTATGGATTGTCGATGTTGGTCATATATTCAAGAAAGTCATGCTTTGTTAGTTTCATGCTATCGAGTCCTGGGGATAATTGTACCCAACAATTAGATGTGTGCCTAAAGCCAGTGTCATATTTTCAAGATACTCTCAGTCGAGCCATATTCATAGAAATTCAGTCAGTTATGTGACTCAGGAAAACTCAGCAAACTCAGTAATCTCAAAAACCTTAAAAATTCAGTAATCTCAGTAGTATTCCATCAGTCCACGGAAATCCAGTTAAATCAATCTATTCAGTTCAGTTAATCATGTTCAGTGTCTATTCAAATGGGAGTAGAAATTAGTACCGAGCGAACCCAAGGATGGGAACTCACCTGTTATATGAGGGTGTGATTCTTAGAATAAATCCTTATGTTCCAGAACTATGTAGCCAGCGTAGGTTAAGACATCATATCCTGTTATATAAGGGCAGATAAGGTGGCTTAACCTGTTATATGAGGGTTCCCATCGTTCTCTCTAGAGTTACCTGTTATATGAGGGTTACTCCCAGATTATTCTTATCAGTGGTGCGGTATTGACACCCTTCCAATTGGGGTTACAAATTGGACTCCAACTAAGCCATAATAGCGTATTAGGGGCATGTCGGTTAGATGACTACTTCTCATAGTTTCAGTACAGAATCAGGACTATCAGACATAGCCATTCAGTCTCGGTAATAGAACTCAGATAATTCTACTGGATTCAAGACTATCAGATATAGTCAACTCAAAACAGCACGAAACTCTACTAGTTCCATCAAAACCTATACTGTCAGATACAGTCGCTTAGTATCAGTTATTTCAGTTATACAATTATTAGTATCTCATGTTATCAGTAGTCAGACTCAGTAATCATTTTATCATGAAGTCAGTTATAGATATTACGTAGTCATGTATGTATTCTCGCATTTATGTTATGCAGTCAGTTAGTATAGTTCATGCATGTGAACTCTTTCGCATTTAACCTACCTCATATACATACCATTACATTCAAATGTACTGATGCATTTGTGCTATGGTGTTTTATACCATAGGTTCAGAAGCACGAGCTCCCGAGCATCAGTAGCATTCCAGTCTCAGTAGTCAGAGTTAGCAGTGAGTCCTCATCCTTTGAGGACATGACTATTACTTTATTATCTCATTAATTAATTCATTTCAGTAGTTAGAGCTAGTTGGGGACATGTCCCATCAACTCCTCATTCAGACAGTTCAGTCAGTTAAAGGCTTTTCAGACTAGCATGTTCAGATAACTATTTTTGTTGTTTTGGGTATTTCATACCCCCTCCAGATGTTATGTTTTATCAGTTATGTTACAATTTTAAACCTTACGGCTTTACATCCTTTATTTTTTGTATTTATACAGTATATTATGCAGTGTTCAGGTATAAATATTAGTCATGGGTTAGCTTGTGGTCCTTGGGGGGTATGAGTACTGTGTAGAGTTTCGGGTACCAGATTCAGGGCGTTACAAACTTGGTATCAAAGCCTAAGGTTCAATATAGTTCTAGGAAGTCTAAAAGTCACATCTAGTAGAGTCTTGTACATGGGTGTATTGCGCGCCACATTTATGTACATGAGGCTATAAGATGTTTTAGGAACAGTTTCCCTTCTTTCAGTATTCATGTCATGCCAGTGAGCATAATCTCTAGTAAATCTCTTTGTCTGGTCTAATTTATTTCTCCCTTTCTTCTACAGAACGTGCCTACTAAAACAAAAAACGAGAATCAGCCAGCCCCTTAGCCCCAAGATCTTTTGGGCGAACATGTTTCTTACGCAGAGTTCAGAGCTGTATTCACTACTCTTGCTCAGTCAGTTGCTGCTTAGAATGAACGACCAACTATCATTCAGGCCAACCCAGTGGCCAATTCAGCTGCAGCCAATATTTGAGACTTCACCCGAATAAATCCTTCATCCTTTCTCGGATCTAAGTCAGATGAGGACCCTCAGGAATTTCTAGATCAAGTTCAGAAGGTTAAGAATATAATGGGGGTTACTTCTAGTGAGAGTGTGGAGCTAGCTGCATATCAGTTCCAGGATGTTGCTCACACTTGGTACAAAGAGTGAAATTTGGAGAGGGCTATAGATGTAGGGCCTATTGACTGGGAGGAGTTTGCTACTGCATTCTTAGATAGGTTCTTTTCCCTAGAGCTAAGATAAGTTAAGGTGTTGGAATTTATCAACCTCAGGCAGAGCAACATGACAGTGAAAGAGTATTCTCTTAAGTTTACTCAATTAGCTAGATATGCTCCTCATGTAGTTGCAGAGAGCAGGGCTAAGTGAGTAAGTTTTTTTCTAGGGTTAATGATAGTTTAGTCAATGAGTGCAGGTTCGCGATGTGGAATAGTGACATAAATTTAGCCAGGATTATGACTCATGCTCAGCATATAGAAGAGCAAAATATTAAGATGAGGGAGAATTAGAATAAGAGAGCAAGAATAGGTAGTTTCAACTTTGCCCAGCCCAAATTAGAAGGAGGAAATCATTCTCAGTTTCATCCTAAGTCAGCAGTTCCAGCTCCTTCTTCAGCTAGTGCTCCATCTTCTAAGTTTAGGGATGGTAATAGAGATAGAGCCCCAGGCTCTAAGTATTAGGGCAGTGTTAGCAGTGCCTATACCTATCCTCTTTGCCATACTTGTGGCACGTACCATCAGGGTATTTGCAGAGCTGGTAGTGGTATTTATTTTGGAAGTGGCAAGCTAGGACACACCTTAGTCAGGTGCTCAGGGTCAGCAGAATTATTCCTCAGCTCAGTCCGATTACCCAAACCAGCAAGGTGCCACCTCCAGTGCTATTAGTGGGTAACACCCAAATCAACTTTATGCTCTCTAATCCTGGCAAGATCAGGAAAATTATCCTGATATGGTTACTGGTACGTTACAGATCTTTCATGTGTATGTTTATGCTTTGCTAGATCCAGGAGATTCTTTGTCTTTTTTTACTCCCTATATAGCAATTGATTTTGGAGTTAGTCTGAAAATTCTAGCAGAGCCCTTTTCAGTCTCTACCTCAGTGGGTAAAACCATCATAGCCCGATGGGTATATAGGAACTGTCCAGTTATGGTATCTCAAAAGGTCACCTTAGCAGACTTAGTCAAATTAGAGATGACTAATTTTGATGTCATTCTCAGCATGGATTGACTTCATTCCTGCTATACCACAGTCGATTGCAGAAATAGAATAGTCTAGTTTCACTTTCGGAATGAACCTATCCTAGAGTGGAAGGGTAGTTGTTTAGCGTTCAGAGGTCAGCTTGTTTTCTACCTTCGGGCATGGAAAATAATATCTAAAGGATGTGTCTATCCTCTTATTTGAGTTAAGGACACTAGTTCTAAAACTCCCAGTCTCGAATCAGTCCCAGTCATAAATGAATATTCAAATGTCTTTCCCGAAGATCTTCCAGGAATTTCTCCCGAAAGGGAAATAGATTTCGGCATTGATCTTCTTCCAGATACTCAGCGTATATCTATTTCTCAATACAAAATGGCACCAGTAGAACTTTAAGAATTGAAAGAGCAGTTGAAGGATCTCTTAGATAAGGGATTCATCAGACCCAGCGTGTCCCCATGGGGTGCACCAGTTTTATTCATGTGCAAGAAAAATGGTTCTCTTAGAATGTGTATTGATTATCGTCAGCTCATTAAAGTCATGGCCAAGAACAAGTATCCACTTCCCAGAATTGATGATTTTTTTGACCAACTTCAGGGCGCCAACTATTTCTCTAAGATTGACCTTAGATCAAGCTATCATCAGCTCAGAGTCAGAGAATGTGACATTCCAAAAATAGCCTTTCATATTTGGTATGGTCACTTCGAATTCTTAGTTATGCCCTTTGGTCTTACTAATGCCCCAGCAGCTTTTATGGACTTGATAAACTGGGTGTTCAAGCAGTACTTGGATATATTCGTCATAGTTTTCATAGATGATATTTTGATCTATTTCCACAGTGAGCCTGATTATGCAGATCATCTCAAAATCGTACTTCAGACTCTCAGAGATCATTAGATGTTCGCCAAATTCAGTAAGTGTGAATTTTAGATAAGGTCAGTAGCATTCCTTAGTCATATCGTTTCTGGTGATGGCATTAGAGTTGATCCTCAAAAGACTGAAGCAGTAAAAAACTAGCCCAGACCTATCTCTCCATCAGATATTAGGAGTTTCTTGGGTTTGGCTGTCTATTACAGATGGTTTTTTGAGGGATTTTCTTTTATTGCAGCCCGTATGTCCAGATTGACTTAGAAGAAAGTGAAGTTTCAATGGTCAGATCCTTGCGAGAAGAGTTTTTAGGAGTTGAAGACTCGACTCACCTCTGCTCCAATTTTGGCTCTTCTAGAGGGTTCAAATGGGTTCGTAGTGTATTGTGATGCATCTACAGTAGGTTTGGGTTGTGTCCTCATGCAGCATGGTAAGGTCATAGCCTATGCCTCTAGACAACTTAAGCCCCATGAGAAGAATTATCCTACTCATGATCTTGAGTTAGCAGCCGTAATTTTTGCCTTAAAGATTTGGAGGCATTATCTATACGGAGTTCATATGGATGTGTTCATAGATCATAAGATCCTTCAGTATGTCTTTTTTCAAAAAGATCTCAATATTCATCAGAGAAGGTGGTTAAAGCTCTTGAAAGATTATGATATGAGTGTCCTTTATCATTCGGGCAAGGCCAATGTTGTGGTGACACTTTTGGTAGACTGTCTATGGGTAGTGTTTCCATGTTGAGGACAGTAAGAAGAAGTTAGCTCAGGAAATCCATCAGGTTGCTAGACTAGGTGTTCACTTAGTCGATACAGAGGAGGGTGACATATAGGTTCAGAGTTTTTCAAAATCATCTCTAGTTTCTGAGGTAAAATAAAAGCAAGATAGAGATCTTAGTCTAGTCAAGTTGAAAGAGTCAGTCAAGAATCAGAAAGTAGAGGTTTTCTCCCAAGGGGGAGATGGTGTATTGAATTATCAGGGTCTTCTATGTGTTCCAGGTGTAGACGAATTAAGGCAGAGAATTCTTGCAGAAGCGCATGGTGCGCTCTACTCTATTCACCCAGGGGCCATAAAGATGTACCGCGATATACGAGAAATCTATTAGTATAGTAGGATGAAGGGAGATTTTTCAGAGTTTGTGGCTAAGTGCTCTATATGTTAGTAGGTTAAGATGGAGCATCAGAAGCCTAGTAGGTCCATACAGGAGTTCAGTATTCCTACTTGAAAGTGGGATGAAGTGAGCATGGACTTCGTGATGGGTTTGCCTCGTACTCGTTGCCAACATGATTCAGTTTGGGTCATTGTAGATAGGATGAATAAATAAACTCATTTCCTTCCCGTCCATACCTCTTATTTTGCTGAGGATTATGCCAAACTTTACATCAGAGAGTTGGTCAAATTGCACAGTGTTCCATTATCTGTTATCTCAGATAGAGGTACCCAGTTCACCTCTCATTTCTGGAAAGCATTCCAAAAGGGTTTTGGTACCCAAGTTCATCTCAGTACAACCTTTATCCTCAGATAGATGGTCAAGCAGAAAGGACCATTCAAACTTTAGAAGATATGCTGCTGCCTGCGAGCATGTGCAATTGATTTCAAGGGTAGTTGGGATGACCATTTTCTTTTTATTGAGTTTGCATACAACAAAAACTATCATTCCAGTATTAAGATGGTTCCATTTAAAGCTCTCTATGGTAGGAGATGAGATTTCCAGTTAGTTGGTTTGAAGTTAGTGAGTCCTCAGTCATAGGGCCTGACTTAGTATTTGATGCCTTAAAAAAAGTCCAGTTGATCAAAGAACAACTCTGGGTTGCTCAAAACCGACAGAAGTCTTATGCAGATATACGCAGAAAGGATCTTGAGTTTGAGATTGGTGATTATGTCTATATAAATATCTCTCCCATGAAAGGAGTGAAAAGATTCGGCAATAAGGAAAAGCTCAGTACCCGATATGTTGATCCCTTCAAAATTCTCAATCGCTTTGGCAAGGTAGCTTATGTGCTCGAATTATCTTTAGATATAGATTCAGTTCATCCAGTCTTCCATGTCTGTTTGCTCAACAAGTGCATAGGTGACCCAATATTTAGTCCCTATTTAGAGCATAGATGTTCAGAGCAGCCTTTCTTATGAAGAGATTCTAGTCAAAATTCTTGACTACCAGACTCGTAGACTGAGGAACAAAGAAGTCCCTCTAGTCAAAGTTCTTTGGAAAAATCAGTCCGTTGAGGGCGCTACTTGGTAAGAAGAAGCAGACATCCGAACCAAGTATCCTCACCTCTTCTCCGACAACTCAGATCTAGCTCAAGGTAACAGTTCCCCATAAGCTTTTCAATTTCATGTTCAGATTTCAGTGACAAGCTTAGTATCCATTTCATGTTTAGAATTTCATTATAAACTTGGTATTAAGTTCCATTGCATAGTCAGTCATGCATTCATGTATCAATTCAGTTATATAATTATGTATCAGACATGCATTCTCATTGTGAGAACCTTGGTTCATCAGAACACTAAGTCATGCATTCATGAATTAGTTACACATACATCAGATATGCATGTTCGGTATGATATATTTAGTTATCAGCCATGTCAGTCATAAGATCATGTTCCAGTTATTCATGTTCAGTGTGTACGTCAGTTTATCTTCTCCTCTCTCATTCAGTCTCATTTGAGGATGAATGTTCTCAAGGGGGAGATATTATAATACCCCGTACTTCTACCTAGCTTGAAAACATCCCAAGTATGTTAGAAACTTACTTTGAAAAATAAAACCATTTTTGTACACGTGGAATTTTTAAGATTTTCACTTTTTATCATGTGGAAAATTGAATTAGCTTTCCAACAATACAAATTTTATCCAAATCCGGTATCGGAGTAAAATGTTATGAACGTTTTAGTCAAAGCTGTTAGAATTGACCAGGTGCAACGGCCAGGTTGACGGACCGTCGATCTAGCGATGGACCATCGACTAGATCATTGTACCTAAGGTAGTGAGTCAATCTTCTATATAAGGTGCGACAGACGAATTGATGGACCATCGAACTTGGACGGACCATCGCCCAAGCTGTCACTATAAGGTACTGAGTCTTTTTTTTGGTCCACTTATGACGGTCGAAATGACGGACCATTGAGCCAGTGATGGACCATCGCAGCTCCCATTCAGCAAATTTTAAGTCATTTTTAAAGGGTATTTGGGTCTTTTTCCACCCGTTTTAACCCCTAATTATATCAGACCAAGGCTCATAAGTTCATTATTCATTCACAACAACAAATTAGGGTTTCCTCTCAAAGATAATCCCTAAGAACAAGATCCAAATCCATCTTCAAGAAACTAAGAGATTCAGGTTCTTCAAGTCCAATAACTTCAAGAAAATCACAACCCAGGTATGTCACGTGTTGATTCATGGGTCCCTTTCACCCATGAAGCTCAAGAATCTCTTTTTAAAATCTAAGATTTGTGTATGTATGAATGTTCATGATTTAAATTGAACTGAAATTTATGTTCATGATGTTGTGGGGGTTTTGATTTATGTTTGAAATTACATATTCTAATTATTGACCCTAGGATGTGATAATTTGCATAATAATCATGATAAACCCTTAAATTTACACGTTGATGGATGTATCCATGATTATTAGATGTGTTGATGATTGTATAACCAAAGCATGCTTCCCATGTGTTTGATTAAATGCCTATGTGAAGTAAAAGTGCCATTCTAGTATGATAATATGAAATCCCCATTCATGTACAGGTTCATGCATGTTAAATATTTGATGAAATGTCTTAGTCAATGAATTATGGATATATGTGTAGCCATTGTGGTGCTTTAGCACCTGTACTTCATGAAATCCCCATCTTATTATATTATGGATTGTTGATGTTGGTCATATATTCAAGAAAGTCATGCTTTGTCAGTTTCATGCTATTGAGTCTTGGGGGTACTTGTACCCGACAATTAGCTGTGCACCTAGAGCCAGTGTCATGTTTTAAAGATACTTTTAGTTGAGCCATGTTCATAGAAATTCAGTCAGTCATGTGACTCAGGAAAACTAAGTAAACTTAGTAATCTCAGAAACCTCAAAAATTCAGTAATCTCAGTAGTATTCCGTCAGTCCACAAAAATTCAGTTAACTCAGTCCAGTCAATTCAGTTAATCATGTTCAGTGTCTATTCAGATGGGAGTAGAAATTAGCACCGAGCCAACCCAAGGATAGGAACCCACCTGGTATACGAGGGTGTGATTCTTAAAAGAAATCCTTGCATTCCATAACTATGTAGCCAGCATAGGTTGAGACATCATAGCCTGTTATATGAGGGCAGATAAGGTGGCTTAATCTATTATATGAGGGTTCCCACCATTCTTACTAGAGTTACCTGTTGCATGAGGGTTACTCCTAGATTTTCCTTACCAGTGGCATAGTATTGACACCCTTTCAATTGGGATTACAGATTGGACCCCAACTAAGCTAGAATGGCGTATTAGGGGCCTGTCAGTTAGATGACTACTTCCCACAGTTTTAGTACAAAATCAGTACTTTCCAAAATAGTTATTCAGTCTCAGTAATAGAACTCATATAGTTCTACAGGATTTAGGACTGTCAGATACAGTCAACTCAGAATAGTATGAAACTCATCTAGTTTCATTAGAACCTAGACTGTCAGTTACAGTTGCTCAGTATCAGTTATTTTAGTTATACAAATATCAGTATCTCATGTTATCAGTACTCAAACTCAGTAATTATGTTATCACAAACTCAATTACAATTATTACGTAGTCATGCATATATTCTCACGTTCATGTTATGAAGTTAGTTAGTATAGTTCATGCATGTGAACCCTTTTGCATTCAGCCTACCTCACATGTATATCAGTACATTCAAGTGTACTAATGCATTTGTGCTATGGTGTTTTATTCTATAGGTTCAGAAATACGAGCTCCTGAGCATCAGTAGCATTCTAGTCTCAGTAGTCAGAGATAGCAGTGAGTCCTCATCCTTTGAGGACATGACCATTACTTTATTATCTAATTAATTAATTTATTTTAGTTTTTAGTGTTAGTTGTGGACATGTCCCATCAACTCCTTATTCAGATAGTTCAGTCAGTTAGAGGCTTTTCAGACTAGCATGTTTAGATAGCTATTTTAGTTGTTTTGGGTATTTCATACCCCTTCCAGATGTTATGTTTTATCAGTTATGTTATATTTTTGAACCTTACGGTCTTACAACCTTTATTTACGTATTTATATAGTATATTATGTAGTATTCAGGTACAAATATCACTCATGGGTTAGCTTGTGGTCCTTTGGGGACATAAACACCGTGTACCATTTTGATTACCAGATTCAGGGTGTTACACAAAGCTCCCGCGATCCCTTCATATCAACATCTGCAACCATATGAGGAATATGAAGATATGGGATATATTAAACCTGTTGAGACCAGAGATATCATTCCTCTAGCTCTATCACCCAATGTAAAGTTTGACATTACTAGTGCTATGATCCAACTGTTGAACTTAAAGGGTGTGTTCTCAAGAGCAGCGGATGATGATGTGAACCTGTATCTTTCTAACTTTATTGGGATCTACACATCATATACTATTTTGAGGATGAACTAGAAAACTTAAGGTTGAGGTTGTTCCTATTTTTGCTGACCCGAGAAGAATCACTATGGTTAGGGAACTTTCGAAAGGTTCAATCACTACTTGGTATGAGTTTCAGAGATAATTTCTGAATTGGTTCTTCCCTCCTGCAAGGATGCTATAGTTGAAGAATAAAATTTACAATTTCAGACAGCTACCTGCAGAGTCCATATATGAGGCGTGGTTTATATTAAAAAAGGAGCTGAGCATGGTACCCAATCACAGAATCATAGGGTCCAATCTATTGGAAATTTTCTATAGATCATTGAATATCAGTTCGGGAATAATTGAAAATACTTTTTTGGGAGGTGCATTTATGCGTCTTTGGTAGGAAGCTGTGCAAGAGATGCTAGATGATATTTTGATGACCAATCGAGGATGGCATACTAGAGATGTTGAGCATGGTGCATGTAAATATGCTATTGGAGAAGATACTAATTATGAAGCGGGTCATGATTTAGTAGCATAAGAGGTTCCTCAACTTCAGACAGACATTGGACTTTTTATGAAGTAATTTGCAATAATAAGTGTTGAGAAAGTAAATGCAGTTAAGGCACAAAGTTCTACTTCTTATACTTTTGAAAGTGAATTTGATGAGGAAGCGAAGTATCTTGATAGACAGTTGGTGGGTTTTCGATCCCAAGGGCAAGTTAATCAAGGTCGGAACTATTAAAATGATAAATATAGAGATAAAAGTAGATAGAGATAGTGATTTACGATGAAAAGATGATTACAAGGATAAGAGTGATAGGTATGTTCCACCTGGTGGTTGTGATTTAGAATCCATAACGGAGGAACTTTTTTCAAAATTAGTCAAAGGATAAGAAAGTCAAGAAAGTTGTCTTAAGGAAATTAAGTTAGATTTATCAGGACTAAACCAAAAAGTTGAATCACACGCTACCATAATCAAGCTATTGGAGAAATAATTTGGTCAGATGTCAGCCACAATAAATCAAAGACAGCCTAATACTCTCCTTAGTAACAAAGTGGTAAATCCAAAGAATGATAGTCGCTGTCATGTCATTACCACTCGAAGTGGAAAAACTACCACAGACCCACATGTTCCTATTGTAGATGAGTAAAAGAATAATGGTGATCTTGTTAACATAGAGAGAAGTAAAAAGCAAGCTAAATGAGAAGATAAGGTCGAGAAGCCTGTGTTAAAGTCCATCCCGAGTCCTTTTTCCTCCTTTTCCTCAAAGGCTAAAAAAGAAGTAAGAAAATGGTAAGTATCAGAAATTTCTATTATTGTTAGAGGAGCTGTAAGTCAACATACCCTTGTAGAGGAATTAGAGAAAATGGCAGGTTATGAAAAGTTTATGAAGGATCTAATCACTAAGAAGATGTCGGACAGTTATGAGCCAGTCGACAATATTCATCATTGCAGCGCAGCAGCCACTAGATCTTTGGTAGAAAAAATGAGGATCCTGGTGCTTTCACCATACTTTGCATTATTGAATCTTTCAACTTCACTCAGGTATTGTGTGATTTAGGTGCTAGTATCCACCTCATACCATTAGAAGTGTTTAAATTAGGGTTGGGAGATCTCAAACCAACTACCATAAGACTAGTGATGGCAGATCGAACGGTGAAAAAGTCAATCGGTATTCTATATGATGTATTGGTGAAAGTGGCTGCTTTTATCTTTCCTGCAGATTTTGTGATCTTAGATTATGAAGTGGACTTTCAAGTTCCAATTATTTTGGGAAGACCATTCTTGGATACAGGTTGGATGTTGATTGATTTGGAGCTAGGATATCTGATGTTGAGGCTCAATGATAAACAGGTGATATTCAATGTATGCAAATCCATGAAGCAGCCAACTGAGTTAAGAGTGATATCCGTGATTGATGTGTATGATGAAGATATGGATTCATTCTATGATATTGATTCAGTGACTATTTAGGATGATGATTTTGATGTTTTTTCTATTGAAGAAAGGTTTAGTGTTGAAACTTTGGCAGCCTTTATCATGAACTTCGACATCTACAGTATTGATGACAATGATGAGATGGTATATTCACTCTATGGGAGTGGTTCTTACACTTATGCACCAAAGAAGCTTTATTTGGACCTGAAAAATATAACTCCTCCACCTGCTCGCCCATGTATTGAGGAGCCATCCATCTTAGAGTTGAAGGTCCTTCCTTCTTATTTGCAATAACATTTTTAGGGGCTAACAACACTTTTATCGGTAATCATTATAGATGACTTGATGGAGACAGAAGTGAAAGATCTAAGCTTTATTATTTGTTCTACAAAGATTCAAGAGGACCATTTGTTTGTCCATTACAAATATTGTGGGTATTTTACCTGGTACCCATAAAATTCAACTTGAACCAGATTGTATCCCAGGTATAGAGCATCAACGTCAACTTAATCCTCCTATGTAGGAGGTGGTAAAGAATAAAATAAATCAAGTGGTTGGACACTGTTATAGTGTATCCTATTATTGATAGTAAGTGGGTCAATTCAGTATAATATGTTCCAAAGAATGGCAGTATTATTATTGTGCCTAATAAGAAGAATGAGATAGTGCCGATGAGGTCAGTTATAGGGTAGAGAGTGTGTATGGATTATAGGAATCTTAATGCATGGACTTAAAAGGTCCACTTTCCCATGCCCTTCATGGACTAGATATTGGATAGACTTATGGGAAGAGGATGGTACTTTTTTTTGTATGGGTACTTAGGCTACAACCAAATCACTATTGCACCTGAGGACCAAGATAAAACAACTTTCACTTGTCCTTATGGGACCTTTATATTCCAATATTAAACAAAGCTCCAACCATATTTCAGAGATGCATAATGTGAATCTTCTCTGATATGGTAGAAGACACCATCAAAGTGTTTATAGATGATCTCTCAGTCGTTGGTGATTCTTTTGATGACTGCCCGGTGCACTTGGCAAATGCTCTCCGAAGGTGTGAAGAATGCAACTTGGAACTTAATTGGGAAAAGTGCCATTTTATGGTTAAAGAAGGAATAGTGCTTGGACAAAAAATTCAAAAAGTGGTATAGAGGTAGATACAGTAAAGATTGAAGTGATCGAGAAATTACCTCCCCCAATTTCTGTGAAGAGTGTTCAAAGCTTTTTAGGATATGCTAGATTTTATAGGCTATTCATCAAGGATTTCTCCAAGATTGCCAACCCTCTTCATTGGCTTTTTGAGAAAGAGGTGAAATTTGAGTTTACTGAAGCATGTTTGAAGGCTTTTGAGTGTCTGAAATAAAAATTGATGCTGCTCCTATCAGCGTATCTCCTGATTGGTCCTTTCCATTTGAGATTATGTGTGACACAAGTAGGGTGTCCTTAGGTATTTTACTAGGACAAAAAAAATAGAAGACCCTTCATCCTATATACTATGCTAGAAAGACACTAAACCCTGCTCAAAAGAACTACACAGTCACTGAACAAGAGTTGTTGGCAGTGATTTTTGCCTTTGAGAAGTTGAGGTCTTATTTGATTGGGACAGAGGTGATTGTGCACACTGATCATGCAGTATTGAGGTACTTAGTGGTGAAAAAAGATGCAAATCCTATACTGATTAGGTGGGATCTGTTGCTGCAAGAATTTGATTTTGAGGTCAAGGACAGAAAAGGCATTGGGAATTAAGTTGGGGATCATTTGTCTAGAATTGAGGAGGAAGCTATAAAGAAAGTTGAAGATGGGCTTGATATTGATGACAGTTTTCCAGATAAGCAGATACTGACAGCTTTCCAAGATCTAATTCCATGGTTTGCAGACTCTGCAAATTATATAGCAAGTGATCGAGTCTTAGAAGACCCCTCCTTCCAGCAAAGAAAGAAGTTTATGCATGAGGTAAGGAATTTTTTTTGGGATGAACCTTATTTATTCAGAAATTGTATGGATGGGATTATTCATATATGTATACCTAAGGTGAAGATGATGAGCATATTGAGGCTTGTTATTCTTCTCCAGTTGGGCGTCATCATTAAGAAACCCACACAACCCATAAAATCATGCAATGTGGGTATTATTGGCCAACAATTTACAAAGATTCACATGATTTTACTTTATCTTTTGATCAATTTCAACACCAAGGTAACATCTCTAGACGCCATGAACTTCTTATGACTCCTATATTAGAATTGGAATTGTTTGGTATATGGGGTATGGATCTCATGGGACCTTTTATGAGTTTGTTTGTCATGAAGTATATTCTTATAGCTATGTATTATCTTTCTAAATGGGTGGAAGTGGTTGCACTCCCTAATAATAAATGACGTAGTGTCACCGCATTCTTGAAAAATATATTTTTTCTCAATTTGGCACACCACATGCTATTATCATTGATGTTGGGTCACATTTTTGTAATCGTCTATTTAAAAGTCTTCTTGAGAAATATGGAGTGAAACACAAGGTGGCAACACTTTATCATCCACAGACTAGTGGACAGGTTGAGGTGTCTAATAGAAAAATTAAGTCCATCTTGGCGAAGACAATAAATGCCAATAGGAATGATTGGTCAAGAAGGTTAGAGGATGCATTATGGGATTACTGCACAACTTTCAAAACCCCAATTGGTGCTTCTCCTTATCAGCTGGTATTTGGTAAGGCATGTCACTTGCCTGTGGAACTTAAACATAAAGCATTGTAGTCTTTGAAAAAGCTGAATTTTGAGTGGCAAGATACAACAAAGTCAAGGATGAATAAGATGAATAATTTGGATGAATTTTGACTCCGGGAATATGAAAGTTCTGCACTTTATAAAGAAAAGATGAAGTTGCACCGTGATTGCAAGATTGAGAAAAGGATATTCGAAAAAGGTGATCGGGTATTGCTTTATAACTCTAGACTTTGCTTGTTTCTAGGTAAGTTAAAATCTAGGTGGTATGGTCCATTTATGGTGAGAAAAGTTTATCCATATGGTTCTTTGGAATTGAATAGAGATGGTGAAGCCTCGTTCAAGGGGAATAGGGAAAGAGTAAGGCATTATATGGGTAACACTGAAGAAGTGAGTGTGATATTTGAGATGGACCTTGGTGAAGTCTGTGTAACCAAGGGAATTATATTGTGCCACGACCTTAAATCAAGTGCTATATGGGAGGCAACCCATAAGGCTAGTTAGTGAAATCTTGTATCCAACTTAGTCACGTCGTACCGCGATGTTAAATCAAATGCTGTGTAGGAGGAAACCCATGTTTTGTACTTAATAATTTATAAGGTAATATGCCTGTTCAGTGTGTAGCATTAAAGATTGCGGAAAAGATCTAGAATTTCCAGTAACAAGGTTATACAGACTCTTCATGAGTCGTACATTAATATGATGATTCGTGAGTAAGAGTCGTAAGGACCTAGGAGTTTATTAAGATCTAGGTAAAAGTTTTTGGAGTCTTTACAAATCTTAGAAAAAGTTGTAACCTAAGGGTATGGTTTGTCACATTAAGTGGTAATGACTCCAGATCCCAGGTAAGGTTCCAGGTCTTTACGAAATAAATGAAAGACCCGTAAGCCTTGGTCTCGAGTCGTACATATGACTCATAACCATACTTACAAGGTCAAGGGTCTCAAGTCGAACCGACCCAATTCTCTAGTTTTAAACAAAAGAGGGAACCCGATTTGGGTCAAATATAGTTCTCCTCCATAGTTGACTAAATCCTAAGCTCTAATCGATTGATTTTACTCCAAAAACACCAATAAATCGATTTGGTCCTCCCTAATCTAGTGAACTCGTCAAGTTTTGAGGTTAAGAAGTGCTCAACTCAAGAAATCTAAATTCTTAATGAAGCAAGTAAGTCTTTATACTTAAATTCTAGATATTTCGAGTTGAAGTTTAGAATGAGTTGAGATTTTAGACTTTATTTGAGTTGAATCTACTGGAGTATGAACATTGTGAACCCTAATGCTTAGAAATCTATTTCAAAATTAGGATTTGGGAAGGAACTTGAATTTGGGTAATGAAAATATGTATTTTGGACTGATATGGGTCGATAATGTTGTACAGTAAAGGGTAGTTTTGGGGATTACATGTTGGAATCAACTTATAAGCTAAACTTTTTTGTCGCAGTGGATACGAGTCCCCTTACAACTCGTACCTACAGTAAAGAGTCATGATGAGACTCGTAATCAATGTTAACATAGAAGTCTAACTGAGTCCAGGGTCTGGTATGGGTATGACTAGCCTAAGATAATCGTATCCAACCCCTACGACTAATAAACACAAGTTGTACTGACCTAGGGAGGGAACATATATGAGAGTTTTATTTATGGTTTGTGTACGAGTATTGGTAGCGAGCTGTAAACTGTCCTTATGACTGGTTAGGAGGACTCATAAGCTGACCAGTAAACATCCTTTCTACACTGTCTATCTTACGACTCAGTCATACGAGTCATACCCAGCTCATTCGACTCTTACCCCCAGTCCTAACATGAATAGAGCCTACACACTGATACTTAATTTTCTCTATTTTGCTTTTCTTTCCTTAGTAATTACTAATGAATGTATGCATATAGGTACTATGCCTCCCAAATGTGCTTCATCTTCAAAACAAGTAGCAAAGAAGGGAGATAAAAAGACACCTGCCCCAACTTCAGATTATAAGTTGGTGAACGAGTCCACGAAATCATCCAGTAGTAGCGGTGACCTTATTAAATATCCAATAAAGGGATAGGTAGGGACAAGAGACCAAAGAACGACAAGAGGAAAGAAAGTATCTCAGTAGAGGATACCCCTCCCAAGGGGCCCAAAAAGAAGAACCCTCATACATCACCACCCTAAAAATTGTCCTAGTCAGAAGAGGCCAACAGTAATGATAATGATGAAGTTACATCAAGTTCCGGGGGTGATGCAGTGGAAGAAGATTCAAGATCCTAGGAAGTTGATTCTAAAAATACAAGTGAGGAAGAAGTAGATGCGACTCCTATTGATAGACAGGACCCACCTCTATTGATCGAGTCTGCTTCGGTGCTGACCATTGAATAGTGGGGTTACTCGGTATGTAGGAAACATACAATGATGGGTTGAGACTACTCTCTACCAATGAAAAAATCAAAAGGAGTTTGTGTCATGAAAGGAAGTTGAGCACTACCGGTATGTCTGAGCTGCCTAAACTTAAAGCTAGATCCGATAGTATGGTTTTAAATGGATAACTATGATGATAGGGAAGTATAGTTTTGCATTAGAGTGGGAGTTTTATACGGCATATAAGGGAGATTTGATGAGGCAGTATCCACAGGGAAACTTGTAGAGAGGTGGTGACCCAATCACATCTTTGACAATTTAGGGAGTGCGGGTGAATATCTCGCCACTTACTATTTCATGGTTCTTAAACGGACCAAGCTTCTAAATACCAGTAAACACAGACGAGATAGATTACCGCATGGATGAAATGCGGAAGATTATGTAGAAGTAACTAGGGTCGGAAGACAAGATGAGATATTTTAGTTAGATCATAAGTCTAATTATGTTGAATGGAGAGAAAGTTGTTTGGGTGGTAGGTGGCCCAGGAGTGACCTCACAAGAAATAGAAAAACACACCTTAAATTTTGAGGCCAAGGCATGGTGGACACTAGCCCGACATAGACTGTGTCCCACTACTGGGGACGATGTGGTCAACCCAGTTTGTGCTACGCTGATAGCTGGTTTGATGGCTGGTTATGAGTTTGACGTGGGTGAGTTTCTAATATGAGAGACACAAGATCAAGCTGTGGGTGGACAAAAACTAGTTCTATCTTATCCATGTATGATCACTCAGATTTGTTTGGCTGTAGGGGTACAGGAACTTCTAGGGATCGACTAGTTCATTGAGCTGATAAATATCACAAACTTGGGGTTGATTTGGGATGTTGCAAACCCCATGGCCAGGCAAGACAAATGAGGAGATAATATGATAGCTGAGATGTTTAAAAGTCAGGGTGGGCAGACCGAGACTACAGAGCAGACTAAGACAAGTGACACCACAGGTAGAGGAGTGCAGATTGAGCCATATACATATGATGCAACGGGAACATCCAATGCCCCTCACCTTGCATAGTATGTACCACCTCAACCCACCTCTACAAGAGTGATGGCGGATGGATTTATAGTGATCTCACAGGATATGTGGGATGAAGATATAAAGAGATTGGCCATGCTGAAGACAAAGGTTTGATATATGGAAAGGGGTGTAAAGCCCTGGGTTGAGACTATGCTAGAAAACCAATATAGATGGGTGTAGGGTAGATTTGATGCATTGGAGAAGTGGATGACTCATTAGTTGGGGATCGGGCAAATCCCAAATATTGTGGAGGTAAAAATCATCGAGATTAAGAAAATGGTGAGTGAGTTATATGATAGGCCATTTATCCCAGCACCCGTGGTAATAAAGATGGATACAAAAATATATGTTTAAAATATTCAAGGTATTTTAGAATTGGAGGAGGAAGTAAGAAGAGATAAAAATAAACAAAAGCACCAGAGTGCATAAAAAGAAGCCCTGAAGAAAGCAAAGAAGGATAGTATACAAAGTAAGCAGGATCGATAGGTGAGGATCTAAGAGATGCAAGTTGGTTCTGGTAACTCAAAACCGAGAAGTGTTGATGTTAAGGGGGCAGTGATGTAGCCCCTACTATTGATTTAACATTGAGCACACCGGCCACCACTGGTGCCACTTTGAGGAGACAGTACCAGAAACTGTTGGGACTACTATTGAGGATGGTAGGACCCGATCTGAGGTCCCACATGATGAGCAGCATGAGCCACCACCTTGAGTGCCCAGGTATGTCCTCCTACCTTGTGTTACCTTATTAGTGCACTAGGGATAGTACATAGGATTTAAGTTGGGGGTGGGGGTGTACCAAGGTAGCCTCGGGTTACACTTGTAGTGTTTTGAAACCCGTAGGCATAAGCTAAGAAATTATCTACGAATCCGTATGTTTTGTTTATGTTTGTGTTTTTGTTTTTGTTGAGTGTATGCTAGACTGGCTGAAAACAGGAAGAAAATTTGTACTTGTGGCAGTAGATGTGGTTTTAAATGATTATGTTGAATTAGTTCTGATTTGGAAACATTATGCTGAAAAATGGATACATATTATGCTGAAAAATGGATACTCCCCCTAAAATTTTGCTAATTATGTGATATGAGTATGTGTAAGGGATGACTGTGAATCTAATAATGGCATTATAATTAGAGATAGAACAACTAGGGAAAACAATTATATAACTGGATAAGTAGTACCTAGCAATATGATCTTGTGCGAGTGTGTGTGAGGCGTTACTTAGCTCCTGGTATGTCAGAATCTAGAACTTGCTCGGTTTCTCTTACCTAGGGTAATGGTCGAATAGGAGATGATAATAGGCCATTTTGGTTTTAAGTCCACTTAAGCCTAAATGCCAAACCAAACGTATTATGAATTCCTTGATCTAATAAGTTGGACCATTTTTGTTGAATACACCGATTTAACCTTTCCGTTTCACTTACAATGAACCTGTATTGGCCCTGGTCCTCCTTGGACACTGCACACCTCAACTCAGGCAAATCACGTTAGTTGAGGGTAGCTATTATAGGGTGCATAGGGAAAAACGAATATGAAAAATGACATGTAGAAGAAAAAAATGAAAAAGAAAAGGTGTGGTGAAAATAAAAGAAAATAAAAGAATAAAATAAAAAGGAAATTGAAAGAAAAGAAAAAGAAAGTGAGAAAAGAAAATCGTACCTGGTCTAGTTTGAATGTGCTTTAGAATAAAAAGGAGACATAAGGGCGGAAATATAATAAAGAAAAAGTGGAAAATAAGTTGACCCCAAATAAAACGTAGTGTCAAGGAGGTACTGTCACTAAAAAATCCTAAAAATATACCATACCATCCCCAAATATACGTTATACACCAAATAAAGTCCTTTAGTGATCCTACATCGATGTTCAAAAACTTGAGAAGAGAGCATATGGGAAAGCCTATGGTATTCTGTATACACCGTCGATACTTCTTTGTGAGCGAGAGCATTTTCAGTAATTTCCCTAAATAATTTGGTTCATCTAAAATGAATGAAATGGTATTTCTTTGATTATGAGCGCACATAGGTTATGTTGTTTGGTTGCTATACTATTCGATTAATGTGATCTGTGCCTGGTTGTATGTTACTAATGTGATGCAATTATCGGATTCCTTTCTGTAAGTCTGTGTATCAAATTAATATACACGGTTGGATTTTTGAAAAAGTTAAAACTAGGAGGGGGAAGCAAACTGTTGAAAATTGAATTGAAAAATCTCTACCATAAGTATTTTAGGATTTTTTTATTTAAGCATCATTGTTGTGGGTAGAGTGTTGATTTCTGTTTTGTCTGAGGACATGCAAACTTTATAAGTTGAGGGTGTTGATGCACCGTGGAACACGACACTTTCAATGCTTACAACAAAGAATTTATGTTTGGACTTAGTTGTTTTAGTAGATATGATGTGGTTTTGTAGTTTATGCAAGTAAAACAGGTAAATAATTGTCTTAAAATGAAACTAGAAGAAAACCAATCGAAAGAGATTAACTCTGCAGATGATACAAGTTAACATACTAATCGTCAACACATCATACATACGTGGGTTGACTCGTAAGCACAATAGTGACAAATGCCAAACAGAAAAGCTAAATTAAGAATTGATAAGTGTAATGCCCCAAGAGTACACCGTGGATGCCACACAGTGCTTACAACCCTGAAGGACCACAAGCTAACCCATGAGAAGGTACCTACCATGATCACTGAATAAAATAACAAAGACATGTACGGAACTTTAACTGAAAATTCCATAAGGTTTTTAATAGATAAAAATCATTACTGAATCATAGTTTAATATGTCTGAAACATATTGTCAATATTGATAAAACAACTGAAAATATGACTAAAACCTGACTATCTGAAAGCTTCTAAATAGATTGACTGTGGAGTTGATGGGACAAGTCCCCAACTAACTTCAGCTGACTACTAAACTAAAAAGAAATGCTAACATAAACATCATTGGTCCTCGGATTATGAGGACTCACCATTGCTACTACTCCTGATGCACTAGGATGCCTAAATACGGTCCGAAACTTGAGTATACAAACCAATGATATGAGACATCATAGCATAATAAATGAGTATGCGGTCAATACTTTGAATGTACTGGCATTCTAAATAAGGTTAGGATGATATGCATGGGTTTTATATAGCATGAGATGACTGATACAATAGTATTCATAAAAGTTGTAAAATCTGAGGATGCATGACCAAGCATATAACATGATACTAAAATAATCTATTAAATGAAGAGCTGAAATGCTGATTCTGAATAACTGATAACTGTATGCTATGGTCAAGTAAATCTAAAATTGTACTCTGTACTGAATATTTAACTAAGACTGTGGGATCTAACTATAACCGACATGCCCCAATGTACTATCAGGATCAAACCTGTAACCCCATTTTGATGGGCATAAGTACCGTACCACGAGTACTAAATTTGGCAGTATGGATCCACTAACTAGTGTCCTGAAGGACTAGGGTGTCAAGACTAAACTGATGGGTGACCTTTGAGAAGTAGTCAAGCCTAAACTAACGGGTGACTCCTCATATCCTATGCTGTCTAGGTAGTTCTGGAATATAAGGACTGCTACTAATGACTCTGCCTAACTAATGGAGAAGCCGTCATCCCTGCATTCACTCGGTGCTAAATCCTACTCCCAACTTAAAGACACTGAATACTAGACTGAACTAAGTTTAGCTGTTTATGGTGACAGACTAAATTGAAAATACTCATAACTATCTTAAACCATTTTGTAGATACTAAAGACTAAATAAGCAACTAGATTTTGGGTATTCAAAACCCCCAAACTTAATAGTAATGACAACAAGACCGTACAAAACCTTAAGAACATGATATGTAACCATTATTCAAAACTCATTCCTTTGGGAATTTTATCAAGTACTTGTAATTCATAGTTTAAACATGGGAATAGTTTAAACATGTAGTAATATCATGATTTCGATACAAAATCACAATTTAAGGTGCAAACTAATGGGTAAGCATCATTCAAATGTGTAGGGTTTAACTTCAACAACAAATAATGTATAAAGAGAATATAAAACCGAAATTCATGGGAATTCATAGTTAAAAATTCATGATAACATGTAAAAATCATTCTTTTGAACTTGAAATTGGGTTCTTGGACTCCATGGGAGAAAGGAACCCATGAATGAACATGTAACATACCTTAATTGAAGAATTCTTGAGGGTTCTTGGTGGTTTTCTTGAACTTGAGCTTGAATCTTTGAAGGGCTAGGGTTTGTTCTTAAGAGAATGGTTTTAAATTGAGAGAATTTGAGTAAAAGATGACCAAATATGCTTTTGAGGGCTTTAATCCAGTGTTTTTCATGGATTAGGGCATGGGAAAGGACCAAACTATCCCTGGAAAATTAAAATTCATAACTGGAACTCGGATTAGACCTTCACCGCGACGTACCAAGGCTGTCATCATAATTTCCACCGCAATTGCTGGAATTTAACGATTGCCAATTTGATTTTCACCGTGACGCAGTGACCCCTCCATCGCAATACTCACCACCATATGGTCAAATCGCGGTAAGCTACTATTTTGGAAATCCAAACATGGTTCAAACCTCGTTTAAAGAATTCAAATCTTACCCGAGACATGCTACTTACACCCCTGAACATGAATCAACTCAGAAACTTACGTCTCAGAGTCAAGAAGGTCACTTTAAAAATTATTGAAGTTGAGAGCCCAAAAATAGTACTAAATCCCAACACTTAGCCAAATTTTTAGGTTCTAAGATTCTTGTACATGTACTATGAGCTGGAAAGAATTTAGAAAAGTACGGTGTATTATAATATCTCCTCCTTGGGAACATTCGTCCTTGAATGAGAGTGATTAAGTTGAGAATACTGAAGGAGAAAGATTACATACTTAACATGCATAACTAAAATATGATTTCTTGACTGAACTGATTCATAGATGCATGAAATGACATGAGATTTATTACATGGTTGGAAACGAGAAAGGAATAGAGATAATTAAACCTTAAGCTAAGCCTAAATTCGTGGATAAAAAATGAGGGTACTTGGTCTGCATATCTGCTTCTTATTCCCTAGTGGCTCCCTCAATGGACTGGTTTCGCCAAAGAACTTTAACTAAGGAAACTTCTTTGTTCCTTAATTTACAAGTTTGATGATCGAGGATTTCTACTGGAAATTCCTCATAAGAGAGATTGTCCTAAACATCTACACTTTCTAAGGGAACAACAATAGCTAGGTCACTAATACGCTTCTTTGGTAAAAAAAACATGGAACACGGGGTGTACAGAAGCCAAATATGTAGGCAAATCAAGCTTATAAGCTACCTTTCCAAAGAGACTTAAGATCCTGTAAGGTTCAACATACTGGGGACTGAGCTTTCTTTTTTTTGCCAAACCTCTTCACTCTCTTTATGGGAGAGATTCTCAATTATACAAAATCATCAATCTCAAATTGTAGATCTTTTCTCCTCACATATGCATAAGATTTCTATCGGCTTTAGGCTGCCTTAAGCTTCTCTTTGATCAACTGAACTTTCTCTAATGCATCATATACTAACTCAGGCCCTATCAAAGCAGTCTCACCTACCTTAAACCAACCAATTGATATCTACATCTGCTCCCATATAGAGCCTCAATCAGAGCCATTTGGATACTAGAATGATAGCTACTTTTGTAGGAGAACTCAATTAATGACAAGTGATCATCCTAACTACTCTAAAATTGATAACACATTCTCTCAACATGTCCTCTAGGGTTTGAATGGTCCTCTCTGCCTGACAATATATTTGAGGATGAAAGGCTACACTAAGGTGAACTTGGGTCCCAAGACCCTTCTGAAAATCCTCCTATAAAATAAAAGGTAAACTGAGTACCTCTATCAGAAATGATGGACAACGAAACTTTGTACAACCTGACTAACTCTCTGATATAGATCTTGGCATAGTCCTCGGATGAATAAGAAGTATGGACTGGTAAGAAATGGGTTGATTTGGTCATTCTATCCCCAATGACCCAAATCAAACCATGCTGATGATGAGTACGGGGCAAACCCATCACAAATTCCATGTTCACCTCTTCTCACTTATAAGTGGGAATACTAAACTCCTACATAGTGCCACTAAGCTTTTGGTGCTCAATATTAACCTTCTGACAAATAGAGCACTTAGCTATAAACTCCGGAATATCCCTTTTCATACAGCTTCACCAATAGAATTCTCATAAGTCACTGTACATATTAGTAGCTCTTAGGTGGATGGAATAACATGCACCGTGCAATTCTGTAAGAATTCTATGCCTCAAGACATTAACACATGACACACACAGTCACTCCTAACAATGCAACACACCATCTCCTCCTTGGGAGAAAACTTCTACTCTCTGATGTCTAACCGGCCCCTTTAACTTAACTAGATTAGGATCCCTATCATGCTTTTCTTTTACTTCGGCCACTAAAGAAGATTTTGAACTATTCTCAACCCAAACACTACCCTCAGTTGAATTAACCAACCAAACACCTAATCTAGCAAGATGATGAACCTTCTGAACCAACTTCTTCTTATCATTCTCAAAATGAGCCACACTACCCATAGACAATCTACTAAGGGTATCCGCCACCACATTGGCCTTGCTCGGATGATACAAAACACTTATATCATAGTCCTTCAAAAACTCTAACCACCTTGATGAAGATTCATAAACACATCAACATGCACCCCATACAGATAATGCCTTCAAATTATCAAGGTAAAAACAACAGCCGCTAACTCAAAATCATGGGCAGGATAATTCTTTTACAGGGTTTAAAGTGTATAGAGAAGTAGGCTATAACCTTACCTTTCTGCATCAATATGCAACCCAAACCAACTCTGGAAGTATCACAGTAGATGAAAAACCTATCTGAACCATCGGGCAATGTCAAAACTAGTGCTGAGGTGTGTACAATCTTTAACTCTTGAAAACTTTTATCACAAGAATTTAACCACTGAAATTTGACTTTCTTCTAGGTCAATCTGGACATGGGGGATAAAATAAATAAAAACCCTTCAACAAAACATTTGTAACAGCCATCCAAACCCAAGAATCTCTTATTATCTGACAGAGAAATAGGTCTGGGCTAGTTTTTCACAGCTTTAATATTTTGAGGGTCAAATCTAATGCCATCACTGGAAATAATATAGCCAAGAAAAGCTAATGATGTTAGCCAAAATTTGCACTTACTAAATTTGGCAAACAATTGATGAGCTCTAAGAGTCTGTAATACTATTATGAGGTGGTCTGCATGATCATTTTTGTTATGGGAATAGACAAGAATATCATCAATGAAGACTATGACAAACATGTCCAAGTACTGCTTGAACACTCTGTTCATCAAGTCCATGAAAACTACTGGAGCATTGGTAAGACCAAAATACATGACTAGGAATTTGAAGTGACCATACCGAGTTCTAAAAGTTGTTTTCAGAATGTCACATTCTCTGAATCTGAGCTGATGATAGTTTGATCTGAGGTATATCTTACAGAAGTAACTGGAACCTTGAATTTGGTCGAGCAAATCATCAATTCTGGGAAATGTATATTTATTCTTGATGGTGACATTGTTCGACTGATAGTAGTCGATGTACATTCTGAGAGAACCATCTTTCTTATGCACGAAAAGGACTAAAGTATCCCATGGGGAAACACTAGGTCTAATGAATCACTTATCTAAGAGGTCTTTCAACTGTTCTTTCAATTCTTTAAGTTTGGATGGAGCCATTTGGTATGATGGAATAGAGATAGGTTGGGTATTTGGAAGAAGGTCTATTTCAAAGTCAATTCCTTTTTGGGAGGAACTCCAAGAAGGTCTTCAGGGAACACATTTCGAATCAAGATTAGGAGTTTTGAAACTAGAGTCTTTGACTCGCATAAGATAGTAAACAAACCCCTTAGATATCATTTCCTTGCTCTAAGGTATGAAATAAACTGACCCCTTAGCGTTGTAGTACTACCCCTCCATTAAAGGATTGGTTCATTTGGAAACTGAAAGTGAACAATTCTATTTATACAATTAACTGAAGCAGAGCATGAATGGAGTCAATCCATGTCGAGAATGACATAAAATCCATTATCTCTACTTTTACAAAGTCTATTGATGTAACTTTTTGAGACACTGTAATCGGGCAGTTCCTATATACCCATGGGGCTATGATAGACTTACCCGCTGGGGTAGACACTGAGAAAGGATCTGTTAAAGTTTTGGGACTGGCTTCGAAGGTGACAGCTATATAAGGGGTTACAAAATAAAGAGAATCTCCCAGATCTACCAATGCATAAACATGTAAATGAAAACCTGTAATGTATTGCTTTTTATTTTCTTGAATTTTTTTCTCTTTCTAAAAATTTCTCTTACTTCTCTCTAGATTTTACCATTACTATTTCCACCAAAATGGCTTCACCATTGCGGGTGGATCTCATCTGACCACCAAATCATGATTATGATGAGCACACTGTTAGTGTGCTTAAACCCTAGTAAGAAATTATAAAAAAACTGTAACCACAACTCTCTGAAATTGAAAAAAAATAATGAGAGCGATTAATGGTGCTATTTTAGAAGAGCAGTGGTGTTTTGTTAAAAAGGCTATTTTGAAGAAGGGTTTTAGTGATATTCAAGAGATTCAAAATCGTGGAATTAATTCTTCTACTCCAAATCAGATTCATGTGAGCAATTATGGTCAGCAAAGTGCCGAGACACAGTTGAATGTGATGAAATAAAGAATTACTTCATCTTGTGAGAAAATTCGTCATAAATTGGATGAAGAGAATGGTAGAATAGTTCTTGGAGTCTAGACTATTTTAATTGCTGATCAAATTGGTGCTGAAAATACTGCTGAAAAAGCTCCAAATTCCAGTGAAATAAGTTTTTTTGATGATTTTGAAAATTCCAAGTGTCATTCAATTTTTGGAGAGGTAAGGAATGTGATTAATGCAAAATCCCCAATTGGTTTAATTCCTAATGAGTCCAATTTGAAAAATAGGATTTCAAACCCTAATTCACTGAATTCTGTGGAAAATGCAAAATTGATGGGTAATTTTCAAAATTCCCAATCTGATTTGATGGAATAGCTAGTTGGGAGTGTTGAAATACCAAACGTCCATTCAAATGCTCATTCTAATCCACCGAATTTGATTTGTGAGAACCTGAAAATTAGGAATCTGGCTGAGCCTGGGGTTCCGACGAGTGTTAATGAAATTGGTTAATGTAGTGATGGTAATATTGATATGGGGAAGATGAATTTAACTAAATCCCCATTTGTGGATGATCATGAAGAATCCAATTTGGAAACCAGGGCTAAGATCGCGCAGAGATGTCAAAATGGTATTCCGGCGAATCAAAAATTAAATTCACAAGTAGGGGGGTTTCAACATAATAATGTCAATGAAGTTATGCTGAAACATCCTTCACAGGTAATTTTTAATCAAAAAAATTCTGATCGTGTTCTTACTACGGTTGACAATTTGGTCGATCAAGTTGTCCGGAGTAATGTGAATGTTGTTGGTCAGTATCAACCCAATCTTGCTCATATGAGGAAGAATAATTCAATAAAAGCTCAGTCTAATCATCCCTAAGGCATGACTATGTAATAAATAATGCTTCTACTGATGTGGTTGAGGTTATGAATTCTGAAGAAGAAAATTCAGATTCCAATAGTGTTGCAGGTGTTAGACGTAATTTAAAGGAGTTTAGTTCAGGGAGGTCAAAGACTGTGGAGTCTATCAGTGATCAAATTTTTGATATTGGGTAGAAGGTACGGACTTAAGCACTAGTAAGGAAGATTTGGAGGAAATTGTATCTCAAAATCACATTGTTCAGCAAGGTAAAGGTACAGAGAATGAAAATAATATCAAAGATGTTAGTGATGTCTCTAGTTCCAAGTTGAATGATTCTTCTGGTGAGTCCTCTGATCACAATATTTCTAGTGAGAAAAGTAATAAGTTGCAGCCTAAGAGTGTTATAAATGGCAAAAATATTCAAAAAAATGATGTCGAGAGGGCTGTTCATGTTAATAATAATTCTACAAATAAGCCTAATTTCATTCTTTATATTCCTAATAGTGTTTCTTTGGTGGTATCTAATAACTTTGAGAATGCTGATAGAGATGATCCTAAAGCCACTGGTTCTACTAAAAACCCCAAGGAGACGGTTGATAATTAGAAAAGGGAGAATAAAAACCAACCTCAACATAATGCTTGGAACAATAAAGTCCCTGGTCCTAATGCTCCAATTATTTCTCGTGCATTAGTGACTAAATTAAGAGCGCAAGAGGCTATGATGGCATCCGTTATTAAGATTAGTCCTCCTAAAATTACTACTAATCAAGGACTGAAAGTAGTTATGTTTAGACCTGAAGATTTCATGAAAAAATTGGCTGCGAGATGCAAATATACATTGATTGGTAAATTTAATAATACCATGCCCAAGATGGATATTATCAAGAAGCAATTTATTCTTCAAACTGAGCTTAGAGGCAGTGTTAAGTTGACATACTTCAATGCTAGACACCTCTATATTAATTTGGACAATGAATACGACCACTCTACATTGTGGTCAAAAGGAAGAATGTATATCGAAGAGCAAATGATGAGATTACAGTTGTGGACACCCATTTTTAAACTTGAAATCAAAACCTCTTTGGTTCCTATATAGGCTGCTCTACCTGAACTTCCATGGCACTGATATTGTATGGAAGTTTTAGCTCCTTTACTATCCCCAATTGGTAAAACCTTATTCCTTGACCTAGCAATTTACAGAAAGAGTAGAGGAAGTATAGCTAAGTTAAAATTCAAGTTGACCTCACTAGAGATAGACGCAGAATGTGCAATATGAAGAAGTTACTAATTAGTGTTCATATTGTAAACATCAAGGCCATACACCTATAGCATACACTATGAAGAGAAGGGATGATGAAATAAGAAGGAAAATAAAGATGGAAGAAGTTGAAAAACAAGGTCAAATACAGGTTATTACTGAGAGTAATAAAGAAAAACAGATGCAAGATCAACAAGTTCATAACAAACAACTAGATCCTTATTACAACAAAGAGATTGAAAATATTTCGGAATAAGTTCAATGGCAAACTTTGAGAAGAAAGAACAGGAGAAATAATCAACAACAACAACAGGTACAGCAGCAGTTACAACAACAAGGACAAAACCAACAATAACAATGGATCCAGCAACAACACCAACAGCAGGTGTAGCAACAGCTATAACACCTAGTACAACAACAACAACATCAACATCAACAAATATAATAATAAAATAAAGGTAATTTACAACATCACAAATATAGTAAGATGCAACAAATGTATAGATCTATATCTCCAGAGTCTCCAAAGAGTACAAACCAATAAGTTCAGGTACAACAACTGACAGGTAAAACTGCTAACTTTACTAATCAACAACCCAAAATTGTAATATTAATTCTGGAGTCCAAAATCAACACCCCCAACCCTATATTTCTATGGTTAATTCTGGTAATCCCAGCATCCAAAATCCCAAAAAAGGCAAGAGTTCAGCAACCCAACAACAACAAAAAAGTTACTGAGAAGCAAACAAAGGAGAATGATACCAGTATAGCTGCTCAAAATAATTTACATGCTGAAGATATCTCAAAAAATAGATACCCAGGTATGACTTCTTCTACTACAAACAAAACAAATTATAATGTTGATTCTAGAGTCTAGAATCAACAACCCCAACTCCTTTCTTCTGGCTATACTCTGGTTGTTCCTTCTCCCCAAAACCCCAAGCATACACAAAGCAAACAAGCTAGCAAAATGGTGCAAATGGAAGCTGAAAAATTTGGAGCAAAAGTTGGTGGAAAAAATAGAAAAAATGATGAAGTAAATGTTCATAATTTGATTAGTTCAGCCGCTGATTAGGTTGAGGTGGAACAAACTCAACACCAACATGTTGCAAGCACTGCAAATATCCCTAATAGGATATCAGGTATTGACTTAATGCTCCATAAAACCCACCCTAGTAATTTTAATAATTTTTATGGGACCACTGCTGTAGTTGATGGGGGTAAGGATGATGTCCAGAAGAAGATTGCTAACATATAGGAAGGGGTATCTAATAAAGGGGGGGTTAAACTCCAAAACTCCTGCTACTACTTTTGCTGATGATTTTGATGTTGAAATACTTGATGCTCCTAATTAGATTTCTGCAGATGGTATTTCTGGTAATATTCCTGAACAAGACTTATATAAGGTTAATATGGACCCTGCTGATAATATTCACGATATTCAGATGGATGCCCATGTTTTTTCATTAACAAAAGATCAGAGGGACGGTATGGTTTATATGAATGATAATGATACAGAATATAATAGTGATGAGCCTCAGAAGGGAGCTAAAAGGCCTGTAACTAATACTATTAGAGGGGTACACAAACCTCCTAATAATAAAGCTTCTACCAGGTTGAGCAAAAAAAGAAGAGTTGCTATTAAGAAAAAACAAAAAGCAGATAAAATGAAAGATATACAGAGAGGGAACTACTCAGAGCCTAAAAGTTCTGAAAAACCTTCTCAAAGTGTTCAATCTACAACAAATTCCAAAAAAATATGTAATTTGAATGTTATTCCTGATTTGCCTACTGATATCAAAGATGAGTATAGGGTTATTAATTCAAAAGATGAGGTTGATTATGATAATGTATATATTGGTGAAGATGAGGAGGAAGAAGAGAATAATGAACACTTCATCAAAGCTTTTGGTCCTATTGTGGATTCATGTATTCATGAGGAAATTCAGCAAGTCATAGACAAGCAAGGATTATCCTCAAGAGGACAGAAACACAAAGCTAAATTCTCCAGAAGTACTTCTACAGGAAAGTCTGCTAACAGTGAGAGGGGGTTTCTCACTAGTTCTCAGGACAAAGGTCTATTATAATTAGCAAACTCATTTGGAATGCCAGGGGTATTAGTATCCAAGGGGTAATGGAAAGACTCAAACTTCTTATTAATATCCATCATCTCTATTTTCTTACCATTCTTGAACCTTTTTCTAATAATTCTCTGCTCCATAATTTCAAAATTTAATTAAAAATAGACAAGGCAGGTTGTTATGCTAATGGCAAGATATAGATATTTTAGACTTATGATATTAACTGTGATATTATAGAATCTGAAGAACAACAAATCACTTGTGTTATCACTCTTATAGGGTTGAGTCGAACCTACATAATGACTTTTGTATATGCAAAATGCCAAGACAGCTTGAGAAGGCCTCTTTGGGATAGAGTGCTGCATTTTTCTTCTCTTAATATGCCTTGGTATGCTGTAGGTGATTTCAACATGATCTAAACTGTAGATGAAAAATTGGGGGGGGGGTGTTCCCTATAATATGAGAAATTGTTTTGATTTTATAGATATTATTGAAGTTTGTGATCTCTCAGACATTGGTTTTAGTGGATAGAAGTTCACCTGGTCCAATTTGAGAGGCATGGATATTAGAATTTAGAAGAGATTGGATAGAGATTTAGTCACAAATGATTTGCTAGAGAAGATGCCCCTCACTACCAATACTCATATTTCTTCTGTGGGTTCAGATCATTGTCCCATTTTGTTGGAAATGTAGGATAGACAGGAAAATCACATCAAGTACTTCAAATTTTTAAATTGTTGGGTGGAGAACAAGACTTTCCTAAAAACTATTGAGAATTGCTGGAACAAGACTTGTGAGGGAGATCATATGTAGTCTTTCCATCAGAAAATTAAAAGGATGGCCAACACTCTTAGTCATTGGTCCAAGAAGAAATTTGGTGACACTTATGCTAAAGTCAGAGAGTATGAAGAGAAGGTTAAAAATGTAGAAGCTGAGCTAATTTTTAATAGTACTGACCAGAATATGATCAATTTGCATCATTTGAATGCTTAATACATCAAATTTTTGAAACTTGAAGAGTCTATTTTCAAGAAAAAATCTTAACTTTAATAATTCAAGGATGGTGATGCTAATTCTAGATATTTCCATTCTTTAATCAGAGGAAGAAGGAGGAAGTTTTTCATACATAAAGTTAAGAATGATGAAGGTGAATGGATACAAGGTGATAGTGATATAGCTACTGCAGTATGTGACCATTTTCAAGGGAGTTTTACTGGAAAAGAGGAGGTTGTTCTAGAAGAATTCCTCAACTATTTCCCTAGGTTGGTGACTGATGATCAAAATAACATGCTTCAACAAGACCCTACCTTAGAAGAGTTTAAGACTATGGTATTCTCTATGAGCCCTCATTCTGTAGCAGGTCCAGATAACATGAACGACAAATTTTTTCAAACTTACTGGCATATTATTAAGCATGACTTGCTACAAGTGGTCTGGTCTTTCTTTTGTGGCCACATTATGCCTAAGTAATTTTTTCATGCTTGTTTGGTATTACTCCCTAAAGTAGATCATCCTAATAAATTATTCGAGTTTAGACCCATAAGTTTGAGTAACTTCTCTAATAATATTATTTCCAAGCTTATTAGTCTTAGACTAGCCCCCATTCTGTCCACCTTGATTTCTCCCAACCAATCTGGATTTGTTAAGGGCAGAAATATCTCGAAAAATATTATGCTTGCATAAGAGATCATCCACAGTATTAAAAAGCCTAATGAAGGAAATAATGTTATGATTAAACTAGACATGGTAAAGACTTACGATAGAGTTTCTTGGTACTTTATTTGCTTGGTGCCCAGAAGAATGGGTTTTGGTGAGAGAATTATTGATATGATTTGGAGAACCATGTCTAATAATTGGTATTCGGTGATAGTTAATGGGTCAAGACATGAATTTTTCCACTCTTTTAGAGGCTTAAAGTAAGGCGACCCCCTCTCCCCAGCTTTATTTATCTTGGGAGCTGAAGTTTTTTCAAGAATGCTGAATAATTTACACCATCATCAGTTGTATCATGGTTTCAATATAGAGCAGAAAAGTGCTCAAGGTAATAATCTAAGTTTTGTAGATAATGTAATAATCTTCACATCCGGGAAACGAGCTAGTTTGAGACTTATTATGCAGGTAATTACTGATTATGAGCAGGTTTCTAGTCATCTTATTAACAAAGACAAAAGTCACTTCATGTTGCACTCAAGTGCATTTCCAAGTACCATCAATACAAGTAAGAAACTGGTTTCAAGTAGAATATGAGTCCAATTACTTACCTGGGATGCCCCATCTATATAGGCAGACAAAGAATCATTATTACTCTGGTTTGGTTTCTAAAGTAGCAGCAAAGATTAGTGGTTGGCAATCTAAAATTCTCAGCTGTGGGGGTATAGCAACTCTGATTAAGTTTGTGCTCCAGTCTTTTCCTATTCACATTCTATCAATAGTAGTCCCTACTAGTACCACTCTTAAATAAATTTTAAGCTTGTTTGCTAATTTTTTTTAGGGGTGGTCTGATAACAAGAAGAAATATCATTGGTCCTAGTGGATAAATCTTAGTTATCCTACTGAATAAGGGGGTATTGGTACTAGACACCTCAATGATATTTGTGTTTCTCTTCAATTTAAGTCGTGGTAGATTTTTAGATCTAAAGATACCTTGTGGGGTGACTTTCTCAGAGCTAAGTATTGTCAAAGAGCTCATCCAATTATCAAGAAATGGCATACTAGTAACTCACTAGTTTGGAAACACATGATGCACAATAAACAAATTGCTTAAGATCACATTCATTGGAGATTGAAATTTGGTACTTGTTCCTTTTGGTGGGATGATTGGCTAGGTGTTGGTCTACTCCATTGCTATAGATAAGAGACTATTATATCTAATAACATAAAAGTTAATCATCTATGGGTGCAAGGTGAATGGAATATTGAAAGGCTCAATCAGCTGCTACCTCCAATTATAGTTCATTAGATCATGGAAACATAATTTCATTTTCAAGAAGGGGTTGCTGACCAGCATGTTTGGACACCTACTACTAGTGGTAAGTTCACTGTTTCTTTAGCCTGGGCCCTTATAATACCTCACAGAAGTAAGACGATGAGAAACAGGTATACTTGGCATAAGTATGTTCCTTTTAAGTGTTCTTTTCTTTTATAGAGAGTACTAAGAGGAAAATTACCTTCTGATGAGAAGTTAACTTCTTTTGGACATGATCCATCAGATTACCATTGTTGTTATAATCTAGGACCTGATACAGTTGAGCATATAATAGTTAGTGGTTATTTTGTAAGAAATATCTGGCAATTTTTCTCTAACTCCTTGGGGTTTAATCACACCACAATGTTTCTTAGAAATTTAGGATCCTTGGACATAAAAATGAAGCTCATAAGCAAGTTCGTCATGCTATCCCTATATGCAATGGCTGGAAATTATGGAAGAATAGATGTGCGGTGAAATATGGAGGCAAGACATCAAACTTGGCTAGAGTGAAATTTCTGATCTTCAAGAATATTTCCATGCTTTTAATCATCAATTTTCCCTACATCTCTTGGCCTCAAAACTGGAAAGACATGGTGGTATTTTTGGAGGGGTGCTACCAGATGACTAGGGTGCAAGAGGTTGGTTGGGTCAAGCCTAATAATTTTATGGTAAAGTTGAATATAGATGGTAGTGCGCTTGAAAACCCCGTCAGTATTGGAGTCGGGGGTGTAGAGAGAGATTATTAGGGAGATCTTATTTTTGCATATGCAAGCCCTCTTGGGTTCAGAAATAACAATCAAGCCAAAATAGAAACAGCTAGTATTGGTCTCAATTGGTGTTTACAAAATGATTATATGAAGGTTATTTTAGAGGTCAATTCTAAAATCATTTTTAAGTGGATCAAGCAACGTGCTACAGCTCATTGAAAAGTTCAAACTTATCTTGACAACATCAAAGAAATCATGGCATAGCTATAGGAGGTGACTTGCAGGCATACTTATCGATAAGTGAATTTTATAGCCGATTCTCTATCTAAAATCATTCACAATTATAATACTTCTCAACACTACTTCAATTTCTAGAAGTTACCACTAGAAACAAGAGGACATTTCGTGCTTGACAAACTTTGTATGATTAATTTTAGAAGAAGAAAGATAAAGAGAATCAAAGAGCTGTCATGAAGTTTTGTGAATTTATACTGGAGGAGTTGGTAACTCATTTGTAGTGCTTTTTTTATGGTTTCTCCATCGGCCTTTCCTTCTTCATCTATGCTTCTTTATGATAGGCTATTTTATGATCTTTTTGTATGAGTTTTTACCTTTACTTTGTAAGGGGAGAGTCTCCCTTATTTATGCTTTCCTAGATTATATTGTACTAAGAGGAGTCCTCTCTTCGAGGTGCTTAGATCTTGGTTTCATTTCTAGTATTAGTGATGAGTCGACCGGCCTTAGTAGGCTAGTTGACTTTGAACCATCATAGGATCGGAGGTAAGGTCTATGTCCCTCTCCTTGTACTTTTTTTATTTATTTATGATAAGGATTGGGGGTTCAAGGCTCAACCCTTGACCACCACAAGAGGTGAGAGCCCCAGGTAAGGTCTGTTTCTAAAAAAAAAGACTTGTAATGTATCGGTAACAACATATGGAGAACTTTCCTAATCTTGTTGGGACAGAAGTGCATAAATCCTATTCGGATGCTGACCGCTAGTAGTTCTGGAAGTGGCGCCCTGCTGAGTCGGGCTACCTATTGGTGATGATGACAAATGAGACTAGCCCTGATGGCATATATCCCTACCCTTTTGTGCTGCCACTCAATACTCTCGAATCCTATGGCCTGGCTTGCCACACCCAAAACAATATCACTGCCAGTCATACATTTTCCCTAATGGTTTCTACTATATCTTTGTCAAAGAGGATTCATACGACTATTATTTACTCTGCCCTGGGACTTAGAGCCAGGCGCCCTATCTCGATTATCATTCCTGAATTTGGGCATTGGTGTACTAGCCGAAGATAGATCTGGGACTGAGTAAAATTAAAGCTACCATGGTTACCACCCTCTGACTTTGGCTGAGTAAAATTAAAGCTACCTGTTCTATCACTCTTATTCTCCCCCCTCTCTCCTTAGTCTTCTCTCCATCAATCTACTGAGCATGGACCATTAACCTATAAAAGTCCATCTCCTTAATCAACATTGCGGTCATACACTCCTTGACCATACTATCAGATACCCCAGACACAAACTTGCTAATCCTAGACCTATTATCAGCCACTATATGAAGAGAATACCTGACTAGCTGAGTAAACTTAAGAGAATACTCCTTCACACTCATGTTGCCCTACTTCAACTTAATAAACTCTTACACTTTAGATTTCCTTAGATCCAAAGGGAAAAATCTATCTAAAAAGGTTGTAGCAAACTCCTTCAATTCTATAGGCCCTGCATCGACGCCGCTATTCTCTTTCCACTAATTAACCAGATGTGAGCTACATCCTTCAATTGGTAAGCAGCCAATTCAGGACTTTTGCTAAAATTCACACCCATACTGTCTATTACTTTTTGAATCAAAAAGTCAAGGAATTCCTGCGAATCCTCGTCAAATTTGGATCCCAAAAATAAAGAAGGATAATTTGGGTGAAGTCCCAAATCCTGGCTGCAGAAGTATTTGCCACTAAGTTGGCTGGAATAGCAGTTGTCTGATTGTTCTGAGATGCTACAGAGTGGATCTAGAGTAGTGAATGCATCCTTGAACTTGACATGCAAAACGTGCTCATTCAGGGGATCTTCCTGAATGGGTAGAGGTTCTGGATGGTTTCCATTTCTTCTTCCATTAGTCTTTCTGGAAGGCATGTTCTGTAAATGGAAGGAATATTAAATTAGAAAGAGATTTTAAGTTGGTATCATGCTCATTCGCATGACATGAATACTGAAAGAAAGGAAACTTTTTCCTAAAATGTCTTGTAGCTTCTTATCCATAAGTGTGGCATGATTCACACCCACGTACAAGACTACTCAATGCAACTTTAAGACTCCCTAGGACACTGTAAAACCTTTGGCTCTGATACCAAGTTTGTAATTCCCCGATAGTGCACCATGGATGCCACATGGTGCTTATAACCCCAAAGGACCACAAACTAACCCATGAGCTAGTACCTGCGGTGATCACTGAATAAAATAACAAAGACATATACTGAACTTTAACTGGAAATGCCATAAGGTTTTTAACAACTAAAAATCAATACTGAATCATAGTTTAAAACATCTAAAACATACTGTCAATACTGATAAAAAAAATGATAATACGACTAAAAATGGACTAACTGTTTGTACTAATCTGAAAGACTCTAAATAGACTGACTATGGAGTTGATGGGACAAGTACCCAACTAACTTCGGCATACTACTAAATCGAAAGAAAATACTGACATAAAAATCATTGGTCCTCAGAGTATGAGGACTCACCGCTGCTACTCCTGCTGATGCACTGGGATATCTAAGTGCGGTCAGGAACCTGAGCGTCCGAACCTATGATATGAGACATCATAGCCCAAGAAATGAGTATGTGGTCAGTATTTTGAATGTACTGGTATGCTAAGTAAGGTTAGGTTGATATGCATGGGTTCATGAACATGAATAATACATGACTGAATAAATTGCATGAGATGACTGATACAATAGTATTCATGAAAGCTGTAAAATCTGAGGATGCCTGACCAAGCATATAACATGATACTAAAATAATCTATAAACTAAAGTACTAAATTGATGATATTGAATAACTAATAACTATATGTTATGGTCAAGAAAATTTGAAATTGTACTCTGTACTGAATATTGAACTGAGACTGTGGGAGTTAACTATAACCGACATACCCCAATGTATTATTAGGGTCCAACATATAACCCTAGTTGAAAGGGTGTTAGTACCTTTCCACGGGTACTAACAATGGTTATATGGATCCACTAACTGATGTCCCGAAAGACCTGTGTGTCGAGCCTAAATTGATGGGTGACCCCTAAGAGGTAGTAAATCCTAAACTGACGGGTGACTCCTTATATCCTACACTAGATATATAGTTCTGGAATACAAGGACTGCTACTAATGACTCTGCCTAACTGATGGGAAAGCCATCATTCCTGTATTCACTTGGTGCTAAATCCTACTCCCAACTGAAAGACACTGAATACTGGACTGAACTAAGTTTAGTGGTTTATGGTGACTGACTGAACTAAAAATGCTCATAACTATCCTGAACCATTCTGTAGATACTGAAGACTATAAAGCAGCTTGATTTTGGGTATTCAAAACCCCAGGACTCGATAACAATAACAACAAGACCGTACAAAACGTTAAGAACATTATAAGTAACCATTATTCAAAACTCATTCGTTTGGGAATTTTAACAAACACTTGCAATTTATGGTTTAAACATGGGAATAGTTTTAAACATGTAGTAATATCATGATTTCAATACTAAATCACAATTTAAGGTACAAACCAATGGGTAAGCATCATTCAAACATGTAGGGTTTAACTTCAACAACAAATCGTGTATAAACATAATATAAAACTGAAATTCATGGTTAAAAATTCATGATAACATGTAAAAATTATTATTTTGAACTTGAAATTGGGTTCTTGGATTTCATGGGTGAAAGGAACTCATGAATGAACATCTACCATACCTTAATTGAAGAATTCTTGATGGTTCTTGGTGGTTTTCTTGAACTTGAGCTTGAATCTTTAAAGGTCTAGGGTTTTTTCTTGAGAGAGAATGGTTTTAAAGTTAGAGAATTTGAGTAAAAGATGACCAAATATGCTTTTGGGGGCTTTAATCTAGTGTTTTTCATGGATTGGGGCCATAGGAAAGGACCAAACTGTCCTTGGGAAATTTAAATTCGTAACTGAAACTCGGATTAGACCTTTACCACAATGTGCCAAGGCTGTTATCATGATTTCCACTATGACATAATGCAATCGCGGTGATTTGCTGGAATTTTACAATTGCCGATTTAATTTTCACCGTGATGTAGTGACCCCTCCATTACTATACTTACCACGACGAGGTCCAATCGCGGTGAGCTGCTATTTTGGAATTCTGAACATAGTTCAAACCTCATTCAAAAAATTTAAAACTTACTCGAGTCATGCTACTTACACCCCTGAACATGAATCAACTCAAAAACTTATGTATCGGGGTTGGGAAGGTCACTTTAAAAATCATAGAAGTTGAGAGCCCCAAAAAAAGACTAAGTCCCAACACTTAACCAAATTTTCAGGTTCTAAGCCTCTTGTGCATCTACTATAAGCTGGACTGAATTTATAAAATTACGGGGGTATTACAATAAGCCCAGGAGACCAGCTACTGGAGTGCTTATGACTAGTACAATATTATTATTAAGAACACCTTATTAGTGGACGAAGAGAGTCATACCTTGTGCTGACGTACTTTTCCTATTCCATTTAAATTAGGATTTTTGTGTTATTTTGAGACACTATAAATACCTTAGGTTTATTTCTTTATTAGGTTACACACTTTTACAATACTTTTACTACTTCTTATATACTTTGATCAGTAATATTGTGTTCTTGAGATTTTAGGGTTTTTATTCAATTAAAGACTTTGGATTTTCTTCTTCTTATTCTTGTGAAATTGATTACATGTGTTCTTTATTGATTATCATGGATTGTTGCATAAATATGATCAACTAATTTCCTTGACTAGGATTGTGGGAACCCTGGTGGATTAACTACGTAAAGCAAGTAAGAGATTTATCTATTCTAAATTTGTTGCATATATCTTAATCTTCTTTGTATTGATTGACCTAAGAGCTACTGCAGAAGCTTAAGAATTGCCTATATTTAATAACATCTTCACAAGGGATTTTGAGATTGGCAAAAGGGGATTAAGATAGTAATTTGAGATTCACGTCCATCTTATTATTCTACCATCTTATCTAATCAACTTGAGACTTAAAAGGTGAGAATAGAATTAAAGTCATAGACAAGAAGCAATAAGGCGACGCCTAGAGACTCACAAGGTAAAGGGTGAGATTTATCGATGCGTTCGTAAGACAGTTGATAATATAGAGCCTGTCGACTTTACATGCAGAGCAAAAGAATAGGTAGATTGAACATGATAAATTTATGAAACTAAGAAGCCATGAGGAACACAGTCCTAGTATTCATCTTCTATTATTTACAAACTCAAAGCATTCAAGTTTGGTTACTACTTATGATTGATTTTCAAATTTCCCCATTTACTTTTTTGCACTGCTCGAGGATTTTAGCAAGTTAAGCAACTGTGCAATATTTTCTCTATGGGTTTGACCCGAACCTGGTTTGGGTTACTATATTTGACATCGATGATAATATATTTCTTTAGAGGTAAGTTCTTGGCGACATCATACCCCTGGATCGAGATATTGATTATTAATATTGAGTCGGGAACCAAGCCCATTTCTATTTCTCCTTATAGGATAGACCCAGCAAAGTTGAAGGAACTAAAGGATCAATTGCAAGAGTTATCAGATAAGGGTTTCATCCAACCTAGTATTTCACCTTGGGGTGCGCCTATCTTATTTGTGAAAAAAAAGATGGGTCTATGCGGATGTGTATTAATTATCAACAGTTGAACGAAGTGACGGTTAAGAATAAGTATCCTCTTTCTTGCATTGATGATTTTTTAATCAGCTTTAAGGTGGTGCGATGTTTTCAAAGATTTATTTGAGGTTTGATTATCACCAGTTGAGGATTAGAGCTTTGAATATTCCAAAGATAAGTTTTTGGACTCAATATGGTCATTATGAGTTCTTGGTCGTGTCCTTAGGGTTGAGTAATGCCCCTTCCATATTCATGAATTTAATGAATTGGGTATTTCTATCATATTTTGATTCCTTTATTATTATATTTATAGATGATATCTTGGTTTATTCCAAGAGTGAGGTTGAGCATGAGAAATATTTGCAGATTGTGGTTCAAAGATTAAGGGATGAAAATTATATGCTAAGTTCTCTAAGTGTGAGCTTTTATTAGAGTCTATTTCTTTCTTGGGTCATGTAGTGACTAAGGAATGTATTATGGTTGATCCAACCAAGGTTGAAGTGGTTCATGATTGTGCTAGACCTACTTCTCCTACTGATATTTAGAGTTTTGTTGGCTTGGAAAGTTATTATCGATGTTTTGGTGATGGGCTTTCATCATTGCAACTCAATTGACCAAGTTGACCTAGAATAATATTTGTTTTAGGTGGTCTAATGCTTGTGAGATGAGCTTTCAAAAGTTGTAAGATTTGTAGAGTCTAGCTTCTATATTGACTTTGCTCTAGGAGGGCTGGGTTTTACCATCTTTTGTGATGCTTTTATTATTAGGTTAGGTGTTGTGTTGATGCAGGAAAGCAAGGTGATTGCTTATGCATCTAGTCAGTTGAAGCCTTATGAGAGGAATTATCCTACACATTATTTAAAGTTGTGCACAGTTGTGTGTGTCTTGAAGTTATGGAGGCACTACTTGTATGAAGTCAGTTGTAAGATCTTCTCAGATCATTGTAGCCTTCAGTACTTCTTCACCCAGCAAGATCTTCCTATGAGACAACATTGTTGGCTTGATTTGCTTAAGGATTATGGATTTACTATTCTCTACCATCCGAGCAAGGCTAATGTGGTTGTGGAAGCCTTGAGGCAAAAGTTGACTAGCATGGGTAGCTTAGCATATCTTTTGACCCAGGAGAGGCCTTTGGGCTTGGAGGTTCAGTCTTTATCTAACCAGATGGTTAGGCTTGATATTTTGACACCTGGGCATGTTTTGGCAACATGGAGGCTAGATCTTTTTTTATGGAGTAGATTCAAGCTCATCAAGTTGATGATGTTAGATTGAGGTTGATTTGAGATAAGGTGTTGAGTGGAAAGGCTAAGGAAGCCTCACTTTATTCAGATAGAGTTTCAAGGATTGAGGGTGGAGTTTATATGCCTAGAGTGAGTGATTGGATTATGTTGATCTTGGATAAGGCTCATTGTTCTAGATATTTTATCCATCTAGGAGTGACTAAGATGTATCGTGATTTGAGACATCATTACTGGTAGGGTGGTATAAGGCAAGATGCATTAGATTTTATGGATCGCTGCCTATGTTGTTAGCCAGTGAAGGCCGAGCATATCAGGCCTGGTGGGTTGCTTCAAAGGTTACCCATTCTTGAGTGGAAGTGGGAAGGATCACCATGGACTTTGTGACTAATTTGCCTCGTACATCTCATGGTTCTGATAGTGTTTGGGTCATCGTGGATCGATTGACCAATTTAGGTTATTTTATTCTAGTTCATGTCTCATTATGTGCTGAGAGGTTAGCCCATATCTACATTCGTGAGATGTACGTCTACGTGGTGTTCCTGTGTCTATTATTTTAGATTGAGATTTTGTATTCACATCTCACTTTTGGAAGACTTTTCAGAATTCTTTGGGTACTCGTGTTGATCTTAGCATAACGTTTCACCCCCAGACTGATGGCCAGTTAGAGAGGAATATCTAGGTTTTGAAGGATATGCTCCACGCATGTCTGATGGATTTTTGTGGCTAGTGGGAACATCATTTATCTTTAGGAGAGTTTGTATATAATAATAACTACCATTTTAGTATTGATATTGATCCCTTTTTAGGCATTGTATGGTAGGCATTGTCGCTCCCTAGTGGGTTGATTTGAGGTTTCAGAGGTGTTACCTCATGGTACGAACTTGCTTTGTGAGTCTTTGGATAGAGTCTGGGTCATTCGGGATAGACTTAGAGCAGCTCGGAGTATGCATAAGTGTTATGCTAATCATACATTTCGTGCCTTGAGATTTGGTGTTGTTGATTGTTTCTTCTTTCGAGTTTCACCCATGAAGGGTATGCTGAGGTTTGGGAAGAGGGGCAAGCTTAGCCCTAGGTATATCTGCCCATTTAAGATTCTTTGAACTGTTGGTGATATGGCATATGAGTTGGCTTTTCCCCTGATATATCAGTTGTTCATCTAATTTTCATATTTTTATGCTTTGTTATATATTCCTATGAGTCTCCTGTTATTAGTCGGGAGTTGGTTCAGTTAGATAAGCGATTCTCCTTTGTTGAGAAGTTGGTGTCCATTTTAGCTAGGGATGTGATACGAGTACAACGATGAGGATGGACGAGAACGAGTGCATATTGAATCTATGTAAGGAAGTGCACAAGTGAAGTGTGAAAGAAAGCCTAAATGCACTAAAAACAACCCTTAAGTTACACTTGATGGGCACCTCACCCTTGAGGGGTATTGTGGTTATTTTGTATTCTATTTTGTAATACACTATATATAGAACCTCTTAGGGTTTTTAGTCTTAGATGGTTATTGATATTGAAAGTTGTAAGAAGAACATTTCTCTCTTGTGAGAAAGGCCTATGGTCGAAACATTGTAACTAGGATTTCCAACTTGAGTGTGGAATCGTTTGTGTTGGATTCATGCTTGGAACGTTGGGTGCTAGAGGAGGTTGAGGTCTCTCTTGTTCTCACCGAAGAGATAGGTATTTAGTGTGTAGTGTTAAAGATCCAAGAGAGGAATAGGCCCTTGGGTTCTTGAGATTATACCTTCGCTTTGTCTATCTATCTATCTTTACGTACATTTCTTGGACTCTTTGTTGTTATTCTAGTCAAAACCATGTGTTGTAGTTTCCATTGTGTTATTGTTCATCTTGTTCTTCATCTTGTTATCTTGATACTCTCTTTGTTAGTTTGTGGTGGCTTTTTTGGTGTCAAATACACCATTGTTATCTCGTATTATTGATGTTGTAGTGAATCCAAGAGTGGTTTCCAAAAAGGTCCTCGGATCCTTAAGATTAGTGGACTGATTTGGAGTGTGTTTTCGTGCTTCCGTTGTCTTTCTCGTATCATTTGGTATCAAATAATGGCTTGATCTTGTTCCTACAAGATCAATCTTGGGCTTGCTTTTTAGAAATTCAAAAAAAAAAATTGTTGTTGAAAAACTGAATATTCCAGAAAAAAAAGAGCAATCTGTCCATTTAGTGTTCTTGGCCGAAAATTGTGTTTTTGTTGTGTATGGGCCAATATTTTTACATGTCTTTGTTGTCTCTAAGTTTTAGTTTTGTTCCTCACTAACACATTTAGTCTATATCTTAGATTTGAGCTTGAAATGTTGATGTTGTTAATATGAACAAAGTGTGGCCGATTGTTGTTGGTATTGTTGTTGCGGGTTCAAGACTTGAATGTGTGATGTGTTGTTGGTTCAAGTTTTGAACGTGTATTGTGGAGATTTTTTTGTGGAATTTAAGCTTGGGAAGTTGTTGTTGTTTTTTGGGAGGTCCAACTTGAACCTTAGAACTTTAAGACTCAAAGTTTGTGTTCTTGGTGTTCTTCACCATCTCCATATATTGTTGACGAAAAAAGTGGTTGTTGATCTTAGAAGTTGAAGAAAAAGAGTGTGTATTGTGTTAGTCTTGCAAGACGTAGATCCAAGTTTCAAGGTGTAGTACTTGTGACTCAAAAGACTTTTGCTACACACTAAAGACTTTACATCACTTCTCAACCACTTTCCCATGAAACAGGGTCCATGTTTTAAGGAAAAGTACTACAAAAGTCAAGTCTTGAAATGTGAAACTTGAAAAGAAGGCTCCAAGACTTATTCTTCCCTCCTTAAAACAAATTCCATCAATCCAAATTAAAATTGGTCACGACTTGAACTTTGGAAAATAAAAATTGTAGAAACCGCAACCAATACGTGACTGCCACATCATCAAGTTACTGTTCATGCATCAAATTTTGGCTTAAATTTTAGGTTTTCTTAGTTTTTTTTATTGTTTTGTAGTTTCTTTTGTTGGTTCCAATACTAATTTACAAACTAGTACTTATGTACTGGATTGTTAGTTTGTCTTTGTGTTCGTTCATTCGTATTTAGCGTTTGTTGTGTGCTTTTTTTTTCTCTTTTGTGAATTCATTGTGTCTTGCTGGTTCAAGTCCGTAAATAATTTTTCTTTTGAGTCAACTCAAACGAAAATCTATTCCGAGCAAAGATGGACTCATCCCTCAATCACTCACCAAGTACAAACCGACTTTCAACACTTGCAAAACCAAGTATATGGTAAAACCGAGAGTGAGGGTATGGTTACGCGTTTTGAACTTACAAGTTTGTTTTGTTGTTTGTTGTTGTCCTTTGCTTTAGGTACCATGCCTGCCACTAATCTCAATGCCACATTTGATCATATCAATGATGATATTTAAGAAATAAAATGGCACACGGAAAGGCTACGCCAATTATTACCTAAACTTATCCCACAAAATCCAACTTTCCTTGTCCAAACACCTTTTGCCGAGAGCTTCCCGAAGGAAGAGATGGGCTGCCCCGACCCACACCAAGGTAAAGAGGAGATTGAAACATCTTTGGTACTTGATAGTGAACTTATAGAGAGTGAAGCACTTGCTAGTTCCAAATCTGTCTGTGAGATAGATCATGCTCTCTTTAGGTTTAATATTTTGTTTGAAGATGATATAAACACTCCTAATGAACCTAGTGGTGAAAATTATGGTATATCTTGCCTTGAAGGATATAGCCGATTTGCTAACCCACTATGGTATGACAACATTCCTCCTAAAGATGGAAATCTCTTCTTGGAAAATGATAGTGCTTTTATGGGCAAGGAATGTGTAGTCTCGGAAATGAGTACTCTTGGTAGTGCTCTTGGTGTTCATGATGATCAATTTACTCTTAAATATAGTTCACTACTTGAGCATATGAATGAAGTGCTTAAAAATTCGCAAGTTAGTGATGGTGTCTATTGAATTGATCTTGATAATGCGCATCACTCTTTGAACATCTTGTATGGTAAAATCATTGCGATTAGTTTTGTTCATAGAGATCATGTGTATGAAAATATTTTTCTGTGTGAATGTGGGAGTGACATTCTAGGGGAAGGAAGGGCTAGCCACGGCTTAGATCCTTGGCTAATTATTCCATTTGATCCCGGTACCATCTTAGGGTGGGAAAGGATGACTCTTGGCCTATTTTTATTTTGTCTTGATGCTTGTCTGAGCCACTTCCTTTGTAGCAATTGTACTAATCTTTTCATGATTAAAACAAAGGACCCGTGGCTATAATTCAAATTTGTCCCGCCTCGACATGGCATGTTAATGTGTTATTTTTGCTAACCCTAACCCCTCATATCATGAGGATGTGTGCTTGTTGTCTTCTCTTGATTTGCAAGGTATGGATTCGAGGTCGAATCCTTTTCAAAAAGGGGAGGATGATACGAGTACGACCATAAGGATGGACGAGAACGAGTGCGTATTGAATCTGTCCAAGGAAGTGCACAAGTGAAGTGTGAAAGAGAGCCTAAATACACTAAAAATAGCCCCTAAGTTACACTTGATGGGCACCTTACCCTTGAGGGGTATTGTGGTCATTTTGTATTTTATTTTGTAATACACTATATATAGAACCATTTAGGGTTTTTAGTCTTAGATGTTTATTGATATTAAAAGTTGTAAGAAGAACATTTCTCTCTTGTGAGAAAGGCCTATGGCCGAAACATTATAACTAGGATTTCCAACTTGAGTGTGGAATCATTCGTGTTGGATTCATGCTTGGAACGTTGGGTGCTAGAGGAGGTTGAGGTCTTTCTTGTTCTCACCGAAGAGATAGGTATTTTAGTGTGTAGTGTTAAGGGTCCAAGAGTGGAATAGGCTCTAGGTATTTTAGTGTGTAGTATTAAGGGTCCAAGAGTGGAATAGGCTCTTGGGTTCTTAAGATTATACCTTCAGTTTGTATATCTATCTATCTATCTTTACGTATATTTCTTAGACTCTTTGTTGTTGTTCTAGTGAAAACCATGTGTTGTTGTTTCCATTGTGTTATTGTTCATCTTGTTCTTCATCTTGTTATCTTGATACTCTCTTTGTTAGTTTGTGGTGGCTTTTTTGGTGTCAAATTCACCATTGTTATCTCATATTATTGTTGTTGTAGTGAATCCGAGAGTGGTCTCCAAAAAGGTCCTCGGATCCTTAAGATTAGTGGACTAATTTGAAGTGTGTTTTCATGCTTCTGTTGTCTTTCTCGTATCAGGATGTTAAGAGGTTGCGCTCTAGAGTTATTCCTGTGGTTAAGGTTCATTGAGGACATCGCCTGTAGACGAGGCTACTTAGGAGGCTGAGTATGATATGCATAATTACTAACCCCAGCTCTTCATTGATTCAGGTATTTCTTTGCCTTAGTTCGAGGATGAACTATAATTTTAGTAGTGGATGATGTAACAATCAGCTTTTTGATGAAACATGTGAATTGTGTGTTTCTATGTGATTTTACTATCTTACCCCTCCCTATAGTTGCATTATGATATTTATGGGTTGGTTTGGGGGTGATTGGCACGGGTTTCAATGTATTTTGGTACTATTTATGTGATATTGTGGTTTTTGATGGCTTCGACAACCTTATTTTGGACTTATGTAGAAATCTTTTGATCCGTGCAATGGACGAATGAATGGACTGGCTAGCATCTTCGAAATATCAATTTTGGTCTAAGTAGACCTTTTTTTTGTCTCGGTGCACCCCAGGTCATTTCAACCTATTGGTCGAAAAGTTAAAAAATTAGAAATATGGGTGTGGGACTCACATTTGATCAAAATGACCTCAGATGGAAAAATTCGACTTTTCCAGGAGATCCAAAGCGTCGATTGTAGGGTGTTAACATATTTGGTGTGATTTTACGGCTTTTAAAACTCATTTCGACCCTCGATTTGGAAAATTGTGATTTTGGGGGTCAACTTTGTGAAAATGATATTTTTTAAAAATTTGATTTTTCCAACGCCTCTGAAACATCGAATTTAGTATGATTTCATAGTTCATTTGTGTATATCAGACTCCGAACAAATTTCGGGCACCCCATCAAAGTTCAGATTGGACTTTAGAAAAACTGCTCCAATTTTTTAAAAAATGGCTTTTTATTATTCATTCTTTCACCTTACCTCTTGAGAGTTAAACCCTAAAATAGTGTGAGATCTTAAAAGTGAATCTTGTGGGATCTTGGAAAGCTATATTAATATCTATTTCTTGATTCTTTTACGGATTTAAGGTTAGAATTCACCCTTTTCTTAGTAATTTCTTGATTAATTTCTCAAAATCGTAGGGCTTGATTTTAAACCCCAATCACTCTTTTTCACTTGAATAAAACTTTAATCTTATAATTACAAGTTTTTCATCAATTTAACCTTCAAAACAACTCTAATTCTTGATTTTAAATCAGATTCTAAAGATTTTATCCTGTAAAACTTTAAAATGGGTTTTCTTCAATTTGAACCACGTCTTTGATGCAGTTTGACTTGGATTTTTAGCTGTAGGTTCCTAAAAATATGGGAAAGATGTTTTTGAAGTAAAGTTATGATTTTGTCCTTCTTTGAAAATCTATTTTGGGGGTCTGTTTTGAACCTGAACCAAAAGTTGTCAATATGGGTGGCGTTGATTTTGTTTGACGCATAGATTTCATATTTGATATTTTTAGCAGAGTTCGAGATCGTTCGTAAAAAGTAAGATTGTGGGTTTAAAGTGTAGCGGACCAATTTTGGCCTTTAAGGTAGGTTATGGATTAACTCTTTCAGACTGGGCTAGAGAGTAAATGATAGTACAAAATGTGTGTTAAGGGTGGAAGTTAATCATGAAAATGGCTATCTATATGTTGTGTCCATGTAGGGGCGATAGGTAATGTAATTATCGAAATTGAGATATTATGTGATATGTTGACCTTGTGGGATCCTATGTGATATTGATAGCCTTGAATATATGTGAATAATTGTATTGTGTTGTTGAAATGACTAATGTGGTACCATTAGTATATTTTGATATATTCACACTTACTGTTATATGAGACATGTGGAAATTCATAGGTGAACTGAAAAAAATGAGTGAATTTTGGCTCGGATATTTGTGGAATATATCATTATGGTTAGTTATGAAAATATATCATTGTGATTAGTTGTGGAAATACTCATTGTGATTGATTGAGAGAATTACATCCTCATATCATACTCATTCATGAAACATTGATACCACCGTGGAAACACCTAAGTAACACTGGTAGCACACTTTTAAAACCCTTCAGAGGGATGTGCTAAGGAGGAGATACTGTAACACCTTATAAAATCCTTTTCGAGAGATGTGCCAGAAATAAGATATGAGATATGTGGATTGTATACGGGTTGACAAACCCCCCCAATGGTCCTATGTCAGAAAGCTTTAGCTCCATAGGTGTATACGGAGATTGTGTGATGATTTCAGAGGTTGTGCGACGACCTCGTGCATCATTATCATCATCATTATCATATACATTGTACTTACTTTATTGTGTTTATTTTGCGTTGTATTGCCATATTGACTTGTTATTTATGTATTTGTCTTACCTTCCTTTATTTGTATTTGATGACCTTGTATCTACGAATTCTCCTTTATTCTACTTATATGTGACATAATGCATACTTGTGTTCTATCTTGGTGTGTTGTTGTAATATATGTGATATATTAGAACTCTTAGTATAAGCGGTGTGGGATACCGTTATGGGCTATTTTCTGATTGCAGGTGACATGCCCTTAGTATGTATTTTGTATGCTTTATTTTCTACTTAGATCGGTTGACCTATCACTACCAAAAATTTGATTTTTTCCGACTGAAAGAAACCATTCAAATTTTTTTGACTACTTCAATTGGAATATTCAATTTTTAATTTTTATTTTTTATTAAATATTTTTTCGATACTATTTTCGATGACAACAATCATAAGATTTGGAGGTAAATTTCAAAAAATATAAATTACGACTATAGTAGTCGGGAAAGGCATATAAAACTTATCAAAATTAATTTGACCAAACTTTTCGATCATTTTAGTCAGAATATTTTAAGAATATTAATCGATAGTAGATTTATAATCTGATTTTTGTAGTCAAATTTTTCATAAATAATTAATTTAAATATATAATTTAATTGCATTGAATATATAACCGACTGATGTAGTCAAAAAAATAATAATTAAATATATAAAATATATAATAGACCGCTGTAGTAAAAAATATTATATAATTAAATTTCTACCAGATTGAAATAGTTAGAAATTTATATTTAATTATTAAATAATTATATAAAATATAAATTAAACATATCAAACCCTTTCCCAATTATCTCTCTCTCTCTCTCAATGTCGTCTCTCTCTCTAAACTAGGGTCTCACTATCGTCTCTTCTCTCTGCCTTGTCTCTCTCATTGGCATGATGGATACTGTGGAGTGGTAATGGCGATGGTGAGTTGTCAATTGCACTGAAGAAGGGCTACAAGTGGGTGCAATCTACACGGAAGAAAAGTAGAGGCATATCGATTTGTTGGTGGTATTCTGATCTTTACTTCTGCCCGTGACCAGAAATTCCTTAAAGAGGTATACTACCTGTAACACCCCAAAAATGGGTCCCAAGACATCACACGGAGTGGGAAAATTAACTCAATTACCCCTTTGGACGCAAATTTTAAATTACTGAAAAATGTACCCAGTGCTGCGCTGCATCGATGGGGTTGATGCGATGGCTGACGTAATGCATTGATATCGCATTGGCTCACTGAAATTTGCATTGAATTCTGGGGAAAAATATTCGTCGATGCTATTGGAGAAGCAATGCATCGAGATCATATAGACTTAGTATTTTCAATATCCAAACGAGCTTCTAACGAGGTCCAAAAAATTTAAAACTCGCTCGTGACCACCCATTGACCTCCCTGATCATGAATTGACTTAAAAATCGACACCTTAAGGTCATAAGTGTCGTAAATAAAATCATGGAAATACCGAGGTCCTAAAATGAGACTAAGTATCATTACTTAGATAAATTTTCCCCCCTAAGTCTAGGACCTCTTTTCATGCTCTAAAGGACTGAGTTAAGCTAGAATTTTGTGGGGTCTTACAATATCTCTCCCTTGGGAACATTCGTCCTCGAATGAGGCTGACTAACCTGAGAATACTAATGGACTGAGTACACATACTGAACATGCACAACTAAAATAAGAATTGTAGTCTGAATAAAAAACATGATGAACTACTGAACTAATCTGTAAGTGCATGAATTTTACATTAAAACAACTATATAGCCGAATTTGAGACTGGAAAAGAACTGAATGAAGGAAGACTATTACCTTCAGCTGAATCTGAGTTCGTGGAGAAGAGATGAGGATACTTGGTACGCATATCTGCTTCTGCTTCCCAAGTAGCACCCTCATCGGACTGATTTCGCCACAGAACTTTGACCAATGGAAATTCTTTGTTCCTTAGTCTACTGATCTGACGATAAAGAATCTCTACTGGGACTTCTTCACATGCTAGGCTATTCTAAATATCTGTACTTTCTAGAGGAACTATAACAACTGGATCTTCCATCCACTTCTTTAAAAAGGACACATGGAATACTAGATGAATTGAGGATAAATCTGTGGGTAGCTCATGCTCATACGCCACCTTCCCAACACAACTCAAAATCTGGAAGAGAACTTCATATCGGTTACTAAGCTTCCCCTTTTGCCAAACCACTTCACCCCTTTCACGGATGAAACTTTCAAATACACAAGGTCATCAACCTCGAACTCAAGATCTCTTATTCTCACATCTGCATATGATTTTTGATGACTTTGAGCTGCTTTTAATCTCTCTCTAATCAACTGAACTTTCTCCATGGCTTCAAACACCATGTCTGGCCCAATCAAAGAGGCCTCACCCACTTTGAACCAACCAATTGATGATCTACATCATACCCCATAGAGAGCTTCAAACAACACCATCTGAACACTAACGTAATAACTGTTATTATAAGCGAACTCAATCAATGGAAAATGGTCATCCCAACTACCTTTGAAATCAAGAACACATACCCTCAACATGTCCTCTAGAATCTAAATGGTCCTTTCTGCCTGACCATCTGTCTGTGGATGAAAAGTTAAACTAAGATGAACTTGGGTGCCAAGACCCTTCTAAAAGGCTCTCCAAAACTGAGAGGTAAACTGAGTACCCCTATCAGAGACGATAGACAAAAGAACTCCAAAAAATATGACTAACTCTCTGATATATAGCTTAGCATAATCTTCAGCTGTGTAAGACATGTGAGCTTGTAAGAAATGCGTTGACTTAGTCAATCTGCCTACAATAACCCAAATTGAATCATGCTGACGACGTGAATGGGGTAATCCAGTTACAAAGTCCATATTCACCTCTTCCCACTTCCAAGTTGGGATACCAAACTTTTGCAATGTACCACTAGGACTTTGGTGATCTACCTTAACCTGTTGACAAGTTTCACACTTGGCTACAAATTCAGCTAAATCTCTTTTCATACCACTCTACTAATAGATTTCCCCCAAGTAGCGATACATCTTGGTGGCTTCTGGATGATGGAATAATGCACACCATTCGCTTCTGCCATAATCTGCTACCTTAAATCATCAAGACATGGCACACACAATCTATTCTGGTACCTTAACACACCATCTCCTCCTTGGGAGAAAACTTCTATCTTTTGGTCTTTAACTGGCTCCTTCAGTTTGACCAAACTAGAATCCTTATCTTGCTTCTCTTTCACTTCTGAAACTAGAGAAAATTCGGAACTACTCTGAACCCAAATATCCCCTTCAGCTAAATCAATCAATCTAACACCCAATCTCGCTAACCGATGAACTTACCAAACTAACTCTTTCTTATCATTCTCCACATGAGCAACACTTCCCATAGACAATCAACTAAGGGTGTCTGCCACTACATTGGCCTTGCTTGAATGATATAGCATACTCATATCATAATCCTTCAATAATTCTAACTACCTTCTCAGATGAAGATTCAACTCCCTCTGAGTAAACACATACTGCAAGCTTTTATGATTTGTAAACACATCAATATGCACCCCATAAAGATAATACCTCTAATTTTTCAAAGCAAAAACAACAACAACTAACTCAAGTTCATGGGTAGGGTAATTCTTTTCATGAGGCTTAAGCTGTCTGGAGGCATAAGCTATAACTTTGCCTCTGTACATCAGAACATAGCCCAGATCGACTCTAGAAGAATCGCAATACACGATAGACCCATTTGTACTATCAGGTAGTGCTAAAATTATAGCAAAAGTGAGTTGAGTCTTCAACTCCTAAAAAACTCTTCTCACATAAATCTGACCACTGGAACTTAACTTTCTTCTGAGTCAATATAGACATAGGAGATACAATGGACAAGAAACCCTCAACAAAATTCCTGTAATAGCCAACTAAACCTAAGAAGCTTCTAATTTCTGATGGAGAGATAGGCCTAGGCTAATTTTTTACTACTTTTGTCTTTTAGGGATCAACTCTAATGCCCTTCCTGGAAACAATATTACCTCATAAAGCTACAGACCTTAGCCAAAATTTGCATTTACTGAATTTGGTGAACAGTTGGTGGTCTTTAAGGGTTTGCAGCACAATTCTGATATGGTCTGCATAATCATCCTCACTACGAGAATAGACAAGGATATCATCTATAAGGACTATGACAAACATATCTAAATATTGTTTGAACACTCGGTTCATTAAGTCCATGAAGGCTGCTGGGGCATTTGTTAGCCCGAAAGACATGACTAGAAACTCAAAATGGCCATAGCGAGTTCTGAAAGTTGTCTTTGGAATATGACATTCCCTTACTCTAAGCTGATGATAGCCAGATCTAAGGTCTATCTTTGAGAAATAACTTGCACCTTGAAGTTGGTCAAATAGATCATCAATTCGAGGAAGAGGATATTTGTTTATGACTGTGACTTTATTAGCTGACGATAGTCAATGCACATTTGTAAAAAACCATCTTTCTTTCGCATGAATAGGACGGGAGTGCCCCATGGAGAAATACTAGGCCTTAAAAAACCTTTATCTAAAAGATATTTGAGCTACTCTTTTAACTCTTTAAGCTTGACTAGAGCCATACGATATGCAGAAATAGAAATAGGCTGAGTATCTGGGAGAAGGTCAATACCAAACTCTATTTACCTATCGGGAGGTACCCCTGGCAAATCTTTGAGAAAAATATTTGGAAACTCATTGACTACACTGATTGACTGAACTATTGGAGTCTCAGACTTAGTGTCTTTGAATCTAACTAGATGATATATACACCCTTTGGAAATTAATTTTTTGGCTTTAAGATAAGATATGAAATGACTCTTGGGAGACACTGAATTTCCTGTCCACTCAAAGACTATCTCATCTGGAAACTGAAACTTTACAACTCGGTTGCAATAATCTATAGATGCATAATAGGAATGAAGTCAATCCATACCAAGAATAAGATCAAAGTTGACCATATCTAACTCTATTAGGTCTGCTAACATGATTTTATGAAGGACAGTGATAGGACACTTTCTGTAGACCTGTTTGGCAGCAACGGACTCACCCACTAGGGTAGAAACCAAGAAGGGATCAGGGATTTTTTCAAGGCCTATTTCAAAATTCACTATGACTAATGGGATCACATAAGAGAAATTTGACTCGGGCTCTAACAACATATAAACATCAAGATAAAATACATGAAGCACACCAGTAACAACATCTGGCGAATCCTCCTATTCCTGATGGGATGGTAAAGCATAAAACCAATTTTGGCGCTGACCGCCACTCGTATTGGATGATGCGCCCTGAGGAGGAGCTGGGTGACCTAGAGGAGCTAATGAACTAGTGTCCTGAGTCTGGGGACGAACATCTCTGTTTCTCTTCTTAGTATATGGACACTCTTTGATTCTATGACCTAACTTACCACAACCATAACAACCCTTCTTCCCCAACATACACTCACCAGGATAATTCTTACCATACTTAGCACATGAAGGATAATTGGGTCTTCCACTCACACTATTCTAAGATTTGGACATAGAAGACTTACCCTACTTCTTCTACCTAGCTCTAGAGTAGAAACACTAGCTGAAGATGGTGCTGGAATAGATGAATGATTCTAAAACTGTAAAAGATTTCTGTATTGAGACCTAGCCAGGCCATACTCAAACTGCCCTGTTCTAGCCTTCTTATTACTTCTCTCTCTTCCCTTTAATTTCTCTGCCTTAATCTGCTGAGCATGAATTATCAATCTAGTAGGATCCATGTCTCTAAGAAGAATGAATGTCCTACACTCCTTGACTACCAAACCAGATACTCTAGTAACAAACTTACTCATACTTTCCCTAGGATCAACCATCGTATCAGGGGCATACTTAGACAACTGATTGAACTTAAGGCAGTAATCTTTCACCGTAATTGAGCCCTGCCTCAGGTTCACAAACTTCTCTATATTAACCTCTCTTATTTCATGTGGAAAAAACCTGTCTAGAAATGCATTCTGAAATACTTACCAACTCATAGGAGCTGCATTCTTACCTCTACTATTTTTCCACATAACTGCCCAATCATACGCTACACCCTTCAACCTATAAGATGCCAACTCTACACTCTCCTCCTAAAAAATATGCATAATTTGGGTGATCTTCTTCACCTCATCTAAATAAAATTGCGGGTCTTCACCTACCTTCGACTCAAAGAACTCTGACAGATTCATTCTCATAAAATCTTTGATTTTGGCTGCTGCTAAATCACTATTCTGCTGAAGTGGGACTGTAGCCTAATGGTTGCCTTGAACATTAGCAGCCGCTTCTTAGGCCAAGGCCTAAAAGGCATCCCAAAACTCAGCTAAGAAAATATTTTCATTCAGAGGATCGGCAGGATGGGGTGGTTGGTTATCATTTCTGAAGGCGTTAGCTCGACGAAGAGGCATATTCAACTATCACGTAAGAGCACGAGTTAAAAGCAGATAGAGATACTATAAGCATGATAAATCATGAAAGAAAGAGATGATTTCCTAAGAACACCCCATAGCCTATTGCTCATAAACATGGCATGCTTCACACCCATGATCAAGACTCGATGTAAAGCGACTTGTCTGACTCCCTAGGATTCTCATAAACCTTATGCTTGATACCAGGTTTGTAATGCCCTGAAAATGGGTCTTGAGATGTCATACGGTGATCAAGACTATGAGTAAATTTAAGCTAAACCTATCTGCCTTTTACTAAGTTTGAGTCTCATACTTAATGGAATATAGGAATAAAAATCATACTATATACGAAAAACTATCTGAGTTAACTGAAAATATCTAAAAATACTAATCTTGAAAGTCTGATAAAACAATACTGAAAATCTGAAGCAAACTAGCAGTCTGACAAGCCTCTACTACTAATAACCAGAGAGTCACTGGACAAATGTAAGACCCCGTAAAATTTCTAAGCTTAGTTCAGTCCTTTTTAAGCTTGTCAAGGGGTTCCAGACCTAGAAAAATTTTAGTTAAGTTTCCAGACTTAGTTTATTTCTTTGTCCTTTGAAAGTTAAAAATCTCATTTCGTGACCTTGACATCCTTTAAAGGTCCATATTTTTGTTGATTCATGATTGAAAAGGTCAATAGGTGTTCCCGAACAAGTTTTGGATTTTTCGAGCCTCGTTTAGACCACAGTTGGATTCCTAAAATAGTAGACCAATGCGATCCTGGCATGCCACGTCACCTATCGCATTGGTTAACATTGTTGTAGGAATTATCAATAAAAGTACTAAGGCTTAGTATGATGATGGCGCGACACGTCGAGTATTGCGTCGATGCCATCGACGCACCACATCGCCAATCGCATCGATGCCCAATTTTGAGTCATTAAATATTCGTGTCCTTAAGGGTAATTAGGTCATTTTCCCCTGACCTTCATCCCTTATAACACAAAATTTATCCCTCTTTGGCCAAATACATTCATTATTTCTCTATTCCTTAAGAATAGAAAAACCCTAGGTGGATAATTTCAAGTGAAGAATTCAAACTTTCATCCATCAAACTTCGAGAACTCATCCACTAAGGTATGTCAAGTGTTCATTTATGGATTGATTTCATCCATAAAGCTCAAGAATCCTATTTTAAAATCATAAATTATCACGTTCATGTTGTGTGTTGATTATTACCATGTTAATGTTGTTGTATGATTCTCAAGTTGGAATCTTTAATGTGTTTTCATGAATCTATGCTAGCATGGGGGTTAAAATCTATTAAATTGTTCTCATTTATGCCAACATGTTGTATTGATTTAATGTTCATGCCTAATCCTAAAGTTATGCATGCAAGATGTTTGATAAAATGCCTAAGAGAACAAAATTAAGCATTATGACTTATTAGGTCCTAAATGATGAATTCATGCTTTACCCTTATGTTAAAAAATAACTCGCATGCTATTTTTTTGCATTGAAATTGTTTGATGGAATGCCCATGAGACTAGAATTGTGAAACCATGACATATATTTGAATACATTCCTCTACATATACAAGATTATGAATATCAAGTTCTTTATGAAAATTCCCAGCATTTGTTCTATGAATTGTTGACTATGGTCATGTGTTCAAGAAGTGTCATGTCTTGTAAGTGTCATTCTATCGAGTCCTGGGGGTACTAACCAACAATTTAGCTATGATCCTAGAGCCAGTGTCAGTTTTCAAGATGCTCTCAGTCAAGGCATGATCAGTAGAATTCAGTCAGTCACATGAATCAGGAAAACTTAGTAAATTTAGTATCAGTCTGGTGCCACTCAGTAATCTCAGTAATATCAGTAAACTCAGCTAGTTAATAGAATTCAATAATATTCCATCAGTCTACTGAACTCAGTGAACTCAGTCCAGTTCATCTCAGTATAATCAGTTTAGTGTCTATGCAGTTGGGTGTAAGATTCAGCATTGAGCGAACCCAAGGATGAGGACACACACTGACAGTAGAGGGTGTGACCCTTAGAAGAAATCCTTACATTCCTGAACTATGTAGCCAGCAAAGGTTGAGACATCAACACTGACAGTTGAGGGTTGATAAGGTGGATTAACACTGCCAGTTGAGGGTCCACCATTCTCCTTTGGGGACACTGCCAGATGAGGGTCACTCACAGCTTGTCTTTAATAGTGGCGCGGTATTGACACCCTTCCATTTAGGGTTACAGATTAGACCCCAACTTATCTATATTGCTTTATATAAGGCATGTCGGTCAGATGACTACCTCCCACAGTTAGTAGTCTTAGTAATAGAACTCAGATAGTTCTACAGATTTCAGGACTATCAGACACAGCTACTCAGTTCAGTATAGAACTTAGCTAGTTCTATCAGAATCAAGACTGTCAGACACAGTCATTTAGTTAATAGTATATCAGTTATACAAAAATCATGGTATCAGTATTCAGACTCAATAGTCATTTTATCATGATCGCATTTACAGTTATGTATTCATGTATGTATTCTTACGATTCATGTTATTCAGTTAGTTAGTATTATTTATGTATATGAACCCCATGCATTCAACCTACCTCACTTGCACACCAGTACATTCAATCGTACTGACGTATTTACACTATGGTGTTTTATACCAAAGGTTCAGAAGCACGAGCTTTAGAGCATACATAGCATTTTAGATCTCAATGGTCAGAGTTTGTGGTGAGTCCTCATCATTCGAGGACATGATTATTTAATTATTTAAGTACTCAGATATTTTAGTAGATGGAGTTAGTTGGGGAATTTTTCCATCAACTCTTTATTCAGACAGTCAGAGGCTTTCAGATTAAATATTTTCAGACTACAATATGTTCAGACAGTTTATTTCAGTTTTTGGGTATTTTTATACCCTGTTCAGCTATGGTTTTTATCAGTTATGTTAAAATTTCAAACCTTACAGCCTTACAGATATTATTCAGTGTCCAGTTACAAATATCAGTCATGGGTTAGCTAGTGGTCCTTCAGAATTATTAGCACCATGTAGCATTCTGGGTATCAGATTCGGGGCATTAAAAACTTGGTATCAAAGACTAAGGTTCAATAGTATCCTAGGAAGTTTGAAAAGTCGCACCAATTAGAGTCTTTTCTATGGGTGTGTTGTGAACCACACTTATGGATAGGAGGCTATGAGATGTTTTAGGAACAGTTTCCCTTCTTTTAGTATTCATGTCGTGCCAGTGAGCATAAGCTTAAGGTAAATTCTCAGTATAATCTGCTTCTCCCTTTTGTTATAGAACATGCCTCCTAAAAAGACCAAAGAATGGAGAACTGACACTCATTCAGCACCTCCGCCCATTCAGAAAAATCCCCTGGACGAGCATGTCTTTCATTGAAAATTCAGAACCTACTCCTTTAATTAATCTTACTTAATAGTAGCTCAAAGAAATCAACATATTGCCGTCTCACCCAAGAATCTAATTCATTCCTAGCAGATTGAGGTGGGGAAGTGTAGGGAGAAAAAAAGAAAGAGAGAAAATAAGAGAGCTAGAATAGGTAGTTTCAACTTTGCAAAGCCTAAGTTAGAGGGTGGCAGCCATTATTATTTTTACTCAAAGTCATCCGTTTTATTTCCTTCCTCAGCCAGTGCTCTAGTCCCTAAATTTAGAGATAGAAGGCCAGGCCTTAGATCTCAGGGAAGTGCTAGCAGTGCTCGAACTAATCCCCTTTGTAAGACTTGTGGTAAGAATTATAAGGGTATTTGCAAGCGAGCAGTGATGTTTTCTTCGGATATGGCGAGTCAGGTCATAGAGTCCGATACTATCCTAAGGCTGGTCTAAAAAGTTAGCATAATCATTTCTGATATGTTCGATACTAACATAGAGTCCGAACATAGAGAAATGATTATGTTAGTATCGGACACAATCAGTAGTGCTACTAGTGGGAAACGCCTAAATAGTCTCTATGTTCTTCAGTCCTTACAAGATTCGGAAAATTCTCTTGATATGTTCACTAGTACGTTACAGATCTTTCACTTGCATGTTTACGGTTTGCTAGATTCAGGAGCTTTCTTATCTTTGATCACTCCTTATATAACAGTTGATTTTGGAGTCAGTCCCAAAATTCTAGCAGAACCCTTTTTAGTATCTACCCCAGTGGGTAAAACTATCATAGCCAGATGGATATACAGGAACTGTCTGGTTATGATATCTCAAAAAGTCACTTCAGCAGACTTAGTCAAATTAGAGGTGATTGATTTTGATGTCATTCTCGGCATGGATTAGCTCCATTCCTGCTATGCTACAGTCGACTACAGAAATAGAGTTGTCCAATTTTAGTTCCCAAATGAGCCTATCCTAGAGTAGGGAGGTAGTATTTCAGCATTCAGAGGTCAGCTTGTTTCCTACCTATGGGCAAGGAAAGTGATATCTAAGGGATATGTCTAGCATCTTGTTCGAGTTAAGGACTCTAGTTCCAAAATTCCCAGTCTTGAATCAGTCCCAGTAGTGAATGAATATTCAAATTCCTTTCCCAAAGATCTTCCAGGAATTCCTCCCGAAAGGGAAATAGACTTCGGCATAGCCCTTCTTCAAGATACTCAACCCATATTTATTCCACCATGCAGAATGGAACCAATAGAACTTAGAGAATTGAAAGAACAGCAAAGGATCTCTTAGAGAAGGGATTCATTAGGCCCAGTGTTTCTCCATGGGGTGCACCAGTCTTATTCCTGCATAAGAAGGCTGGTTCTCTCAAAATGTGTACAGACTACCGTCAGCTCAATAAAGTCAAGGTCAAAAACAAGTATCCACTTCCCAAAATCGATGACTTATTTGACCAAATTTAGGGTGCCAACTATTTCTCTAAGATAGACCTCAGATCAGGCTATCATCAGTTCAAAGTTAGAGAATGTGATATTTCGAAAACACCCTTCCGAACTCGGTACGGTCACTTTAAATTTTTAGTCATGTCCTTTGGTCTTACCAACACACCCGCAGCCTTCATGGACTTGATGAACCGTGTGTTCAATAAGTATTTGGATACGTTCATCATAGTCTTCATAGACGACATCCTTATCTATTCCCGCAGTGAGCATGATCATGCAGACCATCTCAGAAGAATGTTATAGCCTCTCAACCCAACAGTTTTTATGATATCTATTCATTTCCTATATGTCAGTACTATGATTATCACTCATATTCATGCATGTTAGTGAAAATCATATACGCTTATAGTTCCTAGTATAAGGAGTTCTAGTTCACTCCGTGCTACGAATCATGTTCTATGAACACAAAAACTTTAGTCTCAGGTCATGCAGGTCATAAACCATACAATCATGTCATGCTTTACAATATGCCCAACTCACATGACTCATTCTCCACTCCTAGTGATCAGTCAAACTCAGATTTATGTCATGAATACCCTCGGTTGAAATCCCTCAATAAATCCGTGGTATTAATGTTCTATCCCCCAGTCCTCAGTTACAGTGTTAGCTCAGTAATCAGATTAGTAACTCAGTTCAATTTTAGGTTTACTCAACCATAGCATATGATTAGCAGCTACTCAGTTGTCAGCCTCCCAGTACCTCAGTTTACAGACTATTCCAGAATCGTGTTATGCACTTGGTGTTGCACCTTCAAATAACATAGTTTTATGAATTCATGCTTAATCATCCTATGTTACTTAGTTAGTCCCTACCTAGTATACATAGTGCTCAACTATTTAAGTCTAACTATCCAAACTAAGTACCATTCATTCTTAAATGCCCAGTATTCAGCCATCAGATAGTCAGCAGATTAGATGAGTCAGTCAGAAAGAAATAGTTTGAATGGCCAGTACGTCAGTCCAAAAAATCAAATAGACAGGTTCATATATTTTCCCATTCTGTCTATCTAGTCGCACTATCCAAAGTCTCATGAATGTGACCATTCTAAGATGGACCAACTAGGCAGTTGCGTGTTTATCTCAGTTCATATTTCATGTCTCAGTTTTAGATCCAGATATTCAATCATGATTCAGTCCATAGGTACCTTGTGTATCACCTCCGTTTTCCTCAGTATCTCAGTCAAGTCAGCATTCTTCAAGGAACATAGTGTCCCAAGAGGGAGATATACTATAACTCCCAAACTTTCATGACCTAGACACTCTATTTTCCTCTTCACATAATGAATCCAGTTTGGAGTAGTGGGTACCCATAGGTTGACCCTCTAGCTCCAATCTCAGCCGTAAGCCATGTACTCAATGGCTCAGTTCAGTTCATGCTACTCAGTCCATGTCACACGTTACAGACTTAGTTGTGATCTCACATTCCCATTCATGCGTGTCCAAGAAAGTATCTCAAGTTTGAGATTAATGATTATGTGTACCTAAAGATCTCTCCCATGAAGGGAGTGAAGATATTCAGCAAGAAGGGAAAGCTCAGTCCCCGATATATTGGTCCCTTCTAAATTCTCAGTCGCTTCGGCAAAGTAGCTTATGAGCTCGAATTATCTTCAGATATAGCTTCAGTCCATCCAGTGTTCTATATCTCTTTGCTAAAGAAGTGCATAGGTGACCCAGCAGTTGTAGTCCATATAGAGGGCATAGAAATCTAGGATAACCTCTCTTTCGAAGAGATTCCAGTCGAAATCCTTGAAAAATAGACTTAGGAACAAAGAGGTCCCTCTAGTCAAAGTTCTTTGGCAAAATTAGTCCGTTGAGGGAGCTACTTGGGAAGCAGTAGCAGATATGCGAACCAAGTATCCTCACCTCTTCTCCGCAAACTCAGACTCAGCCCAAGGTAATAGCTTTCCTTAAGCTTATTCAGTTTCATTTTCAAATTTTAGTTATGAACTTGGTATTCAGTTCCATGCTCAATTTTCTATTTCAAACTTGGTATCATTTACCATTACATGTTCATGAGTCAGTTCAGTTATGTATTTATGCATCAATTATGCATGATCAACTTATCAGTATTCCTAGTCATGTATTCATGTATCAGATCAATCATGAAATCATGCATCAGATAAGCATGCTCAGTATGAATCTCAGTAAATCAGAAATGTCAGTCATGTGATCATGTTTCAGTCGTTCATGTTTCAGTCGTTCATGTTCAGTCCTTTAAGCTTGTTAAGGGGTCCCAGACTTAGAAAATTTTTAGTTAAGATTCCATACTTAGTTTATTTTGTTGGCCTTTGAAAGTTGGCAATCTCATTTCGCGACCTTAACGTCCTTTAAAGGTCCATATTTTTGTTGATTCATGATCAGGAAGGTCAATAGGTGTTCCCAGACAAGTTTTTGAGTTTTCGAACCTCGTTTAGACCACGATTGGAGTCCTAAAATAATGGACCAACATTATCTTCACACACCGCGTCACCTATTGCATTGGCTAACATTGTTGCAGGAATTGCCAGTAAAAGTATTGAGGCTTGGCGCGATCATGGCGTGACGCATCGAATATTGCATTGATGCCATCGAAGCGCCACGTCGCCAATTGCATCGATGCCTAATTTTTGGTCATTAAATGTCTAACTCCTTAAGGGTAATTAGGTCATTTTCCCCCAACCTTCAGTCCCTATAACACAAAATTTAATCCTCCTTTGGCCAATTACATTCATTATTTTTCTATTCCTCATAATAAGAAACCCTAGGTGGATAATTTCAAGTCAAGAATTCAAACTTTCCTCCATCAGTCTTCGAGAAATCATCCCCTAAGGTATGTCAAGTGTTCATTCATGGATTTCTTTCATCCATGAAGCTCAAGAATCCTATTTTAAAATCATAAATTATGACGTTCATGTTGTGGGTTGATTATGACCATGTTGATGTTGTTGTATGATTCCTAAGTTGGAATCTTTAATATGTTTTCATGAATCTATACTAGTATGTGGGTTGAAATCTATTAAATTGTGTTGATTTATTCAATCATGATGTATTGGTTTAATGTTCATGCCTAAGCATAAAGTTATGCATGCAAAGTGTTTGATAAAATTTCCAAGAGAACAAGAATTAAGCATTATGACTCATTAGGGCCTAAATGATGAATTCATGCTTTAATCTTATGTTCAAAATTGACTCCCATGCTATGTTTTTGCATTGAAATTGTTTGATGGAATACCCATGAGACTAAAATTGTGAAACCATGACATATATTTGAATGCATTCCTCTACATGTACAAGATTATGAATATCAAGTTCTTCATGAAAATCCTCAACGTTTGTATTATGAATTGTTGACTATGGTCTTATGTTCAAAAAGTGTCATGTCTTGTCAGTGTCATACTATTGAGCCCTGGGGGTACTTGTACCTAATAATTTAGCTGTGTGCCTAGAGCCAGTGTCAGTTTTCAAGATGCTCTCAATCAAGCCATGATCAGTAGAATTCAGTCAGTCACATTACTCAAGAAAACTCAAAAAATTCAATCAAGCCATGATCAGTAGAATTCAGTCAGTCACATGACTCAAGAAAACTCAAAAAATTCAGTATCAGTCCAGTCCCGCTCAGTAATCTCAATAATCTCAGTAAACTCAGCTAGTTAATAGAATTCAGTAATATTCTATCAGTCCATGAAACTTAGTTAACTCAGTCCAATTCATCTCAGTATAATCAGTTTAGTGTCTATTCAATTGAGAGTAGGATTCAGAAACTGAGCAAACACAAGGATGAGGGCACACATTGACAGTAGAGAGTGTAACCCTTTGAAGCAATCCTTGTGTTTTAGAACTATGTAGGCATCATAGGTTGAGATATCAATACTGACAGTTGAGGGTTTATGAGTTAGATTAACACTGCCAGTTGAGGGTCCCACCATTCTTCTTTGGAGACACTGCCAGATGAGGGTCACTCATAGCTTATCTTTACCAGTGGTGCGGTATTGACATCCTTCCAATTAGGGTTACAAATAGGACCCCAACTCAGCTATATTGCTTTATATGGGGCCTGCCAATTATATGACTACCTCCCACAGTCACCAGTCTCAGTCATAGTAATAGAAGTTAGATAGCTCTACAAATTTCAAGACTGTTAGATACAACTACTTAGTTCAGTACAAAACTCATCTAGTTCTATCAAAATTAGGACTATCAAACACAGTGACTCAGTTAACAATATATCATTTATACGAAACTAATGTTATCAGTATTTAGACTCAGTAGTTAGTATTATCCCGATCATATTTACCGTTACATATTTATGTATGTATTCTCACGATTCATGTCATTTAGTCAGGTAGTATTGTTCATGCATATGAACCCCATGTATTCAACCTACCTCACTTGTATACTAGTATATTCAATCATACTAACGTATTTGTACTATGGTGTTTTATATCATAGGTACAGAAGCATGATCTCTAGAGAATACTTAGCAGTTCAGATCTCAACAGTTGGAGTTTGTGGTGAGTCCTCATCATTCGAGGACATGATTATTCCATCATTTCAGTACTTAGATATTTTAGTAGATGGAGTAGTTGGGAAATTGTCCCATCAACTTTTTATTCAGACAGTTCATATAGTTAGAGGCTTCTAGACTAAATATTTTTAGACTACAGCATGTTCAAATAGTTTATTTCAGTTTTTTGCTATTTCTATACTCCGTTCACATATAGTTTTCATCAATTATGTTATATTTTCGAACCTTACGACCTTACAGCTTATATTTCATATATTTTTAGTATATTATTCAGTGTCTAATTACAAATATCAATCAAGGGTTAGCTAGTGGTCCTTTGGGATTGTTAGCACCATGTAGTATTTCGGCTATCTTATTCGGAGTGTTACAACAAACCCCCAGCTGACTCGGACTGTCTGTAAATACTGAATTATATAAATTGATAAGCAAAAAATAAACTAAATGACTAAGTCTCTGAACTATGAGGACTCACCAACTGTCGGATGTAGATGGAGAGGCTCGAAATCACTCTCGCTGTAAAAACTGAGCACCTAAACCTACATTATATGACAATATATCACACAGGCGTGTATGTAGATTAGTAATTTGAGGATTTACCGAGTATATGGGGGTGAATGCATAAGTAAAGCATAATATCAATCATCATCATAGTTTGTAAAATAATGCATGCCAAATGTAAATGACTCGCACAAGCTGGAATATCTGAAAACTAAAATCTATAATCATGAATAGCATATTATACTTTGTAAATCTAGTGAGTCATAACATTTAGTTCTGAAATCTATACCGATGTTCTATATGTAAATCATATTGTCTAAGTATAAAAAGGGCTCACTTCTATATCTAAAATCTGAAAGCTATAGTCTGTAGCTAATATATTTTTGAAAAAAAACATAATCTGAATAAAGTTGTGAGCCTTTACACTTAGTTTTCTTAAAAGCTTTTCTGTTATTCTATTTTGTTAAGAAAGTTACTCAAAATCTATTTTTTTTATATTTACTAGCAGGGGGTTCTCTTAACCGACATAAACCATGTGAGCTAACATGGAGTCCAGCATCTTGTTCCCATATAGGGAAACCTCACGATGGGGAGAAGTGTCATACTCTTGTCAAGGAGTATAACCTAATCTAAGTGATCACATCAATATCTGTCATCCATATTGAAATGGGAATAATCAGAATCTGTACCTACATTGGCTACATAGTTCTATGGAAAATAGGACACGTTAATCTCACACTTCCCGCTTGGTGCTAAATACTACTCCCTTTTAATATATATACTCATTCTATTGGAAATCCACTTTAAAAAGCTAGCATAAGGGTTATTACGAAACCAATTATGCATTTAATACTTCAATCCAAAGTCGTTAAACAATGTAAAGCTAAAAAGTTGGAGATTATTACCTTCCAAGAGCGTATACATTTTAGTGTCTCAAGTTTCCAAATGCGTGACTAGTAGAAAAAAGGAAATTATTACCATGACTAAGAGCTAAAGTAGTCACTGGTTCAGAATCACCCTCTATCAGGACTATCATCGATTTCCCAAACATGATTTTTATTGTTTCATTAAAATGATGATGTAAGGCACTTCTTCATATTATTCTACTATAGCTATTGAAAAAAAATCTCAAACTCTCCCTTGAAAATTTTACTCGATGGATGTATTAAATATAGGCAAGTAAAGTAAATCTAACAGAACAAATCAACATTAGATTTTTCTTTGTGGGCATTGCATAGTCCCAAAATAGTTATTTTCAGCTAGAAATTCTTAGATTCATAAAGCCCCAGCTCCCTCCACTCATGAAATAATCCAAAATCGATGGAAAAAATATAAGGGAATATTGAAAAGGTAGTGTAAGACCCTGCAAAATCCTAGCTTAACTCAGTCCTTTACAGCATGAAAAGAGGTCCCAGACTTAAGAAAAAAAATTCAGCTAAGTAATGATACTTAGTCTCATCGAAAGATCAAATCTTTATTAAAAATCTAAAAATAATCTGATTATAGGATGCTTAAAGCATAATCTTTCTTGAAACCATAACATGTAATCTTGGGCTTTGTAACCCATGCATCGAGTCCATGTTAAAACATCATAATATACATGCTTGATATTGAGAGTAATGATAATTCAATTCAAAATCTGAAATTTATTACAATTGCCTTGAAAATATAGAAATAGACATGCAATTCAACTTCATAAACACTTGAAATCTCATAATCTTGCAAATAGCAATAATGGCTATAAACCCAAATTCAAAACTCATGTATAATCATTCAAAATCATATAAATTTAAAATAAAAACTTAGTTTTGGGCACAAGAATGAAAGAAGTATCTTTGTTCATAAACCCCACATACCTTGTTGATGAATTTAAATGTAGAAGTTTGATTCTTGACTCTCTAATAGTATTCTTAAAGCTTCCTTTGGATTATAACATTTCTTAGAGTAGGAGATATGGTATTTGTTGTTGATTCTTAGAGCTAGCTTTTGTTATTAGAGATGAAAAAGATGAATAATGAGGTATCTTGCTATTTGGGGTTAAAATTGTGTGTTTTGGGTGGAATAAGAGTGAGAAAATTGACTCAATTACCCCTTTTGATGCAAATTTTTAATTACTGAAAAACATACCCAACGACGCGTCACGTGATAGGGTCGACGCGATGGGCGATGCAATGTGTCAATATCACGTCGGCTCACAGGAATTTGTACTGAATACTGGAGAAACATATTTGTTGATGCGATAAGCGACGCGACGTATCAAGATTGCATCGACTCACTATTTTCAACATCCAAACGAGTTTCTAACGTGGTCCAAAAAATCTAAAACTCACCCGAGAATACCCGTTGACCTCCTTGATCATGAATCAATGTAAAAATTTATTTTAGTAGTCGGAGTTAGTTGGGGGCTTTTCCCATCAGCTCCTTGTTCAGTCAGTAAATGCTTTTTAGAAATAGAGTATTTTTTCAAACAGATGTTTAGTTTACCGTATTGATTTCAGTATTCAGTAATTGATTTTTAGTTTTGAACCTTATGGCTATTCCCATGAAAATTCTGCATTTTTCAGTATTGTTATTCAGTTATTAAAACAAGTACCAGTCATGGGTTAGCTTATGGTCTTTTGGGATTATAAGCATCGTGTAGCATTCGGGGTACAGAATCGGGGTGTTACAAACTTAGTATCAGAACCTAAGGTTCAATAGAGTCCTAGGAAGTCTGAAATCTACATTTAGTAGAGTCTTGTACATGAGTGTGTAGCGCGCCACACTTATGGACAGGAGGCTATTAGATGTTTTAGGAAAAATTTCCCTTCTTTTAGTATTCATGTTGTGTGAGTGAACAAGAGCTTAAGTTAAGCTCTCAGTCTAATTCATCTCTTCCTTATGCTTCCAGAACATGCCTCCCAGAAAAGCTAATAAAAGAAGAGATGAAAATCGGCCAGCTTCTCCGCCCATTCCGGTAGATCCCCTGAATGAGCATGTCTCTAATGCTAAATTTAGAGTTGTTTTCACTATATTGTCTTATTCAGTAGTTTCTCAGAACAACTTGCAGACTGTTGTCCTATCTAGGTTATTGACCTGCCCTCAGCAGGGTAAAGAAAGGGAGCAAATAAAGAATAAGAGGGATAATTCTAAGCCAAGATTAGGGGATAGTCACCGCTCCCAATTCCAATAGAGATTCTCATCCCCAGTTTTGCCTTCAGTAAGGGTGCCAATGCTTAAGTTTTAGAATAAAATTTGAAATGGGGCATCAGGCTCTAAGTCGTAATATAGGGGAAAGGGTGTTCGTACTAATTCACTTTACGGAGAATATGGTAAGAACCATAAGAGAATGTGTAGAGATGGCAGTGATGTCTTATTTGGATATGGTAAGCCAGGACACAGGATGCGTGAGTGTAGCATAATGGCTCAGAGGAGAAAGGATTTATGCCAAGAGGTTCAGTCCGACCGTCCTTCAGCTAAGTCTGGTTGTCCGAATCAGACGGGTCCCACTTCTAGTGCCTCCAATAGGCAACGTCCAAATAGACTCTATGCTCTTCAGTCCTGGCAAGATCAGGAAAGTTCTCCTGATGTGGTCACTGGTACGTTACAAGTTCATCATTTACTTATTTATGCTTTGCTAGATCCAGGAACTTCATTGTCCTTTGTTACTCCCTATATAGCTGTTGACTTCGGAGTCAGTCCTGAAATTCTAGTAGAGCCTTTCTCAGTGTCTACCCCAGTGGGTAAATCTATCATATCCCGATAGGTATATAGGAACTATCCGACTATGGTATCTCAGAAGGTCACTTTAGCAGACTTGGTCAAATTAGAGATGACCAATTTTGATATCATTCTTGGCATGGATTGACTTCGTCTTTGCTATGCCTTAGTTGACTGCAAAAACAGAATTATCCAGTTTTAGTTTCCAAATGAGCGCATCCTAAAGTGGAGGGGTAATACTTCAGTACTTAGGGGTCATCTTGTTTCCGACCTTAGGGAAAGGAAAATTATATCTAAGGGATGTGTCTACCATCTCGTTCGAGTTTGGGACTCTAGAGTAGGGAAAGGAAAATGATATCTAAGGGATGTGTCTACCATCTTGTTCGAGTTCGGAACTCTAGAGTAGAAACCCCTACTCTTGAGTTTGTATCAGTAGCATGTGAATTCCCAAACGTGTTTCCCGAAGATCTTCTCAGAGTTCCTCCCAAAAGGGAAATTCGACTTCGAAATATACCTTCTTCCAGATACTCAACCCATCTCTATTCTACCATACATAATGGCTCCAATATAAATCAGAGAATTAAAAGAATAGTTGAAGGATCTCCTAGAAAAGGGATTCATCAGCCCATTGTGTCCTCATGGGGTGCAGCAATTCTATTCATGCGTAAGAAAGAAGGTTCTCTCAGAATTTGTATAGACTACTATCATCTAAATAAAGTCATGATCAAGAACAAGTATCCAATTCCCAGAATCGTTGACTTGTTTGACTAACTTCAGGGTGCCAGTTACTTTTCTAAGATAGACCTTATATCAGGCTATCATCAGCTCAGAGTCAGAGAATGTAACATTTTGAAAATAGCTTTCAAAACTTGGTAAAGTCACTTCAAATTCTTAGTCATGTCCTTTGGTCTTACTAATACCCTAGAAGATTTCATGGACTTAATGAACCGTGTGTTCAAGCAGTACTTGGAATTATTCATCATAGTCTTTATAGATGACATCTTTGTCTACTCTCGAAATGAGCATGATCATATAGACCATCTCAAAATAGTGTTACACATTCTCAAGAACCATCAGTTGTTCACTAAATTTAGTAAGTGTGAATTTTGGCTAAGGTCAATAATTTCCTCAGCCATATCATTTCCAGTGATGGTATTAGAGTTGATCCCTAAAATACTAAAGCAGTGAGAAACAGGCCCAAACCCATCTCTCCATTAGATATTTAGAGTTTTTTGGGTTTGACTGGCTATTACTGATGGTTTGTTGAGGGATTTTGGTCTATTACATCCCCTATGTCTAGATTGACTCATAAAAAGATCAAATTTCAGTGGTCAGATTCTTATGAGAAGAGTTTTCAGGAGTTAAAGACTCAACTCACTACAACCTTAGTTTTGACTTTACTAGATGGTTCAAAAGGATTTATGGTCTATTGTGATGCTTCCATGGTTGGTTTGGGGTGCTTTTTTATGCAAAGAGGTAAGGTCATAGCCTATGCCTCTAGACAGCTCAAACCTCATAGAAAGAACTATCCTACTTATGATCTTGAGTTAGCAGCAGTAGTATTTGCCTCAAAGATTTGAAGGCATTATTTGTATACTGTGAACGTTGATGTGTTCACTGACCATAAGAGCATACATCATATGTTCTCTCAGAAAGACCTAAACCTCCATTAGAGAAGGTGGTTGGAGTTGTTGAAGGACTACGACATGTGTGTTCTGTATCATCCAAGCATGGCCAATATAGTGGCTGATACTCTTAGTAGGATGTCTATGGGTAGTATTGCTCACGTGGATAATGGTAAGAAGAAGTTAGATTAGGAAATTCATCAGCTTGCCCGACTAGGTATTCGCGTAGTCAATTCAGTAGAAGGTAATGTATGGGTGCAGAGTAGTTCAGAATCATCCCTAGTTTCTAAGGTAAAGGAAAAACAAGATAAGGATCCCAGTCTAGCTAAGTTGAAAGAATCAGTAAGAGATCAGAAGGTAGAGGTTTTATCCAAAGGGGGAGATGGTGTTCTGCGTTGTTAGGGTCGGCTATGTATTCCAGGTATAGATGACCTAAGATAGTGGATGCTTGAAGAAGCGCATAGTGTATGTTACTCAATTCATCCAGGGGCCTCTAAGATGTACCTTGATTTGTGGGAGATCTATAGGTGGAGTGGGATGAAGAGAGACTTTGCAGAGTTTGTAGCCAATTGCTCAACATATCAGCAGGTTAAGATTGAGAATCAAAAACCTAGTGGGTCTATGCGGGAGTTCAGTATTCCCACTCGAAAGTGGGAAGAAGTGAACATGGATTTTGTCATGGGTTTTCCCCGTACTCATCATCATCACGATTTAGTTTAGGTCATTGTAGATAGGATGACCAAATCAGCTTATTTCCTACCCGTTCATACCTCTTATTCAACCGAGGACTATGACAAGCTCTATGTTAGAGAGTTGGTCAGATTACTCGGAGTTCTATTTTCTATTATCTCAGATAGAGTTACATAGTTCACCTCTTATTTTTGGAAGGCATTTCAGAAGGGTCTTGGTACCCAAGTCCACCTTATTACAACTTTCCACCCTCAGATAGATGGCCAAGCAGAAAGGACCATTTAGACTTTAGAGGATATGCTGCGAGCATGTGTGATAGACTTTAAAGGTAGTTGGGATGACAACTTACCTTTGATTAAATTCACATATAACAACAATTATCATTCTAATATTCAAATGGCTCCATTTGAGGCACTTTATGGTAGGAGATGCAGATCTCTAATTGGTTGGTTCGAGGTAAGTGAGGAAGCAGTAGTAGGGAATGATTTAGTGTTTGATGCCTTAGATAAGGTTCAGTTGATCAGGGAAAGGCTTAAGACAACTCAGAGCTGACAGAAATTGTATGCAGATGTGCGGAGAAAGGATCTCGAGTTTGAGATTGGTGATTATGTGTATTTGAAAATATCTCCTATGAAAGGAGTGAAGAGGTTTGGAAAAAAAAGAATCTCAGTACCTGGTATGTCTTCCCTTACCGAATTCTCATCTGTTTTGAAAAGGTAGCTTATGATCTTGAGTTGCCTTTAGACTTAGCTTTAGTTTATCCAGTTTTCCATTTCTCCTTACTAAAGAAATGCATAGGTGACACAACAGTTTTAGCCCCTGTAGGGAGTATAGACGTTCAGAAGAAACAATCTTATAAGGAGATTCCAGTCGAAATCCTTGATTTCTAGATTCACAGACTGATGAATAAAGAGGTCTCTCTAGCCAAAGTTCTTTGGAGGAATCAGTCCATTGAGGGAGCTACTTGGGGAACAAAAGCAGATATGCGAACCAAGTATCCTCACCTCTTCTTCGCCAACTTAGACTTAGGCCAAGGTAACAGTTTTTCCTTGAAACTTTTTCAGTTTCATGCTCAAATTTTCTTTATAAACTTGGTATCTGTTACCATTGCATATCCAGTCATACATTCATGATTCTGTTCAGTCAGATATTCATACATCATATATGGATGTTCAGTATAAGAGACTCAGCTTATTAGCAATCCCAATCATGCATTCATGATTTATGTTCAGCTATGTACTCATGCATCATATATGCATGTTCAGTGTGAAATTTTATCATATCAGTAGTGTCAGTTATGAAATCATGTTACAGTTGTGTATATCCAGTATCTAAATTTAGTCTATTAGTATTTCCAGCTTAGTCAGTCTCATTCGAGGATGAATGTTCCCAAGGGGGAGATATTGTAAGACCCCGCAAAATCCAAAATTTAACTCAGTCCTTTAAAGTTTGTTAAGGGGTCCCAGACTTAGAAAATTCAGCCTAGTATTCATACTTAGAGTTATTTTAGCCTTCGTAAGTTGGCGATCTTTTTTCATGATCCTTATGACCTTTAACTATCAATTTTTGGGTTAATTCATGATTAGGAATGTCAGTAGGTAATCTCGAACAAGTTTTAATTTTTCACACTTAGTTTGAAACAAATTTGAAAGATTAAACCAGTGGATTGACGCGATCTCGACACACCACGTTGCCCATCGCGTCGATGAGTATTTTTTCCCATCTCCCAGTACAAATTCAAGTGAACCGATGTAGTCTCGATGCGATGCGTTGGCTATCGCATCGATGTCAATGATGCAGCATGTTGGTCTGTGCGTCGATAGTTTAATTTTCAGTCATTAAAAAGATCGTGTCCTTAGGTGTATTAGGGTCTATTTCCCACATCCTTTAGCCCCCCAAAACACAAAATTTATCCCTCAATTAGCCAAATACATTCATTCTTTTTCAAACCACTCAAGAACAAAAATCCTAGAAGATCAAATTTCATATTCAAGACTCAAGATTTCACCATCATTCTTCAAAACCTTAACAACCAAGTTATGTTAAGTGTTCATCCTAGGGTTCCCTTCCACCTTTGAGTTCAAGAACCCTTTTTAAAATGCAAGTTTATGGACTTGATGAAATTCATGATTTAGTGTGATCGTGTTCATGACTAGCATGTTAATGGGGTTCCTAATCCATGATTAGTTGCAAGATTTATGTGAAGTTATTAAATATGTGTATAGTATTATGTGAAATCATGCTTAAGCCTCCAAATTGTGAATTTGGTATTTGAAATTGTGTTGCCCACATGTTGTTTAGTATTATGTGCATATATATTATGCCCTCTAAGTTTTTGATTAATTGTATATATGAGTTGAATAGTGTAATTATATCATGTTAGCATGTATAAGATTTTACGCATGCAAGTGTTTATCAAAACGCCCCAATGAATGAATGGTGATCAAGTATTTAGATATCATGTTTTAAGATTGTGCTATGTCTTGTGATTATATGCTATCGAGTCCTGAGGGTATCTAATACCCAATAATTTAGTTGTATACTTAGAGCCAGTTTCAGTTACAGAATAGTACGAGTCATATCACGATCAGTGGTTCAGTAATCAGTTCATAACTCAGTTAGTTATCATTTCATAATTCAGTGAACTTAGTAACAGTTTAGTCCAGCCTAGTACAGTTTAGAACTTAGTCCAGTGTCAATTCAGTTGGGAGTATGATTCTGCACTGAGTAAACCCAAGGATGAGGATTCACTTGCCAATAGGGGGTGTGATCCTTAGAAGCAATCCTTATGTTCCAGAACTACGTAGCCAGCGTAGGTTGAGACATCAACCTGTCAATTGAGGGATGATGAGGTGTCCTACCTGCTAGTTGAGGGTACCACCATTCTCATTCAGAGCACCTACTAGATGAGGGTGACTCATCTTGTCTTTACCCGTGGTACGGTATTGACACCCTTCAAACTGGGGTTACAGGTTGGACCCCAATCCATTCAGAAAGGGGCATATTGGTTAGATGATTACCTCCCACAATCTCTGTTACAATCTTTAAAATAAAACTCAGTTTAGTATGAAACTCAGAATAGTTCTACAAAATCAGTACTGTCAGATACAGTCACTCACTTAACAGTAATACAGTATCAGTAAACTTAGATATCAGTAAACAATAATTCAGAACTCAGGATCATGTGTTATCACGACCTCTGTTATAGTTTATGGATTCATGCTTGTACTCTCATTCAGTTATACTCATGTTATTCAGTCAGTATTGTTCATGCATATGAACCCATGTATCTCAGCCTACCTCACTTAATATACCAGTACATTCAAAGTACTGACGCATAACTTTTTTTGCACTATTATCTCTTATATCATAGGTTTAGATGCACAGGCTCCCGATCATACTTAGCAGTCCAATCCATCAGCAGCAGACTAGTGGTGAGTCCTTATTGTTTGAGGACAGATTTATTATTCCAGTATTTTAGTACTTAATTTATTTCAGTAGTCGAATTGAGTTGGGGACTTGTCCCATCAGCTCCCTTTTCAAGCAGATGTTTAGTTTACAGTATTGATTTTAGTATTCAATAATTGATTTTCAGTTTTGAAATTTATGGATATTTCTGCCTAAATTCTGCATTTTTCAGTATTTTTATTCAGTTATTGCAGCAGGAACCAGTCATGGGCTAGCTTGTGGTCCTTCGGGATTATAAGCACCATGTAGCATTCTGGGTACCGACTCGGGGCATTACAATGACTAAGTCTAAATATAGGAGAACAAGGATGAATGTCTTTCAAAGTAAGTAAGCCCACCACTCCAAAGTCAAAGCACGAACCACTTCGATCACTTAATCACTGTGCAGAAAGAGAAGATGGTGCTCTGAATCTATGTCGTGTGGGGTCAAGCGCCCAGAGATGGGAATGCTAGCATGTAATTAAAGGATAAGGGTAAAATAGCATCTTCAATCAACAATAAGTCAATATATCATATTCAACCATATTCATGACCTTATCCCTATATATAGGTATGTCATATGCTAACAAGTAAACAAGTCATAACAACATTCTCAAAGCACTTGATCATGAGACATAGAGTGGAGGACTCCAACCTTTCCACACGTACATTCAACAATTCTTATTAAGGATGGGACTTCAACCACATTCACATATCACTTACATAAAAGACTTTAACCATGTATACACTCATTAAGCATGGGACTCTAACTAAACACTCATATTTATTTAGGCAAGGGACTCTAACCAAATGCCCACACATTAGGCAAGGGACTCTAACCTCATGTTATATTAGATAGGGGACTCTAGACCAAGCCATTTCATTTGTCAAGGCACTTCAACCTCAAGAGATCTCCTAGTACAAAGGACTTTAACCATAAAAAATTTCATTAGGCAAGGGACTTTAACCTCAAACTCTTAGGGACTTTAACCTCAAGCCATTACGACTATAATTATTCGCATTGGGATTCCAACCCTTTGTCCATACATTATAATCTATTCAATTTATACTCAAGGACTTTAACCCATTTAGAAAATTCAACATTGCACATAACCACATGGGAGTCTTTGTTGCTCAACTATTGAAATAGGCCCATGCCTTAATTTAATTCATCATACAATCCAATTTATGGTCATCATGACCCTCACAAACTATTCACATTTCATTAGCAATCTTATATCACATTCATACCACACATTAGTTCTATACACAGTTCAAATTCATTTTTATGTTTTGGGAATTTAACCCCTCCTTAACCATCACACAACAAGGTTATTAATTTTACAATACATGGCTTATAATACCTTTACAGTCTAATTTAACAACCATTCATACTTATTAGGCCATTACCCTAGTTCAAAATAGCACCAACATAAGACTAGATAATTCACTTAGACATTTTCACAAAAACCTTATGTGCATGCCTTTACCAAGGCTATTTTCAAGGTAGAAATCATCAAGATTAGAGTTACTCAAGACTCAAATGCTATACCATATACAAAAATCACCCACATGTTCAAATAATCATTAATAACATGCATAAACACAAGTCCAAGCAAAGGTCAACACTATTTATCATTAGGCAACAAAACTCTTTTCATTTAATTTGAACATCACCATGTACACTTACTAATCCAAGTGTAAAATACATGGGTTTAGAGTTATTTAACAAGGGGACAAGGTATATGCCTTAATTAACTTTATTCACCAAGAGTCTGGACTTCATTTTGCCTCTTGAAGATCACCCTTGAAACCCTAGCCTCCAATTCTTCACAGATGAGTTTGAGAGAGTGTTTACGGTGTTTGATCCATCCAAATGGATATTGATAAGGTTAAAATCACTTATATAGTGAGAGGTATTAGGGTTTTAGGCATAGGAAATAACCACAAGGCCCTTAGTTAAAAGCTGTCAAATGATCTCGTGGAAGGGTATGACTCACCTTACAAATCATACCTTAGGGTACGATCTGTACCCTTACTCATACCTTAGGCTTCTCATAGGTCACCTATACTATTAAGGGTTATATCACATGCCTTTGAGTAATATCCAAAGGGTACGTCTCAACCCTCAACTCGCATACACACCCATACCCAAAATAGTAAACTCAAGCTAGGACTTCCTTCTATACGATCATGTTGGTACAACTCATATACTTAGGGTACGATTGAGGAGGAGGGTCACTCATATAGTGGACAGTATACTATCCTCCTAGGTTGCTTAAGGTATGAGAGAATAGGGGAAAACGGATACAACTCGTACCCAAGGGGTACAACTCAAGCCCCTTGTCGTACCCACCCCAAAGATATCAAATAGAAAAAAAAAATTTATGGTTCAAAGTCTGCGTGTTTTAATCTCCCCTACTTGGATCATTTGTCCATGAATGAAGGGTAAGTCAAGCAATAAACACAAGATAACATATAATCACACATCAAAAAAACCTTCAAATAAGTTAGAACAAGCATACAACAAGGGTAAAACGCACATCACACTCATTATCAATCAATTATGCAGTTCATCGTCTTTGGGACTGAAACCCATTATTTATCAAGACACTTGTTCATTCCAAAGATTAGGGACTTAAACCCTTACTTATCAATACTTACTCATTTCACAACTTAGGTACTTCAACCCATCGACTTGTCAAGGATACTTGGTCAACTCAATGACTAAGGACTTGAACCCATCAATTATCAAAGACATGAATTAACTCAAGGCATTGGGGACTTAAACCCATCACAACTAAGACACACATGATTTCAAAGCATTAGGGACTTGAACCAATGGTTTAACAATACATAAATCAATTCAAAGCTTGGGGACTTTAACTCAATTCCTATCAAGACATAAATCAAGGTAAAAAGATTAACACATACCTTCAAAACAAGTTTTTAGGATGGGAAACAAATGGGGATACTTGGAATTCATGTCCTATTTTGCCTCCCAAGTAGCTTCCTCGGACTTTTGGTTCCTCCATAGTTAGTTCACTGAAGCCACTTTTTTTATTCTTAACCAACAAACTTGCTGATCCAAGATTATGACCAGGATATTCTCATAGGAAAAAAAAAGTCTGAAATATCGAATTCTCGCAAAGGAATAACCAACGATGGATCACCCATAAATTTTCGCAATGAAGAGACATGGAAAACTGGGTGAATGGAGTTTATGCTAGAAGGGAACTCAAACTCATAGGCTACATTGCCAACCATCTTCACAATAAAGTAGGGACGAACATATCAGGGACTAAGCTTCCCTTTTTTACCAAACCGCATCAATCCTTTCATGGGAGATACTTTCAAGAATACCCAATCGCCAACACTAAACTCTAAGTCCCTACACCTCACATCTGCATAGGTATTTTGGCAACTTTGAGTGGTTTTCAATCTATCACTGTAACGACCCTCCTGATCGTCTGTGAAATTTTCTCATCTTTTTTATTTTTAACTCTTACGGTAGTTTATATACATGAATTATGAGTTACAAGATTGTAGTACCAATTCGTGAGGTGTTCGGGGGTGATTTAAGTCATTAATTGGGTCATTTAGTTTTAATAAAGTTAAAACCCAATAATAGGCATATTTTTTATCGAGACGACCTGGGGTTAGTTTTTTACATTTTCAATAGGTTCGGAATGTACTTTTTAGTCAATATAAATATTTAATTTATTTTTCAGGTCTTAAAAACTATTTGAGAATTTATTGAATATTTTAGATATTATTTTAGTTGACGGTTATTGGGTCAAAATGATATTTCTTTAACTCTTGAGACCTATGTATAGGAATCGAATTAAGTGAAAAGGGTTCATTATATTTATAATTATAATAATGATAATAAGATCATATATTGGGCAAGAGAGAGGCCGAACGTGGGAGTTACAACATTCATACTCTAGAATCGAAGGAGAAGTCTCGAGTAACATCCTAGTTAGCTATTAATTGTGGACTTATTATCATTGTTTTTTCAAAATAAGGTAAAGGTTAGTGGAAGTTGCATATTAAGAATATGTAATGGGTGATTTTATCATATTCGCTTGAATTAGAGGTGAAGCAGTTAGCAAATTCACATCATTTATAATGATAAGATAGTGATCAAAATATCATTGGACATAATACAGGTGAATTGGGGTAAGTTTTTTAGAGGCTTTGCATGAGTGTAGTATATGGAGTGTATGCCATGAGAATTGAATAAACTAGTACATCTAATCATGTGCTAATGATGACTACATGATAGGATGGCTAATCATTGAATAATAAATGATTGAATTGATAGGGTTGGATGGTTTTAATTTCATATAAAGTAGTAAAGTTACTGGATATTTTCTTCTTAAGTATAGGATAGTTCGGGAGCTATTGTTTCGTATTTGTTTTAAGGTCTAGAGTATTTAGAGTAAAAATTTATTAAATAAGTGTCTTTAAATTCACACTCATATGAGAATCATATGTTTGAACAGATTTTGAACGTTTTAAAAAATTGAGAAAGGGCAAGACACTGGCGGACTAGTGATATTCGGATTATTTGAGTGAGGTAGGTTATGGTTTAATTGGAGTTTAGACTCGACTTAATTGTGTGTATGCTCCTAAATTAGATACTTGTTGATTGGTATTCGGACATTCTTGAAATTTGCTGATGTTTGGACTGTTGATACGTGTATAAATGGTTATTAAAAATTTACTTGATGAAATTATTTTATGACGTTAAGTGTACTTGTAAACATGGTACATTGTGTTGTATACTGTGAGGTAGTATAAATTTGATGTTAATATTACTTGTATATATTGAATCGGGTACTATGTTGGTACAGATATTTATAAGTTGGATCGGGTACCACGCCGGTATGGATATGTATATATTGAATTGGGTACCACACCGGTATGGATATTTATATGTTGGATTGGGTACCACGTCGGTACGAATATTTATATGTTGGATCGGGCACATCGATACGGATATTTATATGTTGAATCGGGTACCATGCCGATATGGATATGTATATATTGGATCGGGTACCACGCCGATATGAATATTTATATGTTGGATCGGGTACCACACCGGTATGGATATTTATATATTGGATCGGGTACTACGCCGATACGAATATTTATATGTTGAATCGGGTACCACGTCAGTATGAATATTTATATATTGGATCGGGTACCATGCCGGTACAGATATGTATATGTTGGATCGGGTATCATACCAGTATGGATATGTATATGTTGAATTGGGTACCACACCAGTACGGTACATGAACATAGATTGTTCCCTGCAGATCATGATGATTTGGGCAAAAATAATTCCCATAGCATGTGTGTACATATTTGTGTTGATTTTGTAGATGTTTACAATATGGTTGATACTCTTGATAGTTATGTGGCTTGTATGTGAGTACTGTTTGACCTGTTATTGTTGTATTATTGATTCATTAAGAATTTGTTATGTGATGATGTCTGTCTACTTATTGTTTGATTTATGTTATGTACATGTTATTAAGTTGAGTTGACCTATGATACCTACCAGCACATAGTGATTTGTACTGATAGTACCCTATACTCTTTTTTTGTTGGGTGCAGAAATTATTCTAGAGGCTCATACATGATCTCACCTCTAGAGTTTGATAGCAGATCTTGATCCAGGGGTGAGCACTCCGAGTCCAGGATGCCATAGTTCATTTTATTTGTTTTTGTTCATCTTTTGGGCAATGAAACATTATTTATTTACTTTATTTTAGGATATATCTTTAGACATGATCTTTGTTAGTAGTTCTTATACGATGACTTTCGGGTCTTAGGAATTTCAGTTAGTAGATTGTTTGGTTTCCGTGCTACTGATGATTAACTCCAGATTATTATTGTTAAGATGGTTGTATGAAAATATCATTTTAATATTGACTAAGTGATTGGGTAATGGTTTGATTTAGATGGTTCTCCCACGGGAAGGTTAGTGTGGGTGCTACTCATGGTCATTTGGGTTGTGACAAAGTTAGTATCAGAGCCTAGGTTCGTCACTCTCGTCGTACAAGAACATGTCTTGTAGTGTCCTGCGAAATGGTACAAAGACATCTGTACTTTTCTTTGAGAGGCTATAGGACCCTAGGAAAATTCAAATTCTTCTTTCTTATATGCTATTACTTGAATTCAATTGGCATCTAGCGATTCCAATTAGTATTTGTTAATAAGAGCACTATCAAGTAGAGTTTCGTAGATTGGTGTGTAGGGCCCACACCTAATCTTCATAAGGCTATGAGGCATATAGAAGTTATTTTCCTTTATTTCTCTCCATTGTACCATCCTAATCTTGGACTACTAGATTGAATCCAATTGGTATCTAGACAATTCCAATTGGTATCTTAATAATTTTGAATAAAAATCAAGGAGATTTCAATTGGCATCTGTTAATAAGGTCAAAAAGTTATTGTTAATAGGTAAAGACTTGTAAAAGTTGTGAACTTATTGATTGCTTGTGTTTGATATTTGGCTAAACTTGTGTTGCTAAATTTTTGTCATTGTTGTGAATTGTTTTGTTAAGCGATGAAAATTGACTAAGTTGTTTTTGTTGATAAATGTGATAGAATTATTTGATTTCTTGTTATTGTGAAACTAGAAATTCTTTGGTACTTACTTCTTTTTGGTACTATTATACTGATGACATTGATGGTATGAGAATTGAAAAGATGATATGAGAATATGATGTCAAAAAAAGATGGTGAAATAGTGACATAAATAAAAAACTGAGGTGATATGTGTTTTCCGTAATGAGAGATTTTTGTTAATGATGTTGTGGATACACCCTTGTATAGTTTGATTATTTGATATTATTTGGGGATCCTTGTGTGGTCCGGCCATTGAGACTGTATTTAGAATTTTTGTGCAGTTCTATTATTGAAATTATAATGGGTTCTTTGTGAGGACTAGCTAAGTGAAATTATCTTTGAGTTCCTTATGTGAATGAATTTTTAATGCTTGGCAAAATAATGAGTTTTAAATAAAGTGACAAAAGCTAGTAGAGGTTGTTGATATCTATAAAATTTGATCGATGACTTGTGTGGAATGTGATATTGGTGATAAGACTGTCAATGACCTATAATTGATTTATTTTGTTTTTCCTTGCTTATGTGTAGTGGTTTGGAGACCACTCTTGAGGTGATTAAGAGTTAAGTAAAGCCCATAATAAAAATATTGTTAGGTAGAAATAAGAATGACTTTGTATATCTTAAATTGGTGTAAGTGATGTAAGAGATGTTTGACTTGACCATGAAGTGTTTGTCGTGGAAACATATTGAGTTAGCGATTGTCTGGACATAAGTTGTAGCTGTGGATTTATGCATTAGAAAAAAAATTGAGAAGATAAATTATTATTGACTTGACCTTAGGGCTGAATTATACATGTTCATGTCCCATAATATTGGTTGATATATGACACTTTTAGAGGATAGTAATTTCCATGATAGTGGCAATGCAAAATCAAATGGCTTAGTTACATTCATAAAATAATTAAGGACGATCCTGAATGGGAGAATAAATAAATTATTAAATCGCATGTTTGATCTTTCCTTGAGTGATACTTGGTGGATATTTCTTGTTGAGTGTTTACGGTATAATGATTAGATGGATATTAACAATGTTGTGGAGGATAATATGTTGTAGGCTCTAATTTTGTGGGACCCATAAAATGGCATCTTTATATCCCTTTTGAATCCTATTGCTTTCCCTCTCTTATTTAGTTTAGTTGTAGCGTGGTTATGATGTAAATCATGTTTAGGAGGTGGTTTTATCATTTGAAGCATGATTTTTATATTTAGCCTTATTGGGCTAGTGTGGTAGTCTTGAAACTGTAAGTTGGGTAGAGTTTACTTGAGTACCCTTGTTTCTAGTCAAAGTTGCTATCTTAGGCTTGAATATGGCTTACTTGAAATCAAGAAGATGGACTAGATACCTTAGCCTAGTTTGGGGCATAGTGTGCCTAATTATGAAAATTGACGATTAGAAGTGGAATCGTTTGACCCACTTAGACCTAACCTTGTGTTAAGTCTTGTGGACTTAGTTGTGGATGTTAAACATAGATGAGGCTAGTAAACCTTAGAATAAGGTTACTTCATAACTTGGTAACTTGTATTGATGTTCTGGGGTTGTTTCTTTTGAGTTATAGTTATGATACTTCTTGTGGAAGCAATAATGGACCTTCAGAGATAGATATTCCTCCTAGATACGTTATAAGGCCTATAGAGATACTATTTCCTCTTAGACTTGATGATTGGCCTATAGAGATGCTATTTTCTCTTAGATATGCAAATTGGCCTAGAAAGGTGATATTCCTCGCAGTAATGATGTATGACCTATTGATATACGATATCCTATAGACGATTACATGTCTATCTATATTATGCCTCCAATATGTGAGATACCTTCTCTATGTGAGATTATTAGAGATATGCGACGACTTATAAATATGATTATTGATATGAGTTTTGAATATGTATATGGGCCTGAGGTCGTGGTTATGATGTTGTGACTATTCCAGATAAATTAACTGGCCAAGGACTCTGTTATGATAATGATTGAAAATCTAAGGAGTGTTTATCATTGTAAAAGATATTATTATAGTTTATGAATTTATATATATTTTGTATACACATCTCTCCGGTATGGGACGGAGAAAGATGAGGTATATTGCTCACAACTTTATTGATTGGATAATGGTGATGGCTAGGAATCTAATGTATTAGTTAATGAATCTTGCTTAGTTGAAACATGGTAGCTACTGATGGTTAATATGTGACTTGTGGTAAGGTCGGGTCTAGAATAGGTGAAGATTAGCTGGTATTGACGACTAAGTTGGTATTGATGACTAAGTTCGTGATGTCAATTAGTCGATAAAGGAGGAGTTTTATATTAATGAAGCTAGATAATATGATATGTTGGTAATAAGAGGTGACTAGTTAATAACTTTGAATAGTCACAAAATAGTTAACTAATGAACAGCTAAACAAGGATTAGATGGTAAACGATGGTTAAATAATTAATGTTTCAGTTAATAAAATATGGTTAGGTGACAAATAGTAACATGTTGTCTAGTAATGATTAACGAATATAGGTTGATTAATTGATAATAATGAATGGTTGATAAATGGTGATTTTGGTCTGGTGATGAACTTTGACTAGATGTTGGATATTGGCTATTACATAAATAGTGGTTATTTGCTATCCCTTGAATAAGGATTATGTGAAGGATAATGTTTAGGATAATAACTAAAGGTTATGTGATGACTAGTGAACTAGTGATTCTATAATAATAAGTATTGATTGCTAATAACTATAATAATGAGTAGTTGGGAAGTATTGACTAGATAGATATTATATGGTGATATGACTATTTTTATGAGTATTTTTGGCATGTGTTATTCGGTAATGACAATTATGATGATATTGATACCAGCAAGGCTAGATGATACTGTTGTGATGATATTGATACTATACTCAGCAAGGCCAGAGGATACTGTTGTGATGATGTTGGTACTCGGCAAGGCTTGAGGATATATTTATGATATATTGATCCCAGCAAGGCCGTAGGATACCATTGATTATATGTTGATATCAAGGCTGGAGGTTAGTTACGATGATTATGGTCCTGATGAGGCAAATTATGATGAGTTATGATATTGATTTTGTACCTTGCATTCATTCCTGCATGTGCATCGCCTATCACCAGTATGTACCTATATTTATCATCCGGTATAGGACGGTTGTATATATATGGGTGAAGAATATACCTTGTATTGTTGTATGCTAATAGAAATGTTTGAGTCTGGGATGGTGGGGGGACACATAGGATCAACTAGGTATTTGGTTGTCCTTAAGTTAAGGACTAAGGAGATTGTGTCTGTGAAGGTCCAGTGGAAGAATCGTCCTATTGAGGAGGCCACTTGGGAGACTGAAGTAGACATGCATAGCAAGTATGCACATTTTTTTGCTAACTCATGTAATTCCTTATTTTTTCTACTTGCCTCTTGTTTATCCGTTTGGGGACGAACAGTTGTTTAATTGGTATTTGATGTAACGACCCTCCCGGTCATCTATAAAATTTTCTCATCTTTTCTATTTTTAGCTCTTGCGGTATTTTATATACATGAATTATGACTTACGGGATTGTAGTACCAATTCGTGAGGTGTTCGGAGGAGATTTAAGTCATTAATTGGGTCCTTTAGTTTTAATAAAGTTAAAACCCGATAATAGTCATATTTTTTATCAAGACGACCTGGGGTTAGTATTTTTACATTTTCAATAGGTTCGGAACGTACTTTTTAGTCAATATAAATGTTTAATTTGTTTTTGAGGTCTCGAAATTATTTGAGAATTTATTGGATATTTTAGTTGGTGGTTATTGGGTCAAAATGATATTTCTTTAACTCTTGAGACCTATGTGTAAGAATCAAATTAAGTGAAAACGGTTCACTATATTTATAATTATAATAATAACAATAAGATCAGATATTAGGCAATAGAGAGGCTGAACGTGGGAGTTACAACATTCATACCCTAGCGTCGAAGGAGAATTCTCAAGTAACATCCAGGTTAGCAATTAATTATGGACTTATTATCACTATTTTATCAAAAATAAGGTGAGGGTTAGTGGAAGTTGCGCATAATAATATGTAATGGGTGATTTTATCATATTCGCTTGAATTAGAGGTGAAGCAGTTAGCAAATTCAAGGCATTTATAGTGATAAGACAGTGATCAAAATATCATTGGCCATAATACAGGTGAATTGGGGTAAGTTTTTCAGAGGCTTTGCACGGGTGTAGTATATGGAGTGTATGCCATGAGAATTGAATAAATTAGTACATCTAATCATGTGCTAACGATGACTACATGATAGGATGGCTAATCATTGAATAGTAAATGATTGAATTGATAGGGTGTGATGGTTTTCTGTACATATAAAGTAGTAAAATTACTGGATATTTTCTTCTTAAGTATAGGATAGTTCGGGAGCTATTGTTTCATATTTGGTTTTAGGTCTAGAGTATTTAGAGTAAGAATTTATTAAGCAAGTGTCATTAAATTCACACTCATATGAGAATCATATGTTTGAATAGATTTTGAACGTTTCAAAAAATTGAGAAAGGGCAAGACACTGGCGGACTAGTGATATTTGGATTCTTCGAGTGAGATAGGTTATGGTTTAATTGGAGTTTAGACTCGACTCAATTGTGTGTATGTTCCTAAATTAGATACTTGTTTATTGGTATTCGGACATACTTGAAATTTGCTGATGTTTGGACTGTTGATGCATGTATAAATGGTTATTGAAAATTTACTTGAGGGAATTGTCTTATGACGTTAAGTGTACTTGTAAACTCGGTACATTGTGTTGTATGTTGTGAGGTAGTGTAAATTTGATATTAATCTTACTTGTTTATGTTGGATCGGGTACCACGCCGGTACGGATATTTATATGTTGGATCGGGTACCACGCTAGTATGGATATTTATACATTAGATTGGGTACCATGCCGAAATGAATATTTATATGTTGGATCGGGTACCACGCCGGTAAGGATATGTATATGTTGGATTGGGTACCACGCCGGTATGGATATTTATATATTGGATCGGGTACCACACCATTACTGATATGTATATGTTGGATCGGGTACCACATTGGTACAGAAATTTACATGTTGGATCGGGTACCACACCGGTACGGTTATTTATATATTGGATCAGGTACCACGTCGGTACAGATTTGTATATGTTGGATCGGATTCCACGCCTGTAAGGATATAAATATATGTTAGATCGGGTACCACACCGGTACAGATATGTATATGTTGGATCGGGTACCACGTCGGTATAGATATGTATATATTGGATTGGGTACCACGCCGGTACAGTACATAAACATCTATTGTTCCCTGAAGGTCATGACTATTTGGGAAAAAATAAGTCTCATAGCATGTGTGTACATATTTGTGTTGATTTTGTGGATGTGTACGGTATGGTTGATACTCTTGATGGTTATGTGGCTTGTCTGTGAGCACTATTTGACCTTTTATTGTTGTATTGTTGATTCATTGAGAATTTGTTATGTGATGATGCCTGTCTACTTGTTATTTGATTTATGTTGTGTACATGTTATTAATTTTAGTTGGCCTATGATACCTACCAGTACATAATGGTTTGTACTGATAGTACCCTTTACTCTTCTTTTGTTGAGTGCAGAAATTGTTCTAGAGGCTCATACACGATCTCACCTCTAGAGTTTGATAGTAGATCTTGATCCAAGGGTGAGCACTCCGTCTCCAGGCTGCCATGGGTCATTTTATTTGTTCTGGACCATTTTTCGGGCAATGAAACATTTTTTGTTTACTTTATTTTGGGATATCTCTTTAGACATGATCTTTGTTAGTAGTTCTTGTATGATGACTTTCGGGTCTTGGGAATTTCAGTTAGTAGATTTTTTGATTTTGGCGCTACTGATGATTTACTCCAGATTATTATTGTTAAGATGGTTTTATGAAAATATCATTTTAATATTGACTAAGTGATTGGGTAATGGTTTGATTTAGATAGTTCTCCTACAGAAAGGTTAGTGTGGGTGTCACTCATGGTCATTTATGTAGTAAAAATCACGAATTACCTTCACCTTAACTAAGGCTTGGTGAACTAAATTGGGGCCAAGCAACTTACCCTCGCCAACTTCATACCACCCGATCGGAGATTGACATCTCCTACCATATAATGCCTCAAAAGGGGTCATGCCAATGCTGGAGTTGTAACTATGATTATAGGTGAACTCAATCAAAGGAAAGTGGTCATACCAACTACCACCATAGTCAATCATACTATCCAGCAACATATCCTCCAATGTTTGGATGGTCCTCTCAGCTTGTCCATCCATTTGCAGGTGGAAAGTGGTACTAAGGCACACTCTAGTACCCAAATCCTTTTGGAACGACTTCCAAAAGTGGGATGAAAATAGAGGACCACAATCCAAAATGATTGAAACTAGATCATCGTGCAACTTCACGATCTCCGCATGATACAACTTTGCAAAAGCTTCCGCCGAGTAATTAGTCATCACGGGCAAAAAGATAATGGACTTGGTCATTCTATCAATAATGACCCAATTAGAATCACATTGATTCTGAGATCCGAGAAGACCGATAATGAAATCCATATTAATTGCCTCCAACTTCCATTCGGGTAATGGAATCTCTTGATACAAGCCCTCAGGGAGTTTCACTTGTTGGAACACCAGACACTTGGCTACATAGTTAGCCACATCACGCTTTATATTACCCCACCAATAGAACTCTCTAAGATCATGGTACATTTTGGTGGAACCGTGGTGAATAGCATAAAGGGATTCATGAGCCTTGGCCATGACCCTTTCTCTCAATCCATTGACGTCCGAAATACATAGTCTACCTTGGTATCTCAAGATACCATCACCACCAATCACAAAGTCCGCAACTTTGTGTTGACCCACATTACTCTTGATCTTCATCAAGGTTGGGTCCAATGCTTGATTTTCATTTATCTCAAAAACAAAAGATGACTGAGATACCAAAAGCACAAATACACCACCATCCTCGAAGTCCACAAGTCGAACTCCAAGATTAGACGAATGGAGAATGTCCTTACTAATTCCCGCTTTTCCTCATCCACATGGGCCAAACTTCTCATGGAAAATCTACTAAGAGCATCGGTGACTACATTAGCTTTAACGGGGTGGTAATGAAGACTCATATCACAGTCTTTCAACAACTCAAGCCACCTCCTTTGCCTGAGGTTTAAATTCTTTTGAGTAAGCACATATTGAAGACTCTTATGATCGGAAAAGATATCAACATGAATGATAACGCTCAAACTACGGCTCTCGTAAGAGTGTAAGCAGTCGCTGTCAAATATAGAACCCAACTGGGTTGGGTGTCGAATCCCACAGGGAATAGCTGGTCACTAAGTAAGCAAAGATTAGTAGACTTTTGGTGAAAGTCTCGTAAAAGGGGGGATTTTGTAGCGTGCAATAGTGTTATAAAATAACAAAGTAGAAACGGAGAATAGCAAAGAAAAAAGGAAGAATGTTTAGTAAGATGTTAATCAATGAGAATTGAGAGTTGGGGTTATGTCCACCTTATGAGTTGTACGTATCTATTGGCTATGAGTTATGCGGAATTCAGACATGCATGTGCTTATAGAGAATTGTATTCTACGGTAAATCCAAGCGTCTTTTGACCTAATAAGGACTATTTCGCTTTAACTCTTTCGAGCTTAAAGCGTATCTAATGGTACAAATTCTCCAAGAGGTTAATCCATTTACGGCACTAACTTTTTAACAGGGGTTGGTGCCCTATTACCTTGACATTATCTCTTTTCCAGACATATAACTTTTCTTTCGAACAAGTTAATGCTATACTGGCGTATTCTATGTGTTTGCAACCACAAGAATTTGCATTAAGATGAAGAGAATAATGATATAAGCAGCATAGGTGTCAAGAATTCACAAAGTCATAGCAATAGATAGTATCTCATAAGGCTTCCATAGCCCCAACAGAGAAGTTTAGCTACTCATGAGTGCAATGGAAATCACAATAATCAGTATCATCATACCAATATAAGGATAGAACGTGTAGTATATGTTGGTAGGGCTTGTGGCGTGATTTCCTCTCAAAGTAGTATTTCTCTTGTTGTGAAAATTAAGAGTTGAATAGATGAAGAGAAAGTAATAAGAATTAATTGAAAGAGAATTGTTGTAATTGTTGAATGAATGATGGAATAAGAATTATCATAAAACTCCAGCAAAATAGGGTATTTATAATACCCATATCCTATTCCTACTGAGCTACTGCATTACTTAACATAATCCTACTAGGTTACTGCATCATTATCCTAATCCTACTAAGTTACTGCAAATCTCCAAAGTCTTTAGAATTGTTGTTTTTGCCCGGGACAGATTTTCCATGCATCACTTTTAGTCCTAGGCGTCCAAGCTCTCCTTCCCTTCTTTCGTGAAGCTTCCTTTGGCGTCAAGTTATCCATAAAATGCTGAAATCTGCATCATTTATACCTGAAAACTTGCTAATCACGTTTGTTAGCTCACTTACAGGAAAAAGGACTAAAAGTGCATGAATTATATATTTTGTCCTCAAAACTTAGCTAAAATATGGGTAAATTATAGCACTTTAGGCGTGTAAATACGCCTAACATCAATGAACCCCATAAAGATAATGTCGCCAAATCTTTAACAGAAAAACCACGGCTAACAATTCTAAGTCATGAGTAGGGTAGTTCTTTTCATGAACTTTCAATTGCCTAGAAGCATAGGCCACCACCCTACCATGTTGTATTAAAACACAACCGAGACCAATACAAGAAGCATCACAATAAACTACAAAACCATAATTACCTTCAGACAAGGTCAAAACCAGAGCCAAAGTCAATTTATCTTTCAACTTCTCAAAACTACCCTCACATGCATCCGACCACAAGAACTTGACCTTCTTTTTGGTCAACTTGATCAATGGGGCAACTATAGTCGAGAAAATCTATACGAATCTTCTATAGTAACCAGCTAGACCCAAGAAGCTCCGAATATCAGCTGGAGTCGTAGATCTAGCCCACCTCTTAATCGCCGCAACCTTTTGGGTATCTACAATGATCCCCTCATTAGAGATAACATGCCCAATAAAAGCTATGACTTCCAATCAAAACTCACACATGGAGAACTTGGCATATAAACAGTCATCCTTCAAAGTTTGTACCATGGAATGGAGGTGATCGACATGATCCGCCTCACTCTTAGAATAGACTAAGATGTCATCAATGAAGATAATAACAAATATGTCCAAGAACGGATAGAAAACCCTATTCAACAAGTCCATGAATATTGTCGGGGCATTGTCCAACCCAAAAGATATGACGAGAAACTCATAGTGACTATACCAGGTTCTAAAGGTAGTCTTAGGGATATCTGCATACCAAATTTTATGTTGATGACAACCCAATCTAAGATCAATCCTAGAGAAGCACTTCACACCTTGAAGTTGATCAAGCAAATCATATATCCTAGGAAGAGGATACTTATTCTTTATGGTCACTTTATTCAACTAACGATATTCAATGCACATATGAAGGGAACCATCCTTCTTCCACACTAACAACACGGGAGCACCCTAAGAAGACACACTAGTATAGATAAAACCTTTATCTAGGAAGTTTTTCAATTGCTCCTTAAGCTCTTTAGATCCGTCGGAGACATTCGATAAGGAGGGATGGAAATTGGATGAGTATCCAGAATAAGATCAATCTGAAAATCAATTTTCATATTGGGAGGAACACCGAAAAGATCATCGAGAAACTCATTAACCACAGGAACGAATTATAGAGAAGGCTCTTCTGAGTTAGAATCTTTAACTCGGACAAAATGATACAAAAACCCCTTAGAAACCAACCTTAGGGCTTTAAGATAAGAAATGAATCTTCCCTTAGGCACTAGGAACCACCTTCTCGTAAAATGACCGACTCATTAGGGAATTTAAACATGACCCTATGGGTCCAACAATCTAAGGAAGCATAGCAAGAGTGCAACCAATCCATCCTAGCATGACATTAAAATTGACCATACTCGACTCTATTAAGTCTACAAGAGTATCTCTACCACCAAATGATATCACACACCCCTTATAGACCCTTCTAACAATCACAGGGTCTCCGATCGGGGTAGAAATATAAAATGGAACCGACAGACTCTTGGGACCACAGTTAAGATGCAAAACCACATATGGAGTAACATGAAAAATAGTAGACCCTGGATCAAGCAAACAATACATATCACGGGAGAAAATTCTCAACATACCCTTGACAACATCGGGAGACACCTCAGAATCCTAGCAAGTAGCAAGTGCATATAAGCGGTTTCGGTCAGCGTCGGTGCCAAAAATAAAAGCAGAGGCAGGCATAGCACTCTTTGGTGTGGGAGTAGATGGAATAAAAATAGGAGCCTTATTGGCCCAAGGAGCCGCTAGAGAGGGGAACTCACGTTGCATGTGCCCAATCTGGCCAAAACTAAAACATTTGTTTCTCTCCTTCTCACACTGATAATAATGACTCTGGCCACAAAATCTGCAAAGAGGGCAGGGTGGAGCAGACTGGGCACCACTATCCTAGAATTGGGAAGCCTCTGCTCGAAACCTGCCACTAAACTGAGACCAACAATCACCTAACAACTTCAAGGAGAGAAAACACTAGTCAAGGAGAAAGAACTCGAACTCCCCCACTTCTTCCATGGCCACTTACCTCTATCTCTACCACTAGGCTCGGAAGACCTAAACTTCTTCCCTTGCCTCTCACAAAACTTAACTTGCTTCTTTTTCTCTTCTTGCACTTTTTGTAAATACACAATCTACCTTGAAATATCCAAGTTTTTAATCAACAACGTCGTCTTGCTCTCAAGGATTAACTCATGGGACAATCCTGATACAAACTTATGCATCCTAGCCTTCATTCTAGAGACCATCTTGGGAACATACCTTGACAATTGATGGAATTTCAAGGCATACTCTTGATCGAACATCCTTCATTTCTTTAAGTTCACAAACTCTTCCATCATTGCCTCCTTCAACTCTTGAAGAAAGAAGCGGTCTAAGAAAGCCTCAGAGAAATCATCCCATATAGCGGGGCTAACATCTAAACCCCTAGACAACTCTCACCCTTCATACAATTTGTACTCTACATCTTTCAATTTGTAGGAATCAAACTGGCCTCAACCTCCAGAGCATTCATGATTTGGAAGATCTTCTCTATTTTACCAACTAAACCTTGAGGATCTTCCTTGACCTTCATACCGGAGAACATAGGAGGGATCAAACTTATAAATTAGAAAATTCTTGTGGCCTTAGAATAAACGGTAGCCATAGCACCATGCTCTGATTGAGATACAACCAATTGAGTCAAGAGGTTTATAGAGCGACGAAACTCAACATTAATGGCATCCCTCTGAGGTGACGGAATAGAAATGTCACTCTCATAGTACGGGTTGGTGGGGACGGGTGGAACCCCACAAAGATGGTCGGATGCCACAACCCTAACCCAGGTCTGAACTCCAGAAGTTAAATGAGCTATATCCATAGGGCCCTCAGAAGGGTTTACCTAAGTCTCACATCTCCTTGGAGGCGTGATCTGAAATATAGCAAACAGAATCAGGGAAATCCAAGACCTTAGACACTATAGCTTAAGATTGAAACACAAGAAAGAAAAACATTCCTGAAATGTCTCGTAGCCCCTTTTTTATAAGTGTGGCATACTTCACACCCATAAAAAAACTCTACTTGACATGGTATTGTAGACACTCTACTGACCATGAACTTGGCTCTGATACAACCTTAACACAAGCTAAAAAGAGCCATATCATTGGGGTACCTCGATCCCACATAAACTAGAGGTCACCCCGATAACCCAACCCAATCATCAACAACAATCCACAAGGGTCGAGTGAATCCCGACCATATAATAAGATAGCAGAAATATTCTACAAGTCATAACTTAAACATGTCTATATTTCATTGGATTCATCACACTAACCATTACACCTATGTCCATAATCATCTACAATACCTCTATACAAATCGATGTTTAGAAATGTATATGTCGATAAAAGCCCCCGAGAATAGCCAAACCAAGTCAAAATAAGACTAAGTCTAAACATAGGAGACCAAGGTTGAATGTCTTCCGAAGTAAGAAAGTTAAACACTCTAAAGTCAAAGCACAAACCACTTCAATCACTTAATCACTGAACAGGAAGAGAAGATGATGTTTTGGCCCCTATGTCATATGGGGACATAGTGTTCAGAGACGGTTAGCGGTTGGAATGCTCACATGTAACTCAAGGATAAGGCTAAACTAGCATAATCAATAAACAACAAGTCAATATATCATATTCAATCATATTGATGACATTATCCCGGCATAAGTTATATCACATGCTAACAAGTAAACAAGTCATAACAACATTCTCAAAGCACTCAATCATAAGACATGTATTGGAGGACTCCAACCATTCCACACTTAGATTCAACAATTCTTATTAGGGATGGGACTTCAACCACATTCACATATCACTTAGATGAAAGATTTAAACCATGTATACATTCATTACTCATGGGACTCTAACCACACACTCACGTTCATTTAGGAAAGACTCTAACCATATTTCTACATATTAGGCAAGAGACTCTAACCTCGTGATGTATTAGATAGGGGAATCTAACCCAATCCATTTTATTTGGCGAGGCACTTTGACCTCAAGAGATCTCATTGTACAAGGGACATTAACCACAAGCAATTTCACTAGGCAAGGGACTTTAACCTTAAGCCCTTTCATTAGGCAAGGAACTTTAACATCAAGCCATTATGACTATCATTAGTCAACATTGAGACTCCAACTATTTGTCCATAAATCATCATCTATTCAATGAACACTCAAGAATTTTAACCCATTTAGACAATTCAACACTGCACATAACCACATGGTCCTCATGGGAGCCTTTGTTGCTCATCCATTTCAATAGGCCAATGCCTTAATTCAATTCATCATACAATCCAATTTATGGTCATTAATACCCTCACAAATAATTCACATTTCATTAGCAATCTTATACCACATTCATACCACACATTTGTTCATCACACAATTCAAGTTCATTTTTATGTTTTGGGACTTTAACCCTTCCTTAACCATCACTCAACAAGGTTATCAGTTACACCATACATGGCTCATAATACCTTTATAGTCTCATTTAATAACTATTCACACTTATTGGGCCATTGCCCTAGTTCAAAACACCATCAACATAAGACTAGACAATTCACTTAGATATTTTCACAAATACCTTATGTGCATGCCTTTACCAAGGCCATTTTTATGGTAGAATTAATCAAGATTAGATTTACTCAAAACTCACATGTTATACCACATACAACAAGAAACCACATATGTAAATCATCATCAATAACACGCATAAACACAAGTCCAAGCAAAGGTTAACACTATTCATCATTAGGCAACAAAACCCTTTTCATTTGATTTCAAAATCACCATATACACTTACTAATCCAAGTGTGAAATACATGTGTCTAGAGTTATTTAACAAGGTAAGAGGTACATGCATTAGACAACTTGATTCACAAAGAGTCTTGGCTTCATTTTGCCTCTTGAAGATCATCCTTGAAACCCTAGCCTTCAATTCTTCAAGATGAGTTTGAGAAAGTGTTTAGGGTATTCGATCTATCCAAATGGATGTTTAGGATGTTAAGGGTATTAGGCATGGGAAATAATCACAAGAACCTTAGTTAAAAGCTGTAAAATTAACCCGTGCAAAGGTACAACCACCTTACAAACCATATCGTAGGGTACGTGTGGTACCCTGACTTATACCCTAGACTTCTCCTAGGTCACACACAGAGTTAAAGGTACAATCACACACCCTTGAGTCGTATCCAAAGGGTATGACTCAACCCCTAACTGGTATACAACACCCATACCCAACTTGTAACTCGTATACACTACCCGTACCCAAACTCAAGCTAGGACTTCCCTATATACAATCATGTTGGGTACGACTCGTATACTTAGGGTACGATTGAAGAAGAGGGTCACTCGTATAGTGAATAGTACATTATTCTCCTAGGATGCTCAAGGTATGAGAAGGTTAGTAGAGAGTGGATACGACTCGCATCAAAGGGGTACAAATCGTATCCAAGGGGTACGAATTAAGCCACTTGTCGTACCCATCCCACTGACATCAAATGGAATAAAATTTTGATGGTTCAATGTCTAGGTATTTCAGAGGCCATATCCTTGCTCCGTAACCGACAAACTTGCCGATCCAAGATCTCATCTGGGATATCTTCATTAGACAAAGAATCTGAGATACCCAAACCTTCCATAGGAACCACCGAAGAAGGATCACCATGACACTTTCTCAACATAGAGACATGCAATACCGGATATATAGAGCTCAAACTAGAAGGCAACTCTAATTCATATGCCATATTACCAACCCTCTATAAAACCACATAAGGAACAATATACCGGGGACTGACCTTTTTCTTTTTCCCAAACTGCATTACTCCCTTCATGGGAGATACCCTTAAGAACACCCTATCCCAACCTCAAACTCCAAGTCTCTACGTCTTACATCTGCGTAGAAATTTTGGAAACTTTCGGTAGCCTTAAGCCTATCCCGAATCATCTTCAACTTTTCCATATCCTGATAAACCAAATTTAAACCAAACATATCTAACTCACCAACCTCGAACAACCCAATAGGAGACCTACACCTCCTACCATACAACACCTCAAAAGGGGTCATTCCAATACTAGAATGGTAACTATTATTGTAACCAAACTCTACTAGAGATAGATGCTCAACCCAGCTACCACCATAGTCAATCACACATGCCTAAAGAATATTCTCTAATATTTGAATAGTCCTTTCTTCTTGCCCATCCATCTATAGATGAAAGCAGTACTCAGACTCACCTTAGTCCCCAAACCCTTCTGAAGACCTCCAGAAGTGAGACAAAAACTGCATACCACAATCAAAGATAATCAAAATAGGTTCCCCATATAGCTTCACAATCTCATAAAGATACAACATCGCATAATCCTCAGCCAAAAAGTTCGTCCTCACTGGAAAGAAGTAAGTCGACTTTATCATCCTATCCACGATGATCCAAATCAAATCAAATTAATTCTGAGACTGAGGAAGACCGGTAACAAAATCCATATTGCTTACCTCCCATTTCCATTATGGCAATCCCATTTCCTGATACAAATTACTAGGCCTAATGTGCTCAACTTTTACTTGTTGGCATACCATACACTTGGCTACAAAGTTAGCCACATTCCTCTTCATACTATTCCACCAATACATTTTCTTGAGTTCGTGATACATTTTAGTCGAATCGGGATAAACAACATAACGTGATTCATGCGCCTTAGCCAATACCCTTTTACTCAAACCACACATGTCAGGAACACACAACCTTCCTAGATACCTCAAGGTACCATCACCGCTAACCTCAAATACCATCACCTTTTGCGCACCTACATCACCCTTAATTTTTATCTAGATAGGATCTCGCATTTGCTTCTCCTTAATTTTTGCACCAAAAGACGATTGTACCACCTCCTGTACCATCACACCACTATCATTGGAGTCTAGAAAGATGGATGCCATAATTAGATAATTGGTGAATGTCCTTCACCAACTCTCATTTCTCCTTTTCCACATGAGCTAAACTTTTCATGGAAAACCTGCTAAGAGCATCAACAACTATATTAGCTTTACTTGGTTGGCAGTGAAGACTCATATCATAGTCCTTGAGAAGCTCCAACTATCTTCTCTGCCTGAGATTTAGCTCCTTTTGAGTGAACAGATACTGTAGACTCTTATGATCCAAAAATATATCCACATGCAATCCATATAAATAATACCGCTAGATTTTTAAATCAAAAACCAATGCTAAAATCTCATAATCATGAGTAGGATAATTCCTCTCGTGTACCTTCAATTGCCTGGAAGCATAGGCAATCACTTTCCTACGCTGCATCAAAATACAACCAAGTCCTACCCGGGATACATCATAATAAACCACAAATCCCTCAGTGCCTTCAGGCAATGTCAAAACTGGAGTTGAAGTTAGCTTATTCTTAAGATTCTCAAAACTACCTTCACAAGCATCTGACCAAGAAAACTTTGCCTTCTTCTGAGTCAACTTAGTCAATGGGGAAGATATCATTGAGAAACTTTCCATGTACCACCTATAATACCTAGCCAAAGCCAAGAAACTCTGAATGTCTATTGGTGTCGTGGGTCTAGGCCACCTTTTAAGCACAACCACCTTTTGTGGATCCACCATAATCCCCTTACTAGAAATAATATGACCAAGAAAATTTAAATTGTTCAACTAAAACTCACACTTGGAGAATTTGGCAAACAACTACTGCTCTTTCAAGGTATGCAACACCACACAGAGGTGATTAGCATTATCCACCTTACTTTTAGAATACACCAGGATTTCATCTACGAACACAATGACAAAAAGATCTCAAAACTGCCTAAAAACCTTGTCCATTAAATCTATAAATGCCTTCGAGGAATTAGTCAAACCGAATGACATAAACAAGAACTCAGAGTGACCATACCGAGTTTGAAAAGCTGTCTTAGGGATATCTAACTCCCTAATCTTAATTTGATGATACCCAGACCAAAGATCTATCCTAGAAAAGAATTTGGCACCTTGCAACTGATCAAATAAGTCATATATCCTTGGAAGAAGATACTTGTTCTTAATCGTTACCTTATTCAACTGGCTGTAGTCAATTCACATTCGAAGGGAACCATCCTTCTTATGCATGAATAAAATTGGTGCACCCCATAGGGATACACTAGAATGAATGAAACCCTTATCTAAAAGATCCTTAAATTGCTCCTGGAGTTTCCTCAGCTCAGTTAGAGCCATTCTACAAGGACGAATAGATATTAGACGAGTGTCCAGAACCAAACCAATACCAAACTCAATCTCCCAATCCAGAGGAACACCAGGAAGATCATCTGGAAAGACATCAGGAAACTCTTTCACCACTGGAACCGAAGAAAAAAAAGAACCTTCCGAGTTAGAATCTTTAACCCGGACAAGATGATAGAGACACCCTTTGGAGATTAATCTCCGAGATCTAAGATAAGAAATAAACCTCCCCCTAGGAGCTAGGGAACCACCCTCCCACTCAATAATCGGTTCACTAGGGAACCTAAAGACAACCTTACAGATCCGACAATCTAAGGACGCGTAACAAGAGTGTAACCAATCCATCCCTAGAATAAAAAGCAAATCCACCAAAGTATGCCTACTACCAATAGATACCACACACCCTCTATAGTCCCTTTTAGCAGCCACAAATCATCAATCGGGGTAGAAATAAAAAAAGGATCTGAAAAAACCTTGGGATCAAAACCAAAATATACAGCTATATATGGGGTCATATAAGAAAGAGTAGACCCTAGATCAATCAAGCAATACACATGACAGGAAAATAGTTGTAACGTACCATTGACGAATTGGGTGATGCCTCAGATTCCTGCGGAGTAGTAAAAGCATATAACCTATTCTGACCTACGTTGGTACCAAAAGCAAAAATAGATACAGAAGCAGTATCCTTTGGTGCAAGAACATAAGATGGAGAAATCGGAGCCTTACTCGCTCCCGAAGCACCTTTACTAACTGGACAGTTTCTAAGCATATAGCCTGGTTGACCATATTTAAAATATTTCTCCCTTTCTTCATCACAGAAAGCCCTATGCAGCCTATCACAGAACCTACAAGGAGGACACAATGAAGCTGTCCATGATTGCCTGAGATTGGGCACCCTGTGCCTTGAAATTATTCCCACCCTACTGACGTCTGTCACCCGACTATTTCGGGTAAGAAGCACTAGTTGTAGAGAAGGAAACAGAGCTCCCCCACTTCTTCTTTTGCCATTTACCACCATCCCGACCACCTTACTATTGAGCACCACCTTATTTAAATAACCTAAACTTTTTACCCTTCCTTTTCCTAAACTCAGCGTGTTTTCTCTTTTCCTCATCCACCTGCAGCATATGGTTAATCAACCTAGAAATATCCATATCTTTGATTAGCAATGCAGTCTTGCTTTCAAGTATAAACATCCAAGACAACCCTGAGGCAAACTTTCTTATCCTTGATCTCATATCAGTCACCAATTTTGGAGCATACCTTGACAACTGATAAAACTTTAAGGCATATTCCTTGATCGACATCTTCTCTTGCCTCAAATTAACAACCTCCTCCATTTTCACTTCCCTCAGATCCTAAGGAAAGAAGCGGTCCATAAAAACATTAGAGAAAGTCTCCCACAAAGATGACTCCTCAACATCACCCCCTTGCCCATCCCATTCCTCGTACCATTGGTTCACTACATCCTTAAGCTGATAAGCCATAAAATTCACCCATTCCATATTCGTGGCCTGCAGCACCCTAAAGATTTTCTCTATCTCATTCAAGAAACTCTAAGGATCCTCCTCCACCTACACAATAGTACAAGCAAGAGGATTCATCTTCATAAACTGGCCAACTGTTGTGGCCTCTGCAGATGAAACACCATATGCATCCCGCTTAGGTACGTAATAATCAACTGAGCAATAATATGAATCGATTGGTAAAATTTCACATTAGTCACCTCACCTTGAGTGAGGATCGGTAGCAACCAGTGGAACTCCATAAATATCAGGGACTGGACCCCTAGAACGAGTATGGATCCCCTGAGTAGTACTTGTCCCTTCAGTATTGTCCCTAGTTGGGGCAGAAGAGTTACCTTGCATCTCAGATAGTCGAGGCATGATTTGAAAAGCGAACATACAGGAACTAGAAAGGACCTTAGACCTTGTAGCTTGAAAATAGAATACCAAAAAGGTTAAACATTCCTAAATGCCTTGTAGCCTCTCCCTTGTGAGAGTGGTGCGCTACACACCCCTAAAAGAGACTCTACTTAATACGACTGTAGACTCCTAATTGACGATGAACCTAAAATTCTGATACCAACTTGACTGACATAACCCAGTGCCTTGTTGTAATAGGCATCCCAAGTCCAACCAAGATAGGGGACCATCCCCGTTCCCAACCCAACCATCCAAATGCAGACCCTAAGTTAGATGAATTTTGAACATATAATAAGATAGAATATTTTATACAATTTCCAAACTCTGGATAGGTCTATGATCGTGACCGACCCAAATGAGTCCAACCGCTCAAACCCAGCCAATAACTAATTACCAAACCAATACTTTAAACTAAAACCGAAATAATAACTAAGTTCTCATCCATAACATAACATAAGAGGATGGAACAATCATAAATTTAAATAAATAGTATCAGTACCAATACCAAATATAAAACTAAGGCTGACACCACTGCTAATCCTGCCCATTCCAACCTATAGTAGTTCCACAAAGCCACTAACTAAAAGAAAAATAACATCCAGTTGGGACATGCCCCCAACAATAGCCAAAACCAATATCTATAAACTATCCAAAGTATATAAAATATCCATGATATAAAATAGAGCCTTCCGAAGTATGGAAGCTCACCACTTCAATCCAATCGAGTTGATCCTGAGATCCGATCACTATATAGGAGGAGTAGAATGATCAATTTCTGTAATGCGTGGGGATACAACTGCCTAAATACGGGTTAGCGAGTGAATGCTATCAAGTACACAGAATAAGGATAAAGTAATGTCATCCAGTAAAACAAAGTAAACCAACCATATGAACACAACCACATATGTATATATAGATATGCAACCATGCTGGGAAAGAAATTGGGTTTAGCATGTCTTTAAAATCATTAACATAGGTATGTGTAGCTTAATCTTTCTAGAACCACCCATGGGCTATATGGGTCCAGTGTAACCCCCTGAACGGACCTCGATATATGTAGCTATAGGAATAGTAGATACCTTAAGAGTAGGAGATTCCCGAGTACCCTTCGCTCTCCATGATACATATGTACAGTATACTTAGAAGATTCTTATGTACCTCATAGTATCATATATGATCGCTATGACCAACCCTTATGTCGGCAATCATGAGTTTCTAGTGTCCGTCTATTGGACTCTAATCTTGACGATTAGCTATCACACCCCACCATTACTATGCGATTAAAACTGTTACCATCCAACTAAACCATTATACCATTATTATTAACAAAGGCTATGATCAGTGGTATCGTCATACCGAATATAGCTTTCAAGCAATGTCATTAGCCAATATTCTTATAGGGATTCCCATGTACCCATAAATTACATTTCAAGTTAACTTAGGGGAATCCGATGTACCTCACAAGTTGTTCATTAACAGGTTTATTTAGGGGATTTCCTTGTACCCCATAAGAAAGTTTAGTTAACCATAACCATAACCACCAAACCTTACAATTTATCCATTCCAAATCATTTATACCATTTAGAGTTCCATAACCAAGTTATACAATGCAATAGTTCCCCTAAAAGTTCAATAATATAGTAAAAGCATTCACATAGGCCTTTTATCAAACACATTGGGGGTATAGTATTTCCAAAGACAAAACCAAATACCATTTAACCATTCTCATACAACCAACTTTCCAAACCATCATAAAAATATGCAAATCCATAATTAAAACATAGAAAACTATAATCAAAACCCCCAACATATATTTGAAAATCCAAAGCCAAACAACAATTATGCCATTAAAACAATTCATAAAATATGACTTTAGTTGGAACTAACAATGAGGGATAAGTATCTTACCTTAGATTATGAAGATGGTGGAGAGAAATCACCCGTACAAGCCCCAAATTGATCCTCTAGATAAAACCCTAGCCTTCCTTTACCCAAGAGCCTTAAAGAGTATAAAAGAGTGTTTCCAAGTATTTAAGATTAGCATAATAGGATAAATGATGTCCCAGGTGTGATATAATTCATGGGGTCATAATAGGTTAAAAGGGGAAATGTCCAGATGACCCTCCAACTTAACTGTATAAAATCCCCGCAGATGGGTACGACTCTACCATATTAGTCGTACCCTCCAATACGAGTGTTACCCATCACCCGTACCCTAGACCTCCCTAAGACACCCATACTAGTCAATATATGACCATGCAAGCCAAACCGTATCCAAGGATACGACCAGTACCCTTAACCCATACCAATAATAGAACCAAGACGAGTTGACACTGTCCAACATACGAGTTGGACAATATGACTCGTACCCTATTTCATGACCCATGGTGAGCCACTCGTACTCAAATACAAGTTACTTTACCAAGTCTCAAATTAAGTGAAGGAAAATCCGACCATACGACCTGTCAACCACCATGCGACTCATACCAACCCAAGTCATACCTATTCCAAAAACCAATCCAACCCACCAACCAACACTAGTTAGAATATGACCAAAGCATACCAATCGTACCCTATCATACGATTGGTACCCCAAGTCATATTTGTATCCAGTGAGTCCAAAACCCAAAAAATTTTCTAAGGTTTCAGAACCCAAGGTGTTTCAAATAATCATCAAAAGTGATAATATTTTCATACACTTTTTATGATTATAAGTATGTTAGAGAAAAATTCTCTATATTATATGTATGCCTCGATTTTCTCCTGAAGTAGCAATATCATGAAAGAGGTTATAAACTATCAAAATAAGATAGGCTTAAGACACAATTATATTTCATTCTTGGGGAATGAGAATTTTGATTGTTACAAGTACAGATTTATTTCTTGGGGTGAATGTGATAATATTTAGTAAAGATTGTCAATACAAATGTGTGCTTGATTGTGATGGTATCACAACTCACCTTTGAAAGAGGTAGAATAATTGAGAAGAGTTATTTGAAATATATTTTTAAAGTAGTAAATCTAAAATCTATTCATGTTATAGTAAATCTGAATGAGGATCTAAAGAAAAAGGCACATGTCGTGTTAAACTTGGAGTTTACTAGTATAAAAGTTCATACATTGACATGAACGATTATAACATTTCAAAGATGTGCATATTGAGTATTAGACATGCATTTAAGAATAAAAAGATTCTTCAAGAATTGTTTATGTTGCTTGTTCTCGTGATAAGTTGGTTGGACCAACAAATATTGAATTTTGATTCCTCAAAATCTGAAAAGTATAAAAGGTGAATATGAGCACGTTCACCAGTTATGTGGTCTATTAAGATACATCGATATAAGATGATAACTTGTAAGTTTATTGTCAACCTGCTGTTTGACATTCATAAAGTTGTTGCTCAATAAAATTGAGTTAAGAGCATGATTTTCAGATTTTGTAATCAAGATAATTCATCTTAATAATGTCGATTTGGTATTGAATGCCTTCAATAAATAGCTGAATCATTGCTAATGAGAACAAAAGCTTCATCTTTTGGTTTAAAATATCATATACAAAAGTACTTGTATTCATCAAATCAATAAATTATGATTAATTTTTTATCAAAGTTGTTTATGAGTCAGGAACCACATGTTGTCCATCTAGTAGTTTTGATGTGCGGTATATGATTAATGAATATACCATAATGCACAAAGATGAATTCCTCAAAGAAGATGGAGGATGTATGTTAGTTTTCCTAACATAAGGGGGAGATTATAAGCAGCTATGAAATATGTTAGAAATTATCATTAGATCCTTATTTCAAAAATAATTCAAGTCAACTGCCGAAAGCTTCTCATATTTAAGTTGCAAGTGCTCCTATTTTGTGTACCTAAAAGACAAAATCTATGCATGCGTAAAACGTGGTAGACCAATCGATTCAAAATGAAATAATTCTTAAAAAGAATAAGGAGTAAATAATCATAACAAGAAGGCAATGTGCTATTGAGGAGCCTACGACATAACACTTTATGAAACCTTATAAGAGGTAAGGTCCAGGTACCTAAAAATAATGAAGTGATGAGATCTCAAAATGTTATGTCACATTGTGAACTGATACAAAATGATATATCATCGATAATATCTTTGATACATTATTTCCCGCAATAGTATAAAAAATTATGAGGATCTGAATTCTAAGTTTATTTAAGCATGTTGACATAGAAATATTTATCAAGTGACGTGAAAGGATGCATCTTTGTAAGCATAAAACTTATTTGATTTGCAATTCAGATACTTAAAGATGTCACACATAAAATGTTGAATTTTGTCACTTGACAAAATTAATATGAAAACTTTTTTAAGGATTCAAAATGTTTGAAGCATGTAAAATTTTTTGAGAAACTTATTTATAATCCTTATAATACATAAATTTATAACTTGAAAATCATTGAAACTCTTGGAGAGTTTTCAAAAGTAATAAATTATTTACTGAAATGAGAAACATACTGAATTGTATTGGTTCTGAAGTATCATATCTTGGTGAAATTGGTTTACTAATGCATCTTACAAATACTACAAGGCCTGATGTAGCCTTTTCAATCAATTTTTTAGTAAGGTATAGTTCTAATTCTATTAGGAGATATCGAAATGAGATCAAACACATGAGCTTGTCTTGTTCTTAAGATTGCAGTCCCGATCTTGTTGATTATGTTGATGTTGGGTATTTATATAACCCACATAAAGTTTGGTCTTAAATAGGCTATATGTTCATATGTGGGGTACTACCATATCTTGGAGATCTACAAAGTAGTGTATCGTAGACATCCCATCAAACCATGTTGAGATAATAGCTATTCATGAAGCAAGTTGAGAATGTGTATGGTTGAGGTCCATGATACATCTCATTTGAGAAAAATGTGTTTTGAAATATGACAAAGTGCCTATTATTTTGTATGAATATAATTCTACATGCATAACACAACTCGAGAAAGGATTCATAAAAGGAGATAAAACGAAGCACATTTCGCCAAAACTTTTCTATACACATGAGCTGCAAAAGAATAGTGATATTAACGTGCAATAGATTCGTTCGAGTGATAATATGGCTGATTTATTCACCAAGTGTCTTCCAACTACAACTTTTAAGAAGATGGTGTACAAAATCGGGATGCAAAGGTTCAAGGATGTTCTCATTAGGGAGAGTTAATATGTGTTGTACTCTTTTTTTATTATGAGGTTTTTTCCCACTGGATTTTCCTTATAAGGTTTTTAATGAGACAGTCTATATGCGTATTATTAGAGATGTGTACTCTTTTTCCTTCACTAGATTTATTTTCACTGAATTTTTTCTAGTTAGGTTTTAACCAGGCATAATATCTATCAATTAGACATTCAAGAGGGAGTGTTATAAATTTATTTACATTATAGTGAATTTCTATCAAGAATATAGATAAGATCTATCAAAATCTATTTGATATCTATCAGGATATGAAATATTTATCTTTAAGGGGGAAACTAGAAGTAATTTTTCCTATAAATATATGGATTTTCTTCATTGTAAAAGACCCCAATAGAACTCAAAAGAAATAAGAGTTACTCTCCCCTCTCTCTATGCTCTTGTTCTTCTCTATTTTATTTTTCATAACAAAGATTAGGTTGTTACTCTTTCTCATCCATACTTTTTTAAAAGCAATACATATTTATCTTATAATTCATATTTGAATGAGATAAATATTTGAAATTACTATTTGAAATTTTACATTGTCAATTTAATATTCATAAAACAGATTGTATGAATTGTTTTAACTACTATCACTATTGTGATTATTATATTTTTATTACTATTTAAACTACTATGATTATTGTTGTTCTTGTTAATAATATGTTATTGCTGCTAGTACTAATGCTAATTGTTGTTCTTGTTAATAAACTACTCCTACGTTTTCGCTTTTAAATTTAAAGTACTACTACTTGTGTACTACTATTTGTATTAATTTTATTATTTTTATATATTTTTATCCTTTTCTAATGTGTAAATAAATTATATTTAAATATATTTTATAACATTTAAATTTTAAAAGAGATAATCTTGAAATAGTAAATTGTCTATTAGAACTCTTTAATTATGTTTCTATTTTTCAGATAATGAAAATATTTTTTAAAAGGATAATTTAATTCAAATTCAAATACTTAATTTTTCAATTCAAAATTTTTATTACAATATTTTTTAACTGTGTCCTAAAAACTTTCACGTGGACTTTTAATATCTTTTTATTTGGCTTCTTGTGTTGCTTTTAATTTTGTTTTTATATATATACTAGTATAGGTACCCACGCGATGGGCGGAATAATTTTTTAAAAATATTCATTAAAGCTGTCTATTTATTCACATAGAAATGATATATTATTCATTTTTCAACATACTTCAAATTAATTATAAAATATTAAAATTAAAAATAATTACTAATAGTGAAATTACAACTAATACTTAATAACGAATCACATTTTCAATTATTTTAAATATTTTGATATGAAAAGAAATAATATTAGTGTTTTATTTAATCATATTTCATTAACTAATTTTTAAAAATAAGAAAATATGAAATGTTAAATACTTGTTAATTTTGTTGTGGACTATTACCTTTATGTTTTTGATCAATTAAGGATGTGATTACGTTCCTTTTCATTTCATATTTCATATTTCAATTTTTTTCGTCAATCAATTTAACTTCAACAGCAAACTTCGCTCATTTTAAAAATTTTCATCTTTCATTCTATTTCTAACTCCAAAAGAATTTAATTGTGCAAATTATAAAACTTTCAAAATTTGAATTTCAGCACTCTCAATTCAAAACCTAAGCACCTATAATTTTATTATTTTATTTTAAATTTTTAAATTTTTTTATTTTTTATAATTTTTTCATGTTCGATTCTGTTATTAATATCTTTAAATATTTATTTATTAAGTTCTCTCAAGCCACTTTCAAAATGACCTACTTCGCCAATTTCTACACCCATCACCCTACCTCCACCCCCAAACTCCTCTTCCCACATATTTTTATTTTTAAATATTTAATATTTTTTGTTAAAAAAATCTTACCTCGCCCACCTCTTATCCCTAGCCAGCCCTCCCAAACAAAAATAAAGTATTTTATTTTTTAAATAAATTATTTTTCTTCACCCCAACCCCCCTTACATGCCACCACCCACCCCGACTTTCTACACAATCCAAAAATATTTATTTTTTTATTGTTAGAAACTATTGCCTTGATCCCAGATTTTTTTATAACTTTAAATTCTTTTAATTTTTTTCTACCCTCAATCCCAATTTGCCTACATCTATCCCTCCACCACCCTACCTACCTAGCCCACCCCCTACCTGGCCCCAACCACCACAATTCACTATCCTCTCCCTCCATCACAATATTCATTACCCTGATTGTAGTCATTTTTATTAGGCAAAATGACCTTCTGGACCCCTGTACTATGTTGGTTTTGTACATAGTACAGGGGCCCAGAAGGTCATTTTGTCTTTTTATTATTTTATATTAGATATACATAAATACTTTTAGAAAATATATTTTGGGTACTGATAAAATATCAAGTATCAATTTATTTTAGCATAAGTGCTATTACTAATACCAAATTATCACATCAAATAATCTTATTTTTAAGTTCAAAATTAATTAATAACTATTAATTAGTATCTTCATTATCCTAAAGAAAAAAATCCAGACCAAGTTCAAGCATGTTATCTCTCCAAATAAATTCTACTTTTTGTGTATTTAAAAATAATTTGAGATACAAAGGATTAGTTCATCCTTGAAATGAAGCAAAATATATAAGCATTTTTTTTGTTTTGGTTAAACATATAAGCATTCTCCGTTAAAAATGATGACAAATTTAAGAGTAAAAATTCAGTATTATATTTTCAAGAAAAATTTTGATATAGAATTGATATGTGACTTCAAATAAAGAAATTGTCATAAACTTTAACAAACATGAAAGTAATAAAAGAGATAAAGATAAAGTTATATGATTATGATGCAAAAAAAAAAAAGAGTAGACACAATAATATTACTTCGTAAATCGAATTATTAAAATAACAATTTAAATTGATAGACCTTGAATAGTTACAGAGAAAGATGAAGATGAAAATGTACACCACTCCTTCACACAAAAAGAAAAGTGTTAAATAAAATACATTTTAAAAAATAATGAATGAAGAACAAAAAATGCAGTAAATAGATTTATGAATAAAACTGGTAATATAGCAATATATATATAATTGTAGATAAGTGATAGAACTTCATTCCAATTCAAATTTTATTTAAATTCAAATTTAAATATAATAGATTTGTTAAGAGAAGATTAGTTACTATTCTTCTTTATCCTCATTTTTTCAAATATAATACATATTTATATTTTTATTATTATTAAAATCAATAATATATTCTTATTATTATTATTATTATTATTTATTATTATTATTATTATTATTATTAATCATAGTTTATTTATTTCATACATTTTTTCTCTTTTTATGCTCTTTTATCTTCTTCTTTTGGTTGCAAAACATAAATTAAAATTTTCTTTTCCCATACATTAGTATAAGTATGTTTCATTATATTAATCCAAACATTTAATATAATAGATATGAAAACCTCCCACAAAATAAGAGACACCTAAATTGCTTATTAATTCTAATATTTATTTAAAAATTTAATGTAAACCATCTGCTATTTATTTTTGCTATAAAGAAGGAGAAGTACATTAGTTTAAATATTAAAACTAACAGATAACTTTTCAGACAAGATTAAAGCATATTGATAAGGTTTATAAGGATATATGCATTAGGACTCCTTAAAATAAAATATTAGATACATAAATCTAATATGATATTATTATTATTATTATTATTATTATTATTAAAATTATTATTATTATCTTTTTTATATATAGAAATGTAAATAGAGAGAGATAGGAAGTTAGAAATTCACTCCAACTCAAATTTCATTTGAATTTGAAATTCAAATATCATATATATCAATTTAAGTGGTTATATTGAAAATATATTATTATCCTACTTCTATATGTATTACGTACTATTGTTTCTACAACTACTTCTACTTATTATATATATATATAAGTGATATTCCAATCTAAATTCATTTAAATTCAAATTCAAATATAATATCTATTTGTTAAAAGAAGATCAGTATATTATTCTTCCTTATCCATATTTTTTCAAATACAATACATACTTAACATATTTTAAGAGAAATATTTAAAATCAATATGATTAATCCACATTATTATTTTTTTACAAAAAAAATTCTCACGTTTTCTTTTTCTTTTTCCATTCATCACTACAACTATGAATTACCCACCACTCCAAATTATTTTTAGTTATTATTATTATTAGCATAATTATCATTAATTTTTTATCTTTCATTTAATATATAAATGAAATGAATTTAACTATAGTTTATACTATTATTTATTTATAGATTATTATTATTATGAAATAGTAAGAGTTCAAAGTCAAAATTGAATGTGACGTCAATTTGTTAGACAGATAAAATTTTAAAATATCATGATTATCTTATAGTTTAAATTCAAGATTCTAATATTCTATTATTATTATTTTAATTTAAATTTTAAATCTTTATCTTTTAATTTTTGTTATTTTTTTGTAAATTTGTTTGATTCTAACATAGTTATAGGAGTCTTATTAAAAATATATTATTATCATTATTATGATTATTATCTTTTAATTATTTATCATTTGTTGTATTATATTATTATTTTTACTGCCTCGACTACTACTATACTCCTCATAGGGTATTGTTGGGGCTACTACTACTCTTCTTCTTCTCCTCCTCCTCATTCTTCTTCTTCCTCATCTTCCTCCTCCTTGTCCTAATCCTCTTCCTTGTCTTTCTCTTCCTTTTTTTCTTCCTCCTCTTTTTCTTCTTCTTCTTCTTCTTCTTCTTCTTCTTCTTCTTCTTCTTCTTCTTCTTCTTCTTCTTCTTCTTCTTGCTCCTCCTCTTTCTTCTCTTCTTCCTCTTTTTCTCCCCCTTCCTCTTCTTCTTATTCTTATTCTTCATCATCTTCTTCTTCTTCCTCCTCCTCTCCCTCTTCCTCTTCTTCTTTTTTCACTTCTTCCTCTTCCTCTTCTTCTTGATCTTCTTCTTCCTCTTCCTCTTCTTCTTCTTCCTCTTCTTCTTTTTTATCTTCCTCGTCTTCTTCCTCTTCTTCTTCTTCTTCTTCTCCTTCTTCTTCTTCTTCCTCTTGATAAGCTTATGATACAATAAGTATGTTTTAGGACTCTTTTATACTTCTTCCTCTTTTTTCTCTTCTTCATCTTCCTCGTCTTCCTCTTCCTCTCCTTCTTCGTCTTCCTCGTCTTCATTTTCCTCTTCCTTATCTTCCTCATCTTTCTCGTCTTTCTCTTTCTCTTCCTCCTCCTCCTCCTCTTTTTCTTCTTCTTCTTCTTCTTCTTCTTCTTCTTCTTTTTTCTCTTCTTCTTCTTCTTCTTCTTCTTCTTGATAAGCTTATGAGATGATAAGTGTCTTTTAAGACTCTTCTATATTACTACTATTATTATTATTATTAAAAAATATTACTACTACTACTACTTTATTACTATATTAGTATTATCTTATTATTGTATTTTATTTAATATTTAAATAGATTATATTTAAATATATATTCAAGAGACCAAGTGGGTAGGGTCTAAGGCTAGGGATGTGGATGGTTACAAGCTGTGGCACTCTGGGAGCGAGAGGCGGAGGAATGGAGTCGGCATCTTAGTAGATGAAGAGCTTAGAGGCCAGGTAGTAGAGGTGAAGAGGATCAACGATAGGTTGATGACTATTAAGTTGGTCATTCGGGAGTTTACCCTGAATGTGTGTAGCGCCTATGCGCCGCAAGTGGGCTCGGAGGGGGAGGAGAAGTTGAGGTTTTGGGAGGCTTTGGAGGAGGTGCTGAGAGGCGTGCCTAGCTCGGAGAAGATTGTTGTAGCAGGAGATTTCAACGGGCACATCGGCGCGTTACCGGGAGGCTTTGGTGATGTGCATGGTGGTTTTGGTTTTGGGGTGAGAAATGAAGAGGGGGCTACCCTTTTGGAGTTCGCAAGGTCCTTTGGGCTGGTGGTGGTGAACTCGGGCTTCCCGAAGAAGGACGATCACCTCATCACCTTTCGAAGCGCGATGGCCAGGACCATGTTGATCAGGAAAGGGGATAGGGTGTTGTGTAGGGACTGTAAGGTCATCCCGAGTGAGAACCTTTCGACCCAGCATAGACTCTTGGTCATGGACTTGGGTATAAAGACGAATAGTAAGAGGAGGAGTAAGGAGTGTAGACCTAGAATTAAGTGGGGCGGTTTGACGCCAGTGAATGCGTGGGAGATAGGGGAGAAGTTGGCGGAAATGGGGGTGTGGGAGTGTAGGGGGGACGTGGATAGTATGTGGGATAGGGCGGCTAGGTGCATCAGGGAGAAGGCAAGTGAGGTGTTGGGTGTTTCTAGGGGCCGGGCTGGGCACCATCAGGGGGATTGGTGGTGGAATAAAGAGGTGGAGAAGAAAGTACGGTCTAAGAAAGAGGCGTATGCTAAGTTGGTGGAGAGCAGGGATGAAGAAGAGAAACGGGTAAACAGGAAAGAGTACAAGCTAGCTCGGAAGAAGGCTAAGTCAGCAGTCACGGCAGCTAAGACGGACGCGTTTGAGAGCCTGTATGCGGGGTTACAGGGGAAAGGAGGGGAGAAAAAGTTGTTTAGACTCGCTAAGGCTAGGGAGAGGAAGGGCCGTGACCTCGATCAGGTGAGGTGCATTAAGGGGGAGGACGGCAGAGTGTTGATGGAGGACAGCCATATTAAGAATAGATGGAAGTCGTACTTTCATAGGCTCTTGAATGACGAAGGGGATAGAGCTATTGTGTTAGGGGAACTGGAGCTTTCAGAGGAGTGTCGGGAGTTTAGTTATTGTAGACGTTTTAGGGTAGAAGAGGTTAGAGAGGTTGTTCGCAGGATGCGGAGGGTTAGGGCGACGGGGCCAGATGAGATACCGGTGGAGTTTTGGAAGTACGTTGGAGAGGCTGGGGTAAGATGGTTGACTGGTCTGTTTAACGAAATCTTCAAGACGGCAAAGATGCCCGAGGCATGGAGGTGGAGTACCATGATCCCTCTTTATAAGAATAAGGGTGACATCCAGTTTTGCAATAACTATAGAGGGATTAAGTTATTGAGTCACTCTATGAAGATTTGGGAGAGAGTGGTCGAGGGGAGGCTGAGACGGATAGTGTCTATTTCGGAAAATCAGTTTGGATTTATGCCTGGGCGCTCGACGACGGAGGCAATTCACCTGGTACGGAGACTGGTAGAACAGTATAGGGAAAGGAAGAAGGACCTGCACATGGTGTTTATCGACCTAGAGAAGGATTACGACAAAGTTCCCAGGGAGGTGCTTTGGAGATGCTTGGAGGTGAGTCGAGTCCCGATGGCTTATATCAGAGCAGTTAAAGATATGTATGATGGAGCGAAAACTCAGGTAAGGACGGCGGGAGGAGACTCAGAGCATTTCACTGTCTTGACAGGATTGCATCAGGGATCTACTCTTAGTCCTTTTTTGTTTGCTTTGGTGATGGATGTATTGACGCGGCGTATTCAAGGGGAGGTACCTTGGTGTATGCTTTTTGCAGACGATGTAGTTCTGATTGACGTGACCCAAAAGGGTGTGAATGACAAATTAGAGGTGTGGAGACAAACTCTTGAGTCTAAAGGGTTCAGGTTGAGCAGAAGCAAGACAGAGTATTTGGAATGCAAGTTTAATGACGTGAGGTTGGAGGACGAGGTGGTCGTGAAGCTGGAATCGCAGGAGGTATGTAAGAGGGATAGTTTCAAGTATCTCGGGTCCGTGATACAGGGTAACGGTGAGATTGACGAGGATGTCTCGCACCGTATCGGGGCGGGATGGTTGAAGTGGAAGCTCGCGTCGGGGGTGTTGTGTGATAAGAAGGTGCCGCCCAAGCTTAAAGGCAAATTCTACAGGATGGTAGTCCGTCCGGCCATGTTGTATGGAGCGGAGTGTTGGCCAGTTAAGAACTCCCACATCCGAAAAATGAAGGTGGCGGAAATGCGGATGTTGCGCTGGATGTGTGGGATGACTCGAGGGGATAGAGTTAGGAATGAGACTATCAGGGAGAAGGTTGGTGTGGCTCCAGTGGAGTGCAAGATGCGGGAAGTCCGATTGAGTTGGTTTGGACACGTGAAGAGGAGGGACACGGATGCCCCGGTTCGTAGGTGTGAGAGGCTAGCGTTGGATGGTTTTAGGCGGGGTAGGGTGAGGCCGAAGAAGTACTGGGGTGAGGTGATTAGGCGGGATATGGAGCAGCTACAGCTCACCGAGGACATGACCCTAGATAGGAAGGTCTGGAGGGCGCGAATTAGGGCAGAAAACTAGGGCCAGTTTGGGGCGTTAGGGTAGGGAAGTATTTGGTGGGGGTTTTATTCCTGTTATTCTTCCTATTCTTATTTTATTCCTATTTTCTATTCTTCTTCTTGTTATGCTTTCGGTGTTCCATGTTTTATTACGAATCTGGGTGCTTTCCGATGGTTCCTACTACTTATGGGTGTCGTATTTACGTTATGAAATCCTGTTCTGTGCGTTACTTTATATTTGTGTGGTGTCTCGTGTATTGAGCCGGGGGTCTATCGGAAACAACCTTTCTACTTCTTCAGAGGTAGAGGTATGGACTGCGTACATCTTACCCCCCCCCCCCACTAGGTGGGAATACACTGGGTTTGTTGTTGTTGTTGTTATATTTAAATTTTAAAACAGATAAATTTGGGAAAAAGTATGAGTTTTTTAGAACTATTCAATGATAAGTTTTTATTTTGAAATCTCTTTTTGTAAAAAATAACAGGATAATGTATTTTTAAATTCAAATATTTAATATCCTTTAATTCAAAATTATTATTATAACATTATTAAGTTTTGTCTTAAAAATCACCACGTGGATTACCTACCAATACTATGCCACTTGATTTCTTCTCTTGCTTTTAATTTTGCTTATATATATATATATATATATACCAGATGGCCCGTGCTCATGCACTGCATGAGCATATTGTCAAAGACATCGTTTATATTAGTCGTTACAAATATTATTGAAGAGTTTCAACTTTGAGACTACTCGCTAAAGCAATATTGCATATTTCCACCAACATTGTTTGTAATATTCTGTCGTTACAAATATTACTAAAGAGTTTCAACTTTGAGAGCACAATATCCAGGAATAAAATTCAAATCTATATCCAACATAAATTATGCGTATATTTACATTAATGTTTATTTGCAAAATAATACATTTTTTTATTTTCATGAAAAAATTCATGTACAAAAGAAGAAAAAGGATAACCCATTTTGTCTACTATATCATAAAACACTGCAACCATAAGCCTTTCTTTTTCTATTTGACAAAATTAATGGAGCCAACCATTACAGAGCATACCAGGTAATGAGATTTGCAGTACCTATCAAAATGGAAAGACTGAATTAAGTAAAAAGAGGGAAGGAAGACACAATGTGAAGGCATATTAGTATCTTTCATAAATCAGTAATGTGTTGGGCATTTTAAGGTAAATAGAAACACTAATCCCAACAGTTATTACATCTTATTCTAAACACTAATCCTTACTTCTCTATTCTCGGAGGGGTGCTCCATGCTACCACAGCAGACATTGGAACTATAATTGGCAAAAGAAACCTAAAGAGTTACAGTTGGGATTCTCATTGTCGGAGACATTTTCTGCTTCTTTCACTATTTGTTTATTTACCTGAAGCCACTGCTAATACATGTAGCAACAATTGCTTTAAGGAGAAATCAAAACAAAGGTATGTTTAGGAAAAAAAACAAAAGAAATGAAAAGAAAAAATATCCATTTTGGTGCCTCTTAAACAAGAAAACCAAAACGTCAAAGATAAAGTCCATTAGAAACCACCCAAAACAGAAACAAAAAAAAAGAATTAGAAGGAGGAAGAAAAACTTATCATATTTGAACACCAAAAATGGGCGAGGGAGTGGTGAAAACAAGAAGGTTTTAGAAACTTGGAATGAAAGCCACCTGTCCTGCCATCTATAATTTTGTTTTCTTAGTAAAAAGATTCAATTGATTTTCCACATAATGTAAGATGCTCACACGACCTTGGCTTCCAAAGTAATAACTGCATAATAATAACAACAACAACAAACCCAGTATATTCCCACCTAGTGGGGTCTGGGGAGGGTAGAATGTACGTAGTCCATACCACTACCTCTAAAGAAGTAGAGAGGTTGTTTCTGATAGACCCCCGGCTCAAGACACAGGACAATATACAAAAATATTCAAAGCATGAAACATGATAAACTAACATAGATACAACATCCACAAAAGTAATGTATAATACCAAAAAAAAGACACCAAAACCCTCCTAACTATGGACTACGATTCATCCACCCACCTTATCCCTCTATCCTAGTATTTTTCCTCCAAACCTTCCTATCCAGGGTCATGTCCTCAGTGAGACGTAACTGCTCCATATCACGTCTAATCATTTCTCTCTAGTATATCTTTGGTCTACCCCTACCCCGCTTGAAACCATCTAAAGTTAGTCTCTCACACCTATGAACTAGGGCATCCGTGCCCCTCCTTATCACATAACCAAACCATCTCAACCTCACTTCCCGTATTTTTTCCTCCACTGATACCACTCCCACCTTCTGGCGAATAATTACATTCCTAACCCTGTCAGCCCTTGTAAGACCACACATCCAATAGAGCGTCCTCATTTCAGCCACCTTCAACTTTTGGATATGGGGAGTCTTAACTGGAAAACACTCCATTCTGTACAACATAGCTGGCCGAACTACAACTCTATAGAATTTACCTTTAAGCTTGGGAGGCACTTTCTTATCGCATAAAATTCCCAAAGCGAGCCACTATTTCATCCAACCTACCCCAATACGGTTCGAGACATCCTCATCTATCTCTCCATTTTCTTGGATCGTAGACCTAAGATACTTAAAACTATCCCTCTTGCAAACTGCCTGAGACTCCAACTTCACCACCACCTCTTCCTCTTGCCTCGAGTCACTAAACTTGGACTCCAAATACTCTGTCTTGGTCCTACTCAATCTGAAATCTTTAGACTCCAAAGTTTGTCTCCAAGCCTCCAGCTTATCATTAACACCTGCCGCGACTCATCAATCAAAACAACATCATCCGCAAAAAGCATTCACCAAGGCACCTCGCCTTGTAAACTCCGCGTCATCACATCCATCACCACGGCAAATAAAAATGGACTAAGAGTTGATCCCTGATGTAACCCTGTCAAGACCGAAAAGTGCTCAGAATCTCCTTCCACCATCCTTACTCGAGTCTTCGCCCCCCATACATATCCTTAATCGCTCTAATGTACGCTATAGGAGCCCCTCTCGCCTCCAAGAATCTCCAAAGAACCTCCCTAAGGACCTTGTCATACACCTTTTCCAAGTCAATAAACACCATGTGAAGATCTGTCTTCCTTTCCCTATACAACTCTACTAGTTTCTGCACAAGGTGAATTGCCTCAGTCTTCGAGCGACCAGACATAAATCCAAATTGATTCTCCAAAATAGACACAATATTTCTCAACCTCTGCTCCACCACCCTCTCCCAAATCTTCATTGTGTGACTCAACAACTTAATACCCCGGTAGTTATTGCAACTCTGAATGTCACCCTTGTTCTTTATAGAGGAATCATCATGCTCCATCTCCACGCCTTAGGAATCTTCACGAACTTGAAAATATTATTAAACAGGATGGTTAGCCACCTTAACCCAGCCACGCTAGAAAACTTCTAAAAATCCACTGGAATCTCATCGGGCCCCGTCGCCCTGCCCCTTTGCATCTTGCGAATAGTCTCGCTGACCTCCTCTACTTTAAAACGCCGACAATAGCCGAAATAACGACACTCCTTGGTATGCTCCAACTCTCCTAGCACAACACATCTATCCCCCTCGTCATTCAAGAGCTTATGAAAATATGACTGCCATCTTTTCTTAATGAGGGCATTCTCCACCAATACTCTGTCATCTTCCCCCTTAATGCACTTTACTTGATCCAGATCCTGAACCTTCCGCTCTCTAGCCTTGCCAAGCCTAAACAACCTCTTTTCCCCTCCTTTCTCCTCTAACCCCGTATACAAACGCTCAAAAGCTACTGTCTTAGCAGCTGTAACTGCTAACTTAGCCTCCTTCTTAGCTAACTTATACTCCTCCATACTAACCCATTTCTCCTCTACATCCCTACTCTCCATCAACTTAACATAAGTCGTTTTCTTCATCTCCACCTTCTTCTTAACATCTTCATTCCACCACCAATCCACTTAATACCGGCCCGACCATCCCCTCCAGACACCCAACACTTCTTTAGCAGGTTCTTTGATGCATCCCGCAGCCCTATCCCACATACTATCCACGTCCCCGCTATCTTCCTAAACCCCCATCCCTTTCAACTTTGCCCCTATATCCAGGTCACTAGCTGGAGTCAGTCCACCCTACCTAACTCTAGGACAACCCTTCCCACCCCGTCTCTTTTTGCCCTTCTTGATACCCAAGTCCATCACTAAAAGTCTAAGTTGGCTCTCAAGATTCTCACTCGGGATAACCTTACAATCCTTACACATTGCTTTATCCCCTTTCCTAAGCAGCAAAGAGTCAATTTGAGTCTTGGCTAGCCTACTACGAAAAGTAACCAGATGCTCCTCCTTCTTCGGAAAGCTGGAACTCACTACCGCTAACCCAAAGGCCCTCGCAAAATCTAAAAGAGCAGCTCCCTCAATTAATAATAAATGATAAACAATTTCAGTACTATCTTAATTATATTTATTTTTAACTTTTTAAAACTTTTATTTTATATTCTTAAATATAAAAATTAATTAGGTATTAGTTATTATTATATTATTTTTATTATTATTATTATTTTATTTATTTATTATTTTAATTTATTATTATTATTGTCTTCTTTAAGAAAAAGAAAAAGAAAAAAAATTAAAATTTGAAAACTTTCTTCTTATCCTAAACTACCCAACCACCCCCTAATTTCTCTCAACCTCCCTCAACTTCCCAACCCCTCTACACACTATAAATGACACACGGACAGAGACAACAACAAAAAAAGGGAGACACAAACCCAAAACTTAAAATAAAAAAGTGGAGAGAAACCAAAAAGGAAAAACCATGCACAACATAGACATGCAGAGCAAATAAGAAAAGAGTGAGACACAGAGAGAAAATAAAAGAAAAGACAGAAATGAGTGACAACCAGAAAAGGAGAAAAAATGGAAGAAAAGGAAAGGAAAAAGCGGAGGTTGGGTATTCGGTTGAGTTTACGGTCATGGTGTAATTGCTTATTTATTTTGTTTAATTCATCATACAGGTTTCTATCAGATTTTGTACTATTTCTTTTATAAATATTGATATAAATCGAAGCATGAATGAAGTTATTTTCAATGACTTATTACATAATTTAGTATGTTTAATTTGTTATTTTATGCAGTTCATGGTTTATGACTTTATTTGTAATTCTTTAGTTGTTTATGAAATAATATTAATTAGGCTAGTTTGAACTGTAAACGAGATAATTGTTAAACTTATTAGCATTAAAAAGATATAACGTTATACTCGGTTATAAACTAGAATTTTAGGCTACATGCATGCATGCAAAAACAAAAACAGAAAAAGATTAAGAATGCATTAGTTACACAATTTTCATGCACATGCATATGCAAAAGGAAAAGTTGGAAGGATAGAAGGAAAAAAAAAAAGGAAAAACAAGAAAAGCAGTAAGGAAAGAGTGAAACAGTTTAAGGGGAAAAGAAAGAAAACTTGCATGATTTTATAATTTATTTATTTTTTTCATGTTAATTTAGTTATAATAATTTTGTTAAATGTAACATGTAATCATATTTTATTTTTTATTGTTGTTGTTGTTAAATTCGTTATGATAATTATGTTGAAAGCAACTTTATTAATTAATTTTATTATGTGATTATGTCAATTTAGCTTTTAAGTAATTTTCTTAAGCTTATATATTAATAATTTGTTCGCAAGAGTAAGATTAATCCTTTTCTTTCAAATAGATTAAATTTTGAGAATAATATTAAATTTAACATAATATAGGTAAATCTGTATATTTTATTATTTTATTAACAAAATTTAATAATTGTTTATTGATTTAATTAATTATGTTAAATGAATTTTTCTTTAATTTATTATTAAGAGTTTAGGTAAATTTTAGACACGTTTTAAAATGCTTGTCTCAATTAAGAATGTGGCGTACGCATCTTTCTGAAACATTTAAAAATTCAAGGATGCAATAATGCACTTTGATAAATATTTTTAAAATTAATTTTTCAACAATTTAATACAAGAGCTTTAAATAATTTTAGTACATTAAAATGAGAAAATCAAGGCCTTAAATCATAGTTTATTCAAAATAGTTTAAGTCAAGAAATAGTCAATAAAAGCGACCGTGCTAGAACCACGGGACTCGAGGGGTGCCTTACACCTTTTCCTCGGTCAACACAATTTCTTACCCGGCCTTCTGTTTTCGCAGACCAACAAAGAGTTATTTCCTTTTGATTAGGGATTCAATAAGTTTACTTGAATACTATAACTCATTCCAAGTGGCGACTCTACAACAACAACAAACCCAGTGTATTCCCACATAGTGAGATCTGGGGAGGGTAAGATGTACGCAGTCCATACCACTACCTCCGGAGAAGTAGCAAGGTTATTTTCGATAGACCCCCGGCTCAAGATAAGATAAGTAATCACAACCGTACAAAACTCATGGAACAAGATGGCAAGACATAAAAATGCCCCTACAATGGAAAGTAAACAAAGAATAGTAAGCACTCATAATACAACATACAACAAGGTAGTCCAACAAGAGTAATACACCAAACAGGTAATGCCCTACCCTACCTACCCTAATAGTCACTAGCTTTCTATCCTAATACGCGTCCTCCAGCTCCTCCTATCTAAGGTCATGTCCTCAGTAACCTGTAACTACTCCATGTCCTGCCTAATCACCTCTTTCTAATATTTCTTTCGCCTATCCCTACCCCGCTTGAAATCATCCAAAGCAAGTCTCTCACAATTACGAACTGATGCATCTTTGCCCCTCCTCATCACGTGTCCGAACCATCTCAAATGGACCTCCCGCATCTTGTCCTCCACTGAAGCCACTCCAACTCTCTCCCAAATAGTCTCATTCCAAACCCTATCTCCCTAGTAAGACCACACATCCAACGTAACATTCGCATTTTTGCCACCTTTAATTTTTGAATATGAGAGTTCTTAACTAGCCAACACTCCACTCCATACAACATGGCCGGATGGACTGCCACCTTGTAAAATTTTCCATTAAGCTTGGGCGACACCTTAAAGGAAAATTTTACAGGGTGGCAGTCCGCCCGGCCATGATGTATGGAGCAGAGTGTTGGCCAGTCAAGAACTCTCATATTCAAAAATTGAAGGTGGCGGAATATCTCTATTCAAAACCATCACTTTAATTAGAAAAACCCTTCGACTCGAACCCTTCGGGAAAAAAAAAGGTGTGACATCTCTGGCGGCTCTGCTGGGAATAATAAGAATTTGAGCTTTTTATATTGACTTATACTAGCTTTAATTATTGTTGATATTGTGTTTGTTGGCCTTATGTTCTACTTATCGCTTATTTACCGCTTTCATATTTATTGGACTATAATATATATTGTCTTCTCTTGCGCGCCCCCTCTAAGTCTCTAAAATAGGATAGAAGAAATGCAGTGCATGCATCCTACTTTTTTTTAGATAGCCGGAGTGTCAAAGCACCTGGTGAAGAATTATAGTCACACATGTTAGGCGGAGTTCGGATCGACAACGAAGGCGGTGATGCCTTGCTACCGACCAAGTTGTCCCTACGCGGCTTGAGTGTCCGTTCGAGTAATTCAGTCTAGACACCTATCCCTATTAGGCTTAAATTTAGAAGAACTGAAAACTCAAAATCTTGTTATCCCTGTTAGGTGTCGCTTTATTAGCATCATATGCATTTGACTTAGTGGTACTTGACATAAGGGCCAGGTCTGTCTAGGACAGGTGACTTACTTTATAAAGACCAACATGTGCATCCTACATGCTCTTTGACATTTGTTTGGAAGGTTGTTTGTTTGTTGACCGGTTTTAGGCAACTTTAAAATGCAAGAGAGTAAATTATCCTCACATTTAGTGAATCATTTTTCAAAGAAAAATTCTATTTTTAAAAGAAAGGAAAAATTTTAGTAACATAGTTTTATGGTTTTCATGAACTACGAGGGTCTGATTCTCATCTTAGTGAGATACATAGGTAGTCCTTCCCAGGATACGACCCTATCTTTTGAACAATTATTCATAGATTTATTGGGGAATATTTTGAAAATATGATTATTTTCATAATTATTTTCCTAATCCTCAAGTCCAAACTTTATATATCTTAATAGCCCTGAATCTTTAGGGATCATGAGGCTAAAATTTTACAAAATAAAAAATATATATAAATCTTAACAGCCCTGAACCTTTAGGGGTCTTGAAGCTGAGTTTTGTAAGACATATTTCAAGAACTACGCACACCTGATTCTCATCTTAATGAGATACGTAGATAGTCCTTTATGGATTCGATGGTCTATAAAAAAATTAAACTCTAACACATTAGCTTTCTCCAAAATCAAAATAGTATTAAGATGGTTGGTTTGTGGCTAAGTTGGTTTCTCGTCCATACAAAACTAGGTCCAAAGAACAGGCAAGATGACCCACAGAAAATGGTATAAGGTCTGAGATGAGGTGGTGTAGGCTGTTAGAAATGAGGAATAAGAAGAAATGACTATGAAGGTTAAAAATTTGAAGCAAAATATGAGAGACATGCAGGTACTTGGAGAGAGAAAGAGAGTTTCTTACAAGAATTTGTACATGTTTCATGATGTTCACTTGCCTCTAGAGTTCAAAACACCAAAGTTGGACATGTAAGAGGGTCATGGTGATCCTTTGACTTATCTAAAAAGGTTTTGAAATCAATTAAAAGAAGTAGGGGGAAAGAGAAACTACTGACGACTTACTTTGGAGAGAGTTTGAAGTGATAAATTCAAAATGATTGAGTTCCAAAAGAAAAATAATATGATGTAGCAATGATTGTGGAGACTCCATTAAGGACGACGTGCAATTCAATGGCTAAAATATTAAGTTCGGCAATTTAGAAGTCAATCTACTCCCCACGAGGAAGGATTTTTGTTAGTTTTTTATTTGTTTTCTTTTTACTACCCGAACTATTTTAGGGTTGGAATATGGGATATATCTTATCTTATTTTATTGTAATTTTCATTCAAATCCTTCTATCTTTTGGTCAACAAATGTGTGTCCTTTTTATTTTTATTTTATTTTTTATTATATATTACTTTATTGTCTTTCTTTTCTTTAGAGAGCTCTTTCTATGGTGATTCTAGTTATGTGATATGCATGTTGAATTCATAGACTGATTTGCAAATCCAATCTAATCCTGAAATATTTGATCAAGAAGATAGAGTTGAAAGAAAAAAACATATAAGAAAATAAGTAAAGTGTTCAGGTATTTGGGGAGATAGTTACAACCTCACTTGAATGTATTGATGCAATCATTTTGTGAATTAGGAAATAACTTGATCATTGATTAGAAGATTCAATTTGTGAATTTTAAATGGGGTCGATCGGAGGATATATAGTATCCACTATAAGGAAAAGCAAAATGAAGTTAGCTCCAAAAGGGCATGAGTCACCCATTAAGAAAAAGTACAATATAAGTGGACATGTATGTTTCACAAGATTAAAAGAAGTGATGCACGTGCATGAGCTTAGTCACGATCAATGTTTAAAAAGATGCGTATGATCTTCATGTTCTACTCTCAGATTACATGTTATGTACTTGTGTTTTTAAGGATTGATATGACGAAGGAATTTTATTCTACTACCCAAATGTTGTGTCATCCTTTGTTACCCTTTTTGAGCTTTTATTTTCTTTTCTTTCGTTCCCCTCTTTTGGAATCAAAATAGAGTATAGAAAAAAAATATCAAAGAAAAAAGAAAGAAGAAAAGAAAAGAGCCAAGAAAGAGAAATAGAGTCAAAAAAAATCCTCGAAATGAGAAAGTTAAAAAAAAAAGCCAAAGTTCGATTAAAAAAAACGCAAAAAGCAAAAGAACAAAATGTCTCAACTATGTTTGACCTGATTCTTGTTATGACAAGATACGTAGGCAGCCCTACTCTGGGGTTAGGTCCAACCAAAAAAAAAATTCAAGTTACCGAGAATGAAATAAAACTGGGGCAAAAGTTTATTTCCTTAAAGAGTTGATTCCAAAAGTTGTATGCTTCACCCAGTGTTATGTAAATTTTGAGTCTCATGCCGCCCTTTCTTTCTAACCCTTTTCCAAAGCCAATTTACAACCAAAGAAAGACCTTCAGATCAATCTTTGAGAATGTCAAGGCTTAACATCTTATGGGTGCATGTTATTTCCTATTTTGGGTGTTATTTTTTAAAAAAAGAGGATACAATGAAAATAAAAATAAAAGAATCTTATTGGTAAAAATCCTTTTGGGCACCATAAGGCGATGGTGAGCTGAGAAAGAAATAAAAATGAGATAGGCTCAGTGGCAAAAACCCATTGAGGTGCCACAAGCCGAAGGAGTATAGTTAGAGCAAACAAATTGAACAGCGGCTCAGTTTCAAACTCAATAAGTGAGCAAAAGATGACAAATGATTAGTGTGAAAAGATCTAGTTGTTTAATTCAAAAATGCATGTCATAATCATTGAAATCGACTATCACACCCAAATAATTTTTCCTTTATGTTAATTTAAAAAGAGATGCCTACTGTCTTTTCTTTTTCTTTATCTTTTTATTTTTATTTTTGAATTTTTGTTTTCAAATGAAAAATCATTGTCATCTTTTGCGTGTTTTTTTAGTCAAATACATGTTAAGACAAGCGAGGAAGGACTTCAAAACTTGCTATCAACTCCTTCAATAGTACAAAGCAAGACAAAGGGCTGACACATAGAGATAACATATCTCAAAAAATAAAGCAAAGCATTCAAGAATGCTTGTCACCCGACAGTTTTTGGACTCATGGAAGTATAAGGGGTATATTTGAAGTTGAACCTAGGGGCATCATTCAAGAGAAATATGATTTGAGTCAAAAGGTTTTAGTAGTAAGAATTTTGGGGTCAAAATGCAAGTCAACGATACTTATCAATTGTTGAAATAGAGCTGAGTATGACAAGTGAAAGAATGGTCACCTTGATAGCCAAATGTCGCAAATCAACCACTATTTTAAAAAAAAACACAAGTTTTCATTATATGAAAAAAAAATATGTTATCTTTCAATCAAGGGATTCATGGCTTAAATATCAAAAGGTGCAATTCCTCACTTTTGCAAATGCAAGAGGCAATATTGCTTCACATGTTTAGTAATCACAGTCTTGGTGTAAACTCATAATCCCATGCCCCTAGGAGACACACTTCCTAGTCTAAATAATTCAGGTTTTCATCTGTTAGGTAACACACCTCCTAACTTGAACCATTCACTCCTAGAAGATGCACATCTAGTTGAGTCATTTTATTTAACCCCTAGGAGACGCACTTCCTTGTTTGGGTAATTTAAGTTTTCATGTGTTAAGTAATGCACTTCCTAACTTGAACATTCACTCCTAGAAGATGCACTTTCTAGTCGAGCCATTTCATTTAACCCCTAGGAGACGCACTTTCTTGTCTGAATAAATCAGTTTTTATTTGTTAGGTGAAGCACTTCCTAACTTGAATCATTACTCCTAGAAGAACCACTTTATAGTCGATTCATTTCATTTAACCCCTAGGAGACGTACTTCCTAGTCTGAATAAGTCAGTTTTTATTTGTTAGGTGAAGCACTTCCTAACTTGAACCATCACTCCTAGAAGACGCACTTTCTAGTCGAGTCATTTCATTCAACCCCTAGGAGACGCACTTCCTAGTATAAATAAGTCAGTTTTTATTTGTTAGGTAAAGCACCTCCTAACTTGAACATACACTCCTAGAAGACGCACTTTCAAGTCGAGTCATTTTATTTAACCCCTAGGAGACGCACTTCCTAGTCTGAATAAGTCAGTTTTCATTTGTTAGGTGAAGCACTTCCTAACTTGAACATTCACTCCTAGAAGACGCACTTTCTAGTCGAGTCATTCAATTTAACTCTTAGGATACATACTTCCTACTTTTGGTCATAAGTTTTAATCTGACGAGACGCATTTCTTTAGCAGGGTTTTGATTCACACTCTTTCTATACTTTTCAAAAATTGTAATCTGATGATGCTCACAAAATTTTCTAGTACAAACTGGGGTAAAACTTTTGTTCGTGTTTATTAAATTTTACTTTCTGCTAAGGATGCTCTTGAAGAATGGGACAAGACCCTCCTGAAGAATGGAAATTTATTTTTTGTTCAGGACCCACTTAAAAAAGTAAGATCAAGATCCCGCCTGAAGAACAGGGTGAAGAAAAAAGAAAGTCGAGGAGCTCGCCTGAAGAACAGGGTGAAGAAATTGTAAGTCCAGAATCCCGTCTGAACAACAGGGTGGAGAAAAGAGAAAGTCCAGGAGCCCACATGAAGAACAGGGTCAAGAAATTTAAAGTCTAGGAGCACGCCTGAAGAACGGGGTGAAGAAATTATAAGTCCAGGATCTCTCCTAACAACAGGGTGAAGAAAAGAGAAAGTCCAGGAGCTCGCCAGGAGCCCACTTGAAAAACATGGTGAAGAAATTGTAATTCCAAGACCCACCTGAAGAATAGGGTGAAGAAAAAGGAAAGTCCAAGAGCCCGCCTGAAGAACAGGGTGAAAAAAAAGAAAAGTTCAGGAGCCCGCCTGAAGAACAGGGTGAAGAAAAGAGAAAGTCCAGGAGCCCGCCTGAGGAGCCCGCCTGAAGAACAGGGTGAAGAAAAAGTAAGTCCAAGAGCCCGCCTGAAGAACAGGGTGAAGAAGCAACAAATCAGGAGCCCGCCTGAAGAACAGGGTGAAGAAGTAACAATTCAGGAGCCCACCTAAAGAACTGGGTGAAGAAGTAGCAAGTCAGGAGCCCACCTGAAGAATAGGGTGAACATTATCAGAGCCCGCCTGAAGAATACGGTGAATATTTTCAAGTCCAAGCCAGAAGAAAATCTGAAGAATAAACCAATTGTCAAGTTCCCCTCTAATGCTAAAAGCCGACGAGGAGGAACATTTCGTGTATCAAGTTCAACTCAGAATAATGACTATCTCACCATTTGAGAAGTCATGAAGATTCAAGTCAACATTCAAAAGAAAAAAATAGCATAGATAGGATCTCTCACTTATATCTTCATTTTATTTTTTATTATTCATTTCAATGTAAAAGAAGAATGTCGTGAACCGAAAACTTGATGGAACCTGACTCGATCTTTAGCTCACTGCCACATTATTTTACCCTATTTGAACTACATATGACCTGATTCCCTTATAACCCGGGATATGTAGGCGATCCAAACTCAGGACTCGGTCTCATCTTTTATTTTATTTTATTTTATTTTATCTTCACTTTTTGAATAATCAGAGGGACAAAAACCATCTCTTTGTCTTCTTCTTTGTATGAAACTCTTCGAGGTTTCAAACAAAGAGGGGAAAAATGTAGACACGTCATTTTTTACCCTCCCCCAAGTGTAATATATATATTTTTTGATATTAAATATTTATATTTGGTCTAATATTTTTTAAATTCTTATTTTTTTAATAATTTTTTAGTTAAAAAATAAAGTTAATTTTGAGGTGTTTTATTTTACTTTATTCTAATTTTTTAAAGTAATGCAAAAAAATTTAAAATATTTTTTTTAATTTTAAACAAATAAGTTAGTAGTTTCAGTACTATCTTAATTATATTTATTTTTAACTATTTTTAAACTTTTATTGTATTTTATTAAATATAAAAATTAATTTGGTATTAGTTATTATTATATTATTTTTATTATTATTATTATTATTATTTTATTTATTTATTAATTATTTTAATTTGTTATTATTATTGTCTTGTTTAAGAAAAAGAAAACAAAAAAAATTGAAATTTGAAAACTTTCTTCTTATCCTAAACTACCCAACCACCCCCTAATTTCTCTCAACCTCCCTCAACTTTCCAACCCCCTACACACTATAATAGACACGCGGACATAGACAACAACAACAACAAAAAGGAGACACAAACCCAAAACTTAAAATAAAAAAGTGGAGAGAAACCAAAAAGGAAAAATCATGCACAACATAGACATGCATAGCAAATAAGAAAAGAGTGAGACACAGAGAAAACAAAAGAAAAGACACAAATGGGTGACAACCAAAAAAGGAGAAAAAATGAAAGAAAAGGAAAGGAAAAAGTGGAGGTTGGGTATCCGATTGAATTTTTGGTCATGGTGTGATTGCTTATTTATTCTGTTTAATTCATCATACAGGTTTCTATCAAATTTTATACTATTTTTTATATAAATATTGATATAAATCGAAGCATGAATGAAGTTACTTTCAATGACTTATTACATAATTTAGTATGTTTAATTTGTTATTTTATGTAGCTCATGCTCTATGACTTTATTTGTAATTCTTTAGTTGTTTATGAAATAATATTAATTAGGCTAGTTTGAACTGTAAATGAGATAGTTGTTAAACTTATTAGCGTTAAAAAGATATAACGTTATACTCGGTTATAAACTAGAATTTTAGGCTACATGCATGCATGCAAAAAGAAAACAGAAAAAGATTAAGAATGCATTAGTTATACAATTTTCATGCACATGCATATGCAAAAGGAAAAGTTGGAAGGATAGAAGGAAAAAATGGGGGGGGAGGGGGGGGACAAGAAAAGCAGTAAGGAAAGAGTGAAACAGTTTAAGGGAAAAAGAAAGAAAACTTGCATGATTTTATAATTTATTTATATTTTTCATGTTAATTTAGTTATAATAATTTTGTTAAATGTAACACGTAATCATATTTTATTTTTTTATTGTTGTTGTTGTTAAATTCGTTATGATAATTTTGTTGAAAGTAACTTCATTAATTAATTTTATTATGCAATTATGTCAATTTAGCTTTTAAGTAATTTTGTTAAGTTTATATATTAATAATTTGTTCGCAAGAGTAAGATTAATCCTTTTCTTTCAAAAAGATTAAATTTTGGGAATAATATTAAATTTAACATAATATAGGTAAATTTGTATATTTTATTATTTTATTAACAAAATTTAATAATTGTTTATTGATTTAATTAATTATGTTAAATGAATTTTTCTTTAATTTATTATTAAGAGTTTAGGTAAATTTTAGACGCGTTTTAAAATGTTTGTCTCAATTAAGAATGTAGCTTAAGCATCTTTCTGAGACATTTAATATTCAAGGATGCAATAATGCACTTTGATAATTATTTTTAAAATTAATTTTTGAACGATTTAATATAAGAGCTTTAAATAATTTTAGTACATTAAAATGAGCAAATCAAGGCCTTAAATCATAATTTATTCAAAATAGTTTAAGTCTAGTAATAGTCAATAAAAGCGCCCATGCTAGAACCACAGGACTCGAGGGTTGCCTCACGCATTCCCCTCGGTCAACGCAATTCCTTACCCGATCTTCTGTTTTTGCAGACCAACAAAGAGTCATTTTCTTTTGACTAGAGATTCAATAAGGTGACATGGAATACCATAACTCAATTCGAAGTGGCAGCTCTGTAAATAAAATATCCCTATTCAAAATCATCACTTTAATTGGAAAAATCCTTCGACTCGAACCCTTCGAGAGAAAAAGGGGTGTGACATCTCTGGCGACTATGCTAGGGAATAATAAGAATTCGAGCTTTTTATATTGACTCATACTAGCTTTAATTATTGTTGATATTGTGTTTGTTGGCCTTATGTGCTACTTCTCGCTTATTTACCGCTTTCATATTCATTGGACTATATTATATACTATCTTCTCTTGCGCACCCCCCTCTGAGTCTTTGAAATAGGATAGAAGGAATACAGCGCAAGCATCCTACTTTCATTTTGAGATAGACGGAGTGTCAAGGCACATGGTGAAGAATTATACTCATACATGTTAGGCGGGGTTCGGATCGGTAATGAAGGCGGTGTTGCCCTGCTATCGACCAAGTTGTCCCTCTCCGGCTTGAGTGTCCGCTCGAGTAATCCATTCTAGACACCTATCCCTATTAGGGTTAAATTTAGAAGAACTGAAAACTCAGAATCAGGTTATTTCTACTAGGTGTCATTTTATTTGCATCATATGCATTTGACTTAGCGGGACTTGGCATAGGGGTCGGGTCTGTCTAGGACAGGTGACTTACTTTATAAAGACCAACATGTGCATCCTACATGCTCTTTGACATTTATTTAGAAGGTTGTTTGTTTGTTGACCGGCTTTAGGCAACTTTAAAATGCAAGAGATTAAATTATCCTCACATTTAGTGAATCATTTTTCAAAGAAAGATTTTATTTTTAAGAGAAAGGAAAAATTTTAGTAACATAGTTTTATGGTCTTTATGAACTACGAGGGTCTGCTTCTCATCTTAGTGAGATACATAGTAGTCCTTCCCAAGATACGACCCTATCTTTTGAACAATTATTCATAGATTTATTGGGGAATATTTTGAAAATATGATTATTTTCATGATTATTTTTCTAATCCTCAAGTCCAATTTTTATATATCTTAATAGCCCTAAATCTTTAGGGATCATGAGGCTAAGTTTTTACAAGATAAAAAATATATATAAATCTTAACAGCCCTGAACCTTTAGGGGTCTTGAAGCTGAGTTTTGTAAGACATATATTTCAAGAACTACGCACACCTGATTCTCATCTTAATGAGATACATAGGCAGTCCTTCATGGATTCGGTGATTTAAAAAAAATGAACTCTAACACATTAATTTTCTCCAAAATCAAAATAGTATTAAGGTGGTTGGTTTGTCGTCCATACAAAACTAGGTCCAAAGAACAGGCAAGATGACCCACAGAAAATGGTATAAGGTCTGAGATGAGGCGGTGTAGACTGTTTGAAATGAGGAATAAGAAGAAATGACTATGAAGGTGAAAAATTTAAAGCAAAATGTAAGAGACATGCAGGTTGGAGAAAGAAAGAGAGTTTCTTACGAGAATTTGTACATGTTTCATGATGTTCACTTGCCTCTAGAGTCCAAAACATCAAAGTTGTACATATAAGAGGGTCATGGTGATCCTTTGACTTATCTAAAACGGTTCTGAAATCAATTAAGAGAAGTAGGGGGAAAGAGAAACTACTGACGACTTACTTTGGAGAGAGTTTGAAGTGATAAATTCAAAATGGTTGAGTTCCAAAAGAAAAAAAATATGATGTAGCAATGATTGTGGAGACTCCATTAAGGACGACGTGCAATTCAATGGCTAAAATATTAAGTTCGGTAATTTAGAAATCAATCTGCTCCCCACGAGAAGGATTTTTGGTATTTTTTTTATTTGTTTTCTTTTTACTACCCGAATTATTTTAGGGTTGGAATTTGGGATATATCTTATCTTATTTTATTATAATTTTCATTCAAATTCTTCTATCCTTTGGTCAACAAATGTGTGTCCTTTTTATTTTTATTTTATTTTTTATTATATATTGTTTTGTTGTCTTTCTTTTTATAGAGAGCTCTTTCTATGGTGATTCTAGTTATGTGATATGCATGTTGAATTCATAGACTGATCTATAAATCTAATCTAATCCTGAAATATTTGATCAAGAAGATAGAGTTGAAAGAAAAAAACATATAAGAAAATAAGTAAAGTGTTCAGGTATTTCGGGAGATAGTTACAACCTCACTTGAATGTATTGATGCAATCATTTTGTGAATCAGGAAATAACTTGATCATCGATTAGAAGATTCAATTCGTGAATTTTAAATGGGGTCGATCGGAGGATATATAGTATCCACTATAAGGAAAAGCAAAATGAAGTTAGCTCCAAAAGGACATGAGTCACCTATCGAGAAAAAGTAAAATATAAGTGGACATGTATGATTCACAAGCTTAAAAGAAGTGATGCACGTGCATGAGCTTAGTCACGATCTATGTTGAAAAAAAGACGTATGATCTTTATATTCTACTCTCAGATTACATGTTATGTACTTGTGTTTTTAAGGATTGATATGACGAAAAAATTTCATTCTGCTACCCAAATGTTGTGTCATCGTTTGTTACCCTTTTTGAGCTTTTATTTTCTTTTCTTTGGTGCCCCTCTTTTGGAATCAAAATAGAGTATAGAAAAAAAAGTCAAAGGAAAAAGAAAGAAGAGAAAAAAGAGTCAAGAAAGAGAAATAGAGTCAAAAAAAATCCTCGAAATGAGAAAGTTAAAAAAAAAAGCCAAAGTTCGATTAAAAAAAGAAAGCAAAAAGTAGAAGAACAAAATGTCTCAACTACGTTTGACCTGATTCTTGCTATGACAAGATACGTAGGCAGCCCTACTCTGGGGTTAGGTCCAACCAAAAAAAAATTCAAGTTACCGAGAATGAAATTAAACTGGGGCAAAAGTTTATTTCCTTAAAAGAGTTGATTCCAAAAGTTGTATGTTTCACCCAGTGTTGTGTAAATTTTGAGTCTCATGTCGCCCTTTCTTTCTAAACCTTTTCCAAAGCCAAGTTACAACCAAAGAAAGACCTTCACATCAATCTTTGAGAATGTCAAGGCTTAACATCTTATGGGTGCGTGATATTTCATATTTTAGGTGTTATTTTAAAATAAAATCTGATAAAATGAAAATATAAATAAGAGAGTCTTATTGGTGAAAACCCTTTTGGGCACCATAAGGCGACAGGGAGCTCAGAATGAAATGAAAATTAGACAGGCTCATTGGCAAAAACCCATTGAGGTGCCACACTCCGAAGGAGTATAGTAAGAGTGAACAAATTCAACAGTGGCTCAGTTTCAAACTCAATAAGTGAGCAAAAGATGACAAATGATTAGTGTGAAAAGATCTAGTTGTTTAATTCAAAAATGCATGTCATAACCACTGGAATCGACTATCACACCCAAATAATTTTTCCTTTATGTTAATTTGAAAAGAGATACCTATTGTCTTTTTTTTTCTTTATCTTTTTATTTTTATTTTTGAATTTTTGTTGTCAAATGAAAAATCATTGTCATCTTTTGTGTGTTTTTTGAGTCAAATTCATGTTAAGACAAGCGAGGAAAGACCTCAAAACTTTATATAAACTAATTCAATGGTACAAAGCAAGACAAAGGGCTGACACACAGAGATAACATATCTCAAAAAATAAAGCAAATCATTCAAGAATGCTTGTCACCCGACAGTTTTTGGACTCATGGAAGTATAAGGGGTATATTTGAAGTTGAACCTAGAGGCATCATTCAAGAGAAATATGATTTGAGTCAAAAGGTTTTAGTAGTAAGAATTTGGGTGTCAAAAATGCAAGTCAATGATACTTATCAATGGTTGAAATTGAGCTGAGTACGACAAGTGCAAGAATGGTCACCTTGATAGCCAAATGTCGCAAATCAACCACCATTTTTTAAAAGAAAAAACACAAGTTTTTATTATATGAGGAAAAAAAACGTGTTATCTTTCAATCAAGGGATTCATTGCTTAAATATCAAAAGGTGCAATTCCTCACTTTTGCAAATGCAAGAGGCAATATTGCTTCACATGTTTAGTAATCACAGTCATGGTGAAAAATCATCATCCCATGCCCCTAGGAGACGCACTTCCTAGTCTGAATAATTCAGGTTTTCATCTGTTAGGTAACACACCTCCTAACTCGAACCCTTCGCTCCTAGAAGATGCACTTTCTAGTTGAGTTATTTTATTTACCCCTAAGAGACGCACTTCCTTGTTTGGGTAATTTAAGTTTTAATGCACTTCCTAACTTGAACATTCACTCCTAGAAGATGCACTTTCTAGTCGAGCCATTTCATTTAACCCCTAGGAGACGCACTTCCTAGTCTGAATAAGTCAGTTTTATTTGTTAGGTGAAGCACTTCCTAACTTGAATCATTACTCCTAGAAGAACCACTTTCTAGGCGAGTCATTTCATTTAACCCCTAGGAGACGCACTTCCTAGTCTGAATAAGTCAGTTTTTATTTGTTAGGTGAAGCACTTTGTAACTTGAACCATCACTCCTAGAAGACACACTTTCTAGTCGAGTCATTTCATTCAACCCCTAGGAGACACACTTCTTAGTCTAAATAAGTCAGTTTTCATTTGTTAGGTGAACCACCTCCTAACTTGAACATTCACTCCTAGAAGATGCACTTTCAAGTCGAGTCATTTTATTTAACCCCTAGGAGACGCACTTTCTAGTCTGAATAAGTCAGTTTTCATTTGTAAGGTGAAGCACTTCCTAACTTGAACATTCACTCCTAGAAGATGCACTTTCTAGTCGAGTCATTCAATTTAACTCTTAGAAGACATACTTCCTAATTTTGGTCATAAGTTTTAATCTGACGAGACACATTTCTTTAGCAGGGCTTTGATTCACACTCTTTCTGTACTTTACAAAAATTGTAATCTAGTGATGCTCACTAAATTTTCTAGTACAAACTTGGGTAAAAAATTTGTTCATGTTTATTAAATTTTACTTTCTACTCAGGACCCTCCTAAAAAATGGGACAAGACCCTCCTGAAGAATGGAAATTTATTTTTTGTTTAGGACCCACTTGAAGAAGTAAGATCAAGAGCCCGCCTGAAGAACAGGGTGAAAAAAAAGAAAGTCAAGGAGCCCGCCTGAAGAACAGGGTAAAGAAATTGTAAATCCAGGATCCTGCCTGAACAAAAGGGTAAAGAAAAGAGAAAGTTGTCACACCCCTTTTTTAAGTTCGAAAGGGTTTTATTATTTAAGTGACGAGAAATGAAAATTTATTACGAAAAAGGATTATTTGTATTTTTATTCAGAGTCGCCACTTGGCATAATCCGGTGTGCCAAGTCACCTTTGAAAAATCCCTTTTTCGAAACCAATTGACTCTTAAACCGGTTTGCGCATAGAGATTCCGGCTAAGGAATTCTGTTGACCGAGGGGAAGGTGTTAGGCACCCCTCAATCCCGTGGTTCGACCACGGTCGCTTGGTGAAGTGTATCGACTATTTTGGCATTATGAAATGTATAAATCACACAAAACAACACAAAATAACAAAACAAGACAGTCCAAAAACGTAAAAAAAATCCAGTCCAATTATACAGTCCGAAAAATAAAAAAATATGAAAATATAAATCCTAGTCTAAAACTAAATCTAAGCTCCAATGCCCTACCCGACGCCGCGGGCCTTCATCACGATCATTTTTCGCCAACATGATACGTCGGGGCATTCTCCGGTAAATAAATACAAGTGATCTCGGGGCATTCCCCGGCTAAATAAATACATCTAAATTAAATACGACAAACTAGAAAGAAACATTCACATGCACATTCCAACATCCACCAACACACTTATTCCTAAATTTCGCCTACCCGGCCTACGTTTGCCTATGGTCCTCGACTAAAGACATAATTCCATCATTGATTCATACCCTCAATAAATCAAATTAAGCCGAATCTATCTTTTGTCAATTTTTTAATTCCATCCCCCGACTTTCTTTTTATCCATCCATTAAAACATGATCAAATTTATGCCTTAATCTACCAAAACCAAACAACCAAGCATCATAATCATAACATCAACATAAACAAAAATTCAACAAAACCATAATCACCACTCGCAATCGCAACTATTCAAAACAACCAACCACATATATATATATATAAGAGACGAGTTAAGAAATGGACCTCGATAGCATGTTTTGTCGATAATAAGGAAATCCAAAGACCAAAACCCGATAGGAGAACCTCACGAAGAACAACCAAACTCGGTATTAGAATAATAGTCGGACAACTCCAAAATCCGAAACCCCACCAAGAACGATGACGAGATTCAATAAAGCTAACTCGAAACCCACTATCGACGTCGAACCATGAAACAGACGAAACCTAAATCAACCTAAGACAACAGAAGCCAAAACCCAAACAGATCGAGCTCCGGGGAGCTCCGGTGATGGAGAGGCGGCGGCGGCTGTTGTCGATGTCGGCACCGGTTCGCCGGCTATTTCGCCGGACGGTGAGCCGCGACCACTGGCGGCGGCAGATCCGGCGGAGATCTGGTCGAACGCGGAGCAGCGCTGGCACCAACGTCGGCGCTGCCACTAACGATGACGCTGCGGACGGCGGCGACTGGAGTGGGTTACGCCGACTAGCGAAGCGGCGGCGGATCTGGCCGACGCTGTAAGAGATGGTCGACTGACCGACGCGCCGCGGAGATCTGGTCGGAAATGACGTCGGTCGGAGATAAAGTCGGTCGGATTTTTCTCTCTTTTTTTTTTATAGGGAGAGAGATAAGAGGGAGTGATAGTGGACGGAGAGAGAGAGGCGCCGGCACCGGCGAGACCTATGAAGAGAGAGAGAGTGAGAGTCTAGAGAGATGGGAAAGGTTTTTAGAGAGAGAGAGCCAAATCTGATGGTTTTCTCTTTTTTTTTCTACTGTCCATTCCCTTTATTGTGTATATGGGTAGGTCTAAATATTGTTTTTGAGTCCTTTCTTTGTTGACAAAAAAATGAGAGTGGGGGGTGGGGTAATGTGGGGTAGGTGATTAGGATAAGATAGGGTTAGTTAATTATTTTATTTTTATTTTTATTTTATTTTTGTATTTTAAGGGGTATAATGACATGGGTGAGGGCACACGGTATGCTATGGTGAAAATGAATAAAAAGAACTTTCGAGGGGGACAAAATTACGTGTCTACATCATGCCCCCTTTGAATGTAAACATGCAGTGTTTTCAGACAAAGAAGTAGACAACGAGACAGAATTTTGTCCCGACCATTATTTAAAGGAGGAACAGGAGAAAGAAGGACTATCGGGTCTTGAATTAGGACGGCCTACCCACCCAATTTATGAAGGGATCGAGCAACAAGTATTTCCAGAGATTGGACGGAGATGAACTATACCAAGTTGGAGAGTCAAGTGAGGTTCCGTCGAGGTTTCGGTCCGCAGCTCTGTTATTACATCAAAATGAAAATTAAAAGCTAAAACATAAAGGAAATTACAAAAATCCTATCTATACAACTTTTGTTGGCTCTTGACTTGACTTTTATCACCCTATTCTTCAGGCGGGCTCCTGACTTGCAATTTCTTCCAACTTGTTGCTTGACTTTCGTTTCTTCACCTTATTCTTCAGGCGGGCTCCTGACTTGTTATTTCATCACCCTGTTCTTCAGGCGGACTCCTGACTTGCTATTTCATCACCCTGTTCTATGCTTTCAACTTCTTCACCCTAATCTGCAGGCGGGCTCCTGAAACCACATCAAAACTAAAAAAAAGAAAATTATTCCAAACAAATATTATTATAAAGAGAAATTTCGTTTATTTGCTAGAAAAGTAAAGTTTCAAAAATAGAAATTGATTTTAATTAATTTTTTTTTTTGCCCCAGTTTATCCTCCGAAGACTTTTGGAAAAGTCACATCATACCTACTTGCATGTTGCAATGATGAATCAAGACTCTGACTAAGAAATACATCTCTTAGGAGTAAAATTAAATAACCAAGACTAGGAAGTGCATCTCCTAAGAATTAAAGTGAGGGATTCTAACTAGAAAGTGTGTCTTTTAGAGATACAAGTTTAAGTTAAAAGTGTGTCACCTAAAAAAAATGAAAGCTAGCAAGGAAGTGCGTCTCCTAAGGATTAAGTGCAACAACTCGACTAGAAAGTGCATCAAGACTTAAGTTAGAAAGTGCATCACCAATGTTGCTTGAATTAATAAAATAAAGAAATGTGTTTCCTTACCAATGCTGCTTGAATTACCAAAACAAGGAAGTGCGTCTCCTTACCAATGCCGCTTGGATTACTCAAATAAGGAAGTGTGTCTCCTCACAAATGTCTCTTGAATTGCTCAAACAAGGAAGTGCGTCTCCTCACAAATGTCTCTTGAATTTCCTAAACAAGGAAGTGCGTCTCCTTACAAATGTCTCTGGAATTACCAGAACAAGGAAGTGCGTCTTCTTACAAATGTTGCTGGAATTACCCGAACAAGGAAGTGTGTCTCCTTACAAATGTTGCTGGGATTACCCGAATAAGGAAGTGCGTCTCCTTACAAATGTTGCTGGGATTACCCGAACAAGGAAGTGCGTCTCCTGACAAATTTTGTTGGGATTACCCGAATAAAAAGTAAAATCACTGAACAGAAAGTAAAATCCCATTTTCTAGGAGGGTCCTGAACAGAAAGTAAAATCCCATTTTCCAGGAGGGTCCTAAGCAGAAAGTAAAATCCCATTTTGCAGGAGGGTCCTGAATAGAAAGTAAAATCCCATTTTGCAGGAAGGTCCTAAACAGAAAGTAAAGTCCCATTTTGCAGGAGGGTCCTGAAAAGAAAGTAAAAATCCCATTTTCCAGGAGGTCCCTGAACAGAAAGTAAAGTCCCATTTTCTAGGAGGGTCCTGAACAGAAAGTAAAGTCCCATTTTCCAGGAGGGTCCTAAACAGAAAGTAAAAATCCCACTTTCCAGGAGGGTCCTGAACAGAAAGTAAAGTCCCATTTTCCGGGAGGGTCCTGAACAGAAAGTCCGGGAGGGTCCTGAACAGAAAGTAAAATCCCATTTTCCAGGAGGGTCCTGAACAGAAAGTAAAAATCCCATTTTCCAGGAGGGTCCTGAATAGAAAGTAAAGCCCCATTTTTCAGGAGGGTCCTGAACAGAAAGTAAAATCCCATTTTTCAGGAGGGTTCTGAACAGAAAGTAAAGTCCCATTTTTCAGGAGGGTCCTGAACAGAAAGTAAAGTCCCAATTTTCAGGAGGGTCCTGAACAGAAAGTAAAATTCCATTTTCCAGGAGGGTCCTGAACAGAAAGTAAAATCCCATTTTGCAGGAGGGTCCTGAACAGAAAGTAAAATCCCATTTTCCAGGAGGGTCCTAAACAGAAAGTAAAATCTCATTTTGCAGGAGGGTCCTGAATAGAAAGTAAAATTCCATTTTGCAGGAGGGTCCTGAACAGAAAATAAAATCCCATGGATGTGCATTTATAATGGTAGCTGAATCAAGTGAAACGAATTTGCCCCTGTTTCAATAAAGAAAATTCGTCAGTTAAAAACTTAGTGGTAGTTTACAGCACTTGGCTTTCCAGGCATTTGCTCTAGTGTTCATTCTCTTCATTTTGTTTCAAATTGCTGACATTTGCCCCTGCTTTGTCGTGTCATTGACCCAAACTCAGATCATTAAGAGTGACTCCAAAATAACCACAGTATCTCTGCTTTGTCATGTTTCTCAGATAAATCCTTCAAACCTTGGTGTTTAATAAGTTCACAATTATGTCTCTTTCATATGCTGATTTTGCCTTGCATTGTGCAATTGAAGAAGTTGGTGGCCAGTTTTGAAATCTTTTCTCACTTTTTTGATATGGACTTGACTCAAAAACAAGAGAAAAATGACAATGACCTTTATTTGGACCACTGACTCAAGAAAACAAAATAAAATAAAGAGAAGAAAGAAAAGACAATGAGTGTCCCCATTTCAAACAAAGAAATGAAAAATTTTCTAAAAATGACAGTCAATTCTAATGATTATGCCATGCCTTTTGGATTAAGCTACCTGATCTTTCCATCCAACCTCTCTACCAATTATTGCTGAGTTAATGGCCTTGAAACTGAGTTGTTTCCTTAGACCAATTGCATTCAGACCTCATTCGGCTAATGATGTTTTGAAGGGTCTTTCCCTCAGCTCACCCTTGTCTGATGGTGTCTGTGAGGGTTTTTACTAATGCGACTCTCTTATTCTCTTTTCTCTCAACTCGCAATCGTCTCACGGTGCCCGTGAGGGTTTTCACCAATAAAACTCTCTCTTTTTTATCTCTCTCAACTTACTGTCGCCTTACGGTGCCCGTGAGGGTTTTCACCAATAAGACTCTCTCATTTTTATTTCTCTCTTGATTCCTTGGGCTGAGGAAGACAAGTAGTTCCCAAATACATCAGCATATCCCTTGCATGATTTGCCTTAACATCCCTAAAGATTGATCTGAAGGTCTTTTCTTTGGTTGTAACTTGGATTTTGGATAGGGTTAGAAAGAAAGGATGGCATGAGGCCCAAACGACACTCGAAGTGGGTTAGGACTTACAACTTTTGGAATCGACTCAAACAATGAGGATTAACTCATGCCCCAGTTTCTTTTGACTGGGTGATTCTAAATTATTTATTTGGTTGGACCGAGCCCTTAGTAGGGCAGCCTACGTATCTCACCCCCGAGAGAGGAGAATCAGGTCATGCGTAGTTCTGGCCGCTTGTCCTTTTGCTTTGATTTGATTTTTATTTTTCTTCTTTTTTTTTCTTTGTGATTCTTTTTTTTTTCTAACTCTATTTTCTTGACACTCTTTTTTTGTAACTTTTGACTTTATCTTCTTACTTGACACTATTCTTCGAACTTTGCTTACTCTATCTTGATTCCAAAAGAGGGGTATGAAAGAAAATAACACTAAGGCTCAAATGGGGTAAACAAAAGACGACACAATGTTTGGATAGCAGAATGAAATGCCTTCATCATATCAATTCTTGAGAATGCAAGCATATAGCATGCAATGTGAAAGTACATGACCAATATCGCTTAGGACATGCTTTACAACACTAATTTGCCTTGAACATGTGTTTCACCTCTTTTTATATACTTGTCAAAGATACAACTCTACCTTTGTTGTGCATCCCTCACATCGAGTGATTCATGCTTCTGTGGAGCTGATTATCTTCTCCTTAACCTTGATATAGGGATCACACATCCACTATTTGACCTAATTGGGACCTGCCTTTCGATCGATAGCCCAGTTATTCTTGTGATTCTCAAAATAATTGTCTTAACCTATTACCAAATGTCTCAACACTCTCTATTTTCTCATATGCTCTTTTTTTCTCTAACTTTAACCCTCTGATTCAAAGTTCATGCTTCAATTGAATTTTAAGATCTGGCTGAAAATTTCACTGCATGTCATATCACTAGAGTTAACACAAAAGGTACTATGTAAAGAAAACAAACAAATGACACATATTTAAAACTCAAGGGAAAATGAGACACTTCATTTAGTTGAAACAAAAGATAGAAGGGTTTGAACATAAACAACAAAAGGACAAAACAAGATAGATCCCGAACTACAACCCTGAGATAGTTCGGATAGCAGAAAATAAAACAAAACAAGTTACCAAACCTCTTCCTAGTAGGGAGAGGGGTGACTTCTCAATTGCTCAGCCCGACATCTTAGCCACTGGTTTGCATATCAGTATGACTAGAGCTTTCCTCACTGTCAATGTTCTGTACCATGATTGATTTATCTTGAATTATCTTTTCAATTTCTCTTCTCAAAGCACGACAATCTTCAATACTGTGACCCTGAACATCAGAATGATATGCACATCGTACATTAGTATCAAAACTTCTTCAATGTGGGTCGGGAGTATACCCAAGGAGAGGAGTGATCATGTCCTGTTGTACCAATCGATGGAATAAACTTGCATACGACTCTCCAATGGGTGTGAAGTTATCTCCCGACTCCTGTCTCATTTAATTATTTGGATTAAATTGAAAACCAGGCCTAGAAGGGCTTCGGTATGTATATGGAGTTGGAGGATGACTCGACAGAGTTAGCGCACGCCAGTGTGGGTAAGATGGAGGTTGAACATAAGGTTGCACATTATGCACTTGATATAGAAGTGGGGGAATGGGATATAATGGATTTTGGTAAAGATTATGTGGAGCTTGGGCATAAACTTGGGTTTGAGCCCGTGGGTAACGATGGTGTGGCCCTTTTGCCCATGCCTGTTGTCCAATTGCAATGGCAGATGCATCTTCCACATTTTCATTCCACGAACTCCCTATCTGATTAGGGACAACTAACTCAGTATCCTTGTTGGCTATAACTTCTCTGTGACTTGGAGCAATATGGAGGACCAACCAAAATGCCACAAACCAACCACCTTAAACTAACTCACAAGAGATAGCAAATGGTTAGAGTTCACCAGTTTTTCAAAACCTCTCTATTTTTTTTTATTTTTATTATTATTATTATTATTATTATTATTATTATTTATTTTTATTTTTGAAAAGATCACCGAACCCCAGAAGGGCGCCTACATATCTCACCCCCGAAAGGGAAGAATCAGGTGTGCGTAGTTGGTGCAGTCATGCCAAAATGGCCAAATGAATTTTTTTTCTCTTTTTTTCTTTTTTTTAAACTTTAAAAAGAAAAGAAAATAACAAATTGTCAAAAAGAACTGACGAAAATCTTTTTTTTTTTTTTGCATTTTTAGGCTCAACATTCTTATACAAAATGAAAACTATGATTAATAAAGAAAAATCTTTGGGGGTTTTTGATTTTGAATTTCATAGGAAAATGAAACTTGAAACTATTAAAGAAAAATCTTTTTGTAGTTTTCTTTTAGAGATTTATATGAAACACCTACACTAATGAAGAGTGAAGAAAATCTTTTTTTGAATTTTCAGATTTCTGTACAAAATGAAATCTATGATTACCGAAAAAATATTTTGGATTTTTTTTTTTATTTATTTTGAATTTCATGCGACAAATGAAACCTGAACCTGTTAAAGAAAAATATTTTTTGTTGTTGTTTTCTTTTAAAGATGTACATGAAACACCTACTCTAAATAAAGAGTGAAGAAAATCTTTTTGGATTTTGACATAAGATCAACCAAAAATAAACCCTACAACTATTGAGGAAAATCTTTTTTTTTCTTTCTTTTCTTTTCAAGATATGTATGAAACACCTACTCTAAATAAAGAGTGAAGAAAATCTTTTTTAGAATTTTTTAAATAAGATCCCCGAACCAATAATAGGCTGCCTACGTATCTCACATCCCGAAAGAGGAGAATCAGGGGTGCGTAGTTCGTCAGGATTGAACAATTAACGATTAACTAATAAATTGATCCTAACTTAAAAGACACTCAAAAACTATTTTTTATTTTCAACTAGACACTTTAACCAAGACTGACACCACCAATTATACAGAAAAAATCTTTTTGACATTTTTGTTTTTGACAAATAAGTAGAAAAGGCAAACAAAACTTTTCTCATTTTTTTTTCTTTCGTTCTTTTCGACTCACTTTTCTATTTTTTTTTTGTCTTTTACCTACACACCTTACTCCTAACAATTTTTTTTTTCAAAAATCAGTCCGTCAAATAACCACTTTGCCCTCAAAAATGCAACAATTAGCACGTAAGGATGCTTTAAAGGTGAGTCTCCTACAAAGGACCGTGTAGGACCCGCTAGGTCTCAATATGATGCACATAAGAATGACCTAAAGGCTGACCTACGTTGTGGTTTACTAACAAGCCCGTTCGGGGGAGCATATGGTCGATAGTGGCTGCTTTGCTTTCCACCTACTCCATACATCCAACGGCTCCCCCCCTAAAATAAAGGTGACTCAACTAGAGTTCGTGCGCACGACGTGCGCTCCTAGACTTGTTGCAGAAAGAAGGCCGGGGGTGGACTCATGATGACAGATATAAAGCGGTAACACATAGGATATATAATATAAACAAAAAATACTAAAAAGCACAAAAAGTAAAATAACACAAACAATAACCACAAACAATATTTATACATTCGTAATGCCAAACAAAGCCGATACGACTCCAAAAATAGCTCGAATTCTGAAAACTTGTCATCTCCCCAGCAGAGTCGCCAGAAGATGTCACACCCCTTTTTTAACGCGTACTCCAAAACATTGGAATATTTTTAAGTTCGAAAGGATTTTATTATTTAAGTGACGAGAAATGAAAATTTATTTCGAAAAAGGATTATTTGTATTTTTATTCAGAGTCGCCACTTGGCATAATCCGGTGTGCCAAGTCACCTTTGAAAAATCCCTTTTTCGAAACCAATTGACTCTTAAACCGGTTTGCGCACAGAGATTCCGGCTAAGGAATTCTGTTGACCGAGGGGAAGGTGTTAGGCACCCCTCAATCTCGTGGTTCGACCACGGTCGCTTGGTGAAGTGTATCGACTATTTTGGCATTATGAAATGTATAAATCACACAAAACAACACAAAATAACAAAACAAGACAGTCCAAAAACGTAAAAAAAATCCAGTCCAATTATACAGTCCGAAAAATAGAAAAATACAAAAATATAAATCCTAGTCTAAAACTAAATCTAAGCTCCAATGCCCTACCCGACGCCGCGGGCCTTCATCACGATCATTTTCCGCCAACATGATACGTCGGGGCATTCCCCGGTAAATAAATACAAGTGATCTCGGGGCATTCCCCGGCTAAATAAATACATCTAAATTAAATACGACAAACTAGAAAGAAACATTCACATGCACATTCCAACATCCAACAACACACTTATTCCTAAATTTCGCCTACCCGGCCTACGTTTGCCTATGGTCCTCGACTAAAGACATAATTCCAACATTGATTCATACCCTCAATAAATCAAATTAAGCCGAATCTATCTTTTGTCAATCTTTTAATTCCATCCCCCGACTTTTTTTTTATCCATCCATTAAAACATGATCAAATTTATGCCTTAATCTACCAAAACCAAACAACCAAGCATCATAATCATAACATCAACATAAACAAAAATTCAACAAAACCATAATCACCACTCGCAATCGCAACTAATCAAAACAACCAACCACATATATATATAAGAGACGAGTTAAGAAATGGACCTCGATAGCATGTTTTGTCGATAATAAGGAAATCCGAAGACCAAAACCCAATAGGAGAACCTCACGACGAACAACCAAACTCGGTATTAGAATAATAGTCGGACAGCTCCAAAATTCGAAACCCCACCAAGAACGACGACGAGATTCAATAAAACTAACTCGAAACCCACTACTGACGTCGAACCATGAAACAGACGAAACCTAAATCAACCTAAGACAACAGAAGCCAAAACCCAAACAGATCGAGCTCCGGGGAGCTCCGGTGACGGAGAAGCGACGGCGGTTGTTGTCGATGTCGGCACCTATTCGCCGGCTGTTTCGCTAGACGGTGAGCCGCGACCGCTGGCGGCGGCAGATCCGATGGAGATCTGGTCGGACACGGAGCGGCGCTGGCACCAACGCCGGCGTTGCCGCTGACGATGATGCTGCGGACGGCGGCGGCTGGAGCGAGTTGCGCCGACTAGCGAAGCGGCAGCGGATCTGGCCGACGCTGTAAGAGATGGTCGACTGACCGACGCGCCGCAGAGATCTGGTCGGAAATGACGTCGGTCGGAGATGAAGTCGGTCGGATTTTTCTCTCTTTTTTTTTTAGGGAGAGAGATGAGAGAGAGTGATCGTGGACGGAGAGAGAGCGGCGCCGGCACCGGCGCCGGCGAGATCTATGAAGAGAGAGAGAGTGAGAGTCTAGAGAGTTGGGAAAGGTTTTTAGAGAGAGAGAGCCAAATCTGATGGTTTTCTCTTTTTTTTCTACTGTCCATTCCCTTTATTGTGTATATGGGTAGGTCTAAATATTATTTTTGAGTCCTTTCTTTGTTGACAAGAAAAAGAGAGTGGGGGGTGGGGTAATGTGGGGTAGGTGATTAGGATAAGATAGGGTTAGTTAATTATTTTATTTTTATTTTTATTTTATTTTTGTATTTTAAGGGGTATAATGACATGGGTGAGGGCACACGGTATGCTATGGTGGAAATGAATAAAAAGAACTTTCGACGGGGACAAAATTACGTGTCTACAAAAGTCCAGGAGCCTACCTGAAGAACAGGGTCAAGAAATTAAAAGTCCAGGAGCCCGCCTGAAGAACAGGGTGAATAAATTGTAAGTCCAGGATCTCGCCTGAACAACAGGGTAAAGAAAAGAGAAAGTCCAGGAGCCCGGCTGAAGAAAAAGGTGAAGAAATTGTACGTCCAGGAGCCCGCCTGAAGAACAGGGTGAAGAAATTGTAAGTCTAGGACCCGCCTGATTAATAGGGTAAAGAATAAGGTGAAGAACAGGGTGAATAAATTGTAAGTCCAAGAGCCCGCCTAAAGAACAGGGTGAAGAATAGAGAAAGTCTAGGAGCCCGCCTGAAGAACAGGGTGGAAAAAAAAAGTAAGTCCAGGATCCCACCTGATAAACCGGGTGAAGAAGTAGCAAGTCAGGAGCCCACCTGAAGAATAGGGTGAACATTATCAGTTGCAAGTTCAGGAGCCCACCTGAAGAATAGGGTGAAGATTTTCAAGTCCAAGTCAGAAGAAGATATGAAGAATAAACCAATTGTCAAGTTCCCCTCTAATTCCAAAAGCCAACGAGGAGTAACATTTCGTGTATCAAGTTCAACTCAGAATAATGACTATCTCATCATTTGAGAAGTCATGAAGATTCAAGTCAAGATTCAGAAAGAAAAAAAATAGCATAGCTAGGATCTCTCACTTGTATCTTCATTTTATTTTTTGTTATTCATTTCAATGTAAAAGCAGAATGTCGTGAACCGAAAGCTCGACGGAACCTGACTCGATCTTTAGCTCACTGCCACATCATTTTACCCCATTTGAACTACATATGACCTGATTCTCTTATAACCTGAGATATGTAGGCGGTCCAAAATCAGGACTCGATCACATCTTTTATTTTATTTTATTTTATTTTATCTTCACTTTTTGAATAATCGGAGGGTCAAAAATCATATCTTTGTCTTCTTCTTTGTATGAAAACTCTTCGAGATTTCAAACAAAGAGGGTCAAAATGTAGACACGTCATTTTTTACCCTCCCCCAAGTGTAATATATATATTTTTTGATAATAAATATTTATATTAAGTCTAATATTATTTAAATTCTTATTTTATTTTAATAATTTTTTAGTTAAAAAATAAAGTTAATTTTGAAGTGTTTTATTTTATTTTTCTATAATTTTTTAAAATAATGCAAAAATTTTTTAAAAAAATAATTTTAAACAAATAAGTTAGTAGTTTCAGTACTATCTTAATTATATTTATTTTTATCTATTTTTAAACTTTTAGTGTATTTTCTTAAATATAAAAATTAATTTGGTATTAGTTATTATTATATTATTTTTATTATTATTATTATTATTTTATTTATTTATTATTTTAATTTGTTGTTATTATTATTGTCTTCTTTAAGAAAAAAAAAGAAAAAGATTTAAAATTTGAAAAAATTCTTCTTATCCTAAACTACCCAACCACCCCCTAATGTCTCTCAACCTCCCTCAACTTTCCAACCCCCTACACACTATAATAGACACACAGACACAGACAACAACAAAAAAAAGAAGACATAAACCCAAAAATTAAAATAAAAAAGTGGAGAGAAACCAAAATGGAAAAACCATGCACAATATAGACAAGCACAGCAAATAAGAAAATAGTGAAACACAGAGAGAAAATAGAAGGAAAGACAGAAATGGGTAACAATCAGAAAAGGAGAAAAATGGAAGAAAAAGAAAGAAAAAATGGGAGGTTGGGTATCCGACTGAGTTTTCGGTCATGGTGTGATTGCTTATTTATTCTATTTAATTCATCATACAAGTTTCTATCAAATTTTGTCCTATTTATTTTATAAATATTGATATAAATCGAAGCATGAATGAAGTTATTTTCAATGACTTATTACATAATTTAGTATGTTTAATAATTGTTTATTGATTTAATTAATTATTTTAAATCAATTTTGCTTTAATTTATTATTAAGAGTTTAGGTAAATTTTAGACGCATTTTAAAATGTTTGTCTCAATTAAGAATGCGGCGTACGTATCTTTCTGAGACATTTAAAAATTCAAGGATGCAATAATGCACTTTGATAAATATTTTTAAAATTAATTTTTCAACGATTTAATACAAGAGCGTTAAATAATTTTAGTACATTAAAATGAGCAAATAAAGGTCTTAAATCATAATTTATTCAAAATAGTTTAAGTCAAGTAATAGTCAATAAAAGCGACCATGTTAGAACCATGGGACTCAAGGAGTGCCTCACACCTTCCCTTCGGTCAACATAATTTCTTACCCGGTCTTCTGTTTTCGCAGACCAACAAAGAGTCACTTCCTTTTGATTAGAGATTCAATAAGGTGACTTGGAATACCATAACTCAATTCCAAGTGGGGACTCTGTAAAAAAAATATCCCTATTCAAAACTGTCACTTTAATTGAAAAAACCCTTCAACTCGAACCCCTCAGGCGAAAAAGGGGTGTGACATCCGTAATAGAAGCAACTACAACAACAACATCAAAAAACTCATTTCAATGATTTCAACACTGCCCATGGATGATGATGATGAGAAGTTTCTGTATACACATTGCAGAAAGTTCTAATTTTAAGGCTCAAACCAAAAAAAAACAAACCAGTTTTCTCTCTTTTATCTCTGGTTCGATAGCCTGAGCGACTCCACATTATCTTGTGAAGAGATTTAATTTCAATTACACAATGTAATTTGAATAGAAGATGGTTTGATCAGGAAATAGAATAAGCTCATAGTACACACTGAGTTAGTAGTAACACATTTGGAAGCAAGTGATCTTAATAGCTGTTTTTTTAGCTTTTTGGACAGGGAAAACTCCACTAATATATAGTCCACTCATCAACCATCTTGAAGATTCTGGTATGAAGAATATGCCTAATAACTACACCAAAGGAGATATAATTATTTAAACTAAAAAGTGCAAAGTCGGTAAATCGGTGATAGGAGTACAATCGTGATTGTGGATCAATACGTAAAGAACTCGTGCTTGAATGACTGACCAACTAATGGAACAAGCTTTGGAGTGTTGGCTCATTAAGGGCATTTTAGTCATTTTGTAATAAGTTGTAACCTATGCTATAAATAGAATATATTAGGTCATTTTCTCATAACTTAGATGATATTTTGAGAGTGTTCATACAAGTGTGGATATCACTTGTGACAAGTGTGGAATCACTTGTGTTGGTTGCTTGGGATTCCATTCCCGTGAGGTCACCGTAAGAACTTGATGTTATTTGTATGAATTCTTAGGTATTAATGTTTAATATACACTTTGGTTCATAGTATTTGTGTATTGTGTGTCAAGTTATCTATCATTCTATCTTATTATTGTTGTTGTGTTCATTCTCGATTTTGGATGTCCAAACCCGAGACCTTGTTGTGTTATTTTTATTCTTGTTATTGTGTTGTAATCTTAGTTTGTGGATCGTTGATTATAGGTGTTGAACACCTTAGAATCTTGTTGTTATCGTGCTTGTATTGTTATTGTGTAGTGAATCCGAGAGGGGTCACCAAAAGGGGTCCTCGATCTTCAAATCATGGACTATTTTGGTATGTGTTAGTGTCTTCCTTGTCGATCTTGTATCATTTGGTATCAAAGCATGACTTGATTTTGTTTTCACAAGATCAATCTTGGGCTAGCTAGCTTAAAAATACAAAAACAAAAACAAAAAGGAAAGTGTAGAAGTTTTTCTTGTTCTTGGCCGAGACATGTTTTTTTGTGGCTAGATCTTGTAGTCTTTTGTTTGTTTAGATTGTTTCTAGTGTTGGTTTCTTTCTCACCAACACTAAAGTGTCTAGATATAAAGGTTTGAGCTTATGTTGTTGACCTTGTTAATTTAAATTGGAAGTTGGTCGTGTGTTGATATTGTTGATCTTGGTCGTGTGTTGCAATTGTTGTGGACTTGGAGGTGAATGTTGGTGGTGTTCTTGAGAAATTGTTGTTGAGATCTTTTTATTCTTCACATCTTGACATCTCTTAATCAATATAAAGTATAACATAGATCCAGAAAAGGTGTAAGATAAAGTTGAAAAGTTGTTGGTGAAGAGACTTGAGCACATCACTTCAAAGACTTGGCAACCACTTTTCCATATTTCAAGGACCTTGTTTTGTAGGAATAGTAAAGTCAAGTCTCACTTTTTGAGTTGCAATTTGAAAAAGTTTCTAAGACTTGAATTTTTCCACCAAAAGACAAACTCATCCATTCCAAATTGTATTAGGACAAAAGCTTCAAATTGGAGATTAAAAAAAAATAAAAAATTATGTGGGACCTCAACTAATTACGTGGCTACCATGTCATCACATTTTACTGTTCACGCAACATAAGTAAGCTCGAATTTTTTTATTTCTTAGTTTCTAATCTTTGTTTCTTAGTTGCATTTTGTCCATTCTATTGCTAATTAACAAACTAGTAATTGTCTACTAGGTTGTAAATTAGTTTTGGGTCCGTTTATTCGTGTCTACGTTTTTTGTGTGCTTTTATTTTTTCAAAAACTCGTTGTAGCCTTTTGACTCAAGTATGTACAAATTTATTTTGAGTCGTTGCAAAAAAAAATCCATTCCGACCTTAAGCCGCAAGTGGGACCAAATAACTTCATTGGAGTAAAAACGGTGTACCAACACTTGTGAGACCAATTAAGTGATCTTGAAAAAGTGTGAGCTTGAGAGTTAGTGAGGGTGATTTTTGCTAAACTTAACTTGTTATTGTTTGTGTTTTGTTTAGTATTTCTTATTAGGTACAATGGCTTCGGGTGAAGGTAGTCCAAGAGCCTCGAAAGAGGTAACCATAGATGCTTTGTTGGCGACCATAATGAGCGTGAAACATGATCTTAGTGGTCGAATGGAAAGGATAGAAGAAAGGATGGACAGGATGGAGGGTTCCTTTTCAAGGAGAATGGATACATTGGAAGTTTGTTTAGATTCCAACCATTCAAGTCCGAAACACTACCACGCCTCGACTAGTGGACATGCTACCACCCCGGATACATTTCCCCAATTGCTCAATCCACCTAGAACAACCCATGAACCCATCCACCAAGTCCCTACTTATCCAAAAAATCGAAGTCAAGTCCATCAAGAAGCTTCCCAAATTCGAGACCCCTTGATATGCCGAGAGCACCACTAAACCAAAACCAACCAATCTAAATTGATGATGTGGAAGGTGAGGATCTTTATAGAGGTGAGGAGTTAGATGAAGCAACTCTCTTTGTGGAATTTATGCACAATAGAAGGAGAGCTTATGGCGGGGGACATAGAGGCCGAGGGGGAAGAGTTAGAACGGCTCATCGTGGTAGGGGTAACTTGGGACACCGACCTTATGTTCAAGAAGGTTTAATGGACCAAGGAGGCAATGTGGGTAGAGACACGGGCCAAAATTCCATTAAGATCACTCTTCATTTTTTAAAAGGGACTAGTGATTCATCTCTCTATCTTGATTAAGATTTACAATGTAATCGGACTTTCCAACTCAACGAGTTAACTTCCCAAAAGAAAGCCGCACGTGCCATTGCTCAATTTGAAGGTTATGCATCTACTTGGTGGGAGATAAAGCGGTTGCAACGGACAAGGAATGACAATCTTGACGTTTTGGATTGGGATGAATTGAAAGCTCTTATGAGGGAGAGATATGTCATGGAAAGGTACAAACAAGAGCAACTAACAAAGCTCTACAACTTGAGGCAAGGAGATAAAAGTGTGGAGGAGTATTATGGTGAGTTTCAAAACTTGATCCTACGTCTTGACATAGTCGAACCTCTAAATCATTGCCTAGCTCGGTTCAAGGGTGGCTTGTGCTATGAAGTTGTTTCTCAATTAGTTGTCCACAAGTTTGAGCAAATTAAGGACCTTATAGAAGCGGCCATTGAAGTTGAAAGGAACAATCATACTAAGAAAACCTTCAGGTGGGACAAGTCCTACAAGCCCTTAGAGAAGAAGCCATTTGATAAAACAATTCAAAGGTATCCACGACTTGAAGGTACTAATTCTTCCACTCCAATCCTAAGGGTATCGTTTGTTTTAAATGTCAAGCTTGGGGTCACAAAGCTAGCGAGTTCCCAAACCGAAGAATCATTATACTAGTGGAGGGTGATCCTTATTTTGTTGGGGATAAAGTCACCAAAAATGATGTTAGTGAAGGAACCCCTCAAGAGGATGATGGAAATTATGGTGAACCCGAGAGGGTGGTGGAAGAAGGGGAAGTTAATGTGCCTCGCGGATTGATGAGGAGAACATCTCATGATGATGCTTGGCCCAAAAAAGGTGAGGTTTTGATTCCACTTTGACCTCTTGATAATAAAGAATCCGAGAGTACACTATGGTCCTTGCTCCAAGGAAGTACACTTTTCTTTTTATCTTTTTTCTTGTCACGCTTAGGTAGACAAGTATTTCTTTTGGTGCTTAGGAGGGTATCTTATTCCCTAAGTTTCCACGTCATGTGTAGAATGTACACTCGTGGTTTGATATTTTTTTGTTGATTATGCTAACTTTAACCCTTATGTCATGAGAAATATGTGTTATTTTGTCTCCTCCATTGTTTTGAAGATTCAGATTCGAGGTCAAATCCTTTTTCAAGAAGGGGAGGATGATATGAGTACGATCGTGATTGTGGATCAATACGTAAAGAACTCGGGCTCGAGTGACTGGCCAACTAATGGAACAAGCTTTGGAGTGTTGGATCATTAAGGGTACTTTAGTCATTTTGTAATAAGTTGTAATCTAGACTATAAATAGAACATATTAGGTCATTTTCTCATAACTTAGATGATATTTTGAGAGCTCTTTGAGAGTGTTCATACTAGTGTGGAATCACTTGTGTTGGTTGATTATTTTGAAACGTTTGTTGCTTGGAGATTCCATCCCCTTGAGGTCACCGTAAGAACTTGATGTTATTTGTATGAATTCTTGGATCTTAGCGTTCAATATACACTTTGGTTCATAGTGTTTGTGCATTGTGTGTCAAGTAATCTATCATTCTATCTTATTATTGTTAGTATGTTCATTCTCGATTTTGGGTGTCCAAACCCAAGACCTTCTTGTGTCATTTCTGTTCTTGTTATTGTGTTGTAATCTTAGTTTGTGGCTCGCTGATTATAGGTGTTGAACATCTTATAATCTTATTGTTATCATGCTTGTATTGTTATTGTGTAGTGAATCCGAGAGGGGTCACCAAAAAGGGTCCTTGGTTCTTCAAATCATGGACTGTTTTGGTGTGTGTTAGTGTCTTCCTTGTCGATCTTGTATCAATCAGTTCTTCTACATCGCATATTACACGGTCTTCTCTTCCCTACAGCTCCACAAGAAGTAAACATAATATAGGAATCAGTCTACCTACTATAGCAAAGGTGCGCCAAGTCAGGATATTCCCAACCAGAAACATCACGAAAGACCAAAATATACCATGAACTGCAAAAGCATAACATTTTTAACTTTTAAATATGCATTATTTGGACACTTCCGAATCATTAAAAAGAATGGCTTCTCATTTACCGCAAGTGCATCTGTGCATTCACCCAGAATACTCTTTGGCGAGATTTCTGCAATGTATATAGGAGCCTGCATCATGATGGAACTCTACTAGATATGTTTTGCATTGGAAGAGCACGAAAGAATTATTTGTAATTTAGCTACTTATCACATAAAAAAGAAGTCCAACTCCAATTCGTATTAGAAATCTTTCAATATCAAACCACCACGCGCTCTTGTAACAAAAAACATATCAATGAATTGAACTCGAAAAACAGACTGAACACTCGAGTTGTCCCCAACTCGACTTTAATGATCATATTCCTTTCTATTAAATTACAATAATTCTTTTATACTCAAAAAGAGGTCCACGGGTTCAAAACATCTGTTCATATTTTGCGGTAAAATCCAGGACACTAAAAAGAAGAAATGACTGGAGACAAGATTAAAAAATTACAAATTGTAATTGGGAGATGCAGAAATACCTTTCATATTAACAAGAAAAGTTTCCTGAAAAATAGGGCCATTATTAAAAATTCTGTCCAGATTGATTCCATCATCTATAATCACGAGGCTGACACTGTTTGATCCTTCGGTTAGCGATGACCTCATCACGAATGCAATGAATAAGATTTCACGAACCCCTCCACAAGTGGTGGTGCCAAGCAAATATTGATCTTAGCACTCTCACAAACAGTCATCAAACAAAATCACAATAACAAAGACAATGAGAACTTAACTTGAAAATATTTATAACACGAAGATAAGTGAGACTTTGTTCAAATTCAAACCAACTGACTGCTCTCAGTTTTCTGTAAGTAAATAGGCAACAATACAGGATAAAGTATACAGAAAGGATAAAGGAAGTCTAGTAAGCGGCTGATGACATATTCGAAAATTAAAACTGCTGCAAAGACATGAGACAAACTCACTAATGTCTAGCAATCTAACCAATTCATGATGACCTCGACCAAAACATAGACCAAGTAGTGGAAAGCAAAGGACGGCAATGACAAACTATAATCAAGGAAAACAGAAATGGATTTAATAGGTTGTAGCAGAGCTGGACAAGTTCGAACTAATTGTTAAACTTCAAACTCAAAACTAAGGAGAAGATTAATATCCACTCCTCTTATTCAAATCGCAACCATCTTATACAAAATCTAATCCAAGAAAAGATTTTTTTTATTTCGGTACAGAAAGGCATTCTCACCATCTCACACTAATTATTTACTTAATTAGAAAAGCTGAATCCCTATACTATTTATATGGCATAGGAATTTCATCGAATATCTACCGTGCATAGTGAATTTAAGGTATATGGTGACTATAAAATAGCGGTGCTTGTTCTAAAGAATTTAGAAAATCAATTAAAAAAAAATTGGCATCACAGCCGAATTCATACTTGAAGGAAAAAGTGAGTGCACATATACAAATAGAAAAAATGGTACAAGGATACTTTGAAGGGATAACTAATATAGAAGAGGGTATGACAAAGTTCATACCAATACACAGATTTTCCAATACCCTTTGATAGTATATAAAACTCTCTATCTATTAATCTAAAAGTCTATAATTATTTTAAAAAAAAAACACAAATCAGAGTCAGTCCACTAACTAAAACTGCATATTTAAAAACAATCCAACGAAGTATAAATGAGCATTCTAAATCATTTTTCCGTTTAGATCTGATTTGTTGGACAATATCACAAATTTAATCTTTTCACAACTTTAATTTCTTGCTAGTGAGAGCCTTTAAGTCGTCGAAAGATAACGACGCTCTCTGTTCTATGTGGATCATAAAGTCTATAATTGTAAACAGATTATAAAACTAACTTTAAACTATGAGTTTACCTTGAATAGAGCAAAAGTCGAGCTCCAAAATAATCGTTCTCAAAAATTTAACTTGATTATTCTAACTCTGGAGATAATAAAAAAGGATATATATATATAAAGAAAGAAACAGAGGTAAATTAATTTTGCAACAATCTCACTTCCTCCAGCAGCACCATAAGACTATCATCTGCATTCCTACATTCATCATCATTGTTCCGAATCCAAGTCTGAGAATGATGAACATTAAGGTAAATAATATCGCTGCCAACATGATCTTTCATGAGAGTATAAAGGCAAAGATATGACAGAACAAGAAGGATGACATATAAGCCAAGCAATCAGGTATCTGTATCAAAACACAATCTGACATATATCAAACAAAGGTACAATGTACTGATATGTAAGAAAACATAACCAGCTCCAACTCACTTCTATATGATCTGTCAATTTGCAGGATAAAGGCTATATTACAAAACTCTAAAATCCTAAGTTTATACATAGCTAAACACATATCACACATCTATCGTCTATTCTAAGTTTATGCGGTTCAGTGGACAATTACTCAGGTTAATTCATCAAACACCCCCACCCCCCACCCCCCACCCCCACCCCCACAAAAGGCAAACATATAAAGTACTATACAAAGTAGCAGATTTTAGCTTTTCTTTACTACCTATTGCAGGTTGAAGCTGACAGATACCCCGTGAAATTAATCAAAGTGCGCTAGTCAAACACTGCCCTTATAAAAAGGGGATCTTTTCACAAATCTATTCAGGTTAATCGTTCAACAAAAAAAAAATAACATACAAAAGTACTATTCAAGTTAATTCTTCAACAAAAAAAAAAAAAACTAACATACAAAAGTACTACACAAAGTAGCAGATTTGAGGCATTTACTTTACGAATCAACAGTAAACACAAATCATAAAATCCAATTCACCAATTAACTTTAAAACAAAAATAGGATTTCGAATAAAGGTACTTACAAATAGATTTCTCAGCCGTGAGTTCGCCGGAGAAGTAGTCGACAGAGAGAAATTGCCGGAGAGTCGCCGGAAATCGGCGAAGTCGTCGAAATTTGGGTCACAATATTAATCGAATCGCAATTGGGATTTCTCTCCTTTTGGAGTCGTCGTATGTTTTGGTGTGCTTATCGTTTGCCTTGAGATAATATTGGGAAAGCTAAAAAGTAAAGGAAAAAGGCACGAGGAAGTGTCATTACCACAGAAGCACCGTTATTTGTAAGTTACGAAAATATCCATGCTTTTGGTGTTATTTACCAAAATGCCCTTTCTAATAATTACACCAAATTCAATTACGGAAAATATTTTTCCAAGCAAGTTCTTAAATCTTCGAATTCAAACCTCAGGCCTTCGGACAAAAGTTACGCTTGTAACAATTCAAAACTTCAAACTCTAAAATCAGTAAAGGAGCGGAGAGAAGATAAATTTGTCAAATCTAACTTACCTTTGATTGACTTTTAAAATGTGGCAAAATTTTAAATAACATATATAAAATGACAATTCAGTGTTATTTCTACAAAATTATCACCTCTTACGATAACTTTTGGGGTAGAAATAGGTGGTTAGGCACCCATAAGCCATAACATACACTACTGATACTTGAGTTCATGTGCTAGGTGCTCTCAAGTCCTTGGAGGAATTCAATAGTTATAGTTCACAATTTTCATGTGATAATCTGAAATGAATTTATTAAAAAATTGATTTTATAATCAAATAGTTATAAACTATTAATGAATTTTTAGTATGTATACAATGTGTGCACAAAAATTATTATGTTCTGAGAACCTATACATATTATTTTATATTCGCTCCTTTGAACTAAGATCACGTTTGGATATATTAGACTGATTTTTTGAAGGAGAAAAATTGAAGATGAATTTCAAATTCGGAAAAAGTGATTTTGATCGGTTTTGCAAGTGAATTTTTCTACACTAACAAAACTTCTACTACTTTTTTTAAAGAAAAAGGTAGATTCTTTTGTAGCAAAATAAAAAGAAGATAAATACATGTTAAAACAAAACTAGTCTCATCCCACATGTCTCTGTAAGATATAAAAACTTTTACGTCTTTGTTAGAAACATTTTTTAAAGTAATTTTAAAAAGTAATAGTTTGTGTTTGACTAATCAATCAACAATTAACCTTTTGCAAAATATTAAAGTGATAATTTGTGCTTTGAACAAGGTTTTAAATGTATTTCCAGCAAAATACAGTCGTTTGGTTGGGAAATAATTATCCCGGGATTACCTAGGATAACTTATCCCATCATGCATATGAGATAACTTATCTCACTTTGGTGTAAATGGTGGGATAAATTATCCCGGATTGACTAATACCTCCAATCAAATATGGGATAAAATAATTATTCATTTTATTTCGAAACTACATATTTCTTATACCTCACACCAAACGACCTCTATACTAGTACTATTTTCCGCTTATGAAGCATCTTCTTTTTCCCAAACAAGCTACTGATCTTAGGTGGTCACTTGAACACTTTTTATTGAAAAATTAGATCATGTATATAAAAAATAATATTGTATATATTGATCAAAAATAACTTTTAAAGATATACACTAAAGTTTTTAACACCTTCTAACTTCACCGTGTAGTGAACTTTGCCAAACACACTATCTCTAGTAGGACCAAGCTATATACCATACTTTTCATCAAATTGTGTACGAGGTCACTAGCAATGATAGGCCATTTTTCAAAAATTCAATAATATGGCCTTTTAGTTTCATTTCCACAGCAGTAGATTATCCAAGTTTTCACTATAAATTGAGACACCATCATCCATTTGCTCTCCACCTTTACTCCACTTGTCTTTCTTTCTATATACTAATTAATAAATATTTACCATTACTCAAAATTCTTCAAAACATTTTAATATGAAGAATAGTAGTTCTTTTTCTTTTTCTTTTGTTGCTGACTTGTTCGTTCTTGCTTTCACAGCGACCCCCTCCAGCATGTTGCGACGAGATTAGAAAGCAGGATCCTAAGTGCCTTTGTGAGTACCTCAAGAATCCTGCCTATCAGCAATATGTCAACCGCGCTAACGTTGAGAAAGCTTTAAGAGACTGTGGTATACCCATGCCTAATTGTTAGGAGTAATCTAACAAAAGAAGAAGTTCGCAGACGATGATATACGCCGTAGAATATATGGTCTAAGCACAATCATCTATATGTCTGTGGTATTACATAAGAAATATTTATGTTTTCCTAAATAAAATGGTTGTAGTGCCATTGTACTAGCCATACCTTTCTTTTCCTACTTGATGAATCTTGTATTTGAAAATAAGAATTAATTGACTGAAATATTATATGTCGAGAATAAAATTAAATAATAAAAATATCTTTTTTTTTTTAATCATCTTAAGCTTTTACAAGAGGTGGTTACACAATTCAACATATTATTTGAGCAGGTAGAGATCATGAGATTGAATCTCAATCGCTATCATCAAAAAGAATTTTCATGTATTTGGCCCGATAAAAAAGAATCAGGCCCACATATAAGGAGGTAATGTTGAGAATTATAATTAAATAATAAAAATATATTCTCGCTATTAGGTTAAGTTCTTAAATAATAGGGAAAAATCATCAAAATCACCTTAAACTATATCCGAAAAGTCACTTACACACCTAAATTAATGTGCCGACCTGTTACATACCTGTTCTTCTTAAAAATAAATTTAATTCCACTGTAAATCTGACGTGGAAATAATATTAAATTAGAAAAAATAAAAGAGCACGTCTAGAATAAAAAAAGCCAACAATTCTTTAAACCCCTCCCTCCACCCCTGCACACACTCTCTTCTTCACCCATCTTTAATCTTTTTATCTCTCTCTCCATCTTCCTTTCTTCTTTATCACAAGTCCTCCTCCCTTGCTATGATTGATGAGAATGATTTTTTCATAATAGTTTTTGGAGAGAAAAATTAAAAAAAATTAAGTCTAGAATCGCTGTCGGTCGAATTTTTTTTTGTTGAGACGTTTGAAATTGATCAGGTCTTATTGCTCCCACATTAAACATTAATTTTTTAATTTATTTTTATATTTCTGTCTTTTCTCTATAAAAGCTTATGAATTTTTGCTCAAAATTCAATCTTTTAACACTTTTTTTGTAGACTTATCTTCTCTCTATAAAAATGTTTTTTCAATTTTGCTCAATCAATAGCAGTAGTCGATTTTTCTCTAGGATTTAGTAGTGGTGATGGTGCGAATTTGTAGTGGTTCTTTGTAACGTTGGATGTTAACAATGATGACAGTTTTAGTAGTAGTGTTGAATTTTATGGTGGTTGTTTGTGATTCTTGTGATATCAACGGTTGTGTTGTGATTCAGGTAATGAAATTCATGGTGGATTCTTAAAATTATTGTGATGGAGACTGTAGTTTGATGGTGATGGTGTCAATGGTGGTGTGTTAATGATGATTTTGGTGAAAAAGAAGTAATAGGTGACATGGATTTTTCTTTTTTTTAAAATAATATAATATCTGACATGGCAATGATGTGGCGCGAGTGTAAATCACTCTCCATCATGTGACTGGTTATTTACGTTTTGTGATGAAAATAAATTTAGTTTTATATAGTACGAGTGTGTATTAGGTTGCAACAATAGTTTAGGTGTGTAAATGACTTTTCGGAACAAGTTTGAGATGAAAATGATGACTTTTTTCTAAATAATATGATCGCAGGCTTCAATATTGAACATTAAACCCAGCTTCTTTTTTGTTATTTATTTCCAAGATAGCCAAGATTTATGACGTTTAGATTTAGTAAATAGTAGCAACGTTTTAGAATGATGTTTCATGATTAACCTTAAACTAGTTGAATTGACCAAATATACACCGATTGTTTTGTAATTATGGTCAATGACAGGTTTGCATCATCAGAGATGGTACACTCATCACAACCAAATCTTATGTCACTATGATACCAAACATTTGATGGGACAGATCAATGCTCAATGTTAACTTTGACCGAGCGAATCAGTCAAAATTTGATACACATATATACATGTCAAATTCATGCATGATCGAAAATGTAAATCTCTTTATAAAGGCAATTTGACAGATTTCTAAACTTTTTGACTTTTACCATATTGATACCTCAATTAGGTCATGTATCTATTAAATTCTTTAGTTATTCACAAAGTGTGTCAATTAGACACAATCTATTGATGTGACAAAAATATAAAATGCGAGTAATATACACACAAATGATGTGACAAATTGATAAATCAAATAAAAATATATGACATTTTAACTTAAAAAATAATCATAAAAATAAATTTTTCATATAATTGAAGCTATTTTTTTTGAAAAAAAATTATTTATACACCCCCACCCCTATTGCAGCCTACACAACCCTACCCCTTTCCCTTTCCTGAAAAACCCTTTTTCCCGTCGTGGTCCCACCCAACCTTCCCCCATTCCTTTTCTTGAAAATCACCCCTTTTCCCGTCATTGTCCCCCTCTTCTTCTTTTCTCTTTTAATAGTTTATTTTATATACAAAATTCTACGTGCTTGAACAATCTTCACCATTTAAAAATGAGAAATAGTAGAAAGAAAAATTTGATATTCAATAAAATGATGAAAATTGAAAGAATAATGTATAAATGATCGGAAATGGGGAGATGAACACCGTCAAAGTAAGGAGAAAGAAATTGAAATTTTGATTGGTTGAAATTCAATCGATCTGTTGAAATATTTTTTCCTAATACTTAATTATACAAAATTTTGTCATTTCTCATTCATTTTGTCAAAAATTCAACCCAAAGAAATTTTTTTTTGCTTATGTTTTCTATTTTTTCACAGCCATTTCATCATTACTTTAATGCCTAAAATACAATTTTACAATTTCTAAGAGATTTATTAAGTTATTAGATGAAGGTATATTATAAATATATGGTGGTAGAATGGTGGTAGAGTGGTGGTGAAGTGGTGGCAGAGAGAGAAAGAAGAGATCAAAAGAAAATGTAAAAGATAATGAGAAAGAAAAGCCTCTTGTAAAGAGGAAAAAGATAGAAATTTTATTTTAAAAACAAAAAAATGATAAAAGAGAAATTAAGAAAAATGAAAGAGATAAAGAGATTTAAGCAAAAAAAATTAAAAATTTAACATTTCATGCTCCCAAATGCAGTGTAGTGTACGCACACTATCCTACATCAGTAGATTGTGTCTAATTGGCACACTTTTGTGAATAACTAAAGAGTTTAATAGGTACATGGTCTAATTGAGGTGTCAATACGAAAAAAAAATAAGAAGTTTAGAGACCTGTCTATATATTTGCCTTTTACAAAACACTTTCTTCTTATAAACTTGTATAATTATATATACAAAATATGGAAATTTATGCATGTTATATGAGACCTCAATATAAATGTCAATATATATATATTCAAGCCTATACCATGTTTATGAAAGCTCTACGACAATATGAATTTGTATTCAACAATAGAATGCCGCGAACATGAAATAGGCTCACCAAAAGAATTAGAGGATGAGGGATGTTCCTTGATAGGATCTACATTATCCTAAGTATCAATATTTGTGTCACAATTCAAAAACAAGGGTCATGATGGCACTTGCCACGACGTACCTTGATAAGTAAGTCTATCCCCTAAACTGATACAAAAGAGAAAAAGACAGAAATTCCCAAGGTAAGGCTCTTATAACAAAGCCGAACCATACAAGTAATTATAACAATGTGGAAAGAGCTATCAAAACCATACATTCTCAAACTCAGTGTCAATAGTGTAAGAACTACTAATATAACTCGAGTCCAAAAAAGAATACATAAAGTAACTCAAAACATGAAAACTCTATCTCTGAAATATAATAAAGACATGGCCTGATAGAGAAAGATAGTAAGATCCACTCGAATGCCTGAAATCTACTACCTTGAAAACTACAATAATCGCTCGAGTCAAGTAGCGGGAGGCGCACACGAACCTGGATCTGCACCAGAAGGGTGAAGTAGTAATAAGTACGGTCCACTTGTACACCGTAGGTATCATAGGCCGATCGAGCAAAGTAGAAAATAAAGCATACAAAATACACACTAAGGGCACGCCACCTGCAATCAGAAAATATCCCACAATGATAAACCACACTGCTTGCACTAACAGGTCTATAATATCCACATATAATACAACAACACACCAGATAGAGATACAAGTATACACAATATGACATATAAGTAGAAAAAAGAGGAACATGTATAATCAAGATCATCAAGTACAAATAAAGAAAGCTAGAATAATTAGACATTTACAAGTCAAGAATATAACACAAATAGATAGCTGATAAGGCAATATGATAATATAAGCACAACAAAAACACAATAAAGTAAGTGCAATATATATGGTGATGATGATGATGATGCACGAGGTCGTCGCACAATTCCCGTATACACCTACGGAGGCAAGCCTCCCGATGCAGAACCCATGAGGGGTTCGTCAACCCATATACAATCCACATATCTTATATCTCCTTTCCGGCACATCCTTTGAAAAGGGTTTTATAAGGCATTACAATATCTTCTCCCTGGCATATCCCTCGGGGAGGGTTTTAAGAAGGTGTTGCCACTGTTACTCATGTGTTGCAACAGTGATAACAATTTTTCATGAATGAAAATGATATGAGAATGTAAAGGTCGCAACCAATCACAATGAGTATTTTGACAACCAACCACATGATATATTTCTACAACCAACCATAATGATACATTTCCACAATCACGTGAGCCAATATCCACTTATTATTTCTGTTTCATCCATGAATTTTCATATGTCTCATATGACAATAAAGTGTGAATATAATCACAGTACACCAATGGTACCACATTAAACATTTGAACAACACAACACAATTATTCACATGTATTCAAGGCTATCAATATCACATAGGACCCCACATGGTCACACATATCACATAATATCTCAATTTCAATAATTACATCACATATAGGTCACTACACGGGCAAAACACATAGGTAGTAATTTTTTCATGATTAGTTCCCACACTTAATATATATTTTGTACCATCATTTACTATTCAGTCAGTCTGAAAGAGTTAAGCCATAACCTACCTCGAATGTCGAAACCCGTCCGCTACACTTTAAACTCACGACCTTATTTTTACTAATGATCCCAAACTTATCATAAACACCAAATATGGATTCTACGCATCAAAATAAAATCAACGACACTCATATTGACTACTTTAGGTTCGGAGTCAAAACAGACCTCCGAAATGAATTTTTTTTAAAAAAAGAAAAAAATCATAACTTTACTTCAAAAATATGTTTCCCATATTTTTAGGAACCTAATATGAAAATTCAAGTTAAATCGAGTTAAAAATAAGGTTCAAATCAAAGAAAATGATTTTAAAGCTTTACCAGGTAAAATCTTTGAAATTCAGATTAAAATCAAGAATCAGCATTGTTTTGAAGGTTAATTGATGAAAAACTAGTAATTATAAGATTAAAATATTATTCAAGTAAAAAGGAGTAAAATTTGAATTTAAAATCAAGCCCTAAGATTTTTGGGGTTTTGAGAAATTAATCAAAGAAATTACTAAGAAAATGATGAATTCTTACCTTAAATTCGTAAGAGAATAAGAAAATAGATGTTAATCTAGCTTTCCAAACTCCTACAAGCTTCACTTTTAAGCTCTCATACTATTTTAGGATTCAACTCTCAAGTGTCAAGGAAAAAGAAATGGACAAAATGGGCCAATAAAGGGCAAGAAAACTGCTTTATATTGTAGAAAAATCTGCACGTGTAGATTTCTAAGTCCAAACAAATTTCAACGGCGTGCTCAAAATATTTTTAGAGTCTGATATACGCAAACGAACAATGAAGCCACACTAAATTCAATGTTCTGGAAGCGTTGGTGAAGTCGTATTTTTGAAGAAACATCATTTTCACAAAGTTGTCCCCTGAAACCCAAAATCACAATGTTCCAAATCGAGGTTCGCAATGAGATTTAAATATCGTAAAATCTCACCAAATATGATACCACCCTAAAATTGGCATTCCGAAGCTTCTAGAGCAGTTGAATTTTTCATCTGAGATCATTTTGATCAAATGTGGGTCCCACACCCATATTCTCAATTTTTCAACTTTCTGACCAATAGGTCGAAATGAGTCTGAGTCCACAGGAACCCGAACCAAAGTTCTACCTAGCCTAAAATTAATATTCTGGAATTGCTAGCATAGTGCATTCATCCATCCATCACACAGATCAAAGGATATCCACATAAGTCCAAAATAAGGCTTTCAAAGCCATCAAAAATCACAAAATCTCATAAATTGTACCAAAAAACAATGAGAACCATGCCAATCACCCCCACGCCTCAGAAATACCATAATACAATTACGGAGAGGGTTAAAATAGTCAATCACACAAACTCACAAATTTTATATACTTCATCAAAAAGCAGATCGTTACATTATCTACCACTAAAAAATCTAGTTTGTCCTCGAACTAAGACAAAGAAATACCTGAATCAATGAAGAGCTGAGGATAAGAACTACACATATCAGACTTGACCTCCCAAGTAACCTCATCTATAGGGTCGGCGTCGCCACTGAACCTTAATCACAGGGATGACTCTGGAGCGCAACAACCTAATATCCCTAGACAATATAGAGACCGACTTCTCAACAAAAGTCAAATCACATAAACTCACAAACTTCACATATTTCATCAAAAATCAAGTTGTTACAATCTGCATCCACATATAGAAATACAATGCCACAATAAAGGAATATGAGTACACGACATAAATCACTTGTATGCATCATTGATTCCCTTAGATCTTGGGCATATTTATACGTCCAAGTGCTAATATTTCTCATATTTGTACTTTTTTTATGAGCTAAAACTTGTAAATTATATGTGTTTGAGAAAAAATCATATTCTCGATGCAAATGGACATGGTTAGTGTTGCAGGCCTTGATTGGGGTGCAATTGTACGTGATTTGATGTATTAACAGGAAGCTATTGGATCATGGAAGCATTTGGAGTGACTTGTTGAGCACGAAGACACTAGAAAAATGTTAGGAAAACATGGAACAAAGTGGGGACATAAGAAAATATATAAGGAGCGGAAAGGGAAAAAAATGACAAGCCTCCACGCCATGGACCTTAGCCTTTGCATTAGGCTCTGTGGTGCGGTGAATAGTGAAAATCAAATGTTCATTTCTAGTGAAGGTCCGAGATAGCCCCACGCCATGGACCCTAGTATCCGCGATGGCCTCCGTGGCATGGAGGTTGGATTATTCAGCAAGGCATATTCTAGTGGAGGCCTGTGACAGCCCCACCCCACGGACCTTAGCCTCTGTGTTATGCTTCATAGAGCGGTGATGAGTAATTTTTATGTAGTTGTGACCCACTATAAAATGAATAATTAAACACAATTTGAAATATTTTGGCATACGTATAAAAAGGCAAAAATAATTATTGGTGTTTTATTAAGGTTTTTCCATTTTTCATCTTTGAAAATTGACTTTTGTATGATTAATTTTATATCTTTGATGTTAATTTCTAACATGAGAGGATAAAAACCCTTGTTCTGGGGTTGAGGTCGAGAACATAATTATATTTTAATATTCTTAGAGTGGTTAACATTGATTTATTGCATGGGTTGTTTTCATTCTCTTGTTTCTACTATTTTAATGAATGGACACCACTAGAATACATCTATAATCCTGTTGTGAACCCCGAAGGAGAATGATTGGGATAGATCGAAGAGTTTAAGGAGCAAGTTTGTATTCTTCTACATAACGAAGGATGTGAAGTAGCGGCTAGGATAGAAATATACCTAGAAGCCTTGTTTGGTACAATTGTAGGAAGATAACTTAAAGCATCTAAATAGATTATTGCATCCCCGCTCAATGATATTATTGCAATGTCCATTATGTAGAAGATTAGAGGTTCGAAATACCATGATCATAATATAAACCCGGTGAATAAATAACCCAATAATCAACACTACCACAATAAGGATAGAGATTTATAGGATTATTAAGAGTGCTTCTACCTTGGAATTCTCTCTCATATTATTTACAACCTAGCTTATGTTGCGATTGTCACACTTTATTATTTAATGAGTTGTTAGATTATTCATTAAATCATTCAACCCCTTTTGATACTCTAAAGCACTTGAATACATTATTGTCAAAACTTAAGTTAAGTAAATTACTAATCAAATCGTCCTCGTGGGTATGATATTGGATTCTTTGAGTCACTATATTACTTGTACGATCATGTGCACTCACGTGTGCAATAGACCACAACAAGTTGTTGATGTCGTTGCCAAGGACTCAAATAATTAGTAATTTTCTAAATTCTTGCTTTTGATAATAAATTTAAGTGTTAACAACTTGATCTTAATAGCTGAATTTTACAGGTAGTGACATATCATGCTGGCAAGAGAAAAAGAATTGGTTGAGCCTTATTCGGAACCTGAAGGAATATTTTATCAGAGGCGAAGAGCAGCAGCACTTCAATACCCAATTCAGCAAATTCCAATAGGAGATCAGGTGAATCTTAATCTTATTACTCCAATTGTTCCAACTCTGGTGACTCCAGCTGCTCCTGCAAGAGTAGAAGCTAGAACGATATTTAAACTGGTAATCCCAATAATGAAAAATGCTACTAATAGATTCGCAAGCCAGATGTGGGTGGTCGATTTGAATTGAAGCAGAATATGGTGCAACTCTTGCACTCGAGTGGAAGTTCATAGGTTTATCTATAGGTTTATCTAATGAGGACCCATAGCAGCACATACAAAATTTTCTTAAGATCAGTGATACCTATATTCCTGCTGGGGTATCTACTGATTATGTCAGATTGACTCTCTTTCCCTTTTCTCTATTGGGGAAATAAAAAGGTGGTTACATGCTGAACAACCAAACTTCATCACTTCCTGGGATGATCTATCTTAAAAATTCCTTGTTTGATTCTTTCAATCAAGGAAGATAATATGTTTGAGAAGTGAGATTCTGAGTTTTAGGTAGAAAGATGGAGAGAATCTTTACCAATCTTTGGAAATATTCAAGGCTATGCTAAAAAATGTCCTATCATCATCAGACTAATGATGTGCTAGTACATACTTTTATTAAGGGTCTTAATCCAAACACCAAGATTCTCCTAAATTCAACAATAGGTGGTCAGGCTCTAGTAAAAATGTATGATGAATTACAAAAATTGATGAATTAGATTTCATAGGGTAATCCTGAGTGACATGCTGATGCATAAGGTGCTCCAAAGAAAGTTGCATGTGTGCTGGAGATTGATCATTTCACGGATATATTAGCCTAGATTGCTTTTTTACAAAATCAAATAAATATGTAGTTCTACAATATGAATCAGGGATCACATAACCCACACCACCAATAACAAATATAGTTCACCAGGATCAGAATTGGTGCAAGGTTTGCAAAAGAAATTATCATACAGTGAAGGCTAGCACAGCTAATCCAGAGTGTGTTAATTATATGGGAAATGCTAATCGACAAGGACATCAGAAATTTGGCAATACTTACAATCCTAATAGATGGAATCATCCCAACTTCTTATGGGGTAGAAATCAGGCACAAAATGCAAACTAATATTGTGGGCTAGTAAATCAGAATTAGCAGTAGCATACTTCAGGAAATCAAGCAACTACTCAATCTAGCAATATTGAAGAGATGTTGAAGAAGATTATGGATACTCAAGAACAGTTGGTAGCAGATATAAAGAACCAACGGATAATTACAAAGAACTTAGAGGTTCAAATGGGTCAGATTGCAGGGTCACAAAACACTAGACCTTAGAGAGGTCTACCTAGTGATACTGAGCCAAATACAAAATAGGTGAATGCAATCACAACTCAAAGTGGGCTGTAACAGAAGGAGTTGGAACCTAAACAGGTGAATCATAAGGTTGTTGATGTAGAAGAAACAAAGTATGAAAAGAATATTATGGAAGAAAAAGTTAAGTGCAAAGAAACCAAAGTGAAAAGTGTGAAGTTACCTCCACTTTTTCCACAAAGGTTGCAGAAATACCAAGAGGAAGCTTTCTATAAGAAGTTTATTCATGTGTTAAAATAGGTTCACATTAACCTACCTCTAGTTGATGTTTTACAGAGTGGTCTGAAGTATGCTAAGTACATAAAAGACATCGTGCCCAATAATAATCGCCTGATGGAATATGCTATTGTGGCACTTACTGAGGTGTGCACAACACAAATTCAGAAAAGGTTTCCCACAAAGCTGAAATATCCAGAGAGATTCACCATTCAGATTACAGTTGGGCAATCAATAAGCGCTCGAGGTGTATGTAATCTTGGGGAGAGCATAAATATTATGCCAATATCTTTGTTCAGAAAAATGGGGTTAGGCAGCCCAAGACCCACCGCAGTTGTTTTGCACTTTGCTGACCATTCGCTTGCCAGACCAGATGGAATTGTTGAAAATATATTGGTGCATGCAGGGTCACTTATTTTCCTAATGGATTTCATTATTCTTGATTTTGATGCTAATCTATAAGTCCCATTTATTTTGGGACGTCCTTTTTTAGCAACCGAGTGTTCATTGATTGATGTAGCTACAGAATAATTGACCATGCATGCTTATGACAAGGTCGAGGTGTTCGACGTGTACAAGGCAATGAATTTACCTGTAGCATGTGAAGAGATATCAGCAATCACAGTCTTAGATCTCAAGTCTGACTTTCATCTTATTACATCCAAGTATCCCTTGGAGCAAGCATTGGTGGGATATGATTTTTTGATGATTTTAAAGCAGTTGGAATGGTTCAGCTTTTGGATGTGTCAAGCATTATTACTAGAAAAACTGCATTTGAGCCTTTGAATAGACCTATTGTCCCCTCATCCAAAGCATTAAGGTAGCACTGAAGCTAGAACTTAATGCTCTATGCTCGCATCTAAAAAATAATTGCCTTGGTGATGATGATACTTTGCTTGTGATTTTGTCTACAGGTTAATCTGATGTATAGGTGAAAGAGGCACTGACAGTACTGAAGAGAAGAAAAAAGGCAATCGAATAGCAAATATCAGATATTCAAGAAATTAATCCTTCACTCTATATGCATAAAATATTTTTGGAGTATGGATATAAAGAAAGTTTCCAACATCAAAGAAGAGTGAATCTGTGATAAAAGAAGTAGTTAGAAAGAAAGTCATTAAGTGGCTTAATGCTGGGATAGTTTATCCCATCTCGGATAGTAAATGGGTCAGTCCTGTGCAATTTGTTCCAAAGAAAGGAGGGATGACTATTTTGACTAATGAGAATAATGAGTTGATTCTAACTTCTACAGTGACTGGGAGGATCTATATAGATTATAGAAAGTTGAATAATGTTACTCGAAAGGATCACTATCCCATTCCTTTTATTGATCAAATGCTGGATAGGTAGGTTGTACAAGAATATTACTTTTTTCTAGATGGGTATTCATGCTATAATCAGATATCCATAATGCCAGAAGATCAAGAGAAGACAACCTTCTCCTATCCTTATGGTACTTATGCATTCAGACGTATGCCCTTTGGTCTATCCAACACACCAGTGACTTTCCACATATGTATGATGGAAATCTTTTACAATATGGTGGAAGATTTTGTCAAGGTATTTATGTAAGATTTTTCCATTTTTGGTAATTCATTTGATGTGTGCTTGCAGAACTTAGATAGGGTTTTGGCTCAGTATGAAGAGACTAACCTTGTATGAAACTAGGAGAAGTGCCACTTTTGGTCAATGAAGGTATCGTCCTTGGTCATAAGGTATCACACAGGGGACTTGAGGTGGACACAGCCAAAGTAGAGGTCATTGAGAAACTACCATATCCAGTTTCATTGAAAGGTATGATAAACGTTCTCGAATATGCAGGGTTTTACAAATAATTTATCAAAGACTTCTCAAAGATAGCAAGTCCCATGTGTAAACTGCTAGAGAAAGAGGTAAATTTTGAATTTTGGGGCAGAGTGTTAGAAAGTATTTGAGAATTTGAAAAGTAGACTGACAGAAGCACCCATTCTGATTGCTCCTGATTGGGCATTATTGTTCAAGCTGATATGTAATACTAGTGTTGTGGTTGTTGGAGCATATTGGGGCAGTGGAAATATAAGGTATTTCACTCTATCTACTATGTAAGTAATACCTTAGATGAGGCCCAGGTCAACTATATAGTCACAGAGAAAGAGTTGTTGGCACTTATATATGCATTTTACAAGTTTAGAGCATATTTGGTATGTATGAAGGTAATTGTTCATACGAATCATGCTGCCATCAAGTATTTGTTCAACAAGAAAGACGTAAAGCCAAGGTTAATCAGGTGGATTCTTTTATTCCAAGAATTTAATTTGGAGGTTCCCGATAGAAATAAAGCTAAAAATCAAGTGGTTGACCACTTATCGAGGCTTTAGAGTCATGCTCATATTACTGATGATACAATATATGTTCGGGAAGATTTTCTAAATGAGTAGTTAATAGCACTAGATGCAGTAGAGGTTCCTTCGTATGCTGAAATAGTGAATTTGATGGTTAGTTATATGTATCCTCCAGATGCCATAAGTCAACAAAAGAAGAAGCTATTTTGTGACTCCCGCTCATATATGTGGGTGAGCTCTATCTGTTCAAATAAGGTGCAGATAGAATTACAACAACAACAACAAACCCAGTGTATTCCCACCTAGTGGGGTCGGGGGGGGGAGGGGGGGTAAGATGTACGCAGTCCATGCCTCTACCTCTAAAGAGGTAGAAAGGCTGTTTTCGATAGACCCCCGGCTCAAGACACGAGATACCGCACAAATACATAGTAAAGCACAGAACAAGATTTCATAACATAAATACGGCACCCATAAGTAATAAAAACAGGGAAAAGCATACAGATTCGTAATAAAACATGGAACAAGGTACCATAACAAGAATAATACCCCCACCAAGTAATTCCCTACCCTAGCGACCCAAACTGACCCTAGTCTTCTGCCCTAATTCGCGTCCTCCAGATCTTCCTATCTAGGGTCATGTCCTCGGTGAGCTGTAACTGCTCCATGTCCCGCCTAATCACCTCACCCCAGTACTTCTTCGGCCTACCCCTACCCCGCCTAAAACCATCCAACGTTAGCCTCTCACACCTATGAACCGGGGCATCCCTGCCCCTCCTCATCACGTGTCCAAACCATGTCAATAGGACCTCCCGCATCTTATACTCCACTGGGGTCACCAACCCTCTCCCTGATAATCTCATTCCGAACTCTATCCCCTCTAGTCAGCCCACACATCCAACGCAACATCCGCATTTCTGCCACCTTCATTTTTTTGATGTGGGAGTTCTTAACTGGCCAACACTCCGCTCCATACAACATGGCCGGACGGACTACCGCCCTGTAGAATTTGCCTTTAAGCTTGGGTGGCACCTTCTTATCACACAACACCCCCGACGCGAGCTTCCACTTCATCCATCCCACCCCAACACGGTGCGAGACATCCTCGTCAATCTCGTCGTTACCCTGGATCACGGACCCGAGATACTTGAAACTATCCCTCTTACATACCTCCTGTGATTCCAACTTCACTACCACCCTATTCTCCAGCCTCACGTCATTAAACTTGCATTCCAAATACTCTGTCTTGCTTCTGCTCAACCTGAACCCTTTAGACTCAAGCGTTCGTCTCCACACCTCTAATTTGTCATTCACACCCCCTCGCGTCTCATCAATCAAAACTACATTATTTGCTAAAAGCATACACCAAGTTACCTCCCCATGGATATGCCGCGTCAACACATTCATCACCAAAGCAAACAAAAAGGGTCTAAGAGTAGATCCATGATGCAATCCTGTCAAGACAGTGAAATGCTCTGAGTCTCCTCCCGCCGTCCTCACCTGAGTTTTCGCTCCATCATACATATCCTTAATTGCTCTGATATATGCCAGCCGGACTCCACTCACCTCCAAGCATCTCCAAAGCACCTCCCTGGGGACTTTGTCGTATGCCTTCTCCAGGTCGATAAACACCATGTGTAGGTCCTTCTTCCTTTCCCTATACTGTTCCACCAGCCTCCGTACTAGGTGAATTGCCTCCGTCGTCGAGCGGCCAGGCATAAATCCAAACTGTTTTTCCGAAATAGACACTATCCGTCTCATCCTCACCTCGACCACTCTCTCCCAAATCTTCATAGAGTGACTCAATAACTTAATCCCCCTATAGTTATTGCAACTCTGGATGTCACCCTTATTCTTATAGAGAGGGATCATGGTACTCCACCTCCAAGCCTCGGGCATTTTTGCCGTCTTGAAGATTTCGTTAAACAATCCAGTCAACCACCTTACACCAGCCTCCCCAACGAACTTCCAAAACTCCACCGGTATCTCATCCGGCCCCGTCGCCCTACCCCTTCGCATCCTACGAACAGCCTCTCTAACCTCTTCTACCTTAAAACGTCTACAATAACTAAAATCCCGACACTCCTCTGAGTGCTCTAGCTCCCTTAACACAATAGCTCCATCCCCTTTGTCATTCAAGAGCCTATGAAAGTACGACTGCCATCTATTCTTAATGTGGCCGTCCTCCACCAGCACTGTACCGTCCTCCTCCTTAATGCACCTCACCTGGTCGAGGTCACGATCCTTCCTCTCCCTAGCCTTAGCGAGTCTAAACAACTTTTTCTCCCTTCCTTTCCCCTGTAACCCTGCATACAAGCTCTCAAAAGCGGCCGTCTTAGCCGCCGTAACTGCTAACTTAGCCTCTTTCTTAGCTAGCTTGTACTCTTTCCTGTTCACCCGCTTCTCTTCTTCGTCCTTACTCTCAACCAACTTATCATACGCCTCTTTCTTGGTCCCCACTTTCTTCTTAACCTCTTCATTCCACCACCAATCCCCCCGATGATGACCAGCCCGGCCCCTAGAAACACCCAACACCTCACTTGCATTCTCCCTGAGGCACCTAGCCACCCTATCCCACATACTATCCACGTCCCCCCTACACTTCCACACCCCCATTTCCGCCAACTTCTCCCCTATCTCCCACGCATTCACTGGCGTCAAGCCGCCCCACTTAATTCTAGGTCGATACTCCTCACCCCTCCTCTTTCTATTCTTCTTTATACCCAAATCCATAACCAAGAGCCTATGTTGGGTCGAAAGGCTCTCACTCAGGATGACCTTACAGTCCTTACACAACACCCTATCCTCTTTCCTAAGCAATAAAAAGTCAATATGGGTCTTGGCTATCGCGCTTCGAAAGGTGATCAGGTGATAGTCCTTCTTTGGGAAGCCCGAGTTCACCACCACCAGCCCAAAGGACCTCGCGAAATCCAATAGAGTATCCCCCTCTTCATTTCTTTCCCCAAAACCAAAACCACCATGCACATCACCAAAGCCTCCCGATAACGGCCCGATGTGCCCGTTGAAATCTCCTGCTACAACAATCTTTCCCGAGCTAGGTACGCCTCTCACCACCTCATCCAAAGCCTCCCAAAACTGCCTCTTCTCCTCCCCCTCCGAGCCTACTTGCGGGGCATAAGCACTACACACGTTCAGGGTAAACCCCCGAATGACCAACTTAATAGTCATTAACCTGTCGTTGATCCTCTTCACCTCTACTACCTGATCCCTAAGCTCTTCATCTACTAAGATGCCAACTCCATTCCTATGCCTCTCGCTTCCAGAGTACCAGAGCTTGTAACCATCCACATCCCTAGCCTTAGACCCTACCCACTTGATCTCTTGAACACATGCAATATTAATTTTCTTCTTTCTAAGAATCTTCACAAGCTCTATGGACTTACCCTGAAGGGTCCCTATATTCCAAGACCCAACCCTCAGCCTACCCTCACTATCCCCACGTCTTCCTTTACCACCCCTGAGGCCAAACCTTGGCCTCCCTCCCACTCCCGTCCCTACAGCAGCCCCACGCCCCAACCCCCTCGGACATGACCCTATCCAACAATCACTGCCCACAGCCACTACTACAAGCAAATATAAGAGAATATAAACAATGGTAGTAGAAAAGCGGCAGCAAGAAATACAAGGCTCACACAAATACGAAGAAATAATGAAGAAACAAAACTAAAGTCAAATAGAGAGCAAACACCACTGGGCTCAACACCCAAAGCCCCAAACAGAGCCCCGAGCCGATAACCCAATAAAAGCAGTGCAAGAAACGACAACAGACAATATCAAAAAATCAGGCACAATTCAAAATACAAGTCAAGATACAGGAGATAGTACTAGCATAATAGGAGGAATGAAATACTGAAATACTGAAATACTGAAATAGCAAAGGTCAGAAGTCACCGGGTTACGCTTGTAGGCCAAGTCGGAAACCAAAATCCAAACGTAGATCGGGCTCCGGTCGCCAGTGCTGAGACGAATAGGGGCGACGATCGCCGGTGCTTCGGTCGCTGGTGCTGAGAGGGAGCGGTGGCTACTGGTGCTGAGACGGAGAGGATCGGCGGTCGTCTGTCGCCGCTTCCGGTGCCGAAGCCAGAGCCGGAGACAGAGACGGAGCCGGGGTTAAGGTTTACGGCGGCGGTGGCGGTGCTATTCGCCGATGGCGGCGCCGGGCAGGTGCCGTAATAGAGGGGGGATGTTGTAGCACTCCCCACGAATAATGCTAGGGTGGTGATGAAATCTTTAAAGAATAATATATTTACTTCTTTTGGCACACCCAGAGCAATTATTAGTGGTGGAGGAACGCATTTTGTGAATTATTGGTTCAAGAACTTATTGGAAAAGTATGGAGTCACATAAAAAGTGGCCACTGCTTATCATCCACAGACGAGTGGTCAAGTGGAAGTATCTAACAGAGAGATCAAGTAGATTCTGTAAAAGACTATTAATGGTCAGCGTAAGGATTGGTTGGTTAGGTTGGATGATGCACTATGGGAGTATAGGACAACCTATAAAAATGCCTATTGGACATCTTCTTATTATTTGGTATATGTAAAAGTGTGTCACTTGTCCACAGAGCTTGAGCATCATGTTTATTGGGCAGTGAAGAAATTAAATCGTGATCTAAATATGTTAAGAGAGAAGAGAATGTTATAATTGAGTGAACTCGATGAGTTTTGCTTATATCCATATGAAAATGAGAAATTGTGTAAAGAGAAAACCAAAAGATGGCATGATAAGAAAATTATGACTCGAGTCTTTGATCCTGGTCAGCAAGTGCTGCTATTCAATTTGAGGATGAAGATGTTTCATGGTAAACCGATGTCCAAGTGATCTGGACCTTTTGAAATTGTGAAAATGACTCTTCATGGGGCTATTGAACTTTAGCGTGAGGAAAAAAGTACTGCATATTTGGTAAATGGTAGCGAGTTAAGCATTATTAGATGGATCATGTGGACAGGAACAAGACGTTCATCATATTTGAAAATGAATGAAGCTGAGCTTGGTCGTTCCATGACATGTAATAAGGCATTGCATGGGAGACAACCTACGAATGTAATGTAATAGCATAGTGTATTTTCTATTTAATTGAAAAAAAGAAAAAAAAGTAAAAAAGAAAAAAATAAAAAAATCAAAAATACAAAAAAATGTGTCGAGCCACGACCAAAACTAAGGTTCTGGATGGGAGGCAACCCATTTTTTTCTTACATGTTTTGTTGTTTTTGTAGAGATTGCGGGAATGAGAAATTGCAGGGCATGGGGATGAACAACAAGTGAGTAAATTTAGTGTTTTGGGAGGCTATCATGTATGTAATATATGTATTAATTTAATGAAAAAGGAAGGCAAAAAAAGGGGGGGAAATTCCCCCAAAGACACAAAATAGTGGCCTTCCGCGATAGCCCCATGTCACGGAGCCTATCCAATGCAATAATGTTTGTGTTGCTGTAACGCCCCGAGAGTACACCCTGGGCGTCACACGATGCTAACAGTCTTGAGGGATCATAGGCTAACCCATGAGCTGGTACCTGTTGTGAGCACTAAATAATAATATCTTAATTGCGAAAAATATCTGATATTGCCATAAGGTTTTATCACTAAATCAATACTGAAATATGAATCTACAGAAAACTGACTGAATCTGATTAAATACTGATAAACTGACATGTCAACTAAATATCCGAATACTGAATAACTGACTCTAATGTCTGAAAAGCCTCTAAAACTGACTAACTGAATATGTGTTGATGGGATAGGCCCCCAACTAACTCTGCTAACTACTGAAATAGAGATATGAAGTAAAATAATCTGTCCTCGAATGATGAGGACTCACCACTACTATTATACTATTGATAGCCTAAGAAGTGAAGTCTAAGCGTGGTCCAGGAACTGAGCGTCAACACCTATGATATAATACATAATAGCGCAAAATAAAGGTATGCGATCAGTACTTTGAATGTATTGGTATGCTAAATGTGGTAGGCTGATATGCATGGTTTCATGAATAGAACTAATAATTAATTAAATATGCATGTAAAACATGAAGCACTGAGTAGAGAACATGGAATTTGTAGATACTAAAAATATGGAGAATCTATAAATATCGAGTATGCATGACAGTCTGTAAATACTGAAGATACGTGAAAATCTATAGACACTGGGGATACATGACCAAGCATATAACATGGACTGAGTAAAATCTATAAACTGAAATACTGAAAAATACTAATATCTGTATGCTTTGGTCAAACAACTCTAAGACTGCATAACTGAACTGGGACTGTAACTGAGACTACATCTAAGACTGTGGGAGGTATCAACTAACTGACATGCCCCAATCTGATCTAATCGGGGTCCAACCTGTAACCCGAGTTGGAAGAATATTAATACCGTACCACGGGTACTAACGCTGGTTGTGTGGATCCACTTAACTGATATAATGTCCAAAGGACTAAGTGTGTCAAGCCTGAACTGATGGGTGACCCCTGCGAGATAGTCAAGCCTAATCTAACGAGTGACTTCTCATATCCTATGCTGGCTACGTAGTTCTGGAGAATAGGTACTGCTACTAACGACTTTGCCTATCGGACGGGGAAGTCACCACCCCTACACTCGCTCGATGCTAAATTCTACTCCCAACTGTAAGACAATAAAATACTAGACCGTTTGGAGTTTAACTGACTGATATCTGACTATTCTGATAATGCCCATAGTAAGTTCTGAAGACTATTTTGTAATGTACTGAGACTAGACTACATAAATAGCTATTGTTTTTGGGTATTCAATACCCCCAAGACTCAAAAACAACAATGTTAAAATGACACTAAATCTTGGGGGACAAAGCATGAAGACTTTTATTAAATCAATCACTCTTGTAGGAATTTTATCAAACATTGGTAGTTCATGATTAAAAACAATCATAGAAATGTCATGGAACTTATAGTAATAGCAAAAATTCAACATAATAGATCTAAATCATGGTTTAATTCAATAAATAATAATATAAAAACATGAAGGATTCAATGATATCAATGATTTCATGGTAACATGGTATAAAATCAATAGTACATAGAGGTTCATGGATGAAATCGTAATTTAAAATCAAATAACTTGAAAAGATTATAACTTGGTAATTAAAATAGGTTATTTGGACTCCATGGATGAAAGGAATCCATGGATGAATATCTAACATACATGGGATGATGAATTTCCTGAGGTTCTTGGTGAGTTCTTGAGGATAAGTCTTGAATTTGAGAGCTAGGATTTCTTGTTCTTGGAAAAGGGGTCTTTAATTCTAGAGGAATTGAATAATGAATGATTACTTAGGTCAATTGGGTCTAAATTTTGTGTTTTAGGATGAGTTAAGGGTATAGGAAAAAGACCCAAATACCCTTAAACGGATTCAAAACGTAAGCTGAAAACCAACAATCCCAATTTTTGGCCTTGGCGCGATGAACCACTATCATGCCAAGCCATTGAAAATGGACAATTGGGACCTGGACAAACACCGTGACTTGGATCTATAGCGTTAAGCCTTGGGAATGCCAATTTGGCCACCTCCACGATGCGCCACCATTGCGGAGGTCCACTGGAAATTGGCCTGCTCCGTGATGCGCCAACATCGCGGAGTCACACTGGCAATTGAAAATTATCATTTGGACTGTCTCCGCAATGCGCTAAGGGATAAAACGACGATGTTTAACAACTGAAACTTAAAATCACCATAACTGCTTACCCGGTTATCGGATTTCGGTGAATTTTATATTGTTGGAAAGCTAATTGAATTTCTTACGCAATGGCTATCTCTAAACTAAAAAGTAATAAATGTTTTGAAATTTTTATTAATGAATACTTATGCACTGGGACTTAGATTATGCTAGGGAAATATGAGGTGTTACAATATCTCTCCCTTGGGATCATTCATCCTTAAATGAAACTGGTTAAGCTGAGGAAAGATATTGGGTAGATCTTACACACTGAATATGTATATTTGATGCATGGAATGCATGACTGAACTAATTTGTAAATTCACGATTGACATGAACATGATGTGCAACTGAAAGTGAGTATGATAGAGAGAAATCTTAAGAAGATTGGTACCTTATACTGAATTTGAATTCGCAAAGAAAAAATGAGGGTACTTGGTTCGCATATCTGCTTCTGCTTTCCAAGTGGCTTCCTCAACGGACTGATTCCACCAAAGAACTTTGACCAATGAAACTTCTTTGTTCATTAGTCTACGAACTTGATGATCAAGAATTTTGACTGGAATTTTCTTGAAGGAAAAACTGTTCTGAATATCTACACTCTATAATGGAACAACTACAGCTGGATCACCAATACACTTTTTCAGCAATGAGATATGGAACACTGGGTGTACTAAGGATAAATCTGAAGGCAACTCAAGCTCATAAGCTACCTTTCCAGAATGACTGAGAACTTTGAAGGGACCTACATATCGGGGATTGAGTTTTCTTTCTTGCCGAATCTCTTCACTCCCTTCATGGGAGAGATTTTCAAGTACTTAAAATCACTGACCTGAAATTTAAGATCCTTTCTCCTCATATCTGCATACAATTTCTATCGGCTCTGGGCAGCCCTAAGCCGTTCTCTGATCAACTGAACCTTCTCTAGTGTATCAAACACCAAGTTAGGCCCTATTATTGTGGCCTCACCTAATTCAAACCAAGCAATTGGAGATCTACATCTCCTACCATAGAGAGCCTCAAATGGAGCCATACGGATACTGGAATAATAGTTGTTATTATATGCGGACTCAATCAAAGGTAAGTGGTCATCCCAACTACCTTTAAAATCAACTGTATATGCTCTCAGAATATCCTCAAGAGTCTGAATGGTCGTTTCTATTTGACCCTCTGTTTGAGGGTGGAAGGTTGTATTGAGATGGACTTGGGTACCAAGACCTTTTTGGAATGTTTTCTAGAAAAGAGAGGTAAAGTGGGTACCTCTATCTGAGATGATAGATAAGGGAACACCGTTCAACCTAACCAATTATCTGAGATAAAGTTTCGCACAGTCCTCGGCTGAATAAGAGGTATAACCCAAATAGAATCATGCTGATGATGGGTACGAGGCAAACCTGTCAAAAAATCTATGTTCACTTCCTCTCACTTCCAAGTGGGAATACTGAACTCCTGGATAGACCCACTAGGTTTTTAGTGTTCAATCTTAATATGTTGACATGTAGAGCACTTAGCGACAAACTCTTTAATATCCCTCTTTATCCCACTCTACCAATAGATCTCCCAAAAATCATGGTACATCTTAGTGTCCCCTGGATAAATAGAGTAACGTGCACCATGACCTTCTGTAAAAATTCGTTGCCTCAAGTAATCTACACCAGGCATACACAATCTACCCTGACAACGTAACACACCATCTCTCCCTAGGGAGAAAACCTCCACTTTATGATCTCTGACTGATTCTTTCAACTTAACTAGACTGGGATCTCTATCCTACTTTTCCACCACCTGAGATAATTCTAAGCTACTCTGTACCCACACACTACCCTCAGCTGAGTCGACTAGGTGAATACCTAGTCGGGAAAGCTGATGGATTCCTGAGATAACTACTTTGTACCATCCTTTATATGACCTACACTACCCATAGACAATCTACTAAGAGCATCAGCCACTACATTGGCCTTACTCGAATGATGCATAACACTCATGTCATAATCCTTTAATAATTCTAACCACCTTCTATGATGCAAATTCAAATTTTTCTGAGAGAACACATACTAAAGGATTTTGTGATCAGTAAACACATCTACATGCACCCCATACAAGTAATGCCTCCAAATCTTTAAGGCGAATACTACTGCTGCTAACTCAATATCATGAGTAGGGTAATTCTTCTCATGGGGTTTAAGTTGTCTGGAGTTATAGGCTATGACATTACCTCTCTATGTGAGGACACAATCCAAACCTACTCTGGATGTATCACAGTACACAACAAAACCATCTAAATCATCTGGTAGAGTCAAGACTAGGGCTGAGGTGAGTCGAGTCTTCAACTCCTGAAAACTCTTCTCACATGAATCTGGCCACTGAAACTTAACTTTCTTCTAAGTCAATCTGGACATGGAGGATGAAATAGAAGAAAACCCTTCAATAAAATGACGGTAATAGTCAGTTAAACCCAAGAAACTCCTGATATCTGATGGAGAGATGGGTCTAGTCCAGTTTCTCACCATCTCGATCTTTTAAGAATCAACTCTGTTGCCATCACCAGAAATAATATGGCCAAGGAAAGCTACTGATCTTATCCAGAAGTTACACTTACTGAATTTAGCGAACAACTGGTGAGCTCTAAGAGTCTAAAGTACTATTCTGAGGTGGTCTGCATGATTGTTTTCACTACGGAAGTAAACAAGAATGTCATCAATGAAGTCTATGATGAACATGTCCAAGTACTTCTTAAATACTCTGTTCATCAAGTCCATGAAGGCTACTGGGGCATTTGTAATACCAAAGGACATGAACAAAAATTCAAAGTGATCATACCGGGTTTGGAAAGCTGTTTTCAAAATGTTACATTCTCTAACCCTGAGCTGATGATAGCTTAATCTGAGGTTTATCTTGGAAAAGTAGCTAGCACCCTGAAGTTGGTCAAATAAGTCTTCTATTCTAGGAAGTGAGTATTTATTCTTGATTGTGACCTTTTTCAACTGATGATAGTTAATACACATTCTGAGAGAATTGTCTTTCTTACGCACGAATAGAAATGGTGCGCCCTACGGGGATATACTGGGTCTAATGAATCCCTTATCTAAGAGATCCTTCAAGTTGTCTTTCAATCCTTTGAGTTTAGCTAGAGCCATTCTATATGGCGAAATAAATATAGGCTGAGTATCTGGAAGAAGGTCTATTCTGAAGTCAATTTCTCTTTCAGGAGGAACTCTATGGAGATTTTCAGGGAACACATTTGGGAATCCCCTGACTACTGAAACAGACTCAAGGGTTGAAGTTTCTGAGTTAGATCGCTTTGACTCTCACAAGATGGTAAATACACCCCTTCGATATCATCTTTCTGGCTCTAAGGTATGAGATCAACTGACCCCTAAGAGCTATAGTACTACCCCTCTATTCAAGGACTGGTTCATTTGGGAACTAAAAATAAACTATTCTATTTCTACAATCAACCTAGGCATAGCATGAGTGGAGCCAATCCATGTCGAGAATAACGTCAAAATTCATCATCTCTAACTCCACGAGATCAACTGAGGTAACTTTATGAGATATTATGATCGGATAGTTCCTGTATACCTTTCTGGCTTTAATAGAAATACCTACTAGGGTAGACACTGAAAAAAGCTCTACTAGAGTTTTGAGACTGACTCCGAAGTTGACGGCTATATATGGAGTTACAAAAGAAAGAGAAGCCCAGGGACTAGTAAAGCATAAATATGTAAGTGAAAAACGTGCAACGTACCAATAACTATGTCAGAAGAATTTTCCTGATCTTGGCGGGACTAAAGAGTATGTTATTTGTTTAGATGTTGACCACTGGTAGCAATGGAAGCGACAACCTGCCTCTCTAACGGGGAGATGTCATCCCTGCACTCGCTCGGTGCTAGCTCCTACTCCCAACTGAAAAACTCTGAACTGATTCGCAACTTAAACTAAACTAAATCTGATACTGATCATATTTCTTGACTAATCTAACTGAGTTAAGCTAAATTCACTTGGTTCCGTATCTGACGGAATACTACTAAATCTCGTTATCTGACTAAACGATACAGTGCTTTGAATAGATTACTCAATTACTACTGAGGTCTAAACTGAACACTTGAATACTACTAGATCTGAGTTGAGTATAGAACTGAGGCTAGATTACTAGTGATACTGCGATTACGGAGATTACTGAGATTTCTTAAGTTTTGTATCTGTCTGAGAGTACAGAGTTCTATAACTCACTGAGTTTGAAGAATCGTGGCTTGACTGAGATTATCGTGAAAACTGACATGGGCTCAAGACTGCAGCTAAATTATCGGGTACAAATACCCCCAGGACTCGATAACATAAAAGTAAAGCACAACCATTCTTGAATTATCAAGACCATGGACATTCATTCACCTTCACAATTACTAAAGCATCTCTTCAAGCATTTAGAAATCATAAACATGTGATAGTATAGGGAGACATGCTATTGGCTCATACTCCATTCAACAAGGTCTTGCATCAAACACTTAACATGCATTAAAGAACACATAATTGGGGGATTTCATGCTAACATGTCACAGTTCATTCTCTAAGGCTTTTCAACAAATACTTGGCGTGCATAGGCTTGCACATAATTGGGGATTTCTGGTCAACATGCTAAAATGGCTCTAATTCCTTCACATAAGCATTTTATCAAACATATGGGGAGCATGCTTTGCTTATTCAACAATTTCTACACTTAATTGACATGAACACATCACTTAACAAGCAACTTGAAGAGGGTTTATCATGACCATCACATAAATATCACATACTAGGGTCAAAGCTTGAAACCTCATAAACAAAACATGAATTAGAAACACAATAATAGCATGAACTCCAATTTCAATTCACATGAATCATGAAAACTCACAAACATAAGATCTTTAAAATTTAGAAAAGGGTTCTTGAGCTTCTTGGATGAAAGGGACTCAAGAATCAACATCTACATACCTTGTTATATGATTCTCAGAAGATTTACGGAGGAATCTTGATGACTTGGGCCTTGGATTAGAAACCCTAGGTATTGTTCTTGGTTTCTGATGATAGGCGAAATTACGCGCCTATATCAATATATTTTGCCCATATTTTAGCCTAGTTTTGAGAACAAATTATATATTTCATGCACTTTTAGTCCTTTTTCCTGTAAATGAGCTAACAAACATGATTAGGAAAGTTTCAGGTATAAATGATGCAAAATACAGCATTTTATGGCTTATTTGACGCAAAAGAAAGCTCACAAACGAAGTGGAAAGGAGCTGGACGCCTAAAGGACCAAATCTGCTGCATGGAAAATCTGTCCCGGGCTAAAACAGCATTTCTGAATACTTTGGGGACTGCATGAAAAATCTGTCCAGGACTAAAACAGCATTTCTGAAGACTTTGGGGACTTACAGACACAAAGCTGGAATTTTACAAAGATACATTAACCTAGTACAATTAGGTTATGTATTTCACTATTCTACTTGGATTATGATATTGTAACCTTACCCTAGTACATTTGGGTTAAGGATTTCATTAGTCTATTAGGATTTGGTTATTTATTTCATTAGCTTAGTAGGAGTAGGATAGGAGTATTATAAATACCCTATCATGCTAGAGATTTTAATCAAGTCCTCCCTTAGTGGAGGCAACTCCTCCCTTCATTCAAGAAATTCATTCTTAAACTATTAATTTTCTTCCATCTTTCTCATCTTCCCCTACAAACACTTCTAATCTATTCTTCTATTCTCAAATTCCACAACAAGAGAATCGTTACTTGCTACGGAATCACTAAAACCACACGCCAAACACCTACTATTCACGCCATCCACCATGCAAAACGTGATATCCTTTGCATTCATGGGTAACTAAACCTCTTAGTTGGGGTTATGGAAGCCAAATGAGTTACTATCTATTGCTATGAGCTTGTGAGTTCAAGACACGTATATTGCTTATATCATTATTCTCTTCATCTTAAATCTACATTCTTTGCGGTTCAAACACAAGAACACGCCATTCTAACATCTAACCTGTTCGAGAGAAAGGTTACTTGTCTAGAAAAGAAGACGCATAGACCAACGCCAGTCTAACATTTAACTTGTTCGAGAGAAAGGTTATTTGTCTGGAAAAGAGATAATGTCAAGGTAGTAGGACACCCTTTCCTATTAAAAAGCTAGTGCCGTACCTGGACTAACCTCTTGGAGAATTCGTACCGTTAGACACACTTTAAGCTCGAGAGAGTTAAAGTGAAATAGTCCTTGTTTAGGTCGAGAGACGCTTGGATTTACCATCGACTACAATTCTCTATAAGCAATTGCATGTCAAGACTCTACACACTCATAGCCAATAGAGACGTATACCTCTGAAGGTGGACATAACCCCAACGCTTCAATTCTCATTGTTTCACAAACCTACGAAATACTCTCTTTTTACTTTACTATTTTCAGCTTTTATTACTTTGGTTACTTATTACAATCCCCCCATTCTTACGAGACTTGCATCAAAAGTCTAATAATTTCACTTACTTGTTGACCAAGCTATTCTCTGTGGGATCGATACCCAACCCAGGTTGGGTTCTATATTTGCTAACGACCGCTTTACACTCAAACGAGAGCTGTAGATTGAGCGTTATCAAAAATTGGCGCCGTTGCCGGGGAATACGAGTGTCAATCAAGTTCGTGATAATTACTAGACCCTTTGGTCAAAGATTCTCGTACTTTTACTTTTAGTTGTTGTTTTTGTTTTATTTAGGTTTATTCAGTGCATCAATGGAGGCACAACGTGAAATTGAAAGGATGGTTGCTCAAGTGCATCAACAAAATATTGATAACCGTAGGCAAGCAACAAATCCTGACGATGAGGACGATCTGGACGGACCTGGTGCCACCGGAGCTATTATTCTTCCGCCATTGGCACCCGGAGCAAAGTTCAATATCACTAGCACCATGATTCAGCTTTTACAACTCAAGGGATTATTTGGTGGACTAGCAGGCGATGATCCGAATATGCATCTGATCAACTTTATTTCTACATGCAAGTCATTCGACAATCCTGGAGTTGGACAGAATGCAATTCGATTACGTCTATTTCCATTGTCTCTGTCTGGGGAGGCAACTATGTGGTTGAATGGGCTGACTCCTTCTTCTATTACTCATTGGAGGCAATTGAAAGACGCTTTCCTAGAAAGATTCTTTCCGCCATCCAAAAAAGCACAATTGAGAGATGAAATCAGCAACTTTCGTCAGCTTTCCTCTGAAGCTCTCCACGAAACATGGGAGAGGTTCAAGACGAAGCTAATGCGATGCCCAAACCATCATATGACCAATGTCCACTTGATGGAGATATTATACAGAGCATTGAATTCGGTGACTAAGCCAGTGGTTGATAATGCAGCAGGTGGATCATTTATGGACCTCACCTTTGTGCAGGCAAGCAATATGCTAGATCGGATGACGAAGCAATGTAGAGCTTGGCATACCAGGGATTCTGAGGTAACAAGCCCCACTTTATCTTTTGGCATGACTGCAGAGCAGAGGCTAAGACAAGAGGATCGTGACCAAGACATGGCTCACATGAAAATGCAGATGGATCTTCTTACAAAGCATCTATTAGGGAAGACTGAAAAAGTGAAAGCTATTGCGTCAAAAGGAAGAGACGAATCTGATTCGGAAGAGGAGGCCAACTACTTGAACAATCAGGGGGGTTTCCGTGGGAATGCCCAAGGAAACCAAGGTCGGAACTATTATGATAAATCTGGTGGTAAAGACCAAGGTAGTTGGAAGAAAAATAATGAAAATAGTGGTTTGTACGTTCCCCCTGGTAGACGTGATACCACCACATCTAATTCTATGGAAGACATGATGGCTAAGTTATTGAAAGGAGTGGAAGCGACGAACGCGGGAGTTAAGGAGGTGATTGACGATTTGGCCTCCATGAAGCAATTAGTTGATTCTCATTCCACTTCTATCAAGCAACTAGAGCAGCAATTCAGTCAACTTTCAGCAGCACTCAATCAAAGAAAGGCTGGCACTTTACCTAGCGATACTGTGCAAAACCCAAGGAATGACGGGTCATGCATGGCCATAACTACCAGAAGTAGTAAGGTGCTAGAAACTTCAGCAAAAGGCAAGCAAGTGGTTGACGTAGTGGTACGGTTTGATATATGCGAAACAATGAAGCAGCCCCGTAATATGAATGAGTCATCTGTAGATGATGTTCATTATGAGGATATGAAAGCATTATCTATAGAGAAACAACCTACTATTGAGCCATTGTCTGCTGCGCCACTGAATGTTGAGCATGAGGATAATGAAGATTATGAAGAACTTATGGGTGATCTAACAGAAATAGAGTCTTATACTCCTAAGAAACCGGATTGTGATCTCAAGAATCAACCAACAGCGAAGACTCACTTTGACGAGCCACCACTGCTAGAATCGCAAGAGCTCCCCGATTATCTAAAGTATATGTTCCTGGAAAGTAGAAATATACTTCCTGAGAGAGCAGATGATTTAAGTGAACAGCACGTAGAAGCTCTCATCTCTGCTCTGAGGAGATACAAGAGAGCTATGGGTTGGACTATTGATGATATAATTGGTATCCCTCCTGAGGTATGTATGCACAAGAGTCAGATCGAAGAAGATTGCATGCCTACAAGTAAGTATCAGCGTCGTCTGAATCCATTCAGAAAACGATGCCCCATCTATCTCGATGAAGTCTAAGTAATCGAGATAGCTATGTCATGCCGCGACAATAAATCAAGCGCTTGGTGGGAGGCAACCCATCGGTTTTTTTAATGTTTTTAATTGTTTTTGTTTTCGTAGGATTTTGTCGAGCCACGACCAAAACTAAGGCGCTTGGTGGGAGGCAACCCATCGTACTAATCATTTTCATTTGTTTGAGCAAATATAGGTGCAAGAAAGATGCAACGAGGAGATTGATTTCAATTGGCGATTTGGTCGCATTGTATGGTAAAGTCGGTAAGTTAGGAATGGTGATGCATAAGGCTATGGATTGAGCCTTTCTCACGTCATAATAGGCTTCGAGAAAGGCTAGGCCTTGGTAAAAATAGGCCACGAACGATGCACAACCTATTCTATAGCCTAAGGACTCGGAATCTAGTGTGCAATACACTATGCGCCGCCTATTCCTAGGTGTGCTTTTGACTATGCGCCGCCTATGCTATGGCATTTGAGATACTGAGACCAAATGCCATACCATATGCGCCGCATATGCCTAGATATGCCATACCATGTGCGGCGCATATGTCCCATTATGCCATGGACAATGCGCCGCATATACATGTGTTATGCCGAGGGATATGCGCCGCATATAGGGTGATTTTGTCCCCAAATCCGATTGTAAATGGGTCATAACCCGACCCATACTCTTCCTATATAAAGGGGACATAGTTTTACAACACAACCACATTAGAAAACACCCTAAAGGCGCCACATAACCTTCCAAATCTTCTCAAAATTTTCTTCTTTTGCTCTTCTACTTCACAAGAACATCATTCAAAGGCTTCAACCAAGTAAGTACTACTTTGTTCTTCATTTATACTTTGTAAGTACTACATTACTACACCTATTATGAATTGCTAAATCTTGAAGAAACATTGGTGATAGTCATGTTTTTGAATTATTGATACACAACCAAGTGAGTGAACATGTACGTTAGGATGCTCTTAACCTATTTCCGACTTGAATGTGATTTTGATGCATTGTTATACTACTTGTGGAATTGCTATAATATTGAACATTGTTTAAGATTGCTACTTGGATACTTGCATGTTGGAATATCCCGTTCATCGGGATAAGACTTATAGTGCCTACCGACATAGGAGGTTGTGATTATTGAAAGAATAACTATTCCATGTGGTTACCCCTATGTAGTAGTGTTGTTATATCTAACATGAAAGTAGTCCAATGGCTGCAAGTAAGTGATGCATTGCTGATTTTCTTGTCGGAATACAATCCTAAAACGTATGTCGATGAATTCTGAGTAATCGATCACTTTCACCTCACTAGTTGGTGCCAACAACCTAAGTGTGGGGTGGTACCCCTACTGTCTATGTATAGATTGTATCCATTGAGATTGTGCTACCATTAACACTATTTCAAGTCTCAGGTACAATGGCACCTAAAGAGAGACAAGGCAAGGAAGAAGGCTACCACTTCCCAAAAGGGCAAGAAAAGAGGCCGCAAAGAGCAAGGAGAACCCTCCTCGCTGCAAACACCTCGACTCACACTTGGAATTAAGTGGGATACTTATGCGGAACTTATGAGGATGATGACTCTTATGATGATCCCAACGCAAGGGGTAGGACCCCAGACATAGAGGAGGAGTCCGACTGACCAGGTTCCTCGTATTTATTTTCCACTGAGGACAGTGTCCCGTCTAAGTGTGGGGTGGCATTGCATGCTATACTTCTCTGTTTGCACCTATGTTTGTTTGTTTACTTTGTTTATTTGAGTTCGTTTTTTTTTGTTTGACGTTTTTTAGTTTTTTTAGGAGTAAAATTTTTTCTAGCTTCGCATGAAATTATTTTGATAGGCAGCATGAGATTATAACAAGAGTATGTGCTACAATTGTGACTATTGAGACGTTTAGGCTCTAGTTGTGACTCATTATGTGATATTATGAGACTCAATTCCTTCACTTGTTGGGTCAAGAGTCTATATTACTTCCAATCAAGTCGACCATGTGCCTTGTGTGTGTGAGATAATAGTATATTCTATGTGTGTGGCTGATGCTAGAACTTGCCTGGTATGTATGCAAAGCGAAAATAAGGAGTGTAAGTTTAGGATATGATTTAGGCATTTCTTTGGCAACCTATATTTGTTTACCTTCAGTTTTACCTACCCATTGACATCATCCTCGTAAAACCCTTTTGAGCCTTTAGCCTATTTCTTTGACAACCCTGTATGTAAGCCTAATCCATTTCTTTCAAGACCACAATTTTGATCCAAATTCCTAAGTGCTTTAAAGAGAAAAAGTCATATGACAAACATAAAGAGGAAATTGGGTAAGAATGATGCTTTAAATTGCAAAGGTGCTTGAATGTGTTATGAAAAATAAAGTGCTATCATAAAAGGTATGTTGTGAAAAGAAAAAAAGGGGAAAAGAAAGCTGAAAAGTAAGTTGTGCTTAAAAATGAAAAACAAAAGAGGAGAACAAGGGTGGTAGAATAAAAAGGAAAGAAGAAAGGTTGAAAGAAAAAAAGTGTCAATAATACAATGTGATGTATTAAAGTGCTTAGGAACTTAGTCACTATTTCTGGCCAAAATAGTTGATCCTACCCGTCCCTTAGCCTACATTACAACCATCAAAAGACCTACTTGATCCTAACCTTAACATTCCGACATTTAGTGGAGTACTACATTAAGGGCAAGCCTATGGTCATTAGTTGCTACATATGAATTTTTTGTGAGAGCGAGAGCAAGGACATTTTGATACCCATGTTTGAAAAATATGCTATACTTGTGAGTGATTATGGGTACTATATTGTGAGACACACATGGTTGATGAGTCTTGGATAGTTGTACATGATTATATGCACCTTAACATTTGCATGCGAGTTGATCACCATCACGAGTCTATGCTTGAGGTTAAATTGTTTCTACTTATAATCAGAAAGCTACTCTTCGTTGATAATTGTTGTGCTTGTCTTGAAGAATGTTTTATGTTGTTGTTGTAAAACCCTAAGTTGATGTTTAGAAGGACATGATATTTTGTTCGAGGACGAACAAAGCCGCAAGTGTGGGGTGTTGATGATAGGCGAAATTACGCGCCTATATCAATATATTTTGCCCATATTTTAGCCTAGTTTTGAGAACAAATTATATATTTCATGCACTTTTAGTCCTTTTTCCTGTAAATGAGCTAACAAACATGATTAGGAAAGTTTCAGGTATAAATGATGCAAAATACAGCATTTTATGGCTTATTTGACGCAAAAGAAAGCTCACAAACGAAGTGGAAAGGAGCTGGACGCCTAAAGGACCAAATCTGCTGCATGGAAAATCTGTCCCGGGCTAAAACAGCATTTCTGAATACTTTGGGGACTGCATGAAAAATCTGTCCAGGACTAAAACAGCATTTCTGAAGACTTTGGGGACTTACAGACACAAAGCTGGAATTTTACAAAGATACATTAACCTAGTACAATTAGGTTATGTATTTCACTATTCTACTTGGATTATGATATTGTAACCTTACCCTAGTACATTTGGGTTAAGGATTTCATTAGTCTATTAGGATTTGGTTATTTATTTCATTAGCTTAGTAGGAGTAGGATAGGAGTATTATAAATACCCTATCATGCTAGAGATTTTAATCAAGTCCTCCCTTAGTGGAGGCAACTCCTCCCTTCATTCAAGAAATTCATTCTTAAACTATTAATTTTCTTCCATCTTTCTCATCTTCCCCTACAAACACTTCTAATCTATTCTTCTATTCTCAAATTCCACAACAAGAGAATCGTTACTTGCTACGGAATCACTAAAACCACACGCCAAACACCTACTATTCACGCCATCCACCATGCAAAACGTGATATCCTTTGCATTCATGGGTAACTAAACCTCTTAGTTGGGGTTATGGAAGCCAAATGAGTTACTATCTATTGCTATGAGCTTGTGAGTTCAAGACACGTATATTGCTTATATCATTATTCTCTTCATCTTAAATCTACATTCTTTGCGGTTCAAACACAAGAACACGCCATTCTAACATCTAACCTGTTCGAGAGAAAGGTTACTTGTCTAGAAAAGAAGACGCATAGACCAACGCCAGTCTAACATTTAACTTGTTCGAGAGAAAGGTTATTTGTCTGGAAAAGAGATAATGTCAAGGTAGTAGGACACCCTTTCCTATTAAAAAGCTAGTGCCGTACCTGGACTAACCTCTTGGAGAATTCGTACCGTTAGACACACTTTAAGCTCGAGAGAGTTAAAGTGAAATAGTCCTTGTTTAGGTCGAGAGACGCTTGGATTTACCATCGACTACAATTCTCTATAAGCAATTGCATGTCAAGACTCTACACACTCATAGCCAATAGAGACGTATACCTCTGAAGGTGGACATAACCCCAACGCTTCAATTCTCATTGTTTCACAAACCTACGAAATACTCTCTTTTTACTTTACTATTTTCAGCTTTTATTACTTTGGTTACTTATTACAATCCCCCCATTCTTACGAGACTTGCATCAAAAGTCTAATAATTTCACTTACTTGTTGACCAAGCTATTCTCTGTGGGATCGATACCCAACCCAGGTTGGGTTCTATATTTGCTAACGACCGCTTTACACTCAAACGAGAGCTGTAGATTGAGCGTTATCAGTTTCTTGAGAGAGAAAATATTTTGATTTTAGGGAAAATTGATGAATAAAGAAGCATTTTCGTTATTTAGGGTATAGATCCCTTATATAGACTGGTTTAGGGCTTTAGAAAATGACCAATTGGTCCTTGAAATTTAAAAATAAAATATAAAAATCCCGATTTCACATGCTGGCGCGATGCGGTGGAATCACGCTAGCTCACTGGAAATTGGAGAATTAGAAAACTGGTTGGTGGCGCGTCGCGGTGGAACTTGAAAATATTTGTCCTCGAATGTCACTTGATAGGCTAAGAATATTGATTGACTGAACTTACTTAAGGAACGAGAACATCTGAAACATGACTATGCAACTGGAACTACTGATGATCTGAGTTCTCATACTGAACATGCATCTCTGATGCATGGGAAACTCAACTGAAGCTACTCATAAGTTGAATTCTCATAATAGACATGCATATCTGATGCATGGACTCATAATTGAGTTGATCTCATGAATGCATGACTGAACACACTGAAAAGCTAAACTCTTTCTACTGAACAAGCATATATAATGCATGAATATCTAACTGAACTGACTCTCGAAAGCATGACTATGTATGCAATAATAACTGATGTTAACTTCGTAAGGAGAGTCTAAATATGTAACTGAATGAGTCTAAGGACATGAAAGCATTGTAATATCATGGGGCATCTCCTCCTTGGGACTCAATGTCCCTCTAAACATACTTCGCTAAAATACTGGGGTGGTGCACGAGGCACCTACGAACCGGGTCATAATTGACCAACTGAGATCTAAAACTAATGCATGACTCATGCTGACATATAAGCTCAAAATGGGAGAAAAGGATCTAACAATGCATATCATAAAGATGAAGGACTCATAACATACCCGAATCTATATCAGGGAACCTTTCTTAATCATAGTGGGTCTGAAGTGCATGAATTCTGATCTAACACTGACCACTATTGGCACCGAAAGGGGCACTCTGGTGATGAAACTCTCTACCTCTCTGAGCTAGCACTCTACATTCTCGCATTATGTCCTGGATTACCACACCTAAAGCACACCTCACTATTGGCTCTATACACACCTAGGTAGCTCTTGCCACACTCTCCACAAAGCGGATAGGTACGAACACCACTCGCACTACTCTGGGCTTTGGGGTCTGGCGCCCCATCATGACTGACACCCCCAAACTCTGGTGCGGGTACACTAACTGAGGATAGAGCTAGGACTGAAAATCTCTGGCTATGCTAAGGACGGCTACCACCCTGGAACCCTACCTGAGAGAAACCATGACTATCTGTTCTAGCTCTCTTACTCACTCCCTCTCTTTCTTTCACCTTATCTTTCTCAATCTGATATGCATGTATCACCATCCTAGAAAAGTCCATATCTCTATTAAGCATAGCAGCCCTATACTCTTTCAACACTAACCCAGATACACCAATCACAAACTTACTCATACTCGCTCTAGGGTCAACTATCAAGTTGGTCATACTTAGCTAACTGGTTAAACTTAAGACAATACTCTTTCACTATCATGGAGCCTTGCCTTAGGTTCATGAACTCTTCTACTTTAGCCTCTCTCATCTCTAGCTGGAAAAACTTATCTAAAAAGGCATCCTGAAACTCCTGCCAAGTCACGGGAGCTGGACCTTCCCCTCTACTCTTCTCCCACATCACTACCCAATCATGAGTAATATACTTCAGCCTATATAATGCTAACTCTATACTCTCCTTATCAGTAACATGCATATTCTGGATGATCTTTCTTACCTCCTCAAGATAAAGCTGTGGGTTCTCACTGCTACTGACCCAAAGAATTCTGGCAGGCTCATCATCATGAAATCTCTAATTCTGGCTGCAGCTGAACCCCCATCTTACTGAGGTGGGGCCACAGCCTAATGGTTACCCTGAACATTAGTCAAAACTTGGGCTAGCACCTAAAAAGCTGCTCGTAACTCTGTATGTGACATATTCTTATTCTCAGGATCTACTAGCTAAGTTGGCTGGTCATCAACCCTATGGGCACTATCTCTATGAGGAGCCATACTCTGTAAATGGAAGAAAAATATGGATTATACTGAGGAATAACTTGAGCTCATGCTCACTCGCACGAAATGAATACTGAAATAAAGGAAATGGCTCCTAAAAACATCTTATATCCTCTTGTACAAAAATATAGCGCACAACACACTCATGCACAAGACTCTACTAAATGCGGCTTTTCAGACTCCCTAGGACACTTTTGAACCTTAGGCTCTGATACTAAGTTTGTAACGATCCAATTTTTTTCTGAAATCAAAGCGTCACACGGTGCTCATGATCCCAAAGGACCATAAGCTAACCCTCTACTGATATATGTACCTAAATATTGCATAATATAGATAATAAATGTGGAAACTGGCCATAAGGTTCAAAATATCTAAAAATACTTAAAATTGAAAACTAAATACTGATACATCTGTCCAAAATGCCTCTAAACTGTCTGAACTGTGGAGTTGATGGCACATGTCCCCAACTAACTCCGTCTACAGAAATTAAACCAAATTTGATGCAATAATAAACTAAGGATCATCCTCGAATGAAGAGGATTCACTATTACGCCTACTGCTGCTGACTGGGACTGAGCTGCTAAGGGTACTCTAGATCTCATTCCTCTGAACCTATGGTGTCAAATAAAATACCATAGCGCAAATGCGTCAGTACGGGAATGTACCAAGTATGAAGATGAGGTAAGGCTAAATGCAAGGGCTTATGCATGAACAATTACTTAACTGAATAATCATGAGAGTACTTAATGAGAATGTATGCATAAATGCACAAATCATAACCGAAATCATTGCAACTCGAAATACTGAAACTCGAATACCATTTTACTACTATTTGAACTCACTACTAATGCCTGAGATACTAAACACTGAATCATATGATACTGATAACTGAGTACTGGAGTTGAGATCAGTCTTATCTAGCAAGTGGTCTTAAAAATTGATGATACTGAAACTAATTAACTGAATCTACTCATATCAATGACTAAATTTTGAGCTTTCTACTCTCGACTGACTGCATCAGAGATCAAACCTTTCTAACGGATGATCCCTAAATCTACTATCAATGATAAAAAGAGATTTTATCTGAGTTCAAACCTACCTAGTGGAGGATCTGGATCTGATAATGAGAATACTCAACTAGATCTGAGAATGATATCAAGCCTATCTAACGGGTAATCTCTGAATCTGATAATAAGATCACTCAACTGAATCTGATACTGAGATCAAGCTTATCTAACGGGTGATCTCTGGATCTGACAATGAGATTACTCAACTGAATCTGAGACTGAGATCAAGCCTATCTAACAGGTGATCTTTTAGGTTCCTTTAGTCACCACTGCATCCATATCCTTCTCTGGATCTGACAATGAGATTACTCAACTGAATCTGAGACTGAGGTTAAGCCTATATAACGGGTGATCTCTGGATCTGACAATGAGATTACTCAACTAAATATGAGACTGAGATCAAGCCTATCTAACAAGTGATCTCTGGATCTGACAATGAGATTACTCAACTGAATCTAAGACTGAGATCAAGCCTATCTAATGGGTGATTTCTGGATCTAACAATGAGATTACTCAACTAAATCTGAGATTGAGATCAAGCCTATCTAACGGGTGATCTCTGGATTTGACAGTGAGATTACTCAACTAAATCTGAGACTGAGATCAAGCCTATCTAGCGGGTGATCTCTGGATCTGATAACAAGAATGCTCAACTAAATTTGAGATCAAGCCTATCTAGCGAGTGATCTCTGGATCTGATAACACTGAAACTGAATAACTTTATGTAGGACCATGCCTATCTAGCGGGTGGCCCATGAATTAATGAAACTATCTGAGTTCCTTACTGAGATAGATGACTGTATCTGACAATCCTAATTTCTGAGTTCTTTTCTGAAGATTGATACTAAAACTGTAACTGTGGGAGTTCTCACTTAACTGACATGCCCTAAATCTGAACTGGTGGGTCCAACCTATAACCCCAGCTGGAAGTGTGTCAATACCGTGCCACAGGTAAAGACCTCTCTGGTCAAGCCTCTCTAATAGGTGACCCTCGCAGGAAGTCAAACCTAAGGCAGTATAATAGTCAAGCCTAGCTAGCGGGTGACAAGTCTTTTCTAACGGGTGACTCTTGCACCCTGCACTGGCTACGTAATTTTGGAGTTCAGGAATTGCTCCTAACAACTCTGCCTCTCTAACGAGGAGTTGTCATCCCTACACTCGCTTGGTGCTAGCTCCTACTCCCAGTTGAAAGACTCTGAACTGATTCACAACTTAAAAATGAACTAAATTTGATACTGATTATATTTCTCGACTAATCTGACTGAGTTAAGCTAAATTCACTTGTTTCCATATCTAACGGAATACTACTGAATCTTGTTATCTGATTGAATGATACAGAGCTTTGAATAGATTACTCGACTACTACTGAGGTCTGAACTGAACACTTAAATACTACTAGATCTGAGCTGAGTATAGAACTGAGGCTAGATTACTAGCGATACTGATATTACAGAGATTACTGAGATTTCTTAAGTTCTATATCTGTCTGAGAATATAGAGTTCTATAACTCACTGAGTTTTGAGAATCATGGCTTGACTAAGATTATCATAAAAAATAATACGGGCTCTAGACTGCAGCTAAATTGTTGGGTATAAATAACCCCAGGACTCGATAACATAAAAGTAAAGCACAACCATTCTTAAATTATCAAGACCATGGACATTCATTCACCTTCACAATTACTAAAGCATCACTTCAAGCATTTAGAAATCATAAACGTGTGATAGTATAGAGAGACATGCTATTGGATCATACTCCATTCAACAAGGTCTTGTATCAAACACTTAACATGCATTAAAGAACACATAATTGGGGGATTTCATTCTAACATGTCACAATTCATTCTCTAAGTCTTTTCAACAAACACTTGGCATGTATAGGCTTGCACACAATTGGGGATTTCTAGTCAACATGCTATAATGACTCTAATTCCTTCACATAAGCATTTTATCAAACATATGGGGAGCATGCTTTGCTTATTCAACAATTTCTACACTTAATTGACATGAACACATCACTTAACAAGCAAATTGAAGAGGTTTTATCATGACCATCACATGAATATCACATACTAGGGTCAAAGCTTGAAACCTTATAAACAAAACATGAATTAGAAACACAATAATAGCATGAACTCCAATTTCAATTCACATGAATCATGAAAACTCATAAACATAAAATCTTTGAAATTTAGAAAAGGGTTCTTGAGCTTCTTGGATTAAAGGGACCCAATAATCAACATCTACATACCTTGTTATATGATTCTCGGAAGATTTACGGAGGAATCTTGATGACCTGGGTCTTGGATTAGAAACCCTAGGTCTTGTTCTTGATTTCTTGAGAGATAAAATATTTTGATTTTGGGGAAAAAATGATGAATAAAGAAGTATTTTCATTATTTAGGGTATAGATCCCTTATGTAGACTGGTTTGGGGCTTTAGAAAATTATTAATTGGTCCTTGAAATTTAAAAACAGAATATAAAAATCCCGATTTCACATGCTGGTGCGATGCGGTGGAATCGCGCTAGCTCACTAGAAACTGGATAATTGGAAAACTGGTTGGTGGTGCGACGCGGTGGAAATTACGTTGCCACCTTGGTTGCGAACTGGAAAAGAACCACGACACGGTGGAATCGCGTTGGTGCACATGAAATTGACAACTCTAAAATTAAGCCTTGAAGCGATGCTTCATAATCGTGGAGGCTCACTGGATTTTGACGATTTCCATTTTGGATGGCTCCGCGACGCGCTAAAGTACCAGGTGGTACACTGTCTTACTAAAATAGCTCTAACTCTTCGCCCGAGTGTTGGATTTGGGCGAATTTGGTATCGACGGAAAGCTTATTCAATGATCTACATGAAAAAAAGTTGATATTAGGGAAATTCTAAATAGTTAAAAATACTTCTCACTTGGAAAGACACTTCTTAACCTTTTAGGGACGGATTAACACTTCACTGAACACGCTCTAAGGCTCAGACTATGAGAGAATTTTGTGGGGTCTTACAAGAACTCAATGAGTTAAAAGAACAGTTGAAGGATCTCTTAGATAAGGGATTCATTAGACCCAGCATATCCCCGTGGGGTGCACCAAATCTATTCGTGCATAAGAAAGATGGTTCTCTCAGAATGTTTATTGACAACCGTTAGTTAAATAAAGTGACGGTCAAGAACAAGTATCCACTTTCCAGAATTGATGACTTGTTTGACCAACTTCAGGGGGCCAGTTACTTCTCTAAGATAGACCTCAGATCAGGCTATCATCAACTCAGAGTCAGGAAATGTGACATCCCAAAAATGATCTTCAAAACTCAGTATGGTCACTTCGACTTCCTAGTTATGTCATTTGGTCTTACCAATGCCCCAGCAGCTTTCATGGACTTCATGAACCGTGTGTTCATGTAGTACTTGGACATGTTTGTCATAGTCTTCATAAATGACACTCTTGTCTACTCCTGCAGAGAGCATGATCATGCAGACCATCTCAGAATAGTATTACAGACTCTCAAAAACCATTAGTTGTTCGCCAAATTCAATAAGTGTTAATTTTGGCTAAGGTCAGTAGCTTTTCTCAGCCATGTCATTTCTGGTGATGGCATTAGAGAGGACTCCTAAAAACCTGAAGTAGTATAAAACTGGCCTAGACCCATCTCTCCATTAGATATCAAGAGTTTCTTGGACTTGGCCGGCTACTACCAACGGTTTATTGAGGGATTTCCATCTATTGCATCCCCAATGTCTAAGTTGACTCGGAAAAAAGTCAAATTCCAATGGTCAGATTCTTATGAAAAGAGTTTTCTGGATTTGAAGACTCGACTCACTGTAGCCCCAATTTTGACTCTACCAGATGGTACAGATGGCTTTGTTGTGTATTGTGATGCTTCCAAAGTTGATTTAGGTTATGTTTTGATGTAAAGAGGTAAGGTCATAGCCTATGCCTCTAGACAGTTTAAGACCCATGAAAAGAACTATCCAACTCACGATCTTGAGTTAGCAGCAGTAGTATTTTCCTTAAAGATTTGGAGGCACTATTTGTTTAGAGTACACATTGATGTGTTTACTGACCATAAGAGTCTGCAGTATGTACTCTCTCAGAAAGACCTAAACCTCCATCAGATAAGGTGGTTGGAGTTGTTGAAATACTATGACATGAGTGTTCTATATCATCTGGGCAAGGCCAATGTAGTGGTTGATGCTCTTAGTAGGATGTCTATGGGTAGTATTGCTCACGTGGATGGTAGTAAGAAAACGTTAGCTCAGGAAGTTCATCAGCTTGCTAGACTAAGTGTTCGGTTAGTTGATTTATCAAAAGGTAGTGTATGGGTGCAGAGTAGTTCAGCATCATTCTTGGTTTCCGAGGTAAAGGAAAAGTAGGATAGGGATCTCAGTCTAGCTAAGTTGAAAGAATAATTTAGAGATCAAAAGGTAGAGGTTTTATCCTAAGAGGTAGATGGTGTTCTGCATTGTCAAGGGTTGCCTATGTGTACCAGGTGTAGATGACCTAAGACAGTGGATTCTTATAGAAGTGCATGGTGCGCGTTACTCTATTCATCCAGGGGACACTAAGATGTACCATGATTTATGGGAGATCTATTGGTGGAGTGGGATGAATAGAGACATTGCAGAGTTTATATCCAAGTGCTCAATATGTCAATAAGTTAAAATCGAGCATTAGAGGCCTAGTGGGGCTATGCAGGAGTTCAGTATTCCTATTTGGAAGTGGTAGGAGGTGAACATGGATTTTATGATAGCTTTGCCTCATACTCGTTGTCAGCATGATTCAGTTTTGGTCATTATAGACAGGATGACCAAATCAACTTATTTCCTACTAGTCCATACCTCTTTTTTAACCGAAAACTATGTCAAACTCTATGTCAGAGAGTTGGTAATATTACAAGGAGTTTTGTTATCTATTATCTCAGATAGAGGTATGTAGTTCACCTTTCATTTTTGGAAAGCATTTTAGAAGGGTCTGGGTACCCAAGTTCACCCCAGTACAGCCTTTCACCCTCAGATAGATGGTCAAGTAGAAAGAACCATTTATACTTTAGAGGATATGTTGCGAGCATGTCAATAGACTTTAAAGGTAGTTGGGATGACCACTTGCCTTTGATTGAATTTGCATATAATAACAGCTATTATTCCAGCATTCAGATGGCCCCGTTTGAGGCACTTTATAAGAAGAGATATAGGTATTTCATTGTTTGGTTTGAGATAGGTGAGGCCACAATAGTAGGGCCTGACTTGGTATTCGATACCTTAGAAAAGGTTTAGCTGATCAGAGAAAGGCTTAAGACAGCTCAAAGCCAACAGAAATAGTACGCTGATGTGCGTAGAAAGGATCTTGAGTTCGAGATTAGTGATTATGTGTATTTGAAAATCTCTCCTATAAAAGAAGTGAAGAGGTTTGGCAAGAAGGGGAAGCTCAGTCCCTGATATGTCTTTCCTTACCGAATTCTCAATTGTTTTGGAAAGCTAGATTACGAGCTTGAGTTGCCTTCAGACTTAGCTTCAGTGAATCCAGTGTTTCTGTCTCCTTGCTGAAGAAGTGCATAGGTAACCCAGCAACCGTAGCCCCTATAGAGGACCTAGATATTCAGAACAGTCTCTCTTATAAAGAGGTTCCAGTCAAAATCCTTGACTATCAGATTCACAGACTGAGGAACAAAGAAGCCCCTCTAGTCAAAGTTCCTTGGCAGAACCAGTCAGTCGAGGGAGCTACTTGGGAAGCAGAGGCAGATATGTGGACCAAGTATCCTCACCTCTTCTTTGCGAACTTAGATTTAGCCCAAGGTAACAGTTTTTCCTTAAACTTATCAGTTCCATGCTCAGACTTTCTTTTATAGACTTGGTACCAGTTACCATTGCATATTTAGTTGTGTCTTTATGCATTAGATATGTATGTTCAGCATGAGAAACTCAGCTTATTAGCAATCCCAGTCATCCATTCATGAATCATGTTCAGCTATGTACTAATGCACCAGATATGCATGTTCAGTATGAAATTTCAGCATACCAGTAGTGTCAGTTATGAAATCATGTTGCAGTTGGGCATATCCAGTATCTAAATTTACTCTATCAGTATTCTTAGCTTAGTCAATCTTATTCGAGGACGAATGTTCCCAAGGGAGAGATATTGTAAGACCTCGCAGAATTCTAAGCCTAACTCAATCTCTTAGATATTTATGAGGGGTTTAAGACTTAGAAAATTTTAACTATGTATTCATACTTCGAGTTATTTTAGCCTTCATAAGTTGGCAATCTTTTTTCACGACCCTTATATCTTCTAAATATCAACTTTTTGGTTGATTCATGATCAGGAATGTTAGTACTTATTTTCAGACAAGTTTCAGATTTTTTAGACCTCATTTGATTCAAGTTTGGGAGTCCAAACTAGTGGGTCAACGCGATCTCGACGCGCTGCATCACCTATCACGTTGATAAATGTTATTCCCAGCTTTCAGTGTCAAATTTCAATGAGTCAACGCGGACTCAATGCGGCGCATCATCCATAGCGTCGACCCCATCGATGCGATGCGTCGACCATAGTGTCGACCCCACCGATGCAACGTGTCGGCCTGCACATTACTGGACCCATTTTCAGTCATTAAAAAGTTGCATCCGCAGGGGTAATTGAGTATTTTCCCACCTTATGTCAGCCCCCAAAACACGAGATTAAGACCCTTTAGAGGCAAAATCCATTCATCATTCTCAAAATTTCTTAAGAAGCAAACCTTAGGACCTCCAATTCAAGATTCAGCCATCAAGAACACTCCATCATTCTTCGCAAATTTAAATACCTTAGTATGTGATGTGTTCATCCAAGGGTCTCCTTCCATCCTTGGAGTTCAAGAAACTCTTTTAAAATACAAGTTAATTGATTTCATGGATTTCATGTTGGATCTTGAATGCATTAATGATTATGATGTTAATGGTGATCTAATTCCATAATTTGTCGCAAATTTTTATGCAAATTAGTTAATTATGAATTGAATTTTTTGAACTACATGTTGAACTCTTGAATTGCAAGTTAAATGTAGAATCCATGATATTACTACATGTTTATTGATATGTGAAATATCCATGCTCCCCCAAATGTTTGTTAAAATGCTTATGTGAATTGACTAGATCAAGCATAACATGTTATTATGTGATTTCAATCATGCACAAGCTCATGTATATCAAGTGTTTGACAAAAATGTCTAAGTGAATGTATTATTAGCAAGCTGGTACCATTATGCTACTAAAGTCATGCAGTGATTTACTTTTCATGCTATCGAGTCCTGGGGGTATTTAATACCTGACAATTTAGTTGTCTATCTAGAGTCAGTGTCAGAATAGTATCAGTCATATCATGATCAGTGGTTCAGTAATCAGTTCAGAACTCAATCAGTAATCAGTTCAGGACTCAGTTAGTAATCAGTTCAGAACTCAGTTAGTAATCAGTTCAGGACTCAGTTAGTAATCAGTTTAGAACCTAGCAAACTCAGTTTAGTTCAGTCAGTTAACAGTGTTAATAACAATTCACTCTAGCTTAGAACAGTTTAGAAATCAACTCAGTATCCATTTAGTTAGGAGTAGGATTCCTCACTGAGTGAACCCCAAGGATGGGGACTCACTTGCCAGCAGAGGGTGTGATCCTTAGAAGCAGTCCTTGAATTCCAGAACTATGTAGCCATCGTAGGTTGAGACATCAACCTGCCAGTTGAAGATTGATGAGGTGTTTTAACCTGCCAGTTGAGGGTACCACCGTTCTCATTCAGAGCACCTGCTAGATGAGGGTGACTTAGCTTGTCTTTACCTATGGCATGGTACTGACACCCTTCCATCTAGGGTTATAGGTTGAACCTCAATCATATCAGAGAGGGGAATATCCGTTAGATAATTACCTCCCACAGTCTCAGTTTTAGTTCCAGTCTCAGTATAGAACTCAGTTCAGTTTTACTAAAATCAGGACTGTCAGACACAGTCACTCAGTTCAGTCCAGAACTCAGAATAGTTACACAGAATTAGGACTGTCAGATACGGTCACTCAGTTAATAGTAATATAGATATCAATAAACAAGCGATTCAGAACTCAGTATTTAGTGTTACCATGACCTCAGTTACAGTTTAAGCACTATGCATGTACTCTCTTTCAGTTATGTTCATGTTATTCAGTCAGTTATTGTTCATACATATGAACCCATGCATATAGGCCTACCTCACTTAGCATACCAATACATTCAAAGTACTGACGGATACTTTTCTTTTGTGCTATGATGTCTTATATCATAGGTTCAGACGCACGGCTCCTGACCGTACTTAGCAGACCGGACCTTTCAGCAGTAGATTTAGTTATGAGTCCTCATAGTTAAGGACATTATTATTACTTTAGTATCTCAGTTTATCAGTTTTCAGTAGCTGGGGTTAGTTGGGGGCTTGTCTCATCAACTCCGTATTCAGACAGTTAGAGGCTTTTCAGACTAGAGTAATTTTTCATATAGATGTTCAGGTTACAATATTGATTTTAGTATTCAATAATTGATTTTCAGTTTTGAACCTTATGACTATTTCTGCCTAAATTCCGCATTTTACAGTATTGTTATTCAGTTATTGTAATAGGAACCAGTCATGGGTTAGCTTGTGTTCCTTTGGGATTATAAACACCGTGAAGTGTCCAGGGTACAGACTTGGGGTGTTACATTATATTGAGCAAGCAACTTTATGAATGTCAAACTGCAGGTTGACAATAAAATCTCATGTGATCATCTTATATTGATGCATCTTAATAGATCACATGACAGATGAACGGGACCTTATTCACCTTTAATATTTTTTCAGATTTTAAGGGATTTAATCCCAACATTAGCTGGTCCAACAAACTTATCATGAGAAAACACAACATTAAAAGTTAATGAAGAATTTTCTAGTTCTTCAATATTTGTTTAATACTTAATACGCACATCTTTGGAATGTCATAATCGTGCATGTCAACTTATGAACTTATTTGTACTAGTAAACTCTAAGTTTACCATGACTTGTGCCTTTTACTTTAGTAAACTTCTTGTTTACTATGACATGAATTTTGTATCAATAAACAATAAACTCTTAGTTTATTATGAAATGTGATTTCAACATGTTTGGGTAACTTTTCACATTCATGTTTCTTACCACAGTAACTTGGAGATATTCAATCTTCCAATTATTCTACCTCTTCTAGAGGTGGATTGTGATATAATCACAACTAATTAATAACACGTTTGAGTCTATAAGCTTTACTAAATAGAGTCATACTACATTTATAACAATTGAAATTCGCGTTCCCTAGGAATGAAATATAACTATGCCTTAAGTCTATCAAATTATGATAGCTTAGTACTACTTTTAAGATATTGCTACTTTAGGAGTAAATTAAGGCATATATATTGCAGAGAATGTTTCTCTAACATATTTTATAATCATAATAAGCATGTGAAAATATTATCACTTTTGATTATTATTATCATATTGTCCCTCCATGCTTATATTTGTGCGTTCAATTACTTGTCTTCTTTCAGACATATTATGCACTACTACCATACTCCCTTCAAGAATGGAGTAAGTTGTCAACTTTTAGATTCATCATATATTGCTATCATATTCACTTCATGGAATAGAGCATATCAGAGGGATATGTTTCATAACTTTTCTCCAAACACCCATTATTTTGCCTTAGCCATCATAATATCATTAATATGATATATTGAGATTCAAACTCAATATATTATCCATATAAAAGCTTCTTAGGCTATAAATCGATGAGACTTGAATCCAACATCTTATCATCATGGTGCATTGAAACTTTTAACCCAATGTCTTACCCTCTTAATGAGATGAGACTTAAATTCACCATCATATTTTTTAACAATATTGTTCTTCATGAACAAATTTAAAGCATAAGTTGTTTTAAATCAATTATTTTTTTCCCAAATCCAATAATGATTATATCATTAGTATCAAAAGATAAGGAATTACTAACCTTGAAATTACCTTTTGATTTATAATCTCACCTTATTTGGTAGAGTCTCGTGCTGATAATGTGTTATGAAATATAAAGCAAATAAGAAGAAAAATAGAGAGAGAAGAAAGAGTAATTCTTATTTCTCTTGAGGGATTCTCTTGATGGGTGAATTACAATGAAGGAAAATTCTTTTATTTATAGGGGAAAACTAACCATACTATAAGGAAAAAAAATGGATAGTGCAAAAAAAATGTGTTACTTTCCACTATTCACTAAAAATAATTAACAATGCACTTTTTTTGCTTACTATGTGAAAAAAATGAATAGTGCACTATCTAATTTAAACGGCGTCCCTCATAACATTAAAAAAATATTGTGCACAAAATCTATTTATTCACTTTCTAATTTCATGACATAGATTGGTCATTCTTTAAAAATGAAGACATATTTTGGTTCCGAACTTTCAATATGAGTTGTTATGAGGTGTGACTGTTTTATTCTTAACTAGAGATTTTCTATTTGAGTTTTAAATATATTAAAAAATTTATAAAAAATTAATGTTCAAAATAAGTCTTAAAAGTATGCAATTCAAATTAATCAAACTTTAATATAGACGTTGAATAATTAAAAAAAAAGGGAAAAGCAAAACGCAGTGCAATTAGGACCGTCAAGATGTCAAGGGGAGACACGAAATACAGTTGGTTGGATAGTGAAACTTCCGCGTACCACCTACTATCCACCTTTTATTAACACACTTATCCAACTAAATTAAAAACCACCCTCATCTTACACAAACTATACTTATGGATGGAACCATATGCGGATCGAAATAATAATTCGTCCAAAGGCATCAATAGGCACTCAAATTTATTGTCAAAATTAATTAAGACATCTAAACTAAGGCATGTTCCTATCAGGCCCCTAAACCCCCACACATTTTGTTCCAATAGGGCCTTTTTTGCCTATGTGGCACTGTGCCTGCAGTGTCATCGTGGGAGGCACGTGGGGAGCATTTTTTTTACTAATTTACAAATAAAAAGATGCCAAGTGGCATTGAGGGACCCAAAATTTTTTTAATAACAAAAAAAAAAATTTAAACACTAAAGGTCCTTTTTAATAAATAAAAAGCATTAGGGAGTCCCAATTTTTTTTTAATAAAACAATATGCTGGGGGGCTGGGGGGCTGAGGGTAGGTGGGGGAGTATTATTTTTATTTTTTAAAAAATTTTATAATTTCTTTTTAATAATTAGTTTTTTATTTTTTAAATAATTTTATAATTTATTTTTTATAATTAGGCTTTTATTTTTATTTTTGTAATAATTTGAATCCTCAATGCCATTTTTTATTTTCATTTTTTTAAAAGTTTTGTAATTTTTTTAATAATTATTTTTTAATATTTAAAATAATTTTTTAATAATTTATTTCATTTTTAAAAAAAATTATATTTTTTTAAAAATAATCAGTTTTTTTATTTTTATTTTTTAAATAATTTTATAATTATTTTTCATAATTTATATCCACAATTCCATTTTTTGTTTTCATTTTTTAAAAATTTTTATAATTTCTTCTAATAATTAATTTTCTATTTTTTAAATAATTTTTTAATAATTTATTTCATTTTTTAAAAAATTTTATAATTTTTTTTAAATAATCATTTTTTATTTTTATTATTCAAATAATTTTATAATTATTTTTTCATAATTTATATCCTCGCCATTTTATTTTTATTTTTTAAAAATATTTATAATTTTTCTTATAATTAAGTTTTTTAAAAAATAATTTTTTAATAATTTATTTCATTTTTAAAAAAAAATTGAATTTTTTTAAATAATTAGTTTTTATTTTTTAAATAATTTTATAATTATTTTTTAATAATTTTCTCAATGCCATTTGTATATAATTATTGGACCCACAATGCCACATGTCAGCTTACAATTAGCTCATTTTATCACATCATCGCGTGTGTGCAACACACACTTTGAGCCTTTTACTGATAGGGCAAAAAAAGCCCAATTGGAACAAAATGTGGGGGGTTTAGAGGCTTGATAGGAACATGCCTTAGTTTAGGTGTCTAAGTGAATTTTGGCAACAAGTTTGAGTGCCTATCGATGACTTTGGCTTAATAATTCACATACATGATACATGTGTTTTATATAATATTTTATGGTCAAACCCATCGATAGCCCCTCAAACGTGTCCCTAAAATTCACTTAGTCCCCTAAACTAAGGCCTGTACCTATTAAATCCCTAACCTTCCCCCCCCCCCCCCCCCTCTTCTAATTTGGTTCCAATTGGGCATTTTTTGCCCAATCAGCTAAAAGCTCAAAGTGTGTGTTGCACACACGCGCTGATGTGGCAAAAGGGGCTAATTGGAAAATGTCACGTGGTATTGTGGGTCCGATAATTATTAAAAATTAATTATATAATTATTTAAAAAATAAAAATAAAAAACTGATTATTAAAAATTAAAAAAAAACAAATTATTAAAAAATATTTATAAAAAAATTTAAAAAATATAAAAATAAAAAAACTGATTGTTAAAAAACAATAAAAATTTTCATTGAAGATTAAAATTATTAAAAATAATTATAAAATTATTTTAAAAATAAAAATAAAAAAATAATTATTAAAAAAAATATAAAATTTTTTAAAAAATAAAAATAAAAAATAGCATTGAGGATCCAAATTATTCAAAAATAATTATAAAATTATTTAAAAAATAAAAATAAAAAATTGCATTGAGGATTCCAATTATTAAAAAATAATTATCAAATTATTTAAAAAATAAAAATAAAAAATTGATTAATTGAACAGAATCATAAAATTTTAAAAAAATAAAAATAAAAAATTGCATTGAGGATTTCAATTATTAAAAAATATTTATAAAATGATTTAAAAAATAAAAATAAAAAATTGATTATTAAAAATAGATTATAAAATTATTTAAAAATAAAAAAATGATTATTAAAAATATATTATAAATTTTTTTAAAAATTAAAAATAAGAAATGCCATTGAGGATCCAAATTATTAAAAAGTAATTATAAAATTATTTATAAAATAAAAATTAAAAACTAATTATTAAAAAGAAATTATAAAATCTTTTAGAAACCCCCACCTTCCCCAGCCCAGCCCCGCTCCCTAGCCCTACCCTCCCTAACGTTAATTATCCTCCCCCCCCTCCTCTTCTTCTCCATTAAAGTGAATCTTGTTTCTCCATGATCCTCAAAAATACACACACAAAATTTTTGTTTAAATCTACTTCAAGAATTCAAAAGGGGTCTATAAAATAGTCATTTTTATTGAAATTTTTGATAAAATGGTGATATTAAAGGAAAAAAAAAGTGATCTTTCTTGTGGGGGAAAAAAAAAGAAATGGTGATAAAAGTGATCTTTTTTGGAGAAAAAAGTGATCTTTATTGAAATTTGTTGTAAGTTTTCAAGAAATGGTGATACTAATGGAGGATAAAAAGTGACTCTTGTTGAAATTTTTCAAGAAATGGAAATAACTATGGTGGATTAAAAAGAATTTGTTCATGTGAAGATGTAGGGGGGAGGGGGGGCGGGGTGACGGCGAAGACGCGGGGGTGGGGGTGGGGTGCTGTGAAGAAGATGACATGGGGGGGGGGGGGTGCTTTTTATATAAAAAAAAGAATTAAGAAATTATAATAATTAAAAATTATATTAATAAAATAATTTAAATATAAATTTTTTAATTAATATTTTTGGGGCCCTCGTTGCCACTTGGCACATTTTTATTCGTAATTTAATTTTAAAAAAAGTACCTCACGCGCTTCTCGAAGTGCACTGCACACACAGTGCCATGTGGGCAAAAAATGGTCAATTGGAACCAAATTGGGAGGTTTAGGGGTTTAATAGGTACAAGCCTTAGTTTAGAGGCCTAAGTAAATTTTAGGGACAAGTTTGAGGGGCTATCGATGAGTTTGGCCTATTTTACATGATAATTTATGTCCTACGTGATATTATATGTGTGTTATGACACATAGCACATATCACTTTATTTATTTAATATTAAATAAATTTAAATATTTACTTATCATATTTTAAGTTAAAAGACATAGATATTAGTTACAATCCAAGTAAAATGATATATTTATACATTGTGTCAATAAAATATTTCATTTTAAAATATTTTTATTTATCTTGTCCCTACCCCACTTTGTGGGAATACACTGTTTGTTGTTGTTGTTGTTGTTGTTGTTGTTGTTGTTGTTGTTGTTATTGTGTCTTGTCCCTAACCAAATAATCCCAGATATATATTCTCTTATAAAATAAAAGCGAGTTGGATGGCTGAAGCAGGCTGCTCTCCGTCGACATGTCTGTTTCAGCTGCTTGCTACATGATTTTACTATATCAGCCTTAATTAATTATTATAAGTTATTTACATATTAAAAGATTAATAATATTTAATAAAAAATAAAATAGACATTTATGATATGTCTATTTCAGCTGCTTCAGTCATTATTTTACTAAGTACCACCCTAATTAATTATTATAAGTCAACTAAATATTAAAAAGATATTTAATAAAAAATATATAAAATAAGTATAAAATGATAAGTTAATTCTTGATATTTTAAATTAACTCCATGTCTTATATGAGAATCACTTAATTTTTTACAAGTATTTTTCATAGTAATTTTATTATATTGCTTTTAATTAGTTGTTGTGAGTCATTTAAGACATGTCTGTTTCGCTGCTTCAATCATGATTTTACTATATCACCTCTAATTAATTATTATGGTCTTGCCATTTAAATTGGAATATAAGGAAAAGTTTTATAAATCATAATAATTAAAAACTTAGATTATTTAAAAAATGTAATTGACTATCAATGACATAAAATTTTGGACAAAGAAAGTAAAATATATTATTTGAAAATTACTTTAAAAATATTATAAATTATAATAGTTAACAACTTAACATATCAAAAAAAAGTTAGTCTGTTATATATTTCAAAAAAAAAAAAGTAAAAATATTATAAATTACAATAATTAACAATTTAAAAAATTAAAAACATATAAAATATTTGATTTATTGTGAAAATTATATCAATGCCACTTAAATTGGCATAGAAGAAAAGTATTATAAATCACAATAATTAAAAATTTAAATTATTTTAAAAATATAATTGACTATCAACACCACAAAAATTTGGACAAGAAGGGTAACATATATTATTTGAAAACAAAAAAAAAATTATAAATTACAATAGTTAAAAGTTTAAAATATCTAAAAACATATTAAAAGTATGATTGATTATATAAATTCTATTTATGTCGCATAAATTGAGACAAAAAAATAACATATACTGAGTTCGTGATGTCTGAAAAACAGTAATATAGGTCCATCAAATTTTGTTTTTCACTCTTTATTAATTTATATATTTATAGAGTTTAATTTTGATCATGAATTAAATTTTTGAAATAAAATTATGTATCTGCATAATAAATCATAAAAAATGATAATTTAAAATATTTTAAGAATATATGTAAAAGTTACTTTAAAAATAAATTTATTTAAATTTTAAAATTCAATAAATATCATATTAATTAATATTATTATTATTATTATTATAATATTAATTTAGAATAAATATTGGATCCGTGCTTTGTACGGGCTTCTTTTTTATTGGTATATATATATATATATATATATATATGTATATAGGCAAGAGGTCGACATGCCTGTTTCAGCTGCTTTAACTGTTATATTATTATGTCACCCCTAATTAATTATTATAAATTATTTATATATTAAAAAATTATTAATATTTAATAAAAATAAAATAGACATTTATGACATGTCTATTTCAGTTGCTTCAGCCGTAATTTTACTATATCACCCCTGATTAGTTATTGTACTCCTAATTAAATAGTATAAGTCATTTAAGTATTATAAAATTAATAATATTTAATTAGAAAAACGTAAAATAGAAATTTATGACTATTTCAGCTGCTTCAACCGTAATTTTACTGTATCAGCAAAGCAGATACGAGATCGACATACCTGCTTCAACTGTAATTTTACTATATTAATTCTAATTAATTATATAAGTTATTTATACGTTAAAAAATTAATATTATTTAATAAAAATATTAAAATAAACATTTTGCCATCGATATCTAGTATATATGTATTTATATGAACCCGTGAACCACCATATTCCAAATTTATATGCGTATTGGTACTCTACCACACAAGTACTCTACACAACTTATACTAATTGGACCGCCACTTGACCATTGAATAAAACCAATCTTTCTGGTACCAAAGTCTGTAAGAGATAGTTTGGTAGAGTGTATAAAAATAATATAAAATATAATGTATTAATAATATTTATATTAGTAATATTTGTATTAATTATACTTCTATTAGTTATACATATATTATTTCTTATACATTGTTTAGTTTGATATATAAGAAATACTTAATACATCTTACATAATTTCTAGTAAAGAAATATATGTTTACAAAATATCATTTTTTGATTTTGTATACTTTTTTGCAATAAAATTCTTTTGTCATCTCAAACATAATTAGTATTGTTAACTAGTATATAGAGGTTTAGGATTGATTGCAAGACCTTCATCTTTGTGCATGAAATGTTACACCGATGAATTAATATAGTCGAAACAAAAATAAAATATAAGACGTAAAATTAAGAAATAGTCTCAATTTTTTTTAAATCTTTTTAAAGACCCTCAAAGCAAAGCAAAATATGTTATAGTTATTTAAATCAACTATTTACTATTGTAAATTAAAATGATGGAAAAAAAATTGTGAATTATTTTGAAAAGATTCACTATTGCAGATTAAAATGGCGGGAAAAGGAATGATGAAATATTTTGAGAGGAAAATTGAGGGGTATTAAGGTTATTTAATAAGTTAATGCATGTGTTTAAAGACTTTGTATTACTAACACATAGAAAATGAAGTGTATTACTAATACATATTTCAATACATATTAAAGTGTATAACTAATGCTTACATTAGTTATATATATAAACAAAAAGATATATCAAAGAAGATACTAATAATACACATTTATTAATGCATATATTATATTTTCTAATAGACTCTACCAAATGACCCCTAAAAAAGCTATTATAAAGAAATGGCAATGGTTGGATGGTAGTGTGGAGTTTTTTTCTTTTTCCTTTTTTGGTTTCTTACACAGAGAGGTAAAGTGAAAAGATAAAGAAAGTAAAGAACAATTTGCACAGTGATTGAGTGAGCAGAGGCGGAGGCATGATTTATGTTTAAGAGTTTAAAATCTGAAAAAAGAATTATCGAAGAGAATTTAATATTTATATTATATACAGAAATAAAATAATTTTTTATTAAAGGGAATTGATCCAAACCCCTTTACAGGGAGTGCAGTGAATAAAGTGTGCGTGTCTTTTGAGGATGTCCATTGTACCGTCTTAATCGATTGTGTTAAGGAATGGAAAAGGGCATAATTACCCTATAAATTTATATCAAAATTTATTTTAGTACTCTTTTGAGGGAAAATCACAATCAATAAAAGTTGTGTGATCTTTATTAATTTTTTGACACATAAGTTATGAACCTCTATATTTTAATTTTATAATGTAAGTAATGAATAAGAGAGAGAAAATATATTTATATAATTCATATGGGTCTTAATTGGGAGGGTAAATTGTGTTAAATAAATATAAATAATTAGAAAAAGAAGAATTATATGACTCTTGTATGCAAAAATATATACGATAAAAATATAATTTTTTTCTTTATGATTTCATAAAAGTTCACATAAACTTTGATAATTATTTAAGATAAAAATTACATGAAATTTTATGTATTGATCCTATTTTTATTAATCCATTCGTTTAAATTTATGATTTTTATTTAAAATTAAAAAAAAGATATATTTTTGTATTTAGAACAATAACATTTTCCATGAAATATTACAAATGAGATTTGAGAAAGATAGAGTATATGCAAACTTTATCAAAGGGGGTGCTTCATCTTGAATTTTAAACATAAATAAAAAAAATTATTCTGAAAAAAAAAAATACTCACATTTTAATATTTTATAACCAAGAAGATCCTTATAAATATTGATAGACTGAGTTTCATTGCATTTTAATTATAAAATATAAACAAGACATATTGTTTATGTGCCAATTTTACACATATTTTATATATTTTAATTTATGTGAACTTTTGACTGGGTATATATTTAAAAAATAAATAATTTTGAATTGAGATAATATATAGTATTTTATAACCCGAAAATTTATGTTGTTATAAATTATTAATTGGGAGTAAAAATTATATATTATTTTATAATTAAATTATTAATAAAATAAAAAAGATGAAGCACTCCCTCTGATGAAGTCTGGATACACTCTACCTTTCTCAAATCTCATTTGTGATATTTCATGAGAAATATTATTGTACTAAATACAAAAATATGTCTTTTTAAAAAATTAAAAAAATAAATCATAAATATAAACGAATGAAATATCTATTAATAAAAAAAGAATCTATACATAAATTTGGTGTAATTTTTATCTCAAATAATGATTAAAAGTTTACATGAATTTTTATGAAATCATAAAGAAAAAAATTATGTTTTTACCGTTCATGTTTTTCATACAAGAGCCATATAATTCTATTCCTTTTTATTTTTTATATTTACTTAACATAATTTATTTTACTAATTAAGACCCATATGAATTATATAAATATATTTTCTCTCTCTTATTCATTGCTTTTATTATAAAATTAAAAAGATAAGGGCCCACAACTTATGTGTCAAAATATTAATGGAGGGTCACACAACTTTTGTTGGTTGTGTCTCTCCCATTGTAAATTTTTTCCTCTTTTGAGGATGTCCATTGTATCATCTTAAAGCCCGTTTGGATAAGTTGAAAAAAAGTGATTGAAAAAACGTTCTTTAAAAGTGTTTTTGAAAGTGTTGAACTTATTTTAAAAATAAATAGTTAAGTGTTTGGATAAAAGTGCTGAAACTGCAAAAAAGTTATTGATGTGTTTGGTAAATAATGTTTTTAAAAACTTTTTTTTTTTTCAAAATGTCTGAAATACTCTTATAGCTGATAATAATATATAGAGTTGATTTATTATTAATTTTTATTGCTAAAATGATTCAAATTAAAATTAATATATATATATATATTAAAAATATTTTCATGAATGACTATTAATTTGTGCGCGAAAAAATTAATTTTTTAAAGAGTTTAAGTGTTGAATGTTTGTGTTTGAAAAAGATAGTTATATATTAAAAGATTATTTGTTTCTTCATAGTTATGTTAAGATTTCGTATCATTAATGTGCAATTAAAAGTTTATTTGTTTCTTCATGGTTATGTTAATAATATTTATTTCCAATATTATTTTAATTTTCTTACATTCCATTGTTGAATTTATCGTGATATAATGGTGAAATATTATATATTTGACATTATATAAAAGTAGTAGAAAATGACACATCTATCCAAACGTTATAAGTATTTGTGTAAATTGGAGTTTGAAATTAGTAAAGATGGGCAAGAAAAATTTGAACATTGAGAGGCAGCGATTGGTTATTTTTTAGAGAAATAAAAGTGTGCAATTTTGAAATATAAGCTATTTTTGCCTTTTTAGTTGTATAATAATTTTGTAATTTTGCCTTTCTAGTTGTATACTTATTCCAAAATTGTAACTACAGTGTTGTGAATTCTACTCCAGAACTCGAACTTGTCGGTGAAGAAACATTCTCCGAACTATCCATCACACACAAAAAAAAATACTCAGATGTTTGTGTAATAATTGTTTCTTGGAGATGAAGAAGAGGGTAATATTCGAGTTTCTGAGAGATAAGAATCTCAGAAAGAAATGTTCAAAAATTGTAACAAGAGATAAAAGAAAAGTCTGATGAGTGACAAATAGCTTAATACATTTTCCATTTGCACCTAAAAAATTATTTTAAAAATATTGAACCAAATTAAGTTGATTCAATATTTGGTATACACTTTTTCAAAATAAAAAATTGAATCGAAATATACGAAAATCAAATAAAAGAACCGAATGTTGACCTAAGAGAGAGTTATGTAAATAAGCATTTAAAAGTATTTTTTTACTTTGCCATGGAATAAGTGAAAATTATAAGGGCAAAAAAGTCATTTACTTGGTCAATTGTGAATAGATTATAAGTTAGAAAAAATAAGTAGCAAATACCAACTTCTTATTTTTAGCCTTTTTAAAGCCAAAATTGACTTTTTTTAAGCAATTTTTAAAATTGTCAAACACTCATAAAAGGTCAAAATGACTTTTAAGCCCATTTGGCCAACTTATAATCTCTTCCAAACACCCTCTTAATCGATTGTATTAAGAAAATGAAAAGGGCATAATTATCCTCTAAATTTATATCAAAATTTACTTTAGGATTTAAACTTAACTTATAATTATTTACCCTTCTTAATAACTTTCATGTGAATTTTTGTAATGCCCCGAAATATCATTCCGAGACGCCACACGGTGCCCAAGGCTACACGTAGCCTCAAGCTAACCCTTTAAGCCAAAACACGACCCTCGGGGTTCTAACACAACAACATACACGCTATGTTAAGGATATATATATAAGTACATATCATATCACATCGCACATGACACGAAATATCGTTAGACTATACATATATGAAATGTCTATACACAAACCAACCCAACAATACACTAGTCTGACATAGCCTCTATACAGCAAAATCAACGAGCCATTGGGACAAACCCCCAACTGACTCAACAGACCAAAGAGGTCACAAAACAACAGCACCAAACCTAGCAACTTGGACCTCGAACCATGAGGACTCACCACTGAAGGAACGTAAATGCGGCACTCGGATATCACTGTCGCGGCTGCGGCTGAGTACCTGAACCTACATCATGGTAAGAATGTAGCCCATAGAGAAATATGTGGGTCAGCACAAGATACATACTGAGTATGTGGGGGCGCATGCAAAATATAAAATAATATCATAAATTTCATAAAAACGTACATACGGACCATAATGACACACCTGGCTTGAGTGACATTGAATCATGCAACTCATAACATCTTAGATAGGAAATGTAGGAGAAAAGCCTCATAAATCATTATAGATCATCATAAGCAACTTGACTTACCACATCAAAACTCGGAGTGACTCGGTATTTCAATAAACATGACTCTTATGGACAGGGGAGTTTCCTATAACCGACAACCCCACGTAAGCTACGTGGAATACCAACGTTTGAAACCCTCGTTGGCGGGAGCATCATACTCTTTGCCAGGGAGTACGACCTTAAAACTGCAATAATCACAATCGGGCTCTCTAACCAATAATATCATCATCAAATAATCCTACGGTGGCACATAGGTTTGGAAAAATACCAAATTTCTCTCTCGGTGCTAAGTACTACTCCCCGACAAGCTCAAAACGCGTTAGGAAATCCACCACAACATCACAAGGGTCTATCATAAAGACCAAATCAAATCTCTTTTTCATTTATCAAATCATATCAATTTGTGGATTCCTAACTCAACACATTTTAGCTCAAAACATTTTAATCTTCCTCAACATCAACAAGGTATCAATGCGTTGAACCATAACCGACTCGATATTTGGACAAGGATATGAAGACTAAATACATAATATTTTCAACAATTTAACTCATCAAAACCATCCGAAAAATACCAAGACTCATTGCAACTTCAATATCAACATTTCTCAATTTGTCATCCAACTCTCATTTAAAGGTACTTGAGACATCAACCCATAGTAGGGATATAGAATTTTCAATATCAATTATAAATTCATAATAAGGAAATAGTGGAATGATAGTATAAATCAAGGCTTAACAAATTAAATCATCATACTCTCATAATCAAATATTTTTTGGACATAATTCCATCTCAACATCATACACATATCGGATGACATAATCCCATAGCTCATGGACAATAATATAAAATATAAATCCATATTTCCAATTCATGGTAAAACATGTAAAATCTCATGTCAATGTAATTCAACAAAAATATCGGGCACAAGATCGAAAGGATAATCTTGTTCAAAGCCCCACATACCTAAAAATGGAAGATGAATATGAACTTCCGAATCCAAAACTTTATTCAGAAAATAAAGGGTGCTTCTCGAAGCCATTAACATGATCAACTCGAATCCCAAATCAATTTGAAATTTCTACGGTTCAATCAAGAGATATAGAAGGATGAAATTTGGAGTAGTAGGATTGGGGTTTAAGCCTTAGGAACTTTTGGAGAAAAATGAGCTATTGAATGCTCTTAATGGACTTAAATCCATGGTTTACCCGGATGGATTGGAGTGGGAATGACCAAAATACTCTTAAAAATCAAATAATGTCAAATATGTCCTTTGGTGGACTATTTTGATAGGCTGAATTAGATCGACCATAACTTTTTTCTTTGATGGCCAAATTGGATGAAACCAATTTCATTATAAAGAGGACTTTCAGAGTTTTCATTGATATATAGTAGCTCACCCAGATCATTATGTAAAAGGAGTTATAATCGTTTGAAATAGACCCTAAAATTCGTCGGGCCTCAGTATTTTTTTCCTGCACATTTTCTGTTCATCACTATTCACGGTTAGATCGGAATAATCATAACTCATCGCTCGAGTGTCCGTTTTGGATGATCCACATATCGTTGGAAAGATTATTCAATGCTCTACGCGATGATGGATCGCATATCCAGAAATTCTACACAGAAAAATTATTAATCACGATAAATAACAAAATTCAACACATTTTTGTCCGAGATCTTAACGGAAAATTTTTTCGGGGCATCACATCATCTACCCCTTGGAAACATTCATCCTCGAATGTTGATAGGTAGGTCAAGAATATTATGAAAATGAGTATATAGAGAAAAATCATTTTGCCCAAGCATAAACTCCATTCTAGATTTTTTTGGATATCGTAGAAAACACACAAGCCAAGATAAACATAATAATAAGGATTAAATCAAAAGAGAACGATACCTTTGACATGCTCAGGATTCGTAGGAAAGAGGTGGGGATATTTGGCGCGCATATCCACTTCGGCTTCCCAAGTAGCACTCTCCACGGACTGATTTTGCCAAAGCACTTTAACCAAAAGAAATTCCTTGTTTCTTAGCCTACGAACTTGAAAGTCAAAAACCTCAATTGGAATCTCTTCATATGAAAGACTATCTTGAATACCCGAGATTTCGGAAGGATCAATCACAACAGAATCACCAATAAACTTCTTAAGCATAGAAACATGGAACACCGGATGGACGTTAGATAACTCCACGGGCAATTCAACCTTATACGCTACCTTCCCAATGCGATCCACAATCTTATAGGGACCAATGTAATGGGGACTTAGTTTTCCTTTCTTCCCAAATCTCTTCACCCCTTTCATGGGTGAAACTTTTAAGTACACTAAATCACCAACATCAAATTCAAAGTCTTTCCTCCTTACATCGGCGTATGATTTTTGATGACTTTGGGCAGTTTTTAACCTTTTCCGAATTAACTTAACCTTCTCTATGGCCTCAAACACCGCATCCGGTCCAGTCACGACAGCCTCACCAACTTCAAACTAACCAATGGGTGATCTACACCTTCTACCATACAAAGCTTCAAATGGGGCCATTCCAATAGTAGCATGAAAACTGTTACTGTAACCAAACTCGATTAATGCTAAGTACTCATCCCAACTACCTTTAAAATCAAGCACACAAGCCCTCAACATATCTTCTAAAGTCTGAATGGTCCGCTCGGCCTGACCATCTATTTGGGGATGGAAAGCAGAACTTACAAGAATTTGGGTATCGAGACCCTTCTGGAAAGATTTCTAAAACTGAGAGATAAACTGAGTACCTCTATCAGAAATAATAGCTAAAGGGATTCCATGAAGTCTGACGAGTTCCCGAATATATATTCTAGCATAATCTTTAGTTGTATACGATGAATGCACAGGCAAGAAATGAGCTGATTTCGTCAGCCAATCTACGACAACCCAAATCGAATCATGATGGCGACGAGAAGGAGGCAAACCAACTATGAAGTCCATATTCACTTCTTCCCACTTCCAAGTAGGAATGCTAAACTCTTGCATCATGCCACTGGGCCTTTGATGCTCTATTTTAACCTATTGATATGTGGAACACTTCGCCACAAATTCTGCTATGTTCCACTTCATACCATTCCACCAATAGATTTCTCGCAAATCATGGTACATCTTGGTAGCACCAGGATGGATAGAGTATCACGTAAGCTTTCGCCATAATCCTCTGCTTCAAGTTATCAATATCAGGAACACATAATCTTTCTCGGAGTCTCAAAACGCCATCTCCCCCTTGGGAGAAAACCTCCAGCTTTTGGTCTTTAACTGACTCTTTTAACCTGACCAAGGTAGGATCCCTGTCTTGCTTCTCCTTTACTTCCAAAACTAAAGAGGATTTGGAATCGCTTTGCACTCCTATACTACCCTCAGCATCACCAAACAACCTAACCCTCAGTCTAGCCAAACGATGTACCTCATGGGCCAGCTCCTTCTTACCAATCTCCACATGTGCTACGCTACCCATGGACTTCCAACTAAGGGCATCTGCTACTACATTGGCGTTGCCCGGATGATATAGCACACTCATATCATAATCTTTCAACAGTTCTAACCATCGTCTCTACCTAAGATTCAACTCCTTTTGGGTGAATACATACTGCAAGCTCTTATGGTCCATGAAGACGTCGACATGGACACCATACAAATAATGTCTCCAGATTTTCAAAACAAAAACCACGATAGCTAATTCAAGGTCATGGTTAGGATAATTCTTCTCGTGAGGCTTTAGCTGCCTAGAAGCATAAGTTATAACCTTGCCCTTTTGCATTAATACACAACCCAAACCGACTTTTGAAGCATCACAATACACCACAAAACCATCAACACCGTCAGACAAAGTCAACACAGGGGCTGAAGTGAGTCGAGTCTTCAACTCCTGAAAACTCTTCTTGTAAGATTCGGACCACAAGAGCTTCATTTTATTTTGGGTCACACGGATCATAGGAGACGCAATAGATGAAAACCCTTCAACAAAATGACGATAATAACCAGCTAGACCCAAGAAACTTCGGATATCAGAAGGAGAAATAGGTCTAGGCCAACTCTTTCTAGCCTCTATCTTTTGAGGATCAACTCTAATACCTTCGGAAGAAACAACATGACCCAAGAAGGCTACAGAGTTCATCCAGAACTCACACTTACTGAACTTAGCATACAACCGATGAGTTCGAAGAGTTTCCAAAACGATTCGAAGATGATATGCATGATCACCCTTCGGGAGTAAATAAGAATATCATCAAGGAACACTATTACACATAAATTCAAATATGGCCGGAATACACGGTTCATAAGATCCATGAAAGCCGTTGGAGCATTAGTTAACCCGAAAGACATCACTATAAATTCAAAATGACCGTAACGGGTTTGGAAGGTTGTCTTGGGGATATCACATTCCCTAACCTTAAGTTGGTGATAACTGGATCTGAGGTCTATCTTCGAAAAGTAGCTCACACCTTGCAATTGATCAAATAAATCATCAATTCAAGGAAGCGGATATTTATTCTTGATAGTAACCCTATTAAGCTGTCGGTAATCAATATACATCCGCAAAGAACCATCTTTCTTACGCACAAACAGGACAGGTGCACCCCATGGGGACACACTAGGTCTGATAAAGCTTTTATCTAAAAGATCTTTCAATTGCTCCTTCAACTCTTTAAGTTCTGTAGGATCCATGCGATACGGAGGAATAAAAATAGGCTGAGTATCAGGAAGAAGGTCAATCCCGAACTCTATCTCTCTATCAAGAGGTACTCTAGGGAGATTTTCCGAAAAGATATCAAGAAACTCATTAACAACATTAATTGACTGAATGGTCGGGGTTTCAGACTTAGTGTCTTTAACCCGAACCAAATGGTGGATACAACCTTTGGAAATCAACTTCCTAGCTTTGAGATAGGTTATGAAACGACCCTTAGGAATCACAAAACTCCCGGACCATTCGAGGATAGGTTCATCAGGAAACTGAAACTTGACCAATGGGCACGACAATCAATAGACGCATAGCATGAGTGAAGCCAATCCATACACAGAATAATATCAAAGTCAACTATATCTAGCTCAATCAAATCAGCATATATAACCCGATGAAAGACAGTAATGGGACATTTCTTATACACCCGCTTAGCAATGACAGACTCTCCTATCAGAGTAGAAACCAAAATAGGCTCAGAAATTAGTTCAGGATCCGTTTCAAAATTTACAGCAACCAGAGGTGTAACATAAGAAAAACTCAAACCAGGGTCCATCAACACGTAGACATCAAAATAAACAATACGGAGCATACCAGTGGCAACATCGGGAGAGTCCTCCTATTCCTGACGAAGTGGTATAACATAGAAACGATTTTGGCGTTGACCGCCAATAGTACTAGATAAAGCACCTTGAGGAAGAACTGGACGGGCTGCGGGAGGCGGGGCACTAGTAGCCTGACTCTGGGGACGGGCATCACGACTCCGCTGTTTGGCATACAGGCAGTCTCTAAGTATGTGGCCCAACTTGACATAACCAAAATAGCCCCGCTGCCCCATATAACACTCCCCAAAATGGTCTTTACCATACTTAGCACACAAAGGAGGATGAGGCCGGTTGCTTATACTGTCCTGAGACCTGGAAGGTACCAACCTATTTTCGAGCTCTTGCCTTCCACGATATACAGGAGCACTAGCTGAGAAAGGCGCAGGTATAAATGGACGTCTCTGAAATTGAGGGCGTCTCTCTCCGGAGAATCTAGTCTGACTAGACCCTTGTTGCTCCGATCTGACTTTCTTAATCCCTCTTACTCTTTCTCTTTCCTTTATTTTGTCTGACTCAATCTGTTAGGCGTGAATCATTAACCTAGCAAAATCAATATCCCTGTTGATCATAGCAGATCTACATTCTTTCACCACATAACTCGATACCTCAGTTAGAAACTTGCTCATACTAGTCCTCGAGTTAGCCATCATATTGGGAGCGTACTTCGATAGCTGATTAAACTTAAGACAATACTCCGTAACCGACATAGAGCCTTGTCTCAAATTCATAAACTCCTCTATCTTAGTTTCCCGTAACTCAAGAGGAAAGAATCTATCCAAAAAAACATCTTAGAACAATTGCCAAGTCACCTGAGCGGTATCTTCCTCTCTACCCTTATTCCACATCTGCACCCAGTCATAGGCAACATCCTTCAACCAATAAGAAGCCATCTCCACACTTTCTTCCTCGGTTACGTGCATAATCTGTGTAATTTTCTTCATTTCATCAACATATATTTGCGGGTCCTCACCTGCTCTCGACCTATGAAACTCTGGCAGATTCATTCGCATAAAGTCACGAATTCGTGCTGCTGTCGAATTATTTTCCTACAGAGGTAGAGCGTTAGCCTGAGTATTGGCGGTAACTGCCTGGGCTAGCGTTTGAAAAGCTGCCCGAAATTCAGCATGGGATACTGTCTCATGTAATGGATCAACGGGTTGAGGTTGGCTGTTATTTCCGCGACCTCGGCATAGAGGCATTTTTTGTCATAAGAACTCACGAATTAACAACAGAAGGAAATAGCTGTAAGCATGATAGACTCTTGTAGAAAGAAAGAAACGACTTTTTCTATAACACTCCACAGCCTCTTGATCATAGGTGTGGCACGCTACACACCGATGCTCAAGACTCTACGTAACGCGGCTTGTCAAACTCCCTAGGACTCTTCACAACCTTAAGCTTTGATACCAAGTTTGTAATGCCTCGAAATATCATCCCGAGACGCCACATGGGCCCAAGGCTACACGTAGCCTCAAGCTAACCCTTTAAGCCAAAACACTACCCTTGGGTTCCAACACAACAACATACACGCTACGCTAAGGATATATATATAAGTACATATCATATCACATCGCACATGGTACGGAATATTGTTAGACTGTACATATATGGAATGTCTATACACAAACCAACCCAATAATACACTAGTCTGACATAGCCTCTATACAGCAAAATCAACGAGACATTGGGACAAACCCCCAACTGACTTAACAGACCAAAGGGATCACAAAACAACAATACCAAAACTAGCAACTTTGTCCTCGAACCATGAGGACTCACCACTGAAGGAACGTAGATGCAGCACTCGAATATCACTGTCGCGGCTGCGGCTGAGTACCTGAACTTACATCATGGTAAGAATGTAGCCCATAGAGAAATATGTGGGTCAGCACAAGATACGTACTGAGTATGTGAGGGTGCATGCAAAATATAAATAATATCGTAAATTTCGTAAAAACGTACATACAGACCATAATGACACACCTGGCTTGAGTGACATTGAATCATGTAACTCATAACATCTTAGATAGAAAATGTAGGAGAAAAACCTAATAAATCATTATAGATCATCATAGGCAAGTTGACTTACCATATCAAAACTCGAAGTGGCTCGGTATTTCAATAAACATGACTCTTATGGACAGGGGAGTTTCATATAACCGACAACCCCACGTGAGCTACGTGGAATACCAACGTTTGAAACCCCCATTGGCAGGAGCGTCATACCCTTTTCCAGGGAGTACGACTTTAAAACTGCAATAATCACAATCGGGCTCTCTGGCCAATAATATCATCATCAAACAGCCCTACGGTGGCACATAGATTTGGGGAAATACCAAATTTCCCTCTCGGTGCTAAGTGCTACTCTCCGATAAGCTCAGAACGCGTTAGAAAATCTACTACAACATCACAAGGGTCTATCATAAAGACCAAATCAAATCTCTTTTTCATTTATCAAATCATATCAATTTGTGGATTCCTAACTCAACACATTTTAGCTCAAAACATTTTAATCTCCCTCAACATCAACAAGGTATCAATGCGTTGAACCATAATCGAATCGACATTTGGAAAAGGATATGAAGACTCAATACATAATATTTTCAACAATTTAACTCATCAAAATCATCCAAAAAATACCAAGACTCATTGCAACTTCAATATCAACATTTCTCAATTTGTCATCCAACACTCATTTAAAGGTACTTGCGACATCAACCCATAGTAGGGATATAGAATTTCCAATATCAATTATAAATTCATAATAAGGAAATAATAGAATGATAGTATAAATCAAGGCTTAACAAATTAAATCATCATACTCTCATAATCAAATACTTTTTGGATATAATTTCATCTCAACATCATACACATATCGGATGACATAATCCTATAGCTCATGGACAATAATATAAGATATAAAACCATATTTCCAATTCATGGTAAAACATGTAAAATTCCATGTCAATGTAATTCAATAAAAATACCGGGCACAAGATCGAAAGAATAATCTTGTTCAAAGTCCCACATACCTAAAAATGGAAGATGAATATGAACTTCCGACACCGGAACTTTATTCACGAAAATAAAGGGTGCTTCTCGAAGCCCTTAACATGATCAACTCGAATCCCAAATCAATTTGAAATTTCTATGGTTCAATCAAGAGACATAGTAGGATGAAATTTGAAGTAGTAGGGTTGGGGTTTGAGCCTTAGGAAATTTTGGAGAAAAATGATCTATTGAATGCTCTTAATGGACTTAAATCCATGATTTACGCGGATGGATTGGAGTGGGAATGACCAAAATACCCTTAAAAATCAAATAATGTCAAATCTGTCCTTTGGTGGACTATTTTGATAGGCTGAAGTAAATCGATCATAACCTTTTGCTTCGATGGCCAAATTAGATGAAACCAATTTCATTGGAAAGAGGACTTTCAGAGCTTTCTGTTGATATATAGTAGCTCACCCAGATCATTATGTACAAGGAGTTACGATCATTTGAAATAGACCCTAAAATTCTCCTGGCCTCAGTATTTTTTTCCTGCACATTTACTGTTCACCACTATTCACGGTTAGATCGGAATGATCATAACTCATCGTTCGAATGTCCGTTTTGGATGATCCACATATCGTTGGAAAGCTTATTCGATGCTCTACGCGATGACGGGTTGCATATCCAAAAATTCCACACAGAAAAATTATTAATCATGATAAAGAACAGAATTCTACACATTTTCGTCCGAGATCTTAACGGAAAATTTTTCCGAGGCATCACAATTTTATACCACCCAAAAAATATATATCATTCTCACTATGGAGAGTGTAGTACACACGTACTATATTTGTGCCAGGGCAACATCACGTAATTTTTACTTTTAAAGAATATATATATATATATTCCAAACCCCAAATCTTCTTCTTCAACTCCACCCCATTCCTTCTTTTTTATTCATTTGAAATTTTTCATTTCCTTTGCACCCCACCCCCCCGAAATTTGCAATCACCATTGTTGAACTTCATAATTTAATTTTACACTCAAATTATTTGAATTTAATTCTTTAAAAGCTACAATAGTAATGCGAAAAATTTTAAGTTTCAATTTGAGGTAAAAAAAATAAGAGATAGAGAAAATGTGAATTTTTTTTGGGTCAAATTTGAAATGATTGTCATTTTTGAATTTTTTTTTATTGGATTTAATTTTTGTGAATGATTTTTACAAGTAATTTGGTGATTCAAATAATGTCAAATTTGATATGTATTTACCAAATTGCTTGAAAAAATTCATCAAATTTCGTTTGTGAAATTTAAAGATATTTAGAGAGTAGTGTGTATTTACTCAATTGCTTGAAAAAAATATTTTGATATGTATTTGATTGGGAATGAAAAAATATTTTAGTATATATTTGATTGGAAATGGTGAGAAGAGAGAAAATGAAGGTGATGACTGGACATAGAAAGTGGTTCCCATTTTTTTTTTTCTGCTTTTTCTTTGTCGTAAGATGTATATTTTATAATTTTTGCCACGTTAAGGGATATAAAATTTACTTAAAAATTATTAAAAAAAATAAATAGTTACAAATTAAATTTAAGTGGTAAAGTAAATTTTGGTAGAAAAATATATCTGTGTGAATGTGAAATCCTTCTTTTCTGTTTCTTTTTGGCACTATGTGGATAACATCTAAAATTTATGACTAAATATCATTTAAATAGCTTAGTTCTAATATGTTTTGATTAATTAGTTGGATATATGATAAAGTAACTTTATTAAATATTAGTATTACTCATATTTGTAACTAAAAGGAATCAAAGAATGCGCAGTTTTAAGGAAAAGTAAAAAAAAAAGATCCTCTACCTATCTGCTTTATGAAAAATACCTTTTTACGTATTTTTTTCACTTTTATTCTTAAAACTAACAGTTTTTTCTTTTAAAAATTATTTATTACGTATTTCTTTATATCTTTTTTTATATATTGCACTAGTGATTTCTCGTCCAACCGCCTGAACTTATACAAGGTCATCACCATTGCTGAATGCTGACAGAGAATATGAGTAGTAGGCGATAGCGATGATAGTTAAAGAGAGCGGCAAGTGAAGACAAATGATTTGCGGCAAAGGAATTTAGAATGAAATAATATTTAGTTGTGGTGAATTAACAATTTTTTTATTACGTTATTTCATATAAAATTTAGATAATTTATTTCGCAATCAATTGCTCATAATTTATAAAATTTTAAATTACTTTCAAATCGTTAATTCAATAATTTAATATCAATATGCTAATAATATATTTTTTATGTGAATTATTCATTTTGATACTGTTTAGAATGAAAGCCTGAAAATAACAGATAAAATTACATTCATGTGATTATGAAATTATGAATTTAAATCATAAAAATATATTATATAAATTAGATCGATAACAGAAAAACTTTGGTGCAGTAGCCTATATTTTAAAAAAAAAAACTGTTTGAACGCCCCTATTCATCGCAAAGAAAATAAAGAGCATTTAGCACCGAGTGACTACTGCAGTAGATAAAGTGTACGCGAGTCACACTATGGGACCCTATTTTGACGTTGTACTCTGAATCCAGTTTTGTTTTAATTAAAAAAGAAAAAAGAAAAAAGAACTGTCTCTTTGTATGTGAAATCTTTCTTTGGTTCTTTCTTTTATGCGAGGCTGGAACTTAGATAACTTTTTTGTTTGAAAAGCCAATCATTCACATAATCAAACAAAAACCCACCGTCACTATTTCACTCCTACTTTTTCTTCTTTTCCCACACTTCGCATTTACTCTGCTTTTCTCCACCTTCATGATCCTTATATAATCCACAAGAAGAAAAAAATTGAGCAGTGCAAAAGACAGGAAATATGTCAAGTTCTATAGTGTTTCAAGTCATTGCTCTTCTGGCTCTATGCCATGTAACTTTACAAAGTACTAGTGAGGAAAGTACTTTTATTATCCACATGGCAAAATCTGAAATGCCGGACAGTTTTGACGACCATACACATTGGTATTCTTCGTCGTTGAAATCGGTATCTGAATCAGCCGAAATGCTGTATGTTTACAACAATGCTGTTCATGGTTATGCCGCGAGGCTTACAAAGAAAGAAGCTGAATCAATACAGAAACAACGTGGAATTCTGTCGGTTATGCCGGAGATGAAATATGAATTACATACGACAAGGACGCCGTTGTTTTTAGGTTTAGATAGAAGTGCTGATTTTTTTCCGGAGTCGAATGCGATGGGTGATGTGATTGTTGGTGTGCTTGATACTGGAGTTTGGCCTGAAAGTAAGAGTTTTGATGATAGTGGGTTTGGACCTATTCCGGCTTCGTGGAAAGGGGAGTGTGAATCTGGGACTAATTTCAGTTCCAAGAATTGTAATAGGAAGTTGATTGGTGCAAGGTATGAATTTCACAAATTTTAATTACTTCCTTGATTTTAATTAGTTTATCTTACTTTTCTTTTTTATTCTGTTTAACAGAATGTTTTTCTTTGGAATTTTTTTTTGATTCTACTTTCCACCTAACATGCTTAATGCTTAAAAACATAATTAATACATTTATCTATCTTTTATCTTAAAATCGTAAGATTTTCTGTATAAATCCCGTGGCTAAGTCAAAATCAAATGAACAAATTGATACGAGGGCGTGCTTAATTATATTAGTATGTCTCAAATCAGCATTCTCGATTGTTGATGTTCTTTTTCATGAGCTAAACACATACAAATATTTGCTGCCCTTTTTCTAGGTAACACTCTAGATTTGAATTTGGCTCAAAGCTGTTTAATTGAAGCCCTTTCATGGAAAAATTGTATTGCGAAATAGAGTGAATGTATCCCTTTTGTATACATATAAGTTGTTCAATCCAATTAGCATTGGAGAAACTTCTAATACAGTTTGAACTAACGTAGTGGGTTGAGAACTTGAGAATCATGAGGTCTATGGTTTAAATTCCCACTAAGACAAAAACTACTAGGCAATTTCCACCCATAATTATGGATATTTGTAGCTGTTGGTGGCAAGTGGTGGTATCTTGGAACACCTGTTGTTTCGGGTACACAATCTGTACGTTTGCACAATACACTACAACTTTTGTTCAAGACCGTATCAAGAACACCTCTGAAGTTTAACACCTTCAATACAAGCAGATGCGGATCCAGGATCCGGACTCTCTGAGTGCCAAGTAAAATTGTCAACCAGTACATTTACGACGCTTGTTGCCCTGTTTTAATCAACAATGCTTAACAAAAAAAAAAATTAAAAAATGATGTGTTGCTGATCAAGATAGAACCCACGTCCTTTGACGTTCTTTAGCGGTACCTCAAATGTTCAGATTCTTCGAACACACTCAATGGCTGATGATCACAAAGAGTTTTTAGAACTAGAAAAGTGTTTTTCAACACTGAAAATTTTGTACATACCTGAGGAAAAAGTTCAGGTATTTATAGCCATCAAGTGCCCCTTTGGAAAGAAAGCAATGGTTCATGGAAAGGTGTATCACTTCAGAACAGTCATGTTTGTCCATTCTGAAACAGTGTCTTTTCTGAGCAGTCATTTTCGTTTGAACTGTCACCCTTTTTCCGAAACAGTATGTCATTTCCTCGAAGGGTTGTGTCCCTTTCGAGGTGCGTTTCTGCATGCATGTTAATGGAGAAAATATTTTTCGTTGAATTTCTGTATTAAAAAATTTCACTTGTTTTTTCAAATTTCAAATAAACTTTGTCTAAAAAATTAATCTCATCGATCATATGACAAATCCAAAGCCGAAGCCAAGTGATGACGACGGCGCGAGACACCTCTTGGTTCTTGCTTTACTATCCACTTGAAGGAGTGTTTCTTAATAAAAACATAATGAAGTTGCTTTCTCCCATCACTGTGGGAGAAGTAGACTTTCCTTTGGTGAGTACACTTTCCTTTTAAGTGTGAGCTTACTTTCCCTCCAAGATTCCCTCCATTTTCCATTCACACATCCTATTGAACCCAACAACACCGCGGTTATAAAAAAAAAAGAAAATTCACTTTAGGTCTAAGTTCAAATCCAAAATGTGGCATCGGTAGCATTTTTTTTGAGTTTCCTCCATAGAATTTTTATCTCGGCTGCTCTTCGAACTTGGAACTTCTACTTACTCTTTGAATCAAGGAACTTTTGCTTGCTTTTATAATGTATTGAATTGTGTGATCACCTCATTTAATAATTCAAACAATTCAAGAGATCATACTTTTTAATAGTTAATTTTGTTACGTCTCAACAGGTACTTCGCTAAAGGTTATGAATCCACTATGGGTCTGATAGATGAAACCAAAGAATCAAAATCTCCGAGGGATGATGACGGACATGGGACACACACTTCTACTACTGCAGCTGGTTCAGTTGTTCAGGGTGCTAGTCTCTTTGGGTTTGCTTCTGGAAGTGCTCGTGGAATGGCAACTCATGCTAGAGTTGCTGTGTACAAAGTTTGCTGGATTGGTGGTTGTTTTAGCTCTGATATATTAGCAGCTTTGGACAAAGCCATTGATGATAACGTAAATGTGCTTTCTTTATCTCTTGGTGGCGGCAATTCAGATTACTACAGAGACAGTGTCGCGATTGGTGCCTTTGCTGCTATGGAGAAAGGGATTTTAGTATCTTGCTCTGCAGGTAAGGATGTTATGGAGAATTTATAGTGCTTACTTTTATTTTAAATAATGTTGGAGTGAGATGAGCTCACATATAGAGATATTGTCAGTGAGGAATCATATAGCTGAGTCTAACTTGCTTTGGACTGAGACGTAATTGTTATTGTTACTTTGCAGGTAACTCTGGTCCTAGTCCTTACAGTTTGTCCAACGTAGCACCATGGATCACTACTGTAGGTGCAGGAACATTGGACCGTGATTTTCCTGCATATTTAAGTCTAGGTAATGGTAAGAATTTCTCTGGTGTATCACTCTATAAAGGGGCTATGTCACTAAGCAAAATGCTTCCCTTTGTGTACGCTGGTAATGCTAGTAATTCGACAAATGGAAATCTTTGCATGATGGGTACCTTAATTCCTGAGCAAGTTAAAGGAAAAATTGTTTTATGTGACCGTGGATTAAATCCCAGGGTCCAAAAAGGCTCTGTGGTAAAAGCAGCTGGTGGAGCCGGTATGGTCTTGGCTAATACCGCTGCAAATGGAGATGAGCTTGTTGCTGATGCCCATTTGCTTCCAGCAACGACGGTGGGACAGACAACAGGGGAAGCAATCAAGAAGTACTTAACCTCGGATCCCAATCCGATAGCCACGATTCTTTTTGAGGGAACTAAGGTGGGTATCAAACCATCACCAGTGGTTGCTGCATTTAGCTCCAGAGGGCCAAATTCAATCACGCAGGAAATTCTGAAACCGGACATCATAGCACCCGGTGTTAACATTATTGCAGGGTGGACAGGTGCGATTGGTCCAACAGGATTGGCCGAGGACAATCGCCGGGTTGGGTTTAACATTATTTCGGGTACGTCTATGTCATGTCCCCACGTGAGTGGTTTGGCTGCTTTGCTTAAAGGAGCACACCCTGATTGGAGCCCAGCTGCTATCCGCTCAGCTCTTATGACCACGGCTTATACAGTGTACAAGAACGGTGGTGCTCTCCAAGATGTTGCAACTGGAAAACCATCCACACCGTTTGATCATGGTGCAGGACATGTAGACCCTGTTGCAGCACTAAACCCCGGACTTGTTTATGACTTGAAGGCTGATGATTATCTGAATTTCCTCTGTGCCTTGAACTACACATCGACCCAGATCAATAGTATTGCCAGAAGACCCTTCAGTTGCGACACAAGTAAGAAATTCAGCGTCACTGATTTGAATTACCCTTCATTTGCTGTTGTATTTTCAGAACAAATGATTGCTGGCAGCGGAAGTGGTTCCAGTTCAATTAAACATATACGAACGGTTACTAATGTTGGACCAGCCGGATTATACAAAGTTAATGTTATTTCACCAAGCAACTTGGTGAAAGTCACGGTTGAGCCTGAAACATTGGCTTTCACTCGTACGAATGAGCAGAAATCATATACGGTGACTTTCACTGCTCCTTCAATGCCGTCAACTAAAAATGTTAATGGTAGAATTGAGTGGTCAGATGGAAAGCATGTAGTGAGTAGTCCAGTGGCCATTAGTTGGACATAAAAATGTTATCGATAGCTCGTGTTTCAAATTTAACTTCTGTTTTAGTTATGTTAATTATAGTTTTATGCTAAAGTTGTACGCAAAAACTTGGAAATTGGACTTCAAATGTTTGATGTAAGACATGAACGGTATGAGCATTCCAGGAAGATGGACATGCCTTTTCTTGCCTCATTGTACGGTGATTGTCCAAGAAGTAGTTCTCTCTTTTCTTGCATTTACAATCTTGCTCAATAACTTGTATTGTTGTGTGTTGTAACTGGTTGCTAAAGATAATGAATAAGATCTCAAAATGTTGGGAGTACTTCCTATTTGAGGATTATAATATGAGGATTAAATAGTGGTGAGATCATTTAGTGAATATTACAAAATACATGTTTGGTCTATGTATAGCAGGGATAAAGATCTATTTCTAATTTTGACTTCGAATATTTTAAGACTTTGAGGGAAGAGCCTCGGAAAAGGGCATCATTATCATTGCAGTGTTTTATCCCGTGATTAAGTAATCGCAGGATTATTATCCTACCTTTAAGTTTACCAAAAAAATTATCGACCTTTAATGTGGGATAGGATAATATTGTGGTTTAAATTAATATCAAAATTAGCATCAAAAACTGAATATTAACTAAATATGAGATAAAATAGTTTCACGTGTAATCCTGATTCCTGCGACTAGTATTTCTAATCCTATCAATCAAACTACTCCTCAGCGTACATGAGTTGGATCCATAGAATTGTTTAAAGCTACACATCAGCTCATGTGATTTTAATCTTGACGTTTTCTCAACGTAGAAGACATGACCAAATATAGAAAGTGATGGGGTACATTGATAGTTCTGTCAGAGCTGATACTATTTTAGATTGATTGAATTACAAATACTTCTTTAGCTCATGGATTGACAATTGACTTGAGTGCTTCATAACCATCAATTCGCTTTTGATTTCTCACTCAGTTTTGAACATCAACCTGCCGCATGTAGATTAAGATTGCGTAATATAGATCCTTAGGATACGACTTTTTTATGATTTTTATATATAATAAAAATTTTAAATACAATGAACTGTCTTTTTTACTCAACATTTTATATATATATATATTGGAAGTTGACTAAATTCAAATTCATATAGAAAAATGGCGAAATAGCTTCGTGGACATTTGTACTTGTCCTGGTTTGTAAAGTGACACTTTTACTTACACTTTTGTCATCTGAACCCTTAAACTCATCAAATCATAATAGTTTAAATCCTTGTTTACATATGTGGCATTAAATTGATGAGTTGCATATGTGTAAACCCTTGTTTACACGCGTTTTGCAGCGAGTGAAGTAAAATATTTTACCTTAATTTTTTTTAAAAAAAAATTGTAAATTAAACTTTTTTTAAAAAAATCCCAATCTTCTTCTTCATTACCCCTACCCCCAGTCCTCCGCCCCCACCCCCACACTCATCCAACACCACTACCACGATTCCCCACCCATCTCCACATCCCCAACTCTCACTAAGAACCAGCACCAGCACCAACTAGCCATTCCCCTCTCCCTTCCCCCATCCCCACCGCCACCGTCATTCACATCTTCTTCTTCTCCACCCCTGTCAAACATACACACACAAAGCCCAATCCCCTTTTCCTCCATTACCATTACCAACCTCCATAAAGTTCATTATCATCTACCTCTATAAACTCTGCTTTTCCCTCTTCCACAGGTACTAAAGTTTCGATTTTTGTCTCTCAGGGTTTCAATTTCTTTCCTCTTCTATTTGGGTATCCATTTTTTCACCATTTCAGTTGTGGAGTTAATGCTTCTTAAAGCATTTGTATAATGCAATGAATAAAGAAAAATAAATAAAGAAAGTACGTTTAGGAGGAGTTGAACATACACTCCTACGTTACAATGAAAATAAATATACCTCCTCAGAATGTAAATTCAATAACATTATATGAATGACTCTTTAATATCATTAATACTCACCATCAATATCTCAAAGTTCATCTTTTTCAATATGCTATATAAGGAACACCTAAAGAGAAGAAAATATACAACAAATAGAAAGTAAAGGAAAAAAAATCTTCCTCATTTCTTGTTCTTGAATTATTTTGGGCAATTGGTTTAGGCAACATCTAAATTTTTAGCCACGAGTGCACGTGTTTGGAAGTAGCTGTGGAACCTTGGGGAGCGACCGGCTAGAAGAATTTGCACCGGAGTCGAGTCGAAATCGCTTTCAAGGCAGTGGCTAACCACGACACAGTATTTGTGACTATTTTAATACTATTATTAATTTCACATCCATATCAATATTGTAGTAATTTTTTCCACCAGTTTGAAAGCAATCTTGTTACATATAATATTGATAAATGACTATTTCTTTGAAAAAATCTTTCTTTGATTTGTCAAAACTTGAGTCATTGGACGAAAATAATTTTAAACGTTGGCCACAAAAACTTCTGACTTTCTTAGAACAATTAGAAGTTGATTATATTTTGTTTAATGATGGTTCTAACATTATTACTAGTTCTAACACTGTTATAATGTTTGATGAATTTGCTAAAAAAAAGGTTAAAAAGGATAACATAAATACTAGAGAGCATTTATTGAGTCATGTGACTAATACTTTATTTGATTTATTTGTTACTTACAAATATACGAAAGAAATTTGAGATAGTTTGCAAAACTCAAAACAGGGAGGACAAAATGATATCCAGGTTCATCTTGTTGAGGGTGATGAAGTGATTGCTATAGTAGTTGTCGAGACGAATCTGATGTCTAAAAAGACTGAGTGGGTGTTGGACACAGGGGCTTCAAGGAATTTCAACGCCAACAAAGAGTTATTTCATGACTTTGAGGAATCCACCAATGGCGAGTGTGTCTACATGGGTAACTCTACTACTGCTGGACTTTTGGGTAAAGAAATTTTTTTACTTAAATTAACTTCTGGAAAAATATTATCCTTGAACAATGTTATGTATGTTCCCTCATGCCGTAGAAACTTAGTTTCTGGAGCACTTTTCATCAAAGTAGGCTTTAGACTTGTTTTTGAAGCTGATAAAATAATTATTTCTCGTGAGAAGACTTTGTTGGGAAGGGATATCTTCGTGGGGATTTATTTATATTGAACATTATTCAAGAGACTGCCAATAATACAAGTATTTTCAATTCTTCTTATATTATTGAGTCTATTAATTTGTGACATAGTAGATTAGGCCATGTTAATATTGCTTCTATTAAAAGACTTAGAAAAATGAATTTAATTTTTGCAGTAAATTTTGATGATATTTCTAAGGTATACCTCCTTAAGTCTAAAGATGAGACTTAAAATAAGTTTTTAGAATTCAAAGCAGAAGTAGAAAATCTATTAGACAGAAAAAATCAAGAGATTTAGATATGATAGGGGAGGTGAATATAACACTAAAACTCTAAAGGATTTTTATGAGAAAAATAATATTATCCATGAGTATAATGTTCTCTATACTTCCCAACAAAATGGTGTAGCCGAATGAAAGAATAAAACTCTTAAGGAATGATGAATTCTATGCTTTTAAGCTTGGGTCTACCTGACTATATGTGGGGGAAAGTTGTTGGGTTCAAAATCGAGAGGGCGACATGCGGAAGCTATTAGTTGCAAACCATCGTGGTGACAATGCAGAAGACACATAAAACAATACTAAAAACACAATATTATTATATGATTTGGCCAATTGGTCTACATATAAAATCTAAAATCTAAAACATAGAAACTAATGAGAGAGAAAATATCCCCCTAAACTTGACTCTTAAAAGACTACATTGTAGATGCTATTGTGTTATGGTATGAGAAGGAGAGTCTTCTATTTATAGATATCCAAAACCTTTCCTCCAAGAAAGAGGTTAGCCAAATATGAAAAAGAATTATATTTTCCTTTTAGGAAAAGTAAAAGTATTTATGGTTATTTTTATTTTCTTTACAAGAAAAAGTAAAACTTAATTTTGATAAGAAAATCAGGGAAAAATCCTAACAAATCTCTCCTTTTTGGCTTGATTTTCTTCACGTGATCTGTCTTCTTCACATCTTGAATCTTTGTTCTTCATATAGTCTTCATCACTGCTGTTTGGCATGCTTAAAAATTGAACTTTTGGGTTAAAAATATATAAGCCTTTTCGGGTTAAAAATATATGAGCTCTTTGTAGGGTTAAAATTGAGCTTTATTTTTAAATATGTAACAACAGGGTTATTGAAAATGTGACTGAAATATTATCTTCACATGTAGTTTGACAAAAACGTCATTATCGTCAAACTGGTTGCGGCTGATTTGAAACACTTTGAACCTATTTAATCTCGTCTCATCACACCATTAGACCTTTGAAACGTAGGTTCTGATAGCATTTGTTGAGTTTGAAATCGAGAGGACGTCATGCGGAAGCTATTAGTTGCAAACCATCGTGGTGACAATGCAGAAGACACATAAAAAAAAATACTAAAAACATAATATTATTATATGATTTGGCCAATTGGCCTACATATAAAACCTAAAATTTAAAATATAGAAACTAATGAGAGAGAAAATCTCTCTCTAAACTTAACTCTTAAAAGATTACATTGTGGATTATATTGTGTTATGGTATGAGAATGGGAGTCTTCTATTTATAGATATCCAAAGTCTTTCCTCCAAGAAAGAGATTAGCCAAATATAGAAAAGAATTATATGTTCCTTCTAGAAAAAGTAAAAGTATTTATGGTTACTTTTATTTCCTTACAAGAAAAAGTAAAACTTAATTTTGGAAAGAAAATCAGGGCAAAAATCCTAACAGAAGTTGCCTTGTCTACATATATATTTTTAATAGAGTCCCTCATAAAAAGTTAGACAAGACCTCATATAAGTTATAGAAAAGGTTTGCCCCTAACTTGAAATTTCTGAAAGTGTGGGGGTGTTTGGCTAAGGTTGATCTACCTAATTTTAGAAGAGTAAATGTAGGCTCTAAGACTTTTAACACTGTCTTTATTGGCCATGCTCAAAATAATGTTGCATATTAATTTATGTCATTAAATGATTACTCTATTTGTGAATCTAGAGATGCAGAATTTTCTGAGCATGTTTTTCCTTTCAAAAAGTGATGTGCACAGTGATGTGTAAAATAATACTTCTATATGACTCGACCTAAGAATTTTGTGTTCTTAGGACAAAAGGATAAAGTATGTAAATTGAAAAAGTCCTTATATGGACTAAAGCAGACACTTACGCAGTGATATGAAAAATTTAATTTCACATTAATGGATAATATCTTTGTTGTTAATTCATCTAATACTTGTGTTTATTCTAAAATGATAGGATCAGATTGTGTGATTATATGTTTATATGTGGATGGCATGTTAATCTTTGTTCCTAGTGTGAATGTTGTAAATGAGACTACGATATTTTTATTTTCTAAATTTGAAGTAAAAGACCTTGGAGAAGTTGATGTGATTTTAAGGATTAAAATCAAAAGAACTATTAATGATTTCTCATTGTGTCAGTCTTATTATATTAAAAAAATGTTGAAAAAGTTTGATTGTTTTGTGTAGTTTCAGTGAGAACTCCTTATGATCCTAGCAAACACTTGAAAAAAATAGAGATTCTAGTGTTTCTCAAACTAAATATGCTAAAAAACTTGGGATTATAATGTTTCTTATGGACTATACTCGACCTGATGTAGCTTATACTATTAGTAGATTGAGTAGATATACTCATAATCCCAGTAGTAAACATTGAAATATTTTTCATTGCTTATTAAGTTATCTGAGAGGTACTATAGATTGGTGTTTGTATTTTAATAAATTTTCTGTTGTTTTAGAAGGTTTTTGTGATGCAAATTGGGTGACTGACACTGGTAAAGTTAGATCCACCAGTGGCTATGTGTTTACTTTGGATGCATGTGCTATTTCATGAAAGTGTTCAAAGCAGACTTGTATAGCACGTTCTATCATGAAATCTGAATTCATTACTCTCGAGTTGGTAGGGAAAAAGCTGAATGACTGAGAAACCTTTTTGCAGATTTGCCTTTATAGGGAAGACAAGTGTCACCTGTCTCTTTACACTGTGACTAACAAGCAGTAATTGGGATTGCTAAAAATAGTGTATAAATTAGTAAAGGAGACATATTCGCATAAGACATGGTACAGTTAAATAATTGTTGAAACATGGTGTTATTTTCTTGGAATATGTAAGGTCCAGAAGAAATTTGACGGATCCTATGACCAAGAGTTTGACAAGGAAAATGGTCCTTGAATCATCGAGGGGAATGAAGCTAAAGCTCATGGATTGAGGTAATATGATGGATACCCATTTGTGGTCAAACGAAGCCATATAGGACTTCAATAAACACTACATATCTTATCCCTATGATGTGAGGTAGTGTATTATAAGGTTGAGCTTATTTTTGCTCTTAATGATCCATAGCCTTAAGGTAGTCTATAAGATAGACTTGATGGTTTACCTACGTGAGTGTAAAGGTTTGGTCTCCTTTTATGAAAGACTTAGATCGTCTTTCTAGAGCATTCATGAGACCCAGGGTTTGTGTGCATGACCATAAAAAGTACTTTGTAATATCACAAAGGTTGCTTAAAATCAAGAATATGATTTGTGTCATAGGGGTCTCAACTTATGTCCATCTAGTTCAAGAGTACTTCACTTTTTGGATATTTGTTGTTGCCTCATATCACTATGTGTCAATTCAAATTAAAAGATATTGACACTTAAGTACATGTTCCTTCCTTTTGCCCAGAATTTATTCATATTTTTATCTTTGCATTAGTGGGGGATTGTGGAGTTAATGCTCCTTAAAGCATTTGTATAATGCAATGAATAAAGAAAAATAAATAAAGAAAGTACATTTAGGAGGAGTTGAACATACACTCCTACGTTACAATGAAAATAAACATACCTCCTCAGCACGTAAATTCAATAACATTATAGTAATGGCTCTTTATTGTCATTAATGCTCACCATCAATATCTCAAAGTTCATTCATCTTTTCTTTTTCAATATGCTATATAAGGAGCACCTAAAGAGAAGAAAATATACAACAAATAAAAAGGAAAAGAAAAAAGTCTTCCTTTTTTTTTCTGGTCTTGAATTATTTTGGGCAATTAGTTTAGACAACCTCCAAACTTTCAGTCACGAGTGCACGTGTTTGAAAGTAGCCGTGGAACCTTGGGGAGCGACCGACTAGAAGGATTTGCACTGGAGTCGAGCCAAAATTATTTTCAAGACAATGGTTTTCCACGACACAGTATTTGTGACTGTTTTAATACTATTATTAATTTCATGTCCTTATCAATATTGTAGTAATTTTTCCAACATTAGTTTCTTCATCTATTTGGGTGTCCATTGGTTTTCACCATTTCAGCTTCTTCATCCATTTGGGTGTCCAAATTTTTCACCTTTTCAAGTTTTTGAACAATTTGGGTGTCCATTTTCACTTTTTGGATAATTTGGGGGTCCATTTTCTCCACTTTTTTCAACTTCTTCATACATTTGGGTGTCCATAGTTTTCACCAATTCAGCTTCTTGATCAATTTTCTTATCCACTTTTTGGACAACTTGGGTACCCAATTTTTCACCTCCTTCAACAATTTGGGTGTCCAACTTTTCCACCTTTTTAGCTTCTTGAACAATATGGGTATAGAGAGAGGAAGTTTTGTGTCTTGAATATTCCATTTTGAAGTGAATATCGTTGTACAATACATTTATATATTTTTTGTACTATTATGTAATATCAACAAGAAGGCAGCAAGAATGAGAGGTGGGGAGCTTATTTTTTTTTTTTTTTTTATATTATATATATATATATATATATATATTATATTTTTTAAATATTTAATTTTCTACGTGTCATTGAAAAATGACATGGCATGCCACGTGTCGGCGAGTGTATTACACTCATATTAGTTAGATGAAAAAAAAGGTTTAAAATGTTATGTTTTGATGGGTAAAAGGTTTAAAATATTGAGTTTTATTAAGTTGTGGGGTTCAGATGATAAATGTATAAATAGAATATCCACTTTATAAAGCAGACTAAGTACAAGAATCTACCGAACTATTTTACCTAAAAGAATTTCACACCGAGAGATAAGATGCTCCCTAATAAAAGATAATTTCTTACTCAATAGAGCTCGTGTTCCAGATCTATAACTAAGGATCACATAAATGATTGATATGTTGAAATAATAGGTGATTTGTTGTTAGGTTGCCGAGCACTTGGCAATGTTTCATAGTACATTTAGGTCAAAGAAAGTTTCAAACTCACTGCTAGCTGTGACCTGTGTACATGAGAACTATATTGACTCCTAATATGACCTTGCCAAATTTTGGTATGTTCTCAGCTGTAAGAATTGAATTTCTTTTCAAATAGTAGTTTTAAGTACACCGATATATAACCATCAAAATAATTGTGGCACACACAAATTGAATTATATCACTATTTTTTTTTTTATTTTTTTTTTTACAGTACACTATAATTCAAAGAAGACACCTACAAAGAAGGTTGAATTACAGTACACTCCTACAATTCACAAAGATCACTATACCAAAAAAATATATAGCGGTTATTACTTAACTGTGATGGTTTAATTACGCTAAATTATTTTACTAAAGATAATATTAGTGATAATTACATTTTAGGACTTTTATAAATTCCACTAAAATCTATAGCAACATTGAATTTAATAATAATTAACTAATGTTGCTGTTAAAAGTTCAACACTTTTTTGTTTAGATGCATATGTAGTCATATAAATTTTATTCAAATTAAATTTAAAATATATTAGTCCAAATATATGTGATGGATTAATATGGTTAGATTAATTATTTAAATTTAAATAAATATGGATTTAATTAAAGTCCAATTTTTGTTGGGTTAATCCATTAATTTGGACTACAAATAATTAACCTACTTTAATAAGCCCAAGATATCATCATATTCTAGAGGCCCAATTTGTTGTCACATGTCAAATGACGTGGCATGCCAAGTCAAGTAGAGGAGCCAATAGGATCATGTCACGTATCAAAATAATGCAGCATGCTTAGTGAAATCAAAAGCCCATAAAATGAGTCATGTCACTTATATCTGATTGGTCAAATGAAATCCACTTTCACCACGACGCTTTCCTTCCTACAACTATAAATAGAGATCTCATAATTCAGAAAAAGGACCAACAATTCCAACAAGAAGCAAGAGAGAACTCGTAGATCAAATGCACCAAATTTCTCTACAAGCTACAAGTCAAGCATTCAAGTTCATCAAGATTCAAGATCAAGACCACAGGATTCAAGAACAAGCCCCAAAACCCTTGAATTCAAGATCAAATCCATCAAATTCACAAATCAAGTTCAAATTTAGATCAAGCTCGAAGCCCTTGAATTTATATTTGAAAAGATGAATCTGAGGATTTATAGAGATTGTAACACTTACATATTTAAATCAATAAAATGATTGTTGCAATATTTTTCTTGTCCCGATTATTTATTTATTTATTTTACTTGAAATTTTATCATCCAACAAATTCTTGAATGCCCAGTGGGACAATCTCTACCTATCATCTCAACTTTTCCAACTTCTAAGTTTAAGAACACTGAAATGACTTTCAAGAAGGTCAACTCTCAATCAACTGTTTTCAAGGCTGCTAATTCCAAATTCTCTGCTGAAGTAGAGAGCATCATTGGTGTTAATTTTGGAAGCTTTGGAGCTGTTACAAGGAGTAAGGCCAGAATGCCAGGACAACAAACACGTCAAGTGTTATTTGCGCCAACTCCAATTTTTGAATCTTCAACCCCAAAAGGAGTGAGGTCTCGGTAAAGTGCTTCAGCAGAAGAAAGCAACGTGGTAGAAACAATTAAGAAAACTCTTACTCTACTTGAGCACTCTGGTTTAAAATACTCTAGTGCTTAAGAACGATGGTCGTTAAACTAACACATCATCTCCATTTACACCGCGTAAGCTGAGCACTTTAAAGATCAACTTATGCTATAATCTGTGTTACTCTCCAACTTCTCCAATGATCATCCAATCAATGGTAACTAATGCCTCATCTATGGAGGAACAACTTGTGAATCTGACAAAGGAAATTGAGGGTCTAACTAAATATGTGAAAAATCAAGATGCTCGGATTGAAAAGTTGGTGGATAGGATGGATGGCTTAATAGACGGAGAATCTAGCCATGTACCTAAAAAACCTCCAGAGGTTCATGAGACAGAACATCCTGTAAAACAAATACCACCTGCTAAGGACATATAAATTTCTTCTGGGGAATGATCCCTATTTATAAATTGAAGGAGTTCATTGAAGGGACTCTCAAAGACAAGTATGATGTTGTCATCAAGTCTTTCCTTACGTACGCCAAGCCCTACACTGTAAGGATTGATAGCCTTAAAATGTCTTCAGCTATCAACCCCCTCCCTCCAAATTTCAACAATCTGAGGACAAAGGCAATCTAAATCAATATCTCGTGCACTTTTTTGAGATGTGTATAAATGGTGGAACCTATGGTGACTAATATTGTCAAACAATTTATCCATTCCCTAAAGGGAAACGCCTTCGATCAATACATGGAACTTGAGCCTAACTCCCTCGATAGTTGGGAGAAATTAGAGTATGAGATCCTGAATTGATTTAATAGCACATGGAATATAGTGAGCATGGTAGAGATTACAAATACACATCAAAGAAAGGATGGGCTAGTCATTGACTTCATCAATCGATGGAAAAATGCCAGTCCAAACTGCAAAGATAGGCTCACAAAACTTCTGCAATGGAGATGTGCATCAAAGAAATATACTGGGATCTTCACTATATCTTGCAAGGAACTAAGCCAAAATGCTTTGAAAGTTAGCTATACGTGCTCACAATATGGAGTTGAGCATGCATTCTACTGAAAATGGAGTAACACCTATCCATGACTCTCGAAGGGAAAAGAAAAAGCTGGAACCTATAAGATGGAGCAAGTTTGTCCCTAAAAATGTCAACAAAGAATCCATGAATATCAACGTGTCTCCTGTGAAGTTCACCATAAAGGTGAGCAAGAAGCAAATCGTAAAGACACTTCTCAAGCGCATCCAAATCAGAAGTTAACTTTGAAGGAGATGCAAGAAAATGAGTACTCCTTCCTTGATTCTGATGTTGTTAAAATTTTCAATGAACTTCTTAAGCATAAGCTTATTGATTTACTAGAAATAAAGTGGCCCGATGAGTCTGGAAAGACTAATGGCCCAAACTACTACAAGTATCATAGGCTTATAGATCACTCTCTAGATAAATGCTTGGTCTTTAAGGACAAAATTAGGCAACTCACAAATGAGAAGAAAATCTTCTTCAATGATGAGAAGGTCAATTATCATTAAATTTTTATCATTTTTTGCTCGCTCAATCTGGTCCAAATATGCATCAAAAAACATAATGAGGAACCATTAAAACATGACAAGTCTTCAGTTGATGAAGGTAATGATGAAGGCTGGAATCTAGTAACTAGGTGCAGACACAAGAAAATGAGTCTATGAAAGGAGTCGTCTGAGCAGCCAACTAGAAAGAGGATGGTGAAGCAATCGAAGAAGTAGAGGCTCATTGATATTTCAAGGAAAATGAGGGTAATGGAGATTTACTACCAAAAACCACAAAGTCTTGTTACTTTAGAAAAATACATACCAAGTTTGTTCCATGCAAAAATGACTCAAGTCAACCTTGAGGCATCTTGTTTTATAATAGAAAAAAGGGGGCAAAGGTTGAAAACATACCCATGAAAGTTTCTTCATTTTCTAAAAATCCTACTGAACTTCTTAGAAAAGAAGCACATATATGTGTTACAAGAATCACATTTACAAATGATGATCTCCTACTTGGTGAAACCCTATGCAATCGTCCTTTTTACATGGCGGGTCATGTTCTGGGAAAGAAGATAAACAGAATCTTGATAGAAGAGGGATCCAGAGTTAACATCCTACCTATTCTCACAATGAAGGAACTTAGCGTCGCTACTGACAAACTTTCCAAAAGCTGTTTAATGATTCAGAGATTCAACCAAGGGGGTCAGAGGGCCATAGGACGATTTGCGATCAAATGCATTAATGTATGTAATCGATGCCAAGACTTCGTATAATATATTGATTGGTAGGCCTTGGGTACATGAGAACATAGTTATATAATCCTCATACTCTCAATGCTTGAAGTATCTCGAAAGCAAAGTCAAAATAAAATAATTGCTAATGATAAGTCATTCATTGAAGCTGAGTCACACTTTACCGATGAAAAATTCTACTTGAAGAATTATGTTGTGAATGACAAAAGCATTGATAATATAACAAAAATCAAGTGTGATGATCTTACATCTAAGAAGGTCGCGGTGGCTACCAAAAAAGTCATCACTAAGAAGCCTCCCTCCACTTTGAATAAAGAAAGCAATGCATCCACAAAAAGAAGGCAACCCTATGTTCTCCGCTATGTACCAAAGGTAAAGAAAGAGAAAGATCACTGATCTAATGCCTAAAATAATGTACGAGGATGGATAACTCTACCTTTCAAGAGAATTGATGCCATAAACCCATCCTCAAGGCCACTTGGAGAATTTGTGGCTCAAAATCTGCCGCAAGATATGACACTCCTTGTGAGTATACAAAAGAAGTCTTTAATCCAAATGCTTACAAGTTATTTGTAAATGTTGGACACAATACTAATGAGCCATCAAGGTTGGGTAAGCTTCCATCTAAAAATACAACCAGGCAGGCACATGAAGGCCTAGGCTACACGTCGTCACGTCCAGTTTAAATATTCATAAGAAGTATAGTTAGCAGCTACATCACTATGGAAAATTAATCTCCTACTTCCAACAAAAGGCTTTCTGTCTTTGATCGACTAGGAGAATCAACTATAAGAACTTTCTTGTTTGACAGGTTGGGTCCACTAAATGTAAAGAAAAGTAGCAAGTGCCAAAAAAGTTGTCTAAACACGATAATGCACTTTTCACCTAGGATCCAAAAGGATTTCCAAAGTTTGATTTCTTCTAGAATGAAGAGACAGACAAAACTTGTGGTTTCATTCAAGGAGGTGCTAAAAGCAAAGGCTCATACTGTGGTTTATACCAAGAAATACGAGGAATATAAAGAAGGTATTGGCTACTCATATCATGTTACAACCCAAAATGAGAATGATGTCTCATCTCAAATGAAGGTTGATGAAGAAATAAAAGATACTTTCTAATGTTACCACAAATCTATCAATGATAATAATATACGAGAGAAGGGAGATATTGGGGATGCTCCATCGGAACTTAAAGAAGGAGTGAAGACCACAATAGATCCCTTGAAAAAAGTTAATCTTAGAATCGATGAAGACCCAAGACCAACTTACCTGAATGATTTTCTAGAAATTAATGAATAAAATACTTATATGGACATACTCAAATAATATAGAGATGTCTTCACTTAAAGTTATAAAGAGATGCCTGGATTAGATCCAAAAATAGTAGTCCATCAATTGGCGGTCAAGAATAGTGCTCGTCCTATTAATCAAGACTAAAGGAGTTTTAGGCCAGAATTAGTGTTGTTGATTCAAAATAAGGTTTACAAACTCATAGAAGTTGTATTTATTCATGAAGTCAACTACCCAATAGAGATTTCAAGTATTGTTTTTGTGTAGAAGAAGAATGGTTAATTCAAATTTGTGTCAACTTCAGGAATCACAACAATGTCTGCCCTAAGAATGATTTTCAAATCCCTATTCCAAGGTTGGTAATTGATGCTACTACTGCTTATGAGGCGATGTCCTTCATGGATGGTTCCTTCGGCTATAACCAAATCTGCATGGCACTAAAAAACAAAGAGCTCACTGCATTTAGTATGCCCAAAGGTATTTATTACTATAAGGTGATTCCTTTTAATTTTAATAATGTTGGTGCCGCTTATCAAAGGGATATGCACGACATCTTTGATGGCCTGCTTCATAAAAATGTTGAGTATTATGCGGATGACTTAGTGGTGAAGACAAAAAAAAGGAACGACCACTTGCAATACCTAAGGATTGTATTTGAGTTGCTTCAAATATATCAACTTAGGATGAACCACTTAAAATGTGCCTATGGAGTTACTTCTGGAAAGTTCCTTGGCTTAATTGTACGACATTGAGGAATTAAAATTGATCAGGCTAAGGTCGATGCAATTTTGAAGATGTCCGAGCCTCGAAACATCCTCGATTTAAAAAGTCTTTAAGGAAGGATGGCATATTTAAGGAGGTTCATCTCAAGTCTGGCTGGAAAATGTGAACCATTTAGCCATCTCATGAAGTAGGATACTTCTTTCAAATAAGACCAAGCTTATAGTAAGGACTTTAAAAGTATCAAATCATAATTGATGAAACCTTCAGTTCTTGTGACACCTATACCTGGAAAACCATTGATACTCTACATCACGGCACAAGAAAGGTCAGTTGGAGCACTACTGGCATAAGAAAATAGTGAAGGTAAAGAAAACTCGCATTACTATCTGAGCAAAATGATGACATCAAATGAGCTGAATTATTATCTAATCAAAAAGTTATGTTTGGCGTTAGCTTTCTCAATCCAAAAGATGAAACACTACTCTTAGCTTATGTTGTTCGTCTTGTGTCTAGGCAAATCCCATCAAGTTTGTGATGTCAAACCAGTCCTTAGTGATCGACTTAAAGGTGGTACCTTTAATTTTAATAATTTGAGATCATGTACATTCCCCAAAAAGTTGTAAAAGAACAAACATTAAAAGACTTTTTGGCATATCATCTGATACCTGATGATTGGGAATTTACTGATGAACTTTCTGATTATTATATAATGTTTATTGAAGCTAGACCCCCTGAAAGATGTACTTTGACGGCGCTGCATATCGAGGTGAAGATAGTGCTGGCTTAGTGTTTGTCACTCTAAAAGAAGAGGTCATTCCATACTTTTTTACCTTGAAAAACCATTGCTCCAATAATATTGCTAAATATCAAGCGCTAATACTTAAACTTGAGATGACAGTCAACATGAAGCAACTATAATTATAAGTCTTTGGTGACTCTCAATTGGTGATCAAGAAGCTTTTTGAAAGCTATGAAGTTAGAAAGCTTGAGCTACGCCCATATCATGATTATGATCAGAAGTTGATGGAATGGCTTGGATAAGTAACCCTTTAACATTTTCTGAGAGAACAAAAACAACCTGATACCCTAGTTGCTTTGGCCTTAACCCTAACTCTTTTAAATCAGACACGAGTTACTATCCACCAAGAATGGGTAGTAATATTGTTGAATGAGGATGAAGATGTAGAAAATAAGGTTGAGCACCTCGCACTATTTCTGAAGCCGTAAAGAAAGATTAGCGACAACCTATCATTAAATACTTTAGGATAATTCCAGAGGATCCTAGGAGAAGGACTGACATTCGTCGTCGTGCACCTTACTTTCTTTACTATAAAGAGATGCTAGATAGAAGATCATTTGAATGAGTACTCTTGTGATATTTAGGAGAAGAAGAAGTAGTTCAAGCTTTGCGAGAAGCACACTCGAGTGTTTGTGAATCTCATCAGTCTAGACCGAAGCTTCATTTCACATTAAAAGGATAAGGTATTATTGACCGACGATGGTGAAATATTGCTTGGAATATGCTAGAAGATTCAAACCTTGCCAATTCCATGCAAATTTTATATATTAACCTCCTGAAGTATTATACCCAACTATAGCATCCTAGTCATTCAAATCTTGGGTTAGATATTGTTGGACCATTGCCAAAATCTTCTGATGGACACTTGTACATCTTGGCCGCGACAAATGGGTTGAAATTGTTGCTTTCAAGGAAGTAACGAAAGAAAATATTACGAACTTCATCTGAGTGAATATTATCTATGGCTTTGGGATCTCTTAGTACATAATAACCGATAATGGCAAGCAATTTGATAAAAAACTGATGAAGAAAATTTGCGATCTCTTTGGTTTCAACCAACGTAAATCTTTTATGTACCATGCTGCCGCCAATGGTATAGTCGAAGCATTTGATAAGACTTTATGCAACTTGTTGAAGAAAGTCATCTCCAAATCTAAATAAGACTGACATGAACGAATGGAAGAATATTTGTGATCATATAGGATGACTTACCACACACTGACGCAAGCAACCCCGTTCTTGCTTTTGAAGTTGAATCAGTCCTACCACTTGAGCATCAAATACCTTTGACTGGGCTATTCAAGAAAGGCTCACCGAAGAATAAAATGCTAAGTTACGTCTTGCAGAGTTAGAAGCCCTTGATGAGAAAAGGTTGGAGGCTCAATAAAATTTTAAATATTATCAAGCCCGTCTATCTCGTTCTTTCAACAATAGAGTCCGCCTGAGGTGATTTCAAGTTATAGATCAAGTCCTTGCAGTAAGAAGGCCCATATATCGTACAAAAAATATATTCAAATGGTGCTTATAAATTTGTCAATGCAGATGGTATGAAAATTGGTCCTATCAACGCTAAGTTGAAAAAGTAATATCTTTGAAGGGAGATGACACTCCTTCAGATACGAGTATAAACTACATGTTCACTCCCGTCCACAAGAGTATAAACTATGTACGACTCAAAAAAATTCTTCTAGGTTGAAAACCTCAAAAGAGGCGACCTAGGCAAAAGTTAGGACACAAAAAAATATTAAAAAAAAATAATAGCCGCCCAAATATTCATTGTGACTTGATCTTCTTCACTGAGGTATGTAGGTGCTTAGAATTTTATTCTAAGTTCAGTTGCATGAGTGTCAAAAAAATACTTGTTCCCGTTCACATAAAACGTCAGACTTCAAGAAACTTTTTATTTCATCAATCTTTAAACTTGCACCAAGTATGGGAGGCTCAATGGGGGGAAAACCCCTATGAAATATGAGATTCTTTGATATAAGTTGAAGTCTTCAAATTCACTAAATATTCAAGTTGGAATCTTCAAATCTGTCATATCTAAGCCTTCAAAGTTTGATATCTAAAGTCTTGAAATGATCTATGTCTATAAGTTGGTGTCTTCAAACTCACCAAGTCTTCATGTTAGAGATTTTAAATTCACAATATTGAAACCTGCAAGTTCACGAAGTTTGCAAGTTGAAGTCTTCAGATGCTCTATGTCTATAAGTTGGAGTCTTCAAATTCATTAAGTCTTCATGTAGGAACTTTTAAGTTTACCATATTGAAGCCTACAAGTTCACGAAGTTTGTAAGTTGAAGTCTTCACATACTCTGTGTCTATAAGTTGAAGCCTTCAAATTCACTAAGTTTTCAAGTTGAAGTCTTCAAATCTGGCATATCAAAACCTTTAAAATTTAATAGTTGAAGTCTTTAGATGATCTATGTCTATAATTTGAAGCCTTTAAATTCACCAAGTCTTCATGATAGAGCTTTTAAATTCACCATATTAAAGCTTGTAAGTTCAAGTGTCTATAAGTTGAAGTCTTCAGATGTTCTATGTCTATAAGTTGAAGTCTTCAAGTTAAAGTTTTCAAATCTGCCATATTGAAACCTTTAAAGTCTAAAAGTTGGAGTTGTCAAATGCTCCGTGTTTATAAGTTGAAGTCTTTAAATCCTTCAATGTTTTTGGAGTTTACCTTTCTTAGGGCGGGGACTATTATCCATCCTTGTGTGTCGTAAGATTACCCTTAAATTTACCTTTCTTAGGGCGGGAACGAGTTGTCATTCTTGTGTACCATAAAATTACCCTTAGAATTACCTTTCTTAGGGCAGGGAATGAGTAGCCATCCCCGTACGCCGTAAGATTACCCATAGAATTACCTTTTTTAGGGAGAAAATGAGTAGCCATCCTTGTACGCCATAAGATTACACTTAGAATTACCTTTCTTAAGGCAGGGATGAGTAGCCATCCCTGTGTGCTGTAAGATTACCCTTAGAATTACCTTTATTAGGGCGGGAACAAGTAGCCATACCTGTGCACCATTAGATTACCCTTAGAATTACCTTTCTTAGGGAGGGGACAAGTAGTCATTTTTTCACACCATAAGATTATCGCCTTTGAATAGAAGACATTATCTTGAGCAAGAGCTTGTTGTAGACACCTAAAATTTGTGGGACTCTTCAAGAAGAATTCAAATTCTATTAGAGTTCTGAGAGGCTACTTTACCCTAAATCCCGCCTATTTAAAGGGTAACATATTTCCTGAAAGAGGCATCTTGAATATCCCATAAGCTGATGGGTATTCGTAAAAAGATCGGGATCTCCAATATCCCACAAAATCATGGGATATTCATAAATAGGTCATCCTATATTTGAGAATAAGCTACTAACGGCCCTCGAATTATGGAGAAAATCAAGAGACAAGAATCAAGGGAGGAACAGATTTGTAACCACAATCGTTTATCAATAAAAAATTCTTGTTTCTTCATATTTTTGTTTGTGGTTAAAATTTATTTACCACGAATTTAAATTATGTTACAAACACTTGTCATTCACCTACAAAAACAAAAAAAAGGAAAAGACAACATAAAGAAAACACAAATAAAAGAGAGTTTGTTCCTGTCAGGACATTTTAAACTCGAAAGTCATACATCACCAACTTAGATGCACTTGAGACAAGATGTTTTAGTGAAGAATAAGAAGCCTTAAGTCTAATTTCCAGCAAGTAAAACACATTTTGATGATAACATTACCACGTCAAGATATAAATTATTTTGTGAGACGATGAAAATCTAAAATCCCCTGTCATACTAAATTTAGGGTCAACTTCAAAAATTTTATATAAAATGCTGAGAAAATGATCAAATACCCCCCTCCCCCCAACCTGTACCTCAAATTCCAACTTCATAACTATACTTTGAAGGGGTCCTATGACCCCCCTGAACAATTTAAAAATGGAATATATACCCCCCCTCCCCAAACGCTGACGACCAGATGCGTAATGGAAAGTGAGCAACACATACCTTCCATGTAATGCCACCTAATTTCCATTTAATATTATTTTTTATATAAAAAATTAATTATTATTCTTATATATATATATATATATATATATATATATATATATATATTATCTTCTTTGAATTTTCCTTTCCATTTCCCATTTTTTTCTTTTTGGAAGCACAGGAATCCGAATTAATTGAGGAGAAGGACCAGATTTTGATTCATGAATATGTTTGCATTTCCAAAAAATCATGTGAGCAACTCAACTTGAATCAACCAAGTTGGCGTCGTTGCCGCCGTCAAATCATGAATCCACCACTGTCTGCCGCCATCACCGGAGCTCCGGTGACTTTTGGCATCGCGGACCAGTCCCAACAGGTGCGACACCTCAACGCGAGCACACCCCAATAAAAATCATCCAAAACCGATGCTCTAATTTCCATGAAATTATATTTGAGCGCAGCGCCGCCGCTGACGAACTCCGGTGAAGGCGACGCCGCCACTGTCCAGCACTAATCGATGCAATACCACCACCAAATTTTATTTTAGCTATTGCACCAATTGTTGAAATAATTGTTAATTTTGTCATTTTTATGGAATTGAAGATAGACCCATTTGGGGGGGGGGTGTTCTTGAAATAAAATGGACCTAGTTATTTATTTTTTATGAAATTTTAGAATTGGGGGGGGGGGAGCAGCCATGGTGTTTTGTGTTTTGTTGAAGAGAAGAAAGAAAATGAAGAAGAAGAAGAAGAAGAAATGTCATTGATGAGTTCTTGGTGCCATTGTTTGTGAAGAAGAAGAATTGAAGAGAGGAAGAAAGAAAAATGTCATTGATGTCATTATTTGTGAAGAAGAAGAAGAAGAAAAAGAAGAAGAAGAAGAATTGAGGAATTGAAGAAGAATTGAGGAAGAAGAAAGAAAATGAATTGAAGAAGAAGAGAAAGAAAATAAATAAAGAAAAATAATAATGAATTGGAAGTTCGCTGGAGAGGCTGGTGTAAGGTGGTTGACTGGATTGTTTAACGAAATCTTCAAGACGGCAAAAATGCCCGAGGATTGGAGGTGGAGTACCATGATCCCTCTCTATAAGAATAAGGGTGACATCCAGAGTTGCAATAACTATAGGGGGATTAAGTTATTGAGTCACTCTATGAAGATTTGGGAGAGAGTGGTCGAGGTGAGGCTGAGACGGATAATGTCTATTTCGGAAAACCAGTTTGGATTTATGCCTGTCCGCTCGACGATGGAGGCAATTCACCTGGTACGGAGGCTGGTGGAACAGTATAGGGAAAGGAAGAAGGACCTGCACATGGTGTTTATCGACCTGGAGAAGGCATACGACAAAGTCCCCAGGGAGGTGCTTTGGAGATGCTTGGAGGTGAGTGGAGTCCCGCTGGCATATATCAGAGCAATTAAGGACATGTATGATGGAGCAAAAACTCAGGTGAGGACGGCGGGAGGAGACTCAGAGAATTTCACTGTCTTGACAGGATTGCATCAGGGATCTACTCTTAGTCCCTTTTTGTTTGCTTTGGTGATGGATGTGTTGACGCAGCGTATTCAAGGGGAGGTGCCTTGGTGTATGCTTTTTGCAGATGATGTAGTTTTGATTGATGAGACGCGAGGGGGTGTGAATGACAAATTAGAGGTGTGGAGACAAACTCTTGAGTCTAAAGGGTTCAGGTTGAGCAGAAGCAAGACGGAGTATTTGGAATGCAAGTTTAATGACGTGAGGCTGGAGAATGAGGTGGTAGTGAAGTTGGAATCACAGGAGGTATGTAAGAGGGATAGTTTCAAGTATCTCGGGTCCGTGATCCAGGCTAACGGTGAGATTGACGAGGATGTCTCACATCGTATTGGGGCGGGATGGATGAAATGGAAGCTTGCGTCGGGGGTGTTGTGCGATAAGAAGGTGCCGCCCAAGCTTAAAGGCAAATTCTACAGGGTGGTAGTTCGTCTGGCCATGTTGTATGGAGCGGAGTGTTGGCCAGTTAAGAACTCCCACATCCAAAAAATGAAGGTGGCAGAAATGTGGATGTTGCGTTGGATGTGTGGGCTGACTAGAGGGGATAGAGTTCGGAATGAGACTATCAGGGAGAAGGTTGGTGTGACTCCAGTGGAGTATAAGATACGGGAAGTTCAATTGAGATGGTTCGGACAAGTGATGAGGAGGGGCATGGAAGCCCCGGTTCGTAGGTGTGAGAGGCTAGCGTTGGATGGTTTTAGGCGGGGTAGGGGTAGGCCGAAGAAGTACTGGGGTGAGGTGATTAGGCGGGACATGGAGCAGTTACAGCTCACCGAGGACATGACCCTAGATAGGAAGATCTGGAGGACGCGAATTAGGGCAGAAGGCTAGGGCCAGTTTGGGTCGCTAGTGTAGGAAATTACTTGGGGGGGGGGGTATTATTCTTGTTATGATACCTTGTTCCATGTTTTATTACGAATCTGTGTGCTTTTCTCTATTTTTTATTACTTATAGGTGTCGTATTTATGTTATCTTATGAAATCTTGTTCTATGCTTTACTATGTATTTGTGTGGTATCTCGTGTCTCAAGCCGGGGGTCTATCGGAAACAACTTTTCTACTTCTTTAGAGGTAGAGGTATGGACTGCGTACATCTTACCCCCCCAGACCCCACTATGTGGGAATACACTGGGTTTGTTGTTGTATATATTTATTTAAAGAAATATTAAAATTAAATTTTTAATAAAAAATTTGGTTTTCACTCTCTTTGAAGAAAGTAAAACGCACTCTTTCCACGTCAGCGTTTGGGGGGTATATATTTTATTTTTAAATATTTCAGGGGGGTCATAGGACCTCTTTAAAGTATAGTTGTGTAGTTGAGATTTGGGATAAAGGTTGGGGGGTATTTGACCATTTTCTCTAGAATGATCGAAGAGGTTTCAAATTTCAAATATTATATATATATTATATATGCATATTTCTGGTATCTATAGAATTAAGCGGATCATGATTTTGATACTCCCATATTGAGATATAAAATTTTTAGTGTCACTGCACAAATTTGAAATTGCTTGTGGATCAAAACCCAATGTTGACTTTGGGATAACATCTAAAAAGTTCTCAAAGGTGTTAAATTATGAATATTGGATATGTTTAGATCTTTGTGTCTAGTTTCACAAAAATCAAGCATCTTGTGATTTCAGCCTTCCTACTTCAAGATATAAAAGATCTAGCAAGGACACACAAATCTGAAATTTTTAGTATGATTAAATTCAGGGCCAACTTCAAAAAATTATCGAGAATTATATTCAAGGATTATAAATATGAATTTTGGATATGTTATAGATCTCGAAGTCTAGTTTTTGGAATATCAAATGGTTCATGATTTTTATATTTCTACAATGAGATATGAATTTTCTACCACAACATGCTGGGCTGGAAAAAAGTGACAAATTAAAAAAAGTAGAAGGGTAAGAAATTATCTCAACATTATTCATGGCTTAGAAAACTCAAACTTGATATTGAAAAAGTGAGAAACCTACATCCTTTTATAGAATTGTAGGGGTGACTGTTTCCTTCTTCAATATAAATTCAAATTGAAAGAGTTTCTATCTCCAATATAAATTCAAATTGGAGGAGTTCTATTCATAATTGAAAATGGTTAAATAATGCGGTAAAGAGTTTTTCAAAATCTATTGGGAATTGGACAGAGTCAAGATATCCTAGTATAAGTGGACATCATTAAATAATTCATGAGTTGGATATCATGCCTCACCAGTGAATTTTATGTGTAGAAATTCATGAAAAAAATTGTGACTCCAAAAAAAAGAGTATTTTGAGAGCCAATATCAATATGTAAATTGCATGGTTTAGCTTTAAATTTTTCTCAACTAATGAAATAGGGGTGTTCATATGCATGAAAATCTTTGAAGCACGGAGGAAGTATGTTTAAATAAATCATACTTTATACCTAGTCTCTAAAGTATACACTCGACCAGTCTTGAAGCAAGAAGTATTTGTAGTTATATAAATTTTATTCAAATTAAATTTGAAATATATTAGTCCAAATAAATATAATGGATTAATATGATTGGATTAATTATTTAAATCCAAATAAATATGAATTTAATTAAAGTTTAATTTCTGTTGAGCTAATCCATTAATTTGGGCAACAAATGATTAAGCCCACTTTAATAAGATCAAGATGTCATCATATTCTAGAGGCCCAATTTGGCATCACATGCCAAATGACGTGGCATGCCAAGTTAAGTGAAGGAGCCAATAAGATCATGCCATATATCAAAATGATGCAGCAGCCCTAGTGAAATCAAAAATCCATAAAATGTGTCATATCACTTAAATCTGATTGGTCAAAAGAAATTAATCTTCACCGTGACTCTTTTTTCCCTACAACTACAAATAGGGGTCTTATAATTCAGAAAAGGAATCAATAATTCCAACAACAAACAAGAGAAAGCTCGTAGATCAAACTCACCAGATTTTTCTCCAAGCTACAAACCAAGCATTCAAGTTCATCAAGATAAAAAATCAAGATCACAAGATTCAAGAACAAGTCTAAAAATCCTTGAATTCAAGTACAAGTCAAGATCAAATCCATCAAATTCACAAATCAAGTTCAAATTCAAAATCAAGCTCGAAGCACTTGAATTTATATTTGAAAAGGTGAATCGGAGGATACATAGAGATTGTAACACTCACATATTGTAACACTCAATAAAATGATTGTTGCAATATTTTTCTTGTCAAGATTATTTATTTATTTATTCAACTTGAAATTTTATTATCCAACTGCATATTTATTGCCGTTGAAAATCTCTATTGTTCTAGTGTTGTAGTGGACGGACATACCCTCTCTTTAGGGATGGCAATGAGGTGATGTGGGTTTTAAGCAATGCGGGGCAGTGCGGATTTTAGACTATGTGGGTACAAGGCGGGTTGAAGTAAATTTTTTTAAATGATGCGGGGCGGGGCAGGTTGCGGCTATATGTGGATTTAAATAAAAAAATTAAATTTAGTATTATTCTCGTGAATCTACCTAAAATTATATATATCCTTTACTTAAAATTTTATCATACTTAAAACGAAAATAATTTCATAACTTTTCTTTTGAAACCGATAATATAATTTTATAACTCAAAAGTTTAATGATTTTTTCTTCTTAAATCACTTTGCCATGCATAGCTTAGTTAATTTACTATAGCAAGGGCTTAAAAAATTAGATAAACTGATTGATCTCTAATTTTAATTTCTTGATTCATCTTATAAATAAAAATCTGACATTCGATCATTACTTGTACACCTTATACTTATCTGACAATTTTTTTTACTGAAAAGTAATATAATAGAGATTGATTGTTACTACTTCCTAATTGCATATTTGAAAATGTTCTAATTTCCAATGAAATTATAAATATTTTAAAAAATAAAAATATAGGACGGTGCAATGCGGGTATGAGTGTGGTGGGTTTATGTGAATTTAAAGGTGATGTGGGGCGGTGCGAGGTAATTTTTAAATTTATAGGTTTAAAAAAAATTCGTACCACACTCGAATTGCACTGCCCCATTGCCACCCTAGTTCTCTTGCATCATTTGTTGAGTGATTCTCCAAGAACAAGGGGTGTGTTTGGTATGAAGGAAAATATTTTCCTAGAAAATGTTTTCCATGGAAAACAAGTTGATTTCTTACTTGTTTTCTTATATTTGATTGGTGGATGAAAGATATTTTTCAGAAAATATTTTCTAATATTTGGTTGGTGAATGAAATAATATTTTTCAAAAAATACATTTTAGTGTTTAGCTAAAGCGTAAAAATACATTTTAGAATTCTTTTTTAAAAAATAAATTTAAAAAATTAAATCCTTTTTTGGGAAAGGGGTTGGTTAGCGGGTGGGTGGGGGTGTCAAAATGGTAGTAGGGGTGGGGTAAGAAAATGTTTTGAATTTCTTTTGTTAAGAAAAAAAATTAAAAAATTGGCGAGGAGAGGGGGGAGGGGGGATTAGTAGGAGCTGGGGGTCAAGGTAGAAGAGTGAGGGGAAGAAAAAAATTAAAAAAAATTTAAAAATATTTTTCTTTTTTAAGGTTGGGACCCCACTTTGTGGAAATACACTAGGTTTGTTGTTCTTGTTGTAAGGTTGGGGTGGGGTGGGAGGGGGAAGGGATGGGAGAGGGGGCTGGTAAGGGACAGGGAGTAAGAGAAAAGTTTGAATTTTTTAATAAAATATAGATACTATTTTTGGAGGGAGACTGGTAGGGGTAGAGGTGGGACGGGAATAGGGGATGGATTAAGAAAAAATTTGTAATACTTTTTAAAACAATTGAATTTTGGGGGTGGGGGTGGGGGTGGGGGTAGAGGTATGGGGTGGGGTGGGGTAGGGGTAGGGGTGGTGTCGGGGTATTGGGAATGGGGGGCGGGGTAGATGATTTTGAGAATTGTATAATATTTCAACTTTAAAGTGTGGTTGAAAGAGAGTTTTGAAAAATATTTTCCTTATTTTTTTAAGGAAAGTCATTTTACTTAGATTTAAGAAAAATAAATTAATTTAAAAAATATTTTTCAAAATATATAAATCAATCAAACATAAAAAAAATTAAAAAATATTTTCCTTCGTACCAAACACCCCTAGGAGTTCTATCTTTTCTTGCATTCACGATCTTGTATGGTTATGTGTTGTAGCTGGCTGAAAAAGCGGAGCTAAAAACACATGGATTAAGTAGTGATGAAATTATTTAGTGGATGGACCATTGGCCTTTATTGGGAGATTTGCTTGGTTCATTGGACTAAAAGATGAGACATATACATGATGTGATATAAAACACATGCTTGGGGTACATATACTAGATAAGTTAGGATAAACTTTTAGTTTTTATTTTAACCCGTGACGTTTTAAATGACTTTGGGAGAAGAGCCACAAAAAGAACATTTTTGTCAGTAAATTGTTTTTTCCCGTGATCAAGTAATCTCAAAATTATTATCTCACCCTCAATATGGGAGAGAATACCACAATTGTTTCATCAATGTCTCGGAATAGCTAATTCAAAAGTTCAATGTTTAACCAAAGATGGGGCTAGTCCCACATCTAATCTTGGGATTATTTTCTCCATTTCATAATAAATAAATTGTTGAATTTTGACACACAGATTAAGAAAAAACATTAAAGATATAAATTTAACATAATTTTCTATTTTTATCCCCCCCAAAAAAAAAGTTGACCTTGTAATACCTTTTCAAAAGTTAATTAGTTGTCAAATCATAAGGGTAAATTTGAAAAAAATTCAATGATTCACTTGTTTTGCAACACCAATAAATACCCCCAACAATTCACTTATTTCAAAACGGAGAGAGTATTATTTATTACCGTAAATATATTTGGCACAAGTTGACACAAATTGACCTTTTTGGTGGCAATTTTATAATATATTGTGCATGGCCAACAAATTCTTAACTTTCACTATCCGAAATACCCTTCAATGTTTAAAACCACTCTTTGAAACACAAATCACTACCCAGTTTTTCTAAACCCTACCTAAGTCCACTAGCGGGAATAGCTAATTCACACAAAGGTTCATTGCTCATAGCTTGGTTCACTAATTCTGACGGTGTCCCATTCACTCTTTCTAGAAACTTGATAACCTGAATACCTGGTACTCGATGCTCGAGCTTGAAAAAACCCTCGTAGTCTATTAAGGGGCTAAAAAGAGATGGGTCCAGTATAGAGCTATGGTCCACCTTGTACCAAACAACACACCCCACACCAGTCATAATAAGAGTAAAGTAACGGCCAACATACCCCGATCCGCATGATACTACATCTGTTAATACTTTTTCAACATCCAATGGGTCATTCACTAAAGAACGCTAGCCAGTCTCTAGACTAGATGAAGTGAATAAAGTTGTATCCGGTGAGTCACGAGGTTGTATATAATTCAATGTTCAGTGATATGACTTTCTTACTGACTGAATTGCTTGAATCAGTTGAAGGTGCGGAGTCTTCTTCTAATAATTTCGCTCACATATACAAACACAACTGTATCCAAGATTGCTCCAATGTCAACTCGACTCTCTTCCGTTCTCCTTTTATTTCTTTCGTTGCTTGTCCAATCCCAATGGCTCCCCAAGACTTTTCCTTCTTTATTTACTTTTCTTCTTCCATTCATGTGTTCTTTCTCGGAGTTAATTGTTCATTCTCCATAGCAGATCGTTCTATACTTTCTCTTTCTCTTTTTTTTGTTCCTTTTGTATTATTAGTGAATTTTCATTATATGGGAATGTATTTTTATGTTGTTTTTAAGGATAAAGAATAATAAGGGATATACTCTCGTTGGCCTGAATGTGAGAAAATGACAATTGGAGTGAGTGGAAGCATATATAAAAAATATGAAATGTATGATGAAGCTGTTGAAACTTCAGAAGAATAGAATCTTCATCTTCCATTAAGTGAATTGATAAAACTGAAATTATCTAAGGAATCTTCTGGGGAATTATCCAGTCATTCAGTGTCAGATGAATACAAAACTTTGTTTGTCATTTTTTTTATTAGAATTGTAGTTGGAAAGCTATTGAAAGACTAAAAATATTGTTGTTAATGTCGTTTCTTTTTATTCATGAAATGTAACTTAGGTTCGGGTATTGTCTTGGGCCTGATTTTATATGTTTTTCATATGAAATGTTTTGGGGGCCTAATATTCTGGGCTTGAAGTATAACTTAGGATGAAAATTTTTTCATCGTATGAAAAAAAATATAATTTATTTTTAAAAAATTGATAAATGAATAAATAAAACATTATAGTCCCCCACATTGTTTGTAAAGGCTATTCAATTTAAACAATGATTATTCCACAAAAGAAATTCCTCACCTTTTACTTAGTTTTTAAATTACTTTTTTCATGTGCATTTCATTATTTTTCATGCATTTTGAGAAGTATTGACAATTTGGTAATCTTGTTTCTCTGTCATTAACACTTTGAGTGCTTTTTTCATTGTTTTCATTAATTTATTAAGATGTTTGAAAAATTTCACGTTCTATCATAGTTATCACATTCAGGTATATATCATGAGTTACAAAAAAAGAAAGGGAGAAAGTCATCTTTATGACTCACAACTCATACCTTTTTATTTTCATAATTTTTACTTTGATTAATATTAATAATAATAATAATAATATATAAAAATTTGGTAATTTGTTGGCCAGTCTTTAATAAACCGCTTTATTAGACTTTTAAGTTGAGTTGAGATCATTTCTGATGATAAATAATTTAATAACAATTAGTTAGCTTTTTATGATATTTTTTATAATCATAAGCGAAGATAATTTCACTAATACTTCCACCGTGTCATATTACTTGCCATGTGATGAGCTCAACATATCCTTTTCACTAGTAATTATTGATTAACCCTTTTTTGAAAGTTATTGTGAAAACATGAGAACTTTTTTTAGACATGAGAACTTTGAAAGTGTCCAATTATGACTTCATTCATTAAACATGAGTATTTTTTTAGACAATTATTTTTAGCAAAAATATCAAATAATATGAGATTGGGGAGTAGGAAAATTAACACTAGACCTTAACCTTACTTTCAACATCGTTTAATTAAGGGCAAAATTCAGAAATAACATATTTATCCCCTTAATTATGAGTTTCATAGCAGCAGTTTCATAATTACATAATATAGCAAGTTGTATTTTGTATTTTTGCAAACTGTTGCTACAAAAATACAAATACATATGATTTTTATTGTCTTTATGATCGATATGTATTTTATATTTTTGCAAACTGTTGCTACAAAAATACAAATACATATGCTACAAAATGTAATTTGATAAAAGTGTTATTATTTTTTATAATTTAATAATTAAATATGCTACTTTATATATTTTTTCCTTTAATTAATTGCAAGATCCATGCTCAGATTTTTAAAACATTGTTCAACGTATGAACTTGAGTAGTCAAAATTCAGTTTTATTATTTTTACTATTTTTTCTATGCTACTCTTAGCTCTTCCTTTTTTGAAGATATAAAAATTAATTTTGTTACATACAATTGGTTGGTATTAAACTGTGAAATTGATGGCATTGAGAGAAACATTTTAAATATATTTCAACACTTAAATAAGAACTTAAGATCTTCAATAGATTTTATTTGTAGAAACAGTTTTCGATAAGTTAGTGTTCCGTAGTAAAATATTTTGCATTTTGATTGGATATTGTGAAATTTAGGGCCCGTTTGGCCATGGAAATTTTTCCCTTTTTTCCAGAAATTTTTTCCAGAGTTGGAAATTGTGGTGTTTGGCCATGAAAATTCGGAAAATAATTCCGAAAAGTTTCTCTGAAACGGGAAAACAGGTTTTTGTTGTTTTCACAATTTTCCAACTCCAATTCCAACTTTTACTATTATTACATATAACCCCAATCTTTTAAATTTTTACATAAAACTCTCCTTATAACATTACTTTTTCAGTATTACGTATATAACAGTTTTAAAGAATAAGATAATTATAATTTCAAACTTAATGCTATCCTAATTAATATATATCTCTTTTTCTCTCTCATCATTATTTTTATCCGTTATTTAATTTTCTCCCTTATTTAAGATATTATTTTACTGCTAATTTATATTTATACGCATAAATATATAAAGTATTATATTTATACCCATAAATATATAAAACATTATATTTATAATAGAAATATACAAAGTATGTTATATATAAAGTTTATACCTTGTATATACCATATACACACATATATAAATATACAAAGTATTAAGAAACATACTAAGCATATTTATAATATAAATATAGAAAGTATGTTATATATGAAGTTTATACCATGTATATACCATATACACACATATATAAAAATACAAAGTATAAAGAAACATACTAAGCATATTTATATATTTATGGTATATGATATAATATACCATAAATATGCAAAGCATGTTTTACATAGAAATAATTTATTCACACACAGTAAAATCTTTGATGTATAAGAAAATTAAAGAAATAAATTAGCGGCACCCTAAAATTTAATAACAACTCATCATTTTCTATTTTTTAGGAACGGAACATAAAGAAAATAAATTAAATAAATTCCTAAAAAAATAAATTTGTTGGAAAGATAATATTTGTTACCTAAAAAACAGGAAGCAGTGATCTATTAATATAACATCCATATTTAAAATTTTTAAATATGAGAAAACGGCTATTAATGTAAATATTATATATGTCATAATTGAAATTCATTAAATATGACCATGTATATGTAATTATTTTTATAATAGTGGCTAATTGTGTTCTTTTTCCATTAGTAGGTAAATTTTAATTGGGTGATTTTGATAGTTTGTAAAAGTTAGGGCATAAAATCATATTTAAAAAAGTTTTTTCAAAAGTCAAAAAAATTTTCAAAAAAGACATGGTCAAACACAACTCTAACTCCAATTTCAACTCTAACTCCAAAAAATTTTAGTTTTCATGGCCAAACGGCTACTTAGTATCTGCATAGAGTTAAAACAAGCTGAATATTAACTAAATAGAACATCGGCCAAAGTCATCGATATGCACTCAAACTTGTTGCCAAAATTCACTTAGACACCTAAACTAAGGCATGTTCCTATTAGACCCCTAAACGCCCCACATTTTGTTTCAATTGGATATTTTTTTCGCTGTTCTCATCAGCTTATTAGCGCATGTCTCCAAATACAGCCGATGTAGAAAGTTGTCCACATAAAACTCTCCACGTGGATAAACTAAATCCACATATACTTATTACATTTTAAATGAAAAAAAATTATTTTGGCCGTTTGTTTCTCTCTCCATGTTAACTCTCTCTTAGATAACCCTAAAATTAATCCTAATTTAACGAAAATTTCACTCAAATCGAAGGAGAAATTTGGGGGTTTTCCACAGATCTTCCTCGTTTAAGTGTTATTATGATTTATATTTATTAAATTTTGTTGAATTTTAGCATATTTCAATTTTTAGGGTTTTGAAATTTCACTGTTAGGGCTGTGATTTTGGGAATATTCCGTCTCTTTCTTAACATACATTAAAGGTTGTAGCTTTTAGCTTATTGGTGTGTACTTTGAGTATATTCCGTTAACTAGCTTTGAATTCTTACCCTTTTGTTGTAGGTGACGTAACAACTGGAGATAATATTCACAAAATTTCACCATGGGGCATCTTTTTTCAACAAAGGTGTCCCTACATATGTTACAATTTGTGTGCCAGAGCTAAGGTATATTGACAAGGACCACTTTTTCATGCTGGAGTTGTTATTTTATACTAAAGAATTAGGGTATGATACTGTCAGGGATTTTTATTATCAAAATGCAGTAACTAAGCAGTTCAACTTGGTGAAGAGTGACAGACATCTCGTTGAACTAGTTAAAGACTTAAAACATGAGGACTCTATTGATTTTTATGTCTATCATGTTTTAGATGAACCAATTCTTGACCCTGATGGTCCTATAGGTTTTTTACCTGCACCTGATATTATTTAGTGTGCAGACCTAGAAAGAGAAAGTGTTGGTGTTGATGATAGTGCTAACATAGAGAGGGAATCTATTGGAGTAGAGGAAGAGAAGGAGGCTGATATAGAAGATTTTAACCTAGACGATCTTGAGATAGAGAATGTTAACTTAGGTAAAGAGAGGGAGACTCATGTAGAAGATGTTGGTGTAGAAGAAGGTGATGAGGCTAATATAGAAGATATCTATGTAGAAGATGTTAACCTAGAAGATTTTGGTGTAGAAATAGGTAATGAGGCTGATGTACAAGATATTCATGTAGAAGATGTTAATAGGCTAGTAAATGAGTTATCAGATTACTTGAGTAATGATTCAGATCTTGGAGATATTCTTTCAGAAGATGGCTCAAATGTTGATGAGGAGTTGAGGGCATTTAGACAAGAAAGAAAGAAAAACAAAGCCAACAAGAAAGAAAGAAATCAAAAAGAAAGAAAAAAGGTTGTTAAAACTGAACAAGTACCTGTAAGAGTTTCTAGTTGTGTAGATAGAGGCTTTGGGGATATTGGTAAAAATAAGGCTAGCAAATATTCTCGAAATTCAGTTGGAGATGAGGAATATCTTGATAGTTCTGATTGTTGGAGTGAAGATAATGAAGATATAGATGTATATGTTGTTAAAGGAGTAGATCTACCTAGAAGAAGAAGAAGTAAGAAAACTAGGTATGATGAAAATTATGAGTTTTCTGTGTTTGAGCTTGGGATGATTTTTGAGGGTGTAAAATAGTTTAGAAAAGCTGTTGCAGATTATGCTGTAGAGTATAGAAGGCAGTTGAAGTTAAAACCAAATGAAAAAATAGAATAAGGGTGAAGTGCATTGCAGTCAATTGCAACTGATTTCTGTTTGCTTCTACTGATAGGGATTCAGGTGATTTTATTGTGAAGAATTATAACCCTATTCACAAGTGTATACCTCTAAACAAGAACAAGATGTCTGATTCAAAGCTAGTTGCTAGAAAGTTCAAGGAGAGAATTATTTCTCAGCCATACATTAGGTTTGGGAAATTTAAGATTTGGTAAGAGAGGTGGTTGGGTATTTATGTAGGTAAAACTATTTGTTTTAGGGCTAAACAGATTGTTATGAGGGAGAATATGAGAGATTGGAAGCTGAAATTTGCCAAATTATGTGACTATGCAGATATGATTATGACAACAAATCTTGGAAGTTTTTGTTGGATAAAAATTGACAAAGAAACTGAATCAGGGAAGAACCTCTTTGTTTATTTCTATGTGTGCCTTCATGCCTTCAAGCAAGGATGGTTAGATGGGTGTAGGAAAATTATTGGTTTGATGGATGCTTTCTAAAAAGAGCTTGTAAGGGTGAGTTATTGGTTGTTGTGGGGAAAATGGCAACAACCAAATGTATCCTATTGCATGGGCAGTTGTGGATACTGAAACAAAATATAGCTGGGATTGGTTCATAAGGCATCTGATTGGTGATCTAAATCTGGGAACTGGTGAAAGCTTGACTGTAATGTCAGACCAACAAAAGGTACTATTACTTAATTATTTTTCTCATTACTAGAATTTATTTTCCAATAATATTCCTATTTTAATAATATTTAATAATTATTACAGGGTTTTATTCCTGTTTTGATGGATCTGTTACCAAATGCTGAGAGAAGAATGTGTGTTAGATATATTTGGAGCAATTGGCATATGCACTGGAGAGGAGAAGAGAGAAGAAAGCAGTTTTAGAGATGTGCAAAAGCAAGCTTTGAAGTAAAGTTTAGAGAAGAGATGCAAGCAATGTCAAATCTAGGTCAGAAAGAAATAACTGAGGACATGTTAGTTAATCCTCCTACTTCTTGGTGTAGGGCATATTTCAAAACATATTCCAAATGTGATATTGTAGAAAATAACATGTGTGAGACTTTCAATTCTTGGATCTTAGCTGCTAGACATAAATTCATAATCACAATGTTAGAGGATATCAGGCATAAAATGATGAATAGACATGTAGATATGATCAAATTTGCAGAAACATGGATTTCAGACATTGCACCTATGGAAAGAACTATTTTAGAAGCTAATAAGGAATATTCAAATAGGTGTAGAGTATTATGGAATGGAGTTAATGGTTTTGAAATTAGGGGTGAGGGTTACACATTTGTTGTTCACTTGGACAAGAAGTATTCTGATTGTAGATTATGGATCTTAAGAGGTATTCCTTGTCCTCATGCCATTTGTGATTATTATTACTTGAATGAAGATCCTGATCAGCATGTAGAGCACTGGTATAGTAAAGAAACCTTTTGTCACGCCTCAAATCCTATTGGGGTGGACTGGCACCTGTAACCAAGGAGGTCCAGGAGAACCAGCTCATAACCTTATACTTTCCATGCATACCTCTATGACAACCCAAAATTTGGACAGCATCATGTCGCATATAAAAGGAAATAATCGCATGTATAAGCTCGAGCACACATATATATGTATATACAATACTTGGCCTTTGGAGCCATCACGTCTATTAACAAAACACCACCTTGACTGTACATTAGGTCTACAAAGCCTCTAGATAATACACAGAGTTTAACTAAGGTTGGGACATACCCTGCCATATAACTAACTTCTATACAATACCAAAAGTGACTGGATATGACACGAAAAGACCCGAAGCAAACTGGAGCTCACCAAAACCTGCTGGATATCCTGGCTCCTACTTGTGCGGTGTATGAGCTGAGGTACCTGTGCCTGCAGCATGAAATGCAGGTCCCCCGTTGGGGACGTCAGTACGAAATATGTACTGAGTATGTAAAACTGTAGATAATCACATATGATATAGGAGCTCAATAGAAATCAGAAACAAGTGAATAAATCGTAATAGGAGTGGACCACACTTACTAGAACTTGTGACAACCTATACATTGTATTTATTCAATCACTTTACCTTCATTCTTATCATCTTTGTAATCATTATTGCATTGTACTGTGACCATTAGGCTTCCTCCATACATATCAACTGGGATCGACCCATGATAGGCTTATGCCCTTGGGATACCACCCAATAAGAGAGAACTTCCATCACTTAGTTCAATTAATCTTTGAGATTGTTATTTTGGTCGCCACCGCATTTTTGATACTTTGAAACAATGATACATCAATAAAAGACATATAAATAGACCATCAATGCAATAAAAATGAAGTGAAAACTCATTGGCACATCAATGAAGTGTTTTGGAGTCATCAATGCCATAACAATGAAGTAGGAACTTATTGGTATATCAATGAAATGTTTTGGAGTCATTAATAGCACATGGATCTTTCTTGAGTAACCGAATACTTTCTGACATTCATTAGTGCAATAAACATGTAAGATTTGGAAGACAAGTAAGTATTGGAATGTCTTGATATCTTGTAGGGTGGAAACAAGTTCATTGGTAACGTAGGGCATCATACAAAACCATTATAGATCACATGTTATTGAATAACTTTGGAAACTGTCTTAATAGAACAATTGTTCACTTTCATGCCAAAGATATGGTATAGAGTATGCTTTACATACCTGACTGTCAACCTTCAATACTAGTCCCAAATGGACTTCCCGTCTTTTCGGATTACTTATCTACAATGAACATATATAGCAATCTAGTATTAGCGATCAAACGTCACAATTCAATTATTTGAATTCACCAAACTAGTGGTTAAGTAGTAAGCCTTAATTACACCATAAAGGGTGTCACTTTCATCCTCTTATACTCTAATTACATTCAAATGCCATGCATATTCATACAACATCCTCCAATATCAAGTTTGGATTCATTTATCCTTCCAACCAATCCATTAAACCAAATTGAGCCATAGACATAAATAATCATCAATTCAATAGTATATCACTATATCCACCTTCCATAACTCAATTACCATATCCAACTTCCACAATTCAATACAACCAAACCATGCAAAATAGTCCATAACCCTATTTTCATCACCTTTCAATAACAACCAATACATATAATCCTCTATCACACATATACATATGGAAAAGAACAAAGGCAAACAATATTCATACCTTAGAATTCACCTCTTGATTATGAAATTCTATTTGCACAAATAATAGGTGTCATTCGAAGCTCTCGAGATGACAAACGCAGTTATCGGATTACTTTGGAATTTCTACGATTGAATCAAAAGTAATTTAAAGGTCAAATTTGTCTAGGGTTTGTTCTTTCTCAATGATTGATGATGAAAATGAGTTTTTGAACTCATATACATGTATATATACACATATTCCCGTTCATAATATAATAGAAATGACCAAAATGACTTTAAAATTTAAATAATGTCAAATATGTCCTTTGGTGGACTATTTTGATAAGCTAAAGTAGATCGACCATAACTCCTTGCTCCGATATTGGATTTGGGTGAAATTAGTATCGTTGGAAGGATAATTCAAAGGGCTTTTATTTAATATAAAGTAGGCCACCCAGTTCGTCCTGTACAAGGAGTTATGATCGTTTGAAGTTGACCCTAAAAATATGTTTTGATAGGCTGAAGTAAAACGAGTATAACTCCTTACTCAGACGTTAGATTTGGATGAAAATAATTGCATTTGAAAGAAGACTCAAAGATATTTCTTTTCATAGGTCGCAGCTCTCCCAGTTCATTATATTAAGGGAGTTATAATCGTTCGAATTGACCCAAAAATTTGACTGGCCTTAGTAGTTTGTGTGCAGGAAATTTTCCTGCACATTTACTATTCCCAAATATCCTGGCCACCGTTTTATAGTTTTGAACGTGCTCGATTATATCCGAAACCTATCCATTTTTGGAAATCTTTATATCATTGGAAATCTTATTCAATAACCTTCGTATGGAACCATCGACGGGCAAATTTCGGTATAAATAAAATAAAAAAATTAATTCCATATAAATAAGACCAATACACATACTTGAATATGCCAAAATACGTACTTGAATACGGGGTGTTACACCTTTCTTAAGTCTTATAGCCATTTCATGCAACCAATTACCAACATGAGAATGTGGCCGAAAACCCCAAACCCATCAATTGAACCTCCAAAACCAAGAAAGATGCCAGACAGACCTAGCAAGAACAGAAAAAAGAGCAAGGATGAGCCAAAAAAGTGGGGCAAACTCTCAAAAAAAAGGTGTCAAGATCACCTGTTCAAGGTGAAAGCAAGTTGTCCATAACAAGACTATGTGTGCCAAAATGGTAAGCCTTAAATGAATTTTCATAATACTTTGTGAAGTTAACATATTTCTTAACTTTTTATATTTATGTTTGTATGTTAGAATAGTATGGGAAACAGTAATAGTAGTCGACCTAGCACTCATCCTGCAGCTTCATGGAATCCACCACCACCACAATTAAGTTCTATTTATGGTAACACCAGTGCAATGGCAAGAGATACCTACACTCAAAGTCAGACAACAAGAGTAAGTTATATATGTTCTGTTACCTTAATATTCCTCTCCTATTTAATATTATTATTAAAAATTGTTGAAAATATTCAGTTGCATTTATTCACAGTCAAGCTCTACCTTTCATACATATGAAACTACACAATTCAATCAATCAGGATCTATTTGTGCTAACACAGCTGCTATGCCAAGACCACCTCAAAGAAAGATGTCAAGTGCTGATGGCAGAGGTTAAGATGCTGCTAGTAGAGGTAAATGTGGTTCTCGTAGGGGTCAATGTGGTGCTGATAGAGGAGGTGATTTTGGTAGGGGTCAATGTGGTGTTGATAGGGGAGGTGGTTCTGGTAGGGGTCAATATGGTGCTGATAGAGAAGGTGGTTCCGGTCGGGGTCAATGTGGTATTGATAGGGGAGGTGGTTCTGGTTGAGGTCAATGTGGTGCTGATAGAAGAGGTGGTTCTGGTAGGGGTCAATGTGGTGTCGAGAGAGGAGGTGATTCTGGTAGAGGTCAAGGAGGGATTGGTAGAGGATTGGCAAGAAAAATAGCCAATGCAAGAGGGACCCCATTTGAAAGTGGAAGAAATACTTCTTCTAGTCAAGTACCACCTTTGCCAACCAACAAGAGGCCATATAATGCTATCTCATTTGTTGCTGCTACTGCATACAAAAGGCCTACAACTGGTTTTGGCGTTTACTCTGATCTAATAACTGGAACCCAAGTGTACAATGTATTTCTCTCTGTCTCATTATTTACCTATAACAATGTTTTCATTCAAGTTTTCAATGTTCATTGTCTTACAATTATTTCTAATTTTGTAGCCTGGTACAATAAATGAGAGGGTTCTTTATGGGGGTATAAATTTAAAGAGTGCTTCACCAACCAATATAGGTATTGGTTTTAAATCCAATGGCCTAAAATGAAATGGAAAAGATGCAGTCACCAACACACAATTGCAACAAATGAAAGCAAATAAGAGAAAAAAGTGGATGCAGCCAAGTCTTCTTCATCAGTTGGATCTACAAAGAAGTAGTTCATTTAGAAATGATTTGTACTATAATCAGGGTTAATAACTTTGAACAAATTGTGTTACTAGGTTTTGAACAACTTTTTCTTAGGCAACAGTTAATGATTTTGGTGTATGTTGTAGTTGAACACTATTATGCTCAATGTTGAGCTTTATTTGAACACCTTGTTTACTGTATGCAGTTTTTAGCTCAATTTTGAGCTGTGTTAATATAATATCCAGCTGCTTGCACTTTTAGTTCAATCTTGAGCAATTTTAATAAGATGGATGTGTTCCTTCTAATATAGTTTATTTTTATCAATACCTTCAGCAGTTACAAATAGGCTATATGGTTAAGTAGCTATACAACTAGACACAAAGTAGCCAATTGACAATAAGATTGTCATACAAAACATGTGGATTCATTTAAACAACTACTACAAACGACTACTACTACAAACTAATCAAACAACTACAACAAACTACTACTACAAACTACTACTATTGTTACAAACTAACCAAGCAACTACAACAAACTACTACTACTACAAACTAACTAAGCAACTACAACAAACTACTACTACAAACTACTACTACTAATGCTACAAACTAACCAAGCAACTACAACGAACTACTACTACTATAAACTAACCATTACAAATCCATTACAAACTAAACTAACCAAACAACTACAACAAACTAACCATTACACCATATTAAAGAACCACTTTACAGTAAGAACAATGAGAAGAAGTAGAACAATTCTATTCAATTTGAACTTAGCACATTCCCTTTCAAGTTTAACTTTTTTGAGTTTTTGCCTCAATGAAATCAACTTCTCTTCACTATCTTTCAATTTCTCACACAAAGTGTCCCTCTCTTGTTCAACGTCTTTGAGTTTTTGCTTCAATCGATCACACGAATTTTCACCACTTTTGCACTTTATCATTAAGCTCGATTCTACCTCAAGATATTGATGCACAAAAATTGAAGGTTTTGAATCAATCCATCTAAAGTACCCACATCCACCATTTTCCTAAAATGCAAAAACCAAAGAATAATAAAAAAATCACCAAAAAAAATAAAATTAAAATCTATCCAAATGATACAAACCTTTGGAACTTTACATCCAAAAAATCTACGACCAGAATTTGATGGAGTCCTTAAAGTTCTTAATGGACAAAATTCGGAACAATAACACAAATCGGGAACCTCAATGTTAACGGAATTTTCCGACATTCTCATGAAAAATGAAAGAAAAAATTGATTTAAGAGAAATTATAAGATAAATTTGATAATGAGATGAGAGAAGTTGAGAGGTAAATCAGCTATAGAGGAGAGAATAAAGAAAGAAGAAGATGAAATTAGGTTAAAAATAGAGGAAAATTGAAGAGGATGGCAAAAGTAACATTAAATAACGTTAACTTTTGCCACATAGACAGCTTTTTCATAAGTCACACGTCACCCACGACTAAACAACACGCGCAGTGCCACGTAGGCCAAAAATTCCCAATTGGAACAAAATATGAGTGGATTTAGGGTCTGACAGGAACAGGTCTTAGTTCAGGTGTCTGTGAATTTTGGCAACAAGTTTGAGTGTCTATCGATGACTTTGGCTTAGAACATTCATAGATAATAGGAGAATTTCCACGGCCACAACCATAATGAAAAATAAAAAATAATACTGGAATTAAAAAAAATAAAACAACAACAGCAAACCACCTAAGAAGCATCACTACCACCACCATCAGCCTCACCATCATCTTCCTTATTGGCACTGTTAATCTCGCATATGTAGGTATAAAAATAATGCCTCAACTCCCGTAGATCACGCTTAAGTTGTTCCACAAACTGGTTAAGGTCTCATACCTCATCTTTAAACAACTCGATTTTTCAAACTATATGATAGCGTTTTCTCTTTTGGACTAGATATACGTTCCTGTTTGAGGAAGAAGACATGGTGTTTTGTATTATCAATGGCTTTTTAAATTTTTTTGTAAGCTAATGGATGAGTGATGTTGTTAGGAAAAGAGGATAAATGATATTTAAAGGCGGAGAAGACTAGGATTGTGTTGGGGAATTAAACGCAAAATTCATTCATCCAAAACACTCATCCACTTACAATACTCATCAACCTAAACATTGATATTTTTAACGTACATTGGTTGTAGAAAAGATCATGAAAAAAATCTTAATGTTTGGACTGTAGGTTGTCAACTATTATTCTCAAAGGTTTTTCTATTTTCCAAAATCTTATCAAAAAACTACCAAACCTGTAGAAAAATTTGAAAAGTTTTCTCACCATTTTTAATCAAAAGTTTGTTAAAAAATTGATAGAATCTATCTTACCTGCTTTACACTCATCACCCATCCATATTATTATATCATTTGAGTTACTTTATAATTTTCCGGTTAATTCTATGCACAGAAAGAAAAAAATAGATAGAATGAATGCACTGTGAGTATGGGTGCTATGGAAGGCTCGTCTTGTAGTCCAAATCTTAGTTGTGGATAGTCAGTTCATCCATTGTGAGGTGCAAGATACCCAACAACAAGTGACATTCTTTTTTACAGTACTATATGCTTGGAATGAACCCAAAAAATAACACAGTTTATGGCATAGGCTAAAGCAAGTTGATACACAAATTCAAACTAGCTGGCTTATTAATGGTGATTTCAACAATGTGCTGTCATTCAATGATTGATTGGGGTCCCCAGTAACAGGCTAAAGTGTAGGGATTTAAAGATATGATTGACAAACTTCAACTCACTCCACTGAAAAGCATAAGAGGTCAATTCTCTTGGTGCAATAAGCACCAAGACTCTAGTGTAGTATATAGTAGAATCGATTCGGCCTTGGGGAATTATGGATGATATCAGTAGTATGAATATATTCAAGTGGAATATCTAATTCCTGGGCGTCAGACATTCCCTAATTCTTATTCAAACTACTATGAACTTTCAACAACTAAATTTATATCCAAAGCCTTTCAAATTGTTCCCAAGGATTATGCAACACCCTGATTTTGGGAGCCTGGTAAAGAAAGCTTGGGAGAAGCCAGTGGAGGAGAATGGGGTACATAAGGTGTGGTATGAATTAAAGTTAGTGAATCATGAACTGAAGGGACTAACTCTTACATGGCCACTTACCAACAGAAGCTTCATCAAGCTAGAATGGATCTAGAAATAATACAGTCAAATCTGACTAGTCAACGTTTGAATCAACTGTTCATTGTACAAGAGAAACAACTTCTGTTGGACCTTGAAAAATAAAGCACTATAGATGAACAAGTGTCGATGCAAAAATCAAGGGCCTAGTGGGTTCATTATGGTGATGCAAACTAAAAATATCCCACATTGGTGGTTAATGAAATGGGTGGTCTCTTTATAAGGCTTGGGCAATCCTGCTCCTTATGAGCTAAATTTTAGAGTGTGAGTTAGGCCTTTACCCATTTTCACCCAATGTTGGGCCCCCGAATTGAGATGTGAGTTCATCCTGGTGGGGTGTTAAAAAGATTGAACTTTTTGAGTAGAAACTCCTCTTTGGTTTAATTCATATTCAAATAAAGGAATTGGTGGATCTTGAGGTGGGGTGTTAAAAAGATTGAAAAGAAAGTCTCACATTGATAGTTATCATATTCAAATAAAGGAATTGGTGGATCTTGAGGTGGGATGTTAAAAAGATTGAAAAGAAAGTCTCACATTGATAGTTAATGAGATGGGTGGTCTCTTTATAAGGCTTGAACAATCTCCCTCCTCATGATCTAACTTTTGGGGTGTGAGTTAGGCAGATCAATTTGAACAGCTCAACTGAAGATGAGAACCAGTCATAGCTCCAGCACTTCATTTATACAAATGCAAACATTAAGATCACTGATCCAGTGCTTTTTGAGAAGAAATTGATGGATTTATTTACCAAACTTATGGGTGAAGCTGGACCTCTGCACAAATGTCCTGATTTTGAGGTAATTAAAAATGGTGCATGTCTAGCTCAGGATTATAAAACACAACTTATTAGGGAGGTAACCAGGGATGAAATACTGGAAGCTATTAAAATTATGCCACTAGATAAAGCACCAAGTGTGGATGGTTTTTTATTGATTTTTTACGAAAAAATTAGGATGTAGTCAAAAAAAATATTTATGAGGCTGCTCTGAGTTTCTTCCGAACTGGGAAAATGTTAAAGGCTTGGAACTGCACAGTTATGACCTTAATACCCAAAGTATAGGGGCCTATGCAGGTGAAGGATCTCAGACCCATTGCTTGTTGCACAACTTTATATAAAATGGTCACCAAAGTACTGACATGACGGCTAAAACTTGTTATTGGGGACTTAGTAGAAGGATCACAATTTGCATTCATTACAGAAAGGTGTATTACTAAAAACAAATTTTTTATATCGAGTTGTTTAAAAAGGATATACAAGGAAAGAGATGAGTCCAAGGTGTGTACTTAAAGTGGGTCTCAAGAAAGAATATGACACACTGGATTGGGATTTCCTGAGGAGTATGCTGATTGCATGGGATTTTTACACCAGTTTGTTATTTGGATTATGAAGTGCATAACCACTGGCCTTATAAAAACTTTTGAAGGAAAGAGGGGATTCAGACAAGGAGACCCAATATCCCCTTATTTATTTGTTATAGCCATGAAATATCTTCAAAGAGTTTTTAATAAATTAACACTGAACAAGAAGTTCCAAGTTCTAGTTTCATCCAAGATGCAAGGTATTGAGAATTGTTCATGTATGCTTTGCTTATGATCTTCTCATGTTTTGCAGGTTCGATGTGCAATCTATTAAGTTGTTACTTGAAGCCTTTCTAATGATCTCAAATATTTCAGGTCTTCAGGAAAATGCAAAAAAAAAGCTCTATCTTCACTGTAGGTATTTTTGAGGATTTAAAATCTGATATTTTGCAGCATTTAGGATTCAATGAAGGAACTCTTTCTTTCAAATACCTAGGAGTCCCGCTTGCAACCAAGAAACTCTCTATAAGCTAGTGTTGGCCTTTGGTGGAGAAAATAATAGTTAAGATAAGTTTTTGGACCTCAAAATTATTGTCTTATATAGGTTGGGTGCAATTGATTAAGTCACTCCTACTTGGCGTTCAAGCATATTGGGCATAGATTCTATTGCCACCAAAGAAAGTGATGAAAGTAATCACTACACTGTGTAGATCTTTTCTTTGGACTGGTGCATCGGTGGTGTCCAAAAATTCTCTCATTTTATGGGACAAGGTGTGCCCTCCTGAGGCTACAAGTGGACTAAATATTAGAGACCTTATGATTTATGAAACAAAGCTGCAATTACTAAGCACCTATGGGCCACAGAAATGAAGAAGGATTTTATGTGGATAAGGTGGGTTCATAGTGTGTACATAAAAAATAACGGACTAGACACTCTTATTATACCCAAGACTGCAGCTTTGGGTGTCAAGAAGCTATTTGAAACCAGGGAATTTGTTCTATGACGCCCAAGAGTTCAAGGTGACCTCATGAGCAGATTAACGCAACTTCAGCACTGTGATGGTTTTAGTATCAAGAAAATCTATAAGCACATGAGGACACATTATCAAAGGATTCCCTGGAAAAACATGATCCTTCGGCCTCAGTTGCATCTAAGATTTAAATTCATATTATGGCCAGCCTCATATGGTATACTAGCCACTGTGGATAGGCTAATAAAGATGTGCATCCAAGTGCCTCAAACTTGTGTCTTCTATGGTCTTAATGATGAAGTGTTTGAGCAGCTTTTCGTTGGCTGCTATTATGTGAGAACACTATGGACAATACTTTTGCATTGGTTGGGCTATCAAAGAGGTGTTGGAACTTGGAAATTAGAATTGACTTCACTTTTCAAAAAATTACGAAGGAATACAGGGTACTGGCAGATTGTCACTTGTGCTTTTGGCATAATTGTGTACCTGATTTAGATAGAGAGGAATGCTATCAGATTTCAACAAGGCATAACTTCATCTGATGGATTATTCAAAGAGGTGTCGCAACACATACACATTAGGGGTATCAAGATTATAAACTGACATGATGTTTCAAATATGTTGCAGAGTTACCCTTAGAAACTAGAGTAGCTACATTATTAGTTATTTAGTTGTACTGTGTATTGGTATGTTTTTGTTTATTTCATAGAGATGTGAATGGTCGGTATTCACTGGCTTTTACTGAATTTTTTGGTGAAATAGAATGACTATTACCCCCCAAAAAACAAAGATATGGACTAGATAAAAAGAAGATATTCAAATCAATTATCCAAGCATTAGAATTACAGAACTACTACCATATCAATAAAAGGACGGATGTTGGGATAATTATTTAAAATTATAATATATACATAGTCTTCCCAATTGTGAATCATTAATATGTTCAAAATGTCTTCTTCCCGAAAATGTGAAGTACAAATAAAATTGTAAAGCCCAAAAGATAACTTCCTGGACGTTACATCATGCTTAGGACTACAAGTAGCCCCAAAATAACCCATGATATGTTTATGCATTGAACTCTAGTACATGTAAACTTAAAACATGAGCGAAAACTGGCAAAAACTTATAAACTGAATTCAAATAAATGAACAATCTCAACAAAATACTATAACTCAACAATATTTAAATTTATAAGAAACTGAAAGAACACATCGTCTGACTAGTTTTGACAAGCCTCTAACTAAAACTAAAGAGCCACAGGGATAAACCCCAGCTGACCCAAACTGAAAGCATAACTTATGAACTAACAATAATAACAAGCATCTAGAATCAAAATAAGTCTGGCCCTTTAACTATAAAGAATCACCAACAGAAAGGATCTAGGAAATGGTGATCGTAGTTAGTCGTGCTGCTGGGGCCGAACACCAAAACCTATATTATAAAATAATGTAGTCACACAGATATATGTGTATGTGTGTGTGTGGTCAGTACTTCTGAAATGTACTTAGTATATGGAGGTAAATGGAACAAACAAAACTATCATATGCCATAACTAAAAATATGTGTGTTGAGTGTAAATAGGCTCACCAAGGTGCAAAAATCATATGAAAGCTGAAATGTCATAAAACATAAATAACATAGCATAATCTGATAAATCGGATGAGTCACTCTAATACCCCAGGTTTTGGCCTCTAAAAATTTATTAATTTTGAGCTCATTGTCTAGGGTACGACTCAGGTGACGAGTCATGAAGACTCCTCACGAGTCGTATAGTGTCAGTCGTAGTCATAATAGTAAGGTTTGCCTGATTTTTTGTCTTAATCATAACTTGGTCCTATGAGTCGTAGAATGAGGTCACGAGTCATAGGGTGTGACTCGTGACCATAACAGTAAGGGGTCAGGATTTGGGGTCTCAGGCTATGAGTCTTGGTGACAACTCGTGACCAGTGGCAATGAGTCATTACCTGACCCATAAATATTGGCAATAGTTTTCCTACATTTTAATTAGGGGCATTTTGGTCATTTTTCTCTCATTACGCCTGGTGACCACGACCTTAAAACACTTAAGGGACCTTATTTTTACCACTTATCAAATCATAAACTACTCTCTTCTCTTAAATTCCCAAGTCAATAACAAGCTAGCATTTCAAAGGGATAATCATATAGGCTTTAAGTTGTGGTCACTTCTCCAAAATTCTTGATATTTTCAAGCATATATCTCTTCCCTAACTTGTTTTTTCATAAAGGCATGTGTTTAATCATTGTTTATGTAATTTTAAATTATGGGTTTTGAATGATGGGTTGAGGGTTTTTAAATGATTATGATTTGAATGGATTTCCATGGTTTAAATGCATTGATTATGCTTTACTTGTTCAATTTTGGAACTAATTGGATGCATGGGCATGGTGAATGGGATGGGGGTCATGGACTCACTCAAATTTATGGATTTTGGTATTAGAATTGGTATTAACCTCAACCCACTTAATAAAATTTGTTGTGAAACATGAATATATATATATATATATATATATATATATATATATATATATATATATATATATATATATAATTTAACCCACTTTTGGAACCTGGCGTTGCATAAAAAGTTAATGAAATATAAAAATGATTTTGAAAAGCCTTGGTGGCCATGGATTGGTTTCTAAATTAGAACTTTGGAGTCTAATTGGCTAATTAGTTTGTAATGGCAAAGTGGGATTGACTCGCAAGTTTAAACTTAATTGGTGTGACGATACCAACAGTAAATGCCTAACTAAAAGACTTCTTGGTTAATGGATGAAAATGTGTAAATGGTTTTAATTTGGGCTTAAAGAAGGTTGTGTAGCTCGTCGTTAAAGGTGGAGGTCCCGGTGGACTGATACTGGAAACTACGTTTGCCGGCGTGGGGTCTTAGTGACCGTGAGCATAGTTCACACACACACACACACACACACACATATATATATATATATTTGGAATAGTTGGAGCCTCGATGACTTTGGCCGTTCCTCAAATTTTCTTGGTTCGTGCGGTAAACACACGCTAGGAACCTTTCAGCAGGGGGGATGAACCCATATATCCCGTGAGTTCCCTTAGGATGGTTAGAGCTACATAATTTAGGTTAATGGTTTTTAAATTTCATGCTAAAACTTGTTCCCTATCCCGACATCTTTTATATCTATGTATTTGCATGTATTTGAACATATAAATTGAGATTGGTTTTATTTTGGAAAATAGCATTATTTTATCCCTTCCCTGAGTAACATGCCAGCACTCACCCTGCTAACCGTCCCTGAATGCTATATTGTGTAACACCCCAGATTTTTGCCTTTGAAAATTTATTGAGTTTGGAGCTAATTGCTCAGACTACGGTTCACCTAACAAGTCATAAGGTCTCCTTACGGATCATAGGGCTCTAGTCATAGAGTGATCAGTGAGGGTTGCCCATGTTTCTATTATGACTACGACTGGGATGTTACGAGTCGTCATGTATCTATATGGGTCTTAGGGTAATTTCCATAGCCAAACTAGAGTAGGTGCCAATGTCACTGTTGTAGTTACGATTAGGACCCTACCAGTCGTAAGTCTCGTGTACGAGTCGTAGGGTATGGCTTATAGGGTTAATAGTAAGGAGGCCCCATGTTTTTGCCTAGATTACAAGTCGAGGCTATGACTCATAACTAGACATCATGAGTCATGACGTGACACATAGTCACTAGCGATAATTTTTTTCTGTATTTTAATTGGGGGCACTTTGGTCATTTCCCTTTTCTCCAATTGTGACCTACGACCTTAAAACCCTTTTGGGACCTTATTATCATCATAAAACATAAACAAACACACTCTTAAACTCTCTCAAATCCCTAAGTCGAGAGTAGGCTATGGTTTCTCAAGGTTAATCATTTAGAGCTTCCAAGTGGTGATTTCTCACCATAATTGTGATACTTTCAGGTATGTAGCTCTCCGTTTAAACTTGTTTTACTTAAAACATATGTTTAAATGGTTATTCATGTGGATTTGATTATGGATTTTGATTTGGGTTGAGGGTTTTGGAAGGATTGTTACTTGATTTGCATTCTCATGGTTTTAATGCAAGTGTCCACATTTTATTTATGTATTTTAAAACCCGTTGGGGTACATGGGTATGGTGAATAAGATGGGGGTCGAGGTATTCCCTAAATTTGATGATTTTTATTTGGAAATTTGGTTTCGAAAATTAGTTCCCTCTACCCACTTGCATAATTGGATTTGAATTATGGTTAATCATATGATTTGGCTTACTTCCCTAAACTATTGCATTGCATAAATGTTTAAATGGATAAAAAGGGTTTTGAAGGCCTTGTTGGTCATGGCTTTTATTTTAAACTTGATTTAATGAACAAAGGTGGTCGTGGAATTCCCCCAACTTGATCTAATGAACAAAGGGGGTCATGGCATTCCCCCAAGTTGATGGAATCGGTATGACATAATTATAAGCTTGCAAGTGTAAAGGTATGACAATACCCGTGGTTGATGCCTTGATGGATAATTCCTTGGTTAAATGGATGGGTTATGTGAAACTTGTTTCAATTAAGTGTAAAGGGGGTTCTGTAGCTTGTCGTAGAAGGTGGAGATCCTGCGGAGACTGATATCGGAAACCAGATTTGTCAGTGTGGGGGTATTTATGACTGTTTGATAGTTCACCTTTTTATATGTTTTCGATTGGTTGGGATCAAGGCATTCCCTGGCTCATCCTTGGATTTTCCTGGTTCGTTCGGCTAACATGCACTGGGACCCTTTCAATAGGGGGAGCTAAACCCATATAGCCTGTGGGTGCCCTTAGGATGGTTAGAGCTACATAATCTAGGTTAATGGTTTTATATCCCATGCTAAACCTTGTTCTCTATCCCAATATCTTATATATATATGCATATATGTGAATATGTATATTGAGTTTGGACTGGATTTTGAATTGGCATTATTTCATCCTTATCTTGAGCTACATGCTAGCACTCACCCCGCGAACCATCTCCGGATGTTGTATCACTATGCGATGCAGGGAATAAAGCTACTTCTGATTTTCCTATACAGTGTTAGGTGATCCATGGATTTCCCGTGATTCAAATTGAAGTGGTGACTTTCCATTCTTCGGAAGACCCTCATTTCATATTTTGGTTTCACTATCTTGCGATTTATTTTTGGCTATCGCCGGAGGCATATCCTGACTTAGGTGGTTCTTAGTTACTAAAGGCTTTGTGGATTACTATGGATTGGGATGAATGTTAAAGTTCTTATACTTCTTTCTAAGCTAGTTTCTTAACTATCTTATTATATGTTCAGAATTCATCCGTTGATGGTTGTATTGTGTTATGGGTGGCTAGGTTAGAGGGGGTGGTCTTTGATTCTCGGCGGACTTGAGATACCCATCACGGCCAAGCCCTAGTTCAGGTTATGAAACATCCTTTCATGATGTAGGATCCTAGGGGTTCATTGGTTACCTTTGTGCAGCGATAGGTGATTCTGGTTCATCGGTTGGTCTGTGTTGAAGTGGTTAGCCTCCATCTTCCGTAAGGCCGGACATTTCACTACTTTCTTTATAAGTATCAAAATCTAATCTATCTTTTTAAATTTTAGATCCCTTTTTTGGGCATGGTCGGGTGCATGTACCGACCTAGTATGATATTCGATTTTGTTAGAGGCGTTGTGGACAGATTGTGGGTTGGTCGTTGTTTGAACTCTTAGTTCCATTTGAGTTACATTACCTATCTTATTTTTATTTATTAGTTGTCTTCCACTATTTATCATATTATTCTGGTTGGCTAGGCTAAGGGGGTGGTCTCCGGTTCACGGTGGCCTTGAGATACCCATCACGACTCGGCCCTGTTTCAGGTCGTGATAGTCACGACACTTAGTTTCTAAATCATATTGATTAAGCATAAGGATTACTACAATATGATTCATATCATAAGATCAAAACTAAAATCGGAATCAAATTGTAGTAATCTAAATTCTAAAATATTAAGTATGAACTTCTTGTAAACTGAGAGAATCATGCTAAAATTACATAATTTTACTTGTAGACTGACTGAATCATGTACATTTATCAACTCATGAAAATTTATGTCAAAATACTAAAATTCATCTCATAATAACAATCATGTAAGTAAAAATATGAGTAAAGATAAATTCTTATACTAACTGAACTTTAAATCACATGATAATGTCATAATTTTGAAAACATAAACAATAGGTATGAACCCTAGAGATCGAATCTTTCAAACTCATGTAAAAGCTTAACTTTTGGGCACAAAGATGAAAGGTTATCCTTATTCAAACCCCACATACCTAGACTTAGCGGATTGTTTGAGGGAAACTCGAATTAGAACCTTGAAAGCTTGAACTTTGGAGAAGAACTCTTCTTTTGTATTTTTGTGGGTTTTGGGAGAAAAGAGATGGTATAATCTGAGTTATGAGGGCAGGGAATTGTGTTTATTATGGTTAGGAAGTCGTTTAAGAGGTAAAAGATCAAAAAACCCTGGAAGAAAACTAAAAAAAAGTAAAATGTGGCATTTCTGCACCCTTAGGCATGGAAAGCCTTTATCTTGCCACCCCAAGGGAGTGGCACACCCTTATCGCGACACGCCAAGGGTGTGGCATGCTCTTATCGTAGAACCTCATTATTTTGTGGTCTTGAAATGACTCCAAACACGTTTCAAAAATTTTGAAACATTTTTTGATTGTCCCGTTATCATTCCTAATCATATTACAACTCAGAAATCACCATTAATCACGAAAGAGGTATCAAAATAAAGTCGTTAAAATTTTAGGGTCTAATAAAAATCTCTCCACTCATCATATATTCTCCGCCGATTCCTAATACCATAGGGATCGACTTAAGCTAAATTTTACCTGATTACCTAAATAAAATATGTGTATATCTGCCAGGCTGGGGGAAAGTATTGGGTGATGCTATGAGGCAACCACTATAGAGGAGAAAAAGAGACATGAATTACTTAAATCTGAAAAGGAATAAATCTGAAATTAACAAACAAACAAAGAATTGTTATTGAAAAATAAAATTGTCACTCCGCCATGTGTTATGTACGATCTTTGTAGTGTAATAGTGAAGCGTGGATGGGAAAATCTTATGGGATTTGCGTGAGTGAAGGTTTACATTTTTTTAGCAGAGTTGGGTCTTGTTTGTGAGTTTGTTGAGGAGGTGAAGTGATTATAAGAAGGAGAGGTGGACGTCTATTCACCTTCACTTTAATTTAGATTGCCGAACAAAATAATATGGGCGAGTACATTAAAAAAATGTAAATTAGACTTAGAATGCTGGGCTTGAACCCGTGACCTAAGTAACCTGAGCATGATAGTTGACCAATTAGATGAAATAACATTCGTTCTATTCTGGTTTGGATATTTTATTTTATTCTTTGTTTCATAGATGTATAAAGAATATAATTGGGTACAAATCAAATTCTCCCCTCATCTTTGAACAATAATGAAACGCCCTCCTTTATCCTATTTAAATCCATAAAATGTCTATTATACCCTTTTATTATCAATTGCTTCTATTTTCTTTTAATTTTTAAAAGTAATGGTATTTTTAATTTTTTTAAAGTTCATGTAACAATTCTTTCATTAAAACATAAACATTATCTTTTGGGCAAAAAATGAGAAATAATAATAATATATAAGCTAATAATGTTCAATAATGAAGTAACTTAGCATAATGAAAAAATAATAATTAATAATTATCAAAACTATAGTATTTATTTATACAAAAGAAATAGCAAGCAATAATAACAATACCAATATATTTGGACCCCGTTAATAAAAAATTATTAATTAAATTAAGGCCAAATTTTTAAAGATTGTGTTTATTTAGATTTTAAATTATTTTAAATATAATTTATGTAATACTCCATTAATGATAATTTGTAATGACCCTTCAGGTATTTCTTTGGGTGTTTCGATATTTTGAGCCTTCTCACAGTGGCTATAGGTCATTTATGGCTTACTGAAACTATTGATTCTGTTATCAAACAGTTTATTTGGGTTTTAGGCTCGTTTTCCTATTTTGGAGCTTTCGTTATTAAGGATTGGTCTTAGACTAAATGCCTATCAAATGGCCTCAGATGGAAATTTTGACAGCGCCATCAGCTTTGAAAATTAACTTTACGCTAGGGAACCCTTGGTTCAGGTCTCGAGGCTTCCAAACTCATTTTGGGTTATTGGATATAATTTGGTTAAAACAAAATTAGGTGTAGGATCCACATTTAATCAAAACCTTCTCGGATGAAGTTTAATGGTTTCGGTGAGTTCAGAATATCAAATTTGGTATGGTAGCATAGTTCTTTTCGTGCACAGAATTTTAAATGAATCCCAAGCACCCGATCAAAATTCATTTGAACTTAGCAAAAACTGATGCTTGATATCTAGTGTAACCACTAAAGCAGACAAGGAACCACTTTAGCGGTAGTCACTTTAGTGACCTTAAGCCATTTTAGTAGCCTTGGATACTTTGTTGAGGTCCTCTTTACCGGTCAAGGTCCGCTTAAGTGGGCATCGTTGTAGCGGACAGGGTGCTGCTTCAGCGATCCCCGTCTTTTCTCACCCTCTGCGTAAATGGTCAGTAGCTACTTTAGTGGTAACTGTTTAAGCAGTCAAGTGACAACTTTAGCGATGATTGTTGGGGATAAATTCCTTTCTTCGTTGTTCTTAAACCTTTTCCTCCATTTTTATAGTTTCGAACGTGAAAAAGTGTGAAAATCATCCATTGAAGCTAAGGTAAGCTAGTTCAACACTCTTTGATCATTTTTCATTATTATTTTGTATCAAATTCCACTCTTTTTCTTGTAAATTCCTATATATTAGTTTTTGAATTTCTTAACTTTGTGGGATGATTTGGGCCTCGATTTACACTCCATTTCTGCTCAACTTTTGAGCACACATTTGTAGTCCTTCGAGGGACCTCGTGATGGATTTAATTTGGAAATTTTGTTAGCACCCCATGAGTCCATTATTGATCCAATTTTGGGCCCTGAGTTTTATAGAGCAATATGGATATCGTTTTACTCTTATTAATATGTAAATTAATACTTTAATAGCGCAACATCATTTGAGGATTGTGAATCAAGTATGATCAATTTATGGATAATTTAAGAATGTGATTCGACATCGAGGTAGGTTTCAATCTACTCTTCTCTACAATATTGTGTATGCTATAGATTGCATGCTAGGTAGAAATTATAGGATGGGATTACGACTAGTATATCATGACTCAGCCTACTTAGGAAATTTGGGATAGAATATGATCCGAACTTTAGCATAAGATACTTGTTATGGCCTTAGAATCATATTACCCTTGATTATAAACATGATTAACCATAGATTTGCATAAGGAATCCTTTAGAATAAGACTTAGCATATTTCTTAGTACTTGGGAGTGGTATTTCTTGATTAGTCCCTTCTAGTAGCTTTATGACTTTACTTTTCTTAGTCTCCCAGGTTATGGTTTTACTATTGTATTGAAGTGTATATTGTGGGCTCAAGGCTATAATTTTAACACCAGTTGAGCAGCAGGTTAGTATTCTATTCCTTGTGAGGATGTCGTTGTGGTTTATAGATGCTTATGATTGTATTATTTGTATACTAGTGATGACATACATACTTTTAGGAGCATATACATTTACTTAGTGGTATTATTCCAACCAAATTACTGATTTTACTACTATTTTCTAGAAAGGGATTTGTTTTCACTTTACACTTTAAAATAACTTTTTCATAACGGAAATTGTACCATCTTATTTAATGATTTATGAGCTTTTGGGACTAAATGTATTACTTATCTAATTAGATCGAGGATGATTCTGATCTATTATTAATCCACTCTTTTATACTATTATTTACATTGTTCAATGAAGATGTCGACCATTTTTATGCTATTATACCAATGTAGTCCCGAACTTGATCCTGTGCAATGGATTTACAAATTTACATGTTTTTAGTTACGATTTGAGTTCGTGCCCTCATTTTATATATATATATATATATATATATATATATATATATATATATATATATATATATATATATATATATATATTTATATTATACTAGACAGAATAGATTGGTTATGATGGTTATCGAAAAGTCTTGGTTCGGGACTAAGCACTGTATATAAATATCTCAGTCCCCTATTGGTCCCTTCGTCAGTGAGACACAGTGTCAAAGAAGGATGATCGTCGTAGGTTTTGCCTTTGCGAGCTACTGAGCTGGAGAAGGTGTATACACTCGGTACATTTGACATTCAAATTGGATGTGGTTTACTGTTGGTTTGTGTACATTCATTCATTCATTCACTCATTCATTCATATGCATTGCTTATCACCACTAAAATTTTTTGGTGCTTATATCTATCAGCCTTATGAGGGATTGTATAGGTTTATGCTATGATTGTTGTTTGTTAAGTGTCTGTTTGCACCTTTTGGGCTTATAGGAGCCTGATGAGGTTATTGTTTGTCTGGACTAGCCAATTACTTTATTGTTGGTTATTTTGGTTAGTTCATGGAAGGAAGATTATGGACTACTTTATAAGGTTATCGATATATTTTGATTCCTTTTCTTTCTTATGGTAAGATGTGTTATTGTTAGACTATCTCATGTTTAATCATCCTTTAGTTAGAGACCCTAATTATGCTAGTGTTAGTTTTTTTCTTAGCTATGATCCTCGAGAGGTTAGACTAGTTTATATATATATATATATAAACACCTATACAATAAGGCCGATAAATATATATAAACACACACACATGATAACGCTCAATCTACAGCTCTCGTGGGAGTGTAAAGCGGTCGTTAGCAAATATAGAACCCAACCTGGGTTGGGTGTCGATCCCACAGGGAATAGCCTGGCCAACAAGTAAGTAAAATTAATAGACTTTTGGTGCAAGTCTCGTAAAAAAAGGGGGGATTGTAATAAGTAACAAAAGTAATAAAAGCTGAAAATAGTAAAGTAAAAAGAGAGTATTTCGTGGGTTGTGAAACAATGAGAATTGAGGCGTTGGGGTTATGTCCACCTTCTGAGTTATACGTCTCTATTGACTATGAGTGTGTAGAGTCTTGACATGCAATTGCTTATAGAGAATTGTAGTCGATGGTAAATCCAAGCGTCTCTCGACCTAAACAAGGACTATTTCACTTTAACTCTCTCGAGCTTAAAGCGTGTCTAACGGTACGAATTCTCCAAGAGGTTAGTCCAGTTACGGCACTAGCTTTTTAATAGGAAAGGGTGTCCTACTACCTTGACATTATCTCTTTTCCAGACAAATAACCTTTCTCTCGAACAAGTTAAATGTTAGACTGGCGTTATTCTATGCGTCTGCAGCCACAAGAATTTGCATTAAGATGAAGAGAATCATGATATAAGCAATATACGTGTCTCGAACTCACAAACTCACAGCAATAGATAGTATCTCATTCGGCTTCCATAACCCCAACAGAGAAGTTTAGTTACACATGAGTGCGAAGGAGATCACGATTTGCATTGTTATTGTTGAGTAATGGCGTGTGGGTTAGGTGATAGGCGTGTGGCGTGATTCCTTAGCAAGTAACGATTCTCTTGTTGTGGAATAGAAGAATAGAAGAATAGATTAGAAGTGTTTGTGGTGGAAGATGAGAAGGATGGAAGAAAATTAATTGTTGAAGAATGAATGTTTCTCTCCACTAAGGGAGGAATGTGTTGTGTAATAAATAAAAATCTCTAGCATGATAGGGTATTTATAATACTCCTATCCTACTCCTACTAAGCTAATGAAATAAATAACCAAATCCTAATAGACTAATGAAATCCTTAACCCAAATGTACTAGGGTAAGGTTACAATATCATAATCCAAGTAGAATAGCGAAATACATAACCTAATTGTACTAGGTTAATGTATCTTTGTAAAAATCCAGCTTTGTGTCTGTAAGTCCCCAAAGTCTTCAGAAATGCTGTTTTAGTCCTGGACAGATTTTCCATGCAGTCCCCAAAGTATTCAGAAATGTTGTTTTAGCCCGGGACAGATTTTCCATGCAGCAGATTTGGTCCTTTAGGCGTCCAGCTCCTTTCTACTTCGTTTGTGAGCTTTCTTTTGCGTCAAGTAAGCCATAAAATGCTGTATTTTGCATCATTTATACCTGAAACTTTCCTAATCATGTTTGTTAGCTCATTTACAGGAAAAAGGACTAAAAGTGCATGAAATATATAATTTGTTCTCAAAACTAGGCTAAAATATGGGCAAAATATATTGATATAGGCGTGTAAATTCGCCTATCATCAACACCCCACACTTGCAGCTTTGTTCGTCCTCGAACAAAATATCATGTCCTTCTAAGCATCAACTTAGGGTTTTTACAGCAACAACACAAAACATTCTTCAAGACAAGCACAACAATTATCAACAAAGAGTAGCTTTCTGATTATAAGTAGAAACAATTTAACCTCAAGCATAGACTCGTGATGGTGATCAACTCGCATGCAAACGTTAAGGTACATAGAATCATATACAACTATCCAAAACTCATCAACCATGTGTGTCTCACAATATAGTACCCATAATCACTCACAAGTATAGCATATTTTTCAAACATGGGTATCAACATATCCTTGCTCTCACTCTCACAAAGAATTCATATGTAGCAACTGATGACCATAGGCTTGCCCTTAATGTAGTACTCTACTAAATGTCAGAATGCTAAGCTTAGGATCAAGTAGGTCTTTTGATGGTTGTAATGTAGGCTAAGGGACGGGTTGCATACATGGTCGACTTGATTGGAAGTAATATAGACTCTCGACCCAACAAGTGAAGGAATTGAACCACAAAATATCACATAATGAGTCACAACTAGAGCCTAAACGTCTTAATAGTCACAATTGTAACACATACTCTTGTTATAATCTCATGCTGCCTATCAAAATAATTTCATGCGAAGCTAGAAAAAAAAATTTTACTACTAAAAAAACACAACGAAACAAAAATAAAACAAAAGCAAACAAACATAGATGCGAATAGAGAAGTATAGCATGCAATACCACCACCCCACACTTAGTCGGGACACTGTCCTCAGTGGAAATAAATACGAGAAACCTGGTTGGTCGGACTTATTCTCTATGTCTGGGGTTATACCCCTTGCATTGGAATCATCATCAGAGTCGTCATCCTTAGAAGTTCCTCATAAGTATCCCACTTAATTCCAAGCGTGAGTCGGGGTATTTGCTGCGATGAGGGTTCTCCTTGGTCCTTGCAACTTCTCTTTTTGCCCTTTTGGGAGGTGGTAGCCTTCTCCTTGCCTTGTCTCGCTTTAGGTGCCATTGTACCTGAGACTAGAAATAGTGTTAGTTGCAGCACAATCTCACTTGATACAATCTATAAGCAAGTACTAGGGGTACCACCCCACACTTAGTTTTGTTGCACAAATCAGCGAGGTGAACGTAGTCGATTTACTCAGATTTCGTCGACATACGTTTTAGGATTGTATTCCAACAAGAAAATCAGCATTGTATCACTTATTTTCAGCCATTGGACTACTTTCATGGTAGATATAGCAACACTACGACATAGGGGTTACCACATGGAATCGTTATTCTTACAATAAGCACAACCTCCTAAGTCGATAGGCACTATAATCTTATCCCGATGGCCGGGATAGTCTAACATGTAAGCATCCAAACAACACTCTTAAGCAATATTCATAGCCATATCTATTCAGCAAATATCATAACAATGCTATTGAAACCAAATTCAAGTCGGAAATAAGTCAAGAATTCCCTACGTATATGTTCACTCACATGATTATGCAACAACAATTCAAACACATGAACATCACCAACAATCTTATATGATTTAGCAATTTATAATAAGCATAGCAACGTAGTACTTACGATAAATAAATGAAGAATATGAGAGTACTTACTTGCTTGAAGCTTGTGGAGACGGTGTTGTGAATTGGAAGAGCAAAGGAAGAAAATTTTGAGAAGATTTGGAAGGTTATGTGGCGCCTTTAGGGTGTTTTCTAATGTGGTTGTGTTGTAAAACTATGTCCCCTTTATATAGGAAGAGTATGGGTCGGGTTATGACCCATTTACAATCGGATTTGGGGACAAAATCACCACATATGCGGCGCATATCTCTTGGCATATCAATGGCATATGCGGCGCATTGTCCATGGCATAATGGGACATATGCGCCGCATAGTCTATGGCATTTCTAGACATATGCGCCGCATAGTCTATGGCATATGAGATACTGAGACCAAATGCCATAGCATAGGCGGCGCATAGTCAAAAGCATACCTAGGAATAGGCGGCGCATAGTGTATAGCACACTAGATTCCGAGACCTTAGGCTATAGGATAGGTTGTGCATCGTTCGTGGCCTAGTTTTACCAAGGCCTAGCCTTACTCGAAGCCTATTATGACGTGAGAAAGGCTCACTTCATAGCCTTATTCATCACCATTCCTAACTTACCGACTTTACCATACAATGCGACCAAATCGTCAATTGAAATCAATCTCCTCGTTGCATACTTCTTGCACTTATTTTTGCTCAAAACCAAATGAAAACGATTAGTACGATGGGTTGCCTCCCACCAAACGCCTTAGTTTTGGTCGTGGCACGACTCTTATTTTTGGATTTTCATTTATCAAAAGCAAAAACAAGTACTAGAATGAAAGAAAGACAAAACGATAAAACGATAAAATGATAAAACGATGGGTTGCCTCCCATCTAGTGCCTTATTTATTATCGTGGCTTGACGTAGTTACCTCGAGTACTCAGACTTCGTCGAGGTAAATGGTGGATCGTTTTCTGAAAGGATTTAGACGACAATGAGGCTTACCTGTGGGCATGCGATCTTCTTCAAGATGGTTCATACGTTTCCCCGGAGAGTCTCCAATTATATCATCAATAGTCCAACCCATAGCTCTCTTGTATCTCTTCAGAGCAGAGATGAGAGCCTCTACGTGCTGTTCACTTAAATCATCTGCTCTCTCCGGAAGTATATTTCTACTTTCCAAGAACACATACCTTAGATAATCGGGGAGCTCTTGTGATTCTAGCATTGGTGGCTCATTAATGAAAGTCTTCGCTGTTGCTGACGGTTGCTTCTTGGGATCACAATCCGGTTGCTTAGGAGTATACGGCTCTATTTCTGTTAGAGCACCCATAAGTTCTTCATTATCCTCATGCTCAATTTTTAGTGGCGCAACAGATAATGGCTCAACAGTAGGTTGTTTCTCTATAGATAATGCTTTCATATCCTCATGATGAACATCAGCTACAGATAACTCATTCATATCGCTGGGCTGCTTCATTGTTTTGCATATATCAAACCGTACCACTTCGTCATTAATTCGAAACAAAAGCTCATTATCTTTCATGTCAATAAGCACACTTCCAGTTGCAAGGAAGGGACGTCCCAAGATGATGGGAACTTCAGAATCCTCCTTACAATCCAGAATAACGAAGTCGGCAGGAAATATGAATGAAGAAACCTTCACCAACACATCATTCAAGATACCCAGAGGTCGTTTTACCGACCTATCAGCCATCACGAGCCTCATATTGGTTGGTGTAGGGTCTCCCAACCCCAACTTTCTGTAGATAGATAGTGGCATCAAATTGATGCTAGCTCCCAAATCGCACAATGCCTTAGCAAAATCCAATGATCCAATTGTGCAAGGAATAGTGAAAGCTCCAGGATCTGCCTTCTTTTGAACTAGCGATCTTGTAGCGATTGCACTACAATGATGAACATTATCCGCCAAGTCATAACTTGCTGCCCGCTTCTTTGTCAAGAGATCCTTCATAAATTTTGCATACCCAGGCATTTGTTCAAGTGCCTCCACCAATGGAACATTAATGGTGAGCTGCTTTAACATATTCATGAATTTGCTGAACTTTGTGTCATCCGCCACCTTCTTCAATCTTTGGGGAAAAGGTGGTGGTGGGTATGGAAGTGTTCTCTCCACGGTTTTCTTCTCCTCTTGCTTCCGTTTTTCCACTTTTTCAGGCTGCACAGTGCTGGATGTGGCGTCCTTAACGTCAGGAGTAGTAGCTGCGGCATCTTCTCCTTTTGCGTTGTCATCCATGTCTGCAACTTCGTCAATCACTTGCTTGCCTTTTTCTGGAGTTTCCAGCACCTTACCACTTCTGGTAGTGATGGCCATGCATGACCCATCATTCCTTGGGTTTTGCACGGTATCGCTAGGTAAAGTGCCGACCTTTCTTTGGTTGAGTGCTGCTGAAAGTTGACTGAATTGCTGCTCTAGTTGTCTAATTGAAGTGGAATGTGAGTTAACCAACTGATTCATTGAAGACAAATCATTCTTCACCTCGGTTACGCCCATATTGGTTGCCTCTACTCCTTTCAGCAGCTTGGCCATCATATCTTCCATAGACATCTTTTCAGACCAGACGCCTCAGCCTCATAATTTCTAGGAGGAATATACACACCACTCCTGTCTGAATTATTCTTCCAACTACCATGATCACGGTCCTTGTATCCAGATTCATTATAATAGTTCCGACCTTGGTTTCCTTGGGCATTGCCTCGGAAACCCCCTTGATTGTTCAAGTAGTTGGCTTCTTCCTCAGAATCAGATTCATCTCTTCTCTGTGGTCCAACGGCCTTAACTTTTTCGGTCTTCCCTGATAATAGATGCTTGGTAAGAAGATCCATTTGCGTCTTCATGTGAGACATATCTTGATCGCGTTCCTCTTCTCTTCTCCTTTGTTCTGCAGTCATGCCAATAGATAAAGTGGGGCTTGCTACCTCAGAATCCCTGGTATGCCAAGCTCTACTTTGCTTTGTCATTCGGTCTAGCATATTGCTTGCCTGAACAAAGGTGAGGTCCATAAATGATCCTCCAGCCGCATTATCAACCACTGGCTTAGTCACTGAATTCAAGGCTCTATATAATATCTCCATCAAGTGGACATTGGTCATATGATGGTTTGGGCATCGCATTAGCTTCGTCTTGAACCTCTCCCATGTTTCGTAGAGAGCTTCAGTTGGAAGCTGTCGAAAATTGATGATCTCATCTCTCAACTGTGCTCTTTTGGATGGCGGAAAGAATCTTTCTAGGAAAGCGTCTCTCAATTGCCTCCAATTTGTAATAGAATCAGGAGTCATCCCATTCAACCACATAGTTGCCTCCCCAGACAGAGACAATGGAAATAGACGTAATCGAATTGCATTCTGTCCAACGCCAGGATTGTCGAATGACTTGCATGTAGAAATAAAGTTGATCAGATGCATATTCGGATCATCGCCTGCTAGTCCACCAAATAATCCCTTGAGTTGCAAAAGCTGAATCATGGCACTAGTGATATTGAACTTTGCTCCAGGTGCTAATGGCGGAAGAATAATAGCTCCGGTGGCACCAGGTCCGTCTAGATCGTCCTCTTCGTCATCAAAAGGAATTTGCATAACTCGGTGATCAGGCCTCAATCGCGCTTGACGATCTCTCCTCTGCATGGGTGCCGCCATCTCAGCAGTATGTCGTGGGTTTAGTAGCTCTTCATCGCCCAGATCCTCATCGTCAGGATTTGTTGCTCGCCTACGATTATCAATATTCTGTTGATGCACTTGAGAAGCCATCCTTTCACGTTGTGCCTCCATTGATGCACTGAATAAACCTAAATAAAACAAAAACAACAACTAAAAGTAAAAGTACGAGAATCTTTGACCAAAGGGTCTAGTAATTATCACGAACTTGATTGACACTCGTATTTCCCGGCAACGGCGCCAATTTTTGATAACGCTCAATCTACAGCTCTCGTGGGAGTGTAAAGCGGTCGTTAGCAAATATAGAACCCAACCTGGGTTGGGTGTCGATCCCACAGGGAATAGCCTGGCCAACAAGTAAGTAAAATTAATAGACTTTTGGTGCAAGTCTCGTAAAAAAAGGAGGGATTGTAATAAGTAACAAAAGTAATAAAAGCTGAAAATAGTAAAGTAAAAAGAGAGTATTTCGTGGGTTGTGAAACAATGAGAATTGAGGCGTTGGGGTTATGTCCACCTTCTGAGTTATACGTCTCTATTGACTATGAGTGTGTAGAGTCTTGACATGCAATTGCTTATAGAGAATTGTAGTCGATGGTAAATCCAAGCGTCTCTCGACCTAAACAAGGACTATTTCACTTTAACTCTCTCGAGCTTAAAGCGTGTCTAACGGTACGAATTCTCCAAGAGGTTAGTCCAGTTACGGCACTAGCTTTTTAATAGGAAAGGGTGTCCTACTACCTTGACATTATCTCTTTTTCAGACAAATAACCTTTCTCTCGAACAAGTTAAATGTTAGACTGGCGTTATTCTATGCGTCTGCAGCCACAAGAATTTGCATTAAGATGAAGAGAATCATGATATAAGCAATATACGTGTCTCAAACTCACAAACTCACAGCAATAGATAGTATCTCATTCGGCTTCTATAACCCCAACAGAGAAGTTTAGTTACACATGAGTGCAAAGGAGATCACGATTTGCATTGTTATTGTTGAGTAATGGCGTGTGGTTTAGGTGATAGGCGTGTGGCGTGATTCCTTAGCAAGTAACGATTCTCTTGTTGTGGAATAGAAGAATAGAAGAATAGATTAGAAGTGTCTGTGGTGGAAGATGAGAAGGATGAAAGAAAATTAATTGTTGAAGAATGAATGTTTCTCTCCACTAAGGGAGGAATGTGTTGTGTAATGAATAAAAATCTCTAGCATGATAGGGTATTTATAATACTCCTATCCTACTCCTACTAAGCTAATGAAATAAATAACCAAATCCTAATAGACTAATGAAATCCTTAACCCAAATGTACTAGGGTAAGGTTACGATATCATAATCCAAGTAGAATAGCGAAATACATAACCTAATTGTACTAGGTTAATGTATCTTTGTAAAAATCCAGCTTTGTGTCTGTAAGTCCCCAAAGTCTTCAGAAATGCTGTTTTAGTCCTGGACAGATTTTCCATGCAGTCCCCAAAGTATTCAGAAATGTTGTTTTAGCCCGGGACAGATTTTCCATGCAGCAGATTTGGTCCTTTAGGCGTCCAGCTCCTTTCTACTTCGTTTGTGAGCTTTCTTTTGCGTCAAGTAAGCCATAAAATGTTGTAGTTTGCATCATTTATACCTGAAACTTTCCTAATCATGTTTGTTAGCTCATTTACAGGAAAAAGGACTAAAAGTGCATGAAATATATAATTTGTTCTCAAAACTAGGCTAAAATATGGGCAAAATATATTGATATAGGCGTGTAAATTCGCCTATCATCAACACACACATACATATATAATATGATATTATCGTATATCTCTCTCTTCCTTACTTATTCATATCGTATAGGCATTCTTTTGTCTTATATTACTACTAGATATCGTTCTTTCACTCTTCATTTGTATATTGGTTAGTGATATACTGTATTGTACTTTAGTTCCTAAACATTGTTAGAATAGGATAGTTTATTCTTATTGATCCCTTAGCATAATTATGTTTAGTTTCTTGGATAGTTGTCTGTAGTTTATATTTCTGCTTTACATGTTATTTAGGTTTGCATTATCTTTGGAGCACAATTGGCCGATTCTTGTTGAGTACCACATATTTGGTACTCATGCTACACTTTCGTAACATACAAATCATAATATAAGTTCTTGTTGTTGACGTGTGCATCTAGTAGAGTAGCTATGGATCGGAGGTTTGGGGTGAGCTTCTAGCGTTTAGAGTATTTCTACTCTCCCTCGCATATATTAGACTGATCTCAAGTGCATTTAGAGATATCTTTATATATTTATTAATTCTGTATTTTACTTTATACTCCTGTTGTATTAGAAACTCATGTACTGACTTCACCAAGTCTTGGGGTTGTAATCCTTATATTCATCTTTTTTTACATTATTTTTTGTTGCTTCTTTTAATTTTCTTGATAGTCCATTACTAGCTGTTCCAGATTATAGGTTGGCTTATCTACTGGTGGATTGTAGTAGGTGCCATCATATCAAAGCCAGGTTTTCTAATGTGTTGGTACAAGATCTAAGTGTATAGTAGAGTTCTGCAGATCAGTATAGAGACATTTGTATCCGATATTAGAAAGATCATAGGGCATTCTTAGGAAATTTTATTCTTGACTCCCTGTCGTGTGTCCATATTTCTATAAACCTCTAGTGTTTTCTTTGACTTAACTTTTTTTCCAAATGGATGACACAAGGTTATCACTAGATTCAAATGAGACTTTTTTACATATTTCCAAAGTTTCAACTCAGCGTCAGGCTTGGGAATTAGGGATTAATATTAAGGATCTTAAGCATCAGCTAGAAGTTGTGGGGCCAGCCTAGGCTCAAATAGAGTTGCAGACCGCCTCAGCTTTTAAGATACTGTGTTGGGGATTCTAAGTCTTTTTGTGGATATTTCACAGCCAGAGATAATGTCCAATACAATGAGTGGTTCTCAAACCAGAGCTGGGTTTGTTCATGGTCAGCAAAGTTCTTTGTCTATTTTAGAGTATAAGATTGATTTTCTTGATTGGTCTAGATATACTTCTATACTATATCCTTCAAAGCATGAGATAGTGCGTGAATTTGTCAGAGGGTTAGCTTTGTTACTTTGCTTGGCATGGGAGCAATTGATAATAACTGGGTATTTTTTTTCTCAAGTTTTTAATTATGTGACAACCACAGAAAAGGTATATATTGAGATATATGAAGATGGTGGTAAGAGGCCTTATCAGTGGTATGGTGTTACTAGTATTACATTTAGAGGTAGGGATCCTCCCTGCAGTGGTTTGCATCATTTGTAGCCTATCAGGTCCTTAGAGGTAGCACCTTAAATTATGGATGACTCTCAGATAAATTATGGTGGTCACGGTAGATAGAGTCCTAGTCGGACGTCATGGATTATTCGATCTAGGTCAGCATATTTAGTATACTAAAGGGTTCAAGGGGCATATTTTGATTGTGTAGAGACTAGTATTGGTCTAGGAAGTGACCCAGGCGCGAGTTAGTAGTTTAGACAGGGTCAGCACCTGTTCGTCGCCATCCTGGAGCTCCTAAGGTATGTTATGATTGTGGGGAGGATAACCATTTTAGTGGGGAGTTTCCCAAGCGTCAGTTTGACAGCCAGGTGGAAACAATTCGTGTTTCTTGCCAGGTTAGAGCTTTAGGGGTTTGTTATGGTTGTAGAGAGAATGGTCACTGGTATAGAGAGTGTGCCCATCATGGGACTATTAGTCATTCAGTTTATCCAGATCAGTCTCACAATGTTACAGCACCTTCGATTTGAGACAATGCACTTAGTAGTTTAGTTGATCGTTCAGACACTCAGTCTATGCTTGAACACATTCAGATCCATACCTCTTTTGGCAGGTCAAGGACTATGGCGTTGGATTCCATCGTATAGATGTGACTAGACTCACTATTATTTGAGTTTCTATTTAAATTTGTGTTGGGGTTTCCATACCCATCGATAGTTATATGCTTTGTTATCACTATACTAATTTTTGTATGCCTTTGTATAGAGTTATTCATATATGACTATCCCCATAGATGATTTTTTTTGTAGTTGATTGAGTGTATCAGTGTGGCATTTCCCTTGAGGTATAGCATTTGGGTTAAGTCCCTTTACTTTGGCATTATGGCCTTATTATGACCTAGAGTGGTATTGGTTATGTTTTATATTTTTGGCACCTTTTGCACATTATGTTGTTGTTTCTATTGTTATTATTTTGGTTTGTATTGATTCTCAAATGATAGATGGCTAGACTAGTGTCATCTAGTTAGTGTTTCCCTTCTTGCGATTCTTATCTATTTGGCTTAGAGCCTTAGTTGGTTTGTCTTCCTTTCTATCAGCAAGGCAAGGTTGATTGCTGAATGGGTTGTTAAAGTGAAGATAGGTTTTTCCTTTTGTAGTCCTGTTATGATTCTAGCATTGGCAACTAGTTTCTATCGCCTATTCCTAAGATTGATCAGTTTGGGGTGTATCTTTCCAATTTGGTTAGTTCGTTACCTGGTAGTGGTCTTGATATTGGTGTTAGTATTTAGTTGAGTACTCTATTCATCCTATGATGTGGTTCATGGATCAGGTGAGTCGAGTTTGGTTTTTATGGGTGAATTCAGAAATTTCTCATCTTCGGTATTTATTTGGCCTAGTATGACTTCATAGGATGCTTTTTCTTAGTAGTATGTGATTGTGTATTATTATCGATAATCAAAGTGGATGTATTTTGGTTGTCAGTAATTCATCAGTATGTATTGAGCATTGCTTGACTAGATTCATGTTAAGTTTGTGTTTTTGAATTGGTCGAGAGTTGTCTATCATTAGTGCTTTTGCAGCCTTGATGAGTTCTTATTTATACCTTGATATGTTATTCTCTCAACAAATGTGGATTTGATTACTTGTATCTCTAGCATATGGTTTACCTCATTTGTGGTTATGTTCTTCGACGATATTTATGTTTCAACTCTTGCAAGAATCATTGGGAATACACCCGGCTTCTGATGGCAAGGTTGATTTGTGTATTTGGCCTTAGTTCAGACTTGTTGGCTCAGTTTTGGATTTTAGCCCTTTGAATGACGACTTAAAGGTTGAGATAGATTTTGGCATATGGATTTTTACTCATCAACAGGATTAGTTCACATAGTTGAGATCGAGTAGTTTAATTTTTATGAAGAGATTATAACTATGAATTGCGTAATTTAATTGCATCCTCATTTCTAGATTTGTTTCAGCTGGGCATTCATTCATAGGCTAACTAAGCCTACTTATTACCTATCAGCTTATCTTTCCTCAACTTGGATGAATTATGCTCGATAGATACTCAAGAAATAGGCTGTTGGCACAGGATATTGGATTTTACTGCGCTTTACCTTGATCATCAGTTTTGTCTAGAATTTTTGTATTGTCTTCTCAGAAGAAAAAGTGTACTTAAGTTGGGCTTAGCATGGTTTCACCCACATTTAGTGGGGTATTCTAGACCGAATAATTCAGCTTCGAGAGATTATGCTTGGGATTCATGATTATTGGTTTCGAGGGTCATTAAGACGAGTTATAGCTTTGGCTAGAGATCACAGGCTTTGATTATCTTCATTTGTGCGTTAAGGTAGCACCTTATGGACTTATTCTTATGCTTGCCACTATGGATTTTTGGTGGATTATCTTCAATTCTTCGAGGCCAGTTGGTTAGTGAGGCTGAGTTTGTGGATATTTGAGAAGTGAAGCTAGAAAGCTTACAAAAAAGGGATACCTTGGGTGAAATTCCTTGAAAACATTTCTTTGCCTTAGAGGTTATCTAGGCAGTCTTTCTCGGATCATACGGGTCCAATACCTCGTTCTTTTGAGATTTTGGGCTCTTTCTATCCATTAACTTTCGCGGTCGAATGTCCTTTAGTAGTGGATATTGTAATGACCCTCTAGGTCATTTTATGGATTTCTGTGCATTTCTGACATTTCAAGCCTTCCCACAGTGGCTAAAGGTCATTTATGACTTGTTTGAACTGTTGTTTCTATTATCAGAGAGTTCACTTTGATTTTATACTCATTTATCTATTTTGGAGCTTTCGTTGTTAAGGAATTAGTCTCAGATCAAAACTTCTAGTAAATGACCTCAGATGGAAATTTTGATAGGGACATCAGCTCCAGAACATTGAGTTTATGCTAGGGGGATCCTTGGTTCAAGTCTCGAGGCTTTCAGACTCATTTTGGGCTATTGGGTGGAATAGGTTAAAACGAAACTAGGTATGTGACCCATATGTAATCAAAATGATCTTGAATAAAAGTTTCAGTGGTTTCATTGAGTTTGGAATAGAGAACTTGATATGCTAGCATAGTTTGTTTGTATGCACAGGGTTCCCAATGAATCCCAAGAGCCCGATCGAATTCCATTTGAACTTAGCAAAATCTGGTTACTGATATCTAGCATGATCACTAAAGCGGCCAAGAAGACACTTTAACGTCCTTAGATACTTAGCTGAGGTCAGCTTTAGCGGTCAAGGTACGCTTAAGCAAACATCACTTTAGCGACTCATCATTTCTCACCCTCTACTTAAGCGGCTAAGTTACGGGTTTAGCGATGTCTGTTGGGGATAAATCCCCTTCTTTACCCTATTATCCTTTATTTTTTAATCTTTTTCCTCCATTTTTGAGAGCTTTAGATGTGGAAAAGTGTGAGAAATCATCCATTAAAGCTAAGGTAAGTGATCTTAGGTGGATTTATGGACCTAAGTGTCATGATCTACGCTTGTTTAACTTTGTTTTGAGGATTTCTTGTATGCGCAATGAGTTTATATTCATATAATGGAGCATGTAAGTGTTAAGATACTTATTTATGATGTTTAAGGTGTGTTCAAAATAATTTTGGAATTAAAATGATCACTTAGATTTTACATGAGAAAACTAGTATACTAGCTTGAGCTATGTGTTGTTCTAGTTTATACTGATGGGTTCTAGTATTTTTTAAGCACTAATTTGTGGTGTTTGATGATATATGAAGCCTTGAGAGATGTTAAATTCAATCATGGGATGCTACACAAGCTGAATTTGAAGTGGAAAGACAACCACAAAGTGAGAAACTCAAAGCCAAATGGATGGGGCATACATGGACGAAATCTAAAATTTCTGAGCACTAGGGCATGCCATGCCCTCTAGCCTCCGGTAAGAGAGTTTCACACCCTTGGAAACAAACCAAAATGAAAAATTATAGTGAGCATACATGATAAGGGTGTGTCGCTTCCTTATCACGCCAACACATGGGTATGACATGCCCTTGATTTCAAAACGGGTTATGGGCTTCCACTTATAAATAGGATACTTAGGTGTGATAGTAAACACTTTGGATAACTTTTGGGGATGGAAATACTCTTAAGTAGTCTTTAATTAGGGTTCTTAATCTTTTCGTTAGTTCACTTTTGATTGTTATATATGAATTTCTTAATTTTGATTAATTGTAAATCCATAAGTGGCTAAACACCCTCATCTTGGGTTGAGGTCAAGAACATGATTACTTAAGCTTGTATTTGAGTTGGTTTATTTATTATTATTATTGGTTATTAATATATCCTTGTATTTACTATTCTATGGATTCGCGATCCTTAGGATAAATCTATATTTCTATTGTGAGTCCGAAAGGAGGAACAATAGAATAGAATGTAGGATATATGGAGTGTGATCTTAAATGGAGAGAGATTGAAGTTAAGATTTTTGGTTAGAATAGGAATATACCTAATTCACCCCACTTTGTTCTTATACGGTATGAAATATAAATATATTTAACTCAGTTCTCACATCCCCGCTCAACGATCTAGTTGTGGGTCTAAGTTAGATAGACGATTAGAGGATGACAATTCCCTAATTATGTTATCAACCCCGTGAATTAACAAACAAGATAATTAACTAAACTGACAAAATTTTATCGCCAAGTAGGATTGTTCACAGTACCTTGACCCAAGATTCTACCCCATTATTGTCTCCAATACTTTATATTATCGCATTATTACGGTTACTTTACATTTCCAAATTTTAAATGTTATTGACAACGTTTGCACTTGTTTAATCTTCATAGTAAGAATAGAATTAGAACTTTGTTGAACACAAGTCCCTGTGAAATCGATACTTGGCTTTCAAAGGTCACTTTACTACTTGGGTGACCACGTACACTTGCATGTGCGTTAGGACGCGCAACAATAAGCTAGTTCAACACTCCTTGGTCATTTTCACTATTTTTTTTCATCAAATTTTTCTCTTTACCTTGTAAATTCCTAGAAATTAGTTCTTGAATTTCCTAACTTTTCCGTGCTTATTTGGTCCTCGATTTACACTTTATTTGTGTTCAACTTTTGAGCGCACATTTTTTAATCGTTCGAGGGACCTCATGACAGATTCAATTTAGGGATTTCATTAGCGGGCCCATTATTGATCCAATTTTGAATTTGATGTTTTATATAGAAATAGAAATATTATTTTACTCCTATTAATATGTATATTATTATTCTGATAGTGCAACATCATTTCAAAATCGTGGATCAAGGACGAGCAATTTATGGATATTTCAAGAATGTGATTCGACATCGAGGTAGGCTTTGACCTACTTTTATACAAGATTATGTATGATATAGATTGTATACTAGGTAGGGATTGTAGGATGGGATATCATAACTTAGCCTATTTAGAGAATTTGGGATAAAAATATAATCCGAACCTTAGCATAGGAAACTTGTTATGGCCTTAGAATCCTATTACCCTTGATTATAGACATGATTAATCATAAATTTGCATAAGGAATCCTTCAGCATAAGATTTAGCATATTACTAGGTACTTGGGCGATATTTTTAGATTAGACCCTTGTAGTAGCTTTATGCCCTTGTTACCTTAGTCATTCGGGTTATGGCGTTAATATTATATTAAATTATATATTATGGTTCCGAGGCTATGATTTTGATACCAACTGATCATCAACTAGTATACTATCCCTATCAGGATATGGTCGCGGTTTATAAATGCTTGTGGTTGTATTATTTAGATACCGGTGATTACATGTAGATTTTTAGGCGCATTTACATTTACTTAGTGGTATGATTCCAATTAACTTCTTGATTTTACTACTGTTTCATAAAAAAAGATTTATTTATATATATATATATATATATATATATTAGATAGAATAAATTGATTATGATGGTTATTGAAAGTTTTGGTTAGGAACTAGGCAGTGTATACGGATATCTCAAGTCTCTTATGGGTCCCTTCGTTCGTGAACCACAGTGACGGAGAAGGATGATTTCCATAAGTCCTGCCTTTGCAAAAACTGCTAAGATGGAAGAAGTGTATACATTTGGTACATTTCGCATTTGAATATATATATATATATATATATATATATATATATAGATAGATAGAGAGAGAGAGAGAGAGAGAGACAGACAGACAGACAGACAGACAGACAGACAGAGAGAGAGAGACAGACAAACAGACAGACAGATAGATAGATACATTTGGTACATTTTGCATTCAAATTAGATATTGATTACAGTTGGTTTATGTGCATTCATTCATTCATTTCCATTAACTATCACCAATATAATTGTTCATTGCCTATATCTATCGACCTTATGGGAGTGGTATAACTATATTCTTTAGTTGTTGTTTGTTGAGTGCTTGCTTGCACCTTCTGGGATCATAGAGGCCTGATTAGGTTATTTTTCATCCGGACTAGCCGGTTACTTTATTGTTGGTTGTTCTGAAATTAGTTCATGGCATGATAATTTTGGACTGCTTTTTGAGGTTATAGGTACATTTCTGATTTCTTTTCTTTCTTATAGTCAGATATGTTATTGTTAGGTTATCTTATATTTAGTCATCCTTTAGTTAGAGACCCCAATTATGCTAATATTAGTTTTTTTTTTCGGCTATGATCCTCGAGAAGTTAGATTGATTATGCCTTTTTTTACCAAACTGACAAAGCTATCAGCTACAATAAAAACCACAACGATTATATTATCCCAGAGTTTTCAACCAAAATAAATAATTAAATGTACCTACCTTGAAAAAAAATGTGACAAGGAAATGTGTGTTTTTAACTTTTTATGAGTCATTTAGGTTTTGGCTCTCAAATTCATCTTGCAAAGCACAAAAGGAGTAAATTTCCTGAATGGTCACCCATGTTTGATAAATGCCCACAAATATCACTTTTATTTTATTTAAGACAAGAATATCATTCAACTTTTCTTTTTTTCCTTAAAATATATTTAACACCTCAAAATTTTTCTCTCTCCAACTTAGAATTTCATGTCATTAAAATTTCTTTTTGTTTGGATGAATGTATAACTTATCAAACTTATTTAACTAAAGTTTTATCCTAATTCTTTTTCGTAAAAAAAATTATAAATGATATATTAATCATTGAAGATTAATTTAATTACACCAAAAGCTTGGGTTATTTTATTTGATATGTAATCTTCAAAGTTTTTCTTATTTACTTATTTATTTCACCAATTAATAATAATTTTAAAATACAAGTACTTATACGAATTGGTACAATAATTTTTTTGGTCGTTTATTTTATATACTAAAAATTTTTAGAATGTAAAAGAAATAAAACCATGGATTTTATATTTTAGACATTAAGTTTGTTATTTATATGAGAATAAAAGAATTAAATCTCCTTTTTTGAAGGGAAAAAAATTATGTAGTCTTGAAACAAATTAAATTTTTTATGAAATATTATCAAAATGATATCTTCTTCAGTACTATTACAAATGAATTTTTAAAATATTACTCAATCAATTATTCTTTGGTTTTGATGGATTTAGAATGAAGTACGGATATAAATTAGTGATTAATTGTATAATAAAATAAAATATAAATATAATGATCCCAAAAAAGTGAAGAAACTAAATTAAAAAAATAAAATTCTAAATTTTTATGTCTTATATTAGAGATTTACTTGATTTATTTATGGGTAATTACTTGTAAAAAAATCTTGAAGAAACAAAAATCATCTTTTCACTATATACTTATCAAAATTTATCTTGCATAAAAAGTTGCAAGTAATATATGTCCAAATTAGATAAACGATATAAAAAGTAGAGGAGACCCAATAAAATATGTACACCTTGGAGGTACAGAGATATTAATAAAAGCATGTTTCTCGACCGTAAGGTACGTAGTAGCTCGACCAACGTACGTAGTCACTCGACCATAAGGGAGAGGATGGACTGTTCGAATCCTGTCCCCGCCTAATCAGTGGAACATTGTTCACCGGGATAGAAGGTCGGTCCCAATCCGTCTACAAAATGGGGCTAGTGTTCAGTCTTGGTTGGTTCCACCTCTTTGCAGGGCGATGACACCAGTAGCTGTGGAGCACAGATGACTATTTCTGTCACTATTGATACCATTAGTAGGGGGTGCAGATCTATGCGGATAACTAACTTGTGAAATAGATCTATTATATGTATAATGAATCTATTTTTCTTTGTGCATGGATATTTCTTAAATCTAGTTTCAATATCTTTTAATGATTTATTATTTTCGTAAGATGTATTCATTAATTTGTGTAGTTTATTATCCTATTGAAATTTTAGCAATTTCTGTGTAGTATTTTATTCTGACTTTGCTATATTCAATGTGTAGGTTTATGTTCTTAATCTGATTAACTAGTATTTGTTGTTTATGTATAGGTAATTTTCCATCTGTATTAAATAATTTTTCGTATGTATTAAATAAATCATTATCTGCATCTAAGGTTAATTTCATTTTAAGTAATTTTTCTTCTAGTTGTCTTTTTTTTATTCTAACATTTATTTATTCTGAATAATATCCATCTGAATCTAAGTAATATTGATATTCATAATATATGTGTAAGTTTTCTATACTGTTTAATAATTCTTCCTCTTCATAATCTTGTAATTTTTTCCAGATTATTTTCTTTATGTCTATAATTGCTATATCTCTAAGTATATATAAGATTAGGACTTTAAGATTATCTATCATTTAAAATTGACTAAATATTTTATTATAATATTTTGTAGTTGTTTGTTTTAGTCTTAGTAGTTCTTGCATATTTTCATTAAGAAATTCCATATATTTCATATCTTTAGTTTTCATGTATTTGTCTATATTTACTTTCATTTGTTTTTCTATTAATTGTATGTTTCTCATATCTTTTTCAAAAATTTCTAGACATATGTAATTTATCATAGTAAGTATTTGTAAGAGTAGTTAGGTAGGTATGGTATGTAATTTATTCTAGTCATATAATATTTACCAAATGTTTTTTCTAATATGATTTTTTTTATATCTACTACTTTTATATCATTAAGTGCATACAAAATAAGTATTTTAAATTTATCTACCATCGCATCAGATAAATAATTATTCATTTTCATAAAATTGCTATTTTCAAAATATTCCCTTCAATCATGTACATAACAAAATATGGTCATCTTAGATTACTATATACTAGATTATTCTTAAATAACATGTTCTTCGGTCACTATTAGCATGATAATTTTGATACTTTTCCCTTAAACAGTGCCTCTACTCTGGTTACTCCCCACCACGGCTTCTTGCCTCACTGGTTTCACCTTTAGGATGGCATAGTTCTTAGGGATTTTTCTCCGTTTCCACTTTGCTAATAAACTTCTTAACATATTATTCTTCGAATAATTCTACTATAAAGTAACTAACATGAATTTATTTTATCATACCATGATTGTTGGGAATTATGAATTTAGCTATTCATAATCATAAATAAATATACCTGTTTGGGTAGGTTTGATATTTCTAAGGTTTGTTCCTCCATAGCTTTTTTCATTGAAATAAATTTGTTTTTTAATAACTAAGCAAAATATTTGTTGCGAACAGGAGAGAGTATTTGTGCTTCAACACATGAAGGCTTGCTTTGCAATGCCTTCGGTTCATCTTATTTATAGACTGAATGAATCTTTACAAGAATCTGCACGTTTTTAAAATTAATCTACTTTACAAAAAATTCTTCTAATAAGACAAAAATCATTAATGCTTAGACTAGTAATAGTCAAAAAGCCTAAAGCCTAAAAATTCTAAAAATCTAAAAATCTAGCCTATACAAAAATTTTCAATACTTTACGTAAAATGAATTGTGAAAGTAACTTTCACAATTTAATAGCTTGTCTTCTATTATTACTCCGTTGATATCTTCTTGTTGTCATATCTGCTGCTTTTCCATTATTGCTTCTTATCTTGTATCTTCCAGCTAGCGTTCTTATCTACTTGGTTGTTTTTTCTTCTATTCTAGCTGAACTTCTGGGATATCATTATCTCCTCCATTACATTTTGAACATTTATGATCTGTATATTTATGTTCAATTGTCTTGCAATATCTGGTTAATAATTCTTCTGAAATAAATTTTTCTTTGATAGCTCTGGCGATAGGTTCTGTCTCTGGTTTGAGTAACGTCAGAATCCATTGCCGAATAATTTCCGTATTTGTTTCTCGTAATTCCTTTGAATTTGAATATATTAGTACATGATTTCTTGAATAATAACTCCATATAGGATTTTAGTTACAGTATGTGTTCGCTAACTCTTGCAAAATTGTAGATAGTCCGATAATCCTCTTATTCGCATAAAATTTTGGTATCTCAATTCTAGGTATTTCTGGTTGTGGAATAATATCTTGTGGTATAATCATGTCTCGTGTCATTCCTATCTTTACAACTTGAATGGGTTTTATAACTTCATCATATAATATCTCTGTTGGTGCCGTGTAAATTTTTATAAAAAATAGGGTACCTTTGGTTATTCTTTTAAAAATGATAAATGCTTCATATATTTCCAGTATAATGGATATCTCATTTCCGTCAGAGGTATATACAGTACTAAGTAGTCCATATTCATAGCAAGTTTTAACTAGACTTGGTTTGATTTTAGGTAAAGCAATTAGCTTATTATATCCGGTCAATCTCTGGGTTATATAGTTTGTATCTGGTTCTTGGATGGTTATAGCTCTGGGGTTGGTATTTAAAAAGGTTTGTACATTGTAGATATTTTCTATATATGTTCGGGTTGTGTAGTTGTAAGTCTTCTTGTCTTGGTTTAGACTATCTCGGTATGTGGTAATTTATGGGGGTATAAACATGGGATCTTTTGATGTATTTGGTGTTTATGGTTTATCAAATAGCTTGTTTAGGTTCATATTTGTGTTTTTCCTAACTCCTTTGCTTGTACCTGCAGAAGTAGATTGATAAATGTTATGGGTTTTATGGAGTGTCTCATCGTCTCCTTTTAGCTCTGAAACTTTAATGTCTTCCGATTGACATAGCTCTGCACACTGCTGAGTTAGCTGATTTATAGATATAGACTTCAGTTTAACTTCATTAGTCTTTAGCTTTTCTATTTCATTACCCATACTGTCCACTTTCATTGAAAGCGTAGTTAGGGTGTTGAGTATTTTTTCTAGAGTATCCTCTTCTATTATATCAGCCTGTGTAGCTTTGTCTTGATATGTAATCTGCAATAACATTTTTGTTAGTACTAATTACTTCAATTATAAATGTGAAATTTAATATATTCAAGACTAGTCTCCGAATCTCTTTTGTTGTAAATGAATTTTGTATTTTCTTTGTTAACCACCAGCGTACCTGTGTATTATCCGTTCGTACAATAAACTTGTTATATACAATATATGGCTCGAATGCTAACAAACATTTATATAATGAACATAATTCTTTCCTATTTATTTTCTATTTTATTTCTGTTTCATTGAATGTACCTGAGTTGTATCTACAATGGTGTTCTAATTTTTCTGCTTCATATCGGTATTTAAGTACTCCTCCATAACTACATTCACTAGCATCTGCTTCTACTATATATATAAATTTTCTATTTTCATCTAGAAATTGTAGTTTTGGTAATTCTTTACAAAGTAATTTTATTTTTTGAACTTGTTTTTTATCTTCTTCATTATAGTTATATTCTACATCCTTTTTTTAATTTTTTTGTAGTGGTTTTAAAGTTTCTGCTAATTTTGGAATATATTCTCTTACTTGGTTTACTAATCCTAAAAATGATTGTAATTTCTTTTTTATATCTAATTCTTCTTTCGAATTTATTATTTTTTGTACTATATGTTGTTGCATTTTTACTCCACTCTTATCTATTTGTATTCCTAAAAATTCTATTTGATTTTTCATGATTTCGGCTTTCTTTTCTCTTAGACTTATTCCCGATTTTTCTATTATATCTGTAAATTGTCCTAATAATTTTAAATGTTCTTCTTTAGTTTTTGTATATAATAATATATCATCTATGTATACTATACAATTTGATAATTGTTTAAAATAACTATCCATAAAATGTTGATATCTACCTGGTGCATTTTTATATCCAAATGGTAATACGTTCCATTCATAAAATCCTTGTGATACCGTAAATGCGGTTAATTCTTTAGATTCTTCTTCTAACTTTAAATGGTAAAATCCTGATTTACAATCGAATTTACTAAAATAATTATATCCCTATATTTGTCTTATTTTTAACATCTTATTTGGTATTGGATAATTATATGTCATAGTCTTTGCATTTAAATTTCTATAGTCAATAACCATTCTACTTTTTCCTCTCTTTTTTTCACTATGTTTATTTACTATAAATGCTGGACTATTATGTTTACTATTACTTTTTTGTATATATTGTTTTTCTAATAATTCATCTATATGCATTTTAAATTCTTTTAAATCGTCAAAATTATATGTTAATGGTTTCTGGGTTACTATGCTATTTTTATCTATTAATTCAATTTTTATAGTAGTTTTATGTTTTTTCCATTCTTTTAATGGATCTTCACTATATAATTGTTCTAATTTTTTCTTAACTATTTCTATCTTATTTATTGAAAATATAGTTATTTCTGTTTTATTTATCGAGAATAGGACTAGTTCTATTATATCTTCAGTATTTTTTATATTTTCTAACTTTTGTGTAATTTTTTCACTTCCTTTTATCCAATCAGTTTTCTTTCTTATTTTATTATTAACTCTTTTTGCTCTTACTTTCTGTTCACATGGTGTTGTAAACCACCAATCTGTTCTAGTTATTATATGTGGGTATAATTTATATAAAAACGGTATTCCTATAAGTATATCTTTTGATGTTAGTTCATAATTATAAATTTCTTCTATTGTTAATATCTTATCCCATACTTGTATTTTTACATTCCTAGCTTTATAAGTAATTAAGCTTCCTTCATTATTAAATCCTTTAACTATTATTGGTGTTTTTAATTTATCTCATTTGCTTTCTGGTAAGCAATTATATCTACATAAATTAGCTTCTGCTCCTGTATCTATCATAGGCGTATAATATCTACTGTAATATCCTTCTACTACTATCTTCATTAATACATATATTTTCATTTTATGTTAAGGCTCTTCTAAGAATAATTTCTCTCTGTTATATGTTAAGGTTAATTGTGTATGTTCTATATTATATGGTTTTACTTGTTCTAGCCATTTTATTCCTAATATTATGTCTGCTTTTTGCATTTTTTCCTTTACTTCAAATTCTATTTTTATTTTTCTAATTTCTATTATTATTTCTTTTTCTGCTATATTTTTACTATTTATTAAACTTCTTGGTAGATCTGGGCATATATCATTATCAGTTTTTATTTCTTCATTTTTTACTAGATATTTTGCTATATAATTTTCTTCTTGTCCTGTATTTAAGAGTATTAAATATTCTTTTTCATTTACCTTTCCTGTTATGTAATATTGGTTTAAATTATTTGTTGAATTTATTTCATAACTTGTTCTTTTTGATGAGCTTGATGATTCTGGTTTTTCATCAGCTATTCTTTTCGTTGTACTTATTCTATCATTTACTATTTCTAAATTTTCTTCTATATCTATGTCTCTATAGCTATAATCATTATAATCTATTGTTTTTACAATTTGTTCGAATGGACTTTCTATTCGGATTTTGTTAATCTTATTTTTTCCTGTTATTTAATGTTTTGTTGTTAATACATATAAATTTTTGCATCTTGCTGTAAATATTTTACTTCCTGGGGTTAATTCTATTCCTGATATTTTCCAATATAATACTAATGATTTATCTATATTTTTATCTGTTACCACTACTGAATAATTTGCACTTATTATAAAATTAAATTTTTGGTATATTAAATTTCCTTTTATGGCAGTTATTATGCTTTTTTCTACAGGTTTTATAATTCTATCATCTGCTAAATATAATTTCATTGGTGTATCTATTCCTTCTCGAAAACATGCTTTTATTAATATCTCTGTACCTCCAAGGTGTACATATTTTATTGGGACTCTACTTTTTATATCGTTTATCTCTTTATTAATTATTCTCTTTGTTACTAGTGGTATACTCCCTTTACATTTTGCATATCTACAGTCTATTACATGTTCCTTTTGGCATACTACATAATATTCTTCTTTTTTCTTAGTAAATAGATTTCTTATTGTTGATATTTTAAATATTTTTTCTACACTTAAGTCTAATTCTTTTCCTTTTTTTTCATCAAATATGTTACTGTCAAATATTATTTTTTGTTCTGTTCCTTCATCATTTAAATATTCTTCCTTTGTTATTATTTTTATATCTTCTTCAGTCATTTGATTCATCTATTTCACTATCTATTTCATTATCTGTTTCATTTTCTGAAATTTCATATATACTATCCTCACTTTCTAATTTATAATCTACATAATCTATCTGCATATATTCTGTATTATCTATTTTTATTTCTGATATTTGTTTATTTTTTGAATTTTTAGGTAATTTACAATCTCTAGCTAAATGTCCTAATTTTTCACAATTATAACAAGTACATTCTTTATAGATTTCTTTTTTCTATATGGTCTTTTATATTTATAATTTTTTACATAATATCTTTTTCTTGGTTTCTTGTATTTATATTTTGATTTTTTATATTTCTTATATTTCTTATATCTTTTCTTTTCTTATAATATCTTTCTTCACATCCGAATTGGGGTGCTATTTTATTTTTGCAACATGCTAAATTTCTTATCAATATTTTTTCCATTTTTAATTCTTCTCTATATTTTTCACATAAGTTTCTATACCATTGTTGTAAAAATTTTATTCTTGCTCCTAGAGTATCTATTATTTTTGCTTCTTCCCAACTCTTTATTATCTTTGGGCTAAATGGTTCGGGTAATTTATTGAAATATAATTTTCTTATTTCTTTACTTTCTTCTATATTATATGCTCCTTTATAATAATATTCTTTAAATGCGCAAGTATATTCATCTATATAACACATATTACATATTGCTAATTTTAACATTAAATTCCTATTTGTATCTTTTTCTTCATTTTGTTATTCTTCTATTGTTGTCATACTACCAAATTCATCTTTTATAGTTGTTTCATATTTTTTTAATAATTCTATAGGTGTTAGTTTAGTTGTTGTTGATGATGTTCCTTCTATAGGTTTATTAGTTCTTAATACCTTCTTGCTATTTTCAGTTAAATTTGAAAACCATAATTTCGTTGTTCCTATTAGTGTTCTTTCTATATATTTCGGTGCATCTGTTATGTTTATATTATTATCTAATAATTTTTTTGTCATATATCCTATCCATAATTGTATTATTTTTTTTGTATCTATTACACAGTCTAAGTCTAAAAAGTTATAATTTTTATTAACTATTTGTTTTGGTGTCCATTTGTCATATTCATTGTTTAGATTATATCTTTTAAACTTATTCTTATAATATATAGGTTTTCTTATTTCTGATGTTCTAGGTATTATGTTTTCATCTTCTTTTTTATCAAGAGTATTTATTTCTGTGTTGATATTTTCTAAGTTTTCTTCATTAATTACTTCTTGTTTTTCGTTGATTTCTAAATTTTTTGTATTTGTTAATATTTCTGTATATATTTCACTATCTTCTGAATCATAATTATCTGTCTCTTCAACATCTATATTATTTATTTCTAATTCCTTGTTTTTTATTTCTTTATCTTTTATTTCTAATTTTTCTTTAAATTGATTTATCTCGTTTAGTAATTTTTGTTCTTTATCTTTTTCTTCCTTTTCTTTTTGTCTTTGTTCATACAAATCTTTTAACATTTGTAGTTCTTTTTCTGATTCAGCAATCCTGCTATTTTTAGTTTCTTCTATTTTTCGTATTTCTTCTGTAGTTTGTTGTTTTATTTTTTCTATTTCCTTTTTCCTATCTATTTCTTCATTTTCTCTTTCTATTCTTACCATAGCTGTTAATTTATCTTCTAATTTTAATTCTTCTTTTTCTAACATTAGATATAAATGTTCACCTATTTTCTTATATCTTCTTCCTAGATTAGAAAATACTATTTTTATTTTTAATTCTTCGTGATTTTCATATATTTTTCATCTATTATAAATTCTTCTTTGTTCATTTTATTGTAAATAGTTCATGTTGGTATATATATTCTAAACTATCTATTTGTGATTCTAATTTTGATATTTCATCTTTTTGTGTATTTATTGAGTTTTCACTAACTCCGGCAAATATATTATAATGTAGTCTTTCTATTCTTATTTTTAATTCTTTACGTTTTTCTGAAATAATTTGTTTTAGTTCTTTGTATTTTTGTACTTTATTCATTTAAATTATATTTATAATATTTTGGTGGATATCTAAATCTAATTTTATCATAATTAGGTGGTATGTGTCTCATTCTTCTAGATTTTAAATGGATTATTAATTTTGCTTCAATACTAGATATTAAGGTAATTAGGTAGGCTAAACTTTGTGGGTTTTCTTTTGTTTTATTTAGGCTTATATATTCTGAATAATTACTAATTAAAGATTCTTTAACTTTTCTAAAAGCTTCTCTGTTTTTAAATGGTCTTCTCATAATTAATACAATCCAATCTAAATTCAAACATATATGCTTTCAGGTAATAATACATATTAAAATTTTCTTATTAAATTTTGTTTGGCAATAAAAAATACCATAGATTTGCCATCAATGCTTTTAAATAACAAATTATATTCTTTTATTTCTCTGTTACTCTATATTTGAAGATAATATAATATCTTTGGATTATATTAATCCAAAAATTCATTTGTATAATCCAGAAAAGTAAATTTTATTCTTTGATTCTCATAGAAATAACAAATTTAATGTCTAAAATATGAAATTCATCATTTTTATTTCTTTTACATTTTAAGAATCTTTAATATATAAAAGAAATAACAAAAAAATTAAATAAGTATCAATTTTTATAAGTACTTGAGTTTTAATTATTATTAAATAGTGAAATAAATAAGTAAATAAAAGAAACTTCGAAAAGTACATATCAAATAAAATAATTCAAGTTGTTGATGTAATTAAATTAATCTTTAATGATTAGAGTATCATGTGTATTTTTTTTTTAAAGAATTAAAATAAATCTTTAGTTAAATAAGTTTGATAAGTTAAATAGATTTATTTATCAAAAAAAAAAAAAAGAAATTTTAATGACATGGCATTTCAAGTAGGAGAGAGAAGGTTTTGAGGTGTTAAGTATATTTTAAGAAAACTAGAAAGAATTGAATGATATTCTTGTCCTAAATAAAATAAAAATAATATTTATAGATAATTTTTCAAACATAAATGATGAATTTACTCGCACAAAAGAAACAAAAGCAGTGTCTGCTGTGATTTTAACGAAATGTTATTTTCTTCATCCCTCATCTTTTATGCAAGCTACTTCAATCCTCTTAAAATAGTCCAATACAAGAAATAAAAAGGATGGATACCTATGTATAGTGTCTAAACTTACCAATATTAATAGACCCGACTCAGAATAAATAATATTATAACAAATAAAAATATAAAACTGATGGGATGACACACTACTAAATATAATAAACTCACACCAAAAAACTTAGATAAATAAGCTAACCAAAATTACAAATTGACAACTCCAAAAGAATAATAATATGGAAAGCAGACGAAAATTACAGCAACAAGTAGAAACAAATATTGAAAAGAACAACATAAATTAAAGAAACTCACATAAGCAAACGTGGAGAAGGGACAACAAAATTTGAGAAAAATAGAAACTTGAGGTAATATACAATATTTATTCATCTAAAACTAATGAGAGGAGTAAAAATTTTTCAATTTGATTTCTAAAGGCAAAGAAAAGGTAATTTTAGTTTGTGTTTGTTTATCCATTCAAATTCTGAGTACAAAATAAGAATAACTTTACAACTTTTTAGAAAACCAAAAGCTGCAGCAACCTAGGATACATAATTCTAACCGTAGGACACTGTGAAATATACAGCAATATCAAGGATCATTAAATGAGTTAAGAGATTAAGAGTTGGTTTGGGATTGCTTATTTAAGAAAGTATTTTTATAAAATAATATTTCAGAAAAATAGTTTTGAAAAAAGCAATTTATATTTGATAAATTTATTTAAAAAATATTTTTGATAAATAAATTATGTTTGGATAATCTTTTTTATGAAATATTTTTTTGAGACAAATGATCAAAAATGACATGTATCAATAGACTTTTACTAATAAAATCAATTTATAGAGAAAAATTATTTTAAATATCTATTATAATATTTTTAATTAAAATTATATTCTTAATTAAAAGAACGTATTCTAAAATTTTCAATCAATATTTATATACATAAATACATTAAAAATATTAATAGTGATATATTACTTAAATAATTTAAATATTACTTTAAAATATCAAATAAAAATAAATATAAAAACTATTTCATAAATTAAATCGTTATTTATGAAAAAATTAACGACAAATATAATTAGTCCTTCATACATCACAAAATTTTTAATGATTTCATCCCTAATTTTATTATTCGATCTCTCCATACTAGTAGAAGATTTATCTTATATTTCTGAAGGTATACCAAAAGGCTCATCTCCTTCTTCATATATGTAAACTACATGGGAACAAATATTTATTTAAAATCAAATATTCGAGCAAAAAAATATAAGTGTTGTCAAAATATCATTTATTCTTATAACGTGATTCATCTGTCATTTGTTATCATTAATAATAAGAAATAAAAGTTTTATATTATTCGAAAAATCATCAATGATTTTTAAAAATTTATTTAGAAAATGAGGGAAAATAAAATAATAATAATATATAAATCATAAATAAAATAAAAAATTATGATGTAAATATGAAGTATAAAGTATTAAAATCAAACTTTAATCATACTTATAAGATATATTAATTTATATATATATATATATATATATATATATATATATATATATATATATATATTAGTGTGTGTGAGAGAGAATAATAGCGATATTTTAGTCTTGAAAAAGTAATTTTCTGTTTCTGCTTCTCTGCTTCTGTTTTTTTTTTCTGAAAAGCAGAAATTTTCTGCTTCTTTTCAGAAGCAGAAAAATTACTTCTGTTTTTTTTAATGCACTTTTATAAGTTTATCAAACACCCTTCTTTAAAAAAAAAAGTATTTTTTCTCAAAATAAATATTTTTCTTTGAAAAATAAACAATCTCAAACAATCACTAATTCAACCTTTTATTCGAGATGTACAAAAGGCAATAGCAGAAAAACATTTTAAATGTCGAAAATAATAATGAAACAGCTGGTTAAGAATAAGTTTTTTTACCATTAAAGAAAAAGTACAGATTCGAAACAGTAATGAACAAGTAATGCAACGCAAATTGTAAAGCAAAGTCCCTGAAACACCCCTAATCCAGGGTAAATAAGGAGCTCAACTCTCCTTTCTAAATAAGGAGTAAGTATATAGTAGCATCTCACTATATTATTACTCCCTCCCTTTAAAAAAGAATGACATATTTTTCTTTTTAATTCGTTTAAAAAAGAATGATTTTTTTTTTTGACAATACTTTAATTTCAACTTTTCACATGGCATGCTTAGGACCACAAGATTAAAGGACATTTCGGTACATTTGACACAACTTTAATTTAAAACCACAAGATTTAAAAGTCTTCTTTATTTTCTTAAACTTTGTGTCAAGTCAAAGTAAATCATTCTTTTTAAAATGGAGGAAGTATTATATATAAGAGGGAGTATTAATTTTAAATAGTCCTCACAAGATCATTATAAAAATTTAATTAATTTTAAATCCTCTAAAATTGTGATACTTTGAATGAGAAAGACAGAATTATTTTATGAGAAAATACATAATTACCCCACTGATATTGGTCGAGATTTTCAAAAAGACACCTAAACTTTGAATTCGACCTATTACCCCACGATTCTTACTTAATCCGCTGCAAACACACTATTTTTAACTGAATCTTAGTCACAACAAAGAGAGTGAACACACGCACCAATCAGGTCCTGCCACGTGTCAAATACGTTTAATTTTTATTTTTTTAATAAAATTTTACTTTTTTTTAATTTAACACCCCACCCCACCCTCTCTTCCCCCACCCCACCCCATCCAGCACCCCCCTCCATCCCGACGTTCAGTAGCTCCCCTCCACCCCCACCCCCATTCAACATCCCCACCCTGTCAGCATCTCCCCCTAACCCCCCACTCCGTCAAAACCTCTTCCCATCCATTTTTTTTTCTTTTTGTTCTAATTAATTGAAAAAATTATTTTATGATTAAATTGAGTTTTACGGATAGCTAAATGATTGAATTGAGTTTTAAAGATAGTTAAATGAGTTTTAATGAAGCTTTAGTGGAGAAACTTTAATGAAGTTTTAAAGTTTTTTTTAAAAAAAATACTTCAATAGAGCTTTAATAAAGGAGTTTTAATAGTGTTGAAGAAGATATTGTGTTGAAGATGACAGTGTATTGAGCTTTAATGGAACTTTAATGATATTAAAAAAAAAAAAAACTTCAATGAAGTGTTGAAGGTGTTGAAGAAGAAAGGGTGGACTGAGGGGGGGAGGGTGATTTAAATAAATAAATAAATATTAAATTTTTTTTTTTAGAAAAAATATAAATTATATATAAATTATTTACACGTGGCACCTTTTTATTGATAAAAAAAGTCAAATTTGAACCCTTTCACGCGCTTATGAAGCGTGTGTACACGCAGAGGGTCAAAATGGTGTGTTTGTAATAAAATAAAGAAAAATCGTGGAATAATAAATCGAAATTAAAATTTAAATGTCTTTTTATAAATCTCGGACAAGATCAAGAGGATAATTATGTATTTTCTCTTATTTTATCTTCTTTCTTGTGATAAGAACATTTATACTTGGTGGAAAAATTTATTATAGACCTCATACACCATGAAATATTTATATGAGGCCCTTTATTAATTGACATGTGGAGCTTACTGACCCACTTATACAACAAAAACTTTTTAATAATTTCTCTCTTTCATTGTTCTTTCTTTTATTTTTTCTACTTTATTTATTTTGATTTTAACTTCCTTTTATTTCGTATAATACTTCTCTTTTTCGTTGACATTTTCTCTTTTACTTTTTTGGTGTCAACCTAAATTTTTAATTAATTAAAGTTAAAAAATAATATATATATATATATATATATATATGAGTCTGAATTTTTTATCTTCTGTCACACGAGAAAGTGATGTTTGAATTAAAAAGTAAATTTTATTTTGATTTGATATAATATTTTTTAAAGAAAATATTTATATGTATTTAAAAATAAAACATCATATTTTTTTTCAAATTTATATTAAATAGTATATTGAGTTGAGAAAATAAAGATGGATATTTTATTCATCAACTTCATTAATATTTGTAAAAGGCCTTTTATAAATTAACATGTGGGGCATTCTCCTTGATAATTATTTTTTCATTTTTTAACTACTTCAAGTTGAAAAAAAGGCTTGGGAAAGTATGTATAATTTTAAGAGGTTGTTAAGTGGAATAACAAATGGCACATAGATTAGGAAATTCTCATTTAGATATTATTGTTTCCTATTGAAAACTATTTCATAGTTAGAGTAAAAAATTAAATTTGTTTAGAATTTGAGTATATATTTAATTCATAATTAAATAAAATTTTTAGTCTTAATAATATAAGAATAAGTTTACTGGTCATGTACGTTTTTTAAGAGTTTATTGGTCATGTACGCTTCACGAGAGTCAAACTGTATTAATTTTGATCAATATTTTAAAATATTTTTTTTATTATATTAATATAAGAAGGATTGCAACTTATAATATGTTTTCATATAATTTATAAGCATCTAAATTAAAAAATTTAAATATTAAATTGATCTACTTCAATTGAGCTTTCAAGTTTAGTCAAAATTTCTTTTATAAAGCAAAACATAATAAGTAAAAATGAAAGAAAAATAATATAAAATTATTGAAATTGATGAATAAAACATCCACCTTTATTTTCTCAGTTCAATATGATATTTAATGCAAATCTGAAAATTTTATATGATATTTTATTTTTAAACACACATAAATATTTTTTTTTAAAAATATTATACTAAACCAAAACAATATTGCTTTTTAATTTAAATGTTACTTTCTTGTGTGACAAAAGACAAAATATCACTCATATATATATATATATATATATATATATATATATATATATATATATATATATATATTATTTTTCAACTTTAATTAATTAAAAATTTAACTTAACATCAAAAAAGTAAAAGATAAAATCCAAAAAAAAAGGGATTATTATATGGAAGAAAGAAGAAAAAGTTAGAATCAAAATAAATAAAGAACAAGAAAGAGAACAATGAAAAAGAAAGAATGGACTTCTTAATCAGTGAGGCCACAAGCTCCACATGTAAATTTATAAAAGGCCTCATACAACTATTTTATGGCGTATGAGGTCCATAATAAAATTTTTTATACTTGATGTATATGTCATGAAAGGGAAAACTATTATTAAGTTTTTTCTTCTAATCTCTATTATTTAACTATTTTTTTATAAGACTATTATAGTAATTTTAATTAATTTCTAAACCTTTAAAATTGTGACACTTTAGATGATAAAGATGAGGTTATTTTATCTTTTTTCTTGTCATATGTATATTTACACTTGGTGCATATGTCATAAAATGAGAAATTATTATTTAGTTTTTTCTTGTAATTTCTATTGTTTAACTATTTAAAAAAAATAATTAGGAGTAGAGAAAGGAGAATTGAGGAGGAGATTACAAAATAGAAAATCAAACATCTATATATTATAAAGTAGAGGACGAAGCAAGACAAGAAGTCACGTGGCAAGCTATTAAAAAGTCACATGACATTTTTTTATTACAAAATTATAAATGTTGTAAGAAAATTTTTGAATTGAAAATTTTAAATTAATAAAAATAAATAAATTTAAATATACATACTTATTAATAGGTCAACAGAACATATCTTAACCAAACTGAAAAGTTTAAATTAGTGAGAAAATTTCTCTATAACCTATCTTAACAAACTCCTATTTTTTTAAAATTTCGCATAAAATCAGCAAAATATTTTTTCTCTTAGATATCTCTAATCATTTATGTATTCGATTGCTTTTGTAGGTTATCTGGTCAAATTTAAATTTTGTGCTAAAGATAATTTTTTTTAATTAAATAAATATTTGTTATTTGGAACTGAAAATAGTGGCGCCAATTTATTTATTCATCTAAATTGAGAAATAAAAATTAAAATAACTTACACATTCTTTAAGTGTCTTTACACGGATCCTATTTTATGACAATTAAAACACATTTTAGCCACAATAATTTCAAATTTAATTTTATTATAACTTTCTCTATGATTTTAGTGTTTTAGTGTTATCTCAATTCTTTGTACTTATCATAAACTAATTTGAATTTAGAATTATGTTATTCCAACTCTTTATCTTTATCTCAACTGCAATTCAAAAAATATTTTATCACTATAAATACATACACCGATACTTTTAAATTCATCTTTCAGAAAATACACAGTTGCCAATATCAAAAAAAATTTGGAACTAGATAATCATAAAGATTCTTACTGTACTCAACAAGGTCCATTACCCCTCTGTGTAAATAGTTTGACTTTAATCAAGTCAACTGGAGACAAATCCCGTCCTGAGAATTAAAACCCAAAAGGATAGAAAAAGGAATGAGAATCATTTCCACGACTCATTTTCATGACTTGAGAAAGGATGATATCATACCCATGGATGCTTTAACAACTTCTATAATTTATTTTGCTTTTTTTTCATCTCCAACTATTTCAGTTAATGCTGAAATTTTGTCTTCAGACAAATGGGATTCGTCATCAATGAATTTTGCAACTTTGGCATATAGATCATTGCCATTGACAATCTTGACCAACTCCGAAAAATGCCATAAACCATTCTCTGCATCAACACGTATTCAATAAAAGAATCAAATGGACTGAAATGGAGGCAGTCTTCAAAACAAACATATACTTATCCATATTGCAGAAAGCCATGCGAATGTAAGAATAATGGATACCAAGTAATGGCCTAAGATTTTTTTTAGTGACTGACATACAGATAAATTATTCAATTGATAAAGAAATGACATGTATCATGTTTTCTCCTAAGGTAAACAAACATTTATTATTTTGACGTGAAAACTAGAAACCAAGCATCAAAACTGTAACCTTGATAGTTACTATTAAACTGACCATAGTATGACACTATGACTGGATCATGTAAAAGTACAACATTTGAAGTTAATCAAGGCAAAGAAGAAACATACCTGACTCTCATGGAAAAGGAATTTATATCTTTATCAAGAGTATCAAGTAGGACAATTGCCTGAGTAACCATATTATCAACACGATTAACATTGAACTTGACCTTTGCTCTGCTGCAATTGTGACTCAAATCAAGTTAGGCTTTCTCGAAATCACTTATCTACAAGAAAAGGTGCGAAAGAATACGTAGAAGCTCCCCTATCTGAGAAAGTTTTAAAACTTTTAAGCTATACATTGCTAAGTGTTGACTTCCTTATGTAAATTGTAAAATAATGATGCAACAACGAATAGAAACTGATCCCAAAATTTTATAAGCCTCAAGTGATTGTTCCCAATCTTTTCTTATATGTTATTAATCAGTGAAAAACAAAATGTTATTCATTCATTTATCCCAAACAAAGCCCAGAATATGGATTAAAGGCCCAAAGCACACAAACATATAAAAGAAAAACAAAATTAGGTATACTTCAATGTAGATGGTAAGGATAAACTATTTTTCAAGTGAAAAAATACAACAAACCTTTAGGTTTTCAATGAACTTCTCAAAATGCAATCGTACTCTACGCAAAATTTGAAGAACAAACTCATTACTCTGGCAAAGAATCTTAGTTACTTCTCCATGAGTGAGTGATCATGCTGAAAGCTGTGAACTAGGAAAACAACTACCTAGTGGAAGTGTTGTAGATCTTTAGCTATGCATGCGTGCACCTTGAGCACCAAGAGCACTACTTGAAAGAGAATTTGAGGAAGACTGTAAGAACAAACAAAATAGCAGAAAGCACCCTCTAAAATCACCTTCCTGAATAGTCGTTGTTCTGACTCATTCGCAACAAGTATTAACTTGAAGTTAGAAGATAATTGCAGCAATCTCAAACAAAATTTGAACTGAGGCAATGTTTATCGATTAGCCTTATCGCAAGTACCCAAAGTCAAGAACAACTATGAATATTTTTTTTGAATATGCAGAAACTTCTTAACTGATGTATACTTGGATGTTCATTCTAATATGACAAAATCGAATGAAAAAAATATGCAACAAAGACTAATGAAAAATCACTGAAATAGATACCCGAGAAGATAAAGGATCCATTATGTTCAAACCCTTTAGGAGGAGGGCATAATAATTCTTTCAACTATCTTTTTATCATATTCTTCAGGTGCAATAATCATAGAATATTTTGAAAGGCTAACCGTGACAAATAAGCAACTAACTCAACAGAGAAGGTATTATTAAGATAGGCTCTAAAGATGATTAACAGATCCTCTGTTACAAGAGTCAAGGACATCTTATTCATAGCAAAGATTAAAAGACGGTATAAGAAGAATGATTAATAGATTTCATTACCCTTATGGCTTAAGAAAAATGATTAATAGATTTCATTACCTTGTTGCACTAACTGTAGGTATGTTCTAGCAATAAAGACTACAAACTTTTTTAACAATTTAACAGTTTCACTTGGTAGTGAGAAAGAAACATCTATTTAACTTCAAGTCAGAAATAAAAGATAAAAAGGACAAACCCAAAGGAAAAGAAAAATTTGAACAATAACAACTATAAAGACTACTATTCACAAGGTGATAAACAAATGATTGATGTATGGCGTGAGTCTAGATGAATTAGTCGAGGTGCGTGCAGGTAGACACAACACATGTCTATGGAAAATAAGAAGGGAATTAAGACGAAAAGGAACTATATATGATAAGTGTTGGATCACATCCACACCTTGATTTAACTAATCAAATTTTAAGCACACAATAAAAATGAAAGACTTCCTATTATTAGTGTATATTAATTTTGTGCACCCTTCGCCAAATTTCTGATTTCATTAGTCAGCTCATTCTAAGCAGTCACCAAACACCTTGCACTTTAAAGTACTGTAACAATAAAAAGACATCTCCAACTAGGTAAACTACAATTAACATAAATGAAAAATGAAAACTTCAACAAGATTCAACATCCAAGCCATATATAGAAACAAAACTCCTACTTTTTTTACAAGTCATATAGAAATAAAATTCATCTCAAGACATACTAATTGAGAAACTTAGCATAAAATGGCAAACCTTTGATTTTGAAATAGCTTTTACAGCCACATCATGCTTCTTCAAGCTCCTTTTTCTCCCCTTAGCTATAGAAGTCTAACCAAAATGTCCTCTTCCCACTTCTTCTTCAAGCTCATAGTGGCTATCAAAATTCTTTAAATATACAAAATTCTTATCTAACCAAATATCACATTCACTCACTTCTGAAATTGAAAAGTAACAAAGTCTACAATCATGTCGAGTTGCCTAATGGTGTAAAAGTCATTTAATGTAGGTGGATCTTTAGAACTAAAAAAGACTCTTCAGGTAACATTGAAAGATATAAAGGAAGACTTGTTGCTAAAAATTTCATTCAAAAGGAAGGAATTGTGTATATAGAAATATTTTCTCCTATGTCTAAAAAGAATTCGTTGGACATTGTATTGGTATTAATATTCCATTTTGACTTAAAATTGCAACAGATAGATGTGAAAATTGTATTTCTCAATGGTGATCTAAATAAAGATGTTTATATGAAACAAGCTGAAGGTTTCTCCTCTGGTGATGGTGCGCACTTGGTATGTAAATTAAAGAAATTCATATATGAACTAAAACAAGCCTCTCATCAATGATATTTGAAATTTCACAATGTTATCTCTTTATTCGACTTTGTTAAGAATATTATAGATTAATAAATATACTAGTTTCTTAGTTCTATATATAAATGATATCTTACTTGCATCCACTGATAAGGAAATGATACATGAGGTGAAACAATCTCTCTCTAAAATTTTTGATATGAAAGAAATGAGTGATGCATCTTATGTCATTGATATTAAGATTCACCAAGATAAACATCAAGGTACCTTAGGTATATTGTAAGAAGCCTATATCAATAAAATTTTAGAGAGTTTTAGAATGAAAATTATTCACCAAGTGTAGCTTCTAAGTGAAGGGTAACTAGTGCAACTTAAATCAATGCCCGAAGAATGATCTTAAAAAAACAGATGAAAGACATTCCATACGCTTTTGCTATTGAAAGCTTAATGTATGCTTAAGTTTGTACAAGACCTGGCATAGCATTTGTTGTTGTAATGTTAGAAAAATATCAGAGTAATCTAGGTCTTGACCACTGGATAACTGCAAAGAAAGTCTTAAGATATCTTCAAGGGACAAAAGACTACATGCTTATGTACAAGCGATCAAATGACTTGGAAGTCATTGGCTACTTTGATTCAGACTTTGTTGATTTTGTTGATTCACAAAAATACACTTTTGGATACATTTTTATGTTAATCGGTGGAGCTATATCATGGAGGAGTGCTAAAACAGACTTTTATTACTACTTTCAATATGGAGGTTGAATTTGTTTCTTGTTTTGTGGCTACCTCACATGGTGTGTGATTGAAAAGTTTCATATCTAGGCTAAGAATTGTTGACTCGATCTTTAAGCCATTAAAGTTATATTGTGATAATTCAGCTATTATTTTTTTGCCTAAGATAACAAAAGTGATAGTCGAAGCAAGCATATGAACATCAAATATATAGTCATAAGAGAATACGGTAAAGATAAGAAAGCGGTCATTGAACAGAATTGTACTGAAGTAATGTTAGTTGATCTTTTAACTAAAGGGTTGTTACTGTAGAAATTTAAGAATCACATAGTCACAATGAGTCTTAGTTTCACTAGGTAAATTTTTGTTGTAATAATGAATGTTGATGAAACTCAATTTTATATGATATTCTCATATTTTTTTATTATGTGCATATTTAATTACTTTGAGAAATGTCACTACAATATGGACCTTGAATAAACATTTTGTTTGTTCATTAAGTTATTATGGGCTAAAGTTTAAAAACGTAATACAATGTAATATGTGGAAAGTACTACTTGTGATTAAGGGAAATATTATGATGAGTCACGTATAATGTTTCCTTCTATGGAGTTAAAGCATACAAACCAAGTGAGAGAATCATAGAATTGAATAAATTGTGGTCCATAAGTTTAGGACCATATTCCTTCTAACCTCTCCGATACTGTCCATGTAGAAAACTGTCAGTAACTTCTCCAAATAAAGTTACTATTAATTTCAAAAATTGTGCTTGATGGAGAACAATATAAATATGACATTTGATTCGAGTCACTGAACACATTACTTCTTTAAAACTCCATACTATCTATGAATGAGGTTTTGAGCGCTTAAAAAATCTTTGAAGTAGGAAATACTCACTGGAAGAAGGTGACTTCACTAACGACTTCGTAACAATGGCTAGAGGTATGTTGTTTAACTATTTCTGCGGCACTATTGCTTTGTATTCTAACACTTTATTCGACCAATAATATTTGTCCACTATACTAAAAAGAGATGTCCAGTTTAAAAAATCATGGTTAATTATCTTTTTTCTATTTATTTTATCCTTACTATTAAATATCATTCATGACTCAATACATTTTTCAATACATTAAACTTATTATATCCAAAGAGTGGTACAGTAAAATTACAGCTATTATTTATTATTTCTTAACCTATGTGTCAAGTCAATAGTTGACAAATAATATTAAACGGAGGAAGTAATAATTATGGAGCATGACATATATGAAGATTCAAAATTTACGTACGTTTCTTGTTTTATTGTAATGTCGCATATTTCACACTTCATGAACAACAAACGAAGTACCTCATGATTTCAAAATATTAGCAGTTTTTTCCTCATAAACTTAAAAAAATTACCACTATTATCTAAAAAAATTCACACTCTTTTTCTCAATTTATGTGGCATATTTTACTTATCGAAATTCAAATATGTATATGTTTGATCGTAATTTTTTTTAAAAAAAATATGTTTCAAATATTTTAAATAGTCAATTATTGTGACTTAGAGTACTTTTTAGGTAGTTTCAAATATATAAATTTATCTCAAAAGAATTGAAGATTTCACGTCCAAATTTATATCGAACTTACCTTGTTTGAATCATTAATAAAGAAATATGCCACATAAATTGGAACAAAAAAAAGTATTCTTTTCCATAATTTTTTTTTCAATTTCAATTAATATGCACTAACGTCCACCATGAGTTGTACATCTTCTTGGAACCAATTAACTAACATGATCAAACAGCATCTTCATTCCAGAAACACAATGTTTTAATAGGTTGGAAATTCAATAAAAATCTTTACACGAGAACAAAGAAGATTGTGAAGGTAAAACTGTGTGATTCAGATAATTGAAGTTAATTCTTCAAATTGTCACTAAAATAACTTTTGAATTTTTTAGAACAATATTGTCACTCAATTTGTAGAAACATCTCACTAAAGTAACTTTTTAATTTTTTTGGATAATATTGTCATTGAACTACATATATGTTTCCAACAAAGTGAAAACTACGAAAAAGTTAAATTTTTTAACAAAAAATTATTCATATATATTTTAACCTTTATTTTTAGATCAAATACCCATTAATTATAGAAAATTTATTTAACCTATTTTAAATATATAAATATATCTTTAACAAAATGAATTATACTTATGTAACTAGCGCAAAATGGAGGTGCAATCTAAAATAATATTTTCATAAAAAAAAATCATACCATTCGCCCACTTTTTTCCTCCTACATACTAATCTCAAATTTGCAATTAAAAAGATTTGGTATTTAAAAAGTTCCTCTTAACAGAAAATAAAGATTATCTATAAAAACTAATATTGGTGATACATAATTACTATTCATCTTTGAATATTTGTACAATAAATTTTATAGTTAGACTGAATTTTAAATTAAAAAAGAACTAAAATGATAAATATATAAACTTTCGTTAAAAATAAAAGATATATCACTTTTTAACGAAAGATTGCACCATCATTTTGCTCTAATTACATACATATAATATATTTTACTAAAGACACATTTAAAATGGATTAAATAAATTTTATATAATTAATGGGTATTTGATCTAAAAATATAGATTAAAATACGAATGAATAAAATTCGTTAAAAATTTAACTTTTCGTTAGTTTTCACTCCGTTGAAAATATATGTGTAGTTCAGTGATAATATTATCCAAAAAATTAAAAATTACTTTAGTGAGATGTTTTTACATGTTGAGTGATAATATTGTCCAAAGAAATTTAAAAGTTACTTCGATGGAATATTTCGATAAGTTGAGTGACAATTTGAGGAATTAACTTCATGATGATACTTCTAACTTTGCAGTTAAAAGAGGATTGTTCTTCAAGAGTCAACAACAACTCAAAAAGATCTTTGAAGATAAGTCATTAAGATGTAGATTTTTGCTTATACAGAACTAGTGGTTTGTCGCTAGTGCCGAGCACAGGACCAATATTTATATTCTTTTTATCTCAATTATGTGACACATTTTTCTTTTTAATTCACCTAAAAAGTATCACTTTTCTATATTTAAAATAATTTTATTTTTAAATTTTCATTTTATCCTTAATAAAATGATTTATAACCTCATAAATATATAAGGTTGATTTTAGACTACAAATTTTAAAAGTTTTTTATTCTTTCTACTGCATGCCTAGTCAAATAGTATCGTATAAATTGAAATGAAAAAAATAGTAAAATTAAAATTTATTTATAAATCTTTATATTTAAATATGGGAGGAAATTTTTCTTTTACATGTTTTATGCTTTATTTATTTATATATGATAAAAATCTAAATTTTAATTATTCAGTTCTTAATTGTTAATTATGTATCTAATTTTTTGTTTGAATCTTAATCATTTAGAATTCACTAAATGTAATTTTTTTTTATAATCATTCACATTTTAATTGTGTAATACATTTATGTGTTAAATTCAATGTTTTGTATAGTTTACTCTTTTCTTTTCTAATTAAGTGATTATTTTAGTTTAGGCACATTTCTTAAAAAATATGCATTCATAAAAAATAAAAAATATTTTTACTATCTTATCCTTGATAAATATCTTAAAAAAGATATAAACCTTTAATAATTTTTTGGTTATGTAAACTCTTATTTTCAAACCCTTCTCATTAGCTTATATATGTTCAAAATTCTCATAATACTAAACAAAACAGTAGAAATGAAGAAATATAGCAAAGGCAAGAAAAAGTGAAAGCATACTAAAAACTGAATAAAAGTTTTGATAATCCTAAGTAATGTGTGATGTAGAAACTACGGGAAAATTTTAACCTGGGCCTCACATTACACGTAATACGTGGGTGAGGCATTTAACTTTCTTCCAAGTGGACTTAGGAGGCCCCATTTCTGAAAGTCATATTCCACTTTTTTTTTTTTTTGTTTCTCTCTCCTTCCTCTTTTTTTTTTCTTTTTTCACAAATTATCTTTTGCTCAAATTTTTTGTGTTGTTCTTTCTTTATTATTTTTTATATAGTTTTTTTTCACTGTCATTTTTTATTTATTTATTTTGGTATTATAATTCTAAATAATCTCTATTTAATAAATGCCTAAAAGTAGATTACTTTTTATCAGTTTAATCATCATAATTATTTTTTCTTTTTATTATTCTCTTTGTTTATGTTGAATTTTTTTTATTTGAAGTTGAATTCGATAGCATAAGGCTAACGATTCATTTATTATATCATCACCACATTTAAAAGAAAAAATTATATAAAAAATTCAGAAAATAATTTTTTTGTTTATTTTCCCTTGTCTTTGTTTCGCTTCTCAAGGCCAATTTGGATAAACTTTAAAGATAAAATTGAAGCAGATTAATTTAATATTTTAAATTTAAAATGTAGATGGCCGAAAACAATACGAAAAACGTTATAAATTGAATCTTTCTCATATTAATATGATGAAAAAATAAATCTTAAAATATTGATCAAAGTTCATATAGTTTGACCTCTAAAAATGAAATAATGACAAATAAAAGTGATCGGAGGAAGTAACTAAGAAGAAAAAATGACCAAAAGAAGAGAAGGACAAAAACACCAAGTAAACATTTGGTTATAAAAATTTAAAAAAAATACTTTATTTGAAATCCTTAAAATTGTAGCTAAGTTAGAATTATATTTGATCATACATTTTGCACTAAATACGTAGAATTTAAATATATATTTTTTAAAAATAGTATACTTAATTTAAACATGAAATATAATTTAAATAATATTATTTTATAAAGTTTAGAAATTTAGAATAAAGTAAAAATGAAAATAAGGCTTTACCTATTTTTCAAATTTCAAATGCAATTTAAATTGTATTTGAGACTTTTATAGATAAAACATTAATTTTCAAATAAAATGATAAAAGTTTTGAAAAACTTGAGTGGTGGATATAAAGTGTTAACAATGGAGAAGCAATAGTCAGAGAAAATAAGAGGAAAAAAAAAAAAAAAGAAGAAGAGAGAATGGAGGCCAATAAATTCAATTGTCCAAAAAGTAAATGCCTCACCCACGTATTACGTGGAATGTGAGGTGCAAGGTAAAATTTTCCGAGATGCGGATGCGGATCGTAGGTGTGAGAGACTAGCGTTGGATGGTTTTAGGTGGGGTAGGGGTAGGCCGAAGAAGTATTGGGGTGAGGTGATTAGGCGGGATATGGAGCAGTTGCAGCTCACCGAGGACATGACCCTAGATAGGAAGGTCTGGAGGACGCGAATTAGGGCAGAAGACTAGGGCCAGTTTGGGTCGCTAGTGTAGGGTTTTACTTGTTGGGGGTAGTATTCTTGTTATGATTCCGTGCTCCTTGTTTTAGTAAGAGGCTAGGTGCTTTCCTCTGTTTCTTTCTATTTATGGCTGCCGTATTTATGTTATTTATGTTATGTTATTTATGTTATGTTGTCTTATAACCTTGTTCGGTGCTTTAATATGTATTTGCCTGGTATCTTGTGTCTTGAGCCGGGGGTCTATCGGAAACAGCCTTTCTACTTCTTTAGAGGTAGAGGTATGGACTGCGTACATCTTACCCCCCCCAGACCCCACCAGGTGGGAATACACTGGGTTTGTTGTTGTTGTTGTTGTGTCGCCATAAATTATCAAATATAATTTGATGTTGTATTTAAGTTTTTGAAAAATAAGTCACAATATTTGATTTTATTTTTTTCACTTTTGTATTTTTTTTTTAAAATATCTAATTTTTTCATTTTCATAAAATTTTATTTTTTTTAAAAAATTATTTTCATATTTTATAATACATTTCAATTTTAAATATTAACTCCAAAATATTATGGTCAAACAAAACTCTAACTCTATTTTGAACTTAAAAATTTTCAAATAAAATCAATACGTTGTTGCTTTTATTGATTTTCATGGCCAAATATCTACTATATATTTGAAAATGAACGAATAATTTCCTGCATTTGGGACTTCCTTTTTCCTTGAAAAATAGAACCACCCCTTTAATAAAGCATTATATAGGACACAAAAAACATTACTCTATTTACCAAACTGTATAACTATTGTAATGAAATTGAAAAATAGAAATCATAAGGATTGATGTGGTGGTTCAGCACCTTACCGTAGGAACGAAGGATTATTCTCATGACTGCGGGCTGTGAAACTAATTAGACTATTTTGGGAAACCAAAACAAAAAAAAAAATGAAAAATAGGAGCAAAATACAACCTGCAAAAAAGTAGAACTGCATGTGGCCACTTCATTAAACGTCAGCAGTTACGAAAGCAAGGACAAAAGTGTGACTAAAAAATGAGTATATGGTTTTATCGCCAATTGGGAAAAGGGTACAACAATAGAAAACTCAACTTACAAGACCTCTTTAGCACTAGCCAAATTAATCTCGAAACTGCCCTCATGGTCAGCAAGCATGTGGACTATGTCATGATCCTTAAGAGTCATTTGATAGGCTGTATTAAAAAAATAATACATGAATTAAGTATGATGTTATTTTAATATTTTATTTGATAGCAATTTTGAAATAATGTACACCTTACATGATATTATAGGATATATAATTCATACATTCCATTTGATAATATTAGTAATACATGAATTTTAATACATGAGATAAATATGAGTAAAAACAAAAATATCCTTAAATCTTTTCTAAATCTCTTTCAATTTAATCAATATGAGTTATTTCTTTTCAATTTATCAAGATGATAATTTGCCACCAAATAATTTTAGTCATAAATATATCTATTCCATTAACTTAAAAATACTTATGTTTTAGTAAATTGGTCAAGACTCGAAAACATATTGCATGTTTGGTTGTTTGCATACAAGTTTTAATTTTGTAAATAGAATATATCACAAATAAAAATATTTTTTGGTTAGTTGTAACACTCTACAGAACATAATTTTATGTTAATAATGATTTCACTATTTCATTCAAAAGCTACACGTCCCTCCTCCAACTTAAGCACACCACAAACTCAGAACAACAAACAAATGATGAACAAATAAAGAAAAGATAATAATAAAAAAAATCAGTTCCTGCAAATGGATGATTAATCTAACACCAAACAAAACATAACGGAAGAGATCCAAAACCCTAAGCCGCCGCAACCGTTACACATTGAGCTAATTTTCGACCGTTATGGCATCTACTTCTGGTGGGATTAAACCACCGGAGGCACTAGTGATTCATAAGGAAGCTCATAAGCAGAAAGAAGAAATGAAAGAGAAATCATATGCAGATTTATTCAAATCAAAAGAGTACGTGCATGAGAATATTAAGGTGTTGTCAAAACTAGTCATCATGCTGCATGGTGAACCAAGTATTACGTGGAAATTCTCGGAGGTGAAAAACATGATACTACAAGAAAATCTGCAATATGCAATCATTGTTAAGTTCTCTTATAGAAAGCCTGATATTAATGACTTGAGAAAGACTATACCAGTGCAATGTGGAATAAAAAGAGAAAGCATAATTGGTGTGTTAGATGCATGATATATTCTAATTCGATTGAATGGATTAGAGGATTATGTGCAGTTACTATCAACTGAAACTTTTTATATTAAGGCAAAGGATATGTATTAACAGATGAGAACTCTTAAATGCGATCCTTGGTTTGAATCGGACATTGAAACTACTATAGGAGCAATATGGATCTCAATGCCGGATTTACCACCTAATTTTTTTTTTGTAAAAGAGGCAATATTTTCAATAGTTTCTGCAGTAGCAAAACCTCTAATTGTAGATATGGTTACAAGGAACCAGACCAGGCCTAGCTGTGCAAGGGTAAAGGATGAAGTTGATTTGATAGCTAAATTACCTCAGAGAGTGAGAATTAATGAAGAGAATGAATTCACAGATGAAATAAAGTCCAAATAGATCAGTATCCAATATGACTACATAACTAAGTACTGCAAAGAGTGCTCTTTGCAAGGTTGTGATTTAGCAAGCTGCTGGAATATTCATCCGGAGCTACATGATAAGGTGCAGAAAGAGAAGAAAGATATGAACAAGGAAAGAAGGCAAGGAAAAGATAGTAGACAAAGGAAAACTGAAAAAAGAGATGCACAAAATATGAATAAACAACAATGGTTACAAAGGAGAAGTAAATACAGAAAAGATAAGAAGTAGGTGAGGTTGAACAAGAAATTCAAAAGGAAGTGTCTACTGCCAATAATTTTGAAGCTTTGAATGCAGTCGAGGAAAACAAAGATAATGATAAGAGTGTTATAGCACGAGCCTTACTAATTTCCTATCTGTGGAACAAGTAAATAAACGTGGTTCACAAAAGTAAATACTGAACACAGTGTTTTTTATGTGGAAAATACCTGGCTTAAGAAAGGTGTAAAAAACCAGGACCTGTACCTCTACAGGATTTAATCCAACTTCACTATAATACTTGAGCCTCAACAATCAACATAATTACAAGACTTCTTGTTAACTAGGAATTAAAACTTCTAACTCCTATCACTACAAAACACAAATCTTTCCAAGATAAGTGTTCCCAAGTCTTTGAGTTCCCAAACTTGAAGACACAATTACTAACTCAGTTTATAGATCACTGAGACTAGAACATTGACTCATTACAACTCAAAGAACCTACTCACTACACAAATTCTACAACTTGCTAAGTAAGAGATCAGGTTTTTCTTCAAGTATGAGAACTGATATGGTGATTGTTGATATGCCTTTCAGTGCTTGAGTTCCTGCTTTTGAATTCATTTCTTGTATTTAAGCACCCACCTTATGGAGTCCTTCAATTGATATCAAATTCTATATTCAATAGGACTCCAAATAGATTCCTGCTACTTGTTGTCACCCCTCTCTTTTTCTTTCAACGGGATTCTTCTTTTCTCTTTCTTCAGGACTTTTTATTCAACTCAACTTCTGTACTTCTTCTTTTTTAACTCAACTTCTACAAGTCTTCTTTTTCAACTCAACTTCTAATATGATAAATGTTATCCACTTCTATTTATACGCCAGGTCATTATATCAATAACTTATCTACAGCTGACCTTGGTTCAGTTGGATAGAACAACTTTTACCACATGTTTCATTCTCATGTCTATCATCAAAACTCTACATGCTCTAACAATTTCTCCCTTTCTAATAATGACAAACATAAAAGTATAATACCACAAACCTGACATACTCACCAAGAAGTTAAGTAAAGAAAACAGAATGAAACACAGATTAGTCAATTGAGTTATAAGCACTGTATAATCTGTTATTCCTCCTTTTGACATCATTGAAAAACTGGACCAATGAGTGAAACAAGTCTTATAATTCATGGCCACTGGGGCTATCACTAAAACATGAATACTTTAGAGCAAAAAAAAACAAGCAATGTATCAATAACATAGAAGTGAGCCACAAAAAACAAAAAATAGACCATTTCATTGATAGATCAGAATACAATGATCATAGCCCATAATAAATAATAAGAGAGAACCAACTTAACCAAAAAGTAGGAATGAAAGATGCCTAAGGATACTAAGAGGGCTTAAGTGGATGAGGAAGAAGGAATAAGGGAGGTCAGCTTCTTAATGATATTTGCATTTTCAGCTCTTTCCTTTTCCAAAAGGACTGTGAGGGAGGTAAAATTCTACTCAGATCAGTAGGGTAATGATTTATGGTTTTATCATGAACAATGGTGGAGAACATCTCCCTAACAGTAACTCTATTAGTGTAAAATTCATACACTTTAGCTTTTTCAAACTTCCTTTGATAATCACTTTAAAGAAATAGGTGTGACCACTCCTGAGCATTCAGTTTAGTGAGAAACACATCTATATCAGGACCCTCAAAACCAGTGACAACTCTACACCTAGCCAACTTACGTTTTTGAAAATGAAGAATTTGAGCTGACAGGAAGGCCTTGTCAGTAGGAGTATCAAAAGCAACATCATAGTCAAGATCTGGATCAGGTTGAGTCGAAAAAGTAGGAGGGATATCAGGAAAAAAATCAGAATCTGAATCCAAGGAATCAGAAGGAACAGGTTGGGATACGTTTTTCTTCAGACGAGAAGAGGATTTTGAAGAGCCTCTGGTGGAAGGGGATCCTTTAACAGTGAAGGATTTATTAGGAGAAGCTTTCTCTGTAGATTTTGAGGACGAAGAAGTTTTGGAAGTGGGTTGGGATAGAGAAATAGATGTGAAAGAGGACTTTGAGATTTTGGCAATGATATGCTTCTATTTTCTTTTAGAATGAAATAGAATATCAGGAGAGGGATTACTAAGAGGTGGAGAACTAGAAGAAGCAACCTGTTTCTTTTTACTTGCATGAAGTGCTTCTTCCAACGAAGCATCTTGTTGTTGTTCCTTTCCTCGAGTAAGAGGAATGCGAGGAGAAACAACTACAGGAGAAGACTTAACTTAAGTAGATTCATCTACATCAATGACAACATAAGAGGGTTTTTGTTTTAGAACGGATTTGGACCGTCAAGGGATGGGATTTGCAATGGGTTTATTATCTTGATTAATAATTTAAAGTGGAATTGGTGGAGAAAGTGATGGTTTGGAATAGAATGAGGTATTTGGAGAAAAATGTGTAAAAGGATTTGGGAAGTTTCTTAACACAGTAAAATCAGAGAATTTTTGGGTGATTTGAAGAGGAATTAACGGAGGTAAGGTGATGTTTGGGTGGATGACAATGGAGGTAAAAGTGTTTGTGGCGGAGTCAGGTGAAGAAGATGATAAAGAATCCATGGCTGATGAGTCAGAAAGTTTTTGTGTTGTTGTAAAGAAGGCGTGGAGGGAATAAGAAGGAGAGGGAAAAAGGATACGTATTTAAGAAGGATTTGGAGGAAGTTGAGTCGTATGAGGAAATGATTTGGATAGAACCGTCATGATGAAGGGGTCTGAATTGATGGGAAAGGGCTGCCAGCTTTTTAAGGCAGATGACTTTGGCGGTTTAAGTATAATGGAAGGGACCAAGAAAAAAACTTGTTTCTCTCTTATGCAATCATGAACAAGTGAAAATCATACCTGAATTGTGTAAACAATGGTCAAAATTTTCTTTGATGGCTCTTCCTATCTGCAGAATCAACACATAGCTGAGTTAATTTACTCTAAAACCTTGGAATTAAGATACGCAACTAAATGTGTAAGACTGAATTAATCAACTACCACTTAAGTACAGTCTTTTCTAATCAATCATTGGGGGAGATTTATACAATTTTAATCATCCCCAAAGCTAACCTATTTCTTTCAAAATATTTCCTACTTAAGGCCTTAGTAAATATGTCAGCAATTTGTTCCTCAGTCGAATAAAATATAATTGGTACATGACCATTTTCAACATTATCTCTAAGAAAGTGATGTCTAATATCAATATATTTGATTCTTTTATGTTGAACAGGATTTTTAGCTATGTTAATGGCACATGTATTATCACAAAAAATGGGAACACAACCAACATCTATACCAAAATCGATAAGTTGTTATTTAATCCACAACAACTGAGCACATCAAGACCCAACAACTATATATTCAACCTCAGCAGTGGACAAAACAACTGAATTTTGCTTCTTTGTGGACCAGGTAATTAAACATGATCCTAAGAAGTGTTCCATACCTGTAGTGCTTTTCCTTTCCACCCGATATCCTACATAATCAGCGTCAGAATATCCTACCAAATCAAAGTTACTACCTTCGGGATACCATAATCCAAGATCACTTGTTCTTTTCAAGTATCTAAAGATTCTTTTCACTGATTTTAGATGTGATTCCTTAGGCTTAGCTTGAAACTTGGCACATATCCCTACACTAAACACAATATCTGACCTGCTTACAGTGAGGTACAAGAGTGACCCTATCATATCTCTATACATCTTTTGCTCTACATCTGAACCTATTTCATCTATGTCTAGATTTATGGTAGTGGCAATAGGAGTACTGGTCTCCTTTGCTTCTTTCATGGAAAATCTTTTGAGAAGCTCTTTGAGATACTTCTGTTGGTAGATCATTGTCCCTGATGCTGATTGTCTTATTTGTAAACCCAAAAAGTAATATAGTTCTCCCATAATGCTCATCTCAAATTCACTGCTTATGAGTTTTGCAAATTCATGAGTCATATTCATATTAGTTGATCCAAATATAATGTCATCCACATATACCTGCACAACTAACAAATCCTTTCCATTGGTTTTTAAGAACAGGGTATTGTCAATTTTACCTCTGGAATGACCGTTCTCTAATAGAAACTTTGATAACCTCTCATACCAAGCTCTAGGTGCTTATTTTAGCCTATACAAAGCTTTATCCAAATTATACACATGATCAGGAAACTCTTTGCTTTCGAATCCTGGGAGTTTCTTGACACAAACCTCCTCTTTGAGAAACCCATTCAGAAATGCACTCTTCACATCCATCTGATATAGTATAAAATCTTTGTAGGTAGTAAATGCAATAAGTAATTTTATAGCTTCCAATCTTTCTACAAGAGAAAAAGTCTCATCAAAGTTGATTCCTTCCTCTTGGTTGTATCCTTGGACTACCAACCTTGCTTTATTTTTTATGACTGTTCTATGCTCATCAACTTTGTTCCTGTACACACACTTAGTTCCAATTACTAATTTATCTTTTAGAGGTTGAACCAAGTGTCATACTTTGCTTCTTTCAAATTGGTTTAGTTCTTCTTGCATAGCTATAATCGAATCAACATCAAGCAATGCTTCAGTTATCTTCTTTGGCTCTATTTTTGACAGGAATGCATTGAAAACACACATACTTCTTAGTCCAGATATTGTAGTAATCCCAGAGGTGAGTTAAGTAAGAATATTTTCTATGGGATGTGATCCTTGATATTTGTACCCTTTTGGAATCAATCCTAGTGAGCCACTAGGATCACTGACGACATTTTAATCTGTGGTAGTTGGTGGCTCAGTTCCCCCTGTCACTGTGTCTTCAGCTTCAGTTCCCCCTATTGAAGTGCCTCCAAGTTTGATAGCTTCAGTCAATGAAACGGGTTGTGCAACTTGTTCCTCAACATTATTTTCTTCCTGCAGGTTAGTCTTAACACATGATTCATCAAAGATCACATGCATGCTTTCTTCAACACAGTTTGTTCTATTGTTTAAAATCCTATATGTTTTACTATTGAGTGAATATCCTAAGAAGATTCCCTCATCACTTTTAGCATCAAATTTTCCCAAATTATCCTTTCCATTATTATGTATGAAACATTTACATCCAGAGATTCTAAAGTGGGAGATGTTAGGCTTTATTCCTTTTAGTAATTCATAGGGAGTCTTCTCTAACAAAGGTCTGATTATGCATCTATTTATGATATATGCTGCAGTACTTATTGCCTCAGCCCAAAGGTTTTTAGCAACATTTGCTGCAATCATCATTGTTCTTGCCATATCTTTTAACGTTCTATTTTTCCTCTCCATCACTCCATTTTATTGTGGTATTTTAGGAGCTGAGAAGTTGTGATCTATACAATTTGTTGAACAGTATTTCAAGAATCTTACATTCTCAAATTCTGAACCATGGTCAGACCTTATGGAAACTAATGAAGTACCTAATTTCTTTTCAATCTTCTTAATGAAGATTTCAAAGACATCAAAGACATCTTCTTTAGAGGCTAAAAACAAAGTCCAAGTAAACTTGGAATAGTCATCAATAACTACAAACACATACCTTTTTCCACCTCTGCTTTGAAGTCTCATGGGTCCACATAAGTCTACATGAACCAGGTCAAGGCACTTGGTTATGCTAACATGGTTCTTGGACTTAAAATAGGATCTTACCTACTTCCCCCTTACACATGCACTACATAGCTTTTCTTCCTTGAACTTGGTCTTGGGTAATCCCAATACCATGTCTTTGGATGAAAGTATGTTTAGTTGTTTCAGACTCGCATGACCAAGTCTTCTGTGCCAAAGGAGGGGATCCTTTTCTATAGCACTCAGACAAGTTAATTCAGGTCCTGGTAGTGCCATGATGTCAGCTTTGTATACATTTTTATATCTCCTTGCAGTGAGCATAACCTCTTTAGTATCTATCTTTTTTACCTTGACTCCTGCAGTTGTAAAAACAACTTTATTACCTTTATCACACAGCTGTGAGATGCTCAGATTATGCTTAAATTCTTCTACAAGATAGACATCCTCAAATATTTATGACTCTGATAAGCCAATCTTTCCAATTCCAGTTATGATACTTTTTTTCCATCACCAAAGGAAACTCATCCTCCATTTATTTTGGAGAGTAAAAGGAACTTTTTCTTATCCCTGTCATGTGTCTTGAGCAAGCACTGTCTAAATACCAGTGCCTTTCACTTCCTTTCACTTTCTCCTACAAAAAGAATTCAAAGGTTATCCTTAGAAACCCAGACAAGCTTGGGTCCTGTTTCATGAGTGAAAGGATAAATTAAAATTCTCTTAGTCCATGCAGGCAACACGTAGTGCAACCTGTTTCTCTGACCAAAACTGATTTTGTTCCTTTTGGTCTGAGAAGATCTGTTAACTAAATTTTGACTGTTTAATCTGCTTTTTGTAGCTACTGGACATTCAGTGGTGGGATATCCAAGTTTTCCATAAATGTAACATAAATATTTTGGATCATCAAAACTTTTGTGGAATCCCAAACCTGCCTTTTTATTAAAAAATTTCTCACTTCATTTGTGAACAATTCTAGAGGAGTTTGTCTACTTGTTTGCCCTTTCAAGATCCAATTTTAGTTTAGTGATTTCCTGACTCAACTTATTCATTTTTTCAGTTAAATCATGGCATTCTTGTTTGTATTTAACAAGCTCAAGTTCAACATCTTCTTGTTATTTACTCATGGCCTTCTTCCCGTTTTCAATGAGAGTTAATTTGAGAACTAGACCTAAGATTGTTATTTGAAATCTCAAGTTCTACAACCTGTTTCTTGAGACTGTAATTTTTCTTGTCAACTGTATCTGAGAAAGCCTTTAAATCGATTAGATCAAATTTAAGACTTGCTAGACTGTTGAACAATTCATCCCTATCAGAGGTTAACTCTTGGAAATCATCAATCAATGTACTCATCAAGGAAATAAGTTTTATCTTTGAGAACAATTTTAGTTTTTCTTTGAGTTCAAGTATACTTACCTCAGAATCCTCATCTTCTTCATCCAGATCTAAATCCCCAAGGTCCATGAATATAGTTTCATCAAATTCATCTTCACCTGAATCAGATCCCCAGACTATTATCATTGCATGTTCCTCCTTTCTTTTTGCCTTCAGCTCCTTTTCAGCCCTTTCCTTCTTTCATTCTATTTCCCAGACTGGGCAGTCCCTAATCTGATGATCAGTTTTGCCATATTTGTAGCACCCATTTAGATTGTCATTGGAACATTTCTTAGTACCTGTTCCCTTCTTCTTTTTGAAGAATTTGCTGAAGTTCTTAGTTATGAAGGCAACTTTCTCTTTATCAAGTTCAAATTCCTCATCACTATCAGAAGCTTTCAATACAAAGATTTTCTCAGGAGATGCTTGTTCTTTGACTCCATCAGCTTCCATTTCATAAGTCCTTAGGTTCCCTACTAGTTCATCCAGAGTCATACCTTCAAGATCCTTATTAGCCTCTCTGATTTCAGTCACCTTGACATCCCATTTTGATTTGGGTAATACCCTCAGAACCTTTTCAACTTGTTCTTCCTCAGAGATGACTTTTCCTAAGAAAGTCAGCTCATTTGTTAAAGTGGTAAGTCTTTTCATAATTTCATGCAAGGTTTCATTTTCCTTCATTTTGAATGCCTCATACTCAATGAAAAGAAGAGAGATCCTAAATTTTCTTAGTTGAGACGTGCCTTCATGAGCATTTACCAGTGCATCCCAAATTTGCTTAGCAGTAGTGTAGGTGGATACCTTGTTGTATTCAACAGGTCCTAGTCCACAGACCAAGATGTTCTTGGCCTTTGCATTTTTCTTTAAAGCCAACAAGTCATCAGGAGTAAATTAACTTCTTACTTTCTTGACTTGTTCACCATCAACCGTCTTTATTGGAATAATGGAACCATCAGTAATCCTGTCCCATAATTCATAATCTTCCTCTTGAATGAACATCTCTATCCTTTCTTTCCACCAGATAAAATGAGAGCCATAAAAAAATAGAGGTCTAGTAGTTGATTGACCTTCACTGTGACCAGAAGGAGGTGCGGAATTCATCATATTGATCTTTTCTTAGGTACTGGCCTTATTTAAGACAACCTCGCTCTGATACCACTTGTTAGAGTACGAGCCCTACTAATTGCCTATTTGTGGAACAAGTAAGTAAACGTGGTTCACAAAAGTAAATACTCAACATAGTATTTTTTATGTGGAAAATACCTGGCTCAAGAAAGGTGTAAAAAAACATGACTTGTACCTCTACGAGATTTAACCCAACTTCACTATAATACTTGAGCCTCAACAATCAACAGAATTACAAGACTTCTTGTTAACTAGGAGTTAAAACTTCCAACTCCTATTACTACAAAAGCATAAATCTTCCCAAAATAAGTATTCCCAAGTCTTTGAGTTCCCAAACTTGAAGACACAATTCCTAACTTAGTTTATAGATCATTGATACTAGAACATTGACTCATTACTACTCAAAGAACCTACTCACTACACAAATTCTACAACTTGCTAAGTAAGAGATCAGGCTCTTCTTCAAGTATGAGAACGGATATGCTGATTGTTGATATGCTTTTCAGTGCTTGAGTTCCTGCTTTTGAATTCATTTCTTGTATTTAAGCACCCACCTCATGGAGTCCTTCAATTGATATCAACTTCTATATTCAATAGGGCTCCAGATAGTTTTCTGCTACTTATTGCCGCCCCTCTCTTCTTCTTTCAATAGGATTTCTCTTTTCTCTTTCTTCAGGACTTCTTGTTCAACTCAACTTCTGTATTTCTTATTTTTCAACTCAACTTCTGTAAGTCTTATTTTTTAACTCAACTTTTAATGTGATAAATGTTATCCACTTCTGTTTGTACGCCAGGTCATCATATCAATAACTTATCTGCAGCTGACCTTGGTTCAGTTGGATGGAATAACTTTTACCACATATTTCATTCTCATGTCTATCATCAAAACTTCACATGTTCTAACAAAGAGTGAAGACTACACTAGGAAATCAACAAAGGAGTGGGTTAACAAAAGCTTTGGCAAATCTGAGGAACAAAAGGAGAATGCAGAGATGGCCAGTCCAATATCTAAGCAAGATAAGGTAAATCAGGAGGATTTAAGTACAGGCCAAATTCCAGTTGATAAAAGCAAAGATGATCTGAGTGTACAACAGTAAGCAAAAAAATAACAACAAAGAGAACAAGGTACTTTGTAAAGAGAGCATTCACAAGATCAACAAAAGGGACCAACACATTATAATAATAAAAGAGAGTTGATGATAGTAGAACAATAGAGCACAAAAGACATGGTTATGGAAGGAATAGTTCCCCTTGCTATAGATGCAGGAAAGCAATTTGACATTATAAATATTAACAAAGTAGATATGAATGAGGAGGATTTGGAGGATTAGAGGGAGTGATTAATTTTAGAATACAATTTCTGTTAGAGATTGACCTTCCACTTTAAGTCTACGATTGATTATCGTATATAACACCCCCAAGTACAATTTGATGCTGCATAATAAATTAATAAGATTCCATAAGCTGTTGAAAATACTCAAGTAGATTGAGTTCAAATGATTTCAAAAATTATTGAGCAGCCAGTTGAACAACATGATCCTCAGAAAAATATTGTTGCAATATTAAAAGGATCTACTAGAGAAAGAAAATCAAAAATTTCTAGTAACTTTGTTTTGTATTTACAGAAATGTCACATTAGAATTAGCCCTAGCAAATAGAGAAGACGAAATCAGAAACCGCCATGGAAGAAATCAAATCTTCACCACCAAAAAATTCATCATTGTTTCCCGTTTTCCCCTAACTTAAATAACTTTAGCGCCCACCTCATACGACGCCGTTCCTGAATGGATTTAAAATTCCAACTTCACCACCGATATATTCGTTATAAACAACGTCATTTCAAACAACTACGGTAATATCCAGTTTCATGAAAACCTAGAGGAAGACGAATAAGGAGAAGATGTAGAGAAGGAAAATCAGAAAAGTGAAGGTACACGGTATGTGTTAATGCACTCGTCTGTATCAGAGCGAGGACACTCGTCTTCTGACGATGATGAAGATAAGAAGAAGAAGAAGAGGAAGAAAAAGCGGAGGAAGAAGAAGAAATCGAGTGATGAACGTCCACGCTATGGCTATGCACTTTCTCCTACTTCTGGCTCATTCAGCTGCTGCTAGTGATAAGGAGTATTATTTTGATTCTCGTGGCGATTGAGATAATTTAGCTTTTGGTAGTATCTACAGAATGGATGTTACTCACTACAAGCTTCATAATTTGAGTAAAACCTCTGAGCTCAATTACTATAGGAGGGATAATATGAAAATTTTTGAAGGGGATATTGATTTTAACGGTTCTTTAACGGTTTAGCATATATACAAACCGATAATGAATAAGTGAAACCGATAATTTTCAAAACCGAACCGAACCGACCGATATGCAGCCCTAATGAGGATTAAAAAATTAAATCTTTTATTAATTATTATTTTCACATAAAAAAAATACTACAAAATTTTGAAGAGCTCATAATTTTTTATTTAATTTGATAGATATTTTTTTGTGTGTGTCACTATCACCTTTTTTTTATAACTCATTACTTCTGTATAGCATTTAAAAAACACATAGAATTTATCTAATTTATCAAAATGGTTGAAAATTTGCAAAGTTATTAAACCTTCATTTAAGGATAAAATGGATCAAAAAATCATGTGAGGACTATCAAAATTGGAGATCCTCGCTTATATATAGTCTAGATATCGAGGGACTCGAGTTTTTTTGTCGCAATTTATGTGACACGAATAGAATTTAGATAACCAGTCATATTTTTAGTATGTTTTTAGATATTTTAAGTTGTTAACCATTGTAATTTATAATACTTTTTATGTAATTTTTAAATAATATATGTTACTTTCCTTGTCCAAACATTTGGAACATTGATATTCAATTATATTTTTAAAGTAAGTTAAGATTTTAATTACTGTGACTTATAATTTTTTTTCTATTTCAATTTAAATGATACTGATATAATTTCAAGAGTCAAGCAATTATTTTATATCTTTTAAATTTTTTAAGTTGTTAATTATTGTGATTCATAATTTTTTTTGTATTTTTTTTAAATATATAACAAGTTAACTTTTTTTATATATATATTTTAAGTTGTAAAGTATTGTAATTTTATAATACTTTTTATGTAATTTTTAAATAATATATGTTACTCTCTTTCTCGAAACTTTTGTGGCATTAATAATTTAAGTTTTTAAATATTGTGATTTATAATACTTTTTTTCTACTCTAATTTAAGTGTTACAATACTTAAATAGTCATAATAATTAATTAGGACTGATAAAGTAAAATCGTGATTGAAGCAACGAACAAACACATTTTAAATGACTTACAATAACTAATTAATAAAAGTGATATAGTAACACTACTATAAAAAAATACGTGTGAAAAAATTTAAGTGGACTTCATATAAGACGTCAAGTTAATTTTTAAAACATCAAGAGTTAATTTATTTAAAACATCAATAGTTAATTTATCATTTTATGTCTTTTTTATCCTTTTTATTAACTATTATGAATTTTTAAAACTTAGATGACTTATAATAATTAATTTGGGGAGATATAGTAAAATTATGGTTGAAGCAGCTGAAGCAGATATGTCATAAATATCTATTTTACTCTTTATTATTAAATATTATTAAATTTCTAATACATAGATGACTTGTAATAATTAATTAGTGGTTTTCTAGTAAAGTCATAGTTGAAGCAATTGAAGCAGACATGTCATAAATTTATATTTTATTTTTTTATTAAATACTATTACTTTTTTAATACATAAATGTCATATAATAATTAATTAGGAGTAATATAGTAAAATCACGAGCAAACAGACGCTACGAAGAGGTGCCTGCTTTATCACGCCTCTATATTGTACTAATATTATAACTTAATGGATAAGTTAATAAATGTTCAACAATCACTCAATTAGCATAAAATAATACTCTATCCGTTCTATTTTAACAGTTATTTTAGCTCTCTCTATGCTCATTAAGAAAAATAATATTACAAGATTTAATTTGAAAAGTTGTAAAATTAAATATATGAAAAAGAATTACTTCTTTAATGACAATGATATAATTGGTAACAAGTGTTTAAATTTTGAATTTCAATCGTGACAATATTTTAAGATAAATTTTTAACTAAAGCGATAGTTAAAATATGACAAATATATATTTTTTCGTTTCATATTAATTGTTCAGTAGTTAAAATATATAAATAGAAGTAAATATTTTTTCATTCTATATTAGTTGTCTACTTTGCTCTTTATAATTATTTTGAGAAATTATAAATAACAAAAATAATTTTATAAATTTATGCTTTTAAAATTAACTAAATTTATTAATATGTATAAGTAAGAAAAATAATACTAATATGATAAATAATTTTAAAAGGGACTAAAAAGATACTAAAAGTGTTACAATTTAAACCAATTACAGAAGTCCAGGTTGGATTGGTTTTAAGAAAATGGATGAGGGAAAGAAAGGCTGTCGAAGCTAATCCTAGTATTTTTTTATTTGAGTTGGAAAATTGGTAAAAGGGTAATCTTCCATTGTTTCTGATGTTGGAGCATGATGGAATACGAGTTCTAGTTTGAGTCACTACTGGCTCCCTAGCAGAGTCACCGTTGCCGACCCTCGGCGCCGACCCCGTCGCCGCCGCCGACCACCGTCGCCGCTGCCTGCCACCGTCGCTGCAGCCGCCAACAGATCCGGCGAGCCCACCAACAGCCGGATCCAGCTCCCTTCTCTCCCTATCCGAGTCACCGTCGCGACCCTCGGCGCCGACCCCGTCGCCGCCGCCGACCACCGTCGTTACAGCCGCCGACCACTATCGCCGACCAGATCCGGCGAGCCCACCAACAGCCGGATCCAGCTCCGGCGCATCCCCTCCATCCGCTGGACGCCGTCTCCGGCGAGACCAAGCAGGCCCCCCCCCCCTCGGTTCTAGGATCACGGCGATACCCTCCTCCCGCCGGCGACGTCTTCGGCAAGATCCGGTGACTTTTAAACTTTGTTATTTTATTGTATTTTATTGTATTTACCCCCAGCAGCCGCTGCTCGGCCCCAGCCAGCCAGCCGCCGTCGCCGCCGCCGCAGCTCCGTCTTCCCCGACCGCTGCTCGGTCGCCATCAGCCACAGCACCCGGACGCCGACCAGACGACGCCGACAGCTCAGCCGGCCTTCAGCAGCCGCAGCTCCACCTCAGCACCGGAACCCGGTCGACGCTGGGTTCTGGATTTCCGGCTTGGTCTACAAGCGTTACCCGGTGATCTCTAACCTTGCTATTTCTTTTCTCGCTATTTCATTTCATTCCCCGTTTCATGCTATTTTTATCCGACTTGCATTTTGCTTTACTATATTGTTCGTTGGCTGTTGTTGCTGTTGCTGTGGTTGTTCTCTTGCACTGCTTATCGGCTTGTCATTTGTTAATATTATCTGCTGCCTATTGTTGCTATTATCTGTTGTTTGTTGTTGCTGTGACTGCTGTCTGTTGCTGTTGTTGTTGTGGTCATTTCTGGCCTTGAGTATTTTTTTTCTTATATTTTTCTGTGTACTGGCTGGGGGCGGTAATGGGCGGATAGGGTCATGTCCGAGGGGTTTGGGGCGTGGGGCCGTTGTGGGGGCGGGGGTTGACGTAAGGGCGGGAGTGGGAGGGAGGCCACGGTTTGGCTGCGGGGGCGGTAGGGGAGGTAGTGGGGTTAGTGATGGTAGGCTGAGGGTTGGGTCTTGGAATATAGGGACCCTTCAGGGTAAGTCTATAGAGCTTGTGAAGATTCTTAGGAAAAGGAGGATCAATATCGCGTGTATTCAAGAGACCAAGTGGGTAGGGTCTAAGGCTAGGGATGTGGATGGTTACAAGCTGTGGTACTCTGGGAGCGAGAGGCGGAGGAATAGAGTTGGCATCTTAGTAGATGAAGAGCTTAGAGGCCAGGTTGTAGAGGTGAAGAGGATCAGCGATAGGTTGATGACTATTAAGTTGGTCATTCGGGGGTGTACCCTGAATGTGTGTAGTGCCTATGCACCGCAAGTGGGCTCGGAGGGGGAGGAGAAGTTGCGGTTTTGGGAGGCTTTGGAGGAGGTGCTGAGAGGCGTGCCTAGCTCGGAGAAGATGGTTGTAGCAGGTGATTTCAACGGGCACATCGGGGCGTTACCGGGAGGTTTTGGTGATGTGCATGGTGGGTTTGGCTTTGGGGTGAGAAATGAAGAGGGGGCTACTCTTTTGGAGTTCGCAAGGTCCTTTGGGCTGGTGGTGGTGAACTCGGGCTTCCCGAAGAAGGACGATCACCTCATCACCTTTCGAAGCGCGATAGCCAGGACCCAGATTGACTTCATGTTGATCAGGAAAGGGGATAGGGTGTTGTGTAGGGACTGTAAGGTCATCCCGAGTGAGAATCTTTCGACCCAGCATAGGCTCTTGGTCATGGACTTGGGTATAAAGAAGAATAGTAAGAGGAGGAGTAAGGAGTGTAGACCTAGAATTAAGTGGGGCGGTTTGACGCCAGTGAATGCGTGGGAGATAGGGGAGAAGTTGGCGGGAATGGGGGTGTGGGAGTGTAGGGGGGACGTGGATGATATGTGGGATAGGGCGGCTAGGTGCATCAGGGAGAAGGCTAGTGAGGTGTTAGGTGTTTCTAGGGGCCGGGCTGGGCACCATCAAGGGGATTGGTGGTGGAATGAAGAGGTGGAGATGAAAGTGAGGACCAAGAAAGAGGCGTATGCTAAGTTGGTTGAGAGCAGAGACGAAGAAGAGAAGCGGGTAAACAGGAAAGAGTACAAGCAAGCTCGGAAGGAGGCTAAGTCAGCAGTCACGGCAGCTAAGACGGCCGCGTTTGAGAGCCTGTATGCGGGGTTACAGGGGAAGGGAGGGGAGAAAAAGTTGTTTAGACTCGCAAAGGCTAGGGAGAGGAAGGGCCGTGATCTCGATCAGGTGAGGTGCATTAAGGGGGAGGACGGCAGAGTGTTGATGGAGGACAGCCATATTAAGAATAGATGGAAGTCGTACTTCCATAGGCTCTTGAATGACGAAGGGGATAGAGCTATTGTGTTAGGGGAACTGGAGCGCTCAGAGGAGTGTCGGGAGTTTAGTTATTGTAGACGTTTTAGGGTAGAGGAGGTTAGAGAGGCTGTTCGCAGGATGCGGAGGGGTAGGGCGACGGGGCCGGATGAGATACCGGTGGAGTTTTGGAAGTTCGTTGGAGAGGCTGGGGTAAGGTGGTTGACTGGTCTGTTTAACGAAATCTTCAAGACGGCAAAGATGCCCGAGGCATGGAGGTGGAGTACCATAATCCCTCTCTATAAGAATAAGGGTGACATCCAGAGTTGCAATAACTATAGGGGGATTAAGTTATTGAGTCACTCTATGAAGATTTGGGAGAGAGTCGTCGAGGGGAGGCTGAGACGGATAGTGTCTATTTCGGAAAATCAGTTCGGATTTATGCCTGGGCGCTCGACGACGGAGGCAATTCACCTGGTACGGAGGCTGGTGGAACAGTATAGGGAAAGGAAGAAGGACCTGCACATGGTGTTTATCGATCTAGAGAAGGCTTACGACAAAGTCCCCAGGGAGGTGCTTTGGAGATGCTTGGAGGTGAGTCGAGTCCCGATGGCTTATATCAGAGCAGTTAAAGATATGTATGATGGAGCGAAAACTCAGGTGAGGACGGCGGGAGGAGACTCAGAGCATTTTACTGTCTTGACAGGATTGCATCAGGGATCCACCCTTAGTCCTTTTTTGTTTGCTTTGGTGATGGATGTGTTGACGCGGAGTATTCAAGGGGAAGTGCCTTGGTGTATGCTTTTTGCAGACGATGTAGTTCTGATTGACGAGACCCGAAAGGGTGTGAATGTCAAATTAGAGGTGTGGAGACAAACTCTTGAGTCTAAAGGGTTCAGGTTGAGCAGAAGCAAGACAGAGTATTTGGAATGCAAGTTTAATGACGTGGGGTTGGCGGATGAGGTGGTAGTGAAGCTGGAATCGCAGGAGGTATGTAAGAGGGATAGTTTCAAGTATCTCGGATCCGTGATTCAGGGTAACGGTGAGATTGACGAGGATATCTCGCACCGTATTGGGGCGGGATGGTTGAAGTGGAAGCTCGCGTCGGGGGTGTTGTGTGATAAGAAGGTGCCGCCCAAGCTTAAAGGCAAATTCTACAGGATGGTAGTCCGTCCGGCCATGTTGTATGGAGCGGAGTGTTGGCCAGTTAAGAACTCCCACATCCAAAAATTGAAGGTGGCGGAAATGCGAATGTTGCGCTGGATGTGTGGGATGACTAGAGGGGACAGAGTTCGGAATGAGACTATCAGGGAGAAGGTTGGGGTGGCTCCAGTGGAGTGCAAGTTGCGGGAAGTCCGATTGAGTTGGTTTGGACACGTGAAGAGGAGGGACATGGATGCCCCGGTTCGTAGGTGTGAGAGGCTAGCGTTGGATGGTTTTAGGCGGGGTAGGGGTAGGCCGAAGAAGTACTGGGGAGAGGTGATTAGACGGGACATGGAGCAGCTACAGCTCACCGAGGACATGACCCTAGATAGGAAGGTCTGGAGGGCGAGGATTAGGGCAGAAGACTAGGGCCAGTTTGGGGGCATTATTCCTGTTATTCTTCCTACTCTTATTTTTATTCCTATTCCTATTCTTCTTCTTGTTATGATTTCGGTGTTCCATGTTTTATTATGTATCTGAGTGCTTCCCGATGTTTCCTACTACCTATGCGTTACTTTATATTTATATTTATATTTATATTTATATTTATATTTATATTTATATTTGTGTGGCGACTGTCTTGAGCCGGGGGTCTATCGGAAACAGCCTTTCTACTTCTTCAGAGGTAGAGGTATGGACTGCGTACATCTTACCCCCCCCAGACCCCACTAGGTGGGAATACACTGGGTTTGTTGTTGTTGTTGTTGTTGTTGATGAGGGAAAGAAAGAGAGAACCGCAAGGAAAAAACAGTAAGTGCACATCTGCACTGCACGTGTAGCAATATCTACGGTACACTGTAGATGTGAGGATGACGAAAAATTTTCACTCCCTCTTATTATATATAATTAGTTTTATAAGGTTCGTGCTAAGGCTGAGCTAAAACTCAAATGAATTAATATTTTATATAATAAATATATTTATTTAAATTTTTTTATAACTTTTCCTTCCTTTTCTAATATTCTTAATTTGAGTTCTTCTTTATAACTAGAAAGATGACGAAAAAAGATGATCAAAAGGATCAATTATTTTCCTCTAACTCTTTTTATTTTTTGGTGAAAACTATATAATTTTATTTATAATTTCATGAGGCAAGAATTTATGTTAGTTAAATATTTTATTAAGCTTAATTTTATATTAAATTTATAAAAAATCATTAAAATGAACATCGAGAATCAATTAGTTCTTTATATACAATTTATGCTAAACAATAATAATTCTCAATTAATCAAATAAAAAATTTAAAAATAATTTGTTCTTTATTCATACCACCGCCTTAATTTTTAACTTTATCAATAATTTCAATTTTTAATATACTAAATATGTCAGATATTTTCAATAGCAATGAATAAAATTATCTACAAAAAGTTTCTATTCATATCATAAAAAGATAATTAAGATATATGAGAACCATAATCAATTCGACAAAATAAATTATAACCCCATTCAATCACTAATTTTAATCCTTTTTTATCTCTTCTTCATTTTCAAGGTATTTGTACAAGCTTATTTCATAGAAAAAAATAAAATTGTTAAGTATAAATACTAAGAAAAAATATAAAAGGTGATGAATTGTTCATGCAATAGAAGAAAATTTTCCACAATCATAATATATTTTTCAGTTTTAAACTATGTTAAATAAAAGCTCATATAAAATATTAATTTTGTTACGACTATTTTAATATTTTTAACGTTAATTAAATAATCACTTTTGATTGAAAAATAACAAAAATTAATCAAAATTAAAGCTTTTGAATCTTATTGTCGGACAATTATTATCAAAATCCTGTATAAATAATGTCATTATAAGGTAATTCATAAAGCATGAAGTAAAAGTAAAAAATAAATTATTACGTTTATATTTTTTAATTGACCTGATTAAATAATATATAAGTATAAGAAGCAAAACAATATAACGAAAGCTTCTGAAAGTAATTTACCGAATAATTAAATAACATGAAAATTTGAATTGTTCAATTGATTGAAAATCTGAATTTTTACTTTATTGATAAATTAGTATACGTATCCGCGCGATGCGCGAATAATATTAAAATATCATTTTTAATATTTTTGCATTGGAATATCTCGTTTAAACATGTTGCATCATATTACATTAAAAAGAAATTCAAACATGACATTATTTCTTAATGAGCCCCCTCTTGTCATGTATTGTCAATGTGCAAATAATAGAAAAATGATCACATTATTATTTACTTGTCAATTTTAAAATCAATTATCTATAATATTTTATTCTCAATCTTATTTTGATTCATTCTTAATATATAGTAGCATTTTGTATGGTATACAATATTAATTTTTAATACTTTCATTTTCTGCAAACTCTATAAATAATTTATACCTTTTGGACGTTTCACTCAATGAGAAAAATTATCTCAATTATTGTAGATGTACTCTAAAAGCAATTTTTTCAAAATCAATATTTTTCTCGAAATGTATTTAAACATAAATTGTATAATTTTATTTGAATAAACATGCATATATATAGTACTTTCATCCGACATGCTCAAAAATTTAATTTTTGTTTTTTATATAAAATTAAATTTTCACCTATAATATTGAACTATCTTTATTTTAATTTGTATGACGTACTTTCCTTTTTAGTAATCCACGAAAAGAATGATATATTTATATATTAAATGTAACAATTTCATCCACCACAAAAATAACTTATAGCGACACATACATGTATAATTATTTATATCATAAATTTTATAAGTCTTTTTATATATTTAAAATGTATATTCATTTAAAATATTTTATATAAATTGCGAAGAAGGGAGTAAAAATTATAGGAAATAATTAATTAAAATTTATTTTTTTATATATGAAAATAAATTTGAAGATAAAAAATCTTAAACTCTTGGCCCAAATCTAAAATAGGCCCAAAATAAAAGAATGTTTTGATTTTTCTGTACTTTTTTATTTTTATTTCTATATAAAATATAAAAATTAAATAGGAAAGTATAGTAATTAGTAAATGGCCCAAAGTATAACCTTTTCTTCTTTCCAGAACATTCACTTGCTCATTTTAGTGACTACACATGATCTTTGGTTTCTTCGCTTCATTTGTTTCTATCATAGTGGCTTCTGCAATTAGCGTAGATTTCTCACTTCTCCATCTGATTTGTTTCTCAATATTCATAGCTAATTTGGAGATTTTGTTGTCCACCGATTAGCTTCTAGTATTTGAGTATTCCTTCTTTTTACTTATTTTTGTTACTTGTAGTTGTAATTCTGTTTCTTATTAAATACCTTAGTTTAATTATTTGTTGATCCTTTCCAGATTCTGCCGTTGAAGCTTAAAATTTCAATCTTTTATTATTTTGCAATTTTAAGATTGTAACTTTATTACTTCTTGAAGTGTTTGAGTTTGTGGAAATTCTTACTTTTTATTTGTTTTGTTACTCGTTAGTTGTATTTCTGTTTTCTTGATAATTTGATGTTGTTTAAGTGTATTTTCCTTGCTGGTAAAAAGTTTTTAGCTCTACTTTTCTTTCTTAAAAATTTCACTATTTCTTGTTCTGCAATTTCAAGGTTGTCAGTTTTTATAATCTTGAGTTGTTTGGGTTTGTGGGAATTCCTCCTTTTCATGTGTTTTTGTTACTTGTTACTTGTTATTTTAGTTTCCTCATCATCTAATCTTGTTTCTTTTCCCTTTGTAATGGTTTAGTTCTTTGTATTTACCCTTTCACTTCTTGGTATAATAATAAAGTTCTTAACTTTACTTCTGTTCTTTTGATTAATTGATTTTTGTGGATCCTTGTTGAAACTGGGTTCTTGATTTTGTGGGACTCTCTCATGAAAATCTATTCAATTCCTATAGAATTTGTCTGAAAATTCCATAATTTCTATTGATAATGAACAAGAATTGAATTGCCACACTGAAAAAACATCAAAATTTTCTTTTACAGTTCAAGTCCTTTGCCTGGTGCATTTAAGAACTCTCCTGCTAATTCTAGTAGGACTTCAACATCTTTGAGATTTCTCAAACGTGTACCGCCATCACAGGCTAAGCACATAAGGACATTGCTTGCTAGAAGGCATGACTCAATTAAGCCTAATGAAGCTATAGAAGGCATGACTCAATTAAGCCTAATGAAGCTATATGAAATTCTATCTCTTTTTTCATGGCATTATACCACAATTATGACTCTTTACAATTCATGACTTGTGAAAAAAATTCGACATTATTTTCAATTCTAATGTTACAATAACAACAAACCCAGTGTAATCCCATAAAATGGGGTCTGGGGATGGTAAGATGTACGCAGTCCATATCACTACCTCCAAAGAAGTAGAGGCTGTTTTCGATAGACCCACGGCTCAAGATGAAGAACAGTAAACAAAATGATGGATGGCATAATAGAGAAATCAGGAATAAGAAATAATAAAATAAACATCAAAGAAGTACAAACTACGAAACATACGGGCGACACGAAATAAGAAAAGTACTAAGACATAAGACAAAGGACACTTACCTAGTAGTAAGCTACACTAACAGAATACGTCATCTATGAACGCAGACCTAGGTTTACTAATCCGGCTACAAAGGAACTCACCTACTTGCATGCTGCACCCTACACCTACACCTTAGCCATCCACCCTTATCCGCGACCTTCACATCTTCCTATTTAGGGTCATGTCCTCAGTCAGCTGGAGCTGTTCCATGTTATGTCTAATCATCTCCCTCCAATATTTCTTCGGCCTACCTTTACTCCTTTTGAAGCCATCCAAGCTAGCCTCTCACACCTCCGAACTGGGATATCTGTGCCCTTTCTCATCACATGCCCAAACCGTCTCAGTCTTTCTTCCCGCATCTTATCCTTCACTGAAGCCACTTCCACCTTTTTTGGATAATCTCATTCCTAACCTTGTCTCTTCTAGTAAGCCCACACATCTAACGCAACATACTCATTTCTGCTACCTTCAATTTTTGGATGTGGGAATGTTTGAATGGCTAACACTCCACTCCATACAACATGGCCGGACATACTGCCACTTATAGAATTTACCTTTTAACTTAAGGGGCATGTTCTTATCACACAACACTCGCGAGGCGAGCCTCCACTTCATCCAACCTGCTCCAATACGTTTAGAGACTTCCTCGTCAACCTCACCATTCTCCTAAATCGTATACCGAAGATACTTAAAAATATCCATCTTACAGACCTCCTAGGAGTCCAACCTCACCACCCCTTCGTCCTCCCGTCTCAATTCACTAAACTTGTATTCCAAATACTCAGTTTTGGACCTACTCAACCTTAACCCCTGATACGGTTAGGGCAGCCTCCACAGGTACACGGCCTTTCACACGAAGCCAAGCTCGAGAATTACAAAAACTCCAAGCTTTGTTCATGCAAATGGCCGCGTGTGAGTTGGTGATCGAACCAACCAAGGACCTAAACGTTTTTATGTGTGAAGAGAGGTCCTAATGTGTAATAAACTACTCTCCAAGGTTGGCACAAGAAGCAAGGGCGGATGGGTCATTTTACCCCTTTGTTTGTAATATAAATAGAACATGTTAGAGAGAGTTAGAGGTAGTTTTTTGAATGTTGATTTTGTAACCTAAAAACCACAAAAGATTTTCTCTCTCTTCCTCTCCAAGAAGCCGTCCCTAGAATCTCACAAGTAGAGGGATACTTGTGTTGTCTCTTTGGCTAGAAACAAGGGTTTTGAGGTTGTTGAGTGCCTCTTGGTCCTCGTAAGAACTTGGTGTTTATATTCATTAGACTTAGGGTCCTCTCTTGATGATAGGGTTCTTAGTTTCTTGAATGTTATATGTCAAGTTATCTATCTTTCTTTATCTTGTTGTTGTTGTTGAATTTTGTTATCTTAAAGTCTAGTGAAGCCGTGTGGGGCTCTTTTCGATTCACTAGCATCATTATCCATCTTGTTGTTCTTGTGTTGTAAGTTGAAAACCGAAACTAGTTCTTGTGTTGTAAGTTGAAAAACCGAAACTTAAAACTTGTTGTTCTTGTGTTGTTGGACTGAAATCCGAAGCCCTTGGTGTTGTTGGTTTGATCTTGTATCATTTGGTATCAAAGCAAGACCGGTTGTGTTCCAACATAACCCATCTTGGGCTAGTTCACGGTTTAAACAAACTACACCAAAGAAATTCTGAAATCTGTCCACTAGAAGTTGAAACCGAGAATGATGTTGCATGTTTAGATCTAGGTGTTATTTTGCTTGTTTAGTGAGTTTCTAGTGTGGTTTCTTTCTCACCAACACTAAGGTGTCTAGATCCGAAAGTTGAGCTTGAAAACTTGAATATTGTGTAGTGACTTGAAGTGGCCGAAAGTTGTATGTTGTTGATAACCAAAAGAAAATCGGTGGTTGTGTGTTTATGTGCTAAAGAAGTTGATGAAGTTTGTTGAAGTGTTCATCATTTGAACTTGTTCATATTGTTCATCTTGTTGTGTGCTCAAGTGGTAAAGCTATAAAGTTGTTGTGAAAGACTTGCACCTATTACTTTGTAGTCTTGTCAATCACTTTCCCTAATTCAAGGAGCCTTGTTTTGTGGGATTTGTCAACCAAACCCCACTTTCTTGAGTTTGAAAAAGGGTGAAAGCCTACAAGACTTTAGTTTTCCCACCAAAACACTTTTCAAACTATAACAAGTTGTGTGAATATTAACTCAAAAAAAAAAAAAAAAAAAAAAACCGAGAGAAGAAAAACGTGTGGGACCATTGCATGCTACCACGTCACTATAAGCTCAACTTAGGATATTCTTTGGTTGCTAATTGTTGATCCTTGGTTTCCCTTACTTGGTCCTAGAACTAATTAACAAACTAGTACCTTCCTACTAGGTTGTCAACTAGTTCCTTGAACCGTTTGTTCGTGTCAACGATTATTTGAGTGCTTTTTTTTTTCGTTTGAACGATTTGCTGAATTTTGACTCTAGTCCGGCAAGAATTCTTTGAGTCTTCAAACAAGAATCCATTCCGGACAAGAGCTTACTCATACCTTAAATTCTCACGGTTACTAGCCAATTATACAACACTTGTGGAACACAAACTTGTGGTGAACTAAAGCGGCTAATACCTTGACAATGGAAGGAACTACGTCTCATAATGCGGATACTAATGCCCTTGATTCTATGAGGGTCACTCTTGAGGCCGTTACCCGGACACTTGAAAGGTTGAATTCGGAATTTGGGGCCGTGAGAGGGGATTTGGCAGCAATAAGGGGGGAAGTATCGACTATTAGTGGAAGATTAGATCACGTGGAGAGTCAAAGGAACTCTCGGCCATCTACTCCTCTATACGAAGTTGGCCGACCCCTAAAAGTATTGGAGAAATCCGAAGTTTCCACGGGTTGGCAAGCTTTTATAGGAGGTTTGTCAAAGGATTTAGTTCCATAGCAGCCCCCTTGACCGAGGTAATTAGAAAGGACGGACCCTTTAAATGGGGTGATGAGCAGGCTAGGGCTTTTGGGGCCTTGAAAGCTACGCTCATCTCGGCGCCTTTATTGCAATTGCCCGATTTTGATAAGATGTTTGAAATAGAGTGTGATGCTAGTAAGGTTGGCATCGGGGCTGTTTTGATGCAAGAAGGTAAGCCCGTTGCTTATTTCAGTGAAAAGCTCAAAGGGGCAACTCTTAATTACTCAACTTATGATTTGGAGTTGTACGCCCTTGTTAGAGCCTTGGAAAATTGGTAACATTATTTGTGGCCTAAGGAGTTTGTGATACGAACGGATCATGAGTCGTTGAAACACCTTAAGATCCAAGACAAGCTGAATAGGCGTCATGCTAAGTGGATTGAGTTCATCGAGACTTTCCCTTATGTAATTCATTACAAAAGGGGGAAGGAAAATGTTGTTGCCGATGCCTTGTCTAGGAAGCATGTGCTTGTTGCTACCTTGTCTTCGAAGTTGATGGGTTTTGAGAGCTTGCGGATGTTGTATCCCGAGGATCCTACCTTTGCTCCTATTTTTAGGGAATGCGAAGAGTGGGGAAGGGACCGTTGGCTTAAGGAGAAGGACCATTCCTCCTACTCTCGGTTCGATGGGTATTTATTCAAGGGGAGGAGGTTGTGTGTTCCTTCTAGTTCTTGGAGGAAATTATTTGTGAGGGAGGCCCATGACGGAGGCCTCATGGGTCACTTTGGGGTAGACAAGACCCTCGGAATCCTAGAGGAGAACTTCTATTGGCCCAAAATGCGCAAAGACGTCACTAAAATTTGTAGTCAATGCGTGGCCTGCCGGAGTGCGAAATCTCGACTCCAACCTCAAGGATTATACACCCCACTCCCTACTCCCCTTAGGCCTTGGTTGGACATTTCGATGGATTTTGTTTTGGGGCTGCCAAGGACTAGAAAGGGCCGAGATAGCATTTTTGTTATTGTTGATAGATTCTCTAAAATGGCTCATTTTATTCCATGTGCTAAAACCGAGGATGCTCCTAGTGTAGCTTCATTATTTGTTGAACATGTTGTAAAGCTTCACGGGGTACCGAGGACTATTGTGAGCGATAGGTACTCCAAGTTCCTAAGTCTCTTTTGGAAGTCCATGTAGGGTAGACTTGGGACGAAGTTGCTTTTCTCCACGTCTTGTCACCCACAAACTGATGGCCAAAACGGAGGTAGTAAATAGAACCTTAGGGTCTATGCTACGTTCTATGGTTAAAGGTAAACTGACTTCATGGGAAGATCACCTTCCCTTGGTGGAATTTGCATACAACCGGGTGATACATTCGAGCACGGGAATGACTCCCTTTGAATGTGTTTACGGCCTGAACCCCCTTACCCCTTTAGATCTCACTCCTTTGTCTAGTGATCTCATGACCAGCTTAGATGGAAATAAAAGAGCCGAGGCAATGAAGAAAATGCATGAGACAGTGCGGATCAAGCTTGAAAAAAAGAACCAAGAGATTGCAAAAAGGGTAAACAAAGGGAGAAGGAGGCTCGTGCTTGAACCCGGAGATTGGGTGTGGGTGCATCTTCGAAAGGATCGGTTTCCAGCTCAAAGGAAGTCCAAATTGCTGCCAAGGGGTGATGGACCTTTCCAAGTACTTGAGAGAATCAATGACAACGCCTACAAGATTGACCTTCCACCGGAATATCAAGTGCACAACACTTTCAACGTTGGTGATCTCTCCTTCGTGGATGCGGTTGAAGATGACCAAATGCCGAATTTGAGGTCAAATTCCTCTCAAGATGGAGAGGATGATACGGTTAGGGCAGCCTCCACAGGTACACGGCCTTTCACACGAAGCCAAGCTCGGGAATTACAAAAACTCCAAGCTTTGTTCATGCAAATGGCCGCGTGTGAGTTGGTGATCGAACCAACCAAGGACCTAAACGTTTTTATGTGTGAAGAGAGGTCCTAATGTGTAATAAACTACTCTCCAAGGTTGGCACAAGAAGCAAGGGCGGATGGGTCATTTTACCCCTTTGTTTGTAATATAAATAGAACATGTTAGAGAGAGTTAGAGGTAGTTTTTTGAATGCTGATTTTGTAACCTAAAAACCACAAAACATTTCCTCTCTCTTCCTCTCCAAGAAGCCGTCCCTAGAATCTCACAAGTAGAGGGATACTTGTGTTGTCTCTTTGGCTAGAAACAAGGGTTTTGAGGTTGTTGAGTGCCTCTTGGTCCTCGTAAGAACTTGGTGTTTATATTCATTAGACTTAGGGTCCTCTCTTGATGTTAGGGTTCTTAGTTTCTTGAATGTTATATGTCAAGTTATCTATCTTTCTTTATCTTGTTGTTGTTGTTGAATTTTGTTATCTTAAAGTCTAGTGAAGCCGTGTGGGGCTCTTTTCGATTCACTAGCATCATTATCCATCTTGTTGTTCTTGTGTTGTAAGTTGAAAACCGAAACTAGTTCTTGTGTTGTAAGTTGAAAAAACGAAACTTAAAACTTGTTGTTCTTGTGTTGTTGGACTGAAATCCGAAGCCCTTGGTGTTGTTGGTTTGATCTTGTATCAACCCCTTAGACTCTAGGGTTTGCCTCCAAACCTCCAGTTTGTCATTCACACCCCCTCGTGACTCATCAATCAACACTACATCATCCGCAAATAACATGCTCCAAGGTACCTCATCTTGAATGCTCTGCGTCAATACGTCCATCACCAAAGTAAACAGGAATAGACTGCCTATGCTACTTAGTCCATGCACCAGATAAAGCTTGGATTGCATTTGCATACATTTTTCTCATTTCAGAAACCTTAAATCTTGAAAAGTTACCCTGAACAACCCGCAAAAATTCTTTCCACAATGTGCAAATACCTAAGTTTGAATAAGTATCTTCTCCCATCGACTAATCAGGTCATCAATGTTATCTCTACTTCGATAATCATTCATAAGAGAGAGAAGCTGGTCCTCGCTATCAGGGTTCAGCTCTGTAGCCTTCTCCAGAATACTAATTTTCTTTTCAAGTATTTGCAAATGGGCACCTTTCTGTGGCTGCGTACTTGCTACCTTATCTTAGAACTGTGCGAAAGCCAACCAAATTTGTGCACCATGTGGTCGTTCCCTTGTCATCTTGTTGAACTCCTTCGTTTTGCAAAAGACCTCATCCTCTAAAGATTCCTCGACCATAACATTTCCTGAAATGGCATCTCCTATGATTTCTTCATCTGATTTAACTTCATCTGACAATAAGATAAAATCAGCCGGAATGTTCATCATTGGCTTGAGAGAAGTCAAAAGTTTTAGATGCTTCAGGTTCTTATGGTACTCAATCGCAGCATATGTTGCAGACCAATAGTGACCTACAGACCTTAGCTTATTTTCCAACGCATTGGTTAATCGGTTATCGGTTTATCGATTTTTCATTGTTATCGGTTCGGTTATCGGGTTAACCATTAACATTAAACATTAAAACTCTAAGTCACAAATTAATTTAAAACTGCTAGTACAAACAAAATAGAAAAATCCAAAGTTACAAGTCACATGCTCACAGAAGTTGAAAATTAAGTTCAAATTCCAAAGTCCAAACATAGTAACAGTACTAATTACTACTCAAGTCTGAGCACGATACTGCATCCTCTCCAAACAACGATCAACATGATTCCTCAAGCACATAGTCCCAGTATGTCGTGGATGGTAATTAAAAATATTACCACGATAGAATTAATTAGTCTCTTACATCTAATCAACTAACAAAAAGAAACTTCAAAAAGAGAACACAACCAAATGAAGCAACAGATGGATAAGATAAAAAAAAAAAAATCAAGGATTATTACCAGATATTGCAATTTTGCAATAAGAAACTAGTTATTGATCAACTGCCGAATGTTCCATGCTGCAGTTTTACAAATAAAAAGGGTAGGTTCTCTGTACTCCAATAAATTAAGAAGATAAAACAAAATCACCTCAGCCAAACAAAGACGAAGTCCATTAATTGCTCGAAAATTGCTGCAAACACTTGTTTATGAACCAGTTGAGCTCGAAAGGCATCTAACGCAAACCCCTCCCACAAATACAAATTCAAAGCAGACCCTGCATCATAGGATGCCCAAAACACCATATGGGTACCTCCCCAACAACAGATTCGCAGAACTCCAGGAAACAGCATACCCGAAATTACCAGGAAACAGTGCATACATACATACAGCTGCACAACAATGAATGGAGCACAAGACACCAAGCACCAAGAGCGTCATAGAGTTCCTAAATCAGACATATAATGAATGTTGGAAGTGTGTATCAACTTAGAGAAGCCCAATCTGGATGTGGGCATTCATATATCCAGTCAGGTCCTGAATATTTTACACAATGCAGCCATAGACCCTCTTCATTCCCTTCATACCTGCATTTTGAAATAAAAAGGAGCATCAAACGAGACATGAGAAAGGCTTCCAAAACCAAGAACAATATTCTTTTCTTACCTTTGTTCAAGTTGCTATATGTCATCAATGCTAGGTTCTTTTCCAACTTTAGCCAAATCTAAATAAATTAAAAGAACAAGTCAAGACTCAAGCATAAAAAATATTAAATAAATAATTCACCAAATACAAGATTTTTTTTTTACCTTGTTCAAGTTGCTCAAGAGAATCTAAATCCTCCTCGATACTTATAGGTTGTGATTCACTTCGAAGCCAATCCTGTAGACACACTAGAGCTTCTACCAATTTAGAAGTTAATGAACTCCTAAATGAATCAAGAACATGCCCCCCCGTACTGAAAGCACATTCTGATGCTACACTAGAAATAGGAATAGCTAAAATATCTTGAGCCATCTCAGAAAGAAAGGAAAATCTAGCCGAGTTATACTTCCACCAAAATAATACATTAAAATCGGACGTTCCAACTTCAGTATATTCTGCAAGATATTTATCCAACTCTGACTTAGAATTCCCGGCTCCACTCCCAGATGTGTGTCTACTCAACTCCTCATAAAAGTCTCCAATATCAACCATAGAACTTGAACTAGAAGCCTCCACTTTTGAAGATAGTTTACCATATTTGTCATTTGAAGCAGACGATGAATACTCATTAAACAATGATTTCATGTACTCTCGCACATCTTTTTCTATAGTTGCTCCATTATCCCCAAACATCTTCTTAAGTGCAAAACTAAGAGTGGTAAACTTGTGACGAGGATCCAAAACACAAGGTATAAAAAGCATCTTATTCATTTTTGTTGGATCACCCCAATATTTTTCAAATTTCTTCTTCATGTTTGTTGCCATTTGAGCCAACACAATATCATCACTTGATATCAATTTTGACAAACAAAAACCAACTTGACAAATTTCAAGAAAATGAATATTTGATGTAATATATAATGATCCAGAAACCTTCAAAGTGAGCTTAAAAAATAATTCAAGAAATTTTGCAATCCTTTTAACGCTATCCCAATCACTACACAAAAGTGAACCTACAGGTTGTTCTTCATCCACAATATCACTATCACCATCACACACACAGATATGGCCAAACTCGAGATGATGTGCCAACCCAATATCACGATCAGCATAAGTCAAAATTGCACCCTCATATTCAATAGCCCTATTCAACATCAAGTAGGTGGAATTCCACCTTGTGGGAACATCTAAGCATAAAGATTTTTTTGCAAGATTTTCATCGACACAACATTCCTGAAAGTTCTTTCATCTAGCAGGAGATTGCCTAATATATCTCACTGCTTGCCTAATTCGTTCAATTGAAATATTTGCTTTTTTTATGCCATCTTGAATGACAAGGTTTATTATATGCGCCATTCACCTAACATGAAGATGCTTACCACCTAAAAGATTGGTCCCCCACTTAGTCAATTGCTTAGACAACTCAGCCACACACACACTATTTGAACTAGCATTATCAACAGTTACCGTGAAAATCCGATGCAATCCCCACTCATGCAAACACTTAACAATGCCCTTTGCTAAATCTTCACCTCTATGGCTAGAAATTGGACAAAAATTGATAACTCTTTTATAGAAAGTCCAATTTTTATCAATCCAATGAGCAGTGATACACATATAATTAATTCTTTGCACAGAAGTCCAAGTATCAGTCGTTATACACACTCTTTGTTGAGTTTCCTTGAAAATGCTCCTCATTTTATTTTTCTCTTCATCAAAGAGATCAAAACAATCACGAGTAACAGTTGTACGAGAAGGAATTCAAAACAAAGGTTGTACCACTTTCATAAATTGTTTAAAGCCTTCTTTTTCAACAAATCTAAAAGGAAGCTCATCAAGAATTATCATACGACACAATGCTTTTCTACACTCTTCTTGATCAAATTTCCATGAAACAATTGATACATCACCCTTGTTACCCCCCGTAACCGGTTGAAATGCTATCTTTGATTGCCTAGTATCAACATTACAAGGTATTTTTTTTGCATTTTCCTATATGACCAAGCATTGCCGTCGTACCATGTTCTTTTGTATCAGCTAAATACTCTTTCTTACAATAATTACACACACCTTTTTTAATTTCTTCCGAATCAATTTTACTAGTAAAATGATCCCATGCAACAGATCTTTTTCTCCTTTCTTTCTTTGCTTTAGACTCAACTATTGAATTTTGATTCACTATATTCGAATCAGAAGCTACACTCTCAGCAATCACTTTATCAACTCTAGTATCTTGTGACATGCTGTATCAATGTGACTGTAATTTTAAAATAAAAATAGTCAAACAACAAGCCAACAACAAAATTACAACATAACATGACCAAATCACCAAAACTTGACAATGTGCAGTTTTGCATAGAGCATGATAGAACACACGATCACAGAATATCAATATCGGGTGTCGGGTTGAATCTCCAACATCCCACTACCCAAAAACAAGAAAAGATTCAAATCTTTAAGCAAAACAAGAACTGAACTTTCTAATAATACAATAATGGGGGTGTCAGGATATGGTTTTGTTGAGCTATTTCAACACCATTAATGGCTACTGCTAAGCCATTAATACAATAAAATGAAGATGAAGTAGAATACTATCAACAACAACAGAAATTGAACATGCAAATGAGATAGAGAAAAAGGGTTACCTGATATTTTTGACCTTCAATTTTAGATCGGAGATGTGAGTAGCGAATAAACTCTAAGTCGAATTTTTGGCTCAATTCAAAGTTCGATCTTCGGCACAAGTTTGATCTTGTCAGCAATAGCAATTTTCTGTGACTGAGAGACTGAGAGAGAGTGAGATCGGAGATGTGAGATTGTGAGTAGCGAGTAGTGATTGGGAGAGAGTGAGAGACTGAGGAGTGAGAGGCGTGAATTTGTGATTGTGAAAGAGGAGTAGAGGATCTAGCCTAATATAATAATACCCTAACCTTATTGTGAATTAAATTGTGAAATCAGGAATGTGAATAAATGGACTTGGGCCAGTGGGTGTGGGTGGAGTATGGGCCAGTAGCAACCCACTCTATGTCTGTGCTTATCGGGTTATCGGGCCACCCGATAAAAAAATCAAATAAACCGTGGCCCGAATCGCTTAACCAATAGCAGAAATTCTCACCCCGATAACCGACCCGATATACAAAATAATCAACCCGTTAACCCGATAAGTAAATTAACGGTTCGGATTAACGGTTTGTACCAAAATATGCACAGGCCTAATCCTCATAAGGAACACTATTTTGTCTTTTTGGCCCTAAGTGAAGCTTTAACAACTTTATAATTGAAGAAACATCAACAAAAACATTTTGTTGAATTAGATTTGTAATAATTTATCTTAAATGCTATATTTATTTGTAAATTAACTTTATTAATATGATCATACAATAATTTGTAGCATCAAATATTTTTTATATTATTTAAATACCATATTTTTTAATTAAAAAAATGTGTTAGCCAATATAAATTTAATAAAAAAAATTAATTAAGTTAATTCAACGTAAGGTAAAACTCAATTTAGATCGTTAAAAATTTTCATTAAATTTTTTTAAGTAAAATATAAAGGATAAGAGTTTTAACGCACACATTTGTTTGAATTTTTTTTTTGTTTAACTTACAAATACTTTTACTACCTCTATTTTAATTTTTTTAATTTGATTTTGACTTAGCACGAGCTTTTAAAGTGTAACAAATATTTTTAAATTTTATGATTTTAAATTAAATATATATGAAAAGGACCAACATATCTTTTATTCTTCTAATCTTAAACAATTTCCTAGAAAGAAAAGAGGCATTCTTTTTGAAATAAAATGAAATAAATAAAATAGGATTAAAAATTAAAACAAATATATATTGATAAATTGTTGAAATACTTCTAACTAATATTATATTATATAAAAACAAACATAAAGCAAAGTAACAAAAATAAAATAAAAAATTCTTTATAAATATAAATCTTAATGTAGTTTGAGCCCAGACTTAGCATGAGCCTCATGCACTAATATATATCTATATCTATATCTATATCTATATATATATATATATATATATATATATATATATATATATATATATATATATATATATATATATATGTATGTATGTATATATATATGTATATGTATGTATGTATATATATATGTATATGTATGTATGTATATATATATACATATGTATGTATGTATATATATATATATATACATATGTATGTATGTATATAATTTCTACTGAGGTTCATAGTAGTTCAGTCAAACATATCCCGATCCAATAGAATATTTTGCTTCTCCTTGCTGAAGCCAAGCATGGATGAAAGTATTTTTTAACACGATTTTTCAATTATACCACTAACTCCTCCTTTGTTGAATATGTAAACCTCACGCACACTGTTGCCTCATATATGCTATGCTAATAGCTAGAAGCAATAAAAGAATGAAAATTGATAATACTTTATGATAGAATTGGATAAATTGTGTCCTTAAGTTTAGAACCATATTTCATCTAATGTCTGTAACCGTTTATGTAGATAACTGTCGTAACTTCTTCAAAGAAAGTTACTATCAATTTCAAAAATCGTTCTGGATGGAGAAAAGTATAAATATGACATTTGATTCAAGGATCTCTGAACATATTACTTCTTTAAAACTTCATACAATCGGTGAGTGAGATTTTAAATGCTTAGAAAATCTTCGGAGTAGGAAATACTCACTAAAAAAAAGGTGACTGCCTCCCTAACAATGATTGGAGGTATGTTGTTGATCTATTTCCATTGCACTATTATTTTGTATTTTTAATATTTAGTATCAGAGCAATCATTATACCTCTGCTTTATGAATTTTTGGAGTTTGCAAATGATTAGAAAATGGTGTTCTGATTTTTTAGATCTATAATTTTTGAACTCATGATGAAAATTAGTGTTAGAAATCATAAAAAATATAAAATTTTCTAATATTTTCATGATTTTGTAATTAATTTTTGGGGTCTAATTTGATGAAAATAAAACTAGACTAAATAGGTCTTCTTCGCCCCTATTGAAGGAAGAAGATCAATATGTAGTTTGTTGAAAGTTATTCGGTGGCTTATAGCAAAGAATTTTATTTTTTATTCTTTTTGAGGGCTAAATAATGAAGTGTTTCTATGTGGTCTACATCTGGAAGAATCTTTTAGTTATATGCTGGCAATAATATTTTTTATGACTGCATTCACATTTGAGAATTTTTCAACTAAACTTCCATTTATGATACTAAATGTAGGAAGTTTTAAATATTATTCTATAAATATTTACGTGCGTAATATATTATTATCACGGTATATAAATATCGATCACTTTTTAAATATAAGTTTTGAAAAATGTTTAAGCCATAAACTTTAAACTTATAGTATAATGTCTAGCAATAATTTTATATAAAATTTTGATTTAATGTATAGTGATCTATATAATTTTGTTTGATTGAGATTTAACCAAAACAATCTTGATTGAATAAAATCATATATGCTATGTTTAGGATCACATAAAAAAAAATTATAGATATTAAAGTAAGTACGAATGTTTATGTGATTTATAGATTTGTTTAATTAAAGATTAGTCACAACATCTTCAATTGAATAGAATTTTTAAAATTAAGGATCACATTAAAAAATATTAGACATTAGTATTGTGATGCACGGTATGTTAACTCAAAAACTTTTATTATTAGGTTGCATAAATAATTAGAATGTAATATTAAATATTTTCATAATTACTCACCGAAATTATGAATAAGAATTTAATAGTTTATCATAAATATAAATTTTTATGCTAGTAAATGATAATTTTGTCATAAAGAATGAGTCTAATTAAATTAAAAATTTAGCCTACAAGCAATTTTTATGCCAGTAGAATTGATTTTACTAAAAATTACACAAATACACAACTTATGTTTTCAATATTACAAAAAATCCAACTCCCTAAACATATTACAAAAATCCCAACATATACATAGAATGCTATGTATATGTCGGCTATGTTATGTATATTAATAGGGAGAGAGAGAGTAGAGTAATTAAAAAAGTGGGAGAGAGTGTAATTACATCTAAAATAGTTGATATTTATGTTATTTATACTTAATTTTATATTATTTGCCTCAATTACGCATATATGTATATTTTTACAGTTATGCAACCTGTGAATTTCTCTGATATTTGTGATATCCCTGAATTGAATGGTGAGAACTATAAAATCTGAAAGGAGAGAATTCTTCTTCACTTAGGATGTATGGACATTGATTATTCTGTTAGAAAAGACGAACCACTTGTTGATGAAATTAACACTCAAACTGAGATTTCCCTTTATGAATAATGAGAGTGCTCCAATCATTTAAGTGTTATGTTCATTAAGACCAAAATCTCTGCTGGTATTTCTGATTCTATCGAATAGCATAACAATGTCAAAGCATTACTGAAGGCTATTAGTATACAATTTGAGACTTCAGATAAGGCATTTGACAACTCCTTAATCATGAAATTCTCATCAATGGGGCTCACCTGCTGAGAGGTGTGCGTGAGCACATCATGAAAATGCGAGACTTAGTGACTCAACTAAAGAATCTTGAGGTTGAAATGTCTGAAACTTTTTTTGTGCACTATATTTTGAATACGCTTTCTTCACAAAATCACCCCTTTAAGATCTCCTATAACACACATAAGGACAAAAGATCTATCAATGAATTTATGGCAATGTGTATTCAAGAGAAGAGTTGATTACTGATGGGAATAGAGAAAGTGCATTCATAACTATTCAAGAATACAATTCTCATCAAGCCAATAAAAAGTTGAAAGAAAAATATTCCCTTGACTCTGACATCAAGAATAAATTTAAGTGACCCTTTTATAGAAAGAAGAGGGACATAAAAAAAGATTATGTCAAGTTTCAACGATGGCTTGAGAAGAAAGACACTTCTATCTCTCTTGTTTGTTATGAAACTAATATGATTGATGTTAATTATTACAGGTGGTGAATTGATTCAGCTTTTACAGTTCATATTACTAATTTCTTACAGGATTAAACAAACCTGTGAAATTCAGTGGGAGCTAACGAAGTATCTATTCAGAAAACAAGAAGCAGTCACATGTAGAAGCTATTGAAATATGCATTTTAGTTGTTAGTAGTGATTTTATTTTAGAATTTTTATGTTTCTAATTTTTTTAGGAATTTAATGTTCAGTATCAAAACTTGTACCTTTGGGATACTCTTTTTTCTAAAAGGTTATTTTAATCTATTTTATAAATATAAACTTGTTGGATATGATACATTGTCTGGTGATATTTTCTCTGTTGATTTATAAAATTACTCCGTTCATAATGTTGTGCATGTTCAAGTTGGCACTAAACGATGTGTTATGAATGAAGATTTCTCTATTTTATGGCATCATAGATTGAAACATATTTCCTTAGATAGAATTAAGAGATTAGTAAATGAAAGAGTACTTACTACTTTAGATTTTACTGATTTTGATACTTGTGTTGACTGCTTTAAAGGCAAGCATATAAAAAAATTAAAGAAAGGTGTCAAGAGGAGTTCAACCATATTAGAAATCATACATTAAGATATATGTTGTCCAAATATGAATGCATATGATTAGAAATATTTTATTATCTTTATAGATAATTACTCACAATATATGTATCTCTACATGCCTCATAATAAAAGTGAAGCATTAGAAGCCTTATAGTGCTTAAGGATGAAGTGGAGAAATACTACAAAAAATAAATTAAAATTGTGAGGAATGGTATACGTGATGATTACTATAATATAAACATTGAAGATGGACAAGCACAAGGTCCGTTTGTAAAATTTCTTTTAGAAAATGAGATTGTTGCCTAATACACCATGCTTGGTTCTCTAGATCAAAATGGTGTAGCATAAAGAATAAATTGAACATTATTGGATATGGTGCATAGTATGTTAAGTAGCTCCAAGCTACCTAAGTCCTTGTGGATTGAAGCTCTTAAGACGATAGTATAAACATTAAATCGAGTTCCAATCAAGACTGTCCCAAAGATATCTTTTGAGTCATTCAAATGTTGAAAATTAAGTTTAACACATATTCGCTTATGGAAATACTCGTATAAAGTAAGAAGCTACAACCCACATGAAAAGAAACTAGATCTTATGATCATTAGGAGATATTTTATTGGATATGCCGAAAGGTCTAAAACATATAGATTCTATTATCCATTTAACAACACTAGGATTGTGGAATCAAGAAATAATTTTTTTTAGAATGATAAAATATATTTGAAATTTATCTGACTCAGGGCATACGTTGGATAGTTGGTTTGGGTACTAGGGGTGGTCCCCGTTCTTGATTGGACTTGGGATTCTCATTATGATAAGGCCCCTAGTCGGGTCGGGTCAAGTTGGTATCAGAGCTTTAGATTCTTGGTCAATTACGAGTCTACAAAGCCATATCGAGTGGAGTATGTGTAGTATGACACACTCATAACGGAGAGGCTACAAGGCATTTATAAATGCTTCACTTTCTTTGTATTCTATTTTAAGATGCAAAGTCTAAGATTTTTTCTAATCTAGGTTTGTTTGATTTTTCAGATCATGCCTCGACGATCTGAGATGCAAGGTAACTCTTCAATCCCAACTAGGGATAATGCTGAAGGGACACGTATTACTCAAGGGGATCCATACTCGGTTTAGGGGTCTAGTCCCTAATATTTCTGGAGTTCCACCGATTTCTGCTAGTTCTCGTCAAGGTGAGGTGACGAATGCCAAATTTTGTCAATCGATTCATGCTATTACTTAGTTAGTTGTTGCTCAGGTTGAGCGGGATGTATTTGATGTTTCTTTTATTGAGGCTACAAGGGTTAGCCAGTTTATAAAGATGAATCCTTCTACTTTTATTGGTGTAAAGGTAGAGGAGGATCCATAGGATTTCTTGGATGAAATAGAGAATATATTTAGGGTAATGTAGGACACAGTTATGGAAAAAGTGAATTTTGCAGCTTATCAGCTCAAGGAGTTTTCATACCAATGGTACGAGGAGTGGTGTGAGGATAAAGGTGATATTGAGGAGTTGTCCTTATGGGATACTTTATCAAATGCTTTTCTGGACTGCTTCTTTTCTCAGGAGCTAAGAAAAGCGAAGGCGGAGGAATTTGTCAATCTGAGATAAGGGAAAATGTCAGTCAAGGAATAAGACTTGAAATTTCATTAGCTGTCAAGGTATGCTTCGAAATTGGTTTCTGGTATAAGGGTGAGAATAAGAAAGTTCGCTTCTGACTGTCTCTGGAATTAATCTTTGAAAGTAACACTGTGTTGCTGATCAAGGATATAGATATGTCTAGGTTGGTGGTTTATATGCAACAGATGAAAAAAAAAGTAAGCTGAATTTTGGGAAAGGTAGAATAGGGTGATGGACAGCAACAAGGTGGTCGGGATGGTGGAAAGTGGCCAAAAAAAGTGGGGAGGTTCTGGTTCCTTATCTTTTGCTAGTGCTCCTTACCAGAAGCCTTCGGGTGATAGGCGTTAGCCGGGTGGTGATAATTTTCAGGTACAGAGTGCCCAATCTTAAGAAAATGGGGCATAGTTGGCTTCTTCATGCGTTCTTTGTCGATTTTATGGTTGTCTTCATCAAGGATTTTGTGATGAAGGGAGGGATAAGTGTTTTAACTATAGACAGCCAGACTATATGCTCAGAAATTATCCGATTGGTAAGGGTGCTTTGGGAGCGATCATAGCTCCAGTTGCTTAATCTTTTACTACTTCACCTAATGGTGTTGCTTCGACGCTTGCTCTTACTTCTGGTGTCGCTATTGGTTGGAATAGGTTATATGTTCTTGCTACTTAGAAAGAATCCAAGGAATCTCTTAATGTCGTAACTGGTACATTACAACTCTTTTCTCGTGACGTGTATTACTTGCTTGATCCAGGATCAACTCTTTCTTATGTGACCCCATAAGTGGTTATATGTTTTGGTTTTGATCCTGAGGTTATCTCGAATCCTTTTTCTATATCTACCCCGATAGGTAACTCTGTTGTTGCTAAAAGGGTCTATAAGGGGGGTGTCGTATTTGTTGGTAGTAGGTAGACTTTGGTGGATTTGTTTGAGCTTAATATGGTGGATTTTGATGTTATTTGAGAAGCTTAAGGATAAGCTAAATTTGGATCTGATTTTGACTTTGACTGAAGGTAATGAGGGATTTATGGTTTATTGTGATGCATCCCGAGTGGGACTTGGTTGTGTTTTGATGCAACATGGTAAGGTGATCGCTTATGCTTCCATCCAGTTGAAGGTGTATAAGGAGAATTATCCTACTCATGATTTGGATCTTTTAGCAGTGGGTTTTTCCTTGAAAATCTGGAGACATTATTTGTATGGAGTGCACATGGACATCTTTTCTGATCATAAGAGTCTATTGTATGTGTTCACTCAAAAGGAGCTAAATCTCAGGCAAAGAAAATAGTTGAAGCTTCTCTAGGACTATGATATGAGTCTTTACTACCACTCAGGTAAAATTAATGTGGTTGCTGATGCTCTTAGCAGGTTATCCATGGGGTGTTTGGCTCATGTAGAAAAGGAGAAGTGGGAATTGGTGAAGGATATTGACCGACTGGCTAATCTTGGAGTCCATCTTCTAGACTTTGAGGATGGTGGTGTGTTGGTATAGGAAGTGGTTTGGTCATCTTTTGGTGCAAAAATTAAGGAGAAATAAGTGCTAGATCCTATCTTGATGAAAATCAAGAGTAATGTAGGTGGGTAAAAGGTAATGGTATTCAAAATCAGTGGTGATGGTTCTTTGCTGTACCAAAGAAAGTTATGTGTTTCTAATGTTGATGGTTTGCGTGAAAGGGTATTGGCTGAGGCACATTAATCACGCTATATTATTCATCCTAATTTGACTAAAATGTATCATAATCTCAAAGTGGTATATTGGTGGAATGGTATGAATAAGGATGTGGCTAACTTTGTAGCCAAGTGCATGGTGTGTCAACAAGTCAAAGTTGAGAACATGAGGCCTGGTGGGTTGTATCAAGAAATTGAGTTATCCGAATGGAAATAGGAGGTAATCAATATGGATTTCATTATTGGTCTTCATCGGTTTCGGAATCAATTTGATTCAATTTGGGTCATATGGATAGGATGACAAAGTCCACTCACTTCTTGCCAGTAAGGACTAACTTTTGGGCGAAGGACTATGTGAGGTTATATCGTGATGAGATAGTAAAGTTGCATGGGGTACCTGTTTTGATTATCTCTGATCTTGGAACGTAGTTTTCATCTTACTTCTGGCGGTCTTTTTAGAAAGGATTGGTTACTAAGGTTAGTCTGAGTACTACTTTTCATCCGCAGATGGATGAGTAAGCGAAAAGAACTATTCAGACATTGGAGGATATATTTTGGGTATGTGTGATTGACTATGATGGTAATTGGGTTGAACATCTTCCTCTTGTAGGTTTTCTTATAATAATAGATACCATTCTAGTATTGGAATAGCCCCTTTCAAGGCTTTGTATGGTAGGAGGTGTATATTTCCTATTGGGTGGTTTGATCTTGGTGAGGTGGATATGTTCAGCCCAAATTTGCTTTATTAGGCTATGGAAAGGTGAAGGTGATACAAGATTGGCTTAAGGATGCCCAATGTTGCCAAAAGTCCTATATGGATGTAAGATATAGAGACTTGGAGTTTGATATTGGGGATAAGGTATTCCTAAAGGTATCTCCTATGAAGGGAGTAATGTGGTTTGGTAAGAAGGGAAAGCTCAGTCCTCGGTTTATTGGTCCTTATGCGATCTTATGGAGGGTTGGTAATGTGGCTTATGAATTGGAGTTTCCTTCTAGTTTGAGCTCCATTCATCCATTTTTTTATGTATCTATGATGAGGAATTGTCTTGGTGATCTTTCTTCAGTGGTTCCTTTGGAGGACTTGGGTATCTCGGATTCTTTATCTTATGAAAAGGTCCTGGCTGAGATATTGGATCGACAGGTTCGTTGGTTACGAACCAAGGATGTGGTTTCGGTTAAGGTTCTATGGTGGAACCAAAAGGTGGAAGAGGCTACATGAGAAGCGGAGAGGACATGAAGTTTAAATATCCGCATCTTTTTTCTGCTCTTGGTATTCGTACAGAAGGTATGTTTTCTTCGACATACTTTTGTTTTCAAACTTTAGTAAAGGAAAGGTTAATATCTTTGCATCTTTATTTTCTAACTTGGTTAAAGGTTGGATTGATATTTGAATATGCAAATGAATCGTGCTTGTGTTTACCCTACCATATCCGTCAATCGAGAACGAATGTTCCTAGTGGGGGAGACTGAAACACCCTGGGTTTAGGACCCTTAGAAAATTTACTGAATTTCTTAGTTCTGGACAACATATGACCGTGAGTACAGTCGTACACTAGGGTACGAGTAGTATGCCTTGGTCGTATGTTGACCAGTGTTGGTTGGTGGATTGGATTTACTTTCTGGAACAGATACGACTTGGGTGGTATGAGTCGTATCAGTGGATATGTGTTATTCAGTTACTTCACTTAATCTTGGACTAGGTAACTTAAGTTGGATCCAAGTACCTAGGTAACTTAAGTTGGATCCAAGTATGAGTGGCTCACCATGAGCCATAAGCCATGGTATGAATTGTACCATGGACTCGTATGATGGACAGTGTATAAACCTCTTGTGATTCTACTCTTTGAGGGGTACGGGTCAAAGGTACAGGTTATATGCTTTGGGTATGACTTGGTTTGGGTAAGTCATAACCTTTGACAGTGTTGGGTCTAAGGGGGAGGCCTAGGGTACTAGTGGTGGGAACCACTCGTGTTGGAGGGTACGACTGTTATGGTTAGTCGTACCCCTTGACGGAAATTTTATGCAGTTTAAGTGAGGGCAATCTGGATATTTCTCCACTCAACCTAATAAGGACCCACAACTTTTAACACATTCGGGAGGTTATTTGCCCAGTTATTTTATTCTTTAACACTTAGAAAACACTCTCTAATCCTCTTTAAAGTTCTTGGGCAAAGGTAGCTAGGATTTCATCTTAAGGATTAATTTGGGGCTTATGTTGGTGATTTCTCTCCATCATCTACTCAATTTAAGTCATGTACTCCTTCCCTCATTGTTAGTTCCAACTAAAGGCATATTTTGTAAACTGTTTTCATCGCATAATTGTTATATGGTTTTGGGTTTTTAATTATATGTTGGGGTTTTTGGTTATAATGGCTTGGTTATGGTTTTTCCATATTTTAATTATGTACACTACTTAAAAAAGGCCAAAAAACGACGGTTAAAAGCAACGCAAAGCATCATTTTTTGGCCAAAAAATGATGCACAACGTCGCTGTCAGTTGCGTTGCAAAAAGGCCTGTTATTTTTTGAAAACGATGGCCTGCGTCTCTTTTTGAAAAAAAATTATAGTTTTTTTAGAAAAAGCGACCCTATGTGTTGTTTTTTATTCTTCACATGAAGAACACATAACAAAAAACGACGGACATCGTCATTTTAATTAAGAATTTTTTTTTTCCAGAAAAAATAACACTTTCTGTCATTTTTTGAGAAAAATAAAATCTTTTTTCTAAAAAAACAACGTTGGTCGTTGCTTTTTGTTCTTCATAATGAATAAAAAAGAGACGACCATCATAGTTTTTCTTAAAAAAATATAAATTTTAAAAATCAACGGTAAACGTCGCATTTTTGGAAATATATTTGAAAATATTTTAAAAAATGACAGACAAAAGGGACCCTGTCCATTGCTTTTCTGCATTCTTTTGGGATGTAGAAATCTGCATTTTCTGCATCCCACCTGTCAAATAAAATATAATTTGTTATATACAATGCCATGCTACACACATTACTAATCATACAATGAACTACATCATCAAAATATTTAAGTAATTCAAATCATCAACGCTTTAACAATCAATCAACAACATCCAAAAAACTTATCCAACATTCAAAAACACTTAACAATTAATTCAAAAACATCCAAAACACTTAAGTCTTTAAGCTTCATCAAAAGTTAAAAGTTAAATTCAAGAATTAATGTCTAAAAAATTTCTAGAAGTTAAATCCAACTAACACTAAGGAGTGGTCTCAATAAACTCATCACTTTCTGTTTCTTCTTTGCTACTTTAATCAGGATATGGAGAACGGCGACAACGACAACTCATGCTAACCATTTGTTTCTTGAGTGCCTCGACGGTCTTGCTCATGACTTCATTTTGAGCAATGAATTGTGCCAAGGCACGTGTAATCTCTATAATCTGCTGTGACATAGCAGTGAGTTGAGCACCGTCAATCGCCTCAGTCTAGCGTGAGGAACCAATACCATCTCATCTAGCATAACGACGTCGTAATTTATTTTGAGAACCAAAGACATAGGTTCTCCCCTTTTTTTCCTCCCGCCACTTTTTCAGTCCAAATTTTAATAGATTCCTCCTGTGTAGGCTCAGTTGAACCAAACTCAGACAAGTAGCGTATGTATTCATTCTGCATATTAAAAAGACACATTAGTAAATTTTATTATTACTAAGTAAGGTGGAATTTATTACTTGCTAGTCTATAATAAAAGGTAGCCAATAGGATAATGATATAGATAGTTCAATATAAAAGTGTAATAGAGTAAAATATAAATATAAGTCTTACATTGGCATTTTCAGCCCTGGTCTCAACCCACACATCCGGGTCTGACTCATTCATCTTTTTCTTCACATGTGTTCGTTTGAAGACCTCAAGTTGAGTTGGTTTGCGACCTATGTCCTTCTCCTACAAACAAAAGGGAAACAAACGTAATCAAGTAATATTTAATGAACTTTAGATAAACACATAAATTAAAATCTAATGTTACTACTTACCATTTCTCGAACTATAGCCCCGACACTCTTTATACCTCCTGTGTGCAATGAACCACCTTCTAAAATAGATCTGGGTTTTTTTATTTTGATTACAGAGTGCCTTATATTCAGGAGAATCCCAAATAATACACATCTCATCATATACATTTTTGAGAAGCCATTGTACCACATTGCTTGTACGTCTAACACGTTCAAGCCAGTTTCGTAGCCTTGCACTAGTATGTCTCCCAAAATTAGTGGATATAACTTTATTGTGCTTTTTCAACCAAGCACACATTGTCTGAAAATCAATTGAGTAGCGTTATATGATATACATATATACACACACATAAACAAATATATATTACTATTAAAGTTAACTAAATAATAATTAAATCTAGTATTCCTTAAACTCTTCAAACATGGCTTGTCTCTGGTCTTCTGGAATGTCCGACCAAATGTGCCAAGGTTGTGAAAAAAGCCTCCTAACGCTCTCACTTACAACCTTATTAACTTCTTTTAATGCGGGATGCCACCTATAAAGAACAAAATAAATATGCAAGCATGAATATTTCATTAATGAAAAAATATACTTATGGATTAAAAAATAAATTTACGTAGATCCATCAAGCTCGATGAAGACTCTACCAAGCCCGTCCTTATCTCTAGGAACTAGATCAATCAAATATGCATCAATATCATCTGCTACAGTTAGAGGTGAAGGTGCAGATCCAGATGCGGATGCTACTCTCAGGAGTACCCAAGGTTGACTAAATGGGGGAGTAGATGTTTGTGCATTGAAATCAGAGTTGTCTCTCAACCGTAATCCTGAGAGGTGGGGGGATGAATTGCGAAGAAATGGAGTACCATATGATAATCTCAAAGTCCCTATATCTGTAGGAGGCCTAAAAGTATGTAGAGTATAAGAAGTGAACGTTTGTCACTGCTTTTTGGGACCATGATAATCTACAAGATTACCAATGCCAAATAGGACATAAGATCTCATTGATGAAGAGGTGTGCATCTGTGGCTGTGAAGAAAGTCGACCAGGAATATCATCAAGATTTATAAGTGTCCTAGGTTTTTTCTTAGCAGTTGACTTTGAATTATTTTTAGGACGGGGACGATCACCACTACCACCGGATGTCATCTGTATGCAGGTTTACATTAAAACATATAAAATCAATTTGTATTCTAGCAGTGATGAACAACCGATAAAATTACCTTCTTTTATTTCTGCAATTAGTAACTATCACTAACAGTCTGTTTATATGTTAAAAAGCATTATATTTTATATCAATGATAGTAGATGGTACATTAGAAAACTCAAATTAAAAAAACATAGCTGGGACTTTATTACTTAGGTGAACATTAGGAATCAGTAAGGTTGGAAAACACAAATAGTAGATGGTACGTTAGTAAACTCTCTAACTTGTCCTTCATATTCCAATACTTGTACTATTTATATTTCTCTTGTTAATGTCATCAGGTTTTGTGGCTTGTGGCAACTTAAGTTGCTGGGGAAGTTATATGTTCATATGCAATTGCATAAATCCAACATTTAGCTTTTAATTGACCTGTATGTTGTTTTATTGTCCAGGGATTATGATAGGAAAGTGACCCCTGAGGAAATAGCAACTGCAACCATGTAATTGAAGGATACTCTTGAAAAAGAAGGGGTTCAAGAACTCATCAGTAACTTTTCCAAGGATACAGGTCAGTTTTCAAGAACACCTTTTATGTTGACACACTATTTGTTTTATAATAGAAATTAGCTAATATTTTCATGTGCTAAAGAAGTCACATATTAATAACTACGCATAATCCTTGAATTAAGAGTTCCAGGCCTCAACTGTCCTAAAAAGGCCACTTCTACTAGATAATATTAATGAGGAGGACAGTAGCATACCAAAGCAAACAAGGTACATAAATGTAAAATCATACTTGGAAAGTGAAACCCAACAAAGTGGAGATTCAAGATGGATGAGGGAGTACTAAGTGCAGTTGCGTACTCATAATCCAAAAAATGTATCAACACTGCTTACCCTTTTGATGTGCTGTAAGATGAGACGAAATATAAAGGGACTCTAATAAGTAAGCTGCTAAAGGGTATAAAAGGGATACTTCTAAGAAAGTTGATAATGGAAATTTAGATTAAGGATCTAGGGAAAATCAAATTTACTGGTATGAAAAGAAGGAGGTCATAACCAAATGCAGCAGCTAAAGAAGATCGAGAAAAAATTTATAGAAGAAATGCAAATATCAGACAATAATCCAGGGGATACTGATAAGCACAACAACATAGTGCACAGTGAAATAGACGGTTTCACATTGAACCAAAAAGACAACTAAACATACTCATGTTATAACAGATATGGATAACATATGGAATGAATCGCATAAATATGAGAGAAAAGTATCAAAGTTACAACTACAATAATAAGGGCGAAACAATCAGTAGTAGTAGGAATCAGACAAATAATTTAACATTTGATCTAACTAGTGTACAGAAAAATAGCAAGGCACTTAACAATCAAGCCTAAGCTAGCACAAATAATTAAATCTCTAAAAACTCTAACCAACAAAATAAATACACTTACCTAGAAACCAAATTACCTAGAACCGATAAATAATTATTCTCAAAACACAACAATTAACTATATAAACTTAAACAACAATAATATTAGCAAGAACCCCATTCTTAGTTACATTATCAGCATACAACAAAATCATAAGTATTAACAAATAACTAGTGGTAATAAAAAAACTAACAAGCTAATTTATATTCTCTCAATCTTCCTCATCACTTGTTTAATTTCCATCATTCTCCCATTCTTCCTCATCCGTTGTTTTATTTTTATGGTCCCTGATAACGCTCAATCTACAGCTCTCGTTTGAGTGTAAAGCAGTCGTTAGCAAATATAGAACCCAACCTGGGTTGGGTGTCGATCCCACAGGGAATAGCTTGGCCAACAAGTAAGCAAAGATTACTAAACTTTTGGTGCAAGTCTCGTAAGAAGGGGGATTCTTGTCGTGCAAGTAATGTAAACAAAAGCTGAAAATAATAAAGTAAAGAGAGATTGTTACGTAGGTTGTAAACAATGAGAATTGCGGCGTTGGGGTTATGTCCACCTTCTGAGGTATACGTCTCTATTATCTATGAGTGCGTAGAATTGTGACATGCATGTGCTTATAGAGAATTGTATTCTATGGTAAATCCAAGCGTCTCTCGACCTCAACAAGGACTATTTCACTTTAACTCTCTCGAGCTTAAAGCGTGTCTAACGGTACGAATTCTCCAAGAGGTTAGTCCAGTTACGGCACTAGCTTTTTAATAGGAAAGGGTGTTCTACTACCTTGACATTATCTCTTTTCCAGACAAATAACCTTTCTCTCGAACAAGTTAAATATTAGACTGGCGTATTCTTGCGTTTGCAACCGCAAAGAATGTAGATTAAGATAAAGAGAATAATGATATAAGCAATATACGTGTCTCGAACTCACAAACTCACAGCAATAGACAGTATCTCATTCGGCTTCCATAAACCCAACAGAGAGGTTTAGTTACCCATGAATGCGAAGGAGATCACGATTGACATTGTTATTATATCACAATGTTGAGTAATGGCATGTAGATCAAGTGATAGGCGTGAGGCGTGATTTCTTGCAAAAGTAACGTTTCTCTTGTTGCGGAAATTAAGAATAGATGAAGAGAAAGTAATAAGAATTAATAAAAAGAATTGTTTTGATGGATGGATGGATGGTGGATGGATGGAAATTAATGGAATGGGGGAATGGTGAATGGTTAAAAATCTCTAGCATGATAGGGTATTTATAATACCCATATCCTAATCCTACTAAGCTAATGAAATACTTAACAAATCCTTCTAAGCTAATGAAATACTTAACCCAATTGTACTAGGTTAATGTATTATTATCCTAATCCAAATAAACTAATGAAATACATAACCCAATTGTACTAGGTTAATGTATCATTGTCCAAATCCAGATATGTGTCTGTAAGTCCCCAAAGTCTTCAGAAATGTTGTTTTAGCCCGGGACAGATTTTCCATGCAGCAGTTTTGGTCCTTAGGCGTGTACACTCCTTTTCCTTTCTTTGTGAGCTTTCTTTTGCGTCAAGTAAGCCATAAAATGCTGAATTTTGCATCATTTATACCTGAAACTTTACTAATCATGTTCGTTAGCTCATTTACAGGAAAAAGGACTAAAAGTGCATGAAATATATAATTTGTTCTCAAAACTAGGCTAAAATATGGGCAAAATATATTGATATAGGCATGTAAATTCGCCTATCATCAACACCCCACACTTGCAGCTTTGTTCGTCCTCGAACAAAATATCATGTCCCTCTAAACATCAACTTAGGGTTTCACAGCAACAACACAAAACATTCGTCAAGACAAGCACAACAATTATCAACAAAGAGTAGCTTTTCGATTATAAGTAGAAATAATTTAACCTCTAGCATAGACTCGTGATGGTGGTTAACTCATATTCAAAAGTCAAGGCACAAAGAATCATACACAACTATCCAAAACTCATCAACCATATGTGTCTCACAATATATTACCCATAGTCACTCACAAGTATAGCATATTTTTCAAACATGGGTATCAAAATATCCTTGCTCTCACTCTCACAAAGAATTCGTATGCAGCAACTGATGACCATAGGCTTGCCCTTAGTGTACTACTCCACTAAATGTCAGAATGTTAAGTTTAGGATCAAGTAGGTCTTTTGATGGTTGTAATGTAGGCTAAGGGACGGGTAGGACTATTTTGGCCAAGAATAGTGACTAGGTTCCTAAGCGCTTTAATACATCACTTTGTATCATTGACACTTTTTTCTTTCAACCTTTCTTCTTCTTTTCTTCTACCACCCTTGTTATCCTCTTTTGTTTTTCAATTTTAAGCACAACTCACTTTTCAGCTTTCTTTTCTTTTTTCTTTTCACAACATACCTCTTATGATAACACTTTCTTTTTTTTTTCATAACACATTCAAGCACCATTATAATTTAAAGCATCATACTTACCCAATTTCCTCTTATGTTGTCACATGACTTTTTTTATCACTTTAAAGCACTTAGGAATTTGGATCAAATTACGGTCTTGAAAGAAATGGATTAGGCTTACATACAAGGTTTTCGAAGAAATAGGCTAAAGGCTCAAAAGGGTTTAACTAGGATGATGTCCATGGGTAGGTAAAAATGAAGGTAAACAAATATAGGTTGCCAAAGAAATGCCTAAATCATCTCCTAAACTTACACTCCTTATTTTCGCTTTGCATACATACCGGTCAAGTTCTAGCATCAGCCACATACACAAAAGATACTATTAATCTGACACACACAAGGCACATGGTCGACTTGATTGGAAGTAATATAGACTCTCGACCCAACAAGTGAAGGAATTGAATCACACAATATCACATAATGAGTCACAACTAGAGCCTAAACGTCTCACTAGTCACAATTGTAGCACATACTCTTGTTATAATCTCATGCTGCCTATCAAAATAATTTCATGCGAAGCTAGAAAAAATTTACTCCTAAAAAAACTAAAAAAAATGACAAACAAACAAAAAAAAATGAACTCAAATAAACAAAGTAAACAAACAGACATAGGTGCAAACAGAGAAGTATTATAGCATGCGATACCGTCACCCCACACTTAAATGGGACACTGCCCTCAGTGGAAAATAAATTCGAAGAACCTGGTTAGTCGGACTCTTCCTCAATATCGGGGGTCATACCCCCTTCGTCTGAATCATCATAAGAGTCGTTGTCAGAGTTCTCCTCCTCGTCATAATCAGGCAAGCGTCGATCGTCATCAGTCGGCACATCATCATCTAGAGGTTCCTCAAAGTATACGCCCACTCCACACATCTCCCGTGCATGCATGTTCATTGGGTAGTCGTGGTCCAACTGTTGGAGCTCTTCAGCAGTTGGAGCACGTCCACCACTCATCATAGTGAATCGTGTTATGCCATAGAGATGACGGAAGAAACTCTCATCACGAGCATGTCTTTCCGCAGTAGTAAGGTTGACACCATGAGTTGTTTCAGCATCTTTGACCTTGGTGAGGTCAACCTTCTTTGGGTTATGTAGGAGTTTGTGGTCAGCTGGTTCCTCTTCGATATCCTCCTTCCGCAAGATTGTTGTCAACAGATTGCCAAAAGTGAAATGGGACTTTTTGTGGAGTCTGGCATTCCTCATGGTAGATCGAATAATTGCCCCAAAGTTGATAGGGACATTCGTCATCAAAGCATAGACCAAACACACTCTATCTCTTGATATTTTGGTGTATTGAGTCCCAGGAATAAGGCATGAGTTGACAATGCGCATCCAGATTCGTGCTTCCCTATTCAGTGTAGCATAGGGGAAGGTGTTGTGTCGGCCGGTTTCTTTATGTCTACCCCACCTTGCCATCGATCTGCTTCCACAAAGTTTGTGTCGTATTGCTCTATAAGGAGGGCTGGTGTACAACTCTTTGAATGGTGCTGTGTCGACCGAAGGTAAGCCAAGAAAAGAGTTGATCCAGTCCGCGGTGAGCTGTAACGCTTGGCCCCGAATTTTGACTTCATTGCCTGTTGTGTTCGGCGACCAGTTGGCATAAAACTCTCTTGTAAGATCAAGATTACATTCTCCCATGTCGCGGAAGATGAAATTCAGCTTCAATGCCATTATTTTTGCCAACATACGCAGCTCCTTCTTCGCTAAGTTATCCTTGTTGATCAAGTCGACGTGAACATATTTTCTTTCTTTGTTGCTGCTGTACCATGCTTTGGCTTCCTCCTCAAGAACCCATTTTATTCCAAACATTCTGCGGGGTAGTTGTGTTGAGGATGATTCTCCTTGGTCCTTTCGACCTCTCTTCTTGCCCTTTTGGGAAGTGGTCGCCTTCTCCTTGCCTTGCCTCGCTTTAGGTGCCATTGTACCTGAGACTAGAAATAGTGTTAGTGGCAGCACAATCTCAATAAATACAATCTATAAACAAGCATTAGGTGTACCACCACACACTTAGTTTTGTTGACACAAATCAGTGAAGTGAAAGTGGTCGAGTACTCAGATTTCGTCGACATACGTTTTAGGATTGTATTCCGACAAGAAAATCAGCAATGCATCACTTACTTGCAGCCATTGGACTACTTTCATGGTAGATATAACCACACTACTACATAGGGGTTACCACATGGAATAGTTATTCTTTCAACAACCACAACCTCCTATGTCGGTAGGCACTATAAGTCTTATCCCGATGGCCGGGATAGTCTAACATGTAAGTATCCAAACAACAATCTTAAGCAATGTTTATAGCCATAGTAATTCTGCAAATACCATAACAATGCTATTGAAGCCAATCAAGTCGGAAACAAGTCATGATTTTCCTACGTATATGTTCACTCACATGATTTTGTATCAACTATCCAAACACATAAACATCACCAACAATCTTATACGATTTAGCAATTCATACTAGACATAGCAACGTAGTACTTACGAGAAATAAATGAAGAATAAGAGAGTACTTACTTGCTTGAATCTTGTGGGGATGGTTTTGTGAATCGGAAGAGCAAAAGAAGAAAATTTTGAGAGGATTTGGATGTATATGTGGCGCCCCTAGGTCAATTTTTAGTGTGGTTGTGTTGTAAAACTAAGTTCCCTTTATATAGGAAGAGAATGGGTCGGGTTATGACCCATTTACAATCGGTTTTGGAGACAAAAATCCCACATATGCGGCGCATAATGCTTGGCATAGACATGACATATGCGGCGCATTGTCTATAGCATAATGGGACATATGCGCCGCATAGTCTATGGCATTTGTAGACATATGCGCCGCATAGTCTATGGCATATGAGATACTGAGACCAAATGCCATAGCATAGGCGGTGCATAGTCAAAAGCACACTTAGGAATAGGCGGCGCATAGTGTATAGCACACTAGATTCCGAGACCTTAGGCTATAGGATAGGTTGTGCATCGTTCGTGGCCTAGTTTTTCCAAGGCCTAGCCTTCCTCGATGCCTATTTGGGCATGAGAAATGCTCAATCCATAGCCTTATGCATCACTATTCCTAACTTATCAACTTTACCATACAATGCGTCCAAATCTTCAATTGAAATCAATCTCCTCGTTGAATACTTCTTGCACCTATTTTTGCTCAAAACCAAACGAAAACGATTAGTACAATGGGTTGCCTCCCACCAAGCGCCTTAGTTTTGGTCGTGACACGACTCTTATTTTTGGATTTTTCATTTAGCAAAACAAAACAAGTACTAGAATGAAAGGAAAAACGATAAATGATAAAATGGTAAAACGATGGGTTGCCTCCCATCTAGCGCCTTATTTATTGTCGTGGCTCGACATAGTAATCTCGAGTACTTAGACTTCGTCGAGATAAGTGATGGGTTATTTTCTGAAAGGATTTAGACGACAATGAGGCTTACCTTTGGGCATGCGATCTTTTTCGAGATGGCTTCTATGTTTCTCCGAAGAGTCACCAATTATATCATCAATAGTCCAACCCATAGCTCTCTTGTATCTCTTCAGAGCAGAGATGAGAGATTCTACGTGCTGTTCACTTAAATCATCTGCTCTCTCCGGAAGTATATTTCTACTTTCCAAGAACACATACCTTAGATAGTCGGGGAGCTCTTGTGATTCTAGCATTAGTGGCTCGTCAATGGGAGTCTTCGCTGTTGGTTGATTCTGGAGATCACAATCCAGTTGCTTAGGAGTATAAGACTCTATTTCTGTTAGAGCACCCATAAGTTCTTCATAATCTTCATTATCCTTATGCTCAACATTCAGTGGCGCAGCAGTCAATGGATCAACAATGGGCTGTTTCTCTATAGATAATGCTTTCATATCCTCTTGATGAACATCAGCTACAGATAACTCATTCAAATCGTTGGGCTGCTTCATGGCTTTGCATATATCAAACCGTACTACTTCGTTATTAATTCGAAATAAAAGCTCATTATCTTTCATGTCAATAAGCACACTTCCGGTTGCAAGGAAAGGACGTCCAAAGATTATGGGAACTTCAGAATCCTCCTTACAATCTAGAATAACGAAGTCGGCAGGAAATATGAATGAAGAAACCTCACCAACACATCATTCAAGATACCCACAGGTCGTTTTACCGACCTATCAGCCATCACGAGCCTCATATTGGTTGGTGTAGGGTCTCCCAACCCCAACTTTCTGTAGATAGATAGTGGCATCAAATTGATGCTGGCTCCCAAATCGCACAATGACTTAGCAAAATCCAACGATCCAATTGTGCAAGAAATAGTGAAAGCTCCAGGATCTGCCTTCTTTTGAAGTAGCGATCTTGTAGCGATTGCACTACAATGATGAACATTATCCGCCAAGTCATAACTTGCTGCCCACTTCTTTGTCAAGAGATCCTTCATAAATTTCGCATACCCAGGCATTTGTTCAAGTGCCTCCACCAATGGAACATTAATGGTGAGCTGCTTTAACATAGTCATGAATTTGCTGAACTTTGTGTCATCCGCCACCTTCCTCAATCTTTGGGGAAAAGGTGGTGGTGGGTATGGAAGTGTTCTCTACACGGTTTTCTTCTCCTCTTGCTTCCGTTTTTCCACTTTTTCAGGTTACACCGTGCTGGATGTGGCGTCCTTGACGTCAGGAATGGGTGCTGCGACATCTTCTCCTTTTGTGTTGTCATCCATGTCCGCAACTTCGTCAACCACTTGCTTGACTTTTGCTGAAGTTTCCAGCACCTTACCACTTCTGGTAGTGATGGCCATGCATGACCCGTCATTCCTTGGGTTTGGCACAGTATCGCTAGGTAAAGTACCGGCCTTTCTTTGATTGAGTGCTGCTGAAAGTTGGCTCAATTGCTGCTCTATTTGCTTGATAGAAGTGGAATGTGAATCAACTAATTGTTTCATGGAGGACAAATCATTGATTACCTCTGTTACTCCCGCGCTCGTTGCTTCCACTCCTTTCAATAATTTAGCCATCATGTCTTCCATACTTCCAGAATTAGATGTGGTGGTGTCACGTCTACCAGGGGGAACGTACAAATCACTCTTTTCATTCTTGTTCTTCCAACTACCTTGGTCCTTGTTTCCAGATTTATCATAATAGTTCCGACCTTGGTTTCCTTGGGCATTCCCGCAGAAACCCCCCTGATTGTTCAAGTAGTTGGCCTCCTCTTCAGAATTAGATTCGTCTCTTCCTTTTAGCGTCACAGCTTTCACTTTTTCGGTTTTCCTTGATAATAAATGCTTTGTCAGAAGATCCATTTGTGTTTTCATGTGCGCCATGTCTTGATCATGTTCTTCTTCTCTTCTTATTTGGTTTGCAGTCATGCCAATAGATAAAGTGGGGCTTGCTACCTCAGAATCCCTGGTATGCCAAGCTCTACTTTGTTTTGTCATGCGATCTAGCATATTGCTTGCTTGACCAAAGGTGAGGTCCATGAAAGAACCTCCAGCTGCGTTGTCCACCACTGGTTTAGTTATTGAATTCAAGGCTCTATACAAGATCTCCATGAGGTGAACATTAGTCATGTGATGGTTTGGGCATCTCGCTAGCTTTGTCTTGAACCTCTCCCATGTTTCATGCAGAGCTTCAGAGGGAAGCTGACGAAAGTTGCTGATTTCATCTCTCAATTGAGCCCTTTTAGATGGCGGAAAGAATCTTTCTAGGAAAGCGTCTCTCAATTGCCTCCAATTTGTAATTGAATTAGGAGTCAGCCCATTCAACCATAGTGTTGCCTCCCCAGACAGAGACAATGGAAATAGACGTAATCGAATAGCATTCTGACCAACACCAGGATTGTCAAAAGACTTGCATGTAGAAATAAAGTTGATGAGATGCATATTCGGATCATCGCCTGCTAGTCCACCAAATAATCCCTTGAGTTGCAATAACTGAATCATGGTGCTTATGATGTTGAACTTGGCTCTGGGCGCTAATGGTGGTGGAATTATAGCTCCAGTGGCTCCGGCACCATCAAGATCATTATCATCATCATCGAAATCTGGCTGCAAAGGTTGGCGATCATACCTATACCGAGCTTGTCGACCTCTTCTGTTGGCAGGTGTTGCAGTTTCAGCGACATGCCTTGGGTTTATCAACTCGTCATCACCTAAATCTTCATCGTCAGGATTTGTTGCTCACCCAGGATTATCAATGTTTTGTTGTTGGACTTGAGCAGCGGCAAGAGCAGCTAATCTTGCTTGCTCGTGTTGAGCAGCCATCCTGTCGATTTCAGCTTGTGCTTCCATTCTTCTAATTCGTTGTGGTTCAGGATTGATTGGTAATAACGATTGACCAGAACTTCTAGTATGGGGCATGCACTAAAGTAAAAACCTGCAATAAACAAAAACAAAAACTGAAAGTAAAAGTACGAGAATCTTTGATCAAAGGGTCTAGTAACTGTCACAAACTTAATTGACACTCGTATTCCCCGGCAACGGCGCCAATTTTTGATAACGCTCAATCTACAGCTCTCGTTTGAGTGTAAAGCGGTCGTTAGCAAATATAGAACCCAACCTGGGTTGGGTGTCGATCCCACAGGGAATAGCTTGGCCAACAAGTAAGCAAAGATTACTAAACTTTTGGTGCAAGTCTCGTAAGAAGGGGGGATTCTTGTTGTGCAAGTAATGTAAACAAAAGCTAAAAATAATAAAGTAAAGAGAGATTGTTACGTAGGTTGTAAACAATGAGAATTGCGGCGTTGGGGTTATGTCCACCTTCTGAGGTATACGTCTCTATTGGCTATGAGTGCGTAGAATTGTGACATGCATGTGCTTATAGAGAATTGTATTCTATGGTAAATCCAAGCGTCTCTCGACCTCAACAAGGACTATTTCACTTTAACTCTCTCGAGCTTAAAGCGTGTCTAACGGTACGAATTCTCCAAGAGGTTAGTCCAGTTACGACACTAGCTTTTTAATAGGAAAGGGTGTCCTACTACCTTGACATTATCTCTTTTCCAGACAAATAACCTTTCTCTCGAACAAGTTAAATGTTAGACTGGCGTATTCTTACGTTTGCAACCGCAAAGAATGTAGATTAAGATAAAGAGAATAATGATATAAGCAATATACGTGTCTCGAACTCACAAACTCACAGCAATAGATAGTATCTCATTCGGCTTCCATAAACCCAACAGAGAGGTTTAGTTACCCATGAATGCGAAGGAGATCACGATTGACATTGTTATTATATCACAATGTTGAGTAATGGCGTGTAGATCAAGTGATAGGCGTGAGGCGTGATTTCTTGCAAAAGTAACGTTTCTCTTGTTGCGGAAATTAAGAATAGATGAAGATAAAGTAATAAGAATTAATAAAAAGAATTATTTTGATGGATAGATGGATGGTGGATGGATGGAAATTAATGGAATGGGGGAATGGTGAATGGTTAAAAATCTCTAGCATGATAGGGTATTTATAATACCCATATCCTAATCCTACTAAGCTAATGAAATACTTAACCAAATCCTTTTAAGCTAATGAAATACTTAACCCAATTGTACTAGGTTAATGTATTATTATCCTAATCCAAATAAACTAATGAAATACATAACCCAATTGTACTAGGTTAATGTATCATTGTCCAAATCCAGCTATGTGTCTGTAAGTCCCCAAAGTCTTCAGAAATGTTGTTTTAGCTCGGGACAGATTTTCCATGCAGCAGTTTTGGTCCTTAGGCGTGTACACTCCTTTTCCTTTCTTCGTGAGCTTTCTTTTGTGTCAAGTAAGCCATAAAATGCTGAATTTTGCATCATTTATACCTGAAACTTTACTAATCATGTTCGTTAGCTCATTTACAGGAAAAAGGACTATAAGTGCATGAAATATATAATTTGTTCTCAAAACTAGGCTAAAATATGGGCAAAATATATTGATATAGGCGTGTAAATTCGCCTATCATCATTCCCATTCGTCCTCCCAGAATGATTCATTTTCTTCATCTATTTCTTTCGCAGTATTTGCAATGCCAATGATCTCATCATCAGAAACTTCTTTAATATGCGTTGAGGATGTTCTAGATTGTTTTCCAACTCATCCACTATTTGATCAACAACTGCGACTTCGTTCTGGTATGCCACATCTGATACATTCTCAATCTCAATTCCTCCTATAAGCTTAGTTTTTAAAGCCACCCAACAATTGACCACCCAGCAATTGACTTTATCTCTATGTAATGGATATGTAGCATAATATACCTGCCTGACATTTTATGTAATGATAAAGGGGTCATAGCAATTATATTGCCTCATGTGCTTAACTTCAATTATATTATGTTGTTGATTCACCCTGGTACCTTTATGTGATGGATTAAACCAGTTGCACCGAAATAAAATTTTCTTTTTTTTGGCTAACCAGGATACCTAATTTCTAATATCTCTTGTATTACACCAAAATATTCAACGATTCGACCATTACTTTCGACATCACCTTCAACACACACGCCGTTGTTATTAGTTTTCTTATACTTAGAAACTTGAAACCGTTCACACAATATTTATCCATTGTCTGAATTTGAGTTGCAGGACCAAATATAATATCTCTCACCAATGAAAAATGTTCGACAATACTATGTTCATCCAAAACCTACATATCGTTAAATCAAAATATAAATTTTATTAAATGACCTATATATAATTTTAGTAAATGTACATATGATCTTTCATACTTATATTCTTCCAGCCAATCGGAAAACCTCGTATATATGGCATCATTACCCCATTTCCCAATGAATAAACTGTCAAGTGTACATCATTAAGATTTTTTATTACTGAAGTTTCCTTAACAAATTAATATAATTCGATAACATCATTAACACTTACTCAAGATATGGTTGAATCTCTAGACAATTGAGTGAAACACGTGTCACAATAGATTTTCTTTCCATACTATTGAGGGCTCGCGTACAATAACTTTTAGATCCTTTACCCGAATTGTTAAAAATCGATATAGGTGGAAATATAGGATCACCATCACCTTCATCATTATGATTGGACCTATTTCTCTTACATGGCACTTCATCCCAAAGTCGTAAGAACAAAAATAAGCAGTTTCTTCTGCAAAATAAGCTTTACAAATCGACCCTTAAATCTTTCCCCTTTGCTTAATAGTTTGTTTTCACTCGCTAAGTTTCTTGCATAATTTATCTTAGGTGGATAAAAGTAATTTTTTTAAGAAAATGATGTCATTAATTTAAAAAAATTTACCTTCCACCTCATTTGAACTAGGCCTCCAAGACGTTTCTCTTCTATGAGGTGAATTGAAAGATGCTCCATCACATCAAAAAATCCACATGGAACGATCTTCTCTAACTTAGTAGTGATGACTGGAATATTCAGCTCTATTCTGTCCAAGCTACTCTCCAACAACTTTTCTGAACACAAATATTTGAAGAACAAACTTATCTCTGTGATGGTTTCTATATCCTCTCAGGAAGGTGGCTAAATTCGATAGGAATCAAGGTTTCTATAAAACATGACAATCATGGCTTTTCATACCAATCAACTTTCCTTCCTTCATATCTGCTCGCTTTTTTATATTTGAAGCATACCCTTCGGGCATCCTCAAATTCTTAACCTACTCACATATTTCCCGTTTCTCATCTAATGTAAATGAAAAACTTGCCTTGGGCTTAAACAATTTACCATTTATTTTTTCCTTCAACCACAATTCCTTTCTTTTGTAATACTTTTTAATATCCGTTTTAGCTTTTGAATTATCTTTATTCTTGCCCTTAACATTCATGAATGTGTTGAATAAATTATCACAATAATTTTTTTCAATGTGCATCGGATAATGATTATGTCTTAGTTTATTGTCCCCCCAATATGGAAACTCCCAAAATATGCTTTGTTTGGTCCAATTATGTTCAACACCATATCCAGGAAGTCTAGAAGGTGGACTATTTGTAACTTTAGGCAAATTACAAACTCTCTCCCAAATCTGATGCCCTGATAGTAATGGAGGTGGCGGATCATTCTCAATCTTATTCCTTTTTCAAGGTATTTTTCATCCTTCTAAATTCGTGGTCCATTGGTAAGAACTAGTGGTGACAATCAAACCAACAAGTTTTTTGACCATACTTTAAAGTAAATGCTTTGCTATTTTTCATGCAATATGGGTAAGCTAATTTTCCAGCAGTCATCCAACCAAACAGCATCCCATACGTAGGAAAATCGCTAATAGTCCACATTAAATTTACACGCATAAAAAAATTCTGCATAGTTGATATATCATATGTCACTACACCTTCATGTCATAATTAGTTATTCATCTATCAATGGCTGGAGATATACATCGATCAAACTTTTTGGATTGCGGAGACTTGGAATAATACAACTTAGAAATATGTAGGAAATTGTCATGCACATTTCAGGTGGGAGATTATATGGAGTAATAAATATAGGACAACAAGAATAAGGTGTGCCGGAATTAGAGAATGGTATGAAACTATCTGAACACAACCCCAATATAACATTTCTGGGTTCACTAGCAAAATCAGAATAAGTTCTATCGAAATGCTTCCAAGCTTCTCTACCTGATGGATGAGACAAGACACCTGGTGGCCTTCTATTTTCATGGTGCCATTTCATGTGTCGGGAAGAACTCATCGAAACATACAACCTCTTTAGCCTAGGTATAAGGGGTAAATAGTGCAGTGTCTTAATAGAAACTGTCTTTCCACCAAGAGTCTGCTTTTAACGAGCATGTCCACAAAACTTACAATTTTTTAATTCAACGTTATTCATATAGAGCAACATACAACCATTTATATAACAATTGATTCTATTATATGAAAATACCAACTTGGAAACTAATTTCTTTGCTTGATAAAAATTATGAGGTATGTTCAACTCCGGATTTACTATTTTACCTAAAAGACCAACCATAGAGTCCATAGCAGCTTGAGCAATATTCCAACTAGATTTGATACTCATTAATCGAACTGTAATAGATAAAGCAGAATGCAGGCTTTCTTCACATAGTGGGTGACTATCCTCTTCTAATATTTGATAGAAACCTCTTGCTTCTTCATTGGGATCTTCTTCTAAATTCTGTTCGAGTTCCATCCCATCCCCAATTCCAAAAGCATCATTCACCATTTCATTAATCCTATTATCATGTTGTACCCTATGTTGAACTCTAGCATGTTGAATCCTAGCATGTAGACCATGTACAAGAATACCATATTCATCTACAAGTAATGAATTATAAAATAGACCATTCAAACCATCTCTCTTTCCATAATTGACCCACACAAAGTATCTTGGCTTAAATCCATTACGATAGAGATGAGTCATAACTACATCTGGTTGAAAAAACTTCAAGCACCTACATGAACTATAAGGATACCTAACCACTCTATTTTTTTTAAAACAGATCTAGTGACATCGTATGATCAATAAAACCTCTAACGCCATTAAGATATTGGGGTTTTAAACCACCAATATTTTCATAATCTATATCATACATCCACAAACGATGATCCAACTACAAAAATATAGATATTAAATAATATGCAAGTTTACATTAAAACATATAAAAATCAAGTCATTAGTTCATATTTCAAGTGACTACACTTAAATCATTTTCAAGTAGCTACACTTAACCATTTTCAAGTCACAAGTTCACAATTTCAAGTAGCCATTTAACCATTTTCAAGTCATAAGGCCACAATTCCATGTAACTACACTTAAGCATTTTCAAGTGATTAACTTCACATTTCAACTAGCTACACTAAACCATTTTCTAGTCACAAGTTCACAATTTCAAGTAACTACACAACCATTTTCAATTCACAAGTTCACAATTTTAAATAGCTACACTTAACCATTTTCAAGTCACAAGGTCACAATTTCAAGTAACTACACTTAAGTATTTTCAAGTCATTAACTTCATAATTCAAGTAGCTACGCTTAATCATTTTCAAGTCACAAGCTCACAATTTCAAGTAATTGCACTTAACCATTTTTAGTCACAAGTTCACAATTTCAAATAGCTACACTTAACCATTTTCAAGTCACTAGGTCACTATTTCAAGTAACTACACAAGCATTTTCAAGTCATTAACTTCATATTTTAAGTAGCTACACTTAACCATTTTCAAGTCACAAGGTCACAATTTCAAGTAACTACACATGCATTTTCAAGTCATTAACTTCATATTTCAAGTAGCTACACTTAACCATTTTCAAGTCACAAGTTAACAATTTCAAGTAACTACACTTAATCATTTTCAAGTCACAAGCTCACAATTTCAAGGAACTACACTTAAGCATTTTCAAGTAATTAACTTCACATTTCAAGTAGCTACACTTAACCTTTTTCAAGTCACAAGTTCACAATTTCAAGTAGTCATTTAACAATTTTCAAGTCACAAGTTCACAATTTCAAGTAACTACAACATTTACTCATTTTCAAATCATAACGTCACATTTCAGGTGACTACACTTAACCATTTTTCAAGTTATAATTTCAAGTACCTACACTTAAGTATTTTCAAATCATTAACTTCACATTTCAAGTAGCTACACTAAATCATTTTCAAGTCACAAGTTCACAATTTTAAGTAACTACACTTAAGCATTTTCAAGTCATTAACTTCGCATTTCAAGTAGCTACACTTAACCATTTTTAAGTTACAAGTTCACAATTTTAAGTAGTCATTTAACAATTTTCAAGTCACAAGTTCACAATTTTAAGTAATTACAACACTTACTCATTTTCAAATCATAACTTCACATTTCAAGTGACTACACTTAACCATTTTCAAGTCACAAGTTCACAATTTCAAGTACCTACACTTAAGCATTTTCAAGTCATTAACTTCATATTTCAAGTAACTATACTTAATCATTTGCAAGTCACAAGCTCACAATTTTAAGTAACTACACTTAAGCATTTTCAAGTTATTAACTGTAACACCCCATACTTAATTACGTGCATTAGCCATGGTTATATGTGTTGGAGTATATCTATTGATCCTAAGTTAGGTATATATGAGTTTAAGTATGAGTATTGATTATTTTGAGATGGTTTCAAGTGTATAGTTTGATTATATGTGTATGGAAATCGACTTTATTTATACCGAATTTGCCCATCGATGGTTCCATATGAAGTTTATTGAATAAGCTTTCCAACGATATAAATATTTCCAAAAATGGATAAGTTTTGGATATAATCGAGCACGTTCGAAACTATAAAACGGCGGCCGGGATAATTGTGAACAGTCAATGTGCAGGAAAATTTCCTGCACACAAACTACTAAGGCCTGCCAGTTTTTTGAGTTGACTTTGAATGATCATAACTCCCTTAATATAATAAACTGATAGAGCTACCACCTATCAAAATAAAGATCTTTGAGTCTTCTTTCCAATTCAATTGGTTTAATCCAAATCCAACATCTGAGTAAGGAGTTATACTCGTTTTACTTCAGCCTCTCAAAATAGATTTTTAGGGTCAACTTCAAACGATCATAACTCCTTGTACAGGACGAAATGGGTGGTCTACTTTATATGAAATGAAAGCCCTTTGAATTATCTATCCAACTATACCAATTTCACCCAAATCCGATATCGGAGCAAATAGTTATGGCCGATTTACTTTAGCCTGTCAAAATAGTCCACCATGGACAGATTCGGATTTACTTAAATTTTTAAGGGCAATATGGTCATTTTCCATCACCTCATGGACGGAAAATTGGTCATTATATACATATAATTGGTCTCATATCCATCAATTATCATCAAATTATTGAAAATAAGAAACCCTAGCCTAATTTCAACTCCAATTATCTTGTGATTCAACCGTAGAAAATCCAAATTGATTCCGTAGTTGTGTTCACTATCTCGAGGGCTTCGAAAAGCACCCCTTATTTGGGCCAACAGGACTTCGAAATCAAAAGGGCCATTTTATGGTAAGGATGTAAATTATGTTGGTGTTATTTATATGGATATGTATATATATATGCATGTGAGCATAAGAAGTATGTTATTTGATTGTTGTTGAAAGATGATTGGAAATGATGTTGGATTATTCTTGCGCGTGGTTGGATTATGTTGAATTGTGAAGGGATTTGGTGTGATGATGCGGTATTGAAATGATTATATATATATACACACACATAAAGCTATTGTTCAAGTTGGTTTTTGGAATGCTTTGCAAATATTGGTTGTATGGAATTATGGAAGAGAATTGTGGTGTTGGGTTGCTAATACTAGATGCCAAACATTTCATTGTAGATAAGTGATTTGTAAAGGCGGGAAGTTGTGTTGAATTGGTATCCGAATCTACAACGAGGTATGTAAAGCATACTCTAACGATGTTCATGAAAACACCAATGTTCCATCAAGTAAGATTCCGAGGTTGTCCAAATACATGTATTGTTCTACATTACCAACGAAGTTGTTTCCATTCTATAAAGTGTCAAAACGTTTCATTGATATACCAAAAGGCTCCTATTTCATTGTTGTGATATTGATGATTCTGAAACACATTGTTGATGTACTAATGAGTCTTTATTACATCGTTATTGTATAGAAGGTCTATTACTTGATTCCTATTGATGTATCATTGTTCGAAAGGTACTATATTGGCATGAACACTAATGTAATAATATCAAAAGCTTTTGAACTAAGTTATTGGAAAGATATCTTGTGTGTGTTACTTGATATACGTGTGGGTGGTAGCTCAGGGGCTTAAGCCTAGCATGGGCCGATCCCGATACTTGATATGATTACAGTTGATATGTACTGGGGGAAGCCTAATGGTCACAGTACGGTACAGTATTGATTATTGTTAGGTGGTTGGAGGTTCGGGAGGAGGAGGTAATGGTGAATGATAATTGTAAAGAATGAAATGAACGAATGTATACCGTTCCACAAATGTGTTTGAATTCAAGAACCCAATTCAGATTAATGATAATGTACATGATCCTAAAAGTGTTTATGAAGTGTGGTTCACTTCTATTATGATTTATTCACTTGCATGTGATTTTCTTGATCCCCTATATCACATATGATTATTTACAGCTTTACATACTCAGTACATATTTCGTACTGATGTCCCTCATGGGGGACCTTTATTTCATACTGCAAGCACAGGTGCTTCAGCTCATTCACATCATAGATAGGAGTTAGGTCGTACAGCTATTGTTGGTGAGCTCTAGTTTGCTTCGGAGCTTTCCGAGTCGGTTCCTTATGTTTTGTTATTGTACAGGAGTCATGTGTGGGCGGGAATTTGTCCCGACCCTAGTTATTTCATGTATATATCCTAGAGGCTTTGTAGACATAAGGAAGGGTAAAGTCATGGGAGTTTATATAGTGATGTTATAATTGTATATATGGTGGCCCCGACGGCCAAGTATTATATATATATATATATATATATATATATTTGTGCGTGTTGTGCTGATATAGGTAATTAGACCCTTATATATGAAACGAAGTGCTGCCCAAATTTTTGGTGACATATAAGTGAAAGTACAGGTATTTGAACGGGTTCTCCTGGGACTTCTCGGCTTCGGGTGCCAGTCCAGCCCAATGGGATTTTGGGGCGTGACAAAAGTGGTATTAGAGCAGTTTGTCTTAGTGAGTCTACAAAGCCGTGTCTATGTAGAGTCTTGTTTATCGGTGTGTTGTGCACCACATATATAAACAGGAGGCTATGGACATTTAGGAATTGTTTCTTTTCTTGATGTCTTAGATCGTGCGATAGAGCTTATATTGTATATGAAGTCATAGTTGACCACTGAATCAGTTTGTTTCTCTTATTATAGTAATGATGCCGGTTACCAGAAGCAAGAATACCGGTAAGCAAGTAGATGTGGCTGCCGGAGAGGGGACTAGTAAGTCACCCACTATACCAGCTAATCAAAGTGAGGCTCCAGCTGAGCATGCATCAGAAACTTCCCCCAGTCCGGAAGAAATAAGGGGGAGGAGAACTATATCCCCAGAGCCACCTATTAATGCTGTTGATCAAGATCTTAGAAATGAAGTGGAACTTTTGACTCGTATAGTTGCTGGGCAAGTCCAAGGGCAAGCTATTCCTGCCGCGGGTTCTAGCGATACTGATAGGGCGGCTAGTATACGGATGCAAGATTTTCTTAAGATGGATCCGCCTACTTTTACCAGATCTGATCTTAATGAAGATCCGCAGGACTTTATTGATCAGATCTAAAGGGCCCTAGAGGTGATGCATGTATCGGGCAGAGAGACAGTGGAGTTAGCTGCGTATAGATTCAAAGGTGAGGCTATATATTGGTATGAAGACTGGAAACGGTCAAGGGGCATTGATGCACCCCCAGCTACTTGGAAAGAGTTCAAAGAGGCATTTATTGATCATTATCTTCTATATGAGACTCATCAGGCCCGTGCGGATCAGTTCTTAAATCTCCGGCAGGGTAATACAAGTGTGGGGGAGTATAGTCTTTAATTTAATTCATTGTCCAGATATGCTCCTAATGTTATAGCTACTATGGATGACAGAGTTCATCAGTATGTGAATGGATTGGATCCGTATTTGGTTAGGGATTGTACTATTGCTGCATTGAATAAAGACATGGATATAGCTAGGATCCAAGCATTTGCACAGAAAATGGAAGATCAGAGGCAAAGAATAAGAACACAGGAATTTGAAAGCAGATCTTCTAAGAGGGCCAGATCTACAGGGCAGTTTATGGCACCACAAGAAGGTTTTAGACCTCAATTTTCTGCTAGACCACCTAGGCCATTATTTTCTTATTCTGCAGTTAGTGCTCCACCACAGCATCAGGGGTTCAGAGACAGTCAATTTGGGCAAAGAAGTGAGGGTCATAGTTCGCGATCAGTGGGTTATCATGGCTAAGGGAACATGAGCCAATTGAGACCTTCTCAAGAACTATGTAATCGATGCGGAAATCATCATATGGGTGTATGTCGAATGGGAACAAATGTTTGTTTTTGGTGTGGTATGACGGGGCATATGATGAGAGAATGCCCACGAAGGGGCGCAGGTGGCATAGCACGACCTTTGGGATCAGTTGTTGCATCATCATCACCGATATCTTATTCTGGTAGGGGCGCACGACCTGCGGGTCATGCTAGAAATGAAAAAAGAGTCGCCAGTTCCAACGGGACTCAGAATCGCACTTTTGCTTTAGCGGATCGACAAAATCTAGAGGCTTCCCCAGATGTGGTTACGGGTATGTTGTCCATATTTTCATTTGATGTATATGCTCTAATTGATCCCGGTTCTACATTATGATATGTTACTCCTTTGGTTGCTGGAAAGTTCAAAAGAACCCCCGAATTCTTAGAAAAGTCGTTGAAGTGTCTACCCCGGTTGGGGAATCTATTATTGCTAGAAGAGTTTATAAAGATTGTGTAGTAACTGTGTGTGATCAAGACACGATGGCCAATCTTGTGGAACTAGAAATGGTAGATTTTGATGTTATAATGGGTATGGATTGGTTGACGTCTTGTTATGCCAAAATTGACTGTTGTACGAAAAAGATGTATTTACATTTTCCTGATGAAGCAGTTATTGAATGGCAAGGTAAGATTGGCGCACCAAAAGGTAGATTTATTTCTTATTTTAAGGTGAGAATAATAATTTCCAAGGGATATATATATCATTTAGTTAGAGTAAAGGATACAGAAGCGGAGCCACCAACTCTTCGCGCTGTTCCGGTGGTAAATGAATTTTCTAATGTATTTCCTGAAGATCTTCCAGGTTTGCCTCCTGAACGAGAAGTAGAGTTTGGTATTGATGTAATACCAGGCACCCAACCAATCTCCATTCCTCCGTATAGAATGGCCCCAACAGAATTACGAGAATTGAAAGAGCAATTGAAAGATTTGCTAGAAAAGGGGTTCATTAGGCCTAGTATTTCCCGTTGGGGAGCACCAGTGTTATTTGTGCGCAAAAAGAATGGCTCACTGAGGATGTGTATTGATTATCGATAATTAAATAAGGTGACTATTAAGAATAAATATCCTCTCCCAAGAATTGATAATTTATTTGATCAGTTACAGGGCGCCAAGTGCTTTTCTAAGATTGATTTGAGGTCAGGTTACCACCAAGTGAGGGTCAAAGAGAAGGATATACCCAAGATAGCTTTCCGAACACGGTATGGTCATTACGAGTTTCTAGTTATGTCATTTGGGCTAACAAATGCACCCGGAGCTTTTATGGATTTGATGAATAGGGTGTTTAAGCCATTCTTGGATGTATTTGTGATAGTTTTTATAGATGATATTCTAGTTTATTCTAGATCAGAAGAGGACCATGCCAATCACTTACGACAGGCATTGCAGACTCTTCGTGATTGTAAGCTTTATGCAAAGTTCTCTAAATGTGAGTTTTGGTTAAAGTCGGTGGCATTTTTGGATCATATTGTATCTAGTGAAAGGATAAAGGTTGATGCTCAAAAGATAAAAGCTGTGAAGAACTGGCCAAGGCCCACAATGCCTACGGAGATTCATAGTTTTCTCGGGTTGGCCGGTTATTATAGAAGGTTTGTTAAAGACTTTTCTTCCATTTCAGCATCCTTAACCAAGCTAATGCATAAAGCATCCAAGTTCCAATGGAATCATGCGTGTGAGGAGAGTTTCCAAGAATTGAAGAATAAGTTGACTTCTACACCTGTGTTGGTACTTCTAGAAGGTACAGAAGGGTATACAGTGTATTGTGATGCTTCGAGAATTAGTTTAGGATGTGTATTAATGCAGCATGGTAAGGTGATAGCATATGCCTCAAGGCAATTGAGGCCACATGAGAAAAATTACCCCACACATGATCTTGAGCTGGCAGCGGTTATCTTTGCTTTAAAAATATGGCACCACTATTTATATGGGGTTCATGTTGATATATATACTGATCACAAGAGCTTGCAATATATTTTTAATCAGAAAGATCTAAATTTAAGGCAGCGGAGATGGCTTGAACTATTAAAGGACTATGATGTTGATATTTTGTATCATCCAGGGAAAGCGAATATAGTAGCTGATGCGTTGAGTCGTAAGGCAATGATGGCACCTATGGAAAGACAAGGGATGATTAAAGATCTTCATCAATTAGCTAGTCTAGGAGTTCATCTTCTCGAAACTCCGAACGAGGAGCTTATTGTGCATAATGCCGCGGAATCTTCATTAGTAGATGAGGTGAAAGAGAAGCAAGATGTAGATCCTATTTTATTACAACTTAAGGAGAACGTTCAGAGTGGTGCGACCAAGGTATTTGAGCTTACGCGAGAATGAGTACTTCAGTGCCAAAACCAATTGTGTGTGCCGGTTGTAGACGGGCTAAGAAAGAAGATTATGACAGAGGCATATTTTTCAAGGTATTCCATTCATCCAGGATCAACCAAAATGTATCAAGATTTGAAAGATATGTATTGGTGGAATGACATGAAAAGGAACATCGCAGAATTTGTAGCTGAATGTCCAAATTGCCAATGAGTTAAAGTGGAACATCAAAAGCCTAGAGGCTATATGCAATGCATAGACCTTCCAATTTGGAAGTGGGACATGATCAACATGGATTTTGTTACAAGTTTGCCTCGTACAGCTCGGAAATTTGATTCTATATGGGTGATTGTGGATAGGCTTACTAAATCTGCACATTTCTTACCCGTTAAGACCACTTACACAGTTGAAGAATATTCGAAGCTGTATGTTAAAGAAATAGTCCGATTACATGGAGTGCCAACTTCTATTATATCAGATTGGGGAACTCAATTTACTGCAAACTTTTGGAAGTCCTTCCAACGGAGTTTGGGAACACAAGTGAATCTGAGTACAACTTTTCATCCTCAGACGGATGGACAAGCAGAACGCACCATTCAAACACTTGAAGATATGCTACGAGCATGTGTTATAGATTTTAAAGGCAGCTGGGATGATCATTTACCTCTTATTGAGTTTGCCTAAAATAATAGCTATCATTCAAGTATCAAAATGGCACCATATGAAGCTTTATATGGGAGGAAGTGTAGATCACCAATAGGATGGTTCGAAGTGGGTGAAACTCTTATGTTCGGACCGAATCTTGTGTATCAAGCCATAGAAAAAGTTAAGGTGATTCAGCAACGGTTGAAAACAGCCCAAAGTCGACACAAGTCATAAGCGGATAGTAGAAGAAGAGGGCTAGAGTTTTCGTTAGGCGATTGGGTATTTTTAAAGGTATCGCCAATGAAAGGGGTGATGAGATTTGGCAAGAAAGGAAAGTTGATCTACGATATATAGGCCCGTATAAGATTATTCGAAGATGTGGGCAAGTTGCTTATGAATTAGAGCTACCCCAGGAACTCTCATCAGTGCATCCAGTATTTCATGTATCGATGCTTCGAAAGTGCATCGAAGATCCGTCCCTTATTACTTCTACTGAAGATGTGCAAGTAACAGAAGATATTACCTATAAGGAGATGCCTATTGCTATATTAGATCTCAAGTTAAGAAGATGAGAAATAAAGAAGTAGCATCGGTAAAAGTACTTTGGATAAATCAACAAAGGGAAGAGATTACATGGGAAGCGGAGGAAGCAATGAAATCGAAATACCCTTATTTGTTCAAGGGTGAAAAAGAAGTGCAAGGAGTGTAACTGGGACACTAACAAGTAAGTTTTTACATATGCATAATATCTATATGATGACGTGAATATCAATTATGAATTCGAACTTGTTTCGGCTAAATAACTACATTTACATTCGAGGATGAATGTCCTTAAGGAGGGAAGGATGTAACACCCCATACTTAATTAGGTGCATTAGCCATGGTTATATGTGTTGGAGTATATGTATTGATCCTAAGCTAGGTATATATGAGTTTAAATATGAGTATTAATTATTTTGAGATGGTTTCAAGTGTATAGTTTGATTATATGTGTATGGGAATCGACTTTATTTATACCAAAATTTACCCGTCGATGGTTCCATATGAAGTTTATTGAATAAGCTTTCCAACGATATAAAGATTTCCAAAAATTGATAAGTTTTGGATATAATCGAGCACGTTCGAAACTATAAAACGGCGGCCGGGATAATTGTGAACAGTAAATGTGCAGGAAAATTTCCTGCACACAAACTACTGAGGCCTGCCAGTTTTTTGGGTCGACTTTGAATGCTCACAACTACCTTAATATAATGAACTGGGAGATATACCACCTATTAAAAGAAAGATCTTTGAGTCTTCTTTCCAATGAAATTGGTTTCATCCAAATCCAACATCTGAGTAAGGAGTTATACTCGTTTTACTTCAGCCTCTCAAAACAGATCTTTAGGGTCAACTTCAAACGATCATAACTCCTTGTACAGGACTAACTGGGTGGCCTAATTTATATGAAATGAAATCCCTTTGAATTATCTATCCAACTATACCAATGTCACCCAAATCCAATATCGGAGCAAATAGTTATGGCCAATTTACTTTAGCCTATCAAAATAGTCCACCATGGACAGATTCAAATTTACTTAAATTTTTAAGGGCAATATGGTCATTTTCCATCACCTCATGGACGGAAAATTGATCATTATATACATATAATTGGTCTCATATCCATCAATTATCATCAAATTATTGAAAATAAGAAACCCTAGCCTAATTTCAACTCCAATTATCATGTGATACAACCGTAGAAAATCCAAATTGATTCCGTAGTTGTGTTCACTATCTCGAGGGCTTCGAGAAGCACCTCTTATTTGGGCCAACAGGACTTCGAAATCAAAAGGGCCATTTTATGGTAAGGATGTAAATTATGTTGGTGTTATTTATATGTTTATGTATATATATATGCATGTGAGCATAAGAAGTATGTTATTTGATTGTTGTTGAAAGATGATTGGAAATGATGTTGGATTATTCTTGCGCGTGGTTGGATTATGTTGAATTGTGAAGGGATTTGGTGTGATGATGTGGTATTGAAATGATTATATATATATATATATATATATATATATATATATATATATATACACACACATAAACCTATTGTTCAAGTTAGTTTTTGGAATGCTTTGCAAATATTGGTTGTATGGAATTATGGAAGAGAATTGTGGTGTTGGGTTGCTAATACTAGATGCCAAACATTTCATTGTAGATAAGTGATTTGTAAAGGCGGGAAGTTGTGTTGAATTGGTATCCGAATCTACAACGAGGTATGTAAAGCATACTCTAACGATGTTCTTTGGCATGAAAACACCAATGTTCCATCAAGATTCCGAGGTTGTCCAAAAACATATATTGTTCTATATTACCAACGAAGTTGTTTCCATTCTATAAAGTGTCAAAATGTTTCATTGATATACCAAAAGGCTCCTATTTCATTGTTGTGATATTGATGATTCTGAAACACATTGTTAATGTACTAATAAGTCTTTATTACATCGTTATTGTATAGAAGGTCTATTACTTGATTCCTATTGATGTATCATTGTTCCAAAGGTACTATATTGGCATGAACACTAATGTAATAATATCAAAAGCTTTTGAACTAAGTTATTGGAAAGATCTCTTGTGTGTGTTACTTGATATACGTGTGGGTGGTAGCTCAGGGGCTTAAGCCTAGCATGGGCCGATCCCGATACTTGATATGATTATAGTTGATATGTACTGGGGGCAGCCTAATAGTCACAGTATGGTACAGTATTGATTATTGTTAGGTGGTTGGAGGTTCGGGAGGAGGAGGTAATGGCGAATGATAATTGTAAAGAATGAAATGAACGAATGTATACCGTTCCACAAATGTGTTTGAATTCAAGAACCCAATTCAAATTAATGATAACGTACATGATCCTAAAAGTGTTTATGAAGTGTGGTTCACTTCTATTATGATTTATTCACTTGCGTCTGATTTTCTTGATCCCCTATATCACATATGATTATTTACAGCTTTACATACTCAATACATATTTCGTACTGACGTCCCTCACGGGGGACCTGCATTTCATGCTGCAGGCACAGGTGCTTCAGCTCATTCACATCATAGATAGGAGCCAGGTCGTACAACTATTGTTGGTGAGCTCTAGTTTGCTTCGGAGCTTTCTGAGTCGGTTCCTTATGTTTTGTTATTGTACAGGAGTCATGTGTGGGCGGAAATTTGTCCCGACCCTAGTTATTTCATGTATATATCCTAGAGGCTTTGTAGACATAAGGAAGGGTAAAGTCATGGGAGTTTATATAGTGATGTTATATTTGTATATGTGGTGGCCTCGACGGCCAAGTATTATATATATATATATATATATATATATATATATATTTGTGCTTGTTGTGCTGATACAGGTAATTAGACCCTTATATATGCAACGAAGAGCTGCCCAAATTTTTGGTGACATATAAGTGAAAGTACAGGTATTTGAATGGGTTCTCCCGGGCCTTCTCGGCTTCGGGTGCCAGTCCGGCCCGATGGAATTTTGGGGCATGACATTAACTTCACATTTCAAGTAGCTACACTTAACCATTTTCAAGTCACAAGGTCACAATTTCAAGTAGCTACACTTAACCATTTTCAAGTCACAAGGTCGTAATTTCAAGTAACTACACTTGAGCATTTTCAATTCATTAACTTCACATTTAAAGTAGCTACACTTAAGCATTTTCAAGTAACAAGTTCACAATTTCAAGTACTCATTTAATTAACCATTTTCAAGTCACAAGTTCACAATTTCAAGTAACTACACTTAATCATTTTTAAATCATAACTTTTTATTTCAAGTGACTACATTTAACCATTCTAGTGCACATTCTCAATTGTAATATAAGTCAGATAATTTAATAACTTTAATAAAGCTAATAAGTAGAGGCGTCGCATGTCCCTCTCACACCATATAATAATCACAAAACCTATGACTTTAGAAGCCTTCTACAACAAATAATCCCACCATTACATTACATATAAAGACTTCACTATAAGAAACTAGAGAGAAATAAACTTACTTTTGTTTGGCCTAATTTGAAGAGAAAGAGGCAAGCGATCGTTGAAAAATAACAACCAACCTTTTTTCAAGAAATAGCAACCCAACCTGTTCATAATGGAAATATTATATCACAAATAAAGTAAAAGGTTAGCATCAATATTATATCATTTTATTTAGTTTAAAGAGAACAACTTAAGTTCTTTTAACAGTTACTTGACTTAAAATTTCCATAGGAAGCAGCTTTCAAAATAAGGACCTACATAGACAACAGAATTATAAAATAAGGACTACTATATAAGATTTTAGTTGATCTCAAGCTAATACAGAACCTGCATAACTAAACTACCTCAATGCCTACAAATCTGAGTCAACTTCAAATAATCCAATTGATATAAATACAACAAATCTAAGTCAACTTCAATGAATTGATGCTACACTAATCTCATGCTAATCCCAAACCAACAGAAACAAACTACTCACAATATTTTTCACTTACAATTTGAAACTTTGGTAAAACTCCAATTGACAAGTTCTTTCATAGAGTCTATGGCCCTATACCACTGTTCTCCTCAAAATTTCCCTTTGGAGTTCCATTTTCCATTTGTTTCCCCAGTTAATACTAATACAAATCCAATGAAGACAATCTATCATCATAAAAACAATTCAAATAACAATATTACTGTTAAAAAAAGTGCCACAAAAACCAAAGCTTCATCATCCAAAGCAACAATTATTAGAGTTAAAACAAGCACAAATCATCTAAAGATTCAAAACCCAGCTCAAAGTTTCAAGAAAACATCCCAAATCCTCGAATTAATACTACCCTTATAGCTTTCTTAAAGGTCAATTAGAAACATAAGTCATCTCACCCTTTTGAGAATCTGACCTCTCCCTTGGAATCAAGGATGTAAAAAAGGGCACAAGCAAGAAACTTTATGGCCTTTTCAGCTTTCATATCCCAAATTGAGCCTATAAATGTAAAGAAATCACTCAAAGATGTTGACTGGCAAAATGCCATGCAAGAAGAGCTTCATCAATTTGAATAAAGCAAAATCTGGTACCTGGTCCTCAGACCTGCTGACAGAACCATTACTAGGACAAAATTGGTGTACAAAAACAAGCAAGATGAGCATAACATTATCACTAGGAATGAAGCAAGACTTATTGTACAAGAATTTAATCAGGAAGAAAAAATTGATTATGACGAGACCTTTGCTCCTGTGTCAAGAATGGAAGCAACTAGAATTTTTATTTCTTTTGCTGCTTATATAGGATTCAAGTTGTTCCGAATAAATGTAAAGAGTTTCTTTCTAAATGACTATCAGAAAAAAGAAGTATATGTTAAAAAGACACTTGGTTTTGAAGATATTGATCTACCATATCATGTCCTGAAATTAGATAAAGCTCTTTATGGATTAAAATAGGCTCCCTGAGCTTAGTATGAAAGATTGTAAATTTTTTTTGTGAAAATAGTTTTAAGAGAGGAAAAATTGACCCTATTTCTGAAGTCTAGAATAAAAGCCTATTGATTGTGCAAAATTATTTTGATGACATTATATTTGGTGTCACTTTAGAGATTCTATGTCAGGAATTTATAGAACTTATAGAAAGTGAGTTTAAGATGAGCATGATAGGTGAATTAAGCTTTTTCCTTGGGCTGTAGATCAAGTAAACGCCCCAGGGCACCATGATTTATCAAGCAACATATATCAAGGAGTTGCTGAAGAAATTCAACATGGGTGATGTCAAGACTATTGATACATCCATTGGAACTAGCTCAAAAATTGATACTGATGAACCTGGTTCCTTATTAAATGAGACTATATATAGAGGAATCATTGGATCTCAACTACACCTAACTACTAGTAGGCCTGACATAGTGTTTAGTATAGATGTGCGTGCCAGATTCCAGGCATGCCCAAAAGAGTCTCATTTGAAGGCTACTAAAAGAATTCTTAAATACTTAAAAGGAACAAAGGATTTGGTCCTATTTTATCCTTCAGGAAACAATTTTAACCTGATAGGGTATGCTGATCTGACTATGTAGGGTACTTGGTAAATAGGAAAAGTACATATGGAATGACTCATTTTCTTGGTTCATCTCTAATCTCATAGGGTCCCCAAAAACAAAAATTAGTTGTTCTCTCTATTGTTGAAGCTAAATATGTAGTAGTTACCTCATATTGTGCTCAATTAATTTAGATCAAGCACTAGCCAAAAGATTTTGGAATTATTACTGATACTACTCCCTTGATGTGTGTTAACACAGGTGCTCTAAATATGACAAAGAACCCTGTGGAGCACAAGAGGACAAAATATATTGATGTGAGACACCACTTCCTTAGAGACAATGTTGAAAAAGGAGCAATCTGCATAAAGTTTTGCAAGACTGAAGATCAGTGGTTGATATCTTCACAAAGGCTCTCCACAGGGAGCAATTTGTGAAAAACAAACTAAGATTGGGGCTAATCAAGATGAATTAAACTGCTTTAGTGGATCAACTTCCTTATGTTTTGTCTATGATTAGGGTGCATATATTTTAGTTTTAATTTGTTCAGTTAATCTAACTCAGTACCATACCTTTGCAGGTATACACACACGGTGAGCAAGCACTTGAAGGAGAGATAATGAGACAAACATCAAACAAAGGAATTTTTTTAAAGAAAGGAAGGGAACTGGTCCTATCCCATAAGTTAGTATCATGCGTGTCTTTCTTAAAAATTGCAAAAGTAACTCTTCTGAAAAGCCATATGTCCTTTCTCGTGTCGCTGAATAACTGTCACATTATTTAAATCTAAAAGGGCATGCCAATAGGGACCAGGCACTTTCTTTTCAATTTAAGTCCCAATGATACAATCTTTTACCTCTTTAAAAATAAATTAAACCTTTTTCTTCTCATTAAATCCAAAATTTATTAACTCTACCTTCAATAATCTTCAGCTTTTCAAAATTTTCTTTTTTCTTACCTTCTTTCTGAAAATCGCAGTGTTGCATAAAGATTCATCTTCAAACCATTCAAATGAACCTGAAATCCCTTACTCACCCGTACCCACTAAAGAAAATCCCTTATTCATCCCACCTCTAGTACCCTTAGCTATGCTAGAACTGTCTATAGATGAGGGCTCAATAACTTCTGAGACAAACCCAGAAATAGCTACTGTTAAAGAGCACCATAGTTAGGGTTTTGGGTCACCTATAGAGTCTGAATCACCGGTGACTCCTTTTGAGATACCAGTAGTTGTTACTCCTTCTGTAACCCTCAAAGAACTAGGTTATTCGACCCTCTCTGAGTCAAACCCAATCTTTGCACAACTATTTAAGGAAGATCTTGCAGTTGAAAAATTAAACCCTTCAAGTAGTGCTTTGGCAGGAGAAGACAAGGTGGCTGAGATCCTGGCTCTTTTGGCTAGTGATCAAAGAGAAAGTCAAGTTAAAATGGAGAGACACTCATATACTAAATCTCCTCTCCCTATATTTGATGCAACTCCTGCAACTACTCAAAAGACAGATGGGCCTGTGCAACCTCCAATAAAAGATAAGGAAAGAGAGGAGGATGATGAGCCCTTGAAGTGCCAAAGACAAGGGCAAAGAGGAACAAAAAGAAAAATTTGAGGAAAATGCAAAGGTCGTCAAAACATGTGCCACTAGGAGTGTTGAAAATAAGTTACCAAGTGATGCTATGAAAGCCAACAAATCAGCAACAACTAAAAAGAGAAGGATGAAAAGGCAACATTAGTAAATGAGGAAAATATTGATGTTGTGGATGTAGGTGAAGGAGAACATCACATTGATATTGATGTTGCTGCTACAACAACCAAATGAAGGAAGAAAGCTAAGGAAGGGAGGAGGACCAGGTCCTTTAAAGAAAAACTAAAAACCACTTCCCCCAATAGACATATTGTAGTGAAGAGAAGAATTTCTAAGGGACCTAGTCCCATGTAAGAAAGTTTGGTAGAAGAAGAATCTGGTAGTGCATCTAAGAAAAGAAAACTACAGAAGAAAGAGCAAGTCTTGTGTAGGAAAAAGAGAAATGAGATGCTGAAATCTCAGAAAGTGTTGTCACACAGGGTGTTTGACCCAAGGATTTTTGAACAACTAGGAATAGTTGAGTTGATTATGTAAGACATCAGGGGTGGATGCACCTCTTTAAGGAACCAGTTCCTTCAGTATTTGAAAAAGAGGCGAGGGAGTTCTTTTATGCAATCAAATTTGTGGAAGATGGATTGAGTCTATCGACATTAGTGCAAGGGATAAAAATAAAGTTGGATGAGGAAATTCTAGGAAAGATTCTAGACATTCCTATTATTGGAGTTAGGTTTGTGAAAAATCAACAACCATCTGTGGAGTTCATGCAGACTGCCACTTGTCGCGCTTTAATTTTCTAGCAAAAGACGAGATTTGATGTGTCAACTCTTTTTGAAATGTGTGAAAGAGAAGAGTCCCCACCTAACAAATTAAGGTGTATTAAGACACCATTTAGGCTAATCACGAACTAATTAATTAGTTTATGTCACCAAAAATCGAATAAGAGTTCAAGTTACCTCAAGGCACCTTTCGAGGTCAACCAATATGAGTCCCAGAAAAATTTTATGTGATCAACAAAGGTCACTTATTTTTATTAACTTAATAATAACTAAGTGATGAAAAATAATATGAAGCAAGACATATAACTTAATTATTTCTAATTGTAATTATCTAGGCAATAATAAAAACAGAATGAATCAGACAAGCAAGAAGATAGAAAAATACACAAGTTATATAGCAAAAGATTTAGCAAATTAGAAACTTAAACTACCCCAAATAATTAAAAAAATCCAAACCAAAACAAGGAGAATAAGTTCAAAAGTTGGCCAAAGATTGATTTTGGTTTCATTCGGATCAGCGCCCAACTTATTAATGAATAAGAATATCGTATGCCGCATTGTCGAATTTGGCTCAGGTCAATTTTCATCATTTCAAATATCTTCCTACCCCAACTAGTTTGATTGTTTAGCCTAGAGAAGTTCTAAAGAAAATGATAAAACTATCGTTCACTAAAATGTCTATCCGTACCAACTTAATGTCCAAGAGGCATTGGACTCACTATTTTGATGTGGTGTCTAAACAAAGGAAAGCTAAACTGCCTAATTCGATTCGGGTTTGCATCAAACAAAATAATAAGAACTAACACTTTGCATGTAACGGTCTCGAATAAGCCTCTTGATTAATTCAAGGTTGATTAAGTGAAAAGCATGCCAAACAAATAATTTTTTTATATATAAAATTAAACCTATAGGCATGATACCTATGTGACAAATAATTAAAAGCATTGCAAATTCATTAAATATGACAAAATTAAATAAACCTGTCGAAAATCAAATAAATATGTTGAGGAATAAAAAATTCAATTGTTGTAAATATTATTAAAGTGCTGAAAAATATAATTTTAGTACTAGAAATTAGAGTTAACCGCTGGAAGGACTATTTAGTTATTCCAAAAATTAAAAATAGGTGCTAGAAGATAAGTTAAATATGCTGAAAATTAATTTAAATACTAGGAAATGAACTAAATGTGCTGAAAGTATATTGAGGTGGTGGGGAATGAATTAAAGTGCTGAAAAACTGTGTTTTAGTTGCTAAAATGTATTTAAAGCTGAAAATTGATTTTTTTGGTTTCTGAAAAAAAAATTTACATTGCTGAAAATTAATAAAAATATGATGAAAATTTATTTAAATGCTGAAAAGTGTTTAGTATTACTGAAAGTAGACATGCGTAAAACGTTGAAAATTAATTACAATATCCGAAATTAAATAAAATAATGTTAAAAATAGTTTTTCAAAAGTTACTTAATAATCCCTAAAACATGATTTCTAAGTGACAATCTAAGTTTATTAGTGATCCCCCATAATTTATTTATTACATAGTGGCAGTTATACAAATATTATTACTGACCAAATGAATAAGAAAGAAGGAAAAGATTGGGTTGCCTAAGCCCTTGACAACTCTTCAAATCCCTTGAGCCAAATCATACTCTAACATGAACCTGTCAAACATAAATGTAAGTATTTAAAAATGCTGGGTTTGTCCGGGAAAAAGTTTTCATGCACCACTTTCAATCCAAAAGCTGTCTTTCCTCTAATGTGAAGCTTTTCTTTGCTGCTCAAAAGTCCATAAAGTGCTGAAATCTTCATCATTAATACCTGAAAAACATGCTAATCACGTAGGTCAGCTCACTTAAAGAAAAATGGACTAAAAGTGCAAGAATTATATATTTTATCCTCAAAATTTAGCTAAAACATGGGTAAATTATGGTGCTTAGGCGTGTAAATACGCCCAACATCAACACCCCATACTTAAAGTTTTGTTCGTCCTCGAACAAAATATAACATCCATGCAAACACCTAACTAGAATTTCACAACAGCAACACAAAATTTATCCTCAAGACATGCACGACAATTACTAACAAAGAGTAATTTTCTTGATCACTATTAGAAACAATTCAACCTCCAACATAGACTCGTAATGATGGTTAATTCGTATCCACAAGTTAAGGCAACAAAGAATCATACAAAACTACCCAACAATCATCAACCATGTGTGTCTCACACAATATATCACCCATGATCACTCACAGTTTTGCATTTTTCGAAACATGGGTATAAGACTCTCCTTGCTCTCACTCTCACAAAGAATTCTTATGTTGCAACTGATGACCATAGATTTGCCCTTAGTGTAATGCTCTACTAATATCAGAATGCTAAGCTTAGGATCAAATAGGTCTTTATAGGGTTGTAATGTAGGCTAAGGGACAGGTAGGACTATTTTAGCTAGAAATAGTGACTATGTTCCCTAAGCGCTTTAATACATCACATTATACCATTCGCACTATCTTTTAACAACCCTTCTACCTTTCATCTACCAACCCCTTTTTACTTATTTTGTTATTCAATCATAAACACAACTATCTTTTTGTTTTTCTATTTCTTTTTTTTTTCTCTTTTTTTTTATATATTTCATTTATTTATTTATTTATTTATTTATTTATATATATTTTATATATAAAGCACCTCTATGATAGTCACTCTTTTTCATAACAATTTCAAGTACCAATACACTCTGAAGCATCACTCTCCATTCTACTCTTATTTTGCCACATGATTCTACAATTTAAAGTGATTAGGAATTTGGATCAAATTATAGTCTTGAAAAAAAATGGATTAGGTTACATATGAGGCTGTCAAAGAAAATAGCTAAAGCCTTAAAGGGGGTTTACTAGGATAATGTACAAGGGTAGGTAAAAAAAAGGTAAACAATTACAGGCTGCCAAAGAAATGCCTAAATCATCTCCTAAACTTATACTCTTTATTTCGCTTTACACACACACCAGGCAAGTTCTAGTATCAGTCACAACACAGAATATACTATATCCTCACACACACAAGGCACATAGTCAATTTAATTGGGAGCATTATAGATTCTGGACCCAACAAATGAATGAATTAAACCACACAATTATCACACAGTGAGTCACACTTAGAGCCTAAATGTCTCAATAGTAATGATTTAGCACAAACTCTTGTTATACTACCATGCTGTCTATCAGAACAATTTCATGCAAACTCTAAAAAATTTAACGAACTAATTACGACTAATTAACTACGACTAATTCAAACAAACAAGAATAAATGTAGGCAAAAAAATGCACTACAGCATACAAGTACCAGCACCCCACACTTAGACGGAACACACTGTCCTCAGTGGAAATAAATAAGGAAAATCTGATTAGTCGGACTCCTCTTCTATGACTGGGGTCATACCCCCTGCATCGAAATCATCATCAGAGTTGTCGTCATCAGAGTTGTCCTCCACATCTGAGTCTGGCAGTCGACGATCATCGTCAGTCGGCACGTCATCGTCGAGAGGTTCCTCAAAATATACTCCAACTCCACACATAGCCCGCGCATGCTCATTCATCGGGTAGTCATAATCCAACTGCTGGAGCTCTGCATCAGTTGGAACACGACCCCCATTTATCATGGTAAACCTCGTCATGCCATATAGATGGCGAAAGAAGCTTTCATCCCGAGCATGTCTTTCTGCAGTGGTAAGGTTGACGCCATGGCCAGTTTCAGGCTCTTTAACTTTTGTGAGGTCAACCTTCTTCGGGTTGTGTGGAAGCTTATGATCTGCAGGTTCCTCTTCAATGTGCTCCTTCCTTAAGATCGCAGTCAACAAATTGCCAAAGCTGAAATGGGACCTTTTATGCAGCCTTGCTTTACGCATTGACGATCGTATCACCGCACCAATGTTGATGGGAATATTCGTCATCAGAGCGTACACCAAGCATACTCGATCACGTGTGATCTTTGTGTACTGTGTCCCAGGAATCAAGCAAGAGTTGACTATCCTCAACCATATACGAGCTTCTCTGTTCAAGGAAGCATACGGGAAGGTATTGTGCCGACCGTTATCCTTGTGGCGAATCCACCGTGCCATTGACCTTGTTCCACACAGTGCATGTCTGATTGCCCTGTAGGGAGGTCTGTGATAAAGCTCCTTGAGCGGTGATGGATCCACAGATGGAAGGCCCAGAAAAGAGTTGAAGAACTCCGCATTCAGTTGCAAGACTTGACCCCGAATCTTTACTTCACTTCCGGTGGTCTTTGGGGACCAATTGGCATAAAACTCTCGCGTTAGATCAAGATTGCATTCCCCCATATCTCGGAAAATGAAATCAAGATTTAGTGTCATTATTTTAGCCAAAATGCGAGGCTCTCTCTTTGCTAGACTCTCCTTCTGCATCAAATCCACGTGAACATATTTCTTTACTTTGTTGTTCTTATACCACTCCTTTCCTTCCTCCTCTAGGACCCATTTGATTCCAAAAGTGCGTCGAGGTATTTGTAGAAAGGAGGATTCAGCTTGCTCTTTTCTTGACCGTTTCTGGCCTTTTTGTGAGGTGGACGTTTTTTCTTTTCCTTGTCGTCCTTTTGGGGCCATTCTACCTGAGATTAAAATAGAGTCATGTTAGCTTCATCTCGGAAGATTCAATCGACAAACAAACAGTAGTGGCACCACCCCACACTTAATTTGTTGGCACAGACTAATTAAGTGAGTGATGTCGATTACTCAGACTTCATCGACATCCATTTAGGCGTTATGTTCCAACAACATGTTTAACACAGTTATACTTTCATGTAATCTTTGAATATCCTTTCCAACTTAATTTCATGTAATCTTAACTATACGTTTCATGTTTGGATGAATGCACTTTTTAAACAAGACCACCATATAGGGATAGTATCAAGTTATTGCATATAAATAATCACAACATCTCATGCTTGTGGTCAATCATGATCGGTATCTCAATGAACGAGTCATTCAAACATTCAAGCTTTCAACTTTCAAGATTACGCATTAATTTCCCAATTTCGACTTCATAAAAGTATGACAGTGTATAACAATCAAATACAAGTCGGAATAAATTCAAGAGCACCCACACGAAGCATTTCACTCAACTAGATGTATCATGACAAACCAATCATATTCTTATCACCAAACACCACTTCAAAATCTAAAATACCATTATAAGTATAGCATCGCAATAACCACGGAATATAAAAGAATAACTTACTTGGTGATGGTTCGGGAAGATGAGCTTGCAAGATTAGATGAGCAAAAAGAAAAATTTTGAGAGATTTGGAAAGCTTAGGCGGCGCCTAGGTTGAGCAAACAAGTATATTTTGTTCTAAGGTTGAAGATCTATTTATAGAATAAGCCATGGGTCGGGTTTTATCCATGTAAAATCGGGTTAGGAGACAAAAAGCATAAGTAGGCGCCGCCTAATGCTTTGCCTATGCTTAGCATAGGCGGCGCCTATGCCCGCGCCTATGCTATCGCCTAGTTGGGCATAGGCGGCGCCTATGCTATTGTCTAGACAAAGAACAAGAATTTAGAGAGAAAATAACCTGTTGACAATGATCAATAATAACAATAAACTTTTGAGAGAGCACAATAGAAGATCAGAAAGCAAGGGAAAGAAATCCAAAGTCCGTTTTCCCGAAATAATAGCAATATCAAAATATATATTTTCTAGAGAGAAAGTAGATGCTTAAAGTTTTCTTTCTTTTGTATAGAGAGAGTAGTGATTGAAAAGTCAGTTAGGAGTAACTAATAAATCCAGAAAAATCATGATCTGAACCACAATATGAGAATTAGAGCACCACAATATGAGAATATCAATATGCAAACAGAGAGGGAAATAATGGTAGCCCAAGTAAAAGTAGAACAAATTAAAGCAATAAAATTGAAAAGTAGATCGAAGTTTACCATAATTATCCGAGCAGCAAGGTTGTCTCAGTACTATTAAGGAAAAAATCAGTCAACAAGGAGTTAAGGAAAGAAAATCAATCCACAAAATGAGGACTGGTCCGTATTTCTTAATTGACAAGTATTATCATGTAAATCAAGACCACCGTTACCAAAAACTACTACATAATTAGCTATCACACGCTAATCAAGAAAACAAAATAAGAGTAAATAAGAGCCATAGAGAACTTACGTGGGCATTCAAATTCGTTTCAGCACAAATCAATCCAAGATTAACAAGTAAATCAAATTCAACAATTGTCATAATTCGAATTCAAAGAAAGGGAACAATCGAATTCTAACTCGATTTAAAGAAAGTCGTAATTAATAGTACTCAACCTTAATGAGTCAAACAGGAGAACAAGCAGCACAAATAGGTCAATACTAATTAAATAATACTAAATTCGCACCAATATCAATTCTTAATCCACTAACAAAAGGAAATTGTGATAGGAGAAGAGAGAATAATTAATAGAACATCAAATTACCTCTAAATGTCATACGAGAGATGCATTTAGCGAGATCTATCTTTTATCAATCTTCCGACACACAATTAGCGGCATTGGGAGTTCATTGACAGTTTTTGATTGGAATACTCCTAAGTTCGCTAGGGAAGAAAAGCCTTGGAATTTCAGGATTCCGAAGGAGATAGAAGAGAGTATAGAGAAGTGGCGGCACTGGTGGAGGCCGGGTCGTTATCCCACTGGTTTCGCGGCTGGTGGCGACTATTGCGGATGGTGGGAGGAGAACGAGAAGGGAGGAACCGGAGCAACTTGCAGTAGTATGAGAGGAGAAAAACGGTGGAGCGGCGGCGGCAGCAGTCTACCGGCAACGGTGATGGGTTCTGTCGGCACGTAGAGGTGCAGCGGCAATAAAATTTTTTGGTGAGAAAGGCAGATGACTATGTCATGGTCCACCGACAGATTCTCGTCGGTGGCCTGAGGGATATGGTGGCATCACTGGTTTTTTGAGACAGGAAGAGAAAGATTACATGGGAAGGGAAGGTCCGGAGGTTTGGGAGAAAATTAGGGCTAGGGGGTTTTCTGGGTTTAAACGGAAAGAATGGGGCGTTTTAATCTGAGCCATTGGATCACATTTGGTCAACGATCGAGATTAAAATTAGAATCTGAATCGGGTTTGGATAAAAAAATTGGGTTGTGAGATTGGGTTTAACTTGAAAATGAATTGAAATTTTGAAATTGAGTCCAGTTGAACACAATTTAGGCTAGAATTAACATAAATTGAACAAAGTTGGGTTTGAAAATAAATAAATTGGAAAAAATAAATGGCATTGGCTGCTATTTAACAACAACAATAATAATAAACAACAATCATTATTATGAATAAGTCGTCTAAAATTAATGACATGTAGTACATTTTAGAATCAATGATAATAATAAGTTAGGCTGCTATAAATTATAAATATGACTTCTAAGAAATGTTATAACAACAACAACAACAACAATAATAATAGTAATACTAAAATAAAAAAAAATTAAATGTTTGTAAATTACGAGTGTGGATAATAAATAATTTAATAAATATTAACAAATAATATAAAAAAATTTATATTTAAATTAATAAATTAAACATAATATATAATATTATATTATAATAGTAATAAAAATAAATTATATAGTTTCAAATCATGAATGTGACACATCAAGATTTACTCGATGCTAAAATAATAAGTAAAAAATATTAATATCCGAAGCTGATAGATTTTGTAAAACAGCAGTGTAGGAAGATTATTGAGAGGTCAAAATTGGGTGTCAACACCTCTAAAGTGGGAGGTACCTCTACAATAAGGGTCAAAAAGAAGTTCTTGGGCGAATTTCAATTGATTTATGAGTTTCTCAACAAGGTGTTACTGCCCAGATCTGAGAAGAGAATTGTGGCTCCAGCAATAGATCTATTTCTGATGGAGTGTTTGAGTAAGTTTGAATTGATAAATTTGTCCGCCTTGATGATTGAGCACATTCACAACTTAAAGAAGAAAAACATGAAATGCCCGATGGGTACTTTTTGAACAGAATATTTAATTATTTTAAGGTTCTATGTGAAAGAGGCACACCTGGTACTATGAAACAGATATTCACATTGAATACTCTGATAGAGAATGAGTGTGTTGAAGAAAAAGTTGAAATTAGGTCTCAAATTTTAGAGTTGATAGATGTCCAAGAAAATTTAAATGTGGAGGTGGATGAACTGAGACTGAAACTAGCTGCAAAAGATTAAGAGATTTCACATCTCAAGTTGAAAATGAAACAACAATCATCCGAGAGACCTGGTGCTTCTGAAGAGTTGAAGATTGAAAATATAATATTAAAAGCATAGATCAATGCTTTATTTGGAGAGGTCAAGGATTTTACAAAGCAACTTTTGAACACTTACTCTGTCGAAAGTGTTCGGATGAAGATGCTCCTTAGATTTCTTGCTCCCAAACCTCCACCTTCTTAAGTCCCCCCTCTCATCCTTGTGTCAGTTTCTTTTGGTTGTCCCTGTGGTTGTTTAGTTCAGTTCTTTATATTTTTTTGAAATTGCTATGCATGATACTTCTCCTAAATTGAAATGAATGAAACTCTTTGTTTGTGTCTATCAATTATTTCTCCTATATGTTTGTTCATTTATGTTAGTGTTGTCCTAGTGGGCATGAGTTAAACTATTATGCTTGATTAATATGGTTTACTGTCTTTACTTTTTTATGATGTCAAAAAGGGAAAGATGAGTCTCACTGAGGTGGTTCTTAGGGACCTGGTCTCTAAGGTCTCTAAGGTACTGATAGGAGTGAGGTGGAGGTGTTGGCGTAAGGGGGAATGAAGTGCTAGAGTAAGGGGGAATTTGTGATATTCTTGTGGATATAAGGGGAAGTGCTGGAGTAAGGAGGAATTCGAACGATTCTTATGGATATGGTTTGTCATCATCAAAAAGGGAAAAATTGTTGTTTTATGTTTTGATGATGACTAAGGAATATACTCAAGGACCAGGTCCGTTATTTGCTCTTACTGAAGACTGCTGAAGGATAGTTGTACACTGTAGCACTCTGTATAGTTTTTTTTTATAGCATCATTATTGTGTAGGTGCACAATGTACAATATGGAACACCTGGTCTAGTTGAATTCTCACTCAAATTCTCTCAAAACTATATAAGCAAACGAGATCAGCTTTGGGAAACAATTTTTGCAATCTCATCTCCTAAAAAATGCGACAAAATCCCTCCTGCTCAAGATCCAAAAATGTACTTGTTCTCTAATTTGCTTTATCTTAAGTCTTGTTCAAAGTCAATTTACTCTAGTGATTGTTAGTAAAATTTCCTTTTTGTTTGTTGAGTGTTTTTCTTAGAAAGAGTTACCTAAGTATGATTGACTAAAGTTAGTCGATTGAGTGTGAGTGTGATAGAATTGTCTCGTTTGGTTTGTAATAGAGGTATTACAATCTTTAGGATTTAGAATTAAATCTAATTGGAGTCTGTAATCAAAGTTGCTTGATTATAGTGAAGCTTAGGAAATCCTGTGAGGAAAGGTCATGGTTTCCTTCCTTATGCAAGGAATTTTTCACGTAAAATTCTTTTGTGTTATTTATTTAGCGTATTTATTTTATGTTCATATTTTTTTCTTATTTATGATTTCTCAGGGACCTGGTCTCTCTGTAGTGGTGAACCCTTATAATTCAACAGACCTCCAGAAGAAATTTATAGCTTTGGACCTTTACAAAAAATTTGAAAGCTTTCAAATTCATTGTACAACAACTCGAACACGTTTCTCGTCATTGGATTTTTTTTCTCTTTTCCAAATAAAAATTCTAATATATGAGATTTGGCATGAAAAATCTTCAAGAATATCCATGTCTTATTTTTCCAGTTCATTTTTTTTTTAGTTATGTAGTGTTAGTAAAGACAAAATTTGTTATCCTAAATAGGATGAACGAGGCTCTACTAAAAACTCACAATATTTTAATTTATAAGACTCGAGTTTAAGAGAAATGGAGCTAGTAAAAATTTTTGTAGTCAAAAAAACATTTAACTCGTATATTTGTTCGCACTAAACATTTCTCATACTTATCAACTAAGCATGTTTCTTTTAATATATCCATTAGTGAATTTTTTGCACCAAATATTTCCTCCAGTTTCTTCCAGTACTTGTTCCACTAGAGACTTGTGGAATTTTCATTATTTATATATATATATATATATATATATAAAGGAAGGAAGGATGTGACGTTTCTTTGACTGAGGGTTCTATTTATATTTTTCTTATTTTGATAATTTCTTTTCATTGATAAAATAAAATATTCAATGACATATCGCTAAATTCTACAAATATTCATAAGTGAATAACTATACAATTATACTTACTATAATGCAGTTGTTTAGTAACTAATGAAACAAAAAGAGTATCATTTTAGAATTCGATCTCCGTGAAATCATCGATTTCAAATCAAAACTTTAAGATTTTCAATTCAATAAAATAATTAGTTGCAAATCTTACTAAAAATTTTTAATTAATAAAAAAGCAAATAAAGTATTGTATCATGACATTCCTTTATTTTTCTTCTTCTATGTTATAAATTCTCTTAGGTAAATTTCTTTTTATCGAAGTAACACTTCATGATTTGCCTAATCATTCTATTTTCCTTTATTTATTACGAATCGTAAGAGGCATTCAAATTTTACAATTACATTTATCAATAGTCATTTGCTTTTCTACCATAATGATACGTTAATGTACAATTATTTGTCATAATATTATTAAGGCATAACTCCTAGCAAAAATATAATTATTTTGTGAACATTTCAAGTAGAGATAAGAAAAAAATTAAAAAATATGAAAAAAAAGATTAATATATATGATTTTTAAAAAGAGATGTCACATCACCTACTTTATTCTGACCTTCACATTATTCATCTATAAAACAGATTTATATGAATTTGACTAATATGAAATCAACTAAAAATGAGAAGAAGGAAAAAAAGAAAATAAAAAAAAGAAATGGTACAATCAAACTCAAATCTTTGACTTTCCTTTTTGTTTATTTTTTTTCTTTATGCCTTTCTTTTTATTATTATTTATTTTTTCTTCTTCCTCTCAATTAACTATACGTTTTTTCTAATTATAATTGTTATTCTTCATTTAGTCCCTAAATTTTCTCTAAAATTACAAGTCATTTCTTTTCTTTTTCTCCACATAATATTTCAAAATTATCTCGACTTTTGTTCCTTTTCTTTTTTTAATTACATCTCCTATCATTTATGTAAATTATTTTTATTTTCTACAAATTTAGGATGACTATATATGGAAAAAATAAATAAATTATTATTTATAAATTTATAAATTTTAATTTTGGCAATGCTTTTCACTTTGTCTTCTCTTAAGTTTATGTAAAATCCCTTAGTATTAAATTTTTCTTAAAATATTCTCATCTTTTTCTCATTCAAATTTAAAGTATTTTAAATGAAAAGATATAAAGGTGAGAAAAAAATTTTCTAAATCAAGTTAATAATAAATTTAAACTAAAACTTGTCTCTCTTTGAATTTTTTTCCTTCATTCTTTTTATTAATTAATTTATCTTTATCTTCCTCGCACGTTATTATGTATTTTTCCTATTTACAACTATTGATTTCTCTTTATTTCCTAAATGTCATCTCAAATCATTTTTTTTTTATAATATTTTAAAAATATTTTAACTTTATTGTTTTCTTTATACAAAAATATGTATCTCCTGCTATTTATATAATTTATTATTATGCTCTACAAATTTAGGATGACTATATTTGAAATAAAATAAATAAATTATTTAAAAATTAAACCGTAATTTCGGCAAAACATTCCTAATATACTCCATATTCTTTTTATTTTTTCTCCTAATTTTATGTAAAATCCTTAATATAGGACTATTCCTAAATATTAAACTTTTTTCCTCATACAAATAAAGTATTTTAATGATAAAAAGGTAGAGAGAGAATAAAAATGGTTACATTCATATGAGAGTCAAAATTAAAAAATATATCAAATGAAAGTAAAAAGTTTCTTCAGAAAGTGTTCTCAGGCTCCGCCTCTTCCCCTTCTTTTTCTTTTTTCGTCTCCTCCTCCTCCTCCTCCTCCTCCTCCTCCTCCTCCTCCTCCTCCTCCTCCTCCTCCTCCTCCTCCTCCTCCTCCTCCTCCTCCTCCTCCTTCTTCTTCTTCTTCTTCTTCTTCTTCTTCTTCTTCTTCTTCTTCTTCTTCTTCTTTTTCTGCTCCTCCTCCTCCCCCCTCCTCCTCTTCCTCCTCATTCTTTTTCTTCTTCTTCTTCTTCTTCTTCTTCTTCTTCTTCTTCTTCTTTGGCTTCTTTATGTTTCTTCCATGCTTTGGCTTCTTCTATTTTTAATTCTCCTTCCACTTCTCGTCTGTCTCCTTCTTTTTCTATCACCAACTCGATATTAATGAAACTTGAAATGTATAATAAAATGGAGAGAGAAGAGAGGAGACTACTTTATTTTTTTCTTCCTCCTTCTTCTATCCCATTTCTGTTAACTCATACTGTATAAAGTTTATGAAAAATGGGATTGTGAATGTACATTGTATGTTGTTTATATAACAATTGTTTTAAGTTTTAATGGTACCAAAATCTTTCAAATTCTATAATTTAGTTAATTTAGTATTATGTTGTAACTGAAAGAATTTATTTAGGGATAATTAAAGAGTCTTTTGTTATAGAGGGTGAGGATGGATTAATTTTAACTTTTGATATGAAATATAAAGTAAGAGTAAGAAGAATGGAGAGAGAAGAGAGTCGACTACTTTATTTTCTCTCGAGGAATTCTTGAGGGGTTTTATTACAATGAAGAAAAATTCCTTTATTTATAGAGAAAAACTAACTTTGTCCCAAAAGTTGGGGTTTCTAACTTTTTCATAAATAGACATTCACTATATATGATGATATATTTATAACACCCCCCTTGAATGTCTAATTGATAGATAATGTGTCTTATTACAACCTTACTAGAAAAATTCAGTGGGGAAAAAATCGAGTGAAGAAAAGGAATATATATCTATAATAATATCCATATAGGTTGCCTCATTAAAAATCTTATAAGAAAAATCAAGTGGGAAAAAACCTCATAAGAAAAAAAGAGTAGAACGTGTAATAACTCCCCTAATGAGAACATCATTGAACACTTACATTCCAATCTTCTGCACCATCTTCTTGAAAGTTGTAGTTGAAAGAGACTTAGTGAATGAATTATCCACATTGTCACTTGAATAAATCTATTGCACGTTAATATCATCATTCTTTTAGAGCACATTTGTATACAAATTTTTTGACAAAATGTGCTTTATTCTATCTTCTTTTATGAATCCTCCCTTAAGTTGCGCTATGCATGCTGCATCAGTTTTGCCAAAATGTGTTTCATTCTATCTCCTTTTATGAATCCTTCTTTAAGTTGCGCTATGCATGCTGCATCATCTTCATATAAAATTGTGGGTACTTGTCACATTTCAAACCATATTTTTCTCAAATGAGATGTATCATGGACCTCAACCACACACATTCTTGACTTGTCTCATGAATAACTATTATCTCATCATGGTTTGATGAAGTAGCTAAATAGAATGCTTTGTAGATTTCCAAGATATGGCAGTATCCCCACATATGAACACATAGCATGTTTGATACCAAGCTTTATGCGGGCCAAATAAATCCCCAACATCTGCATAACCAACAAGATCGTCACTGCAATCTTTAGAATAAAATAAGCCCATATAGATAGTCCTTTTTAGGTACCATAGTATGTGTTTGGTCCTATTTCAATATCTCCTAGTAGGATCAGAACTGTACCTTGCTAAAAAATTAATCAAAAAGGCTATATTAGGCCTTGTAGTATTTACAGATATATTAGTGCATCAATTGCACTAAAATATGGTACTTTATAACCAATCCACTTTGATATATTTTTCATTTCAGATAATAATCTATTGCTTTTGAAAACTCTCCAAGAGTTTCTATAATTTTCAAGAAATAAACTTATGCAATATAAGGATTATAAATAAGTTTTTCAAAAACTTTTGTATGCTTCAAACATTTTGAATCCTTAAAAAGTTTTCATATAAATTTTGTCAAGTGACAATATTCACATTTCATGTGTGACAGCAAATCAAATAAATTTTATGCTTACCAAGATGTATCCTTTCATGTCACTTCATAAATATTTCTATGTGAGCATGCTTAAATAAACATAGAATTTAGATCCTCATATTCTTTTACAATATTACATTAAAGATATTAATGTGACATAACATTTTGAGATTTCATCACTTTATTAATGTGACATAACATTTTGAGATTTCATCACTTCATTATTTTCTGTTACCTGAACCTCTTATAAGGTTTCATGAAGTGTTATGTTGTAGGATATTTAAGAGCACAATGCTTTCTTATTATGATCATTTCCTTCTTGTCCTTTTCAAGAATGATTTCATTTGGAACCGAATGATTTACCACGCTTTCTGTATGCATAGAATTTGTCCTTTAGGGACACACAATAAGATCACTTGCGACTGAAATATGAGATTAAATTTGAGTCAACAAATGCTTTCGACATTTGACTTGAACTATATTTTGAATGAGGATCTGATGATAATTCCTTACATATTTCGTAGCTGCTTACAATCTCCCCCTTATGTTAGAAAAAGTAACATATATCCTCCATATTTTTTGAGGAATCCATCTTTGTGCATCATTGTATATCTATTAATCATATACTGCACATCAAAACTATTAGATGGAATATTTGATTTTTGACCTTGAACCAATTGAGATGGAGAAATTAATCATAATTTATTGGTTCAATGTATAAAAGTGATCTTGTATGCAATATATCATATTCAAGACCAATACATGAAGATTTGTTCTCATAAGTAATGGTTCAACTGTTTATTTAAAGACATTCAATGCCAAACCATATTTCATAAACTAACATTATTAAGTTTAGTTGTCTTGATTTTATAATGTGAAAGTTATGCTTTAACTCAATTTATTAAAATCGTACACAACACTTTTCTTTGTTCACGAATTGTTATGAAACCATAGTTGTTATAAACATCACAACACTTGATTAAAATATTATTGATTACTTAATTAAGTAAATTGCTAAACTAGTTGTCCCTGTGGCTTTTATATCAGGTTCATTTAGAGTTACTATATTACTTGTTCGACCATGTACACTTGTGTAATACCCCATGTTTTCAAGGTCACTGTGGAACCTACGACTCATTCCTCAAGTCGTTAAGACTCATCAAGAGTTGTATGATTTAGTTGTAACCAAGACAATGTGAAATGATTGAAGTACTATTTTGGGTACGACTCAACCCTAAGAGTGGTAATGAGACTATACGAGTCGTATAGTCCAGTAGTAACCAGCTTAGTGGAAAGGCCTAAAGTTTATGGTCATATAACGTCTCGAACCTAGGAGTCTTCATTTAATATTATGAGTCGTATAAGGATAGTCGTATGATCGTCCTCTAAGTTTCTATCCAGGTAATGAGAGGTTGTTATAAGTCGTAGTGACATGTTACGAGTCGTAGGGTACTACTCGTATCCAGACCAATGAATATTTTCTTTGTTTCTACCAAGGTTATGATTCACTAGGTCAACTCATAACCAAATGTTATGAGTCGTGAGATGACTCATGATGATCGATTATCAAGTTTCTATAAGTTTAGTTGAGGGGCCTTTTGGTCTTTTACCCTTTTAAAACTTCCAACCCACAACTTATAACCTAAGAGAGGCATTATTTTCCTATACTTTCAATTGATTAACAACACCCCTTCTCTGCATATCCTCGATAACAACAAGGCTAGGTTTTATCCCATAGATATCTCTCTCCAGTCTTTAAGTGTAAGTTCTCTTCACAAGTCAAGCAAATCCAGGTATGTGGGGTTTTGAACAAAGATACTCTTTCATCCTTGTGCCCAAAAAACTTAATATTTAAAGTTGAATTTACATGTTTTATTTAGGGTTAATCCCTAAGTTTTCATATTTTTGAAGCATAACATTATCATATGATTGAAGGATTTAAGTGTATAAGAGTTTTCATCTATTCATGTTTTGACTTGCAAGATTGCTATTGTGACTTGAATTTCATTAGTTGACTTGAATTTTGATGAAAGATTTGCTATGTAAGTATTGTGCGTGATACTTTTCATAGCTCTATGAAATAAAGTATGAATTTTCAAAGCTTAAGCATAAGCACTGAGTTTACATGAAACCTAAGCTTTAAGTTTCAGTTACATGTTTTTAGAGAGATTAAATTTCAGCTTGATCTCTTGATACAACACAAGTCAAGAAATCCACAAGTATTCCTTCTGATTATGATTAAGTAAAGAGAAGAATAATTTATTTTTCAATCTATAAACCCTTATACTATTTTAAGGTGGATTTCTTAAGTATGAGCCTCTGCATATATTTTTGAAAATAGTATTTAGCACCGAGAAGGGAATGTGGATGAACGTATCCTAAATTCTTGGAAACTACAAGCCACCATAGGTTTAAGAGATCTTGTCAATGAGTGCCTATTTTTCTCAATATGGATGAAGTATAGTGATCACTTAAGTTAAGATTATATTCTGATTGCAAGGTAGAATAGCTCTCCCCCAATGTGGGTAAGATGTTGGACTGCATGATAGCTCACATGGTTTATATCATTTAGAAGAACCTCCCACAAGAAAGACTAAAAATAAAGATTTCAAAAACTAAGTGTAATGACTTACTAAGCTTATTCAGTATATTTTATTATTCATGTTTTATGATCATATAGTTTTCAATTTTATTCATTCCCAATCTGAGTCATTTACACTTACCATGCATGATTTGAAAATATATCCAGTTCTTGTTTTACTTGTGCATTCACCCCATGTACTCAGTACATTCCAAAGTGCAGACCCACACGTATATGTCTATGTGCTATATTATCTTATAATGTACGTTTTGGTACTCATTTCCAGCAGCACTATTGATCATAAACATCACTTTCTGTAAGATATTTTGTGAGTCCTCATAGTCTGAGGACACAACTTATCAGACTCTTAATTGTTTATGAATGTTACTTTAACTACTTGATTTCAGATTTCATCCGGGCCAGCTGGGGTCTATCCCAGTGGCTCTCTAGTTAGTAGTAGAGGCTTTTCAGACTACATATCTTTTAGTTTAAAAATTTTATTTGAGATTTCAAATTTCAAGTTGAGAACGAGATTTTAAGATGTTTTCTCCCGTAATTATATGCATATGTTAGTTCACTTCCCATAAGAGTTTCAAACTATATAGATGTCAAGGATTAGCTTGGGGCTGTTTGTAGTCCTAGGCACTGTGTGATGTCCTGGGGGTACTCCCAAGGCGTTACAAACTTAGTATCAGATCTTAAGGTTCTAAAGAGTCCTAGGGAGTCAAACAAGCTGCCTCATGTAGAATCTTTATCATGAGTATGAAGCACTCTATATTTATGAGCAAGAGGCTACAAAACAAATTAGAAACCATCGTTTCCTTCATGACATATCGTGTTTGAAGTTGTCTCTATATACCCTAATTCGTTCTTTCACATGACAAAATATTCCTCCTCACTGAGCTGACGCTCGCAGAAACAATAATCAACCACCACCACTACACGCAAATCACCTAAATAGAAATATCTCACATGTGGAATTTTAGATTGCCTATCAAGCATTTGCCCAAGCTGTGAATGCTAATGTTCAGAAAAACTAACTGACAACAGTCCCACTTTAGCAAAATGGTAATGCAGCTACAGTTGGGATTTTATGAGGATGAATCTACTTGAGTTCCATGGGTAAAAGGTAGATGAGGATCCTCAACTATTAATTGATAAGGTGAGAAAGATTACTCAGATCATGCTTTTTACTAAAAAAGAGATTGTGGAACTGTTATATTATCAATTAAAGGATTTTTCTTATGATTGGGTCATTGTATGGATGGATGGTAGGGGTGAGAATCCAGCTCCTATGAGTTGGCAAGTATTTCAGAGTGCTTTTCTAGACAGGTTCTATCATTGCGAGATGAGAGAGGCCAAGGTGGAGGATTTTATGAACCTGAGGCAAGGCTTTATGACACTGAAGAAATACTACCTTAAGTTCACTCAATTAGCTAAGTATGCCCAGATTTGTTAGTTGACTTTAGAGATCTCATGAGAAAATTTGTTACTGGGGTATCAAATTTCGTGGTCAAAGAGTATCGGACTGTTATACTGATTAGAGATATGGATATTACTTGGTTGATGGATTATGAATAACAGATTGAGGAAAAGAAATTGAAGGAAAGAGAGAAAAGTAAAAAAAAAGCTAGGACCGGATAACTTAAATACAACCAATAAAGGTCTGGAGAGGGAAGTCATTTGCAGTTTCAGGGTCACTCATCATTACTTATACCATCCTCAGCCAGTGCCCCTACACCCAGGACCAGGTAGGAACAGTGGGGTAGTACTTTTATTCAAGGACTCAGAATAGTATGGTCGGGAGGCCCAACTATTCGACATATGCAAAGTGTGGTAAGACCTATCTGAGTGAGTGTTTGGTGGGCAAAGAGGGTTGCTATAGTTGTGGAAAGTTGGGCCAAAGGATCAAGGAGTGTCCGTATGCTAGTTAGGGAAGTAGGGCTATTCGTCCTTAGTCTCAAGCTATAGATTCAGCAATTCAGCCTAACCGCCCGATTCCTTCGCAGGGTGCATTATCCAGTACCAGTGGCGATCAGTGCTGAAATTGGTTTTATGCTTTGCCATCCCATCAGGAGCAAGAGAGTTCCCCAGATGTTGTTACTAGTATGCTTAGTACCTTTTACCATGATGTATATATGTTATTAGACCCAGGATCAAACCTCTTTTATATGACCCCACTTGTTGCTGTACATTTTGAGGTTAGCCCTGAAAATCTTCCTAAGCAATTTTCTGTCTTTACTCTAATGGGTGAATCAGTTATAGCTAGGCGAGTCTATAGAGGGTGTCCTATTACCTTCCTTCATAAAGTAGATTTTGAAGTTATTTTGGGCATGGATTGGCTCCATTCATACTATGCATCAATAGATTATTGCACTCGCGTGGAGGAAGTTTCAGTTTCCTGATAAGACAGTTTTTGAGTGGGAGGGTAGTTCTATATCTCCCAAAGGTAGTTTCATATCCCATCTTAAGACTAGAAGTTAACATCAAAAGGGTGCATTTACCATTTAGTTTAAGTCAAAGATATTAAGTATGAAGCCCCAACAGTTCACTCAGTCTGTGTAGTCAATGAGTTTCTGGAGGTTTTTTCTGAAAATCTGCCAGGGGTACCTCCAAACAGAGAAGTAGAGTTTGCTATTGATCTTCTTCCTAATACTCATCCCATGTCTACCCCTTCATTCACATAGATCTAGTCAAACTTCAAGAGTTAAATGAGAAACTTAGAGATCTCTTAGAGAAGGGTTTCATCAAAACTAGTATTTCCCCATGGGGCGCTCTAGTTCTATTCGTGCATAAGAAGGATAACACTCTCAAAATATGTATAGACTATAGACAGTTAAACAAGGTTACAATCAAGAACAAGTACCCCATTCCTAGAATCGATGATCTGTTCGATCAGCTTCAAAGTGCCTGGTGGTTTTTCAAGATTGACCTTAGGCCAGGATACCACCAGTTCAAAGTTAGGGAGCACGACATTTCTAAAACGGATTTCCAAACAAGGTACGGTCATTTTGAGTTTGTGGTTTTGTCATTTGGACTAACAAATGCTCCTGCAACATTTATGGATTTGATGAACAGGGTCTTCAAGCAATACTTAGACATGTTCGTCATCATTTTTATAAAGGACATACTGGTATATTCTCGGAGTAAGGAGGAGCATGCAGATAATTTGAGAATAATACTACAAACCCTTAAGGACCATTAATTATATATGAAGTTTTGTAAGTGTGACTTTTCGTTTGAGTCTGTTAGTTTTTTGGGGCACATCATTTCAGGGGATGGTATGTATGTGGAACCTCAGAAGACTAATGTAGTGAAGTACTTTCCTACACCCATCACTCCATCCGATATCAGAAGCTTTTTAGGTTTGGTTGGGTACTATAGAAGATTTGTTGAAGGGTTTTCCTCCATAGCCTCACCATTGACTATGCTGACACAAAAGAAGGTAAAATTTATATGGTCGGATAAATGTGAGAAAAATTTCCATGAATCGAAAGATAGATTGAATTCGGCACCAGTCTTAGCCCTGCCAGAGGGTTTAGATGGATTCATGGTGTATTGGTGATGCTTCTAAAGTTGGTTTAGGTTGTGTGTTGATGCAAAATGGGAGATTAATAGCTTACTCCTCCAGGTAACTTAAGGATCACGAAAAAAACTACCTAACTCACGATTTTTAGTTAGCTGTTGTGGTATTTACTCTGATGATTTGGAGGCACTACCTTTATGATATGTATGTTGATGTTTTCACTGACCACAAAAGTCTTCAGTAGGTATTTTCTCAAAGGGAGCTAAATCTTTATCAAAGAAGGTGGTTGGAGTTATTGAAAGATTATGACATCAATGTGTTTTATAATTTGGGTATGGCTAACGTGGTGAAAAATGCACTGAGTAGGCTGTCTATGGGTAGTGTGTCTTATATGAAAGAAGAAAAATAAGAGTTAGCTAAAGAAGTGCATAGGTTGGCCCATTTGGGAGTATGTTTGCTTTACACAGATGATGGGGGAGTAGTGGTTCAGAACGGTTCAAAATCATCTTTGGTAGTAGAAGTAAAGGAGAAGTAGCGTAATGATCCCATACTTAGCCAAGTATTAGAAGCAGGCCAGCAGCAGAAGGTCGAGGTTTTCCCCCAAGGGGGAGATGGTGTACTTGAATATCAAAGTAGGCTTTATGTTTCCATTGGATTGAGGGATAGAATATAAGCTGAGGCTCACGGTTTAAAGTATTCTATTCATCCTTGTGCTACTAAGATATACCATGATTTATGAGAAATTTATTAGTGGAATGGTATTAAGAGGGACATAGAAGAGTTTGTAGCCAAGTGTCCAAATTGCCAGTAGGTTAAGGTTGAACATTAGAGGCCAGATGGTACGCTACAAGAGGTCAGTATCCCTACTTTGAAATAAAAAGTAGTGAATATGGATTTTATCACAGGGTCCCTTGTAAAAGATATCAACATGATTCAATTTGGGTCATAGTCAACCGAATGAACAAATTAGGTCATTTCCTACCTATTAAGACTTTAGATGCGACAAAAGAATATGCCAAGATGTATATTTATGACTTATTAAGGCTTCATGGGATTTCCCTGTCCATTATTTCTGATAGAAGCACATAATTTGCTTTTTAGTTTTGGCATTCTTTTTAGAAAGGCCTTGGTACAAAGGCTAAACTTGGCACTGTATTTCATCCGTAGATCGATGGTCAGGCTGAACGCATAATTCAAACTTTAGAAGATCTATTGAGGGTGTGTGTTTTATACTTTAAGGAAAGTTAAGATACTCATTTACCTTTGGTCGAGTTTGCCTATAATAGTAGTTATTATGCTTGAATTCAGATGGCTCCATTTGAGGCACTGTACGAGCGTGGATGAAAATCACCCATAGAATGGTTTGAGATTTGTAAAGACGCATTGATTGGACCAAACTTTGTTATTTAAGCTATGGAAAAGGTTTAGCTGATTTGTGAAAGGTTGAGGACTGCTCAGAGTCATCAGAAATTGTATGCAGATGTAAGGAAGAGGGAACACAAGTTTAAAGTGGGTGATTGGGTATTCTTAAAGGTGTCACCCATGAAAGGGATAATGAGATTTGGACAGAAAGGAAAGTTGAGTCCCCGATTTATTAGTCCGTATGAGTTAGTAAGACATATCATATAGGTTGCATACGAGTTGGACTATCCACCAGAGTTAACAGTCGTCCACCCAGTTTTCCATGTCTTGATGCTTAGAAAATGCATTGGGGATCCATACCTAGTAGTTACCCTAGAGAGTATTGAGGTCAAGAATAACTTGTCCTATGAGGAAATTCCTGTCAAAATACTGGATACATAAGTTCGAAGACTAAGGAACAAGGACATGGCATCAGTAAAGGTTCTTTGGAAAAACTAATTGGTTAAAGATCCACTTAGGAAGCAGAAGCAGACATGATGACCAAGTACCCTCATTTTTTTTCTTCCGATTCATTTTCTACCGAAGGTAAAATATTATTTCCAGCAAATTCTTTCTCTTTAAGCCTGTTTAAGTATTCCTATATTATATCATGTGTTTGTGGATCTTGAAATCCTAGTGAGAAGTTATAAGCTTAATTTTAAGATCAGTGTGTGGAGTTGATTCTGTTTGAATATCCCTATCAGAAATGAGTCTCATTTGAGGATGAATGTTTCCAATGAGGAGATATAGTAATACCTTGTCCTTTGAAGGTCAATGTGGAACCTAAACTCATTTATCAAGTCATGAAGACTTATCATGAGTTGTAGATGTAGTCGTAACCAAGACAATGTGAAATGATTAAAGTACTATTTTGGGTAAGACTCGACCCTAAGAGTGGTAATGATACTATACGAGTCATATAGTTTAGCCGAGACCAGCTTAGTGGAAGGTACTAAAGTTTTTGGTTATACGATGACTCAACCCTAGGAGTCGTCACTTGATGTTACGAGTCATATAAAGAGAGTCGTAAGATCAACAAGGTAGGTCCTCTAAGTTTTTGTCCAGGTTACGAGAGATTGCTACAAGTTGTAGTGACATGTTACGAGTCGTAGGCTATGACTCATAGCTAGACTAGTGCATATTTTCTTTGTTTTTGCCAAGGTTATGAGTCACTAAGTCAACTCATAACCAGATATTATGAGTCATGAGATGACTCATGATGATGAACAGTCAAGTGTCTATAAGACATCTCTCCAGTCTATAAGTTCAGGTTCTCTTCATAAGTCAAGGAAATCCAGGTATGTGGAATTTTGAACAAGGATACTCTATCATCCTTATTCCCGAAACACTTGATCTTTAAAGTTGAATTTACATGTTTTGGTTAGGGTTCATACCCAAGTTCTCATATTTTTGAAGTATAACATTATCATATGATTGAAGGATTTAAGTGCATAAGAGTTTTCATCTATTCATGTTTTGACTTGCAAGATTGCTATGTGATTTGAATTTCATTAGTTGACTTAATTTTGGTGAAAGATTTCCAATGTAAGTATTGTGGATTATACTTTGTCATAAGCTCTATGAAAAAAAGTATGAATTTCCAAGGCTTCAGCATAAGCACTGAGTTTACAAGAAACCTAAGTTTTAAGTTTCAGTTACATGTATTTCAGCAAGATTAAAGTTCATCTCGATCTTTTGATACAACATAAAACATGAAATCCACAAGTATTCCTTCTGATTATGATTTAAGTAAAGAGAAGCATAGTTGTTTTTCTAGTCTATAAACCCTTATGCTACTTTAAGGTTGATTTCTTAAGCACGAGCCTATACATATATTTTTTGGGGAATAGTATTTGGCACCGAGAAGGGAATGTGGATGATCATATCCTAAATTTTTAAAAATTATGAGCCACCATTGGTTTAAGAGACCTAGTCAATGAGTGTCTACTTTTCCCAATATGGACAAAGTATAAGGGGTAAGACATTAGACTCAATGATAGCTCACATGCTTTATATCGGTTAGAAGAATCTCCTACATGAAAGACTAAAAGTAAAGAGTTCCAAAACTAAGTGTAATGAGCCACTAAACTTATTCAGTATGTTTTATTCTTCATGTTTTATGATCATACAATTTTCAGCTTTATTCTTGCTCAAGGTGAGTCCTTTACACTTATCATGCATGATTTGAAAATATATCCAGTTCTTGTTTTACTTATAAATTCACCCCCCATATACTCAGTACATTCCAAAGTATTGACCCGCACGTATATGTCCATGTGCTACATTATCTTATAATTTATGTTCTAGTGCTCATTTTCAGTAGTACAATAGATCACGGGCATCACTTTCTGCATCCCGACATTTGGTGTGTCCTTATAGTTTGAGAACATAGCTTATCAGAATCTTAATCATTTGGGAATGTTACTTTAGTTACTTGATTTCAGATTTCATCCAGGTCAGCTGGGGTCTGTCCTAGTGGCTCTCTAGTTAGTAGTAGAGGCTTCCCAGACTATATTTCTTTTAGTTTAAAGATTTTATTTGAGATTCCAAATTTCAAGTTGAGAACGAGATTTTAAGATGTTTCCTCCCGTAATTATGGGCATATATTAGTTCACTTCCCATAAGAGTTTCAAACCATATAGATGTCAAGGGTTAGCTTGGGGCTATTCGTAGTCCTACGTATTGTGTGACGTCCTGGGGGTACTCCTGTGGTGTTACAACTTGTGTGTGCGATAGTCCTTAACTAAATACCATAGGCTTGCCCTTATTTTCTATGCCTTTGTTTTCGGGCAATTGGACTGGGATTACTATTGGACTTTTCTCGACTTGTAATGTAGGCTTAGGGGCAGGTATGACATATATGGATAATAGTAACAAGACCCTCCATGAAACTAAACTTATGTTTGCATTATTCAACAGTGCTCTTTTTATTTTCCTTTTTCTCCATTATTTATTTTTGAATTGAGTGTGGTTTCACTTCACTCTTTCTATTTATTATTTTTTTTCTTTTTTTCTCCTTTTTTCCTTTCTCTCTTTTGTTCTTTTTCTATGATAACCAACCTACCTTATTTTTTCTCAACATCTTCCCCATACCTGTATACAACTATGCACCCTTATGATAGCCATCCTCAACTTAAGTGATTTGCTTGAGTTAGGTACACAATATCCAAGAAGGGACCAAGGACAAAATAGGTTCATTGTTATTAAAATGGGAAGGTGAATGGGTAAGACAAGAAAATAGATCACTTTAGGCTTGAATTTGGGATAAAGGGATACTTATTTTTATTTGGTTGGTCGTTTAGGATAAATGTGGACTTATTCAAGAATGGTTTATGATCCTATCCCAACCAACTATTCTATGACCTAGGCAACACTAACCAGGCATGTTCTGGATTGCACATATAAAGTGAACTCAGTAGATACCTCACACTCACATAATACAGGATTACATTATCAACTAACACCTATAAGATTCATGCAATGCTCAGTTATGGTTATTCTGTCCTTTATGCTAATGCTATAACAAGATCCAACAATGACCACAATATCATATCTTCACAACGTATGTTCATAAACAAAATAAGAGGGCTATCATTTTATTCATCATAAAAAAATAAAATTAGACTGCACCAAGGTTCCTTATTTTTCTACTAATCAAACAAAACAAACAAAACACATATAACAAACAACACAATATCCTAAATATGCCAACTCTAGTATGATAGCACACTCTGGGAAAAAGAGATACGACAACAAAAATGTTGAGTGGTGGTATACCCACACCCTCAACTAAAAGCTGATGCATTATCCCCAGTGTATAACTAAGAAAAAAGTAAAAACATGAGAGTTGAGACATTTTTGTGATGCTTTAGGCATCAGATATGGCCTCACACCCACCTGGGCGTTAGGAGGCATGCCGAGCTCAGTGCTAGGAGATGGCGATGGTCGACTAGAGGAGGCTCCCAACTCCTGTTGTTTATGATCACTCTTGTTAAAGTGAAACTAGACAAGTGACTTTATAGTTGCCCTCTTCATGTACCACTCAAAGTCTTTCAAATTTTGACTCTGCTCGATAGTCTCTTATTCTCTCTTTCCCCTAATAGTGAGAGACTCATCATCAACAATAAATAAGTCAAATTCTAATAGAGGTTGTATAGACAGTTGTTGTTGAATACAGTTATAACTAGGGGATAATGGGAGTATGGCTCTTGTCTAATGTACAATCCTCAAACCTCAGTGTGGCCACCTCATCTCTCAAACTCAATAAATTAAGAACCCAAGCCTCATGGAGCCTCTCCCTATCCATATCTCAAAACTATAAATCCTTTCATATCTCTCTCTGGGAAATGCTTCATAAAGGCTATCATCTAGGACTCAGTTCGTGCCTCATCTATCTTAATTGTAGTATGTATCTATGGCCAAATCTGAGCCAACAACTTGTCCAACTAGGTGTTGGTATGAGTTTAGAGCTCTTCTTACTTCATCTTCCTATCCACCAAACACTACAAAAACTTATGGTGCACCATAACTATACATGACTGAGGTATGTAGGGGAACTATAAATGTAGAAAAATGACTGAAGCATCTGCGACCCTTTTGCTACCTACAGTAGTTGAACCCTCTTTTGACTGACTACCTATATCATGATCACCATCCTATATTGATGTATCTACCTTCACATCTGACTTTAAAGAACCCTAAAAAGGCTACTCTAGATGAGGTAGAAGATTGTGCCTTCTTCTGTACAACTGGGTTGGTAGTGTCTCGGATCAACCCTACATCAGCTAGTCGAGTCACCTCAATAGGATGATCAATACCTAGTAACGCTAAAACTCTTAATGTATCACATATTCTTTGTATCAAACATGGAAATTATATACTGGCGATCTCTTTAAAGTTTCTCTAATAGATATCATCACAAATGTATCAAGCACAGTTTATATCATATCCAACTATAATGCTGGCCACAAGCACAACCCGGTATAAAGTGAGTTATCTACTCTTATAGGGCACAAACTATGTTGAACTAGAGTCTACTAAAACTTTCTTGTGAAGTGCAAGGTATACTTCTTGATATCTTTCTTCCCCTCAAACTAAGGAGCATTAATACCATGCTTAGTGATCTGATGAGCCACCTAACTCAACAAATATCTCTAATTCTATGGATCCTTCTTCTTCATCTAACTCCTCATAGTCTCCATCCTAAAATTAAACTTAGAAGTAGTCACAGACATATCATAACCTAGCCTAAATAAGAACCTCTGTATTATCTGTTTGAATAAGTCAATCTGAGTACCTCTCACTAAAGTATGGGCTAGTGAAAGTTGGTCCCGATCTCTCTAACTCACCGGTGTAATAAGATATATGGATGTAATATATCAAGCATAAAACTCATGAACTAACTTTAGGCTATAAGATTCAGAAGGCTCATTCATTCATCCAAGTCTACATCTGTCAAAGGTGGCCTTATTATTAGGGATCCCTACAAAGTCTGTTGTGCTAATGCAGGGCTCCTCAACTATGCTCTATCTAATCCTTCTCTACTTATTCATCTCAATATCTTAGTTATAAATATCCTACATGTCTTATAAACACCATCTCTAAATCTCTAGAGTTACCAATATTATGTAGATATATGAGACCCATGTACTCCAGTGGCTAAAGCTCATATTGTCATATCCTCACCACCTTCTCAAACTAGGGAAAATCTATCTATCTCTCATCGCTACCTAACTTAGATGACTCCTTCCCTTTCTCAAACTGAGAAGTGGCAATGTCCTCTTCGCTGCCACTAAAATCAGATACCTCCTCCCCTTACCAAATTGGAGGGAGAAGATAATGAGATGTTGATCTCTATAAATTCATCATCCGATGCTTTTCTCCAACAATAAAAGTTAGAGAGGCCTGTGACCTAGACTGTGGTATACTCTGAAGGGTCAACTGAGGTGCAGGTTGTCTAGCATCCTTGGCTGTAGCCTCCCTCTAGGTTTGGTATTATGTTTTGTATAGTACCAATAGTACATCATCCATAGATTGCTCCTCCACAAATCCACTTTTCTTTGAAGACTCATCTTGGAGTCTAGAATTTAGGTCCTGGGCTAAGGATCTTATGGTGGTGTAACCCTTCTTCTCTATTCTTTTGGGTGGCATGGTACCATATATAGTAGTGTTAGTACTCAAACTACATCAATGGGAAAACATGGAAAAAATAATTAAAGTTGTCAGGCCCTATCCATGAGTCCAGTATATGACTTATGGACTGAGTTCACGATTCATGGCTTGACTCATGAAAATTAGTCCAAGGTTCTAAGATTCAGAATCTCAAGTCTGATTTCCACGAGTTCAATCCACGACTCATGAATGCAATTCACGAGTCATGGATTGGACTTATGAGTTTAAATCTAGGATTAACACTAATTCCTCAGACTTTATTGATTAACATTTAAGCTTATTTCTCATCAAATTAGTTTAAATTCGATCACACAACACAAGTCCATCGCTTTAATTCAAGTTGGTCTAATTTTTCGGGAAATAAGGAATCATGTTTATAGCGTTTGTTAGGGTGTGAAGAGTTATCAATCATACAATTAGAACCTTAAATATCATACCATATTTTAACACAGATGACAATTAAAGAAGGAACAAAGTAATTTCTCAATTTTAGGTATTCTTACGCATAAGAATAGTAAAGTGGGGTTGTGATTTACATGATGAGGGATTGATATGGTGGGAATGTTTGGTTTTAATGAGGAGCTAGTTTTATTTGTTTTTGGATTATGTTTTAGGTACTTTATTTATGTGAAGAGGCCGAGTCAGGTTGGGTCGCCTGAGTCTTCCTATTTTACATGAAGTTTTGAAAATTTAAACTTATCTGGGACTATAATTAACCTACGAGTCATAGGTATGACATACGAACCATGGGTTGAGGTTGTGATCAACCCATGAGTTATGGGTGCGAATCGTGAGTCGTGGGTTAGGCTCGTGAGTCGAGTCTAGACAGAAGAAAATTCACTCTAATTCTCATGAGTGTAGTCCATAATATTTAGACATAAGTCACGACCTGTAGACTCCAGTCTGTGAATATACTTTTGTTTTATTTTCAAATTTTCTTAAGGCATTGATTCCTGTATGCTTCCTTCCCTGAAAAACAAAATAATTTTAGCACTGAAACCTTAGGTTGCCTCCCAAGTGGTGCTTGATTTAATATCGCAGCGTAGAGAGTAGTAGTATGACGAACATTAGAAAGAGTAGTTGTGAAAACTAAATCCTCAAAAGTTTGGTAGATTATTATGATGGATAGGTAGTGGACCACGAATGTAGCCTACCTAAACCCTTAAAAGAAACAGGAAGATTAAAACTGAAACTTTAAGATGAGGTATATTCTTAGCCTATATAAGGAACTGCATAACCAGAATAGATCCTAAAGTAGTATTCCCTAAGCATTTAAATGAGTTTAGTTTAGAGGGTAGTGAAAAAGGAGACTCACAAACTTAGAGTGGCGATTTTTGATATAAGGAGGAGATAGTAGCGTTTAGAACCAATCGGATTTTAGATATTTAAGTATTAGTTATACTAGATTCTTGAATGGAGCTAGGTAGAGGTGGAGACCCAAATACAGCTATGTTGGGTACTCAGACTTCACCAACTAGCCCATGGGTTGCCTCCCATAAAGTTCCTTTGTTAACATCATGGCACGACTCATCTCCCTTGACTACTCAGACTTTCTTAAGGCTCATATTCTCATATACTTTAATCTCCACTATGTTTCCCATATAATGCTTAATATGCTATTAATTTACCTAGGATGGGGCATCACCATCTTATTGTATATCGATTGTACCATGTGGAAATACCCTCACCACGGTGAATGATCCAAACCATGTAAACTTTAACTTGCCATGAAATAAGTAAAATATCAAATTATATAACAAAACCAAGTCACCAAGTTGGAATTCTGATGTGCTATGGGTTTGTAGAACTTTTGATGCTTAAAACAAGAAAAATATGCAAGTTACTTAGGTCTTTTTGTTATATATGATGTGTTTTGTGTTTTGTTTTATAGTAAACTAGGTTTTTGAGATAAAAAGGAGAAACGTTGTGAAAATTAAAGATTTTGAACTCCTAAGAGGGTACCTATACCCCGTAGGTACTACCTACATGGAATAACTGTCAGAATATGTGCTAGAAAGTTGAAGTTTAGAGATTCGAAAGCTAAAAAAATTGGACTGTCACCTACACCAGACCACCCATGGGCCATAGGTAGTACCTATGCCCCGTAGGTGTCATAAATACTGAAGTTCAGAGAGTTTTCCAGGAGATTTGGGCACTAGAACTGACAAACATATATTTGATTCCTAGATTTGATTTTGATCTTGGGATTGCTTTGTTCTTGTTCTTGGTTGATTATTCATTTCTAGACTTTGGATTTTAGTCATTAATTATTTTGATATTTATTTAATGCTTTCAATGTGAATTCCATTGATTGTGTCACAACGATGAGCGGCTAATCTCCTTAGTTAGGGTTGTGGGAACCCTGACTAATTGATGAAGTAGGGGAAGTGTTCAATCCTTATATATTATTTTGCTGCTTGTATTTGGTTTTCTTCGCACTTGGTGATTTCTTAATGATTGTAAACATTAGGATCCCACCTGTATTCACTACGAGCTAGAGAGAAAGTAGAGATTAGGAAAAGAAGACCACAATAGTGATTTGGAGTTAATTGTCGAAATAAGCTTATCTTCTTTATCTACTTAAGATAGTTTTCTTTATCTAATCAACTTGAGACTGGAAGGATACAGTTGAAATGGGGGTCCAAGGCAAGGGTTAATAATGCGACATTCTGAGACCGAGAAGAGATGAGTGAAATTCACCAAAGTGTGTTGAGAGTTTATTGGTAATATAACTTGATAGATTCTACATGCATAGTAATTTGATAGTTGGATTGATCACGATAAACTTACAAAGTAAAGAGCCAGGGGGAGCACAAGCTTAGTGTTCCTTTTTGACTGTTTACAACTAAAGCATTCCACATCTTGTTACGTTTCACTGTTTATAAATACAAACCCCGTATTTATTTTTTAGTACTACCTATGATTTCATCCAATTTGAGAAATAGTTCACGTAGTCCTTATGGGTTCAACCACAACCTGAGTTGATATTGTTTTCTGCAACTATTTTAGCTTCAATTGGAGGTGTAGCTTGGGCATTATTAAATTTTTGGCACTGTTGCTAGGGACTATAGTATAATTGTTGATTGAAGTTATTAAGTTTTTAGGTTTTTGTTTTCTATTTTTAGTTGTGTGTACGCCAGTGTATTCCTAACACAAGGAGTAGAGGCAATCCATTGCTCCCACTGAATTATGAACCAGAGAGAATCCTATAGCTGAATCGTACAATGATAGAACAAACATGTGAAGGCCATCTTGAAAGAGTTTGGGATGATCCTAATGTTGTGCCTCTCCCTTTTCCTTAAGGTATTGAGGGCATTGTTGATCAAACAACAAAACAGTTATTAGCGTAAAAAGTTGCTAACCAGAGAAAGGATGTTGAAGCCTAGCATATAGCTCGGGATGTAGAGCTAGCTAGGCAGAGACAAAAAAAGATCATCAAGTAGCACTTGATGGAAATTGAGATAGATTTAGAGGTGGTACAAATACTCCCAACCTATTATTACTTACCACCATATATAGTTCTAGAGGAGAACTTGGGATATGTTAAGCCTACCAAGACAGGAACTATTATTCCTCCTGCATTGCCACCAAATGTGATGTTTGATATCACCAGTGCTATGATTCAACTGTTGAATCTAAAAGGCATATTTTTTGGGCTTACCGATTGATGATGCAACTATGCACCTCACAAAATTTATTAGGATTTGCACTTCATACACTATACGGAGTAGATTGGGAGGCTCTCAGACTCAGGTTGTTCCCTTTCTATTTAATCGGTGAAGCTACATTATGGTTAGGGGAACTTCTTCGAGGATCAATTACTACTTGGAATGAGTTGTGGAGGTAGTTTTTAGATCATTCCTTCCATCGTATAGAATGTTTCAGTTGAAGGATGAGATATATAATTTCAGACAATTACACTTTGAGTCGATGTATGAGGCATAGTTTCAATTAAAAAAAAATGATGGTGCCTAACTAAAGGATTTTTAGGTAAAGCTTGCTTGAAATCTTCTAGCGAGCCCTTAGCACCAGTTCGAGGGATATGGTAGAAACTATTATTAGTGGAGCATTCATGTGTATATGCTGGGAGACAACATCAGATATATTAGATTAGGTCTCTCTCACTAACCAAGGATGTCATACTCGGGAGAATGAGAGAGGCATAGGCATTTATGCTATTAGTGTTTCCAGCGAGCAGCAAATTATTGATGACACAGTGGTTCAAGAAGTTGCTCAAATAGGGACGAAGGTTAAGTTATTGACAAAGCATTTTGCGATAATGAATTCTGAGAAGGGACATGCAGTTGACTCACTGGGTAAGGCCTCTATCATATGATTTTGATTTAGAAGAAGAGGTAAAATACTTGGATAGAGAGTTGGTAGGTTTCTGAGACACAAGGCAAGGAAACAAAGGTCAGAATTACTATAGGGATAGATATAGAGATAGGAGCAGAGAGCGGGACAATGACTGGAGATGCAAGGATGATTACAAAGAAAAGGGTAGTGTGTATGTTCCACTATGTAGTCGTAACACTGAGTTAAGAATGGAGGCTATTTTGTCCAACCTATTAAAAGGTTAGCAAAATCAACAAAATTATCTTAAGAAGATCAAGGAAGATATCTTATGATTGGTCCAGAAGGTAGAGCCGCATGCTACTATGATAAAGTAATTAGAGCAACAGTTTGGGCAGATATCTGTGACCTTGAATCAGAGGTAGTCGAGCACCTTCACTAGCAACATAGTACAGAATCCTAAGAATGACGGTCATTGTTTAGCCATCACCACTCAGAGTGGTAAGACTACTGTAGACCCACTCTATGTTTACTATTAATGAAACAAGGAATAATAGTGTTTAGTTGGTGTGACTATTAAGAAGGAATTAGAAAGGCAACAAGTGTTGATGGTGTTGCTGAAAAGGACAAAGGTAAGGGAACGGTCGATGATCCGGTAGTAAAGTAAATTTCATGACCTTCCTATAATACCCCGTATGTTTCTAAGCTAGGAGACGAACCATTTTTCCTATGTATGAAACCTCCTATATTGTGAGTAGCATTTTAGTGCATGACTTACAATAAGTATCCTAGCGATAATATAGCTTATGATACATTAAGCATGTTCATATGAGTCACTTAAGGTAATACAATCTAAGAGTTTTTGAATCCATCAAGTTTTAGTATTCGATTTTGCAAGGGTCATCTTTGAACGAGTATAACTTGATGTTAATATGGTATTTCTGAATATTGCTACCCACCAAATTGTAGATGATTGAATTATCTTTCCAACGATACCAATTTTGCCTTAATCCAATACCCGAGCAAAACGTTATGCCCATTTTCGTGAGAGACAGTAAGAATAGGCGATTGGTTAGGCGCCGCCCAACCAAAGTTAGACGATTGGTTAGGCGCCACCTAAGTCAGTTTCAATGCCAAAAACACTCCGTTTTGAGTTATTTTGAGGGTAATTAAGTCTTTTAACAGTCCTTACACGTCCCTAAACTTAACCCTACAAAATATATAGCTTCTAAACATATTACAACCCTATTAATATCTCAAAGCTCATCATCCAAGAGCACCATAGGAGAAAAACAACTAGGGTTCCACAATCAAGCTTGAAGATCAAATTTCAAGGAAATTCCTCCGTCAATCATCAAGAACCTCCTTTCCAAGGTATGCATAGTGTTCATCCATGGATTTCTTTCGTCCGTGGAGTTCAAGAATCAATCTTTAACATACAAAAGCTTGGTTGATTGTGGTGATATGATCATACCCATGTTGATGCTTGTTTGTTTTGCTATATAATAGTATCGTGACTGTATATCTCATGAAAGTTATGTTGTTAGTTGAAAAACATGATCTTTAGATGGATTGATAGAATACAAGTATGAAATCCACCTATGCCTTAAAGAATGCATGCAAGGTGTTTGATAAAATGCCTAGTATATTAGAACTATATATTTACATGATTTCATGATATCTAAATAACAAGTTCATGTTAGATATACACTTCAATATGAATTTCCATGTTAATTATGTATTCTTATGGTAGTGGCATGAAGCATGTATGATGATGAAGATATGAATTATATATGCGAATTATATCCATGCTTTTCCTACCATGTTTGAGATGTTGAATAAATACATGAAGTTTAATATCCCCAAATCATTACAATATGAACTAAATGTTACATGTTGCCGTTCCCTTATGCTTGAATGGTTTCCATGCCATTGCTATGAATAGTATATGTTGTCGGAATGCCCATGATATTAGAATATGACATTTATGACTTGATTATAAGCATTCCTATTCATGATAGATATTATGATGACCATGTACTTCATGAAATCCCCCACTCATGTATTATGGATTATTATTAATGGTCGTGTACTCAAGAAATTCAAGTTGTGTCAGTTTCCTTCCATCGAGTCCTGGGGGTACTTGTACCCAAAAAATATAGCTGTGTGCATAGAGCCAAGTCATGTTTTGACGATACTCTCAGTCAAGCCATGATCTATAGAATTCAGTCAGTCATGTGACTCAGGAAAACTCAAAAATCTCAGTAATCTCAGTAGTCCAGTAATCTCAGAAATCTCAGTGCTCAGTAACCTCAGCAACCTCAGTATTCACTGTCAATCTCACTAACTTCAGTACTCTCAACCAGTCCTCAAAACTCAGTATATTCCATCAGTCCTTGGAATCTAGTAAACTTAGTTTAGCTCTACTAAATAATACCACTAGTATCAGTATAGTTAATCAATATTAGTTCAGCTAATCAGTTCAGTTCAGTGTCCTTCAGATGGGAATAGAAGTTAGCACCGAGTGAACCCAAGTATGGGAACTCACCCGCCAGTTCAGGGTGTGATTCATAGTAGTCATCCTTGTGTTCCAGAACTACGTAGCCAGTGTAGGTTGAGACATCTTAACCCATCAGATTAGGGTTGATGAGGTGGCTTAACCCGTCAGTTTAGGGTTCCCACTATTCTCATTGAGTACCTGCCAGTATAGGGTTCTCACAGCTGTTCTTACCAGTAGTGCGGTATTGACACCCCTCCAGTAGGGGCAGAGATTGGACCCAGCTTAGCTATTATAGCGTATTTGGGGCATGTCGGTTAGATAACTACTTCCCACAGTTTCAGTTACAGATTTTAGAACTGTCAGCTATAGCTACCCAATCTTAGTAAAGAACTCAGATAGTTCTTCAAATTTCAGTATATCAGGACTGTCAGATATAGTCAACTCAGAAATAGAATTGAACTCAGATAGTTTTCTTCAGATTTATGGACTGTCAAATACAGTCACTTATGCTATCAATCACAAAAGTTATCAGAACTCATGCTATCAGTAATCAGCTTCAAGACTATCAGACAGTCAATCAAACCAGTTTTTCATAATTTGAACTATCAGAAATAATTATTCCTTTATCAGTAATATAGTATCAGTCTCCCAGTATTCAGTAATACAGTATCAGATCCATCATTTATTAGTGATTTACATATCAATATCAGTAAACTCCGTCTTTCAGAATCTCATTATCTGTACACTCATGTTGTCAGTATTCAGACTCAGTAGCCAGTATCTCCACGAGTTCAGTTACAGTTACGTATGCATGTATATACTCTCACATTTATATCAGTCACTATTTTTCATGCATATAACCCTTTGTATTCAGCCTACCTCACTCGTATACTTAGTACATTCAGAAGTACTGACGCATTTGTGCTATGGTGCTTTCTCTTACGTTACACCATAGGTTCAGAGGCATGAGCTCCAAATCAGCAGTAGATTCCTGATGATAGGCCAATTTACACGCCTATATCAATATATTTTGCCCATATTTATGCCATGTTTTGAGAACAAAGTATATATTTCATGCGCTTTTAGTCCTTTTTCCTGTTAGTGAGCTAACAAACATGATTAGCAAAGTTTCAGGTATAAATGATGCAGAAATCAGCATTGTATGGCTTACGTGACGCCAAAGAAAGCTCACGAAGGAAGGAAAGGGAGCTTGAACGCCTAAAGGACCAAAAGTGATGCATGGAAAATTTGTCCCGAGCTAAAACAACATTTCTGAAGACTTTGGGGACTAGCAGTAACTTATTTGGATTAGGATAATGATACATTAACCTAGTACAATTGGGTTAAGTATTTCATTAACTTAGTTGGATTTGGATAATGATACATTAACCTAGTACAATTGGGTTAAGTATTTCATTTGTTTAGTAGGATTTGGTTAGATATTTCATTAGCTTAGTAGGACTAGGATATGGGTATTATAAATACCCTATCATGCTAGAGATTTTTATATACATCTTCTTACATTCCTCTCTTATTCTTCTATTCTTCTCTTATTCTTCTATAATAATTTTTATTAATTCTATTTTTCTTCTTCTATTCTTTTATTCTTAATTTCCTCAACAAGAGAATTGTTACTTTGCCTAGGAATTCACGCCTACCACTTGTGCTACACGAAATTAATCAATCTTGTGGTATAACAACAATGTCAATCGTGATCTCCTTCGCATTCATGGGTAACTAATCTTCTCTGTTGGGGTTATGGAAGCCAACTGAGATACTATCTATTGCTGTGAGTTTGTGAGTTCGTGACACGTATGCTACTTATATCATTATTCTCTTCATCTTAATCTAAATTCTTTGTGGTTGCAAACGCAAGAATACGCCAGTATAACATTTAACTTGTTCGAAAGAAAGGTTAATTGTCTGGAAAAAAGATAATGTCAAGGTAGTAGGGTCCCATCCCCTATTAAAAAGTTAGTGCCGTAACTGGATTAACCTCTTGGAGAATTCGTACCGTTAGACACGCTTTAAGCTTGAAAGAGTTAAAGTGAAATAATCCTCGAATAGGTCGAAAGACGCCTGGATTTACCATTGAATACAATTCTCTATAAGCACATGCATGTCAGAATTCTACACACTCATAGTCAATAGAGACGTATAACTCAGGAGGTGGACATAACCCCAACGCTTCAATTCTCATTGTTTACAACTTACGTAACATTCTTCCTCTTTTTACTTTGCCATTTTCAGCTTTTACTTCATTGTTTTATTTACATTACTTGTACGACAAGACTCCCTCCTTTTTTGAGACTTGCACCAAAAGTTTAGTAATTTTGCTTACTTGTTGGCCAAGCTATTCCCTGTAGGATCGACACCCAACCCAGGTTGGGTTCTATATTTGACAAACGACCGCTTTACACTCCTACGAGAGCTGTAGATTGAGCGTTATCAAAAATTGGCGCCGTTGCCGGGGAATACGAGTGTCAATTAAGTTTGTGATAAATACTAGACCCTTTGGTCAAAGATTCTCGTACTTTTACTTTCAGTTTTTGTTTTTGTTTACTATAGGTTTTTATTCAGTGCATGCCCCATACTAGAAGTTCTGGTCAACCATTATTACCTATCAATCCTAAACCACAACGCATAGGAAGAATGGAAGCACAAGCAGAAATTGAAAGGATGGCTGCTCAACAGGAACAAGTAAGACTGGCTGCCCTTGCCGCAGCCCAGGTTCAACAGCAGAACATTGATAACCCTGCACGATCAACAAATCCCGACGATGAGGATTTAGGTGATGACGAGTTACTAAACCCTAGGCGTGATGCTGAAATTATAACACCTGTCAACAGAAGAGGTCGACAAGCACGATTTAGGTATGATCGCCAACCTATGCAGCCAACTTTCGACGATGATGATGATGATCTTGATGGTGCCGGAGCCATTAGAGCCATAATTCCACCACCATTAGCGCCCGGAGCCAAGTTCAACATCACAAGCACCATGATTTAGTTATTGCAACTCAAGGGATTATTTGGTGGACTAGTAGGCGATGATCTGAATATGCATCTCATCAACTTTATTTCTACATGCAAGTCGTTTGACAATCCTGGTATTGGTCATAATGCAATTCGATTACGTCTATTTCCATTGTCTCTGTCTGGGGAGGCAACTCTATGGTTGAATGGGCTGACTCCTGATTCTATTACAAATTGGAGGCAATTGAGAGACACTTTCCTAGAAAGATTCTTTCCGCCATCCAAAAGAGCACAATTGAGAGATGAAATCAGCAACTTTCGTCATCTTCCAACTGAAGCCCTTCATGAAACATGGGAGAGGTTCAAGACAAAGCTAGCGAGATGCCCAAACCATCACATGACTAATGTCCACCTAATGGAGATTCGTTATAGAGCCTTTAATTCAATAACTAAACCAGGGGTGGATAACGCAGTTGGAGGATCTTTATGGACCTCACCTTTGGTCAAACAAGCAATATGCTGGATCGTATGACGAAACAAAGTAGAGCTTGGCATACCAGGGATTCTGAGGTAGCAAGCCCCACTTTGTCTATTGGCATGACTGCAGACCAAAGAAGAAGAGAAGAAGAACGTGATCAGGATATGGCGCACATGAAAACTCAAATGGATCTTCTTACAAAGCATCTATTATCAGGGAAGACCAAAAAAGTGAAAGCTATTGCGTCAAAAGGAAGAGAGGAATCTGATTCGGAAGAGGAGGCCAACTACTTGAACAATCAGGTGGGTTTCCGCGGGAATGCCCAAGGAAACCAAGGTCGGAACAATTATGATAAATCCAAGGACCAAGATAGTTGGAAGAACAAGAATGAAAAGAGTGGTTTGTACGTTCCCCCTGGTAGACGTGACACCACCACATCTAATTCTGGAAGTATGGAAGACATGATGGCTAAATTATTGAAAGGAGTGGAAGCAACGAGTGCGGGAGTTACGGAGGTAATTAATGATTTGTCCTCCATGAAACAATTAGTTGATTCTCATTCCACTTCAATCAAGCAAATAGAGCAGCAATTGAGCCAACTTTCAGCAGCACTCAATCAAAGAAAGGCTGGCACCTTACCTAGCGATACTGTGCAAAACCCAAGGAATGATGGGTCATGCATGGCCATCACTACCAGAAGTGGTAAGGTGCTGGAAACTTCAGCAAAAGGAAAGCAAGTGTTTGACAAAGTTGCGGGCATGGATGACAACGCAAAAGGAGAAGATGCCGCAGCACCTACTCCTGATGACAAGGACGCCTTACCCAGTGCTGTGCAACCTGAAAAATCTAAAAAATGGAAGCAAGAGGAGAAGAAAACCGTAGAGAGAACACTTCCATACCCACCACCACCTTTTCCCCAAAGATTGAAGAAGGTGGCGGATGACTTAAAGTTCAGCAAATTCATGACTATGTTAAAGCAGCTGACCATTAATGTTCCATTGGTGGAGGCACTTGAACAAATGCCTGGGTATGCGAAATTTATGAAGGATCTTTTGACTAAGAAGCGGGCAGCAAGTTATGAGTTAAAAGAAGATGTGCATCATTGTAGTGTAATTTCTACCCGATCGATAGTTCAGAAGAATGCCGACCCCGAAGCTTTCACTATTCCTTGCACCGTTGGATCTTTGAATTTTTCCAAAGCATTATGTGACTTAGGAGCCAGCATCAATTTGATGCCATTATCAATCTACAAGAAGTTGGGGTTAGGTGATCCTACTCCAACCAATATGAGGCTCGTCATGGCGGATAGGTCGGTAAAATGACCTGTTGGTATTCTATTTGACGTATTGGTGAAGGTTTCTTCATTCATATTTCCAGCAGACTTTGTTATTTTGGATTGTGAGGCAGACTCAGAAGTTCCCATAATCTTGGGGCGCCCTTTCCTTGCTACAGGAAGTATGCTTATTGATTTGAGAGCTAATGAGCTTTCATTCCGAATAAATGATGAAGTGGTTCGCTTTGATGTGTGCAAATCAATGAAGAAGCCCAAAGATCTAAGTGTATTTTCGGTGGCTGATGTTTTCTTTGATGATGAGAAAGAATTACTTGAAGAAGAGCAAATTATTGATGACCCTTTGGAGGTTGTGCTTATGAATGGAGAGAATGAGGATGCTGAAAATGGTGAAGAAGCTATTTGTGCTCTATTGGATTAGGGACATATAGCTATGCTCCCAAGAAGCTAGACCTTGATCTCAAGAATCGACCCACACCACCAGCTAAGCCATCTATTGAAGAGCCACCCATGTTAGAATTGAAGGAGCTGCCAAGTCATTTAAAGTACACATTCTTAGGAAGCGGAAACACACTTCCAGTTATTGTGGCAGCCGATTTGGGTGAGCAATAAGTTGCATCTCTTATTGCTATTCTACGCAAGTATATACGAGCCATTGGATGGACCATTGCGGATATTATTGGTATTCCACCAGGTATTTGTGCACATAAAATTCAGCTTCAAGAAAATTGCACACCCACCATTGAGCATCAAAGACGTCTAAACCCACCTATGGAAGAAGTGGTGAAGAAAGAAATTATCAAGTGGTTAGACGCAGGAGTTGTATATCCAATCTCTGATAGTACATGGGTAAGCCCGGTACAATGTGTTCCCAAGAAAGGAGGCATGACGGTGGTCGCGAATGCTAAGAATGAGCTTATTCCACTCAGACCCGTCACTGGATGGAGTGTATGCATGGACTACCGAAAGCTGAATTCTTGGACACTCAAAGATCACTTCCCAATGCCATTCATGGACCAAATGCTAGATCGATTAGCGGGGAAAGGATGGTTTTGTTTCTTGGATGGTTATTTAGGATACAATCAGATTTGTATTGCCCCCGAAGACCAAGAGAAGACAACGTTTACATGCCCATATGGTACGTTTGCCTTCAAACGTATGCCATTCAGGTTATGTAACGCACCAGCCACCTTTCAACGCTGTATGATGTCTATTTTTTCTGAGATGGTTAAAGACACTTTGGAGGTATTCATGGATGATTTTTCAGTTGTTGGTGAGTCTTTTGAGGCGTGCTTGGCGAACCTAAGCATGGCGTTGCAAAGATGTGTAGAATTCAACCTTGTGCTAAATTGGGAGAAGTGCCACTTCATGGTAAAAGAAAGAATCGTTCTTGGGCACAAAATATCCAAAAGAGGAATAGAGGTTGATCGAGCAAAAATAGAGGTTATTGAGAAGCTACCGCCTCCAATTTCGGTGAAAGGAGTTCATAGTTTTCTTGGCCATCCAGGTTTCTATCGTCGGTTCATTAAAGACTTCTCCAAAATTGCTAGTCCATTGTGCAAACTATTGGAGAAAGATCTGAAGTTTGAATTTAATGAAGATTTCTTAAAGGCATTCGAATGCCTCAAAGCAAAACTCATTGAAGCCCCTATCATGGTAGCACCAGATTGGTCTCTCCCGTTCGAAGTCATGTGTGATGCTAGTGGTACAGCCATTGGTTCTGTTCTTGGTCATAGAAAGGAGAAATTATTTCATCCTATCTACTATGCAAGTAAGGTCCTAAATGAAGCCCAAAGGAACTACACTGTGATAGAACAAGAGCTCCTACAAGTTGTGTATGCTTTTGAGAAGTTTCGTGCCTATCTATTAGGAACTAAGGTTATCATTCATACAGACCATGCAGCTCTTAGGTATCTAATGACAAAGAAGGATGCAAAACCAAGGTTGATTCGATGGGTATTGCTGCTACAAGAGTTTGATTTTGAAGTCAAAGATAGAAGAGGTTGCGAGAACCAAGTGGCTGATCGCCTATCTAGACTCGAGAATGAGCATGTGGCGCAACCTAAAATTCAGATTGATGATGCATTCCCTGACGAGGAGATATTAGCGACGACAATGGAAAAATTACCATGGTATGCCGACTTTGCAAATTTCTTGGTGAGTAATGTGATACCGGCCAATTTATCTTACCACCAAAGGAGGAAGTTTATGCATGACGTACAACACTACTATTGGGATGAGCCATATTTGTTTTGACAATGCGCGGATGGTATTATTCGACGATGTATATCCCATGTAGAGGTGCCTAATATTTTGGAAGCATGCCACACTTCCCAAGTTGGAGGACATCATGCAGGTAATCGGACAGCAAGAAAGGTGTTGCAAAGTGGTTATTATTGGCCTTCGATATTTAGAGATGCCTACGACTATGTTAGAAGGTGTGACCAATGCCAGCGCCAAGGTGCTATATCGAAACACCATGAGATGCCCATGTCCAAAATTCTTGAGGTAGAACTTTTTGATGTGTGGGGTATTGATTTCATGGGTCCATTCGTGAATTCGTTTGGAATGAAGTACATCTTGGTTGCTAGATTATGTTTCAAAATGGGTGGAAGCTATAGCGTTGGCCGACAATGAAGGGAAGCGTGTTGTATCGTTCTTAAAGAAGAATATCTTCTCTCGCTTTGGAGTACCTCGTACTATCATAAGTGATGAAGGATCTCACTTTTGCAACAAGCTGTTCAAATCGGTTTTGGCCAAGTATGGTGTCAAGCAACATAAGGTAGCTACGCCTTATCATCCCCAAACTAGTGGACAAGTAGAAGTTTCCAATCGCGAGATCAAGTAAATCCTTGCGAAGACGGTTAATGCGAATTGGAAGGATTGGTCTAGGAAGCTTGATGATGCACTATGGGCGTACAGGACTGCATTCAAAACACCCATTGGCATGTCTCCTTATCAACTAGTTTATGGGAAGGCTTGTCACTTACCCATCGAGCTCGAGCATAAGGCATTGTGGGCATTGAAGCAATTGAATTTGAATTGGGATGATGCTAAGAATCTGAGGTTGGAGCAGCTGAACGAATTAGATGAGTTCCGTCTCTATGCATATGAAAGATCAAACCTATACAAGGAGTGGATAAAAAAGTATCATGATCAGCGGATTGTTCGACGAAACTTCCAAAGGGGTGATATGGTACTTCTCTTCAACTCCAGATTGAAGCTCTTCCCAGGTAAGTTAAAGTCTAAGTGGTCTGGTCCATACAAAGTTATCCAAGTCTACTCGTCTGGAGTAGTCGAATTGGAAGGCAATAATGGTGTTGTCTTCAAAGTGAATGGCCAACGTGTTAAACCTTATATCGGTCCTCTTGACTCAATGAATTATATCGCCATCACTTACCTTGACGAAGTCTAAGTACTCGAGGAAACTATGTCGAGCCACGACAATAAATAAGGCGCTAGATGGGAGGCAACCCATCGTTTTATTATTTTATCGTTTTTCGTTCATCGTTTTGTCTTTCTTTTGTTCTATTACTTGTTTTGCTTTTGATAAGAGAAAATCCAAAAATAAGAGTCGTGCCACGACCAAAACTAAGGCGCTTGGTGGGAGGCAACCCATCGTACTAATCGTTTTCATTGGTTTTGAGAAAATATAGGTGCGAGAAGTATTCAACGAGGAGATTGGTTTCAAATGACGATTTGGACGTATTGTATGGTAAAGGTGGTAAGTTAGGAATAAAGATGCATAAGGCTATGGATTGAGCATTGCTCATGCCAAAATAGGCATCGAGGAAGGCTAGGCCTAGGTAAGACTAGGCCACGAACAATGCAAAACCTATACTATAGCCTAAGGTTTCGGAATCTAGTGTGCAAAGACATAGGCGCCGCCCATGCTTAAGTGTGCTATACACTATGCGCCGCCTATGATATAGCATTAGGTCTCAGTATCTCAAATGCCATATACTATGTGGCGCATATGTCCCTAAATGCTATACACTATGCGCCGCATATGTCCCTAAATGCACTACACTATGCGCCGCCTATACTATGATTATGCAAAGAACTATGCGCCGCATAGAGGTCATTTTTGTCTCCAAAACCGTTTGTAAATGGGTTAAAACCCGACCCATTCTTTTCCTATATAAAGGGTACTTAGTCTTGAAACATAACCACATTGGAAATTGACCTAAAGGCGCCGTACATCCACCCAAATCATCTCAAAATTTTTCTTTTTTGCTCTTCCAATTCACAAGACCATCTCCAAAGGCTTCAATCACGTAAGTACTCTTTTATTCTTCATCTATTTCTCGTAAGTACTACGTTACTATGTCTATTATGAATTGCTACATCTTGAAGGATTATTGGTGATGTTAATGTGTTTGGATTGTTGATACAAAACCATGTGAGTAAACATATACGTTAGGATAATCTTGACTTGTTTCCGACTTGAATTTGGTTTTACTAGCATTGTTATACTATTTGCGAAATTGCTATGGTTATGAAAATTGCTTAAGCTTGATACTTGAATACTTACATGTTAGACTATCCCGTTCATTGGGATAAGACTTATAGTTGCCTACCGACTTAGGAGGTTGTGATTGTTGAAAATAACTATACCATGATGTAACCCCTATGTAGTAGTGTTGTTACACCTAACATGAAAGTAGTACAATGGCTGCAAGTAGTGATGCATCGCTGATTTTCTTGTCAGAATATAGTTCCTAAAACGTATGTCGACGAAGTTCAAGTAATCGACTACATTCACTTCACTGTTTTGTATTAACGAACCTAAGTGTGGGGTGGTACCCCTATGGCTTGTTTATTGATTGTTTCCTTTGAGTTGATGCTAACATGAATATTTAAGTCTCAGGAACAATGGCACCTAAAGCGCGACAAGATAAGGCTACCACTTCCCAAAAGGGCAAGAAGAGAGGTCGCAAGGACCAAGGACAATCATCCTCCATGCAACTACCCCGCTGAATGTGTGGAATAAAATGGGTTCTTGAGGAGGAAACCAAAGAATGGTACAAGAACAACAAGGAAAGAAAATATGTTCACGTCGACTTGATCAATAAGGACACCCTAGCGAAGAAGGAGCCGCGTATGTTGGCGAAAATAATGGCGTTGAATCTGGATTTCATCTTCCGCGACATGGGAGAATGTATCTCGATTTGACAAGGGAATTCTATGCCAACTGGTCACCGAAAACCACATGCAACGAAGTCAAGATTCGGGGCCAAGTGTTACAGCTCAACGCGGATTTGATCAACTCCTTTCTTGGCTTACCTTCGGTCGACCCAACACCATTCAAAGAGCTGTACAGTAGGCCTCCTTATAGAGCAATACGACACACACTTTGTGAAAGTAGATCCATGGCAAGATGGGGCAGACACCGAGACACAGGATGACACAACACCTTTCCCTATGCTCCATTGAATAGAGAAGCACGAATCTGGTTCCGTATTGTCAACTCATGCCTGATTCCTGGGACTCAATACACCAAAATATCAAGAGATAGAGTGTGTTTGGTCTATGCTTTGATAACGAATGTCCCTATCAACTTTGGGGCAATCATTCGCTCTACAATACGGAAGGCCAGACTCCACAAAAGGTCCCACTTCACTTTTGGTAATCTGTTGACAGCAATCTTACGGAAGGAGGATATCGAAGAGGAACTAGCTGATCACAAACTCCCACATAACCCGAAGAAGGTTGACCTCACAAAGGTCAAAGATGCTGAAACAACTCATGGTGTCAACCTTACTACTGCGGAGAGATATGCTCGTGATGAGAGTTTCTTCTGTCATCTTTATGGCATGACACGATTTACTATGATGAGTGGTGGACGTGTTCCAACTGCTGCAGAGCTCCAACAGCTGGACCACGACTATCCAATGAACATGCATGCACGGGAGATATGTGGAGCGGGCGTTTACTTTAAGGAACCTCTAGACGATGATGTGCTGACCGATGACGATCGACGCTTGCCAGACTCCGACGAGGAGGAGAACTCTGACGACGACTCTTGTGATGATTCCGACGAAGAGGGTATGACCCCCGACATTGAAGACGAGTCCGACTGACCAGGTTCTTCGTATTTATTTTCCACTGAGGGCAGTGTCCCGTTTAAGTGTGGGGTGGCGGTATCGCATGCTATACTTCTCTATCGCATCTATGTTTGTTTACTTTGTTTACTTTATTTTATTTTTGTGTCATTTTTTAGTAATAATTTTTTTTTAGCTTCGCATGAAATAATTCCAATAGGCAACATGAGATTATAACAAGAGTATGTGCTACAATTATGACTATTGAGACGTTTAGGCTCTAATTATGACTCATTATGTGATATTGTGTAGTTCAATTCCTTCAATTGTTGGGTCAAGAGTCTATATTACTTCTAATAAAGTCGACCATGTGCCTTGTGTGTGTGAGATTAATAGTATATTCTATGTTTATGGCTGATGCTAGAACTTGCCTGGTATGTATGCAAAGTGAAAATAAGGAGTGTAAGTTTATGAGATGATTTAGGCATTTCTTTGGCAACCTACATATGTTTACCTTCGTTTTACCTACCCTTGGACATCATCCTAGTTAAACCCTTTTGAGCCTTTAGCCTATTTCTTTGACAACCTTGTATGTAAGCCTAATCCATTTTTTCAAGACCGTGATTTGATCCAAATTCCTAAGTTCTTTAAAGTATAAAGTCATGTGACAATATAAGAGGAATTGGGTAAGTATGATGCTTTAAATTGTAATGGTGCTTGAATGTGTTATGAAAAATAAAGTGCTATCATAAGAGGTATGTTGTGAAAAGAAGAAGGTGAGTTATGTTTAAAATTTAAAAACAAAAGAGGAGAACAAGGGTGGTAGAATAAAAGAAAGAAGAAAAGTTGAAAGAAAAAATTGTCAATGATACAATGTGATGTATTAAAGTGCTTAGGAACTTAGTCACTATTTCTGGCCAAAATAGTCCTACCCATCCCTTAGCCTACATTACAACCATCAAAAGACCTACTTGATCCTAAGCTTAGCATTCTGACATTTAGTGGAGTATTACACTAAGGGCAAGCCTATGGTCATCAGTTGCTGCATATGAATTCTTTGTGAGAGCGAGAGCAAGGATATTTTGATACCCATGTTTGAAAAATATGCTATACTTGTGAGTGATTATGGGTACTATATTGTGAGACACACATGGTTGATGAGTTTGGGTAGTTGTATATGATTCATTGTACCTTAACTTTTGCATGCGAGTTGACCACCATCACGAGTCTATGCTAGAGGCTAAACTGTTTCTACTAATAATCAGAAAGCTACTCTTTGTTAGTAATTGTTTTGCTTGCCTTGAAGAATGTTTTGTGTTGTTGCTGTGAAAACCCTAAGTTGATGTCTAGAAGGACATGATATGTTGTTCGAGGACAAACAAAGCTTCAAGTGTGGGGTGTTGATGATAGGCGAATTTACACGCCTATATCAATATATTTTGCCCATATTTATGCCATGTTTTGAGAACAAAGTATATATTTCATGCGCTTTTAGTCCTTTTTCCTATTAGTGAGCTAACAAACATGATTAGCAAAGTTTCAGGTATAAATGATGTAGAAATCAGCATTGTATGGCTTACTTGACGCCAAAGAAAGCTCACGAAGGAAGGAAAGGGAGCTTGAACGCCTAAAGGACCAAAAGTGATGCATGGAAAATTTATCCCGGGCTAAAACAACATTTTTGAAGACTTTGGGGACTAGCAGTAACTTATTTGGATTAGGATAATGATACATTAACCTAGTACAATTGGGTTAAGTATTTCATTAACTTAGTTGGATTTGGATAATGATACATTAACCTAGTACAATTGGGTTAAGTATTTCATTTGTTTAGTAGGATTTGGTTAGATATTTCATTAGCTTAGTAGGACTAGGATATGGGTATTATAAATACCCTATCATGCTAGAGATTTTTATATACATCTTCTTACATTCCTCTCTTATTCTTCTATTCTTCTCTTATTCTTCTATAACAATTTTTATTAATTCTATTTTTCTTCTTCTATTCTTTTATTCTTAATTTCCTCAACAAGAGAATTGTTACTTTGCCTAGGAATTCACGCCTACCACTTGTGCTACACGAAATTAATCAATCTTGTGGTATAACAACAATGTCAATCGTGATCTCCTTCGCATTCATGGGTAACTAATCTTCTCTGTTGGGGTTATGGAAGCCAACTGAGATACTATCTATTGCTGTGAGTTTGTGAGTTCGTGACACGTATGCTGCTTATATCATTATTCTCTTCATCTTAATCTAAATTCTTTGTGGTTGCAAACGCAAGAATACGCCATTATAACATTTAACTTGTTCGAAAGAAAGGTTAATTGTCTGGAAAAACGATAATGTCAAGGTAGTAGGGTCCCATCCCCTATTAAAAAGTTAGTGCCGTAACTGGATTAACCTCTTGGAGAATTCGTACCGTTAGACACGCTTTAAGCTTGAAAGAGTTAAAGTGAAATAATCCTCGAATAGGTCGAAAGACGCCTGGATTTACCATCGAATACAATTCTCTATAAACACATGCATGTCGGAATTCTACACACTCATAGTCAATAGAGACGTATAACTCAGGAGGTGGACATAACCCCAACGCTTCAATTCTCATTGTTTACAACTTACGTAATATTCTTCCTCTTTTTACTTTGCTATTTTCAGCTTTTACTTCATTGTTTTATTTACATTACTTGTACGACAAGACTCCCCACTTTTTCGAGACTTGCACCAAAAGTTTAGTAATTTTGCTTACTTGTTGGCCAAGATATTCCCTGTGGGATCGACACCCAACCCAGGTTGGGTTCTATATTTGACAAACGACCGCTTTACACTCCTACGAGAGCTGTAGATTGAGCGTTATCAATTCCAGGATCATCAATCAGAGTTAGACGTGAGTCCTCATTCTTTGATGATATGATAATTTTATTTCTATTTTAGCTTTCAGTTTATTTCAGTAGTTGGAGTTAGTTGGGGACATGTCCCATCAATTCCTTATTCAGTTCAGTTAGAGGCTTTCAGACTAGATGTCAAATTAGATGTTCAGACTTCAGTATTATTGTTTCTTTTTGGTATTGTTATAATATATTTTTCAAATATGTATTAGTATTGAACCTTATAGCCTTACAGTTCACGTTTCCGCATATTTTATGAGATATTATGCAGTTTACAGGTACAAATATCAGTCATGGGTTAGCTTGTGGTCCTTCGGGGTCATGAGCACCGTGTAGCATTTCGGTTCAGAAAATTGGGGCGTTACAAACTTGGTATCAGAGCCTAAGGTTCAGCAGTGTCCTAGGAAGTCTGAAAGCTGCATCAAGTAGAGTCTAGTACATGGGCGTATTGTGCACCACACTTATGTTCAAGAGGCTATGAGATGTTTTAGGAACAGTTTCCCTTCTTTCATGTCTTAAGATCATGCAATAGCAAGTTTTTTTTAAGGAAACCATGTAGATTCATATCATGTACCCCTCATGTTCACTTAACTTACTTTCAAGGTAATAGAAACAGTGAAGTTCAAAGTCCTTAAGATAGGGCTTTCTTAGACAGTCCCTATGGTCAGTTATGAGATTAGCAACAGACTCAAATAGTTTCCCATCAGTTTATTATTGTTCCAAGGTCATACAGATTTTATTCATGATCATGAGAACTCATTCTTGAACCCAGAAGTTTAGCAGTAGTAGAGATGGGATAGTATTATTCTATTTGATCAGATTATGTATTCATGGGGATCAGATCAGTAGGCTTGAACAGTACAAGCTAAACACGTAAGTTTATTGACTCAAAATTAATCATGAAGGTATGAATGTGATATTAGCAGTATATGAGGAAATAGAATCAGATGATGTGTTTAGTAAGACAGACAGGTGTTGAACATAATGTAGGTATGTTATGGTAGATCAAGTACCTAAGACAGGCCCTTAGATTTCAGTAGTAGAGCCAGTATATATAGAAATCAGTAAGGGAAGACAATTCCAGACGCATTCTCATCTCAGTGTAGAGTTTTCACTTCAGCTATCATGAAACCAACTCAAGCATTGCATACCAACTCAATGGTCACGAACTATAATCATGTATGAATTCAATTTCCAGCATAAGGAGTCCCTTTTACTCCATAGTATGAGTCATGTTCCATGAGAATAATCTACTTTGACATACTTTCCATGGGATTATGTGCGCCTTCAGTTCCCAGTATAAGGGGTTCAGTTCCAGCTCCCTCAGTATTACGAATTATGTCCCACGAGTACAGAAACTCTAGACTCAGGTCATGCACCTTATGACTCATGTACGCATATCATGCTTTCCAGTATACTTAGCTTCCATGACTCATGCTATACCCCTACAGATCAGATACATTTAGACTATGTCATGTATATCCTTAGTTCAGACCTTATTGGTAAATCCAAACTATTGATATTTTATTCCTCAAGTTTCAATCATGTGTCAAGTTTAGTTTGTATCTATTCATATTTCAGGTCCTCCTGATTTACTTCTCCAGTTAGCTCTCTTTATGGAACAGTGTAGTGATGAGTAGTTATTTAGATAAGAGAAGATTGTTGCATGCTTACTTTGCACGAGGGTGTAGTTGATAAGATAGGCTTGAATGTCATGATAAATGTGCAAGTAAATGTCTATCAAGGGGTTGTATTTAGAAGTTGAGAAAGTACAAAGTGTAAGTGTACATTTAGATCCTTAACTTATGTCAGTCCCCAGCATGTAGCCATCAAAAACTCAGTTGCCAACTCAATTATAGTTTCAGTATCCAGCACTCAGTGATCAGTGTTCAGTCCTTAAATTTAGTACTTCTGTACTAGCTATAGGCTTAGTTATAATGTCATCTTTATTTTAGTAACCAGATTTGAAACTCAATTCAGCTCCAGACATGCTTGACCATAGCATTCAGGTTGTCAGTACTTAGTTATCAGTGTTTCAGTACCCCAGTTTATAGAATACCTCAGAGTCATGTCATACGCTTGGTCTCACATTTGTAAATAATACAGACTTCATGAATCCATGCTCAGATACCTCATTCTACTCAGTTAGTCCTTATCTCCTATGCATAAAACTCAAAAAAAATCTCCGCCCAGCTATTCATACTAAGTACAGTTTAGCTTTGTAGATCCAGTATTCAGCTATCAGTTATTCAGTTAATCAGATAAATTAGTATATTTATGTACTCGTGTTCATCTCAGTTCATGTATCATATCTCAGTTTCAGATCCTAGTTATTCAGTCATGACTCAGTTCCTAGGTGTTTTGAACTTCGCCTTAATTTCCTTTGGTAGCTCATCCAAGTCAATATTATTTGAGTGACATAGTGTCCCAAGAGGGAGATACATCATACCCCCAAACTTTGATGACATAAACATGCTGCTCTATTTTCTTTTGATGAATCCAGTTTGGAGAAGGGGTACTCATAAGTAAACCCTCAAACTCCAACTTCAGTCATATGCCATGTTTTCAAGATTTAGTTCAGATCATGATATTCAATATATCTACCACGTCCCAGACTTAGTTATGTTCTCATGTTTCCGATCATGCATATGAAGTAATTAATCTCAAACTTATCAGTATTATCAGTTCAAGGTAATAGTTTTCCTTAAACTTACTCGTTCTCATGTTCATATTTTAGTGCCAAACTTGGTATTCAGTTCCATGCTCAGTTTTCAGTTCAAACTTGATACCATTACCATTGCATGTTCATGAGTAAGTTTAGTCATGAATTCACGCATCAGATATGTGTGATAAGCTCATTAGTACTTTCAGTCATGTATTCACGTATTATGTTAGTCATATAATCATGGATCATATATGCATGGATTCAGCCTTTCAGTTGTGCATCAGATATGCAATCTCATTTTGAGAAAACTTACTTTATTAGAATCCTTAGTATTATATTCATGAATCATCTTCCCATGCATCAGATATGCATGTTCAGTATATTGTGCTTAGCTTTCAGTCATGCCAGTCATGAACCCATGTTTCAGTAGTGTATGTCTTGTACGTACTTTATCTTATCATCTCTCCCACTTCAGTTAATTTCTATTCGAGGATGAATGTTCTCAAGGGAGAGATATTGTAATACCCCGTATGTTTTCAAGCTAGGAGACGAACCATTTTTCCTACGTATGAAACCACCTATCCTATGAGTAGCATTTTAGTGCATGACTTACAATGAGTATCCTAGTGATAAGATAGCTTATGATACATTAAGCATGTTCATATGAGTCACTTAAGGTAATACAAGCTAAGAGTTTTTGAATCCATCAAGTTTTAGTGTTTGATTTTGTAAGGGTCATCTTTGAATAAGTATAACTCGATGTTAATATGGTATTTCTGCATATTTATACCCACCAAATTGTATATAATTGAATTAGATTTCCAACAATACCAATTTTGCATTAATCTAATACCCGAGAGAAAAGTTATGCCCATTTTTGTGAGAGACAGTAAGAATAGGCGATTGGTTAGGCGCCGCCCAACCAAACTTAGACGATTGGTTAGGCGCCACCTAAGTCAGTTCCAATGCCAAAAACACTCCGTTTTGAGTTATTTTGAGGGTAATTAAGTCTTTTAACACTCCTTACACGTCCCTAAACTTAACCCTACAAAATATATAGCTTCTAAACACATTACAACCCTATTAATATCTCAAAGCTCATCATCCAAGAGCACCATAGGAGAAAAACAACTAGGGTTCCACAATCAAGCTTGAAGATCAAATTTCAAGGAAATTCCTCCATCAATCATCAAGAACCTCCCTTCCAAGGTATGCGTAGTGTTCATCCACGGATTCCTTTCGTCCGTGGAGTTCAACAATCAATCTTTAACATACAAAAGCTTGGTTGATTGTGGTGATATGATCATACCCATGTTGATGCTTGTTTGTTTTGCTATATAATAGTATCATGACTCTATATCTCATGAAAGTTATGTTGTTAGTTGAAAAAATGATCTTTAGATGGATTGATAGAATACAAGTATGAAATCCACCTATGCCTTAAAGAATGCATGCAAGGTGTTTGATAAAATCCCTAGTATGTTAGAACTTCATATTTACATGATTTCATGATATCTAAATAACAAGTTCATGTTAGCTATACACTTCAATATGAATTTCCATGTTAATTATGTATTTTTATGGTAGTGGCATGAAGCATGTATAATGATGAAGATATGAATTATGTATGCGAATTATATCCATGCTTTTCCTACCATGTTTGAGATGTTGAATAAATACATGAAGTTTAATATCCCCAAATCATTACAATATGAACTAAATGTTATATGTTGCCATTCCCTTATGCTTGAATGGTTTCCATACCCTTGCTATGAATAGTATATGTTGTCGGAATGCCCATGATATTAGAATATGACATTTATGACTTGATTATAAGCATTCCTATTCATGATAGATATTATGATGACCATGTACTTCATGAAATCCCCCACTCATGTATTATGGATTTTTATTGATGGTCGTGTACTCAAGAAATTCAAGTTGCATCAGTTTTCTTCCATCGAGTCCTAGTGGTACTTGTACCCAAAAAATATAACTGTGTGCCTAGAGCCATGTCATGTTTTCACGATACTCTCAGTCAAGCCATGATCTATAGAATTCAGTCAGTTATGTGACTCAAGAAAACTCAAAAATCTCAGTAATCTCAGTAGTCTAATAATCTCAGAAATCTCAGTACTCAGTAACCTCAGCAACCTCAGTATTCACTGTCAATCTTAGTAACTTCAGTACTCTCAACCAGTCCTAAGAACTCAGTACATTCCTTCAGTCCTTGGAATCCAGTAAACTTAGTTTAGCTCTGCTAAACAATACCACTAGTATCAGTCCAGTTAATTAGTATCAGTTTAGCTAATTAGTTCAGTTCAGTTATTCAGTTCAGCTTAGTTATTCAGTTCAGTGTCCTTCAGATGGGAGTAGAAGTTAGCACCAAGTGAACCCAAGGATGGGAACTCACCCGCAACTTCAGGGTGTGATTCTTAGTAGTCATCCTTGTGTTCCAGAACTACGTAGACAGCGTAGGTTGAGACATCTTAACCCGTCAGATTAGGGTTGATGAGGTGGCTTAACCCGTCAGTTTAGGGTTCCCACCATTCTCATTGAGTACCTGCCAGTATAGGGTTCTCACAGCTGTCCTTACCAGTGGCGCGGTATTGACACCCCTCCAGTCGGGGCAAAGATTGGACCCAGCTTAGCTATTATAGCATATTTAGGGCATGTCAGTTAGATTACTACATCCCACAGTTTCAGTTATAGATTTCAGGACTGTCAGCTATAGCTACCCAGTCTCAGTAAAGAACTCAGATAGTTCTTCAGATTTCAGTATATCAGGACTGTCAGATACAGTCAACTCATAAATAGAATTGAACTCAGATAGTTTTCTTTAGATTTATGGGCTGTCAGATACAGTCACTTATGTTATCAATCACAAAAGTTATCAAAACTCATGTTATCAGTACTCAGCTTCAGGACTGTCAGATACAGTCAGTCAAACCAGTTTTTTATAATTTGAATTGTCAGAACAATCATTCCTTTATAAGTAATATAGTATCAGTCTCCTAGTATTCAATAATAAAGTATCAGATCTATAACTTATTAGTGATTTACATATCAATATTAGTAAACTTAGTCTTTCAGAATCTCATTATCAGTACACTTATGTTGTCAGTATTCAGACTCAGTAGTCAGTATCTCCATGAGTTCAGTTACAGTTATGTATGCATGTATGTACTCTCACATTCATATCAGTCAATATTTTTCATGCATATAACCCTTTTCATTTAGCCTACCTCACTCGTATACTCAGTACATTCAGACGTACTGATGCATTTGCGCTATGGTGATTTCTCTTATATTACACCATAGGTCCAGAGGCATGAGCTCCAAATCAGCAGTAGATTCCAGGATCAGCAGTCAAAGTTAGACGTGAGTCCTCATCCTTCGAGGACATGATGATTTCATTTCTATTTCAGTTTTTAATTTATTTCAGTAGTTGGAGTTAGTTGGGGACATGTCCTACAATTCCTTATTCAGTTCAGTTAGAGGCTTTTAGACTAGATGTCAGATTAGATGTTCAGACTTCAGTATTTATGTTCTTTTTTGGTATTGGTATACCATATTTTTCAAATAAGTATTAGTATTGAACCTTATGGCCTTACAGTTTATGTTTCTGCATATTTTATGAGATATTATACACTTTATAGGTACAGATATCAGTCATGGGTTAGCTTGTGGTCCTTCGAGGTCATGAGCACCGTGTAGCATTTTGGTTTAGAAAATTAAGGTGTTACACTCCCCCACCTTTTCCTCAAAGGTTAAAACAAAAAAAGCAAGAAGGGAGTTCAAGAAGTTTATTGACATACTGAAATAATTAAGCTTGAATATCCCTCTTCTTGAGGCTCTTGAATTGATGCCTGGATATGACAAGTTTCTGAAGGAATTGGTAACAAAGAAGAGAGTTGTTAGTTTTGAGGATGTTGATGGATTGCACCATTATAGTGTGGTTACTTCTCAATCTCTTGCACAAAAAAGGTGATCCCAGAGTATTCACGATCCCATGCACCATTGGGATATTTAGGTTTGCCAAAGCATTGTGTGACTTAGGAGCCAACATTAATTTGATGTCGCTGTTTTTGTTCAAGTAGCTAGGATTGTTCCCTCCAGAACCTACGACTATACGGTTGTTAATGGCAGACCATATAGTAAAGAAACCCATAGGAATATCATTTGATGTTTTGATAAAAGTAGATAATTTTATTTTTTAGCTAACTTTATTTTCTTAGACTGTGAAGTTGACTTTTGAGATGCCCATATTTTTGGGAAGACCATTCATAGCCACAGGTAGAGAGATGGTAGATATGGAGAAAAGAGAGATCAAGATTAGAGTGAATGATAATGAGGTCACATTCAACCTCCACAGAACTATGAAGAAGCCAACCGACATGAGGGTGGTGTCAGTTATACATTGTGTTGATGACCTAGGATGATACTCCTTTGGTTAGCTTGATGAATTCTGAGTAATCAGGGTATCCATGTCGAGCAGCGATGTTATAACAAGCATTGTATGGGAGGTAACCCATGGGCTTGTTGGTGAATTCTAAGTAACTACTTAGCCACATCGTGCCACGATGTTAAATAAAGTGTTGTGTGAGAGGCAACCCACTATTTCAATATTCACTTTGTTTTTCTTTTTTGTAGGTCTACAACATAAGGAACAACCTAGAATATGGTATATCATCATGTCAACTCAGAAAATTCCAGGTAAGAGGACTCATTTACCCACTCATGGTGGTCATAAGTCCCACTCGGGCCAGGTAAGTTGTGCAATAAGCATCAAAAAAGATATTTTTGAGGATTTTTGGGGATTTCTGAACCTTAAATTACAAATCTACTTACGATGTATTAAGCACCACTTACGAACTCGTAAGTAGTGTAATAAGTGTCAGAATAAAAAGTTCATAGATCAGGAAAAGGACAAAAAAATTTGGGACACCTATGGGCTGTAGGGGCTACCTACGCCCCATAGGTGATGTTGTAAGTGGCCAAATTTTGGGCCTAGTTTTTTTTTAAAATATAGGTCTAACCCGACCCTAATTGACCCAAAACCATACCCCAGGGTTATTTAAACACCTTAACCCGACTCTTAAACCCCACTAAACTCAAAATCTCTAACTCCCTCTTAAATTCAAACCTTCCAAGTTCCCCTACACTTTATGTAAAGCAGGAACTCTGCTTTTTTACAATACCAACACATCCAATTGCAAGTATTATGCATTTAAGTTAGAGTTTCTCTTCATTTGTTTTCATATTTCACTTTCAATTCTCAAAATCAAAGGTAAAGTTCTTGGCTCCTAGTAGTATTGTCTTATGATAAACTAAAACTAAGTAAGTTGGTATGTTTAAATTATTGCAAAATTCATAGAAGTCAACAAACTTGTGCGTAGTAGCCTAGAATTATCCTAAAAGCTGAATGTAGTGCATTGTTCTTAAATAATTTCTTTGTGATCATGCCCCCAAATGGATGTATAAGTTGAAAAGATTGAGGAAATTCAAAAGTCTTGTATGTTGTATGTCTGTTTGACCTTTGATTCTAGATATATGTGCAAATATTGGTCTTGCTTGTGTTGAGTATAGGTTATAGGGATGTAAAATTTAGGAAAAAATTGAAGTTCTATAAGTTTGAGTTTTTCTTTGAATTTTACAGTCCCTTACTCTCTTTCAGAAACTAAAACTTATTTTGAGGTACTATGGCACCAAAGTAGATAGGACCAAAAAGGCAGAATCCCCCAAGCGTAGTGTCTAGATGGAGGAGTACCCAGTTTCTCTGACCAGGGTAGTGCATCCAATAACTAGATCCTAGAGACACATCGTGTTTAAGAATATTATTCGATCTATATTGGGCGTCCAGCTCGCAGCATAGTCATAGTGGGGAGAAGACCCTCATCTACTTAGGCTAGGGCACAACCCGTGACTAGCTCACTCGTTCCCAGGTCAAGGATAAAGTCAGCCAAGATGTCACCACCATAATATCCCTAGTTAGACATAGGAAAGAATGATAATAAGGAAGATGTGGTGTTTGATTCACTAGCAGAGGTGGATGCACAGGACCTCCAGTCTGGGGAGGGCTCCCAGGATGAATCTGTAGTAGAAATTCTTGAGCCATCGCCTATAGTTTCCCAGTCTGAGGGGGGTTCAACCCAGACATCTCATCAGGTGCCACCACCAGACACAGATCAACATGTCCGGACTGACCCTACTTTCAACCCTACTCATATCTCAATTGAGCCTACTGATGAGGTAAACCCGAGGTGGTGTGTTAAGGGGATACAAATGATTTATGAGTGAGACAACTTTGTGACTGGGTAGGCAGCCCAAGAGGACTATTTGGGAGGAGATACAAATTGCTTTATTCAGGTTAGCTGGAGCACCACACTTGCAGTTGCATTTGATCGTTATTTGTTGGAGTGGATGACTAAAACCTAGGGTTCATATAGCCAGGCATTGGTATGGGAGTTTTATGACTCCTACTATGATATAGTATCTTTGACCACACCTAGATATGGTAGACGTGTAGAGAAGATCTAGTTAGAGAATACACTGGTGAGAGGTTTCATGGCTGATATTTCAGTAGTGGCCATCCATTGAGTTCTATTTAGCCCTGATTATATAGCTCTAGTATCTATTAGAGAGTGAAACTTTAAATTGACATTTATGCAAGAGAGACGTGCTATGAGGGATACTAAACATAAGATACAGAGAGTAGAGTTGGCGAGATTAATTGCCAGTTACATTTCAGACCTTGGTGATGAAGCCCCTTGGATTGAGGGAAAAGAGGCACATTTAAAAGACGACAATGAATTTTGCCGCTGAGTTTTGGTGGACGGTGGTTTGTTATTGAATATGTCTGTATGCTGTAGATAATTTGATGACTTGGGATGGTGCTGCATTGATCATGAGTCTGATGGATGGATATGATATAGACTTTACATCCATTATTAGGTATAAGCTACATAAGTTAGTTTTTGGTGAGCTAACTACATTACCTTTTCCTTGTCTTGTCCAGTAGTTGTGGAATGAGGCTAGTGTACCTGAGGTTCTAGGTATTGACCTTATATTTGAGTCAATGTGTGTGTCCTAGACTAGTTTGATCAAGGATCTAGCCAATCCGGTCCTTACTCAAAGGACCCATAGGCCTCTGACAGTGATTTTGGCCCAGTCTGAGGGCCTATCAGTTCCTACAGAGCCTAGTGATAGACAGGGTGGTGATTTGGATCTGAAAATGGAATTTGATATAGGTAATTAAAGAGAGAGGCACCCTAGATTACCACTTAGGGGGAGGGGACCCCCAGCCACTTCTACTTCTGCTCCAACTGCCTCTTCTGAGTCGGTTGGGGTACCGTCTAGGATTCTTTACCCTAGTGCCACTTTTATAGTACCAGGATTCATTACAGTACCTCAAGACTTTTTACAATGCCTGATAGATAGGCAGGATGAGACCACCACCTAATTGACTGAGGTAGAGTCTGAGATTGCCACATTATAAAAGTAGATCTGACTATAGGTTCGGATGACTTTGGAGAGTGCAAAGGCTTCCATTTTGGTTGACATATTAGAGATGAGGGCCACATTGCATGGCAGTATTGATGCTTTTGAGAGGAGAGTGCATGCACGACTTATTAATATTGAGGCACCTGATCTAGCTGGGATTAGGGAGAAAGGGGCTACATTATGCACCGAGGTACGATCTTTTAATGAGAGCCATATTCTAGCCATTCCTATCGAGATCCCCTCATTTTCCTAATTGATGCCACTACACTAACCTAGGCATTTTGATTTATTTGCTGATGATGAGCAGGTCCACATAGTTAGGACCAAGAGAGTGAGAGAGGAGTACCTGGAATTATTTTGATGTATGCATTTAATCCAGATATATGTTTATTCTCAAATCCTATTAGAAGAAGTAATAGTGATACGAGAAAAAATACAAAAACAAAACACTGATACAAAAATCAAAAAATAAGACATAAGAAGATAGATAGAATGATACAATTAGAAAAATCAATGAAACGAACGGTTATATTAAACCCAAAAACTCCAATGTTAAATCCTAGAAGAACCAATTCTGTTATGAAGACCTATTTTTCTTACAAAGACCTAGAGTGAAATTAATCTACTTGTAACCTATGTTTCTCAACACACTAATAAGCTACCAAAAAGCTTAAAAATACTAGCAAGTGAAACTCTCATCATCATTCATCAACTATTCTAAAAATAAAGAAAGACCTAACTATTTATAGCCATGGGCTATTTATTAAAAATGAGCCCAAAAGTGACCCTAAATGCTAAATGGGCCTAAAAGTGAACCTTAATGTCAAATGGCCATATGTTGGCACATATGCTCTGTCGTGTCCTAAGCTATTATCCAGATGAGATATTGCTCCATACCTCTTTGGATGATATTATCAAACATATCTCTTCCTGCACTCTAAGTTATCATCCAAACACGTATTTTCTTCCTTTAGATAATCAAGTCTTGGATTCCTAGTTGTTGTCCTTGAAATATGGATCTTAAAAGATTGGAACTGATACCAAATAATACGAACCAAAATATGAAAACCAAAGCACAAATATGGAAATTGAAAGATAAGACATAAAAAAATAGATAGAATGACATAAGACAGGAAAATCAATAAAACTAATAGGTATATTAAACACAAAAACCCTAATGATAAATCCTAAAAGCACCAATTCTCTTACGAAGACCTCGAGTAAAATTAATCCACTCACAACCTACATTTCTCAAGAAATCAATAAACGCTCAACAAGCTTAAAAACATTCGCAAGTGTAACTCTCATCATCATTTATCAATTATTCTAAAAATTAAAAAAGACCTAACTTTTTATATCCATGGGCTATTTATTATAAATTGGACCAAAAGCGACCCTAAATACCAAGTGGGCCCAAAACTAACCCTTAATGTCAAATAGCCATATGTTGGTGCATATGATCTCCCATGTACCAAGATATTATCCAGATACGATATTGGTCAATACCTCCTTTGATTATATCATCAAATATAGATCCTACCGTGCACCAAGATATTATTCAAACATGTACTTGTTTTTCTAAGATGATCAGTCTTGGATCCTTATGTGTTGTCCTTGAAGCATGGATCTCGAAAGATTGGAACTGACTCGGCTTGTATGAAAAATCCTCATTCAGAAATCTAAATAATATTTTGTGAACCCATGAACATCAGTTTTTATACCATACAACTCTTGACTCATGCACCGGTGATTTCTCAGCATACTTAGTCCAGTGTACTCATAATATGTTCGGGTGTTATGCATCTATTTATGCTAGAGTTTGCTTATGGTGTTCTTTCAATTCCAAGTGTGATTCCTTATTCAGTACAGATATTTTCTTATGATATTTCATAGGCTCTGAGTATTGTTCCTTCTTTTCTGCTAGTATATGAGTGTAATATGTCAAGTCCAGAAGATCAGCCTTCATCTTTGTTGCCCCCTTAGGTAGGATCATAGCCTGCCAAATTTACTATTTCTCTTGTTACTTTAGGTACAGTTATGTCTTCTAAGGATCAAAAGAGGTTTTAGAGATTTACTTTCTTGGGCCCACCCAAGTTCAGTGGTATTGTGGGAGAGGATGCCTTTGAGTTCTTGATCAATTGCTGAGAAAAGTTGTATAACCTTGGATTGCTTGAGTAACACAGAGTTTCTTACACCATCGATCAGCTAAGAAATATAGCCAGGGATTGGTGGAGGTCACTTGTTAGTTGTAGACCCCTTAGTTCATCAAGGATAACTTGGGATCAGTTTGTTGAGGCCTTTCTAGATAGGTTTGTGCCCTATAGTTTGAGGGATCAAATGAGAGATTTTTTTATCACTTAGAGCAGGTCTCCATGACTGTCTGAGTATGAGGCATATTTTCATGTCTTGTCTAGATACTTTATTGCTAAGATTGGCACCGAGTTTGAGAACATTCAGAAGTTTGCGAAGGGATTGGATACTATATTTCAATTGACTACTACCCATATAGTTGTACCAGGATGTCATTTTAGAGTATAGTGGATCATGAAAAGAATAATAAGGCTATTATTTGATCTACTTAGGTAGGATATAAGATGATATGTTGTTAAGGCAAGTTTAGTGGTCACACCCATCAGACAGAGATTTTAGAGGTTATCGTGGATACCTGTAATACCCCAAAATATCCAAACCAATATTAGCGCCACGTTACAAGATAATGCATAGTACATCATGGTTATTTTATAGTCTTATGAGCAAGTTACATGTATATTAAGTCTTCAAATAACTCCCATCTATCAGACGAATCAAAACATTCCTTACTGATTGAATTTTTGGGAAGGATATTTCTATAGTCAACTTTGAATGAGCATATCTCTCATTATATTATGAATTTTTAAGCTTATGACCTACCAAAAGATAGATAATTGAATTATTTTTCCAACGATACCAATTTCTCCTAAATTTGATATCGAAGCAAGGAGTTATGCCTATTTTACTCTGGCATGTCAGGCTGGGAAACTGAGTGACGATATTCATGATAAGCTGTCATGCCCGTGACGGCCTATCACCAATGTCGTCAGCCTTGGGCAGATTTTCACCCCCAGTGACGACATTTTGTGACAAGCCATCACGCCCGTGATGACCTATCACCAATGTCGTCAACCTTAACCAGAAAACTAAGATTTTACCTTTTTGAGACGACAATTCGTTACGACCTATGACCAGTATGATGGTTGTCACGAATGTCCTCAGCTATTTTTTCCAAAAATTGAGGGATTTTTTTACAAGGGTATTTTGGTCTTTTCCTTTACTTCCCATAACTTATAACCCTCATGGAGCGTATTATCTTTCATTCTCTTAAGTTAAACATCTCAAAAAGCTCTCTCATACGCACTCAACCACAAGATTAGGGTTTTCTCTCAAGATCATCTTCTCAAGAACAAGAACATTCTCTCCCAAAGGGTTTAAACCCTAGTGAAGAAAAATCAAGAACAAGCCTAAGGATAGTGAAGAAAAATCAAGAACAAGCCTAAGGATTTCTTCAAGAACCTTCAAGAAATATTAGATCTCTTTCAAGATCAAGCTTTAAGGTATGCGTAGTGTTATCCATGGATCCATTTCATCCATGAAGCTCAAGAATCATGTTTTAAATTATAAATTGTGATTTCCTTATTGTGTTATGGCTATAATCATATTGATGATTGTTGTTTGGATTCAAGGTTGTATCTTGATGTGTTTTTCATGAAGCATGTGAGTAGGTTAGTTGAAACCCATGAATTTTGGATGGATTAAGATTGTCAAATTAATAAGTACAGCTATGCCCAAAGTTGTGCATGTAAGGTGTTTGATAAAATGCCAAGAATGATAGAATCTATGTTTTTATGACTTAATAGTGCTTAACTGACAAGCCCATGTTCTATTCTTTATGATTCCACATGAACTCCACGTTATAGTTGTGTGTTATTGTTGTGATATGGAATGAGCATGATATTGAAGCAACGCGAGTATATACATGTTGTGCGCATCCCCTTCCATTTATAAGATGTTGAGAACCAAGTGTAGTATGAAATCCCCTACTTATGATATTGTGAATTGTGGACTCTATTCTTATGATCAAGTCAGTCATGTGTGTCAGTTTCCTTCCATCGAGTCCTGGGGGTACTTGTACCCGAAATAATATAGTTGTGTACCTAGTGCCATGTCATGTTATCACGATACTCTCAGTCAAGCCATGGTCTATAGAATTCAGTTAGTCATGTGACTCAGGAAAACTCAGAAATCTCAACAGTCTCAGTAGTTCAGAAACCTCAGTACTCAATAATCTCAGTGATCTCAGTAACAACAATATTCCTAGCGATCTCAGTAATTTCAGTACTCTCAGTCAGTCTTCACAACTCAGTACGTTCCTTCGGTTAAGGAAACTCAGTAAACTTAGTTTAGCTCCACTAAATAATACCACTAGTATCATTTCAATTAATCAATATCAGTTCAGCTAATTAGTTCAGTTTAGTTATTTAGTTTAGCTCAGTTATCCAGTTTAGTATCTTTCAGATGGGAGTAGGATTCAGCATCGAGTGAGCCTAGGGATGGGGACTCAATCGCTAGAAAGGACGAAGATCCTTAGAAGCAATCCCTAAGTTCCAGAACTATGTAGCCAACATAGGTTTGAGATGTCACCCGTTAGATAGGACTGGTGATGATAGGCGTATTTACACGCCTAAAGTGCTATAATCTACCCATATTTTAGCTAAGTTTTGAGGACAAAATACATAATTCATGCACTTTTAGTCCTCTTTCCTGTAAGTGAGCTAACAAACGTGATTAGCAAGTTTTCAGGTATAAATGATGAAGATTTCAGCATTTTATGGATAACTTGACGCCAAAGGAAGCTGTACGAAAGAAGGAAAGCAGAGCTTGGACTCCTGGGGACTAAAAGTGATGGATGGAAAACCTGTCCCGGGCAAAAACAGCATTTTCAGAGACTTTGGGGATCAGCAGCAACTTAGTAGGATTAGGATAATAATGCAGTAACTTATTAGGATTAGGATAAGTACGCAGTAGCCTAGTAGGAATAGGATATGGGTATTATAAATACCCTATTTTGCTGAAGTTTTTAATACTTTTACTTTCAGACTTTATACTTCATACTTCTTCAATCAATTACTTTCAATTCATTCTCTTTCAATTAATTCTTATTACTTTCTCTTCATCGACTTCTAAATTTTCGCAACAAGAGAAACGCTACTTGCAAGGAATTCACGCCACAAGCACTACCAAAGCATACTTCACGTTAGACTCTTATTTTGGTATGATAATAATGTCTATTGTGATTTTCGTTGCACTCATGAGTAGCTAAACTTCTCTGTTGGGGTTATGGAAGCCTTATGAGACACTATCTATTGCTATGAGTTTGTGAATTCTTGACACGTATGCTGCTTATATCATTATTCTATTCACCTTAATCTAAATTCTTGTGGTTGTAAACATATAGAATACGCCAGTATAGCATTAAATTGTTCGAAAGAAAAGTTACATGTCTGGAAAAGAGATAATGTCAAGGTAATAGGGCACCAACCCCTGTTAAAAAGTTAGTGCCGTAACTGGATTAACCTCTTGGATAATCTGTACCATTAGATACGCTTTAAGCTTGAAAGAGTTAAAGTGAAATAGTCCTTGATGTCGAAAGACGTCTGGATTTACCATAGAATACGATTCTCTATAAGTGCATGCATGTCTGAATTCTGCATAACTCATAGTCAATAGATACGTATAACTCATAAGGTGGACATAACCCTAACTCTCAATTCTCATTGATTTAAACCTACCAAGTACTCCGTTTCACTCTTCTATTTTCCGTTTTTACTTTACTATTTTGTTTACATCATTTGCACGCACAAAATCCCCCCTTTATTCGCAGAACTTTCATCAAAAGTCTAATAATCGTTGCTTACTTAGTGACCAAGTATTCCCTATGGGATTCGACACCCAACCCAGGTGGGTTCTATATTTGACAACGACTGCTTACACTCTTATGAGAGCTGTAGTTTGAGTGTTATCAAATTTTGGTGCCGTTGCCGGGGAATACGGTTGTCTACTAAGTTTATGATAGTTACTAGACCCTTTGGTCAAAGATTCTCGTACTTTAATTTTAGTTTTTGTTTTTATTTTCTGCAGGTTTTTGTTCAGTGCATGCCAAATACTCAAAGTTCGGGACAACCATTAGTACCCATAAACCCTGAACCGTAACTTATTGGAAGGATGGATGCGAAACGTGACATTGAGAGAAGGGCTGCTCAACAGGAGAAGGCTAGACTAGCTGCGTTGGTCGCTGCCCAAGTACATCAACAGAATATTGATAACCCAGGGCGAGCAGCAGATCCTGATGATGAGGACTTAGGTGATGATGAGCTACTAAACCCTAGGCGTGATGCTGAGGTGGCGACACCAACAAATAGAAGAGATCGTCAAGCAAGATTTCCGCCTGAACGCCGAGCTATGCAGATTTCCTTTGATGATGATGATCTTGATGGAGCTGGTGCCACAGGAGCCATTATTCCTCCGCCATTGGCGCCCGGAGCCAAGTTCAACATCACGAGCACCATGATTCAGTTATTGTAACTCAAGGGATTATTCGGTGGACTTACAGGTGATGATCCGAATATGCATCTGATCAACTTTATCTCTACATGCAAGTCATTCGACAATCCAGGCGTTGGTCAGAATGCAATTTGCCTGCGCTTATTTTCATTGTCTCTATCTGGGGAGGTAACTTTATGGTTGAACGGGCTGACTCCTGACTAATTAGAGGCAATTGAAAGACGCTTTCCTAGAAAGATTCTTTTTGCCATCCAAAAGAGCACAATTGAGAGATGAAATTAGCAACTTTCGTCAGCTTCCAACTGAAGCCCTCCACGAAAAATGAAAGAGATTCAAGAAGACGCTTATGAGGTGCCCAAACCATCACATGACCAATGTCCACTTGATGGAGATATTATACAGATCCTTGAATTCAGTAACTAAACCAGTGGTGGATAATGCGGCTAGACAATCATTTATGGACCTCACCTTTATGCAGGCAAGCGATATGCTAGACCGGATGACAAAGTAAAGTAGGGCTTAGCATACCAGAGATTCTGAGGTGTCAAGCCCCACTATATCTATTGGCATGACTGCAGAACAAAGGAGAAGAGAAGAAGAACATGATCAAGATATGGCGCACATGAAAACACAGATGGACCTTCTTACAAAGCATCTATTATCAGGGAAGACCAAAAACATCAAAGCAGTTGCATCAAAAGGAAGAGAGGAATCTGATTCTGAGGAAGAAGCCAACTATGTGAACAATCAGGGGGGTTTCCGAGGCAATGCCCAAGGAAACCAAGGTCGGAACTATTATGATAAATCTGAAAACAAGGACCGTGATCAAGGAAGTTAGAAGAACAAGACTGACAAGAGTGGTTTGTATGTTCCCCCAGGAAGACGTGACGACACTGCATCTGGGTCTGGAAATATGACCATGGAAGATATGATGGATAAGCTGTTAAAAGGAGTAGAGGCAACCAGCACGGGAGTAACTGAGGTAATAAATGACTTGGCCTCAATGAAGCAGTTGGTTGACTCACATTCCAATTCAATAAGACAGCTGGAGAAACAATTGAGTCAAATTTCAGCCACATTAAATCAAAGAAAAGCTAGCACCTTACCTAGCGATACAGTGCAAAACCCAAGGAACGATGGAACATGCATGGCCATCACTACCCGGAGTGGTAAGGTGCTGGAAAATTCATCCCAAGGCAAGCAAGTGGCCGATGATACCACAAATAATGTAGCAGCCGCCGAAGAAGCTGAAGAAGACGTCAAAGACGTCACCCCTCAGAGTCCACAGCCCAAAAAGAGTGCCAATCCGAAGCAAGATGAAAATAAAGTCGTGGAGAAAACTATTCCCCTTCCACCACCACCTTTTCCTCAAAGATTAAAAAAGAGAGCTGATGATACCAAGTTCAATAAATTCATGTCAATGTTAAAACAGCTGACCAGTAATGTTCCATTGGTTGACGCGCTAGAACAAATGCCTGGTTACGCAAAATTTATGAAGGATATTTTAACAAAGAAGCGGGCAGAAAGTGGTGAGTTGACAGATGCTGTTCATCATTGTAGTGCAATTGCTACCAGATCACTAGTTCAGAAGAAGGCCGACCCCGGAGCCTTCACTATTTCGTGCACTATCGGATCTTTGAATTTTGCCAAGGCATTATGCGACTTAGGAGCCAGCATCAACTTGATGCCACTATCCATTTACAAAAAGTTGGGGTTCGGTGATCCTACTCCAACCAATATGAGGCTTGTGATGGCTGATAGGTCGGTAAAATGACCTGTTGGTATTTTATGTGATGTATTGGTGAAGGTTTCTTCATTCATCTTTCCAGCAGACTTTGTTATTTTGGATTGTGAGGTAGACTCTGAAGTTCCCATAATCTTGGGGCGCCCTTTCCTTGCAACAGAAAGCGTGCTTATTGATTTAAGAGCTAATGAGCTTCTGTTCCGGATGAATGACGAAGTAGTCCGCTTTGATGTATGTAAATCAATGAATCAACCCAAAGATCTGAATGTGTTCTCGGTAGCTGATGTTTAAATTGATGATGAGAAAGAATTACCTGTAGAGGAGCAACTTGTTGATGACCCATTGGCGGTTGTGCTTATGAATGTTGAGCATAAGGATGCTGGAAATTATGAAGAAACTATTTGTGCTCTAACAGGATTAGGGTCATATCCTCATGCTCCCAAGAAGCTGGACCTTGATCTCAAAAACCGACCTACACCACCAGCTAAACCATCTATTGAGGAGCCACCCACGTTAGAATTGAAGGAGCTGCCTAGTCATCTAAAGTATGCATTCTTAGGAAGCGGTAAAACACTTCCGGTTATTGTGGCGGCAGATTTGGGTGAGCACCAAGTTGCAGCTCTCATCATGATTCTACGAAAGTACATGAGAGCCATCGGTTGGACTATCATTGATATCATTGGTATTCCAACTGGGATTTGTACACACAAGATTCAGCTTGAAGAAAATTGCATACCCACTATTGAGCATCAAAGACGTCTAAATCCACCTATGTAAGAGGTGGTGAAGAAAGAAATTATTAAATGGTTAGATGCAGGGGTTGTGTATCTAATCTCCGACAGTAAATGGGTAAGCCCGGTACAATGTGTACCAAAGAAAGGTGGCATGACGGTAGTTGCGAATGAAAAAAATGAGTTAATTCCACTCAGACCTGTCACAGGGTGGAGAGTATGCATGGACTACCGTAAGCTGAATTCGTGGACACTTAAAGATCACTTTCCAATGCCCTTTATTGACCAAATGCTTGATCGATTAGCAGGGAAAGGATGGTTTTATTTCTTAGACCGTTATTCCGGCTATAATCAGATATGTATCGCCCCCAAAGATCAAGAGAAGACAACGTTTACATGCCCCTATGGTACGTTTGCCTTCAAACGTATTCCATTTAGGCTATGTAATGCACCCACCACTTTTCAGCATTGTATGATGTCCATTTTTCTGATATGGTGAAAGACACGCTGGAGGTATTCATGGATGATTTTTCAGTTGTGGGTGAGTCGTTTGAATCATGCTTGACAAATCTAAGTATGGTATTACAAAGATGTGTTGAATTCAACCTAGTGCTGAATTGGGAGAAGTGCCACTTTATGGTGAAATAAGGTATTGTGCTTGGGCATAAAATCTCCAAAAGAGGAATTGAGGTGGATCGAGCTAAAATCAAAGTTATCGAGAAACTACCACCCCCAATTTCTGTCAAAGAAGTTCATAGTTTCCTCTGTCACGCAGGCTTCTATCAGCGGTTTATCAAAGACTTCTCAAAAATTGCTAGCCCATTATGTAAGCTTTTGGAGAAAGATGCAAAGTTTGACTTCAATGAGGATTGTATGAAGGCATTCGAACGCCTCAAAGGGAAGCTAATTGAAGCTCCTATCATTGTAGCACCAGATTGGTCTCTACCGTTTGAAGTCATGTGTGATGCTAGAGGGGTAGCTTTGGGTGCTGTACTTGGCCAGAGAAGAGAAAAGTTATTCCATCCAATCTACTATGCGAGCAAGGTCTTGAACGGAGCCCAGAAGAACTATACTATCACGGAACAAGAGCTTCTAGCGATTGTGTATGCTTTTAAAAAGTTTCGTGCTTATTTATTGGGAACCAAAGTGGTAGTTCATACAGACCATGCAGCTCTGAGATATTTGATGACAAAGAAAGATGCAAAACCAAGGCTAATTCAATGGGTATTGTTGCTGCAAGAATTTGATTTCGAGGTAAAAGATATAAGAGGTTGCGAAAACCAAGTGGCCGATCATCTATCTAGACTCGAGAACGAGCATATAGCGCAGCCTGATCTAGAGATTGATGATGTATTCCCTGATGAAGAGATCTTAGCCACCATGATGGAAGAGTTACCATGGTATGCAGACTTTGTAAACTTTGTGGTAAGCAATGTGATGCCTGCGAATCTATCATTTCATCAAAGAAGAAAGTTCATGCATGATGTAAGACACTACTTCTGGGATGAGCCATATTTGTTTAGACGATGCGTGGATGGTGTGATCAGATGCTGCATATCTCATAAGGAGGTGCCAAGTATCTTGGAAGCAAGTCATGCCTCACAAATTGGTGGACACCATGCAGACGGTCGGACAGCAAGAAAGGTATTGCAAATCGGCTATTATTGGCCTTCGATATTTAGAGATGCCTACGAATTTATGAGAAGATGTGACCAATGTCAGAGACAAGGCACAATTTCGAAGCATTATGAAATGCCTATGTCAAAAATTCTTGAAATTAAGCTCTTTGATATATGGGGTATTGATTTTATGGGCCCATTCGTGAATTCGTTTGGAATGAAATATATCCTAGTTGCTGTAGATTATGTTTTAAAATGGGTCAAAGCAGTAGCATTGGCTGATAATGAAGGAAAGCGTGTTGTTGCATTCTTAAAGAGAAACATCTTCTCTCGTTTTGGGGTCCCACATACTATCATAAGTGATGGAGGATCTCACTTTTGCAACAAACTGTTCAAATCTGTGTTGGCAAAATATGGTGTCAAGCAACACAAGGTAGCCACGCCTTATCACCCACAAACTAGTGGACAGGTTGAGGTTTCCAATCGAGAGATCAAGCAAATCCTTGCTAAGACTGTAAATGCTAATAGGAAAGATTGGTCTCGGAAGCTGGATGATGCACTATGGGCATATAGGATTGCATTCAAAACGCCAATTGGCATGTCCCCGTACCAACTAGTTTATGGGAAAGCTTGTCATTTACCCATTGAGCTCGAGCACAAAGCATTGTGGGCGTTGAAGCAACTGAATTTGAATTGGGATGATGCTATGAACTTGAGGTTAGAGCAGCTGAATGAGATGGATGAATTCTGTCTACATGCATATGAAAGATCAGACCTCTACAAGGAGCGGATGAAAAAGTATCATGATCAATGGATTGTTCAACGAAACTTTCAAAAGGGTGATATGGTACTTCTTTTCAATTCCAGACTAAAGCTATTCCCAGGTAAGTTAAGGTCCAAATGGTCTGGTCCGTACAAAATTAGCCAAGTCTACTCGTCTGGAGTAGTTGAGCTAGAAGACAATAATGGTATTGTCTTTAAGGTGAATGGACAACGAGTAAAACCATATATCGGTCCTCTTGACTCAATAAACTATATGGCCACTATCTATCTCGACGAAGTCTAAGTACTCGAGGTAACTATGTCGTGCCGCGATAATAAATCAAGCGCTAGATGGGAGGCAACCCATCGGGGTATCGTTTCTTGTGCATTTGTTTTACTAAGTAAAAATCCAAAAAAAAAGAGTCGAGCCACGACCAAAACTAAGGCTCTAGATGGGAGGCAACCCATCGTTCTAATTGTTTTTGTTGTCTTTTAGTAAATGTAGGTGCAAGATGTGTAAAGGAGGAGATTGGTTTCAAATTTTGATTTGGAAGTATTGCATGTTGAAGGTGGTAAGTTAGGAATGAAGAAGAAAAAGGCTATGAGAATATAGACAAAGAACAAGGCAAGGCCTATGTAAATCTAGGCCACAAACAAGGCAAGGCCTATGCTATGGCCTAAGCTCTCGGATTCTAGAGTGCCATAGCATAGGCGCCGCCTATGCTCAACAATGCCATAGCATAGGCGCCACCTATGCAAAAGCCTTTTGTCTCTGAATATCATATGACATGGCATAGGCGCCGCCTATGCCTAACAATGCCATAGCATAGGTGCCGCCTATGATCAACAAGGCTTTACAAAAGGCGCCGCCTATGCCAAGCATAGGCAAAGCTTTAGGCGCCACCTATGGTCACTTTTGGTCTCCAAATCCGATTCCAAAGGGGTCAAAACCTGACCCAAGCTTGTCCGATAAATAAAACCTTAGTCTTAAAACAAAAACACATTGCAATTCCACCCTAAAGCGCCGCCTACCTCTCCAAATTCTCTCAAAAATTTTCCTTTTGCTCTTTTATTTTGCAAGAACATCTTCCAAGGCCATCAACCAAGTAAGTACTTCTTTGTTCTTCTTTTATATTCCATAAGTACTACACTACTACGCCTATAATAAATTGTTAAATCTTGAAGTAATATTGGTGATTTGAATGTGGTTGATTTGTTGTGATACAACTAAGTGAGTGAAAGAATACGTAAGGATGGTCTTGACTTGTTTCCAACTTGAATTTGATTTTGATACACTGTCATAGTTTTGCGGAATTAACAGGGTCAAGAAAATGGTATAATCTTGTAACTTGAAAGCTTTCATGTTCGACTTACTTGTTCATTAAGATGAAAAATCATGGTTAACTACAAACATGAAATGTTGATTATTTCTATGCCATAACTTGATACAATCTCTATGTAGTAGTCTTGTTCAAAAGGGTACATCAATCCAACCATGAAAAGTATTGTCAAGATTACTTGAGATAGCATCAAAAAGGATAGTTAAGATAACAAGAAAAGTATGATTGCACTGATTATATTGTTTGAACGTACCACCTAAACGTATATCGATGAAGTCTGAGTAATCGACAACGTTCACTTAACTAGTTTGTGCCAACAAACTAAGTGTGGGGTGGTTCCACTACTGATTGCTTGTCAATTGTATCTATCGAGATGAAGCTAACATGACTATCATTTTAATCTCAGGTACAAATGGCACCAAAAGCACGACAAGGAAAGGATAAAGCAACCACTTCACAAAAAGGCCAGAAAAGGGGACGAAAAGAGCAAGGAGAATCCTCCTCGCTACAAATACCTCACCGCATATTTGGAATCAAATAGGTCCTAGAGGAGCAAGGAAAGGAGTGGTATAGGAACAATAAGGAGAAAAAATATGTTCATGTGGAGTTGATACACAAGGAAAGCCTAGCAAAGAAAGAACCTCGCTTGTTGGCCAAGATCATGGCGTTACATCTTGATTTCATCTTCCGAGATATGGGAGAATGCAATCTAGATCTAACACGAGAATTCTATGCCAACTGGTCACCGAAAACTACAGGGAGTGAAGTAAAGATTCGGGGCCAAGTCCTACAACTAAATGCAGAGTTCTTCAACTCTTTTCTAGGTTTGCCATCTGTTGATCCATCACCACTCAAGGAGCTGTATAACAGACCTCCTTACAGGTCCATGAGATACACATTATGCGGAACAAGATCTATGGCATGATGGAGCAGACACAAGGACACCGGCCGGCACAACACCTTCCCATATGCTTCCTTAAATAGGGAAGCTAGGATATGGTTGTGAAAAGTCAACTCTTTTCTGATTCCAGGGACACAGTACACAAATATAACATGAGATAGAGTGTGCTTGGTGTACGCATTGATGACGAATGTCCCTATCAACATTGGGGCAATTATTTGATCTACAATGCGAAAGGCCAGGCTACACAAAAGGTCCCAATTCAGCTTTGGCAATCTGTTGACCGCAATATTGAGGAAGAAGGATATCAAAGAGGAATCGGCTGATCATAAGCTTCCACACAACCCAAAGAAGGTTGACCTCACAAAGGTTAAAGATGCTGAATCCACACATGGCGTCAACCTTACCACGACAGAACGTCATGCTCGGGATGAGAGTTTCTTTCGTCATCTTTATGGCATGACTCGATTTACCATGATGAGCGGAGGTCATGTTCCAACTGCTGCAGAGCTCCAACAGCTGGATTATGACTACCCAATGAATGAGCATGCGAGGGCGATGTGTGGAGTAGGTGTATTTTTTGAGGAACCTCTTGATGATGATGTGCCAACCGATGATGATCGTCGAATACCAGACTCCGACGTGGAGGAGAACTCTGATGATGACGACTCTGATGATGATTCCGGTGAAGGGGGTATGACCCCAGACATAGAGGAGGAGTCCGACTAATCAGGTTCTTCTTATTTATTTTCCACTGAGGGTAGTGTGTCCCGTCTAAGTGTGGGGTGTTGGTATTTGTATGCTATACTTCCTTATCTGCATTTGCATTTATTTATGTTATTTATGTTTGTTTGTTTTGTTTTTTTTAGTGTTTTTTTTAGTAGTTAAATTTTTTTTTTTTAACTTTCCATGAAATTGTTCTGATAGGCAGCATGGTATTATGACAAGAGTCTGTGATAAAATCATTACTATTGAGATATTTAGGCTCTAAGTGTGACTCACTGTGTGATATCTATGTGGTTTAATTCCTTCATCTGTTGGGTCAAGAGTCTATACTACTCCCAATAAAGTCGACCATGTGCCTTGTGTGTGTGAGATGATAGTATATTCTATGTTTGTGGCTGATGCTAGAACTTGCCTGGTGTGTATGTAAAGCGAAATAAAGAGTGTGAGTTTAGGAGAGGATTTAGGCATTTCTTTGGCAACCTATAATTGTTTACCTTCATTTTATCTACCCATGGACATCATCCTAGATAACCCTCTTTGAGCCTTAAGCCTATTTTCTTTGACAGCCTCATATGTAAGCCTAATCCATTTTTTTTCAAGACCATAATTTGATCCAAATTCCTAAGTGCTTTAAAATTGTAAAGTCATGTAACAAAATAAGAGGAAATTGGGTGAGAGTAGTGCCTTAAAGTGAATTGGTACTTGAATTCGTTATGAAAAAGAATGGTTAACATAGAGGCGTGTTATAAAAAAAAAAGAAGAGAGAAAAATGAAAAGGAAAATAAAAAGTTAATTCTGTTCAAAATTGAATAACAAAAGAGGTGAGAAGGGGTGGTAGATTAAAAGAAAGTAGAAAGGTTGTTTGAAAGAAAGTGTTAATGGCATAATGTGATGTATTAAAGCGCTTAGGAACATAGTCACTATTTCTGGCCAAAATAGTCCTACCCGTCCCTTAGCCTACATTACAACTTGTAAAAGACCTATTTGATCCTAAGCTTAGTATTCTGATATTTAGTGGAACATTACACTAAGGGCAAGCCTATGGTCATCAGTTGCGACATATGAATTCTTTGTGAGCGTGAGAGCAAGGAAAATCCTATACCCATGTTTTGAAAAAAATGAAATACTTGTGAGTAATTATGGGTGATATATTGTGAGACACACATGGTTGATGAGTTTTGGGTAGTTGTGTATGATTCTTTGTGCTTTAACTTGTGGATACAAATTAACCATCATCACAAGTCTATGTTGGAGGTTGAATTGTTTCTAGTAGTGATCAATAAAACTACTTTTTGTTAGTAATTTCTATGCCTGTCTTGATGAATATTTTGTGTTGCTACTGTGAAACCCTAAGTAGATGTTTAGAAGGACATGATATTTTGTTCGAGGACGAACAAAGATTTAAGTGTGGGGTGTTGATGATAGGCGTATTTACACGTCTAAAGTGCTATAATCTACCCATATTTTAGCTAAGTTTTGAGGACAAAATACATAATTCATGCACTTTTAGTCCTCTTTCCTGTAAGTGAGCTAACAAACGTGATTAGCAAGTTTTCAGGTATAAATGATGAAGATTTCAGCATTTTATGGATAACTTGACGCCAAAGGAAGCTGCACGAAAGAAGGAAAGCAGAGCTTGGACGCCTAGGGACTAAAAGTGATGCATGGAAAACCTGTCCCGGGCAAAAACAGTATTTTCAGAGACTTTGGGGATCAGCAGTAACTTAGTAGGATTAGGATAATAATGCAGTAACTTATTAGGATTAGGATAAGTATGCAGTAGCCTAGTAGGAATAGGATATGGGTATTATAAATACCCTATTTTGCTGAAGTTTTTAATACTTTTACTTTCAGACTTTATACTTCATACTTCTTCAATCAATTACTTTCAATTCATTCTCTTTCAATTAATTCTTATTACTTTCTCTTCATCGACTTCTAAATTTTTGCAACAAAAGAAATGCTACTTGCAAGGAATTCACGCCACAAGCACTACCAAAGCATACTTCACATTAGACTCTTATTTTGGTATGATAATAATGTCTATTGTGATTTCCGTTGCACTCATGAGTAGCTAAACTTCTCTGTTGGGGTTATGGAAGCCTTATGAGACACTATCTATTGCTATGAGTTTGTGAATTCTTGACACTATGCTGCTTATATCATTATTCTATTCACCTTAATCTAAATTCTTGTGGTTGTAAACATATAGAATACGCCAGTATAGCATTAAATTGTTCGAAAGAAAAGTTACATGTCTGGAAAAGAGATAATGTCAAGGTAATAGGGCACCAACCCCTGTTAAAAAGTTAGTGCTGTAACTGGATTAACCTCTTGGATAATCTGTACTATTAGATACGCTTTAAGCTTGAAAGAGTTAAAGTGAAATAGTCCTTGATGTCGAAAGACGTCTGGATTTACCATAGAATACGATTCTATATAAGCGCATGCATGTCTGAATTCTGCATAACTCATAGTCAATAGATACGTATAACTCATAAGGTGGACATAACCTTAACTCTCAATTCTCATTGATTTAAACCTACCAAGTACTCCGTTTTACTCTTCTATTTTCCGTTTTTACTCTACTATTTTGTTTACATCATTTGCACGCACAAAATCCCCCCTTTATTCGCAGAACTTTCATCAAAAGTCTAATAATCGTTGCTTACTTAGTGACCAAGTATTTCCTGTGGGATTCGATACCCAACCCAGTTGGGTTCTATATTTGACAACGACCGCTTACACTCTTACGAGAGCTGTAGTTTGAGCATTATCAACTGGCATACTCAGGGATCACCCGTTAGCATGTTTATATGTATAGGACTAATCCCAAGAGTCACCCACTAGATTTGGACTAAATCCACAGTAGTTGTCTTTACTGGTGGCATGGTACTAACAACCTTCCAGTCAGGGCAGAGATTGGACCCCAGTCAGCTTAGCATGGGGCATGTCGGTTATATAAATACATCCCACAATTTCAGTTACAGATTCAGGACTGTTAGATACATTCAACTTAGTTCAGTAGTACAGATTCAGTACTGGTAGAGACAGTCAATCCTTATTATTATAAATAGACTTCAAGATTACCCATTAGACAAGACTAATCACAACTAGAGTTAAACAGTGTCAGAATCATCAAATTTAAAGATCACCCGCTAGATATGACTGATCTCAAATTCAGTTACTCCATATAGAACAAAATTCAAATAGTTCTATCAGAACTCAGACTGTTAGATACAGTTCCTCAGTATCAATAACATCAGTCTTGTCAATCATCACAGTTATATCAGTTATGTTAGTTGTCATAGCTTATGTTATCAGTATTTAGTTTCAAGGCTATTAGACATAGTCAATCAGACCAGTTCTTCATAATTTGAACTGTTAGAAATAGTCATTCATCTATTCAGTATCTCAGTATCAGTAAAGTCATGTCGTCAGTATTCTGACTCAGTAGTCAGTATCACTATGAGTTCAGTTATTGTTGCTTATGCATGTATGTATTCTCACATTCATATTAGTCAGCATTGTTCATGCATATAACCTTTTGCATTTAGCCTACCTCACTAGTATACTCAGTACATTCAGACGTACTAAAGCATTTGTGCTATGGTGCTTTCTCTTATGTTACACCATAGGTTCAGAGACACGTGTTCCAGATCAGCAGTAGCATTCCAGTCGCAGAGTTGCAGTGAGTCCTCATCCATTCAAGGACAATTTATTTCATTTATTATTTCAGTTTAATTTTTCTAGACGGAGTTAGTTGGAGACATGTTCTTTCAACTCCTTACTCAGACAATATTTAAAGGCTTTCAGATTTAGTTCAGATTTGATTAAGACTTCAATTGTTTTTGGGTATTTGCCACCCATATGGATATTATGTTTTTCAGATATTTTATTTAGTTGAACCTTATGACCTATTGTTTATGTTTTTCTGTATTATTACGTCATATATTGCAGTGTACAGGTACATATATCAGTCATGGATTAGCTTGTAGTCTTTTGGGGTCATAAGCACTGTGTAGTATCCCGGTTCAGAAAAATAGAGGTGTAACAAACTTGGTATCAGAGCCTAAGATTCATTAGAGTCCTAGGAAGTCTGAAAGACGCATCTAGTAGAGTCTTGTACATGCGTGTGTTGTGCACCACACCTATGTGCAGGAGGCTATGAGATGTTTTAGGAATAGTTTCCCTTTTTCAGTATTTATGTCGTGCCAGTGAGCATAATCTTAAGTCACTCTCATTCTAATCCATTTCTCTCTTTCTTCTACAGAACATTCCTCCTAAAAGAAGAAATGAGAATCAGTCAGCCCCTCAGCCTGAAGACCCTTAGGGCGATCATCTTTCTCATGCGAAGTTCAGGACTGTATTAACCACTCTTGCTCAATCAGTTGCTGCCTAGAATAAACGATCAGTTATCGTTCCAGCCAATCCAGTGGCCAATTCAGCTGCAGCTAGAATTCAGGATTTTACTCGAATGAATCCTCCTTCTTTCATGGGGTCTAAGTCAGATGAGGACCCGCAGGAATTTTTACATCAAATTTAGAAAGTGATAGATATTATGGGCGTGAATACTATGGAAAATGCTGAGTTAGCTTCATATCAGTTGCAGGATGTGGCTCATACTTGATATAAACAGTAGAAGTCGAAAAGGTTAGATGATGCAGGTTCTATAGAGTGGGAGGAGTTTGCCTCTTCTTTCCTTGATAGATTTTTCCCGCTAGAGCTCAGAGAAGCTAAGGTGCTAGAGTTCATTAACCTCAAGCACGATAGTATGATAGTGAAAGAGTATTTTCTTAGGTTTACTCAATTAGCCAAATATACCCCTCATGTAGTTGCAGACAGTAGAGCCAAGATGAGTAAGTTCGTGTTAGGGGTGAGCGATAGCATGGTAAATGAGGGCAGATCTGCCATGTTGAATAGTGATATGACTTTAGCCAAACTTATGACTCATGCTCAGCAGATAGAAGAGCAGAAGATTAGAATGAGGGAGAGATAGAATAAGAGAGGAAGGATAGGTAGTTTCATCTTTGCTCAGCCTAAGTCATAGGGTGGTAACCGTTCTCAGCATAGTTAGACGTTTTTAGCCCCAGGTCCATCCTCATCTAGTTGACCGGCACCTATGTCAAAAAATGACCGTCATGATGGAACGCAAAGCTTTGAGGCCCAGGGTAGTGAGAATAGAAGTCTTACTTATCTGCTTTGCAAAGAGTGTGGTAAGAATCACCTAGGTGCATGTAAGGTAGGTAGTGATGTATGCTTTGGGTATGGCAATCCAGGCCATAGGATGAAAGAGTGTAGAGTTCTAGAACAAAGGGGTAAAGAGTTGATTCAGCAAGGCACCAAGAGTGGTCAGCGTCAGAATAGACTTTATGCACTCCAGACCCGTCATGATCCGAAAAGTTTTCCTGACCTAGATTCGGGTATGTTACCAGTCTTTCATGTTCATGGTATGCATTGTTAGATCTCTTTATCTGATTTGGATATATGTTTCAGCATGAATTAGTTAGTAAAGCCAGCAAGTCAGTTTAGCAATCGAGCATTCAGATTTGTATAGTTTGTTTCCTCATCCTTGCATCTATTTAAGCTATCCAAGATCTCAGGGAATGTAAATGTTCCAAGTAGAACCTCCTAGTAGTTGCAAGTTCAGTTCAGTTCATGCATTATACATTAGTTCCAGACTCCCGAGGTTCAGTTATAATCTAGTTTGTAGATGCCTTGTGCATCGCCTCAACTTCCTTAATATCTCAGAAACGTCAGTCCAGCATCCTTTAAGGGACATAGTGTCCTAAGGGGGGAGATACACTATAGCCCCCAAACTTTTATGATTTAAACATGTCATTTTCTTTGATGAATCTATCTTGGATAAAGAGTTACTTATGAGCCGACCCTCTAGCTCCAAAACTCTATAGTAAGCCATGTACTCAATGGCTCAGTTTAGTCCACGATACGATACTCTATCCATGTCATGCATTACAGACTCAATTCTGTTCATGTATCATGTTCCAGACTCAGTTATGTTCTTATGTTTCCGCTCATGCATATTAAGTGATTAATCTCAGACTCATCGACATTTTCAGTTCAAGGTGACAGTCTTCTTTGATCTTACTCGTTCCCATGTTCAGATTTTAGTACCAAACTTTGTATTCAGTTCCATGCTTATTTTTCAATTCAAACTTGGTACCTTTACCATTGCATGTTCAACCACATATTCTTGAGCCTATTCAGTCATATATTTACGCGTTTGATATGTGTGATAAGATTATCAGTACTTTTTATCATGCATTCATGTATCATGTCAGTCATATAATTATGCATCAGATATGCATGTATTCAGATCATTAATTAGGCATCAGATATGCATTCTTATTATGAGAAACTCTGTTTATCATAACACTCAGTCGTGCATTCATGAATCAGTTACTCATGCATCAGATATGCATGTTCAGTATGATGTATTCAGCTTATCAGTCATGTTAATCCTGAAACCATGTTTTAGTATTGTATGTATTGTACGTACTTCAGCTGATCATTTCTTCCATCTCAGTCATTTTCATTCGAGGACAAATGTTCCCAAGGGGGAGATATTATAATACCCCAAAAAATCCAATCCAATATTAGCACCACATTTCAAGCTCATGCATATTACATCATGGTTATTTTATAGTTTTATGAGCAAGTTACATGTATATTAAGTATTCAAATATCTCCCAACTATCAGACAAATCAAAATGTTCCTTACCGATTTAATTTTTAGTAAGGATATTGCTATAGTCAAAGTCAAAAGAATATATCTCTTGTTATACTACGAATTTTTGATCTTATGACCTACCAAAAGATAGATAATTCAATTAGTTTTCCAATAATACCATTTTTGCCTAAATATGATATCGGAGCAAGGTGTTATTCCCATTTTACTCTGGCATGTCAGGCTGGGAAATTGAGTGATGACATTCATGATAAGTTGTCATGCCCATGATGGCCCATCACCAATGTAATCATCCTTGGGAAGATTTTTACCCCCAGTGATGACATTTTGTGACAAGCTGTCATGCCCATGATGGCCTATCACCAATGTCGTCAACCTTAATCAGAAAATCAAGATCTCACCTTTTTGTGATGACAATTCATGATGACCTATCACTAGTATGATGGCTTGTCACGAATGTCATCAACTATTTTTTTCCAGCTATTGAGGGACATTTTTACAAGGGTATTTTGGTATTTTTCTTCACTTCCCATGACTTATAACCCTCAAGGAGTGTATTATCTTTCATTCTCTTTAGTTAAACATCTAAAAAAACTCTCTCATACACTCTCAACCACAAGATTAGGGTTTTCTCTCAAGATCATCTCCTCAAGAACAAGAACATTCTCTCCCAAAGGGGTTAAACCCTAGTCAAAAAAAACCAAGAACAAGCCTAAGGATTTCTTCAAGAACCTTCAAGAAACATTAGATCTATTTCAAGATTAAGCTTTAAGGTATGCATAGTGTTCATCCATGGATCCCTTTAATCCATGGAGCTCAAGAATCATGTTTTAAATTATAAATTGTGATTTCCTTGTTGTGTTATGGCTATAATCATGTTGATGATTATTGTTTGGATTCAAGGTTGTATCTTGATGTGTTTTTCATGAAGCATGTGAGTAGGTTAGTTGAAACCCAAGAATTTTGGATGGATTAAGATTGTCAAATTGATAAGCACACCTATGCCCAAAGTTGTGCATGTAAGGTGTTTGATAAAATGCCAAGAATGATAGAATTCATATTTTTATATCTAAATAGTGCTTAACTGACAAGCCCATGTTCTATTCTTTATGATTCCATATGAACTTCACATTATTGTTGTGTGTTATTGTTGTGATATGGAATGAGCATGATATTGAAGCAACGTGAGTATATACATATTTTACGCATCCCCTTCAATGTATAAGATGTTGAGAACCAAGTGTAGTATGAAATCCCCAACTTATGATATTGTGAATTATGGATTCTATTCTTATGATTAAGTCAGTCATGTGTGTCAGTTTCCTTACATCGAGTCCTGGGGGTACTTGCACCCGAAATAATATAGTTGTGTGCCTAGTGCCATGTTATGTTATCACGATACTCTCAGTCAAACCATGGTCTATAGAATTTAGTTAGTCATGTGACTCAGGAAAACTCAAAAATCTCAACAGTCTTAGTAGTTCAGTAACCTCAGTACTTAGTGATCTCAGTAATAGTAAAATTTCTAGTGATCTCAGTAATTTTTGTACTCTCAGTCAGTCCTCAAAACTCAGTACGTTCCTTCAGTTAAAGGAAATCAGTAAACTTAGTTTAGCTCTACTAAACAATACCACTAGTATCAGTTAGTTAATCAGTATCAGTTCAACTAATAATTTCAGTTCAGTTCAGTTATTTAGTTTAGCTCAGTTATCCAGTTCAGTTTCTTTCAGATAGGAGTAGGATTCAACATCGAGTGAGCCTAGGGATGGGGACTCAACCGCTAGAAAGGATGAAGATCCTTAGAAGTAATCCCTAAGTTCCAAAACTAGTTAGCCAGTGTAGGTATGAGATGTCACCTATTAGATAGGACTGGCATACTCAGGGGTCACCCGTTAGCATATTTATATGTATAGGACTGATCCCAGGAGTCACACGCTAGATTAGGACTGACTCCACAGCAGTTGTCTTTACTAGTGGCACGGTACTGACGCGCTTCCATTCAGGGCAGAGATTGGACCCCAGTCAGCTTAGCATGGAGCATGTCGATTAGATGAATACATCCCATAGTTTTAGTTATAGATTTAGGACTATCAGATACATTCAACTCAGTTCAGTAGTACAGATTTAGTACTATTAGAGACAGTCAATCCTTATTATTATAAATAGACTTCAAGATCACCCATTAGACATGAATGATCTCAACTAGAGTTAAATAGTGTCAAAATTATTAGATTTAAAGATAACCCGCTAGATAGGACTGGTCTTAAATTCAGTTACTCTATATAGAACAAAACTTAAATAGTTCCATCAGAACTCAGACTGTTAAATATAGTTTCTCAGTATCAGTTACATCGGTCTTGTCAATTATCACAGTTATATCAGTTATGTTAGTTGTCATAGCTTATGTTATCAGTATTTAGTTTCAGGGTTGTTAGACATAGTCAATCAGACTAGTTTTTCATAATTCGAAATGTCAGAAATAGCCATTTATCCATTTAGTATCTCAGTATCAGTAAAGTCATATCGTCAGTATTCAGACTCAGTAGTCAGTATCACCATGAGTTCAGTTATAGTTTCTTATGTATGTATGCATTCTCACATTTATATTAGTCAGCATTGTTCATGCATATAACCCTTTGCATTTAGCCTACCTCACTCGTATACTCAGTACATTCAGACTTACTGATGCATTTGTGCTATGGTGCTTTCTCTTATGTTACACCATAAGTTCAGAGGCACATATTCCAGATCAGCAGTAGCATTCCAGTCGCAGAGTTGCAGTGAGTCCTCATCTATTCGAGGACAATATTATTTTATTCATTTATTATTTCAGTTTAGTTTTACAAGAAGGAGTTAGTTGGAGACATGTTCCTTCAACTCCTTACTCAAACAGTATTTAGAGGCTTTCAGATTTGGTTTAGATTTGATTCATACTTTAGTTGTTTTGGGGTATTTGTTACCCATATGGATATTACGTTTGTCAGATATTTATTTAGTTGAACCTTATGGCCTATTGTTCATGTTTTTTCACATTATTACATTATATATTACAGTGTATAGGTACAAATATCAGTCATGGGTTAGCTTGTGGTCCTTCGGGGTCATAAGTACCGTGTAGCATTCTAGTTCAGAAAAATTAGGGTGTTACAAACTTGGTATCAGAGGCTAAGGTTCATTAGAGTCCTAGGAAGTCTAAAAGCCATATCTAGTAGAGTCTTGTACATGCATGTGTTGTGCACCATACTTATGTACAGAAGGCTATGAGATGTTTTAGGAACAGTTTCCCTTCTTTCAGTATTCATGTCATGCCAGTGAGCATAATCTTAAGTCACTCTCAGTTAATCCATTTCTCCCTTTCTTCTACAGAACATGCCTTCTAAAAGTAAAAATGGGATCAGTCAGCCCCTCAGCCCGAAGACCCTTTGGGCGATCATATTTCTCATGCAGAGTTCAGGACCGTATTCACCACTTTTGCTCAGTCAATTGCTGCCCAAAATTAATGACCAACTATTGTTCCGGCCAATCGAGTCGCCAATTCAGATGCAACTAGAATTTAGGACTTTACCCAAATAAATCCTCTTTCTTTCATGGGGTCTAAGTCAGATGAGGACCCATAGGAATTCTTAGATCAGATTCAAAAAGTGATAGATATTATGGGGGTGACTACTGTAGAAAGTGCTGAGTTAGCTTCATATTAGTTGTAAGATGTGGCTCATACTTGGTACAAATAGTGGAAGTCAGAAAGGTTAGATGATGCAGGTTCTATAGAGTGGGAGGAGTTCCCCTCTACTTTCCTTGATAGATTTTTCCCGCTAGAGCTTAGAGAATCTAAGGTGCTAGAGTTCATCAATCTCAGGCAGGGCAGTATGACAGTGAAAGAGTATTCTCTTAGGTTTACTCAATTACCTAGATATACCCCTCATGTGAATGCAGATAGTAGAGCTAAGATGAGTAAGTTCATGTCAGGGGTGAATGATAGTGTGGTAAACGAGTGCAAATCTGCCATGTTGAATAGTGATATAACTTTAGCCAGACTTATGACTCATGCTCAATAGATAGAAGAGTAAAAGATTAGAATAGGGAGAGACAGAGTAAGAGAGAAAGGACAGGTAGTTTCATCTTTGCTCAGCCTAAGTCATAGGGTGGTAACCGTTCTCAGTATAGTCAAACGTTTTCAGCCTCAGCTCTATCCTCAGCTAGTGCACCAGCACCTAAGTCCAGAAATAACCATCATAATAGAATGCCAGGCTCCGAGGCCTAGGGTAGTGAGAATAAAAGTCTTACTAATCCACTTTTCGAAGAGTGTGGTAAGAATCACCTAGGTGCATGTAGGGCAGGTAGTGATGTATACTTTGGGTGTGGAAATCCAGGCCACAGGACGTGAGAGTGTATAGTTCTAGCACAAAGGGGTAAAGAGTTGCTTCAGCAAGGCACCAAGAGTGGTCAGCGTCAGAATAGACTTTATGCACTCCGAGCTCATCATGATCTGGAAAGTTTTCCTAACCTAAACGTCAGTCCAGCATCCTTTAAGGGACATAGTGTCCTAAGAGGGATATAAACTATAGCCCCCAAACTTTTATGATTTAAACATGTCATTTTCTTTGATGAATCTATTTTGGAGGAAGAGTTACTTATGAGCCGACCCTCTAGCTCCAAAACTCAGCAGTAAGCCATGTACTCAATGGCTCAGTTTAGTCCTCGATATGATACTCTATCCATGTCATGCATTACAGACTCAGTTCAGTTCATGTATCACGTTCCAGACTCAGTTATGTTCTTATGTTTCTGCTCATACATATTGAGTGATTAATCTTAGACTCATCAATATTTTTAGTTCAAGGTGATAGTCTTCTTTGCTCTTACTCATTCCCATGTTCAGATTTTAGTACCAAACTTTGTATTCAGTTTCATGCTTAGTTTTCAGTTCAAACTTGGTACCTTTACTATTGCATGTTTAGCCGCATATTCTTGAGCTCGTTCAGTCATATATTCATACGTTAGATATGTGTGATTATCTTATTAGTACTTTCTTTCATGCATTCATATATTACGTAAGTCGTATAATCATGCATCAGATATGCATGGATTCATCTCAGCAATTAGGCATCAGATATGCATTCTTATTATGAGAAACTCAGTTCATTAGAACACTCAGTCGTCTATTCATAAATCAGTTACTCATGCATCAGATATGCATGTTCAGTATGATGTATTCAGCTTATCAGTCATGTCAGTCCTAAAACCATATTTCAGTGTATGTATTATACGTACTTCAGCTGATCTTTTCTTCCATCTCAGTCATTCTCATTCCAAGACAAATGTTCCCAAGGGAGAGATATTGTAATACCCCAAAAAATTCAAACCAATCTTAGCGCCACATTTCAAGCTTATGCATAGTATGTCATGGTTATTTTATAGTTTTATGAGCAAGTTACATTATAGTTATAGATCAGTAGTATCATTTCAGTCGCAGAGTTGCAGTGAGTCTTCATCTATTCGAAGATGATATTATTTTATTTCATTTATTATTTCAGTTCAATTTTTCTAGAAAGAGTTAGTTGGAGACATGTTCCTTCAACTCCTTACTCAAACAGTATTTAGAGGATTTCAAATTTAGTTCAAATTTGATTGAAAATTCAGTTGTTTTTGGGTATTTGCCACCCATATAGATATTATGTTTGTCAGATATTTTATTCAGTTGAACCTTATGGCCTATTATTCATATTTTTTGCATTATTACATCATATATTATAGTGTACAGGTATAGATATCAGTCATGGGTTAGCTTGTAGTCCTTCGGGGTCATAAGCACCATGTAGCATTCTGGTTCAGAAAAATTTAGGTGTTACAATACCCTAGTAGACCAGTACAGGTAGTTATAGGTTTTAGATGGTAGGTCTTTATTTTCAGCAGCTATATGTGGTCGGGTGTCATATCAGAGAGTTTGTTCTAGCTCAATCGTGCCTTATCAGATTGATTTGGATCATAGAGGTTTCTTCATGTATGATGAGTTTGGTTATTTGGATAAGGATATCCCTCTCATGATTTTTATAATATTTTTTATAGTTATCCGGTGATGATAGGCGGATTTGGTAATTGGTCTTCGTGTTTGTTGGCCTACTTTTATATTAACAATGAGAGGTGACTCTCAGGGTGGTAGAGGTAATAGTGCATGAGATAGAGGTAGTGGTGCCCATGGTGGTGGTTATAGGGCTACTCAATCTTGTAGCAGATATAGATAGTGCTATGCTATACTCACTAGACATGAGGCAGAGGCTTTCAACATTATCACTGCTATCATCATAATTTGTTTCATATCTATATTTGTGTTTTTTGATTTGGGGTCGACTTTCTCCTCTATTTCTGCATATATTGATTTTAGTATTGATTCCTCTTGTGAGCCTCTTGTCATACCTAGTTGTGTATCTACCCTCCGTAGGAGACGCTTTAGTGGTGGATTGGGTGCACCAATCATGTGTTGTAACCTTTCCAAAGCATGATACTTGGGTAGATCTGGTTATCCTAGATATGGTAGATTTTGTTGTCATCTTGTTTATGGATTGGTTAGATCTCTATTATTTTATTTTGTATTGCAATGCTAAGTCTATGACTTTAGCTTCACTGGATATGCAAAGGATATCTTAGAAGGGTGCACTTTCTTTGAGCCCAAAGAGAGTTATATCCTTTCTACGTGCTCATCGCATGGTAGAGAGGGGATGTTTGTCTTATTTGGTGTATATTCATAATACTAGTGTTGCTTCACCACCTTCTTTGGATTCTATTTGTATTATATATGAGTTCATGGATATTTTTCCTACGGATTTGCCTGGTATGCCCCTGGATTGTGATATTGATTTTGCTATTAATGAGGAGTGGGGAACTAAGCCTATTTCCAATCCTTCATATAAGATGGCCCCAGTGGAGTTGAAAAAATTAAAAGATTAGTTATAGGAATTGTTAGATAAAGGATTTATCTGACCTAGTGTGTCACTTTGAGTTGTGATTGACTTGTTTGTGAATAAGAAAGATGGTTCTATACGCATGTATATTGATTATCAGCAATACGTGTGTATTGATTATAAGTAGTTGAACAAAATGACAATCAATAATAAGTATTATTTTCCTTATATTGATGATTTGCTTAATCATCTTTAGGGTGTTTTGGTCTTTTTAAAGATTGATTTGAGGTTTGGGTATCACCAGTTGAGAATTAGAGCTTCAAATATTTTGAAGACATCTTTTCAAACTTTACATGGTCATTATGACTTCTTGGTCATGTTTTTTGGGTTGACTAATGCCTTAATTACGTTCATGGAATTGATGAATCGAGAGTTTCAATCATATCTGGACTTTTTGTCATTGTATTTATAGGTGATTTCTTTGATTACTCCTAGAGTAAGTCCAACCATGAGGAGCATTTGTGTATTGTACTTCAAAGGTTAAAAGATGAAAAGTTGTATGCTAAGTTCTCTAAGTGTGAGCTTTGGCTGGAGTTTATCTCTTTCTTAGGTCATGTTTGTGACTAAGGATGGTATCATAGTTGATCTGGCTAAGACTGTGGCAGTTTGTGATTGTGTTAGGCCTACTTCTTGTATTGAGATTTACAGTTTTATTGGTTTATCAAGCTACTATCGGTACTTCGTAAGGGTTTTTTTATCTATTGTGGCTTCTTGACCAGTTGACTCAGAAGAAGATTTCTTTTTAGTGGCTGGATGCTTGTGAGGTGAGCTTTCAGAAGCTGAAGGATTTATTGACATCAACTCATATCTTGACTTCCCCCAAGGAGGGTGTGAGATTTACCATCTTTTATATTGCTTCTTATGTTATTTTAGGCATCGTGTTGATGTAGGAGGGTAAGAGAATTGCCTATGCTTCTCGCCAGTTGAAGCCTCATAAGAAGAATTACCCTATCCATAATTTAGAGTTATGCATGGTTTTGTTTGCATTAAGGTTGTGGATATACTATTTGTCTGCAGTCCATTGTGAGATCTTTTAGGATCACCGTAGTCTTCAGTACTTCTTCAACTAGTGAAATCTTAATATGAGGCAGCATCATTGGCTTGAGTTACTTAAGGATTATGATCTTACTATTATCTATCATCCAGGAAAGGCTAATATAGTTGCGGCTGCCTTAAGCTAGATGATGACTAGTATGGGTAGCTTGGTGCATCTTTTGACCCAGGAGAGGCCTTTGGCCTTAGAGGTTCAGTCTTTGGCTAACCAAATAGTTAGGCTTTATATTTCAATACCTAGGCGTGTTTTGGCATTTATGGAGGCTAGATCATCCTTGATGAAGCAGCTTTGGGATCATTAATTTGATAATGATGGTTTGAGAGTGATTCAGAATAAGGTGTTGAGCGGTGAGGCTAAGCCTTACTTGATTTTGATGGTGTGTTGAGGATTGGAGACCTTGTTTATTTTATCTTAGAGAATGCCTATTATTCTAGGTATTCCATTCATACGAGAGTGACCAAGATATATCATGCTATAAGACAACACTACTGAAAGGGTGTTTAAGGAAGGATCTAGTGGATTTTGTGTCACGTTGCCTATGTTGTCAGCAGGTGAAGGTTGCATCTGAGGGTTGGTGGTTTACTTCAGAGATTACCAATTCTCGAGCGGAAATAGGAATGGATCACTATAGGCTTCATAACTGGGTTGCCTCGTATTTCTCATAATTTTGATAGTATTTATGTCATTGTGGATCAATTAATCAAATTTACTTATTTCATCGCTATTCATACTTCCTTCAGTATTGAGAGGTTGGCTTGTATCTATGTTCAAGAGATAGTTTATCTCCATGGTGTACCAGTGTCAATTATCTTAAATAGAGGTTCAGTATTCACTTTTCACATTTGGAAGGAATTTTAGAAGGAGCAGGTACCCGAGTTGATATTGGTATGGCTTTTCACCCCTAGATCAACGGTCATTCGAAGCTGACTATTTGGATTTTAGAGGATATGTTCCACGCTTGTTTTATGTACTTTAGTGGTTAGTGGGAGTAACATTTAGCTTTGGTGGAGTTTGCATATAATAATAGCTACCATTAGACTATTGAGATGGCACCCTTCAAGGCTTTATATAGAAGGCATTGTCGCTCTTCAATTGGTTGGTTTGAGGATTCTGAGGTTAGACCTCGAGGTATGAACTTGCTTCATGAGTCTTTAGATAGAATTTGGGTTATTTAAGATAGAGTTTTAGCAGCTCAGAGTAGGCAGAAGTTCTATGCAGATCGTAGACTTTGTGCCTTAATATTTAGTGTTGGTGATCGAGTCTTTCTCTATGTGTTACCCATGAAGAGCATGATAAGATTTGGAAGGAGAGGAAAGCTTAGCCCCAGGTATATCGGGCTATTTGAGATTCTTCAAACTGTTAGGTATGTAGCTTATGAGTTAGCATTGCCCCTAGATTTTTCAGTCGTTCATCTAGTCTTTCATATATCCATGCTATGGTGATATACCCCAGATGAATCGTATGTCATTCGTTCTGACTCAGTACAGTTAGATGAGAGGTTGTCTTTTGTTAAGGAGTTAGTTTCTATTTCAGCCTGGGAGATTAGGCATTTGCATTAGTTAAGGTTCAGTGGGACACCTCCCACAAATGAGGCAACTTAGAAGGTCGATTTTGATATGCGTAGTAGTTACCCCTAGCTTTTCACTAACTCAGGTATTTTCCTTGACTTTAGTTGAGGAAGAATTAGGTTCTTAGTGGAGGTTATTGTAATGACTTGATTCTATGAACTTTTTTATGTGTTTTGACCATTTTACTCCTTTCTGTGGTTGCTATATGTTGTTTCTGGGGTGTGGGAATGGTTGGCGCGATTCTTAATGCAATTTGGAATAATTTGTGTGAGTTTGTAGTTTTTATAGATTAAAAGAGCTCATAGTAGACTTTAGTCAATATTGGTTGATATGTGTGTCAAAAAACGGAGTACGTCAGCAGATTCAGAATGTAGATTTTGGATTAACAGTGTTGTTGGCTCAATTTTATGGCTTTTACATCTCATTTTGACCTTCATTTTGAAAACTATTAATATTGGATCTCGGAGATCAATTTTGTGAAAACAATCTCTTTTTGAAAATCTGATATCGCCATTGAGTCTAAAATGTCAAATTTAGACTAGTAGTGTATTTCATTTGCCATCATGGGATTTCAAATGAATCCCTATGAGTCGATCGCCAACTTTGCAACTTAGAAAAGTTGTTGATGCAACTAGTGTTTAGTGTATCCACTTAGCGGCCATAGGACTACTAAAGCGGTACCCGTTGAAGCTGCCGATGTGTTGTTTTAGCGAACACTGGCCCCTAGACAGACTACCTCTAAAGTGGACAATTGACCGCATCAGCGGTAGAGGACTGCTTTAGCGACTTTCTACATTATGGACGATAAGCGGTCAACCAGCACTTAAGCAGTCATCTGACCGTTTTAGTGGTCATGGCTATAAGGATCTAAAAGTCCCTTTCCTCAATTTTTCTTTCATTTTTGAGACTTTGCGCTTTGAGTTGACTGATATTTGGGCAATTTCTTCCATTTTCAAGCATAGGTAGGCTCTAAATCACCATTTCAATTATTTTACTTTGATTATATTATTTAAAACCCTTTTAAAACTTGATTCCAAAAGTGGAATTTTGGGATCTTTGGCCCGAAAGGCCTAAAATAGTATTTTTTTCTATTTAAAATCCATTTTAACCCCCTTTTTACTTCGGTTTTCCCCTCTGGCTTCCTTTAGTGTTGGGTAAGGTTTTTTGTAAACAAAAATTTTGGTTTTACTTTTTCCTTTCGCAATTCTATTTTTGGGGTCCATTTTGACCCCAACAAGAAAGTAGAAATATGGGTATCGTTGACTTTATTTTAATGCGTAGATTCTATATTTGTATGTTTTAGTTGATTTTGAGGCCATTTGAGAGGGGGAAGCTCTGCGTTGAAGGGCTTTAAGCTTGGATTTGACGTCATGAAGTAGGTTATGACTTAACTTTTTTCAGACTGGGTTGGATAGGTAATATTTATATAATAGCATGTTTTGGGTGTGGGTAATCAATCATGAAAATATGATTATTAAAGTTGTGTGCTGTGTGGGGGCTTATATGTTGTTGTATGACATTGTTGGCATTATATGTATGCGTTTTATGCCTTTATAGTTGACTTAATGCCCAAGGGGAGGCTTATATAAATGATGTTCTTACATGCATATCTACACTAATGTACATTGCTTATACAAATTCACGGATAGTTAACATATTGAGTAGATTATAAGCTTACATGCGCATGTATTGATCGAATTTGAGATTTCCATAACAGTTTGATTATGAGAATTACATCCTCATATCACACATATATTCATGAAACATTGGTATCATTGAGGAAACACTGAATTTTTGATGGAAATGAGACACTTTTACAAAACCCACTGACGTAGCCCAAGCGTAAAAAAGTATATAGATATTAAGATCGAGATTGAGTATTGAGAAATTATATCGGTTGCAAACCCCCCATGGGTCCTACCTAGAAGTGTTGAGGCTCGGTAGGTGTATGCGGAGGTTATGAAATAACCTTAATCGTATCAAATCACCATCATTATAATCATCATCATTGAATTTCATAGTTCTGAGTTATAGTTAGATTGTTCTTGCACTGTAACACCAGGTTTTGGGATGGTTTATGGTATACTTATTTATTTAGACTTCTGCTATTATTGTACATGTATGGTCTGACTTTGCTCTAGAAGTCTTGCCTTGGAAATTATGTTATTGTTTTCTGCTTACTTATCAGTTTGGGTGACTAGCTTACTTGTCAAGGCTTAGCCACGATAAGTGCTATCATGAACTTAGTTTTTGCGTCATGACAAGTAAACCCTTGATTAGAACTCAAGATTGGTAATTTAAAGTCTGACACTAGTGGATATAAAATTTAGATTCCTACAACTAAGACTATCACATTCATTCTTTGAGCAATACCTAGTTCTCTGAATTGACTCAATGGTTATGAGAACATGCTGATAGAATTGGCCTTTAAAAACCTTAGAGAGAGCACCTTTAAGAGGATTTAAATAAAAATCAATAAGGTGTAGTGTTTGATAGAAATATGTGTAGTAGAGAAGTGATGCTAATATAGAAGTTATCAGTCGTTTTGATAGAAGTCATAGTATTTTTGTTATTTCTTATATCCCAGGATACTCTTACTTCGTGCTATAAAATTTCAAAGAAAAGGTGCCTTATGGTTAAATCTACATCATTTATATTTTCCTATCAAACGAAGATCGGTGGACCAAGGTATTCAGACCATGTCCTAATTTCCCCAGTCGAATGTATCACTCAGATTATATTAGTGATTTTTTTCCCTAGATGCAACTAGAATTCCTAAAGAAGTGTGTGGCAGAAACAAAATTTATTTCTCAATAACTATCAAAAATTTCATACCATTATCTATCATGTTGTGGTTGCATGCATATATTTTAGTATTGAATACTTTAGTTAAGCTTCTAAACTCTTAATATGGGTCAATCCAAATAGTCAAAAGTTCAGTTCAAAGACCAGACAGAAAATACTAGTGACTTTCTCTCTTTCTCTCTAATCGTAGTCTCTTGAGTCCATTTTCGTGCCTATTCCTTACAAACTCTTATGTGCATTTGTGATCTATATAAATATAGTTGAGTCTTATTCCAAGCCTAAAGTTAGTTAAAGGTAACAATTTCCTCCTTATTACTTAATTTTGTCTTATGTCACTCAGTTACTCCCATGTCTTAGCATGCATTCATAAGTTTAGTTCACCCATGTTTCTATTATACATTCAGTTATCATGTCAAAATTTAGCTCTTAGAAACTCAGTATTGGGACTGCTACTATACTCCTATCCTTGAAGCTTAGTTGGTCTTCATCAAAGTATGAATGATCCCAAGAGAGGAGATATTACAACACCCCAAGAATCTAAGTTATGGTTAGAACCATTCTTAAAGATTATATATAACTAAACATAGTTATTTGGTAGTACGAGATGTGATTTGGACATGAATTAGGACCATGAGTAACTCCTAACTCATAGCCAAGTTGATACCTTTCTTACCGATTGAATCCTTGTGAAGAATCTTCCAATGGTCAACTTCAAACTATTATAACTCCTAGATTACAAAGATTTTTAAAGATAAAGGCCTACTAAATAAAAGGTATTTATGTCTTCTTTATAACACCATCGATCATTTATTAATTCATTACAAGAGTAACGTGTTATACTCATTTATCAATGAATGTCTATCTGCTAGAGTGTGATGGCTAGGGCGACGAACCGTCACTCCTGTGATAAACCATCAAGACAAGCCCTCATATTTAACCAATAAGACCAAAATTTGGTTATTTTGTGATGGTTTGGAGTAGATGGTTAGACAAGGGTTTGATGGTTCGTCACTCGAACTGTTACACTAAATGGTTCTGCACTGTTATAACATTTTCAAAGGGGTTGTTTGGTCCTTTCCCACTCTTTCAACACCATAAATACATCATTTAAGCTATCCTAAGGCTAAATAATAAGCCTAAAATGACCTAAGTTGCTCATTACATAGAAATTCAATCGAAATTTAGCCAAATACAAAGAGAGGAAATTTTTCTTCTCCAAGCAAGAATTAGGATTCTTCAATTTCCGGCTTCAAATCCAAGGATTTCACCAAGGGTTTTGCCTTAAGGTATGTAGGATTGGTTTGTTTCACCCATTAAGTTCAAAAGTTAACCCAATCCCTCAAGGTTAATTCATTCTCCAAGTTTAGAATTTCCATGAAAAAGGGCAAAATCTATTTTCTTTCAATCCCTTGCTATGAATCCATGATATATGTTTTCCCATAATTTAAGCATCATTACATACTTATGACTATGAAATTTCATTATATCGATAAATTCCTGATTTTGAGTTTGAATTATGAAATTTTCTACACCATTAAGTCTATAGTATTGCCATGATTATTTGCGTTTTCTGAGATGTTGGGTTATGAACAACCGATGACTTAGGAATTCATGCATTGATAATTAAATATCTAGTTATTAAGTTTTATTTATTTGAGGATGATTTTATAAAAAGTGTCTCTCACTCAATCTTAGACATTAGAATCAGTGAACTCTAATATTACCAATTTTGCAGACCCTTATAGTGATTTCCAATAAAGTATATTCTAAATAATATTTTTAGATAATACGTACTACTAAACTATTAGCATCTTTATGAGACAAGAATTACGATTTAGGTCCAATCTTCTAGATTCATTCTACTGCTTAGCCCTTATATGTTATCTTATGCATTTTATTACAGTCATCTCAAGTCTCCCATAAACTTACAAGTCACAGTGTTCAAAAATACATAATGCATAAATCTACACATATATGTTCTTATTTCATGATCAGAAGATTTGGCTCATAATAATAAGATACATGACATCCAGATATGCCAACAATGCTCTTGAAAACTTTTTTCCAAAATTAATTTGTTGATTAGTATGGTGAATTAGTTTCCTTACAAAAGCAAAGTTCACTCATAGCATGGCAGTTAGGTATGGCATCCATAATTATGGATATGTTGACATCTAGCTATGTCATCTCAGATTGACATCGATATATGTCATCTCATTGAGTTATCAATTATGTTAAGTTCGGAGTATTACTTAACACCAAGTTGTATTAGGGATCAACAAAATCCAAGTCCTAGAATAACGTTCCATCAAAGGTATGATATTATATTTTTTCCCAAATTGTCTCATGTGTAATCATGCCAAAATCATGGTTCTCTATCCCTGACAAGGTATTAAACACCCTCCCAACTTGGGTTACAGGTTGGATTCCATGTTACTCATATGGTCTACATCCGTAAATAGTATCTCCCATGTTTCAGACTCATATCCCGCATTAACCTTGTATTTAGTTTATTCAGTATAGTATTGATTAGTTAAATGTTTATTTACTTGGTCATTGCTTTAGTTTACATTCCACAGTCTTATGTTCAGTTCAGTCTTGTATGTTTAGCATATTAAGTTTCTTTATAGAATGATGCATATCTCATATGCTTAGTACGTTTAAAGTACTGATTACATACTTTCTTTTACACTATATTGTATCACAATATAGGTACAGACGCTCAATATCCAGCTCACTATCATATTCCTATATCACATCAGCAATAGAGTTTGGTGAATCCTCATTTTCTGAGGACAAGACTTATCTTTACTTTCTTTATTTTAGTCATTCAATTTTTAGTTAGAGTTAGCTAGGGATATCCCAGCAACTTGTCTTAATAGGGGTTTTCAGACAGACAAACTAGTGTGTTCAATTTTGTGGTTTATTAGACTACTTCCATTTTGACTTCGGTACTGAAATTCATTTTAAACATTATTATATTATATAAATTTCAGCTTTCACTCAGTGAATATCATTTTATATAGTATTCTTAGAGTCATGACAGACCATGGTTAGCTTGGGATCACTTGTGATTCTAAGTATCGTACTACGACTAGGAAGTATTCTCAGTTCGTGAAAACAGATTGATGAATGGTTCTAAAACTGTGAACAATTTCCCTCACTTAAATTGTGTTGATTGTACTCAAACTATTCAATTCTACCCTTTTTGGTTTCCCTCTCTTGTTTTTTCAACTATTCTGTCTCAATTTATGAGGCATGGGTCATCAGTCAACAAATATCTATTTCCTCATTTAGTATGGCAGTCCTATATTTCATGATACCATTTCATACACACCAGTAACAAAATCAAACGAACCATCGAGTTCACTATCATCTCTGGAGCATAATTCAAAAGTTGGGTGAATTTGAGAGGGTATTCCTTCGCTGACATAGAACCTTTCTTGATATTCATAAAATCCTCCACTTAGCTTCCCTTATCTCACAAGCAAAGAACCCATCAAGAAAATTTATCTCAAATACCTTCAAATTTATCTGAGCTGCATTCTCACTTCTACCTTTATTTCACTACTTAAACCAATCATGATCAACATCCTTCAATTGGTACGGCACCAAATCCACACTCTCTGCCTTAGTGACATGCATAATCTAAGTAATCTTCTTTATCACATGTATAAAGAACTGTGGATCCTCATCTTCTTTCGAACCAACGGATTCAGGTGGATTCATTCTTATGAAATCTCGAATCCTTGATGTAGCTAAGTTACCATTCTACTAAACCAGAACTATAGCTAGTTGATTAACTAATTGTTGTGCCCAAGCGTACTCGCAAGTATACGTGGTCACCTAAGTAGTAAAATGGCCCTTAAAATCCAAGTATCGATCCCACAAGAACTTGTGCTGAACAATCATCTAATTCTAGTCTTACTAGTAATATTAAGCAAATGCTGAAGTAACTAACAACATTCAGAAATTAAAAACTAAAAGTAACCATAAACAATTCGATAATACAAAAGTACTTGAACAATAATGGGAAGAAACGCTTGGTTAAGACACTACAATTAACCCTACTTACCCATATAATCTTGTTGGTTTAGTTAATTATCATTGTTGTCGGTCCAAGGGGTTGATAACATGATTATGGTCTATTGAGACTCTAATCATTTATCTAACTTAGCCCCACAACAACATTATTGAGTGGGGATGCAAGTTCTAAGTTAAACAGATTTGTATTTCATTCTTCATATGAACCAAATAGGGGAACTTAGGTATAATTATATCCTAAATGCAAATCTTAACTTCAATCCCATGAATGTTAAAGATCCCACTCCATATATCCCCCATTCTAATCTATCATTCCTCCTTCTGGGCTCACGATAGATATATCGATTTATCCTAAGGGTAAAAAATTTGTAGAATAGTAAATAAAAAGATATATGAACAACCAATAATGATAAATAACATAAACCAACTCAAATACAAGATTAAGTAATCATGTTCTTGGACTTAACCTGAGATGAGAGTTTTTAGTTGCTCATGGAATTGCAAGGGATCACGATAATGAAATTCATGTACATAATCCAAAGTTTATCTAAAGTAAAGGATTAAAACCCAAGTATAAGCCTCCTCAAGTGTATTCCAAGACCTAAAGGTAGTCCAAGGTGTGTATGAAAATATAGGAGTAATCTATTTATAGTTGGAAACAAAATCCCATATTTGACACATGGGCATGCCATGCTCTTGCATTGGTGCGATGGGGGCATGACACGCTGTTATCGTGGATTCTTACTAGATTTTGCCAATTTGGTTTGTATCCAAGGGTATATCACACCCTTATCTCATAGATTAGAGGGTGTGGCACGCCCTAATGCTCAGATTTTCCAGATTTTGTTCATGCTTGCTCTATCCATTTAGCTTTGAGTTCCTCACTTTATGGTTGCTTTTCCACTTCAAATTAATCTTGTGTATCATCACATTATTGTGTTTAAAATCCCACAAGGATTACTATATCATCAAACACCACGAATTAGAGCATAAAACACAAGAGAACTAGATAAGATAAACTAGAACAACACATAGTTCAAGCTAAGAACACTAGTTTTCCTATCTAAACTTTAAGGGCATGTTTTGACTCCCAAACTTGATTTAAACACACCTCAAACATTACAAAAAAGTATTTTAACACTTAGGTTCTCAATTATATGAATAAAAACTCATTATGCACACAAGAAGTCCTCAAAACTAAGCTAAAATAAGAGTAGATAACAACACTTAGGTGCACAAATCCACCTAAGATCATCACCTCATACTTAAAAGCCTTGTTCGTCCTCGAACAACTCTTTACATAATCACCATTTAAGGAAGACTTAAATATTACTATTATAATCAATACATTAAATCTAGCACTATAATAACTACCAGATATCAAGTTTTACACTAAGCATGCCTTATTACAACTGAAACTCACGAATACTAATTCGAAACACCCTAACCTCACAAATTGACTCAACCAAGTTGGCAAACTCTTGCATATTACTTAATTAAAGAGATCATTTAAGTCACCAACTATCATCAAACATGCACCCTCACCATGAGAGAGTTACCCATATTCACTCATAGAGATGTAATTTATCACATGGATAGGTATGAGAATCCAATTAAGCTCACTCTCACAAAGAATTCTCATGTCACACAAGATGAAACATAGACTTTCCCTTTATGTAGTACTCTACTAATATCAGAATATTTAGTCTCAAGATCAAATAGGACATTAAGGATTGTAATGCCGGCTAAGGGATGGGTAGGAACTATTTTGGCCAGTAATAGTGACTATCTTCCCTAAGCGCTTTAATACATCACACATAACATTGACCTCTTATCTAAATAACAAAACTTTCACCACCTCTACCTTCACACGTCTCTTTTATTTTACCCCATATCATTAAGCTAGTTATCATATACGAAGTAGGGAGTATTCTCTATCACATATAATTCAATTTTGCACAATTTGCTTTCTTTTCATGACATCACTCCCAACTACATCACAACAACTTTTTCACACCACTAGCTAATCTTTTGGGGATTCACTTTCACCTCTTTTCTTCTAAAATTTTACACTCCTTAACCTTATTAATTTTTCAACGAAAGCACTTAGGAGATTTGGATCAAATTATGATCAATCAAAAAAGGGGAATAGGCAACATATAAGGCTACCAAATAATGTAGTTTAAAGGCTCAACTGGGCTAACTAAGATTATGCACAAGGGTAGGTAAAAGATGGTCTGAAACATGGCTATCAAAGAAATGCCTCATCTTCTAAACCCATATTATTTATTTTGCTTTGCACACGCACCAGGCAAGTTCTAGATATCAATATGCAACAAGGAATAAGAAAAGGACCTCACATCACATATGACACATGCTCAAATCAAATAGGATTGTTATAGACTCTAAACCAAGCAATCACATGAATTCATAATTAAGCCAACAATGCAAAGAGTCATAATATGAGCTTAGGTGTCCCAAAAGTAGTCCTTTCACACAATCAACATGTTATTTTACCTTCAAAACTACTTGCGTCATGTAATAACACACAACAACTTGCAAGAACATCTCACTTATTCCTAACACAAAAATTTCAAACTTTACTCCTAAAAATAAAAAAAAAAGATACTGGGTTCAAGGGAGCTCCCTTGGAAAAGAATTGGAAGAAAAAAGAGGTGGGTGAAGTATGACCCTACTAGACTGACACCAACAAAACTAAAAACAAACAAAGAGAACATCTTTTTGTAATTTTTCAAATTTAGTCAAAAACAAAGAAATAGCTAAGAATAAACATCCTATAGCATCACTTCACTTTAAACCATTGGAAGATTCCCCACCCCACAAATAAAAATACACTTTGTCCCCAAAGTGTAATTCAAAAGCAAGGATAGAAATACTCTTTGAGGCCTCTAGACCTAGCTAGTGCATTCTTTAATCAATGAGGTTCGGTGATCCCCACACCTAGTCTTTGCCATGCTTTTTAGCTTGGGTTTTCGATCCTCAGACTTTCTTTCAACCTGTGACTCAACAAAAACAAAAACAAACATTAAATAAAAACTAAAGTATGAAAATAAAATACCTACCTCGATTTGGGTTGCATTCCAAACAGTGCCTAATTTAGTGTCGCAGCACGACGTACATCACTACATCAACTATATTTCTTTATCCTCTTCTTCCTACTAGAACGCCATGTTCTCACTCTTTTTTAACCTCTTAAGTATGTACTCTCAAGGTCTTCATCTTTTTCAACAATAGTCTTTTTAGGATCCTTCTCAACTTTTTTAACTTTGGGCTAAGTGGGCGGATTAGGCAGCTCTATGAGATAGTCTGGAGAGGTCATTGGTAGGTTACACTTCACCACCCCCTACTCATTTACTTCCATCATTGTTATCATACATAAATCATTATATCACAAAGGTGGATTAATGGTTTTATACTTTGAAAACCACCTCTTCAATATCCAGTCTCATTTTTAGAATGCCCTCTCTAACATTAACAATGCTCTCCACGTCACAAAGAATGAACGTCCCAATATGATCGACACCCTATCATCTGCATCATAATAAAAAATAATAACATTAGCATGAATAATAAACTTACCAAACTTAATGGGCATATCTTTAATAATTCCTTTGGGATGCCCTTTAGTTCTATCCCCCATTTGAAGCACCATAGAGCATGGCCTCGGCTTCTCCAAACCAAGTATATTGAAAATAGACAGACACATCAAGTTTATAATTTTCTCTGATTCACTTAAGGCATGGACCACATCATTATCACTAATTTGTATGGGGAAAGGTAAAACTCCCTAGGTCTTTTAACGTCTTGGGCATCTTTCTCATCACCACCAAACTGCACTTCTCTATTAATTCCTCTGCTTCTATATCCTACAGCTTTATTTTATTAGTCATGATATCCTTCAAGTACTTAGAGTATTTGGGCACACCCTGTAAAACATATAACAAAAGAAGATTAATGTGAAGTCCTCTGAACGTGTCAAAGAACTTCTTAAAACATGTATCCTCTTTAGCCCATTTGAGACTTTAAGAGAATGGTGGTGGTGGTCTTTTAGGTGCATGATCAGCTACCTTAGTTTTCGGGTACTCGGTCTTCCCTAAATTTTTGGCCTCTTTCCTTATTACTTGCTTTTCCTCAACCTACTGTGGAACCAACTCTGCCTAAACCTCCTTATTTTTCTTAGGAGGCCTATCGATAAGATCTCTACCATTACGTAAGGTAATTTTCATTACCTGTTCATACGAGAGTAATCTACGAAGACGATAAGTGAACACAAATGCTAATGAATCAATAAAATTGAAAATATGAGAAGTAAAAGGATAAAAGGATAGATGATAGAAAGATAGACACAAAAAGATAACAAAAGGGAAACCAAAGGGTGTATCAAACCCAAAGAACTTCCTTATTGATTACCTATAAGCACCTAGCTCTTACGTGACCACAAAGAGGATTAGATCCTCCTTACAACCAATATTTATAAACAAGGTTCAACATATGCTTTTCCAAGCACACAAAGACTCCCATGGAGTTCTCATAAATACATCATGTAAATTAATCAACAAAAACTAACTAATGAAATGTCTAAGGAACCTATTTAGAGTAGTTGTCTTTGACAACTAGCCTATTACAAAAATAGCCCAAAAATGGCTATTTCAGAAATAACCCACTAGCGCTCTTTTTATTCCTGCTCCATGGCTTTCCTCAGCTTCAAGCTATCTTTCAAACATGACATTGCTTTATTAGGAGCTCAAAACAGGTCCTCCAAGCACATTCTTGGATTCTTAGGGTGATCAAGGCTTGGACCTTCTCATGTTGGCCTTAAGTTATGTGATCAAAAGGGTTGATACCTATTTGACTTGTATCACCTACTTTGGATTCTCTGTGTCACTTGTAAACCACTTTGAGGTCTGGCATTTTGTGCCTGAGCTAACTTTCCCAACTGTATCTCCAAATTCTTCTGAGTAAGTTGCTGATTTTTTATCTCAATAGCCATTTATTCTTAGCTTCTTCAATGTCTTTTTAATATTACTGGCTTGCATGTTCTGTTGCTACTGAGTCTAATTATTGCCCCATGAATAGTTTGGATGACTCTATCACTTGTGGTTGTAGTATTACCATAAGTTCTTTTTTGTACATTGTCCATAAAATTTATTAATTTTAGATTTACTTCACACAAGTGTGCAGAGTAACCACCACTCTCATAAAACTCACACCAAGATAGAATCTGTTGGACTATATTAACCTGATCTTGAGGTTGGTTCAAACTTAACTTGCTAAATTATGTCATCATTTGATTTTAAAAAGTTTATAGTTACGCAACTAAAGTTGTTACACTATCAACCTCAATCACACTCGCAGGCTTTTTCACTACAATTCTAGAGATATAACTATGCCAATTAGGATTACCTTGGGCAATTTTGGTTTATCAAGATATATAATTCATTATTAGTTTTCTCTAATGTTTTACCACCTGCAGCTTAATCTAACAAAATCATTATGGTATGGTCAAGGGCTTTAATAAAAGTGTGAACTAATACCTCGTTGGTCTATTATTGATGTATGAGATGTAATTTGAACCTCTCCCAATCATGATACAAATTTTCATTTGGCTTCTACTTAAAACTTAAAATTTCACAGCGTCACTTTGTAGTATGTCGAATAGGAAGAATCGGATGAGGAATTTCTTTGCTAGATCATCCCATGTAGTGATAAAGCTTGCAGGTTCTGCATTTAACCACTTTTTTGCTTCCCACAAAGGTGAAAAGGGGAAGAGCATGAGCCTCACATAATCTGTGGAGACTCTAGTAAGAATAAAAGTGTCATTGATCTCCAAAAAGTTTTGTAAATGGACATATGGATCCTCATGTGACAAGCCTGTGAATTGTCTACTATTGTGCAATACTTGCACCATATTCATTTTAAGCTCAAATCTACCTCCATGTGCCGGTCTGCGGATGACGGAGGTAACAGTGGTTGTGAGTGGGATTGCCACTTTACAAATTCTCATGCAGGCTAGTAGATCTTCATCCATGGATGAAGAAATAGCTTTCTCTTGTTGAATTTGAGGTATTTGGTAGAGAAGTATTATTTCTCTGCTCAACTGGTGTAAGCATCGCTCAGGTTAGGTATATGGATCAACCAACTCCTTTTCCCTTTCCAGCTTACTTGTTTTTCAGACCTAAACCTGTAAATTAAGAAGCTGAGATAAAGTTATTAACACTTGTAAAACAAAATTGTAAAGCTAAAAGTAAGACAACTGCCAATTTACAAGTCTCTGGCAACAGCGCCAAAAACTTGTTGTGCCCAAGCACACACGCAAGTGTATGTGGTCACCCATGTAGTAAACTAGTCTTTACAAGCCAAGACTCGATCCAAAAGGGACTTGTGCTCAAGAAAGATATAATTCTAGTCTTACTACTAATATAAAACAAATGCTAAAGTAACTGACAACATTTGGAAATTAGAAACTAAAAGTAACCATAAACAATTCAATAATATAAAAGTACTTGAACAATAACGGGGAGAAACTATGGTTAAGACACTATGAGCAATCCTACTTACCCATATAATCTTGTTGTTTTAGCTTATTATCTCGGTTTTTGGTCCACGGGGTTGATAACATGATTACAATCTTTTAAGCCTTTAATCGTCTATCTAACTTAGCCCTACAACTACATCGTTGAGTAGGGATGCGAGTACTAAGCTAAATGCTTTTATATTTCATACCATATATGAACCAAATAGGGTGAATTAGTTATAATCCTATACTAAACACAAATATTAACTTAATCCCTTGAATGTTTAAGATCCTACTCCATATATCTCCCATTTTAATCTGTCGTTCCTCTTTTCGGGCTTATGACAGAAATATCAATTTATCCTAAGCGTAGCAAATACATAGAATAATAAAAACAAGGATATATGAACAATAAATAGTGATAAATAACATAAACCAACTTAAATACAATCTTAAGTAATCATGCTTGGCCTTAACCCTAATCAGAGTGTTTAGCTACTTATGGAATTACAATGAATCACAATAATGAAATTCATGTACATAATCCAAAATTAAACTAAAATAAAGGATTAGAAATCTAGGAGAAAACTCCTCAAGTGTATTATAATCCCCAGAGGTCGTCCAAGGTGTGTACAAAAAGATAGGAGTGTTTTATTTATAGTTGGAAACAAAAGCCCATTTTTGACACATGGGTGTGCCATGATCTTGCATTGGCGTGATAGGGTCATGGAACGCCCTTATCGTGGATTCTTACTGGATTTTGACAATTTGGTTTATGTTTAAGGGCGCGACATGCCCTTATCTCAGATATTAGAGGGTGTGACATGCCCCAATGCTCAGATTTTTCAAATTTTGTGCCCGTTTGCTCCATCCAGTTAGCTTTGAGTTCCTCACTTTGTGGTTGCTTTTCCACTTCAAATTCATCTTGTGTATCATCACATAATTGTGTTTAATATCCCACAAGGATTATGATATCATCAAACACCACGAATTAGAGCATAAAACACAACAGAACTAGACAAGATAAACTAACACATAGCTCAAGCTAAGAATACTAGTTTTCCCATCTAAACTTTAAGTGCATGTTTTGACTACCAAACTTGATTTAAATGCACCTCAACCATTACAACCAAGTATTATGACACTTATATGCTTAATTATATGAATAAGAACTCATTACGCATACAAGAAGTCCTCAGAACTAAGCTAAATAAGAGTAGATAAAGCAATTAGGTGCATAAATCCACCTAACATCACTTGTGCAGTCATACATTGAGCCAACACCTGAAAGGCAACCCAAAACTCAACATGGGAAACATTTTCATTCAAAGGATCCTCAGGTAGTAGTGGATCTAGTTGGTTCTTATTTCTATGAACGTACGTTTTACTAGAGGCATTTTTGTGATGTGAAAAACAGAAGTTAGAGGATATAGATTCAAACTCTAGGCATGATAGAGTGTATGAAAGAAGTGAAAATTTTTAATAACATCTTGTAGTATTTTATCATAAGTGTAGTGCATTTCACACCCATGAACAAGACTCTAGTAACGCAGTTGGCAGACTCCCTAGGACTATTTAAATCTTAGGATTTCATACCAAGTTTGTAATGCTTTAAGATATATTTCTTAGACGTTACATAGTGCTTAGGCTTATAAGTGGCCTGATCTAACCCATGATATCTGGCATAGCATCGAATGTATATTCTAAACGTTTAAAATGATGAGCAAAAGTTGTACTTTTATAATTCTAAACTGAAATAGACAAATCAAATCCCAAAGTGTCAACAAAAAACTAAAAGTTATCTGAAATATGCTAAAAGTTATAAACATCTGCTAAGCCTAAACAAGCCTCTAAACATACTGAAGAGTCACTGGGACAAACCCCAGCTGACCCAAAAAAACATGAAGTGTGAAATAAATATAAAATTTAACTACTAAAAACAAATCATAAGTCCAGTTCCTCAAAACATGAGGATTCTCCAATTAATAGGTTTAGGCAACAATGGTCACGGTTAATCGTTATATTAAGGGCAAACACCAGAACTCACATCATGATAGGATATAGAGCACAAAGAGTATATGAACAGTACTTATGAAATATACTGAGTATATAGGGGATGCATGCAATATGTAAGTATAATATAAATCATAGTAAGAAAACATGCATGCTAAGTATATAACGACTCACCATTTTGATTAATTGATCACTAAAAATGAAAACTCCATACGATAAAGAGTACCAAAACATAACTTAGCAAAACTAGTGAGCCATTTACACTTAGATTTTAAACTGATTTACAGTGGAAATTCTTTTAACCCACATAAACTATGTGAGCTAACATGGAGTCTGATGTATAACTTGTTGGGGTATAAAGGCATGATAAAGTGGAATCCAATGTATACGCTCCATTGAGAGAACTCGTGATGATAGGCGTATTTACACGCCTAAAGTACTATAATTTGCCCATATTTTAGCTAAGTTTTAAGGACAAAATATATAATTCCTGCACTTTTAGTCCTTTTTCCTGTAAGTGAGCTAATCAACGTGATTAGCAAGTTTTCAGGTATAAATGATGAAGATTTCAGCATTTGATGGAAATTGGACGCCAAAGGAAATTTCACGTGAGAAGGAAGGCATCTTCTGGAAGCTTGTGGACTGAAAGTGATGCATGGAAAACTTGTCCTGGGCAAAAACAGTATTTCCAAAGACTTGGGGACCAGCAGTAACTTAGTAATATTAGGATAAGGATGCAGTAACCTAGTAGGATTAGGATAAGTATGCAGTAGCTTAGTAGGAATAGGATATGGGTGTTATAAAAACCCTATTTTGCTAAACTTTTAAGAGAATTTCCGCCACCCTCATCCTTATTCCTCCCTATTCGATCCTTTCCCCTTTTCTTCACAAATTCGTTGTTGACATTATTTTTCATCTATTCAACTTTTAATTTTTACGACAAGAGAAATGCTATTTGCAAGGAATTCACGCCACAAGTGCTACCAAAACATACTTCACGTGAGATTCTTATTTTGGTATGATGATAATTGCTATTGTGTTTTCCGTTGCACTCATGAGTAGCTAAACTTCTCTGTTAGGGTTATGGAAGCCTTATGAGAAACTATCTATTGCTATGAGTTTGTGAATTCTTGATACGTATGCTGCTTATATCATTCTTCTCTTTATCTTAATTTAATTCTTGTGGTTGCAAACATATAGAATACGCCAGTATAGCATTAACTTGTTTGAAAGAAAATTTACATGTCTAGAAAAGAGAGAATGACAAGGAAATAGGTCACCAACCCCTGTTTAAAAGTTAGTGCCGTAATTGGATTAACCTCTTGGAGAATTCGTACCATTAGATACGCTTTAAGCTCGAAAGAGTTAAAGTGAGATAATCTGTGATGGTCGAAAGACGCTAGGATTTACCATAGAATACGAATCTCTATAAGCGCATGCATGTCAGAATTTCGCATAACTCATAGCCAATAGATACGTAAAACTCATAAGGTGGACATAACCCTAACTTACAATTCTCATTGATTAAAACCTACTAAGCATTCTGTTTTTACTTTGTTATTTTTATTACTTAACACTCCAATCCCCCCTTTTCACAGAACTTTCACCAAAAGTCTTCTAATCATTGCATTCTTAGTGACCGAGTATTCCCTGTGGGATTTGACACCCAACCTAGTTGGGTTCTATATTTGACAACGACCGATTACACTCTTACGAGAGTTGTAGTTTGGGGTTATCAAATTTTGGCGCTGTTGCCGGGGAATACGGTTGTCTACTAAGTTTGTGATAGTTACTAGACCCTTTCGTCAAAGATTCTCGTACTTTACTTTTAGTTGTTGTTTTTGTTTTCTGCAGGTTTTTGTTCAGTGCATGCCAAATACTCAAAGTTCGGGACAACCATTATTACCCATAAACCCTGAACCGCAACTTATTGAAAGGATGGATGTACAACGTGACATTGAGAGAAGGGCTGCTCAATAGGAGCAGGCTAGACTAGCTGCGTTGGCCGCTGCCCAAGTACATCAACAGAATATTGGTAACCCTGGGCGGGCAACAAATCCTGACGATGAGGACCTAGGTAATGACGAGTTACTAAACCCTAGGAGTGATGTTGAGGTCGCGACACCTGCAAACAGAAGAGATCGTCAAGCTAGATTTAGGCCTGAACGCCGCGCTATGCAGATTCCCTTTGATGATGATGATGACGATCTGGATGGAGCTGGTGCCACAGGAGCTATTATTCCTCCGCCATTGGCACCCGGAGCCAAGTTCAACATCACTAGCACAATGATTCAGTTATTGCAACTCAAGGGATTATTCGGTGGACTTGCAGGTGATGATCCGAATATCCATCTGGTCAACTTCATCTCTACATGCAAGTCATTCAATAATCCAGGCGTTAGTCAGAATGCAATTCGGCTGCGCTTATTTCCATTGTCTCTATCTGGGGAGGCAACTCTATGGTTGAACGGGCTGATTCCTAATTCTATCACTAATTGGAGGCAATTGAAAGACGCTTTCCTAGAAAGATTCTTTCCACCATCCAAGAGAGCACAGTTGAGAGATGAGATCAGCAATTTTCGTCAGCTTCCAACTGAAGCTCTCCACGAAACATGGGAGAGGTTCAAGAAGAAGCTTATGTGGTGCCTAAATCATCATATGACCAATTTCCACTTGATGAAGATATTATACAGGTCTTTGAATTCAGTGACTAAGCCAGTGGTTGATAATGCTGCAGGAGGGTCATTCATTGACCTTACTTTTATTCAGGCAAGTGATATGCTAGATCGTATGACAAAGCAGAGTAGTGCTTGGCATACTAGGGATTCTGAGGTAACAAGCTCTACTATATCTATTGGCATGACTGCAGAACAAAGGCGAAGAGAGGAGGAACGTGATCAAGATATGGCGCACATGAAAACGCAGATGAATCTTCTCACCAAGAACTTATTATCAGGGAAGACCAAAAAAGTCAAGGCTGTTGTGTCGCAAGGAAGAGATGAATCTGATTCTGAAGAAGAAGCTAACTACTTGAATAATTAGGGGGGGTTTCCGAGGCAATGCCCAAGGAAACCAAGGTCGGAACTATTATGATAGATCTGGAAACAAGGACCGTGATCAAGGTAGTTGGAAGGATAAGACTGAAAGGAGTGGTTTTTATATTTCTCCTGGAAGATGTGACACCGCTACATCTGGTTCTGGAAATATGTCTATGGAAGATATGATGGCTAAGTTGTTGAAAGAAGTGGAGGCAACCAGCACAGGAGTAACTGAGGTGATAAAAGATTTGTCCTCAATGAAGCAATTGGTTGACTCGCATTCCACTTCAAAATACAGCTAGAGCAACAATTGAGTCAATTATCTGCGGCATTCAACCAAAGAAAGGCTGGAACTCTACCCAGCAACACTGTGCAAAATCTGAGGAATGATGGATCATGTATGGCTATTACTACCAGGAGTGGTAAAGTATTGGAAAATCCATCCAAAGACAAGCAGGTAGTTGATGATATAGCGGATAATGTTATTGATGCAGATTGTGATGATTTTGTAGAAGCTGAAAATCTAAATAAGAGCGTTCATGAGAAAACTATTCCCCTTCCACCACCACCTTTTCCTTAGAGACTAAAGAAGAAGGCGGATGACACTCCTGAAAAGGTTGATAATCAGAAGCAATATAAAAAGAAAGTGGTGGAGAAAACTATTCCCCTTCCACCACCACCTTTTCCTCGGAGACTGAAGAAGAAAGTTGATGATACCAGGTTCAGCAAATTCATGACTATGTTGAAGCAGCTGACTATTAATGTTCCTTTAGTGGAGGCGCTGGAGCAGATGCCAGGATACACTAAATTTATGAAGGACCTTTTGACAAAGAAGCGGGCAGCAAGCTATGAGATGGCGGATAATGTTCACCATTGCAGTGCAATCGCTACAAGATCGTTAGTTCAGAAAAAGGCAGATCCTGGTGCTTTCACTATTCCTTGCACGATTAGATCATTGGATTTTTCTAAGGCATTGTGTGATTTGGGAGCAAGCATCAATTTGATGTGACTATCCGTCTACAGAAAGTTGGGGTTGGGCGACCCTACACCAACCAATATGCAGCTCGTGGTGGCAGATAGGTTGGTAAAATGACCTGTTGGTATCTTAAATAATGTGTTGGTGAAGGTTTCCGCCTTCATCTTTCCTGCAAACTTTGTTATTTTGGATTGCGAGGTGGATTCTAAAGTTCCCATAATCTTGGGACGCCCTTTCCTCGCAACTGGAAGTGTGCTTATTGACATGAGAGCTAATGAGCTTTTATTTCGGTTGAATGACGAAGTGGTCCGTTTTGATGTATGCAAAGCAATAAAGCAGCCCAAAGATATGGATGTGTTCTCTGTAGCTGAAGTTAATTATAAAGATGACAAAGAATTATCTGTAGAAAAGCAGCTTACTGATGAGTCACTATCTAATGAGCTGCTGAATTTTGAGCATGAGGAGGCTCAAGAACATAAAGAAACTATGTGTGCTCTAACAGAAATAGGGTCCTATTCTCATACTCCTAAGCAGTCAAATCTTGATCTTAAGAATCAACCGTTACCAACAGCAAAGACTTCCATTGAAGAGCCCCCAATGCTAGAATCGAAAGAGCTCCCCAATTATCTAAGGTATGCATTTTTGGGAAGTGGAAATACACTTCCTGTGAGTGTGGCGGATGATTTAAGTGAACAGCACATAGAGGCTATCATCTCTGCTCTGAAGAGATACAAGAGAGCTATGGGTTGGACTATTGATGATATAATTGGTATCCCTCTTGGGATATCTATGCATAAGGGTCATCTCGAAGAAGATTGCATGCCTACAAGTAAGCCTTATTGTCGTCTGAATCCATTCAGAAAACGATCCACCATCTATCTCGATGAAGTCTAAGTAATCGAGATAGCTATGTCGTGCCGCGACAATAAATCAAGCGCTTGATGGGAGGCAACCCATCGTTTTTAATTGTTTTTGTTGTTTTTGTTTTCCTAGGATTTTGTCGAGCCACGACCAAAACTAAGGCGCTTGATGGGAGGCAACCCACCGTTCTAATTGTTTTTGTTATTTTTGAGTAAGTGTAGGTACAAGAGGTGTAAAGGAGGAGATTGGTTTCAAATTTTGATTTGGAAGCGATTCATGTTGAAGGTGGTAAGTTAGGAATGAAGAAGAAAAGGCTATGGGTTAGGCATTGCCTATGAAAATCTAGGCAACGAACAAGGCAAGGCCTATGTAAATCTAGGCAACGAACAAGGCATGGCCTATGCTATGGCCTAAGCTCTTAGAATCTAGAATGCCATAGCATAGGCGCCGCCTATGCCCAACAATGCTATAGCATAGGCGCCGCCTATGCAAAAGCCTTTGGTCTCGGATTCTACAATTCCATGGCATAGGCGCCGCCTATGCCCAACAATGCCATAGCATAGACACCGTCTATGCTCAACAAGGCTTTGCAAAAGGCGTCGCCTATACCAAGCATAGGCAAAGCATTAGGCGCCGTCTATGCTCACTTTTGGTCTCCAAATCCGATTCCAAATGGGTCAAAACCCGACCCAAGATTTTCCTATAAATAGAACCTTAGTCTTAAAACAAAAACTCATTGCAAATCCAACCTAAGTGCCGCCTATCTCTCCAAATTCTCTCAAAAATTTTCTTTTTGCTCTTTTAACTTTGCAAGAACATCTTCCAAGGCCATCAACCAAGTAAGTAATTCTTTGATCTTCTTTTATATTCCGTAAGTACTACACTACTACGCCTATAATATATTGTTAGATCTTAAAGTGGTGTTGGTGATTAGAATGTGTTGATTTGTATGATACATCTAGTTGAGTGAAAGAATACGTATGGGTATTATGGACTTAGTACCGACTTGTATTTGATTGTTATACACTGTCCTCTTTTTGAAAAATCGAAATGGTGAAGCTAATTGCATACTCTTCAAAGTTGAATGCTTGAATGTTTGAATAACTCGCTCATCGAGATAAAGATCATGATTGAATACAAGCATGAGATGTTGTGATTATTTCTATGCCATAACTTGATACGATCTCTATGTAGTAGTCTTGTTCAAAAGGTGCATTAACCCACACATGAAAGTATAGTCAAGATTACATGAAATAGAGTTGGAAAGGATAGTAAGATGACATGAAAGTATGACTGTGCTAAACATATTGTTGGAACATATCCCCTAAATGTATGTTGATGAAGTCTGAGTAATCAACATCATTCACTTAATTAGTTTGTGTCAACAAATTAAGTGTGGGGTGGCGCCACTGTTGTTTGTTTGTCGATTGAATCTTCCGAGATAAAGCTAACATGACTCTATTAGGATCTCAGGTAGAATGGCCTCAAAAGGACGACAAGGAAAACAAAAAGCGCCCACCTCACAGAAAGGTAAGAAAAGAGAAAGAAAAGAGCAAGCTGAATCCTTCTCGCTACAAATACCTCGACGCACTTTTGGCATCAAGTGGGGTACAATTTGAGGAAACTCTGAGGATGACGACTCTGACAATGATTCCGATGCAGGGGGTATGACCCCAGACATAGAGGATGAGGCTGACTAATCAGGTTCTTCTTATTTATTTTCCACTGAGGGTAGTGTGTCCCGTCTAAGTGTGTGGTGCTGGTATTTATTTGCTATACTTCTTTATCTGCATTTGCATTTATTTATGTTTGTTTGTTTTGTTTGTTAGTAGTTAAATTAAATTTTAGAAATTTTTTAGTTAAAATTTGCATGAAATTGTTCTGATAGGCAGCATGGTATTATGACAAGAGTCTGTGATAAAATCATTACTGTTGAGACGTTTAGGCACCAAGTGTGACTCACTGTGTGATAGTTGTGTGGTTTAATTCCTTCATCTGTTGGGTCAAGAGTCTATACTGCTCCCAATAAAGTCGACCATGTGCCTTGTGTATGTGAGGCAATAGTATATTCTGTGTTTGTGGCTGATGCTAGAACTTGCTCGGTGTGTGCGTAAAGCGAAATAAAGAATGCAAGTTTAGGAGATGATTTAGGCATTTCTTTGGCAGCCTGTAATTGTTTACCTTCTTTTTACCTACCCATGGACATTATCCTAGTCAACCCCTTTTGAGCCTTTTAGCCTATTTTCTTTGACAGCCTCATATGTAAGCCTAATCCATTTTTTTTCAAGACCATAATTTGATCCAAATTTCTAAGTGCTTTAAATTGTAAAGTCATGTGACGAAATACGAGGAAATTGGGTGAGAGTGATGCCTTAGAGTGTATTGGTACTTGAAATTGTTATGAAAAGAGTGGCTATCATAGAGGTGTGTTATAAAAAAAAGAAGAGAGAAAAATGAAAAGAAAAATAAAAAGTTAATTCTGTTCAAAATTGAATAAAGAGGTGAGAAGGGGTGGTAGATTAAAAGAAAGTAGAAAGGTTGTTTGGAAGAAAGTGTTAATAACTTAATGTGATGTATTAAAGCGCTTAGGGAACTTAGTCACTATTTCTGGCCAAAATAGTCCTACCCGTCCCTTAGCCTACATTACAACCTGTAAAAGACCTATTTGATCCTAAACTTAGCATTATAATATTAGTAGAGCATTACACTAAGGGCAAGCCTATGGTCAGCAGTTGCAACATATGAATTCTTTGTGAGAGTGAGAGCAAGGAAAATCTTGTACCCATGTTTTGAAAAATGCAAAACTTGTGAGTGATTATGGGTAATATCTTATGTGAGACACACATGGTTGATGAGTTTTGGGTAGTCTTGTATGATTCTTTGTGCCTTAACTTTTGAATACGAATTAATCATCATCACGAGTCTATATTGGAGGTTGAATTGTTTCTAGTAGTGATCAGAAAACTACTCTTTGTTAATAATTGTCGTGCCTATCTTGATGAATATTTTGTGCTGTTACTGTGAAACCCTAAGTAGATGTTTATACGGATATGATATTTTGTTCGAGGACGAACAAAGCTTTAAGTGTGGGGTGTTGATGATAGGCGTATTTACATGCCTAAAGTACTATAATTTGCCCATATTTTAGCTAAGTTTTAAGGAAAAAATATATAATTCCTGCATTTTTAGTCCTTTTTCCTGTAAGTGAGCTAACCAACGTGATTAGCAAGTTTTCAGGTATAAATGATGAAGATTTCAGCATTTGATGGAAATTGGACGCCAAAGGAAATTTCACGTGAGAAGGAAGGCAGCTTCTGGAAGCTTGTGGACTGAAAGTGATGCATGGAAAACTTGTCCTGGGCAAAAACAGTATTTCCAAAGACTTGGGGACCAGCAGTAACTTAGTAATATTAGGATAAGGATGCAGTAACCTAGTAGGATTAGGCTAAGTATGCAGTAGCTTAGTAGGAATAGGATATGGGTGTTATAAAAACCCTATTTAGCTAAACTTTTAAGAGAATTTCCGCCACCCTCATCCTTATTCCTCCCTATTCGATCCTTTCCCCTTTTCTTCACAAATTCGTTGTTGACATTATTTTTCATCTATTCAACTTTTAATTTTTACGACAAGAGAAACGCTATTTGCAAGGAATTCACGCCACAAGTGCTACCAAAACATACTTCACGTGAGATTCTTATTTTGGTATGATGATAATTGCTATTGTGTTTTCCGTTGCACTCATGAGTAGCTAAACTTCTCTGTTAGGGTTATGGAAGCCTTATGAGAAACTATCTATTGCTATGAGTTTGTGAATTCTTGATACGTATGTTGCTTATATCATTCTTCTCTTCATCTTAATTTAATTCTTGTGGTTGCAAACATATAGAATACGCCAGTATAGCATTAACTTGTTTGAAAGAAAATTTACATGTCTAGAAAAGAGAGAATGACAAGGAAATAGGTCACCAACCCCTGTTTAAAAGTTAGTGCCGTAACTGGATTAACCTCTTGGAGAATTCGTACCATTAGATACGCTTTAAGCTCGAAAGAGTTAAAGTGAGATAATCTGTGATGGTCGAAAAATGCTAGGATTTACCATAGAATACGAATCTCTATAAGCGCATGCATGTCAGAATTCCGCATAACTCATAGCCAATAGATACGTAAAACTCATAAGGTGGACATAACCCTAACTTACAATTCTCATTGATTAAAACCTACCAAGCATTCTGTTTTTACTTTGTTATTTTTATTACTTAACACTCCAATCCCCTCTTTTCACAGAACTTTCACCAAAAGTCTACTAATCGTTGCGTTCTTAGTGACCGAGTATTCCCTGTGGGATTCGACACCCAACCCAGTTGGGTTCTATATTTGACAACGACCGCTTACACTCTTACGAGAGCTGTAGTTTGGGCGTTATCAACCCGATATACCTTTTTCCAAGGGTATAAAGGCATCATTTCTATAGATCTATGAACATAAAATCAAAAATCTAAGTGAACCTATAGTGGCACATAGTTCTAGGACTTGAGTACACTATATCCATGACTGCTCGATACTCAATACTACTCTCAAAAATATATGGCAGCTCATACTGAATAAAGTACATTATGAAGTAAGCATATTATTTTATAAGTCTAAAGATCTTTCATGCTTGAACGTATATTTCATAATTATAAGCATACCTATGAGTTTCATAATAATTCCAAATCTATAAGACTAAATATGTAGCAAGTAGTTCATATTATGTCAAAATCACATAATACTTGCTAAAACATGGGGCTTCATTCCAAAACATGATAGAACATAGCATGTGATTAAAATCCATAAACAAGATGATAAACCAACCAATAAACTTATAAATTTAGTCACAATGTATAAATAAACTCACATAGAAGTATGGAGTTCAAGATCATGATAAATGGGTTTGAACCCTAATTTATAGCTTTGAAATTCTTTAGAAAGGGACGTATTTGGGCATAAGGATGAAGAAAAACCTTGTTGAAAATTCCACATACCTGAACTCATCGATTTCTGGAAGGAAAATTCAAGTTAGAAGTGGGAGCCCTTGAGTTTGAATTTTTTATAGGAACCTTGCTTTTGTATTCTTGAGAGTTGGGAGGAGAATGAATGATGAATTTGATAAGTAATGAGGAAAATCATTTTTGATATCAGTTATAGGGTCATTTAGAATTCAAAGGATTAATTTACCCTAGAAAAAACAAAAAAAATAAAGAGTTTATGTCACCGTCACCACTAGCGTGGCACGGCCAAATCGCAAAGCACCACTGGTATGGCATACCAATATCACGGCACCCCACTGGCGTGACACGCCCCTGTTGCGTCAAGCTACTGGTTTTTGCAATTGGGTCGTGCCTTGCCTACGTGGCATGGCCCTATTGCGGACCCCTACTATTTTGGGGTTGCATTTTTCCCCTAAACTCATTCTAAAAATTTTGAAACACCTCCTTATGGGTCCGTCATCATTTATTATCATCAATTAACCTTAAAATCACATCAAACCACTCAAGATCTATCAAAATAAAATTGTTGAGCTTATAAGGCATAACAGTGATGCTCTTGCCAGTTACTTTTAACAAGTTGGGAGCAGTATATGGGGTGGAGTAGTCAGAATTCCAAGGTAAAATCCCATAATGCTCAGATTTTTAAGATGATGTATAGTGAGATGGTACATGCACTATGAACTGAGAGAAATCATAAGATTTTTGAGAAGTCTAAAAGGGATTGGGAAACCAATGCCAAGAGCATAGCTTTCATTTTCAATGTCAGGAAAATCAACCAATGCCAAGAGTATAACTTTCATTTGCAATGTCAAGGCAATCAACCAGCTGTCAAGATATTTTCGATAGCTTATATTCTAGAGTTTAACTTCATTGGTTGTTTGTTTTGTTGATTTACGTTAGTATGGTATGACAGCCTTTTTTGCATTGATAAGCAGATTGAGAGCTAACTAAATCTAATATTGAAGTACTCTTTCATGTGAGACAGCAAGGTGTGGCACCTGAATATTGCGGTTTTAATTATTGTAATTTATAATCAGTTTTGGTGATTAATAAAAGAAAGTTACCCCAAAAACAATTGAGTTCCATTACTACTGTCCTTTTTTCTACTTGGAAAGTGGAGAAAATTAAGTGGAAGATGACAAAAAAGTCTTTAAATTAAAAATGGTGACAACTTTGACAAGCTAAGGTCAAAGCTTTACTTAAATTTTGATTAAGTTAATTGGGGTGTAAAGTGTTATTTTTAAAAACTTATTAATTTTTTAAGGAGTCCTTCAACTCCAAATTTCAAATTTTAGAATTTCCCCCATTTTCTTATCTTTTTTCTTTTTCTTTTCTTCTCTTTTAAAATTTCTTTCTTCCCATCTTCTTCTTGTTATTATTTTTTTCTCTCTCTCTAGATTTTCCTCTTCCTCCATTTTCTCTTCTTCTTCTTTTTTCTCTTTTCATTTTGTTCTTCTTCTTTTTTTAATCTTCATGGATTATTTAAAAAAAAATTGAGAACTTTGAAATGAAATTTTTTTATTTATTTTTAAAATGAATGAAGAAATGATTTAAAAAATTCAGTAACTACCATAGTTACTACAACAATTACAGCAATTGTTGCAGCAACTACTATTAATTTGCAAAACAACTCCAATAATTGTTGCAGCAACTATTATTAGTTGTCGTATTACAATAATTATTGTAGTTGTTGTAGCAACTGTCAAACTTGCTGCAACAACTATCGAAGTTGCTGTAGCAACTTTGACCGTTGTTGTATACAACTTCGATTGTTGTTGCATACAACTTCGATATTTACTTAATTTCTAGAAAAAAATATGGTTGGAGGAGGACCCACAAAAAAGTGATATTTATGATAAAAGAGGAGGTGGTGGTGCTGGTGGTGACGTCAAAGAAGAACATGACATTTGTTGTGGTATTGATTGTGATGATGGTGATAGTGGAGAAAGAGGAGATGGCAGCGGCGACAGCGACAACGACAAAAAGAGTGTGGAGCAGGAATGGTAATGGTGGTTTAGGATCCTTATGTAAATAATAAAATTTATGAGTTTTAAAATTAGTGTCATTAACACTAATCTTAAAATTGTTACCTCTACTCAATATTTAAGAATTGTGTCACTCTTTTTTAGTTTTGAAACTTTTTTATCACCCATAATTAATTTGCCCTGGAAAGTAGGGAGAAATAATTAATATGACATTGCCATTTATGAAATTTATTTCCTTTAATTTTACTAAATAATTCATTATTCTCATAGTTGGTAAATTTATTTTCCTAAAGAAAACATTTTCTAAAAATTTTGACCAGAAAATTTAGATAACATTTTCTACTCCACACCGGACATACTAAATGAAAACTATTCCAAATAGATTTATTAGATTGTTAATTATAAGTTATAGCCTAACTTTTCAATAATTACTAGACTAAAGAAATAATTACAAGTTATAGCAACTTTTAAAAAAATATATAATTTAATTAATTGTTTGAAAACCATTTTTTTAATATTTATTATTTATATTCTTTCCCTGTATTTAGCATTTAACATTTATCTCTCTTAGTTAAAGCTTTGGATAATTATGACAAGTTAAGGTATCAATATTTTTTATTTTTATTTTAATAATTAATTATTAAAGTTTTTTTACAATTTAAGGAGTCATATATGGTAAATATATTTTTTAAAGTTAAGAACTAATTTTTTTACTTTTTCTTAACTTGAATAATTAACTTGCTTCTAGACTTTTTAAATTTTTACTGTCTTATATCTTTACCTTTTTTAACATCTTATAAATTTTAAAAAGAACTGATTTCATATTTTTAACTTTATTCCAAAACACATTCACGTTTTATGAGGTATTTTTAGCAAAAAACAGATGCAAGCTCTTTTACCTTTTACCAACTTCAAATAAAACTTTTAAAACTCATCATTATTTACACAAGATCTTTTACTCATAAAAAACTATTTTTAAAAAATATTTAAAAACATTTTTTTCATATTTAATATTCAAATATACCCTTATTTATAGTTTTTAATAGTTATCACTTTTCATTAAATCTTTTGATAATGATGACAAGTGTTATCATTGGTATCAACAATTATATAATTTTTTTTTGTTAATTAAGTTTAATAATTCTTTTTTCAAATTAAGGAATCAAATATGGTAAATATATTTTTTTATATTTATACATGATATTTGACTCTTTTTAAATTTAGAGTAAATACATAATTACCCCACTGATGTCCGAGATTTTCAAAAAGACACTTAAACTTTCAATACCATCTATTATCCCACGATTCTTATTTAATCCCTCATAAATACACCATTTTGACTTATTTTTTGGCTCTACGTGTAGTCACGCATGCCAGACGTGTGAACAATTAAATGTGATTCAGTTCACTAATTAAAATTTGCCACGTGTCAATTAAATGTCAAAAAAATTAAATTCTCTTCTTCTTCTACCCTTTAAAACCACGAACCTCCTTCCAGTTGCCATTAACATAGCCGTTGGCTATTTTGAAGAAAATTTTTGTCTCTCTTTCTAATCTTTTCTCAACAAAATCAACCTTAAAAGGTAAGATATTTTCATTTATGTTGTAATTTCTAAAGAAATTCAGTCCTAAACGCTTTAATTTCGTCTTAATTTTTTTAATTTTTTTAAAATCATGTTAAATTTTGTGACTAGGTATTTTTCGAAAATAGTTTTACAATGTCAAATGAAATCTTGAATCGAATTTGTAATGACGAGAATGATCCCATGTTGCGTGTAAAAATGAGATGCAAACATGGAGACTTACTGTCAATGCAAACGTCATGGTCGGAGGACAACCCATCTAGAAGATTTTGGTCTTGTCCACGCTATCGTCTATATCCTATACATATTTTATTATTTTTTCTCTTATTTATGTTCAATTGATTTGTTTATGCCCCTTTTAGGAGAAATCATGCAACTTCTTTAGATGGAGGGACCCGAAAAAGACTGATTTACGATCAAAGACAGTTATTCTGAGATTGGCGAAGAGAATCAAGGAGTTGGAAGAAGTATTGGAATTTTATGAAAGTAATGGCAAATGGGTGGTGAAGACAGACAAGAAGAGCAAATGTTGTAATTGAAAGCTCATCGTCATGATTGTCATAGTGTTTTTTCTATTTTGGACTTGCATTATCAAGAGAATGGATGATAAATATAGCTATGTGCAATTAAAATTGTCATAGTCATTCTCTTATTCTACAAAATAATGTTCGTCTTCTCTCTTGTCGAAATAGTAGTTGGTTAACAAGATGAAATTTTGATTGGTTGTGTAACACTAAGTGTTCGTCTTTTCTCTTGTCGGAATAGTAGTTGTTTAACAAGATGTAATCTATTTTGTATTAATATATTGTGTAACACCTTTGCAATCAATTTTGTATCAATATATTGTGATATTGACAATATTTGTGAGCATTCAAAATGTAAAGTGCAGTGAATAGACTAACAAGGCAACCATAATGAGAGAAAATAAGGACTTCATTTAACACATTCAAACTCTTGTTTCAATTTGAACAACAAAGCTTGTTTTGTTTGGTACCTAACAAAACATACCTTAATACCTAAAGGTGCCTAACAAAACAAACTGCCCAAAACATTGTTTGATTGCTACAAAATAAGATCAAAAGCCTATTACCATCAACAAAACATACAAAAAGTAATTGTTTGTGACAATATCAACAATCTCCACTAAAATATACACATCATATCAGCAAGATGTCCTACTTCCATGGCACATGAGTCTTCCTAGTTGAAATGTTTTTGCCTTGAGTTTTGGCAGCAGCTGCAGACCTCATTTGAATAACCTTTTTAGCCCTCATTTTTTCAAGTTTGCTATTAGTAATGGCCGGCTTCCCTTTCCATTTGAATCCTTGTCTTGGTGTGTAGTCAATATCACCAGTCACAACATCAGACCTCTTTGTGACCTTTGCACCAGTGCTAATGACTCTTCTACTTGGCATTTCAAGATGCACAAATAAATTACAGAAATTATAAGGCGATCTTCAGAAATTCCAGGCTGCACAAACAAAAATTCTACAAACTACTTACATTAAGAGTGGTAAATCCATCTTCAGCTTGGTATATTCAAATTCCCACCATCCTTGACCTTTTAAAAGGTCTTGTATGTCCTTCACTATTGTCCTCATGGTTTTGCCTTTGAGGAGGCACACCCCTTCTTATGCCCCTTCCACTGGCAGAACTGGTTAGGCTCTCTTGAGTCATTCCTCTTCTTCGACCACTTGAGATATTTGGAACACTTGAACTACCTGAAACACTGTCTTTTCCTCTACCTTTTTCTCTACCTCTTCCTCTAGTAGCACTTTCAATGTTTGTGGTGGCCTAATTATTGAGATATTAGTACACATACTTAAAAAAAAATTGATAGTAACAAATAAATAAATATGCCTCTTGCTGGTAAGATGTTCCAGCTGAATAACTTGGACCACTACCCCTTACTCTCCCTTTTTCTCTACCAATAGAAGCTCCAGCCTATGTTTTAAGAGATTAGTCCTTGTACTTGTACTTAACAGAATGTATATTACATAATGATTATACAAATACCTGTGCCTGAGAAGATGTTCCAGCTGATTGAATTGTACCAGGTTGATCTCTTGTAGGACATGATCTTTTATTATGTCCCTGAGTACCACATTTGCTACAAGTAATTACAGTACCACATTTGCTAAGTTTTCCAATTTTTTTACTTTTATCAGCCTCCTTTCTTCTAATTTTACGTGATCTTTCAGGCAGCTTCCTGATCTTTGGTAGATTCACAGTAGGATTATTTGATGTTGACCACATTTTTATGTTATTCATTGGTTAAATAAAATGAGCATATGTGTTGAGGTAGGTATCCTTGTGATAGCAGGTGTCCACAAAATTAATGGGCTCATATTCCTTGTGGTGAAGGGAAGCAACACCATGAGGACAAGGAATGCCCTTAATCTGCCAAGCTCTGCAACTGTAATTTCTACTAACAATGTCAACAGTATAAATACAACCCCTGTCAATAATCTCAAAACCTCTTTCCCCATTTCAAGACAAATTGCACTGCATTGACTTGTCAATATTTTCTTATAAAATCTTCAAAGCCATAGGAGAAATATCAGTGATTCAAGTATTTGAAAACTGTCTCAACTCACCAATTCTTTTTATCATTTTCACCCTAATCTCCTCTAGCACTGTGATGATTGTTTTGAACCTTGCAGGAAGTACCCATGTATTAAAACTCTCTGTCATATTGTTGTCCACAACATCACATTTGCAATGCTCTTCAAAGTATCTTTTACACCATGTCTCCAAATAATACCACAAAAGATCATCCAAACAATTCCTCCCCAATATTTCATAAATTATTTTTCTTCCTTTTTTTTCTATTCTTTTCATATTCATGTGTATGAAGTTGGATTTTCCAACATTGATTTCTTCATTCGGATTTGAAGTTTCTTCAATTTAGTGTTATTTTTCTTTTTTTTTCCTTGAGGCATGTCTGAAAAATAAAAATTTGATTCTACTCCAAATAGGATATTTTAGCACTGGATATTTTATATCCAAAACATCTTTTTATGTTGTTAATTATTATCTAGATTTTGTTACTCTTGTATATTCATTTTTCCACTTTAATAAATTTACAGATTAATTTTTTTATTCAAGTTTCCTTAACACGTAAATAGTAATTATTTTTTCTTACTTATTGGGGATGATCTTTTATATTAAATTTGATATAAAATAACTTTAAATTGTTGCTTATGTGAACTTATACTTTGCGATATAAATTGTATTCCACTATATTTTACTTATATAAAGTATTTTTTTATATTAAAATTGATATCAGTTTTTTCTTTAAATCTTAAAATTGATATCAAATGTCTGAAATTATGTATTTTAATATTTTATTATTAGTTATCTACTTATATTTTTCAGTATACATATATAACATACTGAGTCTACAATTTCAGAAACAAAAATTTATGTTATTAAATCTAAAGATGATATTGTTTTTATAGAATCAACAAAAACATAATTTAATATCTAAAAACATCATGCTGAAACATAACAAAAGTTTAACTTGACTTTATCAATGTGTATGATTATTGATAACAGTCTTTTTTTTAACTTAGATACATCATGACTCCTGTATCATTGTGTATGATCATTGGTGGGAATCTATCAATCAAGAACTTAATCTCAAATTTGAATTGAGTTGATGTCGATCTTGAGTTATTTTGCTATTGCATTTAGCAATCCTTTATACTTCGTATTTGCATCATACATAATTTCATCTATAGAAAAATCTTTAGGTCAACCTACAAATATAATACAAATATGTTAAGTAACTAATACTCAATAATCGGTAACGATATGTAATTAAAAACCTACAACATATTTTAAAATTCATAAAACATACACATCAAAAAAATAAAAAAAAATGATAAACGTATGAAATTTGATAATTTCAAAATATTTTAATACTTGTAAAACATACACATCAATAAAATTAATAAAATAATAAATATAATATCATAATAGGTCACTGAATGTAATATGACCGAATGAAAATATTTGACAACCAATAATCATACACCCATAAATTGACTGAACAACATTTTTTTGTGAGTTTCCACTTTGTTCTCGTGAACAATCAACATGAAAACATCACATAATTAAAAATAAATAAAAAACAATATTAAACTTTTCTCTGAATGTCTTTTTCTTAATCAATAATTAGATAATATATATTTCAAAAAGAAAAAAAAATCAATGCAAAATATCAAAGTTAATAATCAAGATATACCTGAGGCATCTCATTTTCCTCCATGATATATCATGATTGAATACAAATTAGCACAATTCATCTTTGTGTGTCTCATTTTTTTTATTTTTTGCAGATTATTGGACTATTTTTTTAATAAAAATATTTAAACGTTATATGAAATAACGACTTGTGGAAGCTTTTTATTGAAATAATAATTTTTGATAAAAAAAAATGAAGGTATATAAAAGTGAAAAAAAAGAAATTGGATTGCTTAAAAATGGAGAAAATATGATTAAAGAGAGAATAGTGGTGTGAAAAAATGGTTAAAGAGAGAATAGTGGTGTGATTGGTATCTATTAGTTACTATTAACTATATTTAAAGAAGGAATATTCTTATTTAAGTTTAACTATATTTAAGGAAGGAATATTGCATTTTAGTTATATTAAATCTATATTTTCCTTTTCTGTAACAATTTTGATATGCTTTTTTTTTAAAACAAAAAATATATAAAATATTTTTTTTTGAAAACTAAAAAGAATTGCTATAACTTGTAATAAATAATCTAATAAGTTTATTCAGTTAATTTTCATGGTAACACCACATAACTGAAGTCTAAAGTGACATCGGTCGGCCTCCAATTTAATCTTTTGTCAATGAATCATTCCTAATAACCCTGAGAAAAGGAAACTATGCAAGTATTTGATCATACATTGAGTAGTTTTCGAAAATCTATACCTATATCTATATATTATAAATAGTAAGAAAGTCTTGCATAGATTATTGTCAAGTGGCAACATAGGATACTGCCATGTATTACTTTTTAAGACAAATTAGTTAGGTTAAGTAAACTTAATGCTTATTTTTTTAATTTAAAATTAAAAAGAATTAGACTTTTCTATTTCAAAAAAAAAATGGAATTAACAATTTAAGAAAAACGTGCAATCATTACTTAAAAGATTTATAACATCTGTTTTTATTATTATTTAGAACTTATCATATTTTTATATCGATTGTTAAACTCAAAGATAAATTTAAATTAACATATTTAAATTTAATTTATAACTTAATTATTCAATTACAAAAGTTTGATTTAAAAAATGATTTGTAAACTAATTAAACCAAACATAAAATCATATTTAATATAAAAATAATAATTAATTTGTTTTAATTATTTTGATAAAAAATAATAATTAAATATAAACGTAACAAAAATGAAAAAAAATGTAGAAAAATATAAAAAAATTTAGTTGTCAAATTTTATGACAAAGCTACAACAAGTTTGGAGTTGTCATTTTTTTTTGAAAAATATGTTAAAGAAAGAAAAAATAATCCTAACAGACACGTCCATTAACCTCTCTATTATTCCCACTAACTTATTGCAAACACACATGCATGATTATACAATTAATTCAATTATATAGGATTAGTTTTACATTTTAAATCATTCAAATACTAATTCAACAATTAAAATATTATTCAAATTTAAGAAAATAAGTACATTTCCTATAAAATAAAGAGTTAAGTATTAATTTGAAGATAAAAGTACAAAAGCATAAGACACATCAATTTAAATTATTTTCTTTCTTACAGTTATTGTTGTATTATCATTTCTTTTTGAAAAATAACAATTACATTTTCATATCTAAAGATAGTAGAAAAATGTAAAATATCTAATTAAAACTTAAAATGTAAAATTATAAATAAAACTGCGAACTCACCCCTAAAAGAAAATTTTAAAAATTAATAGATTGAATTTTAAAATAACTGTTTGAATTTGATTTTTATGCATCCTAATTAGTAAAACAATTATAATTTCTGGAACAAAAATATTTGGATAGTAAAATAAATTATTTGAATTTTGGTTGAAAAATTAACATATTTATTAAAAACAAGTTTACAGCCCTATTTCATCTTTATCAGACCAAAAAAAAGAGAAAAAAATAAGAAGAGCAAAATTAAGATACGTTCGTACCCTTTTCCCCGGTAAACACGCATATACACAATTTTACCCAAAAAGAAGAACAACTAGGCTCCTTATTTGTAGCAAAAAACTAACTACAAGTTTTTATCTCTCTTTTCACTTTATTTTAAAATTTTAGGCTATTTTAAAATTTTTAATGCATCTATCTTTCAAATTAATATTGTAAGAACCAAAAAAACTAAAATTAAAAATATAAAAATAGCATAGACATGAGTATTTGAATTTAATTTTAAAAAAAATTGAAAATCAATTGAGTAACCAACTTATTTCTTATGTGATAGAGGTTAAAGGATTCAAAAACTGTCAAACCATTAAAATTATTTTTTTTAATAGTAACTTTTTTAAAGAAAACTGTCATAAAGAACTCATTATAATAATTTATTTTACTTTGTATATTATTTATTTCTAGATCAAATCATATCACAAACGACATATTGAATTAGATAGTTCATTGATAAATACATGAAACTTTGAATATACAATTATTATAAAATATAAATAGCAATCAAAAGAAAAATTGCAGGCGGTTAACATTATTTTTGGGGATAAACCAACACATAACGTTATGCAATTTTTTTTTGTACCAAGTTAATTATTCTTTCAATAAATTATTAAGGATAAATTTTAAAAAATATATTTAACTAGTTCTTAATTATTTAAATATTTTAATTATTTTGAATACAAAATTTTCTAACAAATATGTCACTAATATGAGAGATATTTGATACTAATATTTAAACTAACTTCCCACAATTACTCCTATATTTTATACTAAACTAGGAAACTAACTCCCCACACGTTTAGTACTCTTTCTTTGCAAATTACATTTATGACTCTTTTGATTTTTCGGGAAGTTACAGATTTTAAATATTAGATATTTATTTTTTAATTTTAAAAGTTAATTGTTAATTAAAAACTTATTATTTCAACTACTGTTCCTTTTTTTTTTTTAACATCAACTACTCCTTCTTTATAGTGAAAATAATGTATATTATTTTAACTTAAAAACTTTAAGAACATAATACCCATACTTTTTTTTGGAAAATTATCAAATTATTTAAATTAAATATTTAGATCAATTTTTCACAATTATTCCTTTGTAGCAAAATTCATCCAGAATATGGACTTTTAACTACACAATTATAATTATTTGAAAATTTAAAAGTCTAACAATAAATATAAATAATTTTTGCAAAAGAAAATAACAACCACTTAGAAGTTACATTTTGAGTAAACTTACATCTAACAAGTCCTTAACTTCTCCGCACAATACTCTTCATCAGATAAGTATAAAGTTAACTCTTCTTCTACAATTAGTAATTAATTTTAAGAACTAATCTTTAACTCTTTTTCAGTTTCATCATTCAGATTTTATTAATACTTCTTTTTGCGAGTTTTGTTTCTTCTTGGGACTCTTTTTTTTTCATCAAGATGTCAAAATTCTATGAAAGAGATTTCAACCAGATGATTATTTCTGACTCGATTTTGAACATTGCTGGTCAAGATGGTAATTTGCACTTCTTTTTGAACCCTTTATGTTGGAGTCCCACATCGGTGGGTTAAAGGGTCCTTGGTCTCATTATATGGTCTTGGAAAATTCTCCCCTCATGAGCTAGCTTTTGAAGTTGAGTTAAGTCCAAGATCCATTTCTTTATCATGGTATCAGAGTCAGGCCAACCTAGTTCATTGTTTCCAATGATGGCCCCCCGTCTTATATTGTCCACGCTCCATATGTCCAGCCCTGGGTGTACGGGGGGTGTTGGAGCCCCACATCGGTGGGTTAAAGGGTCATTGGTTTCCTTATATGGTCTTGGGTCCTCCCGACATGAGCTACCTTTTGAGGTTAAGTTAGGCCCAAGGTCCATTTCTTTATGACTTTCATCTCTTTTTCTCCTTTGCAAAATGTTTTCCATATCTTTTTGTTTGCTTCTTGCTTCGTTAATTTTCTATTTATTTGCAAATATTTATGTCCAGATTTTATTGTAAATTAAACATAATTTTTTTATTATTCACGCTCATAATTGATTTATCTTCATAAATCTCGATTTTCTCTCAACGTCTCATGAATTTCTTCTCTTCCTACTTCATGTTAAATATTTAGTTATTATCACTAGAATCATGTTCATGTGGAATCCTTAATATTGGTATTTAATATTTTCTTTTATTTGCAGAGTAATCAACTTATCGCGAAAATCAACATATCTTGACAAATTTTACAACATGTGAAAGATATTATAAAATAACGTGCAAAATTATTAATTTTTCACAGTATATTGTAATTACGTATTGTCACTCTCTTTATTTGTAAGATAATACACATTTTCATCTTTTATTTCATATGGGAAGATGATTATGTATATTTGATCTCTTTAATTCCTATCTTATTAAGCTTTTTCTTAAGTAAAATAAACTTATAGTATTAATAAGTTAATTTATTTTTGTTACATTCCCTTTGTATTTATGACCACATTTGAAGATGATGAGATTGATGACTTGAATAGACTACACGAATATACATTCAAACTTGCATGCGATGTTGGATTATAGATTAAAATAATTTTAAAGAAAATAACACCTTTTAAATTTTGATACGTTATATCTCTACAACTTTTGTTAAGTTAAAGCAAGTCTTCTAATGAAAAATATATATTAGTCCTAAATATTGCTTGATGTCGAAATATAAATAACTTTTTCAGGCATATGAAAATTAAAATTTTGATTTACTAATTAAGATAAATCATATTTACTGATCATATTTAGTAATGCAAGAAAATAAGAATCATCCTAAAAATGTGTGTTAGTAAATTTATTTCTTAATTGTTTAAATTATATCATATTGATCTACTTATCCTATAATTATTATTTTTATTTTGAGATAAGAGGGCATGCATCATTTACTTATAACTTGTATGGAGATTTTATTACCTCAAGAACCAATAAATTAATGGTACAATATGAAACCTTTTCTTTCTTTTTTTATGATTTTTTTTAAAAAAAAAATTATGAAAAGTCCTTGATGGAGAAAGAAAAGTTAGATTTTTTTTATATTTGGAAAATGAATGTTTTTGCATGTTAATTTCATTTGTGCAATTCTAAGTACATGAACATGGGCTGATCCTACAAGTCTCTTCACAAATTCTACTTAAGATATTTTTTTTCAAAATTTTTTGTTGTTTCCAAATTTAATTATTTTTTATATATATTTATTATACATGTCTTTTGATTCCGTACTTAATTTGAATGCAAAGATATAATTTATTTGCTATTTAGATTTGATTTCAAATGCTTATGATTATGCTTATGTTGGTTTCATGTCTCTTTAGTAATTTTAATTTTGTATGGAGGAATATTTTCAATATGTATGGTGATGAAGATGATTGTAGATATTAATCTTATTGTGATGATATATTAAGAAAAAAATGGACTATTGTTGCTATAAAATTTTAACTTAACCATGATCTAATACTTTTTTTTGGTTAAAGGGATGCATAATAATTAATAATTAAGTTGAGCTAATATATGAAGTGGATAAAATATCGTGAGTTTCCTTATTACAGTTTTGAAGGGGGGGGGTTGATGTTAACAAAATTTAATACACTATCAATTGTAACTCTTCGCGGGAATATTTCTACATGTTTGTCTGTTGCAAGAAATTGTGCTGCATACAAGGGCGGATGAGGCAAGATTTGCAACTGATCAATAGAAGCACCTTTTGTGGTATCACTTCCTGCTAGCGCATCTGCAACACTGTTTTATTCTCGAAATGTGTGCTTGAGGGTTGGATTCCCCAGTTTCTGTAGTAAGTACCTGCATTCCAATATGATATTAGAATACCCAAGGTGGTAAGTGAGAATCATATTAATTGCAGCAGACGAGTCAAAGTTAACTTCAAGCGAATACAAGTGTCTTTCCAGGGCAATCCTGAGACCTTGTAGGATGACAAGGAGCTCCGTTTGTTGAATATTAACATGGGTAAAGATGGGGAAAGGTGTTGGTATAGCCCAGAATCCAGTCTCCCTTATGGTCCCTAAAGACACCCCCAATCTTGCCCGATCCAAGTTGATTTTTTACACCGGTATCAGTATTAAGTTTATAGGTACCTTGTAGAGGTGGTTTCCATTTCAACTGCACAACAGTGGTAGGATTTGCTCGTTTAGATCTTTCATCAGTGAGCATAACAAATTCGATGACAAGAACAACAGTTCTCTACACTGAGATGGGGTTATCTTTGTGGTTAAAAAGATTATCATTCCTACATAATCAAATATTCCACAAGCAGAAGGGAAGGATGGAATCCCAATTGAACCAATTATTGAAGGGTTTATTTTCAATGGCTTTCCAGGTGTTAGTCCAGTTAGAAGAGTTGAGGGAGCGTGAATCAAAACTCGCAATAGAAAGGCTATGGCTGGCCATGCTGCTTCAGAAGGCAACAGCCTTGGGACATTGAAAGAAAGTGTGGGTAATGTCTTCCTCAATATTAGGGAAAGACTTGCAGTGAGGGGAGACAGACATGCCTAAGTGATTGAGGTAACTACCAGTAGGCAGTTTCTTGTGGAGCATGAGCCAAAGAAGGTCTTAATCTTGTTGGGGGAATTGACTTGCCAGACCGAGAGAAAGTCACTATTATAGTCAGCTTCAGTGGGACTATCTCTTCCTTGAAGAGTCTTATAGGCACTAGCAATGGAGAACTTACCATCAGCAGTGGAGTCTTAGATAAGCTTATCTTCAAGCACTACTTGAGAAGGGAAGTAGGTACTCTTGATAATTCTTTGGAGATGGTGGGGGAGGTCTAGATTCCAAGTTCCCCTATTATGAAGATGACTGACAGTGAGCCTATCTTCACCCTTATTCAGGGTGCCCTGAATGCTGCTTCTGATGGAACTATGGTTGGGGATCCATTTTTCCCCAAAAAATCTAACTCTACTACCTTTATGGATAACCCACCTCTGATTTTGGAGACAGATATCCCATCCCTCCTTTATACATTTTCAAGTTCTTGAGCAAATCCTTTTCTTAGGTTCAATCTGGTACTGGGTGCAGTATTTGTTATAAAGGAGTTTTGTCCAGGGGGATTGAGTGTTATGGTACATCCTCCAAGAAAGACTGGCATGGGCAGCTCTGTTTCTAAGTTCACTTCTTTGAATACCCAGCCCTCCCATAGCTTTGGTAGAGGTGATTTTATCCCAACTAAGGAGATAGAGCCTTTTTTGTCAGAAATGGTACCCCAGATGAAATTTCTTTGGATCTTATTGATAATGTGGTGAATCTTTTGAGACAGATTAATGTACTGTATGACATGAGATGGGATGCTAGACAGGGTAGACTTAGTGAGGATAAGCCTACCAGCCATGCTTAGCATCTTGATTTTACAGCCTGAGAATCTGTTTTCCATATTATCAATAATGATGAATTGAAAGTCCTTATTGGTGGGCTTGGAGTGAAAAATTGGAAAACCCAAGTATTTTCCAAAGAAATTAGCACTGTTAATGGTGAGAGAGTTAGAACAGTTAGTGATAAACAGTTAGTGATGGTTGAAGGAGTGCAATTAGCTGAGAAGAAGACTCTTGACTTAGCAGTATTGATTCTTTGCCCAGATTTGTCACAAAAAGCATTAAGGGTTTTCTGAGTGGTTTGGCAAGCCTTAGTAGTTGCTTGAGAGAAGAGAGTTAGGTCATCTACAAAGAATATCAACTAACACAACATTTAATGATTCCTCTCAAACTTGATATTACTACATATTTATTAAAAAAATTATTACGATCTTTCGATTTATTTAAAAAAAACAAAATAAATAACAAACGAACGAGAAAGAATAGCATAGGAAATAATATTTTTATTCTATAAAATAAAATAATAATAGATAATTTTTGCCTCAGCTTTTGATCCAAAGAGATGCTAGAGAAATTCTATTTTTTTCTTTTTCACTATAAAAAAGGAAAGTAGCTCAATACTTTTGTTTTACCTTTTTTTCATTAATTATGTTGTATTCTAATTTTCCAAATTGCAAAAAAGATAAGACAAAGTAATGAATATTAATAGTTTGTTTGGCTAGATTTTTAAAATTAATTTATTTTGAAAAATATTTTTTTTTTAGAAGTGCTTATAGTGAGAAGCAGTTTGTGTTTGGGAAAAAATATTAGAAAACACTATGCAATAACTATTGTTTGACCAAACTTTTTAAAGTGTTTTTAAGTGTATTTTTTTTAAAAAAAAATCTTAAATAAATGCTTTTAGGAATAAGTCATTTTTTTAGCTTATGAAAAGTTGTTTTTCCTACTCTGCAAAAACACTTTTTTTTCTTTCAAAAATTTGGCCATACACCTCATTTTTCTTAAAAAAGAAATACTTTTAGAAAAATATAAATTTGGTCAAATAAGCTATAGCTCAAGTGAAATTTAATAAAAAAATCATTAAAAACATATAATAATACTAAATTGTGTATATTTTGATATAGCAAAATAAGAAATAAGTAATGTCGAGTCAGGTTGGATGTAAGATCGAGCACACAATAATCTTAAAGAGTGTGTATTTCACTTTAAAAAAAATTATAAATAAACAAACATGAAAATTTTATATTTTTCACATTCAATTTGTTACTTGAAATCGTAAAAATGAAAAGAAATGAATAATTCTACCAATATATTATCAAAATGAGAAGGCAAGTGGCAATTCTTTTAATATACTCATCATTTTGTAAGTTTATTTATATATTATAGTTTTTCATATATGTATACACTAATTAGGTAAACAACTACTACTGTAATAAAAAATTTTGATTTGTGGGTAAACGAGATGAAACATTTTAGAGTAAGTGATATATAAATAAACTTTTCGAATGATAAGAAAAAATCAATTATAACAAGATTCTTATGTCTTTACTATTTTTATGCATAGTATTTTCTATTTAGTTTCAGTATCATTTCCACTTAGTTATATTATGATATTCTATCATGCTCCTGGAATATAAAAAAGAAATCTTATTTAAATAAATGAACAGTAATAAAACAATACCAACATAGATACAATACTAGATGTTACTCATAGAATCAAAAAATTGAAAATAATATCTCAAATATGTTACAAATGGTTAAAATAAATATATTTCTATTATCTCTCTGTGCTCTTTTTGTTTTAAAAGATAATCCGCCCATTGCGCGGGATGAATACTAGTGTCCACAAATGTCCGCTTGGCCATGAAGTTTAATCATCAAATTTCAAAAATCTGGTTTCAAATATATCCAAATCTGAGTCAATTTTTGAGATTCTGAATTTCACTCACAAAACTTCAAATTTTTTTCAACTAAAATCCATGTCCAAACACAAATCAAACTTCAAAAACTTAGTAAGTTTCAATTTCAAAATATTGCCAACTATACCAGACTTACAACACACGCTAGCATGCAGGTCGAATCCTGAAGCAATGCACTTTCCCTCATAGTGTGCTACCGGTGTCAGGTATTGGGGATTGGGCGCTTGGCAAAACTTCTCAATATATTTCAATTCTCAAACAATACACTCCACATGTTGACCACTTTGGATATAAAAAGATGAGAGTTAATTGAAGGCGATTCATAATCATCAGTGAACATTAGTTGAGACTATGAGGAGTAAATCGATGAAAACGAATTGCTCGTGAAATGCTCCATGATGAACTGCCACTCTTAAATTCAGCATATCTGTAAACCTTAATCGAAATAGATGAAGATAACAATATATGCTATATTACACCACAAGCTGCTTCTTTCCAAAAGTAAGATCAATAGAACAGGCTATTGCGTCCTCATCCTGCTATTCTCTGCAGCCCTCACTTGCAAGAAATAGGGATGGGCCTACAAAAATGGCAGAGAAAACTAGACATCAGGTGTATGTCAGAAATCTGATAACCAATAAAGACACGTGATAATGCACGAGTGAAAATAATACTACACGCGCACACGCAAAAACACCCTTTGCCTGTGCATATGTACTATAAACACACAGCGATAGCAACAAAAAAAGATGTCCTATCATGATGAGGCGATAAAACCTACAAAGGAATGGTTTTAAGACATCTTCCGCACACAGAAGAAACAGAGAAAGAAGGTGGCTAAATTACAGGAACCTCAATCTAGTTGGTTCCTTTTCTTCTCCCACACCTTTCCCCTTATAATCTCTTTACTGGGATGTGTCTTGTTAAAAACTTCAATTGTAGTTGGCTATTCATAATCTGATCTTAATGCTGTAGATTTTCAAAAGTCACCTAATCCCTTGCCACTATACATAGAAAAACAGCAATACTCATTTGGTTACACAGCAAAGCATATAGATGGAACAGAATTTATGACCCCCAAAGAGCAGCTCAAATTATATGGAATTACCATTGCTTCTTTTGCTGTAAGTCTATCCTGGTGATCATAACGAAGAAGCTTGTCAAGAAAATCTATAGCCTGCAATTGCACCTCGAAAATCAAAGGATCAAATCCCGAGCAAAGATTATTTATTTTAGCAAGTTAAACCAAAGTGGTTTTATCTAAATCAAAATTACCACCGATTGAAAGGCACATACCTCTGGTGAGACTAAATGCTGATTATCTGCATTGATAAATTTGGACCACGGCTTCCTACTGTGTCTGCAGGAAAAGTGACTATATTAACCACCAATAGCATATATTTTGGCTGCAATCAGATATGCCACAATGCTATGAAAGCTAACTGATAAAATTTATATCAGTAAAAAACTTATTTAGTTGTACTTGTACACCCTCCATGCCTTTTTTTTTGACCAACTAGCTAGTTCCGCATTCCTGTCAAAGCTAGCTACTGAGATTATCTCAGTAAGTCAACAACACTATCTAGTTGCAGCTCTCAATTGATTTTGTACTCCCTCCTTCCATCACCTTTTCTTTGACTTGCTAAAGATTTTAGTAATTTGTATACAAACAACAACATACCCAATCTAATCCCACAAGTGGGGTCTAGGAAGGTAGGGATGTACGGAGACCTTACCTACCTTTTTGAGGCATAGAGGTTGTTTGTAGGGTTGCAAGAATTTTTAGTAATTATTATATTTATAAAAACAAAGACCTATTTCCTTAAATATCAACTGCAATATTGTTCAAACAGTCAAATGTGTTGTAAAGCACTCTATATCTTTTTCAAATTGTCCAACTCTCACCATAACATGTCTACCAAACTCAAATATAATAAATTGAAAAATTTTATTATGGTTGAGGCACAACCAACAAAAGGTGTGTTCCATTAGCTTTTTGACAATTGGATAAGTGGATCCATTTGTCTATTTTAAAGCAAGAATAAAACTAACAAGAGAGAGAGTATATTTACACAATAAATTTAATTGAACAAATACAAAAAAAATGCAACAAAAATTTCTATCATTTGCTGTTTCTTTTTCCTTCAATATTATGTTGGTTTTCTTTTCTTAAAAAAATTAAATATATACTCCCTCCGTTTAAAAAAGAATGACATACTTTCTTTCTTAGTTCATTTAAAAAAGAATGACTCATTTCCCTTTTTAGCAATACTTTAATTTCAACTTTCCACATAGCATGTTTAGCACCACAAGATTAAAGGGCATTTTGGTACATTTGCTACAACTTTAATTTAAGACCACAAGATTCAAAAGTCTTCTTTATTTTCTTAAACTTTGTGCCAAGTCAAAGTAGGTCATTCTTTTTTAAACGGAGGGATTATTATGTTAGTTTGCCGGACTCATTTTGATATCATGCTATGAGATTTTTAAAAAATTATTCTATAATTATTGTAATTTTGAAATGCAGTCAATTTATTTTGATTGTTATGATTTAAAAAAAAGGTAGCCTAATGTACTAAATCTCATGCACATATCATGCACCAACCATGCATATTAAGAAGGAATTGAGAGAGCAATTCACTTCAATAGGTTTGCGATGGGTGATAAAATATTAACAAGGTTAAAGATGAGAGCCTGAAGCATACCTCCCAACCATAGCCTCCAGCTGAGGATCAAGCTCTAATTGATACTTGTGCAAATATGCATTCAACTCATCAGTTCCAAGTACCTAAAAAGATAATTCTCCATCAACTCCAATCAAATAGGTAAGATCTACTTGCACCTGATAACGTTTCCTCTCATTCAAACAACTGACTACTCTACTGTTGACGTAACTAGATGAACCTAACATCAGGAGTATTATAAGCCATCGACCTAGCTGCAGAATTTGTTTCGAGGCATGCAAAGGGATAACGTTTGGGACACAGACCTCATTGAACCAGATTCTGATCCAGAAAGACACTATGCAGGAGACTGTGAGAGCAGAAAGCTTTAGCCGAACAGGTTACCTTAGCAATTTTGACAAGCTGATCCTGGTTATCATGGCCATAGAAGAAAGGTTCCTTGCGGAAGATCTGCATAAAGAATAATACGCCTATTAAGCACAATTAACAAGACGATAAAAATTAATGCATAATGCAATCTCTAAAAAACTTGTGGGCCTAATTTCAGAATGCCCAAAACCTCAGATCTAGGAATATGGATGAAGCACCATGTAATGGCGTAAAGCTTCTTACCATTCCTGCAAACATGCATCCAAGGCTCCACATGTCCAAAGAATAGTCATAGTCTTGCAAGTCAACTAGAAGTTCAGGGCCCTTGAAGTATCTGAAAAACAAACAAAAACATATTTAAACTTGCTGTGATAGCCTTTTATAGACCAAGAAGAGGGGACGCAATCAAACCAATGGCCACTAAAATATTTTGATACATTATGTACCGTAAATTTACAATATGTGACCGACTTAACCTTACGTTGGTTCTCGTTTAACCTGAACCATTTTCGAACATTCTCAAAGCAAAATTTGACTGCTCTAGCATCATTTACAGATTCATGGAGAGCAGTTTGTAGATTTTTTTGTCAACTCCAGCAAACATACAAGCTGGAAAGGGTACACTCCATTAAATGGTTTACTGCAAAGAGCTCCACTTGGCAATCTTAACTCCAAGGGGTATGATGTATAGTTATTCATGCAGGTATTAGTTATGCATGGATTTGTAATATGGAGACTATTTCTTATGAGAAGTTTGGTTCATTGCGCTAAAATTAGATATACAAGATCATCTAAAATATTTATCAACTCTGTAAACTAAAAAGTAATGGATTCCCAGTTTACAATTATACCCTGGATGCTTGGCCTTCAGTGGTTTCTAGGAAAAAGATAATGATAGGTTTGCCCCTTTCGTACTTTATACATGTACAAGTTATTAATGGATTAGTTATCCCATGTTGGCAGTATAAAATAATGCACCAGTTGGTGTATTAAGTTATACATGATTTAAATTACAAACAAGCATTGGATAAAGTTGTACTAAATTATATATCATGATTAATTTTCCTTATAGATCATAACAAATGACACCTAGGAGTAGATATAGTGAAGCCCAGCAGTCTATTTCTGCTAGCATATCAATGTGGATGAAGTTCCCTTTGAAGGGATCACCCACGACCTCATGGTTGGGAAGTCGCATCATAAACATTTTGAGATGGAAATAAATGTCGCCATTCTCAAAAAAAAAAAAAAAACACATTTTGAGATGGAAATTTCAAAAATATAAACACCAAAAGCCAACTTACATAGATGATAAATATCTTATGTTATCTGAGGCAGTGTAATCCATAACTAAACAGCTAATTTAACAAAGATCTACAGTTCTTTTCAAACTACAAGTTCAAATTCCCAGACAATATTTTGTAAAACAAAAATAGAAAGAACCATTTACAATAAGAAACTATAAAGAAGACCTACTTCTGTCACAGCAACTGCACCTATTCTACCAATCAGTTTTAGCAAAATATGTCTTACCTTGAAGCCACACGGACATTATATTCCTTTCCTGGCTGGTAAAATTCAGCAAGACCCCAGTCTATCAACCGAAGCTTCCGCAACTCATGATCTATCATAACGTTATGTGGCTTGACATCTCTATGCATTATTCCCTGTGAATGGCAATAGTCTAGTGCCTGCAGGTTCATAAAGAAGCTTCAATTCCCACTTACTCCACATAATTTACATAAGGAATAGGCCAATGCCGAACTTAACAACTGTTACAAGAAGCTTTATTTTGAGAAGTAATGCAACCTTAAAGACAGTAAGAAACAATGAGTTATTTTGTTTATCAACTTGCTAGTATAAAGAAGGTTTCCGCTGAGCATCAACATATAACTGAAAGAGACTTTTAAGGTCATCGCAGGTTGGAGGAACCCAATTCATCTTAGAATTGTTGCATAGAGTAATACCCTTCAGCAAGCAGTTCTGTTTGTAAACTCGACACCCAGCCCCCAAAACACACCCTTCTTTTCTACTTGTAATTGCTAGCGGATTCCTTTTGTAAGTTGCATCTTCTTGATGCTTTTCTTGAATGAAGCACATAACTTCATCAAAAAATAAAGAACATCCTTCTTCCCTATGGGTTTTTTGTTAATTGCTAGCAGATTCCTTTTGTAAGTTGCATCTTTTTGATGCTTTTCTCTAATGAAGCACATAACTTCATCAAAAAATAAAGAACACCCTTCTTCTCTATGGATTTTTTGTTAATGAAAGCTTACTGATGGCTGTAAGACCTAGTTATGTTAAATTAAAAGGACAAAAACAGTTATTACATTGAACTCAAAGAAGAAAAAGTCCATCTTTTTTCTCCTTTAGTACCTATACCTTTCAAAGAGAACCATAACTGGAAAAAAAGAACAGAGAAGAAATAATACACTACAGAAAAAAAAATCATTCGGGATGAACAAGATACATGTGTACTTTTCAGGTACTAGTCATTTTAGAAACAACAAAACACTACGAATATTTTTACTTAAGGTCCCTACTCCACACAAACCATTTGGAGTACCAAGGCTCGGGAAGTTCAAATTCTTTCTTATGTACACCAGGATAGAACATATAAAACCTAGGCAGCTTTCTGCTCAAGTGAATTGCAAAGTATGTGCGAGGACGAAGTAGCTTCACGATAGAAAAGTAGGATCCCAGTATTGGGGCTTGGCCCTTGCCTCTTGAGACAAACATGCTAGTGTAGGTCTCAGGAAAAAATCAACTCCAAAGATCACACTGAAAAACACAGTTAACTCTAAAGTATTAAGCAGGTATGGATATCTAACTCCAATGCATTAAACAGTTATGGGAAACCAAGGGTACCTAGAGAGCAGAAGCATCAAACCCTAGTGACATGGAGATTTTAACCCCATCCTCAGAGCCACAGTAAAATGGATAGTTATGCATGCTCCTTAGGTACATGCAGTTCTTGGAGTACTTCATTACCCATCTTTTCACTTCTCCTTCACACTGGTCTACTAAAATAGCTGCAATTTCGAAGTTCAAGAATACTTTATACCAAATTAATGCCGTGAGATCCGTCTGTCTATTCCATATACTTAATATAGTCTAGAAACCAGCCAAAGTACCCCAAACTATGTTGCTCAGACTTGGGTGCAGGTACTTGAGTGTGGATCTAGAGGTCGGATTCGTCGCATGAATTTTAGAATTCGGGGAGATGGATCCGCGCACGGATACAACTAATAAATATATAATATATGTAGCAAATAGTTATTTAAGATTGTTGAAACATAACTTATATTTTGATTAACAAGGCAATATAAATCCAAGGTTACTTAGATATAGCCGAAGGTCTTTCAAAACAATCTCCCTACCTTCACAAGGTAGGGATAAGATTTGTGCAAAAACCACCCTCCCCATACCCCACTTGTGGAATTACATCGGGTATGTTGTAATCCATAAAGCTCCTGTTATAAGAATTCACTTTTAATTTGGGGAAAGGACATAATTACAAATCACAAAGTTTGCCTTCTATAACAGTGTTAGCTCATAAATGCTAAGGAATTCACTTAGCAGATTCAGTCAAAAGAAAATTAGAACACATCTATAAAATTCTCAAGTGCTTCCAAAACCTCATCTCTGATCAAAAAGAGAGATTCTGCATATAAAAATGGAACTCCCAAATCCTGGTCAACATAAAAAGTCACATGGGATAGGAAAACCTATGGCTAGATAAAAATAAGAAATGCATAAAACTAATATCTTCAGTCATATGAAAGAAAGAAGGAAACTGAAACAAGGCAGACCATGAGGAGGAGAAATAGTGGCTGTAATCAAATGGATATCCCTTTACCTTGAGAAGCTCATAAATGTAGTAGCGTATGTCATAATCCGTTAATGTTGGGTACAGTAATTTGAAATCTGTATTGTTCACATACTCGAAAATTAAGCTTGGAGTTTTTGAGTGCGGATCTCTGACGATATCAAGGAGTTTGATAACATTTGGTCCACCACAGAGGTTCTGCAAGATTTTGATCTCTCTCTTGATCTACACAAATACGATCAATAAAGGTTCAAAAGTATGTAAACTAATGCAACGAAATTATTTGGCTGACGAAGTTCAAAATTAGAGACTCGAGAAGATAGAAAAGACATGGACAAGCGGATACTTAATGATACCAAACTGACTAAAATAAGCTCAATAAAATCTGACCTACATTTTAGATATTCAACATGACTGAAGCCACCAATTTTACAGACATACTACTTTTTACAGAGTTCCACATGAGCAAAAGCTACCTACTTCCCAGATATGCATAGACAGTGAATCAACACATACCAACAGATTTGATTTGACCATAGGCAAGTTTCATAAGATAGATACAACATTCTCTACAAGGCTATGATTTTATCAAACGTTAGGTTACCAGAAAGTATTATGTGGTATGCAAGGTGATAGCAACTTTGTACAAGACAGGAAATAACCAATTTACAATTAAATTTCTCTGCCAAACAGAATCTTTTTATTTTTTATCACCGACAAATCCTTGAAGCCAGTTGGTGCACGGTTCAAATTTGGTGGATAATTTACCCTCCATTTAAACCTTCTCCACTTAAACTTAAACACTAGACTGTTTTCCACATGGTTTGAACTTGTGACATTTGCCTAATCAGCACTGCTCAATAGAAACACAACGCAGCCACCTGTTACAAAGAGTACCAGTAACCTATGGTGAATATACAGAACTTGTACCTTTTTCTTCTTAACAGGTTTCAGGATCTTGATTATGCACTTCTCGTTGCTGTTAACATTTATACCCTCAAAAACTTCACTATATTTTCCTCTTCCAACTTTCCGAACAACCTCATAGTCATCCTGATCACTGGAATAATATAACAGGAGGAAGGCTTAATGAGAATAATACAATGTCCCTGCTTTTATTAAAGTTGAACTACTCAAAAAGAGGATTCTGAACTGAAACAAAAACTAATGAAATTCCCGGTACCATCATCCTAACAGGATTTAGCTGAAGCATGATTAAATTGTCAAACGAGGCCCAGTAGTGTGATTCCAAAACATCAGAGGACTTGGAACTTGAAAAGAAAAACATCACAGAACTTAGATTAACAACATACTCTCTCTTTTGCAAGAAAAGGTTTTCATAGTTTCTTTTGAATTGCTCTTTACTTCAAGTAAAATATATCACCAATGACTTAAGGCCAAACAAAATGGTTATAAAAATTTGTACATACAGCAAGTAACTCAGAAAGGATCTGAAGGCATCATTTTCTTTTGGAACAAAAGGAGATGGAAATGCAAGATAAGCTTATTGACAATGTTCTGCCACTGTTATGGCGGAAGATACTAACACACGCTCCATTAACATTTACGGTAGTACATGGCATTGTGGCAGGAAATTGAGCACGAAGCTGTTGACAGAACTAGCTGTTATTAATCCATGTGCAGTGGGGAGGGCAAGATATACGGGATCAATGAGGAAGTCCTCCAGAATGATAAATGACCTTTCTTTGATTGATCTTCCACTTCATCGAGGCATATTTTACATGGTTCAGAGGCGTCTATAATAACAGAGTTTCAAGGCTGGGTAGATTTCTTGTCTCAGAGAAATGGGATGAGTAATTCAAATTCTAAAGCAAAGAGTGTTGTCCAGAATGTCATCAAATTACTGTACTACTATTCTTGAATGTGGAGAATGGGAAAAGGGAAAAGGATAATCAAGTTCAAGAATGTGGTTTGAGAACCAGGAGCTCATTGAAAAGGCAAATAAATGGTGGAACTCTTAAATGTAGAAGGAAAACATGATGCTTTCTAATATTGCTAAAAATGATACTAAAAATGGAATAAGGAAGTATTTGGAAGCTTGGAAGGAAGGAAGAATAAAGAGAAGGGACCATTAGGAGAGAGGAGAAAGGGGAACAGGAACAGAACTAGTCTGTATCTGAAAGGACATTACTTGACAAGGTGCTTGAAGGTATTGCAAAATAATAAGTGTCCTGGAGACAAAAACCATATATGCCTTTGGGTCATGAAAGGGTATAAACTACAAAATATTTCCATTAGATGGCAAATGCACACAAGGTACAATGTACTGGTACAACAACAACAACAACAACAAACTCAGTGTATTCCCACAGTGGGGTCTGGGAGGGCAAAATGTACGCAGTCCACGCTGCTACCTCCGGAGAAGTAGAGAGGTTGTTTCCAATAGACCCCCCGCTCAAGACAACGAATAGTAAACAACGTCGTAATAAACATAAAACAAGATGGAATAACAAAAATAAGGCACCCATAAAGTAATACCCTACACTAACAACCCGAAGACACCCACCACACCCATACCCTCCTACTAGCAGCTCCAACCTATGGACACAGACTACCAGCCCGGCTACCCCCAAAGCTCTCCTAACTACTGGCTACGACTCACCCACATGCACTAGCCTTCTAACCTAATCCGCGTCTTGCATACCTTCCTATCATGGGTCATGTCCACAGTAAGTTGTAACTGCTCCATGTCATGTCTAATCCCCTCTCTCCAGTATTTCTTCGGCCTACCACTACCCCGCCTGAAACCATCCAAAGCTAACCTCTCACATCTACGAACTGGGGCATTCATGTCCCTCCTCATCACATGCCCGAACCATCTCAGCCTCACTTCCCGCATCTTGTCCTCCACCGAAGCTACTCCCACCTTCCCAGGATAGTCTCATTCCTAACCCTATCTCTCCGAGTAAGCCCACACATCCAACGCAACATCCGCATTTCCGCTAGTAAGCCCACACATCCAAGGTACAATGTACTGGTAATTCTCAAAAAAAAAAAAGGTACAATTGGACAATAAACTAGTTACTGAAGGGGAGCTGGTGGATAATGAGGAGAATCAATTATCATATTTTGGTGTTCTATGGAAATCTCTTTTCTAAACTGAGCTATGGAGACCAACATGTATAGAATGTAACTTAAAGAGAAGTTCAAAGGAAGACAAGTGTGGCTGCAGAGCCCATTCACTATGGAGAAAGTAGAAGGGATAAGGAAGATACTTTTAAGGAGAAAAGGCACCAGACCCAAATGGTTTCAATTGAATTTTTTTACAGAAGATAGTGGTATGGTCTATGTACACTCTACCATCCTTTCCCCACTTGTGGAATTTCACTGGGTATGTTGTTGTTATTGTTGTTGGAATACAGCTAAAAGAGGATGTGCGGAAGGCAGTAAAGCTGTCTTGACTTCTTTCAAGCACATTTGTAATGAGTTTCAACTCTATTTATATTACCTTGATTCCAAAAAAGAAAGGGTTGGTAGAAATGAAAGATTTCAAGCCAATTAGTCTGCTGGACAGTGTTTATAAGATTGTGGCAAAACTGTTGGTGGAAAGACTCAAATTGGTGATAGATAAATTGGCGAATGGAAGTGTTGAATACCTTTTTAAGAGTCAACAAACTTGATTCAGAAAAACCTTATGATTCTGTAAACTGGTCACGTGTATTAAATTTATGGAACAAATGAATATTTAAATGTCTATAGCAAAATCAGTACTGTCAGATTTTCAAACTCCCTAAGGACTCTTTAAATCTTGAAAGGATTGAGGCACAGTGATCCATTGTCTCCATACATACTATACCTTTCGGTGTTGATGATGGTCTTAAACAGAATGCTAAGGCAGAGAGTTTAGAGTGGCTCAGAGGAATTGGAGGGAGGGGGAGTATGGTTATTTTGCACATACTTTATGCTGATGACACTCTTCTTATGTGTGAAGCCTAAAAAAGAGCAATTCCTGAGATTTTACTGTGTTTTGAAGCTGTTACGGGCCTTAAGGTAAACCTGTCCAAAAGCAGTGTATTTAGTATTAATGCACACAATTATGTTCAAGAATTGGTTGACCATTTAGGATGCAATGTAGAGAGTTGTCCCACAGTGTATCTTGCCTTCCACTGGAAACAAGGAAGAATGGACAGAATATATGGCAAGGAGTCATAGTGCCCGTTTGGCCATGGGTAGTTTTCACATTTTTTCAGAATACATGGTAGGTGTTTGGCCATGAAAACCAAAATTTTTTGGAGTTGGAGTTCGAGTTCTGTTTGGCCATGAATATAAATTGGAGTTGTTTTTGACTTTTTGTGATAGAAGAAAAAGTGAAAAAAATGAAAACAAGTTTAACTTGTTTACACTTTCCCTCAACTTGTTTTCACTTTCCCAAATACAATTCCAAATTATATTTGGAATTCTTATGACCAAACATTACAATTTTCAATAAAGTGAAATAATTTTTCGAAAAAAAGTGAAAATTCTGATGGCCAAACACCCCCATATATTGTTACAATTTTCCGGAATTCGAAAAACTCCAAAAATAGTTTTCACAATTTTCGCTCCAAAATTACTCAATAAAAATTCAAAAACAACTCCAATTTGTATTCATGTACAGACACAACTCCAATTTCCAAATACCATTTTCAATTTGAAAACAAATTCTAGTTTTTCAAATTTCACAATTCTTATATCCAAACACCCACTTAGATAAGCGTACAAACAAGTTGACTTCATGGAGGAAAACATTTATCTTTCGGAAGAAAATGGACCTTAGTTAATGTGTTTTGGATGGAATCCCAATTACATGATGCAGCTTTTTCCAATCCCCAATCCCCTCTGGTGTGGAAAAGAAAGTGAATTCTATGAGAAACCAATTCTCGTGGCAAAGAAATTCAAATAAGAAGATGCAATTGGCTAGATGATAAAGGTTAACAAGAAACAAAAGAGTGGAGGACAGGGAGTTGAAAACTTGATGCTACACAGCAAAGCTTATTGTTTAAATGATCATAGAGGTACAATGCAGAAACCAATGCCATATTGAAAAAATTGTTGATGTCAAATATGTCTTTTAAAAAAATGACAATGGAGCCCTGGTCCAATTCTAGGAAAGCTAGAGGTGGCGTTTGGAGAAGAATTTGCAAATTGTGGACAGAATAACAGAACTATATAAGAGTAAAGGTGGGAAATAGATGCAAGATTGAATTCAGGAAAGATGTTTGGGTAGGAAGAGTGCCTTAAAACAAAATTCCCAACAATGTGTAGTTGTTCTAATAACAAGGATGGACTTCTGGATGAATTCTACCCAAGTTCAGGATGGAAAAAGTTCTAGGAGAAGGCGAAATGATTGGGAATTTGAAGAATTCTTCCAATTGTTATAGCAGTTGAACACTACTGTTATAATTGAGGATAACGTGGATTCTTTGATCTGGTTAGTGAGCATTGACAAGAAATTCTCTGTAAAGAACAGTTATAGAGCATTAGAGAAACATGAGGGGCAATGGGAGGTATCATGGCCATAGAAATGCTTTGGAAGACCAAGGCTCCCACCAAGGTTGTCTGATTTGGATGGATTGCTTCTTTGGGACACCAGGAAGCATGTATTTTCGATGTGAAAAAGCTGAGGAGACTGCTAATCACCTTCTACTTCATTGCAACTTGTCAAGGTAGGACAGGAATTTCTGTTGAAGTATTATTGGTGTAAGATGGGTAATGCCAAGAGGTAGCTAGTAATGAAGCAAGTTATTCATGCATTAAGAACTCCACAACTAATATCATGTTTGGTAGCTGGTTAGGAAGTAAGTTATTCGTATATAAAATCAATACGGTGTTTGGTTTGCATTTTAAAAACCAGCATAACTAAAATATGTATAAGTTATAAGAGAATCTATACAACAACACCCAGTGTATTCCCACAAAGTGGGGTCTGGGAGGGTAAAGTGTACGCAGTCCATACCACTACCTCGGATGAAGTAGAGAGATTGTTCCAGACAGACTCCCGGCTCAGGACAAATAACAGCATAACAAACAAAAACATACACGCAAACAACAAAATGGGATAACACGCCGCTAGATAATAAAGGAAACAAGACACTCATAAGGTAATACTATAAACTATCTATTCAAAATCATAGACATCACCAAAACACCACGAACAAGAAACTACAAACAGATACAAACAAAGTACTCTTTCTTACTATTACAGACGTACTCCTACCCACTAACCCTCTATCCTAATCCACGTTCTCCATACCTTCCTATCAAGGGTCATGTCCACAGTAAGCTGTAACTGCTTCATGTCATGCCTAATCACCCCCCTCCAATATTTCTTCAGCCTACCTCTAACCCACCTAAAATCATCCATAGCCAGCCTCTCTCACACCTCTGTTGTACTGGAGCATCCATACACCTCCTCATCACATGCCCGAACCATCGCAACCTCACTTATCGCATCTTGTCCTCCACCGAAGTCACTCCCACCTTCTCCCGAATAATCACATTTTTAACCCTATCTCTCCTGGAAAGTCCACACATCCATCATAGCATCCTTGTCTTCGCCACCTTCAACTTTTGGCTGTGGGAGTTCTAAACTGGCCAACACTCTACTCCATACAACATAGCTGGTTGGACTGTCACTCTGTAGAACTTACCTTTAAGCTCTCCGCTCCATGCAACATAACTGGTTGGGCTGTCACTCTGTAGAACTTACCTTTAAGCTTTAGGAGACACCTTCTTATCAAACAAGACTTCAAAGCGAGCCTCCATTTCAACCACCCTGCACCAACACGATGTGTGATATCCTCGTCAATCTCACCATTCCCCTGAATCATAGAACCAAGATACTTGAAAATCTCCCTCTTCTGAATGAAATGAGAATCCAATTTCACTACTACATCAACATCATGCAACAAATCACTAAACTTACATTCCAAGTACTTCGTCTTGGTCCTGCTCAACCTAAATCCTTTAGACTCAAGGATCTATCTCCAAACCTCCAACTTATCATTAACTCCTCCCCAAGTATCATCAATCAGTACAACATCATTAGAAAATGACATACATCAAGGCACCTCCCCTTGAATACACTGCATCAAAACATCCATCACCAAAGCAAATAAAAACGGGCTAAGAATCGATCCTTGGTGCAACCCTGTCAAAACTGCTCTGAATCTCCTCCTACCGTCCTCACACAAGTCTTCGCGCCGACATACATGTCCTGAATCGACTTAGTGTATCCACGGGCACCCCTCTAGGCTCCAAGCACCTCTACAGAATCTCCCTAGGGACTTTGTCATACGCCTTCTCAAGATCGATGAATACCATGAGCAAGTCATTCTTTCTCTCCCTAAACTGCTCCACTAATCTCCTCACGAGGTGAATGACCTTAGTAGTCGAGCGACTCGGCATGAAACCGGACTGATTCTCGAAAATAGTCACAATCCTTCTCAGCTTCAATTCTACCACCCTTTTCCAAACCTTTATAGTATGACTCAACAACTTGATAACCCTATGGTTGTTGCAACTCTGAATGTCCCCCTTTGTTCTGAGATAATAGAATCATCGTACTCCATATCCAAGCTTTGAGCAACTTCGCCGCCCTAAAAATGATGCTAAACAACATTGTCAGTCACTCCAAACCGGTCCAGCCAGTGCTCTTCTAAAAACCCACTAGAATCTCATCTGGCCCAATCGTCCTACCTTTAAGCACCTTACGAATAGCACCCTTGACTCCTCAACCTTGATACGCCTACAATAACCATAATCGCGACACCTCTCTAAATTTTCCAAGTCCCCAGCACAAAACCTTTGTTCCTCTCCTCGTTCAAAAGTCTATGGAAATAGGACTGTCACCTCCTCCTAATGAGGGCATCCTCAACCAACACTTGTCCTCCTCCCCTTTGATGCACTTCACTTGGTAAAGGTCACGAGCCCTCCGCTCCCTAGCCCTGGAAAGCCTATACAACTTCATATCCCCGCCTTTCTCCTCTACCGCATACAAGCACTCAAAAGCCGACTATGAAAGAATCTATGTTTTTTAAAAAAAATTGAAAAACAAATGGATACCTAAAACATGTATGTATTATTTAATGTAGGTGGGAGATGGAATAACAAAGACATGTATACCTAAACCAAGCAAAACTAATACCTGCATAAAATAATATATAGATTCCATAAATAACTAATCCCTACATCACTAATACTTGCATAACTCTTAACCAACTAGCAAACGAATCTTATGGGCTTCATAATCCCTACACCAATTAATCAACCAATCAATCAACTAAGCCTCGACCCATACTGGTCACGTTAGCTATATGAATTTGGTTCCTGATAATACATAATTATCTTTAAGACAAAAGTTCTATACAATCAAGGATCGACTTTACAAGATAGTACTGAATAGGGTACATCATAATGCTATAATTTTGTTATGCTGGAAGCCTAGAACTATTTTCTATCCACCTGGTTTGGTGTATTAAGGGCAGTTCTGTCTTTACCCATGCTTATTCATGTATGAATAGCCCATGTATTGCTAATACTATGGTTTGATATATACTAATTATGCATAGGCTAAAAACTTTACCAAACAAAGGATAAAATAATACTATAACTAATACATGTATTAGATTCTCTAATACATCCTACCAAACGACCCCTTAAGGTTCTCCACCTACCAAGCACCCAAGATTGTATCCTAGTGATTGATTCAATAGGTTAGCAACAGAAGGTCTCCAGTTCCCAGAAAAGACAAAACACTATGTGATTCTTTCCATTTGTTCTAAACTTGGTGAACATAGTTACCTGATATGTAGTTATTGTTGTTGGAAAGTGCCAGGTATCCCATGGAATTAGTCAAGGTGTCGGCCAGCCGACCCAAACACAATGATTATAACAACAACAACAACAACAAACCCAGTGTATTCCCACATAATGGGGTCTGGGGGGGTTAAGATGTACGCAGTCCATACCTCTACCTCTCAAGAAGCCAAACACAATGATTATCAAAAAAAAAAAAAAAAAAAAAAAAAAAAAGGTTGTCAACCTAACACTAAAACCGCTTCTCCCAATAATAATAATAATAATAATCGAGCAATCAACCTAGATTCTCTAATACATCCTACCAATGACTCCACCCAAGGGTGTGAAATAGTGGTAAATAAAGTGGATTGAGCATCATAAGTTCTCACATTCAATTCCCAGCAAAGACCAATCATTAGGTGGTTCTTCTCATTTGTTCTAGCCTTAGTGGACAGAGTTACCTGAAAGTGGTAGTTCATGGAAGGTGATAGGTATCTTATGGAATTAGTTGAGGTATACACAAGCTGGCTCGAACACCATGCTTATCATTTAAAAAGAAGTTCTCAATCTAACACTTAAAGGTTCTCCCAATAATAATAATACAAAATAGAACGAGTAACCGAGACATCATAAAGGCAGCATAATGCACTAAAGTGCCTGGTACATGCAGTACGGGGAAGGCCACGAGGTCTATTGTACCTAGGCTTATCATAACATAAACAAGTAAAAATTACATAATTTAAATCATGAATTACTAACAAAAAAAAGGAGAAATAAATAATTTACCTCCATTGCACAGTAAGGGCTTCATAATCCCAATATTCCCTAGGACGAAGCACATTAACATCGGTGTAAACACGAGCTTTCGACATAATTTTACCGTCAATTTCCAGTTTAGAGCTATTGGTCTTATTATTATAACTATTGGAATCTCCAGGTACCGAACTCTCAGGAGGTGAGGCAAATGGAGTAGGATAAGCAACAAGGACAACGCAAACTAGGGAGATACGTAGGAGAAATTGAGCGCAGCTTCCATGTGAAGAAGCCACCGCCGTGGTGTGTAATCGACAGATTGTACTTTCTTGAGAAAATTAAGTGGGTGATGAAAGAAAAGTTTGAATTAAATTTCATTTAAATTGTAATTAAGTTAATTGGATAAATTAATAAAGGTTGAAAAAAAAATTTAAATTAAAAAAGAGTAATATAAGTATTAAATATTAAGTAGAGGTGATAATTTTATGACTAATGTTAATAATACTAATTTTAATATCCTCAAGTTTTATTATTTATATAAAGATCTCTGCCCCAAATTTACACAAATATTCCTACACCATCACCACTACTCTTCCGCACCCTTTTTGTTGTCGCCTGCCGCCATCACCTCCTCTTGCTCCACTATCACTATTACTATCATTGCCTTCTCTTTCAGATTTATCATTATTTTCTTCCTCTACGTAACTATTATTTATTTTTTTCTTTCTCTTCTATCACCATCGCTATCAACGTCACAACAAATATCATCTTCTCATTCGACGTTACCGCCAGTACCACCACCTCTATTTTTATCATAAATATCACTTTTTCGTGGACTCCTCCAATCAGATTTTTTTCCAGAAATTAAGTAAGTTGCTGCAACAACTTCGATAATTACTACAGTAACTTCAATAATTGTTGTAACAAAACAACTAATAGTAGTTGTTGCAGCAATTACCGTAATTACTGAAGCAACTCTCGTAGTTGTTAAATTTATTAAATTATTTCTTCATTCATTTTTAAAAGAAATTAAAAAAATTCTTTTCAAATTTTTTAATTTTTTTTTTTTAAATAGTCCATGAAAAATAAAAAAGGAAGAACAAAATGAAAAGAGAAGAAAAAAAAAAGAGAACATGAAAGAAAAGAAAAATTCTAGAGATAGAGAAAAAAAGAAGAAGAAGAAGATGGGGAGAAAGAAAAAGAAGAAGAAAAATTGAAAGATAAGAAAAGGAGGGAAACTCTAAAATTTGGAGTTGGAGGACTTTTTAAAAAATTAAAAAATTACATTTTACACCCCAATTAACTTGAGAAAATTAAGTGGGAGGTGACAAAAAAGTCTTTAAATTAAAAAGGTCAAATGGTTCGATGGACCCCCGTATTATGTCGGTTTTGTAAGTTGAAAATTTCTACTTACATGTTTGTCATCTGAACCCCTGAACCCACTAAAAAGCAATATTTTAAACACTTTTTTGATAAGTGTAACACACTCTCGCCATGTTAGCTTCCACGTCATTTTTAAATAATTATATTAAATTTCACATCATTTTTTAATGCAACATAATAAATTAAATATTAAAAACGAGATTAAAATATAAAATATACACTTATATAAATATATATTTTCACCGTTTCTAATGAACAAGAACTACTTGAAGAATGTCATCAAAGGCAATGGAAGGCTCTTGGTGCAAAAATCTAACATTATAAGCTCATTGCTATGCAATGAAAATAAAGTATTTTGTGGGAAGAATTCATTGTTAGAAAGAATGTCAAGGTAGATGATGGTGGCAAGGTGGTGGCAGGTGTGATATTAGTGAATAGATCCAGAATCAACTCATGGATCTGCAATATGAATGCATACAAGAAATTTATAGGATGATTTTCTTCTAAGGTGAATTTTAAGGTAGGTGATGGAAAATTTATAAGGTGGTGGTAAGATGCTTGGCCTGGATTCCCTAAAGGAGGTAATACCCATATCTATAGAACCTTTGCCACATTTTGTAGAAGCAACAAAAGCTTAATGCAAAAATATTCTATAAATCTCAAATTCAAGAACTGCTAGCACAATAGTTTCTGTAAGAATTGTCATCGATTGCGAGATCTACACGTAAGCTTGGTTGGTGGAGGGTGGGGGAACTGGTGAAGGGGTAGGGGGACGACTGAAAAAGGCGATCCCCAATAACCATGGAAGTACCAAGCATTGTGGCAATTAAAATAATTTTTTTTTACAAAATTGTTGTTTTCTAACATGGATTTGAGTTTTAAAGCTCGATGTGTGCGTTTATCTGGCAAATCAAGTTTGAAAGTTGACACATTTTTATTTTCTGGTTGTTGATTTGGAGTTAATCCCACCTTTGAATATCTATATATCAATGAATACAAGGTAAATATACCTCCTACAGTGGGAATTGACTAATTGTTTGGGTGGGGGGAGGGGCTTTAATGGTTGCTGCAATGGTGGCTTGGAGGAGGAGGGGAGGAGGCGGCGACTTGAATGGTAGCTGCAATGGGGGGCTTTAATGGCTGCTGGTGCTTTTTTTTTAATATTTTTAAAAATTATTTTAATGTAAAAATGATAAAAAATTGACTCTCACTCGCACCCATGCGCGTGCACTCACGCGTTTTTTCAACTTAACCAATTTTGTGCCATGTAAGGCAGGTCAATGGTCAAAGGGTTTAAAATATTATTTTTTAGTGGGTTCAAGGGTTCAGGTGACAAACATGTAAGCAGGAGTATTCACATTATAAAACGTACATAGTAGAAAGGTCCACTCAACCATTTTGCCAATTAAAAATGGTGACAACTTTGACCAGCTAAGGTTAAAGTTTCATTTAAATTGTGATTAAGTTAATTGGGGTGTAAAATATAATTTTTAAAAACTTTTTAATTTTTTAAAAAGTCCTTCAACTCCAAATTTTAAATTTTAGAGTTTCCCCCATTTTCTTATCTTTCAATCTTTCTTCTTCTTTTTCTTTCTCCCAATGTTCTTTTTCTTATTTTTTCCTCTATCTCTAGATTTTTCTTTTCTTCCATCTTCTCTTCTTTTTTTCTTTCTCTTTTCATTTCGTTCTTCCTTTTTTAATTTTCATGGACTTTTTAAAAAAAATTAAAAAATTTGAAAAGAATTTTTTTGATTTCTTTTAAAAATGAATGAAGAAATAATTTAGCAAATTCAGCAACTACGAGAGTTGCTTCAGCAACTACAGTAATTGCTGCAACAACTACTATTCGTTGTTGTGTTATAACAATTATCGAAGTTGCTATAGCAATTATCGAAGTTGCTGCAGCAACTATTGAAGTTACTGCAACAACTTCGATTGTTGTTGCAGCAACTTTGACTGTTGTTGCAGCAACTTCGATACTTAATTTCTGAAAAAAAATCTGATTGAAGGAGCCCACAAAAAAGTGATATTTATGGTAAAAATAGAAGTGGTGGTGCTGGTGGTGATGCCGAATAAGAAGATGACATTTGTTGTGGCGTTGATAACGATGGTGGTAGAGGAGAAAGAAGAAAAATAAGTGATAGTTATGTAAAGGGAGGAAATAATGGTGAATCTGGAAGAGATGACAATGATAGTGATAGTGATAGTGATAGTGGAGGAAGAGGAGGTAGTGGCGGCGGGCGGCAACAGAAAGGGTGTAGATGAGTGGTGTTGATGGTGTAGGGATCTTTGTGTAAGTATAGGGTAGAAATCTTTGTGTAAATAATAAAACTTGAGGGCTTTGAAATTAGTGTCATTAACACTAATCTTAAAATTGTCACCTCTACTCAATATTTGAAACTTGTGTCATTCTTTTTTGGTTTTGAAACTTTTTTGTCACCCTTAATTAATTTGCCCTACTTTTTTTTTTTTTAAAAAAACAAAAGTTAGATCGAGTTTTGGGTGTGGAGTTGGATACACTAGGACTGGTCCAGGATCTGTACAGTGAGTGTAGCTAGGTATCCAAGGTGGAGCAAGGAATTTTGGGTCTGAACTTGACCCCTAAATTTATCTCGAGTGGTCCATGTCAACTAGCGGGTCTAGGGGCCACATAGTTGAGTTAGGTGTAGTTTGGTGTATAGGCTAGTCACACATAAATTCACACAATACCAGTTATTTCTCACCAATCATGATATTTAGGTCAATTTTAGTGCATAAATTCACTGAATACCTGTCATTCTCATCCATCATGATATTTGGATCAAATTTTTATATACTTTGATTAAATTCACGGATATATGTCACCTTTTACTAGAAGCACGTATGACTTAAGTTTATCCATCAAGGCTAAAACATATGGAAAGAATCACCTCTGAACTTTCGATTTGAGATTTTAGATTTTTAACCCATTTCATTAATCGTTAGGTCACACTCGTATACACAAAGATATTTTATGAATTATGATATATGATGAAATTATTTATTAACTGAATTGCATCGTACCAAATCAATTTTAAGATTTTTTTAAGAGAAAATTTTGCGGTTAGCAAATTTAGGCCCTTAATTAAGAGAGCGATGGTAATATTTTGATAATTGACCAAAATAGCAAATCGTGTATTTGTTTATTGCTCTTTTTTGAGTGAATACTACATTTAAATAATGTCCCTCACTTTTAATTAACTGTTGAGATAAACTGTATATGTTTGGCTTTTTTAGGGCGAGGGGAGTGGGGTGAAATACATATATATTATATTTAAATAAAAATAATGCCCTGTTGAGATAAAAAAAGAAGGAACAAAATATGTTATAATTATTAAAATCACGCCTCATTCCAAACAAAAACTTATTGAAAGGGATTCCAAACAGAAAAAAACACTCTTTTTTATATATATATATTTTATACTAATTTAGGTGTACGCGCTTTGCGCGTGTACCTCATTTTAATGAGTTCAAACATTACACTAAATACGATATTTATTTAAATAATAAAGATGAATATCTAGTTTAACGTACCTCACAATATTTATAGACGTATCTCTATCTCTATTATATTAAAATTGTGAAGGCCCTTATAATTGACATTTGTCATTTTTACCCTTCATTAAAAGTCTCCCCTTTAAACAAAATCGTCTTTTTGCAAAGTCCTATATTAAATTTTTATATTTATTTGCAAAGTCCTATATTAAATTGTTTTTTAAATAACGCCCAATGTTGGACCAAAAAATAGCAAATTCACGTACTTTTTTGTTTGCAAAAGTCCTATACATGACAAAATCATGCCAAAATCCTTCTCTAATTAAATTAGGACAATCTGACCCAAAAATAGCAAATTCACATACTTTTTTTTTTTCAAAAGTCCTATACGTGGCAAATTATGCCAAAATCCTTCTGTAATCAAATTAGGACAATCATTAAAATAACGTCCCATGTTCGACTCAAAAATAGCAAATTCACGTACTCTTTTTTGTACAATCCAGATTAAATTAGGATAAGCCCTTCTATAAATACAATTGTAGTTTGTTGTTTTCTTCGTCGTCTCCTTTCTCGCTCCTGGTCTCATGTTGTTTTCTTCATCACGATCAAACTATTTCCTACATCACCATCAATTTCTTCTCAGTTTTTTTTGCTATAATTTCTTTCTAACAATTTACCTTTTCACTTACCTTAAACACAATATTAATTGCTATGCCAGCTTAAAAGTTATTTTGTTTTCATTTGTTTGTTTGAGGTTTACTGTTCCCTTACCATTGCTTACATTCTTTGTTCATCTACTTTTCCCGTTCCTGTTTGCGTCTATTTAGTAACTCTTATTTCTTACTACTATTCTGCTAATCTACCGACAAGATTCATATATTCAGGTAAAATTATCTCATCTCATACAATACATTTAATTATATAATCATTTGTTACTGTTATCATAACTTTGATTTTTAAGGGTATTAGTGCAATGAACTCAAACATCGAATCAATGGACTCAATGACTATAATTACCAAATTACTGATTCAATTACCGAAGTGGTGCCTCTTAACACTGTGAAGTTCAATGATCGCACCTCCATAATAAAGATCTTGGTTATAAGATGTCAAGCAACAAAAGAATTTACTCGGTTAACGAGTGGTACTAAAAAACTTTCACATTCGTCGATGAAGAGGTATTTAATTCATCAACCACTACACTTATTTATGGTTGTGTTCTTCTACTGTTCTACTTATCAAGAACCATCTATATTATCAAATCAAGTGTTGTCTTTTTTTGTTACTTCAGACATTCTCAACAATAAATGATCTAAAGAGAAAATTTTCTTTTATACTGTATCAAGTTTAAAGACGCAAATAAGGTATGAGGAAGAGGCCTTCGTGCCTTAAGACTTCTTTCAATAGCCTTCCTTAGTGTTGTGGACCCAAAGGATGCTTGAAATTTGCTCAAATATAAAGAAAATATTCAAAACAAACCAACAAAAGATCGGGGAGAGGGAAAAATAATTCATTATCAATCAAGCAACTATGCTGATTAAGAGCTTTTAGAAGTGTAGTCCAAAGTAGTAAAGAAAATCATCAATAGTGGATATCTAGCCTCTTTATTTTTTTTATGAAAAGCAACAGTGATTGCAACTTAATTATACAAGGAAAATAAATATAAGAAAAATTTTCAAGTGTGTAATACCTACCTGTTCTTTGTTAATTTTCTATTTGTAAGTCATATTATTGATTCATCTTATTTTTTCTTTCCTTTCAGGGAACCAAAGTTAATGCCACCCTTTTTAGGCGAGACTTATAAAGAGATATTTAGTTGCATCATTCAACAATTATGTTTTGTTTCTATTATGTTCTTAAATTTTACAAATTAAGCACAATTCTTATAAAACAATCAACAACAGAACAATTTACGAAAATACGAAAAACAATTGACCTTGAGACAAAAAATTGACCTGGAACATACTTATCATACTTCCAGCCTGCAAAGAAAAGCAGATTACATCTCACTGGTTGCTGGGTTCTAGTTTAGATAGTTAATATTACTAGCAAGAGCAAGTCCCTGAGCCCAGTCCCTCTTGATTGGGGTACCTATAACACTGCATATTTTGTAGATCTCATCTATTTCACTGCACCCAGAAAAATAAAAGCATACAACCAACTGTCATCAGAAAATATAGTGGTTGCAAATGACACTCCACAATCCAGCAACCCTCCCTTCTCTTCTAGATAAATTTCTATGCATGTTGTAAAGCAATACATATTATAACCGCATATGCATACTTTGTTTGCTTTAGTATATGATTAACCCATCAATTGATGTCAAAATCATGCAAAACAGCTGCAAGCCTACCAAAACATCTCAACGGTATTTTCTTAGTATCAATATATTCATTTTGATCCATTAGGGATTTGAGATAACTTCCTTCACATGGAAAGAATAAGAAATCAAGAAAACATACTCAAGAAATCAGGTTTTGCTCAGCGGCAGATTTTGTATAGTCAATCGCTCTCCTATCGATGATTACTCCAAAAAAACAACCCCAAAGCTGTAAATATCTGACTTGAATTTTAGTTGGCCAGTCATAGCATAATCTGGTGCACAGTATCCATATGTTCCCATCACTCTGGTGGAAATATGAGTCTTGTCCCCACTAGGACCAACTTTAGCCAAACCAAAATCGGATAATTTCGGGTGGTACTCCTCACCAAGCAGAATATTGGAGCATTTTAGATCTCGATAAATTTAGAAGGTGTCATCTTGTCATGTAAATATTCCAGGCCTCTTGTAGCAACTGAAGCTATTTTCATTCTAATGTTCCAATCAAAAGGTTTCTGACTTGGCCAGGCGTCTGCACACGTTGAAAGAAGCAAAATAAATAGACCGATTACAAAGTCGAAAGAAATAGGCATTTTTATCAGATGGACGATGCTTAAGACTGGAAGAACGTAACATGAAGTAGACAATTATAACATACCAAATAGATGATCTTCCAGTGAACCAAGAGTCATGTACTCATACACTAATAGCCTTTAATCTCCCTCAGCACAACAACCAATTGGTTTAACAAAATTAGGACAGTCAGCCTTACTTAGTGTCTGTACTTCAATAACAAATTCCCTAACTCCTTGACATCCATTTGGATCGAGTTGTTTGATGGCTACAATCTGCATTAGAAAACAAAAACAGACTTAGACCACCAATTATTCCTGATGTTAAACCACTCACTGTAAATGACCCCGCAAAGATTGAAGGGCGTATAAATTCATAAAAGAAGGACATTATTCAAATAATTCTCTTTTTTATCGAAGACTTTAAGGAATGACAAGTACTACGAGAATGGAGTCGAGCTAACCTCACTGGTATCCCCCATGTGACCTTTATATAGTCTGTCAAAACCTCCTTCTCCCAAGAAGTAATCTTCCTTGAAATTTTCTGTTGCAGTTACTAATTGATCGAATTTAAATCTTTGTGCCATAGCACCGCCTGTTTTTCCATTTGAGGGAGGAGCGCTACTATAACCTTCATCTTTTCTAGTCGTAGATCGGTTTTGAAATTTTAACCTCTTTGCTCTTCACAACTTCAAATTGTCTAGCCACCGGCATATCTACGGAATAAGAAAACTAACTTAACTGAAGGTTATTTGCTAAGAGAAAAAATAATTAAATCAGGGTTATGTTTGTACACTTGAGCCAAATAAGAGTAAATTGATAAAAGAAAATTTATAGCCTTTTAAAAAGCTTGGATGATGACAGTAGTTCCAAATCAAGCATATCATGCAGAACGTGAATATTGTCGACTAATTATCATTAACTACAAGTTGACTTCATAAATTGTCATTACTCATTTTCTGCACTTAACATCGTATATTTGACTATATTGTTAATGTGTGGGTATGCTTATTTTTAAGAATTGAAATGTAAGAATAATGCTAACTTAAGATGAATAAGTTTTAAGTGTTGATCTAAAATAAAGGGATTGTTCTACTCTTTCTAAAGCAAAAATTGCCAGCTGTTTCTCAAAGAAGTATGTGTTTTGTTTTGTAGGTTCTTCTATTTCACTCAATTTTCATAAACAATGTTTCTGCTATATTACTTTATTCTTGTTTTTATGGTTCTTCTATTTCACTTAATTTTCCTAGATAATGTTCTTGCTATATTACTTTATTGTTGCTGTTATTATCTTGGTTATTACAGGAAGCTGCCACTCATTACGAATTACTTTTTTTTAGTGTAATTGAATAATGTTCGATGTGAAAGATAGGTTCACTACAAAGCTGTTCCGATTTTTTTAGAGACATCAATTACAAAAAGAAAAAAAACCTGCTCATATTTTCTTTTAAAAATTCTATGTTGAGGAAAAGAAGTACAACCATTTAAATGAAGGAGCACATGGATAGTAAGCGGCCAAAATACTGATTGCAGCAAGATTTCCAAATTTGTAGTACACAAAGAAGCAAAAAACGATTCATACAAAAGTACCAAAATTTCTCAAAAAGATCAAACGTATAGAATAAAAGTCCAAAAAAAAAACAAGAAACGATGTTCTTAAATTGCAGCTAATCCACCACACTAGACAACAGCTGATCAAATTTTTAAAAAAATTCCTTTTTACCCCTCCCTAGCTCCTCCGTTTTATGCTCTCTTGGTGACTTGGACTCACAACATAAGAGGTGAAGGCGAAAGGTGCTTACCACCCGAGCAACCCCTCTTATCAAATCTGAACATCCAACCTTCTTATCAGGACAAAAAATTAAAACTTTTGATTCATTCCATGAACATCTCCAAAACCTCAATCATTTCTTAAGAAATAGGCATACAGAGGAGCCACATAAATAAATTTCATTGTAAATACTAAATATTCATTCTTTCAGTAGGGACACGACCAGTTAAAGAAATAAAGGACGTGAATCGGATCTCAATTCATGTTCTTATTCAATAAAAACACTTTCCTCCTTCTTCATACAAAAAAAAATTCTCTCATTCCCTCCGATAAACACACCATTAAGACATTCAGGGGTAGTTTGGTGCAATTTTGAATCTGAGCTGACATGCAAACATCATGACATTAACAACTGATAAGATTAAGCATACCTGACACGTATTTTATGTAAATATCAAGCAAATCACACATGAAACAAGAAATAAAAGCAAAATAAGTTTTCAAAAATTAAATCTTCAAACATGCAAAGTAAAAGGGGTAACAAAAAATCAAAATTTGGGACATATAAAGCAAAAGGGGTTTTAAGAAAATCAAAACATAAGAAATCTAAAACAAAAAGGGTTTAAAAATCAACTCTTCAAACTTCTTAAAGCATGAAAAATGAAGAAAAAATGAAAAGAAAAATTACAGACGAAACTTGATGATCATCTTCCAGTGACGTTTATTCTTGGTGCTCCAAGCACCCATCTTCACCTCTCCGTCGCCGAGGGTTCATCTTCCCCAAATAAAAGAAAAAAATGAAAGTGTGAGAAGAAAACAAGCTTCTGGAGTTTACTTGACTTTCTTAATTCCTTTTTTTTTTTTTTATATTATTGGTCTTTTACTGGTTTGGGAGTTACTTTATAATTTCATTCTTAAACATGCATGTTTAAAATTTTATATAAAGTATTTTAAATGTATATAAAATTTTCAAATTAAATATATATGGAAAGTGAAGTTCTGAATATATATATATATATATATATATATATATATATATATATATATATATATATAATAGTATAGGTATGTAAATTATTTCAAATATAATTATATTTCACATAAAGTATAAATATATAGAATTTCTAAAAATAAAAATAATTTTTCACAAAAATAACTTTTTTTAAAAAAAGAAAAATAAGTATAATGATTAAATTCTCCTTTAATCAACTACACTTTTTATATTAAAATTTTATGTTGTTCTATTATTTTTTTCTACTTATTAAAATAACATAGTACAACCAACATATTTTTTATTATGTTTATTCTTAAAAAAAATAGATACACGTGCAACGCACGTTACATAAACTAGTTTCCTTAATAAATTCCTATTTTAGAAGTATTTTTGGGCAAAAAGTTCAAATCACTTTTTTAAAGGTCTTCACACTTTTAATATATTATATAGATATATAGATTATAGATTATAGATTATAGATATAGATTATAGATTATAGATAAAGATTTTCACATTTCTTTCCCTGTTTATATGGTATACTTTCACCTCTCACTCTATTTCTCTTTTTGTCCCTTTTATCTTATATCTTATATTTGTATTTTCACATTTCTCCCCATCTTTTATTTTATATTTTCATATATCTCTCTTTCTCGTTTGCTTTTTTGTATTTTATATGTTATAGTTTTTGTATTTTATATTTTTTATGTATCAAACAATACATTTTAAATAAATTTATTATTTGTATTTGAATTGTAGATGTAAATATGTACAATTTATTATTTCTATTTATATACAAATAAATATATAAATTATTTGTATTTGCTTGTAATTGTAAATAAATAAGTATCATGTGTATCTGTTTGATTCTTGTATATACATGTATCGTTTGATTCAAATATATTATTTCCATTTGTATGGTTCAATTTTGTATCAATAAACACAATTTGTATCAATGAATACAAACACAAGTATTAATAAAAGAGGATCAACAACTCATTTTCAATTGTTTAAAAATATAAGGAATGCAGCAACTACAAATACAAAATACAAACAAATAAAATAATAAAAATATAAATGAAGCAGCCAACTACAAGTACAAATACAAATACAAAAATAAAACAAATGAAAATACAGATGATGTAGTAAATTATAAATAAAATACAAAAAAGTTCTTTTTGAGAAGCAAATAATTAATCAACTACAAATATAAAAATAATTGTATCAACTTCATACAAAATACAAGCATAAAAAAGACTTGATTTTGTTCATATACAAGTACTAGTTTACATAAACAAAACATTTGTATCAAGTCATTAATTCAATTTCGCCACCGTTTTAAAAAATTATTAAGGTGCCCCAACATTCAAACTCAATTTTGATGAGATCTGACCATGAAAACTTAATTGGAGTTGCGTTGTGGGTTTGGGCAGTAGGGTTTGATAGTGTGGTTTGTGCATTATTTTTTATTATTTATCGAAGAGGAGTGTAGAAATTTAGGTTATGTACGGTTATTTTTATTCATCTATTAAAACGGGTATATATAGATACAAATAGTTCTTTGTCACCCCTACTAGAAATACATAATTACATAATAGTCCTAATGTCAACACTTCCCCTCAAGGCGGTGCATAGATGTCTATCATGCCCAACTTACTAATCATCGCGTGGAAGACCTTTCCTGATATAACCTTGGTGAGTACATCTACTAGCTGACTTTCAGACTTGACAAATGGAAAATGTATAATATTTTGATCTAACTTCTCCTTAATGAAGTATCGATCTATTTCAACATGCTTAGTGCGATCATGTTGAATGGGGTTCTGTGCTATTTGAATTGCGGCTTTGTTATCACAGAACAAGTTCATAGGCCCTGTGTATTCAATTCCAAGATCCTTCAGAACATATTTAATCCATAATAGCCCACACAGTCCATTGACCATCCCTCGAAATTCTGCTTCTGCACTAGACCTTGCGACAACCTTTTGCTTCTTACTTCTCCACGTGACAAGATTGCCTTCGATAAAAGTGATATACCTCACTGTTGATTTTTTAGTCAATTGATCTCCTTCCCAATCTGCATCTGTATAGCTTTCAATGATAGTTTTCTCATTCTTTGAGAACAAAAGCCCTTTTCCAGGAGCTCTTTTCAAGTATAGCAAAATTTTATAGACAGCTTCCATATGATCTTCTGTTGGATTCTGCATGAACTGACTCACAACACTTACAACATATTCAATGTATGGCCTTGTATGAGTCAGATAGATTAACTTTCCTACTAGACGTTGATATTTGCCTACATCTTTTATTTTCTCTGCCGAAGAGTTCTCGAGTCTGTGGTTTGTCTCCATAGGTGTTTCAATTGGCTTGCACGCTAGCATCCCTATCTCCATCAATAAGTCTAGTATATATTTTCTTTGAGAAAGGGAAATTCCCTATCTCGACCTTGATACTTCAATGCCTAGGAAATATCGCAATTGTCCTAGGTTTTTCATTTCAAATTTTAATGCCAAGAACTTCTGAAGTTGATCCATTTCATCAGAATCATTTCCTGCCAGGACCATATCATCAACATACACAATCAATACAATTACCTTCTCTTTGTTGTGTTTTTATAAAGAGAGTGTGATCAGAGTTACTCTGTTTATAACCCACTGATGTCATTACAGATGTGAGACGTCCAAACCATGCCCGTGATGATTGTTTTAAGCTATACAATGCCTTTCTTAATCTGCATACCTTTTTTCTGTAAGTGTGCTCCTGCATAGTTTTGGGTGGTAGCTCCATATAAACTTCTTCCTCTAAGTCACCATTTAAGAATGCATTTTTTACGTCAAATTGTTGCAACGGCCAATCTCTATTTGCTGCAACTGATATGAGGATACGAATAGTATTGATTTTAGCCATTGGTGCAAATGTTTCCTGATAGTCTACTCCATACTTCTGTGTGTAGTCTTTTTCTACCAACCTCGCCTTATACCTATCAATACTTTCATCTGCTTTAAGCTTTACAGAATACACCCATTTACACCCGATGGTCCTCTTTTCTTCAAGTAGTGAGACTAGTTCCCAATTTGATTTTTCTGCAAGACCTCTATTTCTTCGTTTATTGCCTTCTTCCATTGTGATTCTGCTAATGCTTTTTGCACACCACTAGGAATAGACACTTTGGATAATTGATTAACAGTTAGATCATATGATGTTGATAATATTTTGGTGGAGATATAATTACTAATGGGATACTTTGAATTGGCATTAAGATCAGGTTCATATTTTATTCTTGGTACACCCTTATTTTGTCTTGATGGAAAATAGGAAGGAGGAAGATAATGTCATTAGACAGAGATACCTGAGGTATATGATCATGTAGAACATTCTAAGAGGACTCATTGGTTAATGGCGTGGTTGTTGTTCTTTCTGGAATAATCTCTTCATTTTCTTCAATTGTGGCTTTGCGAATTTTATTTCCTTCTTCCCTGGTTCCTTCGTTGTTTTCGCGTGAGACTACATATTTTTTCAAGATACCAGTACATGCATTTAATCTTTTCTCGTAAGCTTCTACTTCCAAGAACTCTGTTTCTCCCCCTAAAGCTACATTCATTCTAGTATTTTCTCTGTCACTCTCCCCCGAAAGAGATGAAGGTGTTATTGCGTCTTCATAATAAGGTTCTGACTCACGGAAAGATGCATCAAGAGTAATATATAATTTCTTATTTAGTGGGTCATAACACTTGTATCCTTTCTGAAAGTCTGAATAACCAACAAATACACATCGTCTTGCACACGGATCTAACTTTCCTAATAGAGCTTTGGGAATGTGAGTGTAAATCGTGCAACGAAACACCATTGGCTCTAAGTTTGGTAGATGTGGAAGAGAAAAAGTGAATGGAGCTTTTGCTGCGGAGTCTCAAAATTAATGACTCGAGATGGAACTCGATTAATAAGTTAAGCTGCAGACTTAACCGCTTCCCCCCAATAAATGTTTGGCATATTCATGCCAAAGAGAGATGCACGAACAATCTCCATAATCTTTCTGTTCTTTCTTTTTGCTAAACCGTTTTGTTATGGTGTGTATGTGCAAAATGTTTGATGACGTATACCTCATTGCCGAAGGTATTCATCAACGGTAGATTGCATAAATTCCATTGCATTGTCAGATTGCCAAACACGAATCTGTCATTGATATTGAGTATGTACCATATTATAAAAACCTTTGAATGCAATATATGCAACACTCTTCTTCCAAAGTAATGACATCCATGTCATTCTAGTACATTCATCTATGAAAGTAATAAAATAACAATCTTGAGATAGAGATTCAACTTTTGTAGGGCCCCAAATATCAGAATGTATAACAACAAAAGGCTCAGAACATTTATTCAAACTTGATAAATATTGAACAAGATGATTTTTCGCTAATTCACAAATGTCACAATGAAAAATTGAGCTATCTAAACCTAAAAACAAATCTAGTTTGAGTTTCTAAAGATAACCAAACGAGATATGTCCGAGCCTCCTATGCCATAACCATATATGGTCGCGTGCCTTCTCAACCCCATGTGTGCAGAATGCATGACTGAATTTCTTCTCTCCTTCTTTAGTCAATTTCAGAAAGAGTCCCCTGAGTCAGAATGTCCTGAAAGATACAAAAAAGAGGCCAAAAGGTTACAGTACAATTGAGAGAGGAGGTAATTTGGCTAACAGATAAAAGATTATGATCAAGAGAAGGTACAACTAAAACTGTGTCAAGTTTTAAAGTATCTGTTATGACAATTGGTCCTTCTCCTATAACCGGAGAAGTACCTACATTAGCAGTAGAAATAAAGGGTTGAGAAGATAGTTTTAATAATTCTAATTCATCTCGGTCCTTGGTCATATGATCAGATTCTCCACTATCAATAATCCAAGTACTACTCATAGAAGGTACAATAATATTAACATTGTTATTACTGGTAATATCTGACTGTGTCATATTAACACGAGGTTCTATTTTACCATCATTGTTTGGCTGACTAATTCCTGATGTAGTTGTGGCTGCAGCTCTGTTTGGAATGACTTTACGTAGTTTCTTCGAGAAATCCCACCAATTTGGATAGCCAATGATCTCATAGCATTGTTGTTTTGAGTCTCCTGATTCACCACAATGGCTACAAGTAAGATTGTTAGGCATACCAGATGGCTGATTAGTTCAACCTTTAACAGGACTGCTATGATGGACAGCCATGGCAGAACTCTCATGAATCAGCCGAGCACATCCCATAGTCTGCCTTTGTTAAGCTTCTCTTCTGACATAAGTATATGTACTTTCAAGATCAAGCTTTGGGTCCTTTTGTAGAATCTTTCCACGAACTTGATCAAATTCTGCATCAAGTCCATTAAGAAATATGTGAACTCGCAGCCTTGCCATCATAGAGTGCATATGAAGAATACCCTGAACCGATTCATCTTGCATATTTGTTCGGTGATCAATTTCCTGAAAAATTTCAACCAATTCATTATAGTACATAGACAGGGGCCTTCCATTCTGCATAGTGGTGAAGGATTTCAAATTAAGTTCAAACAATCGAGTCTCATCCGAACCATCATAGAATGTTTTGGCAACAGCTTCCCAGATTTTCTTTACCGTTAAAAGTCAGATAAACCGCTGCATTAAGGTAGGACTCATCGAATCAATCAACCAGCTCTTTACCTTATGATTCTCTATAATCCATATTGCATAATTCGAGTCAGTTTGTTTGGGCTTCTTTGTTTCGCCAGTAAGGTAGCTCCGATACGCATCTCCATCAATTAAGACCATAGTGAGAAATTTGTTTCGTCAAGAATAATTCCCGTTGGAAAAGGTGAGTTATTTTGTTGAACTATAATTGAGGTAGGGTTTGTTACGGTTGAGTTCGTGGGTTTGGTAGTGCTGCCAGAAGAAGGCGTAGAATCTACCATCTTGGAAAAACTAAAAAAAAATGGCAATCTACTAGGTTTCTCTGATACCATGTAGAAATTTAGGTTATGTACGGTTGTTTTTATTCATCTATTAAAATGGGTATATATAGATACAAATAGTTCTTTGTCACCCCTACTAGAAATACATAATTACATAATAGTCCTAATGTCAACAAGGAGTGAATAGGAGAGGGAAGGGCGGCGTAGTAATATGGTGGTGATGGTTCTTCAATGGCTGTTTACTGTAAAAAATGAAAAAAAGGGATTGTTTTGAAGTTGATGTTGTTGTTGTTCATTGATTTGTCAGAGATGGATTGTCCGGTTCGTTGCTAGAGTTGACTAGTTTGTTGCATTATTTTTGTTCATTGGAATTAGTCATTCGCTGAAAAATAGAGGAAAATGATGCAACAGAAAAAGGGAGAAAGAGTGTGGTTTGTCAGTTGTAATAGCATAGTAGAATTTTTTGTCAGTTGTAATAGCATAGTAGAATTTTTATAAGGGAAAAGAGTCAAATATGCCCCTAAAATTTGTGAAAAGGTCTAAATATGTCCTCCGTTACAAGTTTGGTCCAAATATGTCCTCGCTGTTAAAGTTTAGGAGCAAATATACCCCTCAAACCGTTAAGTGATTTGCTGAAAATTTGCAAATCCCTTTTTTTTTCTTTTATAATTTTTAATGGCCACATCACAAAAATTAAATTCACCCAATTCGACTCGACCCAAGACCCCTTTTAACCTCAATAATACCCTAACCCATTTCACTGAGTTGCCGTTTCATCATTCAGTACTTTAAGAAAGTAACTTAAGAGGAAATTATAACTATCAATTTCACACCTCTATTCTAAGAGAAAATTAAAAAAAAAAAACTCTGCATTTTTAAATGGCATATTCAATGGTTTATTCAAACAAGTTTGCTATGAAGCTGAAAATACAGTGCAAGATTTATGAGAAGGAATTGAAAAGCATGTTGCTAAAAATCCAAGGTGTCCATTCAGTGAAATTGATGAAAACCTTCGAAATTTAGTCATTTGATCCTGCAACAATTATGACTATGTTAGAAAAACTTGGGAGAAAATCAGTACTTTTATGGGAACAAGGAATTCCGATAAATGGAGACCATATGAATAAAGCATCCCGCGTTCATATAGTGTTAGTGAAAGGACATGATTCGAAAAATATTTAGATTATAGAGTTGCAGACTATAGAGTTGATAGAAACTATCAAGTTGAGTTTCCAGGGAGAATCACAAATGTATTAGCTGGTGGTGATGATAAAATCTTGGAGACTAGCACCAATTCACGTAGTTTAGTTCAACTCCATAGAACCTTGTGAATTTTTCCCGACAAATCAAAGCCCCATATATTCTCGAACATAATTTTTTTTGCAGAATTGAGAACAATAAACAACAGTGAAACTAAATTTGAGTAATCAGAAAACTCTACAAGACTGATGGGGCTTTAGTTAAGCTGGTCCTAAATTGTACTTCTCCATCCAATATTGTGCATACAACAATAGCTACGCCTCAATCCCAAACAAGTTGAAATTGGCTATATGAATCTTCAAGTCTTCATTTAATAGACTAAACTATCAAATTAACCTGAGGGTTGATCTACACTTTCAACTATATAATAGGAAGTTGATCTAAACTAGAAATTAACATATTGTTTTGCTAATGCAGGAACGGACTTAGTAAAAATTAAATAAAGGCTTCTCCGATACACAACGAGGCATATCTTCTGCAAATTCATGCCATTCTGATACCAAAGTTAGGGGAAAGGAATAATAACGAAACAAAAGCTGCCAAATATAACAACATTCAAATATTAATACTGATTGCAATTGAAACCTTACTCAAATGTGATTGGAAAAGAGGGAACTCACAACAAAAACAAAGAACTCCTCAAACATGCGCACCAAAATTAACTCCATATTCAGTATCCTATGTGGTTGATGAACTCTTCATTTCATTTCAGGAGAAAAGTTTCTGGACATCCGAATCAAATAAAAGCTTCAGCTCGGCTGAGAGTTTTACGCGAAAAGAAAGTTCCCCTCCAGAAATCACTTAAGGAATGAAGGATCGAAACAAGTTAGAGCAAGTCCTGACCATACTTCACCTTAGAATGATCAGTTCATTGATGATCAAACTGTTTCAAATCAATCATCATACAATACAAAAGCCAGAAAAGATTTCACAGCGTCTTCTATGACAAATTTAGGCTCTTCAAGAAACCTTCTGGAGGCTGCAGAAGATACAATTGAAGAACTCCAAATAGAAGCCAAGATGTGGGAGAGAAATGCTCGGAAGCTCATGCTCGATTTGGACATACTGAGAGAGGAATTCAGCAGACTTGGTGATGGATCTCTTAACTGCCTATTCAGAACAAGGTAACTTGAAAAGAGAGATTGAAAATCTCAAAGTAATGTTGGAGAAGTCAACAAAAAAGAAGATATAGCAGAGGATTCGATATTTCAACCGAGAGATCGGAAGGAAGAACTGGAAACTGAAATAAGACATCAGCAAGAGTTGATGTGGCAATTATTTGCTTATGTGACCATTAAAAATAAAAATAAAAAGGGATTTGCAAATTTCCAACAAATCACTTAACGATTTGAGGGGCATATTTGAGTATTTAAATTTAAATAAATAAAAATAAATTCCTGTTATTTAATTTAAATTTCTCTTATTGAGTATTTAATCTTAGTAGATTCTTTTTTTTTTAACCTCTTCTTAATTAATTTCTTTCACTCGTGTGATCTATATATTTTCTCATTACTTAATGTTATTTTAAACTACTATAAAATAACGAGGTAGATCTTTATTTTTATCGCCGCTCATATTTTCTTAATTCATCACTTTTTAAGCAGTGAAAATGTTTTAAAAGTTTTTGTCAAAATCCTACGGAAGTACATATGGTATCTTTTTCTAACTTCTACTTGTGAAATATTACATGACAATCTAAAGTATCAAAAATCAACTAAGCCAATATCGACAATCAAAAAGAAATCAAGATCATGGAAAAACTTTTAAAAATCTAAAAATGATTATACCTATATCTATAATCTATAATCTATATCTATATCTATAATTAATATCTATAATCTATATCTATATCTATAATCTATATCGATAATATATTATATATCTATAATATATTAAAAGTGTGAAATGCCTTAAAAATGTTGTTTGAACTTTTTGTCCTTCATTAAAAATTTTCGCTTTAGACAAAATCGTCTTTTCACTATTTTTTTCTAAGTTTTAAAAGATAATAATTAATTAATATATATTTATTGTAAAAACTTTTCTTATTAGAAGTCGTCAGAATTAATGACAACTAATATTTTTTCCATTAGTTTAAGAATTATAAAACAACTAAATTTGATTTTAATAAGATTTGAAAAATCTAGAAACAAATATAAAAGTGTTAGAATAAGAAAAATTAAATAAGTATCAAATTTTAAAAAGTTTTAAATATGTAATAAGAAACGTCTTTTTATTATTTTATCAAATTATTAATTAACTATTTTTACTAAAAAAAAACACGTCCCACCTCAAAAAGAAAAAAAATAAGTAGTGCCAGATTGTAGTTAGCATACGACCTAATTTTCTTTCTTTTAAGTATGGTTTTTGATTTAATTAGGAATCCTTAATTTTCTTCTTTTAAGTTTCGTTTGTCTTGATTTTCTATAATAATTAGTTTCTTTTCTTCCATGTTCCATCAACTCTTTCCTAAAAGGAAAAAAAATTGTACTTTTATTTATTGAGCATTCCTTTTTTTCAATAAATAATAGAATAACATTCACAATTTAATTGTTAAAGAGTATGTTCAAGAGAAGATTAATTTTATGTACTTTAATATTAGTTTTTAATTTGTAGGTCAACAATATTAAATATTATGTATCTTTCATTAACGTTTTTTTTATCGTATGATTTATTGTAATTTCAATTGTTGGCTTTCGCATGATGTGCATGTAAAAAAAAATTATGTGAGTGTATGGTTGAGACTTCGGGTCGATTACGAGAGGATTTAAAGGTATGCTTTTTTTTTTTTTTTTAAAAAAAAGAATTATTTCTCATTCATATTAGTACAATTTATGTTGTTAAAGCGTTGATTAGAAGTGCATGTTCTGCTTTTTGATTCAATTTTATCAAATTTCGATTCAATTCTTTGATTTACAATTTTAAAAAGTAGACATCGAATCGAACTATTTCAGTTTGGTTCGTTTTCTTTCAACTTCGTTTCTATTTGATTCGGTGTTCAGAAATATTTGAATTTTTTGTCCTTCGTTAAAAGTGTCTGATTTAGATAATTTTTTTTTAATATTTAAGAATTGAAAATTTATTAAATATTTTAATAAAATATATGTTATGTTTGCACTATTTTATTAAAGTGTGAAAGATTTTTGAGAAGTGATTTAAATTTTTTGCACTTTATTAAATTTTTTTACAACAGATAAAATCATATAATTTTAAATAATCTAATGTTATACGAGACACGCGCATTTTAAGTAGTAAAACTAAATAACTGAACAAGAGTATGACATAAATTTGATAAAATAATCATCCAAATAATATCATTGATACGGGGACTTTGAATCTGCTGTGAGTGAGTAATTATTAGAGATTTACTATTGATTCTTATGTGAATATATACAACCCACTTGAACTTTGTGATTCATGTAGCTCCATCTTTGATTTACATCCTCATAGCCTATGAAATTTAGGCGGCGCAAATTTTACTTTTATTGATAACACGAAGAAGTTTGAACGTTTTGCTCTTCTGTCATGATTTAAAGTTTCATTAGACCGCGAGGATATTCATTATTTTTGTAGGGGAATCTCGTTTCTTTATTAACCATTTAAATATTTAAACGAGTAAAAATAATGTAAAATAAGTAATTCATATTTGTAAGTGTGGAATAAATGAGTCAAAAATCATTTAATTTAACTAATTTTCAATTAAATAGTAAGTTGATCTAATTTAATTTAGCTTCAAGATTTAATTAAAATGACATTAAAGAAAGGGAAAGTGCGACGTAAATTGAAGCGGAGTGTAATTAGTAAGACCTAATAAATACTCTTACAAAAAATGAAAAAGTTGCTCCAAAGGTGCATACTTTTATCAAAATGTGTAATGACAAATAATGTACAATGTAATACTCTTCCCCCCTCTCCCACTCCCGCCAACCCCCCCCCCCAAAAAAAAAAAAAAAAGAACCCATCTCGATCAATTATATGGTGTTTTTACTTTGCTATAACACCTGAGAAATCAATTATTCCTGAAAAGTAATAGACATTTTCACTTAATTACCCTTAATTAAGAAGTATCCATTTAGAACCCGTTTGGATAGAATTAAAATCTGATCAAACCAGCTTTTAATCTTTTTTTTTTTTTAGTTTTTTAAGATGTTTTGGTAAAACTAAAAAATGCTTAAAAAAAGCTAAAAACTGATTAAAAGAATCAAAAAATAAGAAAGTCGGGTACCCCAACTTTTTGCTTTTTAGATTAAAATTCTTTTAAGTTTGACTAAAACATTTACCTTTTTATCCCTTATATTTTCCTCCAATTCCAACAATATCCTAAACTTGTAGCCCTTAAATATATAGTTTTTTTCTTTTTCTCTTTGCTGTTTCGCTTCATCTCTTCCCTCCAATTTCCTTTTCATCTTTCTTCTTTGTTTTCATCGAATCTATCATTAATCGGAAGTTTGTTCAAAAATTTTATTTTAAAATTAAAAATTATAAATAATTCACCTTATTTATGATGTTAACAACTTTAAAGACATTTAAGTCATTTTAACAACAAAAAAGTGTTTAACATCACTTGTTTACCAAACGCATCAACAACTTTTTTTCAGTTTCATCACTTCTATCCAAACACTTATCTGCTTAATTTATAAGCACTTATTTTAAAATTTTAATTACTTAAGCTGAAAAGCTATTTTTTTAATCTTATCCAAACGAGCTCTTAATATGATTTCTTGATTATGTAAAAATTCACTTAACTAAATAAGGATAGATTTATTTAGTTTTATTGATACTTTCTTGATTATGTAAAAAATTGCAACAACTATAGGGGTATCAAATGCTATGCTATGAAGGTTATAGGGAAGGTGGTGGAGCTGAGGATGAGGAGGGCCGTGTCTATTTTTGAGAACTAGTTTGGATTTATGTCGAGGCTTTCAACTACACAAGTCATTCATTTAGTTTAGGATACTAGTGGAACATTTTAGGAAAAGGAAGAGGGACCTTAGATTGTGTTTATCAATCTTGAAAAAACTTATGACAAGATTCAGAGAAAGGTTCTATAGAGGTGCCTGGAGGCTAAAGCCATTCATATGGCGTACACTAGAGCGATTAAGGACATGTAAGTTGAAGTCAATACTCGGGTAAGGACAATGACTGGGACTCAAAGCATTTTCTAGTTGTGATGGGATTGCATCATGGATCAACCCTTAGTCCATTTTTGTTTGCCTTCGTGATAGATGAATTGACTCGATGGATAAAAGGTAAGGTTCTATGGTATATGTTATTTGTTGATGACATATTTCTAATTTACTAAACTCGTAGCAGATCTAACACTAACTTTGAGGTTTGGCAACAAATCTTGGAGTCTAAAGGGTTTCGATTAAGCACGACCAAAATGGAATATTGAGAGTGCAAATTTGATGTACCATATAAGGATGTTGTGGAGGTGAGATTTGATTCCTAAGGTATGCAGAAGAAAGGAAGTTTTGAGTAACTTGTGCCTATTATTCAGTGATGGTGTAATATACCACAATAATCAAATCATAGATGAAAGAATAAAATAAACAAAATTGATAAATAAAATTTAGATCGAGACGTGGATATCTCGCTTTCTTTAAGGAGATTTAAGTCCACTATGACATAATCTACACCGATTCAGCAGTCTCACTCTTGACTAGTCCCCTTCAAGATACAGCAACCCACAACATTGTACAACTCTGAATTAGTTGAAGAGTCCAAAGATCCACAAAAGAACACCTTCCTTCAATATATATTATTTTCATTTGTGTAATGAATTTAGTTGATGTGCAAGACCACTACTATTTATAGGTGAAGAATTCTTTCTTGTAATAAATAAAAAGAATATGGAATAGTAAAGTGGGTAGATGAATGACTTACAAATTACACGAGTCACAAGAATAAAGAGATAAAATAATAAGAGATACAACATGCTATTAGTAAGAGGAGTTACAAAAGATTAATGGCCACTTTCTTTCTTTCTTGCTGCCACTAATGTAAAAAGGAAATGTAGATAATGAGACATTTTGCTCCACTTTAAAAACTAAACATCGCAGCACTTAGTGTTTTTTAATATTAAAATGCTACATAACCCAACATTTAGAGTAATGGAGAAATCAGTAGTGATTTCAGACATTGCATTGGTGTAGGGTAGATAAAAGGAAGCTTTGCATCAAGAGTCTTATGTGATAAGAAGGTATCATCAAAATGCAAAGAAAAGTTCTATCGACCAGTGGTTAGATTGTACATATTGTATAGAGAGAAATCTTGGCCAATAAAAAACTCCCACATTTAAAAGTTGAAAATTACAAAAATGAGGACGTTGAGGTAGATGTAGGCACGCTAGGATAGATAAGATTAGAAATGAGGATACCCAGGACCAAGTAGGGGAAACCTTGTTGGAGGATAAGATACGAAAAATGAGAGTTAGATGGTTTGGACATATGAAGAGGAGATGCATGGATGCACCAGTGCAGAGGTGTGAGAGGTATGTTATGAATGCTTACAAGAGAGACAAAGGCAAGTTGAAGAAGTATTGGAGACAAATGATTAGATAGAACTTGACGCAACTCCAGTTCACCAAAGACATGATCTTAGATAGAAGATTATTGTCACAACCCAAATTACCAAATCGTGAGGGCATCTATTCTAATACACCTAGATAGGAGAACCTCTTACCACTTCTTTAGGAAGTTAAGCAGAAGTCTTTATTAAATAGTTTTTACAAAACAAAAGCAAAAAGTATAAACTACCCTAAGATCTAGTATAAATAGGCACAAGAGCTTTTAAGGGAAAGTAAGACTGGACCCAACTTTCACCATGAGTAAAAGGAGTGGGAGATACTAAAAAATCACTATCTGTAACAATCATGAAACCAACACTATTTCCTGTAAAAGATTATACCTCAAAAAGAGTAAATAAGAATAGTATCAGTACAAACCACATATACTGGTAAGCCTCATCAATTGACTGAAATTAGATTACACAAATATAACATAAATATATAAAAGAAAACATGCATCTTATTATTCTCAATACCTAACCCCACATCACCCTTTTTCCTTACAATGATCTAATTATCTCCTGCTAATATTCTAGTTATATACTCCGAGGTTCCACTCGTACCCTTACCACTCCACTACCCTGAACCACTAAGTCTGGCTTTACACCAAGGACTACCACAATTCAGAAAAAAGAAACTACATCAAAGATGACCTTACTTATGTTAATACCTTAAGTAAGTCACTCATTTTTTCATAGAAATGACCCACCCAGACAAGTAAACCATCAACAAGACCCCCAAGTCATCAACCCAAACTTAACTGATAACTTACAATCGCCTTCATACTATCCTACTTATACAAAATCCCAATTCAGTCTTAAAAGGCAAATGTCATTTTACTATAAGAGATAATATAACAAATCAAACAACCAACAAGAATTAATAGTCTAGTCAAACCAAGTCAAGTCAAGTCAAACATGAAATACAAAGACACATAAATATGCATTACCCGATCCACTCACACAACTACCAAACTCACCTATACCTTGTACATACATGCTAAGGATATTATAACCATCCTCTAGTCATGACCTACAGGGGACAAATTCCATTCATGTATCTAATGCCAGACAAAAATGTTTGCCAACCTTATTCCACTAATAACCTTGAGAATATCCAATTACTGAAATATTCCACAATCAACGATAAAATATATAAAATCATACAAAGAAAAGATATCAACTAGCCCTTGCATTATCTATGACGTTACATGTAGTTCAACTAAACAGTGACCACACTTAAATAATATGCACTGATACGCAATACTGAGAGATAGTTAACATACTCATATAATACAAATGGGTTAAACTACATAATCATCACCTGCACTACCATCTAAAGCCCTAACCTACCACCTAAAATATTTTTCCCTTCTAAAGTAATGATATAGATTACCACCTTAGATTATTCGATATTCACCAACACCCCACACAAAATCATCACTTTCTTTAAGGATTTAAGCTAATTATGGATAATTCACCATTTCTACTACCCCAATTTCGAGTCTACAATAGTGAACAATCTAATTTAAAGAATAACTATAGCATGACATAATAAGATATATGAAACAAAAACCCTCCCACAAGTTACCCTAATATTAATCAATTTTAGCCATCCAAACTTTGTGCTTGAAGGCCTGATCATGAAATCTCATGTCTTTCTATGTTATATTTATGCTTTCTAACCCAGGTCAGCACTACTCAATTAACTGTAGCTTACTAACATATCAACCATCTATAGAAAGATGAACGAATGTAAATCCAACCTAGTGCTAAGATCATGGATGTATTATTCATTGATAATTTATGGGTTTGCACCCCTTTCATACCCCTTTTCCCTTTTCTATAGTTCTAAGATATAAGAGGCAACCTTAAGTGTTTTTGGAGCCCTCCCACATTATCGATTTCAACTTAGAAGAGAATAAAATTAAAATTCACTTAAGCAGGGTTTCTGGTCTACGTCATATCACTATAGTGGAAGGTGTCACGATAGCAACACTACTATAGAGAAATAAGTCCTGTTATAGCGGAATAACATCAATTCAACTAATACTTTTTAATTTTTAAAATTTTGGCTTACGTGACCCCATGCAAGTTTATGAATATAATTTCAATAATTTGAATACCCATATCGAGGTATTTCCTAGTAACGATAGACTAGGTTATTATAATATATCACAATTTACCCATCGTTCATCCCCGAATAATCATGATGAAAGACCAACACAAGTCTAGGTTTGAACCTAACACCCTCCTTGTGATATTGTAGGTAACAAAAATTCAATACTCGAACCCTAATCTTTTAGATTAAATAAAATATAAACTTATGGAAATACAAATACTCAAAAACTCTGGTTACTAAAATATTTGTACCGATATCTCATTATCCATCTAATTGAATGAGTTTCTCGTGCTCAAATATTGCATAATGTGAAATGAAGAACCCATTATTTGAGTGACTGAGATACCAGGGGCCTTGTCAAATTACTAAAATCAAATAGGGTGTTCAAAAATTCAAAGCCCAAAAATTTTGCAAGGTTTGAGATAGAGCCCCACTATAGTGGCCTAAGATGATTTAAAAGTTGAAGGGAACAGGTGCATTACTCATTTTCTTCCCTTGCTAAAAAATCCTCCCTTCTCTCTCTTGATCACACACTCTCATTATCGGAACAAGGTAACACTTGACTCCTTACTCTCTATTACTCTATTACTTGCAATTTGTATGATTGAGGCTTGAATTTCATTTAATAAAATGGGTTTAAGAGTTGAGTTTTATGAATTTTCAATTTTGGTCTTGGTTGGGTCAAAACTTTTAAAGCATGGTTGCTTCTATTATGTTTACAACACTTCATAGTGTTCTAAGCTTAAGAAACTCTGAGTTTGCAAATTAAATGAGCCTGAAATGAAAGATAAGGTGAAGAGTTCTTCTTGGGTTAGTTTGGTAATTTGGGCATGGTTTAGGAGTTATCATGCCTGAGTTTTTTTGTCTAAAATAGTTCTAGGTACTTTTAGAGTACTAATTTGAAGTTGCATTTGAAATTAAGAGTTTTGAGTCAAGAGACACCATTGTTGCATCTCTTGATTGCTAGGCATGATAAAGGTTGCTATAGCGATACCACTATAGAAACGTTGTCACTATAACATTACCACTATAGTGGAGAAAGGCTTGCTATAGTGACACGCCTATTTTTATAGCGGGAGGTTGCAGGTAGCAGCCTTTCAACTAAAAAGCTAAATTTTTCCTTTTTAAATTTGGTTGTTTTCTTGATGCTTTATGATTTTATAATAGGCCTTCTTACCAAAATTTACAGGTCAATTTTCTTCAATGGCTGAAAACCAAGAGAACACCCTTGCTATGGAATATTTCCCGATGAAACTAGTCAGGAATGACATCACAACACAGGTAGATTGGGCTTTGCTATAAGTTAGGCCTTGACATGATAGTGGTGGAAAAAAAAGCACCAGAATTCTACAACTAGGTTTAGGAATTCAGCTGGGCCCCACTAGTGATAGCTCCCTCTAAAGGAGGGGGGGCCTCGAGTTGGGTTAAGGAGTTTTATGCTATACTCTCTATCGTGCTTTGGGACTCCCTAACTTTACTATCTACATCTGCAAAGTGGATGTACTGATAGGCATTCACACTATTAATAAAGTGCTTGGGGTGCCATACATCTCCAATGCCAAGTATTTGGTCAAGTCTCGAGAGATGAATATGATATAGTTGTGGGACACTCTAGTTTCGAAGGAGTGCAGGAATCAAGTCACCGGTCTTCCACCGAGGGTATTACTAGAACTTACTTTTTAGTCAATGCTCAAAAGTTTTTGAATGTGATGTCTCAAAGGATTTGACCATTGGTCAACATTTTTAACATGAACTGCCTTCGAGCTCTGGTGATGGACTGTGCTATTCAAGGCATCAAGTTGAATGTGGGGGCCAACATCATGATGGAGTGGAAGAACCTTAATGGTTCATTAAGAAGAGGCCCTTACTCTCGGCTCTAGTTTTGGATCTATGCAGACGGGTTGGGGTACCTGAGAAGCTTAATGATATGGAGGTGGGATGGGCATCACCTTTCAGCCTCTTTTGGTGAAAATGCTCATGTCCAAAAAGAGAAAAATGGGTGAGGCTGGGAGTAGTAGGGCGTCGGAGGTGGGTTTTAATGCTGATGAGGACTATGATGATGCCCCTCCCTCCCAAACTCAGCCCTCGATCCCTTTCAGCTAGCTGGAGGTATATTTGGCTCCCTCTAGTTTCATATCCCCTTCTATTGCCGAGGATATTTTAGCGCTCTATAGAAAGTTTGGTAAGGAGAGGCAGATGAGATGATCTCGGGATCGCTTGCTCACCCTAATGTGGAAGACCATGAAGGTCATGTTCGGGTGTATGGATCCAAACAAGGAGCTTCTCCAGCTGGAGCCAGATAATTTGAGAGATTTTCCCTTCCTAAGTGATGCGAAATGAGATGACCTTGTCCTAGCAGCCCCCAGTTGATAAGGACCCTAGATAGGTTACTCCCCCCTTTTCTATACACTCATGATTTGGGTTGCCCCTATTTGGGGTAAGTACTAGAAATAACACTCTTTTCTTGCCATTACTTTTTGCACATGGATGCTAGATTTCTACTCGCATTAATTACATAACTTGCTTTTACCATATTTACCCCACTTTGTGGGAATATACTGGGTTTGTTGTTGTTGTTGTTGTTTTTGCTTTTACCGTATTCACTCAATTTCCATATTTATGCAATGCTTCTTACTCAACAAATCAAATGAAATAAGCCAAAAATAAGAGTTAAAAATAAGGGAAAACAAGGCCCAGCCACTACCTCGTATATGTCTCTATAGAGAGAAAGTCCCGTTATAGCGACATGGTTATTATAACGACCCTCAGGTCACTATAGCAGCCCACATCAGTGGCTGCCCAACTTTGTATATTTTCAACAATGTCTTCTCCCAAACTCTATAATGACAATAACGCAAACATAGAATGTTTAAGTTTTGTTAATTTCCCAGGAACGAGCCCAGCTACATTAAAACAAACAACTAACACCATTTTATGTCATATAATGTTTCACGAAACCATGATTTACAAGAAAAAAATCAGTTTTAAACCACCCCCACTATGCAAATTCAATCCTTGTATTCCATGGAATGAAATTTAATTTTTCCAACAGATAGTCACACAAATAATATGTTTTGTTAGGCTCAACATAGATTTTTGGTTTTACAGCAACATTAACTAGTCAGACCCCAGGTAAATTCACTATTTCACCATCATTCAAGCAGTTATGGCTTTACATGAGTATCCCACTCGCTTAATATTATGCATGAATTTAAACCTTTGTATTACTATCAACCAAACAACACAGTCATAGTCAAATTTTTATCTAGCACCACACAATACATGGAAACTTGCACCATTCATATAACATAGATTCAGATCTAATCTCGCAACTATAGACCAAATCACATGAATTCAAAGAAATACAAAATCAATCTTTATCTTTCATGTCTTATTAACATAATTTCTATTTGCGCATGTGATGACCCCTGCTAGTTATTTAGCATATTATACATAGCCTTTACAACTAGATACTAATTGGAACCTTTCCAATTCCAATTTATGTTACTTGTATCCTTCTAAGCGGAGTCCAGAGACATCCACTTACCTGGTCGAGATACCAATTGGAATCAATAGATATCAATTAGACTCAACTTATACAATAACCAAACAACTGCATGAGAGGAAAGAAGAAAGTGAAGCAATTTTGTAAAATGTCTCATAGCTCCCCAAAGATTAGATGTGGATGCCAACATACAAATATGCAGGACTCTATCAAAATTTTCTCTTATACTGATAAACAGACAACCTAGACTCTTATACCAAATTATCACAACCTAAATTACTGAATCGTAAGGGCACCTATTCTAACCCACCTAGATAGGATAACCCCTTATCACCCCCTTAAGAAGTTAAGTGGATGTACTTATTAAGTGTTCTGTAGAAAATAAAAATGAAAAGTATAAACTACCCTAGGATCTAGTATAAAAAAGTTACTAGAGCTTCTTAGGGAAAAGTAAGATTAGACATAACTTCCACCATAAGTAAGAGAGGTGAGAGTTACTGAATAATCAATATCTGTATTTATCATAAAACCAATAGTGATTCCTGTAAAAGACTATACCCTAAAAGGGTATAACAAGAGTAGTATTAGTACAAACCACATGTACTGGTAACCCTAATTGGTTGACCTGAATTAGATTACACAAACATAACATAAATATTCAAAAGAAAAAATACATCTTACTATTCTCATTACCTAACTCCACATCACTCATTTTTCCCAAAATGATCTAGTTACCTCCAGCTAATCTCTTGGTTATGGAATCCAAGGTACCACTCTTACCCTTACGACTCCATTACCATGAACCACTAAGTCTAATATTAAAGCAAGGACTACTATAATTCATAAAAGAAATAACTACATCAATGATGGATCTAACCCATGTTAATACCTTAAATAAGTCATCCTATTTTTCATAGAAATGACCTGCCCAGACAAACAAATCATCAATAAGACCCCCAATCAACCTAGACTTAATCGATAACTTGCAATTTCCTTCACACTACCCTGCTTATATAGAAATCCTCATTCAGCCTTAAACAAAAATGTTATTTACTATAAGAGATAGTATATCAAGTCAAGCAACCAACAAGAATTAATAATCTGATCAATCCAACTCAAGTCAAGTGAAACACTAAATACAAAGACACATAAATATGCATTACTCGGTCCACTCATAAAATCGTTAAACTTACCTATACCTTGTACATACACTCCTAGACACAAGTTCCTGACACGCTTATTCCACCAATAACCTTAAGAATTTCCAAATATTGAAATTTTCCATAATCAAAAATAAAATATATAAAATCATACAAAGCAAATATATCAACTAGCATTTGCATTATCTATGACTTTACATGTAGTACAATTGAAGGTTGACCACACTTAAATAACATGAAATAACAAGAAATATTGAGAAAACGTTAACATACCCATATAATACAAATGGGTTAAACTACCTAATAACCACCTTCACTACCATCTAGAGCCATAACCTATCACCTAAAACATTTTTACCTTCTAGAGCAATGATATAGATCAGCACCCTAGATTATTTGGACCAAACCCCATAGAATATTACCACTTTCTTTAAGGATTTAAACTAATGACTAGTAATTCACCCTTTCTACTACCCCAATTTAGAGTCTAAAATAGTTAACCACCTAATTTATAGAATAACTATAGCATGACATGCTAAGGTATATGAAACAACTATCTTCCCGCAAGTTACCTATTGTTAACTGATTTTAGCCATCTAAACTTCATGCCCGAAGGCCTAATCATGAAATCTTCCTTTCTTGTATGTTATAGTTATGCTTCCTAACCTAGGCATACAGTACCCAATTAACCTTATCTTACCTGGATGTCATCCAGCTGTAGGAAGATGAACTAATGTGAATCCAACCTGGTGTTAAGATCATGAACATGTTATTCCTTGATTATCTATGGATTTGTACCCTATTCATACCCTTTTTACCTTCTCCATAGTTCCAAGTTATGGGAGGACCCCTTAAGGTTTTTTTGAGCCATCCCACGTTGTTAGTTTTAACTTATAGAGAGAATAGAATTAAAATCTGCTTTAGTAGGGTTTCTGGTCTGCGTCATGTCTATAGTGAAATAAGTCCTGCTATAGCAGGATGATGTCAAACCGACAAATACTTTTTAATTTCCAAAATTTTAGCTTATGTGGTGCATATATGTTTACGAATGTAATCTCAATAATCCTCGTACCCCGTACCTATATCGAGATATTTCTTGTAATAATGGACTAGGATGTTATAATTATGGTGGACATGAATTAGGGTAGATAGTTAGTTAGGTAGTGATGCCTTCTTGTTTCTAGGTATAAGATTGGTTGGTGTCTATCATAGTAATAGTTGCACTCTTGTAGTCCTTGCTTTTGATATCTATCATTAGCATGTTATTTATTGTGTCTCGATAATCACATTATTTTATTATAGTTATTGTTTCTTTATTTAGGCTTTGTACTACTTTCTTATTAATTGCTATGTTTTCTTCACTGCTCTCTCTTATTCTTGCAAAACCAAAACCAAGAAAATTGATATAAAAAATAAAGTTTTAATCCATAAAAACTGCATTTCCTTAAAGAATTTATTCCCCTTACAATATCCCAAGGTTTTGAAATTTAAGGGCGGGGGGAGGGGGGTGAATTGAAAATTTTCTGTTAGTCGACTATTGGCTCCTCACAGTCGACTCTCCTGCAGATCAGTACACTTCACAAAATAGATTAGGTTTGAAATAATAAAACAAATAGATAATTGAATTTAAAGTAAAGACATAAACATTTATCCTGACTCAGAACACCAATATGGTGCCTACTTCCAGTCCACTTGGGTTTCAATGTTTCCTTAGATCGTTCAATGTTGGGATTGGGTACAATGATGGAAAATAAGTTCCAAAGACTTATTTTGTTCTTCAGATCTTGTGATACAACTTTAGTTTATGTTACAAAGTTGATTCGATCCTACTCTTTATACAACAATTGTAAACTAAGAGTTACAAAGCTTCGTTAGACTAAGATTGAGACACTTTGAGATTCTTCTTTGAAGTTGCGTAACCCTTGTCTATCTTTAGCCTTCTTCTTTTATAGTCTTAGCTATTGCTCTTCGTAAGGAAACCCAAGAGATTTCTTCTTAATCAAGGATTTGAATTGATTCCTTAATTAAGTAAAGTAACCATATGGTATGTACATATTAGATATGCCCATACATGATTTTTCACTCACGGCCATTTCAGATATGTTTGTGATCTTTTTCCCCTTTGCTCTTGTCATGATTTTTTCTTTCTTCTTTTCTTTGTTGTGATTAATTTGATTTGTCATGATTTTGGGATTATAATTTTCCTTCCTTTTGTTTTTGTTTTGATTGATTTGCTTGGATGCTGTAGATCATGATTTGATATCCTCCCATTCTTGGAGCCAACTTTCTTGCTTGCCTTCATTAGTTTTCTTATCCTTTATATCTTTGTGTGAGACATCCCTTCATCATTAGCAGTATTCCAATATCCTGCAAGGATCCACTCATTAGTTTTTCATTATTAAAACATAAATATAGGAGGTGAACAATCTCCCCCTTTTTGATAATGACAAACATTAAACATCAATTAACTTCCTTATTAATGTAGTCGACTGGCTCCCTCTATCTTTTTATCTTTGTGGCTATAGTTGACTTCATTGTTGTGATATTCGACTAGATCCTTCTATTTTGTTAACTATTATGATCATCTTCTCCCCCTTTTGACATAATAAAAAAGACCAATGCAAATAGAGCAAATACAAAATAGAGCAGAAACCAAACACAAAAACAAGGCAGAGAATACTAGACATGCAAAGCTACAATAGAAGTAGCAATAAAAATATGTTAGAATAGGTGTATGTAGTGTATTTATATAATCCAGAGTATTAGAACTGACAGACCCCATTTTGAATGAGATATAAAAGTTCAGTGTCATTTGGCCAGGAAATAAGTAAGGGTACTGCGTATATTAGAGCAGGAACAGTCATAGGATTTCCTAAACTCTTGGTGAAGTTGGAGTATGAGTTCTGAATGGAGATTGCAAAATCATTAGAGGAAGAGGAAGACTTAGATTTGATGGAATCAACCTGGAAGAATATTCTGTTAAACAATTTTACCCCTTCTTATTTGAAACCTTCGAAAAAGAGTCGCACTTTGCCTATGTTCGTACCAGTCTCTTTGCTTAGCTGTGGTAGCTTGGCAGTCGGCTCCTTGATGCTGGATATTCCTTAGTCAATAGCGGTGAGCTTGCCTTTGAGTTTTTCAATCTCCTTATCTGCATAACACACAAAATTAGGCACAGATTTACTTACCCTGGGTATGTCAGACCGTCTTTTGATAGAATCCTTTTACACCATTCATTTTTAATCAGAACATAGCCCATGCTTGCAACATCTTTGAGTTATAAGTGGCTAAGATTTCTACCACTGGATAGGCTGAGAGATCAATTCCATAGTGAAGGATAATTCGAGTGATGAGTAAACTATAGGGCAAGCTGGTTGAGGCATGAGATTTGGTGGAACTTTCTATCATATATTCACGAATCTAGGTACTCTAGTTAATTTGTATTTCTTAATCAAGTAGTATAGAACAAAAACATCTCTGCATATCACATTACTGAGAGATCCTTTCCTAGGAAGCAAAGTGGTTGCAATGATGTGGGCCAAAATTCTATTTTGGAAGTTGAGAGACAGAGGACCAAAATAGGTGCCATTTGAGTCGAGATCTGAGATGGCCATCTTTGCTTCGTCAAAACTAACTTCAAAATTCTCCGGCCAAGTGCCGTTCATGAATGAAACAATACATGAAAACTTGGTATCAAACACTTTCTCAAACAAAAAATCATTAAAAATAATATGTGTTCATAGGACCAGGGTTTCTAACTCACCACTATCTGGGGACAGATGAATGTTGGCATAGAACATGTGAATTGGGTTTTCAAATACTTCCAAGACAGATAAGTAAAACATCATCGACAAATCTTGGGCCTTGAAAAAGTGGCTAATATTGTAGTGGGATTCCTATAGATGAGAGAGATTGATGGCTCAACCATATAAAGTTGAGCAATTTCTGAGGGCGAGAAACCTTTCCTTGTGAGGGTAGGTCCAAAACTCGTGCATTTCCTATAGAGAAAAAAAGTCCTGAGGAGAGAACCGTTATTTATTGGAGGAGGAAATAAGGCTTGAAGCAGTTTATTTTTTGGAGACAATTAACTGGAGAGAGTGGGAGAAGGACTTTTCTGAGGATTCAGAGAAAAGGATGGGGTTGAGGTTATTGGAATTTTGGTTTGGAGAAGTTTTAGTTAGGTTAGCCATTGGATGGGTTCTTGTCATGGTAGATGAGAATGGAGATGGAAGGGTATAAAATAAGTAAGGAGAAAGGTGAAGGGATGGAGTTGAAAGAGAAGGTACGGTGGACTTGGGTTATTAGATGAAAGGGAGAAAGAGTGTTGGGAATTAAGAAGGTGTACAAAGATGGTCATGATGATGGAATAAAAAAAGGTAGTGGGTTAAGAGGGGGATTTAAAAGGAAAGAACGAGAGTTAGAGAGTAGCCGATGGATTTTGTACCAAAAATAAGGGTCTTTTGAAAACATCAGAGATTGTTATACCGAGTTTTTCTTTTAGAAAACAAAATCATTCCTTATGAGGGGTTTTTGTAAAAATATCTTCAAGCTGATTTTCTGAGTCAACATATTAAAAAAATCACCATTTACTATATGATCACGGATAAAAAGATGCTTGATGTCTATGTGCTTATCCTTATAATGATGCATAGTATATTTACATAGACTAATATCACTAGCGTTATCACACATTATGGGCACAGATTCATAAGACGCATTAAAAATAAGTAGTTGACGCATAATCCATAGGATTGGAGTATAACAACTTCCAACGACTATGTATTCGGCTTTAGTTGTTGACAGGTCAACTGAGGTGTCCTCCTTGCCATGCCATGAAATTAAGACATCACCTTTAAGACTCATTTTAAATTCTTCTTTCATCAAATTAGCAAGATTGTCACATAAAGAGATGTTAGAACTACCAAGAATAATATCATCAACATAAATTTGCATATTAAAAAGATTTGAATTAAACTTCTGTAAGAACAGAATTGTATCAATTTGAATTTTCTTGAAAATTGTTATTCAGTGAAAAAGTACTCAATCTTTTATACCAAGCCTTTCGAGCTTGTTTAAGACCGTAGATTACTTTTGACAGTTTGAAAACATGGTTTGGATATGATGAATTTTCAAACCCAGGGGGTTGTCTTTTGCAAAAACTTCCTCATGAATAAAACCATTTAAGAGGGCATTTTAGACATTCACTTGAGATAGCTTAAAACATTTGAAAGCAACGAATGCTAATAAAATTTTGAATTGATTCTAACTTTGTCACGGGGGAAAAGGTTTCATCTTAATCAATACCTTATTATTGGGAATAGCCTTGAGCTACAAGTTTGACATTATTTCTGATAACCTTACCTTTTTTATTCAATTTGAGATACAAGAGAAACTGAAATTTGTTTTCTCATTGATGATCTTGTTTGCACCCTTTCATCTGGATTTTTGTATGATAAATTCATCTGGATAGATAGCATCATGTTTTGATTTTCTTAGAATACTTAGTTTCGCTATTTCTACTTTAGAAGTTGACTTTAGAGGGGGTATAGTCGATTTGACTTATGATAGCTCAGAGGTTGTGTGAGCATTTGTTTTGGATTGTATATCACTCACCTGTTCATCATCATTACTTAAACTCATAGAGGGGTGATTAGATTTATCAAATACAATATGCATAGATTCTTTAACATATAAAGTTCTTTTATTATAAGCTTTGTAGGCACTATAAGTGGGTGAATACCCAAGGAAAATACCTTCATCACTTTGTGGATTGAGTCTTCCCAAGTTATTCTTAAAGCTTTTGTAGATAAAGTATTTGCACCCAAAAGGATGAGAGTGGCTGATGTTAGGCTTCTTTCCTCTCCAGAGTTCATAAGGCATTCTTTTTGGAATAGGTATAATCAAGCATCTGTTGATGATGTGACATGTTGTGCATACTTCTTCCTCCCAAAAGTGATCTAGGAGATTATGTTCTAACACCGTGGTCCTGGCAGTTTCCAGGAGAGACTGATTCTTTCTCTCCACTACACCATTCTTAGTATTCACCGACGAGAGATATGCCATTTTTCCTATGTTTTTTAGAGTAACTTTAAGCTTGAAGGAGATTCCAAAACCGACTTCACACAACTAACTGCTGCTTAGCAAATTATGCTTGAGATCGTCTACCAAATATACTTTAGTAAATTTGCATGAGGAGTTGAGCTTTACTGAGATGATTTTAATAATGTTGTCTCTAACATTGTCACCAAATCTAACTGATCCTCTATCTATATTCTTTAAAGCAAAAGAATTTTCTTTCTTTTCGATCATGAATCTGGAATATACGCTATCAATGACCCACCTTCCCTTTTTATAGCTTTTGCAGGCATGTTCCTATAAAATAAGAAAATTAATTTTGTTTAGGTACTAGAATGGTCTTGGGTCCTTGCGGGTTAGATGTTATTTCTTTAGGCTTCCAAACCCATATGCAGCTAGGTTTATTCCTACAGCTGTAGGATTTGTGCCCTTTCCATCCACAGATAAAGCAGACAGGTCCTCGAGAGGTGAAAGAGATCTTGGCTGATTTAAAAAATCCTGATGAAGAACTTGAGTTATTTTTAAAAGAGTTTGATCTCACAAAACTGCAACTTGGAGATTTTCTAAAGCTATTCAAATGAATTTTTACATCATCAAGCTCTTCATGAAGTAAGTCAATTTCAATTTGACATGCTTTGATTTCTATTTGAAAGTTTCTTTGTTCCTCTTTGAGTTTTTGTTTAAATCGTGCTTCACAACTTTTCTTCTCTTGAGCAAGTTTATTATATTCATCTATGAATTTTTGAAGCTCGTCGATTATCATATCTAAATTAGATTCACCTATTGCCATGAAGCACATAATGGTAGCTTCTACTTCTTCTTCAGTTTCATCTTCATCACTCTAGGCTCCAAAGTTTTGATTCTTTCTAGACGGTCTTCTTCTTAACTCTAGACAGTTTTGTTTAAAGTGGCCATGCCTTCCACATTGATAACAATGATCATCGTTTCTAGTCGAGTTATTATTTTTAACTCCTTGGGATATTTTCTATATCGATTTCATGATCTGCCTTACTCCATAATTTATGAGAGCTATTCCTTTGCTATTGGCATCGTCCAAAATATCCTCTTCTTTAGTTGGAGTAGCATTGAAGGATACCAATTTCTTCTATTCTTTTTTATGGTACCTATTGATATAATTTCGTTCATATGCGATGAGGTTACCTTATATTTTATCATATGATATGTTGTTAAGATCTTCGTCTTCTGTAATGTCAGCCTTGGTTTCTCAAATTTTTAGGAGACTTCAAACCAGCTTCTGGACTTGCAGGCTATATGGATAGATCATCCTCAGTGATTTCAGTTGCCGTATGATCTTGCTGAATCTTCCAAACATTGTTTCAATGTTCTCATTCTCTTCCATTTTGAATAGATCATATTCATTGATCAAGGCAGCAATCTTTGACATTTTGACTTTGGTGGTTCCTTCATAGGTTACCTCCAATTTGTCCCACATTTCTTTTGCAGTCTCGCAAGTCGATATCTTGTCGTATTCTTCTCCACTGACTGCACAATAAAGTAAACTTATAGCACATGCATTAGTTTCGATTACCTCTTGTTATTCTTTGGTGACCTAAAAACTTTTAAGGTCTTCTATGTCACTACTGCTAGATTCTTTATCTTTGTCTTTTTGCTTCGGTTTGAGTCCTAGAATTGGCTTTGGACCCCTCTTGATGACAATCCGGGCCTAAAAGTCATTTGATTGTACGATGATTCTGAATCTATTCTTCCAATAAGATTAGTTTGTCCAATAAAGTATGGTGGTCTTATGGAGGAGTGACCATCCTGAAGAAGAGCACAAGGAATTTGATAATTTGTCATTTGATCTTTGCTCACTTGTGGTTAAGCAACACTGTTGGTAAGACCTGCTCTGATACTAATTGAAATTCAAGAAGGGGGTGTTCATTGAAAATTTTCTATTAGTTGACTATTGGCTTCTTACAGTCGACTCTCCTGCAAATCAGGGTATTTTATAAAACAGATTAGGTTTGAAATAATCAAGCAAATAAATCATAAAATTTAATGTAAAGACACAATGATTTATCCTGGTTCGGAACAACAATGTGGTGCCTATTTCCAGTCCCCTTGGGTTTTAATGTTTCCTTAGATCGTTCAATGTATGGATCGAGTAAAATGATGAAAAACAAGTTTTGAAGACTTATTTTGTTCTTCAGATCTTGTGACACAACTTTAGTTTGTGTTACAAAGTTGACTCGATCCTACTCCTTATGCAACAATTGTAAACTAAGAGTTACAAAGCTTCGTGAGACTAAGATTGAGACACTTTGATATTTTTCTTTGAAGTTGTGTAACCCTTGTATATCTTTAGTCTTCTTTGTTTATAGTCTTCAGCTGCTACTCCTTGTAAGGAAACCCAAGAGATTTCTTCTCAAGCAAGGATTTGAATTGATTCCTGGATTGAGGAAAGTAACCGTATGGTATGTCCATATCAGATATTTCCATCCGTAATTTTTCACTCACATCCATATCAGATAGGTCCATGATCTTTTCTTCTTTTTGCTCTTGTTGTGATCTTTTCTTCCCTTTTTCTTCGTTATGATTGATCTGATTTGCCGTGATTTTGGGATTGCTATTTTTCTTCCTTTTGTTATTGTTTTGATTGATTCGCTTGGATGATATAGATCATAATTTGATTTCCTCCCATTCTTGAAGCCGACTTTCTTGTTTGCCTTCATTAATTTTCTGATCTTTCATATCTTTGTGTCAGACATCCCTTCATCATTAGCAGTTTTCCAATTTCCTGCAAGGATCTACTCATTAGTTTGTCATTATTAAAACGTATATATAGGAGGCTAACAGGTTTGGATTAATTTCTTCCAATATAGAATAAAATACTATTCTACAATACTGACAGTAGAAATTTTAGAACTTTCGTGAACTTAATAAATCGTGTAAATCACACTTATTATTATTCTTTGAATAAAAATGTCCAGAAGATAAAAAAAATTCTGCCTGCATTTTATTTTTGTAAGGTTTTCATTTTTTAGTAGTTGAAATGAAGCTAAGCCATGGGAAGGATGTCCAGAAGTAAGGCTTGCAGATGTTAAAGGTGAAGAGGATCAGACAAAAAGATTTCTCGGTCATGACATGATGCCATGAGCTCGTACTTGTGACCATAAGAGAATTAATTTGCAAGGCGAAAATCAGATGTAAATGGCATGAAAAGTGTTCTACAATCGTACAATGATACCACGACCTCATACGGAGCATCGTGCCAACCAAGATAAAAAAGATGCAAAAGTCAAAGTATCATCCTATGAGCTCTAAGGACAATCATGAGATCTACCCATGATTGTACATTTCTTCGTCCACTGTGCCGACTCAAAAAATCCCTTTTTATTTAGGATAGAGTTTATGTTTATCTATAAATACTCCCCTTAGGTTTAATGTTTGAATTTTGATTCTATTAATAGTTTTGAGGCAATTGGCATACTTTAAATTATTACTAGCGATTTTAGGGTTTAATTTAAAGAGTGATTTATGGTTTTATCTTATTCTTTGTAAGTTTATAATTATGATTTCTTATCAGAATTGTTTTGTGTTTTTGTAGTTAGAGTAGCTAAACACCACAACTAAGGTTGTGGGAATCATGCCGGATTAGAAAAGTAGTGTTCAAAGTACGATGTGATTCTCAAAGGGTGTTTGTGCATGTATTGTGATTCCTTTAGATTTGATTGCTTTCTAACGGTGGCCAATGTTAGAATTCAACTTTTTCCTAACTCGCAATAAAAGAAGGTGCAACATATCGGAAAAGAGAATTATTAATGATACTTTGAAGGGATGAATGTATGGATTTGTAGTGCAAAACTCATGAGATATCAATTTGCAATTGGGGATAGGTATCTAATAGGGGCGTAAAGTCACTTAGATACACATAACCTATTGATTTTTCATGCTAAACACCACAAGATATCACTAGTACAACGAAACTATTGAGATATGAAGCTATGGGGAACACAGTCCTATTGCCTCTCTCACATTGATTACAAATCCAACAAATTAACAATAGTTATTATTGAAATTCTGATTAATAAAACCCTTTTTTATTGGGGATTTATTCACTAATTGCTTAAATAAACACTTGATAGATATTTTGGACTATTTCTCATGGGATCTACCCCAACCTAGTTGAGTTTTATATTTGATTTATGACTATTGTATACTTTTATGGAGGGATGATTTGAGCGCCATTGTCGAGAATATGGTTACAGAGTTGATTATTCGCATTTGTTTGGATCTTGGTTTCTATTTCTTGATTTTACTTTTTATATTCTTTGTAGAGTACACACCGATACATGCCCAACACTAGGAGTCAAGGCAATCCCCTGACTCTAGTTGATTTGGAAATTGAGAGAACTCTGAGAGATAGAAAAAGGATGGTTAATGAAGATGTTCAAGACAAAAGAGTAGTAGACGAGGGAGTCCAGAATCAACCAGGGAATCCTCATAGGATTTAGAAAACTACAGAACAAACTACTTCTTATTTGGTTTCTTGGGAGAATGCTAGACAAGAAGCATCCAATACGAAGCACGAAAAAAGGGCTATACAGGTAGAAGCGACCCGCTTGGCTACACTATAGGAGCAAAACAGAAAGAGATAAATAGAGGCAATAGTTTTATGACCCAAAAACTAAGGGTCATGATGACACTTATCGTAGCCGAGCCTTGACAAGTAAGTTAGTCACCTAAATCGATATGAAGTACAAAACAACACAAAATCCCAAGACAAGACTTCTAGAACGAAGTCGAACCATACACATACTATTGTAGCAGAAGTCCAAAATCATGATAAATACCACAAGCCATCCCAAAATCTGGCGTCACAGTGTAAGAACAATCTAAATACATCTCAAAGTCTGAACATAGAACTAATATTCCAAAAAGGAACATAAGTCTGTCTATGAATACAAAGCGGGACATAAACTAGATAGGATGGGATAGGAGGCCGACTTTAGAAGCATAGAGCGACTATTACCTCAGATATATTGCATCACCACCCGAACTCAGTTGCCGCGTAATGCATTTGTACCTGGATTTGCACCAAAAGGACAAGTAGGAATGAGTATGGTCCACTTGTACTCAGTAGGTTTCATAGCCCAACTGAGCAAAGTAGAAAAATAATGTATATAAATGCATATTAAGGGCACGCCACCTGCAGTCAAAAAATATCCCAAATGGTAGCCCACACCGTCTCTATTAATAGTTCTAAATATATCACATACACTAGATACAAGTATAAAAAAGAATTACAAAATAGATAGACATCAAGTTAAATGCGAAAGTACAACACAGAAGATGCATAATGTATGAAATACAATGATAATGATAATGATATTGATGTGATATGTCTAAGGTTATCGCATAAACTTTGTATACACCTACCGAGCACTACTCTCGAAGGACCCATGGGGGGTTCGCGACCCATATACAATCTCATTAACCGATCCTAGTCTCAATATCCATATCTTCACTCCAGGTCGTGAACTACGGTAGAAGATTTTTGAAGGTGTTGCATTTCCTTACAAAAACAGTATTTCCACAATAGTACTAAAGTCTCATGAATGTATGTACGATAAGAATGTAATTCTCACAACCAAACCAGAATAAGAATCTCAAATCCAACTAATATGCACTCACGTGAGCTGAAAATCTACTTAATAGGTCAACCATCCATGATCCACTATAAGCCATGTACCATCAGAGAGAAATATGTAAGTAATACATCATTGATATCACATAAAACCCAACTCAAGCATTTCTACCAGAAACAAATAAAGCAAAAGTTTACTCAAAGCCAACAATATCAAATAGGACCCCGCACGAGCCACACATAACAATTATTATCTCAACCTACCAATAACAACGCATAAGCCCCCACACAGGCACACAATAGTCTATTTCCATGATTCATTCCATACCCATAGCATTCTTTTATATAGGATATTAACTATTCAGCCCATCTAAAGAAAATTAAACCAAAATTTACTTCGTGATGCTGAACTCCAAGCCAAAAAGCCCTCCATGTGGTGTTTTTTCTCTTTTGAACATCCCTGAAATCAAATAAAATACATAAATATAGAATCTACATGTTAAAAGGAAGCCAATGATACACATATTGCCAATTTTTAAATCGGGCTCAAAATGGACCCCTGAAATGAGTTTTAAAAAAGAATGGGTAAAATCAAAATTTTTGTTCATAAACAAATTATCCCTGATTGAAGGTGGCCATATAAGGTAAAATCAAAATTTTTGTTCATAAATACATTACCTATGATTGAAGGTGGCCATAAAAGAAAATACAAGTGAAAATAGGTTAAAAACAAGGTTTAAATTGAAGAAAAACCATTTTAGGCCTTTCGGGCCTAAATTCCCAAATTTCACTTTTGAAATCACATTTTAACGGGTTTTAGATGACAAGAATCAAAGTAAAATAATTTAAATAGTAGTTTGGAGCTTACCCAAGCTTGAATAAGGAAGAAATCATCCAAGAACTCTACAACCCGAAGCTCAAAATCTTAATAATGGAAGAAAAATTGGGAAAAGGTATTTTTATACTGTACCAGCGCTGACCGCTAAAGTTGTCCCCATATTGCTAAATCACTGGCTGCTAAACCGGCCCTCGCTACTGCTTTAGTGGTTCCTTGGCCGCTAAAGCGACCGTACCATTTATTCCATGCACTAGCAACTTTATTGAAAATGCAAAATTGCGGATCAAACCATCGAGACACATTTGAAATCCCATAAAGGAAAACAAAATATGCTACATGACTAAATTTGACATTCCGGACTCAATGGTGACATCAAATTTTCAAAAAAAAGTTGTTTTCTCAAAATTGACCCCCGAAACTCAATTTCCAAGCCGAGGGTTGAAATGAGATATACAAGCCATAAAATCACATTAACTGCTACCAATACCTAATCAACATTTTGGATCTGATGGCATAGTTTGTTTTGCCATCCAACGCACAGAACAACAAATGTTGACTGAAGTCAATTGTAAAGACGTTTTAACTTTTAAAAATCCCAAACTCACACAAATTGCACCAAAATGCATTAGGAATCATGCGAATCATTCCACACTCTAGAAACATCACATAGCAACCATCGGGAGGGGTAAATTGGTCAATATATAAAAATGAAAGTTCACAAAACCAAGTCCTTACAATATCCACCACTAAGAATCCAATTCGTCCTTGAATTAAGGACAAGAGAATTACTTGAATCAGCTAAAAGCTGGGGATAAATACTATGTATATTAGACTCGACCTCCCAAGTAGCCTCATCTACAGGTCGATGCCTCCACTAGACCTTAACCACCAGAATATCTCTAGAATATAGCCATCTATCATCCCTAGATATGATAGAGATTGTGTCCTCAACAGAGGACAAACTCTTATCTAACTGTATTGTGTCCCCCCCGAGTGACATGTAACTCATCCAAAATATAGTACCAAAGTATGGATACATGAAAAATTGGATAAACAGATGATAAACCTGGGGGCAATACTAACTCATAAGCTACATCCCAATAGTCCGAAGAATCTCAAATGACCCAATATACCTGGGGCTAAGCTTGCCCCTCTGCCCAAACTCATCATACCCTTCATAGGTTAAACATAAAGGAAAAATTGATTACCCACACTAAATATTAAGGCACAAAGTAAACTATCTACATAACACTTCTGCCTACTCTGATCATTTGAAGTCTATCCTGAATGACCTAAATCCTATCCAAAGACTCATGAAGCAAGTCTGTACCTGTAGATCTAATCTTAGAAACCTCAAACCAACCAACCAAAATGCAACAATACCTATCTTTTAAATCCTTAAAGGGTTTCATCTTAATACTAGAATAGTAGTTATTATTATACGCAAACTTCTCCAATGCTAAGTGTTGCTCCCACTAACCTCTAAATTCCATAACACAAGCGCAAAGTATATCCTCCAAAACCTTAATAGTGTGCTTCGACTGAATATCGATTGGGGTAAAATGTTATGCTATGATCAATAAAGCTACCCAACTCGTCCTAAAATGTCTTTCAAAAGTGAAAAGTGAAAACTAAACCTCTATCTGAGATAATAGCCACTGGTACCCCATGGAGATAAACTATCTCACGAACATAGATATGGGTCAAGCTCTTAACACTGAAGAAAACCTGAATAGGGATGAAATGACCAGATTTGGTCAGTTAATCCATGATAAACCAAACATTGACAGAACCACGAGAAGTATGAGGTAACCCAATCATGAAGTCCATCTTGATCCGTTCCTATTTCCATTCGAGAATGGGTAACCTCTAAAGCAAACCACTAGGCCTCAAATGCTCGGGCTTTGCTGCTAGAAACATAGGCAACGAGCTACAAATTATGCTATATCTCTTCTCATACCACCCTACCAGTAGTGTTGTCTTAATTTATGATACATTTTAGCTACTCCCAGATGAATGGAATACCTAGAACAATGGGCCTCCTCCAAGATCAATCTCACCCAATCACCCACTCTCAGCATGCAAACTTAACCTCCAATCCTTAACACCATCAGAATCAAGTGAGGCTTTCCTAGCCTCACCATTCAACATTTTTTCCAGAATTACTCTCAAACCAACATCATCAAACTGGTTTGCCTGAATCTGCTCCATCAAAGAAGAACTGGACTCCACAAATGCTAATACACACCTAGCTATCTAAATATCCAAAATAACCATCTAGTTAGATAAAAACTGAACCTCTAAGGTCAAAAGCCTCTCCTGGATCATAAGATGTGCCAAGCTACCCATACTAGTCAGCTTCTAGCTTAAGGCATTCGTAACCATATTAGCCTTGCTCGAATGATATAAATTAGTAAGGTCATAATTCTGTAAGTAACTCAAGCCAATAATGTTTCTGCATATTAGGATCTCACTGGGTAAAGAAATACTTAATACTACAGTGATCTGTGAAGATCTCTCTACGTATTTTATATAAATAATGCCTCTATAATGTCAAAGCAAATAGAACTGTACACAACTCCAAATCATGGGTAGGATAATTCTTATCATGGGGCTTCAACTAATGAGAAGCATATGCAATCAGCTTACCCTCTCGTATCAACACAACACCTAACCCAATACCAGAAGTATCACAAAAGAAGGTGAATCCCACACACTCCTGGGGTAAAGTCAAGATAGGAGCTGATGTCAATAAATCCTTAGGATTTTGAAAGCTCGACTCACAAGCATCAAACCACTAAAAGAAAATTTCTTTTTGAGTCAACTTGTTCAATGAAGCCATAATAAATGAAAAACACTCCATAAACGTTAGTAGTAGCCCGCTAAGCTAATAAAACTATGGATATCAATAGAAGATGTAGGCTTAGCCTAATAACAAACCATTGTAATCTTGGCCGAATCGACCGTAATACCATCCTTGGCCACGATGTGGCCCAAGAAAGAGATAGAATATACCCAAAAATCACACTTGGAGAACTTAGCATACAACTTCTCCTAGCTCAATCTCTGAAGTTTAAACCGCAAATGCTCCTTATGATCGACATCACTCTTAGAGTGCACAAAGATATCATCTATAAATACAATGATAAAAGAGTTGAGATACAGTCAAAATACCTAATTTATCAACTCTATAAACATGACTATAGTATTGGTCAACTCGATGAACATGAAAATAATGTATAAAGAGTCGAGATTGGGTTAAAATACCTAATTTATCAATTTTATGAATGGGATTATGGTATTGGTCAACTCAATGAACATGACTAAGAACTTATAATGACCTTAAGAGTTTGAAAAGCTATCTTCAAAATATACAAAGCTCTAATCCTCAACTGGTGATACCCAAACCTCAAATCAATTTTGAAAATATCAAAGTACCTAAAAGCTAATCAAATGAATCATCAATAGGAGGAAGAGGATACTTATTCTTAACCATAATCTTATTTAACTGATAATAATCTACACACATATGCATAGACCCATCATTTTTCTTCATAAACAAGACAAGCGTACCCTAAGGTGATATACTAAGATGGATAAATCCCTTATCCCACAACTCCTGCAAATGATTCTTTAACTTTTTCAACTTTGCTAGAGGCCTCGTATAAAAAGGAATAAAAACAGTCTTGATGCCTAACTTAACATCAATAGCTAAGTCAAAATCATGATTTAGAGGTATACCAGACAAATTCATTGGAAAGACATCCATAAACTCATAGATAATACAAACAAAATCCAAAGAAGTCAGTGAATCAACACTAGTTTCATAAATATGGTCCAAATAAAACAAACACCCCCTCTTTACCAAACAATGAGCCTAAAAATAATATAACTCTCTTGGGACCCAAATAAAATACACCTTTGCAATCTATCTTTGGCATTTCTAGTAGAGCTAAAGTTACAATCTTAGCATAATAGTCTATATTAGCATGAAAAGTAGCTAACCAATACATACCCAAGATGACATCAAAATCTACTATATCTAGGATAATCAGATATACCCAAGTCTCACAGCCCATCAAAGTTACAGCATAAGATTAGTGCACTCGATCCATCACTAAAGATTTTTCTGTGGGAGTAGATACACAAATAAGTATGGTAAGCGACTCTCTAGTAAAATCAAAACCTAAAGGAAAATCTGTAGATATATAAAAGAAAGTCAACCCTAGATCAAATAACATATTTGCTGATTTAAAACAAACAGTGATGATACTTATTATAATAGCATCGAAAGCTCTACCTCAGGTCTGGCGAGTGTAGCATAGCACTATCCATGTCTACCATTAAACTAAGTAGCCCCGCGACCACCGCGATGTGCACCACTATCTTTGTCTCATGCATCTCTTGTAGTACCTCTACCTCTCTAAGGATCACCACTTAACATCAATATATAAGTAGGACTAAAGACATAATGGAGATAATCTTTGGACAAATGGCCAAATGCATCACACACATAACAAACTCTATATCCTAAACTAATTAGAGAATGTACAATTGAGCTAGAATGACTATTCTGGATCGATGCTCAACCACTTAAAGCTGCTGAACTAGTAGACCCAATACGTAAACCCTACAACCTTCCTGCACTAGCCTTTTATGATACCCATAAAAACCTCTAAAATCTTTACATCGAGGAGTGTGACCACTAAACTCGCTGTGATTGTGCACTAATGACCCATGGTTTGATGGAAATTTCGATGCTTAAAATAAGTATATTGTGTAAGTACTTAGATATTTTTGTTAGATGTGATGTGCTTTTGTGTTGATTTTGCAGGACAATAGAGTTTGAAGCAAATAATAAGCAAAAGGGATGAAGAGTAGTTGAGAAAGCTACCCTTAAGCCAAACTACAGCCTATGAGTAGTACCTACAAGCCCATAGCCGGATAGGGTTGCCCATGCCAGTTAAACCCAAAACCCAATTCTTTGACCCCTAAATTCTTTAGCTACAAACTCCCACTCAAATTCAAACTTTTCTTATCCTTTTAAAAGTTCAAAAGGCAAATTACTTTATATTACCACCCACCTGTGCATATTACATTTGGAAGTTGGGTAAAATCATTTTTTTCTTCTACAATCTGCATCTTAAGGTAAGATTTTCTATGGTTCCAAGTTAATAGTGTCTTTGATTTTGATCATTGAACTTAGATTACACTTAGAGTAGAATATAACTGACTAAATTCTCAGAGTTCTTTCAATCTTTAGAACCTAAAAAGTTGAATTATTGCATGTTCATTTGCCTTAGGGTGATCGAAATTGGTCTAAGAATTGGAAAATAATCTAATTTAGGAAGGGAATTTTGGGAAGAGATTAAAGAACCCTCAGGAGTGGCTAATGAAACCCACTTATAACTCATAGGTAGAATTTGTAAGTTGTAGGTTGGTCTCGTAGGAACTAGAACTGAAGCCCTAAAGGTTTAGAGGCTGTGTCTACTACCTATGAGCCTACCTATGACCCCATAGGTACAACTACCTACGACTCATAGGTTGGGGAGTAGGTATCCCATGAGTTGGAATCTTAATTTACTTTTTATTTTCTATTCCATTATTGTATATCAATAACTGATAACTCTCCCTACAGAGCATAGCACCCAAAGCTATACTAAATAAGGCTGTGCAGTCTAGATTGAGAGACGAGTATCCCTAATGGAGTGGATTCGTAGAGGAGTACCCCATTGATAGTGCACCTTTTGCTCCACACCATACTATTAGCCAGACTCAGAGATAGGTAGTAGGTAGGGTTGATACTCATCCAGGCTCTTAGCTCGCACCACCAGCTGTACCTCAGTCTAGGCCCAGATTTCCCCAGCTTGTGTTATCCAAATTTATACCTAGGATAAAGTTAACCTGAATATCACCACCACCTCTCCTATCCCTCTTTAATTTAATGAAGCAGTGGATAAGTTTAGTTCCAGTTTTGCTGTGAAAGATTAGTCATCCCCCATTTAAGGAGGGGTAGAAATATGCTTATGGTACCAATGATAGTGAGATCGATGCACCAAAGTCTGATGAGGGTGCTTATACAATATAGGGTATTCAAGATATTTCTACTTTAGCTTTAGCTGTTCAGGAGTCCACACACATCTCTGCAGTACTAGTTGCTCAGTCCATTCAGAGATAGTTTGTGGTGGACATATAACACATCTATGAAAGAAATTATGCTATTACTGAGTAGGGTAGACCTTGACACAGTATAATTGAGGAAAATCATATTAAGCTCACCACTTTGGCAGGTGATCCTGGCCTGAAGGCTTTCTTTGATTTATATGGACTTGGTTGGATGGGCGAGCCTTTAAGATCTAACTGCCTAGAGGTTCTTCAAGAGTTCTATGCATCCTATGAAACATTCATGGATTTGATCACCCCAGATGAAGGGAGAGCATAAGAAAAACTCCAACTAACTCATAAACTAGTCAAATGTGTTAGGGTTAATTTTTTTGAAAAGGACATTAACTGATTCTTTCTTGGACCTAAGTTTATGGGGCCAACTACTACAACTAAGTTTAATTATAAATTATGGATTGAGACGAGTAATCAAACTATGAAAGATATTGATCAAAGAGAGTAGAGGAGAGACTTAGCTATATGGGTAGCTTAACAAATCATTGATCTTGGTACTGATGCCCCTTGGAACGAGGGGAATATAGAGATAAAGAAGGTTTCACTGTAGCAAAGTTTTGGAGAACCATTATGAGACACCAGTTGAGTTCAACTTCTATAGATAATATGCTCATATAGATTGGGCTGTATTGATCATCGGCCTTATAGATGGCTATGACATTAATTTTGCTAGGTGGATTTGGGATGAGATTCATAAGAGGGCATTCCACAAACTTGCCACTATTTCTTTCCCCTATTTAGTATAGAGATTATGTGATGTAGTAGGAGTAGCAGTTATTCTATAGGATGATTATAGGGTTGAGGCTACTTGTATAGATGATATTTGGTTAATTAATAATGATTCCAACCCCTTGTTCTCAATAAAGCACAACCTTCTACATCTTCAGGTATGGTCCACTTTAAGGGGCCATCTATGTCATTTGTTTATGTCAACAGGCTGATATTAGGTGGTGATATTAAGACAGGTAGCAAATGGGTATATCCTTATTCTATGGCAAGCAATGAGGTGGCTACATTCACTTTAGGTCTAGCTTCTACTTCTTTAGTGCCCCCTCGCCTACTAGTTTTTGGCATTTTTTCTATGCCATGGGTTTTGTTACAATAGTAGATGGATCGATAATAGGAGTTGAGTGGTTTCCAGACACACACTAAAACCTAGTTGGCCATATTATTTAGTCAGATCCATCCATATGTGCAGACTAAATTAGAGGCATCTAAGAAAAGAGTAGAGGCTAGGATGATGGCCTTTATATAATGGTTTACTAGAGAGATGTATAGGCATATTGATAGTTTTGAGGCCCATATGTGAGACCGACTTTGTGATGCTTAGGTGCCTGACTTATCAAGCCTATGTATGGAGGTATCTACTTTGGGATCAAATAAGCACACTTTAGTTTAGAGCCATATTTTTGTCATCCCGTCGGTGATACATTTCTATAAGTAGTTACTACACAGAATACAATTACTGATATTTGATTTATTTGTTGAGGAGGATGAGGCCCCGACTGTTGGGGCCAAGAAAGAATGAGAGCAGAAGAAGTAAAGAGACTCAGACGAGTTTAGGGGGCCTTGATGAAACACCCTAGGTTTTGTCCCTTGGAAAATTCCTGAGCTTTGAGCTCACTGTCCTTGTAATGACTTATCATATGAGTTGTATGGAGTGGGTACGATTCACATGACCATAGTTGTAAAGAGTTGAGTTGGTGGTGGTTGGGTTTCTATTGTGGTTACGACTTGGTGGTATGGGTCGTTAGGTGTGGTGAAGGGCCATTAGGATGATCCTTCATCAAATCAGAAACTTAGTAACTTGACTTGGCTCTGAGTATGAGTAGTCCACTAAGAGCCATGAGGATAGGGTATGAGTGGTATAGTTGAATTGTATGTTGTCCAGTGTCTAATCCCTTGGGATTCTGTCTTGGGTATGACAAGGCCGTATGAGTCGTATGGGTTGGTAATGAGTGGGATCAGGTAGTCATATGGTGGACAGTATGTGGGTTTCTAACTCACTATATTGGTGATAATTCAATGATATGAGTCATATGTTTTGGTCATGAGTCACGGGATCAACTCATAACCACCTGTTGTATTTTTATAGTTTTAAGTTGGGGGCATTTTGTACATTTCCCCCTTTAATTTCCTTAGACACCGTGACTTTAAAATACCTATTGGTACTTTATTAACCTATTATTTCTAATCAAATACTCTTAAAAATCTCTCTCAAACTCTCTTTCAAGCAAAATTCTAGGGTTTCATCAAGATTATCAATTTAGGCTTTCAAAGGTGGTTTCTCTCTGTCTTCCTTGGTGTCTATGGCATGTTACTCCTCCCTTATTATTAATTTACAAAGTTCATGTGTTGTAATGCATAGTTTTCATAGTACTATTAGGGTTTTACAATCAAGGTTGGGGGTTTTGGATGTTCATGGTTGAATAATGTTTCACATAGTTTAATTATGTTTTCTTCATGCTTTTAGTATGATCTAGATATTTTGGGATGCATGTTAATGGTAAATGGATTTTGGGGTATTATGGATTCCCCAAATTGCTTGGTTATGGTTTTGAAACTTATGTGCCCTCAACTTATTTGTTAAAATTCCAATGAGTGATTTTTGTCACATAGTTTGATTATCCTTGTAATCTTGCATTGCATAAATGGTAAATGGAACATAAATTGGTTATGTTTTGATTTCATATGGATTTGGAAATGCCTTGGTGGCCATGGTTTGATTATAAATGGATTGGTAAATTAGAAATGATGGATTTTAATTTGGTTTAATAGTTTATATGGCATAAGTTTGAATAGACTTACATGCTCTAATTTTGGTATGACAATACCAATGGTGAATGCTAATAAGAAAGACTCCTTGGTAAATGATTATGAATGTATAATTGGTTTTAATATGGGCTTAAAGGGGGTTGTGTAGCAAAGCCATGGAAGGTAGAGGTCCCGAGGGGATCAATACTGGAAACTCATATTTGCCAATGTAAGGTTTGGTCATAGTGACTGTGTGCATGATGTCACACTTTAAATTTTGGGAGATGTACTAGTCATCTCAGGTTATTCTTTGGTTCTTGCGACTAATATACACCAAGGCCCTTTCAGCAGGGGGAGATGAACCCATATAGACCATGGGTGGACATTTAGGATGGTAGAGCTGTAAAATCTAGGTTATGGTTTTAAATATATTTTAAACCTTATTCCCTACCGTAGCATGGTATATATGTATATATGTGGTTGCATATGGTTGATTGATTTGGTTTTGAATAATGGCATTATCTTATCTTTATCCCTGAGTACATGCTGGCGTTCACTCTGCTAATTGTCTTTGGGCACTGTATCCCCATGCGATGTAGGAACCTACCCTACTACTATTCCTCCTACTCAGTGAATTAGATTCTGGGGAAACCTTTAAGTCAGATTGAAGTGGTGAGCTTCCATACTCTGGAGGACTCCATTTCATGCTATGGACTTCTTTTTATTATTTCTGTTTCTTGGATTTTGGTTTTGGCTATGGTTGGGGGCATGTCCGAATGGATGTTATTTGATTCTAGTTAGAGGCTTTGTCAGACTATAATTGGCATGGACGGTGTTGGTATTGGTGTTAGCCTTGGTATTGGCATTGGCATTAGGGCTGACATTGATTGGATATTTGGTTGAGGTTATTGGATTATGATTATAGAATTTATTTAATGTCTTTGAATTATTATTGTGACATCTTGTTATATGTTAAGAATTCATCCGACATAGGGTGTAGGGAGGTTATGGTTAGGTATTGGGGGCGGTCTTTGGTCCTAGTTGAATTTGAGATGCCCAACACAACTAGGCCTTATTTTGGGTCATGTCAAATTGGTATCACGACCCTAGGTCCATGTTCACTTAGGAGTCCACAAAGCCGTGTTAAGTAGAGTCTCTTTTAAGAGTGTGTAGTGCACCACAATCATAAGGGAGAGGCTATGAGGCATTTAGGAATGTTTCTCTTTCTTGTGTTCTATTTTCAAGATATAGAGTCTAAGGTCCTAAAATTCTCTCTAATACCCATTTGTTCACTTTTCAAATCATGCCTCCTAGGTGATCTAAAGTTTATGGAAACTTCTCTATCCCACCCGAGGATAATATTGATGGGACCCATCATACTTATGGGGTCTGGACTCGGGCTAGGGATCCATTTCCTAATTTTTTTTTCTAGAGTTCCACCGATCCCCTTCAGTCCTTCTCAAGCTTCTTGGGCTATTGTGATGAATGTTGAGTTGTACCAGTTTATTCACATGTTGGCACAGTTGGTAGCTTCTCATCCTAAGCAAGATATTTTTGTTACTCCTTCTTCTGAGGCCATAAATGTTAGCCAATTTATGAGGTTGAACCCTTCTATGTTCACTAGTGTTAAGGTTGAGAAGGGTCCTCAAAATTTTGTTGATGAGATGGAGAAGATCGTCTGTATTAAGTAAGCTACGAACGTGAAGGGTGTGGAATTTCTAGCCTATCAATTAAAAGATACGGCATACCAATGGTATGAGGAATGGGAATAGTCTAGGGGTGATGATGTTAAGTGGCAGAAGAGTTTGTTAACCTGAATCAAGGCAAGATGTCAGTCAAAGAGTATACCTTGAAGTTTCAACAGTTATCTCGGTATGCTCTGGAGTTGGTTTCCAACATAAGGGATAGAATAAGGAAATTTGCTTTTGAGTTTTCTTAAGACTCTTTTTTGGAGAGTAAGGATGCCTTGCTAAATAAGGACAAAAACATCTCTAGGTTGGTTGTGTACATGCAACAGGTTGAGAAAGAGAAGAAAAAGCAAGCTGAAGTAGGAGAGAGGCAGAGCAAGAATTTTAGATTTTCTAAGCGGGGTGGTGCCAGAAGCAAAGTGGCAGGGATGGTGGAAAGTGTCTCAAAAAGTAGGAAAACTTGGGGTTTTATTCGACGGCGAGTGCTTCCTACCTAAAGCCGTCAGGTGACAGGAGTTTTCATGATTTCGATAATTATAAGGAATAGGGTGCCCAATCCTAGTTTAGTAGGGCTCAATAAGCTCCATCCTATCCTTCTTGTAGATTTTTTGGTCAATTGTATCGGGGCTACTGTGATGAAGGAAGGGCAAGTGCTTCAAATATGGTCAGACAGGGCTCTCGATTAGTAACTATCCTATTGGTAAGGTTGCTTCTAGGGAAAATAAGGTTCTTGTTGCCTCTTATTCAACTTCGACACCAAAGGGTTCACCATCTGGCTTCGGCACTTGTCAGAACTGACTCTATTCACTCACTACCCGTTAGGAGTTTGAAGCATCACTTGATGTCATTAATGGTATGTTAAAACTCTTTTTCTCTGATGTGTATTGTTTACTTGATCTATGGTATACTCTTTTTTATGTGACCCTATTTATGGCTATGCATTTTGGTTTTGATCCCGAGTGTATTTCAGAACCCTTTTTTATTTCTACCCAGTAGGTGAGTTTATGGTTGCTAAAAAAGGCTATAGGGGTTGTGTGGTATCTGTGGGTGGTCGGGAGACTTTAGTGGATCTGTTTGAGTTAGACATGGTTGATTTTGATATTATATTAGGGATGGATTAGTTGCACTCATTTTATGCTTCTCTAGACTATCAAACCCATAAAGTCATCTTTAAATTCCCTAATAAGTTAGTTATTGAGTGAGAGGGTGGTTTCGTAGCTCCTAAGGAAAAGTTCATATCATATCTTAAAGCCCAAAGATTAATCTTCAAGGAGTGTCTCTATCATCTAGTCCAGTTTAAAGATTCTAACTCGAGGGGCCCTTCCTTACATGCTGTCCTAGTGGTGAATAAATTTCTTGAGGTCTTTCATAATGACCTTCCTAGTGTTCCTCCTGATAGGAAGATTGATTTTGGGATAGATCTTGTTCTGGACACTCGTCCAATTTCTATTCCCCCTGTAGAATGGCTCCAATTGAGTTAAAGAAGCTTTAGGGGAACCTAAAGTTTTTTTTAGACAAGTGTTTCCTCCATCCTTGTGTGTCTCTATGGGGTGAACCGGTGTTGTTTGTGTGTAAGAAAGATGGTTCCCTTCATATGTGTATTGATTACCAATAATTGAATAAGGTAATGGTAAAAATAAGTACCCTCTTCCAAGGATAGGTGATTTGTTTGATCGGATTGAAGGTGCCAAGTTTTTCTCCCAGATAGACATTTAATTCGGGTATCATCAGTTAAAGAGTAGGGAAGTGGATATCCCTAAGAGAGTTTTTTTTACTCGGTATGGGCACTTTGAGTTCCTGGTTATGTCTTTTGGGTTAACTAATGCCCCGATGATATTCATGGACTTGATGAATAGAGTCTTCCGTCAGTTTCTAGATTTGTTCATCATTGTGTTCATAGATGATATTCTGGTGTACTCTAAGAGTGAGGTGGATCATGCCGATCACCTCTGCATTGTGTTGTAGACCCTAAAAGATCAGCAGTTGTATGCTAAATTTTTAAAATGTGAATTCTGGTTGAACATTGTCACTTTTCTGGATCATGTCATTTCTAACAGAGGATCATAGTGGATTTGCAAAAAGTTGTAGTGGTTAAGAAGTGGCCTAGACCCACTACTCGAACCAATATTCGGAGCTTATTGGATTTAGCTGGTTATTGCAAAAGGTTTGTGGAAAGTTTCTCTTCTATAGCTGGCCCGTTTACTAAGTTAACCCAGGAGAAGGTAAAGTTCTTGTGGTTTGATGTTTGTGAGGGTAGTTTTGGGAAGCTGAAGGATAAGATAACTTTTGTTGCAGTTTTGATTTTGCTCAAAGGCACAGATGGTTTTATGGTATATTGTGATGCATCCTATATGATGATAGCTTGTGCCTCCAAACAGTTGAAGGTGCATAAGAAGAATTATCCGACTCATGACTTGGGGTTGGTTGTGGTGTTCGCATTGAAAATTTAGCATTACTATTTGTATAGAGTGCATGTGGATATCTTTTTGGATCATAAGAGCCTGCAATATGTGTTTTCTTAGAAAAAGCTAAACCTCAGGCAAAGGAGATGGCTTGAGCTGCTCAAGGACTATGACATAAGTCTTCACTACCATCCAGGTAAAGCTAACGTGGTTGTTTATGCTCTAAGCAGGTTATCCATACGAAGTATAGCTTATGTGAATTAAGGGAAATGGGTCATCCCTTGGACTCTAATGATGGTGGTGTATTTGTGCACAAGGTGGTGCATTCATCTCTTGGTGCATAGATAAAGGAAAAACAAGAGGTGGATCTTGTCTTGAAGAGGATCAAGGGTGACATAGGTGGGTAAAATATGATGGCCTTTGAGATTTATGGTGATGGTACCTTGCGGTACCAAGAGAGGTTATGTGTTCTCGATATAGATGGTTTACGAGAGAGGATCTTAGCTGAGGCGCATGAGTTGTGCTATGCTATTCATCCTGGTTTGACAAAAATGTACCATGACCCTAAGAAGATGTATTGGTGGAAAAATATGAAGCGGGATGTGGCTAGTTTTGTGGCTAAGTGCATAGTGTGTCAGAAAGTGAAAGTTGAGCACATAAGGCCCGAAGAATTGTATCAAGAAATTAAGTTACCTGTGTGGAAGTGAGAGGTGATCACTATGGATTTCTTTACTAGTCTTCCTCGATCTCAGAACCAGTTTGATTCGGTTTGGATCATCGTGGATAGGATGACAAAGTTTGCTCATTTCCTGAAAGTGAGGACCAATTTTTTGGTAAAGGTTATGAAAGGTTTTACCTTCAAAAGATTGTGAAGTTGCATGGGGTGCCTATTTCTATCATCTCGGTATGTAGTTTACATCACACTTTTGGTGGTCATTTCAGAAAAGTTTGGGAACCAAGGTGAGTCTTAGTGTTGCGTTCCACCCGCAGTCGGATGGGCAAGTGGAAATAACTATTCAGACATTAAAAGATATGCTTAGATCTTGTGTGATTGACTATCGTGGTAGTTGGGTTGAGCATTTGCCTCTTATAGAGTTTCCATATAACATAGCTACCACTCTAGATTGGAATGGCGCTATTTTGAGGACTTGTATGGTAGGAGGTGTAGGTCTCCTATTGGGTGGTTTGAGATTAGTGAGGCGGAGATGTTTGGTCCAAACGTGGTTCCCTAACCATGGAGAAGGTAAAGGTGATTTGGGATATGCTTAAAGCTACCCAAAGTTTCCAGAAGCCTTATGCGGATGAGGTGTAGAAAGTTAGAGTTTGAGGTTGGGGATAGGGTGTTCTTGAAGGTGTCTCTCATGAAGAGAGTGATACAGTTTGGAAAGAAGGAGAAGCTTAGTCCCCCATATGTCAGTCTGTACTTAGTTATGAGAAGGGTTAGTAATGTTGCTTATGAATTGGAGTTGCCTTCTAGTTTTAAGCTCCATTCACCCAGTATCCCATGTTTTGATGTTGAGAAAGTGCTTGGGTGATCCATCGCAAATTGTGTCTATCAAGGATATTAGTATTTTTGATTTTTTGTCTTACGAGGAAGTCCCTATTGAAATCTTGGATCGGTAGGTTCGTCGGTTGCGGACCAAGGATGTAGCATTGGTAAAGGTTATGTGGAGGAATCACAAGGTGGAAGAGGCTACCTAGAAAGCTGAAGAGTACATGAAGTCCAAGTATCCATTCTTGTTTTTCACTCCGAAAGATCGTGTGTAAGATATGTGTTATTCTTAAAATCTTTCTTTTCTAACTTAATTAAAGGTTAGAGTAGAGGTGTTTGGGGTATGATCGTGCTAGTAAATTTCTTGTCCCATCATTCGAGGATGAATGATTCAAGTTGGGGAGAATTGAAACACCCTGGGTTTTGGCCCTTGGAAATTTCTTAAGTTTTGAGCTTATTGTCCTTGTAATGACTCATCATATGAGTCTTATGGTGTGGGTATGGGTCGACTGACCCTAATTGTAAGGAGTCCAGTAGATGGTGGTTGGGTTTATTTTGTATTTACGACTTGGTGTTATGGGTCGTTAGGTGTGGTGATGGATCGTTAGGACGATCCTTCATTAAATCAGAAACTTAGTGACTTGACTTTGTTCTAAGTACGAGTGGCTCACTAAGAGCCGTGAGGATAGGGTACGAGTGGTATAGTTGAATCATATGTTGTCTAGTGTCTAATCCCTTAGGATTTTATCTTGGGTATGACTGGGTTGTACGAGTTGTATGGTTTAGTAATGAGTGGGATCAGGTAGTCTATAACGCCCCAAGATCCCATCCCGGGACGTCACATGGTGCTTAAGGCCACACGCTACCTTAAGCTAACCCTCTAAGCCTGTCTTCACTTCTATAACTCACTATGACAATAATGACGCTGTAATAAGGAAGAATAATCATGTCATGAACATACTGGAATACAAAGAAATACTATCCTGTACAATCAAAATACTAAAGTTCTGCACGTACTGGTACTCTAGTCTGACAAAGCCTCTACTACATAACACTGAGGAGCCATTGGGACAGATCTCCCAACTTACTCGAACTGAAAGGCAACAACCATCTATTAATAAGACAAAATTAGGGACATAGGTACTCAAACCATGAGGACTCACCAACTGCAGAAATATAGATGAAGGTACTCAAAGATCACTGTCGCTGCTGAAACTGAGCACCTGAACCTACATCACGAGGAAATATAGAACACAGAAGAGTATAGGAATCAGTACTTGGGAATGTACTGAGTATATGGGGGTGTATGCAACATTTTTAAATAATATCATAAATATAAAATAAAATCATTCATGATGACAATAATGACTCTCTTCTCTTGAATTTCTTGAAACATAATTTTCATAAATCATCAATAATAACAAATGCTTTATAAATCTCATAAATCATTGGACTCAACTCAAACTCTTTGACTCATGACTTAGACTGACTCGGTAACTCAAGGAACTTAGATCATTATGGACTTGGGAGTTTCTTATAACCGACATAAACTAAACCATGTGAGCCGCATAGAGTCCAATGTTTTGCCCTCCTAAGGAGAGAACCCCACATTGGTGGGAGCGTCGTACTCTTGCCAGGGAGTACAACCTCAATTTTGTTATCATAATCCCATACTCGGCCTCTGGCCTACAATTATCAATATCAATCCTATGGTGGCACGTAGTTTCGGAGAAATACCACATTTCTCGCTTGGTGATAAATACTCCTCCCAGACTCAGCTCAGAACGCGTTAGGAAATCCACCTTAATCAATTCAACTCATGGGTCTATAATAGAGACCAAAACATAAATATATCTCATCTGTAAATCATATACAACTGTGGATTCCTAACTCGACTCAAAATCAAAATAATTCTTTCTCAACATCAAGTGTATTGCTCATCAAATCATGTCAAATGTCAAACTTTAGGAAGACATCAAAAGACTCATTCTTGACTTTCAGTCCCAAATATCAATATATATATATTCAATAATCAACATTTCATAGAAAAGCTTGAATCATGACACTTATCTCAAATCATTTAGAAATCACTAATACGTAATAACAATATGCATCCCATGGCATAAATCCTTAATTTTAAAATATGATGGTAAATAAATCATAATAACAAACTTAATCAACTCAAATCTTGTAATTCATCAGTAAAGTAATTTGGACGTAAACCCACTTGCAAAGATCATGAAATTCCCATAGTAAAAATCAATTCTTTGGGCACAAGAATGAAAGGATATTCTTGTTCAAGCCCCACATACCTTGGATTATAAATTTGAGAATAAGAGACTTTATTGGAACTTATTTCTCGCACTTTTAGGCTAAGATTCTTGATGCCTTTGACTTGGGGAACTTAATTCTTGAACAACTTGGAGAAATCTATGGAAGATTCTTCAATTTCTTGGAGATGATTTGGATTTGGAAAAGAGAAACTAGTTATCTAGATATTTCTTAGAAGAAATTGGAGAGAAAATGAATGGATCTCCTTTACTTGGATATATATATATATAAGACCGAAAAGGGCGGAAATGACCAAAATGTCCTTTTAAAAACAAGATAAAAACTGTCGATCGGGGTCTGTGACGGTCGAACTGACGGTCCGTCAGAGCAACTAATGGCCCACCAGATCATCCATCACTTGAGTTCCAAAACTGTGGCATTAATCCTCGACATGATGGTCAAAGTGATGATCCATCAGGAAACTGATGGTCCACCAGATCATCCGTTACTCAGGGGTCAGAAATGGGATATTCTGCCTCGACTTGACGGTCCCCTTGACGGTCCGTCAAATTTTTAGCGGCCCACCATTTTGGCCATCACACGACGTCCAGAAAAAAGGGTTATTACCTTGTCTTGATGGGACAACTGACGGTCAACCAAGGACTTAGTGGTCCTTCAGTTCTACCGTCAGGCCTGGGCGATTCCAACATTGCTTAGTAAAATAGCCATAACTTCCTCGTCCGATGTCGGATTTCGATGAAATTGGTATAGATGGAAATATTATTCAATTATATATATAAAAAAATTATAAATTAGATAAATACAATATAATATAAACATCAATCACTTTGGAAGCCACCCCTATTCACTAAAAAGATAGATTTAGGCTTAAGGAACGATCGGGGTATTACATAGTCATATGGTGGATAGTCTGTGGGTTTTCAACTCAATGTATTGGTGATGAATCAATAGTACTAGTCATATGTTGTGGTCATGAGTCACGGGATCAACTCGTAACCATTTGCGGTATTTTTATAGTTTTAGGTTTTGGGCATTCTAAACATTTCCTCTTTTAACTACCTTCGACATCACGACTTAAAACACCTTTTGGGACTTAATTAACCTACTATTACCAATCAAACACTCTTAAAAATCATCCTCAAACTCTATTTCAAGCAAAAGGCTAGGGTTTTATCAAGATAATCAATTAAGGTTTTCAAGGGTAGTTACTCTTTGTCTTCCTTGGTGTATAAGGCATGTTAATCCTCCCTCATTGTTATTTTACAAAGTGCATGTGTTTTAATGTATGGTTTTCATAGTACAATTATGGTTTTGCAATCAAGTTTTGGGGTTTTGGATGTTTATGGTTGAATAATGTTTCTCATGGTTTAATTATGTTTTTTTCATGCTTTTAGTATGATCTTGATATTTTGGGATGCATGTTAATGGTAAATGGATTTTGGGGTATTATGGATTCCCTAAATTGCTTAGTTATGGCTTTGAAACTTATGTGCCCTCAACCTGTTTGTTAAAATTCCAATGAGAATGATTTTTGTCACATAGTTTGATTATCCTTGGAATCTTGCATTGCATAAATAATAAATGGAACATGAATTGGTTGTGTTTTGGTTGAATTTTGATTTGTAAAAGCCTTGGTGGCCATGTTTTGATTATAAATGGTTTTGGTAAATTGAAAACAATAGACTCTAATAAGGTTTAATGATTTATATGGCATGGTTGGAATAGACTTGCAAGCTCTAATTTTGGTATGACGATATCAATGGTTAATGCCTAATTAAAAAGACTCCTTGGTAAATAGTTGTGAATGTGTAATTGGTTTTAATATGGGGTTAAAGGGGGTTGTATAGCAAAACTGTGAAAGATGGAGTTCCCAGGGGAACCAATACTGGAAAATCATGTTTGCCGATGTGAGGTTTGGTCATGGTGACTGTGTGCATGATGTCACACTTTATATTTTGAGAGATGTACTAGTAATCTCAGGCTTTTCTTTGGTTTGTGCAACTAACATGCATCGGGGCCCTTTCAGCAGGGAGAGTTGAACCTATATATCCCATGGGTGGACCCTTAGGACGACAAAGCTAGATAGTCTAGGTTAAGGTTTTAAATGCATGCCAAACCTTTTTCTCTACCCCAACACGATATATATATATATATATATATATATATATATATATATATATATATATATATATATATATATATATATATATATATATATGCAGTTGCATATGGTTATTTGATTTGATTTTGAATAATGGCATTATCTTATCTTCATTCCTGATTACATGCTAGCATTCACTCCGCTAACCATTTTCGGGTGCTGTATCCACATGAAATGCAGTAACCGACCTTACTACTATTTTTCCTGCTCAGTGACTTGGATTTGAGGGACATCTTTAAGTCAGAATAAAGTGGTGAGCTTCCATACTCTTGAAGACTCCATTTCATGTTATGGATTTCTCTTTATTATTTTTGTTTTTTGGATTTTAGTTTTGGCTATGGTTGGGGGCATGTCCCGATCATAAGTTTTTTGATTCTGATTAAAGGCTTTGTCAGACTACTATAGGCATGGGCGTTGTTGGTATTGGTATTAAATTTGGTATTGGTAGTGGCATTAGCATTGGCACCGATTGGATATTTGGTTTAGGTTGGATTATAATTATAGACTTTATTTAATGTCATTGAATTATTATTGTGTTATCTTGTTATATGTTTGAAATTCATCCGACATAGGGTGTAGGGAGGTTATGCTTGGGTATTAAGGGCGGTCTCCGATCCTGGTTGTACTTGAGATGCCCTACACGACTAGGCCCTGATTTGGGTCATGTCACTTGAAGAAGGCCACCATGAAGTCTATGATTTAGTTTGATATCGATGATCAGAGGCCTGCCTAGTTTGAATTAGGTGCGTCTTCTAGCTGAGCACCACCACCACCTCCTAGCGATGAGCTACATAATGCCCTAGCTAGGAGCAAGCACTCTTCTGATACCTTGAGCATCCCATGTATGTACCTACAACCTTATGTTCTTTATTTTATAGTATGCACCTAGGTCAGTGCATTATCTTTATGGTGGAGGTGGGGGTGTACCAACCACCTGGTGTTTTATTATCGTGTTTCTTTTCCCTAGGGTGTGCTATCATAGTAGAGCCGGCATGTTTAGGTATAATTTTGTGTCTTGATATATGTTATATGATATTGTGTTTAATTAGAAGAAAAATAAGGAACCTAAGTGCAGTTAAAATGTTTTGTGTTTTTAAATATTTGAAAAATATGATCCCCTCCTAAAATTTTTTTAAACTGCGTGGTGTGAATATATGTTAGACCATAGTTGAATCTTGTTATGACATTAGTATTATGGACAAAATAATCACAATTTAGCATTGCATGAACCAAATAGGTAGTAGTTGATAATATAACCTTGTACCATGTGTGAGTGAGGCATTTACCTAGTTCACTTCGCTCTTTAATCCAGAACTTGCCTGGTTTGTCTTTCCTAGGTTGTAGGATAATTGGTTGGGACATAATCATAGGCCGTATTTGAATAAGTCCACTCTTATCCTAAAAGACCGACCAAATAAGAATAAGTATCTCTTGATCCCTAATTTAAGCCTAAGTTGACCTATTTTTTGTGTTAACCTTTTCACTTCCCATTTAATTACAATGAACCTGTTTTGGCCCGGGTCCCTCCTTGGACATTGTGTACCTCAACTCAGGTAAATCACCTAGGTTGAGGGTAACTATCATAAGGGTGCATAGTGGAAAACAGGTATGAAGAAAGCTATTCAATAAATGAAAAGAAAGTAGGGTTGGGTGTGGTAGAATAGTATGAAAAAAAAGGAAAAAAGAAAAAAATAAATGCAAAGAATGAAGGAAAGCACACCCTATCCGAATAAGCAATAAAGGAGGAAAAGGGAGAATAAAAGAAACATAGTTTAAGTAGTGGAGCCAATAATATTAATGTAAGAGTAGTTTCAAGGAGGGCGAGTCACTATATCCCGTATGTATCATACCTACCCCTAAGCCTATATTAAAATCCTAAAAAAATCCTACGGTGATCCCAGTTCAACTGTTCAAAAAACTATGGTACAAAAAATAAGGGCAAGCCCATGGCATTTTATGCATATCGTTTGAATTTCTTTTGAGAGCGTGAGTGTTTGATGTAGTCCCTGCATTAACATGCATGATGATACTATAAGAGTTGGGACTACCTTGATGTGAGGGTACATGGGTTGTATTGTTAACTTTTTATTTGTTCGGGTAGTGCCAATTGGATATATGCTTGATTGTTTGTTGTTGATCTAGTGTCATCACTTGGTTCCGTTGTGTAATACTATTGTGCTATAGGAATCCACACAGTAATTTTAGAAGTTGTAAATAGGAGGGGGTACGAAATTTGATCTAAATTAAGTTGACTGTCATAGGTGCCTTAGGTTTCTTTTAGTTAAGCATCATGTTTATCTGTTATGTGTTAGATGCCTGAGGCCATAATTACGTTCTAAGTTGAGAGTGTTGTGTGCCATGGTTTCATGGAACTTTTGATGTTTCAAACAAGGAAATTGTGAAAGTACTTTTGTATTTTTTGTTTGATGTGATGTGATTTTGTGTTGATTTTACAGGAAAATAGAGTTCGGTGCAAAAAATAAGCAAAAGGGATGAAGAGTAGCTGAGAAGGCTACTAACGAGCCAACCTACAACCCTGGTAGTATCTATGAGCCCATAGGTGGCCAAGTAGTATGATGTTTTAAGGTTCTAAAGTTGGTTGATTTATTCTAATTCCCACAAAGCCTACCTACGAGGCATAGGTACAACCTATGGTTTGTAGGTTGCCTCGTAGGTAGAGAAGTAAAGATTGGAGATTTCTCTGAGTTCTATGAGCCTACTTACGGTACAACCTACGATCCGTAGTTGCCTCATAGGTTGGTTTCGACTATGGTTTTCTACACTATTTAGGATAGGTTTTATGATGTATCTATAAATATCCTTTGGATGTTTTATTATCAGTTTATGCACTTTATACACTTTTGACATTGTTTTGAGTTTTGAGATACGTTATCGATCTTGAAATTATTGTTCTTGGTTTTTAGGGTTTACAATTAATTTGAGATTGTGGGTTTTCATTATTGTTCTTCGTAAGTTCATTCGTATGCTTTCATCCATGAAATCTATGTGTGTATGAAATCATAAGCAGCTATACTCCATACCTAGGGTTGTGGGAACCCTGATGGATTAACAAAGCAGGTTAAGTATGAAGTCTAGATTGTTGTTCTTGCATGTATTGGGGTTTTTCTTCGCTTTGATTGATTTCTTAATGGTTGCAGAAGTCAGGAACTCACATGTATTTGATACTTGCCAAGATAGAGGTAGAGATTAGGAAAAGGAGAACACAACAATAATTTGAAGATATCAACCTTCATCTAATTAATTTGTGACCGAGAGAAGATAGTTAATCTCAGATGTAAAACAAGGATTAGTAATGTGACACTATGAGACCTAGAGGAAATGCGTGAAATTCACCCAAACCAAGGTCAAGATACAATTAGGTGATACAGACTTGTTAGATTTATGCAAGGCACCGAGATAGTTCGACAATCACGATAGGTCTGCGGAGTTATAAAGTTAGGGGGAACATAATCCTAGTGATTGTCTTATATTGATAACAAACTAATTGACCAAGATTGTCATTATTACTATTATTTTCACAACCCCTCCCCCTTTTTTACTTTTTGCAATGCAATTACATCAACAAGCTCGTGATATATTTCTGACCTATTCCTCATGAGATCGACCCCAACCTTCTTGGGTTCTATATTTGACAATCAACCGCTTTATACTTTCTTGGAGGTGTAATTTGGGCGATATCACACATCCTCTTAGAGCCTTTTTAAGAATCTCAAGAATAAACTCAACCATCTTAGTATGATCCACTATACTCTAAAATAATTTCACTTACATAACCATCTGGGAAGTAGCCAAAGGAAGTGAAACACCAAATCCCTTTATGAACTTCCAAATCTTCTCATACTCGTTAGCAGTACTAGCAAAAAAATATCTAGACAAGGCATGGAAACATGCCTCATACTTAACTATAGTCACGGAGCCCTGATCTAAGTGATCAAACTCATCTCTCATCTGATCCCTCAAACTGAAATGTATGACCTGTCTAAAAAGGCCTTAGCAAACTGATCCCAAGTCATCTCCGGTAAACTAAAAGGTCTGCAATTAACTAGTGACCTCACTAATCTCTAGCCATATTCCTCAGATGGTTGGTAGTGTAAACAACCCTATGTGACTTAAGTGATCTAAGGTTATACAACTTATCTCGATAATAAATCACGAACTCATAGGCTTCCTCGCCCACCACACAACTAAACTTAGACGAAGCGAGTAAATCTCTCAAATATTTTCTGATCCTTAGAAGACATAACAGGACCCAAAGAAATAAGAGGCACAGTGAATCTGGTAGGTTGCGATCCTACTTGAGGAGGAAACACAGATGAAGGCTTAATCCCTAGACTCAAAATACCATGCTCAGACTTTGTCACAGAAAAAGGAACAATACTCGAAGCCTATGGAATACCATAAGTGGATGTCGGAACCGATAAAAGAACCATACTCAAAATCGGAGGAACACCACAAGTAGATTCTGTCAAATATGGAGGTTCAGCACTCAAAGATAGAGGAATACCAATTTCACTCAATGGAACACCCTACAATGAGTTAGCAAACAAATAAATAACCCTTCAAAACTGTGTAGAAGAAATCTAGGGAATCTGAGTAGGACCTACATATCTAGCATGCTCAACATGGGGCTCAGGGGAAATCTTTCTAGTACTACCTCTATACGGGGTATAGCCTCGTGCCCGTCCTCTAACTTGGGCCTATCCTCGACCCCTGCCTCATACCTAAGGTTGGTCTCTCTCCTTAGGTGTCATCTCTATATCCCTAGTCTCAGTGGATCAATTCCTCACCATCTATATAGAAATAAGTGAAACTCAATTTAGAATATGGGGATTGGAAAAACTCATATGATAAGGAACAAAGTAAGGGAAATTTCCTAAAGATATCTTATAGTTTCTTGAAGATACATACAAATGTCTATATACTGATCCACGAGACTCTACTAGACACCCTGTTCATACACTGATGAGAGCAATGAACTTGGTTGCTCTAATATCAATTTGTCATGACCCAAAAACTAAGGGTCGTGATGGCACTTATTGTGTCCGAGCCTTGATAGGTAATCCAATCACCTAAATTAATATAAAGTAAGAAAAAAACACAAAATCCCAAGGCACGACTATTACAATAAAGTCCTACTATACAGATACAATAGCAGCAGAAGTCTGAAATCATAATTCCCAAAATCTGGCATCACAGTGTAAAAACAATCTAAATACATATCAAAGTCTTAGAATACAACTGATAATCCAAAAAGGAACATAAGATTGTCTTCGAATACAAAACAAGAAATAAACTAGATAGGATGGGGTAGGAGGCCAACTTTGGAAGCATAGAGCGACCACTACCTCGAATGTATCAAATCACTACCCAAACACAGTTGTCACGTGATACACACATTCTTAGATCTGTATCAAAAGGGCACAGTAGGGATGAGTACGGTCCACTTATACTTAGTAGGTATCATAGGCCGACTGAGCAAAGTAGAAAATAACATATAGAAATGCACACTATGGGTACGTCACCTGCAATCAGAAAATATCCCAAATAGTAGCTCACAGCGTTTTCACTAATATTTCTTAACATACCATATACACCAAATATAAGTACAAAAAAGAATTACAGAATAGATAGACATAAAGTTAATTACAGAATCTATATCTCCTCTTCGACTCGTGAACTACAATAAAGGATTTTTGAAGGTGTCATATTTCTGTCAGAAAAACTAGTATTTCCATAATGGTACCAAAGTCTCCTGAATATATGTAGATATGAAGAATCAATGCTTACAACCAAATCATAATAAGAATATCAAATCCAACCAATATACATGCACGCGAGCTAAAAATCCACTCAATAGGTCAATCACCCATGACCAAATATAAGCCATTTACCATTATAGTGATAGATAAGAGTAATACATCATTGATATCACATAAAACCCAACTTAAGCACTTCTACCAAAAATAAAGAAAACAAAAGTATACACAAAGCCGCCAACAATATCAAATAGGACCTCCATATGGGACACACAGAATAATTTTTTCTCAACCCACCACCAACAACACATAAGCCCCCACATAAGCACACAACAATATTAACACTATTTCCATGATTCATTCCCATACCTATAGCATGATTTTATATAAGATATTAACTACCCAGCCCAGTTTGATAAAGTTAAGCTATAACCTACCTTGTGATACTGAAATCCAAGCCAAAAAGCAGTTCTTACGAAGCTTTTCCACTCTTGAACGGATACATAATCAAATAAAACATATAAATATAAAATATAGACATAAAAAAAAGCCAATAATGCCTATATTTCCTATTTTTACATTGGGGTCAAAACGGATCCTTGAAATAGGTTTTCAAAAAGAAGAGTAAAATAAAATAATTTGTTCATAAAAATATTACCCATAATTGAAGGAAGTCATAGAAGAAAGCCCAAGTGAAAATGGGTTTAAAAATGAAGAAAAACTAATTTTGGCCAATATTCCCAAATTTCACTGTTGAAATTGCATTTTAACAGGTTTTGGATGACAAAAATCAAAGTAAAATAATTGAAACAGTGATTTGGAGCTTACCCAAGCTTGAAGATAAAAGAAACCATCCAAAAACTCTAAAACCCAAAGATTGAAGTCTTAAAAATAGAATAAAGGTTGAGAAAACATATTTTTATATTGTACCAGCACTGACTGCTAAATCGGTCCTCAGACTGCTTAAGTGTTGGTTGCTAAAGTGGCCAACCCTCCGCTTTTGAAGTACTCGCTTATTCAGGCAGGGCCTCTAAAGTAGACGTAGGCCTTTAAAACATCTATAACTTTTGTGTCCCCTTGGCCACTAAAGCGGCCATACCAGATATGCCATGCACCAGCAACTTTGCTGAAAATGCAAAGTTGCATTCAACAAAGTTGCTGATCAAGCCCTCAGAACTTGTTTAGAATTATGTTAAGGCAAATGAATTATATTACTAGACTAAATTTAATGTTCTTTACTTAGTGGTGACTTCAGACTTTTAAAAAAAGTTGTTTTCTCAAAATTGACCCTAAGATCAAAATTTTCAATCTTTTAAAGCGAGGGTCGAAATGAGATATACAAGCCATAAAATTATACCAACCATGCTACCAACCCAAAATTAATATTCTAGATCTGTTGGCACAGTCCATTTTTCTAGCCGATGCATAAAACAAATGTTTACCGAGGTCAACTTAAATCTTTTTTAACCTCTAAAAACCACAAACTTGCTCAAATTGCTCCAAAATATATTAAAAACTATGTCAAACATTTCCACACCCCAGAAACATCACATTACAACCATAAGGAGGTATAAAATGGTAAAATTACATAAAAATAAAAATTCACAAAATCGAGTCCTTACAAATAGCCTCTATAGTGTTATATTACATCGTCTGATAATGCAAAGGATGATCTAGATTTTATTGATGCAACTAAAACAGGTGATATTATTATACTGCCATTGCCCCCAAAAACAAAATTTAACATTACTAGTGCTATGATCCAGTTGTTGAACTTGAAGAGAGTGTTTACCGACCTTCCTACTGCTGATGCAAATCTTCTTTTACAAACTTTATAGGGATTTTCACTTCTAATAATTTGCCTGGGGTGAGTCAAGATGCCATTAGACTATTGTTGTTTCCTTTCTCTCTAATTGGAGAAGCCACTCTATGGTTGATCGAGCTACCAAAGGGATTGATCACAACTTGGCAAGAGCTTAAGACATAGTTTTTGGAGTGATTCTTCCCGCCTTTAAAAATATTGTAGTTTAAAGATGATATTTGTAACTCCACGCAGCTACATTAGAAAGAATTATATAAAACTTGGTTAAGATTTAAGAATCTAATGAATATCCCAAATCATAAAATATCGAGTTGAACTTTGCTTGAAATCTTCTATAGAGGTCTGAATGGGAATAATAAGGTTGTCGTAGACACTATGATAGGAGGATTAAGTATGTGCATAACATGGGTGTAGGCTTTTCAGGTTCTAGACAAAATCACTAAAACCAATTGAGGTTGGCGTACTCGAGTGGTAGACATGTCCATAGAAACCTACATGATTGGAGTATCTATAGAATAGTGAATGGTTGATGATTTTATCGCCTAGGGAACCATGATGTTGCTTCGAGTAATTCAAACATGGAAGACATGTTTGCCAAAGTTATGAAAGGGGTTAAGAAACCAGAAGACTGACTCAAGGAACTTAGAGAAAATATTTTTTAGATGAGTCAGAAAGTTGAGTCATATGATACTGCCATTAAGCAGCTTGAGCAACAGTTTGGTCAAATTTAGTCGCTATGAGTAATCATCAACAGGGTACACTTCTGAGAAATACTAGCAAAAATTTGAAAAATGGTGGTCAATGTTTGGAAGTTACTACTAAGAGTGGTAATATAATGGTTGATCACCTATGCCCGAGGTTACTGTAGATGATGTGCAGCTAATGATCATCATTGATGAGAAGATAACTAAATTTAAAAATTTTATTGGTGATGTGAATGCATCTGAAAAATCTACAGTTGCTGAAAAACAGGCTAGAACTAAGAACAAAAATGAGAAGATGGTCTCATGGGCATGGAATCCCATTCCATAACCTCTTCCTCCATTTCTATAAGGAATGAAAAATAATACTAAAAAGGGAAAGTATTACGAGTTCATCTCACTGTTGAAATAATTATCAATGAACATCCCTTTAGTTGAGGAACTTGAGAAAATGTCGAGTTATATAAAGTTCATGAAGGATTTGGTGACAAAAAATAGGACCATGAGTTTTGAGTCCATTGATATTGTGCACCATTGTAGTGCAATTGCTTCCAGGTCTCTAGTTGAGAAGAAGAAAAACTCTAGAGATATCATGATTTCATATACCATTGGGCCTTTCAATTTTTCTAAAGCTTTGTGTGACTTGGGTGATAGCATTACTTTGATGCCGCTAGCAGTAACAAATAGTTGGGGTTGGGATTTCCCAAATTTACTTTGATAAAACTTCTTATGGAGAACCACACTGTGAAGAAGCCTATGGGATCTTATGTGATGTTTTGGGGAGGGTTTCTTCTTTTATTTTTCCAACTGACTTTGTTATCCATAACTGTGAGGTATACTTTGAGCTTCCTGATGTTAGGCCAAAATTATATATGTTAGTCATTATTTACCTCATATTTAGTATTTGTTTTTGTATTTTTTGAGCATTACTTTTATGAATTGTGTCTAATATTATATTTAATATGTAGAATTAAAATGGTGTCAAGATGAAAAGATTTGGTGCTAAAATAAATTAAAGACAGAAAATTATAAAAAAAAAATCAAGTAGGCAGCTTAATGAAATAAATTTAATAAAATATTGAAAGTGACCTTTGGTGAATTGCCCTTAACGTGCCACTGTATTGTCGTGCCGCGTTAAAGGCGTGTCATGGAATAATCTTATTTTGTATTTAATTTCTTTCAATCTATTTTGGACTAGTTATTTTATCTGCATTTTTTTCTACATTTTTAAATATTTCATAAAATCAGTTTATACACTAGTTTTGAACTAAAGAGAGCTAAAAGTCACCATGGAGGCCGGAGAATATTGGTTTCATCGTTTCTTCTCCGTATTTATTTATTTATTTATTTATTTTTATGTTCTTCTTTGGATGATTTATCATAATTTCTCCATATCTATGAGGAGTGAAACTTCTCGTTCTAGAATTATGGTAGCTAATTAAATAACTATTTAGTAACTTTTGATTTTATTTATTTGATTATGATTATAGTTGTTCCCATATTCTTACTTTTACTCTTTAAAAGAGTTGCGACCTTTAAATAAATTCTTGAGCCCGACGTGAACTGACCAAGGAAACGAATGGTTAGAACAAATAATATAGGGAGTAAGATCTCTTCTTCAGTAGAATAAGAAATTTATTTGTGGCTAGAATAGGAATATACCTAGATCACCTTGATTTCAAAATGAAAAGATAAATAATGTGTTTGAATTAGCTTCTTACATCCCCACTCAACAATGTAGTTGTGAGACAAATTTGAATTGACGATGAGTGGATGACCATTCTCAAATCATAAAATCAACACCATAAATCAATAACTAGACAATCAAATAAGTTGATAAAATTGATATTAAATATCATTGTTAGCGAAATCATAATTCTAGATCGATTCATCCATTGATTGTGTAAGAATCTGCTGTTTTCTTGGATAATTAGTCATTAATTGTTTTATTTATATTTTTTAATTTAGTTAATTTATAAATATATCTTAAAATCCACCACTTAAATAAATAATTAGCATTAGTCTAATTTGGTAAATAGTCAATCGACAAATCCCTGTAGGTTTTATAGCTAACTCGCTAGAGTCCTTTTATTAATTGTATGACTGTGTATACTTGCGTGTACCTTTGAATGAAATAAGTTTTTAGTGTCGTTTCCAGGGACTTCGGTGTTGACTGTTCATCTAGATTAAAAAAAAAATTAGTTATTTATTTGAGTTGTACGTATTTTATTTTTATGTAAAGTTTTCTTTTTGTTTTATTTACTTTTCTACCACTCTTCCTAATATGTTAGCCTGGAATAGATGGTGGTCGAATAATGATGATTCTTGTTTTTTGTATAGGATCCCACCAGGAGAGTAATTGCCAAAATTTTCAGAGAAGCGACTAGTTTGCACCTTCACCAATTGTTATGGATACTACCCAATCCTTGGAGCAGACAAAAGAATTTCAACCATTTAACTATCATATTTTTCTTGAGACTAGTATTAAGAAGGTGAATAAGAGTGAGCGTGTAGTGGATGGTGTAAATTTGAAAGTAGGATTTGTTGGGTCTCATTCAAATCACTTTTCTACATTATGTTCAGATTATGACATGACTTTGGACTCATCTGAAATAGTGGAACAGTGTGAAGATAAGGAACAAGAATCCTATATTCTTAAATTTGCACTAGACAAGCAACACAAAAATATGCCTCACTTCAGGGACAAGCGGTTTAACATGCATCATCCATTACTTGGTTCCTTCATCTTTGTACCTGCATCCTATGAGCAAAGACAAAATATGGATATGATGTTGGGGTTGCAATTTACATCCTCAAGGTGGATGAGGAAGTTGATAGATCGTGCCGTGATGTTAAGTTAGGCTCTTGTTGGGAGGCAACCCAAAATATAGTAAGTAGTTTTTATTTTAGTGTCACTTGTTTTTGTCATTTTTGTTTTAGCAGATCTAGGCAAAGGTTGAATACCCAAAATTTGAAGTTAAGGAGCATGTCCGAGCAAAAGTGTATGTTGTAACACTTGGGGATTGTACCACATAGTGAGGTACCAGGTCCCTCAAAGTCAATCATAGGCAATCAAATAATAGAGTGAAGGAAAACTAAAGATAGTGCAGGAAGTCTAAAGCTACAAGATTTTTACGTGGAAAACCAGGAATGATAAATCCATGTCCTGCCCTAACAAGCACCAAGGAAATCCACTATAATTAACCTTCTGATTACATTCTAGATTTCAGCCTACCTTTAGGCTTTACTTGTAATAACTCTACTATAAACTCATTTTGGAAACTCTATCAAGGACTCTCTACGCTGATTAACTCTAATTAGCCTCACACTTAGGCAACTCTACCTAAGGACTCTCTACACAAAGAGAAAAATACTACTTTTATAGCATGAGCAGTTCAGTTACAAATCAGTACTAACTCAAGAACAATTTTAATTTAAGCTCACATAAATAGCTAAGGACTTGACCAGTGTTGAAATAGGGTTTTCGCACTCTTTCTATTTGCCAAAAACCATTTGATAAAGAAGAGTCTCTTTCCTTTTATAGATTAGTGATGATTAGGAATGAAAGATCATTGGACTAGCTGTCCTTATCAGTACAAAATAGCACCTGTATGTTTGTTATACAAAGGACAGAACTGTGCAAACAATGTGTGCCAGTTGTACTGTATCTTGCATAACCAGGGACCTGGTCCCTTGTAGTTAGCTGCCCATCATCAAAACTACATATAGAAGTTTCCCATTTTTAATAATGACAAATCAACCATTCATCTTTGAGCATCAGTGCACATTCATCATATTTAATCAGTGTGACTACCATATGAAGATGAATGTTCCCCCTATCATCATGCTTCTTCTATCACGTAACACAGGGACCTGGTCCCTTGTTGTAATTTGTAGCAAAAACCTCTAATTTCTTCCCCTTATTATCATGCACCTTTATTTCATGCATTTGAACATTCCCCCTATCAACATGACTCCTTTCATTCATCTATTTAGCATATCATATACTTTCCCTTATTAGCATGCTATTAAGATCTAGAACTCAAATTAGTTGGTACCTGGTCCCTACTACATGAACATAGTATTCCCTCTTTTGGAATAATTAAAAAGTGAGAATAGTAAATCAAGAGTAAATTAAGTACAAATTAGTTAACTCATGGCCACTGGGGCAACACTATCATGAAGAACAACTTTAAAATAAAGGGGACAAATGAGGCACACAAAATAATAATCATTCTTTCATAAAATTCAGTACCAGTGCAGTGAGCTAACAAAATCAATCATAAAGCAATTGTCTTTAAAGGCCAATATGAGAATCAGTACACGAAACTGACATAGGGTTGATGAGGGGAAAAGGATAACATGTTTTAGGTAGAGGGAGGCTTAGGGGAAAGGGATTTAATTAGCATCTCCATTCTTTCAATTTCAGTGACATAGGCATCCAACAACTTTTTGGTGAGGACCTTTACTTCAGTATTAAGTCCTTGAATTTCACTAGTTAGCTCTACCACTTTTATTTTGAGCTCTATATTTTCTGCTTCTTTGGGACTACTACTCATTTTTTAACTAAAATTGTTCTTTTCTTGGGACCAGGTCCCTCAGATTCTTTTCTTTTCTTGACAACTATGTGTTTCTGCCTAATTCTATCATAGATACCAGACTTTTACTTAGAGGACGGACCTGGTACTCTTAGTAACATGAACTTCTTCTTTTATTCTACTACCGCAACAACTCCTGAATTTATGTCCTCCCATCCTTCAACCTCCACAACTTTAATATTTTCTTTATCCTCTACTAGAATAATTTTCATGAGCCTTCTTCTTTTTATGGTTGAAGTCTTGTTAGCCTTCATGGCATCTTTCATTATTTTCTTTTCAAAACCTATTGTAGAATAGGTTCTAGTCACTTTCACCTCATAGTCCATCATTTTCTCTTTTTGTCTACTTTCCCTTAGTTTCTTCATAGTCCATCTCAGAGGCATGTTATCCTCATTCTCCTTATTTTATGGTAATAATATATCTTTTCCCCGATTTACTTCATCATTAACACCTACTTCCTATTCTACTCTATCAACTGAGCTTTCTTTAGCGTTATATGCAAGCAGGAGTAAGTTCTTAGCTACCCAATTCTCATTTGAGGAAAGATCAACCCTTTTCACTGAAATTTCTTTATCAAATAGCTGAGCAAAAATAAGGTTATCTGAGGGTGTAGGAGAGCCTAGTCCTTGAAAAATTTTAAAAGTATCAGCCCTTTTGAGTTCTTCAAACAACTCAGGGATCTGAGAATTGTTAGGTACTTTTGAGCCTTTTAAGGAATGGGTAATTTTAGTTTGAGAGATTTCTTGTTCGATTGGCAACCCAAAATATATATTGGAATCCTCTATCATGATTGGGTGAACACAACTTTCTAGGGTTGAGTAAGTTTCAACTGGAACTGACTCATTTAGAGATTTCAAATTTCTTAAAGATGACTCGATGGGAAAAGTTGACTCAGTTTCTAGTTAGAGACTCATAATGATGCTTTCTATGACTTTTTTTTAAAGGATAGGTGTATTGGGAATATTCAACCTGATTTGACAAAAGGAACTGACTGCTTTTGTAGAGGAGGAAATACACATGGCCTATTTAAACATCATTTTATGATTATTATTAGAGCATTCTGTATAGGTACTAACCTGAGAGATGGGACCAGGTCCCTGTCCTTTGAGTAAATCTTCAAATTTATGCTTGTTACATTTGTCCACTTTATAAGTTGTTCCCATGGGTGCATACCTGCAAAGTTATAGTACTGAGTTAGACTTATATGCACCTATTTTACCAAGGATAATTGTCTCCTAAGCATACCCACTTTTGAGTGGAAAGACTGAAGTTCAAGATAGGTTAGTTTGATTAGATCCATCCTGCTTTAGCCTTTTGCGTTTGCACACCCTTCTTATTCCATAATTTGTTCTTAATATATGTTTGAGGATCAGGTCCCGGACTTGACTTTTTTTACACTGCTAAAGCTTCTTCTTCTAAGATGAGTTTCCTAGGAACCAGGTCCTTGAGGATTTTGACATGACCCCTTCTTGTTGATTCTTTACTTAAGCTGAGATTAATGATTGGTACTTTGAATCATCATCATTCTCATCTGAATTCTTTAGACTTTTGCCTCATATATTTAGCAAAATCACCCCTATTTCTTTAATCCATAGGGTTTCCTTCTTTTTATAGAGATTTTTAGCTATATTCTACCATGGATCAGGTGCTTTGAAGATGAATATTTCACCTGAGACACTTTCATCTCAAAATGTCTTGAGAGAGATAATACAGTCAGACCTTTCAACATTGAGACTTTTATATCACTCATTTTTAATGATCATTCCTGGATGCAATTCTCTTTCTCATTCTTGAAACCATGATCACTTGTCAGATTTTGGAACCCACTTGAGTTGAGTTCCCAGTAGCAGGACAATGGAGTACTCAAATCTTTTTTGGTTCATCTAAGTAGAGAATTATTCTTTATCTTATTTAAATACTTGAACCCATTTACCTGTGTATTCTCCTGTTGACCATATGTGAATTTGTTCATTTCAGCACTTATCCAGCTTTGACAATTTCCCTTAGTGTGCCTATCTTTCCCACAATGATTACACATAAGTTTGGGAGCCTTTTTTCTGGCATCATTGATAGTCTTTCCTTACCACCTTATAGGTTGGAATTCTTCTTGGTGTCCCACTTCTTTCCATCATTAACACCCTGACTAATAAGATTATAAAGAATCTATAAAGAAATAGTCCATTTAAGAGATCTATTCAATTCTTATTTTTAAGTGGACCAGGTCCCTCTCGAACTCTTCATTCCTGTGAAGTGCAGACATAAGGTGTTTTTGAGAATCCCTTAGCCTTTCCTCAAGATCAATTTGAAGCCATGAAGCTTCTTTCTTTCCTTCTTTATCTACTTATTTACCTTCTCCAGATTACTCATTAAACTCATATTTTCAGATTTTATTTTGGCGAACAACTCTTTAGTTTTAGAATTTTGTAAAGCTAAAGCAACCAGCTCATGCTCTTGATTTTATACTTTTTCTTCCAAGGCATTCTTCACAACAGTCAGTTCACAACATAGTTAATCAAGACACTAGTAAGACTTTTTATCTTTATAGCAGTGTAATTATCTAGATTCTCCTTAATATCAAAAAGACTTACCTCCTTTTCTTTTTCATCCTCTGTGTTTGCCATGAGTGTAAATAGGGAATCATAGATAACTGGACTGTCTTCCACTGCTAGCATAGAAACATCTCTAGTCTTTTTATCTTTACATTAATCACTGGAAGAGTCTCCCTATGCTGCTAGAGATTGTTTTACAGTATATTCAGTTGTTGCCTTCCTTCTTGAATTATTAGGGACCAGGTCCCTATTCTTTCCTTTGTCACTAGTAGTCTTGAGGTAATCTTGATAATCTATTTTGTGAAAGGGACAGTCCTTGATGAAATGCTTAGGACGTTTACATTTGTGACAAACCTCAACATTGACTTTTCTTTTGTTACTTCTTCCTCTCCTTTGGAACTGACCACTCTTCTTCATGTCACTAATAATTTCTTTTGCCAAATAGGCAAACTTAGTGAATCACTTCTCCCAGACAGAGAAACTCATTAGTGAAAAAAGTGAATCTTTTATGCATTTCTTGGATTGTTTCTCCTTCTTTCATAGTGAAGGTTTCATACCGAGCAGTCAATATGTCTACTTTAGAATCATTCACATCAATAGTACCTTCATGTGCAGTCCTTAAGCAATCCCAGATCTTTTTGGCATTTGCACGGGCTGAGATCCTGTTATATTCATCAGGCCTTATACCACAGACTAATAATTTCTTGGCCTTGTAGTTTTTCTCAACCTACCTTTTATATTCATCATCATATTCTCTCCTGTTTTTTACTACCATTCTTGTTATTTCTCCTACTTTGACTTCTTTAACTGGAATATAAGGACCATAAATAATTATGTCCATAAGTTCACTATCTTCATCCATAATAAATTAAAACATCCTGGTTTTCCACTACCTATGATACTATCCATTGAATCTAGGTGGTTTAGTGGTTGATTACCCTTCTTCCAAGTTAGGTGGAGCAACCATGATGACCAAGATACTCTAGGTGTGAACCTTTTAGAGTGACCTCGCTCTGATACCAATTGTTGTAACACTTCAAGGTTGTACCACATAGTGAGGGACCAGGTCCCTCAAAGTCAATTACAGGCAATCAAATAATAGAGTGCAAGAGAACTAAAAATAGTGTAGAAAGAGTAAATACACAAGATTTTTACGTGGAAACCCAGGAAGGGAAAAACCACAGCTTTTCCTCACAAACATCAAAGAAATCCACTATAGTCAACCTCCTGATTACAGTTTAGATTTTAGCCTACCTCTAGGCTCCTTTCGCTTGTAATAAATACTACAATCTTATCTTGGAAACTCTATTAAGGACTATCTATGCTGATTAAATTTAATCAGCCTCACACTTAGGCAACTCTACCTAAGCATTCTTCACTCAAAGAGAAAAACACTACTCTTATAGAATGAGTAGTTCAGTTGCAAATTAGTACTAACTAAAGAACAATTTTAATTTAAGCTCACATAAATAGCTAAGAATTTAAGCAGTGTTGAAATGGGGTTATTGTTGCCTCTCTTCACTCTTTTTATTTGCCAAAAATCATTTAATGAAGAGGCATCTCTTTTCTTTTATAGATGAGTGATGATTAGGGCTGAAAGATCATTCGACCAGCTGTCCTAATCAGTACAAAATAGCACCTACAAGTTTGTTACACAAGAGGAAAAAATTGTGCAGACAAGGCATGCCAGTTGTACTATATCTTGCACATCCAGGGACCTGGTCTCTTGTAGTTAGTTGTTCATCATCAAAACTACATATAGAAATGTGGGGTGTGCGTGACTCTTTTGATGGATATTATGCTTCTAAATAGGTCCTAGAGGGCCTCAGGGAGTATCTTTTACCCTCCTTTTGCTTTATTTATTGCTTTGGAAATAAAGCATGATTTTAAATGAGAGGTGGGATATTTTTCAATATTTATTTAGGGTGAAGTATGTTGTCAGATGTATTTAATTTTTCTAGTTTCTCATTTAAGATGAAATTTTTTTTGAAAAAGTTCAAAAACACAAAAAGATTTTTTTTTTATTTTTTTAGATTAAAATAGTTTTGTTAGTTTTTAGATTTTTAGTATTTAGTGGGGCATACTTTGTCCACCCTTTGATTTTTATTTTTAGTTTTTTTTCGAGGAGGGTCCCTTTGAATAAGTATCTTTTATTTTTTAAGAGTAAAGTTTATTATTTATTTTATTTAGAGAGAAAGAGAAGACTGTGTTTTTTTACTTATGATATACTAGCAATTTTGGCATGATCTTGAATAGTACTTTCTTGTGAGTGGTTAAATATAAATAAAATAACAGACTTGTAAACACCTAGGATCATAGTTGTGACTCTATATATTGCTTATCTTATTTTATAGTTTGCTATGGCCATGTTTTTCTTAGAAGTGGAATTGATCCATCTTTATTGATACTTGTTCTATGTGTAATAAGGATCTCTTACATATTCCATGTTTTGCATCTTAATCTAGAACATGTCCTGCATGTTATTGAAGCAAAATAAAAGTGTTGCTCTATTTAGAAGATGATATAAGCTTTCTTTGAATTATCTTGTGAATTTTAGCCTTTTCAGATATTATATCAGTAGTTAACTCCTTTGAGCCAATAACCTTTTTTTGATACCCATATTTTTGCCTTGACCTCTTTACTGAGTTCCTAGTTTTTGCACCCTACTTTCTTGAGCACTATAGCATAGACTATGATAATTTTATTAAATCTGTAGTGGGTGAGTATTAAAAAGGTAACCAATTATAGCTACATAGTGATGAAAAGGCCCTCTTTGAAAGGATGTGATATGAGAAAAACATGTAGAAAGAATTCTTGATAAGATGAGATTACTTATGAAATAATAGTTGAAGTGAGAACTAAAAATAAAGTGAAGAAAATAATATACTGAAGTTCAAAGAAGAATGGTTGTCTTTAGGATGAAGCTTGAAAAGTGTAAAGTTCTTAGGGAAGTGTAAGTCACTATTATATAGTTTTTCTACTCATCTCCTAGCCAACATTACAACCCGTTAAAAGTCCTATTTGATTCTATTCGAGTTTGTGTAATTAGTGGAGATGTATATAATGGGAAAGCATATGATTCTTTGTGTATACATATGAATTCTTTTTTAGTGTGAGAGTTATTTTTTTGATGCAAAGTTCTTAAATTATATTCAGTCTTTTGAATCGAGTGTTTGGACTACTTTTTTCTTGTATCGACACCTGTTTCATGATAGATAGGTAATTTTATTAGCTTTTTTTTTTTTACAATAGTAGATGAACAGACTTAAATTTGATGAGTTAAAGTACATCTTTGAGGGTCATAGGTTAGAGGTCTGTTGTTTGTATGTATTTCTTGCATGATGTTCACGAGTGTACTTGAAGTTTTGGATTGCGATATTGTGTAATTGTTATACCACTCAAAGTGGTGGCGTTCCTGGCTTAATCTATTGAGATGAGCATTAATGTTTTCTCAAGAACGACTAAGATTCTAAGTGAGGGTTCATGATGTTAGGCCAAATTGTATATTTTAGTCATTATTTACCTCATATTTAGTATTTTTATTTGTCCTTTTTGAGGATTAATTTTATGGGTTGTGCCTAATATTATATTTTGAAGTGTAGGATTAAGATGGTGTGAAGATGAAAAGATTTGGAGCTACAATGAATTAAATATGGAAATTTATAGAAGAAAATCAAGCAGGCAGCTTAATGAAATAAATTTAATAAAATATTGAAAAGTGACCTTCGGTGAATTGCCCTTAAGCGTGCCACTGTATTGTCGTGTCACGTCAAAAGCGTTTCATTGGAAATCTTGTTTCGTGTTTAATTTTTTCCACTATATTTTGAACTTGGTTATTTTATCTGGAGTTTTTTTACACTTACAAATATTTCATAAAATCAGTTTATACGCAACTTTTGACCTAAAGAGAGCTAGAGGTCATCGTGGAGGCTGAAGAATATCATCGTGGAGGCTGAAGAATATCATCGTGGAGGCTAAAGAATACTGGTTCCATCTTTTCTTCTCCTTAGCTATTTATTTTTACGTTCTTATATGGATGATTTATTGTAATTTCTCCATGTCTATGTGGAGTTAAACTACTCGTTCTAGAATTATGGTAGCTAATTAAATGATTTGTTTAGTAACTTTTGATTTTATTTATTCTATTATCATTGTAGTTGCTCATATATTCTTGCTTTTACTAATTTAAAGATTCATGGCCTTTAAAATAAATTCTTGAGCCCAAAGTGAACAGACCAAGGAAACAGAGAGTTAGAACAAAGAATATAGGAACAAAGATCTCTTCTTTAGCAGAATAAGAAATTGATTTGTGGCTAGGTTATAAATATACCTAGATCACCTTACTTGGTTCCAAAATAGAAAGATCAATAAATGTGCTTGAATTAGTTTCTTACATCCCCGCTCAACAATGTAGTTGTGAGACTAGTTCGAATAGACAATGAGAGAATGACCATTATCGAATCATAAAATCAACCCAATAAATCAATAACTAGATAATCAAATAAGTTGATGAAATTCATACTAAACATGACTGTTAGCAAAATCATAATCCTAAACCGATTCATCCATTGATTGTGTAAGAATATGCTCTTTTCTTGGTTAATTGTTCATTAATTATTTTATTTTTAGTTTAATTAATTTTATATATATATATATATATATATATATATATATATATATATATATATATATATATATATATATATATATATATAGAACATCTAACAAAGGAAGATTAATGTAAAGTTCTCTAAATAAAATAAAGAACTTCTTAAAACATGTATCTCCCTTAATCTTTTTCAGCTTTTGAATGAGTGGTGGTGGTGGTCTTTCATGTACATGATCAGCTGCCTTTGCTTTTGGGTACTCAGACTTCCCTAATTTTTTAGATTCTTTATCTACCACTTGCTTCTCCTCTACCTGCTGTGGGACCAACTCTACCTGCACCTTCTGTTTTTTCTTACGAGGTCTGTCAATAAAGTCTCTACCACTCCTCAAAGTGATTGTCATTACCTGCTTTGGATTCTTTATGTCACTTGAAAACCATATTGAAGTCTAACATTCTGTTCCTGAGTTAGCCGCCCCAATTGGATCTCTATGGTTCTTTTAACAAGTTTTTGATTTTTATTCTTTGCAGCCATTTGTTCTTGGTTGTCCAGGATCTATTTTCAATGTCTCTTAATATTACTAGCCTACATGTTCTGCTATTGCTGAACCTGAGTCTGATATAATACAAACTTGACATGTATCAAAAACGCCCAAAATAGTCCACAAATGCTAGTAAAAACCGAGAGCCCTTTTGAGACCTTGTTCGGCCAACAACAATAACAACAAGAATACAAGATACAAGGTGAATATTACACCAAAAATAGCAACATAACGTGAAGGAAAAGATGATAACAATAATTAGAACACGGCTTCACTAGAAAACAAGAACAAACAGATACAAGTTAAAGACACTAACAAGATTACAATAATATAAAAGGATAGATAGATAGACTACATGACAGCATAATCTTAAGAACCCAATATCTTATTCCACTCTTGGACCCTTAAAACTACACACAACAATTCACCTATCTCTTACGTGACACAATATCGGATTCCACCTATCAAGCATCGACGTTTCCAAGTAAAATACAAGACAAGTGATTCCACACTTATTCTAACCCTAGTTACAGTTTGGACTTTCTCTAAGAGATGTATTCTTTCTTCAACATTAAACAACCAATGAAATAAATCCTAAGATTTTCTATTTATACTACATTACAATAATAGGCACAATGATAAAAGTTCCCTTTTATTGAAAGGGCTTCAAAAGCCACCCATTGAATGCACCATAGGGATGCTTTTTGGGCCTCCTTCAAACTTAAACTTGTGCACTCTTTAGGTGGTCTTCAAAATTCTCAAAACGTATCCATGACCATGATCGTACTCATATCATACTCTCCATCTTGAGAGGATTTTGACCACAAATTCATGACCTTACCTTATTCAATTGGGTCACTTCAATAGAAACCACTCAATACAGTCTGCAAAATGTAAAGGAATCGGGAACTCAACAACAAGTCTCATCCAATATTTTCATTTTGTACCTCATCTTCCTCTCTATCTTGATATTTTCCTTCAATCTCATCCGACTCAATTCTTCTACCATCAAACAAGCATTGTCGTAGACTTCATATCCTTCATGTCCCTTTCTACCATGTTCCTCTTATTAGATGTGTTGACTTTGGTAAAGTGGAGTTTCGATTGAGAAGATTGATTTGGTGAAGTAAATCTTTGGTTGTGAAGCTTAGACGGGAGATTTTGGATTTTTTGGAGGCATTTGGATTCCAAGTCCTTCTTGTTGGACTTGATCAAATTGCGGGGGAAGTGGTTTACTTTTCTCGGTTTTGAGGGTAATTGTTAGCTTGGCTTATTGTATTTTGTGGTGGTCTTAGAGGATTGAACTTTTGAGGTAAAGTTTTGGGGACAATGGTGGTGGAAGTGTCTTGGTCGTGCCCACTTGAGAAAACATTGAGTTGAGGAGTAGAAGTATGAGAACTCCTTTGACTCTCCAAATGATCCAACTTCTCACCAAATGTTGTCACCTACGCTTGCATTTTTACCATGCTTTGGTTGAGAGTTTCAATCCCGGCCAAGCTAGCACTAAGAACATTGTTATCCATTGTAGCCAAGAAGTTACCTACAAAACAACAAACAATTGTACAAAGAATGGTCCTCACACTCTCTTTTTGTATTTTTTTGTCTATCAGATTTCTCACTTTTGATCTCACAAGTGTGGTAAGTTTTCTTGTACCCCGTGAGACATTGAGAGGTGGACCAAGTATTACAATGACTCAACAAGACTAAGACACACAAAGAAACGTAGACACAAAGAACAATTTTCAAAACTAACTCATAATCTTGTAAATGGTGACTAGCTTGTAAGTTAGTGTTGGAATCAACAAACAAAATTAAGGACTCAACAAAATGAAACTGAGAGATCAAAATTTGAGCTTCAAATATGTTGCATGAACAGTAAAAGTGATAATGTGGCATCCCACTATTGGTCAATGTTTTGGCGCCATTTCATTCACCAATTTGAAATCTTGATCACTTTACAATTTGAAATGGTGAACTTTGGTTAATGGAGGGAAGACTACAAGTCTTGGAACTCTTTTCAATTTTCAAACACAAGTGTTGACTTGACTAGTACTATTCCCATGAAACAAGGCCCTTGAAATAAGGAAAAGTGATTTTCAAGTCTGAAGTGATGTGTTCAAGTCCCTTCACCAACAAACTTTACAACTTTATCTTACACCTTTTTGGATCTATTTTACACCTTTTTAGTGGTCAAGATATGAGATGAGGTGAAGAACAACAATATCACAATAAAAACTTCTTCAGGAACAACACAACCAACATCTTCTCACTCTTCAACAACAAGTCACAACACACGGCCAACTTCAAATCACAACACACAACCACTTCAAATTCACAACAACAACATTAGCAACATAAGCTCAAGTTTAGATTGACTAAAAGTGTTAGTGAGAACAAAACTAACACTACTAACACACAATACAAGTGAAATACTCCTAGACCTATAATCAAGAACAAATCTAGGCCAAGAACACCACAAGAACACAATTTCGGTCAAGACAACAACAATGGACAGATTGCTATTTTCTAGAATTTTCAGTTTTCAACAATTTTTATTTTATTTTCAAGTTTTCGAGCCCAAGATTGATCTTATGGGAATAAGATCAAGCCATTCTTTGATACCAAATGATATGATACAAACTTGATATGTATCAAAAATGCCCAAAACAGTCCACAAATGCTAGACAAAACCTAGAGCCCTTTTGAGACCTTGTTCGGCCAACAACAATAACAATAAGAATACAAGATACAAGGTGAATATTACACCAAAAACAACAACATAACGAGAAGGACAAGATGATAACAATAATGTGATGGCAATAACATGAACACGGCTTCACTAGAAAACAAGAATAAATGGATACAAGTTACAAATACTAACAAGATTACAATAAGATAAAAAGATAGATAGATAGATAGACTACATGAAGGCATAATCTTAAGAACCCAATAGCTTATTCCACTCTTAGACCCTTAACACTATACATAAAAATTCACCTGTATCTTACGTGACATAAGATCGGATTCTGCCACTCAAGCATTGATGTTTCCAAGAAAAATGCAAGACAAGTGATTCCATACTTGTTCTAGCCCTAGTTACGGTTTGGACTCTCTCTCTCCCTAGGAGATGTGTTCTACATTCAACATTAAATAACCAATGAAATAAACCCGAAGATGTTCTATTTATACTACATTACAATAATAGAAAAAATGACAAAAGTGCCTTTCTAATGAAAGGTCTCTAAAAGTTGCCCATTGAATGCACCATAGGGACGCTTTTTGGGCCTCATTCACACTTAAACTTATGCACTATTTAGGTGGTCTTAAAAATTCTCAAAAAGTGTCCATGACCATGATCGTACTCGTATCAGAGTGTAAATATTATCCCATGAGTAGTTGTGTTAACTCTGCCACTTGTGGTTGTAGGTATTATCATAATTCAAATCGTCCTTCTGTGCATTTCCCATTAAGTTCACCGACCCAAATTTTCTCCATATGAATCTGTAGAATGATCACTAATACCACAAATCTCACACTAAGATGGGTTCTGCTGAACTGTATTTACCTGAGCCTGAGGTTGGTTCACACCCAACTTCATAAACTATGACATCATTTGGTTTTGCAAGGTTGATAGTTGAGAGGCCATTTTTGTGACACTATCTACTTCAATCATCCTAAAATGCTTCTTCATTTTAGTTTTGGACATATAACCCTGCCATTTGGGATAGCCTTGTGCAATTTGATTCAGCAAAGTGAATAACTCATCATATGTTTTATCCAAATTTTGACCACTTGCAACTGTGTGTAGCAAATTTTTATGTCATTGTCATGATCTTCAACAAAAATATGAGCCAATATCTCATTAATTTGTTGATGGTGAAGGAAGTCCCTGGGTAGAGATTTGAACCTCTTTGAAGCATGATATAAGTTTTGATCTGGATTCTGCTTAAAACTTAGCATCTCACCTCTCAACCTTGTTGTCTTTCAAGATGGGAAGAATCAAATAAGTAACATCTTTGCCTAATCGTTCCATTTAGTGATGGAATTTAAAGGTTCTGCCTTTAAGTATTTCTATGCTTCCCCTAAAAGTGAGAAGGGGAAGAGAGTGAGCCTTACATAGTTAGAGGAGACTCCAGTGGGGATGAAAGTATCACTTATCTCTAAGAAGTTCTATAGATCAACTTGAGGATCCTCATACGATAGGTATGTGAATTACCCATTATTGTGCAATAGTTGCACCATGCTTTGTTTAAGCTCAAATCACCTTCAGGTTTCGGTTCGCGAATAGCGGAGATAACATTGGTTGTGAGTAGGACTACCACTTTGAGTACTGTACTGGGGGTTGGTTGATCTTTAGCCATTGGGTCAAGAATTTCTTCTTCTTGATTAATTTAAGGTATCCAATATAGAAGTACTACTTCCCTTCTCAGTTAATGTAAGCGACACTCAGGTTCAGGATATAGGTCGACCAAATCCCCCTTGCCAGCTTACTTAGGTTTCAAACCTGTACCTGTAAATTCCGAATCTATGATAAAGTTGTTATCACTTAAGAAACCAAATAGCAAAACTAAAATTAAGGCAGTTGCTAATTTTTAAGTCCCAGGCAACGGCGCCAAAAACTTGTTGCGTCCTCGTGCACATACAAGTGTGCGTCGTCACCCAAATAGTAAAGTGGCCTTTAAAATCCAAACATCGATCCCATATGTACTTGGCTTAACAACAATTCAATTCTAGCTTCACTACTATGATTAAACAAGTGTGAATGTAACCAATAACATTTGAAATATGGCAATTAAAAGTAACCGTAAACAATGCGATAATGTAAAGTGTTGGAGACAATAATGGGGAGAATTCAGGGTCAAGGAACTAAGAATAATCCTACTTAGCCATACAATATCATTATTTTAGTTGATTACCTTTGTTGTTGATTCACAGGGTTGATATCATGACTATGGTCTTTCGAGCCTCTAATCTTCTATCTAACTTAGCCCCACAACTACATTGTTGAGTGGGGATGCGAGAACTAAGTTAAACTCATTTATATTTAATCCCGTAAATAGGGAGAATTAGGTATATTGCTATCCTAAATGCAAATCTTAACTTCAATCCCTTGAATGTATAAGATCCCACTCCATATATCCCATGATCTAGTATATTGTTCCTTCTTTCGGACTTATAATAGAAATATAAGTTTATCCTTAGGGTCGTAAATCCATAGAATAGTAAGAATAAGGATATATGAACAACCAAACAATGATAATTAACTAAAAAAAACTCTATTGAAAGCATAAGCAATCATGTTCTTGGCCTCAACCCTAGATAAGGGTGTTTAGCCACTCATGGATTAACAACGAATCACAATTAAGAAATTCATGTATAAAAAATAAAAGTAAAATAAAAAGGATTAAGGACACTAATAGAATCCTCCTTAAGTGTATTTCAAGACCCAAAAGTCTTCCAAGATGTGTACAACAAGATAGAAGTATTCTATTTATACAAGGACAAAAGCTAGCTATTTTGTGACCTTGGGCGTATCACGCTAGTGTTGCTCCGCATTTTGGGGTGTGGGATGCCCATAATTGAGATGAACACTATTTTGAACACATTTATTTTATGTTTAAGGGAGTGGCACACCCTTATCTCAATGGTCCAAGGGCATGTGTCATGACCCAATTTACGAGTCATAATGGCACCTACTCTATCCCACCAGTAGGTAAGCCAAATTGTAATCCGAACCTAGACAAAATTGTTTAACTTGGTAGAAAATGCCCAGAAGGTTAAAAACAACAATTGCAACTTTTAAATAAAGTAGGGTATAAGGAATAGATATAAGATAACCAATACATAGATACCATTCCACGACCTGATGGAGCCACTAGAAGAGCAACTATAAATTCAACCTAAGTATCTAAAATAGTCAATACAGTGTCTTGAAACTAAAGACTAGACATAAATAAGATAGAGGGAAATGGGAAAATCTGACTTCGGGAGCTCACCTTATCTCCAGAAATCAGTATAGCATAAACGTCGATCAACAATGATAACTATTACTCGGATCTGCACCAAAAAGGTACGAAAGTGTAGTATGAGTACCAAAACCACGGTTCTCAGTAGGCATCATCGACTAATTGAGCTAAATCATGATACAAGTATGATAAAATGCAAGATAATGTAACTATGTCATGATAAAGAGGTGAACCTGATAACCACTCCAACATTGTGGCGCATTATTAAATAAGCAAAGCAGAATAACAACATAACATAACATAAAGCATCAACACATATAACCATAACTACAAAATTGGCCCCAATAAGTCAATTAGTGCGTAAAAGTAAATAGCCCATCGCAAGCCCCCATAATCCTGGAAGGTATACACAACATAGTATAACCCGCCACCATTATTAATCAACTCTCCTAACATAACTAGAACTCTTCCATGCCATGACACACCATATCTATTATTTACCCAGTAACCATCATTTATTAGCTAACCGCCAATTATCAATTAATCATTATTTATCAACTAATCATGATATCACTAGAATTCATTTATGTCATGCCACGTTATAACTATTTCCTGATTTCTAGACTTAGCTAAAATCACTACTATCAATCTCACACCCTAATATCGTCATATTATAATAAGTATATCATGATAGTATAATGTGTATATTCGGACTTGAACTAGTAAGTAAAATCATCATAAATATTATCATTGGTATCATTCTCCATATCATCACCAACTTCATCAATTATCGTCATCAATATCATAGTCATCCTCCGGACTTACACTGGGTATAAATAATTGTTATCATCATCATTATCCGGACTTAAATTGTTATTTGTATAATTCATAGCATAATCAATATTCGGACTTGTACCAGTAACCATATCATCATTACCATGGCCAATATCATAATTATTAGAATATTCAATAGCATAACCGCTAGCATAGCTATTCAGCATGATCACTAATCATAATCGAGGCCTGATCTATAACATAATCAATAGTAGAATTGCTAAAAGAATCATTAAGCATGGACATTAACATAACTAATAGCATGATCACTATCATAGTCAATAGAAATGGTCACTATCTTATTCAATGGCATATTCAATGTCTCAATGAATAGCCCACTCAATAGCTCATCATTAACTTCATCAATAACTTATTCACAACCATCAAGTACCAAGGAATCTAAATATCATCGCAATAAACATTTCATAGATGTACAAAAGTGTATAAAAGGTCATCAATAATTAACACAAGTCTCGGCCTAAGGTGGGTCTAAGAGCCCACTTCAAAATCACCAAAATCCTTTACCAAGCAACGTCTACCCCGAACTAGGCTAAGGTATCTAGATCGACTATTAGATGTTGAATAAGCCATAAGTAGCCCTAGGAAAACAGTTTCTCCCAATAGAGAGCAACTAAGTCAATTCAACCCAAGGTAATGGCAACTAGGGTAAGTTCCACCCTTAACTCAGGTGACTGCGGCAATCTCCTCATTACTTGAGTAACTAAGGCATTTCTATCCTAAACAAGAGCCTACAAGGTCAACTTCACCTAAGGTAAGGTTAACTAGGCTAATTATGCCCAAAGACAGTATCCAAAATAGACTAAACAGTCCAACTGATCCCAAGTATTGGAATTTATCACACCAACACCTAAAACTCTTCCCAAATCTAACATAATATATAAATATACTATGAACTAGCTCAATCTAACAAGGGGTAAAACCTAGCCTACCTAGATACTGAAGAAAGCTCAAAAAATTTGCTAAATCACCATTTTTTCCTTTCGAGAAGCTTCCGAAAGATGCCAATCTGTCAAAATCACATTCTACTCATCAATACAAGAATAACGATACCCATATTGTACCATTGTGCTTCAGGTCCAAAAATCATATTAAAATCCCATATGGGTCCTATTTATGGAAATCACATTTTGGAAACCAACCCAATGTTCCCTTTCAAGGAGTCATTACCCTAAAAAAGGAGTGAAATTTAAGCTAATTTGGGGCTAGAATCAAACGTCCAAGGTTCTAGGGATTTTGAATAAAAAAGGGAAAATCCACCATGAAAATGGTGAAAGCTTACAACAAATCGAAGGAGAATCACGAAAAAAAGCATTAGCCAAGCTCCTAAATAACCCACAAGCTTCAATTTCAAGATATCTCACTATTTAGGATTTTAGCGCTCTTGGAATAGATCTAAAAGGGTTTATTTATACCTATCTCGGGTGCTCGGATATAGCTATTGCAACCTGGCACCTCACGATCGCCATAATTAGTGGATGTTAGGCGAGTCGTGATCAATACATGTGCATTATGATTGCCATATTAGCTGGCTTCCATGTGAGTCTATCGCAACATGTGGCTCACAATCGTTGGTACTTCAGCACCAGCTGAGTCTCAGCCAACCCCTCGGGATTCATCTAAAATATTGTATTTGCAACGGACTATGAAACCATACCAAATTTGATGTTTTGGACTCAATGGCACAGTTAAAATTTCCATCTGAGGTTATTTTGACTAAAAGTAAGTCCTATACCCAATTTCAATTTTCTTAACTTTCTGGGCAATAGGTCAAAATGAGCTCAGGTACCTCGGGACACGTACTAAGAGTCCACCTAGCGTAAAATCAAAATTACAGAGTTGTTGAAATAGTCATAATTGACATACAAGATCGTTTGGCTAAAGTTTTTTCCCGATGGTCATTTGGAACCAACAAAGACTTTAAAATAGGGAATTGACTCTAAAAAAGAAACGAACTATCAGGTAACCGAATTGTCAGTCCCAACAGCTCATAAATGACCTAGGCCAAATATAGGAAATCTATAATGGAAAAAATAAGTGAAAATAGAGAAAATGACTTGAAGGGTCATTACAGTATCCACTACTAAAGGAACTTTTGTCTAAGAAAGTTAAGGATTAAGATGTACTTGGAGCCTCGAACAAGTGAGAATACTAGGTTTGCATCTTTCTCTCAATATCCTAAGTAGCCTCATCTACTAGGTGGTGCCTCTACTGAATCTTTACTACAGAAATCTCCCTAGTGCGTAACCACCTAACATCACTAGACAAAATCAGCACAGGCTCCTCTACGAAGGTCAACCACTCATCTAGCTAGACTGAATCCCATTTAAGCACCTGAGATGGATCAAGAATGTATAGCTGCAACATAGAAACATTGAAAACTAGATGGACAATAGAAAAATTTAGAGGTAAAGCAAACTCATAATCCACTTCACCAACTGTGTGAAGAATCAGGAAAGGTCCAATATATCTAGTCATGAGCTTGGCCTTTCGCCCAAACCTTATCACACCCTTTATGGGCAATACACAGAGGAATACCCGATCACCAAATCCAAACATTAAGGCATGAATCCTATGATATGCATAGCCATTATGCCTACTCTGAGCTACTCCCAGTCTATCCTGAATTACTCTAACTCTGTCCAACGAATCCTGAAGTAAATTAGTATCACGGGATTGAATCTTGGACGAATCTAACTATCTAACCAGAGACTGATATCTCCTACCATACAAAGCCTTAAAAGGCGTCATCTCAATACTCAAATGATAATTATAATTGTATGCAAACTCTGCCAAGGCTAAGTGTTCCTCCTACTGACCTCCAAAGTCCATAACACAGGTTCAGAGCATATCCTCAAGTACCTACCTAATCTGCTCAGACTGGCCATCGGTCTATAGATAGAAGGTTATGCTAAGATCCATCAGAGTACCAACTCCTCATGGAAATCTCTCCAAAATCTAGAAGTGAACACGAAACCCTAGCCTGAAATAATAGATATAGGCACACCATACAAATGGACTATCTCTCACACATAGATACGAGCTAACCTCTCAGTACTGAAGGATATCTGAATAGGAATGAAATATGTCGACTTGGTTAACCATTCTATAATTACCCAAATACCATCAAAACCATGAGAAGTACGAGGCAACCCACTAACAAAGTCCATGGTAATCCGATCCTACTTTCACTTTAGAATGGGCTATCTCTAAATAAATCCACCTGGTCACCGATGCTCAGCCTTTACCTGATGACAACAAAAGCAACGAGTTACAAAGTCTATCATATCTCTCTTTATGCCACTCACTAATAATGATGTCTCAAATCTCTATACATCTTAGTTGTACCCAGATGAATAAAATACCTAGAGTTGTGATCCTTGTGCAAAATCAACTGAATCAAGTCATCGATCCTCGAAACATAAATGTGTCTATCAAAACACCCTCAAAATTTATGATGGTCATCTTGGACTCACCACTCAATACCTAATCACGAAGGAATCAAAGCTTACTATCCTCAAACTGATGATCCTGAATCAGTTCAAAAAGCAAAGACCTCATCTCAACAGTAGCAAGAATCTTCCTAGGGTCTGAAATATTAAGGAGAACCATCAAATTGGCTGTGGACTAAATATCCTATGTCAGCAGCCTCTAAGAAATTGAAATAGAAGCCAAACTACCCATACTCACCGCCTTCTAACTCAAGGCATCTGCTACCACATTTGCCTTACCTGGATAATAGAAGAAAGAGATATCATAATCCTTAAGCAATTCTATCCATCTACACTGCCAAACACTAAGCTCTCTCTGGGTCATAAGATGTTAAAGACTGCGATGATCGATGAAAATCTCACAATACATACCACATAAATAATACCTCTAAATCTTAAGTACAAAAACTACCGCCGCCAACTCTAAATCATTAGTGGGGTAGTTGTGTGCGTGTACCTTAAGCTATCTCAAAGCATGAGCGATAACACGATCCAATTGCATCAATTCATAACTCAAATCAACACCATAAGCATCACAATACATGGTGCACCCTCACCCTCAATTGGAAGAGCCAAAATAGGAGCTAAACTAAGAAACTCATTGAGCTTACCAAAGCTAGAATCACTCCTCAAACCATAAAAAAGAAACCTTCTTCCAAGTTAATCTAGTCGTAAGAACTGAAACACTAGCAAAACCTTTGACGAAGGAATATCCAAGGAATGTCAACGACTCAAGCCAAAACCCACACTTAGAGAACTTGGCAAAAAGCAAATGATCTCTCAAAGTCTAGAGACCAATCCCTAAATATTATGTATGCTCCTTTCTACTTCTCGAATGCACAAGAATGTCATCGATGAACACAATCATAAAGGAATCCAAATAAGGTCTGAACACTCGGTTCATCAAATCCATGAACATAGTTGGGTCATTAGTCAACCCAAAGGACATCACTAGAAACTCATAGTGACCATAACTAGTCCTAAAGGTTGTCTTTGGGATATCCTCAACCCGAATCCTCAAATGATGGTAACACGATCTAAAATCAATCTTAGAGAACACCGATACACCCTAAAGCTGGTAAAATAAGTCATCAAAGTGAGGCATAGGATAACGATTCTTCACTGTCACCTTATTAAGCTACCTATAATCAATACACATCCATATGGAGCCATCTTTATTCTTCACACATAGGAGATCCCTGAGGAGGCATACTCAGTCTAATAAAACCCTTACCAATAAGGTCTTGAAGTTAAGAATTTAGCTTCTTAACTCGGTAGGAGTCATACGGTCAAGTGCCATAGAAATAGGTTTGGTGTTAGGCTCAAGATCAATTACAAACTCAATCTCATAAGCAGGAGGAATACCAGGTAGATCGATAGTGAAAACATCACGAAACTTATGGACTACAGGAAATAGTTAAACGATGGACTCTTCATACTAACATTACCAATATAAGTGAGATAACACTCGCAACCCTTCTAAATAAGCCTTTTAGCATATATATAAGAAATAATAACCATCAAATCGCAGCTAATAGCTCCTTGCCACACTACTAGGGGAATATCGGGCATGGTTAAGGTAACGGTCACGAAAAAATAATCCACAACTGTATGATAATGGGATAACCAGTCTATACCTAGAATCACATCAAAATAAATCATGTCAGAGATAATAAGGTCAGTATGAGTATCAATATCTCTAACTGTCACAACACATGATATGAAAACCCATTCTACAATTAAAGAATTACCCACAAGAGTAGATACACATAATGACATGGATATAAATCCCAAGATAACTCTAGCCATTGAGAATAATAAGAAGACACATAAGAATAAATGGATCTTTGATCAAATAAAGCAAAGGCCAACTAAAGGTATACCAAAATTTTGCCTATAAAAATAATATTTGAGGACTCAGTCTTGGGTCTAGTAGGTACTCCATATAACTGACCATACCCGCCACCAGGCTTAGCTCCTGACCGATCTCCTATCCTACCTACCTAAGAACTACTTCAACCTCCCTGGGACCACCCCTACAACTCTGAGAATCACCTTCAGCTGAGAGATGAACTGCTCTAATAGGTGGAGTACTCTAAGTTGAAGCAATAATCGCCCCATGACTAGGGCACTCTCACAAATAGTAACCATAAGCCCTATAACTATAACATGTTACATGAGTTAAACTAGAACCAGAATATTTGACTGATCGAAAATAGCCACTACATCTAAGATAATCAAAAGATGAACCTCCTGAATACTGACCACTACCCTGACCAAGGGATTACTAACACAAGACTGACCTCCATTAGTAATCTAGAGCTTTGCCTAAATGGGCCTACTAGACTAATTCTAAGGCTGATTGACTGACATGGAGGGTATCTACCCCGAGAATTGCTATATTTGAATTAGGAACTACTACGGCTCCAACTGAATCTTTTATGATACCTCAGCCTCTTATTATTTCCCCTACGAGCTCATGGTGCATCTTCTTCGTCACCTGAGCATGATTGAAAACCTTAGAAAAGACCTACCAACAGTAACCAAACTCTGAGTAGACATATGAAGGAGAAGCCTCAACCCTCTAACAAAGAAATGAACCCTCTCATACTCAATACCCATAATAGAAATAGCATGCCTAGACAACTCGTGGAAATAAGACTCATAATCCACAACTGTTATCTAATCTCAAAAACTAATCCCTCAAGCGATCTCTATAGCTATGAGGCATTTACTTCTAAAAGAACATCTTAGAGAACTCAGTCCATGTAAATGGAGAAGATCTAACTAGCCTGAATCAAGATAACCTCTCCATCAATGTCGAGCACCTAAGTCCAACTGAAAGGTAGTGTAGTTCACACCATGAGTCTCAATAAAGCCTAAATTACAGAGCCTATCCTCAAAAGTAATAAGGAACTCATATGCATCCTTGCCTGGTTTACCAAAATACCTAGGCGAATCTCAAGAATATACCCAACACCTTCTGCTCTTTGGTAGGAATAGCAGGCTGGGCAACCACTGACTAAGCAATTATCGGTCGAGCAACTATTTGTGCATGAGGAACCTCAACTATAGGAGCCTTAGTACTACACTAATCTATAGACTATACACCATCAGATGGTGTGCCACCAACCAAACCCAAGAGTTAAACCAAAGCATCCATGGGTATTAAAGAAGAAATAAATCCCGGTGGAGCCTGGGCTGGTCCCTGTCCCACCACTGGGTAAGGCAGAAGAATCTCTGGCTCAGGAGTAAGAATAAGGCCTGGTGGAGGCCCCCTATATTGTCCCTTAGTTGGGGACACATCTTGAGGTTGTCCATAACCTCTGGATCATCCATGAACAAGAGTAGGATCCCTATGCTCAATCTTGGAACCCTCATTTCGTGTAGAAATAACACGTGCCCTAGCCATCTGCAAAAAAGTAAAGTCAAAGGAATGTTTTATGAATTAACTCAGAAACTTAGCACAAAATGAGTCAAAGAAGTGAAGAACTCCTAAAAATGTCCTATGAACTCCCGAAGATAAGAAATAAATGTCATTATTTTGATCTGTAGGACTCTACTAGACACTTGCTCTTGTACCAATAATACCTGTGTAGCCTAGGTTCTGATGCCAATTTGTCATGACCCGATTTATGAGTCATGATAGAACTTAATCTATCCCGTTAGTAGGTAAGACAAACCATAACCTGGAGTAAACACAATGTGCTAACTTGGCAAAAAAATACCCACAAGGCGAAAAATAACAAGTGCAATTTATAAATAAAATAGGGTTTTAGGAATAGGTAAAATATATCTAATACATAGATACAATCCCATGACCTGGTAGAGCCAGTACAGGAGCAACTATAAATACAACCCAAGTATCTAAAATGGTCAATGCAATCTGTCGTGAATCTAATGACTAGACATAAATAAGATAGAGAAAAATGGGCAACTCTGACTCCAAGAGCTCACCCTATCTCTAAAATCAACATACCACAAACGTCGATCAACAATGACAACTAGTAGGAAAGAGTTAGCCTATTTCTAAACCAAGGGCATGGAACACTCTTGCATTACCTTGATTAGGGGTGTGGCATGCCCTAATTATGGATGCACACTATTTTGGTCAAGTTGTTTTGTGTCTTGAGTTGTGGCACATCCTTATCTCATAGTTCAAGGGTGTGGCATGCCCCTAACCTAAAAAATTCCATATTTTATCAAGGTTTACTCCTTCCATTTTCCTTTGAGTTCCTCACTGCTTGGGTGTCTTTCCAACATCACTACACCTTGTTATGCTTTTGAACATTGATATTGACATCTCACATGGTATCCTATATCGTAAAATACCATAAATTAGTAAATATAATACAACAAAATTCATCGATATAAACTAGAAAAACACATAGCTCAAGCTAGTAACACTAGTTTTCTCATCAAAACTCTAAGTGACCAAATTGATTCAAAATTTGTTTTAAACATCCCTTAAACATTATATAGTCACATAGTTTAACACATATGCTCAATTATACCATTATTAACTAATTATGTGTAAAGCCCCAGAAGTACCCCCCTGGAGGTCACATGGTGCTTAAGACTATAAATAGCCCTAAGTTAACCCATGATATTTATTTAGCTTGGGAACTCACATGAGGAGTGACTAACACATATAGAAACTGAATATAAACTATTTTACTTTATAATGAAAGCCTTTAACTTGGAAGTACTTACAAAAATTCTTTGAACGGGAAATATATTAGTCTGACAAGCCTCTACTAATGTCTAGAGAGACACCGGGGCAGACCCCAACTGACCCAAACATATACGGAAATCAAATAACTCAAGCACTATTATTAATAAGTAGAAGTCTGATAAACTAGGTCCTTAAACTATGAGGGCTCACCAAAATTCAAAATATAGATGATGATGCCCATAGTCAATCGTGTTGCTGGAAACGTGCACCCGAACATACATTATTAGACAATGTAGCACATAGATATATATATGGGTTAGTACCTCTGGAATGTACTGAGGATGCGGGAGCGAATGCATAAGTAAAACAATAGATGAATATATATAAGTAAACTTCCAAATGATGCATGCTAAGCATAAATGACTCACCTTCAACTTGAATAAAATAAGAAACTACAAGATCATAAAACATGAATAATATACATATGGGTAAACATAGTGAGCCATAACACTTAGTTTCTAAAGTCTTTACTTTTATTCTTTCATATGGGGGATTCTTCTAACCGACATAAACCATGTGAGCTACCATAGATTCCAACGTCTTACCCATGTTAGGGAAAGCTGTTCTATCCTTACCATTAAAATAGAACCTTAACTTATATGATCACTGAACTTCATCCATATTGGGAAAAATCTTAACCTACGGTGGCTCGTAGTTTCTAGAAATTTAGGATACACTCATTCGCATACCCTTCTCAGTGCTAAATACAACTCCCAGAATACTTATATGCTCATACTTTAAGAAATCCACCTTAAAATAGCATAAGGGTTTATAGAATAAAAATCATTTATGCTTTTCTTTACTTAAATCATAATCAAATAAACAATTGTCGATTTCATATCTTATCTTGATATCAAAAGATCAATCTTTCTTGAATCATGTTATAATATATGTGAATGAAGTTTCAAAATCTTAAACTTCATTGTAAACTTAATGGTTATACTTGGGACTTGGAATTCATGCTTTATTTCATAAGATTTAATAATAAAACATGATGCTCAATAATCACCTTGAAATATTTCAACAATATTCAATCATGATAATGAAATTCAAACCATAATACAAATCTTGCAAGTCAAAACATGAATATATGTAAACCTTGATGCACTTAAAGCTTTCAATTATATGGTAGTATCGTACTTTAAAAATATGGCTATTTGGGTATGAACCCTAATTCAAAATAAGTAAATTAAATCTCAAAATCATGCACTTTGGGCACAAGGATGAAAGAATAACCTTGTTCATAAACCCCACATACCTGAAGTTTCTTGACTTGTGAAGAGAGCTTGGACCTTAGGACTTGAAATATGAATTTGGAGAGATGGACCTTAATCTTGATGTTCTTAAAGATAGAAGGAGATAAGTGTTGTTAATTGATTAGAAAGAGGAGAAAAATAATGCCTCTTTGAGGGTTATAGGTCATGGTTGGGAGTTATAAGAGGGGAAAATACCAAAAATCCCTCTAACTGAACATTACAGAATTTGGTCATCAATCTTTACGAGTCAAACATACGAATCATATGGTGAGGGTACGACTAAGCCTATCAACTCGTAAGCTTGGCAGAATCAAAGATAGTATACAGTGATTATTATACGAGTGGTAACATATGACTGGTAACATCTCTATAGGACTTGTATCCACCCACTCGTATCTTGGACAGAATCTTAGGGAGCCTAAACTAATGAACTTATAACTTACCTTCATACAACTCAAACCTTGATCATACGATTTCTAGGGTCAACGCGTATCTATAATAGACTTCATCTACTCCACACTGTCCTAAGTATGATTTACCATACATGAATCATATGGAGTGTGTACGACTCAAGGTAGTGAGACGTATGATGCACAGTAGCTTTAAACAAAGGGTATTACATTAGCACACAATTCCTCAAAATAAGGCTAGTTACGTATAGATAATGAGACTTAGGTAAATAAATCCACCTAAGATTATCACCAGACACTTAAAGCCTTGTTCTTCCTCTAACAACTCTTTACATTAAGCACCATCTAAGGAAGACTCCAATATTACTACTACAATACACTCAAGATAGAACATCAATGGTTACACAAATACCAAGTTCTACATTAACCATGCATTGTTAAAATTAAAACTCATGAACACTACTTCAAAACACTCTAGCCTCAAGAATTGACTCTACCAAGTTGGAAAACTCATGCATATTACTCAATCAAAAAGATCATACAAGTCACCTAACCATCATATAGAATGCGCCCTTACTGTAAGAGAGTTACCCATATTCACTCACTGATATGCAATTCATTACAAGAATGGGTATAAGAATCAAATTACGCTCACTCTCACAAAGACTTCATATATTGTATAAGATGAACCATAGACTTTTCCTTAATTTTGCACTCTGCTAACATCAGAACAACAAGGATAAAGATTAAATAAGACTTTATTGGTTGTAATGTAGGCTATGGGATGGGTAGAAATATTCTGGCCAGTAATAGGGACTATTTTCGCTAAGTGCTTTAATATGTCACATTATACAATACGATCCTTTCTAAACAACCAAACATTCACCACCTTTACCTTCACCCATCTCTTTTGTTTTGCCCCATTTATTTAAGCTAGTTCACATATATTAAGGAGGGAGTATTATCTATCAACACATGATTTAATTTTACAAAATTTTCATTCTTTTCATTACAGTACTTGCAAACACAACACATAAAATTTTTCACACCAATAGCTACTCTTTTGGGCTTCACTTTCACCTTTTTCCTTCTTAAATTTTATACTCCTTAACCATAGTAACTTTTCAACTAAAGCGCTTAGTAGCTTTGGATCAAATAACGGTCAATCAAAAAGGGGAATAGCTACATATACAGCTACCAACGAATAGGCTAAAGGCTCAACATACTAAGATCTTACAACAAGGTTAGACAAAATGGATATGAACATCGCTATCAAATGAATACCTATATCAACTTATAAACCCAATATTTCTTTGCACACACACTAGGCAAGTTCCAGCTATTAATATGCCAAAAGAAATACAACAAAAACCTCACTCATACATGGCACATGTTCAACTCAAGTAGGATCCCAATAGACTCTAAACTAAGTAATAACATGAATTCAGAATTAAGCCAACATCGCACAAGATCCATATAAATGAGCCTAGGCATCTTAAAGATAGTTGTTAAACACATTTAACATTCTTTTTACAATCAAAACCACTTGCCTCATGCAATCATCCATAGCAACTAGAAAAAACACCCCACTTATTTTGGACACAAAAAATTTAAACTTTACACCTCTAAATGAAAAAGGGATACTGGGTTTAGAGGACGCCCCCTCATAAAAAGAATCAAAAAGAAAAACCAAGGGTTGGGTAAAGTGTTCCCCTACTAATCTGACACCAAAAAAAACTAAATAAACACTGAGAAAATCTTTTAGTAATTTTTTTTCAAATTTAGTCAAAAACTAGGAACAACTAAGAATTGAAATCTATAGCAACACTTCACCCTAAACCATGAGAAGATTCCCCACCCACACTTAAAATCAAACCTTGTCTCTAAAATATTATTCGAAATCAAGGATAGGAATACTCCTTAAAGCCTCTAGGCCTTGCTAATAGCATCTTCAATCATTAATAAGGTTAGGTGGACCCCGCACCCAGCCTTGTCCATGCTCCTTAGCTTAGGTTTTTTGTACTTGAGCTTTTGTTCAACCTATGACTCAAAAGAAACAAAAATAAATGTGAAATAAAAAGAAAATAAAAAATAAAATACCTACCTTAACTTGGGTTGCTTCCCAAGCAGTGCCTGATTTGGTATTGCGGCACGACCCATAACACTACTTCTCATCCATATTTCTTTAACCTTTTTCTTCTACTTAGTGGCTATCTTCTCACTCTTTTTAGACTCTTGATTTCTTACTCTCAAGGTATGTACCTTTCTCAACGCTAGCCTTTTTAGTCTTTTCTTTCAGCTTCACAACTTAGATATTAATGGGTGGTTTGGGCCACTCTATGAGATAGTCTACAGAGGTCATTTGTGGTTTGAAATCCTCCACCCCACACTCATATACTTTAATAAGTATTATCATACACAAATCCTTATAGTGCAAAGGTGGATTGAGTGGTTTGTATATATTAAAGACCTAGTCTTATTGTTAGAGTACCCTCTCTAACATTAATCAATGTTTCTCCCCTCACCAAGAATGGACGTCCCAATATGATCAGTACCTTATCATCTACATCATAAAAAAGTGCAACAAATTTAGCGGGGATAATGAACTTACCAGCCTTAATAAGGATATTTTTATTTATTCCTTCGGGTTGCACTCTGGTTTTATCTGCTATTTGGAGCACTATAGAACATGGCCTCAACTTTTCTAATCCAAGAGTATTAAAAATAGATAGGGGAATCAAGTTTATGATCATTGCCAAGTCATTCAAAGTATGGACCACATCATTATCACCAATTTGTATGGGGAGGGTAATACTCCTTGGGTCTTTTATCTTCTTTGGAATCTTGATCATCATAATAGAACTACCCTCATCCGTCAGTGCCACCATATCAGTGTCACTCAACTTTATCTTATTAGTCACCACATCCTTTAAGTACTTAGCAACTTAGACATACCTTGCAAAACATCTAGAAATGAAATATTAATATTAAGTTCTCTGAACGCATCAAAGAACTTCTTAAAACATGCATCCTCTTTAGCCCTTTTTAAATTCAAAGGGAATGGTGGTGGTAGTTTCTCCTGTACACGCTCGGCTGCCTTAGTTTTTGGGTACTCAGACTTCACCAAATTTTTAGCCTCTTTAGCTGGACCTATCTTCCCATCTACCTTCTTTGGGACTAACTCTATATGTACCTATTGATTCTTCTTGAAAGGTCCGTCAATGAGATCCTTACCACTCCTCAAGGTGATTGTCAATACTTATTTCAAATTCTCTGTATCACTAGGAAAACCACCTTGGGGTCTAGTACTCTACACTTGAGCTAACTGCCCCAACTGTATATTTAAATTTTTTGGGGCAAAGTTACTGATTTTTTATTTCTGCGGTCATCTATTCTAGGTTGGCCAAGATATTTTTCAAGGTCTCCTCAATATTACTAGCCCATATATTTTGATACTACTAAAACTAAGCCTGATTATTACCCTATGAGTAGTTGGCGAAATCTACCACTTGTGGTTGTAAGCATTACCATAATTCAAATTTCCTTCTGTGAATTACCTATAAAGTTTACCAACATTGGATTTGCTCCACATAAGATGGCAGAGTGGATACTAATACCAAAAATCTCGTACTAAGACAAGGTCTACTGGACTGCATTTACATGGGCCTAAGATTGGTTCACACCCAACCTTCTGAACCGTGTCATAATTTGGTTTTGAAAGGCTAAAAATTGAGAGGCCAAAGCAGTGACTCTATCCACTTTAATCATCTAGGAGGCTTATTCACTATATTTATAGAAATATCTCTCTGCTATTCGAGAATATCTTGCACTATTCGGTTCAGAAAAGTATACAGTTAATCATAAGTTTTCTCCTTAGCTTGATCAACTGTAACTAAATCTACCAAAATTTTTATTATATAGTCAAGAGCTTCAACAAAAGTAAAAGTTAATACCTCATTCGTTTGATGATGGTACGGTTAGTCTTAATAAGAAATTTGAATGATATAAGTTCTCGTCTGACTTCTACTTAGAACTTAAAATATTATTGCATAAACATGCATCCTTGCTAGATGAAAAAAAATTGATGAGTAATTCTTCGCCAGATCATCCCATGTAGTGATGGAGTTGTTCTACCTTCAACCATTTCTTCACGTCTCCCAAAAGATCAAAGGGAAAGAGAGTGAGCCTCACATAGTCAGTGAAGACTCTAGTTGGGATAAAGGTGTCATTGTCTCCAAGAAATTTTCTAGATGCACCTGTGGATCCTCATGTGACAAACAGTGAATTGCCCATTACTGTGCAATAGCAGCACCATTTTCTGTTTGTGCTCGAATCTACCTCCAGGTTCCAGTCTACGGATGGCAGAGGTAATATTTATTTTGAGTGGAATTTCAACTTAGCGTATTGTCCTACAGGCCAGCTGATATTCATCCATTAGTGTAGGAATAGATTTTTCCTGATGAATTTAAGGTATCCAACAGAGAAGTTCTATTTCTCTCTTTAATTGATGTAAGTATTACTCGGGTTTAGGATATGGGTTAACCAAATCCCTTTCTCTTACCATCTTACTTGTATTTCAGACCTGTACTACAAATTCAGAAGCTAATATCAAGTCTTTGGCACTTATAAAACATACTAGTATAACTAAAAATAAGATAGTTTCCATTTTTAAGTCCTTGGCAATGGTTCCAGAAACTTGTTGCATCCTAGTGCACATGCAAGTGTACGTGGTCTCCTAAGTAGTAAAGTGGACTTTAAAATACAATCATTAATCTCACTGGGACTTATTCTCAACAATTATCTAATTCTAGTATTACTACATATATTAAATAAGTGCAAGTGTAACTAATAACATTTGAGATTTGAAAACTTAAAGTAACCGTAAACAATTCAAAATTATAAAGTGTTGGAGACAACAATGGGGAAGAATCCGGAGTCAAGGTACTACGAACAATCTTACTAAATAACTCAATTTTGTTGGATTAGGTAATTCTCTTGGTTGTTGATTCACAAGGTTGATAACATAATTAGGGAATGGTCATCCTCTAATCGTCTATCTATGCTAGCCCCACAACTACATTATTGAGTGGGGATGTGAGAACTAAGTTAAAAGCATTTATATTCCATCTCATATATGAACCAAATGGGGAGAATTAGGTTTATTCCTATCCTAAATTCAAATCTTAACTCTGATCCCTATTTGTTTAAGATCTCACTCCATATATTCGACGATCTAATCTATCGTTCCTCTTTCCTGACTCACAATAGAATTATAAGTTTATCCTAAGGGTTTTGAATCTATGGAATTGTAGTAACAATATATATATAAATAACTAAACATTATAATCAAATAAAACACTCAATTGAAAGTGATAGTAAACATGTTCTTGGTATCAACCCTAGATGAGGGTGTCTAGACACTCATGGATTTACAACAAATTGAAATTAAGGAATTCATTTATAAAAAAACAAAAGTAAGCTATAGAAAAAGATTTAGAACCCTAATTACAGCCTCTTCGAGTGTATTTCCAGCCCCAAAGTCATCCAAGGTGTGTACAACAAGAACAAAGTGTTCTATTTATACTAGGAGAGAGTCAGCCTATTTTGTAACTAAGGGCATGCCACGCTCTTGCATTGCCGCGATTAGGCGCGTGGCATGCGCTAATAATGGATGCACCCTGCTTTGGTCAAGTTTTTCTTATGTCTTGGAGCGTGTCCCTTCCTTATCTCAGAGGTTCAAGGGTGTGGCATGCCCATGGCCTCAGAAATTCTTTATTTCATCAAGGTTTAGTCCTTTTTTTGCCTTTGAGTTCCTCAGTTCTTGGGTGTCTTTCCAACATCACTAGACTTTGTTATGATTTTGATCATTGATTTTGACATCTCATACAGTCTCCTATATCATCAGATACTATGAATTAGTGCATTTAACACAATATAATTCATCGAAATAAATTAGAACAAAACATAGCTCAAACTAGTAACAGTAGTTTTCTCGTATAAACTCTAAGTGACCAAATTGATTATAAACTTGTTTTAACCACACCTTACATATTATACTTAAGAAGTTAACACATATATTCTCAATTATACCATTATTAACTCATTACACAAAAGAAGACCTCAAAACAAGACTAATTACGTATAGATAATGAGAGTTAGGTGCATAAATCCACCTAAGATCAAGTACTCTTAGATTTCTCTTGGTTAAGCGTCATTTAGAGTGTGTTTTGGTTTATTTGTGTTTTGTTCACTTGAGAACATGCAAATGTTCTAAGTTTAGGGTGTTGATACATTGTTGACTTACAAGATTTTTGATGTCCGGAGCAAAGGAAATTGCTAGTCTAAGGGCTTATTTTTGTTGGTATGATATGTGTTTATGGTATTTGTAGGTCAAATAGGTCTGAAGAAGTGAAGTTTAGGATTCCTAGACTTAAGGGCTTCAGACGAGCTTAACCACGACTATTGGATATGACAGCGGTCATACCTTGCTGTCATAGAAAGGACCTAACAAGGTGAAAATTGAGAGATATCAGAAAAAGGCATCGCACAATCACACATAGATGATTCAACTGTAAGATCCATCATGGGAAGTCAAAGTATCATCCTACGACTAAGGATGATCATGAGATCTACCATTATCATACCTTCCTTCGTTCGATGTGTCAACTTAGCAAATCCCATTGTATTTAGGATATTTTTTATGTTTGTCTATAAATACTCTCATTGGGCTTGATATTTTAGCTTGAATTCTATCGACACTTATGAGGCATATTATCATTCTTTGTTTACATTAATTATTAGGGTTTTAATTTAAAGAATGACTTGTGGTTTTCATCTTATTTTCAAAAGTTCGTACTTATGATTTCTTATAAGAAGTATTATTTTGTGCAAAAGACACAGGTTGAAGCAATGGTGGTGGAGGAGAAGACAAAGAATCTATTAATTTTATATGCATAGAAAACTGGTGATGCCATTGACGCCGTTGAATGTCTGGCCCGTGAAGCTGAACGCAGAGGATGCCCTATCTTATTAATCTCAATTAACGATTTTGACCATAGTTCCCTACTAGAGCAGGAAATTATAATCTTTGTGGTCTCAAGTACAGGTCAAGGTGATAATTCAGATTCTATTAAGGTGTTTTGGAAGTTTCTCGTGCAATGGAGTCTTACACAGTATTGGCTTAGTAGAGTGAACTATGTTGTGTTTGGTTTGGGTGATTCGAGCTACCAGAAATATAATTTTTTTGCAAAGAAACTTGACAAAAGACTTAAATCTGGGTGCGACAGCAGTGGTGGAAAGAGGTCTGGGAGATGATCAGCATCCTTCATGGTATGAAGGTGCTTTAGATGACTTTAAATAAGAGTTTGATGGATCAGCCTAAATTGAGTATGAGGTTGGTGTTGTTGTTCATATTCTCCCTGGATAAGATGTTGTAGTTGTTAATGCTTTTATAAAGTGTTGTAATTTGGACCCCGAATCATATATCCGAGTTCAGCCTAAAGATAAGAAAGAAAATGATCAAAGTTATGATTTGAGACATATATTGATCGTCCCTGTAAGATTAAAAACTTTTATTGAACTGGTAATGGATGTTGCATCATTTTCCCTAAGACGATATTTCTTTGAGGTTATGAGTTATTTTTCCTCTGCCTAACATGGGAATGAGAGGCTTCAGTACTTTGCCTTTCCAGAGGAAAGAGATGATCTTTATGAGTGCAAGCATAAGGAAGTAAGAACTATACTAGGGGTATTGGAGGATTTTCCATCTGTTCAGATGCCATTTGAATGGTTGGTTTAGTTGGTACCTCCACTAAAAGCTAGAGCTTTTTCCATATCTTCTTCTCACTCAGCTCATCCAAACCAAGTGCATTTAACAGTTAGTGTGGTGTCATGGATAACACCTTATAAGAGGAAGCGCATAGGTATTTTCTTGTCATGGCTAGCTAAACTTGATCCTCAGAAAAGAGTCCTCATCCTAGCATGGTTTCAACAAGGTTCTTTTCCTTCCCCTCTACCTTCACTTCCTCTTATTCTAGTTGGACATGGCATAGGGTGTGCACTTTTTTGTGGATTTGTAGAGGAAAGGGCCCTTCAGAGTTGAGTTGGTTCAAATGCTCCCATTTTTTCTTCTTTGGTTGTAGAAATAAATAAATTGACTTCTTATACAGAGATTTTTGGTTGTTTCATTCACAAAAGGGTGGAGTCTTTTTTGAAGAAAAAGGTGGCATTTTTTGCTGCCTTCTCCAAAGACCAACAACAAAAGGTTTACGTGCAACATAAAATGAGAGAACAAAGCTTTAAGATATGGAATCTATTAACCGAGGGTGCGACTATGTATGTCGCAGGCTCTGCCAATAAAATGCCTTCTGATATGTTATTGGCATTTGAAGAAATTGTATCTAAAGAAGGCGAGGTTCCAAAAGAAGCTGTAGTAAGGTGGCTTAGGGCATTGGAAAAGGCAGGGAAGTATAATGTTGAGGCATGGTCTTAACTGTTGCTTGGTATTTTTCCCATCTTTACCTTAAAATCTAGGGATGAGGAGCCAAAAATTCGTGCCCTTTTCATCCATGTTATTTTCACATTATTTATATTTACTGTATTCATTCTTAGAATTTGCATCTAGTCTTCACAAAAAAAGAAGTTGGTTTTACTACAAAGTGTATCAGATGAGTGCTCTTATCATTTGGAGAGGATTTTTATCTGTTAGTTGGAAAAAGTTCAATTTGAGCTCTAAATCCAGAGCAACTGCTAATATGGTGCAACAGTTGTATTAGGGAAATACTATTTATGATTTGAGAATTCAGTTCTTGTGAGGTTAAAGATTTTTACGATGTAGCATTTCTGTTTATGTAATCCAAGAAAAATAGAAATGAACAAGGTTGGACCTACAAAAGTATAGCATGGTTGACCTATAAAGGTATATCAATAAAAAAAATTATTTTTTGCTTACAATTATGAATGTCTAAATACCACAACTGGGGTTATAGAAATCATGACATATTAACGAAGTAGTGTTCAAAGTACAACATAATTATCAAAGGGTGTCTGTGCATGCATTGTGATTCTTTTTAATTTGAATGCTTTTTAATGGTGGCCAGTATTATAACTTGTCTTATCCTTACTCTTAATAATAAAAGATATAACGATTAGGAAAAGGGAATAAACATCGAGAGTTAGAGCTATCAACCTCCATTTAATTAACTTAAGTCGGTAAATAAGATAGTTAATATGGGATTAATTATAGGGTTAGTAATGCAAAACTCATGAGACGTTAGTTCATGATTTCGGATATTCATCTAATAAGGGTGTAAAGTCATTTAAATGAACATAACATATCAATTATATGTTCCCAACACCACAAGAGATCACTAGTACAATGAACCTACAGAGATATGAAGTTATGGAGAACGTTGTCCTAGTCCTTTCTCACACTTAATACAAAGCTATTGAAATCAGTAATTGTTACTATTGAAATTTTGATTTAAGAAACCCCTAATTTTTACTAGATATTATTTACTCATTGCTTAGATAAACACTTGATAGATATTTTGATCAATTCCTCGTTAGATCGATCCTAACCTAATTGAGTTGTATATTTAATTGACAACCACTTTATATTTTTACGGAGGTGTAATTTGGACGATATCAACACCTTAACACAACCCCAACAATCCCTCATATAAATGGAGAATGACTATTTTGTGAAATTATGTATGAAAAATTGTGTGATCTATAAGTAAGGATCAATCACATCTGGGTAAGTAGGTTTTCCTTTGAACTTTTCATAATGAGCATACATTGGGTATCCTTGGTCATTGGTAGATTAATATTCTTGAACAGTCGAGCTTTGATTATACCTAGGCAACATATGTCGCCTAATTAACCCTTTATCGTTCTTGGATCTCATTGTTTTATTCGTTTCAGCCATGAACATGTCCTAAATTCATGAGTTCATAAAGAACTAGTCTTACTCTAATTCTCCTTGAAGTAGCTTACACTTCGCACTCACATAGGTGGTTTACTAATATGCAACCCATAGATATACCATTTGATCATGCCAATTTTAAGAATCACTTAAATTTCTTATCGCGTTATTCTTGTTTGTCAACATCGTCTTATTATGAAAATAGATATAATTTAGTGACAATATTGAGCTATCATCATAATTTTATTTGATCTCCTTGAACCAAGAACTAGAGATTTGGAGTCAGTTAGGTAGAGTTATCATTATAATGACCTATTCTCGACCATAATCCCATTTCCTATGATGATTCATTAATCACCTATCTAGTTAGGTATTTTATAAGTGGATCCAATATATTATCTTTTGAATTTACATAGTCAATTGTGATAATTATACTAGAAAATAATTGTCTAATGATATTATATCTTTATCGTATAGGACGTGACTTTTGTTACACATAACATTTTAGCTCATTCTATTGTCGTTTGACCATCACAATGTATGTTTATAGGAGCCACTTGTTTTAGATAAAGAGTAATATCTTCTAAAAAAAGCTAGAAATTTTGCTTCTTCACCAGCCTTATCCAAAGCTATAAGCTTGAATTCCATTATAGAGTGAGTTATGCATGTTTGTTTGGGGAATTTCCAAGACACTGCTCCTCCATCAATGGTGAAAATATTTTCACTTGTCTATTTTACTTCAAATGATTCGATTTATCCAATTTGCATCACTATATTCTTCAACTACTACAGGATATTTATTGTAGTGAAATTCATAATCTTGAGTGTATTATAAGTATTTCAAAACTAGTTTCATTGCCATCAAAAAGTTTGATCAGGATTACTGTATACCTTAACTTATGACACAAGCTATATCTGATCTAGTATAGTTAATTATGTAAATCAAACTTCCTAACATTATAGAATAGTCTAATTAAGACTTGCTTTGACTTTGATTCTTTGTGAGAGCAAAATTTACATTAACTAGAGTCTTTGAAATTTTGAAGTCCAAATACTTGACTTTTCAAGTACCATGTTGATGTAATGAGTTTAAGACAGTGCTATACCTTGAGGAGTTATGTAAATTTTAATTCCTAAAATTTAATCAAACTTCTAAGTCTTTCATATCAAGTTTGCTAGCAAGCATACGCTTTGTAGCATTTATGTCAAAAATGTCTTTACTCATTATCAACGTATAATCAATATATAAATAAACAATGACAATGTGATGATGTAAACACAATTATCACACTCATTAATCTTAAATTCATTTGAAAATATTATTTGGATGATTGTTTTAGTCCATAAAGTGACTTAACAAGATGATATACCTTTTTTTTTTCGTCTGAAATTATAAACCCTTTGGATTGATTCATATATATTTCTTCCTCCAATTCTCCATTTAAGAAGATTATCTTCACATATATTTGATGAATTTGAAGACTGTACACGATGAATAATGCTATCAACACTCAAATAGATGTGATTCTAGTTACCAGCGAGTACGTGTCAAAATAATCAAGGCCTTCTTGCTATTTGAATTCTTTGACAAGTATTCTTTATTTATATTTATTAATAGTGCCATAAAGATTCGTTTAGAACCCAATAATTTTTTCTGAAAAGATCAACCAATTCTCATTAATGATTATTTAATATGAATTCTATTTTACTATTGATTGCCTCTTTTCAATATTGTCTTTCTGAGGAAGACATTTCTTCCTCAAATATTTTAGGCGCATTCTCTACTAAGAATGTCATGAAATCGGGACCAAATAAAGTCAATGTCTTTTGACGTAAGTTACGTCTTGAATTTTTCTTACTAGGTGTACTTTCTTTTGATTCTTTCTGAGGTCATTTAGATTTTTTACTGGACGACTCACATTCATTCTTGTATGGATAAATACTTTTAGAAAATTTAACATTATTTGATTCAATTATTGTATTCACATGAATAATAGAATTTTTTTATTTATGAATCAGAAAATTTTGCTATTGATTGCATATTCAATGAAAACATAGTCAATTATTTTTTATCCTAATTTAACCTTTTTGACATTAGAAACTTGTACTTTAGCGAAACAACCCGACACTTTGAAGTATTTCAAGCGGATTTTCCTTCCATTCTATTTCTCATATTGAATGAATTTTGTTTTATTATTGGATACTCAATTGAGTATTCCACTACATGTTAGAATAGCTTCCCCCTGTAAGTTTTGTGGTAAACTAGAAATTATCAACAAGGCATTCATCATGTTCTTTAATTTTTTATTCTTTTCTTCCATAATTTAATTAGATTGTATAGTATATAAGGCTGTTGTTTGATGAATAATTTCATATTCTAAATATATTTCTTCAAAAAGAGATTCATATTCATCACCCCTATCACTTCTAATCATTTTGATTTCTTATTAAGTTGTGTTTCAATTTCATTCTTATATTGCTTGAATGCATTAATTACTTTATTTTTTCTATTAAGAAGATAGACATAGCAATATCGAGTGCTATTATCAATAAAAGATATGAAATTTCTTTTCCACCGTGAGATTGTATAAACTTCAGGTCACAATATTTGTATGGACTAAATTTAATAGGTTTCAATTCCTTTTAATTGGCTTATAAGGATACTTACCACACTTAGATTCCACACATACTTGGCACTTTAAATTATTACTTTTAAATTTAGGTAATATTTTGAAGTTAATCATTTTTCGCAAAGTTTTATAATTAACATGTCCTAAACGTGCATGCAATAAATTATTTATCTCAAGAAAGTAAGAAGCAGAACTTTTATTCATATCAACTGCAATTACGTCTAGTTTGTAAAGGTCCCTAGTCAAGTAACTTTTCCTACATACATATCATTCTTGTTGATTACGACTTTATCAGAAACAAATACATATTTGAATTTATTTTTTCCTAAAATTGATGTCGAGAATAAATTCTTTCGTATTTCAAAAATATGAAGGACATTGTTAAAAGTCATCATCCCGCTCACAGTCATCTTCAAGCCTATCTTGCCAGTTTCTTTAATCTTTTCTATTGTAGAAATTTTCATTAAAATTGTCTCACCGAGTCTTGATGAAGTATAGGAAGAAAACAGTTCCTTATTAGAACAAACATGACGGATAACACCCGAATCAATCCAACATTCTTTGAAATTTCCTACCAAATTACATTTTGAAAGGATTGCATACAAATTGTCTATGTCTTCGTTCATGTCTGCTTGTTCCTTCTTCTTATCTTTCTTTTGGAGCATGATAATTTGAAGACATGTCGCTAAACTTGCCATAATTGTAACAATTTTGTTTAAATTTTTTCTTTCTTGGTGCATTTTTATTTTCATCAGACTTCTTTCTTTTCTTCTTCTTTTGAGGAGTTTCAATATTATTTGCTCCTGGTATTGATGACTTTGCAGTAGCTTTCTTTTTCTGCAGCTTTATTATCTTCTTTGATTTGCAGATGAATAATCAGATCCTCCAACTTCATTTCCTCCCATTTGTGTTTCAAGTAGTTTTTAAAGTTCCTCCACAAAGGAGGCAACTTTTCGATAAAATTTGCCACTTGAAATGCTTAATTAATTATCATACCTTAAGCAAGTAAATCATAAATAATAAATTGCAATTCCTGAATTGAAGACGTAATAGACTTGTTGTCAGACATCTTAAATTCTAGAAATTTACAAACCATATATTTCTTTAATTCAATATTTTTGGTCTTGTATTTCTTGTTCAAAGTGTCCCATAATTATTTTAAAGTTTTGTAAATACTATAAGCACTATACAAACCTTCTTTCAACCCATTCAAATATAATTCTTGCAAAGAAAGTCTGAATGATTTCATGTCTCTAGTATTAGAAAATATTTTTGCAGGAGTGTCATCCAATAACATTAAAACGTTCGCAGTGCTAACCTTATTCTAAGAGTGGCCAGACAAAAATATTATCTTTTATTGCCACCTCTTAAAGTCAATACCAAAATTTGTTTGGGCTTTTCTACTGCAATCATTGCAAGGGTAGTGCGGCTTGGCGAAACAACATTCGTTGTTGCAGAAAAAGAAGTCATAACATGTCGGTTGGTTCTCATATTTTTGTTTGAAAACACACAATAAAATTAACTAAATTGGTTAACAATAAAAAAAATTATTCAGTCGATGAAGTTTTTATATTCTTCGAATCGAGAAAAGTAATTTTTTTATTAACTCAATGAAATTTTTATGTTCTATGAATTGAATTAATAAAGGAGATAGAAAATCATAAGATTTTTATCTCCAATCAAATCAGAAACAGAGATGAAGTATACATTTATAAAAAAAAAATATTAAATTTTTTAAATCTTTTATTCCTGCAAAATCAAAACCAGAAAAATTGATAGAAAAGCGAAGTTCTAAGCTCACAAAAACTTGTTTCCTCCAAAAATTTAACTAAATCAGAAACAGAGATAAAAGCGAAATGTATAAAAAAAAATTAAATTTTGTAAGTTTGCTATTTTGCAAAATCAAAACCAGAAAAACTGATAGAAAAAATGAAGTTCTAAGCCCACAAAAATTGTGTTTCTTTAAAGAATTTAATCCCCTTATAATCGTTCAATATTTAGATTAATTCCTTCCAAGATAGACTAGAACATTATTCTGCAATACTGATAACAGAAATTGTAGAACTTTGATGAACTCAACAAACAGAGTAATTCACACTTATTGTTATTTCTTTAAAGAAAAATATGGAGAAGATGAAAGAAAAATTTGTTTGCTTTTTATTTTTGTAAGGTTTATGTTTTTCAGTAGTTGAAATGAGGCGAAGCCTTTGAATATTTATAGCTAATAGACTGCATATATAATTATTAAATACATCTGGGTTATTCTGTGATTAGTTATTCTTCAGTTCTCTATATATACAGCTGTAACCCCTTCAATATCAATAAGATCAATTATTATTAAATTATATCATGGTATCAAAGCTAGGGTTTCTTCTTCCGCCCAAACCCTAATCTCTCCTCTTTTCCGACATGTGTGCGCCGCCGCCACCGTCTACACCACGCCGCACGGCCTCCCTCCTCCGTCGTAGGACGGCGCCATGGACAAGGTTGTTGATCCTCTGTCAAATTTACCGTCTGGAGTAAAATTACTGCTCAGGAATCTCCACAATCTCATCCCAGAAAAATTATCTGACAACAACTACCCGGACTGGGCACTTAACGTCCGCACCGCCCTCGCAACCAACTTGCTGCTCGGATGGATTGACGGTGCGGAGAAGCCGCCGCCCGAGACAGCCGAGGAGGACGGCGTCATGCTCCCAAATCCCGACTACCTTCCGTGGATGATCGTAGACACTCAGATCCGAGCCTGTCTTCTCGCCGTTATTAGCCCCTCTGTGCACAAACACGCCCGGGGTTTTCTCACATCGGCTTCACTTTGGGACGCACTAGCCACAAGGTACAACTCTGTGTCCACGGCTCATATTTTTCAGTTGCGTGACAGATTGCATACTCTTCGGAAGGGAACGAAGACGATGACTCAATACCTTGATGATGTGGCCTCTATTCTGTCTGACCTAGATGCTGTGAACGAGATTATTCCTGAACGAGACGTGGTGAATGCCGTGATACGTGGTCTTCCGTCTGGCTATTCCTCTCTCAAACAGCATATTCGCCTCTCACCTGTCGAAATCACTCTGAATCAACTGTCTGGATGGCTTAATGCAGAAGAATTGAATCTAGACATGGAACACAAATTACTGCTCGGAGAAGCCAGTTCCACCCCTGGCGTCACGGCTCTTTACTCGGCTGGCAGCGGGGGCTCGGCCAGGGGTCGCGGTGACGATCGCCGTAACCAAGGGCGAGGCAGCGGCGGCGGTGACCGTCGGAACGCCGGGCAGCAAGGCAGAGGCGGGCCTCCACCGAGGGACGGCTTCCAGTCAGGCCGCAGACAGGGACGAGGAAACCAGCGGGGGCCCACACGAGATCTTCCGACGTGCCAAATTTGTGCTAAACGGGGCCATTCTGCGGCTAATTGCTGGTATCGTTATGATGACTCGCAGAATGTAAATCGCCAGTCCGGCGGATCAAGGGCGATGCATGCGTCCACAAACGCTCAATCTGGCGATTGGTATCTAGACATAGGTGCTAACACCCATGTGAAGTCGGATTATTCACAACTTCAAGCTCCTCATCCGTATCATGGCTCAGAAACTATTACAGTAGGCAATGGTCAATCCCTTCCCATCACAAACACCGGCTCTGGGTATGTCTATACCCCAAATGGTAAATTTCATCTCTCAACCCTTCACCACGTCCCTTCCCTCACATCCAATCTTTTATCTGTTTATCGCTTTACTAAAGAAAATAACTGCACCCTCATTTTTAATGACACCAATTTCCAGATAGTGGACAATACCACGAACCGGGTGCGGTACACGGGCCGCTGTGAGCATGGGCTATACACTCTTCCATCCAGGTCTCCGTCTGTTGTGAGTCAAGCCATTCTCTCGTCCACCTGGCATCGCCGGCTTGGGCACCCATCATCCGCCATCACCAAATCCATTTTATCTTCCTTAGGTTTTAATTTTTCAGGGAAATTACATTGCGAGTCCTGTTCAGTGTCTAAATCTTGTCGTTTACCTTTTTCACTGTCTGAACACAAGGCCACTGCGCCATTTCAATTAATTCATTCTAATGTTTGGGGTCCAACCTCAGTTCCTTCTGTTCAAGGTTTTCGTTATTATATCTGTTTTGTTGATGATTACAGTAAATTCACTTGGCTTTATCCTCTGAAATTTAAATCCGAAGCTTATACTGTTTTTGTCAACTTTGACCGAATGGTTCAAAATCAATTTAATGCCAAAATCAAAATTTTTCGAAGTGACAATGGCAAAGAATTTGTCAACAATGCATTTGGTGTTTTTCTTCAAAGTCTAGGGGCTCTTCATCACACTTCATGTCCATATACCCCTGAACAAAATGGCGTTGTTGAGCGCAAACACCGTCACCTAATAGAAACAGTTGTTGCGCTCCTCCATGATTCCACCTTACCTGTTTTCTTTTGGGTTGATGCCCTTGCTACTGCCAACTACCTCATAAATCGCATGCCCACTCACACTCTCTCCAACTCCACTCCATATGCCCGTCTCTATAATCATCCACCCGACTACATCCATCTCCGCCCGTTTGGGTGTCTGGTTTATCCCTGGTTGCGTCCACACACTCAACATAAACTTCAACCTCGGTCCACCCCTTGTGTCTTTCTAGGCTATCATCCCACTATCAAAGGTTACAAATGTTTCGATCCTGTATCTCAGAAAACATATGTTTCCCGTCATGTTTGTTTTGTGGAGGAACAATTTCCTTACACAAGTCTTTCCTCTACTCCATACTCCCCCAATCCACTTGGCATTGTGCCATTATTTCCGTCCTTTTCACACGCTCATGCTCCGGCTCACTCGGCACCTAACCCGGTACCCCACTACGCCACTACCCACTCGAACCACCCACCCACCCACCCGAACCCCCAAACCCCCCACCCGAACACCCAGCCGACTGCCATACAACCCACCACTTCCCTACATCATACTCCTAACACACATACAGCCACCCCATCCACCGCTGCACATCCCAGCTCCCACGGCAGCCCCACCCAACCCCCGTCCACACATCATACAACTCCACCACCCCTTCCTAATCACCCTCCACTCAACACTCACCCTATGACAACCCGAGCCAAGGCCGGTACCTTCAAACCCAAAGTCTACCACACTCAAATACCCTTTGATGCATATCCCATAACTGAGCCTACTACCTACAACCAAGCCTCCAAAAATAGTTTCTGGTGCCAAGCTATGGATGAGGAATTTCAGGCTCTGAATGAACAACGTACATGGGATTTGGTACCTTTGCCTAGTAACCGAAAGTCTATTGGGTGCAAATGGGTGTTTCGCATCAAACGAAATTCAGATGGATCTCTTTCTCGCTATAAAGCACGTCTGGTTGCAAAAGGGTATCATCAGGAGTATGGTGTGGATTATAAGGAGACCTTCAGCCCTGTTGTTAAGCAACAGACTATTCGTCTGGTCTTGTCTCTTGCTCTTCACTATGATTGGTCGCTTCATCAGTTAGACGTCAGCAATGCCTTTCTTCATGGTCATCTTGAGGAAGACATCTATATGGTTCAGCCACCGGGATATGTTAATCCCAACCGTCCTCACTATGTTTGCAAGCTTCGCAAATCACTGTATGGCCTGAAACAGGCCCTACGTGCCTGGTACACACGCCTCTCTACTTTTCTGCAGGGTCTTGGTTTTCGCACCTACCATCATGACAACAGCCTCTTCACCCTTCACTGTTCTCGAGGGACAGTCATCATTCTTATTTATGTGGATGATATTGTTATTACAGGCAGCTCGTCATCACTCATCACTGAAATTACTGAGGCTATGCATCGTGACTTCAAACTTAAGGACCTCGGTCCTCTGGAGTTCTTTCTTGGCCTCGAACTCATCCGCAAATCGGGAACCATATTGATGCATCAGACAAAATATACCCTTGAACTTTTAAATCGAGCTGGAATGACAGACTGCAAACCCGCGGTCACTCCCATGGCAGTCCGCCAATCCCCAGGGCCGAATACTCCCTTTGCCGATCCTACACTATATCGGAGCCTCGTCGGTGGACTTCATTATCTTGCTGTTACTCGTCCGGACATCCAATATGTAGTCAATCGAGTCTCCCAATCAATGCATGCTCCCACAGAACAACACTTTCAGGCCTTGAAACGCATTCTGCGCTATCTTAAAGGTACTCTTCAATGTGGAATTTTATTTCAAAAGGGCTCGTTTGATATATCTGTTTTTTCTGATTCGGATTGGGCTAACGACAAAGATGATCGAAAGTCCACTACTGGATATATTGTTATGATGGGACCGAATCTGATTTCCTGGTGCACCAAGAAGCAAACGCGAGTGTCCCGTTCCTCCACAGAAGCAGAATATCGTGCCATGGCTGCGGGTGTTGCTGAAGCCATGTGGTTACGATACCTTACAGATGCACTTGGCATTCCCCCGACGAAACCACAGATTTATTGTGACAATCAGTCCACTATTTGTGTTACCAAAAATCCAGTCCTTCATGATCGTATGAAGCATGTTGGGTCCGACTGTCACTTTGTTTGCGATGAGGTACTTGCAGGAACGATGGCCACGCACTATGTCCCATCTACTGACCAGCTTGCTGATATTCTCACCAAGCCTCTTCCGTTACAGCCTTTTCAGTATCTTTGCTCCAAGCTGCCCCTCGTTACCGCTGATCAGCTTGCGGGGGGATAATAGACTACATATATAATTATTAAATACATCTGGGTTATTCTGTAATTAGTTATTCTTCAGTTCTCTATATATACAGCTGTAACCCCTTCAATATCAATAAGATTAATTATTATTAAATTATATCAATAGCCACTAACAAGTACAAACATACCTATTCGAAAAAGATGTGTTATTTGAAAACCAATATACCTGTTTGGAACAAATACAATTATTCAAAAAATATGTGTTGTTTGGAAAGAGAAATGTCTGTTCAGAAACAAACATGGCTATTCAAAAAGAACAGACTATTCAAACGAATTAATATTAGGAAAAAGAGAAATTAAGTAGTGAATTAAAAGATAAATTTCGTCCAGAAAGATTATCAATCACTCACATCATTTGTTAAAGACGAAACCGAGCCGAGTGACGACAACAAACACGAGGGGCACCTCTTTCTCAAGGGCTTTACTAGCTAAAAGAAGTGTGTCTTATTAAAATGGCAGAAGTATTCCTCTATTCCAATAATGAGGGAGAAACGACTTTTCATTTTTTCCTCTTCATTCAGTGTCCCTCCACTTATCAATTCTTTTTACCAACATCTCCTAATTCATACCTTAATACCAACTCCACACTCTCTTCTTCTTTTACTTTGATTTGTTGCACTTGAATTGATGGTCTTTTGAAAATAGTCTTTTTTTATTTTTAAGAAATAGTGGTAAGATGCGCATACACTTGACACTCCTCAAATATATGTTATTATTTGTTGTTATAAATATAAAAGATAAAAATTATCATATAGTATGGGATCGGAGGGAGGAAGCAACAAGAAATACAGAGAGAAAGTTACTAAAATATCAACAGAGTCCAGTTAGAAATGAGCTCAAGAAAGAAAATGAGTGAAAAATGGGAATAGGTTATTGTAGGTAGCTACCATATACAGCAACTTGATGCCATCAAAGATTCAACATTATTGTATTGTACTGCTAGGACGACTGAATTAAGATTCTCGTCTATATATAGCGAACTAGTTGTAGGTACTTGGTTGTAAACTTGAGCCCAAATTCAAAATAGGAAGGTGGTACTTTCTCCGTTAATTTTATGTGAGTTACTATTTAGGAGACAAATAATTTTCTGTTTGATCATAATTTTCTCAAACTTTATAAAAGTATTTTGAATCATTAGTTATGTTGACTTGTACACTTTATAAAATTGTCTTTTTGCTATTTTCTAATAATTTTTAAAATTTAAAAATTAATTAAAATTTAGTTATTAAATCTTTTCTTATTTGAATTATGTACCTAAAATTTAGAATTCTTTTGAAAAAATATTTTACTAATATCGGTCAAGTTTTTCAAAGAATTTTACCAAAATTCATACATATGAACATAGTGGAAAAAGAAAAAAAATATTTTTTAAAAAAGGTAATCTTCTCTTTTTAAAAATATGTATAAGTATTAAAATATGTAAGAACTGAAATAGTAATATAGTACGCGTATAGGATATTTATATTCATACATATGGACATAGTATAAGTAATCTTCCCTTTTTTAAAATATGTAAAAAGTGTTACTATTTTATATTTTTAAATTAATTAAAATACTACCTTATATAATTATTTACTTATTTAAAAAAATTGAAACTCCTAATATTTAGTACACTTCTAAATCAATTAAATTACTAAATTACTATCTTATATAATTCTATTTAAGTAACTTTTTGTGAACAAAGATTTAGCTCATAATAATATAGTACACGTTTTTTTTTGTTCGTTTACTTTTTTTATTTGGTTTTGATTCAACTTATTTTTTTTTCTTTTGCATACAAGTAGTTCTAATATTTTTTGTGTTCGTCTAGCTGAAATTTTGATAAAAGAAGAGAAGAATCATGTGACGTTATTGTCAATGAATAAAGTGGATCAGATTATGATAATCAATTGCTCTATTGGCTAAAAATCAAAGGTTATACTTCTAATTATAATTCGAAGGAATTGTATACGACACTCAATTGATGATATGTATGTTCTTATTTGCTTTGGACCTAAAGTTCTTCTTCTTCTTCTTTCTCTACGAATTACGAGCAGAAGAAGAAAAATTAATTTTTAAAAAAGAAAGGCGAAGAAAAGACTATCATTGCCATGTCCAAAGAATCACACTTACAAATTGATAATTTTTATTTTTGTGAATTTCGTAACTTTGTTTTCTATAATTTTCATTGCCATCTATATATTGTAAGTAGTTGTTGGTCTAATTTTGGTTCATGTTCAATATTATAACATGTTTTACGATTGAAATTTAAATTATTTTTGATACTCAGCTAAAGTTATATTTATTTTAATTTTTAAAATTATTTAATAAAATATTCAGGTTAGTCCTTATTGATTTAAGTAATAACATAATTTTTAAGAGGACTTCAATGAGTAGTAAATGTATACAAAAATAAAAAAAATATTGTGTGTACTCTACATCCACGATATAAATATATTTATAATTACTTAATCCTATTTTTATTAGAAACTTAATAGTTTCTGGGCAACAATTTTAAATAATTTTTGAAGATAAATTGAATTAGATTAACTTGATATTTTAAAGTTATAATTATAATATTTAAAATATATATGATGAGTATTATTAGTCACACTTTTTCTCATGTTAATATGATAAAAAAGTATATTATTAGATATTTTTTTGAGTTAACACAATTTAAATCTTAAAAATGGAAAAAAATCACAAAAAAAATAAAAAAGTGAGTTCTATATATTTTTACTATCATTAAAAGTGAGAGATTTTAAATATTTTTATCAATTATTTATTTTAATCTAAGTAGAGTTGTATATAGTATCAAACTCTATTTTGAAGATAACTAATATTTTTATGTGAATTTGGTTGTAATATAAATCAAAGTGTTTGTTAAATAATTTTAACTAACGTTAGGAGTATTCATACACGTACAAAGCACGTATACTAAACTAGTCTATACAAGTACTTATGGTTAAATTAAGTGTTTTGACCCTAGTACCCTGAACACCTTCACATAAGTTGAGACACATTAAATTTTGTTTATTAAAAAAGGATGCGTGTCACATTTTTCTACCGCATAAATATTATAATACCTTGAACACACCCTTTAATAAACTAACTCTAACATGAAATGGCATGTGTTTTCAATAAATTGCACTTAATTAAGTAGTGCCCATTTAATGTGATTTTAAAATTATACAAAAATTTACTTATTTAAATAAGTTTAAATTTGGAAAAAGAATTATTATCTTCTTAATTATATAAAAAATTATTTTGTTTTAAATTAAACATGTAAACCAAAAAAATCATATAATATGATTCGTGTAGAGTACTTCAAACCAAAAGATCATATAATATGATTCGCCTAGAGTACTTCATTTGGGACAACCAAAAACATTAAAGAGGACAATAAAAAAAATCTTAAAGTTGCAATGCTGTCACTTCTTAAATATGACTAGATATGATATGCCCGTGAAAGCACGGACCCGACCAAAATATCTAAAAATCTTTAGTTAAAATTCAATCATAAATTTTATTAATGAATTTCGACAACTTTCATTGTCAATTAGTACTATAATATAAGCATAAAAAATGAAAGTATCAATTATATAGTAATGCTAATACAATATTATGATCATTCTTGTAAAGATGTAAATAAATGAATCAACAAATACTGAAGCTTATTTATCTTCAGTCATTTTGAACATCTTCAATATCTGCCTAGTAGTTGGATACGATTTTCGAGTGTGGTTCCTCTCCTTTCCAATTTATCCCTACAATGTGTTGCATCAAATAAAATACCACAACTACCTACTTGATCAAATTAAGTTGCCCAAACACAAGCGCCAAACAGGCAGATTCTCAAAATCAGTTTTGAGAAATATCATCATAAATAATTATTACCCCTGTCAGAAGAGATGGTTGATAACGCTCAAACTACAGCTCTCGTAAGAGTCTAAGCGGTCGTTGTCAAATATATAACCCAACTGGGTTGGGTGTCGAATCCCACAAGGAATACTTGGTCACTAAGTATGCAACGATTAGTAGACTTTTGGTGAAAGTTTTGCGGAAAGAGGGGGGATTTTATGCGTGAAGTAAAATTATCAAAATAGCAAAGTAAAAACGGAATGTTTAGTAAGATTTTAATCAATGAGAATTGTAAGTTAGGGTTATGTCCACCTTATGAGTTTTACGTATCTATTGGCTATGAGTTATGCGGAATTCAGACATGCATGCGCTTATAGAGTTTCGTATTCTATGGTAAATCCTAGTGTCTTTCGACAATCAAGGATTATTTCACTTTAACTCTTTCGAGCTTAAAGCGTATAACTAATGGTACGAATTCTCCAAGAGGTTAATCCAGTTACGGCACTAACTTTTAAACAGGGGTTGGTAGCCCTATTTCCTTGTCACTCTCTCTTTTCTAGACATGTAACTTTTCTTTCGAACAAGTTAATGCTATACTGGCGTATTCTATATGTTTGCAACCACAAGAATTCAATTAAGATGAAGAGAGTAATGATATAAGCAGCATACGTATCAAGAATTCACAAACTCATAGCAATAGATAGTATCTCATAAGGCTTCCATAACCCTAATAGAGAAGTTTAGCTACTCATAATTGTGAAGGAAAACCACGAGGATATCATCATCATACCAAAGTAATAACAATATCACGATAAATGAGTATTGGTGTCACTTGTGGCGTGAGTTCCTTGCTAGTAGCGTTTCTCTTGTCGTGAAAATTAAAAGTCGAATAGATGAATAATAATGTCAACAACGAATTTTAGAATAGAAGAGAATAAGAATGAATTGAACGAGAATGAATGCTGAAAAGTTCAGCAAAATAGGGTTTTTATAACATCCATATCCTATTCCTACTAAGCTACTGCATACTTCTCCTAATCCTACTAGGTTACTGCTTCCTTATCCTAATCCTACTAAGTTACTGCTGATCCCCAAGTCTTTGGAAATACTATTTTTGCCCGGGACAAGTTTTCCATGCATCACTTTCAGTCCATAGGCTTTCAAAAGCTGCCTTCCTTCTTATGTGAAGCTTCCTTTGGCGTCAAACAGTCCATTGATACGGGACAAATGGCCATCTTATCTTTCGGTGACATCTTTGGAGGCCAACACATAGAGGCTCAAGAATTGGTCACCTCGATGATACAAGAACATGCATGGAGGACCCGTTTTGAGAGTAACTCAAAGCCATCTCGCGTATGGAAGATTGCTTGGAGCATTTAAGAGTGAGGACTCACGGTTTTGGGCCTTAAACTAGTCTCCAAGGCTGGCCCAAAAGGCAAGGGGCGGATGGGCCTTTTATGTGTGAAGAAGGGGGTCTTAATGGGCCATAAACTAGCCTCCAAGGCTGGCCCAATAGGCAAGGTGCGGATGGGCCTTTTAGCCCTTTTGTTTGTAGTATAAATAGACCATGCTAGAGAGTTATTGGGTAGTTTTTGAGATCTGAAAGTTGTAATCTAAAACACTAAACATTTTCCTCTCTATTTCACTCTAGAGAGCCGCCACTATCTCCTCACAAGTAGAGGGATACTTGGGTTGTATCGTTGGCTAGAAACAAGGGTTTTGAGGTTGTTAAGTACCTCTTGGTCCTCGTAAGAACTTGGTGTTTCCATTCATTAGATTTAGGGTCCTATCTTGAGGTTAGGGTTCTTAGTTTCTTGAATGATTTATGTCAAGTTATCTATCTATCTTTATTTATCTTGTTATTGTGTTGCTTTTTTCTATCTTTAAAGTCTAGTGAAGCCGTGTGGGGCTCTTTCGATTCACTAGCATCACTTTCCATCTTGTTGTTTTTGTATTGCTAAGCTGAAAACCGAAAAACAGATTGTTGTTCTTGTGTTGTTGCTGGAAAACCCAAAACTGAAACTTGTTAATTCTTGGTTGTTAAATTGAAATCCGAGACTCCTTTGGAGGTATTGTTGTTGTTGGTTTTGATCTTGGATCAAAACCAACAACAACAATACCTCCAAAGGAGTCTCGGATTTCAATTTAACAACCAAGAATTAACAAGTTTCAGTTTCGGGTTTTCCAGCAACAACACAAGAACAACAATCTGTTTTTCGGTTTTCAGCTTAGCAATACAAAAACAACAAGATGGAAAGTGATGCTAGTGAATCGAAAGAGCCCCACACGGCTTCACTAGACTTTAAAGATAGACAAAAGCAACACAATAACAAGATAAATAAAGATAGATAGATAACTTGACATAAATCATTCAAGAAACTAAGAACCCTAACCTCAAGATAGGACCCTAAATCTAATGAATGGAAACACCAAGTTCTTACGAGGACCAAGAGGTACTTAACAACCTCAAAACCCTTGTTTCTAGCCAACGATACAACCCAAGTATCCCTCTACTTGTGAGGAGATAGTGGCGGCTCTCTAGAGTGAAATAGAGAGGAAAATGTTTAGTGTTTTAGGTTACAACTTTCAGATCTCAAAAACTACCCAATAACTCTCTAGCATGGTCTATTTATACTACAAACAAAAGGGCTAAAAGGCCCATCCGCCCCTTGCCTATTGGGCCAGCCTTGGAGGCTAGTTTATGGCCCATTAAGACCCCCTTCTTCACACATAAAAGGCCCATCCGCCCCTTGCCTTTTGGGCCAGCCTTGGAGACTAGTTTAAGGCCCAAAACCGTGAGTCCTCACTCTTAAATGCTCCAAGCAATCTTCCATACGCGAGATGGCTTTGAGTTACTCTCAAAACGGGTCCTCCATGCATGTTCTTGTATCATCGAGGTGACCAATTCTTGAGCCTCTATGTGTTGGCCTCCAAAGATGTCACCGAAAGATAAGATGGCCATTTGTCCCGTATCATCCTCCCCTTCTTGAAAAGGATTCGACCTCGAATCCAAACCTTGCAAAATCAAAACAAAAGAAAAAAAAACAAGTACACATCCTCATGACATGAGGGTTAGGGTTAGTGCAACAAAAATCAATCTAACAAATAACATCATCATGCCAAGGTTGCACATATTTGCAATATAACCAAGAATCCTTTGGGTTGATCGTGGAAAGCTTAGTACAAATGTCACAAAGGAAGGGGCTATGATGAACATCAATAAATAATGAGCATGGACCGAGACAACTCCTACCATGCCCTAAGATGGTACCGGGATCAAATGGGAGAAGTAGCCATGGACATGGGTTTCGGCCAAGCTCACTTTTCCCTAAGGTGTCGTCCTCAAAATTAGGCATACCCCCTAGCCCATTAGGGGAAATGTCATGAGCACAAAGAGGGTAGAGAAAGGTGTCACACAAGCTAACTTCAGCTATGGTGTCCTTATGCATGTACTCACTAGCTTCAAGTCCATCACCACTAGTATGCTCAACATAGGAAACACATAAAGAAGAAGTAGATGGAATTTCTAAGCATGCACCACCTTTTATTTCAAGAGAATAATCCCCACATAGATATAAATCACCATGGACAGCAAAGGAATCATTCACAAAAATATTTTTACAAGAACAATCATATTTCGGGTTTCCCAAGTAATCAAGCAAATCATGGTCATCTTCACCCGATTGACTATTCCTTTTCAAGACTACACATTCCCTACCCTTAAGAGTACTTTCATCTTCCAAGAAGAGATTTCCATCTTGAGGAGAAATGTTGTCACACCATAGTGGGTAAGCATATAGGCTATAGCTTCCAAGGCAAGCTATACCATCATTTTCACCACTAGGTTCATTAGGAATGTTTAAATCATCTTCAAACAAGACATTGTACCTAAAAAGAGTGTGATCTACCTCACGGACAGATTTGGAACAAGCAAGTTCCTCACTCTCTAAATGATCAATATCAAGTGTCAAGGATGTTTCAAACACAATATTACCCCAAGAAGAGCTCTCGGGTTCATTCTCACTTTGTTGATCAACATTTTCGAATACTTCACTAACTTGAGTCCTATTAAACACATCACACACATACTCAAGTGGTGGACAGTTTTCACAAACAAGTTGATCAACACCCATTACACAAGACGATGTACTTCCATTCAACATATAGGCTTCAACACTAGGTGGATATAAATTGATCTCACAAGAGGAGTGAATTTCATCCTCAATAGGATCCCCTAGTGTATCCACACTCACAATATGTACATCATTAACAAGAGGCAAGGAATCATTAAACTCATAAATAAGTAAGCTACTACTCACACTCAATGGATTACTAGCCATACAATTATCATTCACATGCATTAAAGTGTAAGAGTTACCTATTTTGCCTTGAAGATCTTGAGTAGACTCTTTCTTGCCGTGAGGTGAAAATCCTCCATAAGCTGGGGCAGCAACTTTCTTTTGGCATTGTTCTTCTTCGCTTTCCATGTTGCTACCTGCACAAGTGTCCTTAGGAATAGAAGGACAAACGACGTTAGCATGGTTTGGTGGTAATCCCCTTACTTGGCTCCACACAACCTCTCCTTTTTCCACTCTCGGATTACCACCTTTCACTCCATTACTCCTCTCAATCTTTTGTCTCTCATAATAATTCGGATTGGAGTAGGTAGGAACTTCTTTTTGCGGCCCGGGCAGAATGTACGTCTCGAGGCAATTTCCCCATCGGTCTCTTACAACATTAGGCCAATTTTGCATATTTGGAACTTTATGTTGTGCAAACCAATCGGCGCCTAAACTCACATGACCATAGGTTATGGGAAAAACATCACACCACACCTCCTCATGGTAATTAAATTGGGAGAAGACAACTTTTACCCTCTCGGTAACCTTAAACCTGTCCAAGAAGTATGGAACAAGTAAAGGCTCGCAAAATAACCCCAAGTAATCAACCATGGATGGAACAATGTAGTTTCTATAGTACCTATCATTTAACACAACGAGGCAGCCCGGTATCCCACAAATGGTCACCTTTCCGGAGTGTACACTCCTTCTCGGATCAACATTGTAAAGCACATGAGTACCCCTCGATTTTGGAGATGTAGATCCTCTTCTTCCCATTGGACAACCTACACTATAGCTAGTATAACCATTCACACCATATCGACCTTGATATGAAGTACTACAAGGTGGAGAATATGAATCTTCACACTCCTCACGTGTACTCTCATCATAGCTCTCATAAGGTTTGCGAATGAAAGGGTTATACCTAACACCAAATCTAGGTTTGGAGTGGGGAGTGCAAGATTCCTCATATGTCCCAACTTCACCATAAGATCCATCACGAGGCCCTACATCATCTCCAAGGTCACCATAAGCACTAGGCACTTCATTCACCTCATTTTCTCCCGCAAAACAGTAATTTTCAAATCTGCCTAGATTTTGATCACGGCTATTTTCATAGCCTTCGCAATCTCCCTCAACTTCGTAGCCATAAAAACCCTCACTACAATTATAGTCTCCCATATTGTAGTCACAATAATCCCCGGCTATCAAAGTCATGTTCCCCTTATATCACCCTTTAAACCTACAAAATGAACAAACAAGATTAGTAGTAAAGCTCCTTCCATCGTCAAGGTATAAGCCGTTTTAGTTCACCACAAGTTCGTGTTCCACAAGTGTTGTATAATTGGCTAGTAACCGTGAGATGTTAAGGCATGAGTAAGCTCTTGTCCGAAATGGATTCTTGTTTGAAGACTCAAAGAATTCTTGCCGGACTAGAATCAAAATCAGCAACTCATTCAAACGAATAAAAGCACACAAACAACCGTAGACACGAACAAACGGCTCAAGGAACTAGTTAACAACCTAGTAGGAAAGTACTAGTTTGTTAATTAGTTCTAAGACCAAGTAAAGGAAACCAAGAATCAACAATTAGCAACAAAGAATATATCCTAAGTTGAGCTTTAGTGACGTGGCAGCAAGCAATGGGTCCCACACGTTTTTTTTTTCTCTCGGATTATATATATATATTTTTTTGTCTTGATTTAATATTCACACAACTTGTGGTAAATTGAAAAGTGTTTTGGTGGGAAAACTAAAAATTTGAAGTCTTGAACTCCTTGTCAAACTCAAGAAAGTGGGTTTGGTTGACAATTTCCACAAGACAAGGTTCCTTGATTTAAGGGAAGTGATTGACAAGTCTACAAAGTGATGGGGCAAGTCTTTCACAATCAACTTTATAGTTTCACCACTTGAGCACACAACAAGATGAATACTTCAACAAGATGAACAAGATGACAAGTTCAAGATGAACACTTCAACCACTTCTTTAGCACATAAACAAACATCCACCGATTTGTCTTTGGTTATCAACACATACAACTTTCGGCCACTCCAAGTCACTACACAATCTTCAATTTTTCAAGCTCAACTTTCGGATCTAGACACCTTAGTGTTGGTGAGAAAGAAACCAACACTAGAAACTCACTAAACAAGCAAAATAACACCTAGATCTAAACATATAACATCATTCTCGGTTTTCAACTTCTTGTGGGCAGATTTCAGAATTTTTTTTTTTTTTTTTGTTTAAGCCGAGAACTTGCCCAAGATGGGTTATGTTGGAACACAACCGGTCTTGCTTTGATACCAAATGATACAAGATCAAAACCAACAACAACAATACCTCCAAAGGAGTCTCGGATTTCAATTTAACAACCAAGAATTAACAAGTTTCAGTTTCGGGTTTTCCAGCAACAACACAAGAACAACAATCTGTTTTTCGGTTTTCAGCTTAGTAATACAAGAACAACAAGATGGAAAGTGATGCTAGTGAATCGAAAGAGCCCCACACGGCTTCACTAGACTTTAAAGATAGACAAAAGCAACACAATAACAAGATAAATAAAGATAGATAGATAACTTGATATAAATCATTCAAGAAACTAAGAACCCTAACCTCAAGATAGGACCCTAAATCTAATGAATGGAAACACCAAGTTCTTACGAGGACCAAGAGGTACTTAACAACCTCAAAACCCTTGTTTCTAGCCAACGATACAACCCAAGTATCCCTCTACTTGTGAGGAGATAGTGGCGGCTCTCTAGAGTGAAATAGAGAGGAAAATGTTTAGTGTTTTAGGTTACAACTTTCAGATCTCAAAAACTACCCAATAACTCTCTAGCATGGTCTATTTATACTACAAACAAAAGGGCTAAAAGGCCCATCCGCCCCTTGCCTATTGGGCCAGCCTTGGAGGCTAGTTTATGGCCCATTAAGACCCCCTTCTTCACACATAAAAGGCCCATCCGCCCCTTGCCTTTTGGGCCAGCCTTGGAGACTAGTTTAAGGCCCAAAACCGTGAGTCCTCACTCTTAAATGCTCCAAGCAATCTTCCATACGCGAGATGGCTTTGAGTTACTCTCAAAACGGGTCCTCCATGCATGTTCTTGTATCATCGAGGTGACCAATTCTTGAGCCTCTATGTGTTGGCCTCCAAAGATGTCACCGAAAGATAAGATGGCCATTTGTCCCGTATCATCCATAAAATGCTGAAATCCTCATGATTTATACCTGAAAACTTGCTAATCACGTTGGTTAGCTTACTTACAGGGAAAAGGACTAAAAGTGCAGGAATTATATATTTTGTCCTTAAAACTTAGCTAAAATATGGGTGAATTAAGGTGCTTTAGGCGTGTAAATACGCCTATCATCAACACCCCACACTACTTTAGGATTTCATAGTAACAGCACAAATTATACAACAAGACATGCATGGTAATCATTAACAAAGAGTAGTTTTCTTGATCACTACTAGAAATAATTCAACCTCTAACATAGACTCGTGATAATGGCTAATTCGTATCCACAAGTTAAGGCACAAAGAATTATACACAACTACCCAAAACTCATCAACCATGTGTGTCTCACACAAGATATCACCCATAATCACTCACAAGTTTTGCATTTTTTTGAAACATGGGTACACTATTCTCCTTGCTCTCACTCTCACAAAGAATTCATATGTTGCAACTGATGACCATAGGCTTGCCCTTAGTGTAATGCTCCACTAATATCAGAATGCTAAGCTTAGGATCAAATAGGTCTTTTACAGGTTGTAATGTAGGCTAAGGGATGGGTAGGACTATTTTGGCCAGAAATAGTGACTATGTTCCTAAGCGCTTTGATACATCACATTATGCCATTAACACTCTCTTTTAATCAACTCTGCTACCTTTCTTTCATCTATCACCCCTTTTCACCTATCTTATTATTCAATTATAACCACAACTATCTTTTTACTTTTCTATTTCTTTCTCTCTTTTTTTATAACAACACCTCTATGATAGCCATTATTTTTCATAACAAATTGAAGTACCAATACACTCTAAGGCATCACTCTCACCCAATTTCCTCTTATTTTGTCACATGACCTTACAATTTTAAAGCGCTTAGGAATTTGGATCAAATTATGGTCTTGAAAAAAATGGATTAGGCTTACATATAAGGCTGTCAAAGAAGATAGCTTAAAGGCTCAAAGGGGGGTTAACTAGGATAATGTACACGGGTAGGTAAAAAGAAGGTAAACAATTATAGGCTGCCAAAGAAATGCCTAAATCATCTCCTAAACTCACACTCTTTATTTCGCTTTACACACACACCAAGCAAGTTCTAACATCAGTCACAACACAGAATATACTATAATCTCACACACACAAGGCACATGGTCAACTTTATTGGGAGCAGTATAGACTCTTGACCCAACAGATGAATGAATTAAACCACACAATTATCACACAGAGAGTCACACTTGGAGTCTAAATGTCTCAATAGTAATGATTTTAGCACAAACTCTTGTCATAATACCATGCCGCCTATCAGAACAATTTTATGCATCAAAATCTAAAAAAATCTACGACTAATTAAAACAAACAAAAAAAACATAAATAACTGCAGGCAAAGAAATACAGCATACAAATACCAGCACCCCACACTTAGACGGGACACACTGCCCTCAGTGGAAAATAAATAAGAAGAACCTGGTTAGTCGGACTCATCCTCTATGTCTGGGGTTATACCCCCTGCATCGGAATCATCATCAGAGTCGTCGTCAACAGAGTTCTCCTCCACGTTGGAGTCTGGCATTCGGCGATCATCATCGGTTGGCACGTCATCATCAAGAGGTTCCTCAAAGTATACCCCTACTCCACACATTGCCCTTGCATGCTCATTCATTGGGTAGTCATAATCCAACTGTTGGAGCTCTGCAGCAGTTGGAACACAACCTCCGCTCATCATGGTAAACCGAGTCATGCCATAAAGATGGCGAAAGAAACTTTCATCCCGAGCATGTCGTTCTGCAGTGGTTAGGTTGACGCCATGCATAGATTCAGCATCTTTAACCTTTGTGAGGTCAACCTTCTTCGGGTTGTGTGGAAGCTTATGATCTGCAGGTTCCTCTTCGATGTCTTCCTTCCTCAATATCACAGTCAACAGATTGCCAAAGCTGAAGTGGGACCTCTTGTGCAGCCTAGCCTTATGCATTGAAGATCGAATAATTGCCCCAATGTTGATAGGGACGTTCGTCATCAATACATACACCAAGCACACTCTATCTCATGTAATCTTTGTGTATTGTGTCCCTGGAATCAGGCAAGAGTTGACTATTCGCAACCATATCTTAGCTTCCCTGTTCAAGGAGGCACATGGGAAGGTGTTGTGCCGACCGGTATCTTTGTGTCTGCTCCAACGTGCCATTGATCTTGTTCCGCACAGTGTGTGTCTGATTGCCCTGTACGGAGGTCTATTATAAAGCTCCTTGAGTGGTGATGGATTGATGATAGGCGAATTTACGTGCCTATATCAATATATTTTGCCCATATTTTAGCCTAGTTTTGAGAACTAATTATCTATTTCATGCACTTTTAGTCCTTTTTCCTGTAAATGAGCTGACAAACATGATTAGGAAAGTTTCAGGTATAAATGATGCAAAATACAGCATTTTACGGCTTACTTGACGCAAAAGAAAGCTCACAAACGAAGTAGAAAGGAGCTGGACGCCTAAGGACCAAATCTGCTGCATGGAAAATCTGTCCCGGGCTAAAACAGCATTTCTGAAGACTTTGGGGACTTACAGACACAAAGCTGGATTTTTACAAAGATACATTAACCTAGTATAATTAGGTTATGTGTTTCACTAATCTATTTGGATTATGATATTGTAACCTTACCCTAGTACATTTGGGTCAAGGATTTCATTAGTATATTAGGATTTGGTTATTTATTTCATTAGCTTAGTAGGAGTAGGATAGGAGTATTATAAATACCCTATCATGCTAGAGATTTTGAGGCATCTTCTAACATTCATTCTTCATTCTTCACTTAATTCAACAATTAATTTTCTTCTATCCCTCTCATCTTCCACCACAAACACTTCTAATCTACTCTTCTATTCATCTATTCCACAACAAGAGAATCGTTACTCGCTACGGAATCACTAAAACCACACGCCTAACACCTCTTTCACACGCCATCCACCATGCAAAATGTGATATCCTTCGCATTCATGGGTAACTAAACCTCTTAGTTGGGGTTATGGAAGCCGAATGAGTTACTATCTATAGCTGTGAGTTTGTGAGTTTAAGACACGTATATTGCTTATATCATTACGCTCTTCATATTAATCCACATTCTTTGCGGTTGCAAACGCAAGAATACGCCAGTTTAACATTTAGCTTGTTCGAGAGAAAGGTTATTTGTCTGGAAAAGAGATAATGTCAAGGTAGTAGGACACCCTTTCCTATTAAAAAGCTAGTTCCGTAACTGGACTAACCTCTTGGAGAATTCGTACTGTTAGACACGCTTTAAGCTCGAGAGAGTTAAAGTGAAATAGTCCTTGTTTAGGTCGAGAGACGCTTGGATTTACCATCGACTACAATTCTCTATAAGCAATTGCATGTCAAGACTCTACACACTCATAGCCAATAGAGACGTATACCTCAGAAGGTGGACATAACCCCAACGCCTCAATTCTCATTGTTTACAACCAACGTGACAATCTTCCTCTTTTTACTTTGCTATTTTCAGCTTTTACTTTATTGTTTTGGTTACATATTACAATCCCCCCTTCTTACGAGACTTGCACCAAAAGTTTAGTAATTTTGCTTACTTGTTGGCCAAGCTATTCCCTGTGGGATCGACACCCAACCCAGGTTGGGTTCTATATTTGCTAACGACCGCTTTACACTCTTACGAGAGCTGTAGATTGAGCGTTATCAAAAATTGGCGCCGTTGCCGGGGAATACGAGTGTCAATCAAGTTCGTGATAATTACTAGACCCTTTGGTCAAAGATTCTCGTACTTTTACGTTTAGTTTTTGTTTTTGTTTATTGCAGGTTTTTCTTTTAGTGCATGCCCCATACTAGAAGTTCAGGTCAACCGTTATTACCAGTCAATCCTGAACCACAACGAATTAGAAGAATGGAAGCACAAGCTGAAATCGACAGGATGGCTGCTCAACACGAGCAAGCAAGATTAGCTGCTCTTGCCGCTGCTCAAGTCCAACAACAAAACATTGATAATCCTGGGCAAGCAACAAATCCTGACGATGAGGATTTAGGAGATGACGAGTTGATAAACCCAAGGCATGGCGCTGAAATTGCAACACCTGCCAATCGAAGAGGTCGACAAGCTCGTTACAGATATAATCATCAACCTTTGCAACCAGCTTTCGACGATGATGATGATGATCTTGATGGTGCCGGAGCCACTGGAGCTATAATTCCACCACCATTAGCGCCCGGATCCAAGTTCAACATCACTAGCACCATGATTCAGTTATTGCAACTCAAGGGGTTATTTGGTGGACTAGCAGGCGATGATCCGAATATGTATCTCATCAACTTTATTTCTACATGCAAGTCTTTTGACAATCCTGGTGTTGGTCAGAATGCTATTTGATTACGTCTATTTCCATTGTCTCTGTCTGGGGAGGCAACATTATGGTTGAATGGGCTGACTCCTGATTCAATTACAAATTGGAGGCAATTGAGAGACGCTTTCCTAGAAAGATTCTTTCCGCCATCCAAAAGGGCTCAATTGAGAGATGAAATCAGCAACTTTCGTCAGCTTCCCTCTGAAGCTCTTCACGAAACATGGGAGAGGTTCAAGACAAAGCTAACGAGATGCCCAAACCATCACATGACTAATGTTCACCTCATGGAGATCTTGTATAGAGCCTTGAATTCAGTAACTAAACCAGTGGTGGACAACGCAGCTGGAGGTTCTTTTATGGACCTCACCTTTGGTCAAGCAAGCAACATGCTAGATCGTATGACAAAACAAAGTAGAGCTTGGCATACCAGGGATTCTGAGGTAGCAAGCCCCACTTTATCTATTGGCATGTCTGCAGACCAAAGAAGAAGAGAAGAAGAACGTGATCAAGATATGGCGCACATGAAAACCCAAATGGATCTTCTTACAAAGCATCTATTAGGGAAGACTGAAAAAGTGAAAGCTATTGCGTCAAAAGGAAGAGACGAATCTGATTCAGAAGAGGAGGCCAACTACTTGAACAATCAGGGGGGTTTCCGTGGGAATGCCCAAGGAAACCAAGGTCGGAACTATTATGATAAATCAGGAAGCAAAGACCAAGGTAGTTGGAGGAAAAATAATGAAAAGAGTGGTTTGTACGTTCCCCCTGGTAAACGTGATACCACCACATCTAATTCTATGGAAGACATGATGGCTAAGTTATTGAAAGGAGTGGAAGCAACGAGCGCGGGAGTTAAGGAGGTAATTGACGATTTGGCCTCCATGAAGCAACTAGTTGATTCTCATTCCACTTCTATCAAGCAAATAGAGCAGCAATTGAGCCAACTTTCAGCAGCATTCAATCAAAGAAAGGCTGGCACCTTACCTAGCGATACTGTGCAAAACCCAAGGAATGATGGGTCATGCATGGCCATCACTACCAGAAGTGGTAAGGTGCTGGAAACTTCAGAAAAAGGCAAGCAAGTGGTTGACGGAACAGCAAATATGGACGCCACACCTAGTGACGTCACAAGGGAAGAAGCCGCAACATCTACTTCCAACGTCAAGGATGTTTCACCTAGTGACGTGCATCCTGAAAAAAATAATAAACGGAAGCAAGAGGAGAAGAAATCCATGGAGAGAACACTTCCATACCCACCACCACCTTTTCCACAAAGATTGAAGAAGGTGGCCGATGACACTAAGTTCAGCAAATTTATGACCATGTTGAAGCAGCTGACTATTAATGTCCCATTGGTAGAGGCACTTGAACAAATGCCTGGGTATGCAAAGTTTATGAAAGGTCTTTTGACTAAGAAGAGGGCAGCAAGCTATGAGCTGAAAGATGATGTGCATCATTGTAGTGCAATTGCTACTCGATTGATAGTTCAGAAGAAGGCCGACCCCGGAGCTTTCACGATTCCTTGCACCGTCGGATCTTTGGACTTTGCTAAAGCATTGTGTGACTTAGGAGCCAGCATCAACTTGATGCCATTATCGATCTATAAGAAGTTGGGGTTAGGAGATCCTACACCAACTAATATGAGGCTTGTGATGGCGGATAGGTCGGTAAAACGACCGGTTGGTATTCTATGCGATGTCTTGGTAAAGGTATCTTCATTCATATTTCCAGCAGACTTTGTCATCTTGGATTGTGAAGCAGATTCAGAGGTTCCCATAATCTTGGGACGCCCCTTCCTTGCTACGGGAAGTGTGCTCATAGATTTGAGAGCTAATGAGCTTTCATTCCGAATAAATGATGAAGTGGTTCGCTTTGATGTTTGCAAATCAATGAAGCAACCCAAAGATCTAAGTGTATTTTCGGTGGCTGATGTTGTCTTTGATGACGAGAAAGAGTTACTTGCAGAAGAGCACATTCTTGATGATCCTTTGGAGGCTTTGTTCATGAAAGAAGAGGATGATGACGCTGAAATTTCTGAAGATGATATTTGTGCTCTATCGGGATTAGGAACATATCGTTATACTCCCAAGAAGCTGGATCTTGATCCCAAGAATCGACCCACATCTCCAGCTAAGCCATCTATTGAAGAACCACCCACGTTAGAATTGAAGGAGCTGCCAAGCCATTTGAAGTACGCATTCTTAGGAAGCGGAAACACTCTTCCAGTCATAGTAGCAGCCGATTTAGGTGAGCAACAAGTTGCAGATCTTATTGCAATCTTACGCAAGTATATTAGAGCTATTGGATGGACCATTGCGGATATCATTGGTATTCCACCTGGGATTTGCACACATAAAATTCAGCTTCAAGAAAAGTGCACACCCACCATTGAACATCAAAGACGTCTAAACCCACCAATGCAAGAAGTGATGAAAAAGGAGATTATCAAGTGGTTAGACACAGGAGTCGTGTATCCTATTTCTGATAGCACATGGGTAAGCCTAGTATAATGTGTTCCCAAGAAATGAGGTATGACGGTGGTTGCGAATGCAAAGAATGAGCTTATTCCACTCAGGCCCGTTACTGGATGGAGAGTATGCATGGACTACCGCAAGCTGAATTCTTGGACTCTCAAGGATCACTTTCCCATGCCATTTATGGACCAAATGGTAGATCGATTAGCGGGGAAAGGATGGTTTCGCTTCTTGGATGGTTATTCAGGTTACAATCAGATTTGTATTGCCCCCGAAGACCAAGAGAAGACAACTTTTACATGCCCATATGGTACTTTTGCCTTCAAACGCATGCCATTCGGGTTGTGCAACGCACCAGCCACCTTTCAACGTTGTATGATATCTATTTTCTCTGATATGGTAGAAGACACTTTGGAGGTATTTATGGATGACTTTTCAGTTGTTGGTGAGTCCTTTGACGCATGTTTGATGAACTTGAGCATGGCATTACAAAGATGTGTAGAGTTCAACCTTGTGCTGAATTGGGAGAAGTGCCACTTCATGGTAAAAGAAGGAATCGTTCTTGGGCACAAGATTTCCGAAAGAGGAATAGAGGTTGATCGCGCCAAAATAGAGGTAATTGAGAAGCTACCACCTCCAATTTCGGTGAAGGGAGTTCGTAGTTTTCTTGGCCATGCCGGTTTCTATCGTAGATTCATCAAAGACTTCTCCAAAATTTCTAGTCCATTGTGCAAACTACTGGAGAAAGATGCGAAGTTTTACTTTAATGAAGATTGCTTAAAGGCATTCGAATGCCTTAAAGAAAAACTCATTGAAGCCCCTATCATGGTAGCACCAGATTGGACGCTCCCGTTCGAAGTCATGTGTGATGCTAGTGGTGTAGCCGTTGGTGCTGTTCTTGGACAGAGAAAGGAGAAATTATCTCATCCTATCTACTATGCGAGTAAGGTCCTTAATGAAGCCCAAAGGAACTACACTGTTACTGAACAAGAGCTCCTAGCAGTTGTGTATGCATTCGAGAAGTTTCGTGCCCATCTATTGGGTACTAAGGTGATCGTTCATACAGACCATGCAGCTCTTAGGTATCTAATGACTAAGAAGGATGCAAAACCAAGGTTGATTCGATGGGTATTGCTGCTGCAAGAGTTCGATTTTGAGGTCAAAGATAGAAGAGGTTGCGAGAACCAAGTGGCTGATCACCTATCCAGACTTGAGAATGAGTATGTGGCGCAACCAGAAAATCAGATTGATGATGCATTCCCTGACGAGGAGATACTAGCGACAACAATGGAGAACTTACCATGGTATGCCGACTTTGCAAATTTCGTGGTGAGTAATGTGTTACCTTCCAATTTATCTTACCACCAGAGGAGGAAGTTTATGCATGACATTCAGCACTACTATTGGGATGACCCTTATTTGTTTCGAAGATGCGCGGATGGTATCATTCGATGATGTATATCCCATGAAGAAGTGCCTACTATATTGGAAGCATGCCACACTTCGCAAGTTGGAGGACATCATGCAGGGAATCGAACGGCAAGGAAAGTCTTGCAAAGTGGTTATTATTGGCCTACAATATTCAGAGATGCACACGACTATGTAAGAAGGTGTGACCAATGCCAACGTCAAGGTGCTATTTCAAAACACCATGAAATGCCCATGTCAAAAATTCTGGAGGTAGAACTCTTTGATGTGTGGGGTATTGATTTCATGGGACCATTCGTGAATTCGTTTGGAATGAAGTACATCTTGGTTGCTGTGGATTATGTTTCAAAATGGGTTGAAACTGTAGCACTGGCCGACAACGAAGGAAAGCGTGTGGTAGCATTTTTAAAGAAGAATATCTTCTCTCGCTTTGGAGTACCTCGTACTATCATAAGTGATGGAGGATCTCACTTTTGCAACAAGCTATTCAAATCTGTATTGGCCAAGTATGGAGTCAAGCAACACAAGGTAGCTACGCCTTATCATCCCCAAACTAGTGGACAAGTAGAGGTTTCCAATCGTGAGATCAAGCAAATCCTTGCCAAGACGGTTAATGCGAATCGGAAGGATTGGTCTCGAAAGCTAGATGATGCACTATGGGCGTATAGGACTGCATTCAAGACACCCATTGGCATGTCACCTTATCAGCTAGTTTATGGGAAAGCTTGTCATCTACCCATCGAGCTTGAATACAAAGCATTGTGGGCATTGAAGCACTTGAATCTGAATTGGGATGATGTGAAGAACCTGAGGTTGGAGCAGCTGAACGAACTAGATGAATTTCGTCTCCATGCATACGAAAGATCAGATTTATACAAGGAGCGGATGAAGAAGTATCATGATCAGCGAATTGTTCGACGAAACTTCCAAAAAGGTGACATGGTACTACTCTTTAACTCCAGACTCAAGCTCTTCCCAGGTAAGTTAAAATCAAAGTGGTCTGGTCCATTTAAAGTCATTCAAGTCTACTCATCTGGAGTAGTCGAATTGGAAAACAATTAGGGTGTTATCTTCAAAGTGAATGGCCAACATGTCAAGCCATATATCGGTCCTCTTGACTCGATGAATGACATGGCCATCACTTATCTCGACGAAGTCTAAGTACTCGAGATTACTACGTCGAGCCACGACAATAAATAAGGCGCTAGATGGGAGGCAACCCATCGTTTTATTGTTTTATCGTTTTGTCGTTTTATCGTTTTATCATTTTGTCGTTTTAGTATTTTTTCTTTTTGATAAATGAAAATCCAAAAATAAGAGTCGTGCCACGACCAAAACTAAGGCGCTTGGTGGGAGGCAACCCATCGTACTAATCGTTTTCATTTTGATTTGAGCAAATTAGGTGCAAGAAGTACGCGACGAGAAGATTGATCTCACTCGACGATTTGGACGCATTGTATGGTAAAGTCGGTAAGTTAGGAATGGTGATGCATAAGGCTATGAATTGAGACTTTCTCACGTCATAATAGGCTTTGAGGAAGGCTAGGCCTTGGTAAAAATAGGCCACGAACAATGCACAACCTATTCTATAGCCTAAGGACTCGGAATCTAGTGTGCTATACACTATGCGCCGCCTATTCCTAGGTATGCTTTTGACTATGCGCCGCCTATGCTATGGCATTTGAGATACTGAGACCAAATGCCATAGACTATGCGGCGCATATGTCTAGAAATGCCATAGACTATGCGGCGCATATGCCCCATTATGCCATGGACAATGCGCCGCATATGTAAGTGATATGCCGAGGGATATGCGCCGCATATGTGGTGATTTTGTCCCCAAATCCGATTGTAAATGGGTCATAACCCGACCCATACTCTTCCTATATAAAGGGGACTTGGTTTTATAACACAATCACATTAGAAACAACCCTAAAGGCGCCGCATATCACTCCAAATCCTCTCAAAATTTTCTTCCTTTGTTCTTCCAATCCACAACAACTTCTCCACAATCTTCAAGCAAGTAAGTGCTCTCTTATTCTTCATCTATTTATAGTAAGTACTACGTTGCTATGCTTATTATATTTTGCTAAATCATGTGAGATTGATGGTGATGTTCATGTGTTTGGATAATTGTTGCAAAAACGTGTGAGTGAATATCTACGTAGGGAATTCTTGACTTGTTTACGACTTGAATTTTACTCCGATAGCATTGTTATGATAATTGCTGAATTGGCATGGCTATGAGTATTGCTTAAGATTGTTGTTTGGATGCTTACATGATAGACCATCCCGGCCATCGGGATAAGGTTATAGTACCTATCGACTTAGGAGGGTGTGCTTGTTGTAAGAATAATGATTCCATGTGGTAACCCCTGGGTTGTAGTATTGCTATATCCACCATGAAAGTAGTCCAATGGCTGCAAATAAGTGATGTAATGCTGATTTTCTTGTCGGAATACACTCCTAAAACGTATGTCGACGAAATCTGAGTACTCGACCACTTTCACTTCACCGATTTGTGTTAACAAGATTAAGTGTGGGGTGCTACCCCTAGTGCTTGCATATAGATTGTATCAAGTAAGATTGTGCTGCAACTAACATTATTTCTAGTCTCAGGTACAATGGCACCCAAAGCAAAGCAAGGCAAGGAGAAGGCTACCACGTCCCGAAAGGACAAGAAGAGAAGTCGAAAAGACCAAGGAGAATCATCTTCAGCACACCTACCACGCAGAATGTTCGGAATCAAATGGGTTCTTGAGGAAGAAACCAAGGCATGGTACAGCAGCAACAGAGAAAAGAAATATGTGCACGTCGACTTGATCAACAAGGAGACCTTAGCAAAGAAGGAGCCGCAAATGTTGGCTAAAATAATGGCTTTGAAGCTAGATTTCATCTTCCGCGACATGGGAGAGTGTAATCTTGACTTAACAAGAGAGTTTTATGCCAACTGGTCGCCGAACACAACAGTCAATGAAGTAAAAATTCGGGGCCAAGTGTTACAGCTTACAGCGGATTGGATCAACTCTTTTCTTGGCCTACCATCGGTCGATCCTGCACCATACAAAGAGCTGTACAGCAGGCCTCCTTACAGAGCGATAAGACACACGCTTTGTGGAAGCAGATCGATGGCAAGATGGGGCAGGCATAAGGAAACAGGCCATCACAACACCTTCCCCTATGCTCCACTAAATAGGGAAGCAAGAATCTGGATGCGCATTGTCAACTCATGCCTTATTCCTGGGACGCAATACACCAAGATATCAAGAGATAGAGTGTGTTTGGTTTATGCGTTGATGACGAATGTCCCTATCAACTTTGGGGAAATCATTCGATCTACCATGAGGAAGGCCAGACTCCACCGAAGGTCCCATTTCACATTCGGCAACTTGTTGACAGCAATGTTGCGGAAGGAGGATATAGAAGAGGAACCAGCTGACCACAAACTCCAACATAACCCAAAGAAGGTTGACCTCACCAAGGTCAAAGATGCTGAAACAACGCATGGAGTCAACCTTACTACTGCGGAGAGACATGCTCGTGACGAGAGTTTCTTCCGTCATCTCTATGGCATGACACAATTCACTATGATGAGTGGTGGACGTATTCCAACTACTGAAGAGCTCCAACATCTGGACCACGACTACCCAATGAAAAGGCATGCCCGGGAGATGTGTGGAGTGGGCGTATATTTTGAGGAACCTCTTGACGATGACGTACCAACCGATGATGATAGACGCTTGCCTGATTCTGATGATGAGGAGAACTCTGACGATGACTCTTATGATGATTCAGACGAAGGGGGTATGACCCCCGACATTGATGAGGAGTCCGACTAAACCAGGTTCTTCGCATTTATTTTCCACTGAGGACAGTGTCCCGTCTAAGTGTGGGGTGGCAGAATCTGCATGCTATACTTCTTTGTTTGCACCTATGTTTGTATGTTTGCTTGTTTACTTTGTTTTTTTAGTCCATTTTTTTTGGTTTTTTTCGTTTGACGTTTTTTTAATTTTTTATGAGTAAAATTTTTCTAGCTACGCATGAAATTATTTTGATAGGCAGCATGAGATTAGAACAAGAGTATGTGCTACAATTATGACTATTGAGACATTTAGGCTCTAGTTGTGACTTATTATGTGATATTGTGTGACTCAATTCCTTCACTTGTTGGGTCGAGAGTCTATATTACTTCCAATCAAGTCGACCATGTGCCTTGTGTGTGCGAGATAATAGTATATTCTATGTTTGTGGCTGATGCTAGAACTTGCCTGGTATGTATGCAAAGCGAAAATAAGGAGTGTAAGTTTAGGATATGATTTAGGCATTTCTTTGGCAACCTATACATGTTTACCTTCAGTTTTTCCTACCCATGTAAATCATCCTAGTTAAACCCTTTTGAGCCTTTAGCCTATTTCTTTGACAACCTTGTATGTAAGCCTAATCCATTTTTTTAAGACCGTAATTTGATCCAAATTCCTAAGTGCTTTAAAGTGAAAAAGTCATGTGACAACATAAGAGGAAATTGGGTGAGTATGATGCTTTAAATTGAAATAGTGCTTGAATGTGTTATGAAAAAGGAAGAAAGTGCTATCAGAAGAGGTATGTTGTGAAAAGAAAAAGGAAAAGAAAGCTGAAAAGTGAGTTGTGCTTAAAATTGAAAAACAAAATAGGAGAACAAGGGTGGTAGAATAAAAGAGTAAAGAAAGGTTGAAAGAAAAAAGTGTCAATGATACAATGTGATGTATTAAAGTGCTTAGGAACCTAGTCACTATTCTTGGCCAAAATAGTCCAACCCGTCCCTTAGCCTACATTACAACCATCAAAAGACCTACTTGATCCTAATCTTAACATTCCGACATTTAGTAGAGTACTACATTAAAGGCAAGCTTATGGTCATTAGTTGCTACATATGAATTCTTTGTGAGAGTGAGTGCAAGGATACTTTGATACCCATGTTTGAAAAATATGCTATATTTGTGAGTGATTATGGGTACTATATTGTGAGACACACATGGTTGATGAGTTTTGGATAGTTGTATATGATTCTATGTACCTTAACGTTTGCATGCGAGCTGATCACCATCACGAGTCTATGCTTGAGGTTAAATTGTTTCTACTTATAATCGGAAAGCTACTCTTTGTTGATAATTGTTGTGCCTGTCTTGAAGAATGTTTTGTGTTGTTGCTGTAAAAACCTTAAGTCGATGTTTAGAAGGACATGATATGTTATTCGAGGACGAACAAAGCTTCAAGTGTGGGGTGTTGATGATAGGAGAATTTACGTGCCTATATCAATATATTTTGCCCATATTTTAGCCTAGTTTTGAGAACTAATTATCTATTTCATGCACTTTTAGTCCTTTTTCCTGTAAATGAGCTGACAAACATGATTAGGAAAGTTTCAGGTATAAATGATGCAAAATACAGCATTTTACGGCTTACTTGACGCAAAAGAAAGCTCACAAACGAAGTAGAAAGGAGCTGGACGCCTAAGGACCAAATCTGCTGCATGGAAAATCTGTCTCGGGCTAAAACAGCATTTCTGAAGACTTTGGGGACTTACAGACACAAAGCTGGATTTTTACAAAGATACATTAACCTAGTATAATTAGGTTATGTGTTTCACTAATCTATTTGGATTATGATATTGTAACCTTACCCTAGTACATTTGGGTCAAGGATTTCATTAGTATATTAGGATTTGGTTATTTATTTCATTAGCGTAGTAGGAGTAGGATAGGAGTATTATAAATACCCTATCATGCTAGAGATTTTGAGGCATCTTCTAACATTCATTCTTCATTCTTCACTTAATTCAACAATTAATTTTCTTCCATCCCTCTCATCTTCCACCACAAACACTTCTAATCTACTCTTCTATTCATCTATTCCACAACAAGAGAATTGTTACTCGCTACGGAATCACCAAAACCACACGCCTAACACCTCTTTCATACGCCATCCACCATGCAAAACGTGATATCCTTCGCATTCATGGGTAACTAAACCTCTTAGTTGGGGTTATGGAAGCCGAATGAGTTACTATCTATAGCTGTGAGTTTGTGAGTTCAAGACACGTATATTGCTTATATCATTACGCTCTTCATATTAATCCACATTCTTTGCGGTTGCAAACGCAAGAATACGCCAGTCTAACATTTAGCTTGTTCGAGAGAAAGGTTATTTGTCTGGAAAAGAGATAATGTCAAGGTAGTAGGACACCCTTTCCTATTAAAAAGCTAGTGTCGTAACTGGACTAACCTCTTGGAGAATTCGTACCATTAGACACGCTTTAAGATCGAGAGAGTTAAAGTGAAATAGTCCTTGTTTAGGTCGAGAGACGCTTGGATTTACCATCGACTACAATTCTCTATAAGCAATTGCATGTCAAGACTCTACACACTCATAGCCAATAGAGACGTATACCTCAGAAGGTGGACATAACCCCAACGCCTCAATTCTCATTGTTTACAACCAACGTGACAATCTTCCTCTTTTTACTTTGCTATTTTCAGCTTTTACTTTATTGTTTTGGTTACATATTACAATCCCCCCTTCTTACGAGACTTGCACCAAAAGTTTAGTAATTTTGCTTACTTGTTGGCCAAGCTATTCCCTGTGGGATCGACACCCAACCCAGGTTGGGTTCTATATTTGCTAACGACCGCTTTACACTCTTACGGGAGCTGTAGATTGAGCGTTATCATGGATTAACAGATGGCAAACCCAGAAAAGAGTTAAAGAACTCCGCATTTAGTTGCAGGACTTGGCCCTGAATCTTTACTTCACTCCCTATAGTCTTCGGGGACCAATTGGCATAGAATTCTCGCATTAGATCGAGATTGCACTCTCCTATATCTCGGAAGATGAAATCAAGATGTAACACCACTATTTTAGCCAAAATACGGGGTTCTTTCTTTGCTAGGCTTTCCTTTTGTATCAGATCCACATGAATATATTTCTTCACTTTATTGTTCCTGTACCACTCCTTTCCTCCCTCCTCTAGGACCCATTTTATCCCGTACATGCGGTGAGGTACTTGCAGCGAGGAGGATTCACCTTGCTCTTTTCGTCCCCTTTTCTGGCCTTTTTGTGAAGTGGTTGCTTTTTCTTTTCCTTGTTTTACTTTTGGTGCCATTGTACCTGAGATTAAAATAATAGTTATGTTATCTTCATCTCGGTGGATACAATCAACAAACAAGCAGTAGTGACACCACCCCACACTTAATTTATTGGCACAAACTAATTAAGTGAACGTTGTCGATTACTCAGACTTCATCGATATACGTTTAGGCGTTATATTCCAACAATATAATCAGTGCAGTCATACTTTTCTTGTCATTTTAACTATCCTTTTTCAATTCTATTTCATGTAATCTTGACAATGCTTTCATGTTTGGACTAATGCATCTTTTGAACGAGACTACTCCATAGATATTGTATCAATTTATGGCGTAGAAATAATCACAACATTGCATGTTTGTATTCAACCATGATTTTCATCTTCAATGAACAAGTCATTCCAACATGTAAGCGTTCGAGTTACTAGGTTATGCAATTTTCTTGACTATGTCAGTTCCGCAAAAGTATGATAGTGTATCAAAATCAAATACAGGTTGGAAACAAGTCAAGAGCATCCTTACGTATTCTTTCACTCACTTAGTTGTATCACAACAAATCAACCATATTCAAATCACCAACACTACTTCAAGATTTAACAATTTATTATAGGCGTAGTATTGTAATACTTATGGAATATAAAAGAAGAGCAAAGAAGTACTTACTTAGTTGATGGCCTCGGAAGATGTTCTTGCAAAGTTAAAAGAGCAAAAGGAAAATTTTTGAGATAATTTGGAGAGGTAGGCGGCGCTTAGGTTGGGTTTGTAATGAATTTTTGTTCTAAGACTAAGGTTCTATTTATAGGACAAGCTTGGATCGGGTTTTGACCCATTTGGAATCGGATTTGGAGACCAAAAAGTGAGCATAGGCGGCGCCTAATGCTTTGCCTATGCTTGGCATAGGCGGCGCCTTTTGCAAAGCCTAGTTGAGCATAGGCGGCGCCTATGCTATGGCATTGTTGGGCATAGGCGGCGCCTATGCTATGGCATTGTTGAGCATAGGCAGCGCCTATGCTATGGCATTCTAGATTCAGAGAGCTTAGGCCATAGCATAGGCCTTGCCTTGTTCGTTGCCTAGATTTACATAGGCCTTGCCTAACCCATAGCCTTTGCTTCTTCATTCCCAAGTTACCACCTTCAACATGCAACACTTCCAAATTAAATTTTGAACTAGACCTCCTCCTTTATACATCTTATACCTACACTTACTCAAAAACAACAAAAACGATTAGAGCGATGGGTTGCCTCCCATCAAGCGCCTTAGTTTTGGTCGTGGCTCGACTACAAAAATAAACTCCTAGTAAAACAAAACAATTAAAGATGATGGGTTGCCTCCCATCTAGTGCTTGATTTATTGTCGCGGCACGACATAGTTATCTCGATTACTTAGACTTCATCGAGATATATGGTGCATCATTTTCTAAATGGATTCAGACGACGCTGATACTTACTTGTAGGCATGCAATCTTCTTTGAGATGACTCTTGTGCATACATATCCCAGGTTGGATACCAATTATATCATCAATAGTCCAACCCAGAGCTCTCTTGTACCTCTTCATAGCAGAGATGAGAGCCTCTACGTGCTGTTCACCTGAATCAGCCGCAACAATAACTGGAAGTGTATCACCACTTCCCAAGAACACATACCTTAGATGACTGGGGAGCTCTTCCGATTCTAGCACTGGTGGCTCTTCAATGGAAGTCTTCATCGTTGGTGAAGGTCGATTCTTAAGATCAAGGTCCAGCTTCTTAGGGCCATGAGAATAGGACCTTATTCCTGTTAGAGCACAAGCGGTTTCTTCATATTCTTCAATCTCCTCACGCTCAGAATTCAAAAGCACATCAGATAGTGACTCAACAGTAAGCTGCTTCTCTACAGATAATTCTTTCTCATCCTCATAATAAACATCATCTATAGAGAACACATTCATATCACTGGGTTGCTTCATTGCTTTGCATACATCAAAATGGATCACTTCGTCATTCAACCGAAATAAAAGCTCATTAGCTCGTAAGTCAATAAGCACACTTCCAGTTGCGAGGAAAGGGCGTCCCAAGATTATGGAAACTTCAGAATCCACTTCGCAATCTAAAATAACAAAGTCTGCAGGAAAGATGAAGGTAGAAACCTTCACTAACACATCATTCAAGATACCCACAGGTCATTTTACCGATCTATCTTCCATCACGAGCCGCATATTGGTTGGTGTAGGGTCGCCCAACCCCAACTTTCTGTAAATGGATAGCGGCATCAAATTGATGCTAGCTCCCAAATTGCACAATGCCTTAGCAAAATCCAACGATCCAATCATTCAAGGAATAGTGAAAGCACCAGGATCTGCCTTTTTCTGAACTAGTGATCTTGTAGCAATTGCACTACAATGATGAACATTATCTTCCAGCTCATAGCTTACTGCCCGCTTCTTTGTCAAAAGATCTTTCATGAATTTAGCATACCCAGGCATCTGTTCCAGCGCCTCCACCAAAGGAACATTAATAGTCAGCCACTTCAACATAGTCATAAATTTACTGAACCTGGTGTCATCAGCTTTCTTCTTCAATCTCTGAGGAAAAGGTGGTGGTGCAAGGGGAATAGTTTTCTCCACCACTTTTTTTTTATCTTGCTTCTAATTATCGATCTTTTTAGGTTGTAGACGTCTAGGGGTGACGTCATGCATACTCACCTCAGCTTCGTCGGCATCAACAACATTATCTGCTATATCATCAACCACCTGCTTGTCTTTGGAAGGATTCTCCAACACCTTACCACTTCTGGTAGTAATATCCATACATGATCCGTCGTTCCTTGGATTTTGCACAGTGTCACTAGGTAAAGTACCAGCCTTTCTTTGATTAAATGTTGCTGAAAGCTGACTCAATTGTTGTTCCAGCTGCTTTATTGAAGTGGAATATGAGTCAATCAATTTCTTCATTGAGGATAAATCATTTATTACCTCAGTTACTCTCGTGTTGGTTGCCTCCACTCCTATCACCAGCTTAGCCAACATATTTTCCATGAACAACTTCCCAGAGCCAGACACCTCGGCCTCACGGTTTCCAGGAGGAACATACAAACCACTCATGTTAGTCTTATTCTTCCAACTACCTTGATCACGGTCCTTGTATCCTGAATTATCATAGTAGTTCCGACCTTGGTTTCCTTGGGCATTGCCTCAGAAACCCCCTGATTATTCAAGTAGTTAGCTTTTTCCTCAGAATTGGATTCATCTCTTCCTTTTGACGCAACTACTTTGACTTTTTCGGTCTTCCCTGATAATAAATGCTTGGTAAGAAGATCCATCTGAGTTTTCATGTGCACCATATCTTGATCACGTTCCTCCTCTCTTTGTCTTTGTTCTGCAGTTATGCCAATAGATATAGTAGAGCTTGCTACCTCAGAATCCCTGGTATGCCAAGCTCTACTTTGCTTTGTCATACGGTCTAGAATATCACTTGCCTGAACAAAAGTAAGGTCCATGAATGACCCTCCTGCAGCATTATCAACCACTGGCTTAGTCACCGAATTCAAAGACCTGTATAATATCTCCATCAAGTGGACATTGGTCATATGATGATTTGGGCACCGCATAAGCTTCTTCTTGAACCTCTCCCATGTTTCGTGGAGAGCTTCAGTTGGAAGCTGTCGAAAATTGCTAATCTTATCTCTCAACTGTGCTCTCTTGGATGGCGGATAGAATCTTTCTAGGAAAGCATCTTTCAATTGCCTCCAATTTGTAATATAATTAGGAGTTAGCCCATTTAACCATAGAGTTGCCTCCCCAGATAGAGGCAATGGAAATAAACGCAGCCGAATTGCGTTCTGTCTAACGCCTGGGTTGTCGAATGACTTGCATGTAGAGATAAAGTTGATCAGATGCATATTCGGATCATCGCCTGCTAGTCCACCAAATAATCCCTTGAGTTACAAAAGCTGATTCATGGTGCTAGTGATATTGAACTTGGCTCCGGGTGCCAATGGCGGAGGAATAATAGCTCCTGTGGCACCAGCTCCGTCCAGATCGTCATCATCATCATCATCAAAAGGGATCTACATAACTCGACGTTAGGTCTAAATCTAGCTTGACGATCTCTTCTGTTAGCAGGTGTCGCCACCTCAGCATCACGCCTAGGGTTTAGTAACTCGTCATCACCTAGGTCCTCATCGTCAGGATTTGTTGCTCACCCAGGGTTATCAATATTCTGTTGATGTACTTGGGCAGCGGCCAACACAGCTAGTCTAGCCTGCTCCTGTTGAGCAGCCCTTCTTTCAATGTCAAGTTGCGCCTCCATTCTGCCAATACGATGTGGTTCAGGATTTATGGGTAATAATGGTTGTCCCGAACTTCGAGTATAGGGCATGCACTGAACAAAACCTGAATAAAACAAAAACAACAACTAAAAGTAAAATTTGAGAATCTTTGACCAAAGGGTCTAGTAATTATCACAAACTTAGTTGACAACCGTATTCCCCGGCAACGGCGCCAAAATTTGATAACGCTCAAACTACAGCTCTCGTAAGAGTGTAAGCGGTCGTTGTCAAATATAGAACCCAACTGGGTTGGGTGTCGAATCCCACAGGGAATACTTGGTCACTAAGTATGCAACGATTAGTAGACTTTTGGTGAAAGTTCTGCGGAAAGAGGGGGGATTTTATGCGTGTAGTAAAATTATCAAAATAGCAAAGTAAAAACGGAATGTTTAATAAGATTTTAATCAATGAGAATTGTAAGTTAGGGTTATGTCCACCTTATGAGTTTTACGTATCTATTGGTTATGAGTTATGCGGAATTCAGACATGCATGCACTTATAGAGTTTCGTATTCTATGGTAAATCCTAGTGTCTTTCGACCATCAAGGATTATTTCACTTTAAATCTTTCGAGCTTAAAGCATATAACTAATGGTACGAATTCTCCAAGAGGTTAATCCAGTTACGACACTAACTTTTAAACAGGGGTTGGTAGCCCTATTTCCTTGTCACTCTCTCTTTTCCAGACATGTAACTTTTCTTTCAAACAAGTTAATGCTATACTGGCGTATTCTATATGTTTGCAACCACAAGAATTCAATTAAGATGAAGAGAGTAATGATATAAGCAGCATATGTATCAAGAATTCACAAACTCATAGCAATAGATAGTATCTCATAAGGCTTCCATAACCCTAACAAAGAAGTTTAGCTACTCATAATTGTGAAGGAAAACCACGAGGATATCATCATCATACCAAAGTAATAACAATATCATGATAAATGAGTATTGGCGTCACTTGTGGCGTGAGTTCCTTGCTAGTAGCGTTTCTCTTGTCGTGAAAATTAAAAGTCGAATAGATGAATAATAATGTCAACAACGAATTTTAGAATAGAAGAGAATAAGAATGAATTGAACGAGAATGAATGCTGAAAAGTTCAGCAAAATAGGGTTTTTATAACATCCATATCCTATTCCTACTAAGCTACTGCATACTTCTCCTAATCCTACTAGGTTACTGCTTCCTTATCCTAATCCTACTAAGTTACTGCTGATCCCCAAGTCTTTGGAAATACTGCTTTTGCCCGGGACAAGTTTTCCATGCATCACTTTCAGTCCATAGGCTTCCAAAAGTGGCCTTCCTTCTTACGTGAAGCTTCCTTTGGCATCAAACAGTCCATAAAATGCTGAAATCCTCATGATTGATACCTGAAAACTTGCTAATCACGTTGGTTAGCTTACTTACAGGAAAAAGGACTAAAAGTGCAGGAATTATATATTTTGTCCTTAAAACTTAGCTAAAATATGGGTGAATTAAGGTGTTTTAGGCGTGTAATACGCCTATCATCAATGGTCAATTTAAATATGAGCTGCAGCATCTTCCAAATGAAACCTACATAAAATGTAGATCATCTTGGATAAATTTTAGTTTTTTCTTTGATATTTTATGTTTTTCAAAACGAAAAGAATACTGAAAGATTATAATCATTAATACTATCAGACAAATTGTAGCTAAAAAAATTAAAGAATTAGATACTACAGTAGTGCCACTACTGTAAAAACCACGAAGCCCATAATAACAATATTTACCATGCTTAACATTGAAATTCGTCATCTATGATTGAATTGTGAAAACTTTTTGACAAGCATCCTACTTCTGAATCTAATTCTTTCTAGTCGAAGAATCTCTTTTTAGTTGCTTTGAAAAAATTAGGAGATTCTCTAGAAGAAATATAGGGTTCTGCTTTTGGCGACAACATGTTTGATACCACTTATGAGGTAAAATAGTTGGTTGATGAAAAAACTTGCAAGTAATTTTAGCAATGTTAGAGTCGGCTAGGTTGTCGTTCTGCATCAATTTTGCTGACCACAAGATTAGGCCATGAGCTTCCACTCGCCAAAGCTGTGAAAGCAACGACGTAAGAATTTATTAGTGCATGTAAATCGTGTACAATGTATATTGTTAGGTCGAATGAAGAATATAGGGATAAGAACGTTCTTGATCATTAAAAAAGTGCTTAGTCTAAATAAAGGATGAAAAACCTGTAACACATTTTATCAAGTCTATGAGCTTTGTTACAATATAAGCTATTCCACTGATGAATATCAAAGAGCATGTGAAAGCAATTCATCCATCGACCATCTGATACGATGGCACAAATGAAAAAAGAAATTTTCACGGCAGAAAAAGTGACTGTCGAAAAATTCTTGCAATGCGTAGGTTTATATTATTCAATTTTCTCAATTCTTTATTTTCCAACTGAAAAGATTTACAAACAACCTCATTAATCCACCAAGTAGAGGGTGTGGAACATGAAAGAAATGTTAATGTAAATCTTAAAGGAACAGTATCAGATTATCTTGAATGAACTAACAAATGAATGACACTATAGCAGTTCTACATGTCAAGATTTATACAAGCACCCTCGTTTCAGGTCTACTTATGTTTTAAGATGGCAGTTGCACATTTTTTTCTAAAGTAGGAAAGCTAACAAAAATAGCATACAATCACCACCTCCACCCAAAATAAAAAGATAGAACCAAAAAGAAAAGAAAAAAAAATGAAAGAAACCTCACCAGGGGTTGGGAACATATATCATAGCTAGATAAATCTTTATCTTTTGCATCTTCTTTTTTTTTTGAAGAAATCTTTTGCATCTTCTTCACGTAATATGTATGACATTATGTGTTTGTACTCAGTTTTGGAGGCCACATGTTTCAATACTTAGAGATTTAATAAGGATTTTGATCATAATGTAGTGACTGAAATAATTATGGACTCTCTAAGAACGAAAAATAAAAAAATCAATGAGAATGGATTAGTAATTATCATGTAAAATTCAATGGGCTTGAAGACACCATGTCTAAATGGGAGATTGAATCTCATCGGCTTGTACCTATAAGGAGAGAAGAGTCCGGTATGCAAAAATATTGGCTATTGAACTCCTGAAGTGAAAGGAGGATGAAAGATCAAGAAGATGATGAACGCGACAGTTGAGATTATGAAACACATACATTACCCTTAATTTAAATTGAAATTCTATTTTATAAATAAAATTGTGCCAATACACAAGTAATTCATCATAGTTTAATATTGAGAAGCAGATGACTCATCATAAGAATTCTTCTTTCAAAACTCTCTTCGATTCAGTCCATATTCATAAGTATCTGATCCCTATGTTTGTTGACCTATTTTTCATATAAGATCTCGATAACCCAATAATTTACTGTCGAAATCATATAAATCTTAATAACTAAACTCACAATATATACATTATAAAAACAAAAGGAAAAATACTGAAACAATCTAAAAACATTAAAGATGTATCAGCAACATACCATCAAGTATAAATTTCATCATATGAGAAGTAAAAGAGATGAAGAAAACACCATTTTATGTAGAAACAAACTTGGAAACAAAAAAAAATATGTGAAAAAAAATATTTGGAGTTTACCATTACCAATCATAACATGAATGAATTACCAAGAAGCCATATTAAAATTGAGAATATGAATTTAGATCCTTAATATAAATTTGTTAGAAGTCTTATGGGATGATTCTAGGCTGAGGTTAATCTAAAATTAATATTTTTCACACAGAGGATAACTTTATGTGTTAAATTTTCAACAAATAGCAGGCCTAACCCCATAATTTTAAAAATGTAATGGCATCGAAGCTAAAAAATATTAAAAATTTGAATCCATAAAATTTAAAAATTCTAGGTATACGTCTCTATTTGAATTTTTGGATCTAATAGTGTAATAAAGAAATAGACATTTTATAACTAAACTAAACAGTTTATTCATGCATTTTAACAAACAGATAATAGGCATTTCACAACACTTCTCGAACAACAATATATTGAATCAAATATCCCATCCTGAGATAAAAATTATGTGACATAGGAAAATGAGTTATTCATTCATGCATTTTAACAAACATATAATGACCATTTCACAACACTTCTCAAAGACCAATATAATGAATGGAATATCCCATTCTGAGATAAAAATTAGTTGTAACAGAAAAATGAGTTATTGTTGGACAGTGATAAGCTTTCAACTTGAAGTAATCTTGTTGAATGGATGAAGAGAAAAAATATATGAAGAGATAAATTTTATAAATCAAATTTAAAAGTTAAATAGATAATGAAAGAGAAAAAAAAGTGAAAAAGAAAAAAGGAGAAATAAGAAAGAGCTACCTTAACATTGCAACAATAATGGGAGAAGATTGAAGATGAGCTTTGGATGAAGATAACTATGAAACGAATTTGATGGTAAAGCATGGAAGCCACGTGTATTAAGCATTGGTGTGCGTTTATGTTAAGTGAAAAACAAAATGAATTTAAATGACGAAAACATCTTAATTGATAAAATTTTACATCTAAGCACACATGTCGATCCTTCAATGCTAACTCACATTTCTATTATAGTAGAAAAATAGAAAAATGCAAAGGAAGTTAAACCAAAGAGTACAACTTTTCCCACCATGAGGACGACAAAAGCTCCAAATTCTCGCTTCTCTCTCTCTCTCCATGTAGGGAGTAATAATTATAGGAAAATCTCCCTTAAACTTACCTTTGTTAAAAGAATAATCTCATTTGGATAGCTCACTATCTTATGGGTAGAAAAGTTATTTTTGACAGAGCCTCAGATACATACATACATATACATAGATACAGTGGTTAAGTAAAATATATTTCCTCCATTTTAAAATAGTTGATCCTTGTTGAATTGACACTTCCTCAAAAAAAAATATTTAGTATGAATTTAATTTATCAATTTAACCTTATTACTTATACTTTAAAAATATAATTTGAGTATATTTATTTTATATAGTCATTTAATGATAGTGATAGTATTGAAATAACATAATAAGATTATCTTAATTTCATAAATGAGACAACTAAATTGAAATAAATATTTTAGAAAGGAAAATCTTTTGGGTCATAAAAATTTGGCTCAGATTTGCCCACAATAATAAAAAGACTTATTCACATTATAAACTTATTAGTTTTTAGATATTTTTACCTTTTTCATCCTAAATTTAAATTTTTAACATTACTTTATTTATTACCATTTCTCAATACATTTAAAACTAACCCAATACATGAGAATGGATAATTTATGTATTCTATCTTTAATTATTTAATTTCTAATTGACAATTATATAATTAAATAATTGTCAAATATAGTATAGTATGTAATTACAAAAACAAAAAATAATTAGTACAAATTTATTTATTAATTGTTAACTATATTTTTCCTTTTTTACATTTGAAGTTGTTTAATTTTAGTTCAACTTTTAATAATGTATAGTTTATACTTTATACATATTTTAAAAAATTTAATTAAAATATTTTATTTATTTTTTATCTAGCTCGATTTTGTTTTTTTTTTTTTAAATGAATATGAAAACTAGTGTATGAAAATAGAGTCTTAAGAGTGAATTCCCTAAATACCGAGTTTTGAAAATTTCCTTCAAATGTCACTTATGTTTTATTTAGGCTCACAATATCACTCAATTGTCACTTTTTTTCTAAAAAAACATACTCCCTCCGACTAAAATTACCCGTACTAAATTTTTTAATTTGATTTCTCATTTTACTTATCTTTTTCCATTAATCAAGAAGAGGCAAAAAAAAAAATTCCATGTTTTACCTTTTGCATTAATTATTTTTTCTTCAAATTAAAATGTAAATGTAATACCCCGTAGTTCTACCTAACTTGAAATCATCCCAAGGATGTTAGAGACTTATTTTGAAAGATGAATCCACTTTTGTACACGTGAAATTTTTAAAATTTTTACTTTATGTCATGTGGAAAATTGAATTACCTTTCCAACAATACCAATTTCGTTCAAATCTGGTATCGGGGTAAAAAGTTATGGTTATTTTACAGAAAGGAGTCAAAACTGCCTAGGTGCGACGATGAGGGCCGACGGACCGTCGCAGCGAAGGCAGTGCAACCATATTCTTCCTAAGGGAGACGGCTCAGTTTGACGGACCTTTGACCCAGCGACGGACCGTCGCACCCACCGTTGCATAGTTCGTTCAGTTATTTTAAAGTCATTTTTAAAAGGGTATTTAGGTCTTTTTCCACACATTTTAACCCCTAATTATATCAGACCAAGGCTCATAAGTTCATTATCCATTTACAACATCAAATTAGAATTTTCTCTCAAAGATAATCCCCAAGAATAAGATCCAAATCATTCTTCAAGAAACTAAGAGATTCCAAATTCTTCAAGTCCAGGAACTTCAAGAAACTCACAACCCAGGTATGTCATGTGTTGATTCATGGGTCTCTTTCACCCATAATGCTCAAGAATCTATTTTAAAAATTCAAGATTTATGTATGTATGAATGTTCATGATTTAAATTGAATCAAAATTCATGTTCATGATGTTGTGGAGCTTTGATTCATGTTTTAAATTACATATTCCAATGATTGACCCTAGTATGTGATGATTTGCATAATAATCATGATAAACCCTTCAAACTTGCAAAATTATTCATGCAACCATGATAATTAGATACATTGATGATGGTATAACCAAAATATGCTCCCTATGCGTTCGATTAAATGCCTATGGGAAGAAAAAGTGTCTATGAAAACCCCATTTATGTACAAGTTTATTCATGTCTAGTGTTTGATAAAATGTCTTAGTCAATGAATTATGGATACATGTGTAGCCATTGTGGTGCTTTAGAACTTGTACTTGATGAAATCTCCAACTTATTGTATTATGGATTGTGATGTTGGTCGTGTATCCAAGAAAGTCATGCTTTGTCAATTTCCTTCTATCGAGTCCTGGGGGTACTTGTACACAAAAAATCTAGCTGTGTGCCTAGAATCAGTGTCATATTTTCAAGATACTCTCAGTCGAGCCATGTTCATAGAAATTCAGTCAGTCATATGACTCAGAAAAACTCAGTAATCTCAGAAACCTCAGAAATTCAGTAATCTCAGTAGTATTCCGTCAATCAACAGAACTCAGTTAACTCAGTCCAATCAGTTTAATTAATTATGTTCAGTGTCTATCCAGATGGGAGTAGAAATTAGCACCGAGCGAACCCAAGGATGGGAACCCACCTATTATATGAGGGTGTGATTCTTAGAATCAATCCTTGCATTCCAGAACTACGTAGCCAGCGTAGGTTGAGATATCATAGCCTATTATATGAAGGCAGATGAGGTGGCTTAACCTGTTATATAAGTGTTCCCACCATTCTCACTAGAGTTACCTGTTATATTAGGGTTACTCACAAATTGTCCTTACCAGTGGTGCGGTATTGACACCCTTCCAATTAGGGTTACAGATTGAAACCCAACTCAGCCATAATGACGTATTAGGGGCATATCGGTTAGATGACTACTTCCCACAATTTCAGTACAGAATCAGGAATATCAGATACAGTCATTCAGTCTCAGTAATAGAACTCAGATAGTTCTACAGTACTGAGGACTTTCAGTTACAGTCAACTCAGAACAGTACAAAACTCAGCTAGTTCCATCAGAACCTATACTGTCAGATACAGTCACTCAGTATTAGTTATTTCAGTTATATAGATATCAGTATCTCATGTTATCAGTACTCAGACTCAATAATTATGTTATCATGAACGCAATTATAGCTATTATGTAGTCATGCATGTATTCTCACATTTATGTTATGCAGTTGGTTAATGTAGTTCATGCATGTGAACCCTTTGCATTCAGCCTACCTCACATGCATACCAGTACATTCGAACGTACTGACGCATTTGCGCTATGGTGTTCTATACCATAGGTTCAGAAGCACGAGTTTCAGAGCATCAGTAGCATTCCAGTCTCAGCAGTCATAGTTAGCAGTGAGTCCTTATCCTTCGAGGACATGACCATTACTTTATTATCTCATTAATTAATTTATTAGTTGGAGTTAGTTGGGGACATGTCCCATCAACTCCTTATTCAAACAGTTCAGTCAGTTAGAACTTTTTCAGACTCTAATGTTCAGACAGTTTATTTCAGTTATTTTACAGCCTTTATTTTCACATTTATACAGTATATTATGTAGTGTTCAGGTACAGATATTAGTCATGGATTAGCTTGTGGTCCTTCGGGGTCATGAGCACTGCACAGCGTTTCGAGTACCAGATTTGAGGCATTACAAACTTGGTATCAGAGCCTAAGGTTAAATAGAGTCCTAGGAAGTCTGAAAGCCGCATTTAGTAGAGTCTTGTACATGGATGTGTTGCGCGCCACATTTATGTGCAAAAAGCTATAAGATGTTTTAGGAACAGTTTCTCTTTTTTCAGTATTCATGTCGTTCCAGTGAGCATAATCTCAAGTCAATCTCTCAGTCTAATCCGCTTCTTCCTTTATTCTACAGAACATACCTCCTAAATGAAGAAATAGGAATAAGCCAGCCCCTCATCCCGAAGAACCTTTGGGTGAACATGTTTCTCGTACAGAGTTCAGAGCTTCATTCACTACTCTTACTCAGTCAGTTGCTGCTCAGAATAAATGACCAGCTATCGTTTCAGCCAACCCAGTGGTCAATTCAGCTGCAGCCAGGATTCAGGACTTCACCCGAATGAATCCTCCATCCTTTCTCGGGTCTAAGTAAGATGAGGACCCTCAAAAATTCATCGATCAGGTTTAGAAGGTTACGGATATCATGGGGGTTACTTCTAGTGAGGGTGCGGATCTAGCTGCATATCAGTTGCAGGATGTTGCTCACACTTGGTACAAACAGTGAAAGTCAGAGAGGGCTATAGATATATGGCCTATTGAGTGGGAGGAGTTTGCTACCGTATTCTTAGATAGATTCTTTCCTCTAGAGCTGAGAGAAGCTAAAGTGTTAGAATTTATCAACCTCAGGCAGGGCAACATGACAGTGAAAGAGTATTCTCTTAAGTTTACTCAATTAGCCAGATATGCTCCTCATGTGGTTACAGATAACAGGGCTAAGATGAATAAGTTTGTTTCTAGGGTGAATGATAGTGTAGTCAATGAGTGCAGGTTTGCGATGTTGAATAGTGACATGACTTTAGCAAGGCTTATGACCCATGCTCAGTAGATAGAAGAGCAAAAGATTAAGATGAGGGAGAAGCAGATAAGAGAGCAAGTATAGGTAGTTTTAACTTTGCTCAGCCTAAATCAGAAGGAGGAAACCGTTCTCAGTTTTGTCCTAAGTCAGTAGTTCCAGCTCCTTCTTCAGCTAGTGCTTCAGCTCCTAGATTCAGAGACGGTAACAGAGACAGAGCGCCAGGCTCTAAGTCTCAAGGCAGTGTTAGCTGTGCCCACACCAATCCTCTATGCCAGACTTGTGGAAGGTATCATCAGGGTATTTGTAGAGCTGGCAGTGGTATTTGTTTTGGATGTGGCAAGCTAGGCCACAGAGTCAGAGATTATCCTCAGCCAGGCCCTCAAGATCAGGAGAATTGTTCCCCAACTCAGTCTGGTCGCCCAAATCAGTAGGGTGCCACCTATAATACTACTAGTGGGCAACGCCCAAATCGACTTTATACTCTCCATTCCTGGCAAGATCAGGAAAATTCTCCTGATGTGGTTACTGGTACGCTACAAATCTTTCATATGCATGTTTATGCTTTGCTAGATCCAGGAGCTTCTTTGTATTTTGTTACTCCCTATATAGCAGTTGATTTTGGAGTCAGTCCCTAAATTCTAGTAGAGCCCTTTTCAGTCTCTACCCTAGTGGGTAAAACCATCATAGCCCGAAGGGTATACAGGAACTGTCCGGTTATGGTATCTTAGAAATTCACCTTAGCAAACTTAGTTGAATTAGAAATAACTGATTTTGATGTCATTCTCGACATGGATTGACTTCATTCCTACTATACCACAGTCGACGGCAGAAACAGAATAGTCCAGTTTTAGTTTTTGAATGAACCCGTCCTAGAGTAGAAGGAAAGTACTTCAGCATTTAGAGGTCAGCTTGTTTCCTACCCTCGGACAAGGAAAATAATATCTAAAGGATGTGTCTATCATCTTGTTCGAGTTAAGGACACTAGTTCTGAAACTCCCAGTCTCGAATCAGTCCCAGTCGTAAATGAATATTCAAATATTTTTCTCGAAGATCTTCCAGGAATTCCTCCCAAAAGGGAAATAGACTTCGGCATCGATCTTCTTCTAGATACTCAGCCTATATCTATTCCGTCATATAGAATGGCACCAGCATAACTCAGAGAATTGAAAGAGAAGTTGAAGGATCTCTTAGATAAGGGATTCATCAGGCGTAATGTGTCCCCGTGGGGCGCACCAGTCTTATTTGTGCACAAGAAAGACGGTTCTCTCAGAATATGCATTGATTACCGTCAGCTCAATAAAGTCATGGTCAAGAACAAGTATCCTCTTTCCAGAATCGATGACTTGTTCAATCAACTTCAGGGTGCCACTTATTTCTCTAAGATAAACCTTAAATCAGGCTATCATCGGCTCAGAGTCAGAGAATGTGATAATCCAAAGATAGCTTTTTGTACTTGATATAGTCACTTCAAATTCTTAGTTATGTCCTTTGGTCTTACCAATGCCCCCCAGCATCTTTCATGGACTTGATGAACCGGGTGTTCAAGAAGTACTTGGTCATGTTCGTTATAGTCTTCATAGATGACATTTTGATCTATTCCCGCAGTGAGCGTGATCATACAGACCATCTCAAAATCGTACTTTAGACTCTTAGAGATCATTAGATGTTCACCAAATTCAGTAAGTGCGAATTTTGGCTAAGGTCAGTAGCATTCCTTGGTCATATTATTTTCGGTGATAGCTATAGGGTTGATCCTCAAAAGACCAAAGCGGTAAAAAATTGGCCCAGACCTATCTCTCCATCAGATATCAGGAGTTTCTTGGGTTTGGTTTGCTATTATAGACGGTTTGTTGAGGAATTTTATTCTATTGCATCCCCTATTTCCAGATTGATTTAGAAGAAAGTCAAATTTCAGTGGTCAGATCCTTGTGAAAAGAGTTTTCAAGAGTTGAAGACTCGACTCACCTCAACTCCATTCTTAGCTCTCCCAAATGGTTTAGATGGGTTCATAGTGTATTGTGATACATCCAGAGTAGGTTTGGGTTGTGTCCTCGTGCAGCATGGTAAGGTCATAGCCTACGCCTCTAGACAGCTTAAACCCCATGAGAAGAGTTATCCTACTCACGATCTTGAGTTAGCTGCCGTAGTATTTGCGTTGAAGATTTGGAGGCATTATCTATACGGAGTTCATGTAGATGTGTTCACAGATCATAAGAGCCTTCAGTATGTTTTTTCCCAGAAAGATCCCAATCTTCGCCAGAGAAGGTGGTTAGAGCTCTTGAAATATTACGACATGAGTATCCTTTATCATCCGGGCAAGGCCAATGTAGTGGCTAACACTCTCAATAGACTGTCTATAGGTAGTGTTGCTCATATTAAGGACAGTCAGAAAAAGTTAGCTCAGGAAATCCATCAGCTTTCCAAACTAGGCGTTCGCTTAGTTGATTTAGAGGAGGGTGACATATGGGTTCAGAGTAGTTCAAAATCATGTCTAGTTTCCGAGGTGAAAGAAAAGCAAGATAGAGATCCCAGTCTAGTCAAGTTGAAAGAGTCAGTCAAGTATCAAAAAGTATAGGTCTTCTCCCAAGGGGAAGATGGTGTTCTGCGTTGTCAGGGTCGTCTGTGTGTTCCAGGTGTAGATGACTTAAGGCAGTGAATTCTGGCAGAAACGCATGGTACGCGCTACTCTATTCATCCAAGGGCCACAAAAATGTATCGCGACTTACGGTAAATTTATTGGTGAAGTGGGATGAAGAGAAATGTTACAGAGTTTGTGGCTAAGTGTTCTACATGTTAGCAAGTTAAGATAGAGCATCAGAAACCTAATGGGTCCATACAGGAGTTCAGTATTCCTACTTGGAAGTGGGAAGAAGTGAACATGGCCTTCGTGACAGGTTTGCCTTGTACTTCTCACCAGCATAATTCAGTTTGGGTCATTACAGATAGAATGACCAAATCAGCTCATTTTCTTCCAATCCATACCTCTTATTCAACTGAGGATTACACCAAAATATACATCAGAGAGCTGGTCAGATTGCACGGTGTTCCATTATCTATTATCTTATACAGAGGTACCTTGTTCACCTCTCATTTCTGGAAAGCATTCCAAAAGGGTCTTGGTACCCAAATTCATCTCAGTACAGCCTTTCACCCTCAGACAGATAGTCAAGCAGAAAGGACCATTCAGACTTTAGAAGATATGCTAAGGGCGTGTGCAATTGATTTCAAGGGTAGTTGGGATAACCACTTTCCTTTGATTGAGTTTGCATACAACAACAGCTATCATTCTAGTATTCGGGTGGCTTTATTCGAAGGTCTTTGATGCAAATCTCCAGTCGGTTGGTTCTAAGTTAGTGAGGCCTCAGTCATAGGGCCTGAATTAGTATTTGATGCCTTAGAGAAAGTCCAGTTGATCAGAGAAAGACTCTGGGATGCTCAGAGCCGACAGAAGTCTTATGCAGATGTGTGCAGAAAGGATCTCGAGTTTAAGATTGGTGATTATGTCTATCTAAAGATCTCTCCTATGAATGGAGTGAAGAGATTCGACAAGAAAGGAAAGCTCGGTCCCCGATATGTTGGTCCCTTCAAAATTCTCAGTCGTTTAGACAAGGTAGCTTATGAGCTCGAATTGCCTTCAGATCTAGCCTCAGTTCGCCCAGTCTTCCATGTCTCTTTGCTCAAGAAGTGAATAGGTGAACCAGCAGTTGTAGTCCCTATTCAAAGCATAGATGTTCAAAACAGCCTCTCTTATGAAGAGATTCCAGTTGAAATTCTTGACTACCAGACTCGTAGACTGAGGAACAAAGAAGTCCCTCTAGTCAAAGTTCTTTGGCAGAATCAGTCCGTTAAGGGAGCTACTTGGGAAGCAAAAACAGACATGCGTACCAAGCATCCTCACCTCTTCTCCGCCAACTCAGATCAAGCTCAAGGTAACAGTTCTTCTTAAGCTTTTCAGTTTTATGTTGGGCTTTCAGTTACAAGCTTAGTATTCAGTTCATGTTCAGAATTCCATTATAAACTTGGTATTAAGTAACATTGCATAGTCAGTGATGCATTCATGTATCAGTTCAGCTATATAATTATGCATCAGGCATGCATTCTCATTATGAGAACCTTGGTTCATCAGAACACTCAGTCATGCATTCATGAATTAGTTACACATGCATCAGATATGCATATTCGGTATGATATATTCAGTTATCAGTCATGTCAGTCATGAGATCATGTTTCAATTATTCATGTTCAGTATGTACGTCAATTTATCTTCTCCCCTCTCACTCAGTCTCATTCGAGGATGAGTGTTCTCAAGGGGGAGATATTGTAATACCCCGTACTTCTACCTAGCTTGAAATCGTCCCAAGGATATTAGAAACTTATTTTGAAAGATGAATCCACTTTTGTACAGGTGGAATTTTTAAGATTTTTACTTTTTGTCGTGTGGGAAATTAAATTAGATTTACAACGATACCAATTTAGTCCAAATCCGGTATCAGGGTAGAAAGTTATGGTCGTTTTATAAAAAGCAGTCAAAACTGCCCAGGTATGAAGATGAGGGCCGACAGACCGTCGAGCTAGCAACGAACCGTCGCAGTAGAGGTAGTGAGACAACATTCTGCCTAAGGGTGACGGCTTAGGCCAACGGACCATCGAGCTAGCAACGGACCACCGCCTAAGTCGTCGCAGCAAAGGTAGTGAACCCCTATTCTGCCTAGGTGAGACAGTCAGGACCGACGGACCATCGACCTAGCGACGGACCACCGCACCCACCATCGCATAGTTCGTTCAGTTATTTTAAAGTCATGTTTAAAAGGGTATTTGGATCTTTTTTCATCCATTTTAACCCCTAATTATATCATACCAAGGATCATAAGTTCATTATCCATCTACAATATCAAACTAGGGTTTTCTCTCAAAGATAATCCCCAAGAACAAGATCCAAATCATTCTTCAAGAAGCTAAGAGATTCCAAGTTCTTCAAGTTCAGGAAAATCAAGAAACTCACAACCCAGGTATGTCATGTGTTGATTCATGGGCCCTTTACCCAAGAAGCTCAAGAATCTCTTTTCAAAATCCAAGATTTGTGTATGTATGAATGTTTATGATTTAAATTGAATTGAAATTCATGTTCATGATGTTGTGGGGCTTTGATTCAGGTTTTAAATCACATATTCCAATGATTTCCCCTAGTATGTGATAATTTGCATAATAATCATGATAAACCCTTCAAACTTGCAAAATTATTCATGCAACCATGACAATTAGATGCATTGATGATGGTATAACCAAAGTATGCTCCCCATGTGTTTGATTAAATGCCTATAGGAAGAAAAAGTGTCATACTAGTCTGATAATATGAAAACCCCATTTATGTACAAGTTTATGCATGTCCAGTGTTTGATGAAATGTCTTAGTCAATGAATTACGGATATATGTGTAGCCATTGTGGTGCTTTAGAACTTGTACTTAATAAAATCTCCAACTTGTTGTATTATGGATTGTGATGTTGGTCGTGTATCAAAGAAAGTCATGCTTTGTCAGTTTCTTCTATCGAGTCCTGGGGGTACTTGTACCCAAACAATCTAGCTGTGTACCTAGAATCAGTGTCATGTTTTCTAGATACTCTCAGTCAAGCCATGTTCATAGAAATTCAGTCAGTCACGTGACTCAGGAAAACTCAGTAGTCTTAGAAACCTCAGAAATTCAGTAATCTCAATAGTATTCCGTCAGTCAATGGAACTCAGTTAACTCAGTCCAATCAGTTTAATTAATTATGTTCAGTGTCTATCCAGATGGGAGTAGAAATTAGCACCGAGCGAACCCAAGGATGGGAACCCACCTATTATATGAGGGTGTGATTCTTAGAACTAATCCATGCGTTTCAGAACTACGTAGCCAGCGTAGGTTGAGACATCATAGCCTGTTATATGAGGGAAGATGAGGTGGATTAACCTGTTATATGAAGGTTCCCATCATTCTCACTAGATTTACCTGTTATATGAGGGTTACTACAGATTGTCCTTACCAGTGGTGCGGTATTGACATCCTTCCAATTGGGGTTACAAATTGGACCCCAACTCGGCCATAATGGCGTATTAGAGACATTTCGATTAGATGACTACTTCCCACAGTTTTCGTACAGAATCAGGACTGTCAGATACAGTCATTCAGTCTCAGTAGTAGAACTCAAATAGTTCTACAGTATTCATGACTGTCAGATACAGTCAACTCAGAACAGTACGGAACTCAGCTAGTTCCATCAGAACCTAGACTGTCAGATACAGTCACTCAGTATCAGTTATTTTAGTTATACAGATATCAGTATCTCATGTTATTAGTACTCAGACTCAGTAATCATGTTATCACAAACTCAGTTATAGCTATTATGTAGTCATGCATGTATTCTCACGTTCATGTTATGCAATTAGTTAGTGTAGTTCATGCATGTGAACCCTTTGCAATCAGCCTACCTCACATGCATACCAGTACATTCCAATGCACTAACGCATTTTCGCTATGGTGTTTTATACCATAGGTTTAGAAGCACGAGCTCCAGAGCATCAGTAGGATTCCAGTCTCAATAGTCAGAGTTAGCAGTGAGTCCTCATCCTTCGAGGACATGACCATTACTTTATTATCTCGTTAATTAATTTATTAGTTGGAGTTAGTTGGGGCCATGTCCCATTAACTCCTTATTCAGAAAGTTCAGTTAGTTAGAGGTTTTTCAGACTATCATGTTCAGACAGTTTATTTCAGTTGTTTTGGGTATTTCATACCACATCCATATGTTATGTTTTATCAGTTATCTTATCAGTTTTGAACCTTATGACCTTACAACCTTTATTTCTGCATCTATACGGTATATTATGCAGTGTTCAGGTATAGATATCAATCATGGGTTAACTTATGGTCCTTCGGGGTCATAAGCACCGTGTAGCATTTCGAGTACCAGATTCGGTGTGTTATAGTAAATATTATTTAATAGGCGTGCTATGATAAACTAGTCATGTTATTAATTATTTTACTTAATCAATGTATCATCTCAATTTGGGATAGGTAATTTGGAACGGAGGGAGTACTAAACATCTCAAAAGTCTTCTTTTCTCTTAGTTGGCATGCCATGTCATTAAAATCTTTTTTTTTTAAATACTAAGCCTATTTAACTCATCAAACTCATTTAGTCAAACAATAATTCTATTTTATTTTTGAAAAATGCTTTAGTTTATTAAAAAGAAATTTTTATACTTAGGAAAACTTTATTAGTACTGAAACTTGACATATTTTTCAAGGCTTATTTTTCTCAATGGTCACTCATATTTTTTGAATTGCCTACAAATATTATTATTATTATTTAGAGATAATAATATGACTCAACTATCACTGTTATTCTAAATAAAAATTAAATATCTCATACGTCTCTTTCTCTTCTAATTAGTAGGCCATGTCATTAAATCATTTTTTTTAATAATTGACCTATTTAAATCATCAAACTTATTTAGTCAAAATTATATTCTTATTCTTTTCTTTAAAATAAATATGTTAATTTATTAAGAAGAAATTTTCATGCTTAGAAATCTTTTATAATTACTTAAACTTTCAATTTTTCTAAAGCTATTTTCTTGGATTGTTATCCATGTTTTTGGAGTCACTTATAAAAATCTCTTTTTAGTTTTTCTAAGATAATAACATCACTCAATTATCGATATTTTTCTTAAAAAAAAAACTATCTCTCTCAAAAGTTTCCTCCTCATCTAATTAGCATGTCATATCAGTAAACCATCATTTTTAAAAAATATTTATTAGTTATCATCTTTTAAAAAATAAAATAAAAATTTAAATAATTAAGTGATGATCGTGGTTAACATCAATCTAAAAGAATACTCACGGACTAACGATATAGTCTTGCGCCCCTATATTAAGTCGATTTGACAACTTGTGAATCATTAGTTAAATTTGTAATTAATGAGACATCTAATTAAGTAATTTTATTATTTATTATGTTTAAATAAATTTAGAAACTACATATTTAAATATTTTTTAAATATATAGTTTTAAAATATATTAATAAAGATAGTCAAAGCTCAAAACACTTTAGAAATTATAGACATCAACACATCATAAAAATCATATACTCCCTCCGTTTAAAAAAGAATGACCTACTTTGACTTGACACAAAGTTTAAGAAAATAAAGAAGACTTTTGAATCATGTAGCCTTAAATTAAAGTTGTGTCAAATGTACCAAAATGCCCTTTAATCTTGTGTATTAAATATGTCATGTGGAAAGTTGAAATTAAAGTATTATCAAAAAAAAAATGCGTCATTCTTTTTGAAACAGACTAAAAAGAAAAGTACGTCATTCTTTTTTAAACGAAGGGAGTAATTTATAATTGTCGACCCTAATCAATTACACTAAACACTTACATCTTCTATGTTATGAAAATCACGGAGCTACATCTCTCAAAATTGTTATTCCTATTTTTGCTAAAAACATTTAAACCTTGCATATAATGAAAATCCTACATAATTGAAACTTCACTTAACTAGTTATATATAAAATAATCTTAAATAGAAAAAAAATACAACTAAAAAGAGACTATATATAATAAAATATTATAATTAAATAAAATTGCAAATAAATTACATATTTAAAGCCATAAAAAATTGTTGTTTATAGTAGGTATGTTTAAATAAGTTGTATCATATCCTATTTTTTTTAAAAAAAAATAATTTAATCAAATGTATGAATATTTTGTTTTACCCTTGTTTTAAAATTTCGTTAGAATAACTTCACAAAAATATTTTATTTATCTTTATGGTTATAATTTATCGTTTAAATATACAGTCACTTTATAGGAGGTGTAAGTATAAAATTATCAAAATACATGTGTAAGTATTTCATTTTAAAATTTAGAAAGCATAGTCATATCATAAAGTGTTCAACATTAATTATTATAAAACATTAATCGTTTATATATTGAGAATTTGAAATTAAATATCATGAAATTAAATATCATATATATCCAAGCAAGACATGTCCGGCCCATTTACTTCCCATTGGTGTCCCTTGTGAACCTTGCTTAAATATGGGATTAACTAAAATATTATAGTTAAATAAAATTACAAATAAATTACATATTTAAATCCATAATGTTATAAATGTATTTACATTATAGTGAATGTCTATCAAGATCTATCAACATCTACTTTGATATCTATTAGGATTTGAAGCATCCGTCTTTTACTCAGACTAGGAGTAAATTTCCCCTATAAATAGAGGATTTTTGTTCATTGTATTGACAATCTTATGATCTCTCTCAAGAGAAGTAATAAGAATCATTCTCTATACTCTTCTTCTTGTTCTTTATTATTTTATAACACGTTATCAACACGAGACTCTGCCAAACAAGGTAAGATTATAGATCTAAAGGATTTCAAGGTTAGTAATTCTTTATGTTATCTTTCTTTTGCTACTATTAATATAGAGTCAATACATAAAAATGACCCTAAACTTGACACCAAATTATAACTTTGATCTTAAACTTTGATAGTGCACAAATAGAACCTTTAACTATTCAAAACCTGAACAAATATGACCTCCGATTTTGCAACCCCATGCGTGAGTCTCACTCGCGCCTACGTGGAAAGGTAATCCAATCACACAGTGCCACGTCGTTAAAAGGGCTGACTTGGAGAGAGTTTATATTTGTGCAGTTTTGAATAATTAAAGGTCATATTTGTGCACTGTCAAAATTTTATTTTTTGTGTTAAAACGACTTGTTTTTTGTTGTTGTTATTATAATAATAATTTTTTTATTTATTTCTATAGTAGCAGCACCTAATTTTTTTTTAATTTAAAAAAATATTATTATTATTATTTTATTTATTTCTATAGCAGCAACACCTAACTTTTTTTAAATTATTATTGTTGTTATTATTATTATTTTATTTATTTTTATGGCAGCAGCACCTAACTTTTTTTTAATTAAAAAAAACAACCACTAGCAGGGATCGAACCCATACAGTAGGCTGAAGGAAGCGCCCAAGAAGAGCAAATAACACCACCGGGCTATCTAAGTGTCTTGTTTCATGTGGTTCAATATTAATATGCGTACATAAATATACATTTTCTATCTTATATATATACAACGTAATTTTTTTACCGAGGGGGTTCAGGTGAACCCCATGGTAACCACGTAGGTCCGCCCCTCATTACTTTGATAATGTTTTAATAACGTTAATTTAATAACATTTTAATTACGTTAATTTGATAACGTTAATTTAATATACTACTACTACTATCCTTAATAACATTAATTTAATAATGTTTTATTAAAACTATAATTTTTTTATTATTAGTATAGTTTCATTTTTAATTTAATATTTAAATAAATAATATTTAGATATATTATATAAATTAAATTCGTCCTCTGCTTTATTATATATATATATATATACACATACCCGCTCGATTTTTTCATATGAGACTGACCCGCCTAATTAATAAATCTTCAATATTGCTCTTTTTCTGCAACGACAAAAGAAATTAGATGTCATTTTCAACTTTGATCCGAAAATAATGAAAACATAATAGTGAAGAGTCATTTAAAGGTCATATTTGTGCAGTTTTGAATAGTTAAAGGTCATATTTGTGCACTGTCAAAGTTTAAGGTCATATTTATGTATTATGCCCTTAGATTTTAAGCTGGACTCATCCAGTTTTGCGTGTTGAACACGCATTTTGCCACGTAGGATTGGAGGTCATATTTGTGCAGTTTTGAATAGTTAAAGATCATATTTGTGTACTGTCAAAGTTTAAGGTCAAAGTTATAATTTGGTGTCAAGTTTAGGGTCATTTTTGTGTATTAACTCATTAATATAATTATTATTGGATTTGAGGAAAAATAATTGATTTGGAACCATTTATATTTTAAATTTATTCCTCAAAAATAATATTATCAAAAAGGATGATAATATGTTGGGTTCAAGTCCCACCGATTCATGCCTAAGACGTCTTTATATGGATAAGATGTTGAGTTTGAATCTCAATACACCATATTGGTGATATTATGATGGCTAAGGCAAAATAATGGGTGTTTAATGAAAATTCATGAAATTCGATCCATTATATATGCTCCATTCTATGAAGTGAATGTGGTAGCAATATATGATAAGCCTGAAATATGGCAACTCACTTCATTCTTGAGGTGTATTTAGTAGCAGTGCATAATATGTCTGAAAGAAGACAAGTGATTAAATGCACGAATATATGTGTGGAGGGACAATATGATTATAAGATATACTAGAAAAGAATTCTCTACATCATATGTATGCCTCGATTTGCTTCTGAAGTAGCAAAATCTTGAAAGAGGTTATAAGCTATCATAATTTAATAGGCTTAAGGCACGATTATATTCAATTCCTGGGGAATGAGAAACTTATTAATAAAAACGTGCACTTGATTGTGATTGTATCACAACTCACCTCCGAAAGAGTTTGAATAATTTTGAAATCTACTTCTAAAGTAATAAATCTGAAATTTATTCATATAATAGTAAATCTAAAATTTACTAGCAAAAACACATATCATGGTAAACTTGGAGTTTACTAGATTAAAAGTTCATAAGTTGACATGAATGATTGTGATATCCCGAAGATGTGCATACTGAGTATTGAACATATATTGAAGAATTTGAAAATTCTTCATGAACTTTAATGTTGTTTGTTCTCATGACAAGTTGTTTGGACCAACTAATTTTGGGATTGGATCCCTTAAAATCTTAAAAGAATAAAAGGTGAATAGGGGTCGTTTCACCTATCATGTGATATGTTGAAAAGATGCATCAATAAGATGATCACAGGTACATTCATTGTCAACCTGCAGTTTGACATTCATAAAGTTACTTACTCAACAAAATTGAGTTGAGAACATAATTTTCAGATTGTGCAATCAAGAAAGTTATCTTGATGATGATGGTTTGGCATTGAATGCCTTCGATAAATAGCTAAACCATCGCTAATGAGAACAAAGCTTCATGTGTTGATCTGAAATATGATATGTTGCATACAATAACACTTGTATGTATTAGACCAATAAATTATGATTATTTCTTCCCCTCAATTGGTTCAAGGTCATGAACCAACTATTCCATCTAACAAGTTTGATTTTCGGTATACGATTAATGAATGTACCATGATGCACAAAGATAGATCCATCAAAGAAGATGGAGGATGTATGTTAGCTTTCCTAACATAAGGGGGAGATTATAAGTAGCTATGAAGTATGTTAGAAATTATCATCAGATCCTCATTCAAAAGATAATTCAAGTCAAATACTGAACGCATCTCATATTTAAGCTGCAAGTGCTCCTATTTTATGTCTCTAAAAGACAAAGTCTATGCATACATGAAGCGTGATAGACCAATCAGTTCCAAATAAAATAGTACTTGTATAAAATAAGGAGCAAATAATCATAATAAGAAGGTAATATGCTCTTGAAGAGCCTATGACATAACACTTCATGAAACCTTATGAGAGGTTTATGTACCTGAAAATAATGAAGTGATGATATCTCAAAATGTTATGTCGCATTGTGAACCGATACGAAATGATATATCATCAATATCTTTAACACAATATTGGCGCAATATTGTGAAAAATTATGAGGATCTGAATTCTACGTTTATTTAAGCATACAGACGTAGAAACATTTATCAAGTGACATGAAAGGATGCATTTTGGTAAGCATAAAACTTATTTTATTTGCAGTCCAGACACTTGAAGATGTCACTCATGAAATCTTGAATATTGTCACTTGACAAAACTTATGTGAAAACTTTTAAGGATTCAAACTACTTGAAGTATATAAAAGTTTCTGGGAAACTTATTTATAATCCTTATATTGTATAAGCTTATTGCTTGAACATCATTGAAACTCTTGGAGAGTTTTCAAAGCAATAGATTATTTGCTGAAATTCAAAATATATCGAACTGGATTGGTAATGAAGTATCATATCTTAGTGCAATTGATGCACTCATGTATCTTGCAAATACTACAAGGCCTATAGCCTTTTCAGTCAATTTGTTAGCAAGGTATATTTCTACTCCTACTATGAGACATCAAAATGGGATAAAATACATGAGCTTGTTTTATTCTAAAGATTGCAGTTCCGATCTTATTGGTCATGTTGATGTTGGGTACTTATCTGATCTGCTTAAAGCTCGGTCTCAAAGAGGCTATGTGTTCATATGTGGTGGTACTGTCATATCTTGGAGATATACAAAGTAGTCTATCGTAGCCACTTCATCGAATCATGCTGAGATAATCGTTATTCATTAAGCAAGCCGAGAATATGTATGCTTGAGGTCCATGATACATCTCATTCGAGAAAAATGTGGTGTGAAATATAACAATCTACCCATAATTTTATACAGAGATAATTTAGCATACATTGTACATCTTAAGGGAGGATTCATAAATGGAGATAGAACGAAGCACATTTTGCCAAAGCTTTTCTACATACATGAGCTACAAAAGAATGATGATATTAACGTGCAACAGATTCGTTCAACTGACAATGTGACTGATTTATTCACCAAATCTTCTCCAATTGAAACTTTCAAGAAGATGCTACACAAAATCGGGATGCAAAAGTACAAGGATGTTCTCATTAGGGGGAGCAAATATGCATTGTACTCTTTTTCCCTTTTCAAGGTTTTGTCCTACCGGGTTTTCCTTGTAAGGTTTTTAATGAGGTAGCCTATATGCGTATTATTAGAGATGCGCACTCTTTTTCCTTCACTAGATTTTTTTCCCACTGGGTTTTTTCCTAGTAAGGTTTTAACGAGTTACATTATCTATCTAGACATTCATGGGGGAGTGTTGTAAATGTATTTACATTATAGTGAATGTCTATCAAGATCTATCAAGATCTAATTTGATATTTATTAGGATTTGAAGCATCCGTCTTTTACTCAGACTAGGAGTAAATTTTTCCTATAAATAGAGGAGTTTTGTTCATTGTATTGGCAATCTTATGATCTCTCTCAAGAAAAGAAATAAGAATCACTCTCTCTATTCTCTCTACTCTTCTTCTTGTTCTTTATTATTTTATAACACATAAAAAATTATTATTTATAGTGAGTATGCTTAAATAAGTTGTATCATATCCTATTTTTAAAAAATATTTTTTAATCAAATGTATGAATAATTTTTTTTACCCTTGTTTTAATATTTCGTTAGAATAACTTCACAAAAATATTTATGTTTATGGTTATGATTTATCGTTTAATAATGATATTATATATTTAAGTATAGAGACACTTCATAGGAGGTGTAAATGTAAAATTATCAAAGTACTATCTGTGGAAGTATTTCATTTTAAAATTTAGAAAGTATATTCATATTATAAAGTGTTCAACATTATTCATTTATATATTGAGAATTTGAAATTAAATATCATGAATCATGAATATATATGATCATATTTTAAAATTAAAAATCACATTTCAATGAATGGTCATTTATTTATTATCATTTTTCAATGTGAAAATTGACTTTTAAGTTTAAAGAATAACAAAGACTTTAATTTTCTTTACAACAACAACAACAAAGAATTAGTTTGTTTTGAAAGAGAAAGGTCATTGCAATCTTTTTATAATTATGATCAGATTTGGGCCATATTTTTATAGTCATTTAGCACTATCCTTTAGAAAGAGACCAACTAAAACAAAGCCCAAGGAGGATTTATTTGTAGCATGAAAATTGAAGGTTACAATTGAACCGTCATTAATACAAGAAAAGTTTCCACGATCAAATTTAATTGTTTTAATTAATACTCCTTCCGTCCTAAATTACCCGGTCTAAATTGTCTAATTTAATTTCTCAATGTACTTGTCTTTTTTCATTAATAAAGAAGAGGCAATTTTTATTTTCATGTTTTACCCTTTGCATTAATTACTTTTTCTTCAAATTAAAATGTAAACATCATTTAATATGGGTATTATGGTAAACTAGACACGTTATTAATTATTTTTCTTAATCAATGTATCATCTCAATTTGGGACGAAGGGAGTAGCTTTCGCTTTTTGGTCAGTGAGAGAATTTGTGATATATAGAGGTGTACATGGTACGGTATGCTCATATATTAAAATTTTTGGTATGGTAATTTTAATATTTGATTTTAAAAATATATATTATTATCATATTAAATTAATTCAGTATGATTTGGTATTTGTAAAGTTCAGTTTAGTATTTTGAGGTATGATAAATTGGTAGGGGTGTGTATCGATCGGTTTGATTCGATTTTATGCGTTATTGTTCGGTTTGTCAATTTTTAATTTTTAAACATGAAAAATCAATAACCAATCAATAAGATATTTTTTTTAATCAATTTTTAGTTTATCAGTTTTTGGTCCTTAACGGTTCAATTTTTTATTTAATCAATAAGAAAATACTCATAAAATAGAAATAATAACAACCAACATAAAAAAATAGAATCTTAGTTGCAGTCAAACTCCTACACAATGTTGCCCTGAATAGATTAATAAGTAGTGTATAATATATATATATATATATATATATATATATATATATATATATATATGTGTGTGTGTGTGTGTGTGTGTGTGTGTGTGTGTGTATGTATTATGTATGTATTTATATAACATTGTAAATAAGTAACAGAATATTTACGGAAAAGGTTCAAAAATACCCCTGAACTATCTAAAGTGGATCAAAAATACCCCTCGTCAGTTTTTTGGCTCAAAATACCCCTCCGTTAAATATTTGACTCAAAAATGCCCTTCCTTTTAACAGAATTCCACCAAGCATGCCACGTAGGTAAAAAAAGCCACGTGGTCATGCCCCATCACCATCCACGTCATCTTTAATTTCACCACCCAAATTAAAATTCGACCCGTCCCATAATTAAAATAACCCAACCCAAAGTAAAATAACAAAGAAAAAAGAATTGGGTCTTTCTCTGAGCCTTGTTCTCTCTCTCATGAAAGAAAAAATTCATTTTAGGGTTCACTGCAGCTGCTGTTTGAATTCATTCGAAAAGAAAAGATCCATTGTCATATTTCGTTTGTTGGATTCATAAATATTTGGTGGCAACCATGAGCTTTACTTGTGCCAATGGCTAATTAATGAATCAACCTTATCTCAAGATATTATTTTTTTGTTCTGCTCGGGCTGGAATGGTATTTGATTTACATTCCTTCTCTCTATTTATGTACTGATCATGTCATTGAAACTTTTGCTATTATCTACTCATAGTATTTTCAAATGTGAAACCCAAATTAGTCCGTAACTTCAACGCACCAGTAAAACAACAAAATCAAGATGCATAACTCTTTGCAAATAAGTAGTATAAATAAATCTATTGCTGATGCAAGAAACATTGAGAAGCTAGATAACAACTCTCTTCTCGTGGTACAATCTAGGGAGTTTCGTTGCTCTGATGTTACATTTGCTTGCTATTGATTGTCTACTTCTTTCTTCTACTTTTTGGAGTATTCATTTTACATATTCATAACTTTTTGTAAACCTTATGTATCTTGGAATACTCCGAAATGAATACTCTGAAAAGTAGAAGAAAGAAGTAGACAATCAATAGCAAGCAAATGTAACATCAGAGCAACGAAACTCCCTAGACTATACCACGAGAAGAGAGCTGTTATCTAGCTTCTCAATGTTTCTTGCATCAGCAATAGATTTATTTATACTACTCATTTGCAAAGAGTTATACAGCTTGGCTTTGTTTTTTTACTGGTGAGCTGAAGTTATGGACTAATTTGGGTTTCACATTTAAAAATACTATGAGTAGATAATAGCAAAAGTTTCAATGACATGATCAGTACATAAATGAAGAGAAGGAATGTAAATCAGATACCATTCCAGCCCGAGCAGAACAAAAAAATAACATCTTGAGATAAGGTTGATTCATTAATTAGCCATTGTCACAAGCAAAGCTCGTGGTTGCCACCAAATATTTACGAACCCAACAAACAAAATATGACAATGGATCTTTCCTTTTCGAATGAATTCAAACAGCAGCTACAGTGAACCCTAAAATGAATTTTTTCTTTCAGGAGAGAGAGAACAAGGCTCAGAGAAAGACTCGATTCTTTTTTCTTTGTTATTTCACTTTGGGTTGGGTTATTTTAATTATGGACTGGGTCGAATTTTAATTGGGGTGGTGAAATTAAAGATGACGTGGATGGTGATGTGGCATGGCCACGTGGCCTTTTTTACGTACGTGAAATGCTTGGTGGAATTTTGTTAGAGGGAAGGACATTTTTTAGCCAAATATTTAACGGAAGGGTATTTTTTATCCAAAAAACTAACGAATGGTATTTTTGATCCATTTTAGATAGTTCAGGGGTATTTTTGAATATTTTCCGTAATATTTATATATATAACATAAATTGGGATAAAATAGTAATTTAGTATATCCTTATTGGATTATCGGCTAAAATTGAAATCGAAATGTCTACCCAATAATTTTTTTTATAAAATCAATAAAAAATTATTAACCCAATAACCCAATATCAATAACCTAATAATATTTTTATTAGTTCAGTTTATCAATCGATTCCAATTTTTACACACCCTTATAAATTGATAATCATACTTTGTTTAATTTTGACAATATATACTTATATAATACAATATTATGACTTTGACTTTTCAAAGAAAAATTCAATTGCATCATACTAACACATTACACATGTAGAAATATATGTTAAAAAGAAAGTACAAATAACTCCTTTTACTAATCAATTACATTAAAAAAATCAATTAAGATAGAATAGTCAAAGTTTCAACGTCTAAATATTTAGTTCTATACTAACACTAGGTTGTATATTTATTAGTTTTTGTTTTTTTTTGGTTTCTCATCCGGTGTTCGGTGTCCGCATTAGAGCCCCGACTAATCCGGGTCGCGCGTTGCAGGGCCCATTAAGGTGACAGAGCTCCCAACAGAGTTTTCTCCATACCCTGGGACCAGGGTCGAACCCTCGACCTCTGGTTAAAGGTGAACCTCTGGTATATATATTTATTAGTTTAATAATATATATACTTATTTATGTAATATATACTTTGTACTTTGATATGGTATTCAGTATTTTGACATGTTATTTGTAATTATCAAATATCATACTGAATATCCAAAAAATGTAAAATATATACCATATATTATGCCAAATATTCTAATATCACAATCACGATATTAAAATTTTTAATTTAATATAATAATTCGGTATATCATACCATTACACTTATTAATAAAGCAACAATGGGTAACATCAACATAATTAAGGTGAATTAATTAGTTAGTTGGTGGCTATATCGTGGTGGCTCCTTAGCTTCATCAACACGTACATAAAAGAAAAAGAGATGCTAAATGGCTAGAATAACTTGGACTAAATTTGATCACAAATATAAAAATTTCATAATATCCACGCATTAAATTTTGCATTGTTTTCTCAGAACTTTTCCCTCCAAATCAAAATTAGCCTTTACCTTCTTTTCTTTTTCCCTATTCCCCAAACTCCTTGAATTACTAAAATAAAAATTCTTTGACAGTTAAGAAAAATGAAAAATATTTTGGTGTATTTTATATTTTGTATTAAGCAGTCCATTCATTTAATTTTTTACACAATTTAGTTTTTAAAAAATATATTGATTAAAAAATAAAATTGTTGTTTAGTTTAAAAAACTTTTGTAATTTCATTTTTACAAATTAATATTATTTTTTATTACTATACGATACAAAATATGTTCTGAATATATACATAACCCCCCAACCCACCGAATTATGTTAGGAACATATGAATGAGTACCTCTAAAAAAATTTTTTTTTGCTTAAAATAACTTTCTCTATTGAAGGAGACAGTTGAACTTCACGTTAATAATAACTATAAAAGAATATTTTATTTACTTAAAATTGTACTTAATTACTTTGCAATACAAATTAGAATAGTAATTAAGCGTGGATTCAAATATTTATTATTAATTTTTTCTTTTAAATATAACCGAGTAAACAAAATTAAATCATATCCAAATTTTCTACTGTATATACAAAAAATGCATTTCAAGAAAAATACAATATAATTTTTGTGATTTGATATTTTAAATAAAGGATTAACCGATAATGAGAAGTTTATAACTATACTATCCAGATCTTTCAACAATGCTAGTTAAGAGGATATTTTAAAATCAATATAAAAATCACTCAATATCTAACTATCAGTAATAATATTTAAAAATAGACATCTTATTTTGGATACTATTTTAAATAACGTCATTTTTATTTTATTTAAAACAAAGTATAATACATAATTAGGATATACATTTTAAACATTATTTTTCATTTAATATAGAATTCTGTATTGAAGGGGACAATTAAACTTCAAGTTTAGTAATAGTATAAATAAATATTTTCTCTAATGAAAAATTATACTAATTACTCAGTAATACATAATTTAGTAAAGTTTATTATTTTTATGATGTGTCAATGATTATCATGTCAAAGTATTTTGAGTTTTGATTATTGTTATTGAAATATTTTTAAATTATTTAACTGTGTAATTTAAATTTATTTAAACAGAATAACTAATGGAAGAGAAATATAAGTAACGATCTCAAGTTATCAAATTGGCATAATATTAGAGGCGCAAGACTACAATATTAATATGTAATTCTCTTGTGTTGTTGTTAACTAGGTCGATACTTATGAACTATATGAATCCTGTGATTTCTATTTAATGTGTCGATTTCTATCATGTCTAAAGTATTTTGATTTTTGACTGTTGAAAACATTCTCAAATTATATAAGAAATTATCTAAGAATGTAGTATAAATTTATTTTTACACAATAATTAATAAAATTACTTAATTAGAGGCTATATTAATAACAAATATAAGTAGTGATTTGCAAGTTATTACATCATCGTAACATAGGGGCATAAGACTTATAGCATCAATGCATGAGTTGCTTAGATGGATGTTAACTATGGTCGATACTTATTATATGATTTTAATTATTTTTAATCTAAGTCGATGTTTACCATATCTAAAGTATTTTGAATTTTGACTATCGTTATTGAATATTTTATATTTTAAAATTATTTAAATGTAATAATTAATAAAAAATACTCAATTAAAGGTCATATTAAGAACAAATATAAGTAATGATTTACAAGTTATCAGATCGACGTAGACTACAAATTACAAATATTGCACGACTCTCTTGGATTGTTATTAACTAAGACTTATACTTATGAACTGTACAATTTTTATGATCTCTATAATATGATTGCTCTATCATATTTAAAGTATTTTAATTTTTGAATATTGTTATTGAAATATTTCAAATTATATTTAAAAATATCTTTAAATATATATAATTTACTTAAATATAATGATTAATGAAATTGCTTAGTTAAAAATCATATTAATAAAAAAAGTTTAAGCAAAGTGATTTATGATAAATCTTGCATATGAGTTTTCCTATGCATAGAACATAAAAATAAGAGAATTTTAAATTAGGAAAGGGAGGGCAGAAAAGTCCAAAAGAAAAAATTGATTCATGATATGAATGTTCAATGACCATCATATTGTGGAAGAAAGGATTTTTTTCTAAAAGAAAAATCAGGAGTTAATTTCTCATATTGTCATTGAACTATTGATAATATCTCATAAAAGTCATTTTTATTTTTTATGATAAAAATATCACTCAACTATTAATTTATCTCTTATACTGTTATCCTAACATTTAAGCTACTAAACTCACTTAATTTTCTTAAGTAATATTTTAAATTCAATTATAATGACATATTCATTAAATTATACCACCTAATACCAAACGAAAAAAGATTTTAGTATACAAGCAATAAAATCCATCAAATTCTAGTATAAAAGCAATAAATTCACCAAAATAAAATAAATTTTAAATAAAGATAAATTATACATGGTGAAAATAACTTTAAAAACTTTTAGAAAAATATGAGATTTTATAAGACCATTTTTTTTTTTAGTTTTTAAGGGGTCACTCTCTCTGCTTCATATTATTTATCCACTTTTTTCTACACGTTTTATATAAAATTATAAATAAGAAGATAATTTTACTAATTTACCTTATAAATTTTTTACTATATTCTATTAGTTGTTTCAATATATACTAAAATTTAACAATATAAGAATTTGTTTGAAACTTTATTATGTTTATACTTTGAAAAATAATTAATATAAAGATAAATAATAATTAAATTTTAGTCTTATAAATTGACAAATAACATAGAATATATGGAACAAAAAATAAGTTAATACTCCCCTCATTCTTAAATAAGTGAACAAAAGCAAAATATAAACTAAGATAATTTAACATGTATATTTTAAAATTGTATATCTATTTTAAAAATTTATTAAATGTATACATATTAATAATATAGAACTCATTCATTAAAAAAAAAATTAAAATTCAAAATTCATAAAGTTCAAATTCTGACTCAATAAGTCAATAAGTGAAACTGTATAGAGAAAAGTCCATAAATAATATGAAATGGAGTGAGCGTCCAATTTTCTTTAAAATAGTTCTATAAATCTCATGTATTTTTCTTCTTCTTATTTTTTTTAAAATTCTCAATATGTCTAATTTTTGTTTATTTAAAATATATATTTCATTTTGGTGAATTTTATTGCTTTTTATATTAGACTTATTTTTTGTTATGTATTTATGTGGTATAATTTAATGAATTTATCATAAATTTAAACTTAATTAAGTGAGTTTAGTAGCTTAAAATGCTAGAATGACAACATAAGAGATAAACTAATAGTTCGGTGATATTATTGTCATAAAAATAACAAAAGTGACTTTGATAAGATATTATCAATAGTTTAATAGTTGGGTGACATTAGTCATAAAAATAACAAAAGTGACTTTGGTCGGATATTACCAATAGTTCAATACTCGAAAAACCAGCAGCTTCAATAATTAGATGGTCCAGTGGTTTGAATTTTTATGCTAAGTAATAACTAGTCTCTAATTTATTTCTGCAGCCCTAATCAACTATAGCCCACAAAAGAATCCGCTAGAATATTTATGCCACAATAATTTAGTTCACTTTAAGCCTATAAATGTAACAATTCTTTTTTGCCAAGACAACAAGCAAATTGAACAAATGGGTACCCTCAACATCAACCCTGAAATTGATGACCAATTTTTCAATTCCATAAACCCTTTAGATCCTGAAGAATTTAGAAGGCAAGGTCACAAAATTGTGAATTTCCTAGCTGATTACTATCAAAACATTGAACAATATCCTGTTTGTAGCCAAGTCAATCCAGGCTACCTCCAAAAACTTGTACCAAATTCTGCACCTAATCACCCCGAGCCACTTGAAAAAATTCTTGAAGATGTTAAAAGGGATATGATTCCAGGAATAACACACTGGCAAAGTCCTAATTTTTTCGCGTATTTTCCTTCTTCTGGAAGTACTGCTGGATTCCTAGGTGAAATGTTAAGTGTTGGATTTAATGTAGTAGGGTTCAATTGGATATCATCACCTGCTGCTACTGAACTTGAGAGCATTGTGATGGATTGGTTTGGAAAAATGCTAAATCTTCCTCACTGCTACCTTTTTTCAGGTGGCGGTGGAGGTGTCTTACAAGGTACAACTTGTGAAGCCATGTTGTGCACTATAGTGACAGTTAGAGATCAAATGTTGAGAAAAATTGGTAGAGAGAATTTTTGCAAATTGGTGGTTTATGCATCTGATCAAACACATTTTTCTCTCAAGAAAGCTGCCCATATAGCCGGGATAGACCCTGAAAATTTTCGAGTTATCCCAACAACAAAGGCTAATGAGTATACCATGTGCCCAAAATTGTTACATTTAGCTGTATTGAATGACATTAAAGAAGGAAACATTCCCTTATTTTTGTGTGCGACGCTTGGGACAACTTCAACAACTTCTGTTGATCCATTACGTCCACTTTGTGAAATTGCTAAGACATTTGGGATTTGGGTACATGTGGATGCAGCTTATGCAGGAAGTGCATGCATTTGCCCTGAGTTTCAACACTTTCTTGATGGTGTTGAAAATGCAAATTCTTTTAGTCTCAACGCGCACAAATGGTTCTTTTCAACTTTGGATTGTTGTTGCCTTTGGGTGAAGGATCCAAGTGCACTTACAAAAGCGTTATCAACTAATCCTGAATGCTTAAGAAATAAGGCCACAGAGTTAAATCAAGTGATTGATTATAAGGATTGGCAAATTGCATTGAGTAGGAGATTTAGAGCATTGAAGCTATGGTTAGTTTTGAGAAGTTACGGGGTAACTAATCTTAGAAACTTGATAAGAAGTCATGTTAACATGGCTAAGCATTTTGAAGGGCTTATAGCTATGGACACAAGGTTTGAAATCTTTGTGCCTAGGAAGTTTGCTATGGTATGTTTTAGGATTTCCCCTTTAGTACTTGGTCGAGTTTCAACCAAATTTGATCATGAGAAAGAAGTGAACAAGTTTAACGCTAAGTTGGTTGAGTCTATTAATTCATCCGGCAAAATCTATTTGACTCATGGAGTTGTTGGAGGTACATATATAATTCGTTTTGCAATTGGTGCTTCTCTTACGCATTATTGGCATGTTGACATCGCTTGGAAAGTTATACAAGACCATGCCAATGCCCTGCTGTATCAAGGCTCTGTTTAGTTTTTTTTTTTTTTAGAATTTGAATTTTAAAACTCAGTGTGAAAGACTTTTACACTGTGAGTAAAGTTATTAAGCAAAAAATTATGGGAATCTTAGCAGTTCAATTGAAATTTTCAATTTGCTAATGAGTATTCATTCCCTATCTTATAATCCCCGTTACCATCCCCCATCCCCTCCTTTTAAAAAAAATAATAATTCAAAAACTAGGGTGAACTTTCACAATTTTTCTTTTTTAAGATTCCAATATGAAGGAATTGAGTTTTGAGGCAGCCACATTGCAAGAGTATATGTAATATTTACACTTCTATTGCATTTATATAAAGAAGTAAGTTTTATAACAATTCGGTGCCATGCCCCCAAGGGGGTGGTTTAGTTTGTTTGAGGGGAACTTTCCATAGCGGAGGTTGTGGGTTCGATCCACCTCTAATGCCTTCTCAATCGAGCTCGTCGCACGGGGTTTACCTAGTGCGGTTTACATCTTCTGTGTGGTTTGCGAGCTATTGCACAGTGAGGAGTTTACCCAGTGCGCACACAGTGCTCACCCAAAGGGCAGAGACTGTGGCAGAGGGTGTAGCGGCTGCAGGTTTTCCTGAAGTTTCCAAAAAAAAAAAAAAACAATTCGATGCCATTGCAAGCTACTTTAAAAGAGGGATTTAATTTATATATGCTGATAATGTAGAAATATTTCCATAGATACAAGTATATTTGACATGTAATAGTTAAGTGTCATTTTGCTTTTTTTTTCAAAATATTTGATGTTGAGTTAAAGTATAATTGTGGATACAGAAAATCGAAAAGGATTGGATATACTCCTTTGCTTTCATTTATTATTGAGAAAAGTATACATTATCCCCTGAACTTGTCACGTTTTATTCATAATACTGCTTAACTTTGATTTGTCCTAAATACCCCCAAACTTATTATTTTAGTAAATCGCGTGGCCTTTTTTTGCTGACTGTCCATAGCGTGTAATAAACGCACGGACATATGAAAAAAAGTGTTGAGGTGGTTGTCCACGTAGATAAATATCATTCATTTTCCTTATATTTATCCTATATTAAAAAATAACTCACTTCTATCTTTAATTATTCGATTTCTCTCTAAAAAAATTATATTTTCAGTTTTCTTCTACTCCAAAATAGTGAAAGGTTGAATTTTCGTTGATCAAGTAAGCTATTATCTAAAAATTTATGTTTTTGGTGTGTGTTAAAAATATGAATTTTTTTTTTCGATTATTGTTTCATAGTAGTTTCCGATTAGTGTTTCAATTAGAATTTTGCGGAGACTCACATGCACAAACACTTTTCTTATTATAATTAATGGAGTAAGAAGTCACAATTTAAGTTAGAGGTTACAAAAATTGAATCCATATAATTGTTATTGATTTATCGTTATTGGGTTAACGATTATTTTAATGATTTTGTGAAAAAAATTATTGGGTCATTGTTTCGATTTTTATTTTTTATATTAGGTATTGGGTAAACCGATAACCCAATAAGTTTATGCTAAATTATATATATATATATATATATATATATATATATATATATATATATATATATATATATATTACACCCAATAAGTAGGATTTGGGTTGCGACTAAGATTCAGCTTTTTTCATGTTAGTTACTACTTTTTCTACTTTATGAGTATTTTTTATCGGTTAAATCGAAAATCAAATCGTTAGGGACTAAAAATCGATAACCAATATAACTACATTTATTATAAGTATGTGTCTTAGTTTCTTTAGTATTTGTTTTGTTATTATTTTTTAAAATATCTGCTTCGATATTTAGTATATTTTTTTCGTTACAATAACTCATATGATATATATAATTAAGATTACAAAATTGAAGGAGTTTCACAAAAATGAAAACTGGAGTTTTACATTGAATGAATAAACAGATGATTTTTTTTTATTAATAAACAAAATTTTTACAAAATTAATAAATGGATGATTTTTTTTTTGGATTGAAAGTAATGAAGAGGGATAATAAATAGGAAGGTGGATAATTGAATTTATTGAAAGAACTAAAAGAAAATAATTTTTTTTTTGTTTTTTAATCATTAAAAAACCGATTTAGTCAAAAAATCACTCCATCACACACGTAATGGAGTGTGACTACAAACATTTTGCGACATCAACAAAAAAGGGTCACGCGACGTACTAAAAGAACAAGTTCGGGGGAGGGGATGCTTAGGACTAATCAAAGTTTAGGTGTACCATGAATAAAACGTGACAAGTTCAGGGGTAATAGATACTTCTCTTTTTATTATTCAATTCTATCCACCTTTGCACTTATAGGCTATATTTACCAATGGAAAAGGGATAAATATACTTCTCAATTAGGACAAAGGGTCAAATATGTCCCTAAACTTTGCGAAAAGGTTCAAATATACCATCCGTTAAAATTTTAGCTCACCAATGCCCTTGTCGTCTAAGTTTTGGTCCATATATACCCTTATTATCAAGTTTTGGGTCATATGTACCCCTATTGTCAAGTTTTGGGCCATATATACCCCTGTCACCGTTAATTGCTTTGCTAAAATTTTTCAACCCTTTTTTTTTCCTTAATAAATTATATTTGTCACATTACTTTTTTTGTTGCAACATCACATATAATTAAATCCTCTCATTCTTTTATACATTAAACGTCCGTCAAATGCTCTCATCTACCTCACAATCTCTTTGGATTTTCTCTAATTTGTCGAAACTCTTTGTTGTATTTGCAAATTCTTGCGTAACTGCTCCGCTCGAAATTCTTTGTTGTATTTGCAAATTCTTGCGTAACCGCTCCACTCATACATACATACATACATACATACATGCTTATAAAGGATATTCTCTTAATTGATAACTTGTTTTTACTGTCTCTATATGGGCTGCCTTTTTCATACTTCTACATCCCAATTTTTCACTTGGGTTTTTCTTATTCTTTTAATTCTTGATGTTGAAATTGACGGTAGTGCGAAAGATGAAGTTGGTTGATGATACTAAAATATTTTTCAGTTGATGAGTACTTTAATTCATGATTTTTATCATAATTGTGCATTGAGTTTTTATGGGGTGTTCTTGACTTTTTTCATTTTTTACTTGGTGATTTTGGGGTTATGCAAGAATAAAAAAACACAACAAAGAAATTTCGATAAATTAGAGAAAATTCAAAGAGATTGTGGGGTGGATGAGAGAATTTGATGGATGATTAATACGTAGAAGAATGGGTGGATTTAATTTAATGTGATGTGACAATTAAAAAGTGATGTGAAAAATATGATTTCTTTTAAAAAAAGGAAAAAAGGGTGTTGAAAATTTTTAGCAAAGCAATTAACGGCTACAGGGGTATATATGGTTCAAAACTTGACAACAGGGGTATATATCGCCAAAACTTAACAACAGAGATATATATGACCCAAAACTTGACAACATGGGTATATATGACTTAAGACTTGAACGACAAGGGCATGGGTAAGCTAAACTTTTAACGGAGGGTATATCTGGACATTTTTCACAAAGTTTAAGGGCATATTGACCCTTTTTCCTCTCAATTATGATAAATGGTACGTGTATATACCTTCCGTCATACTTTGCATACACATATGCCCCTACCATTAATGAAATAGTATATATATGCTCCTCACACTAACTGCGGGGTATATGTACACCCAAAGTATGACAGAGGATATATACGTACCATTTATTATAGTTTGGAATTATATTTGTCCCTTTTTCATTTTAATTTTTTAATCCCAAATAATTAACCCAAACCCACTATCCAATCTGATCCCAATTAAAATTCAAGAGACACTTATCTAACAGATGTATTTTTTCCACCCTTGTAACGATACACACACACAATGCAGTAACACCCTCTACTATCAATTTCTCAAAAAACCATCTACGCATAACACCCAAAAATAACACCAAATAAATTAAACTCATTACGTTTTAATTTTCAACGAAATTTTATTGAAAAAACACTATCCACCATCGGTCAACGCCACATAGCCACTCCATCGAACTAGAAACACCCTGCTGGCGAATCATTGTTGTATCCCTAGCTCTGCGCACCTCCAGTCTAATCTCCATTCCATCCAATCAGTAAACACCAACTAGCAGCAGTGACCAATCACTACAATTTCATTGGATTCACGTTTAAGAAAAAACAAAGGAAGTACCGAGTTTGGAACAAAAATAGAGGTCAGATCGAGTTTATTTGAAATCAAATTCGATGGGTTTATTGGGGCGAGTAGTGAATTTGGTTAATTATTTGGAACATGGGCGGACCTAAGGCTCCCGTTAAATCCAATTTAGATTAGATATAATTATATAAACGAAAAAAGGGATAAATATACCCCCAAACTATGATAAATAGTACGTGTATGCCCTCTGTCATACTTTGGGTACACATATGCCCCTACTGTTAATGAAATGATACATATATGCCCCTCACACTAATGGTAGGGAAATATGTACCCAAAGTATGATAAAGGGTATATACGTACCATTTATCATAGTTTGGGGGTATATTTGTTCCTTTTTTATTTTTATTTTTTTCTTCCAAATAATTAACTCAAATCCACTACCTGACCCCGTCCCAATTAAAACTCAAAAAATGGGCATCTAATAGATTTTTTTCCACCTCTATAATGATATACACACACAATACAGTGACACTCACTACTACGAATTTAAAAAAAGTTGTTAACTTATAACACCCAAAAAAACAACACCAAATAAATTAAACCCCTCACATTTTAATTATCAGTGAAATTTCGTCGAAAAACACTATTCACCACCGTCAACATCACGTAGCCATCGTCTCCGTCGGCCCAAAAATACCCCATTGACGAATCATTATCGCACCCCTAGCTCTGGCCACCCCCTCCAATCATAGATACCAATTGGCAGCAATAATCAATCATTGGAATTCGATTGGGGTTCACGTTTAAGAGAAAAACAAAGGGAGTATCGAATTTGGAACAAGCAATAGAGGTTGGATTGAGTTGGTTCGAAATCTAGTTCGATGGATTTATTGAGTCGAATAGTGGATTTGGGTTAATTATTTAAGCTACAAAAATTAGAATGGAAAAGAGACAAATATATCCTCAAACTATGATAAATGTTACGTATATACCATCCTTTATACTTTAGGTATATATATTCCCCTACCGTTAGTGTGGAGGGTATATACATATCATTTCATTAATGGTAAAGGAATATATGTACCAAAGTATGACAGATGATATATATATACCATTTATCATAGTTCGATGATATATTTATCCCTTTTTCATTATATAAAAAATAATTAGTGTAAGATATAGAAAAACACCCAATAAATCAAGAAAATTGCTAGCTGCTTTAATTTATGGATGGAACCTTAAAGACTTTAGGCATCAATATAGGTGTTTGAACCTTTGAGGCCCCACAATTTGTAAATCCTAGGTCCTCTACTCATTTGGGATAAAAAAATCAACATAAAAAAGACAAATATATCAAATTATGATAAATGATACGTACATACCATCCGTCATATTTTGGCTACACATGTCTCTGCTGTTAGTATGAGGGACATATACGTACCATTTTATTAACTGTAGAAAAAAATGTGTACCCAAACCATGGCAGGGGATATATACCTACCATTTATCATAGTTCAGGTATATTTATTCATTTTTCGATTTACCTATGCCACTAGGAAAAGTTTTGAATATGCCCCCATTTTGATGGAATGTGGCGTCTTCACCTCACATTCAATATTTGTTCTTTCACTATAGCTAACTTTAACACTTTTGCTTCTTCTTTGGCTCTTTTTGCTACTATTTCTCCCACGTTAATTAGGCAATAAAACTGTCAGTCTGAGGCGCAGGTTTGAGTTGACCAAGAGTTAAACCCTAATCTTAAGACGTCTAAAATTATGGGATTAGTTTTCTTAGGCTATTTTGAATTCGTTATTTGTGTTTTTGCATAGATTATGTTGCTTGGGAGGCCCGAGGACCCCATTTTGAATAGTGCAAGCTTATTTGTACTGCAAATTCGGGTAAGAAAAAATCTTAACTTATGAGTGTTGTGCTTCTGAGCTTGGCCTTTGCTAGCATATCTATTTTTGATTGCCTTGTGCAAGTGTGGAGCTTAACAGACGACAATATCATAATTTCTTTATTTTTATGAGATTTGGGGCAGTATCTTTTGGATACTTTGTGACTTGAATATTGCTCTATTGCTATTCAATGTTATGAGCTTTAAGGTATTTACTTGATTGCACATATTGACTTCGGGTGTATAAGACAGTTGGGATTAAGTCACCCTCCATAGTTGAAGTAAAAAGATGATTAAGCTAGAGTTACTCTTTACAGTTTTAAGGTTTTGTTAATGTGTATTATAGTTCTATAGCGATTTGCATATTATCATATGATATTTCTTTATATGACTTGTATTTCAATTCTACACTTTGTATACTATTTCTTCTTGGCATATTGTATATTCATTTTGCATAATATATATATGCACAGATTTTCCCTTGCTCTAAATATGAGTTGTAGAGAGGATCTAGGCCTTAATTGTGTAACTAACCCGATATGCTACACGTGCAAGTGCGTTAGTTGATCCGGATAATGAGTGAGTTTGACGAGGAGTTTTTTGCACCTTTGAGGTGAGACATTATTCATCAATCCATGAAGGCTAATCGTTTATCTATCTTTCTATTTCTTTAGGTTTAGTGGGCTCGTATACCCGACATTAGATAATAATATTGATTTTGTAGATGATCCAGATTTAGTTTGTTTTGCTTCAAGTTTTGATTTGTTGAAATATTTCCTCTTTTACTAGTTTTATTAACTTAGTTATATATGATATAGATATTTTTAGACGTCGTCACATCAATTGGGTGATGTTTGTTATTCTTTCTGGTTGACTGATTTTCTGATGGATAATGGGACTGGTGTGTGTTAGTCACGACTAGAGGTAGTTTGGATAATTACCTGAAAAAGTGTTGCATCAAGAAAAAGTTATGTTTATTTGGGTTCCAATTACAAAAAGGTGACCTTTGATCAAAGATCACATTTTGTGTGATAATATACACTATACACTATAGTTTTAGGTGTAATTAAAGGCCTAGTTTTTTGTTGTTAGTCAAATAAGTTTGCTTGATAAAACTAAAAAATCAAATTCCAGTCATAACTCATTTAGAAAACATATCTTGATTGGCCTTTCGTCTGCATTGCTTGATTAATTCTTGACTAGAATGTCATATTTATTAATATGTAAGTGCGTTTTACTATGTCACTTAACGCAATACTCGCGAAGGAGGGAACTTATATAAAATAAAAAATTAAAGACAAAAAATATGAGGAAACATTCGTAAGTGTTGTGAAATTATTTCATTGAAGTTATTTTAATTCTAAAAATATTGGGGGGGCGGGGGGAAGGGGGGGGGGGGGACAAACTTTTCAAAATTTAGAGGAGTTAGGGTGACAATGTGCTAAAATTTTATTTTCATATCATTGAAATGTTAGTTGACAATGAAAAATCTATTTGACAGTCTCTTTGACTTTACCAAATAATCCTAATAAAGATTCAAGTTTTTAGACTCAATAATAATAATTTACTAAAAATGTAGTCTCTTTGACTCTAGGACTACTAAATAATCCTAATAAAGATGCAAATTTTAGACCCAATAATAATGATTTATTAAAATTGTCAGTCTTTTTGACTTTAAGACAATCAAATATTTCTAATAAAGATTCAAGTTTTAGACTCGATAATAATGATTTACTAAAAATATCAGTTTCTTTGACTCTAGGACTACCACATAATCCTAATAAAAATTCAAGTTTTAAATTCACTAATAATGATTTACTTAAAATGTTATTCTTCGACTCTAATGATGTGTTTGGTATGATGGAAAATGTTTTCTAGAAAACATTTTTTCATTTTTTCTTATTTGGTAAAAAAAGATCACTTGGAAAACATTTTCCAAAGGGACTTATTTTCCTTCACTTAAGGGAAAATGACTTCCCTGGTAAGGGAAGGGAAGTTATTTTTCAGATAAAACACATTGAGAGCTTATAGCGTATACACTCCTCTTCTTCACTTCCAACAAAATCGAAGTCGCACAACAGATCATCATCATCTCCAATTTTAGGGCTTTCTCCCCTCTCTTTCTCTTCTCCCCACTGCAAGAATTTCAAAGGTACGTCCATAACTAGTTTTTTTTTATGGTACTTGGTACAAAATTTCTTCAATTTTTTCTATTTGCCTGTTTGGATTTTTAATTTGAGGCCAATTTTATTCAAAAATTGAAATTTGAATTTCTGATTTAAGTTCAATTTTGTTCAAAAATTGAAATTTGGGTTTAACCATCTTAAGTTACAGCGGCTGGGTAACCAACATCAAAGAGAATAGAGATTTTGGGTTTAACCATCATAAGTTCAATTTTGATTTGAGTAGTTTGATGAAATGACTTGTTTTCTACTTAATTTTGTGGCTTGAAACTGAGATTCATGACTCTGTTTTATTACTGCAAAGGTCCCTGCAAGCTTAGTGCATAAAACTTTCTGTCAAAGAAAATGACATTACTAATTGTATTAGTTGCCCCTTAGGATCATTCAGATTAATAAGGCCATTTTGATTGCTTTCTTAATTTACTCATTTTTGGTTTTGTCCTAACTGATAAACCACAAAAGTCGAAAAACAACAACAGCTCCAACCATAACTGGAATAGGGAAATGAAAGTGATTTTTTGCGATCGGAAGGGGCATAGCCCAATAACCATAGCCTCTTCTGGAACTATTTAGAAAGTAGTAATCAATAGGTATCTTTTCTCGGTAGAGAATCGACCATGGTGAGTAGCAGTGAAAATGCTTCGAAGGATCTGATCTCCAGTTTATAGATAATACTACATTTTCCTCTTAAACCAAGTGCTATAATTCAATTGTATGTTTTTTGATGATTTGAATTTTGAACATAAATTGCTTTATTTTGAGCCGTGGATCTATCAAAAATAACCTCTCTATTTTACATTTGAGATAGTGGTATGGACTACGTTCACTTACCCTCCTCATACCCCACTTGGTGAGAATATAGTGGGTATGTTGTTGTTGTTGTATATAGTAAACGAAATGTAATGAAATTACATTAATCATTATAACAGATGGGTTCGACTAACCAAGATGAAGATGATGCAATAATTGGAGCTGCAACTACATTTATTTTAGCTACCAGAGTTGCAATAATTATTGCCTACGAACATAAAAGTAGCATTGACTAGAAGTTATAGTATTAGTACCTTCAATCAAAGAAGAGAGAACCTTGAACCCGAGAGACGACAGATCTAGAAAAAACATAATATTCTAACAACAATTATATACAATTCACTAGAGGTCCTAAACAAAATGAGAGTTTAAGTTACCCTTTTATTGGACGATCTCAATATATATAGTTTAATCCTCTTGCCTACTTTATGTTATCTACCACTTTCTCTCACTCTTTTCATTAGTTTTCACTCTTTCTCTTGGCCTTACCTAGGAATACCCCTCCACTTGAGGACTTCATTTTATCTAGGTTCCTCTCGAACTTCATGAAGATAGTCATCAACCCTTGAAAAGTATCTTCTAATTCAAGCTAAACTCCCAATAGTATGCAAGTCCATGCCATTTGAGCACTGGAAAGCTATGTTTTTTTTCTATATGTGGGCACAAAGCCTTTATCAACTAGCATATTTTTGTTAGTCATAAGATATTTGTTATCTACTTTACAGAAGCTGAAGGTGTAGTCTCAGATGTTGCCGGGAACCCGTTAGACTTCTCCAAGGGAAAATACCTTGGTTTATATGAAGGCATAGTCGTTACCAATCAAAAGCTGATGCTTGCTCTCCTTAAGGCTGTTAAAGAGTCTTTGAATGAGAAAGCTTCGTCTTTATGTTGATCAAACCAATAACAATAAACTGCAGCTATCTATGTGTATATGTACACAATTGTAGTTCCCAGAATGGTGCTTGAAGCTGCTCAATTTCATCTATTCTTTTGCTTTTACTTTAGCTCTTTGATTACTCTGTCCAACTCAGGTTTGATGACCATTATGTAGTTCTGTTGTGATAATTAAAGGGTGTATTTACTTTAACGCGTTGATACTGGAAGACGGAAGACCATTACAAAAGCGAAACGAACCCAGGGGACAAGATTTGTGCAGATCAAAGACGTTGATAATCAATTTTCATGTCTATAGTAAAACATACATAACTTCTTACTCCCAAATTGGTTTGATTATGGTTTGTTTTACTGAAAACTAGATTCAAATATCTTTCATTTGATCGGTAGTTCAGCCATTAACTTAAAATTTTACTTCTATTCCTATTATTAAAATCTTATGAAACACTCCCCCTAATATTAGTTATTTAAATACTTGGTAGAATGATAGAGCTGCTAATTCAATATTTTATAATTGATTAGAGAAGAGGAAATTATATTAACATATCATTAAAAAAAGGAAAAAAATAAAATTTGTACTTTTGTGGCCAACCAACCAAACACCATAAAATATTTTCCAGAAAATATTTTCTATCCACCAACCAAATATGAGAAAATAAGTAGAAAATCAACTTATTTTCCATGAAAACATTTTCCAGGAAAACATTTTCCTTGGAAAACTTTCCATCATACCAAACACACCCTAAGAGATAATCCTAATAGAGATTCAAGTTTTAGACTCGATAATAACGATTTACTAAGAATGCCAATCTCTTTGACTCTAAGACTATCAAATAATCATAAAGATTTAAGTTTTAGACTCGATAATAATGATTTACTAAAAATGTCAGTCGCTTTGACTTTAAGGGGTCGTTTGGTAGTGTATTGGAAAATATAATGCATGCCTTAGTTAATGTGTACTATTAGAGGTCATTTGGTAGATTGTATAAGAACAATACAAAATATAGTGTATTAGTAATGCTTGCATTAGTAATACTTGTATTAGTTATGCTTGTATTAGTTATGCATGTATTATTTCTTGTACATTGTTTGGTTTGATGCATAAGAAATAATACATCTTACATAATTTCTATAAAAGAAATATTTGTTTACAAAAATACACTTCTTTGATTTTGTACACTTTTTTGCTACAAAGTTCTTTTGCCATCTCAAACAAAATTACTATTGTTGAACTAGTATATAGAGATTTAGGATTAATTGCAAGACCTTCGTCTTTGTGCATAAATGTTACGCCGACGGATTAACATAGTTGAACAAAAATAAAAAACAATATGTAGAATTAAGAAATTGTATCAATTTTTTTTTAATCTTTTTAAAGACTCTCGAAGCAACGCAAAAATATGCTATATAATTATTTAAATCAACTATTCATTGTTATAAATTAAAATGGTGGGAAAAGAAATTGTGAAATATTTTGAAAAGATTCACTATTGCAAATTAAAATGACGGGAAAAGGAATGGTGAAATATTTTGAGAGAAAAATTGAGGGATATTAAGGTCATTTAATAAGTTAATGCATGTGTTTAAAGTCATTGTATAACTAATACATAAAAAATGGAGTGTATTACTAATATACACTTCAATACACAATAGAGTGTATATAGGCAAAAACAGTACCAAACAGGGTACTAATAGTACACATTAACTAATGCATACATTATATTTTACAATACACTCTACCAAACGACCCCTTAGTACCTTGTTTGGTACGTCTTTTTGCCTATATATAACTAATGCAAACATTAGTTATACACTCTATTGTGTATTGAAGTGTGTATTAGTAATAAACTTCATTTCCTATGTATTAGTAATACAAAGGATTTTAACACATGCATTAACTTATTAAATGACCTTAATACCCCTCAATTTCCCTCTCAAAATATTTCATAATTTCTTTTCCCGCCGTTTTAATTTTCAACTGTGAATCTTCTCAAAACATTTCACAATTTATTTTCCCACCATTTTAAGTTACAACAATGAATAGTTGATTTAAATAATCACAACATATTTTTGCTTTGCTTCGAGGGTCTTTAAAAAGATTAAAATAAAAATAATTCTTGAGCATCTTGTATTTTATTTTTGTTTCGATTATGTTAATCCGTCGGCGTAACATTTAATGTGCAAAGACGAAAGTCTTGCAATTAATCCTAAATCTCTATATACTAGTTCAACAATACTAATTATATTTGATATGACAAAAGAACTTTGTTGCAAAAAAAGTGTACAAAGTCAAAGAAGGGTATTTTTATGAACAATCACGTCTTTTATGGAAATTATGTAAGATATATTATTTCTTATACATCAAACCAAGCAATGTATAAGAAATAATACATGCATAACTAATACAAGCATTACTAATGCAAGTATTACAAATACACTATATAATACATTATTCTTATACACTCTACCAAACAACCCCTAAGACTACCAAATAATCCTAATATTCAAATTTTAGACTCGATAAAATAATGAATTACTAAAAATGCCAGTAGAGTCTATAGACTACCAAATAATCCTATTAAAAATTCAAGTTTTAGACTAATAATAATGATTTATTGATAATGTCAGTCTCTTTAACTCAAAGGCTACCAAATAATCATAATAAAAATTCAAGTTTTAGACTCTTAGAGGCCGTTTGGCCATAGAAATTATTCAATTTTTTTCGATTTTTTTTTCACTTTATAGAATTTGTGGTGTTTGGTCATAGATATTCCAAAAATAATTCCAAAATTATTTTCTAAAAAATAAAAATAACTTTTTGTTGTTTTCACTTTTTTCCATTTCAATTCCAACTTTTATTATTATTACATATAACTTAATTTTTTTTTAATATTACACAAAGCCCTTATTAATTGCACATATCCACAACCAACAATCATAAACAAATACCAACTACTATTTGTATTTTTCTTTCACTGTAAATTACACAAAGCTTATTAATTGCACTAGATCGGAATGACTCGAGAGTTTTGCAAATTCAATTTGAAACACATATCCTAGTCCTATATCACTTAAACAGTGCAAAAAATATTATATTCAGTACTTATTCACTAACTTTTCTTTATGTGTTGCAATGAGCAATCAAAATGTCAAAAATAGTTGCATAACACTAAGATTAGCAATATAAATTACAACCTTCACCTCTTGTGATAAGTATATGGCCAATAAGTTGCTCAGGCAAGCACTTCATGATTCAGAACTAATTATGCAGACTAATAATAAATGCAACTTTATGGGGACAAATAAATTATTTGTGTTGCATTTGCCTTGAGAAACCAACATTTTTCGTCAGAATATATTGTGGAATGCATTTTGTGAACCAAAGCCAAAATCCTCAGAATATTTTTTCGTCAGGTAATTTCTTGAGACATTAAAGCCATTTAAATCAGTACATAAATTAATTGGACAATTTTAATACTTTTTAAAATTTAGGACATAAAATTAAATTTAAAAAAGACTTTTCAAAAGTCTAAAAACATCTTTCAAAAACACATGGCCAAACACAACTTCAACTCCAACTCCAACTCCAACTCCAACTCCAACTTCAACTCCAACTTCAATTATTTTTAATTTTTATGGCCAAACACCTACTTATAATGATTTGCTAAGTGAAAATTAAGTGGGAGAAATAAATACCTGTACTAAATCTCTAAATTTAGTTGCTTGTTTTATTTTTTTTTCTTATTTTAAGATCAACTCACTATTATCCCAAGAAACACATAATCCTTAGGATTACTTTTTGGTTTCATTAAAGATGAAATTCTTTCAATTGTTTTTATTTGCTATCATCGTTGTTCTTCTTACATCTGTATCAGATATACGGAGCTTTGGGCTGTAGCTGACAAAAGAGTTTTAAAATGAGGTGTAGGTGACACAAGTCTTAATTATTGAGTGGAGGTGACAATTACTTTATTATAGATTAAGAAAGTTTGGTAAGTTTGAGAATATCCCAAGAGTTTTTAAATTTACACTTTGATCCAAATGTTTACCTAATATAACGGGAAACAGAGGAAAAAAATGCCTTTCTCTCTCTTCTCATCCATTGTTTTATCTCTCTTAGCGATTTTTGTTGTTCATTGTTGCTGCTGCTTTATTCATCATCTTTTGTTTCATTATCATCATTTTTTACTTCATTATCATCTTCGTCTTCTTCTTATTGACCATTGTCATTGTTGTTGTTGTTGTTACCACTACTGTTTCTATTTGACCAATTTCTTAGGTCAAATCTTATTTCATACATCACTTTTCACTCTGGCATTACTTCATCGGAGATTTTGGTAAGTCAACTTATAATTTTTAGTTGAATTTTTCATCTAGGTAAGTGCTATTGTGTTGTTTTTCTAACAATGGATAAAACCCAATCATGAATCCAACATAAGAGCCATATGTTTAAACAGATAAATTATCTATTGCGACAGATGAGACATCTATTTCAAGAGAAGACTGATATGTTGGATTTATGTTTATGGTTCTATAGGCCGTAACATGAATCGAACAGATGTGTTATCTGTTGCAACAAATTATTTATCTATTTAAACAGATTAGTTATCTGGTGCAACGTGATAAATATCTATTACAATAGAATATAACCTGTTGCAACAAAACCTGAACTCAATTTTAATAGACCTGTTATCTGTTGCAACAGGGTAAATATCTGTTGCAATAGATTATTAATCTGTTGCAATTGAACCTAAACTCAATCCAACAGACGATAAATATCTGTTGCAATAGGTAAGTCATCTATCACAACAGGTTAATTATCTGTTGAAACATGTCACTTATCTGTTGAAATCAACTTCAAAGGTGCCTCAGTACTGTAACATCAATACTATAACATCAATCCGAATAGATATATAGTCTGTTGCAACATATGATTCATCTGTTACAACAGATGACTCGTCTGTTGAAATCAGCTTTAGAAGCGTAACATGAATCCCAAGAGGTAAATAATCTGTTGCGACTGATTACATATCTGTCACTCATCTATTGGAATCAACTTCAAAGGTGCCTCAGTACTGTAACATCAGTACTGTAACATCAATTCTCAAAATATATATAGTCTGTTGCAACATATGATTCACCTGTTACAATAGATGACTCATCTGTTAAAATCATCTTTAGAAGCGTACATGAATCCCAACAGGTAAGTAATCTGTTGCAACTGATTACACATCTGTTGGGATTCATTTACGACACTATGAAATCACTATTAACTTTTTTAACAAATGACTTTATTTAGGTACCACTAATAGAGGGATCAATAACAATAGGGGTGGATTGTCATGGTCAATGGATCTAGAAAAACAATCGATATGTATGGCATTGTAACGAGGGTGAAATGCTAGAGACGATAGATATGACTGTCTAAAATGATATTTTGTTTGATGATTTTGTAAACTTAATCATTAGTTATTGTGGACTGAATTATCAATCGGAAGAACTCTTCATCATCTACATGCACAGCTTCTTTGAAAATCAAAGGGTACTGCCTTTTAAGATAATCGATCAAGTTCGATTGCATGCTTATCTTAGTGATTCATCCAGGTTGGTGTTAAGGGTGTACATGGTTGAAAAGAAGAGAGAGAATGAGAACCAGAATGTAAAAGAAGAACAACAACAAGACATCTTTGATTATAGGTTGGATGATCTAGACATGAATATTCCAGATAATGATCAAACACCTACGCTCGTTGATGCGACCAATACGATGTGCAGTTTTTCTCAATCAACACAGTCTGAAAATCTTCAAGACGATGGGACCATTTTTTTAATTGGAATGTCACTCAAGAACAAGAATGAACTATCTACTACTTTGTTTATTTCTTGTTTGAAAAAAGATTTCAGAATAAAGAAGGTGATTAATTCGAGCAGTGTCTTTTTCTTTAAATGTGCTAATTTGAACTACAAGTGGTGGTTGAGAGCGGTGAATTATGTAAGTTCTGGCAGATTTGTCATTCATAAATATGAAAAGCATCATACATGTGGTTCAGAGCACATATCGGGCCAAAATCCTCACGCCACGGCAAGGTCCTCGGTGAATATTTCAGGAGTAGTTTCTCTGATGGCAAAGGCCTTTCAACAAGGGTTATGGCTAATCAACTCCTTACGAAATTAGGTGTCCTGGTCAGTTATTGGAAGATATATATAGCCATGGAGATTGCTAAGGACTTGGTTAGGGGTACACTCGAGCATGGGTATGCAGTACTGGATACCTACCATTACATGATTAAGTCCACAAATCTTGAAAGCAAGATGGCATTGCATCTTGATGAAAACGAAAGGTTCAAGTACTTTTTTTGTGTCCTATGGTTCTTGGATTCAAGGTTTTTGACATTTGAGAAAAGGCATAGCCGTCGACGGTACCTTCTTGAGGAGCAGGTATAATGGAGTTCTGCTAGCGGCAGTGGCACGGGATGTGGAGAATCACATCTTTCCTATCACTTTTTGTGTAGCAGACAAGGATGTGATGCCTCTTATGGATTTTTTTGAACAACTGCGAAGCTGCGTCGAAGATACCAAAGATTTGTGTTTTGTATTGGATAGGTATCTAAGTATTCCAAAGATGGGTTCATGTTTCTTCACTTCAACTTACTTTGGTTGTTGCATCAGGCATCTTGAAGAGAACATTCAGACCATCTATCACAACAAAAAGGCCGTGACCCTTTTTTATCGAGCAGCTAAAGCATATAGTAGAGAAGAGTTTTTAGACCATTTCAATCAAATAACGGATTTGAATCCCAAGGTAGCAGAATTTCTCGTATATGTCGGTTTCGAGAGATGCACCCGGGCATTCTGTCCGGAAAATAGGTACATTCTTATCGATTTAATATCTTGTTTGAGTTACAATAGTATGATGTAGTACTAAGTGATTCTTTTGTACAAGTACAATATTATAACATCAAACATAGCTGAATCGGTGAATTTATTATTTGTCGATGAAAGAGAATTTTCCATCAAGGCTATGTTTGAAAAAATAAGCCAAAAGTATGGCGATTTTTTTAACGAAAGGCGTGTGCAGTTCAAGTGTCAAAAAAAAAGAACCCAATTTATTTTCAAAATTGAAAAAATAATATCAAGGAATGTCAGTTTGGGGAATAGGTTATTATCTCATAAAATAACAGATTATAAATTCAGCACCGGTCATGGTGATGTTGCCACGGTCAATCTTCAAACAAGTCTAGTACGTGGAGAGTTTTTGACTTGGACAAAATACCTTTTCCACATGCTATGGCAGTCCTTCGAGCTCAATTCGATTATAAATATGGAGTTAAAGTTTATGAGCACTCCTCTCAATATTATTCAGTTGAAAAATATGAAATGGTATATAGTAGGCATATTACTCTGGTGTCTCCCGAAGAATCTTGGGTTGTTCCTGCAGAGCTTATGGGGAGATTAATACCTCCTCCATATATTGACCCAAGCACTATCAAACCGTAAATAAAGATAGATAAGAGGAGTCCTGGAGTTGGAGAATTATTTTCATCAAGCAGAAACAAGTGCTCCATATGTGAGCGCGCTGACCACAAAAGAACTACATGCCTGGATCGTAATCCACCATGATTGTTGTAATTATAAAAACTTGTGTTGTTGTTTGTGGTGTACTTTTTTATATTTAAATCATTTTTCTAAACGTAATGTTATCATTTATTATATATAAGATATCTTTTTTAATAACTTGTGCATTAATTAAAAAAGGCAAAACATGAACTAAACAATACAGCAGACCACAAGTATTTTCAACAGATTACCCATTTGTGGCAACAAATAGACATTAACTGAAAGAACACAACATAGTTCCATAAAACTGGAATGTTTTCCTCAAACAGATGATAAATCTGTCGCAACAGATGGATAATCTATTGATAAAAACCCAACCAATGACCATTCTGTTCTAACATATGGTCCATCTGTTGAAAGAACTCAAAAGCCAAAATTGCTATTGCTACTAGATTCAAAATTGCTCCTTACCTCCAACCGTCAATATGTTAACATGTAAAATATTTAGAAGAAGAAATAGACAGAATGAAAATTGAATAAGAATTAAAAAGCCAAAGTTGACTAAAAATAAATTTTTTATTATATAAAAAATAAAATACATTAGGCATAGATCCGATATAGAAAAATTAAAATACATACGCTAAAAGAAAAAATACATTCTAATTATTATTCATAGCATCATCATCATCAATGACAGCCGACCAATCAACTCGCAGTAGCAGGGCCCTCATCAGCCTCTGCATCTCTCTGAACATCGTTGCTCTCACAGTGACCAACTCCTTCTGCAGGCCATTAATCTGCCTCTAAAGTTTCCGCATTGTGTCGCGCAGAATAGCAATATTCCAAATAGGATCAGCCATATCTAGAATACGTATGAATTGACAAATGTAAAGAAAAGAGTCCAAATGTAATACAACATATACTACAAACTGGTAGATCTACACCAAAAATAAACTTACCTCAATGATAAAGTAATATGCTTTTTAAAGAGAAGTTGTTGAAGATGTCACATGAAAAGAAAAAATGTAAGAAATAAATAAAGTTTAGCAGAATGAAGATTAAGGAGGGATCTATTTATAGTGGATTGAATTTGGATATGTAACGACAAAAGGCACGTCTGTTAAGCTCCATTGTATTAATTACATTCAAACTGCTGACATTTTATTTTCTATGAAAAGTTGTGACTTTTTCATTTACATTAATAATTCTCACCTTTTCAAAACAATTTTGAGACTTGATAACAACAGTTATTATTGAACTGTTGCAAGAGATCGTCCATCTGTCAAAATAGATTTACCATCTGTTGTAACATATAGATTATCTGTTGCGACAGATGGACCATATGTTGGGGATGTTTTGATTTCGTCTAACAGCTAATTCATCAGTTGAAATAGATAGAGAATTCGATTCATCAACTATTTTGCATGTGTTAGATAAAAAGTCACCACTACCTCTTTTTAATAGTCATCACATACATGTGGATGAATAAACCCTGTCTCGCATGTCATAATAGATTTACCATTTTTTGCAACATATAGATTATCTATTCCGACAGATGGATCATATATTAAAGATGTTTTTATTTCTTCTAATAGCTGATTCATCAGTTGTAATAGATGGAGAATTCTGTTTATCAGCTGTTTTGAATGTGTTAGATAAAAAGTCACTACTCTTCACCTCTATTTTAATAATCATCACATGCATGCAGATGAATAAACAATGCCTGGTCTGTCGCAATAGATTTACAATATGTTGCAATATATGGATTATCTGTTGCGACAGATGGACCATATGTTGGAGGAGATATTTTGATTTCTTCTAACAGCTGATTCTTCAGTTGCAACAAATGGAGATTTTGATTCATCAGCTATTTTGAATGTGTTAAGATAAAAAACTCACAACTCTTCACACCTCTTTTTTAATAGTCATCACATGTGTGCAGTTGAATAAAAAATACTGTAGTGTCTTTGATGGGGTAGGAAGAATAAGGTGCGTGTAATGGATCCACTTTCATGCATGGGAGTTATGTCTTATTGATCAGTTTACCGCGACAGACACATATAAAGTACAATGATTTTCTGAATGCAGTTTTTTATCGATTAGATACTGATCCTTCAAACAAGATCCTGCATTGTACAGTTTAATTTGATAAGTGTGAATTGATAAGGACGAAGGGTTCCAAGATGGTGGTGTCGATACCCTGTTACAATTTAATGATGATCTATGCTCATGTTTTTGTGTCAAGTTTAGGGAAGGGTTCAAGTTTTTGGCGGCAGTGTAAATATCCAATAGTGATTGGACCATTTTTAATGGTGCAATGGACTTCTTGAAAGGCCTCCGAAGCCTTGTACTATAGCAAACAACGATGGAACCAATAAAAATTTCCCTATTCCAAATTTATGTGGATGGATTAATGGAGGAGACTTTTATACAACAAAAGGTGCTTGGGAGAATATTTATGCAGAAAGAGGGAGGTAGAGAAGGCCATATATCATCTCAGATCTTGTTTAAGAGGAAACACAAGGGAGCAAGCAAGGAAATTCTAGCGAATCTAACCAATGAAATTGAAATGAGAAACAAAAAAACTGGATGAGCTTCAAATATGGAAGTGTATCCAAATATAAAAATTCATCAGTTGTTGAAAAAAAAGAAGAATGGTCAACAGTACTGGAGCTGGACATTTTGCTAGAGAATGCAATTAGAGAGCGTGGCCTCAATGAAGACTCTCACAAAGTGCAAGATCAGAACTCTAAGGAAGAAGTTTTGCGAGCACATGAAATTAATACGATTGTTAGTCAGAATTGAAATTTGAACCAACTACTCCTAAATTATAAATATGGGATCAAGCTAAGGTGGTAATTTATCAAGTTAAACTTGCATGCCATGCCTTCTATTTGTGGCTATGATCAGGTCGATGGCAGTAAACAAAAAGGTTTGAAGTTGGGCAAAAATCCCATACCTTGGTTTTTCCACTGCCTTTGACCTTAACAAATCCATAAACAGGAGGCATGGGATGCAAGTTTAATTTAAGAAATTGCCACCTTGGCTTGATCCCATATTTTCCCATATTTTTAATTTAGGAGTAGTTGGTTCAGGTTTCAATTCTGATTAACAATCTTACCACCTTCCGTGCCCACAAAGCTTCTTTCTTAGAGTTTTGGTCTTGTATTTTATGGGTCTTCATTGAGGCCACGCCTGCTAGTTGCAATCTCTAGCAAAGTGACCAGCTCCAGTCCTCTTGACCATTCTTCTTTTACTTTAATGACTGATGAATTTTCATTTTTGGATACACTTTCACATTCGCAGCTCATCCAGTTTTTTCATTTTTCATGTCAATTTCATCAGCCAATTTTGCTACACTTTCCTTCCTACCATGTGTTTCCTCTTAAACAAGGTTTGAGATGATATATGGACTTCTCAACATCCCCCTTCCCGCACATGGATTCTCCCAAGCACCTACCGTTGTGTAATAGTCTCCTACAGAAACCCATCTATATAAATTTGGACCAGGGGAATTTCTATTGGTTCCATCAGTGTTTGCTGCAGTGCGAGGCTTCGGAGGCCTTTCAAGAAGTCCATTGAGCCATTAAAACCGGTCCAATCACTATTGGATATTTACACTGCCGCCAAAAACTTAAACCCTTCCCCAAACTTGACACAAAAACATGAGCATAAATGGTTATTAAATTATAACAGGGTATCGACACCACCTACTTGGTCCCTCAGCCTTACCAGTTTGAACCTAACAATCTTAACTGTAAAATTCCATATCTTGTTTGAAGAATTAACGCTTAATGGGTAAAGAACAAACATTCACAAAATCATTGTACTGGATATGTGTTTTCACGATAGGTTGATCAGTAATACATATCTCCCACATATGAAGTGGTTCTATTTTTAAGAAACTTATTCCTCTAAACCCCTGTTTACTCTAGCCTTTAATGCTGGTTAGGCAAAAATAAATCCAGTTTCACTTTCTTTTATCTACAAACAAGAGAAATACATTTAATGTCAAACAAGAGAATAAGAAAAAGAATATTACAAAAAGGTAACACAAAATTAAGCGAATCAACAGATGACCAATCTAATGCAATAAATTACCCATCTACTCAATCAATGAGGTATTTGTTACCAAAGATGGATGGCATTTTGCAACAGATGGGTCATCTGCTGGAATAAATTACACCAGCCTTGATACTGGTTTGATTTTTTTAAATAGTTGCTCCGTCTATACAAAAGGGTAACACAAAATTGAGTGAATCAACAAATGACCAATATGATGCAATATATTACCCACTGTTCAAGCGATGAGGTATTTTACAATAGTGTAAAACAACGATTCATTCATTCAAGACTTAAAAGTTACCTTTCCTTTAATTTTCTCAATAAATAGGAAACTGTAAGTGGGTAAATTATCAATATCAATAGATATAAATATCTAATTTAAATGACATATAAAACAAAAGAGGAGATGGAAAGAGCATTAGTGAACCATACATGCAATGTGAAAAAAGCAACGGGATCAGAACATCTAGTTTAGTCAAGAAAATATATTGATTAATCGAGATCCAAAAGGATATTCATTCAAAAGAAGAGAGAAAAAAGTGGCAAAAAGGAAAGAAAGAGAATTGAGAATAAAGAAAAAAAAGTGATAGATGAGTTGAGTTGAGTCTTATTTAGGTTATGGCTGAAGAAGAGAGTATTCTTCTAGATATGAGTTTTAAATATTCATTAATAACTTTTGACTTTTGAGGGACATGAGGAGATTATGACATTGACAAGACCAGATAAGACTACTCACTCCGGAGATTTTTGAGTTATCCAAGTAATATTTTTTATCGCCTTAGTATTTCAACTTTTTTTATCTCGGACAGGAAATACCTAAATTGCTTTAGAAAAAAGGGTCTTAAAACATCTAAGTGCACTAGATAACAATTTCTATTTTAAAATTTCCAAAGCTCGGTCATCCATCGCAAAAGATGCATAATATGTTGCGACAGATGACTTAATCTGTTATATTAACTCCAATAAAAAAGACATCTGTTACAACAGGTTGAACATTTGTTTTTATACAATTTAAATTGATTTCACATTTTAGACTAATACCTTAATTGATTAATCTAGGACCAGGGGTGAGTTCTTATAGGGTTAACTACAACTTCAATTGAGTCTTTTGTTAATTGAATGATGAGACGATATTTTGTTCCTCCGGACTAGAGTTGTCGATCGATCACTCTAAGCTGAACCGATTCTTACTAACTCATATTTTAGACTAATACCTTAATTGATTAATCTAGGACTAGGGGTGAGTTCTCATAGGATCAACTACAACTACAATTGAGTCTTTTGGCAATTGAATGATGAGATGGTATTGCGTTCCTCCAGACCAGAGTCGTTGATCGATCACTCTGAGCTTAACCGATTCTTACTACCTCATATGTTAGACGAATACCTTAATTAATTAATCTAGGACTAGGGGTGAATTCTTATAGGGTAAACTACAACTTCAATTGAGTCTTTTGGCAATTGTGTGATGAGACGGTATTGCATTCCTTCGAACTAGAGTCATAGATCGATCACTCTAAGCTTAACCTATTCTTACTATCTCATATGTTAGACTAATACCTTAATTGATTAATTTAGGACCAGGGGTGAGTTCTCATAGGGTCAACTACAACTTCAATTGAGTCTTTTGGCAATTGAATAATGAGACGATATTACATTCTTTCCGACCAGAGTCATCGATCGATCACTATGAGTTGAACTGATTCTTACTACCTCATATATTAGAATAATACCTTAATTAATTAATCTAGGACCAGGGGTGAGTTCTCATAGGGTCAACTACAACTTCAATTGAGTCTTTTGGCAATTGAATGATGAGACGGTATTACGTTCCTCTCGACCAGAGTCGTCCATTGATCACTCTGAGATAAACCAATTCTTACTGCCTCATATGTTAGACTAATACCTTAATTGATTAATCTAGGACTAGGGGTGATTCTCATAGGGTCAACTACAATTTTAATTAAGTCTTCTAGAAATTAAATGATGAGACAGTATTGCGTTCCTCCTGACCAGAGTCGTCCATTGATCACTCTGAGCTGAACCAATTCTTACTACCTCATATGTTAGACTAATACCTTAATTGATTAATCTAGGAACAAGGGTGATTTCTCATAGGGTCAACTATAACTTCAATTGAGCTTTTTGGCAATTGAATGATGAGAAGGTATTGTGTTCTTCCCAACCAGAGTCGTCGATCAATCACTCTAAGCTGAACCAATTATTACTACCTCAAATGTTATACTAATACCATAATTGATTAATATAGGATCAGGGGTGAGTTATCATAGGGTCAACTACAACTTTAATTGAGTCTTTAGGTAATTAAATGATAAGACGATATTGCATTCCTCCCGATCAGAGTTATCGATCGATCACTCTGAGATGAACTGATTCTTAATACCTTATATATTAGACTAATACCTTAATTGATTAATTTAGGACTAGGGGTGAGTTCTCATAGGGTCAACTACAACTTCAATTGAGTTTTTTTGGCAATTAAATGATGAGACGGTATTACGTTCCTCCTGACCAGAGTCATCGATCAATCACTCTGAGCTGAACGGATTCTTACTACCTCATATGTTAGACTAATACCTTAATTGATTAATCTTGGATCAAATATGAGTTCTCATAGGGTCAACTACAACAGATGGCAGCCCTTTTTTGATAATTTACAACAGATGGATAATCTGTCACAACAGATTACTTAATCTGTTTGATAATTTACAACAGATGAGTATCTGATGCAACAGGTTGAACATTTGTTTTTATACAATTTCAATTGAGTTCATATACCTAAATTGATTAATCTAGGACCAGGGGTGGATGAGTCATGTCATAGGGTCAACTACAACCTCAATTGAGTCTTTTGACAATTGCATGATGAAAGGGTTAAAAATTATGCATATCTTTTATAATTTTAAAAAATAATTAAGATCAATTCGGACTAAATTAACATTTTCAAAACTTGTCATTCTTTTCCAAAATACAAATCAACCCATACAAATCATTCATTTGCGAGAAAAATGTTTCATGATTTCAAATCTTGAGTTCTCGCTCTTTTCTCTTTCTCACTCAATTATACAGTACAGACAACAACTCCAACTACTCAAAAAATTGCTTTACCTTTTACAATAGATTGATTTTCTTCTTATTTTTGACTACATAGGTGTTATTTTGACTTTATTCTTGCTTATATCAGTCATTTTCTCTATCTTCATAGGTAACAGAGTTCGAGAAAAGTTCTATATTTCTTATTTTTTTCCTAAAAAATAAGGGCTTTTAAGTTAATGATGAAAAAGAAAACTTTAAGTTATATTATCTTCGAGAATGGGTTTACAATTTTGAGTTTTGATCGTAAAATTATAGGAAGAACTCAAGAAAACTCTAGTTTCTATCTCAGTGTTTCGTTGACTATCATGGTATTGTTGGATGGTATTTGTGGTGTTTGTGGTGGTGATGGTGGTCGTCATCGTCATCGTTGTGGCACTGGTGGTGGCTGTTAATGGCATTGGTCGGTGGTGTTTGTGGTGGCATTGGTTTGTGGTATTTGTAGTAGCTCTCGGTGGTGTCAGTATTCGTGGTTTTGTGGCATTGGTTGGTGGTGTTTGTGGTGGGGGTGGCTGTTGGTGTGTTGTTATTGTTGGTGTTTGTATTGTATTTTTTAAAATTTATGCATACATCAATTGTAATATAATTTTTGTTTTTCTATTATTTTTAGGTAAAACATGTCTCCCAAAAGAAAAGAAAGTGAAAGAGGATCAACATTTTGCCTCCTCAAAAAAGGCTACAGTACAGAGGGATTCGGAGGAACTTCCTGAACAATCTCAGTTAGGGAAACAAAGTGAAGCTGAGGAGAGATATGAAAACAATGTTGAGAAAGGTGGACAAAGGTTTGTAGGCGGTGATAAAGAAAATGAAAGTAAGAAAGAGGAGAAATTAGAGAGTGAGAAAGATAAAGAGAAAAAGGATGATCATCAACATGATGATAATGGATCACCAATGGGGCATGAATTAATATAGACATCCCAGCATGATTCTTTTAAAACTTTTAGTATTGACAAGTTTCAAGTTGCGATGCCGATAAATGGCAAAAAAATAGAAGAACAACTAACTGGTGAAATTATACTTAAATGTCAGATGAGGAGTAAATTTATTTATTTTAGGAAAATTATGAAGGAAGAAAACATAGATGGACTTTTTAAGAAAAGCTGCTTTGGATGATTTCTTGAGCTGCCTAAGTCCCCTGCCCATTTTCATATGGGGATGGTATATGGTCTTCTCAAGTGTAGGATCAAGTATGTGCGGGATAATGAAGATCCGAAGGAGGGGCAACAAAAAGATAGATGAAATCTGGATCAACTACTGTTGCCTGTCGGTTTGTTTGGGTTGTTGGACATTGCTCGACGTGGCTACAAAGTATTAGATCTGTTGACAGATCTCATGGATAAAATCATACCAAAGCAGGGAGAGATTGTTCTTAGTTTGGTTTTCCCATTCGGTTATATTGGCAAGAGACGTCAACAGGGTTATAGAAGATGATTTGTTGGCGCGCGCTGAGGATTGTGATAAATTCAACAATTATCCCTGGGTATATGACAGCTTCTACTTAACTATCCAATATTTACTAACAAAGCTATCCTCAGGGATGACCACATTATACGGCTTTCCTTGGGCTTTCATGGTAAAATTAATCACTATTTTAACTCATCCATTAAGTTATATTGAATATAGTTATTATGACTTTTTTTTGCTTGCTTCCTGTTTACATTATTTAGGCTTGGGAATTTAAAGCCATTCCTCCCCTCCGAAAGAAAGTAATGGATTACCCGGATGAGGTTTCTTATTCAAGGATGTTTAGGTGGTTGGATGCAAAGAGCAACACCAAAATTAAGGAGGCTAATCTTCTTAACCTATTTGATGATACAATACGTCTTTTTCAAGTAAAATAATTTTACTCAATGAAAGATATTGAACAGATGTTATATCTAGTACAATAGATGTTATATCTGATGCACCATATAGGACATCTGTTGCGATAGATTACCCATTCTATGCCAATTGGTGAATAGATGGATAATCTGTTGTGACAGATGATTGATATCTTGCATCAGATTACCCATCTGTTGCTTTGGTTCTCTGAATTCGACTCCTAACAGATTAACCATCTACTGCAAATTATACAAACGATGTATAATCTGATGTAATATATTATTAATACATACCATTTATTGCATAATATGTAACCCAACAGATTACCTGTCTTGTGTAACTGGTGCAACAAATTGGTAATCTGTTGCGACAGATGATTGATATTTTGCATCAGATTATTCATGTGTTGCTTTAGTTCTCTGAATCCAACTCAAATAGATTTTAACCATCTATTGTAAACTATGCAACAATTGGATAATATGATGCAATATATTATTAATCTATTGCAGAAGTTGACTATTAAAATGTTAACCCAACTGTGAAAATTATTATATTATATGATTTAAATGTATCTGTCTTTTTTTTCTAGGTTGTGCATCCATGGATCGTGACTACTGAGGAGGAGTCATTGATGACTTCTTATATTACTCTAGGTCATGTTAATACTATAGCAGACCCAACGGTAAAGTTAATAAGGAAAAAATTGGCTGGAGCAACAACCATAAGAAAAGCAGTTAGGCAAGGCCAGCTTAATGTTGAGTCTCTTAATGACCAATCTACTAAGGCAAATTCGGGTGCTTCTTCTGGTGGAGTTGTTGGTGTTGGTGGTAGGTATGCTGATTCTACTACCAGTTGTGATGATGAGCATGTTGATGATCAATAAAAAATAAATATGTTTGAAAACACCCCTTTTCACCCTTACACAAGTCCCTTTCACCCCTCTTCACCCTCGTATTCTCGTTGCGAATGTGAAGAGTGCAAGGACAACCAGGATAAGCTTTTTGAAAAAGTAGAGGCTATCTCTAAAGCTGTTGAGAAATTTAAATCCAAGACGGGTGTCATACCATCCAAGAAGGTAAGGGAGCCATACACTCCTACAATGTTGGTTAAGAGGAGGAAAAGAGCAATTACCGACATACTCTCCTATCAAAAATAAAACAATAATTGCAACTCCTCCATCTCAAAAAGCTGTTGAAGTTCAGGAGCTATTCAAAAAGGTAGAAATATACAAGGAACTTGGTGCCAGAGAGAAGAGGGATCTGCGACAGGCCAAGAATGCCAAGCCAGGAGCACCAGATTACCCCAGGCCTTCCTTTCCCCCCCAAGACTTCCAGACTATGAAAGATATGTGTATGTGGTACGAGGACAAGAAAAGTTTACTTTTCCTAACCTAGCCTTCTAATCTAATCTACCCCATGAATAAGAAGCTACGCAACATATATGAAATCTGTTACAGCAACTGGGTATTCTGGTGCAACTGATAGTGGTTTTGTTGCAACTTACTATCCATATATTACATAAGTTGCATTTGATCATTAATTTAGAGAACCCTATGCAACAGATAGACCATCTTTACAATTACTAACCTATTTAAAAATTATCTTCTTATATCACTACATATTGACAAAATTCTCTGCCTCATGAGAAAAAGGCAATAAATGTACTCGAAAGCTTATGACGCTGCTGATAGAATAATCGACCTCAACTTCTACAAGAAGCTCAAGGATAAGTACGGTCAACTCAATTCTGAAGCGTTATCCTGTGGCACGGGACTTTATTTTTTAGATTCTACGTTGGACTTGGAGGAGGAAAAAAATAATAAAATATGTTAGAGGGGAGAGAAAAATCCACACGGCAAGAGCTGGACCGAGGAAAAGAGGATTCTTGAAGTCATTACTGTGAACTAAATACATTATCGGGCTATTGAGATACTACTTGAAGAGGGAAAGATCAAAGTTTATGACTGCAATGAACGTGCCATTGACAGTGTCGATCTTTTTCTCCCCGTGCAACCATTGATAGAGCTATTGCCCATCTTATTGAGGGAGAGTAATCCGATGAATCATTTTCCAAGGAAAGTGTTGATGAAGAAATCGTGAGATTTTGAAGGTCGAAACAAGGGCATGACCCTTCCAAAAAATAATACCGATTATGCGAGCGGCTCGCACACTCTTGTACACATCGAATGTTTACTGACTGGCACAAAAATGGCGAGCCAATGACCTTTTTGTGCGACAACGCTGTGACAAACCTGTAAGAGGTCTGGGCTTAGGGGGTACTCACTGGACGTTTGGAGTCTGTGTATATAGAAGAGCCTGTGAAATAATAATTTTTTATTTCAAGTCACACTTACTTTACTTTAAATTACATGTACATGTAGTGAAATTAATTTTTTTCTAATGAATGAAAGTGAGTTTTTTTATAATGCAATATATTGTTAATCTTTTGTAAAATATATTCTATCTGTTCTGGCAGATAGTTTATCTTTTGCAATAGGTTGGTCATCTGTTGCATTATGCCGATGTTATTTCTATCTAATCTAAGTCTAATCTGTTGCAACAGTGGGAAGACATGTTTGATAAATTCCAACAGATGACTTAAATTTTACAACATATGAATAAATCTGTTTGATATTTTGAAACAATTACGCTTGAATATCCATATGCTTGACTACACAAAACCAGTATAAAATACACCACCATGAAAAATTCAGCAATTAGGCTTGAAAATCTATGTGTCCAACACCACCAAACCAGTAGCAATAATGACAACAATGTAGTATCTTCTTGTTCAATTTTGTTTCTCTTCAGAAGCCTTGACTTACTTCAACAAACCCTAGATTGCATGATTTAGTTGTGAAGGGTGTCGTTCTTCATACCAATTAAAGTAATCGCATCCACCCAATTTCTACAAAAATAAGAACACAATTACAAAATAATTACAAGTCATTAATTAATCAACTAATTAAAGAAATATTTTTTACCTTTGAAATCTTACAAGTAAAATACCTACGCGAGTCCAAGAAGTCTTCAATAGAGCTTCATGACCGCACTTACAATATCAAAAATTGTTATCACAAAAAATAGTGAAAGATGCACTAGAAATTGTCAAACTTAGTTGGAAAAAATAAAAAAAAGATGAAGAAAAGAAAGACGAAATGCAAATAATTTGAAGAATTTGGATAGATAAAAAAAAGATGACGACGATGAAGAAGATTTGGGAATTTAGGGTTAAATTTTAGGAAGAAGATGAATATATAAGACATTGAGGGATAAAAATGACCGTTAGGGGCCAAATCAGACGCCAAGTCAGCAAAAAGTGCCAACTTGACACATTTGTGCCTATTTTATTTTACGTTTTTAAAATGAACACTACCTACTTGATGCCTATTTTATTTTAGGTGTTTGAACTGAACACTATCGATGGGTTCCGACTTTTTTATTTCAATTCACTTTTACTTTTTTATATGTAGTGATAATTTTTTTATGTCCAATGAAAGTTGAATTTTTATAATGCAACAGGTTCTCCATCCGCTGTAACATATATTCTACCTGTTCTGACATATAGTTTATCTGTTACAATAGGTTGGTCATCTATTGCATTGTGTCGGTGTTTCTATCTAAGTCTATCTGTTGCAGTAGTGGGAAGATCTATTTGATAAATTCTAATAGATTATCTACTTGTTGCAACATATGTCAAATATGTTCGATATTTTCCAATAGATGTGCATTCTATTACAACAGATACATTATCAGTTGCAATATTTGATTTTAGTATTCCATTTCAATTAATAAGTTCAAATCTAAGGAAAAAATAAAATTCACAGACAAAGTAAAATAAATTGAAGCCTTAAGAAATTAGATGAAATAAAATCAACTAATAAATAAAATGTAAAAAATTATTATGGGTACAGATCTCAATAAAAATATCAATAATTTAAGTATTGATGCCAAGGATTCCTAAGGAGGGGTGAGGTTATTACTTTGACAGACTCAAGCTATAAAGATCTACTCAATATGGACAAGTTGTTCTTCATCCGGTACTATGAAATTCGGCTTTGATCGTTGTGGATCTTTATTTTTGCTTATGTACGGTTTTTGCACTTAATGTTCTCTGTATTTCCATAAAAAGAGTAGAGTAGCATATTTTCAATGATGTTCGGCAGTAGATTCTATATCCACCTGGAAAGCCAGAATTGGTCAATTCTAATTACAAAGATATAACAAAACGGAAAAAGATAACTCATTTGTTCTAGAAAATCAAATAGGTCTTTCTCCTATTTTAAATTATTCCAAACAAATTATATTTCTGTTGTAATAATGAATCAACCGTTGGGTTAAATTTCTACATAAGGAAGACCTGTATGATAATTTCCAACAGAGGAACCATCTGTTGCAATATATAACTCATTTGTTGAAGCAAATAGGTCATCTGTTGGTATAAATAAAAGAGGTACGAAGAGCTGTTTGATTTACTAAAACAGACGAGACATATTTCGCAACAGGTACTTTATCTGGTGTAACAAGTTATTCAACTGTTGCAACATATGTATATATCTGTTTGATATTTTTCAGTAGATGTATCATTTGTTGAAACAGAAATAAGTCTGTTTGTTAGTTGGAAGACATATATATTCACCTTGTTCAACTTGTGCTGCTCTCCTTTGGACATTGCACATTGCTCAGTGCAACACATGGACAGAGGAGTTGCAATTTCGCTTTTTTAGATGCTTGATAATGACTTAGAAATCTCTTTCCTTCTCCTCTTAGCCTTAATATCTAATGGAGTGGATGGAAGTAAAATCCTCTTTGATGGAATGACACCTCTTTTAGATGTCAATTCCTTTACCAAAATAGTTAATGCAATAATAGTATTAATCACTACATCATGTTTCGCCCTGCAGTTTTGACATTTGCATGCAGAACATTCGCTGGGAGAGGCAAAATCTGTATAAATAGTATGATTATACTCATAATGGTTTGTTTTAAATACTGTAAGAGGAGCATCATTAGCACCAACAGCAGCACCACTACCACCGCCAACAACTTCATTACCACTAAAACCATTAACAACAACAAGCCAACCCTCTAAAATTATTTTTCTTGTAATGGCTGTTGCTCCAAACAATTCCATTTTTATTCTGTCGATGACCTTAGGGTCCGATAAAGTTTGTACAGATCGTAAAGTAAGAAAAAATGACATCTTTAACTCTCGATTGGTCGGAACTGGCGACGGATGCACAATCTAACTTAAATCATTACATATATTAGAATGATGATTAGATCATTCAAAAAATTCATTAATTAAATAAAAACTTACTTATAATTATAATTACTACATCCTTCGGGGGATTGAAGAGATCAAGAAATTTTACATTTTTATCAGTTTTGGCTGACAACCATCTTAAGATTCTTGGACAGAAAACTTCTTCCTGGTAGTTTACTTGTTGTCTCAAATGAGGAATGACTTCAAACGCCCAAGCCTATAAAATAATACCAATAAATCAAAACCATTATTGAGTAAAAAAATGAATGTTATCATAATAAAATAAAGAAACATTTACCATGAAAGCCCATGGAAAGCCATATAAGTTGACTGTCTCTGGTGCTAATGGAGTCAACAAATATTGGACAGTCATTTTGAAGCTTTCATAACCCCAAGGATAACTGTTAAATGCCTCAAGATCCTTGGAAAGCTTTATTAAACCAACGCTTATGTTGTTGTTAACGTCTCTCGCCCAAAGAATATTATGTACAAACCAAACCAAGCACAATGACTGCTTGTGCTTCTTTGAAAGTTATTTACCTTTCAACGCTTCTATCAAATTTTTATTTTTGAAGCTTGGACCATAATGTACACCAGGTCATCATGATTAAACAACTTGCCTTTTCCTTTTTTAGGTGTGTGGGGTGAGTTTTTGGGTTTGAATAGGTATAACTTAAGAAGGAGGATAACATTTTATCCAGTAACTATGGAAAACTCCTTCCAACCTAAACAAACAGGCATGCCATAATAATTTATCCACACGTCATCCACCTTATCTTTGTTTTCATACATAAACCTATGCTTGAGAAGTTCATATATCATTTTCATTTGGAAACGAGCATTGTTGTCCTCCGACAAATCAAGATATTTCCCAAAGCAGCTGTCCCTAAAATAAGCATCTAATTTTTGTTCTCGAAGTATTTTTCTAAAGGCTTTAAAAATTTTTCCATGGCTGACTTAACCACAAAATCACCATTTAAATCTGTGGCACCATCACACTGCATTCTCACAGAATAACGATCAATGCTGAAGGTTTTGACCAACTCTTTGGCAAAAGGGCTATTAGCATTTAGATCATCTTTTTTGAAATATTCCTTCTCTCCGTGTTCATAATCTTCTGCTCCTGATTGAGATAACGCTTGGAAAGCAAACTCATAGAGTGGTGGATGTAGCCTAGCTGCTTCACTTGTTCCTTTACTTGGACTTGATTCGATTTCTATTCTTTTGTGAGCCATATTATCTAAAATTAATTGGAACATAAAAAAATATATTATAGTTGATTAATGCATCATTAAAAAAGAATAACAGTAAATCTAACAAGCAAAACAGTAAAATAATAGTTTTAATAGTTCACTTATTTGTTGCATCAGGTAGTATATCTGTTGTAGCATATAAAAACTTGTTGCAACAAGTGATCAATCTATTGCAATAATACAAAATGTATCACTCCTCTTTGAAGACAAATGAATGGTCTGTGCAATAGATTACACATTGTTGCAACATGAGTGATCTGTTGGAATAATTAAATAACCTGTTGCAACGGATGAGTAATCTGTTGCAACAATATAAAATATATCACTTATCTGTTAAGAAAAATGAATAGTTTGTACAATAGATCACAAATATGTTGCAACATATCAGTGATCTGTTAGAATAGTTAACTAACCTATAACAACGACTGAGTAATCTATTGTGACAATACAAAACATATCACTCATCCATTGAGAAAGATGAATAGTCTGTGCAACAGGTCACATATCTATTATAATACATGAGTGATCTGTTGGAACAGTTATCAACGATCTATATTATTTAAATTTCTTCTAACATAGGGTCGTCCATCGCGACAGGTGAATGATCAGTTGGAAAAATCATGTCTTGGACATGTCCTGTGGGAAGAGTTGATAGGATTTTATCCAACAGGAGGTTCATCTATTGCATCAGATTATTAATCCAATGGTTCTTCCATTGCATCAGATGGTTAATCAGTTGCATTAGATTTTTTATCTGATGCTTAATCTATTACAACATATAGTTAATCTGTTACATCAAATAGTTTAATTGTTGCATCTTATGTTAAATCTGTTGTATCAGATGATTAATCTATTACATCAAAATTATAATTTGATGATTCCTCTGGTGCATTAAATGGTTGATTTGTTGTATCATCTGACAAATCTGTTGTATCAAATGGTTAATATGTTACACCAGATGGATAATCTGTTGGATAAAACAAAAAATAGTAGCATGATTTTGTTCAACAGAAAACAACAATATCACCATTTTTACCAAGAACAAGAACAAAAAAAATTAACCCAAATCACTGTTTTGTTTTTATAAACACAAACAACAAAAATCAAACTTCAAAAAAAAATGCAACAAACAACAAAAAATCATAATTCACTTCGAAAAGATAAGAGAAGAAATACCAAAAATTAGGATTTTATTGAGACCGCATTTTAAATTAAAGCAATAAATATTGAAATTGTTAACCAATACTATAAGAGAAGTTGGATCAAGTTCCTTATTTTATTTAAACCTAAAAAGTCCATAAATTTTTACCTGTGAAAGAAGAAAAGGACCGATGATGAATTCAAAGTTGTTGTGGCCAGAGAGCAAGGCTGCCATGTCGATTGAACGTTGAAGAATTCAAAGCTATTGTGATCGGAGAGCAAGACTGTCACGTCAATTGAAGGTTGAAGTCGAAAAAGAACTCGAAGCCCAACTATTTATCATCGCACGTTGAAGTCGCCGAGGATTGAAAGGGGAAATTTGCAGAACTGTTGGTTGGGAGAGAGTTGAGAGAAGCTATCGAGAGAGAGGAGAGAGACTGACTGATTTGGATTGAAAAGGGGTGCGGTTGGGTTGATTTATATTTTTGAAAATATTAGAAAGTTTTGAAAATATTAATCAAGTCCACAATTAACTTAATCAAGTTTCCTAATGATGTTTGACCCTTTAAGTTGGTAAATGTCACAAATTCTTCAGTCAAGACTTAAAAGACACCTTTCCTTCAATTTTCTTAGGTATTACTTTCACCTATCTAAAAGATTTAGTAAATGATCATATATTCCACAAGATCTAAGAAATCAAAATAACTCATTATTGAATTTTTCATTTTTTAACATTTCATTCTTAATGTTATTTTTATTTTAATTTATTTTTATAATTTGAATTTGTCATGTAATTTAACACTAATTTCTATTAATTTTTTCATATAGATGGAAAAATTGTTCCGTTAGATGATCCACCAAAAATATGTAATGGCTTCGTAGGAGTAAATCAATGCAACTTTGAACCTGATTATGGATGTTTCCAGCTTTACACTCCATTTTATAAAAAGGCTATTATTTCTGCATTTTGTGAAGAAGCAGCAACTGGAACTACTCAATGTCGTTGTACGTTTGAATGCTAGTTATATGTATAGTCAAGAGTTCAAACACAAACTAGGCAGTAATTTCATGTTTTAAGATTATCATTTTAGTGAAAGATAATAATTTTTTTGCCATAAAATTGCTTATTCTGGTTCTAGTTTGTATAACATATCGAAGCATATTTTTTCCATTTAATTAGACGCATGAGAATGTTTTGGTTGTCTAATTCCCTTGTAGATGATTTATTCTTTAACATTTTGACATTAAATAACAAAACTATCACAATTCAAAACTGAGGTCATGATGACAACTACCCTGATCCAACCTTGATAGCTAAGCCAATACCCAAAGAGGAGAGGAGATCGAATTAATAAAGAAAGTAAGACAAATGAGACTTCAAAAGTGAAGTCAACTCAAAACAAATTCAAAATAAGCGTAAGTTTGAAGCAAATGATATAAATACTCCCAAAATCTGGTGTCATAAGTACAAGAGCATCTAAAATATAATCGAGTCTGAAAATACATCGTTTGTCTTTAAATATGAAATAAAGACATGAAAAGGATAGGGGGAGGTCTGGGAATCAGCTCTGGACTCTATAGCATGCCAGTACCTCGAATTAACCGCCAAATAGCATGATCAACTATCATATCTCATACTCAAACTTGAATCTGCACTAAAAAAGAATAGTAGGAGTGAGTATGATCCACATGTACTCAGTAGGTATCACATGTCGATTGAAGTAAAATTGAGAATAATATATATATATATATATATATATATATATTTATATATATATATATATATATATATATATATATATTCAAATCAAATAGAAACAGTCATTCATGAAAGTACATAAAAACTGATTACATATCAAGTAACACATAAAGAAAAACATATGATATGCATGTGCAATGAATAATGAAGTGAATAGTTTGAAAGTCATCGCATAACTTTTGTATATACTTATTGAGCCTTAACGCCCCCAAAATAGAACTCATAGGGGTTCGTAACTCATATACTATCTCAAATCTAAACCAATATCAAGCTCATTTCTCAATTCCCAACGACCGACACATCCTCGATCTAGGTAATTTTAAAAGTGTCTCATTTTTTTTTCAAATTAGGGTTCTTCATTGGTACAAATATATCATGAAGGTGTATGTATGAATACGGATATAATATTCAGAACCAAATGAGTATGAAGATAACAAATCCATTCAATGTTTGTATAAGTGATCCCAAAAGTCAACTCAATATGTCAATATATTATGATATCAGCTCTAGTCTGGCACCATTGAAATATATATACATATAAGACATCATTAATGTCATATCAACCCAAAACATGGCCATTTCTATCATGCAAAAGGCAAACAATGCTCAATAAGACTTGTAATATCTATTCAAGTCCTCACCCGGGCATCACATTAAGAATAAAGACATTCAAATTTACAAATAATGCTAATGATGTCAAATAAATCTCCCACACAGACAACACACAATATATAATATCACAAGATAAAATAATAGAATATAAGCCCCTACAAGGGCATCATGCAATCTATAGTGGCTCAAAAAATAATTCCGATAGTAATTTTTCCCAACCCATAGCATGCTTTACTTATTCATTAACTACCCAACTCAGTCTAAAGAAATTTAAGCCATGACCTACCTCAAATCAACGAAATTCAAGCCTAAATTCCTTCAACAGGAAGCCTTTTCCTTTCAAATGACTACAAAATCAACTAAAACATATAAATACAACATCTACATGTTAAAATAAAGCTAATCACACCCACATTGTCCATATTTAAGTCGGTTCCAAGATGAGCTAAAAAATAAAAAGGTTAAAATGAATTTTATTTTTGAAGCAAGTTCTCCAAGGTTATAGGAGTCCCCAATTGAAAATCCATGTGAAAATGAGTTAAAAATGAGGTCCAAATTGAAGAAAAATCATTTTAATCTTTACCGATAAAATTCGCTAAATTCTACTTTGAAATCAATATTAAAGAGTGTTTTCGATGATATAATCAATGTAAAGTAATGAAAATAAGGTTTTGAAGCTTACCCAAGCTCAAATGGCGCATAAAATCCCAAAAATCATCCCCACTCAAAGCTCAAAGGTCCTAAAATAAAGAAAAATTATGAAAAATAACTATATATTTTTTCAGCATTGGCTGCTTAAGCAGCTAAATGAACGCTAAAGTGGGCACCATTTAAGTGGCTGGTGACCGCTAAAGAGGCCTAACCACCATGGTTGCTCTGTAAAATTGTCCCACCATCGCTAAAGCGGTACCACTACAGTGGTAAAGAGTCTACTTTAGCAATGGGGATACTAGTCAAGTGACCACTAAAGATGTATATTCCTGCTTAAGCGGCTACCACTAAAATTGTCTTTTGGCCTCTAAAGTGGCTGCACTAGCTTTATCTGCATCATAGCAAAGTTGTCAATTTATCCCTCCGGATTCATTCAGAATTCTATGAGCACAGATAAACTATGCTACTTGAATAAATTTGATGTTTTGAATTCAACGACGACATTAGATTTTTGAAAAAGATTATTTTCAACTAATTAGCCCCCAGGACTTCCTTAAGGCAAATTTCACTAGTTTCCAAATGGAGGATCGAAATGCAAACTAAAGGTTTCAAACAATAAGAAATCCCACTACTAACCTAAATTCAATATTCTAGATCTAATGAAATTGTCCAAATCATAGTCTGACACTTGGAATATCAAATGTTGACCAAATCAATTATACAACTTTTATAGCCTCTGAAAACCTCAAAATCTCCCAAAATCCTCCCAAAGGCACTGGGAACCATGCTAACCATCTCCATACTCTAAAATTAACATGCAACAACTACCAGGAAGGAAAAAATGATCAAATTACATAAAAGAAAAATTACAAAAATTAGGTTATTGTAGTATTCACCACTAAGGCTCTAGTTTGTCCTAGAACTAAAAGGTGTAAGAAATATCTGAATTGGTAAAAAGCTAGGTGTAACTGCTACACATGTCATTCTTGACCTTCCAAGTAGCCTCCTCGATGGGATGGTGTTTCCACTGAAACTTAACCATAAGGATATCTCTAGATCACAATCATCTAATATTCCCAACTAAAATAGAAATTGGCTCCTTAACTAAACTAAATCCCAAAGAAGCATTCGAGACTCATTCAGAATATAACTCTGACACATAGATACATGAAAGACTGATGAGCAGATGAAATGTCTGGGGAAAGACTAAATCATAAGCTACCTCCACAACTGTCTGAAGAACTCAAAAGGTCTAATTTACCTCAGAGTAAGCTTTCCCCTCTTTCCAAACCTCATCACGCTGTTCACAGTTGACACATAAAGGAAAACGTTATCACTAATCCCAAACTTCAAAGCATAAAGTCTGTGGTCCACATAACTTGTTTTCCTAATTTGGGCTGCTTGAAGCCTATACTGAATCACCCAAACTTTATCTAAAGACTAGCGAAGAAAGTTGATACCATAAGGCTAACCTTAAAAGTCTCAAACTAACCAATCAGAGATCAATAACTCCTACCATACAATGCCTCAAAAGGTGCCATCTCAATACTCGAATGGTCGCTATTGTTAAACAAATTCCACCAAGGCTAAATGCTGCTCCCACTTACCTACAAAGTCCATAATACATGTGTAGATCATATCCTCTAAAACCTAAATAGTCTACTGCAATTAACTATTGGTTTGGGGGTGGAAAGTTGTGTTAAGGTCAACCAGAGTACCCAACTCCTTCTAAAACCTCCTCCAAAAGCTAAAAGTGAATACTGAGTCCATATTTGAAATAATAGACATGGGTACCCCATGAAGACAAACTATCTCTAGAACATAGATTTAAGCTAACCTCTCAAAGCTGAAGAAAATATAAATCAAGATAAATAAGCCAATTTGGTCAATCAATCCACGATGACCCAAATATTCTCATAACCCCAAGAAGTATGAGGTAACCCACTCATAAATTTTATATTGATCTGGTCCCACTTTCACTCAAAAATAGGTAATCTCCAAAGCAAACTACCTAATCTCAGATGCTTGACCTTTACCTGTTGACAACCCTAGAAATGAGCTACAAAGTCTGCTATATCCTTCTTCATACCACCCCACTAGTAATGCTGCTTTAAATCACAATACATCTTTGTCACCCCTGGATAAATAAAATATCTATAACAATACGCCTCCTTTAAAATTAATCTTACCCACCCACCAACTCTCGGCACACAAACTTTGCCACTAATCCTTAAAACACCATCAGAATCAAGAGATGCCTTCTTAGCCTCACCATTGAATACCTTATCTCAAATCACCCTCATACTAACATTATTAAACTGGTCAGCATGAATTTCCTCTGCCCAAAGAAGATCTAATATCAATAAATACTAACAAACGTTTGGCTATTGAAATGTCAAGCCTAACCATCTAGTTAGCTAAAAACTAAATCTCTAAGGCTAAACGCTGCTCCTGAGTCAGGAGAATATCTAAACTCCCATAATAGTCATCTTTTGGCTCAAGACATTCGTAATAACATTGCCCTTTCCCTAAATGGAAAAGAATAGTGAGATCATAGTCCTTAAGTAGCTCAAACCAACATCGCTATCTCATATTAAGATTTCGTTGGTTCAAAAAGTACTAAAGGATGATTCAAGAAAATATCGGATGGAACTCCATAAAAATAATGCCTTCACAACTTCAACACAAACACAAGTTCGACTAACTCTAAATCATAGGTAGTATAATTTTTCTCATGAGTCTTTAATTGATGAGAGACATAAACAATCACCTTACCCTTTTGCATCAACACCACACCAAAACTAATGCCAGAAGCATCACAAAATATGGTAAAATCCACGCCCTCCTTGGGAAAAGTTAAGATAGGAGCTGAAGTCAACAACTTCTTGAGGTTTTGAATGATTCTTACGAGTCTCTAACCACTGAAATACAACTTTATTCTCAGTCAACTTGGTTAAAAAGACAAAATCGACAAAAAATCCCTTACAAAGCACTGATAATAACACACTAAACCAATGAAACTCTGAATCTTAATAAGTGAAGTAGGTCTAGTCCAATTACAAATCACCTCTATCTTGAATGGATTAACCATAATGCCATCCTTGGTTAGCACATAACCCAAGAAAGAGATAGAATCCAACCAAAATTTACACTTAAAGAACTTGGCGTACAAATTTTGATCTCACAATCTCTAAAGTAAAGCCTCAAGTGTCTGGAATGATCGACCTCATCTTTGGAATAAACCAAAATGTCATCTATAAATACGATTACAAAAGAGTGAAGATACGGTCAAAGTACCCGATTCATCAAATCCATGAATAATGCAGGGTCCTTATTCAACCTAAAAGATAAGACCAAAAACTCATAGTAATCATATCAAGTTCGAAAAACCATTTTTAGGACATTTGAAGCTCTAATCTTCAATTGGTGATACTCGAATCTCAAATCAATCGTAGAAAATACAAAAACACCTGAAGATTGGAAACAAATCATCAGTGTGAGAAAGGGTATACTTGTTATTAAATGTCACTTTGTTTAACCATCGATAGTTAATACTCATGTGCATAGAACCGTCATTTTTCTCCACGAATAAGACAATATCACCCCAAGAAGATACACTACGTCTAATAAACCCTTCACTCAACAAAACATGCAATTGATCATTTAATTTCTTTAGTTCATATCGGACCATCCTATAGGGAGGAATGGAACTAAGCTTGGTACCTGATTCTACTTCAGTAACAAAATCTATATCACTATTCAAAGGCACACTTTGCAAATCCATAGAAACACATTAATGAACTTGCAACCAACCTAAATAGAATTCATAAAGGGTGGTAAGGTAACACTAGTATCATGGACATAACAAAAAATAAGGCAAACACCCTCTTTCAATCATGAAATGAGCATGTAGAAAAGATATAACTCCTTTTGGATCAAAATTAAATGTACCCTTCCAAGATATCCTTTGCACACCTAGTATAGCTAAGGTAAAGGTCTTATCATAACAGTCAAAAGAGAATGATAGGGAGATAATCAATCCATATTTAAGATAATATTAAAATCAATCATCTTTAAGATAATCAAGTCTACTCAAGTCTCATGCCCCACAAAGGTAACTACAAAAGATTGGTACACCCGATCCCACCTATAAAAAATCTCCTCTAGGGGTAGAAACATGAAGAGAAACTTATAGGAAGCATCAAAACTACAAGCAAAATATGTAGACACATTGAAAAATGCATACCCAAGGTCAAATAACACGAAAGCAGATCCATAACAAATTGAGATGATACCTATAATAACTATATAAGAGGCCTCTACCTTGGGTCTCCTAGGTATATCATAATACTATCCACGTCTACTTTCAAACTGAGCAACCTTGCGACCAGAACCATAATATCCCCCATCTCTACCTTAAGCACCTCTATTACTGCCCCCACCACTCTGTGAACGACCTATCACTATAGATATTGAAGTAGGGAAAAACTAAAGTTGAGAACCCTGTTGAGTAGGTCCATACACACATCAAGAATAATCCTTATCCAAATGGATAACTTTATCGCATACATAGCATTCTCTATGACTTGACTCAATTTGAGGAGGCATAAATAAACTATGACGACAACCCTATCATGAAGAACTAAGGCTAAAAGCTTTACTTGCATGGACGAGTGCCTACTACTTGAAACCATAGAACCAAAACTTGATCCCTATAAAATGGCCTAAACCAGCCCACCATGATAACCACGGTAACCTTTACTCAAGAAATCTCTACCTTTGGAGGTGCGACTACTAAACTTACCCAGCTGATGCACCTTTTTGATGCCCCCCTGAGTATCCTGGGTGATAGACTCAGCCAATTTGGCATGCTCAATAATGCTTTAGAAAAATGCCCCTGAAATAACCATTTGGGTAGTAGCCAACTGATAAGGATCCTCTAACCCTTTTACAAACTTATGAATCCTCTTTAGCTTAGTGGAAATACTGGCAGATGAATACCTAAATAGATCATAAAAGTATGCCTCATGCTCGATAATAGACATAAAGCCTTGGTCCAAGTGATCAAACTTATTCCGCATCTGATCTCTCAAGATATTATGATAAAAATTTATCCAAAAAGGCCTAAAAAATTGAGCCCACGCCATAGCAGGAAAACCCAAGGTCTACAACTAGATAGATCTCTCCATCAATCCTTAGTCATATCCATCAATTGATAAGTAGTATCAAAAACTCCATAAGACTCAAGAGATACATGAGTATGCAACTTTTCCTAGAAGTTAATCAGAAACTCATATGAGTCCTCTCTAATTACTCTACTAAACATAGACGTAGATAAGAGAATAAACCTCCCAAACCTATTATAAAAATAAGAAGATATCACTATACCCAAAGTAATTGGAGCAACAGTAAGTCTGATGCAATAGTAAGTCTGACATGTAATTAATCCACACACGAGGGTGCCATAGATACTAACTGTACCCCTGAAGTAGGAATACCATAAGAAAAAATCAAAATAATACTCAAATACTGGGGAACACCAGGTACACTTAAGGGAACACCCACCAAAAAACTCAAAAAGTGAATCAACAAATCCTGAAGCACTGGGATATCAGTTAAGCTAAGTCGGACCTGAGCTAGCCCTGCACCCTCTGTTTGATATTTATCTTTAGCATACACAACCTCAGTCTCGAGAGAGGCCTCCCTAGCATGTACTTTGGCTGGGGAAGCTCTTCATGCCAGTTCTTTACCTTCAGGTCGACCACCACCCTTGACTCATCCTTGGACCGAGGCTCCCATAGCAGGTGCTGGCTCAGCATCCCTAGATGTAGTCCTTACCATCTACATAGAAAATATGGGAATAAAAGTTTAGAATGTTGGGTATGAACAACCTGTGTGATAAGGAATCAAATTAGAGAATTTTTACTAAAGACATCTTATATCCTCTTGAAGAACCATAGGGATTTATACATGCCAACCTGCTAGACTCTATTAGACATCCTGCTTTTATACTTATGAGACCGGTGAATCTAGCACTATGATACCAATTTTTCATGTTCCAAAAGTTGAGGTCAGGATGAAAACTACCCCAATCCAACCTTGGTAGTTAAGCCAAATGGCCAAAGAGGTAATAAGAACGACTTAATATACAAAGTAAGACAAAAAAGACTTCAATAGTTAAGTCAAGTAAACACAAATCCAAAATAAACATAAGTCTAAAGTAAATGGCATAAGCACTTTTGAAAATACATATTCTGTTTTTGAATATGAAGTAAATACATGAAAGGATAGGAGGATCTCTAGGAATTAACTATGTACTCTAGAGCTTGCCAATAGTGACGTCCAAACTATACATCTTCTCAGAAGATGATAAAGTTGTTGTCAAAATATAGTAACCCAACAAAGGTTGGGGTTGAATCCCAAGGAAATATGTGGAATTATGGATCACAACAGCTGTAGTCAAAAGGGAAGAACTAGAAAAGTAAATAGGGGGATTTTGTATAGTATCTCGAGAAAGTAAATATATTAACTTTGATTGTAATCAGTCATAGGTGAAAACTAGGATTGTGTCCCCCTGGCATCTCTACTTCGTAGGCTTATCGTACTTTGTTGAACCAACCCAATACAGTCATAAGTTATGTACCTTCTACAGTCTTTTAGATGAGCAAAAGTATTTCACCCTTTACCTTTTGAGTCTTAGGATGTCTCCTTACTAATCCTTATCTTGATCCCAGTTAACTATTATCTTTTGAGTCTCTAGTTATTAGATGAAATTTAACCATCTTACTTAGATAGAACCTAGAAGCATGGATCGACAACTAAACTCTAAATTACTATTATCTTTATATTTTCCTAGTTGCTACTTCTATTTTGGAGTAAGTAGAAATATGTAGGTGGGATCTTGACGTGTGCACCCATTAAGAAAACTATTGTAATGAAAATAATGCAATACGCACAAGGGTATTGATTCATAACAATAATAACACTTCTCCTACTTTGTCAATCCGCTAGGGTTTCCACAACCCTAGCTATGGGTTTTAGCGCTCATGCTTGTGAAGAAATTAATAACATTCATAATCGAAAGAATAGATGAAATCACAATAATAAAAAGTGTAAAAACCCACAACCAAAACTGAATAAATCAATTGAAGTCAATACAAGAAAACCCTAAGATCAAAATCAAATCTTGGAATCAAAATATGTTTGTGGGTATCAAAAATGCATAACAGCTACTAAAAAATACATAAAAGGTATTTATAGTACATGAGGAAATCTTAAAACCAAAGAACGAATGAAATAGGAGAAAATAGGGTCGGTGGCCATATGTAGTCTACACTTGCGCTCATACCCTGGCGCAGGTAGTACCTACAGTCAGCAGGGTGGGTACAGTACCAGGATTCAAAAATCTTATAGGTCAGTTCTCGAGATTTTGGACTTCTGGAACTTGATTTGCCTGCTTATGGTTCGTAGATCCTACTTGCGGTCCACATGATGACTTAGTAAGTGCCGGGAGTCATTTTTCAGCTCTTCTTTGATTCTCAAACATGGTTTGATCATGAACTAGCCAAAAAGTGTCTCGAACATCCATAATTGCTCTAAAAATTAGCCAAAACACTTTTTTCATCTTTTTCATGAGCTTAGCATCTAAAACATGATTTCCTGCAAAACATACCCAAAACGCATTATATGTAACAAAACAACCTCAAAAACTTACATATTTTCCTCGTTTTAAGCATCGAAAGTGATATATTTCTTAAGCAAATCAACACCCTCAGCTTAGAATGTTTGTATGTCCTCAGGCAACAAAACACAACAAAACAAAAAAGACGCTTAGCTAGGAGAATCTAAGATATTTAAGGCAGTCAGTCAACATTTAAAGCTCAGACATAACACCCCACCAATCTTATTTTTCAAAGCCAACTGTGTATGAACATGAAGCACAATAATGCGACACAATGGGATCAAGGTGTGGCAATTAATTAGCAACAGACAACCACTTATATATATAAATTACACTACCCGAAACAAATAAATAGCTAGCAATATGACTCAAGTGCCCTCACAATAAGGATGTACCACTAACTCATATGAAATAATGTATTTCAATGCCGGGTCAATCAAGATACACTCACACTCAGAAGAGAAGTTCCAATCAATGCATGTCAAAGACCATAGGCTTGCCCTTATTTTCTTTACCTTAGTTTTTAGATGGTCAAGTTAAGATTAGTATAGGACTTTTCTCAACTTGTAATGTAGGATTGGGGGTTGGTATGGTACATATGGACATATTAGTGACTAAGACTCCTTGGCACTGTACTAACCTTGGGGTCTCACTTACTAGCCACTTTTCTTTCATTCCACCCTTATTTCTCATTTTTTGTTCTTTGTTATACATTCAGGTTGGGTGTTGGATTTTATTCTTTTCTTTAACACTTTTTCACACTTTTTCTTCTTTTTATTTTCTACCACACCCAGCCATACTGACTTTTTTTCTCATTTTACCTTCTACATACCCACTTTACACTACACACCCCTATGATAGCCACCCTCAACTTAGGCATTTTTCTTAAGTTGAGGTGCACAATGTCCAAGGGGGAACATGACCAAAATAGGGTCATTATAGCACATATAGGAAGGTGAATAGGTGAAATAAGAAAAATAGGCTACAAGGCTAAAAATACGGATCAAGGGATACAATGCACATATGGAAGGTCATTTAGGCTAAACGTGGACTACAATAAAAAATAGCCTATGATCCTTTCCTAACCGACTAATCTTCAACATAGGTAAGACTAATTAGGTAAGTTCTGAATTCAACACATAAAGGGAACTAGGTAGTATCTCACATATACATATCACAAATTCAATATTACACGATACTACCTATTCAGTTTATAAAATTGTTAGCAAGTGATTATCATGTCCTTAATCCTAATGCCATAACAAGATCGACAGTGTTCACACATATATATATATACATAATTTTTAAACACAAAATTTTAAAGTGGTATTAAAAATCAATCAAAACATGACTATTGCCCTAAATACTTAAAAATCTCCTAATTACACAAAAACAAAACACAATATGACATAAAATTATGCTAGACATATCGATTCTACAACCATACCATGTTCGATAGGAAAAAAATCAACGGCAACAAAAACCCACAGTGGTATGGCACACCCCCTCCCCAACTAAAAATTGTACACTATCCTTATGCACTAAAATAAAGTAAAATAGAGGAAAGTGAGAATATACCTGGGATGCACTAGGAACCCAAATCATAAGTATCCCTAAAATGGGGTATATCAGCTGGCGAAGGCAGTGGTAGTGGTAGTGGCGGTGCACTACTAAATAATGCACCCACTACTATATCTACACGGCTCTGCCTATCGACGAATACAGTCTCCATCAAATCATGTATGGCCCTTTTGACGGCCTGGTCATATGGTAAATTAGGATCCTATAAGTTGTCTATGTGACCTCTCTTTCCCCCAACTGCTGGGACTTGCTCAACATCCATAACGAAGAGATCAAACTATCTCGATTTACACTGAGGTAATATCTGGACTATCGAGGGTAAAACTAAGGGAGTTGGTACTACATGGCTCTCTATGAGAGAGCGTACCTCTACTCGTGTTATATCAAACTCCTCCCTCATCTGGGTTAGATATAAAGCATATGTCTCTGTGAATCAGGCTGTAACCCATCTATCAAACTCATCAAGCTGTGTCTAGAAATTAGCACATAGCTCGAATAGTGTAGCTCTCAAGACGACCTCCTATCGGGCCTCTGCCTGCTTAGATCTAGTCCAACCGTTGATCGTATCTGCTCATAAAAGGTAGCCATCTCGATTTTAACAACTATCAACCAAGCATCGGTGGACTCTGGCTATCCACTAAGCACTGCAAAAACTCACTAGATATAATATTCATACCTATAGCAAGAGTTGTAGCGGATGGAAGAGTAGGCTCTAAATATGCACAAACAAGCTTTGAGGTTGAAGTTAGGGCTGAAGAAGAAGTAAATGGTGTTCTCTTACCCTATGTACTTAAATATGGAGCCTCTCTATACTCCCCTATCTCCATATTAACACTAACACCTACATCCTCTCGATGTGTATTAATAGGATCTATCAAAATTGCTGGGCTCTCAATCTAGGCCCTAGGTACTGTTGCTGGCTTTGTAGATCTCCTGGTAAAGTATGGGGGTGCCAAATCTTATATGGTCTTTGTATGTGCAGTTGTTGTCTCAAGTAATCTCTCATCTATTCCCAATATCTTCGGTACACCAGCCTCATCACAGAGCCTCTGAATCATGCAAGGGAATGGAAGATTATTCAACTTCCCAAATGCTTTGTCATATAACTCATAACGGAGAATGTTCGCAAATTCAACATCATATTCGGTCATCATACAAGCAACCAGTGCTGCACCATCCTATGTTAAAATATTATCCAAAGCGGTGGGTATTAGTCGGTATCTGATCAGTAACCATCAACACTTGGCCTCAAATATCAATAGCTTCATCTTGATTAAACCATGCCCCTCAATTCATGAGGTCGCATCACCCAAAGGTAAAGTATAACTGGCTATCCACCTAGTTATCTCAACCCTCTTTCATCAGTTCTCAGCTTCTTATATGATATGTCGATCATATGTGACTCTTAGTCTGTGGTCATACTCAGGTGTGGATGCAGGAGTCATGTAATCTGGCTGAAGATAAATCTGTGGATATTCTCTACTAAAATATCAACTCTGACCCCTCTAACTAGTGTATGATCAAGCTATGGCTGCCTCACAAATCTCATCAGGCATAGAGCTCTGTGCATAGGAATGACTAATGTAGCTCAGTAGGATGCATAAAATTCTCGTACCATAGCCGAACTGTAAGAACTGAGTGGTTTAGTCATCCACTCTAACAGGTATCAATCAAATATAGCCCATATCTGTGGTACTTGACTCAACCCTGATAGATAAATCTGCGCTTTATATAGATAACCCTTGTAGTCCTACAATGTAATATCTCTAGCATCCCTTTCACACACTACGTCTGATATCCCTCTTTGGGAGGTGTATCTGAGGCATGTGTGGGTGTGAGACCCAGCTCCTGCTGTATTGATACATCATGGGAAGGCTGATCTATACCCTTCCCAGACTGGGGTATATCTATCAACTATATATAAATAGCAGTACCCTCCTTAGACTGGGGCACCGCTGATAGCTCCTCCTGCTCTACCTCCTCGAATAAATCCTAGTATCCCTCCTCAGACTGGGGATCTTGAGTAGTAACCTATGGAATAGATACAAAATCTATCTCTTTATCCTCCTTCTCATCATTATTAGGTTAAGGAGTGTATGAGGGTGACATTCATACTAACTTCATTTGTGGCTGGGATATAGCTTTTTGATAAGGTGTGTTTTCCCTCTAGTAACTCTGTGTGTCACCCCTACTGCAGTGTCTCTACATTGCTGCCTTGAGTACTCCTCCACTGAACCAATAGGCTCAGGAGACTCAGCCTGTCTTCTCGAGGTATCAACCTTCTTATTCTTCACAGCTTTAGGTGCCATATGTACCTGAAAAACCTATTGTTAGTTTCCAACAAAAATGAAGGATAACAAAAGTTGAAGAAAACCTCAAAATTTGAAAGTTTTAAATTTTTTCTTAATTTTCACACCCCTATAACCTATTTGAAATCTCAACAAGTCCAATGTATGCAAACTTATCATAAATCATAATTTTTAACGTAGAAAAATATGTTCAACTAGTGGTATTAGTCTATTCATTCAAGTTCAACTTTCGGTTGGGGCATAACATTAGGTTTTACTTCAAAATAAGGCCCTATATTATGACTTTAGGCTACTTCAAGGCTCATTTATACAAGCATGATAGATTCTATATATTTTTCAATGGAATACACATATCAACTTGTTTAAATAATAAATATATAAATATATAACCATTACGAGCCAAGAAAGTTTCCTCTTTTATGAAGAACCGAAAGTGAATAATGAAGAAGTTAAGCAAAACCAAAGTTGTAACTTATTTTTAGTGTGTTGGAACAAGCTGGTATCTCAAATAATTAGCAATTTAGCCTTTACTTAAGAGTGGGGTAAGTTTGTGTCACAAAATCAAAGTCGGTTTTGTAGGGTTCAAGCCTAATTGCTTGAATACGGCCAACGACATCAAATTAATTATGGCTCCTAAGTCATAAAAGGATCTGGAAAATTGGGATATCCCAATTGTGCCTGGTATAGTGAATGCTCTGGGATCACCCTTTTTCTAAGCCAAAGACCTAGTTGTGATTGCACTGTAGTGATGCATACCATCAACATCCTCATTTGTAGCTCCTTTCTTACTTGTGACCAATTATTTCATAAACCTGAAGTATCCATGCATCGGCTTCAATGCCTCAAGAAGAGGTATGTTCAAGATTAATTCTTTCAGCAACTCAATAAATTGCTTGAAATTACCTTCCTCTTTCTTTTACTTCAATTTCTAAGGAAAAGGTGGGGATGGTATCAAAATTGATCTGACTTCGAGCTCAATGACCAGACCTTTACCTTTGTCTTCAACGACTTTACCTTTATCACATGTTACCTTTTTAGACTTAATAATAAGTGTCTTATCATTAGAATTTTCTGCAGTATGTAGTGAAGGATCTATAGTAGTGATACCATTCCTCATGGTAATGACAAGTACATGACCATCATATTTGGATTTTGTATAGTGTTGCTTGGATGGGTACCTGGCTGCCTCTAGTTCAGATTTGATGACATTTGACCGAATTTGTGCTCGAATTTCTTAAAGGTAGTGGCATGTGACTCAACCACCTAGGTCAACCATGAAATGTCAGCCTTAATCTCCATAAGGCTAATCGCTTGATTTTCTTGACCCTTTACCAGCTTAGCCAATATCTCTTCTATTCTAGATTCTACATATTGTTTACTAGGTGGAATTTACCTGTCTCCCTTCTCTTTGTAGTTATCTTTCTTCCTTCAGTCACTATCTCTCTTTCATCTATGGCTCTGTATCTATCGTAGTAGTTCTAACCTTGATTCCCTTGGGCTGGAAAACCCGCCATCCAATGATCCAGATAATTTGCTTCTTCCTCCAATTCTGACTCATAAGCTTTGGAAGCTGACCACTATGCTGCTACTGCATATACTTTCTCAAATATTGCTGCTACAAGCTACTTTGCCAGTACCCCTAGATCAGTTCTTAGCAACACAATCTCTTGCGTTACTGTGTCATAAGCTACTTTATGGTCAAAGGAGGCACCAATAGCATATGTTCCAGATCCCTTCTCAGCCTCCTAAGTTTTCCACCCTTAATTAGAGAGTGAGATATGATCTAATATCTTCGAAGATGCCTCCCAGAGTAGTCTCATAAAAGTTCTCCAGATATGGTGTCTACCATGGCTCTTGAATGGTCAGTCTTGGTTAAATATATCCAATAAGTTCATCCCAGACAACTAATGGTTAGACACTATACTCAGCTTCTTCTTAAACCTGAACTATGCCTCGTACATAGATTCTGACTACAGTGGCCTAAAAAGGTAAATCTCATCCTTAAGCTACAACATCCTGGATAAAGGAAAGAACGTGTTCAAGAATTACTTGCTCAACTCATTTCATGTAGTGATAGAGCATCTTGGTAGTTCCTCTAACCATAAAGATGTTTCTCCTATAAGTGAGAAGGTGAGCAACCTCAGTCTGAGTGATTTCTAATTCACCTTTGAATTTGTGTACGAACTGTAGATCCTGATGAAATTGGCATGGTGCAAGTTTGCATCATCTGTAGGTAGACCTGCAAACATACCCTTTATATTTAAGAGCTGGATTATTGCGCTCGTAATGTCAAACTTCATGCCCGGGGATAAAACAAAAGGAATAATGGCTCCAGTCTCTAGCATCTCAATGTATCCCAGATCTTCTTTATTATCTATATATGGATGAATATATTGATATGCTGGGTTTACTTGAACATGGGTATTTCTAGCTCTATTCTAGTTTCCACTGAGTGCTGCTCTGCTACCTATGTCTGCTTAGCTAGCTTTGCCTCCCTAGATACCCGTTGAGCTTCTTATGCTACTCTTCCCTCGCTTTTATGTTGAGTAACTGCTCACCAGTCTAACAATCAATAATATCCTGTACTCCTTCAGGAGGAGGGGGAGATACAACATCACGAACCTCTTCAGGAAGTTTATCTTTTTTTCTACCCAGACATCCAACTAGGTGTTCATAAGATCCTCTTTGGATTCGAATTTAGTGGGAGTTGCCTCTACTACATATGCTAAGCATACACCGGCGTATGCCTAAATATGAACAAAATAAGAAAAACTTGTAAACTACAACAACTTCAAATCACAAATCAACATCGTATTCCCCGACAATGGCGCCAGAATTTTGATGACGTCTAAACTACACCTGCTCTCAGAAAATAATATGGTCATTGTCAAAATATATTAACCCAACAAAGGTTGAGGTCGAATCTTAAGGGAACACATGGAATTGTGGATCTCAACAGTTGTAGTCAAAGGGCAGAACTCGAAAAGAAAATGGAGGGATTTTGTGCAGTAGTCTTGAGTAAGTAACTATATTAAGTTCGATTATAATCAGTCGTAGGTGAACACTAGGATTGTCCCCCCTGGCTTCTCAACTCCATAGGATTATCATGCTTTGTTGAACCAACCCGATACTTTGTATGCAGAATTGATAAGTTATGTATTTTCTACAGTCTTTTGGACGAGCAGAAAGATTTCACCCTTTACCTTATGAGTCTTTGGATATCGCCTTACTAACCCTTATCTTGATCCTAGTTAATGTAACGCCCCAAGTCTGTACCCCAGACACTACACGGTGATTACAACCTCGAAGGACCATAAGTTAACCTATAACTGATATCTGCTGTGAGCACTAAATAACAAAACTGAAGTAAATGCGGAAAATAGGCTAAAATAAAAAAAGGTTCAAAATCTGAAATACTGATAAAGAATATCAACTGTAATGAAAATCTGCAAAACTGAATACTGTCTGAAAGTCTAGTCTAAAAGGCCTCAAACTGAACTATCTGAAAGTGGAAATGATGGGACAATCCCCCAACTAACTCCAATTATGAAAATATTGAAATAAAACATATCCCCTATAGAGCTGAATTTGAATCTGTCTATGCGCGATTGGAAACCTGAGCGTCTGAACCTATGATATGAGACATCATCAGAAGCGGAGCCAGGATTTCAAGTAAGGGGGTTCTATATTCAAAGAAAATTAAGTTGAAAGGGGTTAAACACATACTATAACTACATAAAAAATAATTTTAATCATGTATAAATAATACTTCCTCCGTCCCAAATTATGTGTCGCCATTTCCTTTTTGGTCCATCCCAAAAAGAATGTTGAATTTCCTCATTTGGTAAGTTTTTAAAAAACACAATTACAATTTTACCCTTTGTGGTCCTACTTGACTTTAAATACTATTACTCCTCTTTTATTTGTTTTTTAAATTAAAAGTGGTCTCACCTGATTTTAAATACTATTACTCATTTTTAAGAAGGGTAATTTTGTAACTTTAACAAAGTAATTACTTATTTCTTAAATATCGTGTTCGGTCATATAGCGACACATAATTTGGGATGAAGGGAATATATTTTTCCATCGAAGAGGGTTCCGACTAACCTCCTAAAGAGGGCTGGCTCCGCCTCTAAATATTATAGCACAAAGAGGAAGTATGCGTCAGTACGTGGAATGTACTGGTATACTGGATGAGGTAAGACTGAATGCAAGGGTTCATATGCATGAACAATAACCGACTAAATGATGTAGAGTTGAATATGAGTACATAGATATCTAAAACTGCTCTAGTTTTTGAGTATGTAATACTGTGCATATACGTGAATATATACTATAACTGAACTTTAACTGAAGCTGAATGCTGAGTTTTGATACTGAGTAACTGATAATATGAGATTACTGATAACTGAGTTAATAATAATGATTGATTGTGTCTAACAGTCCTGATTCTGTAGAACTGAACTGAGTTCTAAACTGATACTGAAACTGATACTGTGGGAGGTAATCATCTAACCGATATGACCCAAAAAAGCTGACGGAGGTCCAACCTGTAACCCCAGTTGGAAGGGTGTCAGTACCGTGCCACGGGTAAAGATAAGCTGTACCCTCATCTGACAGGTATTTTAATAAGAATGGCATAACCCTAAACTAGCAGGTTAAAACACCTCATCAACCCTCTACTGGTAGGTTGATGTCTCAACCTATGCTTTCTATGTAGTTCTGGAATACAAGGACTGCTTCTAAGGATCATACCCTCAACTGGCAGGTGAGTCCCCATCTTTGGGTTCACTCGGTTTTGAATCCTACCCCTAACTGAATAGAAATTGACTGTTATACTTAACTAAACTGGACTGAGTTTCACAAAGTTCTGGGACTGATTGAGTTTACTAGATTCTGTTAACTGACTGAGTATTATTGATCATGATGTATTGAGACTATTCTGTAACTGACAATGGCTCTAAGTAAACAACTAGATTTTTGGGTATTGAATACCCCAGGACTCGATAGCATGAAAAGTAAAGCATAACATGATCTTGAAAAAAACATAATAATGTTCAGTTGTCCATAATTCATTCATAGAGACATTTTATCAAACACTTGTAGGGCATAAACTTGTACATATGCTAGCATTTCATGATTTCACCATTTAATTCTCATGGACATTCTACCAAACACTTGGGGAGCAAAACTTAATACATATAATCATGGATACATAAAATAATTCAACTACGATGCCCAAACATACTAATTCATGCAATGTACATGCAATTTCAATTTCACGGAAACTACAATTAATCATGGATTGGAACTCAATTAATGCCATGAACATGAATACAATCCAATTTCAAGCATGTAAATCATGAATCAATAATCTTGTAGTTTAAAAAATGGATTATTAGACTCTATGGGTAAAAGGGACCCATAGATGAACACCTAACATACCTGGAAATATTAATTCGTGAAGGTTTTTGGAGGAATTCTTAAGTTTGTTCTTGATTTCTTGAAGCTAGGGATTTGCCCTTTGAGAGAGAATGCTTTGTTTCTTGAGTAAATAATGAAATAATGAGCAATTAGTTCTCCTTTTGGGTTAAATTTCATGTTTAGGACTGATTAGGGCCATGGAAAAATACCAAATAACCCCCGGGAAGTATATAAAATTTGTCACTAAAAAACCTAATTTTGGGCTCTACCACGATGCGATGGCATCATGGTTAGCCACTGAAATTAGGCTGGCACTATTCAAAAAGGGATGATCGTGAAATGGACCCTTGGCCCGATGTGGCACCATCGCGGAGCCTTACTGGAATTTGACAACTGGGAAAATAGCTAGTGGCGCGACGTGGTGGGATCGTGTTGCCATATTGAAAAATAATAATTGTGAACTGGGACCTTGGTACGACGCGTCATTACCATGGAGCTCCACTGAAAACTGATGAATGCCATTTGGATGGTCTTCGCAATGTGGTGAAGTGCTAGTTCACACACTATTTCACTAAATATACTATAACTTCTCACCCGGGTATCGAATTTAGGCAAATTTTATATCGTTGGAAAGCTGACTGAATTTTCTACGCAATGGTAATCTGTAAACTGAAAAATACTGAGTATTTTAAAATTTATATATAGGATGAATCATGTATTGAGATCTAAAATGGGCTAAGGTAATATGCGGTATTACAATATCTCACCCTTGGGAACATTGGTCCTTGAATGAGACTGATTAAGCTACGAAACACTGATTAACTCAGTTTAGACACTGAACATGCACAATTATAGCATGACTACATGACTGAACTGCTAAAAAGCTGAGTTCTTATACTGAACATGCATATCTGAGGCATGAGTATATGACTGAACTACTGATAAAAAGATTTTTTTTACTGAACATGCATATCTGATGCATGAGTACATGTCTGAACTAATTCACGAATGCATGACTGAATATGCAGCAGTAACTGATACCAAGATTATAACTATAACTGAACATAGAACTGCGTAAAGCTAAGGAAGACTGTTACCTCAAGCTGAATTTGAGTTTGCGGAGAAGAGGTAAGGATACTTGGTTTGCATATTGCTTCTGCTTCCCAAGTAGCTCCATCAAAGGACTGATTCCTCCAAAGAACTTTGACTAGGGGACTTTCTTTGTTCATCAGTTTGCAAATCTGATGATTGAGGATCTGGACTGGAACCTCTTCAAAAGAGAGATTATTCTGAATATTTACGTCCTTAAAAGGAACTACGATTTTTGGGTCACCAATGCATTTCTTTAGCAAGGATACATGGAATACTGTATGTACTGAAGCTAGATCTGAAGGCAACTCAGGCTCGTAAGCTACCTTTTCAAAATGACTGAGAATTCTATAAGGATCGACATATCAGGGACTGAGTTTTTTGTTCTTGCCAAACCTCTTCACCCCCTTCATGGGAGAGATTTTCAAGAATACAAAGTCGTCAATCTCAAACTCGAGATCTTTTAGCTATGACTTAGGCTGAGTGAAATTAAAGCTACCTATTTTAGCTATCTTGTTCTACCTCTCTATTCTTTTTCTTAGCTTCTTCTATCTGCTGAGCATGGACCATGAGCCCAGATATGTCCATCTTTTTAATTAACATCACGGTTCTACACTCCTTAACCATACTCTTTGATACCCCAAATACAAACTTGCTTATTTTGGACCTACTATCTTTTACTACATGGGGAGCATACCTGGCTAACTTAGTAAACTTGAGGGAATGCTCTTTCACACTCATACTGCCTTTCCTGAGATTGATAAACTCTAACACCTTGGCTTTTCTCAGCTCTATGGGAAAGAATCTATTTAGAAAAGTAGTAACAAACTCTTCCCACTCTATGGGCTCTGCATCTGTGCCCCTGTCTACCTTCCACTACTTAAACTATGTATAAGTTACATCTTATAGCACATAGGTAGCAAACTCAGCACTCTCACTGGAAGTTACTCCCATGATATCTATGACTTTCTAAACCTGATCGAGGAACTCTTGTGGATCCTCTTCTGACTTAGATACTGATAATAGGGAAGGATTCATTCGGTTGAAGTTTTGAATCTTGGCTATAGTAGTATTGGCCACTGAATTGCTGGAACAACAACTGGTCGTTCATTCTGATATGCTACAGAGTTGGCTAGAGTAGTGAATACAACCCTGAATTCTGCATGGAAGACATACTCGTCCAGGGGATCTACCTAAACGGGCTTAGGTGCTGACTGGTTTCCTGTTCTTTTTCTATCCTTATTTTTGGGAGTCATGTTCTGTAAATGCAAGGAAGAAACAAATTAGACTGAGAGTTTAACTTGAGCTCATACTCACTCGAACGACATGAATACTGAAAAAAGAAATATTTCTCCTAAAAATGCCTCATAGCCTTTTGTCCATAAGTATGACACGCTATACACCCATGCACAAGACTCCACTAGACGTAACTTTCAGACTCCCTAGGACTCTGTTGAACCTTAGAATCTGATAGCAATTTTGTAATGCCTCAAGTTTGTACCTTGGATGCTACATAGTGCTTATGACCCCGAAAGACCACAAACTGACCCGTAACTGATATTTGCTGTGAGTACTGAATAACAAAACTGAAGTAAATGCAAAAAATAGGCAAAAATTTAATAAGTTTCAAAATCTGAAATACTGATAAAGAATCTCAACTATAGTGAAAATCTGCAATATTGAATGTTGTTTAAAAGTTTAGTCTGAAAGGCCTCTAACTGAACTGTCTGAAATTAGAGTTGATGGGATAAGCCCCCAACTAACTCTAACTATGAAAATACTAAAACAAAATATATCCTCGATAGATCAGGACAAACTAATAAATTTGATACTGCTAACTGAATGTGAATTTGTCTATGTGCCGTCGGGAATCTGATCATCCAAACCTATGATATAAGACATCATAGCACAAAGAGAAAGTATGCGGCAGTACGTGGAATATACTGGTATGCTAGATGAGGTAAGGATGAATGTAAGGGTTCATATGCATGAACAATAACTGACTGAATGATGTAGAGTAACTGAATATGAGTACATAGATATCTGAAACTACTGTAATTACTGAGTATTCAATACTGTGCATATATATGAATATATACTGTAACTAAGCTTTTACTAAAGCTGAATACTGAGTCTTGATACTAAGTAACTAATAATCTGAGATTACTGATAACTGGGTTACTAATACTGATTGACTGTGTCTGACAGTCTTGATTCTGTAGAACTGAACTGAGTTCTAAACTGAGACTAAAACTGAGATAGGAGGTAACCTTCTAACTGACATACCCCAAATAAGCTGACTGGGGTCAACCTGTAACCCCAATTAGAAGCGTGTCAGTACTGTACCACGGGTAAAGATAAGCTGAAGAGTTACCCTCATCTAGCAGGTACTCTAATGAGAATGGAGAAACCCTAAACTAGCTGGTTAAAACACCTCATCAACCCTCAACTGCCAGGTTGATGTCTTAACCTATGCTGGCTACGTAGTTTTGGAATGCAAGGACTGCTTCTAAGGATCATATCCTCAACTGGCAGGTGATTCTCCATCCTTGGGTTCACTCGGTGCTGAATCCTACTCTAAATTTAATAGACATTGACTGTTATACTTAACTGAACTGGACTGAGTTTCGCTGAGTTCTCTGACTGACTAAGTTCACTGGGTTCTGTTAAATGACTGAGTACTACTGATCGTGATGTACCGAGACTATTCGGTAACTAACAATGGCTCTAAGTAAACAACTAGATTTTTGGGTATTGAATACCCCCAGGACTCGATAGCATGAAAAGTAAAGCATAGCATGATCTTGAAAAAAAATATAACAATGTTTACTTGTCCATAATTCATTCATAGAGACATTTTTATCAAACACTTGTAGGGCATAAACTTGTACATATGCTAGCATGTCATGATTTCACCATTTAATTCTCATGGACATTCTATCAAACACTCGGGGAGCACAAATTAATAAATATAATCATGGATACATAAAACATTGCAACTACAATGCCTAAACTTTCTAATTCATGGATTATAACATGGGAATTACGCAATTCAATATACATGCAACTTTAATTTCATGGAAACTACAATTAATCATGGATTGAAACTCAATTAATGTCATGAACATGAATACAATCCAATTTCAAGCATGTAAATAATGAATCAATAATATTGTAGTTTCAAAAATGGATTCTTGGACACTATGGGTGAAAGGGACCCATAGGTGAACACCTAACATACCTGCGAATATTAATTCTTAAAGGTTCTTGGAGGAATTCTTGAGTTTGTTCTTGATTTCTTGAAGCTAGTGTTTTGCCCTTTGAGAGAGAATGTTTTATTTCTTGAGTAAATAATGAAATAATAAGCAATTAGTGCTCCTCTAGGGTTAAATTTTGTGTTTAGGACTGATTAGGGCCGTGGAAAAATACCAAATCACCCTGGGAAGTATATAAAATTCGTCACTAAAAAACCAAATTTTGGGCTCCACCGTGACGCGGTGTTTTCAGGGTGAGCCACTGGATTTGGGCTGGTATTGTTTAAAAAGGGACGAATGTGAAATGGACCCTTAGCGTGATGCGGCACCATCGTGGAGCCTCACTGGAATTTAACAACTGGGAAAATGTTTAGTAGTGCGACGCAGTGGGATCGTGTTGCCATACTGAAAAATGACAATTGTGAACTGGGACCTTGGTGCAACGTGCCATTATCACAGAGCTCCACTGGTATCTAACAAATGCCATTTTTCTGGTCTCTGCGACGTGGTGAAGTGCCAGTTGGCACACTATTTCACAAAATATGCTATAACTTTTCACCCGGGTGTCAGATTTAGGCAAATTTTATATCGTTGGAAAGCTTATTGAATTTTCTACACAATGGTAATATCTAAACTGAAAAATACTAAGTATTTTAATAATTTTATATAGGATAAATCATGTATTGAGAGCTAAAATGGGCTAAGGAAATACGGGGTGTTACAATATTCTGTCACAACCTGAGCCAGGGCCCTGGCCGTGACGGGCATCCCAAACCATCAAGGCACGAGATACCCCTGAACTCCTCAACTTACTAGTGATATTGTCCGCTCTAGGCCTAGGACCTCACGTATTTAAAATGCATCACTAGGGAGTAAGGCTTACTTACTTATATACCCAGTATCCCTCCTGTGTTTTACCGATGTGGGACTCCATATCCTAAGTTGGGGTGCAATAGTTAACTATTATATTTTGAGTTTCTAGTTATTATATGGAATCTAACCATCTTACTTAGATATAAACTAGAAGCATGGATCGATAACTAAACTCCAAATTACTATTGTCTTTATATTTTTCTAGTCACTACTCCTCTTTTGGAGTAAGTAGCAATATCTATCCAGGATCCTAACGTGTGCATCCATTAACAAAACTATTATAATAAAGATAAATCAATACATTCATAGGTATCATTTTAGAACAATAATAATACTTCCCCTACTTCGTCAATTCGCCAGGGTTTCCACATCCCTAGCTATGGGTTTTAGCCGCTCATGCTTGTGAAGAACTCAATAACATTCATAATTGAAAGCATAGATGAGATCACAATGATAAGAAGTGTAAAAACCTACAACTAAAACTGAATAAATCAACTAAAGTCAATATAAGAGAATCCCAAGATCAAAATTGAATCTTGGAATAAAAATATGTCTGTGCGTATCAAAAGTGCATAACTCCTACTAAGAAAATACATAAAGGGTATTTATAGTACATTAGGAAACCTTAAATCTAAAGCTCGAATGAAATAGAAGAAAACAAGGTTGGTGGCCACATATGGTTTGTACTTGTGCCCCAACCGTGCGCTCAGGTAGATCTGGGGTCAGTGAGGTAGGCGTAGGTACAGGGCACAGGTACCAGGATTAAAAAATCTTGCATGTCAGCTCTCAGGATTTTGGACTTTTGGCACTTTCTTTGCCTACCTGCGGTCCACATGTTGACTTCGTAAGTGTTGGGAGTCATTTTATCAGCTCTTCTTTGATTCTCGAATATGCTTTGATCACGAACAAGCCGAAAAGTGTCCCGAACATGTATAATTGCTCCAAAAAGTAGCCAAAATCACTTCTTTTCATCTTTTTCATGAACTTAGCATCCAAAACATGATATTATGCAAAACATGCCCAAACTTCTTCATATCTAACAAAACAACCTCAGAAGCCTGCATATTTTCCTTGTTTTAAACGTCAAAAGTGCTATATTTCTATAGCACATCAGCTAGTACCTCGAATTAACCTCCAATAGCACAATTAGCTATCGTATCTCATACTCAAACTAGGATCTATAACAAAAAGCACAGTAAGAGTGAGTACGGTACACTTATACTAAGTAGGTATCATAGGAAGACTGAAGCAAAGTAGAAAATAATACAAGAAAAGAAAATACTATGAGCACTCACCTGCAAGAAGAAATATTTTTGAATGGCAGCTCACATCGTCTCCACTAATAGTTCTAATATATATGTATATGAAATCAAATAGAAACAAACATTCATGAAAGTACATTGAAACTGATTACACATCAAGTAACACATAAAGGAAAACACATGATATGCATATGTAATTGCAATGCAGTGAATGATGAAGTGAATAGTTTGAAAGTTATTATATGACATTGTGTATACACCTATGGAGCCTCAATGCTCCTAAAATAGGATCCCTGGGGGGTTTGCAACTCGTATACTATCTTAAATCTCAGCCAATCTCAAGCTCATATCTTAATTCCACCTAATCAACATATCTCTCAATCTAGGATTTTTTAAAAGTATCTTATTTACTTTCAAATTAGGGTTCCTCAATGGTACCGATATCTCATGAATATGTATTTATGAATGCAAATATAATTCTCACAATCAAATATGAATTAATATAACAAATCCATTCAATATGTGTATAGGTGAGCCCGAAAATCAACTTAGTATGTCGACATTTTATGATATCAGTTCGAATTTGACACAATTGGAATAAATATACACGTAAGATATCATTAATATCATATCAACTCAAAACATGGGAATTTATATCACAATAAAGGCAAATAATGTTTAATAAAACCTATAGTATATATTCAAGTCCCCATACAGGCATCATATTAAGAATAAATGTATTTAAATGCACAAATAAGGTCAATGCTATCAACTAAAGGCCCCATGCAGGTAATACGCTACATAATATCACAAGTTAAATACAATAGAATATAAGCTCCCACACGAATATCACGTAATATATAATGGATCAACAATAATTCTTATAGTTATTTTCCTTGACCCATAACATGCTTTACTTATTTATTAACTATCCAAGCCTAAAGTCCTTCACCACTGAGTCTTTCCCTTTTTAATGGCTTCAAAATCAACTAAAACATAAAAATACAATATCTACGTGTTAAAAAAGCTAATGATATCCATATTGGTCATATTTAAGTCAGTTCCAAAATGTGTTAAAAAATAGATATAAAAACTAAAAAGGTTAAAATCAGAATTTTATTTTTAAAATCAGTTTTCCAAGGTTATAGGAGTCCACAGTTAGAAATCCATGCAAAAAAATAAGAGTTAGAAATGAGGTTCAAATTGAAAAAAAATATTTTTAAGCTTTACCGATAAAATCCTCAAAATTCCACTTTGAAATCAAGATTAAAGAGCATTTTTGATGATATAATCAATCTAATATAATGAAAATAAGGTTTTGAAGCTTATCCAAACTCAAATGATAGTGAAAACCCAATAAATTGTCCAAACCCAAATCTCAAGGGTAAAAAAATGGAGAAAAATTGCAAAAATGGACTATATATATATATATATATATATATATATATATATATATATATATATATATATATATATATATATTCAGCATTGACTATTTAAGTGTCCAAATGACTACAAAAGTGATCACTACTTAAGTGGCTGGTGACTGCAAAAGAGGCCTAGCCACCATATCTATCTCTGCTAGACTGACCTACCATCGCTGAAGTGGCACTTGCTAAAAGGGTAAAGTGTCCGCTTTAGTGATGGGGCAACTGGTCAGTTAACTACCAAAGAGGTGCATTGCCACTTAAGCAGCTACCGCTATAGTAGTTTTTTGACAATTAAAGTGGCTACACTAGCTACAGCTATATCAACAACTTTGTTATTTATCAAAGTTGTTGATCGACCCCTCCAGAATACCATGAACATAAACAAACTATGCTTATAGACTAAATTCGATGTTCTAGACTCAATGAAGACATTGAATTTTTTTATAAAAGATTATGTTTAATAAATTAGCCTTTGAAACTTCTTCAAAGCAAATTTTACTAGTTTAAATGGAGGGTCAAAATGCAAACTAAAGGTTCTAAACCTAAAACAACTCCTACTACTAAACCAAATTTAATATTTTAGATCTAATAAAACTGTCCAAATTTCTGTCTGAAACTTGAAATGTCAAATATTGGCCAAAGTATTATTAGAAAATTACTTAAAATAGTGCAGTGATTTGTAGAAATTACAATCTAATCAAAAACCTCAAAATTTCCAGACAACAAATACGTGTTGAGAAAATAATGAACAAGATTGATTTTTTTAATGTTGTGAATATTATATTGTCTATGAATTCTTTATTTCTTCTTTCTAATACAATTCAAGTACTTTTGAGCTTAATCTTGAGTTTAGAGGTACCTGATCTTGAATTGTACTTGAATTTAAGGACATGCAACTGATCTAGGATTTGGTGGCCAAAAACTTGATTTTGAATCCAGTGGTCTTAATATTGACTTGTATTTATCCATCTATCTACCTATCTACATACCTACCTACCTAACTATCTCTACCTGTCTCGTCGTTTGTCCTTCTGTCCGTCTGTCCGTCTACGATCGGTCTGTCTGTCTGTCTCTCTGTCTATCTGTCTCTCTGTCTGTCTGTCTGTCTCTCTGTCTGTCTGTCTGTCTGTCTATCTGTCTGTCTGTCTGTCTATCTATCTATCTGTCTGTCTATCTATCTGTCTGTCTATCTATCTATCTGTCTGTCTGTCTGTCTGTCTGTCTGTCTGTCTGTCTGTCTATCTATCTATCTATCTATCTAGGTAGGTAGGTAGATAGATAGATAGGTAGGTAGATATAGATAGCTAGGTAGGTAGATAGATAGATAGATAGGTAGATAGATAGATAGATAGATAGATAGATAGGTAGGTAGGTAGGTAGGTAGGTAGGTAGATAGATAGATAGATAGGTAGGTAGGTAGGTAGGTAGATAGGTAGGTTAAAACTTTAAATTAATTGGAGAGAAATTTCAATTATTTAGAATAAATTTGATGTTTAATTAAATTTATTGTGTTTGTGTATTAGAATTTATAGTTAAAAATTTAAATTTATAGTTGAAAATTTAAATTAATTTAAATTAAAAATTTATTGTATTTGTGTATTACAATTTCTACAATTCACAAAAAGAATTTATTTAATTATTTTAATATTTAATTTCTTGTGTAGCATTTTAAAAATAACATAAAATTTAATGTAATACATAAAAATGACGTGGCGGCTGATGTGGCAGCTGGTGTGGAAGCTGTGAAAGCTGACGTGGCAAGAGTGTGTTACACTCACCAAAAAAGTGTTTAAAATATTTCTTTCTAGTGGGTTTAGGGGTACTTATGACAAACATGTAAGTAGAAGTGTCCAACTTACAAAAAGGATATAGTACAGGGATCCATCGAACCATTTTGCCATCAATTAAATTTAAATACAAGTCAAGATCAAGACCATTAGATTCAAGATCAAGCTTCATATCCTTGAATTCAAATACAAATTAAGATCAAGTTCATTGAGACTCAAAATCAAACTTAAAAACAATTGAATTTATTTTAAAAAAATAAGAATAAGGGGATTCCTATAGATTGTTACACTCATTTCGTTCAAAATAAAATACTAAGATTGTTGTGATATTTTTAAATCTTGATTATTATTTCTTCACACAAATTTAATTGAGTACACCGTGGTAGTTCTATTATATTTTGCATTTATATTTTACTATTTAAGTTCTTTATTAGAAACAAATATTTTAACTAAATGTAAGAATTAATTTTTATTCCTTTTATTTTACTTATTCTCAATTTATCATATTAATACTCCTGAAAAACTATAAATTTTTTTCTCTAGACTCCATGTTGTCGGTGTACGTTAGAAATGTGTGCCTCATGGATTCTCATGGCTAGAGGAAGAGGATGATGACATGCAGCTGGCCAGGAAAGAGGACGTAATCCACCGGCCGGAAGAGGATATAGGACCAATAAAGCCTACACTACACCTACTGGTGGAGGACGTCACCAGTGATGATGAGGAGCTGATATGTACAACCCCCAATACCTCGTTGGAATCTGCTACTGTTTCATAGGATAATTTAAAACAAAAGTAAACAATGACCCCAGCTACAACACCGGAAGCTCTTAAGAGGTATTTTAGTCTTCCAACCTTAAGTACCCTTATTGAAGTGAAAGGTTCATATTTAGCAAGCTCAAACTTTATAACTCTAGATCTAGAGGTGAAGACAGAGAAGTACGTAGAATAATCCAACTTTATGGAAAAAAATTGGCAAAAGCATATTTTGGCAAAACTATTTTGCCATATACCTACTAAATTTCTTTTTGATTTAATTTTTAGAGTTAGGATATAAAAAGTAGGAAAGAGTTGAAAAGCGGGGCCCATACGTGGGATAAGGGACCATTTTATCATTTTTACATCTTTATAAATTTAATATAATACACCTAACACCCTCCACATATTCCAATATAAAAAAAAACCTTCTCTCTTCTCTTCAACTTCAACTCTTCCTAGACTTTCAAGAATTTTCTCCCAAACGTCATTTTTTTTTATTTTTCTTCTTCTCCAGTGATAAAAGGCTCATTTTTACGTTATAAAGTAAGTTAAAATAAAGTTTTGATAATTTGTATATTCATTTTATCGATTTTTATTGTTAACCATTTTGAAGTGATGTAGTATAGGATTTTTTTTCGAATGTGGTTGATTAAATAGTTAAGAAATGAGAATTTTATAGGTAATTAATTTGATTTTGAAGCAATGATTGAGTTTTGATTCGACAGTTTCGATAAATTATTTTTGCCGTTCACGGTGTTGAATTTTAAAATTTTTGTTAAGGAATTTTACTTTAGTTATGATATTTTTTAACCACTGTTGTGTTGAATGGTGGGATAATTATTAATTTATGAGTTATTTTGGCTATTTGCTTCTAGCAGTGAACTATTTCTGTCCGTATACTTGTGGTTTATGAAATTAATATTTAGGTGTATGAAATTTTTTTAAAATATGGTTGATGAAATAGTCAAAATTAAAGATTAATAGCTAATTAGTTTGATTTGTAGCAATAGTTGAGTTTTCATACTACATGTTTGATTGAAATTTTTTTGTTCATCACGCTATGAACTGTTTAATGATGGGGTAATTCTAAGTTATTTTTGCTTTTTTGAGCAATTGTTTCTGTTAATAGACTTGTAGTCTATGAATTGACAATGACATAGTTATTGAAGAAGAAGCTGAAGATGGAAAGGAAGAAGCAACAGACAAAGAAGAAGGAGAAGACAAAAAAGATGGACAGAAAGAAGAAGCAGACAAAAAAGACATGGTCTTGGATATCGTTGATTTCATCAACAATAAAATCAACGATAACATTTGTGATGATGAGGAAAAAGACATTTGAATGCTAATATTGTTAATGTTTAAGATTTTTTTTTTAGAAACAATAGAGTTGAATGATTTGTTGTTAGGATATGACAAATATTTTTTTATTTTATGAAAATTGTTATGATTCTGCACTGAATCTGTTTTTATCAAACTGTATTGTTGCATGGAATTTTAATGTGCATTGTGTTGTCATAACTGATACAGTGTATGATTGACTTCATAGAATTCATATTTAATCTTTTTTATAGTGTTAACATAGTCTATCATTACCATGCTACTCGATTTTAAGTTGATGTGTAGTTTGATCAACTAAGATTCTATGAAACAGTATTAACATAATAGAAAAATATAAGTATTTTTATTTATTCAACCTCACTACATTTGTTACACCTTTCCAAACAATAAATACTAGCATTATACCACATAACATTATTTTTAGGTCATTCTTTCTTTCTTTGGCTGAAACAAATTACATAGTTATAAAATTTGCGACCTAAATTTGAGTCCGTGCATGCTGTCCTGAAGACAACCCCATTTCCACAATGATAAATTAGAATCTTTTTAGAATTCGATGTTTGAGATGCTTGAGACATTGTAGAATTTTAAAATAAAAATAAAGTGGATAAAATAAAATAATGAGGGATGGAAGACTTTATATATGAAGTAAAAAGAAGTGTTAATATTGAAGGAATACATAATTAGCCATTTGTTACCTTCGGAATAGTAATTGCATTTTTTGAATTGTTGGTGACACTTAATAGACTATCATCGATCATGACCTATGTCAATCATCAACGAGATATTAAAGTCTACCGTAGACACTCGTAATTGATGGACCCTCAATAACATGTTTAAAAAGAAAATAATTAAGTAAAAAATATACTTGTGCTTTGAGAGTCTATCGATTCAATTGGTCTATCATAGACTTATACTGTAGTTAGTGCATCGATTGATCTCTGAATCATTGGTAGATCTCGTAAATATATGTACAAGATTATAGACCCTTACTAGCATATTTTTTAAAAATGAATAAATAAATAAAAAATAAATATAGTGTGGAATACTACATATATGAGTGAGTTTAAACAAGTCACATATTCATATTAGAGCTTATATAAATCAGGGGTGGTGAATTAAGGTATGTGTGGATGGGTTGTGGTTGAACAAATAATATCCTAAGAGTAATGTTTGTCAAAGCACAAGCACGTTTTGAAGATGTTGGTTATATTTGATGCCTACCTATCAACACACTCCTTCAATGACCACCCCTAAATCAAAAGAGTATATGGATGGGTAGTCATCAAATACAATCAACATTCTCAAAATATACTTGTGCTTTGACAAATATTACTTTGAGGATGTTGATTTTTCAACCACTATCCATCCACATAATCCTTTAATCACCACCCTCAATTTGTATTAGATCTAACAAGATTATGTGACTTGTTTAAACTCCTTCATATGTGTAGAAACCCACAATTTATTTATTTTTTATTTAATTATTCATTTTTAAACAACATCCAAGTGAGGATATATAACCATGTACATAGATCTATGTGATCTACGAATGATCAAAAGAGTGATCGATGCACAACCTACAATGTAGGTCTACGATAGACCAAATGAATCGATGGACCCTCAAAGCACAACTATATTTTTTACATGGGATTGACATAGGTCGTCATCGATAACAGTCTATTAAGTGTCACCAACCATTCAAGATTGTTTGTTTAACCAACAGTTCAAGTGATTATGTGTTTAAATTTTTTTTTAATTTAATTATTTTCTTTCACCATACTCAAATCATGTGATTATGTGTTTAAACTTTTTTAATTCAATTATTTTCTTTCAAACTATAATCTACTTATGCTTTATCGATTCATATGATTTACGATTGACCTATATGTCTGGTCGAGGAGTGATAGTGTCTAAGATCGATGATAGTACATAAAATATTATTTGGTGTAGTGTAGATCGATTTGCTTATCTACAATAGAATATATATGTGATCTAGATTTATTATCACATAATTTTTACTATTCATGAATTTAATCAAGGCAGTCTACAATTGTATTCATTAAACAAAAATCTCCCTAAACACAATCCTATGAATTTCTCTTATGCTTAGACCCTTACTATCACAAAAATAATTTACGTGTAGCAAATCAATCATCTCGAATAAGATTTTCTTATGCCTGTTTGTGGCATGTTCAACACCGCACGTGTGGAACCCAACATACTTTTATATGCAAAATTTGTTCGAGGATTCGTACTTCCTTGTCCGCAATAATCAGCCGCAACCATAAGATACATATTTCACCTTCAATAATTTGGTGCAGTTCTTCTTTCTAAAATAATTAAAAAAATACCTCACGGATGCTCCGTCTAGTAGTATTTTCAGCTTTTTCTTGTCGACGAATATTTGATCACAATAGAAATTGGTTCCATCGACAAAGAGAGTTCTTGGTTGTAATTTTATTCCATAATCTTCTTCCGCTTCTTGCGAGTTTGATGAAACATATTCTATATGCATATAATTATCTTCCATATTAATTGAATGATCACCATCGTTCTCATAATCATTCAAATTATCATCGACTGCCAGGCGCTTAAGTGGGGGTGGTGATGAAATCAATGGTTCTTTAAAGGGCCCCATAACTGCATTTATCCTTAAAATAGGCCTAAAGCCATCAATATCAACATCCACCATATACAAAGATACACGTTTATCATTATTTATGATCGTATTATGCACCTTTTCTGTCAAATACATTAGATAACGAATCACCATATTGCTAGGCACACAATTTAGATCCCCACTCTCCATTACGCTTGCAACTAACTCATCATATGAACCATTGCGTCGAATTGTAATGGGAAATGTCAGCTTAATAAAAGATTTTCATTTCCAATATTTAGGAGTCTCCTCCCATTCTCCCATCAAATCACTAGAAATCAGAATAGATTCTGCAAAAGACATCCTAGAATTAAGCTTTAGTCAATGGTAGATTATGCTGAGGGTCTATGTAGGGATGTATGCACGATAATTTCTGGCGATGACTGGACAGATATTCGTCTAAGAACTTAAAATTGCAAATATTTCTTCCAATCAATGATCGTTGGATTTATGGAATAGAGAAATAAACTTGGAGTCGCCTGAGCTGCTGTAATATACTTTCTAAAGTGGTTTTGAGTAATGTGAGTAATTTAAAGCTTTTTAACAATGGTGGAAAGTGTGTTTGAGAAGATACCAAGAAAACGGGGTAATAATGGATTCAATGGACAAGCTTATGATGTTTGTGGACTGATTTAGAGTTGATCGCTGAAAAATAATGTCGAGAAAGTGGCCAAAATTGGAATTTTTTTTAGGGAAATGGAAGCTTCAATTTTAAGCTATTAGATTTTTTAAAAATTACTTTTGGAAACCCAATATATTTTATATATAATGGTGGATGATGGAGTGGGTTGAAGTATATTATTAGAAACTTATGGATGAATTTATTAAGTTAGAAAAATTGGGTTAAAGTGAATTATTATAAAACTTGTGGGTGAATTTGTTGAGTTGAAAAAGTTAGTGATGGTGTGGATTAAAGTAGGTATATGGAAAGTTTTTAAAAATTTGTGTTTATTTTGCAAAATAGTTTTCAAAACATCCTTTTTAGCAGCAAACCCCAACTTTATGGGTTTCGTTATTTGCAGGTAATCAAAGTGTTAATAATAGAACACACCTCTCTTACAACCCTCCCAATTTGGTTAATAGGAAAAGAGTAGTTCAACTTGAGTAAGATAGGATTGAAAAAAAATACAAAAATGGGAGAAGTGCTCTAATAGTCTATATCATTATTGGAGAACTTCCAGGATACAATTTCATGATGAGATTCATCAACCAAACAAAGAATAAGGTGGCCTTACATGATGTTTTTCTCTATGAGAATGGGTATCATGAGGTTAAGTTTTAATTGATTGAGGACCTTTAAGAGATCTTGTATTAGATCCTTACTCAATTAACAATAGACATATCATACTAAAGGCTTGGACAATGACTTTTTAACTCACAAAGGAATCCCAACTAGAATTTCTTTATGGATAACACTACCCAGCTTTCTAATTAGTTGCTGGAGTTGTCAATTGTTGAGTAGGATTACCAGTGCAATTGGTAAACCACTCTTTGTCGATGAATGTACTTCAAAGAAAAAATGAATCTCCTATGTATGAATCCTTATTAAGGTTAACATAACAAGACCTTTGCCTGAGCAGGTATTGGTCTGTGATACCAATGGTAGTCTACCAAATTCTTGCCTATGAATGAAACCTAAAATATTGTGATAAATGTCTAAGATTGGCCACTTTTGCAAGCAAATCCTGAAGAGTGATGATTAGGGATTTGACAAGCCTCAAAGGGGCAGATGTGAAACACCCCAAACTTTGACCCTTGCAAAGTTCTCAAGTTTTGAGCCTTCTAATCATCATATGACTCATACCATGCTATCCATATGGTGTGGATATAGGTCTAGGACCCTAGTCATAAGTTGGATAGTGTGATATTGGCTAAGTTCTGTTTAAGGTACAAGAAGACTCCATACGAATCATATGTTCATGATATGAGAGGTATAGTGCCTAATCGTATGTTTTCCAGTGTGTAGCCTTTGATGTTCTACTTAGGATAATACTTGAAGGGTACTAGTCATATGGTGATGATACGAGTTAGGCTAAGGAGTCATATGTTGGAAAAAATATGGTGTCTAATTTACTGATCAAGCTACGAGTTGAGGGTACCACTCGTATGGTGTGGATACAAGTTGAGGGGTCCAACCGTACCTTCCTATGTTATTTTTTTTTACAAATTTTAAGTTGAGGGTATTTTCGATGATTCCCACTCCAAGCCCTTAAGACCCCATGTCTTACAACACTTTTTGTCCTTTCATTATTTACTTTAGAAGATCAAAACATTCTCAAAACTCTCTAAAAACCTCTTAAGGAGATTGGGCTAGGGTTTTATCAAGGTGGTCATCAGAGGCTTAAGGATCGAAATCTCTTCGTGAATCTCCATAACTCAGGCATGTTACACCTCCCTCATTGTTAGTTCAACTAAAACATATTTTAATGGATGGTTTTCATGGTATTATTATGGTAATATTTGGGTTTTGAAACATATATTAGGGGCTTTGGTTGTTCTTGGTTGGATAATGTTTTCCCATATTTTTCTTATGGTTTTTTATGTTATAAGTATGATTTGAACATATGGTTGAATGGGAATGGTAAATTGATGCTTGGTTTTGCTTTTGAAAACTATATGTGCTCAATATATTTTTTAAAATGCCAATGAGAATTATTTTGTCACGTAGTGTGACTAATCTTGGCACTATGCATTGCATAATATGGTAATGGAACCTAAATTGGTTTAGTTGGTTTTAAATGGTTTGGAAAGACCTTGGTGACCATTGCTTTGGTTAAAGATGGTTTTGAAAACCCCATTAGCTATAATGAAATCCCCCTAAGTGTATAATCTAACCTTGTGGGGTACATGGGAATACCCCAAGTAATTTTAATAATGGAGTTCTGCGGGGTACATGGGAATCCCCCAGGTATGGCTAGAGACATTGCTTGCAAGCTAAAGTCGCTATGATGATACCACTTCATAATGCCTTAATAATTGACTTCTAGAATTGATGGTTTGGTTATGTGCTAACCATTTTAATTAGGAAATAATGGGGGTTGTGATAGCTAGCCGTGAAGGTCTGAGTCTAAAAGGTTGATGCTGGAAACTCATGTTTGTCGACATGAGGATTGGTCTTGATGACCATTGTCACGCCCCAAATCCTATTAAGGCGGACTGGCACCCGTTGCCGGTAAGGCTCGGGAGAACCAACCTGTAGCAATACATTACCTATGAAAAGTTACTTTTATACTAAACATGCCCTCAAAAGATAAATGGGACTAGCAAGCCAAAAGATGTTATATGACTAGGCCGTTGGAGCCACAATGTCTACGATATGATACATGACCATACTATACTTTACATAGTCTACGAAGCCTCTAGACAAGAAACATTATCTTATAAGGGTCGGGACAGGCCCCGCCTCATGATAAGATACTATACAATGCAAAAAGATATGAGAAGACTCAAAGCCCCGAAGCAACCTGGAGCTCAGTGACTGTAGTTGATATCCTGTACTCTTACTGGGGAGGTTTATTAGCTTCTGCACCTGCAGCATGGAATGCAGGTCCCCCAACAGGGACGTCAGTACGAAATAATGTACTGAATATGTAAGGCAACATGTACTATATATGAGATAAAAGCTCAAATAAAACCATACACTGCTGTAGGGTAGAAGACCACCTTTATGAATATTGTGGAGTCATGCATCTTATAACAATTATGTTACTTTACTCTTATCACTTGTATAATCTGTGCACATCATGTAATACAAATGACCAGCTGATCAGTGGTAAATCTATATCAGGATCGACCCATTCTAGGCTTTCCTTTCACCCCTGGGATACCCCCTGTAATACTGGGATTGACCCATGCTAGGTGATTCTTTCACCCCTGGGATACCACCCAACAGAAACAACTGTATACATATATCTTCTTATTACTTTTGAGATGAATCTTTGGTGATCATAACATTTGAGCTATAAGACTATAAGCATGACAAATGACAAGTATGTGACCATGTAACATCATATCACAATGAAAAGAGTGGGTTATACAATTAGTGAAACATGTAGGACATAAACAACGTATGAACTTTATTTAGCTAAAAACAAGACTCATATGTCATGGTATCCAATGTATGTATGAAGCAGTGACAATGCTCGAATCTGGACACACAAATACATGTGAGAGAGTGGAGTGGTTATATCGAAGTTTGTAAAGATCTCTATGTGCCAATAAAGACTTTGGATTCCATGCCAAATAATAAGAGATCGAATAGCCTTACATACCTCGACATATCAACTTGTTTTTACCTCGAAATGACTTCTTTTCTTCCAACTATTTATCTACAATATCATGTTTTAAAGCTAGTATTAGCAGCTAATCAATGCATCTGGACAGCCCAATCTCACAAAACACAACACTTTGGCAACAAACGTATAACCATCGACTCAATGCTGTTATTCCGACTTTCTCAATTCTAACTGTCTTCAACCAGTACACATTATCATATACATGATGTACACAGCCTATATCAGCTCTATAACATGCTGGCAACAGTCCATAACTACAACACAGAACCATTTTACAAAACGCTCAACTAAGAAGCACAACATCTCGTCGTCTCCCTACATTTCGTCGTTAACAATTCATACTTGTCCCAACTTTGAACCAGATGCTCCCAAAATATATATACATCAAATAAACCTTAACATAGTCACAAAATAGCTCAAAACACAGGGGGTAAACGTGAAACATCAGCCCCCTCATCAAAACAGTCCAATACCATTTTGGAAGCACATAAGATCATATAAGGATACTTGTTTCCAAAGAACTAGCAAAACAGTCCAGCAAACTTGGAAACCATATACACACTATAACATATTAATAACCTCAAATTTATATCATATCAAAGTCAAAAATCAGGGTAAGAATCATTCCAAAGCCAAGAAAATCAAACAACAACTTTCAGGACACAAGCTGTCCAGAAATTCCTGCACAGTACACCAGCCAACTTATCTTGTTTTCCATGGAAAATTCATATCAAGTATATGGTTATTTTTACATACCTTAACTCCCAAGGTGTAGGTCTAATTCAAGAACTCAAAAAGTAGCCTTTGGTTGCCTTCCAAGGTGAAGAAATGCCAAGAGAAACTTAGAGAGAAAAGCTGAAATTTTTGGTCTTCTACTAGTTAACCTAAGGAGCTCGGTTTTGGTCCCTTTTTAAGGAGGCCTTAGACCGACTTTCTCCTGATATTTGCAACTGATTAACTCAAGTTGGTCAATGACTAATTTTCCCCTTTCACTTGGGCCTTTTGGATCTCTAAATCAATGGGCTTTAGTGGCCCATTTCCTTAATCTTTCTTGCACTTTGTTTGGGCCCAATTTTGTTAGTAGTGAATGAATGTAGTTGGGAATATTATATAAAAATCTTGGGCTGAACATCTTGGCCCAATATAATGCTAAACCATTGGCTTTAATAGCCTCCCTAACTTGGGATTCGTTTGTCACAAGACCTGGAAAGTTTCGGCGTTAAGCCTTGTCTTCGTTCCCCTTTCTTTTTACTAACGTCTAGACTTCAAGTGAGTTCACTTATGAATGAATTATTCTCCCTCATGAATATATACATTTTTTTTAAGCCAACCACACAGGTGACTCACCTGCTAGCTTCCTAAGTTCCATAAGCACGTCAATGATTTTCTCCGTTTAAGGCCACAATCTCTAAATAGACTTCCATATAGTGCCCCAATCTAACACTTGAACACTTGAAAAAAATTTTTGGTAGTAATTAAATAAAGTCGTATGTCATTTTATGTGAACATTACTAGTACATGTAAAATGTGGGGTGTTACATCCTCCCCCCCTTAGGAACATTCGTCCCGAATGTTAACATAACTGTATAGTCTAGGCAGGTTTGAATTTCTGGTCACACAACTGTTAATAACATAACTAGTATTCAAACACATACCTATTAATGTTCCTCCTCTGTATCTTTTGGTCCCTCCTTGTCTTCAAATAGATGAGGGTATTTGGATGTCATTACTTCCTCCGGTTCCCACGTTATTTCTTCTACTTGGTTGTTTCTCCAGAGTACCTTTACTGATGCCATTTGTTTGTTCCTTAACTTTTTAATTTGGCGATCTAGAATAGCAACCGGTACCTCTTCATAAGTAAGATCCTCTGTGACCTGTACATCTTCTATAGGAGTGATACGAGAGGGGTCACCTATGCATTTTCGAAGCATTGACACATGAAACACTGGATGAACCATTGAAAGTTCCTGGGGTAGCTCTAATTCATATGCAACTTGTCCGACCCTCTTAGTAATCTTATATGGTCCTATGTAACGTGGGCTTAGTTTCCCTTTCTTACCAAATCTCATAACCCCTTTCATCGGTGATACCTTTAAAAATACCCAATCTTCAATAGAGAATTCCATCCCTCTTCTCCGCATATCTGCATATGATTTATGACGACTTTGGGCTGTTTTTAGCCGTTGTTGTATCACCTTAACTTTTTCCATGGCTTGTTGGACTAAATCTGGCCCGAGCAAGGTGGTTTCACCCACTTCGAACCAACCAATTGGTGACCTACATTTCCTCCCATACAAAGCTTCGTAAGGCACCATCTTGATGCTCGAATGGTAGCTGTTATTATAGGCAAATTCAATAAGGGGCAAGTGTTCTACCCAGCTACCTTTAAAATCTAATGCACAGGTTCGCAACATATCCTCAAGTGTTTGAATAGTATGCTCTGCTTGGCCGTCTGTTTGGGGATGGAAGGATGTACTCAAATTCACTTGCGTCCCTAAACTCCTTTGAAAGGACTTCCAAAATTTTGCCGTGAATTGAGCTCCTCGATCAGATATAATAGAGAGTGGGACCCCATGTAGCCTAACTATCTCTTTGAGGTATAATTTGGCATATTCTTCAGCTGTATAATCACTTCTAACTGGCAGGAAGTGCGCTGACTTCGTGAGTCTATCAACTATCACCCATATGGAGTCAAACTTATTAACTGAACGAGGCAAACCAGTTACAAAATCCATATTAGTCATATCCCACTTCCAAGTTGGAATCTCTATACATTGCATGTAACCACCTGGCTTTTGGTGCTCTACTTTGACTTGTTGACAAGTAGGACATTGAGCCACAAACTCTGCAAGGTCCTTTTTCATGCCTCCCCACCAAAACACTCCCTTTAGGTCATGATACATCTTAGTAGATCCTGGGTGGATGGAATATCTTGAATGATGGGCTTCTTCCATTATTCTCCTTCTGAGTCTGTTAACATCAGGAACACACAATCTATTTTGGCAATAAAGTACTCCATCTTGTGTAAGCCTAAACTCCTTCATTATACCTTGACTTACTTTCTCCTTAAGGCATTGTAGAATAGGATCATAATACTGTTTTTCTTTCACTTCCCTTATCAATGAAGGATCGGTAGCATTATGTACAATAATGTCCTTTCTTGGAGTTTCGAGTAGACGAACACCCAGATTGGCTAGTTGATGCAGATCCTTAGCCATGCCTTGCTTTACCCCTTTCTGATCACTGGTACCCATGAGTGTCTTACGACTTAGAGCATCAGCCACCATATTTGCTTTCCCTGGATGGTATAATATATCAATATCATAATCCTTTATTAACTCTATCCACCTCCGCTGCCTCAAATTTAGATCTTTCTTCTTGAAAATATACTGTAAACTCTTATGATCTGTATATATGTCCACGTGCACCCCATACAAATAGTGGCGCCATATCTTTAAAGCAAATACAACCGCTGCTAGCTCAAGATCATGTGTTGGGTAGTTTTTCTCGTGTGGTCTCAATTTTCTCGAGGCATAAGCAATCATCTTACCATGTTGTGTTAGTACACACCCCAAACCAACTCCGGAAGCATCATAATACGCTGCATATCCCTCTGAGCCTTCTGGAAGCACTAGCACAGGTGCTGAGGTTAGCCTGCTTTTCAACTCTTGAAAGCTCCTTTCACATGCATCATTCCATTGGAATTTGGTTTCCTTGTGAGTTAGCTTAGTAAGAGGTGCAGACATAGAAGAAAAACCTTCAACAAACCTTCTGTAATAACCTGCCAATCCAAGGAAGCTTCGAACTTCTGTAGGTGTCGTTGGCCTTGGCCAATCTTTCACAGCCTCTATCTTTTGTGAATCCACCCTTATTCCTTCATTCGATACAATATGGCCCAAAAATGCCACTGATTTTAACCAAAATTCACATTTGGAAAACTTAGCATACAACCGGCGATCACGGAGAACTTATAGTACTAGTCGTAAATGATTTGCGTGGTCCTTTTCTGACCTTGAATACACCAGAATATCATCTATAAATACTATCACGAACACATCCAGGAAAGGCTTGAATACCCTATTCATCAAATCCATAAAAACTGCTGGTGCATTCGTTAGCCCAAACGACATAACAAGAAATTCAAAGTGACCATATCTGGTTCGGAAAGCTGTCTTAGGTATATCTTTTTCCTGCACTCTCACCTGATGATAACCTGATCTCAAATCGATCTTTGAAAAGTATTTGGGACCCTGTAACTGATCAAACAAGTCATCAATTCTGGGGAGGGGATATTTATTCTTAATTGTCACCCTATTCAGTTGTCGGTAGTCAATACACATCCTCAATGTGCCATCCTTTTTACGCACAAATAAAACTGGTGCACCCCAAGGGGACACACTAGGTCTTATAAAACCCTTTTCTAACAAGTCTTTCAGTTGCTCCTTTAATTCACGTAATTCTGCCGGGGCCATTCTATATGGAGGAATAGAGATAGGCTCGGTGCCTGGTAATAAGTCAATACCAAAATCTATTTCTCGTTCTGGAGGCAAACCAGGGAGTTCCTCAGGAAAGACATCAATAAATTCATTCACTATTGGAACAGACTGGATAGTTGGTGATTCTGCCTCCATGTCTCTCACTCTAACGAGATGACATATATATCCCTTTGATATCATTTTTCTGGCTTTAAAATAAGAGATAAACCTCCCTTTTGGTGCCCTAATATTGCCTTCCCATTCAAGGACTGCTTCATTTGGAAAGTGAAAGTACATCCTCTTGGTTCAGCAGTCAACGGTGGCATAGCAAGAAGCCAACCAATCCATACCCATTATAACATCAAATTCTACCATTTCTAACTCGATAAGATCAGCTAATGTATCTCGGTCACAGACAGTCACTATGCAGTCACAATAGACTCTTCTAACTATAATTGACTCCCCAGTTGGTGTAGACACCGCAAGTGGTTTATTCAATAATTTAGGTGTTCTACCAAGCTTCCCAGCAACTAATGGAGTAATATATGACAATGTAGAACCAGGGTCAATTAATGCATACACTTTATGTGAGAAGATGGACAATGTACCTATAACCACATCGGGTGAAGCTTCCAGGTTCTGTCGAGTCCCTAGAGCATATGTGCGATTTTGGGCCACGCTGGAACTAGCTGCCCCTCTAATACCTCTTCCGCGACCTATGGGAAATTGCTCACCTCTACCTGATGGAGGCACTGATGATGGTGATACAACAGCTGATCCAGTAGGTTGTGCCATATCACCCCAGCGTCTTCTTGGGCAATCTTTTATTACATGCCCTGGCATACCACACCAATAACAAACATCCGTTCCCCTGTGACACGCACCTATATGATATCTCCCACATTGTCTGCAAGGCTGCCTAGGAGGCATTTGCTGGCTTCTCGAATATCCTGTTGTCCGTGTACCTTGGCCCTCACTTCTCTGCCCAAATTGATCATTTCTAGACCCTTGAAGTGGTGGTGGAGCACTAGCTGTAGAGTAATAGGATGATGGCCTGGGTGGCCTATGAGAAAATCGTGGCCTAAACTCACCCTGGGGTGGTGTAAACTGTCCTGTAGATCTGGCCCTCTTGAATTGCCCCTTTTCTATTTCTTGTGCCCTCCTTCTTTGTCTCTGATCCTCCAGTTTCTGTGCAAAAGCTTGCATCCTCGCTATATCCATGTCTTTATTCAAAGAAGCAATGGTACAATCTCTAACCAAATATGAATCCAACCTATCCACATACCGATGGACTCTATCTGCCATAGTAGCAACAACATTAGGAGCGTACCTGGCCAGAGAATTAAATTTAAGACTATATTCCCTCACGCTCATATTCCCCTGATGGAGGTTCAGGAACTGATCTGCACGGGCCTCTCGGATCTCTAATGGCAAGTAATGATCAAGAAAGGCCATTTTGAACTCCTCCCAAGTAGTTGGAGGTATATCTATGCCTTTGGAATGCTTCCAGGCTTCGTACCACAGTATAGCCACACCCTTCAATCTATATATTGCCAACTCAGCAGCTTCCGAACCACTTACATGCATAACATCTAAGGTGCGTTGGATCTGATCAATAAAATCCTGTGGATCTTCATTTGGAGCTGTCCCAGTGAATGATGGAGGGTCTAAGTTGAGGAAATCACGTATTCTCGTACTGGCTGCCCTACCTGCACCAACTGCACCTGCAATTGGGCCTTCTTGTCTTTGACCTTGGCCAGTAACTATACAAGTCAACAGTTGAACTGCATTTCTCAAATCCTGCACAGAAGCATCAACAGGTATTTCTCGGGGATTTTAACTACTTCCTGGTACATCAACAGATGGAGGGGTTGGAGATGTTTGTGATAGAGACTCATCTAGAGCCTCACTCTGTCGTCTCGCCCGATTGGGTATACCAACTACCACTTCTACTTCCTTTCCTTTACCTTTACTCTTCCTTGTCTCTGGCATACTTACTGTACAAAATAATTCAGGGATTAGACATGGTACACTTATAATATTTGGCTCTATGGCACGATCTAAAGAATGAAAAGAAGTGATAACTCCTAAATGCCACGTAGCCTCTTGTTTATAAATGTGGTGCATAACACATCGATAAACATGATTCTACATAGACACGGCTTTGTAGACTCCCTAGGACAACCTGCTCTGATACCACTTCTGTCACGCCCCAAATCCTATTAAGGCGGACTGGCACCCGTTGCCGGTAAGGCCCGGGAGAACCAACCTGTAGCAATACATTACCTATGAACATTATAAGTTACTTCTATACTAAACATTCCCTCAAAAGATAAATGGGACTAGCAAGCCAAAAGATGTTGTATGACTAGGCCGTTGGAGCCACAATGTCTACGATACGATACATGACCATACTATACTTTACATAGTCTACGAAGCCTCTAGACAAGAAACATTATCTTATAAGGGTTGGGACAGGCCCCGCCTCATGATAAGATACTATACAATGCAAAAAGATATGATAAGACTCAAAGCCCCGAAGCAACCTGGAGCTCAGTGACTGTAGTTGATATCCTGTACTCTTACTGGGGAGGTTTATTAGCTTCTGCACCTGCAGCATGGAATGCAGGTCCCCCAACAGGGACGTCAGTACGAAATAATGTACTGAATATGTAAGGCAACATGTACTATATATGAGATAAAAGCTCAAATGAAACCATACACTGCTGTAGGGTAAAAGACCACCTTTATGAATATTGTGGAGTCATGCATCTTATAACAATTATGTTACTTTACTCTTATCACTTGTATAATCTGTGCACATCATGTAATACAAATGACCAGATGATCAGTGGTAAATCTATATCAGGATCGACCCATGCTAGGCTTTCCTTTCACCCCTGGGATACCCCCTGTAATACTGGGATTGACCCATGCTAGGTGATTCTTTCACCCCTGGGATACCACCCAACAGAAACAACTGTATACATATATCTTCTTATTACTTTTGAGATGAATCTTTGGTGATCATAACATTTGAGCTATAAGACTATAAGCATGACAAATGACAAGTATGTGACCATGTAACATCATATCACAATGAAAAGAGTGGGTTATACAATTAGTGAAACATGTAGGACATAAACAACGTATGAACTTTATTTAGCTAAAAACAAGACTCATATGTCATGGTATCCAATGTATGTATGCAGCAGTGACAATGCTCGAATCTGGACACATAAATACATGTGAGAGAGTGGAGTGGTTATATCGAAGTTTGTAAAGATCTCTATGTGCCAATAAAGACTTTGGATTCCATGCCAAATAATAAGAGATCGAATAGCCTTACATACCTCGACATATCAACTTGTTTTTACCTCGAAATGACTTCTTTTCTTCCAACTATTTATCTACAATATCATGTTTTAAAGCTAGTATTAGCAGCTAATCAATGCATCTGGACATCCCAATCTCACAAAACACAACACTTTGGCAACAAACGTATAACCATCGACTCAATGCTGTTATTCCGACTTTCTCAATTCTAACTGTCTTCAACCAGTACACATTATCATATACATGATGTACACAGCCTATATCAGCTCTATAACATGCTGGCAACAGTCCATAACTACAACACAGAACCATTTTACAAAACGCTCAACTAAGAAGCACAACATCTCGTCGTCTCCCTACATTTCGTCGTTAACAATTCATACTTGTCCCAACTTTGAACCAGATGCTCCCAACATATATATACATCAAATAAACCTTAAAATAGTCACAAAATAGCTCAAAACACAAGGGGGAAACGTGAAACATCAGCCCCCTCATCAAAACAGTCCAATACCATTTTGGAAGCACATAAGATCATATAAGGATACTTGTTTCCAAAGAACTAGCAAAACAGTCCAGCAACCTTGGAAACCATATACACACTATAACATATTAATAACCTCAACTTTATATCATATCAAAGTCAAAAATCAGGGTAAGAATCGTTCCAAAGCCAAGAAAATCAAACAACAACTTTCAGGACACAAGCTGTCCAGAAATTCCTGCACAGTACACCAGCCAACTTATCTTGTTTTCCATGGAAAATTCATATCACGTATATGGTTATTTTTACATACCTTAACTCCCAAGGTGTAGGTCTAATTCAAGAACTCAAAAAGTAGCCTTTGGTTGCCTTCCAAGGTGAAGAAATGCCAAGAGAAACTTAGAGAGAAAAGCTGAAATTTTTGGTCTTCTACTAGTTAACCTAAGGAGCTCGGTTTTGGTCCCTTTTTAAGGAGGCCTTAGACCGACTTTCTCCTGATATTTGCAACTGATTAACTCAAGTTGGTCAATGACTAATTTTCCCCTTTCACTTGGGCCTTTTGGATCTCTAAATCAATGGGCTTTAGTGGCCCATTTTCCTTAATCTTTCTTGCACTTTGTTTGGGCCCAATTTTGTTAGTAGTGAATGAATGTAGTTGGGAATATTATATAAAAATCTTGGGCTGAAAATCTTGGCCCAATATAATGCTAAACCATTGGCTTTAATAGCCTCCCTAACTTGGGCTTCGTTTGTCACAAGACTTGGAAAGTTTCGGCGTTAAGCCTTGTCTTTGTTCCCCTTTCTTTTTACTAACGTCTAGACTTCAAGTGAGTTCACTTATGAATGAATTATTCTCCCTCATGTATATATACATTTTTTTTAAGCCAACCACACAGGTGACTCACCTGCTAGCTTTCTAAGTTCCATAAGCACGTCAATGATTTTCTCCGTTTAAGGCCACAATCTCTAAATAGACTTCCATATAGTGCCCCAATCTAACACTTGAACACTTGAAAAAAAATTTTGGTAGTAATTAAATCAAGTCGTATGTCATTTTATGTGAACATTACTAGTACATGTAAAATGTGGGGTGTTACAACCATGTACTTGTGGGGTACAAGGGAATCCCCTAATTATATACACGTATATATGTATCATAGAGAGCGAAGGGTAAAAGAAAATCTCTGGCCACCTCTGGTATCTCTTATTCGTGTGGATATATGAACTGGGGCCCATTGAAGGGGTAACACTGGACGCATGTAGCACTTGGATGGATTATGACGGTAAAGCTACACAACCCAGGCTAAAGTCTTAAATGCATGCCAAACTTGGTCCCCTTTTCTGTCATGGTATATATATGTATGTATGTGACTGTATATGGTTATTTACTTTGGTTTTAACTAATGACATTATGTAATCCTTATTCTTGAGTACATGCTAACAATCACCCGCTAACCGTTTTTGAATTCTAAATCACACGCAATGCAAAAACCGTCCATACTTCTTCTCTTGCTCAGTGACTTGGTGATTTGGGGATAACTTGAGTCATACTGAAGTGGTAATCTTTCATTCTCCGGAAGGCCCATTTCATGTTATGGTTTATCTTATGTCTTTATTATTCCTCTAACATTGATTTTTAGCTATGATTGGGGGCATGTCCCGATTAGGTATTCTTTGACATTAGTTTAGTGGCTTTGTATGGACAACTATGGACTTGGGTGTATTATGGTTTTTTTGGTTTATTTTGGACGATATGACTTGGTTGGGTTGGTCATGATTATATCTATCCTAAAGTCATTGAATTCTAAATACTTTATCTTGTTATGTGTTCGGAATTCATTCGACACAGGTTGTACATTAGTATGTTAGATTGGATTTGTAGGATGGTCTACATTCCTTGTTAGACTTGAGATGCCCGACATGACTAGGCTCTAGTTTGGGTCATATCAGACCTAGGTTTTGGTGTCATGGTGTGTCCAGAAAGTCGTGTCAAGTAGAGTTTTTTTTATGGGTGTGTAGATGCTACACTTATAAGGAGAGGTTATAAGACATTTAAGAATATTTATCTTTCTTGTTGTTCTATTTTCGAGCTATAGAGTCTAGGGTATTGAACTCTTCCCTAAATTTTTTTTGTTCTCTTCTCAAATTATGTCCTTTAGACGATTTAAAGATTATGGAAACTCACCTATCCCACTTATGGATGACATAAAAGAATCTCGTCTAACTCATGGGGTATAAACCCGATCAAGGGTTGCAGTTTCTGATTCCCCCTGTCGAGTTCCACCTGTCTTTGCTAACCCTACTCCAAAAGGTGACACTCATGCTCAGTCACCTTAAGGAGAGGTTACCAATGCCTAGTTTTGATGTTCTATTCATCTATTAACCCAGATAATGCCATCTTTGTCATACCACTCTGGTCCTATTGGTGTGAGAAGGAATAAGCCAAAGGCAAGAAGTAGGCAGAGAAAGAAGTCCCAATATTTGGAGCGGGGAAGGGGTTAGAAAAATGGCGGTAGAGGTGGTGGACAATGGACTGAGTAAGGGAATCCGGGGAGTTCCTATGTGATTGTCAGTGTCCCTTATTCTCAGTCTTCTGGTGAATACCATTTTCTGGTTGGTGGAGCTCAAATAGCCCCACCCTATCCTCTCTACCATTTTTGTGATTTGTTGTATCACCATTATTGCTATAAATAGAGGAATTAGTATTTTTGTTTTGGTCAGTTGGGTCACATATAGTGGGAGTATCCCACAAGGATTACGATAGGGGTAAATAAGATACCAATTGTCACTTGTCTATCTGCTGTAATAAGGATGCTACTTCTGGCTTTCGCATTAGTCAGGACTGTCTCTATGATCTCACAATTCTTCAGGAGTTTGAGGCATCTCCTGATGTCATTACTGGTATGTTGAAAACTCTTTTCCCATAATGTGTGTTGTTTTCTTAATCCGGGTTCCACTCGTTCCTATATGACCCCATTTGTAACTGTGCATTTTGGATTTGATCCCAAGAGTATTTCAGACCCTTTTTCTATTTCTACCCTAATAGGTGACTCTGTGGTGGCTAGAAGAGTCTATAGGGGCTGTGTGGTATCTGTGGGTGGTCGGGAGACCATTGTGGATTTGTTTGAATTAGACATGGATTATTTTGATGTCATATTAGGAATAGATCGGTTGCACTAATGCTATGTGTCTTTAGACTGTCGAACCCATATGGTCATTCTTAAATTCCCTAATGAGCCGATTATTGAGTGGAAGGGTGGTTCCCTAGCTCTTAAGAGAGGTTCATGTTGTATATTAGAGCCCAAAAATTAATTTCCAAGGGGTGTCTTTTCCATTTGATATGAGTTAAAGATTCCAACCCAAAAGGTCCTTCGTTGCATTCCATCCCGGCGGTGAATGAATTTTCTAAGGTTTTCCCTGATGATTTTCTTGATGTCCCAATAGGGAGATTGTGTTTGGGATTGATCTTGTTCCGGACACTCATCCTATTTTTATTCCTTCTTTATAGAAGGACTCCAGTTGAGTTGAAGGAGCTTAAGGAACAGTCAAAGTATCCTTTTGATAAGGTTTCATACGCCTTAGTATTTCTCCATGGGGTGCTTCCGTTATTTTATAAATATGGGAAATGGTTTCCTTCGGGTATGTATATGTTACTGGTGGGTGGATAAGGAATTTGGGGGTTACCTCCTTGTGGGGTGGACTATATATATGTATATTTTATGAGGGGTACTCTATTAGTAGTGCATGATAGTTGGTAGACACTAAGTTTGAACCTTAGATATTAATTTTGGCGAAAGAAGTATGATAGCTCGAGGATAATATTGCGAGCCTTGTATGGGTAGATTGGTAGGCTAGGTGGGGTATGCGAAAGAAGTGAGGTTGATGACTCAGGGGATACAGGAGTGGGGAAGTTTTTGATATATAGGATGAAGGTCCAGGTTTAACTAATGGATTAGGGGCTAAGTCATGAATGGGTTAGGTCATAGAGTTTGTAATATTATACTGAACTCTAGGTAGCACATGGATAGGTGAGGTTTTAAGTATAAGAGATCCAAGTGTCCCTAGTGCATGTCCATGGTGGTACCCCTCTGAGCAGAGTGTTGTGCTTATAAGTGTAGTAAGATGGACATCGAGGGATAATCCAAAATTTTCTCCTAGCAGTGGACTTCAACAAAAAGTCAGGGTGAATTTACTCCTATTCTAGAGACTACCTCCTGTCTTGGTTAAGAGGCTACTCCACTAGTGTTACATGCATTCTAATAGTGCTTATGCCTAAGGTCCTCCTTCTATGTGCCACATATGTCCGTACTTCATCCCCTGAACCAAAGGCAGTAATAGTTCTCAGAAATTTGAGCTTCTAAGTGTTCACGCTCTAGGTCATTATACTCATGACCCATACAGTCATGTCTCACATAAAAAGTAGTTTTAATAAAAAAAACCCTCACCTTATCCCCCAAACATTAATCATGACTTTACATTATATTACCCATGATATATGCAGTCATGTTTCTCCCAGTGCACAGTTCTAAGGACCTGTGTTATGGTGTGTTTATGTTAGAATGATCCTCCATCTAAAACCTAGGTGGTTTCTATGGAGTACTTCATGCCTATTATGCCGTGTCTCATTTCACAGGTCTCACTTTGAATTGTACGATAAATAGGAGTTTGATTGGGGAAATTGAAATACCCCAAACTTTGGCCCTTGAAAATTTCTCAAGTTTTGAGCTTTTTGATCATCATACAACTCACACCATGCTAGTCGTATGGTATGGACACGGGTCTAGGACCCTATTCATATGTTGTCCAATGTGATACTATCCAAGTTCAATTAAAGGTACAAGAAGACTTCATATGACTCGTATCTAGACTATGATGTTCTACTTAGGTTATGACTTGAAGGATACTAGTCATATGGTGATGGTACGAGTTAGGCTAAGGAGCCGTATGGTGGACAAAATGTGGTGTCCAACTTTCTGATCAAGTTATGAGTTGAGGGTACCACTTGTATGATGTGGATACGAGTTGACGGGTCCAACCGTACCCTCTAGTGTTAGATTTTTTTTTATAGCTTTTAAGCTAAGGATATTTTGAACAATCCCTACCCCAATCCCTTAAGACTCCACATCTTATAAGACTTTTTGGCCTTTCATTCTTTACTTTAGAAGATAAAAACACTCTCAAAATTCTCTATAAACCTCTCAAGGAGATTGGGCTAGGGTTTCATCAAGGTGGTCATCTTGAGGATTAAGGATCAAAATCTCTCTGTGAAATTTCATAACTCAGGCATGCTACTTCTCCCTCATTGTTAGTTCAACTAAAAACATATTTTAATGGATGGTTTTCATGGTATTATTGTGGTAATGTTTAGGTTTTGAAATATATGTTAGGGGCTTTAGATGCTCTTGGTTGGATAATGTTTTCCCATATTTTTTTTATCTTTTTTCATGTTATAATTATGATTTGAGCATATGGCGGCATGGGAATTATAAATTGATGCTTGGTTTTGCTTTTACAAACTGTATTCCCTCAACATGTTTGTTAAAATGCCAATGAGAATGATTTTGTCCGTAGTATGACTAATCTTGACACTATGCATTGTATAATATGGTAAGGGAACCTAAATTAGTTTGGTTGGTTTTAAATGGTTTGGAAAGGCCTTGATAGCCATGGCTTTGGTTAAAGATACTTTTGAAAACCCTATGGGATACAATGGAATCCCCCAAAGTGTATAATCTATGAAAACCTTGTGGGGTATATAGGAATCTCCCAAGTGATTTTAGTAATGGAGTTTTGCAGGGTATATGTAATCCCTCAAATGTGGCTAGCGACATTACTTGCAAGATATAGTCGGTATGACAATACCACTTTATAATGCCTTAATAATTGACTTCTGGAATTGGTAGTTAGGTTATTTGCCAAATATTTTAACTGGATAATAATGGGGATTGTGATAGCTAGCCATGAGGGTGTGAGTCCGAAAGGTTGATACTGGAAAATCATGTTTGCTGACATGAGGATTGGTCTTGATGATCACGTACTTGTAGGGTATAAGGAAATACCCCAAGTATATATGCGTACATATGTATCATAGAGGGTGGAGGGTACAAGGGAATCCTCGGCCACCTATGGCATCTCTAGTTCGTGCAGCTACATGCACCAGGGCCCGTTCTGGGGGTAACACTGAACCCATATAGCCCGTGGGTGGATTATGATGGTAAAGCTACACAAACCAGGATAAATTTTTAAATGCATGCTAAACCTGGTCCTCTTTCCTGGCATGGTATATATATTTATGTACGTGACTGCATATGATTATTTACTTTGGTTTTAAATAATGACATTATTTTATCCTTATTCTCGATTAAATTCTAGTATTCACCTGCTAACCATATTCGGGCGCTGTATCCTCACACGATGCTGGAACTGGCTGTACTACTCCTCTTACTCAGTGACTTGGTGATTCGGGGACAGCTTTAGGTAGGCTGAAGTGGTGAGCTTCCATTCTTCGGAAGGCCTATTTTATTATATGTTTTATCTTATGTCTTTATTATTCCTCTGACATCATTTTTTGGCTATGGTCGGGGGCATGTACCAACTAGGTATTCTTTGATATTGTTTTAGAGGTTTTGTATAGACAACTGTGGACTTGGGTATATTATGGTATTTTTGGTTTGGTTTGGATGATATGACTTAGTTGGGTTGCTCTCGATTTTAGATCTATCCCAAATTCATCTATCTTGTTATATGTTTGGAATTCTTCCAACACAGGTTGTAAATTGGTTGGTTGGATTGGGTTTAGAAGGGTTGTCTCCCATTCTTACTGGACTTGAGATGCCTTACGCGACTAGGCCCTAGTTCGGGTCGTGTCAAGTTGTTATAGAAGACACCAACAACCTGTGCAATAAGCTAGACCCCCTAGAATAAACTAGAAATGGTAATACAAGGACATTCCTACGGCATCGGTGGCTGAATGGGCTACTTTGACTGACATAGTCACTAATAACCTGTTTAAACCCCAGTGACTAATGATATAGTTATACCATATTGGCTAATATTAGTAAAACCAAATATTATCCACTATCGTTAATCAACATTGGGATGAACTAATTCCCATAACAGAGGAACCTGCTTTACAAGGTATCAAAGAAGATATGTGGAGTGGGAAGAGCCTAGAGGTTACTTATACCAAAGACTTGTATTGAACACATCCATACCAAAAATTGATATTGGAAACTTGATGATTTTAGCATTAGAGATCGACAAACAACTACTACTACATGTTGCATTGAGACAACCTATAACTAGTCAATAACTTAGTTGGTGTGGAACATGAGAGAAATCAAAAAAAAGTACAAGCAAAAGGAACAATAAAAACATTTTAAGAGTAAACATGTTAAACTAGCTGGACTTCTTGAAATTACAGGCAACTAGTGTTAATGGAGTTTATAAGAATATTCTCCGTGGATGGAACCTCCAATCAAATTACCAAAGTGTTGTGAGTGGAAAATTTTTGATAGCCTGGGATGATACTGCCTATATAGTAGATATAATTAGAGTAGAAGCTAAGCTTATTCATTTCTAATTTTAGTGAGAAATGATGGTTTTCAAACAACTTCACAGTAATATATGGGTACAATACTATCACGCAACGAAAGTCATCATGAGAAAATCTATTATTCATATCCACCAACATAAATAAATCTTGGTTAGTCATTGCTGATTTTTATGCAATATTGTTTCCTCAAGATAGATTATATAGGAACTCAGTATCATCGACTAGAGTCTGGGATTTCTCTTATTGCATTAAGAACCTGCTACTGAATGAATTATCTTGGAGAGGAGAATATTGCACTTGGTCTAACAAACAGAAAGGTGATGATAGAATTTGTAGTCAGCTGGACAGAGCTTGTAGAATGATATATGGATGATGAATTGGGGAAATATTAACACATAATATGGACTTATGTAACACCCTGAAGGTATCCCATGGACGTCACACGGTGCTTAAGACTACTAATAGCTCAATCTAACCCGTGATATCTACTCAACTTTGAACTTTTATAAAGGTAAACTTAAATCATGAGTGAATACTAAAGAAAACTTAGAATGAAATTCAATCATATGAATAATGTCAACTAAAACTCTGTAACTTAATAACCTTCAAATCTAGGGAAAAGTAGAAAGAAACATAATTCGACTAGTCTTGACAAGCCTATTATCTAATGATTGAAGAGCCATTGGGACAGACCCCAGTTGAACCAAAATAAAAGCTAAATAACTTGAACAAATGCATTTAACATCTGAAATCATCATGAGCTTGGACCTCGAACTATGTGGACTCACTAACTATCTAAATGTAGGAAATGGTTCCCCCGACTATTCATGCTGTTGGGGACGAACACCAGAAACTACATTATGAAATAATATAGCACATAAACATATATGTAGGTTAGTACTTCTGGAATGTACTGAGTATGTCAGGGTGAATGCAATAAGTAAAACTTAAACTAAACATACTTTCAAATCATGCATGCTAAGTGTAAAAGGGACTCACTGTGATCATGAATAAAACTAAAAGCTAAAACATCACAAAACATGAATAATAAATCATAATATGATAAGCTTAGTGAGTCATCACACTTAGTGTCTAAGATCTTTATTTTTGTGGGACATTCTTATGACCGACATAAACCATGTGAGCTATCATAGAGTATAACATCTTACCCATGTTTGGGAGAGATATTCTACCCTTGCCATCAAAATAGAACCTTAACTTAAAGTTATCACTAAACTTCATCCATATTGGGAAACTGAGGGGACACTCTCTTGAAAGTCCCTTAAACCTACGGGGGCACGTAGTTTCTAGAGAATAGGATTCACTAACCCACATTCCCCCCTCGGTGCTAAATACTGCACCCAAAATATATACTTATATGCTCATACTTAGAAAATTCACCTTAAAATAGAATAATGGATTATAAACTGAAAACCAATTATGCTTCTCTTTACTTAAATCATATTCATAGGAACAATTATGGATTTGATATCTTATCTTAGATCAAAAGATCAAGCTGAACTTTAAATCATGTTGTAATACTTATAACTAAAACTTATAAGCATAAACTTCTTTTACTCAACAACTGATGCTTAAATCTTAATATGCTTCATGTCATAGAAACTTTATATCAAAATACCATGCTCAAAACATAAATTAGAATCTTTCTTCAATTAATCAAATTTCAAGTTAAGATAATAAAAATCTTGTCATAAAAATAATCATGTAAGTCAAAACATGAATAAAGGTAATTTTCTGGGCAAATAATACTTCAAATCATATGATAATATCATAAATTCAAGAATATGAAAATTTAGGTATGAACCCTAATTAAAATCACATAAATTCAATTTATAATTAAAGCTTTTGGGCACAAGGATGGAAGGGTATCCTTGTTCAAACCCTACATACCTAATTACTTTTGATTCTTGAATTGAGGTTTTGGGGATTTCAACTTAGAGATGAAAAATCCCAATTTCTTGCCTTTGCAGAAGAGAAAACCGCGTGTTTATTGAGTAATTTGGTGTTGTGTTGAGAATGATGGATTTGGGGCTGTTTTGACTTTTTATTAAGCTTTGAAATAACTTAAACGACGTAATTTTAGGGATTAAAAGAGTGTAAAAAGACTGATAAATACCTTAAAAAATAGTCTAGAAGTCGTCTGGAAGCATTCCCAATGACTTAGGTCACGACTCGTAGGGTCTGGCCATGAGTCGTGAGTTGAGTCATGGCTAGAAGTCCAATTTCAGACTCTACTGCCTAGATTATAACTCATTTTTAACAGCCCGTAATGAGAAATTATGAGTCGTAGTCTGGGCAACTTAGACAATGCTTTAGTATTTTGGTCATAACTTTTCACCTAGATATTGGAGTAAGCCAAAATTAATATTGTTGGAAAGATAATTCAAGTATATATCTATTGGTGGGTCTTAAGATAAAAATTCTTAGTATTCCAAAAGTTATGCTCGTTGGAAACTTACTATTGTTATATACTTCACACGAACTTGATCGCAAAGAGATGTTTTGACTTGTTCATAAGTTAGAAGCTATTTGAGGTCTTAATAAATGTATATATCACTTGTAAGACTAATCAAACATGATTCTTGATTTTTATTAATGAACTTAATGCTTGGTATTAATAATGTCTAGGATTTTCGAGGTATGCTATGGGTCCCATCGTTATCAAGGTAGAAACTTGGGCACCTCCATTGTACTAACTACAATAGGAACTATATGACTCGATAGTATGATTATGACTCATTGTGTTCTATTGGTGATCAAGGTAGAACCACAGACAAATCTCGCTGGATTGACTATGATTTGAGCCCTACGACTTGTAGTATATCTTCACGACTCAATAAGTGAGTCATTGGCTGAGTAGTGAGCTCTAGAAAAACTCAAGGTATTTAAACTTATCTGTTATCTGACCACTCCCCTATGATTATTAATATAAAGTCCAAATAGTGGAATATCAAATCCCTATTTAGATATTTTGATCCATGAAGGTCCGAGATACCCCTGAACTCCTCAACCCACTAGTGATATTGTCCGCTCTGGACCAGGTCCGCATGGTTTTAAAATGCGTCACTAGGGAGTAAAGCTTTCTCACTTATATACCCAGCATCCCTCCTGTGTTTTGCTGATGTGGGACTCCTTCCTAAGTTAGGGTGTAACATACACCTCCCCTTATGGACTTAGCGTCCACGCTGAGGTTTGCCCCACTGAATGAGATTTGCCTTCACTTAGGACTGAGGTTTGCCCTACCTTTACCGAGATTTGCCTACACTTAGTTTGAACTCTGTACCACATCGACATGGATGACACAGGAGCGACTTTGATACCATAGGTTCAGAAGCACGTGCTCCAAAGCATTAGTAGCATTCTAGTACTCAGCAGTTAGAGTCAGCAGTGAGTCCACATCTTTTGAGGACATGAGAATTATCTTATCATTTCAGTACTTAGTTTATTTCAGTAGTTGAAGTTAGTTGAGGACATATCCCATCAACTCCTTATTCAGATAGTTAGAGGCTTTTCAGACTATTATGTTTAGTCAGTTTATTAGTTTGTTTTGGGTATTACATTGTAATACCCTGAGGTTCCCTAACTAATTTTGTCCCAAAAATGTCAAGTATTATCTTCTAAATTGAATGATGTTTATCTCATGGGGAATTTTCTGGATTTTTACTTTTTATTGTGTGTAAAATTCAATAAGCTTTCCATCGATACAAAATTCACCTAAATCCGACAACCGGATAAGAAGTTATGGCGATTTAAAGTTTTAGTCGTAAAACACCATCATGTCAGTCAGTGGTGCATCGCGCCATAAGACAAAATGACATGTGTCAAGTTTTAGTAAGACTCTGTGATTTCACTGCATCACGGAGGGCTCCCAAATCCTAATTGTCAAAATCCAGTGAAGCTCCGCGATGACCCCGCATTGCTCCGTAGTCCAATTTCCTAGTTGTCGAACTCTATTGACACAGCGCGATAGCACCGCGTCGCGCCAGGGGTCCAGGTCAGGAAAAATTTAAAAGATACGTCCAGGGTTAAATGGGTCTTTTCCCGTGATTTTAGTTCAGCCTTAAAAACAAAATTTAACCCTACATGACCTAAGGATATCATTATTCACTCTATTTTTCTCCAATTTCTAAATACACTCTCAAAGCCAAGAAACCCTAATCTTAAAAATTCAAGGAAAAGGATCAAGAATCTCTCCAAGGATCTTTACGAAGTTACATTCTAAGGTATGTCATGTGTTAATTCATGGGTCTCTTTCACCCATGAAGCTCTATAATATCTTTTCAAAATCCAAGATTCGTATATTTATGAATGTTCATGATTTAATTGAATTGAAAATTGATGTTCATGTTGTTGGTTGGTTTCGTTCCATGTTATAGACTATTTATTTACAAGAATTGATTCTAATATGTGATGATTTATGTGATATTTATGATAAACCCTTCAATTTACAAGTTGGTTTATATATCCATGATTATTAGATGTGTTGATAACTGTACAACCAAAGCATGCTCCCCATATGTTTGATTAAATGCCTATGTGAAGAAAAAGTGCCATACTAGTATGATAATATGAAATCCCCATTCATGTACAAGTTATGTATGTCAAATGTTTGATGAAATGCCTTAGCCGATAGATTATGTATTGTTGATGTTGGTCCTGTATTCAAGAAAGTCATGCTTTGTTAGTTTTCTTCTATTGAGTCCTGGGGGTACTTGTACCCGAAAAATGTAGTTGTGTGCCTAGAGTCAGTGACATGTTTCACGATATCCTCAGTCAAGCCATGATCCATAGAACTCAGTCAGTTATGTGACTCAAAAAAACTTAGTAATTCAGTAATCTCTATAGTATTCCATCAGTTAACATAACTCCATGTATTCAGTATAGTCCAGTCAGTTAATCATGTTTAGATTCTTTTCAGATGGGAGTAGGAATTAGCATTGAGTGAACCCAAGGATGAGAGCACACACTGTCAAGTTAGGGTATGATTCTTAGAAGTCATCCTTGGATTCTAGAACTATGTATCCAGTGTAGGTTAAGACATCAACACTGTCAGATGAGGTGGATAAACATTGTTAAAAGAGGGTCCCACTATTCTCTTTTGGGGACACTGTCAGATGAGGGTCACTCACAGCTTATCCTTACTGGTGGCATGGTATTGAGACCCTTCTAATTGGGCTTACAAATTAGAACCAAACTCAGCTATAATGCATTATTTGGGGCATGTTGGTTAGATGACTACTTCCCACAGTCTTAATCTCAGTTTTAGTAATAGAACTCAGATAGTTCAACAACATTTAGGACTGTCAGACACAATCAACTCAGAACAGTATGAAACTCAGCTAGTTCCACCAGAACCTAGACTATCAGAAACAGTCACTTAGTATCAGGTATTTCAGTTATTCAGTTATCAATATCTCATGCTATCAGTACTCAGGTTCAGTAATCATGTTATCACGAACTCAGTTACAGTTATTATGTATTCATACATCCATTCTCACGTTCATGTTATATAGTTAGTTAGTTCAGTTTATGTTATATCCTTTGCATTCAACCAACCTTATATGCATACCAGTATATTTAATCGTACTGACACATTTGTGCTATGGTGTTTTATACCATAGGTTCAGAAGCATGAGCTCTAGAGCATCAGTAACAACCAGATTTAGCAGTGAGTTCTCATGATTCGAGGATGATATTATTAGTTATTTCATTATCTCAGTTAGCTTTCAGTAGATAGACTTAGTTGGGGAAATGTCCCATCGACTCCTTATTTAGACTGTTAGAGGCTTTTAAGACTGCCATGTTCAGATGTTATGTTTTATTAGTTATGTTATAGTTTTGAACCTTATGGTGTTTCAGCCTTTATTTTCGTATTATACAGTATATTTTGTAGTGTTCAGGTACATATATCAATCATGGGTTAGCTTGTGTTCCTTCGAGGTCATGAGCACCATGTAGCATTTTGGGTACCGTATTTGGGGCGTTCAAACTTGGTATTAGAGACTAAGTTTCAATAGAGACCTAGGAAGTCTGAAATCCATAACTTGTAGAGTCTTGTACATGGCTGTGTTGTGCGCCACATTTATGTGCAGGAGCATATAATATGTTTTAGGAATAGTTTCCCTTCTTTCAGTATTCACGTCGTGCCAGTAAGCATAATCTCCAATAAAACTCTCAGTATGGTCTAATTCGTTTCCCCCTTTCTTCTACAGAACATGCCTCCCAAAAGAAGAAATAGGAATCAGCTAGCCCCTCAACCCGAAGATCCTTTGGGCGAACATGTTTCTCATACAGAGTTTAGAGTTGTATTCACTACTTTTGCACATCCAGTTACTACTCATAATTAACGACCAACTATTGTTCCGTCTAACCCAGTGGCTAATTCAGTTGTAGCCTGGATTCGGGACTTCACCTGAATGAATCATCGATCCTTTTTCAGGTCTAAGTTAGATGAGGACCCTCAAGAATTTATTGATGAGGTTTAGAAGGTTACAGAAATCATGGGGGTTACTTTGAGTTAGAGTGCTAAGCTAGCTGCATATCAGTTGTAGGATATTTCTCACACTTGGTACAAACAGTGGAAGTTCGAGAGGTCAGTTAATGCAAGACCTATTGAGTAGGAGGAGTTTGTCACTGCATTCTTAGATAGATTCTTTCCCCAAGAGCTGAGAGAGGCTAAGGTGTTAAAATTTATCAACCTCAAGCAGGGCAACATGATGGTGAAAGAGTATTCTTTTAAGTATACTCAATTATCCAGATATGCCCCTCATGTAGTTGCAAATAACAGGGCCAAGATGAGTAAGTTTGTTTCGGGGGTGGTGAATAATAGTGTGGTCAACGAGTGTAGGTATGTGATGTTGAATAGTGACATAAACATAGCCAGGATTATGACTCATGCTCAACAGATAGAAGAGAAAAAGATTAAGATGAGGGAGAAGCAAAATAGGAGAGCAAGGACAGGTAGTTTCAACTTTGCTCAACTCAAATTATAAGGAGGGAATCGTTCTTAATTCTGTCCTGAGAATCGGTTCCAGGTTCTCCTTCAGCCAATGCTCCAGATCCTAAGTTCAGGGATGGTAATAGAGATAGAGTGACAGGCTCTAAGTCTCAAGGCAGTGTCAACAATGCCCAAATTAATCCCCTTTGTCAGACTTGTGGTAAGAACCACAATGGTGCTTACAGAGCTGGTAGCAATTTTTTTTAGATGTGTCAAGAAAAGACACAGGGTCAGAGATTTTCCCCAGTCAGGCTATCAGGGTCAGCATAACATTTCCTCAGTTCAGTCTGATTGCTCGAATCAGTATGGTTCCTCTTTCAGTGCTATTAGTGGGCAACGCCCAAATTGTCTTTATGCTCTCCAGTCCAGGAAAAATTAGTAAAATTCTCCTGATGTAGTTACTGGTAAATTACAGATCTTTTATGTGCATGTTTACACTTTGCTAGATCCTGGAGCTTTTTTATCTTTTGTTACTTTTTACATAGCAGGCAATTTCAGAGTTAGTCCCAAAATTTTGGCAGAGCCCTTTTCAGTCTCTATCCCAGTGGGTAAAACTATCATAGCACAATGGGTATACAGAAACTGCCCGGTTGTGATATTTTAGAAAGTCACCTCAACAGACTTAGTGGAATTAGAGATGACTGATTTTGATGTTATTTTTGGCATGGATTGGCTTTATTCTCGTTATGCCACAGTCAACTACTGAAATACAATAGTCCAGTTCTACTTTTTTAATGAACCCATCCTAGAGTAGAGGGGTAGTACTTCAGCATTTAGAGGACAGCTTATTTCCTACCTTTGGGCACGAAAAATAATATCTAAGGGGTGTGTCTATCATCTTGTTCATGTTAAGGACTGTAGTTCCGAAACTCCTAGTCTTGAATCAGTCCCAGTACTGATTAAATATTCTTATATCTTTCCCAAAGATCTTCTAGGAACCAACAAAACTCAAAGAACTGAAAGAGTAATTGAAGGATCTCTTACATAAGGGGTTTATCAGACCAGTGTGTCCCCGTGTAGTGCGCCAGTTTTATTCGTGCACAGTAAAGACGATTCTCTCAGGATGTGTATTGATTAACGTCAGCTCAATAAAGTCACGATATAGAACAAGTATCCTCATCCCAGAATTGATGACTTGTTTGACCAACTTCAGGGTGCCAGCTATTTCTCTAAGATAGACCTTAGATCAGGCTACCATCAGCTCAGAGTTAGAGAATATGATATTTCAAAGACAACCTTTCGTACTTGGTATGGTCACTTTGAGTTTCTGTTCATGTCATTTGGTCTTACTAATGCTCCAACCACTTTTAAGGATTTAATGAACCGGGTGTTCAACCAGTACTTAGACATGTTCATTAAAGTCTTCATAGATGATATTATAGTCTATTCCCGCAGTGAGTGTGATCATACAAACTATCTCAAAATAGTACTTTAGACTCTTAGATCCCATCAGTTATTCGCCAAATTTATTAAGTCCGAATTTTGGCTAAGGTTAGTAGCATTCCATGGCCATATCATTTCCGGTGATGGCATTAGGGTTGATCCTCCAAAGATCGAAGCCGTAAAAATTTGGCCTCGCCTTGTCTCTCTATCAGATATCAAGAGTTTCTTAGGTTTGGCTGGCTATTACAGATGCTTTTTTGAGGGATTTTCTTCTATTGCATCCCCTTATCCAGACTGACTTAGAAGAAATTCAAGTTTGAATGGTCAGACCCCTGCGAGAAGAGTTTTCAGGAGTTGAAGACTCGACTTACCTCAACTCTAGTTTTGGCTCTTCCAGATGGTTTTGTAGTGTATTGTGATGCATCCAGAGTAGGTTTGGGTTATGTCCTCATGTAGTATGGTGAGGTCATAGCCTACGCCTCCAGATAGCTTAAACCCTATGAGAAAATTATCCTATTCATGATCTTGAGTTAGCAGCCATAGTATTTTCCTTAAAGATATAGAGGCATTATTTTTATAGAGTTCATGTAGATGTTTTCACAGATCATAAGAGCCTTTAGTATTTCTTTTCACAGAAAGATCTCAATCTTTGTTAGAAAAGGTGGTTAGAGCTCTTGAAAGATTATGACATGAGTGTCCTTTATCATCTAGGAAAGGCCAATGTGGTGGCCGATGCTCTCAGTAGACTGTTTATGAGTAGCGTTGCTCATGTTGAGGACACTAAGAAGAAGTTAGCTCAAGAAGTCCATCAGCTTGCCAGACTAGGCATTCACTTAGTCATTACAAAAGAGGGTAATTTATGGGTTCAGAGTGGTTTAGAATCGTCTTTAGTTTTCAAGGTGAAGGAAAAGTAAGATAGAGATCCCAGTGTAGTCAAGTTGAAAGAGTTAGTCAAGGATAAAAAAATAGAGGTCTTATCCCAAGGAGGAGATAGTGTTCTATGCTGTTAGGGTCGTCTATTTGTTCCAGGAGTAGATGACTTATGCCAGTGAATTCTTGCAGAAGTGCATGGTGTCCGCTACTCTATTCATCCAGGGGCCACAAAGATGTTCCACACCTTGTGGGAGATCTATTGGTTGAGTGGGATGAAGAAAGATGTTGCAGAATTTGTGGCTAAGTTCTTTACATGTCAGCAGGTTAAGATAGAGCTTCAGAAGCCTAGTGGGTCCATGCAGGAGTTCAGTATTCCTACTTGGAAGTGGAAGAAAGTGAACATAGACTTCGTGATGGGTTTCCCTCGTACTCTTCATCAACATGATTCAGTTTGGGTCATTATAGATAAGATGCCAAATCAACTAATTTCCTTCCACTCCATACTTGTTATTCAAACAAGGATTATGCCAAACTCTACATCAAAGAGTTGGTCAGATTGCACGGTGTTCCATTATCTATTATCTCAGATAGAGATACACAGTTTACCTCTTATTTCTGGAAAACATTCTAAAAGGGTCTTGATACCTAAGTTCGTGTCAGTATAGCCTTTCATCCTCAGATAGATGGTCAAGCAAAAAGGACCATTCATACCCTAGAAGATATGCTAAGGGCGCTTGCTATTGATTTCAAGGGTAGTTGGGATAACCACTTGCCTTTGATTGAGTTTCCATACCACAATAGCTATCATTCCAGTATTAAGATGGCTCTATTCGAAGCTCTCTAAGGTAGGAGGTGCAGTTCTCTAATCAATTGGTTCAAAGTTAGTGATGCTTCAGTTAAATCGTATGACTTAGTATTCGATGCCTTAGAAAATATCCATAAGCCAAAATTACATTTGTCAATTTCCTGTAAGATTCTGTGATTTAACCGCATTGCAAAGGGCTCCCAAATCCTAATTGTAAAAATCTAGTGAAGCTCCGTGATGATCCCGCATCGTGCCGTCATCCAATTTCCTAGTTATCGAATTCCAGTGACATGCAGGATAGCACTGCGTCGCGCCAGGAGTTCAGGTTAGGAAATTTTTTACAAGATTTAATGACGCATCAAGGGGTAAATGGGTCTTTTCCCGTGATTTTAGTTCAGCCTTAAACATGAAATTTAACCCTACATGACCTAAGGATATCATTATTCACTCTATTTTCCCCTAATTTCTTCCTACACTCTCAAAGCCAAGAAACACTAATCTTAAAAATTCAAGGGCAAGGATCAAGAATCTCTCCAAGGATCTTTACAGAGTTACATTCTAAGATATGTCATGTGTTGATTCATGGGCCTCTTTCACCTATGAAGGTCAATAATCTCTTTTCAAAATACAAGATTTGTATATTTATGAATGTTCACGATTTGATTGAATTGAAAATTGATGTTCATGTTGTTGGTTGGTTTCGTTCCATGTTATAGGTTATTTATTTACTAGAATTGATTACAATATGTGATGATTTACGCGATATTCATGATAAACCTTTCAATTTACATGTTGGTTTATGTATCCAAGATTATTAAATGTGTTGATAATTATATAACCAAATCATGCTCTTCATATATTTGATTAAATACCTATGTGAAGGGAAAATGCCATACTAGTATGATAATATGAAATTCCCATTCATGTACAAGATATGTATGTCAAGTGTTTGATGAAATATCTAAGCCAATGGATTATGTATTGTTGATGTTGGTCCTGTATTCAAGAAAGTCATGCTTTGTCAGTTTTCTTCTATTGAGTCCTGGGGGTACTTGTGTCAAAAATTATATCTGTGTGTCTAGAGTCAGTTACATGTTTCACGATATTCTCAGTCAAGCAATGATCCATAGAACTCAGTCAATTATGTGTCTCAGGAAAACTCAGTAATTTAGTAATCTTAATAGTATTCTGTCATTTAATAAAACTCCATAAATTCAGTGTAGACCAGTTCAATTAATCATGTCCAGTGTATATTCAAATGGGAGTAGGAATTAACATTGAGTGAACCTAAGGATGGGAACACACACTATCAGGTGAGGGTGTGATTCTTAGAAGTCATCCTTGCATTCCAGAACTATGTAGCCAACATAGGTTGAGACATTAACTCTGTCAGATGAGGGTTGATAAGGTGGATAAACATTGTCAGATGAGGGTCACACCATTCTCTTTTGGGGACACTGTCAGATGAGGGTCACTCACAGCTTGTCCTTACCGGTGTGTGGTATTGACACCCTTCCAATTGGGGTTACAGATTGGACCCCAACTCAGCTATTATACATTATTTTGGGCGGTCAGTTAAATGACAACTTCCCACAGTCTTAGTCTTAATTTCAGTAATAAAACTCAAATAGTTCTACAATATCCAGGACTGTCAGACACAGTCAATTCAGAAAAGTATGGAACTCAGCTAGTTCCATCAGAGCCTAGACTGCCAGCTATAGTCGCTCAGTATTAGTTATTTTAGTTATACAGTTATCAATATCTCTCGCTATTAGTACTCAGGTTCAGTAATCATGTCATCACGAACTCAGTTATAGTTATTATGTATTCATTCATGCATTCTTACTTTTATGTTATATAGTCAGTTAGTTCAGTTCATGCATATGTACCCTTTGCATTCAGCCTACCTCACATACATACCAGTACATTCAATTATACTGACGTATTTATGCTATGGTATTTTATACCATAGGTTCAGAAGCACGAGCTCCAGAGCATCAGTAGCCGCCAAATTAAGCAGTGAGTCCTCATCATTCGAGGATGATATTTTTAGTTATTTCGTTATCTTAGTTAGCTTTTAGTAGATGGAGTTACTTGGGGACATATACCCTCAACTCCTTAGTCAGACAGTTAGAGGCTTTTCATATTACCATGTTCAAATAGTTTATTTCAGTTGTTTTAGGTATTTCATACCCCATCCAGATGTTATGTTTTATCAGTTATGTTACAGTTTTGAACCTTATGGCCTTTCAGCCTTTATTTCCGCATTATACAATATATTTTGTATAGTTTCGGTACATGTATCAGTCATGGGTTAGCTTTGGGTCCTTTGGGGTCATGAGCACCGTGTAGTATTCTGGGTACCAAATTCGGGGCATTAAAAACTTGGTATTAGGGCATAAGTTTCAATAGAGCCCTAGGAAGTCCGAAAGCCGCATCAAGTAGAGTCTTGTACATGGGTATGCTGTGCGCCACATTTTTGTGCAGGAAGCTATAAGATGTTTTAGGTATAGTTTCCCTTTTTACAGTATTCATTTTATGCCAGTGAGCATAATCTCTTGTAAATTTCTCAGTCTAATCTAATTCATTTCCCCCTTTCTTCTACAGAACATCCAAAAGAAGAATCGGGAATCAACCAGCCCCTTAGCCAGAAGATCCTTTGGGTGCATATTTCTCATGCAGAGTTTAGATCTACATTCACTACTCTTGCTCAGTCAGTTACTGCTCAAAATAAATGACCAGCTATTGTTCTGGCCAATTCAATGGCTAATTCAGCTGCAGCCAGGATTCGGGACTTCACCCGAATGAATCCTTCATTCCTTTTCGGGTCTAAGTTAGATGAGGACCCTCAATAATTCATTGATTAGGTTTAGAAGGTTATAGAAATCATGAGGGTTACTTCGAGTTAGAGTGCTGAGCTAGCTGCATATCAGTTGCAGGATGTTGCTCACACTTGGTACAAATAGTGGAAATCAGAGAGGTCAGTAGATGCAGGACCTATTGAGTAGGAGGAGTTTGTCACTACATTCTTAGATAGATTATTTCCCCAAGAGCTGAGAGAGGATAAGATGTTAGAATTTATCAACCTCAGGCAGGGCAACATAACGGTGAAAGAGTATTCTCTTAAGTTTACTCAATTAGCCATATATTCCCCTCATGTGGTTGCAGATAGCAGGGCCAATATGAGTAAGTTTATTTCAGGGGTGAATAATAGTATGGTCAATAAGTGTAGGTCTGCGATGTTGAATAGTGACATGAACATAGCCAGGCTTATGACTCATGATCAACAGATAGAAGAGTAGAAGATGAAGATGAGGGAGAAGCAAATAAGAAAGCAAGGACAGGTAGTTTCAACTTTGCTCAGACTAAATCAGAAGGAGGGAATCATTCTTAATACCATCCTAAGTCATCAGTTCCAGCTCCTTCTTCAGCCAGTTCTCTAGCTCCTAAGTTTAGGGATGGTAATAGAGATAGAGTGCCAGGCTCTACATCTCAAGGTAGTGTCAGCAATTCCCAAATTAATCCCCTTTGTTAGACTTATGATAAGAACCATAAGGGTGCTTATAGAGCTGGTAGTAATGTATGTTTTGAATATAGATAGCCAGGCCACAAAGTCAGAGATTGTCCCCAGTCAGGCTATCAGGGTCAGGATAACCGTTCCTCAGCTCAGTTCGATTGCTCAAATCAGTAGGGTGCCACTTTCAGTACTACTAGTGGGCAACGCCCAAATTGACTTTATGCTCTCTAGTCCAAGCAAGAGCAGGAAAATTCTCCTGATGTAGTTACTGGTAGGTTACAGATCTTTTATGTGTATGCTTATGCTTTACTAGATCTAGGAGTTTCTTTGTTTTTTGTTACTCCTTACATGGAAGGCAATTTCAAAGTCAGTCCCAATATTCTAGCAGATTTCTTTTCAGTCTCTACCCCAACGAGTAAAACCATCATAGCCCGACGGGTATACAGGAACTTTCTAGTTATGATATTTCAGAAAGTCACCTCAGTAGACTTAGTCGAATTTTAGATAACTAATTTTGATGTCATTCTGGTCGTTGATTAGCTTCATTCTTTCTATGCCATGGTCAATTGCAGAAATAGGATAGTCCAGTTCTAGTTTTCGAATGAACCCATCCTAAAGTGGAAGGGTAGTACTTCAGCGTTCAGAGGTTAACTTGTTTCCTACCTTTGGGCATAGAAAATGATATCTAAGGGGTGTGTCTATCGTCTTGTTTATGTTAAGGACTCTAGCTCTGAAACTCCCAATCTTGAATCGGTCCCAGTAGTAAATGAATATTCAGATTCTTTCTCAAAGATGTTCCACAAATTTCTCTCAAAAGAAAAATAGACTTTGGCATTGATCTTCTTCCAGATACTCAGCCTGTATCTATTCCCCTTACAGAATGACACCAGCATAACTCAAAAAATTGAAAGACCAGTTAAAGTATCTCTTAGATAAGGGGTTCATCAGGCCTAGTGTGTCCCCAATTTTAGTTGTGCCCAAGAAAGACGGTTCTCTCAGGATGTGTATTGATTACCGTCAACTCAATAAAGTCACAGTTAAGAACAAGTATCCTCTTCCTAGAATTAATGATTTGTTTGACCAACTTTAGGGTGCCAGCTATTTCTCTAAGATAGACCTCAGATCAGTCTACCATCAGCTCAGAGTCAGAGAATGTGACATTTCGAAGATAGCCTTTCATACTCGGTATGGTCACTTCGAGTTTCTGGTCATTTTCTTTGGTCTTACTAATAGCCCAAACTCTTTCATGGACTTGATGAATCAGGTGTTCAAGCAGTACTTGGATATGTTCGGCATAGTCTTCATAGATGATATTTTAGTCTATTTTTGCAGTGAGCGTAATCATGCAGATCATCTCAGAATTGTACTCTAGACTCTTAAATCCCATCAGTTGTTCACCAAATTTAGTAAGTGCGAATTTTGGCTAAGCTCAGTAGCATTCCTTAGTCATATTATTTCTGGTGATGGCATTAGGGTTGATCTTCAAAAGACCAAAGCCGTAAGAAACTAGCCTCGCCCTATCTCTCTATCAAATATCAGGAGTTTTTGGGTTTGGTTGGCTATTACAGATGTTTTGTTGAGGAATTTTATTCTATTGAATCCCCCATGTCCAGAATGACTCAGAAAAAAGTCAAGTTTCAATGATCAGACCCTTGCGAGAAGAGTTTTCAGGAGTTGAAGACTCGACTCACCTCAGCTCCAATTTTGGCTCTTCCAGATAGTTTAAATAGTTTCGTAGTGTATTGTGATGCGTCCAGAGTAGGTTTGGATTATGTCCTCATGTAACATAGTAAGGTCATAGCCTACACCTCCAGATAGATTAAACCCCATGAGAAAAATTATCCTTTTGAGTTAGTATCCATAGTATTTGCCTTAAAGATGTAGAGGCATTATCTTTAGGTGTTCATGTAGATGTGTTCAATGATCATAAGAGCCTTCGGTATGTTTTTTCTTAAAATGATCTCAATATTTATCAGAGAAGGTGGTTAGAGCTCCTGAAAGATTATGACATGAATGTCCTTTATCATCCGAGCAAGGCCAATATGGTGGCCTACTCTCTCAGTAGACTATTTATGGGTAGTGTTGCTCATGTTGAGGATAGTAAGAAGAAGTTAGCACATGAAGTCCATCAACTTTCCATACTAGGCGTTTGCTTTGTCGATACAGAAGAGGGTGATATATGGGCTTAGAGTGGTTCAGAATCATCTCTAGTTTTCGAGGTGAAGGAAAAGCAAGATAGAGATCCCACTCTAGTCAAGTTGAAAGAGTCAATTAAGGATAATAAAATAGAGGTTTTCTTCCTAGGGAGAGATGGTGTTCTATGCTGTCAGGGTTGTCTGTATGTTTTAGGAGTAGACGACTTAAGGTAGCGAATTCTTGCAGAAGGGCATGGAGCGTGCTACTCTATTTATGTAGGGGCCACAAAGATGTTCCATGACTTGCGGGAGATCTATTAGTGGAGTAGGATGAAGAGAGATGTTGCAGATTTTATGGCTAAGTGCTCTACATATCAGCAGGTTAAGATAGAGTATCAGAAGCCTAGTGGGTCCATGCAGGAGTTTAGTATTCCTACATGAAAGTTAGAAGAAGTGAACATGGACTTCGTAATGAGTTTGCCTCGTACTCATAATCAACATGATTTAGTTTGATTCATTGTAGATAGGATGACCAAATTAGCGCATTTCCTTCCAGTCCAAACCTCTTATTCAACCGAGGATTATGTCAAACTCTAAATTAGAGAGTTGGTCAAATTGCATGGTGTTGCATTGTCTATTTTCTCAGATAGAGGTACCCAGTTTACCTCTCATTTTTGGAAAATGTTCCAAAAGGGTCTTGGTACCCAAGTTCATCTCAGTAGAACCTTTCATACTCAGATAGATTGTCAAGCAAAAAGGACCATTCAGATCCTGGAATATATGCTAAGGGCGTGTGCAGTTGATTTCAAGGGTTGTTGGGATGACCACTTGCATTGGATTGAGTTTTCATACAACATTAGCTATCATTCCAATATTAAGATGGCTACATTTGAAGATATCTATGGTAGGAGGTGCAGATCTCTAATCGGTTGGTTCAAAGTTAGTGAGGCTTCAGTTATAGGGCCTGACTTAGTATTCGATGCCTTAGAAAAAGTCAAGTTGATCAGAGAAAGACTCTAGGCTGCTCAAATCTGATAGAAGTATTATGCAAATGTGTGTAAAAAGGACCTCAAGTTTGAGGTTGGTGACTATATCTATCTAAAGATCTCTCCCATGAAGGGAGTGAAGAGATTTGACAAAAAGCGAAAGCTCATTCCTCGATATGTCGGTCCCTTCAAAATTCTTAGTCACTTCAACAAGGTAGCTTATGAGTTTAAATTGCCTTCAGATCTAGCCTCAGTTCATTTAGTATTCCATGTCTCTTTGATCAAGAAGTGTAGAGGTGACCCAATAGTTGTAGTACCTATTCAAAGCATAGATGTTCAGAACAACCTCTCTTATGAAGAAATTCTGGTAGAAATTCTTGACTATCAGACTCGTAGACTAAGGGACAAAGAAGCCCTTTAGTCAAAATTCTTTTGCGGAATCAGTCCATTGAGGGATCTACTTGGGAAGAAGAAGCAGAAATGCATACAAGTATCCTTATATTTCCCTACTAACTTAGATCAAGCTCAAGGTAACAGTTTTCCTTAAGTTTTTCAATTTTCATGTCCAGATTTCAGCTACAAACTTGGCATCAATTTCATGTTTAGAATTCTGTTATAAACTTGGTACTAAGTACCATTGCATATTCAATCATATGTTAATGCATCAGATTAGTCATGTATTCGTGCATCAGACATGCATTCTCCTAGTGGGAAACTTAGTTATCAAAAATCTCAATCATGTATTCATGAGTCAGTTAAGTCATGAAATCATGCATCAGATATACATGCTCACTATAAATCTCATAAATGTCATTCATATTTCAGTTGTTCATGTTTAGTACATACTTTATCTCATCATTTCTCCCATCTCAGTCAGTTGCATTTGAGGATGAATGTTCCCAAGTGGGAGATATTATAATACCTTGAGGCTTCCTAACTAATTTGTCCCAAGAATGTCAAGTATTAGCTTCTAAATTGAATGATGTTTATTCCATGAAAATTAAATAAGCTTTCCATCGATACCAAATTCGCCTAAATCTGACAATCGGGTAAGAATTTATGTCGATTTAAAGTTTCAGTCAAAATATACTGTCATCTCAGTCAATGGCGCATCGCGCCATAAGCCAAAATGATATTTTTCAATTTTCAGTAAGACTCCACGATTTCACCGCATCGTGGAGGGCTCCTAAATCCCAATTGTCAAAATCAAGTGAAGCTCCATGATGACCTCGCGTCGCCCCATCATTCAATTTCCTAGCTGTCGAATTCCAGTGACACGGTGTGATAGCACCGCATCGCGCCAGGGGTCCAGGTCTAGAAATTTTTCACAAAATTTGAAAGATGTATCCAGGATTAAATGGGTTTTTTCCCATGATTTTAGTTCAGCCTTATACACGAAATTTAACCCTACATGACCTAAGGATATCATTATTCACTTTATTTTTCCCCAATTTCTTCATATCCTCTCAAAGCCAAGAAACCCTAATCTTAAATATTCAAGGGCAAGGATCAAGAATCTCTCCAAGGATCTTTATGGAGTTACATTCTAAGGTATGTCATGTGTTGATTCATGGGTATCTTTCACCCATGAAGCTCAAGAATCTCTTTTCAAAATCCAAGATTTGTACATTTATGAATGTTCATGATTTGATTGAATTGAAAATTAATGTTCATGTTGTTGGTTGGTTTCGTTCCATGTTATAGACTATTTATATACAAGAACTGATTCTAATATGTGATGATATATGTGATATTCATGATAAACCCTTCAATTTACAAGTTGGTTTATGTATCCATGATTATTAGATGTGTTGATAATTGTATAACTAAAGCATGCTCCCTATATGTTTGATTAAATGCCTATGTGAAGGAAAAGTTTCATACTAGTATAATAATATGAAATCCCCATTCATGTACAAGTTATGTATGTCAATTGTTTGATGAAATTCCTTATCCAATGGATTAGATCCTTTCAATAGGTGTTTTTAGGAGTTGAAGTCTCGACTCACCTCAGCTTCAGTCCTAGCTCTTCCAAATGGTTCAGATGGGTTCATAGTATATTGTGATGCATCCAGAGTAGGTTTGGGTTGTGTCCTTATACAGCATGGTAAGGTCATAGCCTATGCCTCTAGAAAGCTTAAACCCCATGAGAAGAATTATTCAACTCATGATCTTGTGTTAGCAGCCATAGTATTTGCCTTAAAGATTTGGAGGCATTATCTATACGGTGTTAATGTAGATATGTTCATAGACCATAAGAGCCTTCAGTACGTATTCTCTCAGAAATATCTTAACCTCCACTAGATAAGGTGTTTAGAGCTCTTGAAAGATTATGACATGAGTGTCCTTTATGATCCAGGCAAGGCCAACAAAGTGGCCGACGCTCTCAGTAGACTGTCTATGGGTAGTGTTGCTCATGTTGAGGACAGTAAGAAGAAGTTAGCTCAGAAAGTCCATCATCTTGCCAGACTAGGTGTTCGCTTAGTTGTAACAGAGGAGGGTGATGTATGCGTTCAGAGTAATGTAGAATCATCTCTAGTTTCCTAGGTGAAAGGAAAACAAGATAGAGATGCCAGTCTATTCAAGTTAAAAGAGTAAGTCAAGGATCAGAAGGTTGAGACTTTCTCTAGGGGAGAGATGGTTTTCTGCATTGTCAGGGTCGTCTATGTGTTCTAGGTGTAGATGACTTGACATAGGGAATTCTTACAGAAGTTCATGGTGAGCACTACTATATTCATCCAAGGGCCATAAAGATGTACCGCAACTTGTAGGAGATCTATTGGTGGAGTGGGATAAAAAGAGATGTTACAGAGTTTGTGGCTAAGTACTCTATATGTCAGCAGGATAAGATAGAGCATAAAAAGCCTAGTGGTCCCATGCAAGAGTTCATTATTCCTACCTGGAAATGGAAAGAAGTGAACATGGACTTGGTGATGGGTTTGTCACGTACTCACCATCAGCACAATTCAGTTTGGGTCATTGTAGATAGGATGACGAAATTAACTCATCTTCTTTCAGTCATACATCTTATTCAGCCGAGGACTATGCAAAACTCTATATTAGGGAGTTGGTCATATTATACGGTACTCTGTTGTCCATTACTTCAGATAAAGGTACCTAGTTCACCTCTCACTTCTAGAAAGCATTCCAAAAGGGTATTGGTACCCAAATTTATCTCAGTACAACCTTTCATCTCTAGAAAGATGGTTAAGCAGAAAGGACATTTAGACTTTGAAGGATATACTAAGGGCATGTGTAATTGATTTCAAGGAAAGTTGGGATTACCACTTGCCTTTGATTGAGTTTTCATACAAGAACAACTATCATTCCAGTATTCAGATGGCCCTATTCAAAGCTCTGTACGGTAGAAGATGCAAATCTCCAGTCGGTTGGCTCAAAGTTAGTGAGGCCTTAGTCATAGGGCCTGACTTGGTATTTGATGCCTTAGAAAAAGTTTAGTTGATCAGAGAGAGAGAGACTTTGGGTTGCTCAGATCCCATAGAAGTCTTATTCAGATGTACGCAGAAAGGATCTCATGTTTGAAATTGGTGACTTTGTCTATCTAAAGATCTCTCACATGAAGGGTGTGAAAAAATTTAGCAAGAAGGGAAAGCTTAGTCCCAGATATGTCGGTCCCTTCAAAATTCTCAGTCGCTTTGGCAAAGTAGCTTATGAGCTCGCATTACCTTCAGATCTACCCTCAATTCACCCAGTCTTCAGTGTCTCTTTGCTCAAGAAGTGCATAGGTAACCCAGTAGATGTAGTCCCTATTCAGAGGATAGATGTTTAGAATAGTCTCTCCTATAAAGAAATTATAGTTGAAATCCTTTACTACCAGATTCATATACTAAGGAACAAAGAAGTCCCTCTAGTCAAAGTTCTTTGGCGAAATCAGTCCGTTGAGGAAGCTACTTGGCTAGCAGAAGCAGACATGCAAACCAAGTAACCTTATCTCTTCTCCATAAACTTAGACTCATCTCAAGATAATAATTTTCCTTAAGATTATTTAGTTTTTTGTTCATATTTCCATTATAAATATGGCACCAAGTACCATTACATATTCAGTCATGAATTCATGTGTCAGCTCAATTATGTATTCATGCATCAGATATGCATATTCAATATGATAAAACCATCTTATTAGTTATGTCAGTCATGAAATTATGCTTCAGTTGTGCATGTCCAGTATGTACTTTCATTATTATTTCTCTCAGTCTAATTTGTCTCAATTGAGGACGAATGTTCCCAAGGGGGAGATATTGTAATACCCCGAAAAATACAAAACAATATTAGAACCATATTCCAAGATTATGCATAGTACATAATGGTTATTTGGTAGTTTCATGATCAATTTTGATGTCAATTAAGGTCTCAAATACGTCCTAGCTATTAGGCGAATCAAAACATTCCTTACCGATTAAATTCCTGGGAAGGATATTGGTATAGTCAAATTTAAATGAGCATATCTCTCGTTATACTATGAATTTTTGAGATCATGACTAATTAACAAATAAATAATTGAATTATCTTTCCAACGATACCAATTTTTTCCAAATTCGATATCAGAGAAAAAAGTTATACCTATTTTACTCCAGCATGTTAGCCTGACAACTAAGTGACGACATTAGCTGACAGCTTATTACATATTTGATGACTTATCAGCTAATATCGTCAGGCTTAGGTAGAAAGTCATAAATTCCAGCATCAAGTGACGACATGAGCTAACGACTTATCATATATGTGGCGACATCAGCCCAATGTCATCAGCCGTAGAATGCAGCATTTTCCAAACAGTTTTGGAGGGGTATTTTGGTATTTTTCCTTTACTCCAAAGCTCTATAAACAATGAATTCAGCCGCTATTTCACCAAAATACATTCTTTTCTCTCAAATTCTCTCCACAACAAGAAGAGGGATTTCTAATTCAAGATCCAAATCTCAAGGATTCTTCCATCAATCTTCCCAAATCAAGTATCAAGGAATGTCATGTGTTGATTCATGGGCCCCTTTCACCCATGAAGCTCAAGAATCTCTTTTCAAAATACAAGATTTGTGTACTTATGAATATTCATGATTTGAATAGAATTGAAATTCATGTTCATAATGTTGTGGGGTTTTGATTTATGTTTTAAATTACATATTCCAATTATTGACCCTAGTATATGAAGATTTACTTAATAGTCATGATAAGCACCCTTCAATTTACAAGTTGATTGATTTATCCATGATTATTAGATGTGTTAATGATGGTATGACCAAAGCATGCTGCCCATGTGTTTGACTAAATGCCTATGTGAAGGAAAAGTGTCATAGTAGTATAATAATATGAAATGTCCATTCATGTACAAGTTTATGCACGTCAAGTGTTTGATGAAATGTCTTAGTCAATGAAGTATGGACATATCTGTAGCCATTGTGGCTCTTTAGAACCTATACTTCATGAAATCTCCAACTTATTATATTATGGATTATGATGTTGATCATGTATTTAAGAAAGTTATGCTTTGTCAGTTTTTCCCATCGAGTCCTGGGGGTACTTGTACCCAAAAAATATAGCTGTGTACCTAGACTTAGTGTCATATTTTCATGTTATCCTCAGTCAAGCCATGATCCATAGAGCTTAGTCAGTCATGTGACTTAGGAAAGATCAGTAATATAGTAATCTCAGTACTATTTTGCCAGTCAATGAAAACTCATTTAATTCAGTCCAGTTCGTTCAGTAATCCAAGTTCAATGTCTATTCAGATAGGAGTAGGAATTAGCACTGAGTGAACCCAAGGATGGGAACACATACTGTCAGATGAGGGTGTGATTCTTAGAAGTCATCCCTGCATTCCAGAACTATGTAGCCTGCATAGGTTGAGACCTCAGCACTGTTAGATGAGGGTAGTTGAGGTGGATAAACACTGTTAGATGAAGGTCCCACCGTTCTCTTTTAGGGATATTGTAAGATGAGGGTCACCCACAGCTTGTCCTTACCAGTGGCGTGGTATTGACACCCTTCTAATTGGGGTTACATATTGGACCCCAACACAGCTATATTACTTTATTTAGGGCATGTCAGTTAGATGACTACTCCCCACAGTTTCAGTTACAGATCAGGACTGTCAAATATAGTTATTCAGTCTTAGTAATAGAACTCAGATAGTTCTATAGAATTCAGGACTGTCAGATACAATTACCTCAGAATAGAATTGAACTCAACTAGTTCCATCAAAAACTCGAATGTCAGATACAGTCACTCAGTATTAGTTATTTTAGTTATACGATTATCAGTAGCTTATGTTATCAGTACTCAAATTCAGTAATCATGTTATCACGAACTCAGTTACAGTTATTATGTATTCATGCATGTATTCTCACATTCATGTTGTTCAGTTAGTTAGTATAGTTCATGAATGTGAACCCTTTGCATTCAGCCTACCTCACATGCATACCAGTATATTCAATCTTACTGACGTATTTGTGCTATGGTGTTTTATACCATAGGTTCAGCAGCACAAGCTCCAGAGCATCAGTAGCATTCCAGTACTCAATAGTCAGAGACAATAGTGAGTCCTCATATTTCAAGGACATGAGCATTATCTTATTATTTTAGTACTTATTTTATTTTAGTAGTTGGAGTTAGTTGGGGACATGTTCCATCAACTCCTTATTTAGACAGTTAGAGGCTTTTCAGACAATCATGTTCAGTTAGTTTATTAGTTTGCTTTGGTATTTCATACCCTACAAAGATGTTGTATTTTATTAGATATTGTGTCTCAATTTTGAACCTTACAGCCTTACAACCTTTATTTTTGCATTTACACAGTATATTATGTAGTGTTTAGTTACATATATTAGTCATCGATTAGCTTGTGATCCTTAGGGGTCATGAGCACCGTGTAGCATTTTGGAAATCAGATTGTGGGCATTACATGTCTGGGATAAATATGAGGAGTTTTCCATAAGTGTGGCTAGTATATGGAAGAGGAAACTAACAGGGTTGTATTAACCTGAATTATTATTTTTGACTGTATGGATGGTTGGCATAGATTTAAATATGATCTAAAATAATTTAGGAGAGTTTGTGATTTTAGAATGTTTTAAAAAGTCATATAGTTGACTTCAGTAAATATTGTAACACCCCACATTCTCAGGTTAGAATTCAAACCACCGTTCCTACGTGTATAAACTCTAATCCCATGTTTTTTATATGAATATATTTGTCATGATCATTTACCTAGTGCGTAATGTGATTTTGACATGAAGAATGATCGTAGTTAGCACTTAGAGTAAGTGGAGTTAAGTACTTTTTATTCAACCAAATTTTGATATTCGATCCTACCAGGGTCAACTTTAAATGTGTATAACTTCTGGAATATATGAAATTTTGGAGCTTAAGACCTACGAAATTATAGATAATTGAGTCCTCTTTCCAACGCATCCAATTTCTCCTTAATTTGATACCCAAGCAAAAAGTTATGAGTATTTTTATGAGGAACCAGTGAGGGTCCGCGATTTCGATGTGGCATGGACCTTGTGCTCCGTAATTTTGCCTTGCATGGACCTATGTTCAGAAATACTAAAACCCATGTTTCTCTTAACTTTTCGAGGTTAAATACGCCATTTATGTCCTAAACCATTCTATACCTGATTTAAATGTGATTTCATCATCCCATAACCCCAAAATACACCAAATACACAATTACTCTTCTCCCAAATCCTCAAAAACACCAAATAAGGGTTCTTCAAAAATTCAACTTCCAAGGATCTAAATTCATGCTTTCCTTTAAGAATTTAAGAAATTCAGGTATGTGGGATGTTCATCAATGGGTTCCTTTCACACATTGAGTTCCAAAGTTTTCCTTAATTCTACTGTGATTTAGGGTTCCATGAAAAGTATAAATTCCATGATTTCCTCCATGTAATTCTTGAATTTAATCATGAAATAGTATTCCCTCATAATTTCAAGTATCCTTCCTTACTTTAATCATGATAATTCATTACATTGATGAAATAGTTGGATTCTTAAGTTTAAGTCATGAAATTTCTTATCATGTCCTTTTTTTGAAATTATCATATTTAATAGTATTTTTCAATGCTGGTGGGTTATGGACTCCCGATACCTAGATAATCATGCATGATACAATTTTTAAGATTTCAAGTTATTTATACCATGTTTGTACCATGAAATTTATAATATTTTCATAACGAGCATAGTATTATATAATGCTTAATACACCAGTTAACATGTTCATAATTATTTCAGATTATGCATGCGCTGTTATTTTCAGAATACCATATTTAAGCATATTAGTTATCAGTGCATACACTAGTTTATGCTTCTATCTTAGTTCTGTTGGGAGTAGCACTTAGTATAGAGCGAACCTACGGATGAAAGTTGTATAGGACTGAGACCTTCAATAGAAATCCCTAAGTTCCAGAACTACGTAGCCAACATAGGTTATGAGATGTCACCCGCTAGTTTAGGACTGACACTCTCTTAGGGTCACTCGCCAATTTAGGACAGACACCCAGTCTTTTGGGACATCAGTTTAGTGGATCCACATAGCCCATGTCAGTAACCATGGCAAGGTACTAACACCCTTCTTACTAGGGTTATAGGTTGGATCCCAATTAGCCCATATTAGGCCATATTAATTAAATGTTAGTTCATACTATCTCAGTTCAGTATTAAGATCACATCAGCTTAGGATTGCATGATCAAGTGTTCAATTTATCAATTATTCAGTTATTCAATTTTACAATTTATTTTAGCACATGATTTACATGGTCTTATAGTCATTTTATATATTCATGCATTCATACATAGTATTCATACATGATCCTCAGTATGGTTTTACAACTTATTAAGCTTTAAGTTGAGATTTAAATATGGTAACCATGTCTCTACCGCTTCCCAATTTATAGAAATGCTTTCAGCTCATGATTTAGAAATTTCACCAAGTCTTACAGCTTTTACATATAACCATGATTTAAATGCATATTTTATCAAATAGTTTATGTCCTCAGTTTTAAAATATACATTAAGTATTTTCATGATTTAGTACATGTCTCACATACTCAATGCATTCCAAAGTACTGACCACATATATGCATTTGTGGCTATATTACTTCATAATGTAGGTACCAGATGTAGCCCATACACTAAGGTTAGACAATTCACAACATTCAGCCAATAGGTGTGAGTTCTCTTATTTTAAGGATTCAAGTCAATTATAGTTCCTGTATTTTATTTTCATTATTATTATCTATTGATTAGAGATAGTTAGGGGTCATGTACTAACTACCTATAGTCATTATAGTATAGGCTTCATAGATGGACAGTCAGAGACAGTATTTGTAATCTAAGCTTCTCTCTCTCAGATTGTTCTATTGTAAATATTGATTAGTTATGTATTAAAATAGTTTATCTCATGTTGATTATGATTTTGCTCAATTATTAAGCACACACACACACACACACACATACACACACATATATATATAATCAGTTTCTCAGGTATCATACAATACATGGGTTAGCTTGGGATCACTTGTGATTCTAAAAATTGTGTCACGACTAGGGAGTAGTCTTGGGTAATGATAAATATTTATTGTTTTAAGTACCGAATAAAAATTTGGACAGTTTCACTAGATTTGGAATGTCAAATTTTGGCTAGTAGCAGGATTGATTTGAGTTTGGATTTTTTTAGTTTGCATGTCAACCCTCCATTTGAAAAACTAGTGAAATATGCTTTATAGGGGTTCCGAGGGTTAATTTGTTAAAAATGACCTCTTTTTCAAAAATACAACATTTTTATTGTGTTCAAAACATCGAAAATAGCCTAGTATTATAGTTCATTTATGTTCATAGGACTTTGAATAAACTTAGAGGATCTGATTAGAAACTTAACCTCCTAGCTATGTTGCTGGTGCAATGGACTAGCTGGTGTAGCTGCTTAAGTGGCCAATTGATCACTAAAAGTGAAATCCACTTATGTACCAATGAATCTCTAAAGCAGAATCAACTTAAGAGCCAAGGGGTCGCATAATTTGTATCCCATCGATTTAACGGTCATTTAGCCGCTAAAGCGGTCAACCTGTATATAAACTTCATTTTATAATTTTTCACCATTTTTGAAATTGGAGGTTCGAGTTTGGGAATTTTTTTGGTTTTTCATTACCATTAGAGCTTAGGTAAGCTTCAAAACATTAATTCCATTACTTTTCATTTATTTATATTATCAAAACACTCTTCAATAATCATTTCAAGATGAAATTTTGTGGATTTTGCTAGTAAAGCATAAAAATAATTTTTCTTTAATTTGGACCTTATTTTTAACTCATTTTTGTATGTTTTTCCAACTGTAGGTCCTCTAACCTTGGAGAATATATTTAAAAAATAAATTTTTGATTTTAGCCTTTTTATTTCTAAACTCTTTTTTCGAACCCATTTTGAACTCGGCTTAAACATGGACAATATGGGTATCATTATCTTTCTTTTAATGTGTGGATGCTATTTTTGAATCTTGTAGTTGATTTTAATGTTGTTTAAAAGGAGAAAGCTTTGTGTTGAAGCACTTTAGGCTTGAATTTTGTCATTTTGAGATAGGCTATGACTTAACTTTCTTCAGACTGGGATGGGTAGTTAATAAATAAGTAAAACATGCTATGGATTCGAAAAAATAACTATGAAATATGATTTTTGAGTTATTATATATTGCGTGATGCCAATGTGGGGGTTTATTTTTACTGTTGATTGGCTTATGATATTATATACTGTGTGTTGTATGTGCGGGAACTTTATTTGATATTATTAACTTTATTTATGTATTGACTACTTTATTTCTAAATGTGATGCCTGTGTTGGGGCTTTAATAGATAATATAGGTGTTATTAAGAATTTCTTGCCTTTAACATGATTGAAATGCTTGAGTTACGAATTTATATGATATTAATGATGTCTTACATGCATGTTTATTCCAATGGTGCCAAACTAGAACTGATGTCATAAATTATTAACATATTGAGTTGATTTTTGAGCTCACTATTATACATATTGGATGAACTGAATATCTTCATACTATTTGATTATGAGCATTATATCATCATCACATACAGGCATTCATGATCTATTGATACCATTGAGGAATATTGATTTTAGAAAAAAAATAAGACGCTTTTGAAAATGCCTAAACCGAGGGAGATGCTAGCTGGGTAGATTGAAATATAGGGCTAAGATTGGTGGAAATTTGAGATAATATATGGATTATGAACCACCCATGGTTCCTATTTTAGGAGAATTGAGAATAAATTAGTGTATACAGATACTCATGTGGTGACTTCCAACTATTCACATCATCATTCAGTACATTGCATTATATTTGCACACATGTATTGTTTTTACATGTTACTTTTCATGTATTTAATTTTTATCAATACTTTCGTGTATGTTTGGCCTTTCTGATGTTGTGTATATATATTAGAACTATTAGTGAATATGGTGTGAGCTACATTTTGGGAACTTTTCTACTTGTAGGTTGTGTACTCATAGTTTTTTCTTTACTTATCTTATTTTCTTCTTTGCTCAGTCGGCATATGATACCTATTGAGTACAAGTGGACCATGCTCACTCTTATGGTGCCCTTTTGGTGTAGATCTTAGCACGAGTATGAATCACAGAGGCTGATTCATGTGGTTAATTTGGTAATTTTTTGAGGTACTGTCTCACTCTAGGCTTTTTTGAAGTTGACTCCACACCTTCTCTATTTATTAGTTGTCTTTATTTTTTGTTTGGAAATTAACTATGTATTATTAGGATTTATTTGTGCATTAGATACTCTTATGCTTATGACGTTAGCTTTTGGGATGGTTTTTCTTTACAAACTTCCACATTTATTACTTTGTTCTAGAAGTCTCGCATTGCTTTATTTTACTGTTTTTTTTATTTAGTTTATTTTTGGATTATTGGATTCTTATGAAGGCTGGACCGCAATAAATACCATTATGACCTTATTTTTGGGTCATGACAAAGTTTTAATTTAGAGGTTATATGGAAAAAACTCAAGGCACTAAAATCAAGTTTCAAGAGTCTAAATAATAAGGAATATGAAGGGATTAGCCAGAAGATTGAACAAGCTAGAGTGAAACTTGAGGCTATATATATAAAACTGGTATCTCAATTTACTTATGAATTGTTTGATGATGAAAATAATTCTATCTAAATGCAAGAGAGATGGTCTTTGACGAAGAAAAGTCTATTACAATAGAAATCAAGAGATAAGTGGATAAATTAGGTGACTCAAACAACAAGTATTTCACTGTTGTTATGAAAAATAGATAACATAAAAAACAAAAACAAAAAATTACATCCACTTCAGGAAGAAAACTAACTAATCAAGCAAGCATAAGGGAGGAATCATTGATCTCCTACAAGGGTTTTATGTGATCTTATTGTAATACCCCACAATTTTTGGCTAGTCTTTGAACTGTTATTTCTATGTTTATAAGATATGTCCTAAATGATTCCGATGAAAATATGTGTTTCATGATCTTTATTCTCATGTTTGGTTTGCTTTTGAGGTGAAAAATATTCATATGAATCAATTAGAACAAACTTGAGCTTAGAGCCTTTGATTCGTCCAAAGTTTGGTATTTAATTTTACAAGAGTCTACTTTAAACGTGTATAACTTTTTATACACCTAGAATTTTACAGATCAAGACCCATAAATTGTAGATAATTAAATTAGCTTTTCAACGATGCCAATTTTGCCAAAATTCGATACTCGAGCAAAAATTTATGGCATTTTCTATGCAAGGCAGCAAGCCGACGCGATAGCAACGTGACGAGTCGGACAGCGCATTACAGAGCTATTTCACACGTTAATTCAATTTTTAAAGGGTCTAGGGGCATTTTGATCACTTTCCCTCACCCAAATCCACCCATAACACTTAAATTCAGACCCTAAAATCAATATACACTCAATTATTCATCTTTTCTCTCAAAAAAAAAACCTAGCCTCCTCAAGAACACCAAGAACTTCATCAATTTTTTCTTCAAGAAAAGCAAGAACTCAAACTTCCTAATTCAAGAATGCTGTCAAGATTGTGTTTCCTCTTCAAGATTAAAGCTTTAAGGTATGTGGGAGTTCATCCATGGGTCCTCTTTTACCCATGGAGTCCAAAAACTCTTTTATTTTAATTAAAGAATGAATTTTCCATTATTATGGTATTTTGTATGTTCAAGAAAGATTAAATTTCATGTTTTCATGGTGGTTTTAATTCAAATCAGTCCATGTGTAACCATGAAAGATTTTAAATTCCTCATGCTATGAATTTGAAATTCTCATACTTTATTAAAGTAAATTCCATGATAGATCCTAAATTCATGATGTTTAACAATATTCTCATATTTTAAATTCATGCTTTTCACATGTTTGATGAAATTCCCATATCATGTAAAGTCAATTTTAAGATGAATCCCAAGTTATGGATTTAGCCATGTAACCCTATTTTTCCCTCATATTTAAGACATTCTTATGTTCAATCTACGAACTTTACATGTTAATATGAAATACTCATGTCCTATTTCAAGCGAATTACATGTGAAATCCCCAATTCATGATTTTAGTTATGTAATCATGCTATACTTCCATGTTTAAGATATTCCCATGTCCAAGTTCATGATCATGACATGTTATCATGTAGTTCTATTTATGTACAAGTTCATGCCTCTCAAGTGTTTGACAAAATATCTAAATGAAAGCATTGTTAACAAGCTACTATTGTTATGCTATTGTAATCATGCCATGTTTTACTTTCAATGCTTTCGAGTCTTGGGGATATTCGATACCCAAAAATCTAGCTATTTACCTAGGGCTACAGTAGTTATTGAATAGTCTCAGTAGTGTCACAAACAGTAGTACTCAGTCCAGTTTAGTCAGTTAATAGAATTCAATGAACTCAGTCCAATTCAGTCAATTAATAGAACTCAGTGTACCCAGTCAGTTTCAGAACTCAGTAGTATTCTATTAGATAATAGAATTTAGTATTACTCCTTCAGTTAGCATAACCCAAATGAACTTGGTTCAGTTCAGTTAGACATATGATCAGTAACAATTCACTCAAGCCTAGAGCAATCTAGAAATCAGTTCAGTGTCTATTCAGTTGGGAGTAGGAATCAGCACCGAGCGAACCTAGGGATAGGGGCATTCCTGCCTGCATAGGGTTCGACCCTTAGTAGCAATCCCTGCATTACAAAATTATTTAGAAAGCTTAGGTTAAGATATCTTCCTTCCAGACTAGGGTTGATACATCTCATATGAGTTTTTCTGCCAGCGAGGGTTGACAAAAGTGCTTCTTGTCAAAGAGGGTTAAGCTTACAACTTGTCTTTACCCATGGCACGGTACTGACACCCTTCTAATTGGGGTTACAGGTTGGATGTCGGTTAAATTACTACCTCCCACAGTTTCAATTTTAGACTCAGTATAGAACTCAGTTCAGTTCTACAGAATCAGGACTGTTAGATACAATCACCGAACTCAGTATAGAACTCATTTTAGTTCTATAGAATCAGGAATATTATAAATAGTCACCCAATTATCAGTAATACAGTTATTAGTAATCTCAGATATCAGTCACTCAGTTATCAGAACTCAGTATTCAGTTCTAGTATGAGTCTTAGTTACAATCCCAGTTAAAGTCTCAATTATAGTCTCAGTTACTATCTTAGTTATAGTCTCAGTCCCATTCCCAGTCTAGTAATCAAATTAGTAACTCAATTCAGTTTCAAGTTTGCTTGACCATAGCGTACAATTATCAGTTATTCAGTTATTGGTATTTCTGTACCTCAGCTTACAGAATATTTCAGAATCATGTTATACGCTTGGTCTTGTATTCTCAAATAATACAATTTTCACAAATTCATGCTCAGTTATCTCATGTTACTTAGTCAGTACTTATCTCATATACATAATACTCTAAAGTTTCAGTCCCGTTTTTCAGAATAAGTACAGTTCATTCTTACATGCCCAGTATTCATCTATTAGATATTCAGTTAATCAGATTAAGTTAGTATATTTATGCATTCATTCTCAATGTTATTGTATATTCAGATCCTCAATTTATGTCAGTCTCCATCACGTAGTTTCAGACCCAGTATTCATACAGTATCCATGTCTTATCATATTCCAGCTTCAGTTATACCTATATTATTAAAGCAAGTTTCTAGATAGTAAGTGTAGAGATTCACCATCTTATCAGAGAATGTTTGTAACTTATGCTTTAAGATATTTCAGTTTTCAGTTTATTTCAGTCAATTGGTGAGTCTACTTATACTTAGCATGCATGTTTTACGATTACGCATGAAATCAGTTTTATTTATTGCATTCACCCCTACATACTCAGTACATTTCAGAAGTACTGATCCATATATATGTCTATGTACTATATTGTCTCATAATGTAGGTATCAATTATAGCCTACGCATCATGATCGGATAGTTGCAGATTTCAGCTAGCGGGTGATGAGTTCTCCTACTTCGAGAACTCCAGACAGTTTTAGTTAATGTATAGTTTATTTATTTTCATGTGTATTAATTATTGGTAGTTGGATGCATGTCCCAACTATCTATAGTAAGTATAGTAAAGGCTTCATAGATGTCAGTCAGAGTCAGTCATGTAATTCTAATGTCATCCTTCAGATTTATCTGATCGTAAAGCTTTATCAGTATTGTATCTATTTAGATTTTTAGTATGATTATGTTTCTACACAGTAGAAAAGCTATTTATTATGTTATAATTCAGTTGCTTAATAGTATGCCAGTTCATAGGTTAGCTTAGGATTACTTGTGGTTCCAAGCACCGTATGACGACTAGGGGATAGTCTCGGATCGTTACACTTATATACACCCACTTCTAGCTATTGACAAGGGTGTTATGTAGGTTAGACCGAGTTTGAATCATGATCAATAATTAAATGTATGAGGTGAAGTTATTGAAATAGAGATTTATGAGGGATTCTGTGCTATCAGTGAAGACAAAGCGCTAGGAATCGATGGGTATAACTCATGTTTCTTTAGAAAGGCATGGCCCCTAATCAAAAGAGAAGTTTGTGATGCTATATTTTATTTATTCAACACAGGGATATTGTACAAGCCCATGAATTGTATAATTGTAACACTAGTTCCTAGAGTACTATGCCGAACAAGTGCACAAATTTTAGATTTATTGCTTGTTGTTCAGTCCTCTAAAATATCATCTCTTATATTTTAGTAAACAAATTACAAAATATGATGCCTAATATTATTAGTAAAACTCAGGCTAGTTTATACCAGGAAGGAAAATTATTGATAACATAATATTATGTCATGAGCTTATGAAAGCATATACTAAAAGGATTACTTCTCCAAAATGCAAGATCAAAATAGACTTAATCAAAGAATGACTTTATAGAATAGGTATTTTTCAAAGAAAATTATGTTATAACTAAATTTTCCTAAAAAGTTCCAAAATTATATTCTAACACGTGTCAAAACTGTTAGTTACTCAGTCATTGTGAATGGAAAGCCAACCCCCCTTTCCCAGCTACTAAGAGATAACAACATGGTGACCTTATGTCTCTATTTTTATTTGAACTTGTCATGGAGTGTCTTAGTAGGTGTCTAAATGTGTTCAAATAGGTCAAGACATACAAATTTATTCTCAATTCCCCAAGCTGGTTATCACTCACCTTTATTTTGCTGATGATTTGCTACTATTTGTAAGGGGTGACCTACTATCTATTTTCCATCTCTATTTGTTCTTTAACAAGTTTTCTATTGCTCCAGGATTAAAAACAAATCTCAGTAAAAGTTTACTCTACTTTGGAGGGGTGAATCAGGTGACAAAATACTGAAAAGATATCCTAGATTAAATGGAAACCCTTAATAGGAAGGATGTTAGCTAAGATATCTTAATCGATTGCTAAGAAATTATCCTATGCTGGAAGAATCCAACCAGTGCAATTAGTACTTTTTAGTATTCAAGCATATTAGACCCAATTATTCATGATTTTGGTCTGGAATTAATGTGATAATGAAGAAATCACTTGTTTCTTGGGAAAAAGTATGCACTCCAAAATGAATTGGAGTTTTGAATTTGGTAAAGCTCAATATATGGAATGGAGGTGTGGCTGCTAAGAACCATTGGATCTTTCTTACTATCACACCCCTTTTTTACCCAACTAAGAGTGGTTTTAAGGGTTTTCACACTTAAAGTGATGTGTTGAGAAGGAATTATTTATTTGCAGAGCCCCTACTTAGAATTGAGTTTTAGTTTTCCAAGTCATCTTATTTTATATGCCTAATCAAAAGGAAAGTTTGACTCTTTCATATTGGTCAGCAAACTAAAAATTTGGATTAAGAATTCTATTGAACGACGAGAAGGTGTTAGGGATCCCTCGAATCCTGTGGTTCTAGCACAGTTGCTTTAATGACTTATATACAACATAGATTAATCTATTGGATACATTATGAGAATGACCTCAATCAAATGACTAAAATCAATATCAAAATATAGAATTAAATAACAAAATTAAAGGATAGTTGAGAAATTAGAGATGACAAGTGAGGAAAGAAAGACTTAATTGAACTATAATTAAACCAAGGGTGAAAGAGAACTCAATCAAATGTATGAGAAACCAAATTAAATCCACAATATGATAACTCGATGATCAATCAATCAAAAAAGATAATACAAGAAATTTGGGATTCCACCTTGATCACTTGATCTAAGTTAATAATCGAAATTGAACCCAATTACTACTCTAACCTAGAGTAACTAAATATCAAGTCTAGTCAAGAAAATTCAATCATTAAAATACACCTATGAAAATAGCTAAGGCAATTTCTTATAGTTATTGCCTTTACAAAATAGCCCAAAAGTGACTATTTCAGAAATAAGTCCCTTCTTGATTGCCCAAATAGCATCTTGATCACTCATGACCTTGTGTATTTTGTTGTTCCACAGCTTTCTCCGAGCTCCAAACTATGACCCCGCTCCAAAAATACTCCTAGATAATTGTGCCCATATCATTCTACCCTTGTTAAAAAGGATTCGTCCTCGAATCCAAATCCTAAAAACACAAGAAAAGGACAAGCAACCACAATATCCTCAAAGCAGAGGGTTAGATCAAGGGTTAGCAAAAATAATTCTATTATCATGCCAAGGGTGTACACATTTTACATATAACAAAACATCAAAATAAGCCATAAATGGTTTGTAGCCCAACAAAACAAGGGATACTTGGCAACATAGGAAACATTGACAAAGGGATGACACATAAAAGCCCTCAATGGTTATACATGTAGAAAAATACAAATACCTCTTTAAGTCAAGTCACACATGATTACTCACATAGATAAGTTTCGTGTCATAAACAAGGTCTTCCCAAATTAAGACCCCCAAATATATTAGTTATCTTCAAGAATGAAATTACTCCCAATTCATCTCTGGGCTCAAATAAAAAGATATTTCCCACACAAGTTGACAAATATATCTTATTCAAACCCATAACGTCAAATAAAAACACCAAATAATAATCATAGGGAGAAAATAAATATTACTACTATGTGTATCACTATGCAAGCTAATAACCTCACCCACAACTTGTCATTTTGACCAAGCATTATATCATAAATACCACTATTCAAATAAACTTGGAGACAAGGATGGATGATATTGAAAAGTATTTGACATTTAATATTAAATAAACTTGTGATGGTCAAGATGAAATTAATATTTTCAATTGTGGAAAAGTTATCGATAAGACTTTGGTGGATGATGAGATGCTAAAATTAAAGAAAAAAACTCTTTAGGAGTGGCTTGTGACAGTAATGTTTTTGGTGTTTGTTTTTTGGATTCATCACATCTTGGCTAATAAAATAAAAATCATCTGTGAACTTTTTCATGTTTATTTTATATGGTTTACCTTAGAAACCTTCAACTATTTGATATGGTTGATAACTTTGAAATTAGTGCTCATATGTTGGTTTAGATTTGATATGCTATTTTTTAAATTTTTATATGGAATTAACTTATGGCACTTACATATTTAATAAAATTTCTAAATGAGACTAAATTTGTAAGTTTCATAACTTATGTTCTATCTCATTGATATGAAAATGAAAATAGTTATTTTATGAACTTCTTATAATAAACTCAACAACAAAACTTGCTATGCCAGAAATTCTTGTGAGTTGTTTGTACTTATTTGTTAATTTTTGTTTGTTTAGTCGATTGTTAGTTTCTTTTATTGATTTTATTGTAACTATATCTAGTACTTGAATTGATGCGAATCCTCACATGTTGATTTTGTTTGATTATTATTATTATTGTTGGGATAATGCTTGCTTGCTTCACCGATTTTGACTTTTGTATTCATATGATGTAGGGTAATATTTGTGTTATTCAACATGTGGGATTACTTATATATGTCATATTATTTTTTTATTGTTGATTAGAACTATCTCCTAAACAAATAAGAGTATTTGTGCAATTACAACCTATCTCCAGAAAAGAAAAAATGCGAGCAGAACCAAAAAAGTTGAAAATTGCTGAGAATGCTAAGGAAGAATTTGGCATTAATGAAAAGATGGTTTCGCCTGTTGAAAAAAATTCAAGAGATACAAGATGAACTTGAGAAAGTAGAAAAAAACTTCTTTTATTTTGCTTAAGATTAAGTTGGTTTCTACTTGACCTTCTAACATCCAAATTACTATTTTCAATAGGGGTGTCAAAATGAACCCAAATTGAGTTGATCGGCTCAATCCGTCCAAAATATAATGGGTTGGGTTCAAGATAATTTTATATTGGTTAAAGTTCAACTCATTAAGTACCAACCCATTTTCAAATTGGGTTCAAATGAGCCCAATCAATCTCTACTTCAACCCGTTTAATAGAAAAATTATTTTCTTAATGAAAGTAGGGGAAAAAGTTATAATGTGTTCTCTTATTCTCAAAATCACCCATCTTACCCCAGCCCCACCTCAAGCCAACTTACCCCACCCCTTCCCCACCTCTCTTAAATAAATTATTTTTATTTCTTAAAAAACTCTTTATAAAATTTTTTCTTGTCCCCACCCCACGCCTCCTCATCTTCGTTCCTCCCTTCCTACCCCGTACCCCACCCTAAAAAATTAAAAATATTTTAATTTTTTAAAGTAAATAAATAAAAAAATTTAGATAAAAAAAATAATCTGACCCCAACCCCTATCTCTCCCTACTTCCTACACCCTCACACCCTCCCCCCTTATACAACAAATCCCCCCTACCCCACACCCCTCCCTAAAAAATAAATCTTTATTTTTAAAAAATAAACTTTAAGAAAATATTTTTACCCCATCCTCACTCCCTACCCACCTAGCCACCCAACTTTTCAAACCCATTCAAATTTATTTTCTTTATAAATGGTAAATATTAATATGTTAATATTTCTTAGACTAAGAAGATTAAATTGGGTGGGTCAAGGCCCAACTCAATTTTTACCCATTTCAACCCGAAGTAAATTTGGGCTGGTCATGAACCAACCCTATATCTAATTCAATCCATTTAATATCTTCAATCTCAACCCAACCCCTCATTTCACACCCCTAATTTTCAATATTCAACTTTTGGATGGGGTGGAAAGTACTATCGGCTCCGTTGTTTTTAGTTTCTTTTTGTTCTTCCTGTTGTCTAATTTGTCATTTAAAAACTTTACTCTTTCTAAGGACTTGCAATTTTTTCCAATTTTCTTGTATAAACCATTAAAGTTCAACTAAGCTTTTGCTAGGGTTGCAAAATAGAATTGATTTGTTATATTTTTTATTTTCACTGGTGTCAGTATTTTCATTAGTGTTAGTATATCTAAATGTTCTCTGTCAACTTGATGATGTAGTTTATATGTCATTTAATTCTTGGAGTGTGGTGTTTTATGCGTAGTAGTTAGTCTTGTTGTTGGCAATTTTATTCTTTCGGATGTTCTACTATTAATGAAATATACATCGTGAAGCTGGTAATAAAATTTAAATTTTTAACCCGTTAGAATTAATTATGGTGAATTTTTTCATTTTCTTTGATAATATTAATGTTATAGGAGGTTATTCATTCTATAATATAATGCCATTGTCATTTTAGTAACTTAGTTATTGTACCTAATACCGTTGATCTTTTGAATGCAATTGTGTTAGGGTTCCTTTTTTTACCACAAAGGAGTTAGCTTTTTAAATAAAGGTTGTCAACTAGCACTTATGTAGTATGTTCAACTGACCTAAGTTGTGAACAATTGTTTCCACGGGATTTGTCATTGATACAGTCTCAATTTGCATGTAATCTACTCTTTTTCTATGTTCAGCTTCTTTGTCCTGGGATCCAAAGAAGCCTTTGACCTAATAGATTCTTCGATTTTCTATAACGTCTTAAATCTTACTTTTCACTTGACTAATATTGGAAAATGATACTTGTACCCATCTCTTTCTATTGATACTTCACTTGGACATTACGAGTGGAAAATAATGAACTAGTAGATGTGGTTCCAAGTGATAGGAACAAATATGAAGCAAGGAGTATGATTGTTGAAGCTATTAGCAAGTTTAGAAGAAAAGGTCTTATGACACTGAAAGAGGAAAAAAATATTAAAACCAATTCCTTTATGGTTGAAGGAATACAATTTGACATGACTATGTCTCTTTTTATGTTGTTAGTAATCAATGAGAAAATGACCTTTGAATATGAGAATTGTAAGGTGGGTGACTTCTTTTTAGATTTGATTTGTAAAGCTCATTATGTTCATCGGTCTCTTTGAATGCATAGTGTACCTGTCACTGATATTAGGTATTCTGCAATACAGTTACCACTGATTGATAAAAAAATAACAAATGATAGAGATCTTGCTAATGTTCTAGAAGATGCTATTATAAATGGTTACCCAATTTTAATTATTGCTGAAGATAATGAGCAAGATGTTGCATCAACACTTGTTGTCAATAACCTTAGAGGTGCCTTACAGGCTACTGCAGTTAAATCTCCTGATTTTGGTGAGTGAACAAGATAGTATCTTGATGATACAACAATTCTTACTAGAGGTATCTCTTACTCTTTTGAAAAGGTTTTTATATGTCACCTCTATGAGAAAGTTAAATACTGAGTTTTTTCAATGTAAAAGTAGCTGAGAGAAGGTAGTTGTCTCTTTATTTGACACCTATTTCACCTCTATTTTGTCTTTTTATCTAAAAGGTGATGTTTTTTCTTTTCAAATTTTGTCATGTTTATGGTTTTGTGGTTAAAGTCTTTCAGTAGGATAATCAGCAGAATGCATTCTTACTTTGTTTAACTAGTTTGATTATCAATTGAATTTGAGATTTTTAGCAACTTTTTTAACTATCCTTGGATTAAGGGTTTAAATTTTATGTACCCATTTCTTATTTATCGTGACCTCCATTTTTAAATAATTTGATAGCTTTTATTGTAAGTTCCTGTGTACATAACACTTGTGGAGTTATATAGTCTAAAATTACTATTTGCTACAAATTAAGGAAAAGGCAAATGAAAGTTTGCCTTTATACTACAAGTATTCTGCTATTCCCACGAATATCAAACACTTTGATTATGTTTTTTCATTAGTATTCTACTATTTGTCCTAAACATTGCTTTTCCTTTTCTTCTTTTTCTCATTTGAACCTGAAATTACATTCTCATTAGATTATTGAAGATGGTGTTGACTGCTCTGTACTAACCTAGGTGTTTGTTCTTTAAATACTATCACATTCATATATTCAATAGTTTGATATGAAAAATATTATCGGAAATTATAGATCTATCTACCTAAAAATGGTGTAGATCATGCTTACTGATTGATCTACTTATAAAACTCTATAGGACAAAGGCTCAAATATTGAAGCCTTTGCTACAAGATTTTTTGATGCTTCACTTTGTTGAAAGGTACAAAGTTTAAAGTTTATTTATTTGTTCCATCATTGTGTATGAGAACCACATGATGATATACACTCTTGTCTTAGAACAAATATTTTGGTTGAGGATATCAACTTATGTCAAAATAAGTAAAATTGCTGAGCTACAAAGTACATAATAGAAGAATCAGATTCTCATTTGTTAGGAAATACAATATAAACAACTACATTCCTTGTTGAACCATTTGTGATGCAAAAACTTTGCAGGTTGTAGCAAGGCTAAAATTAATTATCAAATTATAGATTCTAACTAAAGGCATTCTGACTTCTAAATATGGTAATTATTACTAAACCCTCTATGTCTTCATTGTTAGTTTTGTGCACTCATTATCTAAGAACACGTGCAAAATAATTGATCATAAAAGTTAGAGGTTGTTGTTAAATTGCATGTCATACATGGAGAACTTCAGAAAGTTGAAAGATTATATACAAATCAAGTGAACCTAATTGAGAATCTATTATAAAGACTTGGCATATGTTTCTATGTGCATTAATAAAAGCAACTAAAGATGGAGTTCAAGAAGCTATTGTCTCTAACCATGGCGCTCGGCAACTGAATTATGCTACAACTACCATTCTGTTCTTGAAGAGATTATTCCCTATCTTTTTGATATGTTTGATGTTATCTTTTATAGAATGTTCATAAATGTAACATATTAAAATTTTAGACTTTCTAACAACAAATATTAGGCATAACACATTACCAATCAGAAAAATATTAGGCATAACCTTTTGAATAAAACATAATTGGCCACTGCAAACAATTTAAGAACAAAAGTTTATCAGTATAGAAGTCTCACTATAAAATGGATTACCATGTTTTTGGGTTTACATTTATAGATACTGGAAATAAAAATAAAAACAAAAAGAAAGCCTTATGATCTTGATCAATAGGATCCTTACTACTATTTTTTCGTGGATAGACAGGTTATGCAAGAGAAGTGGATCTTAAATAGTACTTCAAAATATTAAATGTAGATGCTAGTATTTAAGCTTCACTTAGGATTTTGACCATAACTTTCTTATTCAGTTCATTAAGGCTAACGATACTTAGTGTAGTTAGTTATTTATAGTTTAAATCCTTATTTTGGTTTATCACTTTTATTTGTCGTCTTTTATGGATGGAAAATATAATCAAGAGGATGATGAAAGTATTGAAGATGTTATTTAAGATAACTAGTTAAAAGTTATAGAAACATCAAATGCTTTTGCTCAACTCTTTTATTTTCTATCCAATTGAAACTTGTGCCTAACTGTTGAGGAAAGTATCTTTTAGGTTTTATCTATTTAGATCATATCAGAATGACTGTGATATTTTGAATAATGATCGATTCTACTTAATGATTATAATCTTTTGTGATCCTTCCATCCTATGTCCAACATAATTACCATATGGAGAATTAGTCACATTGGAGGATAAGAAGTACAAGTTCTTACACCTTAAGAAGTAGAGAATGTTTTTTTTCTATGGACCACGTGACATCTTTCAATTGGTTCCACCCATAAGTCTATACCCCCACGACTAGGATATGAAGTGGAACAACATAAGTAAGGTAATTCATCTTTACAACTTACCCTTCTATCACTATCATCCTCAAAGGATTCACAAGATATATGGGAGAAAGTATCACATCTTATATCGTTTCCATCACATAATGTGGAATATGATAAAACCATATCCATTATATTCACTATCGAGTTCATTATAAGATACTTCTACTCCATTATGTTCATTATAAGATCCATAAGACCATTCATTTCACATTAATATTCGAAGTAGTAGTTTGCGCCACCATATTTTATTGATGATCACAATTATAGCCTTCAGACAACTCGTCTTTAAAAGATTTAGAGGCTATGAATGAGTCATAATACCTCCTTTTGTAACTACAAAACTAGAAAACAAGTTGTAATAAAGGCCTCACTTCACTCTTTAAATGAACTCTTAACTCACCTTATTTGGCTTCTTTTTCAAATTGATAGTGTTACTAGCTTTGTTCAATTAGTTCAAGATTATATGTTCTTGTGGAGGAATAGATCATTGTGACTCTTGAAATAAGTAAGACTCAAATAAAATTAATGAATTTGAATCAAAAAAATTATCAATGAAACAAAATTAGAAAAGCACACAAAGAAAAGCCACAGAAAAATCAGACTCAAACAACTTGATAATATTTAGTAGGGTAATCTACTAATTTAAATCAAGTTATGAAGAAAGGAAAGGTAGAATTAATAAAATCAAATTAATGTATCAAGATTTTGACTTAAGAAATTTGGTTGAAATTCATGGAGAAATGCTCAAAAAATGGGGTAAAATAGCTGAAAATGCTCCAAAAATAAAGTTGGTAAGTTGCTGAAGCGCACTGACATGACAACTTCAGATTATTTTCTTTTCAAATTTGAGATTTTCTTTGGTACTTCTTTGGACCCACAAACACCTTTAACTCTTTTTAATTTTTTATTTTTGGACCAAATGCTCTTTATTTACTCCCTTTTCCTCAAGAACACATGAAGAACATGATGAACTTCAAGAACACCATAATTTCCAAGTTCTTCAATTCTTCATGAAATTGTCTCAAATTTTAGAAGTAGCTTTCCGTCAACCTAGAGAACAAAATTCACTAAATTTTAACCGCCAATTCAGCTTCAATTAAAAGACCCATTTTTCAAATTTATGAACATCTTCAAACCTTCAAGCTTATGAAGAACACCCAATTTTTCAACATCTCTCACATCACCTCAAAATCATCTCAAATTTTAGGAGTAGCTTTCTTTCAAGCTAGAGAACAAAATCCAACACTCGTTGTACCTCAGACCACCCCTAGTCTTCAAGACTCATTTTCAAGTGAAAAACCTTTAAGCTCCACTAATGGTAGATTCTTCCCAGCAACTCAAAATTGGATAAATTTTTTGAATTTTGACTCAAATGTTTCTAGAGAATAAGGATCTAGTGTCAAAAATAATAAATCAAATAAAAAATAGATTAAATTGATTAATAATTAAATCAAGAGAAAAAGAGGACTCTATAAAATACACAAGAAACTAAATTAAATTCATAGTATGATAATTCAATAATCAATCAAGCGATTTGATAGCATAAGCAATTCAAAAATTCATCCTAATCACTCGATCTAGGCTAATAATTAGAATTGAATCCAATTACTACTCTAATCTACAGTACATAAATATCAAGTCAATTCAATCATAAAAAATCTACCTATGAAAATGGTTAAGGCAAGAATTTATAGTTATTGTCTTTACAAAAATAGTCCAAAGTGACTATTTTAGAAATAACCCATAAAGACCCTTCTTGATTGTCAAATAGAATATTGATCACCTATGATCTTGTGTATTTTTTGTTTCATGACTTTCTCCTGGCTCCAAGGTATCATCCATATGTGGAAAACCCTCCAAATATGCTCCAAGTTAATCGTGTCTGTATCATATTATGTTATGTCTGAAAACTATTTATGATTCACCTTCTTAGACTTGTCTATCTTATTAATTTATAGAGTTTGATGGAAGTGATTTTCAAATTTATCATGAATTATTTATTTTAATTATATCTCACGCCTAAAATTTGCTGAATGGATTCTAATATTTTTTTATGAGTGAAATATTTTGAAGCTTCAATATTCTTTTTCTAAGACTCACACCTTGGGATGCAATTAATCAAATCCAACCCATTAATTTGATATTTAGTTATTTCTCAACCTAAAAAATATAGAATTAATACTTTATACTCGGTCCCCATTAGCTATATCATCACGAAGATCTAATAAAAAGAATTAATTCTTTAACAATAAACAAACTATGGCTTTTCATTTGTGAGTTGATGAATGTATCTTCTTCTTCTCCATCCTCTTATTCCTCCTTCTCTTCTTCTTCTAATTTCTCCACTTCTTCTTTTTCTTCCTCTTCCTCCTCTTCCTCCCCCTTTTCTTTTTCTTCTTTTTCTTCTTCTTCTTAATCTTTAATATTTTTTTCCTAAGACTCACACCTTGGAATCAAATTAATCAAATCCAACTCATTAATTTGAGATTTAGTTATTTCTCAACCTCAAAAATATATAATTACTACTTTATACTCGATCACCATTAGCTATATCATCACAAGAACTAATAAAAAAAATTAATGCTTTAATAATAAACTAACTATGGCTTTTCACTTGTGAGTTGATAAATGCATCTTATTCTTTCTTGTAGAAACCCTGAGGGCTGAACCACACAGTGAGGGACTAGGTCCCTCAAATTCAATCACAAGAAAAATATAATAAAGCAACCAAGAAGTAAAAGACAATGCATGAAGGATAAAAACACAAGATTTTAACGTTAAAACTATAGAAATATAGCACTATCGATGCTTAAAACGAGAAAGATATGTAAGTTTCTGAGGTTATTTATTTAGTTATGATGTGAGTTGGGTATGTTTTGCAGGAAATCATATATTGGATGCTAAGTTTTTGAAAAGGGTGAAAAAAGGTATTTTTGGCTACTTTTTGAAGCAATTATAGATGATCGGAGCACTTTCTGGCTAGTTCGTGATCAAATCATGTTTGAGAATTGAATTAGAGATGAAAAGATGAATCCCAACACTTACTAAGTTAACCTACGAGCCACATGTAGGACCTACAGACCGCAATTATGCAAAGCATGTTCCTGAAGTCCAAAATCCCAAGAGCTGACTTGCAGGATTTTTTCATCCGGTACTTACACCTTGTACCTATGCTCACCTTGTTCACCATAAGTACTACTTGCACCCAGGTCCAGGATGAAAGTACAGTCCTTATGTGTCCACCGGACCTGTTTTCTCCTATTTTATTTGGACTTTGATTTTAGGGTTTTCTCTTGTACTATAAATACCCATTATGTGTTTTTAATAGGAGTTACACACTTTTGATACTCACAAACATATTTTGATTACAAGATTTGATTTTGTTCTTGGTATTCTCTAGTATTGACTTCCATTGATTAATTCTGTTATAGTTGTGGATTTTGATATTTTTTATCACTGTGATTTCATCTATGCTTTCGATTATGAATTATATTTATTTCTTCACAAGCATAAGCGATAAAAACCAATAGCTAGGGTTGTGAAAACCTTGAGGGATTGATGAAGTAGGAGAAGTGTTGTTGTTCTAAACAAATACCTACAAATGTATTTCTTTATTTTTATTATAATAGTTTTCTTAATGGGTGCACACGTTAAGATCCCTCCTAGATATTGCTAGTTACTCCAAAAGAGCAGTAGTGACCAAGAAAAGATAAGGACAATAATAATTTAGAGTTTAACTGTCGATCCACGCTTCTAGGTTCTATCTTAGTAAGATGGTTAGTGTTTATATAATAACTAGAGACTCAAAAGGTAATAGTTAAATTGGATAAAGATAAGGTTTAGTAAGGCGACATCCTGAGACTCAAAAGTTAAAGAGTGTCATCCTTCTACTCATCTGAAGGACTGTAGAAGGTACATAACTTATCGATTCTGGATGCAAAGTATCAGGTTAGTTCAACAAATCACAATAAGCCTATGGAGTTGAGAAGCCAGGGGGACACAATCGTAGTATTCACCTATGACTGATTATAACTAAAGTTAATATAGTTACTTGGTCGATATTAGTACATAAACCCCCCTCCCATTTACTTTTCTTATTTGTCCCATTGAATATAATTGCTAATATCCACGATTCCATGTGTTTTCTTTGAATTCGATCCAAACCTTTATTGGGTTACTATATTTTCATAGCAATCGTATCATCATCTGAGAGGAGGCATTGTTTGGATTTTATCAATACCCCCTTGCTCAAGGAAGAAAAAACTACGGTTTTCCCTCACAAGCTCTCTAAAATTCACTATAATCAAACTCTTGATTACAACCTTTAATGAACCTAACTCTAGGTTTTTTCCACTTGTAATAACTCTACTATAAGCTCATCTTGATAAATCTGCCAAGCACACACCTTGATATTGATTAACTCTAACCAATATCTACCCTAGGTAACTCGACCTAGGCTCTTTCTAAATAAAGAGAAAAGTTCATTACTCTTATAACATGAGTAATTAATTTACAAATTAGAAATCACTCAAGACACTCTCTAATTTAACGAACACATATGGCAAAAAATCTTGAGCAATATCAAATATAGAGTTTTTGCCTTTTTTTTTATTCAACACTCTTTTTGTATTTGCAAAAACTATTTGATGAAGAAACATCTTTTCCCTTTTATAGATGGGTGATGATTAGGGCTGAAATATCATTAGACCAGGTTTCCTAATTAGTAAAATCAGCACCTGCTAATTTATTACACAAATGAACAAAATTATGCATACATGTGCCAGCTATACTGCTGCTTTAAACATCCAAGGACCTGGTCCCTTGTAGTTATTTGCTCATCATTAAAACTATCTAAAGCAACTTCCCCCTTTTGATGATGATAAACCAATTACAAAGCTTTGAGCATCAATACACATCCATCATATTTAATCAGTGTGATTACCACTCTGAAAATGAATATTCCCCCATCATCATGCTTCCACCATCATGCAACATAGGGACCTGGTCCCTTGTTGTCATTTGCTTATCAAGCTTCAATTCCCTCTCCCCCTCCTTTATCTTGCACCATTATTCATTTTGTGCATTTTCATACTTTTCCATGTCATTATGTCTTTTTTCCTTTATCTACAATTTAATACATTACATGGTACCCAGTCCCTACCATATGAAATTAGAATTTCCCCTTTTGGAACCATTGAAAAGGAATAACAGTAAACCAAAAGTAATATAAGCACAAATTAGTTAACTCATAGCCACTAGGCAACACTAACATGAAGAATGACTTTTCAATTTAAAAGGAACAAATATAACACACAGAGCAAAGATTCATTCATAAGTAGTGGATAAGTATCATTACAGTGGATAATTTAATTGTTCTAGGGAAAAAGATGCAAAAATCAAGAAGGATTAACAAATGAAGGACTGGGAAAAAGATTTTTAAGGAGTAGGGTTAGGTTGTTGTTAAGATGCCTATCTCTGCATTCACGCTAAGGAACTCACCCATTAAGATTGACACCCTCTTCTTCAGTTTAGCATTCTCAATTCTGAGCATTTTAGAGACACATGGGCTTCTTTTAGAGAGATATTAAACTGTCTCCTTAAGTTTGCTATCCTTGGCAACTAGGTTGAAGTTCAGTTCTTCTATTTCCTTATTGAACACCCTCTAAGAAATGCTACCTGATTTAACACATTCAATTTTGACCAATGTCTTCATGTTAAGCATTTATAGCACAGTTCCTTGGATTTTATTTTCACAAACAATACCAAATTAGTCAAATACCTTGTTTAACCAATATCCATAAGGCATGCCATGTTTTTCATTTTCCTAAAAAGTACTTTATAAATGTGTTCCATCATTCAAACAGGTAGATTAATAAATTCAAAGCTACTACAGAATTCCATCACATACAAATCAGTGGCTGACATAATGTTTTTCTTATTTAATCTAGGCAAAATCACCTTGTTCACAAAGTCAAAGACCAACTAAAACTTACTCTTGAGTGATTTCCTATTCACTACAACCACATATTTTCCTTTGATTTTCATGAATTAGCTAAGAATTCTATTGAAGGCAATTGCTTTGAGATAGTTCTCACACCATTTATAGGGACTTCCAAAATTCTTCCTGGTGTTTCTTCATTCAGCTTATTTTCTTTCCTTGGACTTGTGTAGTCAAATTCAACCCTTCTTCTGAGAATTTCAAAGTGAAATAAAATTCCCTAACTATCTCACTAAAAATATTAGGAATAGGTCCTTCTATAAGATGCATCCAACCTTGATGTTTTACCATTTCAACTAATTCCATTATACCAGGTTCTGTTAGCATATTTAAATAAAAAATCCTTTGAGTTAACACCTTTTTGATTTTACAAGAACCTATTTCTAACTTCCTTAGATACCACCTTCCTGTTCTTCCTATTCTTTTTTTTAGTATAGGTGATCACGGATTCTTTTTAGCTACTTTTCATTTCTTGGGACCAGGTCCCTCAAGTTTTAATAATTTCTCAGTAAAACTTCCAGACCATCTTCCAAAAATTTATGGTGTTTTACTGAAATTGTTTTTCATATGGTTAACTATGCTCTTTACTGGGCTATTTGATAATAAGATGAGGTTTTCAACAACCTAGGTTCATCTATCATAACACTATCTGAACAATTTTGAGGATTCATGAATGATTCTTCAGCAATAGGTTGAGTAATGAAGGAGTTAGGATTTGTAAGATTACAAACTGAAGGATATTTTTCAGGAATGTTTGGGATGAGAGTTTTAATAATGCTATGCTCAAAATCCTTTGAAGGACATAAAAATGAGAGATCTGCAGCCATCAGGAAGGTCCTTTTATTAGAAGGGCTATTTGGAATTAGAATTTACCTTTTTGATGAGAGAAGGAGTGAGTGCATTAAGATTTAAGGAATAATAAGAACCAAGAAGGGTTTTTTTGTGGGAACAAGATATGATAAATTTTAGATTTTAGGTAACTCACCTTTCCTTTTAGAATAGGACAACCTTTTTCTAGCACAAGGGCAGGGAGGACACGGCTTTTGTTGATAGAACAGACTAAATTTGCACATAAAATATACTAACCTAAGATATGGGACCAAGTCCTTCTCTAGTTTGAATAAATCTTCAACTTTGTGCTAGTCATATTTGTCCACCTCCAAAGTTGTTCCCATGGGTGTATATATACAAAGGTCTGGTACTGAGTTAGACCGACATATATCTAATTTACCAAGGATACCTGCCTCCTAAGCATAGCCAATTTTGTGAAGAGACATTGATTCACTTGATAGTAGGTCAAGCTAATCTGATCAATCCCAGCATCATCTTGTTAGATTCATTACACCACAACTTGTTCTGCAAATAAGTTTGAGGATTAGGTTCTAGACTTGGCATTCTTGAAATATCCAGAGTTCCTTTTGCATTTCTTTGAACTTCCCAACCTCTTTTATATCTTGGTGAGCTCTTCCTTGGGATAGGAATGCTGGAAAAAGCCATGAGATTTCTTACTTAGGACCTTGACCATTCCTATCATCTGTTTATAATTTTTTTGACCCTGTTTACCTAATCACATAAGAAATTTTCACCATGAAGTGTCTCAAGAAAGAGAATATAGTTAGACCTTTCATTCAAAGCCTTTAGCACTTACATATCAAGAATCATGTTCTGATTGCAAACACTTTTTTCATCCATCACTTATGATCATTTATTAGACTTAGGAACCCATTTGAGTTTGATTTCCCAGTAGAAAGACAGAGGCCAGATTAAATCCTCCTTTGTCTATCTAGGTAATGTAAGCTTCTTCATGTTTTTCCAAGGTCTTAAACCTCTGGGATAGGTGCTCTCCTATTGGACATGTATAACATTTCTAATTCTTGCTTTGAGCCAGCTTTGATAGTCTTCTTTCAGGTGTCCATCTCTTCCACAGTGAGTGCAAAAGAATTTATGTTCTTTGTTTTTGACATTTTGAATAACCTTTCTTTGTGACACAGATGATTGAGTTTTGTGCTAATACCTAGGGCCCATAATATTATTGACACCTTGACCAGTTAGGTTAGAATGTATTTGGGAGGATAAAGTCCACTGAAGGAATTTTTTGAGTTCTTCCCTTAGATAGACCAGGTCCCTCTCTAACTCTTCATTCTTGTGAAGTGTAGACATAAGGTTTTTTGGGAATCCCTCGATCTTTTCTCAAGATCAACTTAAATCCTTAAATATTGTTTCTTCCCTTTTCCATCTATATCATTTACTTTCTTTACATTACTTATCAAACATAATTTTTTAGAGTTCATCTTTGTGAACAACTCTTTAGTTTTAGAAATATAGAGAGTTAAGGTAATCATCTCATGCCCTTGATTCTCTACTTTTTTTTTCTAAGGCATTCTTCTTAGTAGTTAATTCATATACAGAATCTGTCAACATACGCATAGTCTTTTTCTATCTTCCTAAAAGTATAGTTATCTAGGTTTTCCTTAATATCAATGTGTGTTACCTTCTTTTCTTCTTCATACTCTGTGTTTTTTGTAAATGAAAATAAGGAATCATAGACAACTAGATTGCCATTCATTTCTAGCATAGAAATATCTCCAGTCTTCCCATATTCACTTGAATCACTAGAAGAGTCTTCCCATGCTGCCAGAGCTTGCTTTACCACATACTCAGCTACTGTCTTCCTTCTTGAATTTTTAAGGACCTGGTCCATGTTCCTTCTCTTGTCACCTATTATCTTGAGATACTCTTGATAATCAGATTTGTGAATTGGACAGTCTTTGATAAAGTGCTCAAGAGTCCCTTATTTGTATTGTTTTCCATTTTACTAGTGCTTCCTTTTCTTTAGAACTGACCACTCTTCTTCATGGCTCTAACAATCCTATTTGCTAAATAGGTAACATCATTATCCTTTTCTATGGAATCAAGTTTTTTCCCTTTTGTATCATTCTTCTCCTTCCCTTGCTGCTTCTTAAGCTCATGGATTTTTAAATTTCCAATCAGTTCATCTATGGTGAGGGTCCTTCCCTTGTATGCAGTTCTTGGATTATTTCTCCTTCTTTCATGGTGAAGGTTTCATACTAAATAGTCAGAATTTCTACTTTAGAATCCTGTACATCAGTGGTACCTTCATGTATAGTCCTCTAGCAATCCAGATCTCTTTGGTATTTTCACAAGTTGAGATCCTATTATATTTATCAGCCCGTATACCACAGACTAACAATTTCTTGGCCTTGTAGTCTTTCTCAATCTTTTTCTTGTCGTCATCATTGTACTCCCTCTTGCTTTTAACAACCACCTTTGTAACTTCTCCTTTTTTGACTTCTTTAACAGGTACATATGGACCATCAAGAAATATGTCCATCAGCTCACTATCCTAAGCCATAATAAAGTCAAACATCCTAGTTTTCCATAACCCATAGTATTATCCATTAAATCCTTATGTTCTAGTGGTAGATTGCCCTTTTTCCAGGTTAGGTGGAGTAGTGTAAGACCCCGCGAAATCATAAGCTTAACTCAGTTCCTTAAATATTAATAAGGAATCCAAGACTTAGAAAATTTTAGCTAAGTATTCAGACTTAGTGTGATTTTAGCCTTCTTAAGTTAGCGACTCTATTTCATGACCCTTATGACCTTAAAGTATTAATCTTTAGGTTGATTCATGATCAGGAATGTCAGATGTTCTCAAACAAATTTTGGATTTTTCAAATTTAATTTGAAGCAATTTTGGAAGCCTAAATCAGTGGATCAATGTGATTTCGATGTGCCGCGTCACCCATCGCGTTGATAAATAATTTTTTCCATCTCCCAATGTCAAATTCCAGTAAGCCGATGCAAAATCGATGCGTCGTGTTATCCATAGTGTCAACCACATCGATGTGATCCATCGGTATGCGCATTACTGGCACGTTTTTTAGAAATTAAAACAACATCCAGAGGGGTTTTTGGGGCATTTTTCCCACTTTGAACCAGCCCAAAAAACATGAAATTCAGTCTCACAAAGCAAATTACACTTTTTTCTCTCAGAATAGCTCAAGAATAGAACCTAGGGCTTCCAATTCAATATTCAAATCCCAAGGATTTCACTATCAATCTTCAAAAATTCAAGCATTAAGGTATGTTAAGTATTCATCAAAGGGTTTCCTTCCACCCCTGGAGTTCAAGAAACCTTTTTAAACTACAAGTTAATAGATTTGATGAATTCCATGATTGAATTTGATTGTGTTCTTGTCTATGATGTTATTTGAGTTAGAATCCATGATTAATTACAAACTCATGAGAAATAAATGTCTTATGTGGGTTGTTGTAGGGTTCTATGTTAAAACCCTTTTTAATTTATGAGATGGGATCATATTTATGATACTTACATGTTGTATTACAATCATGTGCATAAATTATGTTCTCCAAGTGCTTGATGAATTGTTCATGTGGGTTGAGTAGAAAAACTATATCATGTTAGCGTGTGTACAAGTTCATGTCATGCAAGTGTTTTTCAATATGCCCCAATGAATGAATGATTGATGACCATAGAATCAGTTATCATGTTTTCAAGATTATGCTATGTCTATATTTTATGCTCTCGAGTCTTGGGGGTATCTAATACCCAACAATATATCTGGTTACTTAGAGCTATAGTTGTTACAAAATAGACTCGGTAGTACCATGACCAGTAGTCCAGTAGTCAGTTTAGAACTCAGTTGGTAATCAGTTCAGAACCCAGTGAACTCAACTCAGTTCAGTCAATTAATAATGACCAGTAACAGTACAGTCTAGCTTAGAACAGTTTAGAACTCAGTCCAGTATCTATTCATTTAGAAATAGGATTCAGCACCGAGCGAACCCAGGGATGGGGGCATTCTTTCCAGCAGAGGGTCTGACCCTTAGAAGCAATCCCTGCATTACAAAACTATGTAGCCAGCGTAGGTTGAGACATCTTCCTACTAGACTAGGGATGATACATCTCATACGAGTTTTTCTGCCAGCGAGGGTTGACGAAAGAGCTTCTTGTCAGAGAGGGTTAACTCACAGTTTGTCTTTACCCATGGCACGGTATTGACACCCTTCCAACTAGGGTTATATGTTGGACCCCAATCCATTCGAAGAGGGGCATGTCGGTTAGATTATTACCTCCCACAATTTTAGTTTCAGTCTCAGTTCAGTTCTACAGGATCAGGACTGTTAGACACAATCACTTATCTCAATATGGCACTCAGTACAGTTCCATAGAGTCGGAACTATCAGAAATAATCACCCAGTTATCAGTATTGCAGTATCAGTAAACTCAAATATCAGTTAATCAGTATTCAGAAATCAATATTCGGTGTTACCATGATCTCAGTTATAGTTTATGTATTCATGAAAGTACTCTCATTCAGTTATGTTCATGTTACTCAGCCAGTTATTGTTCATGCATATGAACCTGTGTATATCAGCCTACCTTACTTAGCATAACAGCACATTCAAAGTACTGATGCATACTTTTCATTTGCACTATGATGTCTTATATCATAGGTTTAAATGCACGGGCTCCTAACCACTCTTAGTAGCCCAGCCTATCAGCAGCAGACTTAGTGGTAAGTCCTCCTATTCAAGGACATAGTCATTATTTCAGTATTTCAATTTACTTTTTAGTAGCCGAAGTTGGTTGTTGGCTTATCCCATCAACTCCACCTTTAGGCATTTAGAGGCTTTCTGACTAGAGTATTTTAGATATATGTTTCAGTATTTAGTTTTCTAGTATTTAGTATTTGTTTTAAGTTATGAAACTTATGGAGATGTCAAGTCTACCTTCCATATTTATTTCAGTTATATTATTGCCACAGTGTGATTATTATACATTGCTCACAGCAAGTATCAGTCATGGGTTAGTTGGTCTTCCTTCGGGGTCATTAGAACCGTATACCGCCCGGTGTATAGACTCAGGGCATTACTGTAACGCCTCGATTTACTAAACCGGAGCGCTACACAGTGCTTATGACCCTGAGGGACCACAAGCTAGCCCATGACTGATATCTGTACTTGGACATTGCATAATATACTTATAAGATGAGAAAAACATAAACAATAGGCCATAAGGTTCAACTGAATAGAATATCTGATAAATAATAACATACATATAGGGTAACAAATACCCAAAATAACTGAAAGCTGAATCTAAAATCTGAACTAAATCTAAAAGCCTCTAAATACTGTTTGAAATAAGGAGTTGAAGGAACATGTCTCTAACTAACTCCGTCTAGCAAAACTGAACTGAATTAAGGAATGAAATAAAATAATATTGTTCTCGAATGGATGAGGACTCACTGCAACTCTACGATTGGAATGCTATAGATGATCTGGAACTCGTGTCTCTGAACCTACGGTGTAACACAAAAGATAACACCATAGCACAAATGCGTCAGTATGACTGAGAGTACTGAGTATACGAATGAGGTAGGCTAAATGCAAAAGGGTTTACATGCATGAACAATGCTAACTGACTGATTGATATGAATGTAAGAGTACAAACATGAATACGTAGTAACTAAAATTGTGAATACATGATATCTGGATCTGTATGCTAATAAATGGTTTACTATTATCTAACATGACTGATATTGAAATTTTGATAACATGGATGGCTGTGTCTGACAGTCCTGAATCTGATGGAACTACCTGAGTTTTATACTATAACTGAATTGACTATAACTGACAGTCCTAGTATATTGAAATTTGAAAAACTATCTGAGTTTCTTTACTAAGACTGGGACTAAAATGTGGGAGGTAGTTGCTTAACTGACATGCCCCAATAACACATATAGCTAGGTTGAGGTCCAATCTCTACCCCAACTAAAAGGGTGTCAATACCGCGCCACTAGTAAGGATAGTTGTGAGTGACCCTTAGCTAGCAGGTACTGGAATAAGAACGGTGGGAACCCTAAACTGACATGTTAAGCCACCTCATCAACCCTAATCTATTAGGTTAAGATGTCTCAACCTACACTGGCTACGTAGTTCTGGAACACAAGGATGACTACTAAGAATCACATCCTAAACTGGCAGGTGAGTTCCCATCCTTAGGTTCACTCGGTACTAACTTCTTCTCCCATCTAAGGAGATTGAACATGCTTTAACTGGCTGTACATGGATTGAGTAAGTGACTTCTGTTGACTGACGAAATAGTACTACTATCTGACAATTTATTGAGATCATGAGATTTCTGAGATTTCCTGAGTCCCATGACTGACTAAGTTCTATAGATCATGGCTTGACTAAGATTATCACGATAACGTGACATGGCTCTAGGCACACAACTATATTTTTTGGGTACTAGTACCCACAGGACTGAATGGAAGGAAACTGACCCACATAACTGACTTGATCAAAAAATGGAGTCCACAATTCACCGTATCATAAGTAGGGGATTTTAGACTAAGCATAGTTCTCAACATCTTACGTATGGAAGGGAAATTCATTCAACATATGCGCACTTACATAGCTTCAATATCATGCTCAATCCATATCACAACAATGACGCATATCAATCCCGTGGAATTCATGTGAAATCATAAAGCATAGAGCATGGACTTGTCATTTAAGCACTGTTAAATCATGAGACACGAATCTTATCACCTTAAGCATTTTATTAAACACTTTGCATGCATTCTTTTAATTAGGTGTGTTTTCATGAATTTCACCATTTTAAACCACATAAAGTTCATGGATTTCTACTAACAAACACATATACTTCATGAAAACACTTTTAAATATTATCTTGAAACTTAAACAACAATCATTAACATGTACATGGATATATCACAACAAGAAAATCACAAAATAATATTTAAAACATGGTTCTTCATCTCTATGAATGAAATAGATCCATCGATGAACACTATGCATACCTTAGATGAAAGATTCTTGATGATTGATGGAGGAATTTGATTGAACTTGAATACCCAATTGAAAACCCTAATGTGTTCTTGAGAGGATTTTGAGAGAAAGAGTATGTTTTGGTGAAATAAGGGATTAATTCTGTGTTTATGTAATATATATAGGGGTGGAAATATGACCCAAATACCCCTTCTAGATGCGTCAATTAAATTCTGTGAAAATTACCCTATTTGGACCCCCGACGTTACGTGGAGATATTGTGTTGCCCCACGTTTGTGACCTGAAAACTCACTATGATGCGGTGGAATCATGGAGATGACACTGGAAATTGACAAAGGTCATTTTGTCTTACGGTGCGACGCGCCACTAACTGAAATAACGCTGTTGAAACTTTAAATCGCCATAACTTCTTCACCGGGTGTCCGTTTTAGGCGAATTTGGTATCGATGGAAAGCATATTAAATTCTCTAAAATTTGGAGGGTATAAATATTCCAAAATACCACCTATAAATGAAGTTATTCTTGTTCAAATATGACCTATGTGAAATCACATACAAAAACTTGGTAGATTCAAAAGTTCTTAGCTTGTCTTACTCTAAGTTACTCTTATGAACATTCTTAACAAATCATAAGCTTTATTATCACTAGGATACTCATCCTAATTAATGTAGTCCAATATGAATCACAGAATAGAAGGTTTCATGTGTAGGAACAACGGTTTATTTTTTAGCTTACAAATATACGAGGTATTATAGTTACAAACATAGTATCAGGGCCTAAGGTTCAATAGAGTCCTAGAAAGTGTAAAAGCCACATCAAGTAGAGTCTTGTGTATGGGTGAATAGCATTCTATACTTATGGACGATAGGCTACGAGATATTTTTAGGAAAAGTTCCACTCTTTCAGTATTCATGTCTTACTAGTGAGCATGAACTCAAGTTAAAATCTTAGTCTAATCCTTTTCTTCCTTCCATTTATAGAACATGCCTCCCAAGAAGAACGAAAGAAGGACAAAAAATCAGTCAGCCCCTCAGGCCGTCCAGGCAGATTCTTAGGACGAGCATGTCTCTCATGCAGAATTCAGGGCTGTATTTACTACCCTTGCCAATTCTGTGGAAGCCTAAAATGAATGCCCAGCTGCCATTCCGGATAACTAGTGGACAATACTACTACAACCTGGATTCGAGACTTCACCCGAATGAATCCCCCCGTATTTACAAGGTCTAAGTCAGATGAGGACCCACAGGAGTTCATTGATCAAGTGCAGAAGATCACAAATATTATAGGGGTGACGGCTAGTGAGAGTGCTAAGTTGGCCACATATCAATTACAGGATGTGGTCCACTCTTGGTTTAAGCAGTGAAAGGCAGAGAGGGTCGCGGATACAGGTCCCATAGAATAGGAGGGGTTTGCTACTACTTTTCTTGATAGGGTTTTCCCACTGGAGTTGACGAAAGTGAAGGTTTTAGAATTTATTACTCTAAAATAGGGCAACATAATAGTGAAAGAGTATTCTTGAAAGTTTACTCAGTTAGCCAAATATGCTCCTCATGTGGTAGTAGATAGCAAAGCTAAGATGAGTAAGTTTATGTCTGGAGTGTCTAGTAGTGTGGTCAAGAGTGTAGGACCACAATTCTAATTAAGAAGATGGACATATCCAGGAACATGGTCCATGCTCAGTAGATAGAGAAGGCTAAGTATAAGGAGAAGGAGAAGGAGTTTGAGAACGATTATAAGAGAGCTAGAACCGGTAGCTTTAGCCTCGCCCAACCTAAGTATAAGGGTAAAGATCATTCTCAGTTTTGCCTTAAATATTCAGTCCCAGCTCTGTCCTCAGCCAGTGCTCCAGTGCCAAATTTAGAGACATCAATAGAGACAGGGCGTCAGGCCCTAAACCTCAGGGTAGTGTTTGTTATGCTTGAATAAATTATCTCTGCCAGAAGTGTGGAAGAAACCATTAGGGTACCTGCAGAGCTGGCAGTAATGTATGTTTTAGATGTGTCAATCCAAGACACAAGGTCAAACAGTGTCCATAGGTGTGTTTGCAGAGTCAGCATAATCGTCCCCCAACTCAGTCAGATTGCCCGAATTAGCTAAGTGCCACTTATGGTGCCACCAGTGGAATATGCCGAAACAGATTCTATGAATTTCAGTCCCTACAGGATAAGGGAAGTTCTCTTGATGTAGTCACTGGTACGTTACAAGTTTTCCATTTACATGTTTATTCTTTGCCAGATCCTGGAGATTATTTGTCCTTTCTAACTTCATATATAGTTGTTGATTTTGGAGTCAGTCCTAAAATCCTAGCGGAGCCTTTCTTATTTTAGTTTTTCTTTCTTTTTTTTTTTTGTTGTTGTTGTTTTTGTTCTTCTTCTTCTTCCTCTTCCTCTTCCTCCCCCTCTTCTTCCTCCTCTTATTTCTCCCCATCTTCCTCTTCGTCTTCATCTTTTTCTTTTTCTTCTTCTTCTTTCTTCTTCTTCTTCTTCTTCTTCTTCTTCTTATTCCTCTTCTTCTTCTTTCTCTTATTTTTCTTTTTTTTATTCTTCCTCTTGTTCTTATTCTTTCACCTCTTCTTTCTTCTCTTCTTCCTCCTCTTCCTCCTTCTCTTTCTCCTTCTCTTTTTTCTCCTCGTCTTCCTCTTCTTCTTCTTCTTCTTATTCCTCTTCTTCTTCTTCTTCTTTTTCTTATTCTTCTTCTTATTCCTTCTTCTCTTCTTCTTTTTCTTCCTCTTCTTCTTCTTCTTCATCATCTCATCATAATCTTCTTCTTCTTCTTTTTCTTCTTTTTCTTCTTCTTCTTCGTCTTCTTCCTCTTCTTTCTCTTCTTCTTCCTCCTCTTTTTCATATACTTCTCTCTCCCCATCTTTCACCTTCTCTTCGTTCCCCTCTTCCTCCTCTTCTTTCTCCCCATTTTCCTCCTCATCTTCCTTCTTTCTTTCCTTCTCATTTTTCTCTTCGTTTTCCTCCTCTTTTTCCTCTTCCTCTTCTTCTTCCTCCTCTTCTTCTTATTTTTCTTTTTTTTCTTTTTCTTCTCTTCTTTCTTCTTCTTTTAGGTAATCAGATATTCAGTTAGACAGTTAGTCAGTATTTATCAGTTGTCTTAACTAGATAGTTGGGTTTTCAGTATTTACCAGAAAGCAAATAGTGTACAATCTGTGCGTTTTATTTTTTTAAAAAAGCAGCAGTACAACCATTATTGTTACAACTGCAAATCAACAAGATAATGTCTATCATGTTGTTGTTTATGACATTTACTTTGTAAGGTATCTTGTTTCTCCATATCATCTTCCAAGGCCATTCTATTTTCAAGACACCTGTAGTGTTGATATCTCTGTAGGTAGATTTTACATTGAAGCATCAATTTTCCACCTTCCATGCCAGTGAGTCCTCTTCCCCAGATATATTGTTGATTTGTGCTATTATGACAGAGAATTCTTCTAGCCTGCTCATCTCCCAATCATTCAGGTTTCTCTTGAAATGTAAGGGATAGTAAGTTCCATCCCTGGCCAGTCCACAATTCAGCTACTATTGCATGTTGCAGTTGACATAGATTGTATAGATCTGGCGACATTTGGCTCAATGAGTTCTAGACACACCATCTATCTTTACAGAAGGATATCTTTTTTCTGTTTCAAACTTTGAAGCTTGATGTTTTTAATACTATATCCCATAAACTCCTGATGGACCTCCATATGTCGGATCCATATGGAGAATCTACCATTAATGTCATCCACTTATCCTAACTACATAACTTATCACATCTATGTAAAATAATATGGACCGAGTTTTCCCACTGCTTTGAATAAACAAACAAGGCATGTTTTGGTTGAATTTGTTGTCATACAAGATCCAGGAATAATGGAAATTGAAGACATCACTTAGTCAAAACATCATCAACTTTTACACATTATAGATGTGTTTGTAGTCTCTGATCAGCATGCTATACATCAGCTGATAGTATTAGTCTTAGATGTATTTGAGGTCGCTAATCAGCATGCTCTCCACAATTGTTGATCACTTACATAAATAGGAAAGGCAGATACAACACATACAACACACATATTCAGAAACTAGTTCTTCAAAAAGGAAAGTAAATAATAGCTACTACAGCAAAATATATAGTGATAAGCAAAATACATACTGTTACTATTCGCATAGACACACAAATAGTAATTTGTTATTTTTGGGTGTGTTTGTAAATAGAAATATGTTGATATTTAAGTGCTAATTTAGATTATTTGTTCTCTTTTTATAGAGGTGTCCAAAATGAAGAAAGAGACGAAGAAAGTGATGAAGACATTGACCTTACTTGAGAAGATATTTGGATTGTTGATAAATGCTCTAATATTAATATTTTTGATATTGAAATTCTTGAAATTTATCGTGACTCGAACTTGATACTATGTAAAAGCTTAACTAATTATTCGAATTTAATTAATATTTTCCTTTTGGGTTTAGATTACTAGCTTGTTGCATATTATTGATTATGAGATTATTATTAATGAATAATTTTGATTATGTGGTGTATATATTGTGTTATAATTTATTATGCATGTAAATACTAATTTACATTAATACGAGTGACTATTATAAATTGTTGCAATTGGTACTTGAGCTAGGTCTAGCATGTGGCAACAATTGTTGTAATAGATTAATAAACCGTTGTAATAGTATTAGAAATTATTGCAATAGGCAGTCAGAAACCATATCAAAAAATCAACAAAATCATTGCAATATGTAATCAATAACCGTTGCAATATACTATAAAATCATGGCAATAGCTTAACAAAATAGTATTAACAGGTAATAAAAAAATATTGCAACAAAATAATAAACCATTGCAATAGACTTTTAAAATCGTTCCAATAGACTGGCAAAAATCATTGCAATAGAGTAAGAAAATTGTCGCAATAGATGATATTGCAATGGTTTAATGTTGTTGTAATAGAATCTATTGTGATGGTTATTAACCGTTGTTATAGGTGAAAAGAGGCGTCCTAATAAGAGAAAAATAATCATTGCTATAGGTTTATCTATAGCAACAATTTCAACCTACCATCGTACAAACCGTTGTCATACGTCTATCTCAATGCTCGCGTAAAGAACGCATGCTTAACCATTGTGGTAGACCTATGTTGATAATGTTATTGCTTATTGCAACGGTTTTGTAGCCGTCACTATAGGGGTAATTTCTAGTGGAGTGTGTGTGAGCCCAAAAATTAACTCAATACATCCACAATTCATGATCATCAACTCTAATTAAGCATCATCAAAATAATTACGCATGTAAGACATCATTAATATTATATCAACCCTTAATTTAAGGCATTTCTATTGTGGTAAAGGCAATCAATACGAAAGAAGGCCTAAAATAAAAATTCAAGTCCCGGCATGGGCATCTAGAATAAAGACATATAAATACATAGGTAAGGTCAATGATGTCAAATAAAACCCCCACATGGGCAACATGCAACATCAGATATCACAAGTCAATAATAATAGAATAAAATCCCACACCCGGGCACACAATAGTGATAATAATATCAAAATATAAACCCCATCATTATTTTTTCAAAATCATAACATGCTCCACCTATTTATTAATTATCTAGCTCAATTTAAAAGATGTTAAGTCATAAGGTACCTTAAAAAGAAGAAATACAAGCCTAAACTACTTCAACACGGAGCTTTCCCTTTATGAATGGCCTCGTAATCAACTACAATATTCAAGTATAGCATCTATTCATTAAAAGAAAGCTAATGATACCTACATTTCTCATATTTGAGTCGGGTCTAAAATGAATTCAAAAAATGAGTTTGAAAATTAATGGGGTAAAACCAAAATTTTATTTTAAAATATATTTTCAAAGGGTAAAAAATCTATAGTTGAAAACTGACACAAAAATAAGGTCCAAATTAAAGAAAAATTATTTTTAAGCTTATCCAAAAGTTAATACCAAGATTAAAGAGTAATTTGATGATATAAAACAATGAAAAGTAATGGAATTAAGGTTTTTGGGCTTACCCAAACTCAAATGGTGAAGAAAACCCTAAAAATCACGTAAAACCAAAGCTCGAAGTCCAAAAATTATGAAAAATCGAGAAAAGAGGGTTATATATAGCAGTTGCCTATAAGTGGATAAATGGATGATTAGCGGCTACCACTAAAGCGGTATTTGGCCGCTATAGTGGCTACCGCTTCAGAGATGCCTGTACACTAAAGAAGCTACCGCTTAAGTGGTCTTGGACGGCTAAAGCGGTTTCTACTTAAGCGATCCTTGGCCTCCTAAGCATTTTCACCAAGTATCAGCAAATGTCAATCTTGGTGCAAACCTATCAAGATCCGAACGAACCCTCAAAATTCGACCAGGGCCTCACAGAGACAAGACATATATGATACTAGGCTATTTTTTATGTTTTAGACTCAGTGGTGACATCTTATTTTCGAAAAAAATATTATTTTTAGTAAACTAATCCCAAGGACCCCTTTTTGGCAATTTTTCAAATAAAGGAACAAAATGCAAACTAAAGGTTCCAAACCCAAAAAATCCTACTACTAACCCAGATACAATATTTCAAACCCAATGAAACTATCTAAATCATCATCCGACACTCTGAACAATACATATTAATCATAGTCAACTATATGGATTTTAAAGCCTTTAAAATCCATATACTCATGCACGTTATTACTGATCACAACGGAAATCGTTCGAACCATCTCCGCAGCCCAAAATCAATATGTAGCAACTAAAGTAAGTAAAGAATGGCCAAACATATAAAAATCAAAATTTCACAAATTAGGTAATTTTAGTGAGATCTCAATGTGGTTTTGGTCAGTGGATATTTTTATAAAATAAAAAAAATGAATCTAGAAAGGAAAAAATACAATACCCTATCTACTTTATTTGTTTGACTCTCTGCCTTCAAATCTTCATTTTGAATTTTTTGTTATCCCCTCTCCTTCTTGTGATGGGTACCTTGATCTTAAGATTTGATCTTGAAATTAGGATTTGAAAATTAAAACATGGAATGAATCGTTGAATCTCCTCCAAATAACAGTTCATAGAATATTCTTCAATACTTATTTTCTTGATCAGATGCTAAATAATGAATCTTGAGATGTTGGGTTGTGGCACTTGTCAAGTTAACTCTAACCATATTCGAGGTTGAACATTCTTCATTGCTCTACTGAGGATGGGATTGCATTCTTAATCATCAAATTTTACTTAATGGGAGAACCTACAAATCATCAAAAATAAATAAACAATGATTAAAATGAATTCTGTTCCAATTTGTACTTAGAAAATTTTGTGAGGTATTAGTAAAGCTGCAAACTAACTACTTACATGAAAAGAAATAAAATTATAGAATATTAAGGTAAATATGAAAATAAAATAAGATTCTTGTTCTTAATAATTTGAGCAAGGAATATCATACCTTGTGAACGCATGAAAAACAATTAGGACCTTTACCTCTTAAAATGGGTTTAAGAATGACATACCTTGTGAATGCATGAAAAATTAGGAGTTTTTGTTTCCTATAATGGCGTTGAGGGAATGTCGTAACCTGTGACGCCGTGAGTAAAGAGAAAATTAGCAGAAGAAAAGGAAAGTTAGAAAAGAAAATAGAGTTTTCATTCACTAAAATAAAATTAGGGGATATTGTACCCTATAGAGATTGAAAGAATAAAATAGGGAATTTTCCCCTAAAAAGTAATTAAGGGATGTCGTAACTAGGAGATGTATCCTGTGAAGACCTAAACAAGAGAAATAGAGGGTTTTGCACTCAAATGCAATCAGGGGATGTCGTTCCCCGTGAAGACATGAAAATAATAGTTTTTTTGGTTCTAAAATATAACCAGGGGATTTTGTACCATATGAATACTAGAATAAGAAAAATAGGGGGTTTTGTTTCATAAAATGCAATCAGGGAATGTCGTACCCTATGAAGACTTAAAAAAGAAAAATAGGAAATTTTGTTCCCTGTTGAGGAAACTAGGGGATGTAGTACCCTGTGAATTATTTTTCTAAGAAAATTCCTTAGTTTTGAAATTAATGGAGTTTGAAACTTTTTTATCGAGATAGATAAGGTGTTTGGTTCCCTATGATGCGAACTCAAAATGATATGATTATCAAAGAAAAGTAAATATTGTGAAAACTTCACTTTGTGGCACACATTTTTTCCACAAACTTCTCAAAACTACTTTATCCCTATTTGAACAAAGAATATTATGTGATTTTTAAAAATGGTGGTTGGTTTGTGGTCTTGATAACCTGGGAAAATTTCTTTAAGTCTGCCTAATGTCTATTCAACTGACTTTGTCAATGGTTAAAAAAATTATTTTGAGGCCTTGAACCTTCGTCTTTCGACCTGTATCTTGACTATTTTTATCCAACATTATTTTGCCCCAATGGTTTAATCAATATTATTCTTTGAAATACTTTCTTGATATATCCTTATATCGATGCCTCTAAATAATGATCTTCTCCTCAGGCCTTGTACCTCTCGAAGTTATTAGAGATGGTTATAAGTCGTTGCCGATGCTATGCATGCCAAACAATCTTTACTACTCACTGAAAAATTATAGACAATTTTGCAGCTTCATTTTGCTTTTGGCATAGTAAAAAGGATTCAAAGCATGATTTGGGGATAAAACAAGAAATGACAAGACGAAATTTAAAAGAGTTAGGTTTTAAAAAAAATATCCTTTTCAAGGAAAGGATGAAAAAGCTTATCTGGAGGTATGTACCAACTTCAATGAAACATGATATGTATTCCAGATCGAACGTATGATCCGTTAAAGCTGTGTAAATCTTGAAATAGTCCATGTCTTATTTTGAAATTGAATTATTTACTTTGGTTGCTCTTATGCCGTGATAGGAAACTTTCATTCAATCAATAGTGCCTTTTTGAATTCTCACCAACTCCCTTTGTCATTTTATTTCCTTTAAACTTATTGATATTAGGCATATTTATACACCCAAATGATATCTTTTATCCGTACTTTAGCTAAGTTTGTAGAACAAATTATATTGTGTAAGTGTGTTTAGATATACCTTTGACGTAAATGTACTAACCTACTTGATTAGTACAATCTTAGGAGTGAATGATGCATATAGTGATGCAAGATGCATCATATTAGTTTTCAACCTTGCTCAAACTATGATTGTCATATTTTATTAATATTGCACACTTCTGGTTTGTTAGAATTTCATAAATCATCTTGATATATTATTATCTATGTTTAAATATTAATCGAGATTTTAAGCAAATTGCAAAATGTATAGTCCATGTGGGTATGATATCCAACTCTCAAAGATCCATTATATTACTTATTAGACTACGTTCACTTGTGTATGTAGTAGGTCGCAACAAGTTTTGGCGCCGTTGTTGGAAACTTAAGAAATTAGTAATTTTCTTAATTTTATTTTTAATAATAATATTTTACAAGTGTTGACAACTTGATCTTAGTGGCTAATTTTGCAGGTTTAAACTATGCCTCACATTGGTAAGAAAAAGAGAATTGGTTGAACCATATATAGAACCTGAATGAGGATTTCATCAGATGTGGAGGGAATCAGCTCTTCAATATTCAATTCAAAAGCTTCAACTGGTTGATTCAGTAGAAATTATTCCTGTAGAAATGGAAGCAACTGGGCCAATTCGTGAGGTAACAATCCCACTCTCTAATAATGTCACCTCCAATATTTACAAATCGAATGCAGGAGGTCAATTTGATCTAAAAAAAGTATGGTTCAACTATTGCGCACCAGCATGCACTTTACCGACCTATCTCATGAGGATCCATATCAGCACTTGAACTTTTTGAGATTAACGACACTTATATTCTCGCAAGAGTCTCTTCTGACTGTTGAGACTCACCCACTTCCTTTTTTCCCTATTAGAGGAAGCAAAGAAGTGGTTGAAGTTTGAACTAACAAATTCCATCACCATCTAGGATGATTTGGCAAGAAAGTTTCTAATTCATTTCTTGTATTTGGAAAGACTATGAAATCGAGGAGTGAAATTTTAAGCTCCATATAGAAAGATGGTGAAAATTTGTATCAAGCCTGGGAGAGGTTCAAGTACATGATTTGTGATTGTCCACATCACTATCAGACTAATGTTGGTTTGGTGCAGATTTTTATAGAGGGAATTGAGCCCAACACAAAGACTTTTTTAGACTTAGCAGTTGGTGGACAAGCATTCAAAAGACATATGATGAGCTGTACATATTTCTGAATTATATCTCAAAGGAGAATCTAGAATGGAACACAAATGTTTCAAGAAAAAAATACAAAGAAGACTGCAGGATTGCTTGAGGTGGACCAATTGACAACAACACAAATTGCCACATTGCAAAATAAAATGAACACTTAGTTTATTAACTTAAATTTAGGGCATCAACAAGCTCCTATAAATATGGTACAACAAACTTAGATTTGATATGAGGTATGTGGTAATGGTAATCACCCAATAGACACTTATGCAACGTATCCTAAATTTATGAACTTTATGGTTAATGTTCAATGGCAAAGTAATAAAAATTTTTGGAACACTTAAAATCCAGGTTGGCGAAATAACCCTTATTTCTCATAGGGTGGAAATCAAGGACAAAATGTAATCAGTATAGAAAGTAAGCGGGAAAATAAAACCTTCAAAAACAGGCTCATTATGGTCAGTCTAATATTCATCCCAGGAATATTGATGAGATGTTGAATCAAATCATAGCTAATCAAGCATAAATAGCTGTTGACATAAAAAATCAAAAGTTAGCCACAAAAACTCTTGAGGTTCATATGTGACAACTTGTCGGGGCATAAAAAACCAGGACTCAAGAAGGTTTACCAAGTGACACAGATTAAAATCCAAAACAGGTTAATGTTTTTTCTACTCAAAGTGGTAGGCAATTGGAGGAATTAGAGCTCAAGAAAGAAACTACCAAGGCTTTGGCGAGAGACGAGAAATAGGCTGAGTCTGAGAAATATGAATATTAAAAACAATGTAATAAATGTGAAATCACCTCCCCCATTTCCACAAAGGATGACAAAGCAAAAAGATGAAGTACGTTTTCAAAAGTTTATTGACTTGTTAAAATAGGTGCACATTAATCTTCCTCTTATTTATGTTTTGCTGGGAGTTCCTATGTATGCCAAGTACATCAAAGGTATTATAGCGAATAGGATAGGTTGACAGAGTATGTTGTTGTTGCACTTACCAAGGCACCTCAAAGATTTAGAATAGACTAATAACAAAGCTCAAAGATCCAGGAAGCTTTACTATTCCAATCACTATTAGGCAGTCTATTAGTGCTCAACTTTTGTGTGATCTTGGAGCCAACATAAATCTATTGCCCATTTCTTTGTTCCAAAAGATGGGGTTGGTTATTTTGAGGCCCACACAGTGATTATTAATTGTCCAATCACTCACTTTCCAAGTCTGACATGATAGTTGAAAATCTGTTGGTACATGTGGGTTTACTTATTTTTCCTATGGATTTCATTATATTGGACTTTGATGTGGATCTAGAAATCTCATTTATTTTAGGACATCAATGTTGTCTACTAGGTGTGCTTTGATATATATATATATAGCTCTTGGGTATCTATTTATGCGAGCTCATGATTAGGTTGAGGTGTTTTCTGTGTACAAAGCAATGAAGTTTCCAGCTATTTATGAGGAATTACCTACCATAACGGTGGTAGATCTTGAGTTAGATATCCTATTTATTAATTCTAAGGATCCATTGAAACAATCTTTGATAGGACATGACATCTTCAGGGATGCATAAGAAAATAAGATAGTTTAGATTCTAGATGTGGAAATATTTTGATTTATAAGGGTGAATTCGAGCCTCTGAATAGGCCCCTTGGCACTCCTCGCAAGCTATCTATTGAGGAAGCTCTAAAATTTAAGATGAAGGCATTGCCTCCATACTTTAAATATGTGTTTTTAGGGGATGAAGATACCTTAATTGTTATTTTATTTGTAATATTATCTGATGTATAGGTTCACGAGGTGTTTCCAGTCCTGAAAATGATAAAGAAAGCTATTGGGTGGTACATTTCAGATATTCAGGGAATAAGTCCTGCCTTCTGCACGCATGAGATATTCATGAAAAAGGGACACAAATCAAGTGTAAAGCACTTGACAAGATTGAACCCAATCATGAAAAAATTGGAAAGAAAAGTGGTGATTAAATGGCTTGATCCAGGTATCGTGTACCCCATCTCAGATAATAGATAGGTTAGCCCTATACACTGTGTTCCAATGAAGGGAGGTATGACAGCGGTGAATCACACAGTAATCAGGAGGAGAATCCACATGGATTACCAAAAGCTTAATGATGCCACCTATAAATATCATTAGCCAATCTCTTTCATTGATAGAATTCCAGGAGTATTATTGCTTTTTGGATGGATATTCTAGCTATAATAAGATAGCGATAGCACTAAAGGGCCAAGATAAGACCACGTTCACCTGTCATTATGAGGCATATGCTTTCAAATATATGCTCTTTAGATTGTGCAATGCACCAACCATATTCTAGCTGTGCATGATGGCCATCTGTTGGGACATGGTGAAAGACTTTGTTGAGGTATTTATGGATAATTTCTCTATCTTTGGTAACTCATATCTAATGGGTTTGCAGAATTTTGACAAAGTCCGAGAAAAATATGAGGAGACTAATCTAGTATTAAATTGGGAGAAATGTTACTTTTTAGTCAAAGAAGACATCATCCTTGGCCATAAATTTCATAAAGAAGATTGTAAGTAGATCAAGAAAAATTGAAGGTGAGCGATCAAAAGTGTGCACAGTTTTCTTAGGCATACAGGGTTTTATAGGATATTCATTTATGGATTTCTCTAAGGTAGAAAGAATATTTTGTAAGTTTCTTAAAAAGGAAGGAAGTTTGAATTTAGGGCTGACAATATTAAAGCATTCAACGAGTTAAAGAGAAAGTTGACTGAGGCTCCTATCTTGATAGATCCTAATTAGGAGCTCCCTTTGAGTTGATGTATGATTCCAGTGATATAATAGTGGGAGCAGTTCTTTGTCTGTATAAATATAAGGTTTTTCATTTGACATACTATGCCAATAAGACTCCAAATGCTGCCCAAAAAAGTGACACTGTCACTGAGAAAGATATGTTGGCTTTAGTGTATGTTTTTGACAAGTTCAGATCCTATCTAGTGGGGATGAATGTGATAGTTCATATTTACCATGCTACAATAATGTAACTATTTAATAAAATATATGCAAAATAAAGTATCATCAAATAGATTTTATTGTTGGATGAATTTGATCTCCAGGTTTAAGATAGAAAGGGGGCAGAGAATTAAGTGGCAGATTATTTATCAAGGATAGAGGATCAGTCCCATATAGTTGGGCTTATTAGGGAAAAGTTTCCATATGTACAACTATTAGCACTAATTATAGTAAAGCTCCTATGGTACGCAGACTTAGTGAACTTATTTGTGAGTAGGGTATATCCTAATAATACCTCATATTATCCTAAGTTCAGTTTAGCTTCTAGTGCATGGATAAGAGACATAAAACCTACAAATTTCACTAAGTGTTGGAGGCTTAGTCATATTTTTGGCCTCTTAACTCCGAGGACTTTTAAATTGGACTTCCCGACCCTAAGACATAAGTTTTTGAGTTGATTCATGTTCAGGGGTGTAAGGAGCTGTAACACCTTGCATTTTTGGGTGAGACTTTAAACTGCCGTTCTTATAAGTGTAAACTCTAATCCCATGAATTTATTTTGAGTATACATATCCTGATACTTATTCTAGTGTATGAAGTAATTTTGAGGTGAAAAATAGTCATAAGAATCACTTAGAACAAAGTTGAGCTAAGAGCCTTTGATTCGTCCAAAGTTTGGTATTCGATTCTACAAGGGTCTACTTTAAACATATGTAACTCTTGATACACATATAATTTTGCAGCTTAGGACCTACCAAATTGTATATAATTGAGTCAGCTTCCAAATGGTACCAATTTTGCCTTAATCTAATGCCCGAGCAAAAGGTTATAGACATTTTCGTGAGAGAGGCAGTGAGGGTGCGCAATTAGCCCACGGTGCACGCTCTATTGCCCGCCCCTATTTTATAGCTTTAGGTTTCGTATTTTTAAGGGCAAATGGGTCATTTTCCCCCACCCAAATTTGTCCATAACACATAATTAAAGCCCTCAAGGAGCATTATTGGCCCCTTTATTCATAATTTCTATCCAAGAAAGCCTTCCTCTCCAAGAACAAACCCTAACATCCTGCCAAGAACTCCAACTTCAAGTTATATTCTTTTCAAGATAAATAAGAATTTAAGTTCTCTAGTCCAAGAATTCCAAGAAAAGCTTTCAAGATCATATCCAAGGCTTTCACGGTCAAGCTTTTTCCATCAAATCATGCCTATTAATGTATGTGGGGTTATAAACGAGGTATTATTTCACCATTGAACCCAAATTATATGATTTTAAGATTTAACTTTCTTGTTTTGAAGTAGGGTTCATACCCAAGTTTCTATATTCTTGAAGTATACGATTCTAATGAGATTTAAAGCTTTAAGTATTTCAAGAAGTGCTTATATTTATGTTTTAACTTATAAGATTTACATTATGGATGATATTGCACTATCTTGACTTGATATTGTTGAATTATTTCAAAATTCATATTGAGTATGAAGTTTTGTTGTGAATTTTCATGAGTTTAAAACATGAATTTTAAGCCCTAAGTCTAAGTGTTGAGATTTCAAGAAGATTATGTTCTTAAGCTTTCCTTGATGAGTTTATATCGAGATTTAAAGCAAGAACTGATCTTTTGATCCTAAGATAAATTTGGAATCCATATTTGTTCATCTTAATTATGAGTTAAAGAAAGAAAAGCATAACTAGTTTTCATTATATAAACCCTTATGCTATTTTAAGGTGGATTTTCTAAAGTTTGAGCATATAAGTGATAAGGGAGTACTATTTAGCATCAAGATGGGTATGAGTCCAAGGTCGCATGCCCTAGAACTACGAGGCGTCGTAGGATTAAAGTCCCAATATGGGTTAAGTATAGTGATCACTTAAGTTATGGTCATATTCCCATTTCAAGGGTAGGACAACTATCCCCAATATGGTTAATATGTTGGACTCCATGATAGCTCACATGCTTTATGTCAGTTAGAAGGAACTCCCCAAGAAAGAATAAAAGTAAAGCTTTTAGAACAAAGTGTTATGGCTCACAAAATTTATCAATATGCTTTATTACTTGTGTTTATTATTTCACAGATTTGGCTTTTTTCAAGCCCAAGGTGAGTCATTTACACTTAACATGCATTATTTGAAAGTTTATGAGTATATTCAGTTATTGTTTTAATTATGCATTCACCCCCGCATACTTAGTACATTCCAGTATTACTGATCCATATATATGTTTATGTGATATATTGTCTCATAATGTAGGTACCAGTTATAGCACATCATAGTCAGACAGTTCATAGATTCCAGCCAGTAGGTAATGAGTTCTTTTGATTCGAGAAATCAAGTCAACTATAGTTTTAGTATTATTCTTTTATTCAGTTGTATTGATTGGAGATAGCTGGGGGTCATATCCCAGCTATATATAATCAATATTAGTAGAGGCTTCATAGACAGTTAGTAGAGTTGATATATTTGATTTCAGTTTTGTTTTGTATAACTGGAGTTGTAATTGTTTTAATAGTTCTGTTTTGAAGATGTTCTGCTAAAGACTTTTCTTCAACTCATTTCTTCAAGATTTATGTATCTTATTTAGTTGCTTACGAGTTATGCCAGTACAAGGGTTAACTTGGGATGACTTGTGGTGCTAAGCACCGTGTGACATCCCAGAGGTAGTCTTGGGGTGTTACATATTTGGTATCATAACATAGATTTCAAGTGTACTAGGGTGTCTGTGAAGCCGTATTTAGTAAAGTCTTGCATGATGGGACAGAGACATCTGTACTTTTCTTCGAAAGGCTACAAGGCATTTAAGAAATATTTTCCTTCTTCATGCTCTAGGTGGTGCTATAAAGTTGTTCTCTCAGATACTTTTGTCGATTTGTTTGTTACTCCATAGTCCTTTATGTATGACTTATTCTTGAGATAACATAATTAGCAAGTTCCGATTCCTCCTAAAATGATGCTCTCAAATTAACTATCAGTAACTTCAGAAGTCATACAAGGGGCTTGAGAGGAGCTCGCTAGTGTGTTATAATTTTCTCATGTACAAAGTTATTTCCTTATCCTTATGAGTTGTTCAATTAAGATAGAGTAAGATATGTGTTCAGATTCCTCGTTAACCTAGTGTTCATGATAGGAGATAGTGTAAACCTAGATTGTTAACTAGAGTTTGCATTCGAGGGATATTGTAACATGGAGTTTCACAATTTATAAGGAGTAGATACTTCTTATAGTTGGAAATATGGGCTTGGAAGTGTAGTCACAAGAAAGATGGGAAATACGATTGATTGAAAGTATATAGATGAATTTATGCATGCTATCGAGTTTATGTTAATGTAATACATCCTTGTGTATCAGCTTAGGAGTAATGAATATAGTACTATTTTCCTTGTAGAGGGTAGAGAAAGAGTTATTAGTTAAAGTGAATTGTGGTCTTCTTGAAGTAGGAAAGAAGATCTTGATGGTATGTTATAGTGTTAGAAAAGTATAGGTCATTAATTAAGGTATTAGGTTATTAATGATTGTTAATATAGGGTTCACTGTGTGGTTCTAGAAAAGAAATTAGTCGAGGTTTGTAGATCTAGGGGTATAATTTAATTACATAGATGAATAAGTACTAGAGATATGTGGAAGAGGGATGTGCTTATGGATTGTAAGATTATGATCATATATCATTATTATAAGGTTCTAGTGGACTAGTGTTTCCTGATGTTTTGATATGTAAGAATGGTATGTGAAGTTATGGTTAATCATGGCTAGCACTAGACACTAAGTTTGAATAGTGGATGATCATAAAGGTGGAAATAATGATTGCTTGATTAGTGATGCTAGTTATATGAAAGTTATCTAGTAGGCTTGAACAGTGTATGTAAGAGTTTAAGTTCATTTATTCATAGTTAAGTATGATGTTGTAGGTATGATATAGAGGTGTGCCCAAGGTGATATTGGGATTGAATTATTTTTCTAAGATTATTAAGTGTCATGTGTGCTTAGATAATGCCCGTGAGTTTCTAAGTGTGAATAAGGCTATTCATATAGTAAATGGAATTCTTTATGGCTATGTTGAGGAGCTAGGTATAGAGGATGCTGAGCCTTTTAGTATGATGTTTTAGTGAGGCAGGTATGTTTGTTGAGTTAATAGAGTGTTAGTCTATGATGATGACTATTGAAGCTAAAAGAAGTTAAGGGTGGTATCTACTAAGAGAGTGACCAAGAGTGAAGTTAGTATTGTTTAGATATAGTTTATTTAGGTGAGTAAACAATCATGTGTAGACAATTATAGCAAAAAAACTATGGTTCATTTTTTAGGATATGGAGTAGACCCACAAGATTAGAATGCCAACTTTAATCTAAGGGGGAGATGGTAGAGTGAAGAACAAAATCAAGTTTTGAGAATTAGATTGTGATACATGTCAATAAGAGTTGTGATGATATAGTGATCCCTTCTTACTCTAGAGTGTTCCTTGGATTTCAGTCATTATCAACAAAATTCATATCTTGCATGATAGATCCATGCCAAAGTCCAATGCTTATATACTTCATGCGTATTCAAGTCCATTCTTAGCTTCTAGTAAGTAAGTAACAACTTCACTTCGTGATTTGAGTCATCCCTCATAAATCTATAAAACACCAGTCTTATGTTGAATTGCTTATGATAAGTATGAACTTATTTTTCAGAGTATGATCAGTTCTCAGAACTCATGATACTAGTGAAATTTGCATTATATCATGTACGTCCTCAGTTTAGATCTCTTTAATGAATCAATGCCTTTGACATTCTATTTCTTAGGCCTCAATTGAGTGTCAAAATTATGTATAGTATTCTTTCGTGCTGCAAGTTCTTATGCGGTATGCCTTCGATGACCTCTTCCTATATTAATATAGTGGTGATGATAATGGATAAGAAATGGTTTAGATGAGAGAGAGTTGATGACCCTCATTAAGAAAGATTATTTATGCTTTTCTATCTAAGACTAAGGAATGAAGGAATATTGGGGTAAATCTTTGGTATATGTCGTAGTTAGTTGAGAATTCAGGGTATGTCATCTTAAGCATAGTTCAAGAAAGTTTTTGTTGATAGAGGTTTAGAGAATATAAGAAGTATGCCTTTGTGGGTGTTTGCGTTAAAGTTCATATGTGGTTATAATGATAGGCTTGAATGTCATGTTGGGACGTAAGTGGAGGGATGCAATATGTGCTAGTGAAACCATAGTAAGAGTTCAGAGTTAGTCATTGAAGTGGTAAGACATGTTATGGTTAGGGTGTAAGCTCTTGAAGAGATATAGAAGATTAAATCATGTGGTTTAGACTAGTATTATGGTGTAGCATGTTGTATCTTATGATTTTGAGTTAAGCTTGATCTTGGTGAGAGAATTTAGTTTTGTTTAGACTTTCGTAGATGGATTTATCAATGCCCATGTGAAAATTTTAAGTTGAATCAAATGAGTATGGTATTTAAGGGGAATAGTATAGTTTAGGGAGTATTTGAGAAGTTTTGCGAAGCTTGAAAGTAGGAAGTTGCATTGCTTAAGGCCTAGTAATTCTATCCTAGCTTATGATTTATATGTCTATGTTCCATGCTTTAGAATTGTATCAATATTTTGATTCCTTAGTCGGTTGTCTTGTTCAGATCATGCCCAAAATTCTTTCTTCCGTAATATTATTAGAATTTCTTAGAAGAGTGTTGGATAAATACTCCATTTGAGTATGGGCAGTCCGTATGGTCCAGTTCATAGAGCCAGGGATCCAATTTAGCAATCAAGCAGATAAGCTCCTATAGATTTACAACTTTCCATTTAGTCTTACTACCCAAAGTTTCACGAGTAATGCCACTCCATGAGGTAAAATATTCGCATTCATGAAAATTATGAATTCAACTCAGTTCATACATCATGCATCAATTTCAGATTTAAATATTAAGTCATGATTTAGTTCGTGAGTGTCGCATGCATAATCTCAGTCTTTCCTTAGTATTCATCTAAGTCAGTATCATTCAGGGGACGAACTATCCCAAGGGGGAAATATTGTAATACCTCGAGTTTTCATGTTCTAAACCTCTCAACTTTTCTTCATGAAACTAGATTCAGTCTGAGGTAATGGTTACTCATAAGTTGACTCTCTCATTTCTATCTCAACCTTATAACCATTTGCATGTCATTGCATGTATTCAAAAAATCAGTTCAGTCATGATATTCAGTTCATGTATCATGTTTTAGACTCAGTTAGGCAATCATATTCCAATTCATGCATGTTCAGTTACCTTAGTACAGTACTCTCAGTCTAACCAGTCTCATTCGAGGACTAATATTCCCAAGGGGAAGATATTATAATATCTAGTATTATCCTTAGTTTAGTTCAACTCCTAGTGCATGCATAAGAGTCTTAAAACCTACAAATTTTACTAAGTGTTGGAGACTTGGTCATATTTTTTGCCTCTTAACTTTGAGGACTTTCAAATTGGCCTACCCGACCCCAAGACATAAGTTTTTTAGTTAATTCATGTTCAGGGGTGTAAGGATCTGTAACACCCCACATTTTTGGGATAGACTTTAAAACATCATTCTTATGAGTGTAAACTCTAATCCCCATGAATTTATTTTGAATATATATTTCCTGATATTTATTCTAGTGTGTGAAGTGATTTCGAGGTGAAAAATGTTCATAAGAATCACTTAGAACAAAGTTGAGCTAAGATCCTTTGATTTGTCCAAAGTTTGGTATTCGATTCTACAAGGGTCTACTTTGAACATATATAACTTTTGATATACATATAATTTTGTAGCTCAAGACCCACCAACTTATATATAATTGAGTCATCTTTTCAATGGTACTAATTTTGCCTTAATCCAATACCCGAGCAAAAGGTTATAGCCATTTTCGTGAGAGACGTATTGAGGGCGCGCAATAAGCCCATGGCGCCCGCTCTATCGCCCGCTCCTATTTTATATCTTTTGGTTCTGCATTTTAAGGGCAAATGAGTCATTTTTCTCCATCCAAATTCGTCTATAACACATAATTAAAGACCCCAAGGAGCATTATTGGCTCCTTTATTCATAATTTCTCCCCAAGAAAGACTTCCTGTCCAAGAACAAAACCTAACCTCCTCCCAAGAAATCCAACTTTAAGTTATATTCTCTTCAAGATAAGTAAGAATTTAAGTTCTCTAGTCTAAGAGTTCTACGAAAAGCTTTCAAGATCATCTCCAAGGCTTTCAAGTTCAAGTTTTCACCATCAAATCAAGCCTATTAAGGCATATGGGATTATGAACAAGGGTATCCTTTCACCCTTGTGCCCAAACTGTATGATTTTAAGATTTAACTTACTTGTTTTGAAGTAGGGTTCATACCCAAGTTTCTATATTCTTGAAGTATGTGATTATCATGAGATTTAAAGTTTTAAGTATATCAAGAAGTGTTTATGTTTATGTTTTAACTTGTAAGATTTACATTATGGATAAGATTGCACTATCTTGACTTGATATTGTTGAAGTATTTCAAGATTTATACTGAGCATGAAGTTTTTTTCTGAATTGTCATGACTTTAAAGCATGAATTTTAAGCCCTAAGTCTAAGCGTTGAGATTTCAAGAAGATTATGTTCATAAGTTTTCCTAGACGAGTTTATATCAAGATTTATAGCAAGAATTGATCTTTTGATACTAAGATGAAATTGGAATCCATATTTGTTCATCTTAATTATGATTTAAAGAAAGAAAACATAACTGGTTTTCATTACATAAACCCTTATGCTATTTTAAGGTGGATTTCCTAAAGTATGAACATATAAGTAATAAGGGAGTAGTATTTAGCACCGAGTTGGGTTTGAGTACAAGGTTGCATGCCCAAGAACTATGAGCCACCATAGGTTTAAACTCCCAATATTGGTTAAGTATAGTGATAACTTAAGGTCATATTTTGATTACAAGGGTAGGACATATCTCCCCAACGTGGGTAAGGCGTTGGACTCCATGATAGCTCACATGCTTTATGTCAGTTAGAAGAAACTCCCTATGAAAGAATAAAATTAAAGATTTTAGAATTAAGTATAATGGCTCCCAAAGTTTATCTTTATGCTTTCTTACTTATGTTTATTATTTCGCAGTTTTAGTTTTATTCAACTCCAAGGTGAGTCATTTACACTTAGTATGCACTATTTGACAGTTTATAAGTATATTCAGTTATTATTTTACTTATGCATTCACCCCCACATAGTACATTCCAGAAGTATTGATCTACATATATGTCTATGTGCTACATTGACTCATAATGTAGGTACCAGTTGTAGCACATCATAGTCAGACAGTTCATAGCTTCCAGCCAGTAGGTGATGAGTTCTTTTGATTTGTGGACTCAAATTATAGTTTTAGTACTATTCTTTTATTTAGTTGTATTGACTAGAGATAGTTAGGGGTAATGTCCCGGCTACCTATAGTCAATATTCGTAGAGGCTTCGTAGACAGTTAGTAGAGTTGATGTATTTGATTTCAGTTTTATTTTGTATAACTGGAGTTGTAATCGGTTTAATAGTTTTGTTTTAAAGATGTTCAACTAAACACTTTTCTTCCACTCATTTCTTCAAGATTTGCATATCTCATTCAGTTGCTCACGAGTTATACCAGTACAAGGGTTAGCTTGGGATCACATATGGTCCTAAGCACCGTGTGACGTCCAGGGGTAGACTTAAGGCATTTCAATCCTCCTTAAGCAACAAGTTAGCAAAATAAGAAGTTGTACTTTGATTCATGCTCTTACATATAGGATGATATATATTTGTGTAAAAAGGGTGCCGATTGAGTTATTAAAAGATATGTTCCAGGGTGTCAATCTAATTAATTTCTTGAGATCTTCCAGTCATCACCATACGAAGGTCACTATGTAGGAGAACGCACAACACATAAGGTATTTAAATTAGGATCCTTTTGGCCTACTTTGTTTAAAGATGCCTTTATATTTGTTAAAGAGTGTGATCAATGTTAGGGAATAGGGACTATACCTGATGCCATGAAATGTCATTGAACAATATTCTTGAGGAGGAGATTGTTGATGTTTGGAGAATAGACTTTATGGTTCCATTTGGATCTTTATTTGGTAATCAGTATATTTTTGTTGTGGTTGATTATTTGTCTAAGAGGGTAGAAATGATAATTCTCCCTACTTATGATGGAAAAGGTAGTGGTAAATTTTTTAAAGAAGAATAATTTCTCTAGATGTGGAACCCCAAAATGATCATCAGTAATAGAGGTTCTCATTTTGTGAATAATTGGTTTAGGAATTTTTTAGCAAAGTACAGGGTGAGGTATAGAGTTTCTATAGAATACCATCCCCAGACACGTGTTCAAGTAAAAGTGTTAAACCATGAAATCAAATAAATTCTCCAGAAGACTATGTATGGCCAATGTAAGGATTGGACAATCTAATTGGATAATGCACTACGGGCTTATAAAATTGCTTACAAAATGCTCATTAGTAACTCACCGTCAATTGGTATATGGGAAAACTTTTTATTTTTTTGTTGAGCTCGAGCATCAAGTGTATCGGGCGGTGGAAAAGTTGAATCTTGATCTGAAGATAACTGGAAAAGCATATTTTCTTTATGTTAAATAAGCTTGATGAATATTGCTTTCATTCTTATGAAAATTCTAAAATCTACAAGGAGAAGACAAAAAGGTATCATGACAAGCATATTATGCCCTGAGTCTTTGAGCCTGGCTAGAAAGTGTTGTTGTTTAGTTCATGGTTAAAGCTTTTCCAGGGGAATTTAGAATTGAAATGGTCTAGACTATTTGATGTTGTTCGAATGACCCCTCATGGGTCAGTTGAGTCATGGGGTGAGGATAGGAGCACGACTTTTCTTGTAAAAGGGAAAAGAGTCAAGCATTACTTGGCTAAGTATAAGGATACATCAACTAAAAAAGTAGTTCATCATTAATGACATTGATGAATACAACATGGATTTGGTTAGATAATTTCTTGCAAATTGTATCCGAGATACTCAAGGCAATAACATTAAAGTTTGTAGGAAGATTGTCAAACTAACTATAGAAGAACTTAACACTTTCTGTCACACATCTGATGTTGATCCTACTAGACTAAAAGAGTTGTATGGTAGGCCATCGTATCGAGCTATTCATCATACACTTCATGGACCAAGATCAACTATTATATGGGAACACCACGGAGATAAGGTAAATTATAAAGCCTATCCCTATCCTCATTTAATAGAGAAGCTTGAATTTGGATGTAGATTGTTGGTGCTTTTTTTATTCCAGGGACCTACTTCACTAATGTCATGTACGGCCGAGTATGTCTGGTTTTTGCTTTGATGACTGATGTTCCTATTAATGTAAAAGTTGTATATAGATCAGATATGAGTAAAGCCTGAGTTCATAAGGGAGTTAGGTTCAACTTTAGGGGTCTTGTGATAGTTTTTGAAGGACAATGGGGACAAGGAAAACCTAGAGGATTACAAGCCTAAAAATATGAGGCAGGTTGATGTGTCTAAGCTGAAGGAGCCCGATTCCACCTATGGGCTAGTTCCCACTAATGCTGATAGAAATACAAGTGATCACATCTTCTTTTTCCACCTCTATGGCATGAATAAGTTGACAATGATTTGAGGTGGATGCCCACTCACTGTAAATGAGCTGAGATAGTTGATAGTGATTAACTAATAAATGGCCATGCAAAAGCTATGTTCTGAGTCGGTTAAAAATTTAGAAAGCCAGTACTTGATGATGTTCCTATAGATTATAAGCACTTACTAGTTGATTCTGACATAGAGATTCATTCTGACTAGGAGGATTTAGAGGAAGGATATCTTAGTCCCTATGTGGATCAGGGTGATGACTAGACCTAAGAAGTTCTTTTTCCCCATCTTTTTTATGCTTTTTGTTACGCACTAAGGACATGGTATTTTCTAAGTGTGGGGTGGGGTTAAAAGTATTCCTTGGGTTGTTTAATTTTTGAAAATTGGTTAGTGTATAGTTTGGTATCTTGTTTCGGTATTTTGGTGAGTTTGCTGCTAGTCAGATTATTGTAGTTTGCAATAAGCAACAATTTACACTTTATTGACTTTTATGATGTAGAAATAGTAATTATTTTTAGGCATTAGTAGCTTTGGTTTTGGGTTTCTCGACTTTGGTTTTTGTTTCTTTTCTCGAGGATTGTCCTTTTGAACCGAGTAGAATTAAAATTTCCTTTTTATGACTTAGTCATTCATCAAGGTCATAGTTAGGTACTTTTATCGATAATGGATGGATGAAAAATGTCTTAAGAAAAAATTATTCATAAGTAGAGAGTGGGAAGTAGAACCCTTTCACCAATTTGAGATTTAGTGCTCTTATAGGCCGCATAACTGTATAACAAAAGTGTGGTCTAAATTGAAAGCATGGGTGATTAATGAATAATTACTTTTGAAACACTTAGGCTCATTTATGAGACTCTTGTATGATTTTAGCTTAATTTTGAATTCATGTTATTTCTTGATTGGGAATCTATATGGATCCATCTTTATTTAAATATGTGCCATGTGTGTGTGAGGTTTAGTTTTTTTCCATGTTGTCATATTGGTGTCTAAAACTTTCCCACTGTATGTGAAAAATAAAATAAAGAATCTGAGTTTAGGAGATTATATAGACATTTCTTTGATAGCCGTGTTCGAGACCTTAATTTACCTGCCCATGATGTATGATCTTAGTTTGTCCTACTGAGACTTTAGACTATTCTTTGTTAGCTTAATATATAGATTATTTATATTTTTTCAATAGACTATAGTTTGATCCGAAACTCCTAAGCACTTCAGTTGAAGAATTAGACTTGTTAAGGAGTGAGGATTAATAAATAATGGAAAAGTTAAGATGAAGCCCCATAAATAATAGCTATTGGTGTGTAAAAGTTTAATGTGTTGATTGGTAAGGATTATGGAAAAAATAATGTAAAAAGAATACCAACAATGTTTTGAAAGATGAGCAAAAACTCCCTGCTAAAAGATGTGTAATCTAGCTTAACGAAAGAGGCAAAACAAAAGAGAGTTGGAAAAGGAAAAAGATGGAAAATAGGTTGGCTAAAATTGAGCTTATTAAAAGTGTGGTTTATTAAAGCGCTAGGAAAATTTAGTCATTATATCTACCCTAATTAGTTCCTACTTGTCCATTATCCTATATTACAACTCTTAAAGTCCTACTTAATCTTGAGCTTAGATATTCTTATATTAGTGGAGTACTACACTAAGGGCAACCCTATGGTTCATCCTATGTTGCATGTGAATTCTTTGTTAGAGTGAGCATAATTTTATTTGTACACCCAGTCTTGCGTTGAATTGCATATTATTGAGTGATAATGGGTAACTATCTTGTGGTGAAGTTAAATTTTAATGAAGGATAGGCGACTTATATGATTCCTTGGTTGAATAATGTGCATGACTTTGCTTTGTGTAAGGACTTGTTGTTCATATAAGTTGGGTAGTTCTAACTTGAGTGTCTTTTTTCAATTAGTGAAGTTAGAACCTCGTTTGGGAAACATGAGTATATAGAGTTGTTCGAGGAAGAGAAAAGCTTTAAGTGTGGGGTGGAAACCTTGGGCGTATTTATACACCTAAACACTATCTTTTACTTGTACTTTAGCTATGTTTGAGCTATGTTTGAAGAAAACATTATCGAGTGTAAGTATGTCACGACCTGATTTCACGAGTAATGATGATACCTAATTTATCCCACTAGTAGATAAGCCAAGTCATAGCCCCAAACGACAAGTAATGGGCTAACTGGTGGAAAGTAAAGTAAATCTAGAAATTACGCAAGTAGTTAATTACAAGCCATAAAATATCAGGATGATAATATGACCGATAATTAATAAGGGAAAATAATAGAATATCCCACCACCTAGTAAGGTCGGTATAAGAGCCTCTAGCAAAACAATAAGAGTACTATAAGTATCAAATGTGCAATAGTCTTGAATAGAAAGACCATCCAAAAATAAAAGGAGAGAAAGTCAGATCCGGCTCCGAAAGCTCACCCTATATCCGAACTTCGACTAAAACTACTATAGACATCAACGACAACAACTAGTACTCAAATATGCATTAGAAAAAGATACAAAAGTGTAATATGAGTACCAAAACAATAGGTACTTAATAGGAATCATCAGCTGATTGATTTAAATTATAACATAAGTACAATAAGATGTGAGATAGTAAATAAATTTAAGGGAAAAGGGCAAACTTGGAACTATGCTCCAAATATTGAAAGTTAACAACTGAGTAGATAATATCCATCAAAACATGACTAACTACAACATAATTGGCGCCCCCATAAGCCTAAAAGATGCAAACAAAAATAAATAACACAGCCAAGCCCCCATAAGCCCGATGGATGCAATCAAGAAGGAAATACTATAGTAACATTCATAAGATATTCGAACCTCAAAAACATAATTGTGGATCCTTCTCTACCAAAAACATCGGACTCAAACCGATTCCAATTCCATGAAAATTAACCCCTAAATGTCAGACTCAAACCAGAAGTAGTACCTCACATGACGTACTTGAACCAAATATAATATCATGCATACTGGACTCGAACCAAAAATAGTATCATCATAGATGCTGGACTCAAATCAGTCTTAATATCAAAATTTCTAGAATCTAATGAATCTTAATATCATAATTACCAGACTCAAATTGTTCTTAAATCAATCCATGGTCCTAGAAAAGTCAAAATCAGAAAATATCAAAATCCTCCTCGGGCTCAAGAATGTAAATAGGATGACAGAAGAAACACTTCCAAGTCTACAAGAAGCTAATTATCATTTTAAACTAACGTGGGATGAAAGGGCCCACTTCTATCACCAAAAGTCCATTCTAAGTAAATTTATTCCCTAAGAAAGACTAAGGCCCCAAAACATCGCTACAAGTTGCTAAGAAAGTCTCAATAATTTCTAAGGTAGCTATCTATCACAAGGAACGAGTAGTTAGGTCAATCCTCTTAAATACGACCCACTAACTGACCAAATAATCCAATCTAAACTAAACATTTCTCCAAGTCATAATATTCCAACTCAAGATTAGCAAAATATCATACGAATACAATACTTAATCTCAATGGAAGAGGATAGTAAGCCTAGCCCACCTAGATGCCAAAGAATGCCCGATAAAGTCCTCTAAATTGGAGATTTTCCCTTTTGACAAGCCTCTGCACGATGCCATGAAATCAAAATAATAATATACACATTAATAGAAGAGTAATGATATCCATATTGCATTTTAGTGCGTTGGGTCCAAAATCGAGTCAAAATCCTATGCAGAGCCCACTTAGGGAATCACAACTTTGAAACCGTCAAATCATCACTCTATGCTCAAGGGTAATTTATCCTCAAGAACAATAAATTTTGAGCTCAAATGATATCAAAATCAACCATTCAAGAAAATAGGTACTTTTAACATTATCAAAGAATTAAATCAAGAAGTAGACAGAAACTTACCATGATTATGATGAGGAAATGACTTTCCCGAACTCACCAAAACTTCAGGATCACCTAAGGATCAATCTCCCAATTTTCTAAGATCTAAAGTGATTTATGTCTCTTGGGACTTGAGAGGATGGGACAAAATGGGTGATGGTTGAAATAGATGCCCCTATGGTTATTTCTTAAGCGGTCACTACTAAAGCGAAACAGGGCCGTTGAAGCGATGCCCATAATTTTCCAACCTCCGTAAAAGTGGACAATACATCACTTAAGCGATGTCCACTTTAGCGGTTAGGACTCCACTAAAGAGACATAGTGGGGACCATATTTAGCCGCTAAATCAGCCAAAGTTCCGCTTAAGAGGTTGGACTAGCTGAAACTTAATTTTTGCCAAGTTTCAATCGACCCCTCGGGATTCATTCAATATCTTGTGAATGCAAACGAACTATGCTACCTCATCAAATTCGATGTTTTAGACTGAACGGAGCCAGCAAAATTCCCATTTTGTGTCTTTTCGATGAAATATGGGCCCCATACTCATGGTCCACTTTTACCAAAATTCATATAGTAGCCCAAAAGGAGTTTGAAGGCCTTGGAACCCTAACCAAAGGTTACTTAGCCTAAAATTGATTTTTCAAAGCAGATGAACTATTAGAATTTGAATTCAAGTTGTTAACCTGATGACCCGACCCGACTTTGGGCCTTATCGTATTGGGAATCCCAAGTCCAACTAGGACCGTAGACCACCCCCGTTATCCAACCCAACATTCAGCCGCCTACCCTGAGTTGGCTGAATTCCGAGGATGAATCATACTAGTGTAATAACTCATACAAAGACCCTAGGAATAGATCACAATCATGACCAACCAAACTGAGTCCAACCATACCAAACCAAAACATAGGCCATAACAAAACAGAATACCAAAACATAATATGATTAATACCAAAATATAATATGATAGAATAGTGAGAAATCTTGTGATGTGCTTTCAGCCAACCACCCTATTCCAATGCGAAGGCCGACACCAATACCAATCCCGTCCATCCCAACCCTTAGAAGTACCACAAAGATTCTATTCAAAAGAGCAAACAAATCTGGTTGGGACATGCCACCAACCATGGCCAAAACCAATATCCAAAATAAAAGAAAAGTGTCTAAAGAAATCCGTAACATGAAATGATTTCTTCTGAAAGGATAGAAGCTCACCACTTTAGTCCAAATGCTGATATTAAATCTGGGTGTGAAATAAGAGGAGTAAAATTATAGGTTCCTACATAGCATGGGTATACAACTGCTAGTAGACGAAGTTAGTGAGTGATAGCTAGCATGAATATCAGAATAATTCTAAAATAATGCCAATTATAAAACCAAGTAAAACAATCCACAATGCATACAACCATACATATATATAATTTTCGAGAAAGGGAATCGAGTTTAGCATGCATTGAAAACCTTTACCTGGGTTGTGTATCTTGGTCGACCTAAACAACCCATAAGTGATTTGGGTTCAGCTCACCCTGCTAAAAAGGCCATAGTGCATGTAGCCGCACGACCAGGGAATTATCCCATGTGATGACAAGTACATGCCCCAATAGTGTGACATCATGCACACGGTCCACTAAGACCAATCCTCATATTGGCAAATATGAGTTTCCAGTTTTGGTTCCCTCAGGACCTCCACCTTCTACGGCTTTGATACACACCCTGTTATTAATGCCTAATTAAAATTATTTCCAAATAACCAACCAAATTCATTTACTATTTTATTAACCAAGGCCAATATTAGTTGTATTATCATACCACTCCTTACTTGCAAGTAATATCCATAGCCAAACATTTAGGTTAACGGGACTTTTAAGTGCCCTTCCATATACCATATTAAACCACTTGGGAGACTTCCATGTTCTCTAAAAGCATAACCATTTAGACTTTAGCCTTTTCAAACCATTTAAACCATGTATAGTTCCTTTACTTAGTTTAAAACATGCAAGAGTTCCATTGAAAGTAGTCAATACAATGAACATATCTTTATAAGCATTTTATCAAACACCTTGGGGGCATAATATAACCAAAACCAATTCCAAAGACCATTAAACCATTTCCATGCTATCCAACTGTCCAAAACCACCATTAAATGCATTTAAAAGCATAGTTAAAACAATATGAAACCATAACCAAGCATTTAATATCAGAACCCCCAAATAATGGTTGAAATTCATAATCATGAAATAGAAAAACGATAAGATTAATCATATATGCAATGCCCTTAGTTGAAATTACAATAAGGGAAGAGAATCATGCTTTTTATCGAAGAATTGATGGAAAGTAATCTCCAAAGCAAGCCCCAAAGCAATGCACAAGATAAAACTCTAGCCTTCTTGCCCTAAAATCTGTTGAGTGAATTATAAGATGTTTTGGAATAGTTTCTAAGTGTGAATGAATAAAATAATAGGGTAAATAATCTCCTATGTGTATTAGAAGTCGTGGGTCCTAATCAGGGTGAGTAGGGAAATGTCCAGAATACTCCCACTTAAATCCCCTTAAAAACCCATCATAGGGATATAACTGACCCATACGAGTCATACCCTCATATACGATCGGTACCTACCACTCATATGCAATCCTCCACCTTAGATCAGACATTGTCCCGTGTACAACTAATCCAGCCAAGTTGTAGCCACAACATATAATCCGTACCAATGACCCGTATCCCTGGCAGAATGAAATACCGGGAGGATCAAACACTGCCCACCATACGAGTCCCTCACACGACTCGTACCAAGACCTTATAGGTCATACCCCTAAGTCATACCCATTGAAGTGACCAAAACCTTCCCACCAACTAACATTGGTCATCATACGAAATAAATATACCACTTGTACCCTAATAGATGGCTCGTACCCATGATTCATATTGGGTCCGAAGAATGGAATTCTAGGAAATTTTCTAAGGGTTAAAATCCAGGATGTTTTAGTCCCTTCTACAAGAAACATTCATCCCCGAATGATGGACAAAGTAGGGGCAACCACACACAAAGTCATTTGCATTATCAAATATCCTTTGTACAAGGTTTGAAAAGAAAGAGGACTTTAACAAACTCAAAAAATAAAGATGTGTTGAAGAACACATACCTTCTACACGAATCCCGGGAGCAAAAAATAGATGCGGATATTTGGACTTCATGTCCTCTTTCGCTTCTCAACTAGCTTCTTTCACCTTATGGTTCTGCTATATAACCTTAAACCCACATCTTTGGTCCATAATCGATGAACTTGCCTATCTAATATCTCAATCGGGATCTCTTCATAAGATAGAGAATCCGAAATACCCAATCCCTCCAAAGAAACCAAAGAAGGATCAGCAATACACTTTCTCAACATAGAAACATAAAAGACCGGATGAACCAAACTTAAGCTAGATGGAAAATCCAACTCATAAGCAACATTACCAACCCTTCGCAAAGTCACATAAGGACCAATGAATTGAGGACTGAGTTTTCCCTTCTTGACAAACCGTACCACTCCCTTCATGGGAGACACTTTGAGGAACACCCTATCCCCGACTTCAAACTCTAAGTCTCTACGCTTAACATCCGCATAGGACTTTTGGCGACTTTGGGCAGCTTTAAGCCCATCCTGAATCACCTTGATCTTCTCTATTGCTTAACAAACAAAATTTGGGCCAAATATGTCCGCCTCACGAATCTCAATCCAACCAATAATATATCTATACCTCCTACCATATAACGCCTTAAAAAGAGCCATACCAATACCCGTACGATAACTATTGTTGTAAGCAAACCCACCAAAGGTAGATGCTCAACTCAATTGATACCATAGTCAATCACACAGGACTGAAATATATCGCCAAATGTCTGAATAGTTCTCTTCGCTTTCCTATCAGACTGTATATAAAAAGCAGTACTCAGACTAACCTTGGTCCCCAACCTTTTTTGGAAAGACTACCATAAATGAGACGTAAACTATGTGCCATGATCAGAAATAATCAAGACAGGTACCCCATACAGCTTTACAATCTCCTGAAGATACAATTTCATATAATCCTCCACCAAAAAGGTAGTCCACACTAGCAAGAAGTGCGCATACTTAGTCATCCTATCCACGATGACCCAAATCAAATCAAATTGGTTATAAAATCGAGGAAGACGGGTAATGAAATCCATATTGATCATCTCCCATATCTAATCGAGCAACTCTATCTCTTAATACAACCCACCAAGCCTCATGTGCTCAACCTTAACCTACTGACACATCATGCACTTAGACATAAAATCAACCATATCCTCCTCATACCATTCCACCAATAGATCTCTTTGAGATTAGGATACATCTTCATCAAGCAGGGATGCACAACACAGCGCAACTCATGCGCCTTAGCCAATATCCTTTATTGAAAACCGTTGACATCAAGAACAGACAACCTTCCTTGGTACCATAAAGTACCATCACCACTAATCTTAAACACTGCTACCTCTTGCCCACTAACATCACTCTTGATTTTCATCAAGACAGGATCCAACACTTCCTTCTCCTTAATCTCTGCACCAAGAGATAATCGAACCACTTCTTGTACCATCACACTACCATCCTTGGAGTTCAAGTGACGAACCCCAAGATTAGCCAAGCAGAGAATATCCTTCTCCAATTCCTACTTTCCTTTCTCCACATGAGCTAAACTATCCATGGATAACCTTCTAAAAGCATCAACAACCACATCAGCTTTACCTGGGTGATAGTGAAGACTTATATATCATAATCTTTTAGAAGCTTAAGTCATCTCCTTTTCCTGAGATTTAGCTTTTTCTGAGTGAACACGTACTAAAGACTATTATGATAAGAAAAATATCCACGTGAACACCATACAAATAATGCCAGCATATTTTCAAAGCAAATACAACTTCTAACAACTTCAAATCATGAGTAGGATAATTCATCTTATGTACCTTCAACTGCTTGGAAGCATAGGCAATCACCTTCACATACTGCATCATAACACAACAAAGCCCTACCCGAGATGCATCACAATAAATCACAAACCCATCATTGTCCTCCGACAAAGTCAGGACTATAGCTGAAGTTAACTTATGCTTTAATTTCTCAAAACTCCCCTCATAAGCGTCCGACCAAGAAAACTTAACCTTCTTCTAAGTCAACTTAGTCAAAGAAGAAGCTATCGAAGAAAACCTTTCCACAAACTGCCTATAATACCCGGCTAACCCCAAAAAACTCCAAATATTAGACGGAGTCGTTGTTCTAGGCTACCTCGTCACCATAACAACCTTTGTTGAATCCATCATGATCCCTTCAGTAGAAATTATATGACCCAAGAAAGTCACAACGTTCAACCAAAAGTCACACTTAGAGAACTTGGCATACAACCGTTGTTTTTTTAAGGTCTGCAACACCACATGAAGGCGATTAGCATGATCCACCTTACTCTTTGAATAAGCCAGAATGTCATCAATAAACACAATGATGAAGAGATCTAAATACTGCCTGAATACTCTGTTCATCAAGTCCATAAATTATACCGGAGCATTATCCAACCCAAACAATATCACCAAGAACTCCAAATACCCATACCGAGTATGAAAATTCATCGTACGAATATCTACCTCCCTAATCTTAATCGGATGGAACCCAGACTGAAGATCTATCTTAGAGAAGAACTTGACACCTTGCAATTGGTCAAATAAGTCATCTATCCGGGCAAGAGGATACATGTTCTTGACTATCACCCTGTTTAACTACCTCTAGTCAATGCACATCCAAGGGGAACCATCTTTCTTGTGCACAAACAACATCGGTGCACCCTATGGAGAAACACTAGGATGAATAAACCCCTTATGCAAAAGATCGTTAAGTTGCTCCTTGAGTTTCCTCAACTCAACTGGAGCCATTATATGGAGGAATAGATATTGGATGAGTTTCCATAAGTAAATCAATACCAAACTCTATTTCTCTATCTGGCGGAACACCAGGAAGATCATCTAGAAAGACCTCTGGAAACTTATTAACGGCAAGAACCAAAGACAAGAAGGGCCTTCTGAGTTAGTATTTTTAACCCAAACCAAGTGATAAAGACAACCCTTGGAGATTAACCTCCGATCTCTAAGATGAGAAATAAACCTCCCCCTACGAACTAAGGAACTACCTTCCCATTTTATAACTGGTTCACTAAGGAACTTAAAGATAACCTTACATGTTTGAAAATCAAAAGATGAATAAGAAGAATGCAACTCATACATACCTATAATAACATCAAAATCTTCCATATCCAACTCAAATAGATCCACCAAGTTCTACTTGCTACCAACAGATACCACATACCTCCTATATACTGTTTTAGCAATAACTGTGTCACCTATCGGGGTAGAAACAAAAAAAGGATCCGAAATAACTTCTGGATGAAAACTAAAAGACATAGCCACATACGTAGTCAAATAAGCAAGAATGGACCCTAGATTAGGCAAACAATATACATCATGAGAGAAAAGTTGTAATGTACCAGCAACGATGTTAGGTGATTTCTTTGATTCTTTTCGGGATGCTAAAACATACAACCTATTCTGACTAACAAAGAACCAGGAGTAGAAACAGAAGCAGTTGCCCCACCACCTGGTGTAGGAGCAGGAGATGAAGCCACAAGACTCTTATTCGCCCTCGTAGCAACTTTGTTAATCGAATAATCCCTAAGTCAATGGCTTACCTATCCACACTTAACATATTTTTCCCTTTCTTTCTCTCAAAAACCATGATGACGACAACCATAAAATCGACAAGGAGGACACGAAGAAACTGACTGACCTCCGCTTGCCTGAAATTGGGCAACCTATGCCCGATAATTATCACCACCTTAATGACACCTATCTCCCATGGATAAGGAGCACTAGTAGAAAATGAGCCAAAACTCCCTGACTTCTTTTCTACCACTTGCCACTATCTCTACTATCTTATGACTGAGCACCTCCTTAATTGGAAAACCTGCTTCTCTTTCATTGCCTATCCCCAAAATCTACCTGCCTCCTCTTCTTATCCTCAACTTACTGCTTATCAACAGTCAACCGAGAAATGTCCATATTCTTAATCAGTAAAGCAATCTTGCTCTCTAAAATCAAATCTCTATTCAATCCAGAAGTAAACTTCCTCATTCTCGACTTTACATCAGCCACTAAGTCAGGAGCATACCTTGATAGCTGATGGAACTTCAAAGTATATTCCTTTACTGATGCTCTCTCCTACCTGATGGTTACAAACTCCTCCATCTTAGCTTTTCTTAACTTTTGAGAAAAGAATCAATACAAAAAGGCGTTGGAAAAGGCCTCCCACAACCCTTCCTCTTCTATATCACCTCTATCCCCATCCCACTTCTCATACCACTGATAAGCAATATCCTTGAGATTATAAGCTTCAAAGTTAACCCCTTCTATATTAGTCGCACACATCATGCGAAAGATCTTTTCTATCGTATCTAAGAAGCCCTGTGGATCCTCCTCAACCTTCACTTTAGTAGAAGTTGGAGGACCCATCTTCATAAATTAACCAACCTTTATAGCCTCAGTAGACAAACCACCAGCCACACCCCGCTCATCCTGAGTAGTAAGTAACTAGTTGGGCAATAAATTGAATAAATTAACAAAATTTTGCATCCATTACGTTGTCGTGAAGGACCTAAGAAGGACTAGCCGAAAGAGTAGGAACTCTAGAACTATCAGGAATAGGACCATGAGATCAAAGATGTACTTCAAATGTAGGATGTATATCTTCAGTATTATCCCTTGATGGGATGAAAGAATTTTCTTGTGTTCCAGACTAGGAGACATGATCTGAAAGAAAAATAAACAAGGATTAGAGAAGATTCTAGGATTGAGAACTCAAGCTTAAAAGTAGAATACCAAGAAAGTGAAACATTCCTAAATGCCTTGTAACGTCTCTCTTATGAGTATGACGTGCTACACACCCCTAAAAGAGACTCTACTCAACATGGCTTTATGGACTCCTAAGTGACCATAAACCTAGGATTTGATACCAACTTGACATAATCTAACCCTGGCCTTGTCATAATGGGCATCCCAAGTCCAACCAGGATTGGAGACCCACCCTGTTACCTAACCCAACCTTCAACCGCCTGCCCTAAGTTGGCTAAATTCGAGCATGAAACAAACTAATGTAATATCTCACAAAAAAACCCTGGAATAAATCACAGTCATGACCAACCCAACCGAGTCCAACCATACCACACCAATCACCCAACCATAATAAACCAAAACATAGGCCATAAAACAGGCCATAACTAAAGAGAATACAAAAACATAATATGATTAATCCTAAAATATAATATGATGGAACAATGAGAAATTCTATGATGTAGTGTCAGCCTACCAGCCTATTCCAATTCCAAGGACAACACCAATACCAATCTTGCCCATATCAACCCCCCAAAATACCACAAAGACTCTTTCCAAAAGAGTAAAAAAATCTGGTTAGGACATGCCACCAACTATGGCCAAAACCAATATCTAAAATAAAATAAAAGTGTCCAATGAAATCTATAACATGAAATGATATATTTCGAAAGGATAGAAACTCACCACTTTAGTCTAAATTTTGATACTGAATATACATGCTAAACTAGAGGAGTAGAATGGTTGATTATTGCATAGCATGGGTATAGAGCCTATAATAGATAGGGTTAGCAAGTGATCGCTAGTATGAATATCAGAATAATTATAAAATAATTTCAATTATAAAATCAAGTAAAGCCATCCATAATGCATACAACCATACATATATATGTGTTGGGAAACGGAACTAGGTTTAGCATGCATTGAAAACCTTTACCTAGGCTATGTAGCTTGGCCGTACTAAACACCCACAGGTTATATGGGTTCAACTCCCTCTGCTGAAAAGTCCCTAGTGCATGTAGCCGCACAACTAAGGAATTATCCAATAGGATGATTAGTACATCCCCCAATAGTACGATATCATGCACATGATCCATGAAGACCAATCCTCATTTTGGCAAATACGTGTTTCTAGTTTTTGTCTCCCCAGGACCACCACCTTTCATGACTTTGCTACAAACCCCACCATTAATGCCTAATTAAAATCGTTTCCAAATAACTAACCAAATCTATTTACCATTTTATTAACCAAGTCCAATATTAGTGGTATCGTTACACCACCCCTTACTTGCAAGTAATATCCATAGCCAAAGCATGTACGTTAAGGGGAATTTCAAGTGCCCTTTCATATTCAATATTAAACATTTAGCCTTTAGCCTTTTCAAACCATTTAAAACTTGTATAATTCCTTTACCAAGTTTAAAACATGCAAGAGTTCCATTAAAACCAGTCAATGCAATGAACATATCTTTATACGCATTTTATCAAACACCTTGGGGGCATAATATAACCAAAACCAATTCCAAAGACCATTAAACCGTTGCCATGCAATCCAATTGTCCAAAACTACCATTAAATGCATATAAAAGTATAATTAAAACTATAGGAAACCATAACCAAGCATTTAATATCAAAAGCCCTAAATAATAGTTAAAATCCATAGTTATGAATTAGAAAAACCATAAAATCAATATATAAACCATGCCTTTGGTTGAAATTACAACAAGGGAAAAGAATCATGCCTTATACAAAAGAATTGAAGGAAAGAAATCACCAACGCAAGCCCCAAAGCAATCCTCAAGATGAAACCCTAGCCTTCTTGTCCCAAAAGCTCTTGAGAGAATTATGAGATATTTTAGAATAGTTTCTAAGTGTTAATGAAAAAATAATAGGGAAAACAACCTCCTAAGTATATTAGAAGCCGCGAGTCCTAATTAGGGTGATTATGGAAATGTCCAGAATACCCCTACTTAAATCCCTTAAAAACTCATCACTGGGATACGACTGACCCATATGAGTCGTACCCTCCTATATGATCGGTACCCACCACTTGTATCAAAGCCTCTACCTTGGATGAGACAGTGTCCCATGTATGACTAATTCAACTAAGTCGTAACCACAACATACAATCCGTACCAATGACCCATATCCCTGGCAGAATAAAATAACTGAAGGATCAAACACTGCCCACTATATGAGTCCATAATACAACTCATACCAAGTGCTTACGACTTATACCCCTAAGTCATACCCATTCCAGGGACAATATCCTTCCCACTAACTAATACTGGTCAGCATACAATAAGACTATACCACTCATACCCCGACATACGGCTTGTACCCATGAGTCATATTAGGTCTGGAGAATGGTATACCAGGAAATTTTCTAAGGGTCAAAACCCAGGATGTTTCACCTAAAGTTAATGCCCAATAGCGAATCTTTACTAGAGAAGACTCCAAAATAGAGAATTAGCTCTAAAAAATAAATGAACTGCTTGGTAATCAAACTATCAGCTCCAACAAGTTACTAATGACTTGGGGAATCTATAGAAAAGCTCTAAACGATGAAAAAAGTATGGAAATGCAGAAAATAATATGGAGGGTAATTATAATATCCACTAATAAAAAGATTTTTATCCATAAAAGTAAAGGGTTAGGATGTACTTATAGGCTTGAATAAGAAGATACTGGGCTTGTATCTTACTCTTGATCTCCCAATTAGCCTTATCTACTAGGTGGTAATTCCACTGAACCATCACTACCAGAATCTATTTAGGGCACAATCGCCAGACATCCTTTTCTAATATGAGAACTGGATCCTCCACGAAGGTCAATATCTCATCCAACTATATTGAGTCCCACCAAAGCACATGTACTCATCAGGGATAGAACATAATAACATAAAAAACTGAAAGGCTAGATGAAATATAACAAAATTAGGGGGTAAGTCCAGCTCATAAGCTACCTCTTTAATTATGTGAAGTAACTCAAAAGGCCTAATATATCTGGGGTTGAGCTTCTTCTTCCTCACAAAATCTCATCACGCCCTTCATGGGTGATACTCAAAGGAACACCTGGACTTTAACTCCAAACCTCAAGGCATGAAGTCTATCATTAGCATAAGTATTTTGCCTACCTTGAGATGCCCTCAATCTATCCTGAATCATCCAAAACATTATCCAATGACTCTTAAAGCAAGTTAGTACCACGAGGCCTAACCTCGGAGGTATTAAACCACTTTATTAGAGATCAACAATTTTAACTGTATAGTGCTTCAAATGGTGCCATCTCAATGCTCGAATGGTAGCTATTATTATAGGCGAACTCTGCTAATGCTAAGTGTTGCTCCCACTGACCTCCAAAGTCCATAACACAAGATCAAAACATATCCTCAAGAAGATGAATAAGCTGCTCCAACTTTCCATCGGTCTGAGGGTGAAATATAGTGCTAATATCCCCCTCAGTACCTAACTCTTCCTAAAAATATCTCCAGAAGCTAGAAGTAAATATCGAGACTCTATTTGAAATAATAAATATGGCTACTCATTGTAGGAAAACTATCTCATGAACATAGAAATGGGCAAACATCTCGGTACTAGGACGTCTGAATAAGAAGAAAATATGCCAATTTGGTCAATCGATCTATGATGAACAATTTCGTTAGAGCCAAGGGAGGTGCAAGGCAAACCACTAACAAAGTCCACAGTGATTTGCTCCCACTTTTAATTGGGAATGGGCAATTTCTAAATCAGACTACCAGGCCTCTGATGCTTGGCCTTCACCTATTAATATCTTAGGCAATAAGATACAAAGTCTCTTACATCTCTCTTTATACCAATCCACCAGTAATGTTGCCTCAAATCCTTATACATCTTAGTTGTCATAGGGTGAATGGAGTATTTAGAGTTGCAAGCCTCATAAAATATTAATTAAATCAATTCTCCAACCCTCGGACACAAATGCAACCATCATATCTCAGAATACCCTTATAATCCATGGAATACCTACTAGTATCACCCCTCAACACCTAATCATGAATGTCATAAACTTCTCCATCCTTAAAGTAACGAATCTGAATTTTCTCAAATAAAGAAGACCTAGCCTTAACACTAGCAAGGATCCTTATGGAGTCTAAAATATAAAGTCAAGCCATCTAGTTTGCTAAGGAATAGATGTCCCATGATAGTGGCTATAAAGAAACTAAAATAGAAGCCAAACTACCCATACTTATCCCCTTCCAGCTCAAGGCATCTGCTACCATATTTGCCTTGCCCAAATAGTATAGAATAGAAATGTCATAGTCTTTCAACAACTCTATCCACCTGCATTGTCTTGAATTAAGCCCCTTCTAAGTCATAAGATACTAAAGACTATAGTAATTAGTGTAGATCTCACAATGAATGGCATACAGGTAATTTCTCCAAATCTCAAGCACAAAGACTACCGCTGCCAACTCCAAATCATAAGTACAGTAGTTGTGCTCTTTAACCTTTACCTGCCTCGATGTATAAGCAATAATTTGGCCCTAATATATCAAAATACAACACAAACTAACATTAAAAATATCACAACACACAATAAACTACTCGCTCTCAATAGAAAGAGTCAATATAAGAGCTGAAGTGAGAAAATCCTTGAGCTTTTGAAAGGTTGACTCGCACTTCACAGACCACTAGAATGGAACCTACTTTGAAGTCAGTCAGGTCATCAGTACTGCAATGGAGGCAAAACCCTCAACGAACCATGTGTAGTATCTTGTCAAACTGATAAACCTACGAACCTTAGATGAAGGTGTAGGATTATCCCAATCACAAATTTAATCTTTGCTCGATCCTCTATAATCCCATCCTTAGACACTATATGTCCTAGGAATGTAAAAGACTCAAGACAGAACTCACAATTTGAGCATTTGGAGAAAAAACTATGATCTCTCAAAGTGTAGAGCATAATCCTCAAATGCTGCACATGTTTCTTCCTACTTTGTAATTACACAAGAATGTCATCGATGAACACAATTATGAAGGAATCAGAATAAGGTTTGAACATGCAGTTCATAAAATTCACAAACACAACAGGGGCATTGGTCAATCCCAAAAACATCACCAAAAACTCATCATATCCATAGAAATTCTTAAAGACTTTCTTTGGGATATCCTCAACCTGAATCCTCGTGATAATTAAATCTCAAGTCAATTTTAGAGAACATTGTTGCTCCTTAAAGTTGGTCAAATAATTCATCAATATGAGGTATAAGATACATATTCTTCACTGTTACCGTATTTAGTTGTTTGTAATTGATACACATGCAAGGAACCATCTTTTTTCATCATGAAAAAGATAGGAGCACCCTATGGAGACATACTCGGCCTAATGAAACCTTTACCCAAAAGATCCTGAAGCTTACAATTCAGCTTTATAAGTTTGGCAGGATCGATATGATAAGGTGCCAAAGAAATAGGTCAGGTGCTTAGCTCAAGATTAATAATAAGCTTACTATCACACTCAGGAGGAATTCCAGGTAGGTTAGTAGGAAATAAGTTAGGAAACTCATGGACTATAGGAATAGAATCAAGTGAACGACTCTCTGCACAAACATCACAAATATAATCAAGATAAGACTCGGAACCCTTTGATATAAGTCTCTTATCTAACATATAAAAAATAATCCCTATCAGTGTGCAGCTAAAAGATTTATGCCACATAATCCTGGGTATGTTGGGCATGACTAAGGTGACGGTCTTGGAAAAATAGTCAAAGACTACATATGATAGGGGATAACCAGTCCATGCTAGAATCACATCAAAGTACACCATATCTAATATAATAAGATCATCTTGAGTATTGAACTCTCAAATGGTCACAACACATAATATATAAACCAAATCAACTATTAAAGAATCACCCACAAGAGTAGATACATACAATGGCACAAATAAAGAATTTCAAGACAACTCTAACTGTGGTCCATAATAAGAAGACACATATGAATAAGTGGATCCCAGATCAAATAAAAAAAAAGTTGGTTGATGGTGCATTGATATAATACCTATAATAACAACATCTAAAGTCTTTGTATCTGATCTAATGGGTACAACATATAAATGACCTCGCCCACGAGCTAACTATGCATCTAATCGACCAGCTGTCCTACCTGATAGAGGAAATCTCTGAGAACCCTAGGGACCACCTTAATGACCCTATATAACACCTCTAGCTAAGGGTGGAACTTCCCTAATTGGTGGAATACTCTATACTGTAGGTACAACTATCCCACACAGGAGAGACTTTCTAGAATAATGGCTGAAGACCCTACACTTATAGCATGCCCCAGTAACTAAATTGTGTCCAAAAGATCCATCTACCCCAAAGTAGACACCTTATATAAAAACCCTAGAATATGCATCTCTCAATGATTGATCGATACTCTGGCCAGAATGATCACTGAAAATAGGTTGACCCCATCAGTAATTTGAAGTGCGACATAAATGGGCCTACTAGACTAACCATGATGTAGATAAGACTGGCGTGGAGGGTACCTACCCTGAGAAACTCTACCTCTGAGCCTTGAGCAATTTTGACTCCTACTAAAACTACCCTGGCAATGCGACCTCTTATTGCTGCCCCCTTGGGCCTCATGATACTTCTACTCCATGGTCTGAGCATAATTAGAGACCTCAAAGGAATACATACCATCAAAAACCAAACTGTGAGTATCCATGTGAAAAGAAAGTCTCATCCCTCGAACAAAACACCAAATCTGCTCATACTAGATCGGTAAGGTAGCTATAACATATTTGGCAAACTCATGGAACATAGTATCATACTTTAAGAAAGTTATAGAACCCTACACCAATTTTGAGAACTATTCTCTCAAGCATTTTGTAAGGCTATGGGGCATTTACTTCTCCAAGAAAACCTCAAAGAATTGATTCCATGTCAAAGAAGAAGATTTAACTGGTGTGGAATCAAAATAACCTTTCCATTAATATCTATCTATCAGGTATAACTAAAAAGTAGGCATAAATTATGGAGCCTATCCTCACAAGGAGTCAATAACTCTAATGTATCCTTACCTGGTGTCCCAGAAAATCTAGGCTGAGTCAATCTCAAAATTCTACCCAACATATTCTACTTCTCAACAGATGTAGTAGGATGGGTGACTACTGGCTTACTAACTAGCGACACTGGAGGGATCTCAACTCTACAGGCCTTAGCTATAGGATACACCTCTTTCTTTATACCACTCTACTCCATGGACTAAGCACCATCGGATGGTGCACCACCAACCAAACCCAATATACAAACTAAAGCATCTCAGAGCAGTGATAAAGAAATAAACCTTGATAGACTCTAGGCTGCTCCTTGACCCAGTAGTGTCTAGGATGGAGGGATCTCTAGTATGGGAGAAGAAATAGGGACTGGTAAAGGCTTCCAATTAGGACCCCTAACTGGGTTGCAACTATCATCTACCCCTGACCTCTAGGTTGGTCACGACCTCCGATAAGATTACTTAGTCGCGTACTCGAGATCCGCATCTCCAAAGTAGTAGCTCGCATCTAAGCCATATGCAAAAGAGTGAACAAGGTGAATTTTAAAAATTGAATTAGACTCATAGCATAAAATGAAATGAATAAATTGAAGATCTCCTAAGAATGTCCTATAAACTCCAGAAGATAAATAATGAATGCCATTGTTCTAATCTGTGGGACTTTACTAGATACTTTCTCTTGTACCAACAATACTAGTTAACCTAGGCCCTTATATTAATTTATCATGACCCAATTTCATGAGTCATGATGGTGATGGTACCTACTTTATCCCGCCAGTACGTAAGCCAAACCATAGACCAGAACAATAAGTAATGGGCTATTTAGTAAAAAGTGAATTAAATATCAAAATCACTCAAGTAATTAGTTTACAAGCCATAAAATATAAGGATAATAACACAACTGAAGATAAATAAGGGAAAATAATAGAATATCCTAAGACCTAGTAAGGTTGACCCAAGAATCTTTAGAAAAAGAATAAGAGTACTATAAGTATCAAATGTACAATAGTATTGAATAAAAAGATAATCGAAAAATAGGAGGAGAAAAAGTCATCTTTGGCTCCAAAATCTCATTTTATTTCCGAACTTTGACCACCTCTAGTATAGACATCAGCGGTGACAGCTAGTACTTGAATTTGCATTAGAAAAAAATACAAAAGCACAGTATGAGTACTAAACAATAGGTACTCAGTATGAATTAACGATCGACTGAGATAAATTATAACTAAATACAACAAGATACGAGATAATAACTAAAGTCAGGGAAAAGAAGAAACTAGGAATCGTGCTCCAAATATTGAAAGTGGGAACCGTGTGCCAAATACTGAAAGTAAGCAAATGAGTAGATCATATAAACAAGAACATGACTAAATAGAGCATAATGATCCCCCATAAGACGAGAAGATGTAAACGATAATAAATAGCCTAAACGAGCCCTTATAATCCTGAGGGATGCAATCAAGAAGGAAACGCCATAGTAACATCATACGATATCCGAACCTTAAAACTGTAACTATAGATCCTCTCCTACGATAAATACCAAACTCAAATCGGATCCCCTGCCAGACTCAATTGCAAAATAGTACCTCATATGCCAAACTTTAATTGAAAATAATATCATTTATATCAGACTCGAATAAAAAATAGTACCTCATACGCAGGGACTTGAATCAAAAAGAATATTATTTATACAAAACTCAAACCAATGACCCGGTCTTAGTATCATAATTGCCAAACTCGACCCGATCTTAATATCAACCCATGGTCTTAGCCTAGTCATAGTCAAAAACTGTCTAAATCCTCCTCGAGACCAAGAATATAAATAGGATAATGGAAGAAATCCTCCTAATTCTACATGAAGCTAATTATCATTTTAATCTAAAGTGGGCTAGAGGGGCCCACATTTAGTCCCAAAAGTCCATTCCAAGGTAATTCTACCCAAAAATAGTCGAAGGACCCAAAAGCTTACTACAAGACTCTAAGAAAGTATCAATAATTTCTAAGCTATCTATCTGACACAAGGTGCGGGTAGTTAGGTCAATCCACTAAAATATAGCCCACTAATTGGCTAAATAAATCAAATTTCACAAAATATACCTTTAAGTCATAAGTTCCCAACTCAAGATACCGACACTATAATTAATTCAATATAAGAGGAAAGTAAGCGTAGACAAACTGGATGACAAAGAATTCCCGATAAAGTCCTCTAAATTGGAGTTTTTCCCTTTTGAGAAACCATTGCACAATGACACGTTATCAAAATATGTATCTATGCATTAATATGAGAATAATGATACTTCTAATACATTTTAATACTCCAGGTCCAAAATTTAGTCAAATTCCATATGGCGCCAGCTTGCAGAATCACAACTTTGAAATTGTCAATGCATCCCTCTATGATCAAGGGTTATTTACCGCCCAAAAGAATAAATTTTGAGCTCAAATGATATCAAAATCAACCAATCAAGAAAATAGGAATTTGTGACTAAATTAGAGAATTAAATCAAGAATTAGATGGAGACTTACAATGATTATGATGAGGAAATAACTTTCTCAAGCTCACCAGTACCCCACGATCACTCAAGGAATATCTCCCAATTTTGTAAACTCTCAAGGGTTTTATAGCTCTTAGGACTTGAGAGAAATAGGGAAAAAATGAGTGAGGCCTGGAATAAAATAAATTCCCTTGCAATTACCGCTTAAGCAATTGCATAAGCAATGTACGTTTTAGCAATCAGAACTCCACTAAAAGGACATGGTGGGGAGGAGCTTTGTCCACTAAATCCACAACCACTTAAGCGATCAAAGGTTTGATTAAGCAGCTGCACCAGCTGAGTCTATGCACCAGCTAATCTTGGTCTTTTGCTAAGTTTCCATCGACCCCTCGAGATTAATATGGGATCTCATGAATGCAAACAAACTATGCTACCTTATCAAATTTGACATTATTAATTTAATGGTTCCAGCGTAATTCCCATCTGGAGTTGTTTTGATAAAATATGAGCCCCATACCCAAGGGCCACTTTTTCCAAAATTTATCCAATAGCCCGAAATGAATCTGGAAGTATTAGGACCCAAACTAAAGGTCCCGATAGCCTAAAATAAATGTTTTAGAGATGATGGAACTACCGAAATTAGAATAGGAGGTTGTTAATCTAAAGTTAACACCCAATAGCCAATCCGTACCAGCGAAGACTCCAAAATAGGAAATTGGCTATAAATATCTAATGAATTGCTCGATAACTAAACTTCCAACTCCAGTAAGTCATTAATGACTTAGGGAATGTATAGGAAAGATCTAAATAGTAAAAACGTGTAGAAATTAACAAAATGACATGGAGGGTCATTAGAATGTATGTTTAGCTTTACCTTTGATGTGAATACGCTAACCTATATGATTCATATTATTTCAGAAGTAAATGAGGCATATGGAGACACAATATGGAAAATGATTAAAAGATATTAGGTTAATTGGGAAAGATGTAAGAAAGAACAAACCTCCAGGGAGGCCTTGCACTATTCTCCTTGGGCATGTATGATAGGCCTCCCGACTCACCTCTTGGGGTCGCGAGTTAGGTCATGCAACGCATGGTTAGTTCACTCTACAACTGACTACTTTAATCCAAGAAATATTCAATCTCATGAAATAATTTAACCATACATCTATAAATACACCAGTCACATATTTAAGAAGAGATTCCGTATTATTTGTATGAGATTAGAGAGGCTAAGGGTTTTTGTTAGCGTTCATCTTTCTAAAACTCTACTTCTTATTTTTCTTTGGAATGAATACCTTTATCACTATAAATTTATTTCAAACTAAGAGTGTCTAAAAATCCTTGTTCTAGGGTTGAGGCCGAACACATGAGTGTATGTTGTACTTTTGAATTGGGGTAACATTTAATTTATTAATGGTTGTTCTTAAGAACTTGATTCTACTATTTTAATGCTTGGCCATCATTAAGATACATATATAATCCTCTTGTGAACCCAAAATGAGAATCATTAAAATAAAATGTGGATTTTAAGGGATGAGTTCTCATCTTTAATAAAAGTAAAGATTTAATTTGAATCAAGGATAGGAATATAATTAGAACGTCTTGTTTGGTTCAAATACATGATGATAACTTAATGCATCTAAGCTAGAGTATTGCATCCTCGCTCTACAATGTAGTTGCAATGCATTTTTAGGTAGACGATTAGAGGCTCGAAAGGTCATTGCCATATTGTTAACCCTGTAAATCAACAATAAAATAAACAACATAACCAAACAAAGAGTAATACCATTCATGATTACAACAAGTTCCATGACCCTGGAATTCTCCCTTGATATTGTTTAACACCTTTCTCAAACTGTTATTGTCATCTTTCATTATTTTTTCATACTTTTAGTTTGTCAAAATTTCATAAATTATCTTGATATATCACAACACATGTTTGAAATATTATTAGAGATTCAATTAAGAAAATTGTTAAACTTATAGTCCCTATGGGTTCGATATCTGTCTCTCAAAGAGCCATTATATTACTTGTTAGACTATGTACACTTGCATGTGCAGTAGGTTGTAATGCTTGTCAGTGCCTTATGGTACTCATGAAGAGTCTTTTATTTTTTATTTTTTTTAAATTTTTAGTTTTGCAAGTTACACATTTATGGTGAATAGAACTTGTCATTCTCAAATATTGATCAGAATATCTTAAGAGGAAAAGGGGAAAATAAACTACAACTTTGTAACCGTTCAAAAATAAAATAAAAAATAAAAGTATGCCCCAGTTTCTTTGAATATTAGGAAGTGTTATTTGGTTGGTTGATTGGACCGAACTCTCATAGGGTTGCTTATGTATCTATTTAGGAATTAGGTCAAACATAGTTCACTAAACATACTTTGTTGATTTTCTTTATTTTCTTTTGTTTGTTTGTATTTTATTTCCAAAGAGGGATAACAAAGTATAGCAAATAAAATATGGCAAGGGCTATCATGTGATTAATGGTGTTGTCAAAAGAGAACGATAACCTTTCGTAATTGTAATTGGGGAATGCCGAGCACAAAAGGTTCCCAAGTACAAGCATCAGATATAGTATCTTTTCACCGAGTCAGAATTAGCGACTATTTTTGTTGCCTCTCCCTTAATATCAGTAAATAACAAATCTCCCTTTGACAATACTTGTTTAATAATGTAAGGGCTCTGTCAATTCGGGGTAAACTTTCCCTTAGCCTCTTCTTTGTGAGGGTGGATACATTTCACAACAAGTTGGTCAACCTCAAATTTACTTGGATACACCCTGTTATTATAAGATCAAACCATCCTCTACTGGTATAACTCCCCAAAGCAAACTGCCATTGACCATTTTTATCTATTAGTGACAAATGCTTGAGTCTGGACTTGACCCATTCTGTTTTATCAGTCTCTTCTTCCACAATAGTTTAAAGTGTGGGTATTTCAAATTCTATGGGTATGACAGCCTTGGTCCCATAAACTAATAAGAAGAAAGTTGTTCTAATCGATATGCAGATAGTTGTGTAATATCACTAGAGAGAAAAAGGTATTTCTCATGCCATTGTCTAGATTCATGGACCATCCTCTTAGGAATCATTTTTATGTTATTTGTTAATGCTTCAACCTCCTTATATTGATTGTGGGTTGATAAAAGGTAGAGAGATGATGTGCAATTTTAATTTGCTTATAGACCTCATTTATTAGGCGACTATAAAGATTGTTGCATTTTTTTGTAATAATGGCCTTCGATATACCAAAGAAATATATGTTGTTGACATGAATAAAGTCTACAACTACTTTATTGGTGACCAATTCAATAGTATCTATTTCTACTCATTTGGTAAAGTACTCAATGGCAACTAAAATAAATCAGTGTCTATTAGAAGCCTTTGGCTTAATTGGCTGAGTGACATCTATGCCCCAAGAAATGAAGAGCCAAGGCATTAACATGGGGTTCAACTCTGAGAAAGGAGAGAGAATCAAGTGACTTTGAATTTGGCATTGATGAAATTTTCATACAAAGCAAAAATAATTTTGTTCCACAGTCAACCCATAGTATCTTGCCTAAATAATTTTTTTCTAGGACATAACTATTCGAGTGCAGTCCATATATTCCCAAATAAAATTTATTCAAAATCTTCTCAACATCTAAAGTGTTTACACATATAAAAAAATTCATACTAAGAGTCCTTTTATATAAAATCTCTTTGCTTAAGAAAAAAACCATTGGCGAGATACCTAATAGTTCTATTTTTGTCTCCATTGGTGTGCACTATATATTTCTTTGTTTTCAAGAAACGCTTGTTGTTATGATACCATGTTTCACTATCAGGATATTCTTTAATGATATTTCAATAACTATGCTGATCCCTAATATAAACCTCTTCAGTGTCAATGTAATCATTACCTAGATAAAGTAGGATAAAGGATAAGGTGGCCAAAGCATCAAGCAACTCATTATGAAATTTTGGAACATATTTGAACTTGATAAGCTTAAAACTTTTTGTTGAGGTTATCTAAACACTGTTTGTTTGAAATAAACATAATATCTCGTGCTTTCCATTCACCTTGAGTTTGTCAAAAGAGGAATTCGGTATCTTCTAAAACCACTAACTCTTGTACATTCAGATTTATCGTCATGTTTAAACCCATGATGCAAGCTTCATATTTTGTTATGTTATTACTTCAAAAGAAATAAAGTCGTGTTATGGTAGGATGGTGATTCCCGGTAGGTGAAACAACAAATGCTCCAATCCCTATATCTTTGGTATTGATGGCGCCATTAAAGTACAATTTTCGTGTATGATTGTCACCCCCTTACTTCTACCTAAATGAAATTAATATTCTCATCAGGAAAATAAATTTTCAAGGGCTACTACTCATTATAAAATTTATTTTCTACCAAGTGATCAGTTAATATTTGTGCTTTCACGGCAATATGAGTGATATAGACGATGTTAAATTTTGAAAGCAAGATTTAACACTTTGCTAGTCTACTAGTTGGCATGGGTTTCCAAAATATGTACTTTAAATAGTCTATATGAGATATGAGGTAAGTCGTATGGGATGAAAGATTTTTTTTTATTTTCTTTTTTACGAGTGTACTTATAAAAAAGTATTGAAGAATGAAGAAAAATAAATAAATTCATTAGTTGAGTGTCTCTTTAATTCAGTTGGTTCCAACAATTAGTATTATGCATAAAGATCCTTTTAGTTACTTTCAAATAAAATTTGAGGTCAACTTTGAAAAAATTCCTATAGTTTCAAATGATACCTCAAACTTATTTAGGTATTGACAAAAGTCTGTTCATCTTGCCTCAATCAAGGATTTTGAATTCTTGTTATACTTATGTTTCAAGTTCCCTCACCACAAATAATTTCTTGAAACATGCACTATAGAATTATCTAGATCATAGGATGTTCTAAAAAATGCTCACACTTAGAAAGATGTTCAATACATACAATTGAGATACCATATGCTTGGCCCTCACATGAGTATGATGTGAGAGCACTCAACATGGGATCAAATAGGGGTTTTCATCAGCTTGTAATGTAGGCTTAGGAATGGGGTGGAATAGTCATTTAGGATAGAGTGACTATTTTTTTCTTAAGCATTACACTCTGCTATCAACAATTTTTTGCATTTTTCACAATTGATCTTTACTTGATTTATTGCTTCTTCTCTCTTTTTTGTTTCTAGTTTTTCCTTTAGTGTCTTTTTGAATCATCTCCTTCTCTTTTGATTTTTCACTCTTTCTTGGAGTTTTTTTTTTTTGAAATACTTTATTCTTTGTGAAATTTCTGTTTCTACTCTATATAAATTTGTAAATTTTCTTTGTAATAATTACATCTTCATCTTTTAATTTCCTCATTCGACTTAGATCTTCATCAGCGTACGCTTAGGAAGGTAGGTCCAAAAGAGGGATAATGCATTTATGCACTCAAAAATATTAAGTCTTAGATGTGATTATCAATAAAGAGGTTTTAGGCTCAAAGGGGGAACTCTAGGGATTATATGTCATTTGGTAGGCTTGAAAGGCATAATCTAGTCAAAAAAATCCTACAATCATTTTCCAAATCAAAGTGTTACTCAAAATTTCACCTCAACAAATATGGCAAAGTCAAAGATCAACAAAGCAATGACAAAAATTTTATTTTAAAGCTCACCACACAATGCACATGAAATGATGAGGTCAAATTAATTTTACCCTGACTTTTAACGAGATAACTTCTCAAGTTCCACTTAGATATAATTGAAAGGTACCAAAAAGAATCTACGATTCACAATAAAGTTGATCTCTCTATTATGCCAAATCACTTAGTACTATTTTTATGCATAATTCTTAAATATATCAATATCAACCAAGTTAAGAATTTTTTATTTTTTTGAGAGACCGAACCCAAGATAAGGTTGTCTAGTATCTTGCTGTAACAAGAACAGGTCAGATGTAGTTCAGAAAGATCAATTTTTTTAATACAATAAAATGGATAAGGAATAAAATTTTCTTCTTTGTTAAATATTACTTTTAATAGAAAATAAAGACTTTGCTTTTTTGTTGATTTTTATTATGAATAGTAATACCAGACCCTAAAAGGAATACCTAGTTAGCTCATTGAAATGATAATCAGGTGAGCATAGTTTGAAAAGATGATCACAAACAAACTTTTTTTTGAACTTTTGAATACATAAGCTTATGGTGATAGACTTGGCACTCAAGAAAGGCTGAAAGAAGAGGGTTGTAAAAGATTGAACCAAGATTAAGTACAGTACTTGACTTTGGTCAGTGCTTTAGAGATAGGGGAGTAGTTGGAGACTAAGGGGGCTTGCGAGAGTATAGGGAATGTGGATAGTATGTGGGAGATTACTACTAGTTGTATTAGGGAGATAGTTAGAGAGGTTTTGGGTGTCTCAAAAGGCCAATTGAGCAAGCACCAGGGGACTGATTGTGGAATATAAGAGAAAGACTACGACTAAAAAAATAGCTTATGAGAAGTTAGTGGAGAACATGAATGATAAGAGGAAGCGGAAGAATAGGGAGAAGTATAAGTTAGAAAGGAAAGAGGCTAAGTTAGTAGTTGCTACGGCTAAGACAATAACTTTTGACATCTTGTATATGGCTTTGAAGGAGAAAGGTAGGGATAAGAAGTTGTATAAGTTGGCCAAGTCTAGGGAGAAGAGAGCCCATAACCTTGGCCAAGTGAAGTTTATCAAGGGTGGGGATAGAAAAGTATTGGTGGATAACACTCTCATTAGAAAGATGTGAAGAATTAGTTTGGTTTTATGTTAGGTCGCTCGACTGCAGAAGTCATTCATCTTGTGAGGAAATTAGTGGTGCAATATAGGGAGAGGAAGAAAGACTTTCACATCGTGTTCGTTGAACTTGAGAAGGTGTACGACAAAGTCCCTAAGGAGTTTTTGTAGAGGTTCTTAGAGGTTAAAGATATGTCTATAGCATACACTAGGTTGATTTGAGACATGTATGATGTAGTGAAGACTCGTGTGAGGATGATAAGAGGATATTTAGAGTACTTTACTATTTTTATTGGGTTTCACCAAGGATCGACTCTTAGTCCATTTTTACTTTCCTTGGCGATAGATGTATTGGCATGAAATATTTAAAGGGAGGTGCATTGGTGTGTGTTATTTACTTATGATGTAATACTTATTGAAGAGACCCGAGGAGGAGTTAATGATAAGTTGAAGGCTTGGAGGTAGACCCTTAAGTCTAGAGGGTTTAGGTTGAGCTGGACTAAGATGTAGTACTTGGAGTGTAAATTTAGTGATTTGATGCATGATTCTAACATGGAAGTGAATTTGGATTCTTAGTGAATTTGGATTCTTAGTCCATTTAAAAGAGAGATAGTTTTAAGTATCTTGGATCTCTGATTCGGGAAAATGGAGATATTGAAGAGGATTTCATGCACCATATAGTGTAGGGTGGTTGAAATGGTAGCTCCTTTGGGAGTGTGTGATAAGAAGGTGCCTTCTAAGCTTAAAGTAAGTTTTATAGTATGGTTTTTCAACCGGCTATGTTTTATGGAGTGGAGTGTGAGCTAATTAAGAAATCCCACATTCAAAAGCTGAATGTGACAAAGATGAGGATGTTGAGATTAATGTGCAGATTTACTAGGAGTGATAGGGTTTGAAATAAGATTATTCAAGAGAAGGTGGTAGTGTCTTTAGTGGAAGACAAGATGTGAGAAGTAAGGTTGAAATGGTTTGGTCATATGATGAGGAGGTGCATGGATGCCCCAGTACAGAGGTGTGAGAGGCTCGCTATGGATGATTACAGGCGGGGTAAAGGTAGGATGAAGAAATATTGGAGGTAAACAATAAGGCATGACATGGAGCAGTTTCAATTTACAGAGGACATAACCTTGATAGAAAGGTGTGAAGGACACAAATTAAGGTAGAGAGTTAATGGATAGGAGTGTTTCCTTATTAGTAGGGAAGACTGCTTCGTTTGTCGATATACATATAGTCACAGTGTTATGCATGTGTCTTGTAGTTTCTTATTCACGGTATTTTGGTGATTCTTGTGATTTAGGATAGATAGTTCATAGTATTACTCAGTGGATGTCTTATTCTTTTATTTATGTAGAGGTATATTATCCTAATTTATTGCTTGTTTTTATATTTTTTGCTTGTTATACTGTTATTTTTCATGAGTCACGGGTCTATAAAAAACAACCTCTCTACTTGATCTGAGGTAGTGGTATGAACTATGTATCCTCCCCACGTTCCACTTTGTGAGAATATGCTAGGTATGTTGTTGTTATTGTTGTTGAATACATAAAAAAAATTATTGGATAGGAATAGATTATCATTTTTTTTTGAATGAAGACTCAAAAATTTCTTCTTCCTTTTTTGATTTTTCAATAATAGTTCAAGAATTATTTTTTATCTTACTTTTCTAAACAAAGATCACCAAACCCTAGGTGGCTTCCTACATGTGTCATCAAGATGAGAATCAACTGTAATTCATAAAGAACAGGGAAAAGCTTGACTATGTAGAAAAGTTTTTTTTTAAAGTAATTATCGAACCTCGTTTGGATTTTTATGAAGAACAAGTATTGGGAGGAATTATTACCATATTTAACGCTAAATGTTTCACACTAAAGTCAGTCAATTTTTATATAACTTTTCAGGTAATGCGACGTATAGCACATGATATGTACATAATAGTCTCAAAAAAGGATAAATGACTTAGATAAACTAGGACTTTGTGCTGAATTCCACTACATCAAATAAAATGCACATGATGAACATAAAATGTAGCCTACAAAGGTATATCATCAGTAATGATTTTATTTTTTCTAGATTTAATACAATAAAGGAAAAAGTGTCTAGACTGGTTGTAAAATGAGAGGACAATTAGAGTTGAGTAGGGACAACTTTACCAGTGGCAGTGCTTTTTAGCCTCACTATTGGTATTTTCCATCCTAAAATATGTATGACTATAGAATCCTTCCCAGGAGCATTGCCACATCTCTAATATCTCAAGGATTGAGATCGTATACCCTATCTCCAATAAAGTATCTTCTAGAGAATTAGATAGGTGCACGAGAAGAGACTGTTTATGTAATAGTTCAAATAGTATCAAAGTAATAAACAAGAAGGAAAATATCACATTTAAGACAATCAAATACGATATCCAAAAGACAATTAAGTCAATATAAAATCTTAAATTCTTGTTATCCCCAGTAGAGTCTACATCTATCATACCCCCCTTTTTGCCTACTTAGAGTGATTTTAAGGGTTTTTTCCACTTAAAGTGATATTTTGAAAAAGGATTATTTATTTACATATCTGTCACTTGAAATTAATTTTTGGTGTTTTAAATCACCTTATTTTATATCCCGAATCAAAAAGAAAGTTTTACTCTTTTGTATTGGTCTACGAACTAAAAATCTAGATAAGAAATTCTGTTGATCGAGGAAAAAGTGTTAAGCTTTCCTCGAATCCCGTGGTTCTAGCACGGTTGCTTTACGAACTTATTTCTAACATAAATTACTTTGTTGGATACATTATGATATGTCTGATAACTATTTATGACTTGCCATCTTTGATTTGTCTATCTTATTTATCAATGTGTGTCGTTTGATAGCAGTGCTTTCCAACCTTGTCACAAATTGTTTTTTATTATATCTCACACCTAAAATTTGCTGAATGGATTCTAATATTTTTTAATGAGTGAAAAATATTTTTAAGCTTCAATATTATGTTTATAAGACCAACACGTTGGGATCCAATTAATCAAATCCAAACTTATGAATAAAGATTTATTTATTTTTCGATCTCAAAAATATATAATTAGTAGTCCCCTATAGCTATATTATCACGAAGATCTAATAACCAAAATTAACACTTCAATAATAAACTAACTATGGCTTTCCATTTGTGAGTTGATGAATTCATTTTCTCTTTCTTATTCGTATTCTTATTATTTTATTTTAAAGAAAAGTTGCGACTAAGAGAAAAAATGTTATAACTAAAGCAAGGGAATAAGTCCGCCTAGGAACATACCAACATGTGAGAAATAATCATTCACCAATTTTACTTTAAATATAATGATGCTGAAATCTAAGCATGCTTAACGTCAAAGAATAGCAACATAATAAATATATAAGCAACTTCATAATATTGGAATATGATTTCATATAATCATGAAATTCAATCATACAAAGAAATATTGAGGGTTACCTCGTGTGAAGATTTATTCAAAAGAAACTAACTTTCAAAAGCTATGAACTTGAAACCACGAATGAAATCTCAAGATATATTTTTCTCCCTCTCTTGCTCTCTTCGTTTCTTTTGTTTTTCATGTATTTGTTGCATTTGGTGTCATTATTTTGGTTGCTGGAGAGTTTTTTGAAAGGGTTGTAGTTATTAGGGGTGTGTAAAAATCTAATTGGTAAAAATGCTATTGATTTATTGTTATTGAGTTAATGGTTTTTAATGGTCTTATAAATGAAAAAAATACAAGAAGAAATAAGAGGCTTTGAGTTACAAGTGACAAAAGAGTTTGAAAATGAGGTATAGGTGACTCAAGTTTTAATAATTGAGTGTAAGTGACAATTACTTTATTATGGATTAAGAAAGTTGTAGAAGTTTGAGTATAGACCACAAGTTTTATAATTTATACTTTGATCCAATGTAAAACCTAATATAACTAAAAAAAAAGAGGGGAAAACATACATTTCTCTCTCTTCTCATTTATTGTTGTTTTCTCTCTCTTTGTGATTTTTGTTGTTCATTGTTGTTGTTGCTTTATTCATTATTTGTTACTTCATTATCATCACCTTCTTCATTATCATCATCTTCTTCTTCTTTTTGACCATTATTGCTATTGTTACCGCTACTACTGCTACTTGGCCAATTTTTTAGGTCAAATTTTGTTTTGTACATCACTTTGACATTACTTCATAGATGACTTTGGTAAGCAAAATTATGATTTTTAGTTGAATTTCTCATTTGGGTACACTGCTACTGCTATTTTTCCAACAATGGATAGAACCCAAACATGAATCCAACATATGAGTCATCTGTTGCAACAAATGACTCATCTGTTACGACAGATTAGTCATTTATTTCAATGAAAGACTCATATATTAGATTCATGTTGCAGGTCCGATAGTGCTGTAACATGAATAGAATAGATGGGTCATTTGTTTCAATAGACGAGTTATTTATTGCAATAGAGGAGTCATCTATTGCAATAGATTACTCATCCATTGTAACTGAACCTGAAGTTGATTCGAATAGATGAGTCATCAACTACAATAAGTGTGTTATCTACCTTAAAAGATGAGTCACTTGTTGGGATTCATGTTACAGAACTATAAAAGCTGAAGTTGATTCTAACAGATGAGTCAACTGTTATAACAGGTGAGTCAGCTATTGCAATATGTGAGTGATCTATTACAATATGTCACTCATCTATTGCAATCAACTTCGAGGTGTTGTAATAATGTAACATCTACCCCAACAATTGAGTTATTTGTTGCAACAAATGGATAATCTATTGTAATAGATAAGTCACCTTTTCCAACAGATGACTCATCTATTGGAATAAGCTTCAGGTTCTATAGTATTGTAACATGAATCCCAGCAGGCAAGTCATTTATTTAAATAGATCACTTACCTATTGCTAAAGATTATTCACCTATTGCAACAAATTACTCACCTACTGGGGTTCATGTTATAGTCTATACAATTATTATTAATTTTATTATAACATCATTATTAATTTTTTTAACAAATATTTTTATTTAGGTACTACTAATGAAGGGATCAACATTAACAATAGGGGTGGATTTTCATGGTGAATGGATCGAGAAGAACAATCAATATGTTTGGCATTGGATGGAGGGTGAAATGCTAAAAATAGTAGCTATGACAGTACAAAGTGATGTTTTGTATGATGATTTTGTGAACTTAATCATCAGTTATTATGGACTGAATTGTCAATTGAAAGAACTTATCATTAGCTCCATGCATAGCTTCATTGAAAATTAGAGGGTACTATCTTTCAAGATTAACTGATTAGGTTCTGTTGCGTGCTTATTTGAGTAATTCAACTAGGTCAGTGTTAAGGTGTATGTGGTTGAAAAATCGAGAGAAAATGAAAATCAGAATATAGTAGAAGAATAAGAACAAGAAGATATGTTTGATGATAAATTGGATGATGTGGACATGAATATTCCACATGATGATGATAGTAGAAGAGATCAAATGAGGAAGGATGATCAATAAATACGCCCGTTGTTGCGAGAAATATGGTGGGCAATTCTTCTCAATCAACACAATTGGTAAATTATCAAGAGTACAAGAGAGTTTTTTCAAGGGAATAACGTTCAGCAATAAGGATGAACTAGCTATTTCTTTGTATATTTCTTGCTTGAAAAAAGATTTTTGACTAAAGAAGGTGATTAATTCGAGAAATATATATTGTTTTAGATGTTCTAATTCGGACTGCAAGTGGTAGTTTAGGCCTATAAAATGCTTAAGTTCTGACAGATTTGTCATTAATGCTTATGAAAAGTCTAACACGTGTGCTTCAGAGCATATTATGAGCCATAATCCTCACGCCAAAGGTCCTCAGTAAATTTTTCAAAAATAAATTCTCCAATGGCAAAGGCCCTTCTACAAGTGATAGGGCCAATCAAATCCATACAGAATTGGGTATTTCAGTCAGTTATTGGAAGATATATATGGGCTTGGGGATTTCCAAGGACTTGGTTATGGTTACATATGAGCACGAGTATGCAATCCTTTATGCCGACCATTACATGCTTAAGTCCACAAATTCTGAAAGTAAGATGATGTAGCATGTTGATGAAAATAGAAGGTTCAAGTACTTTTTTGTATCCTACGGTACTTGGATTCTTAGTTTTCAATAATTGAGTAAAGTCATAGCCATTGATGGAACTTTCTTGAGAATCAAGTATGGAGGAATTTCTCTATCGACGGTAGAATGGGATACGAAGAGTCATATCTTTCCTATAACTTCTTATGTAGTGGACAAGGAATGTGATGCCTCGTATGAATTATTTTGAAAAAATACAAAGATGTGTCAAAGATACCTAAGAGTTATGTATTATTTCAGATAGGCATCCAAGTATCCAAAAAATATGGGTTTAATTTTCTACACCCCAGCTCACTTTGGTTGTTGCATGAGGCATCTTGGAGAAAATAAGCAAACCAAATTTCACAATGAAAGGACCGTGTCTCTTTTTTGTAGAGCAGCTAAAATATATGGTATATCTGAGTTTTTTATCATTTAAATCAACAAGGGATATGTCACCCAAGGCAGCACAATATCTTGAATGTGTCAGTTTTAAAGAATGAAGCCAGACATTTTGTACAGGAAATAGGTACATCATTATAAATTTATTGTCTTGTTTGACTTACAAGTTTGTAATACTGTATGATGTTGTAATAAATGACTTTTTTGTGTAGGTATAACATTATAACGTCAAATATAGTTGAATCAGTGAATTCATTGTTTGGAGTTGAAAGAGAACTTCGCATTATGGCACTATTTGATGAAATCAATAAGGAGTATGCAAAAGTATTTTACGAAAGACGTATGTAGTTCATGAACAAAAGAAACAGACTTGTTCTAGAAGTGGAAAAACAAATATCAATAAACATCAATTATTTGCTCATAAAATAGAAGAATACAAGTTCAGCATTGACAGTCATGGTGATATTGCCATAGTCGATCTTCAAAGAACATCATGTACATATAGGGTTTTTGACTTGAATAAAATACTTTGTCCATATTATATGGTAGCGCTTCAAGCCCAATGTGGAACTCAAATTTATGAGTACTCGTCTCTATATTATTCTATGGAAAGATATATAAATGCATATAGTGAGAATATTAATCAGGTGCCTCCTGAAGAATCTTCGATTATTCCTGTAGAGATTTTAGAGAGATTAATACCTCCTCCATATATTAACCCAAGCACTATCAAGACAGAAAAAGGCAATATAAGAGTAGGCGGGGAGTTGAAGAATCATTTCCATAAATAAAACAAATGCTTCATGTGTAAGAACGTTGACCACAAAAAACTACATACCCAGACCATAATGCACCATGATGGTTGTAATAGTAAACTTATGTTGTTTTTTGTTATGGACTTTGAAAATTTTAACTCATTGTTAGGAATGCAAATGTTATTATTATTATATAAAATATGTTTTTATTAACTTGTGCCACAATAAAAAAATGTAACAGGAACTAAATACAACAAACTACAAAAATATTTTCAGCAGATTACTCATTTGTTGCAATAGATGGACATTTGCTAGAAGAATACAATAGAGTTCATCAATCTAGATTGTGCTCAACCAATATATGACAAATCTATTGCAACAGATGGGTAATCTGCTAGAAAAACTCAAAACCCTTGCTAATGGAGTGTGTTCTTCCAAAAATGGACCATCTATTGCAGTAGATCTATTGAAAGAACATAATCCAGTTCATCAAATTGGATTGTGTTCATCCAACAGATGACTAATTTTTTGCGACAAATGGTCCATATCTTAGAAGAACACAATGCAATTTTTGCCACTGTTATGTGTTCTTCCAATAGATAACCAATCTATTTCAATAGATGGTTCATCTGTTGGAAGAACTCAAAAATTTTGCTATTGTTACTGAATTAAAAATAGTGCCAAACACTCAAACCTACCTCCAATCCTCAACATGTTAAGAAAAAGAAATAGATAGAATGAAAATTAAATACGAAATAAAGTCAAAATCTGACCAAACATAGATTTTTTTATTTATTGCATACAAAAATACAAAACAAAATATAACAAAAAATACTTTAATTAGGTTTAGGTAGATCCGATATAAATAAAACAAAATACATATGCTAAAATAAAAAACATAACCTAATTTTTATTATCATTATTATTGTCAACCGAAAGCCAATCGTCAACCGACAATAATAGAGCCCTCCTCAGCCTTTGAAGTTCATGAAGCATCCTTGCTCTGGTGATGCCCAACTCTCACTGGAGTTCATTAATCTACCTCTGAATTTCTCCCACGGTGTAGCGCAGAATCACCATGTCCCAAACTAGATCAGTCATATCTGCAACACGCATGCATTAACAAAAAATATAAAACACTAAAGAAAAGAAAAGAGTTCAAATGTAATACAACACATACTACCAACTGGTAGTTTTACAACAAACAAAACATACCTCAATAGGTGAAAAAGGAATCTGCTCTTTAAAGAGAAGCGGTTGAAGATGTAATAGTGTTTTTATGAAAGACAAGATGGAAGAAATAAATAAAATTGAGTAGACTGAATAAATAAGGAGTGACCTATATATAGAGGATTAAATTTGAATGTGTTAAGCAAAAAGTCACAACTTTTCACCTCATTTGTATTAAATACATGCCTTAATTAAATCAAACTGATGACTTTTCAATTATTTAAATCAAACAGGGAAAAGTCATGACTTTTCACCTTTTTAATATTAACATTAGTTATTAAAATTAAATAACCATTTTCTTTATTAAATAATCAAAAATTCATGACTTTTCAACAACTATTTTTTATTAATAACCATTTTTAGTGAGTTTGTCCAACAGATGATCCATCTGTTGCAATAGATGACCTATGTACCGCAATATATTATGTATCTATTGTAATAAATGGGTCATATGTTAAATAGATGGACCATCTATTGAAACAGGTGGGTTATCTGTTGAAAGAATTCAAGGTAGTCTTGCTACTAGTTTGATTTCTTCCAACAGGTGACCCATTTATTGCAACAGATAAGACATCAGTTGGAAGAGTTGTTTTGCTTTCTTCTAAAAGCTGATTCATCAGTTACAATAAATGAAAAATCAGATTCATCATGTGTTAGAAAAAAACTCATAACTGTTCACCTCAAAAAAATCATAACTGTTCACCTCTTTTTTAATAATTATATCCCTTAATTAATTCAACTTGGTGACTTCTCTATTATTTAAATTAAGAAAATAGATTTAAATAGAAAAAAAAGTGAAAATATATGACTTTTCACCCTTTTTAATATTAACATTAGTTATTAAAATTAAATAGCTATTTTTTATGGTTTTAAATTGTCTTTACCAATTATTTCCTTATTATTTAATTATGAACTATTTTTCTTTATTAAATAATCAAAAAGTCATGACTTTTCAGCTTTTCAATAACTATTTTTTATTAATAACCATTTTTAGTCAGTTCTTCAAACAATGGACTATTTATCGCAACAGATTAGTCATCTATTGGAAGAACTCAAAACTTAGATTCAGTTCTTCCAATAGATAACCAATTTGTTACAAAATATTGGTCATATGTTGGGAGTACTAAAAATTCTTTCTATTGGATTGAGTTCTTCCAACATATTTCCCATTTGTTGCAATAGATGCGTCATCTGTTGGAAAAACTCAATCTAGTAGCAACAGGGGTTTATCTCGATCATGTTTTTAGTTTTTTAGGTTGTTTATACCTTTCCTAGAAGATTAATAAGAAATTTTTAAAGATATGATGTTGGGTGAATTTATGCATTCTAGCGTGACTATTCTAGCTTATTTAGCCTTGTTTTGAGGATAATTCTTATTCTATATGTGTTAATAAGGATATAAATGAGCAATTATGTGTACAATTATGTATTTACAATGTTTAATGGTGGTTTCACATGAGTTTTGATTAAATTTGAACATTTAGATTTCAACTGAGAAAACTAGTGTAACTAGCTTGAGCTAGGTGTTTTTCTAGTCTCTTGTGTTGGGTTATAATATGTTTTAATGAGTTACTAAGGTTGTTACTATGTATTTATATGTAAAACAACTTATTTATAATTTTCAAGGGTCAATTGGATCAAGAAAAGAGTGAAAACAATGAGTTAAAGTTCAATGTGAATTTAGCCTATGCTTAGCTCGTGTTTCTAGTTCATCGATGAGGATGTTGCATTGTTTTGAGATCTTAATTGATGTGTTTAATGATTTAGGATACTTTTTAAATGGATTATGATGATATATGAACGATATACAAGATTCAAATCAAGTGGAAACAACTCAAAAAGGCTAGTAAATGACCACGGAAGCACAAGATGCAAGCTGGACGCAATTTGGAGCCCTGAAAAGTATGGGGCATGTGTATACTGTACAGGTGGAAAATGGATGGGTTTTAAACATCACTAGATTCATAAGATGCCCAATTGTTTGACCAAATGGTGCGTGTATCTTATATTGAAGTTTAAGTAGGCCCTGTGACGCGCTGAAATCGCGAATAACTATTGGAATTGATAGATTTTTTGACAATTGTGAATTTGCATGTCATTGCATCGCGCTGATGCCCAAAATTGGGAAAATTTTGCCCAGCTGAAGGAAAACAACGTGTAAACTTAATCTAACTTTGTTTATAACTTGTCTACTATAAATATAACATCGTAAAAAATATTTTAAACATCTTGGAATATCCTAGATCACTTGGGACATCAATGAAGGCTACCATAACTTCTTTTTAGGTTTTATCATTCTTTAATTTAGTGTTTTTTATGGTTTGTATCATCATTCCAAGGGATTGGATGATGAATATTTCCATTCAAGGTTAAACCTTCTTTTTGGGGTTAAAGCTAAGAACATAATTATTATTGTTTTGGATTAATTTCATTTAATTCGCCTATTATTATTGGTTGTTTGTTTATTCTTGTTTGAATTATTTCATGGATTGATCACCCATAAAATACATATTTTGTCGACCTTTTGATCTCGGGAGAGGGAATAGGGAGATAGAACATGGGAATAAATAAAGTTTGGGTTTTTATTATTTTATAAAATAAAGAATTAAACTTAGCGTCTAGGACATGGATGTACTTAGATGCCTTACTTGATTCAAATGTAGGATGATAGCTTTAATTCACTTAATTGGATTATTACATCCCCGCTCAACAATGTAGTTGTAATATCCATATTAAGTAAAAAATTATAGGTTGGAAAACCATAATCATGCAATTAACAGTACGAATCAACAACCAAAATAAGCAAGTTAATGAATTAATTTCAATAACATAGTATGATTGTTCGAAGTACTTTAAACCTAGGCTTTTCTCCATAAATTGTCCTAAGACTTTCATTTTATGCATTGTTTATTTTATTTTTAGTTTACACTTATTCAAAACTCTTGGTGTTTATTTTTGCTCAATTAGTTAGACTAGAATTACAGAGGCGGTGAACACAAGTCCCTAAGAGAACGATACTTGGGTTTCCTTGAAGCTACTATATTTCTTAATAAGACCACGCATACTTGCGTGTGCGCTTGGGCACTGTCATGTTTTTGGTACTTTTACCGAGGACTTGTTATTAGACAACTATCTTATTTTTTATTTTTCTATATTGAGTTGTAAATAGTTTTTGTTTTTTTTATTCTTTTTATTTCTATTTTTTCTTACACTCTTCTCAAGATGTCAGTCTAAGATATATGGTTATCGAGTGATGGTAATTCTTGTTGTTTTTGTGGAGGACACCACCTTGTGCCTTATTTCCAGATTTCTATGAAAGTGCGTGGACAGAACCTTTAAAATATGATGCAAATAATTTAAGGAAGTTTGAGTAATCGTAAACTGATATAATGGAAATTATGATGGAGCCACTGCCACTATTTCTACGTGGCTAAGCAAAGAAATATATTGGAAGGATATCAGCCAATGTGTGGAGCAAACACAAGAATCACTACCACTCGATTGTCATCTTGATCTTGAGACCAAAGTTGAGAAGGTAAATAAAAGTGAGTGTGTAGTAGATAGTGTAAATTTTAAAGTGGGATTGGTTGGGCCTTACTCGAAGCATTTTTCTATGTTATGTTTAGATGATATCTTATCTGTGGAATCATTGAAAATAGTGGAAGAGTGTGAAGATGAGGAACAAGAATCCTATATTCTTGACTTTACACCGAATAAGTAATATAAAAACACAACTCATTTTAAGGCCGAGTGGTTTATCATGCACATTCTATTACTCGGTTCCTTAATTTTTGTACCACCACCCTATGAGCGAGGAAAAAATATGGATGCTATGTTAGGGTTGAGATTCATATCCTCAAGGTGGAGGAAAAATTTTATTGGGTCTTGCTGCGACACTAAATTAGGCGCTTCTTGGGAGGCAACCCAAGCTAAGGTATGTTTTCTTTTTAGTTTATAGCTTTTTTTACTTCATGTAGTTTTTTTTTTTTTTGGTTGAGTCACAGGTTAATGGGAAGTCTGAGTACCATAATCTTGAGCTTTAAGCATGGCAAAGATTGAGTATGGGGTCCCATGGATCTCATTTATTTAAAGATGCTACTAGCTAGGCCTAGAGGCCTCAGAGAGTATTTCTATCTCTTTCTTTTAAGTTCACTTTGGGGACAAAGTAGATTTTTAAGTGTGGGGTAGGAAAATTCTCAAATTTTAACTCAATTTAAAATTTTTTAGGTTAGTAATAAGTGAGATATTCTTGTTGGTGCTATTTTTAATAATATGATGCAAGTAGGTTTGTTTGTATAAGTATGTTGATAGATGTGAATTGCTGTTTTTTAAACTCCTAGGCTCAAGTTAATGATTTTTTTCATATTGGCTTAATTTTGAATTCATGCTATTGTTGGTTTGGAGTCTACGATGATCCTATTGAGTTGAGCATATGCCATGTCTGTGTAAGATTTTTTTGTATATTCCTTGTTGCATGTGATATCTAGAACTTTCCCGGTGTGTGTGAAGCGAAATAAAGAATGTGGGTTTAGGAGATGATTTAGGAATTTCTTTGATAGCCTTGTTCTATACCTTATACTTGTCCTACCCATTGTGCATTATCCTAGTTAACCCCCATTTAGCCTTTAGACTTTTCTTTGGTAAACTCATAATTAGCCTAATTCCCTTCTTTGATAGACCATAATTTGATCCAAAAAGATCCTAAGTGCTTTAATTGAAAAAAGAAGAAGAAATAAGTGACAAAGGAGTTTAAGAAATTAAAGAAGAAAAAGGTGAAATTGATGCCCCAAGGTAATAGTTATTGGTGTTTATATTTGACGTGTGGTGGTTGCGATTGATATAAATGGTATTAAAAATATTTCCATGATTGTATAGAATGAGAAAAATTGATTCTTGTGGTAGTAAACTATGTGTCCACCAAGTGTTTGTGAAAATGCTTAAAAGAGATGGGGAAAAAACAAAAGGTATGGGTGATGAAAAAGTGTATTTTGGTTGTTGGAGATTGATTTTATATGTATAATGTAGTGCATTAAAGAGCTTAGAGAGGTTAGTTACAATTCTTGACCAAAATAGTTCCTACCCATCCCTTAGCCTACATTACAACCCGGAAAAGTCCTAATTCATCCTAAGTTCATCATTCTAATATTAGTGGAGCATTACACTAAGGTCAAACCTATGGTTCATTATGTGTAACTTGTGAATTCTTTGTGAGAGTGAGCATAATTCCTTGTACCCATTACGTTATAAATTGCATTATTGTGAGATATTATGGGTAACTTTCTTGTTGTGAAGGGCACATGTTTGATGAATGTGGGTGATTTGTATGATGTCCTAGATTGAGAAATAAGCATGAGTTTTCCAACTAGGTGAGTCAATTCTTGAGGTTAGGTAGTTTTGAAGTAGTGTTCTTGAGCTTTTAATTGTGTAAATAGTGTAGAAACTTGCATTCGTGTAGTCATTGTAGTGCTAGCTTGAGTTTCTTACATATAGTAGAAGTGTAGAGTATCTTCATCTCATGGTGTTTATATTTAAGAGTAGTTCGAGGACGAACAAGGCTTTAAGTGTGGGGTGGTGATGTTGGGTGAATTTATGCATTCTAGCACTACTACTCTATCTTATTTAGCCTTGTTTTGAGGATGATTCTTATGATATATGTGTTAATAATTATATAAATGAGAAATTATGTGTCCAAGTATGTGTTTACAATGTTTAATGGTGATTTCACATGAATTTTGTTTCAATTTGAATATTTAGAGTTCAACCGAGAAAACTAGTGTAACTAGCTCGAGCTAGGTATTTTTCTAGTCTTTTGTGTTGGGTTATAATGTACTTTAATTAGTTATTAAGGTTTTTATTATGTATTTATATGTAAAACAACTTAGTTATGATGTTCAAGGGTTAATTGGATTAAGAAAAGAGTGAAAACAATGAGTTAAACTTCAATGTGAATTTAGCCTATGCTTAGCTCGTGTTTCCAGTTCATCGATGAGGATGTTGTGTTGTTTTTAGCACTTAATTGATGTGTGTAATGATTTGGGATGCTTTGTGAATGTATTATTATGATATATGAAGGATATACAAGCTTCAAATCAAGTGAAAACAATTCAAAAAGGCTCATAAATGACCACGGAAGCACAAGATGCAGGTTGGACCCCTGAAAAGTATGGGGCGCGTGTAGTCTGTACAGGTGTCCAATAGATGGGTTCAAAACATCACTAGATTCATAATAGGCCCAATTGTTTTAACATATGGCGCGTGTAGCTTATATTGGAGTTTAAGGAGGCCCCGTGACACGCTGAAATCGTGAACAACTACTGGAATTTGACGGATTTTTTGACAATTGTGAATTTGCATGTCACTACGTCGCGCCGATGCCCAAAATGGGGAAAATTTCGCCCAGCTGAAGGAAAACAGCGTGTAAACTTTATTGAACTTTGTTTATAACTTGTCTACTATAAATATAACGTCCTAAAACATGTTTTAAACATCTTGGAACATCCTAGATCACTTGGGACATCAATGGAGGCTACCATAACTTCTTTTTAGATTTTATCATTCTTTAATTTAGTTTTTTTATGGATTGTATCATCATTCCAAGGGATTCAATGATGAATACTTCCATTCAAGGTTAAATGCTCTCTCCGGGATTAAAGCCAAAAACATGATTATTATTGCTTTGGATTAATTTCGTTTAATTCGCTTATTATTATTGGTTGTTTGATTATTCTTGTTTTAATTATTTTATGAATTGATCACCCATAAAATACATATATTATTGACCTTTTGATCTTGGGAGATGGAATAAGGAGACAGAACATGGGAATAAATAAAGTTTGGGTTTTTATTCTTTTATAAAATAAAGAATTGAACTTAGTGTCTAGGACATGGATGTACTTAGATGCCTTACTTGATTCAAATGTAGGATGATAGTGTTAATTCACTTAATTAGATTATTAAATCCCCGCTCAATGATGTAGTTGTAATATCCATATTAGGTAAAAGATTATAGGTTGGGAAACCATGATCATGCAATTAACACTACGAATCAACAACCAAGATAAACAAGTTAACGAATTAATTTTAATAACATAGTATGATTGTTCGAAGTTCTTTAACCCTGGGATTTTCTCCCTATATTATCCCAAGACTTTTATTTGATGCATTTTTTATTTTATTATTAGTTTACAATTATTCAAAACTCTTAATGTTTATTTTTTCATAATTAGTTAGACTAGAATTAGATAGGTAGCGAATGCAAGTCCCTAAGAGATTGATACTTGTGCTTTCTTGAAGCCACTATATTACTTAATAAGACCGCGTACACTTGTGTGTGCTCTTGAGCGTTGTCAAGATAGTTACCCTTTGAGCCTCTATAGTTTTGTACACTTCTTCATGATGGGTACTGAAGATAAAACACTATTTGACATTGATGGGGTAGGAAGAATAAGGTGTGTACAGATGGATGGATCCTATTTCATGTGTGAGAGTTACGTATTACTAATCAGGTTATCATTACAACATACATAAAGTACAATGAGTTTGTGAATGCAGTGTTTTACTGATTAGCCACTGACCCTTCGAACAAGATCCTGCATTTTATAGTTTAGTTTGTTAGATTCGAACTAATAAGGCTGAGGGACCAAAAAGGTGGTGTCGATACCCTGTTAAAATTTAATAAAGGTTTTTCTCATGTTTATGCATCAAGTTTGGAGAAGGGATTAATATTGGATGTCAGAGTAGAGATTCAATAGTGATGGTGCTGGTTTTAATGGTGTAATGGAGTTTAAGAGGCCTTTGAATCCCCCTAATGTAGCAAACAAAAATAGAAAACCAATACAAATTCACCTGGTCTATATTAAATATATATGGCTTGCTCGGGTAGATGATAATACAACAGAACATATTATAGGAGAATATCTGTGAGAGAAAAGGGAGCTACTGAATACTATCTCATCTCAGACCTTATTAAAGAAGAAACACAAGGTAGCAAGAAAAGAACTTGTAGCGAATCTGGGCAATGAAATTAACTTAAAAAATGAAAAATCTGAATGAGCTACAAATATAAGTGTATTCGACAATTAAAAAATGACAGTTGTTGTTGAAAAGGAAAATGGTAAAGTGGACTAGAGTTGTACACTTTGCTAGGTAACTGAGACTAATTAGTGTGGTCTGAATGATCACCTCCAAACAAAGAAACACAGGTCCAAGAAATTTGCTTTGCGAACACCAAGGGATGGGAAGATGTATAGTCAAGAATGAAACTTGCATCAAGAACTGCTGAAGTTAAAATAAGGGATTAAGCCAAGGCAATAATTTCTGAAGTTAACTTCCAGCCCATGCTTTTTGTTGGTGGTTTGAATCAGGTCAATAGTATTGGAAACAAAAAGGTCTAAATTTGAGCAGAAATCCAATGCCTTTTTGTTTCCACTGCAATTGACTCAACCAGAACCACAAACAGAAGACATAGGATGAAAGTTTAACTTTAGAAATTACCGCCTTTTCTTGATCCCTTATTTTAACTTTTATAGTTCTTGGTGCAAGTTTTATTCTTGACTATAAATCTTTCCATCCATCGGTGCTTGCAAAGTTTCTTCCTTGGACTTGTGTTTCTTTCTTTGGAAATGATCATTCAGACCATGCTAACTAGTCACAGTTCCTGGCAAAGTGCATAGCTCTAGTCCACTTTATTATTTTCTTTTTAACAATGAGTGATGGATTTTCTTTTTTGAATACACTTTCATTTTTGCAGCTCATTCAATTTTTTCATTTTTCATGTCAATTTCATCCGCCAAATTTACTACAAGTTCCTTAATACCCCGTGTTTTCTTTATTTAATAAGGTTTGAGTTAATATAGTCTTCAGCAACTCCCCATTATATCGCAGGTATTCTACCAAGAACTTTGTATTGTATAATCATCACCTCGAGTAACCCATCCATATAAATTTGGACCAAGGCAATTTCTATAGGATTTCCATTCTTGTTTGTTGTAGTGAGAGGCTTTGGAGGCCTTTCAAAAGTCCATTGAACCCTTAAAATTAGTTCAATCACTATTGAATCTCTACAATACAACCAAAAATTGATCCTCTCTCTAAAATTTACACATAAACATTAGCAAAACCATTATTAAACTATAACAGGGTATCGATACCATCTTCTAGGTCCCAAAGCCTTATAAGTTTAGACCTATCAAACTTAACTGTAAAATGCAATATCTTGTTTAAATAATCAATGCCTAGTTATTAACAAACAATATTCAAAAATCATTATACTTTATATGTGTTTTCATGATAACATGATCAGTAATACATATCTCCCACATATGAAGTGGTTACATCTGCAAGTAGCTTATTCCTTCGAATCCATCTTTACTCTAGTCTTTTATATTGGTTGGGCAAAATTTGATTCACTTTCACTTAATTTTTATTTGGGAAACATTTTTTATCTACAAATAAGAGAGAAAAAATATTACTATTAATGTACGCAAAATTTTAAAAAAGGGTAACACAAAATTCAATAAAAACAATACATTACAATAAGAATTCCAATAGCTTACCCATCTGTTGCAATAGATGACCCATCTATTGCAACAGATGACCATATGTTGTAACAAATGACTCATCTATTGCAATAGATGACCAACATGTTACAATAGATAGGTCATCTATTGGATAAAATCAAGATAGTCTTGCCAATAGTTTAATTTCTTCCAACAGGTGATCCATCTATTGCGATAGATGGAGAATCTATTGAAAGACATATTTTAACATCTTCCAATAGATGTTCTGCCCGTTACAACACTAATACCAAAAATACCAACACCAACACTAACAACAACACTAACACCAACACACCAACAATACGAACAACAACATCAACAAAACATCAACAAGGGTTTTTAATTTATGTTTACCAAAAATAACATCAACAAAACAAAGACAACTATCAAAACTTAATCCAGGTTTTGTTTTCTTCTAATAGGTGACCAATTTTTTACAATAGATTGTCCATCTGTTCGAAGAACTCAAAGATCATGCCTATGCTTCGATTATTTAATTAAAAATGGTTCATAAGAGAAAAATGATATACATAATTTTATTTTGCAGCTATTTAAATAACTAATATTAACTAATGTAAATAACTAAGTTTCATCAAAGAAAACATGAAAAGTTTCATGAAATAGGCAAAGAAGAAGACTAGAAGACCAAAATAAAAATATTATACCATACCTACCATTTCAAGAGCCAAGGGAACAAAAAAATGCCAAAAGGAAGTAAACGATAGTCCTGTTGATATGAGAGAGAACTCAGAGAAGAAAAGAGAAGAGAGAAAATTAAGAAAATTAAAGGAAAGAAGAGAAGAAATATTAAATATATTTTGTATGGTGGTTGAGAGAAAAAGTTCTAGATATGGGTTTGGTTTAAATATTATTAAATATATGTGGTGGTTGTACATCCTTTACGTCCTTTAAGAAGAAGAAAAATAGGAGAGTGGGACATTGTAAAGACAACACGGGGGGAGGGGGACTTTTGACTTTTGAGTTATCCTAAAAAGGCTAAAAATATTTGATCTCCTTCCTTAGTATTTGTCTTTTTATATTTTAGATAGAAAAACTTCTTTAAAGAAAGATCTATTAATAGATTGGTAATCTGTTGCAATAGATATACTTCTGTTTTATAATTTCCAATGGATAGGTCATCTGTTGCAATAGATATCTATATTTGTTTGATAATTTTCAACAGATAATTCATTTGTTACAATAAATCTCTATATCTATTTGTTAATTTCCAACAGATAAGTAATCTGTTACAATAGATGTCTATATATGTTTGGTCATTTTCAGTATAATATTTGTATGTTGCAATAGGTTGATTATCTGTTGCAACAAATGTCTATAATTGTGATAATTTTTAATAGATGTGTCACCTGTTGCAATAGGTTAGTCCTCTGTTTATTCAAATCCAGTCATTATTTGTAATAACTATATTGATTTAGCTAGAATTAAAGGTGGGTTGATAAGTTCAATTACAATTTCAATTGATCTCATTATAATTACATATTCAGCTATTATGTTCATCTTGAGTAGAGACATCAATTGACCAATTTGATTTAAAATAATTCAAATCTAGTCATTATTTGTAATAACTATATTGAGTTGTCTAGAATTAAAGGTGATTTGATAAGTTCAATTATAATTTCAATTGATCTCATTGAAATTACATGATCAACTATTGTGTTCGTCACTAGTGTCATCAGTTGATATACTTGAGTTGAAATAATTCAAATCAATTCATTATTGGTAATGACTATATTAATTTAGCTAGAATTAAAGGTGATTTGATAAGTTCAATTACAATTTCAATTGATCTCATCAAAATTACATTATCATCTATTGTGTTCTTCCTGACTAGAGTCATCAATTGATCAATTTAAGTTGAAATGATTCAAATCAAATAATTATTTGTAATAACTATATTTATTTATCTAGAATTAAAGGTGAGTTTATAAGTTCAATTACAATTTCAATTGATCTCATTGTAATTACATGATCAACTATTGTCTTCGTCCTGACTAGAGTCATCAATTGATCAATTTGAGTTGAAATGATTAAAATCAAGACATTATTTGTAATAAATACATTGATTTATCTAAAATTAAAGGTGTTTTGATAAGTTCAATTATAATTTTAATTGATATCATTGTAATTACATGATCAGCTATTGTGTCCGTCCGAACTAGAGTCATCAATTGATCAATTTGAGTGGAAATTGTTTAAATCAAGACATTATTTGTAATAACTATATTGACTAAACTAGAATTAAATGTGATTTTACAAGTTCAATTACAATTTCAATTGATCTCATAGTAACTACATGATCAGCTATTGTATAATATATTGCAATAAATTCAACTTGTTGCAATAGATAATTCATCTGTTGGAAATTATCAAACAGATATACTCATCTATTGCAATAGATGACTCATCCATTGCAACAGATGATGTTAGCTTTTTGGTCATTTTTAACATATTATTCATCTTTTACAATAGATGACTTATCTATTGCAACAGATTATCTTAACTATTTAGTAATTTCTAACATATTATTCAACTGTTTGCACAGATGAGTAATATGAAAATTATTAAAGTTCCAATTGAACTTAATAACTGAAAATTATTTTTAATAAAATTAATTTATTTACTGTCAAAAAGTTAAAATTTATCTCTTTTAAAAAATTAATGAAGATCAATTCGGCCCAAATTAACCTTTCCAAAAGTTGTCATTATTTTTCAAAATACAAAACAACCCATAATTAATGCGTAATAAAAATGCAAGGGGTCAACCATTTTCCAAACCATTCTATTTTATCCAATTATGGAAAAAATGTTTCATCATTTCAATCTCGAATTCCCTCTCTTCTCTTTCTCTCTCAATAATACAAACAACAACAACTCAATAAATTGCTCAACTCTTTACAACAGATTAATTTTTTTCCATTTCCAGCCACATATTGTTATTTTTGACTTTATTCTTTCTTGTAACCATTGTTTTCTCTCTCTTTTTAGGTAATATAGTTTGAAAAAAGTTTTATATTTGTTTTTTTAAAGTTAGTGATTTTTAGTTAATGATGAAAAAGAAGATTTTTAATTGTATTATCTTTGAGAATGAGTTAACAATTTTGAGTTTTGATGTTACAAACTATAGAAAGAACCCGAGAAAGCCCTATTTTTTGTCGTAATATTCTGTTGACTGTCATGGTTTTGTTGGATGATTATTGTGGTGTTGGTGGTGGCTATTGGCAGTGTTTGTGGCACTATTAGTGTAGTTTATTTGTTGTTTGTATGTTTATTTGTTATTGATTTTATTATTTATTTTCATTTTATTGATGTTGTTATTGATAGTGTTTATTTTATTGGTGTTGGTGTTGTTGGTATTGGTGTTAGTATTGGTGTTGGTGTTGGTGTTGGTATTGGTGGTGGTGGTGATGGTATTGGTATTGGTTGTGGTTGTGTTGGTGTTGGTGTTAGTATTGGTAGTGATGGTGATGTTGGTGTTTGTGGTATTGGTATTGGTGGTGGTGGTGGTGATGGTATTATTTTTAGTGTTGGTGTTAGTATTTGTGTTGGTGTTTGTGTTAGTATTTGTATTAGTGGTGGTGGTGGTGGTGGTGGTGGTATTAGTAGTGGTATTAGTGGTGGTGGCATTGGTGCTGGTAGTGTTGGTATTGGTGTTGGTGTTAGTATTAATGGTGGTGGTGTTGTTGGTGCTGGTGGTGTTGGTATTGGTGGTGGTGGTGGTGGTTTTGGTGTCAGTAGTATTAGTATTGGTATGGGTGGTGGTATTGGTATTGGTGTTAGTGTTGGTATTGGTAGTGTTGGTTTTGTGGTGGTGGTAGTAATGGTAGTAGTGTTGGTGGTGTTGGTTGTTTAGGTAGTAGTGGTGTTGGTATTCGTATTGGTGTTCGTGTTCATGTAGGTGTTGGTCTTGGTGGTGTTGTGGTGGTGTTAGCCTTGGTCTTGGTGGTTTTGAGGTATTGTATCGTCCAATAGATTACACATCTGATGGAAAAGTGAAAGACCTGATTCATTTTCATCTAACAGATGACCCGTCTATTGCAAAAGATGGGTCATCTATTGGAAGTTATCAAAATAGAATTGCTACCTATTCTGGTAACTTTCAACAAATGACCCACCTATTGCAACACGTGGAACATCTTTTGGATGTATTAAAATAGGTCTTCCCACAGATTCCCCTTCTGTTGCAACAGATTGGTCAGCTATTGGAATAAAACAAAGTAGATCTAACAGACTCTCCATCTATTGCCTTAGATAAATCACCCGTTGGAAGAAATCAAATCAGTATCAAGAATGTTTTGATTTTTTCCAATAGATGACCCATCTATTACAAAAGATTCCCTATCTATTGCAATAGATGGGTCATATATTTTTAAAAATTATGCAGACATCAATTGTAATAATTTTTTTTGTTTCTCTCTTATGTGTAGATAAAAGATGTCTCCCAAAAAAAGAAAGTGAAAGTGGATCAACTTTTGGCCAACTAGCAAAAAAGGCTAGAGTACAAATGGATTCGGCGAAGCTTCCTGAATAATATCTCTCAGGAAATAGTAAAGCTGAGGAAACATATGAAAAAATAGAGAAAAATGGTAAATCTAGGAGAAATGATGTTGAGTGAGGTGAAGAATGGTTTGTTGAGGGTGGTGAGGAAAATAAAAGTAAGGAGGAAGAAGATGAAGATAAAAAAAGAGGAGGAAGTAGAAAGTCACGACTAGAAAGATAATGATAATGCATCATCAATGTACGATGAATTAAGATTGAAATCCCAACATAATCCTATGAAAACTCTTAGTATTAACAGGTCTCAAGTTCTGATGTCGATAGAGAACCCTGCCGATTTAACTAGTGATTTTATAGTTAAATCACTTATGGGGAAATATTTGATGATTTTAGGAATATTATGAAGAGGGAAAAACTTGAGGATCTTTTTAGGTCAAGCTGCATTGAATTCTTTCTTGACCTACCTAAGGACAACACTACCCATTTTCAAATGATCATGGTATATAGTCTTCTCAAGCACAGGGTCAATTACATGGGTATTGATAAGGATTTGAAATAAGGGGACAAAAAGATGGATGAATTATGGATTACCTACCATGGCATGCCAGTTTGTCTTGGCATGAAACAGTTTGCCATAGTGACTGGCTTGAGAGGAGATCGTTCATCTGAACCTCTCCTCAAAGAAACACCCATCAAAAATTCCAAGGTAAGCAGGACTCAAAAACCACCAAAAACAAATAAAGGCAAGACATTGTCTAAGTGACCACCCACCAAAACATAAAAAAGTAACGAAAATTATAGGTTTAGAGTAGTTAAGAATCATCTCTAGTTTCTGTGGTAAATTAAAAGCAAGATAGATATCCCATCCTTGTCAAGATGAATGAATCAGTCTAGGATCAGAAAAATAGAGGTTTTCTCATAAGGGGGAGATAGTGTTCTTCATTTTTAGGGTAATCTCTGTGTTCCAGGTGTAGATGACTTAAGGCAGTAAATTCTTGCAGAAGCACATGATGTGCCCTACTTTATTCATCCAGGGGCCACAAAGATGTACCGTGACTTGCAGGAAATTTATTAGTGGAGTGGGATGAAGAGAAACATTACAGAGTTTGTGGCTAAGTGCTCTACATGTCAACAAGTTAAGATAGAGCATCAAAATCCTAGTGGGTCCATGCAGGAGTTCAGTATTTCTACTTGGAAGTGGGAAGTTGTGAACATGGACTTCATGATAGGTTTGCCTCAAACTCATCATCAGCATAATTCAGTCTTAGTCATTGTAGACAAAATGACCAAATTAGCTCATTTTCTTCCAGTTCATACCTCTTATTCAGACGAGGATTATGTCAAACTCTACATCAAGGAGTTGGACAGATTGCACGATGTTCCACTGTCCATTATCTCAGACAGAGGTACCCAGTTTACCTCTCATTTATGGAAAGCATTCCAAAAAGGGTTTTGGTACCCAAGTTCATCTCAGTACAACCTTTCATCCTCAGACAGATAGTCAAGTAGAAAGAACTATTCAGACGTTAGAAGATATGCTAAGGGCATGTCCAATCAATTTCAATGGAAGTTGGGATAACCACTTAACTTTGATTGAGTTTGCATACAACAACAGCTATCATTCCAATATTCAGATGGCTGCATTCGAATCTCTCCATGGTAGGAGATATAGATCTCCAATTGGCTGGTTCAAAGTTAGTGAGGCCTCAGTTATAGGGCCTGACTTAGTATTCGATTCCTTAGAAAATGTCCATTTGATTAGAGAAAGACTCTAGGCTGCTCAGATCTGACAGAAGTCTTATGTAGATGTTTGTAGAAAAGATCTTGAGTTCAAGATTAGTGACTATGTCTATCTAAAGATCTCTCCCATGAAGGGAGTGAAGCGGTTCGGCAAGAAAGGGAAACTCAGTCTCTGATATGTCGGTCCCTTCAAGATTCTTAGTCGATTTGGCAAGGTAGCTTATGAGCTCGAATTGCCTTCAAATCTAGCCTTAATTCATCCGGTCTTTCATGTCTCTTTGCTCAAGAATTTCATAGGTAACCCATCAGTTGTAGTCCCTATTCAGAGCATTGATGTTCAGAGCACTCTCTCTTATGAAGAGCTTCCATTCGAAATCTTAGACTATCACACTCATAGATTGAGGAACCAAGAAGTCCCTCTAGTTAAAGTTCTTTGGCAAAATCAGTCCGTCGAGGGAGATACTTAGGAAGCAGAAGCAGATATGCATACCAAGTATCCACACTTCTTCTTCACTAACTCAGATCAAGCTCAAGGTAACAGTCCTCCTTAAGTTTACTCAGTTTCATGTTCAGTGTTCATCACAAACTTGGTATGCAGTTTCATGCTCACGTTCCCATTATGTGTAGTGTTCATTTATGGACTCCTTTTATCCATTAAGCCCAAGAATCTCTTTTCTAAGTTTAACTTAATGGATTTCTTTATGAATTTCATGTTAGGTTTGATTTATTTATGTTGAGAATGATCAATTGAATTCAAATCCATGTTAGGTGATCAATTTTATGTGGAATTGATTTGTATAGATGTACATTCATGTGAACCTATGAATAAACCCTGGATGATGAAATTAGAGATGAATCATGATGATTAATTGTTGTATAATATTATCTACATGTACTATGCCTACCATGTGTTTGATTAAATGCCTAGATGAAAGAACAATGCCCAACTAGTATGATATAATGCAATCCCCATGTATGTACAAGTTATGCCAATCACATGTTTTAATGGAATGGTTCTATAAATGTACTATGGATTATAATGTTAGTTATATGTTAAAGAAAGCTATGCTTGGTCAGTTTTCCTTCCATCGAGTCCTGGGGGTACTTGTACCCAAAATATTAGCTGTGTGCCTAGATCTAGTCATGTTTCCATGATACTCTCAGTAAAGTTATGTATCCTTAGACTTCAGACAGTCTTATGACTCTGAAAATCTTCATGATCTCCTAAACACAGTCAGTTGTCAGATATCAATAATATTTCGTCAGTCAACGGTATTCAGTAACCTAGTCCATGTTCAATTCAGTAAATTGTGTTCTGTGTCTATTCAGATGGGAGTAAAAATTAACACCGAGTAAACTCAAGGATGGGAACTCACCTATTATATGAGGGTCTGATTCTAGGAAGCAATCCTTACATTCTAGAACTATGTAGCCAGCATAATTTGAGAAATCACAGCCTGCTATATGAGGGTAGATGAGGTGTCTTAACCTGCTATATGAGGGTTCCCACCGTTCTCATTAGATTTATCTATTATATTAGGGTCACTTAGATGTTGTCCTTACCAGTGGCGCAGTATTGACACCCTTCCAATCAGGGCATAGATTGGACCCCAATTTAGCTATAATGCATTATTTGGGGCATGTTGGTTAGATGACTACCTCCCACAGTCTCAGTATTAGTCTCAGTAAAAGAACTCAGATAGTTCTTCAGAATTCAGGACTGTCAGATACAGTCAACTTAGACACAGTACGGAACTCAGATAGTTTCATCAGAAATAGGACTATCAGATACAGTCACTAATGTTATTAGTTATATTCAGATTTAGTAATCATGTTATCATAGTATTAGTGTCAGTTTTTATGTCCCATGAATGTATTCTCACACTCATGATAGTTAGTCAGTTATTATTATTATTCATGCATATGAACCCCATGCATTCAGCCTACCTCACATACTTACAAGTACATTTAAAGTACTGACACATTTGCGCTATGGTGTCTTATACCATAGGTTCAGATACACGAGCTCTAGATCAATAGTAGATTCAAGTTTCAGCTGTCAGAGTTAGAAGTGAGTCCTCATCATTCAAGGATATGATTATTCCCTATTATATCATTAATTAGTTTATTAGTTGGAGCTAGTTGGGGACATGTCTTATCAGCTCCTTACTCAGATAGTTCAGTTAGATAGAGGCTTTCTAGACTATCATGATTCAGACTTTAGTATTTTTAGTTTTGTTTTGGGTATTCTATTACCCCACACAGATGTTATATCATTCAAATTATGTTCAGTATTGAACCTTATGGCGTTTCAGTGGATGTTTCCTCATTATTATGTCATATTATGTAGTGTACAGGTACAAATATCAGTCATGGGTTAGTTTGTGGTCCTATGGGGTCATGAGCACCATCTTGCATTTCAGTTACTAGATCTGGGGCATTACAGCTTATGAGAGGTCAGGAATGTATAAGGAGAAGATGAAATTGTACCATCACAAGAGAATTGAAAGAAAGGAATTCCAACTCTGTGATTTGATTTTGTATTATAATTTGAGACTTTACTTTTTTCCTAGCAAATTAAAGTCTAGGCAGTATGGACTATTCATCGTGGCAAGAGTATTTCCACATAGTGTGATTGAGTTACAATGATATGGTGATTTCCCATTCAAGGTGAATGGACATCATGTGAAGCATTTTATGGGAAGCACGGAGGAGATAAAAGTGTGTGAAAATAAGAGCCTTGATGAAGTCTGAGTAGTAAAGAGAGATGACTCATGCCGTGATGTCAAATCATCCGCTTCATGAGAGAAAACCAATTGGATTGCTGGTGAAGTCTGAGTATCCAACATATCCATATTATATCATGACATTAAATCAAGCGCTACTTCATAAGAAACCCAAGGGTTTAGTATTTACTTTGTTTGGTTTTATAGGATAAGAAGCATGGGGAAATCACTAGCTTATGGTAAAATTTCAAAATTTCAGACAAGCCCAGGTAAGTTGACACACAAGTATAGTCTAAGGGTTATGTAATAACCCATGACTCGTGAGAATTAGAAGGGATTTTTTGTTCTCTGAAGTTGACTCATGAGTCCTACCCACAAATCATGAGTCCAAACCATCAGAGATCCCCCATCATGTTTTAGAATCTTAACTTATGACTTTAACCCACGGGTTGTGAGTCACACCCATAATTCGTGGGTTGTATATTAGATATTATAAATAATTCTAGTCACAAATTTTAAACTCGTGACTTCAGCGCATAATTAATGTGTCTAACCAATGAATTGTGACATGGGTCATGGGTCACATTGCGCCTAATTTCAAATTTTAATTGAAGAAACCACTAGGCCTATGTAATCTAACCTAAATCAATGGTTTCCATTGAATAAAACCTAAAACCAATCAGACTTTTATAATTTGTAACTCCCACTCAAATTCAAATACCTCATCCATATCAAATTCAAATAACCCTACTCAACTCCATTTTTCTACCCTACTTCAAACCCATATTCTTATGCGTACAAAGGCCTTAAAATCATGAAAATAAATTGTTCTTGCCTCTTCTTGGATTTTTAGCTTGATCTAAGGTCTCTTATGGTCCAAACTTGGTTATAAATTGATCTTGTTTGTTAAAACTTGAGAAAATACTTGGACTAAAATAGAACTTGACTAACTTTCACAATTCTTAAATTACTTGCAATCAAAAATGGTGGAATTAAATTTATTCAATTGAATATAAATTGAATAACTGATATTGTATGCATTTAGGAATTGAAACCTAAGGAAAATCTAAGTAAACTTATCGGCTGAACCTACAAACCCATCTATGACTCGTGAGTCGCACCCACATGTCATAGGTTATACTTGTGGGAATCAGACCTAAAGTCTTGAACCTTAGAGTCATTGTCTTATTCCCACAAGGTCTAGCCATGACTCGTGACTTGAACCTAAGGGTCATGATTTCAGCCCGAGAGATGAGTCTCTCGAGCTGATTGGGTCCGTAAAGGAGTACTTCATTTATAGTATGCCAATAGTATGCCTTTTTTTAGTGCCATACCCAACATCATACTTGGAGTGGTGCAACATCCAGGGCTATTATTCAGCTAGATTTTTAGCCTACCCCATCAAAACCTCGGTACAAAACCCAGGCACAACCAACCCATGTTACTCAGGCTAGACCTCAGATAAATACTGCACAGAGGTCACCACCACACTCTTCTAACCCTCTACAAACTGATGAGGGGAAAGAGGAGTCCAGTTCTAGTGCCTCTGGGGAAGAATTAGTCATCCCCAAATTTGAGAAGGGGGCAAAGTTTGAGTCAAGAAGTAGAGATAGAGAGACAGATCTACCCCTAATATTATGAGGGTGCAAATACATTAGAGGGTACTAAGGATTCCTGTGCATCAGCTCCAATTGCAGAGGTATAAAATTCCACGCACACTTTTGCCATACTAGTAGCTCAATCCATTTAAAGGTTGTATGTAGAGGACATCTAGAGCATATATAATAGAGATGTTAAGATTACTAATCAGTTTATTCATTGGTGGAGTATACTTAAGGAACCCCAAATTGGGCTAACATCTTTGGTAAATATTCCATACCTGAAGGTTAAGTTTGATAGATATAGGCTTGGATGGATGGGTGAGCCCTCAGGATCTTATAGCCCATACGTGGTACATGAGTTCTATGTGTCCTGTATTAAATCTATTGATTTGATCATATCATCAAGGATGAGAGCTCTGCACCATCCTCCACTGGCCCATACATTAGTCAAGGGTGTTCAAATTGACTTATCAGAGAAAATGATCTGTAAATTCTTATTTGGATTTTAGTTTTTAAGCTCGACGACAACAACTAAGTTTATACAAGATGAGGATAGTGAGGTATGGTAGTACTATAAGGGATCCTGACCAGTGGAAGCAAAGGAGAGAGTTATCAAGATAAGTGGATCGACAAATTGGTAATCTTAGTGTTGACTCCTCTTGGGTTGAGCGGAAGGCAGAGATAAAAATGTAATCTCTTCACTTCAGAGTGAAGTTTTTACGGTCTATGGAGAGGAATGGGTTAAGTTCCATAGATGCAGATTATGCACTCACATAGGACCAACCGTATTAGTGTTTCTCATCATTGTTTGATATGACATAGATTTTTCCCGATGAATCCAAGACAACATTCACGAGATATCTTTTAGAGAGATTACGCGTATTAATTTCCCATGCTTGATCTAGAGACAATGTGATGCAATGGGAGTAACAGTAGTACCAAATGTTGGTCATAATACTGAGGTCACTCAGATAGCTGATGTAGGGTTTATTCGTGATGAGGCCAACCTTATAGCATAGGAAAAGGCACAACCTTCTACCTCTTTGAGAGAAACCTATTTTAAGGGCCTTTAGAGTCAGATGAGTAGGTTGAGAGGTCAATAATGGGTATTGATCTTGACATGGGCAGCTATCCGATAGAGACTTTATTTACTGTGGGCAGTAAGGGAGATACAAGTATGTTATCTCCAGCTTCTACATCTCAGTTCCATCTTTTATGCTTATTTTAGGCATGTTGAAAGTACTGCTAGAGTTCTTACAGCTATTGGTGGATAGGCAGTAGGAATTAGTTTAGCGCAAGACACATACTAATGCCTAGTTAGCCAAGTTACTTGGTTAGATCAAACCTTGGGTGCAGATGACTTTAGAGGCATTATAGGCATAAGTTGAGTCGATGATAATAGCTGTTATAGATTGGCTCATTAGAGAGGTACAAGGTAAGATAGAAAATTTTGAGCTTCGTATGGGAGACCGACTCTGTGAGGTTCAAATTCTTGATTTATGGAGACTGCATAAGGAGGTGGCCACTTTGAGATCTGAGGTTTACATATTAGTTGAGAGCCACACTTTTGCCATACCTAGAGTCATACCTTTTATTCCACAGTAGCTAGATAATCCACCACCATTGGTTTTGATTTATTTGATTAATGATAATGAGGCCTGGGGTATCGGGTCTAAGAGAGGATAGAGCCTACCGAGCAGAGTGATAGCTCAAACGAGTTTGAGAGAAACATAAAAAGGGTAGAGATAGAGTCTATGATTCATTTATAGATTGATACGAGTGAGATAACATAGTGTAAGTTACGTGCCACCTTTAGTCGAGCACCACCACTATCTCCCGGTGCTACACTCGACATGCCTTCTGATTCTCCAGCTAGGTACGATGCTATATTTGACGCCTAGAGCATCTCAGGTATGTCCCTACACTCATATTTTTTATCTTCTTAGTATGCACTGGGGATAGTGCATCAAATTTTAGTTGGGGTGTGGGTGTACCAACCACTCAGCATTTTTGTTTCCATGTCTTTTTTCCTTAGAGTATGTTATCATAGTTGAGCCAGCATGTTTAGGTTATTGTGTTGTGTTTGTGATATATGTTATGTGTTTTGTTGTTTGACTAGGAGAAAAATAAAGAACCTTTGTGCAGTCTAATCTTAAAATTTTTTTCTTTTATAAAATGATACCCATCTAAAAAATTTTGTTAACTATGTGTTGAGAAGATATGTTGTGACCATTGTCAAATATTGTTATGGAATAAGTATTAGGGACAAAATAATCAGAGCTTATAATTGAATGAACCAGAATGGTAGTAGTTGATTATATAGCCTTGTGTTATGTGTGTGTCAGGTGTTTACTTAGTTCACCTTGTATGTAATCCAGAACTTGCCCAGATAGTATTACCTATGTTGTAGGATACTTGGTAGGGACATGATCACAGGAAATGTTTGACTAAGTCCTTTCTTAGCCTAAAAGATTGACCAAATAGAAAATAAGTACCCCTTAATCCTTAATTATAGCCTAAAGTGACCTATTTTCTTTCTTTAACCTTTCCACCTTCCTATTTTAATTACAATGAACCTATTTTGGCCCTGGTCCCTCCTTGGACAATATGTACCTCAACTCAAGAAAATTGCCTAAGTTGAGGCGGCTATCATAGGGATGTGTAGTTAAAGATGGGTATGAAGAAGATGTTGAAGAAAAGAAAAGAAAGTAGGGCTGGCAGTGGCATAAAAGTGTGAAAAAAGAAAAAAAGAAAGAAAAATATAATAAAAAGAAATAATAAATGTAAAAAATGAAGAAAATCACACCCTAAATAGTAATAAAGGAGAAAAGGACAGAATAAAAGAAGCATGGTTAAGCAGTAGAGTCAAGAATATAAGTGTAGCATAAAGGAGGTTGAGTCACTATTTCCCATATTTATCATACCTATCCCCAAACCTAAACTACAAGCTAACAAAGTCCTATAGTGATCCCAGTCCAATTGTCTTAAAAATTAAGGTGCGGAAAATAAGGGCAAGCCTATGAAATTTCACACACATTATTTGAATATTTTTTGTGGGCGCGAGTATTTTAATATAGTCACTGCATTTATATGCATTATGATACTATGAGAGTTGGTACTTCCTTATTCTAAGGGTACATAGATTGATTGTTAACTACTTATTTGCCTTGGTAATGAAAATTGCATCCATGCATAGTTATTTGTTGATAATTTGATGCCATTACTTGATTCCATTAGTGTCATGATATTGTGTTACATCGATACACAAAGTGGTTTTGAAACTTGAGCATAGAAGGGGGTGGGAAGTTGAGCTAAAATAAATAAATTGACTGACGTAGGTTCCTTAGGTTTCTTTCAGTTAAGAATTGTGTTTGTTTATTGTGTGATAGTTTTATGAGGACATGCAAACGGTCTAAGTTGAGGCTGTTGATATGCCATGTTTCATGGAACTTTTGATGCTTAAAACAAGAAAATAATACAAGAATTTAGGTATTCTTATTGGATATAATGTGTGTTTATGTTGATTTTGTTGGAAAATAGTGTGCGGTGCAAAGAATGAGAAAAAGGGATGAAGAGTTATTAAATTAGGAACTCACTAGGCAGCCTACTAATCATGGGTAGGTATTGTCTTCTAAACTAAACCTCCGAAAAGAGATAATGTAGTCGATGTCAAATTATAGTAACCCAACTAGGTTAGAGTCGATCCCACAGGGAATAGGTCGAACTTATATATAAAACTTGTTGAAGTATCCAAAAGTGCAGGAAAGTAAATGGTGGGTTTGCAGTAATCAGTAAAAAGTAAAAGAGTTGTGAATGTTTTTGGTTGTAAAAAATCTGAAACAAACACTAGGAGTTTTTTCCCCCAAGCTTCGTAACCCTATAAGTTTCTTGTGTTCAGTTTAACTATCTCACCATCGCACATACAAAACCTGCCAGGATAGATATTACCAATTGTCTTGTGGACTCGTAGGTAAATTTAACCCTTTACCTTGTGCGTCTCAGGGTGTTACCTTACTAACCCTTGTGTTTGATCCTAGTTTAACTATCACTTTGTGGGTCTCAAGTTATTAGAGAAGGGCTGATAGCCTCGAATCACTATTGTGATCTCCTTTTCTCAATCTCAATCTCTCTTGTGGAGATGATCTCAAATACAGGCAAGTTCTTAGAGGTTGAAACCACTAAAAAAGCAATTAAGATGAAGAAGATTTCAATACACGTGTAAACAATGATCTAGCTGAACCTAGCACTTCCCCTACATTGTTATTCTGCCAGGGTCCTCACAACCCTAGTTAAGAGAATTAGCTTCTCATAGTTGCAAGACCATCCATACAGTTCAATAAATAAATCAGATAATTAATCTCACAATAATGAAGAATAAAACTCAAAGTCTAAAATTAAATAATAAACCAAAAACCAAGAACAAGAGGATTTCAAGATCAAAAATCAATCTTGAAATCAATGTGTTTGTAAGAGTTTAAAGTGTGTAACCTAATACAAGGGTACCTCAAGGGCATTTGTAGTTTTTCCAAATAACAATGAAAACCTAACCAAAATGAGAGTACCTCAAGGGTATTTGTAGTTTTTCCAAATAACAAAGAAAACCTAACCAAAACGAAATAGAAAAACTAAGTCCAGAGTGGTCTCGTCTTTAGTAACGAGTTTCCAGGACTGGTGATGACTCGTTGGCTACTTTTTTTGCACTTTTTTGTCTACATCGATGATGAGTCGTTATCATTCATATCGAGTTATTAGCTGCAAGTCGTTGTTACTCTAGTAAATTTTTAGCTTTTAGTACTTTTGGGTCTGTTGTCAGAATGGCTCCTCACCATGAGTCATGTTAGTCAGAATGACTCATGGTCTTCACCCATTTCCACTTAAACTTGAACTTGGCTATCCTCAAGATTTTTTCATATATGCTTAGAATGACTCACAACAAGACTCATTGTTACGCATAACAAATCGTGAACAGACTCAAATTTTGATTCTTCAAATGGCAACCCTCACTATTGTCAAGATGACTTGTGATACGAGTCGTTAGGTGATTAAACAACTTGTAGTCCAATCAATAATTTGATTATTTTCAGAGCTTTTTTATTATTTTCTAATCCATGCCACTTCCAACCTAATTCACTTATAACATATACAAAACTCGCATCACATCTAACAAAATGGCCGAAGCATTTGTATATTTTCACCATTTTAAGCATCAAAAGTGACATGCAACAATGGATCATCAACACCCTCAACTTAGAATCTTTGCATGCCCTCAGGATACAAAACCAAACAAAATAAACACGACTCTTAACAAGAAAGAACATAAGATACCTATGGCCGTCAATTTTACTTTTAGGCTCAAAAATATCACCCCCTCCTAATTTTACTTTTCAAAACTAACACTGCATGAATTCATGAAGCACAACAATGTGACACAAAGGAATTAGGATATAGCATTACATTAGCTATAAGCAACCACACATATATACAAATTACATTATTCAAACAAACAAGTAGTTAGCAACAGAACCCATGCGCCCTCATATCAAGGAAGTCCCACTCACTCAGCTAAATTATGCATGTTAATGCGAGGACAGTCAAGAAACACTCACAAATAAGTTTAAAAAATATGTATATAATACCATAGGATTTCCCTTATTTTCTTCACCTTAGCATTCAAACAGTCGGTTTAGGATCGCTATAGGACTTTACTAGGCTTGTAACGTAGGCTTGGGGGCTGGTATGGTATATTTGGGAATTTTAGTGACCAAGACTTCTTGTCACTATAATTAATTATCGGGGTCCACTTATCAACCAATTTTCTTTTATTCCACCTTATTTTTTCCTTTTTATTCTTTTATAGCTCATTTAGGTTTGGTGTGGTTTTCTTTTTCTTCATTATATTTCTTTTTCAATTTTTTTCTACCACACCCAACCCTACTTTCTTTTTTTCTTATTTACCCTTATTCATACCCACCTCATATCATGCACCCCTATGATATCCACCCTCAACTTAGGTGATTTGAAATCTCTAGACCTGCACACTAAACACAAAAGTTACCTTATAATCTAATAAGTACAAAACATGGGTTGCCTCCTACACAACACTTAATTTAATGCTATGGCACGACATGGCTAAGTTGGATACTCAAACTTCACCAACTATCCCATGGATTGCCTGCAATGTAGTGTCCAATTTAACATTACGGTATGACTTAATTTGTCTTAGTTACTCAGACTTTACCAAGGTCCATATCAACGCATACTTTCACCTCATCAGAGTTTTCCAATCAGAGATTTACCCATAGCCCATTTGCCTGGAATGTGGATTTACCATCACACTCCAGCTCAGCAGCACGATATGGGAATAATCTCACCATAGTAAATGGTCCATACCACCTAGACTTTAATTTGCTAGGAAATAATCAACGTCTTGAATTATACGATAAGACTAAATCACCAAGCTCAAACACTGTTTTTCCAATTTTCTTGTCATGATATAGCTTTATCCATTCTTTGTATAGAGAAAAACTATCTTAAGCACGAAGTTAGAATTCATCCAACTCACTCACCTTGCTCAACCTCAACATAGTTGCATCATGCCACTCCAAATTAAGCTTTTTCAAACCCATAGTGCCTGGTGCTCTAGTTTGACCGACAAGTGGCATGCCTTGCCGTACATAAGCTAATATAAATAGGCACCTATGGGGGTCTTAAAAGTTGGTCGGTAGTCCTACAAAGCATTATCTAACTTCCTTGACCAGTTAGTCCTGTTGGCATTCAAAGTCTTCGCTAATATGGACTTAATTATCTATTGGAGACCTCAACCTGCACACTCGTCTGAGGATGGTAAGGTTTTTCCACTTTATACTTCATACCATATTCATAGAGAAGGGCATTGAAAAGGCGATTACAAAAGTAATATGCACCATCACTAATAATAGCAAATGGAGTGACAAATCAAGAAAATATGTTCTTTTTTCAAGAACGCAGTGACACTTGGACCCTAATTGTTAGGAAGCACAACCGCCTTCACCCACTTCAAAACATAGTAGACTACCAATAGAATGTACTTCATAATATCAGAGCTCACAAACAGATCCATGAAGTCAATTCCCAAAATATTAACAAAACTCTAACTCCACAATAGGGTTCATAGGGAGTTCATGTCTCCACAAAATAATATCCTGACGTTGACACTGGTAACAGGATTGAGCATAATCATGAGCATATTTAAAGATGATAGGCCAATAATACCCACACTATAGAATTTTGTGGGTTGTGTGAGTACCACCATAATGATCCCCAACTAGTGATGAATGACAATCCTCAAGGATGCTCATAATCTCCACCTCAGGAATATATCTTGGAATAACACTATCTGCATAAATTCGGAAGAGATAAGGCTCATCCTAGAAAAATTTCCTCACCTCATGCATGAACTACTTTCTCTTCTGGAATGATAAATCTTTCGAAATAAGATCACTTGCCAAAAAGTTGGCAAAATCAGAAAAACCAAGGGATTAAGTCTTGAGATCCTACCAAGACCCACTCATCTAGAAAAGTATCATCTATGTCAAGCCCATTGCCTAATTTATTCATTGCCTCATCCTCAAGGAGAGACAAGTGATAAGCAACCTAGTTCTTTATGCCCTTCCAATCTTTTACCTCAAAGACAGATTTTTGAAAAAAGAGGACCCAATGTATAAATCTTGGTTTGGTATCCTTTTTCAACATAAGGTACCTAAATGCCACATGGACTGTATAAAATATGACTTTGGTCCCAATTAAATAGGACCAAAACTTTTCAAAGGCCAAAAGCACTACAAGCAACTCCTGCTTAGTGACTGTATAGTTCTTCTATATGGGATTTAATGCATTACTAGCACAATAGATCGGGTGAAGGATTTTCTCATGCCTCTGTCAAAGGATAGAACCCAAGGCTACTTTACTAGAATCAGACATAACCTAAAATAGTAAACACCAAACAAGGGATACAATATTAGGAGCCAAAATCAACCACTCCTTAAGGCACTCATAAGACTTGAGACATGCCTCATCAGAAACAAATTTCACCCCATTTTATAAAAGCTTGCATAGAGGATTAGAAATTTTAGAGAAATCCTTAATGAACCTACTATAAAAGCCAGCATGACCCAAAAATCTATAGATAGCTTTTACTTACACTGGAGGAGGTAATTTTTCAATCACCTCAATATTCACTCCATCCACCTCAATACATTGTTTTGAGATTTTATGCCCAAGGATGATACCTTCTTTCTCTATAAAGTGGCACTTCTCCTAATTTAACACTGGGTTGCACTCCTACACCTCAAGAGTGCGTTGGCCAAATGGACCAAATAGTTATCAAAAGAGTCCCCAATGATCAAAAATTCATCCATTAAGACCTCTATCATGTCCTCCACTATGTCAAAAAATATCGACATCATATATCTCTAAAAGGTAGAAGGATCATGGCCTAATCTGAACAGCATCCACTTGAATGCAAAAGTCTAATAAGGGCAGGTAAAAGTAGTCTTTTCCTGGTCCTCGAGAGAGGTTGAGATCTTATTGTATACTGAGTACCAGTCAAGAAAATAGTACCAACCCATACCTGCTAATGTGTCAAGCATCTAATCCATAAAAGGCTTGGGAAATGGTCTTTTTGAGTCCAAGTATTCACCTTTTTGTAGTCCATGCATACACGTTATCTAGTGATCAATCTTATGAGCACAAGTTCATTCTTCTCATTTGGGACCATAATCATCCCACCTTTCTTAGGAATGCACTAAACCGGGCTGACCCATTTGTTTTCCATAATAGAATAAACCACTACAACATCTAACCACTTAATAGTTTCATTATTCACAAACTTCTGCATAGGATGGTTCAACCGACGCTGATGTTCAATGTTGGGAATACAATCTAACTCAAATTACATTTTATGGGTACAAATACCAAGTAGGATCCCCATAATATCTGCAATGGTTCATTTAATGGCCCTCTTGAATCTCTGCAAAACAAATAGTAATACCTCAACCAATTGTCTCTAATAAGTCAATATTAATAAGACTGTTAAGGTATTATCATCCCCTAAAAATACGTACCACAAGTGAGATAGGAGGATATCCAAATCCAAAACTGATGGCTCCACAATAGATGGTCGAGTCGGAGAAGTGGTTCTATTTTATAGATCAAGTTAAAGATTCTTCGGAGCATAATTATAAGAATCTATACAATACAATGTACTCACCATCTCATCATACTAATCAATGTTATAGCTATCAAAACTCATGACAACTGCTGCTCACGCCTCAACCCTAAGCCTCTCTTAAATAGGCACAGTCATTTCATCATTATCAATAGTATCAATTACGAATGCAACTCTCATATCATCCAATTTTTGTATTGACTGACATACATTAAAGATCACCTACACATCTTCCCCAACTCCATATCGACAGTGCCCTACCCGTAGCTATGAAGGGTCTACTCAAGATAATAAGGACTTTAAAGTCCACATCACAATCAAGGAATACCAAGTCAGTTGGAAATACGAAAGTTGAAACCTTCACCAACAAATCACGCAATATTCCAACCAATTTGTTTATAGTTTGGTCAGCAATCAACAACATCATGGATATGGTTTTGGATGCCCCAACCCCAACTACCTGAACATTTCCAATAGAAGTAGATTGATACTAGCTCACAAGTCACATAAATCTCAAGAAAAGTTGAAGGACCCAATAGTACATTGAATAGTAAATGCTCTGGGGGGTCCTTCTTTTTCTTAACCAATGATCAAGAAGCGGTGGCATTGGAATGATGAATATTATCGTTGAGCTCAAACTTACCTTTTTTTCTAGTAAACAAATACTTCATGAATTTATTGTAACCTAGAATCTGCTCCAATACCTCTATAAGAGGAATATTAACAGACAATTTTTTTAATATCAACAAGAACTTCTAATACTTCCCTTCCTCTTATTTTCTCTGCAATCTTTATGGAAATGAGGGGGGGTGAGGAATGTTTTTTAACATAGTATCATCCACCTTCCTTGTTCTTTTATCCTTCTCAACACTTTTATCAACACCTGTCAATTTTTATGATAACTCGCCATTAGTCACCAATTTTTTTATATTTGCTTTGGGTGCTTCGTCTACATTAACAACATCATTCATTGATTCATCAATGATAGGTATGGGAGGATTAATAGTGTCCTTACTACTTTGAGTGGTGATGGCCAAATAGTGTATGTCATTCTTAGGATTCTACACTATATTATGTGGAAGGGTGTTCGATTATTGCTGATTTAAGGTTGTTGACACTTGGACAAATTTTTGCTCCAATTTATTGATCGTAGTAGCATGCAATTCAACTTTCTAGTTCAAACTTGAAATATATTCCTTAATCTCTTTAAGGAAACTCTCTGAATCTTTTGATCCTTTACTAGCTTACACAACATAGCCTCCATCCTTGACTCAGTGTCATGGCTCTCCAGTGGAACATATACACCACTCTTTTTCTTGGAATCATCTTTATTTTCCCATTCACTTTGTCTCTCTCAGCTTTAATCATTGTAACTAACCCTATAGTAGTTCCAACCTTGGTTTCCTTGCCCCTTTCTCGAAAACCAGCCAACTCTCTATCTAGATATTTTTTTTCTTATTCTAGATCAGAATCATATGATCTAGACGCCTTAACTTGATATCCTACTACATTTACCTTCTCAGAATTCATTATCGCGAATTGCTTTGTCAACAACCCAACATCTATACTTAGCTGATTAATATCTTGCACCACTATGTCATCAATGACTTTATGCTCGCTAGAAGCCCTAATTGCATAAGTGTCGGCACCTCTCTCTACCTCTTAAGTATGACACCCTTTAGGTTAGAGAGAGAGATCTAATCTACTATCTCTAATTCCACCTCCCAATGTAGGTGTATGAATACTCTACCAGTAATAGTGTCTTTTATAGCTTTCAAACTAGTGTTAAGGGATCGACAGAATATTTCAAGCAAATCTTGTTCAATTCTATGATTCAGCACCATTATCTACTTCTTCTTAAATAAAAACCATGCCTCATAGATTAATTCACAGTACGACTACATAAAATTATATATCTTGTCCTTCAAATATAGAATTCTATATGGGGAAAATGATCTAAAAACTACCTCCGCAACTCATTCCAAGTAGTAATCAATCCTCGAGGACGTTCCTCTAACCATAATGTAGTTTCACCAGTTAGAGAGAAAGGGAACAACCTTAGTTTTAGTTCTTCCTAATCTACCCTAGATATAGCATATAATGCGTAGATCCAATAAAACTAGTAAGGTGCATGTTTGCATCTTCCTTTGGCAAACTCGCAAACACACCCTTCAAGTTTAACAGCTGGATCATAGCACTAGTAATATCAAACTTTTAACCCAGTGGCAATGCAGGAGCAATGGTAGCTCCTATGTTTGTAGGATCAATATATCCCAATTATTACTCTAGATTATCATGTGGTGTCTAATACTGATAGGTTAGGAGTACATGGGATCTATCCTTCTAATTTTGTCTTGGTTTCCATTGAGTTTTGCTCAACAATCAACTGCGTTCTCTTCCTCGCTAGCTCTACCTCTTGAGTTACATGACGGGAAACCTCATTATCCCTTGCCATATTTTTTTCATCCAATAATCACATAGTAGTCTAATCCATAGTCTCCTGATTTACACCAACTTGAGGGGAGGTAAATCATTTGGGTTATGCCGGACCCCTTCAATCTCACCTTCTCATTCCTGTTCTAAAATCCTATGATTTAGCTGTATGATTTTCTCTGGCTAAAGATAAAGCGGGAGTGAGGGATTGCCTTAACTCCTAGTACTAAGTATACACCGATATATGAATCAAAAAGAATGTAAAATAAACCCAAAAACTTTAACAACTCCATAACTATATTCCCCGACAATAGTTTCAAAATTTGATATCGCCTAAATATACCTCCAAAAATATATAATACAGGTGCTATAAATTATAGTAACCCAAAATAGGTTTGGTTTGATCCCATTGGGAATAGTTTGATTTCTTATCTCAAACTTGTTCAAGTACTCAGAAGTACGGGAAAGTAAATGTGGGGTTTGTAGTAATTAGTAAGAAGTAACAAGTTGTGAATGTTTTTGGTTGTAAATAATCTAAAATGAACATTAGGACCGTGTTACCCTTGCATTTATAACCCTATAAGTGTCTTATGTTTAGTCAAAATATCTCACTATCACAAATGCATAACCTGTCATGATAGGTATTACCAACTGTCTTGTGGACTTGTAGGTAAATTATACCCTTTACCTTGTGAGTCAAAGGGTGTCGCCTTAGTAACGCTTGTCCTTGATCCCAGTTTAATTATCACCTTGTGGGTCTCAAGTTATTAGAGGAGGGTTGATAAGCTCGAATCACTATTGTAATCTCCTTTTCCTAATCTTGATTTCTCTTAGAAAGACGATCTCGAATATAGACAAGTTCATAGATAGCCACTACTAAGAATACACATGTAAAGAATGATCTAGCGGAACCTCACATTTTCCCTACTTCGTTATTCTACCAGGGTTCCCACAACTCTAGTTAAGAGAATTAGCCGCTCATAGTTGCAAAACAATCCATAGTGTTTAATAAAGAAATCATAGAATTAATCTCACAATAATGAAAAAATTCAAAGTCTCAAATTGAAAAATAAACCACAACCAAAGAACAAGAGGATTTCAAGATAAAAGTCAATCTTAAAATCATAATTATTTGTAAGAGTATAAACTATGTAACCTAATACAAGAGTACCTCAAGGGTATGTATAGTTTTACAAAATAAAAAATAAAACCTAACCAAAACAAATTAGGATAACTAAGTCAACAATGGTCACAACTTTAGTAATGAGCGGTCAGGATTGGTGATGACTCATTGGCTGCATTTGTTGCTCTCTTCCGTCTTCAGTGATGAAGACTCATTGTTACTCATAATGAGTCATTGGTTGCAATTTATTGTCACTCTAGTGAATTTTCAGCTTTTAGTACTTTTGGGTCTATTGTCAGAATGACTCCTCGCCATGAGTTATTGCCAGTCATAACGACTTATGGTCTTCACCCATTTCCATTGGAACCTCAACTTGGCTCTCCTCAGGATTTTTTCATATATGCTCAGAATAACTCATTCCATAACTTTTTGTTACTCCTAACGAATCATGGTCCTCGTCAACTTTTGATCCTTCAAATAGAAAACCTCATTGTTTTCATAATGACTTAGTCTATGAATCGTTAGGTGACTAAATGAATCATAGTCCAGTCAATGCTTTGATTATTTTAGTGTTTTCTTATCCTTTTCTGATCCACACTACTTCAATCCGAATTCACCTGCAACATACACAAAACATACCTAACATCTAACAAAATAGCCTAAGTATTTGTACATTTTCACCATTTTAAGCATCAAAAGTGTCATGCAACCATGGAACATCAGTAAGACCTACTAATCATGAGTAGGATAGTGCGTTGAGTTCTGAAGGTTGTATGCTGAGTCTTATTCTACTAGTCCACCTATGACTCATAGTGCAACCTACTAACCGTGAGTTGAGATTCAGAAAGATTGAAACATGGTTTGATTTCCATGACTTAAAGTCATGATTTAGGGGTTGTACCTGTGACTTAACCTATGAATCGTGAGTTGCTGCTGCCTTAGATTTCCTACACTGTTTAGGATAGTTTTTATTTTGTATATATAAATATCCTATGGATGTTTCATTAGTTTACACACTTTATATATGTTTTACATTGTTTTGAGTTCTGAGATTCATTATAGATTTTGGAATTATTGTTCTTTGTTTTTAGGGTTCATAATTGATTTCAGATTTTGGGTTTTCATTCTTATTCTTTCTAAATTCAACATAATGCTTTCATATATATAATCTTCATTTTATCTTGCAACCCTGAGTAGTTAAACCCAATATATAAGGTTGTGGGAACCTTGATGAATCAACAAAGCAGGTTAAGTTTGAAGTCATTCTAGATTGGTGTTCTTTCATGTATTAGGATTTTCTTAGGTTTGATTTCCCTCTGAGTGGGTGCACACATTAGGAACTCACCTATATTTGATACTTTTTTTCAAGAGAGGTAGATATTATAAAAAGGAGATAAAAATAGTAGTCTGAATCTATCAACATTCATCTAATTAACTTAAAACCGAGAGGAGATAGTTAATCAGAGATCATAAAATAAGGGGTAGTAATGCGACTCTTTGATATAGAGAAGAGATGAGTTAAATTCACCCAAACCAAGGTTGAAGGACAGTTGGGAGATAAATAATTTGGTAGATTTTTCATGCAAGACATCAATATAGTTTGACAAACACAAACAAGCTATGGTGTTAAGAAATCTGCAGGAACACAATCCTAGTGCTAGCCTCATATTGATCATAATCCTAATTTCCCAGCTTTACTATTGTTACTCTCAAAGATACAAAGCCTCTCTTTTTAATATACATAATTTTCAATTATGTCAGTAAGCTCTTGATAGATTTTTGACCTATTCCTCATAGATTCGACCCCAACCTGATTTAGCTCTATATATTTTTTAGCGACCATTTTATACTTTCTTAGAGGTGTAATTTGGGAGACATCATTTCCACTTAAACATCCCTTGTCCGTTACTATACCATTTTTATCACTGCATTCTTGATTGTTATTCAATATCCTCAAAAAGGGACACGGTACTAATTTAGGCCCTAGTTATAGTCGTAGACTTTTACAAACCATCAATTGGTATAAAAGTGATATTTCTTATAAGGTCAACACCTAGGAAATATCTTATTCAAGATGGTGTGTCCACCTAGTCTTGAGGAATAATAACCAAATACTTGACCTAAGGTTCAATTAGTCAATATTATAGTTGATGGAAGAATAGAATCCATGATTTCATTATGGCCAAAGATAGTGAGATGTGGGATATTATCTGTGATGGTCCCTAGGTCCCAATAAAAGCAGCTAAAGAAAAAGATACCTCTTAAGATATTCTTAAAAATGGAAAGGATTATAATAAGTCTGATTGAAAGAGGATTAAGAAAAACTACAAATCAAAGAAGATTTATGTTTGTAGGATAGGACCTGAAGAGTACAACCTGGTCTCTATATGTGAATCTAATAAGAAAATATGGGAAACATTATAAGATTCTCATAAAGGAACCAGTCAAGTAAATCAATCAAAAATTGATATACTTATTACTTAGTATAAGCTGTTTAAGATTAGTGAATGAGAATCTATTCAAGACACACATACTCAATTCACATCAATTGTGACTGAACTCAAATGTCTTAGGGAAAGCATTAAGATGTAAAAATTGGTTAGTAAAGTTTTAAATATACTTCTTTCTTAAATTCAAATTTAGATATAAAAGATCTTCAAACAATGACAATATATGAACTCATTAGAAATTTAAACATGTATAAGCTCAAAAGACTCCAAGATTTTGAGAGAAATGATCCCAAGAAGGAGAATAGTTTACTTTTAATGGTTGGCAAAAATAAATCAAGTGAAGACAAAAATAATATGGGCTATCTCACTCACAGATTTCAAAAGATGGTGAAAAGTAGAGCTCTTCAGAACAAAAGAAAGCTCAAGTAGGAGTTTCAAGGGAAACAACCAATGTTGTAAATATGGAAAACTTGGTCAACGCACTAAAGAGTTTACACTTCTACAAGAGAATCTAGTGAGTTCACTAAGCCTACTTTAGAAAAGTTCCAGAGAAGGGACTAGGTCTTTGATACATATAGATAAAGAGAGATAGTGGGCAAAATAGTCAGCAAGCTTTAGCAGTCTGGAAGTCTGCTCAAGTGAATCCAATGATCTGTAGCAATGTGCCTTTCACAATCATGCTAGTGAAAAAAGCTTTTATCTAGTGAACTAACAATTTTGAAATAGAGAATTTTTTGTTATAATCAAGAAATCCTACACTTGAATTAGAAACTACATTGATTGATGATGGAAATAAAATGTTTAGTGACTGACTCAAGAGGATATCAAGCAAATTGGTGGCAACTAAAACTTTTGTAAGTCTTGAAGAAAAATTTAAAAAGACCAATATAGACCTTGACTCCTCCCTTTAATGATACGTGGATTTGGGAAAGGACTTGAAGAATACTATGAATGACCTAGAAAAATCTCTTTGCTATACTGCTTCATCGGAGATTCTTACTAAGTTGACCTCATGAAGCCCAACTTTTTAAGGAGAAATTAGTTTTTATAAATATTATACTTCCTCCAATTTGATTCAGATACAAGGTTATGTACTCATTGAGGAAAGTGTGGTAACTATAAGGAAAGTTTCCAAACCTTTATTATAGCATAAAGAGCAAATTTGAATTTTGTTCAAGTCATCAGAGGCTCCAAAGGGACCTTGTCTTCAAAAGAAAAAAATTAATTTTCCATGGATCGGCTAGAAAAAAGCTTATCCATCCTTTATTACTTATGTGTGTTCCTAAGGTTTATAAATAATTATAAAGGTGAAAGTAAGAGAAAGCAGTCAACAAGATCAAAAATTGGCTAATTAGTTGTAACTGCTCAAGAAACATAAATTGTAGAACTAAGGATCTTCTCCCACTTAAGGATTTGCAAGACGTTTGTATGCTGAGTAAAGATATTAGATCAAGGGTCGATGTTGACCAGCAAATGAACGATTGAGTTCTTAATGTCCTGGTGAAGTTCCAAAAAAGAAAAAAAATAACAAAGATCGTGTGATATATATTTTCACTAATCTCTCTCCTTTGCAATGGCTTTGAAAAGAAGAAAGTTATATGAAGTAAAGTCTTTTATAGTGCTTAATTCAATCTATGTACCTCTACAAGTACACATGGGTGAGAAACACAGTTTTAATCAAAATAAGGAGAATGTTTTTCAAAGATATGATGGACAAGAAAATAATGAGGGACTATGTCTCTCACACAGGTTAGTATTTGTGATGCCCTAGTTGTTTAGTCCTTGAAAAAAATATCATAAATTTTATCCTCACTATCTTGACTACAACTCACCCTATGAGAGATAGGGTATCTTGACAGGTTAGTTGACCCTATTTGTAAGATGTCCAGTGAATGGTGCTTGAGTTACTATGCAAGTATAACTTAGGGATACAAGTCGTAGGGAGTCTTGATGAGTCATTAGGCTCGAATCATAACCAAATCAAAAAGTGTCTGACTGAGTTCTGATCTGAATACGATTGGCTCACTATGAGCCATAAGGACTTGTTATGAGTCACTGGGTGGAAATCATAGGATGTCTAGAGTATACCCCAAATGGTTTCTAGGTTGCCTATGACTGGATCGTATAAGTCGTAGGGTCCCCATTAAGAGTTGTATTGTATGATTTGTAGGTTCAAAAAATTATGATTACCTTTGAGACTATTTTGGTTACGACTCATGGTGAAAAGTCATAATGAATCAATACAAGTCGTACAGTGACCCGTAGTCACTAACAACTAAATTTTAGCTTTTAATTTTAGGGCACTTTGAACAATTCCCTTCTCACCCAATTAAAACCCCTTCTCCATAAACCACTCAGGGGTGTTATAATTTATCTTTAACATACTCAAACACTTCCAAATCTCACTCAAATTTCTCTCAAACAATCATACTTAGGGTTTCCAAGAAGTATGTCATCCAAGGGCTTAAGGGTTGGATTCTTTCAGTGAAACTTGGTATTTCAAGCATATTACTCTTCCCTCGGTGTGAATTTGTCAAAATCATATGTTTTAAAGTAATGTTCATGAGATATTTATGTTGGTTTTTAAACATGGCTTGAATATTTCGAATGCTTATTGATTTAACAATGTTTTCCCATGATTTACATATGATTATTCATACTTTAATCATTGTTTTGAACTTGTGGGTGCATGGGTATGGCTTGTGGGTGCATGGGTATGGTGAGTAAACTAGGGAATTGTGATTTTCCCCAAACTTGTGACTTTTGAAGTGATTATGACCTCAACTTCATCTGGTGAAATTGGTTTTTAGTATGAAAAGTATGCATATTGAACTACTCTTGACGCCTTTCCTAATGTGAAAAGCTAATGAGGCATAATGGTTTTGAATTAAACCTTGTGGTTTGTTTTTTCATAATTTATTGCATAATTTATCCAAGAGGTTGTACATTTCCCAAGTGATGAGACTATTTTGGCATGTTGTTGCTACCTTGCAAGTGTAGTTGGTATGACAATACCGACAATGTATGCCTTAATGAGCATTATGGTTCAATGAATGGAAATGTGTAAAAATTGTTTTTTTTGGTCTTTAATGAGGGTTGTGTAGTTGAGTCATGAAAGTAGAGGTCTCTATGTACCAAAACTGGAAATCGCGGCTACCGATGCGGGGGTCTATATGATCGGGTGGTTTGAGGCCCCCTTAATATTATCATATGATTGGGAGGATCTAGTCCCTCATATTATATTATGTGAATTGGTGTTTGTGTCACCTTTATATGTCGGGAGATTTGAGTCCCCCATAGTGCATACGTATACCATCTGGTTCATGCGGCCATACGCACTGAGGTCCTACCAGTTGTGGGAGGGCTACGCCCATATAGTCTGTGGGTGCCTATGTATGTTATGATTGTTGATCTAGACAATCCAATCTAAAGTTTTAAAGTGCATGGTAAGCCTTGATCCCTATCCCAGCATATGATATATATATATATGCATTTGAACTTTATGCATTGGACTTGAATCATTTGAAATTGTTGATCATGGCATTATGTTATCCTTATCCCTGAGTTTCATGCTAGTGTTCACCCCACTAACCATCTTTGGATGTTTATCCCCATGCAACGTAGGCACCGGAGTTACTTATATTTTTCCTAAACATAGTTAGGTTAGTTAGCTTAGTTCTTCAATTTGTTATGGTAAACTGATGAGCTTTTATACTTCGAAAGACAGATATATCATCAGTTCTTATCATAGACTAGAGTTGAGAGTTTCATTATCATTTTCATTGACATTTTTATCTATCAGAGTCAGGGACTTGTCCCAACCAAGACTAGTTTGGGTTCTTTGTTTAGAAGGTTTTGTTTGGATTATTGTGGACTTGGGCGATGTTGGTGGGTTGTTTTGACTGGTCGATGGTTATCAGTTATAGACATACCCTTTATTCTCAAAATTTATCTTTTTATATGTTAGGAATTTATCTGACCATAAGGATATTATGTTGTTTGGTTAGGTGCACAGGGGTGGTCTCTGGTCTATGTGGGACTTGAGATACTCGTCACAGCCAGGCCCTAGTTTGGGTTGTGATAGTATTCTTGTCTTACCCTTAGAAAATAAACTTTTATGCGTGTTCCAGGTTATATTAGTGTTACCAACTCTTACCAAAAGGTGTTGTCTTTTGTCACTCTAATTGAAATGGCATCATCCAATCATAAAGGACACGTTACTTACCCTCCTTAAAAAATCATCTTGATTAATTCACTTTCTTTCTTACTCTCCCAAATATCCAACTATATTTTTCAAAAATAAGAAAAATCCTCCTTCATAATACATTCCCCACTTTTGATTAACTTCTTCATCTCTCAAAAATATCCTCTATTTAAGACATCTCTACTATCTCATCTATACATTTCTCTGTCCTTGTATCCTCAGTCATCTCTCCAATTAAAACCCTAACTCTTGAAGTGTCCTTACCAACTAAAAATCCAAATTCATCACACTTATAATCCAAATCTACTGATCTTTCCATGCCTAAAGAAGGAGATGTTCCAATATTTTCTCAAAGATGGAGTAATTCCCAATGACACATTAAAATAAGAATGATAAGTAATAGCTAGAAATGAGGTAGAAATCTTAAATGAGGAATTGGGAACTTAAGCTTCAAGTCAAAAATTTGACTCCAATATGCCTATGAGTAAGGATGCTCTTGAAAATGTTAATTCCATCACTCAAGTTTTATAACCTAATAAGCCTCCTAGTCCTACTGATATTTGTACTACTGAAGTTGAAGTTGGTCTAGATAAAGGTCAATCTGGGAGTTGGTTTTGTTACCAGTGAGATTCTTTCCCAAGAAACTCAATTACTAAAAGAGTTTGCCAGCATCATGATCCTAACTAAAGAAAAAGAAAATCTCTCTAACCCCAAGTCTACTCTAACTTAGCCCAAAGAAAATGAGTATTTTCTTATTTCTCTTAATGTCTTCAATGAAAAAAGGAATGAGGAAGAAATTTCTCTTTGTGATGTGTTTAAAAGAAAACCTGCATCATCCTCTATTCCTGGTAATAAAAATCCTATGAAAGTACCTATTCACACTACAAGGTACTTGGTTAATTAGGTCATGGAGAATGTTTTAGGGGAGAATATAAAATCTACCACCAAAACAAACAAATTATAAAGAGTTTTGTTGAAATAGAAATCTCTACTACCAAGGTAGTAGAAGTGGAAGGAGAAAATGACTTACAAACTAAAGAAGAATTAGTAACCCCTAGAAAACAATTTAAAATAACTAAAGGTGTTTAGAAGAAGGCATCCATGAAAGGGAAATATTCTGAAGTATCTTATAGAAAAAAATCCCTCCATGAAATCTCTGGAGAGAAAAAAGACTAAAGTACCTAAGAAACGCTCTACAGCCAAATTAAAAAATAAAAAAGACGTTCAACGCCCTCCTGAGGATCCCTAGTTTAAGAAGAAATATGAGAACCTTCAAAATCAAATGGTTTTAAATGGGTGTGTTTTTTACCCTTTAATATTTGATGAATTTGTAATAAAGTCTCTGGTTTTTATGATTAAGGCAAGAGTGAATGAATCTATTTTGATGGATCAGGTGTGTTGTATGAAAAAAAAAGTTCAAGACTTCTATGGCAGTCACTTTATTTTTGAAAAGCAGGATAGCCTTGTTGAAACTGTGGATGAGGTAAATCTTGTTCACACCAAAATAATTCTAGATGAGATACTAAAAGTGCCAGTAGTTGGGATTTATATGGTTGATAAGAAGTCTATAGTAGTGGAGTTCATTAAAGTAATTTCTAGATCAATGAGGATTCATAGAGGTGCAAGGATGAAGAAAAAGGTAATGAAGCCAGAGTACTAGCTTCTATTTGAGTTAGTAACAAAGTTTTACTCCCCAGAACTAAGGGAAAAACTGTTTCCTCAATTACTATTTGTAACGTATAGAAACTCAAAACTCGTGTGCCCCAATTAATCTACCAAAGATAATGATTGAGCATATTGTTAAGAAATGTGAAAAAGAGGAACTTAATCATGGGTCAGGGTATGGTTTTTTCTCTCAAGGTGTTTGAATATTTTAAAGTAAAGCCAAAATCAATGACTTACTCTACCTAGAAACAAACCTTCTCTTAAACCACTCTAGAGGAATGTGAATGTGTTCAAAAGAAGGAGGTATGGGTTCAACCTCTACTATGTCATGTTTGATCATTGCTTAGAAGAAATCACCTTGGAGTTAGAGAAAATAACTACCTTAGTTGTTGAAAAGGATTTTGAATTAGTTGTTCTTAGAACTCAACTTATTTAGGTTACCAAGGAACCCGATACAGCTTCAATTGCTTCAGCAGATATTTAGGCCCAAAATAATCAACTTGTAGCTAAAATTGCTGACTAAATAAGAAGGTTGTTGAGCTGACTCCACAAATTATTAAGGATAATCATGTTTCTCTTAGATATATTGATCAATTTATGTGAAAATAGTCCTCCTCCTCCCCAGAGTTCCCTATGTCCCTTATTTCAACCAATTTTGACATTGGCACTATGTACTATTTTTAAATTTTCTTTTTATAAGACTTTAATATTATGTATAGTTCTTGTGTGATTTAATCAAATTCTCCTTGTTTGCATCTGATTTTATGCTTTCCTCATATATGTTAGTTTATGTTTTTTGGGTTATCACGGTTTATACCTTACTTTGCTTTACTGTTTAACCATTTTAATAATGCCAAAAGGGGGAAGATTAGTGTAATTTGTGTTTTTAGTAGAATATAAATGCGTGCATGGTTTGTAATTAAGAATACTAGTGAAAGATGTTATTGGTATTGGGTGATGGTTTGCATGGTGAAAGGGGGAACTGGTGTTGGGTGTTGGTTTGTATGATGGAAGAGGGAAGTGGTGTTGGGTGTTGGCTTACATAGTGAAAGGGGGAACTAGGGCTGGGTGCTGACCTACATGGTGACAATAGGAACTATAACTAGTTGCATGTACTGCAAAAGGCTCTATGTTTGTCATCATCAAAAAGGGGGAAATAGTGGATCCAAGCATGGTTCATACTATTTCTATTATGTTTATGTTTTGATGATTGAAAAGCTTCATCACTGAAACTTGGTCCATGCATGTATGATATCACTCATGTTTAGTAATTAGCCTAACCTAGTAGAAGGACCATTTACGTGAATTAATATCTCAGTATGCAAATTTGCAGTTGTACATATTTGTTTTATGTGTCAGCTGTCTAGTACTTTTCTAGACAATGTCAGCATATTAGTGGCATGAACTTTTAGTGGTTCTTCTAACATCCACCAATGAGTAAGCTCTCCCAAATCTCATCATATATACACGAGATTCTTGAGGAGAGAAGCTCAATCTTTTGTTTAAATCAAAATGAATTTTCCCAAGCAAAGGCCTTACCCGATTTTCCAGCACTCAATATTTTAGAAACTCTTTGCTCATAGTGATATATGTTTTCCTATTTCTATATTGTTTGAAGCTTTACTTTAATCTTAAAATTATAAATTCACATATTATTCTAGAGATCTCAATGAGTATTTGCTTGAGTCTAAAATATACAAATATGCAACGTATCATTTAGTACAAATATAGCGTTAGTATTTATATGTCAAATTTATCATTTGTATTTGTATGTATATAAGCATGTATCATTTGTATATGTATGGTTCAAGTAGAATAAAAATGTACAATTTGATACAATGTAACATTGTATTTGTATAATTTCTGACTTGTATTTATATAGTTCAATTTGTATTAATAAAATACAATTCATATCAATGAATATAAACACAAGTGTTCATAGAAAAAAATAACAATTCTTTTTTCCTTGTTTAAAAATACAAATAATGCAATCAACTATAAATTCAAATTCGAATAAATGAAATTACAAGTACAAATACAAAATAGTTTTCTAAAATACAAGAATATCGATGAAAATAAAATAAAAATAAAAATACAAACAAAATAAAAATACAAGATAAAAATACATTATGCAGTCAATAATAAAATACAAGTACAAAACAATTATTTAAAATACAAGTATGAATTATATAAACTATAAATGATGGTGTGAACTATAAAATACAAATACAAGTGTGAACTATAAATTAAACAGACAAATACAAGTGCAAACTATAAAATATAAATACAAATGCAAACTATAAAGTACATATTTTTTTTTCAATAATAATAATTAAACTAACATAATCTAAAAGTAATTAAACAACCTTGATGATGTTGTACTTAACCATCACAATTTTGCCTTCCTTGTACTTGTGAACATCATGAAAACTTTTCTTGTATTTCCATCCCAAATTCTGGCCACATTCAGCACATAAAATATCAGACACAACATATTGACCAGTTATCATTGTCCTGACCACTTAAGGCTCTTCCACAATATTGCTAGCATGAGAAAAAAGAAAATCTTGTCCACGTCCATATTTATGTTGTTGGGTTCAATGTGTTTGTGAGAATGGAAAATGGAGGGAAAAATAGTAGAGGGAAATAGAGTAACCAAAATGAAAAGTATACCCTTATATTGGAAAGTTCACTAACTCTCCCACATTGGTGGGAGAAGAGAACTTGTAAGTGTTTATAATGAGTAACACTAACTCCACATAGATAGTGAGGCAAGAATAATGTAGTGCCTCGCGTCGTCACCGTCGTCACTCTCTTGGATTGGCTTCAGCTTTGGCGTTGACTTTGGCTTCGAATTTAGAAAATGATCGACGAGTTCTATCTTTTTAGATGAATTTTATTTGAAACTTATTTTACAAGTAAAATTTTAACCTAAAAATCTGATAGAATTGTTTTTCTCTAAGTGCGACCGCATTTCAGATGCCATGCAAATGCATACGCAATGCATCTCGAAGGGATGCGACCCATCTAGGTAAAAGAAATCTAAGACAATATAGATGGATGAAATTATCAAAGAATTTTGATGTGACTATCCAGAGCCATTTGAGAAAGTCAATATGGTGGCAGACGTATTGAGTCATAAAGTTGTAAGTATGGGCAGTTTGTTCTTTGTGAGAGTGTCAAGGCAGCCCTTGCCAAAAGAATTTTAGGCTCTAGCATCTAGCATCTTAATGCATGTAGTTTGATATTTCATCAAAAGGGTAGTGTTGGCTAGTATTGAGGGGAAGTCAACATTCCTTGATCAAATTAAGACCAAGCAATTTGAGTATAAGAAGTTGAATAAACTTCAAAATGAAGTGGTATGTGGTGAAGTTTCAAATGCCACCCTTGATGCAAGTAAGGTATTGTGTCTTAGAGGGAGGATATGTGTTCCTCAAGTTGGTGACTTGATTAAGGATATGCTTGTTAAAGCTCATGGTTCACACTATTCCATTCATCTGGGTGCAACAAAAATGTACTATGACTTGAGGCAGCTATATTGGTGGCTTGGGATGAAAAGGGACATAGTGAGGTATGTATTTGAATGTCATAATTTTCAATAGGTGAAATAAAAACATCAAAAGCCTGCAGATTTGCTCCAAAGGATGCCTATATCTAAATGGAAATGGGATAATATTACAATGGAATTTGTGGTGGGTCTCCCAAAGACCTTGGAAAAGCATTACTCAATTAGGGTCATAGTGGATCGTTTGACAAAATTTGACTATTTTGTTTTGGTCAGAGTAGACTACAATTCCAAGCAGCTAGCCATGATCTACATTAAGGAGATAATGAGGCTACATGGGGTAACACTTACCATCATTTCTGATAGAGGTACGACTTATACTTTTAAATTTTAGGGCAGGTTGCACGAGGAGTGGGCACTAAGCTTACCTTTAGCACAACCTTTCATTCTTAAATTTATGGACAGACGAAAAGGATAATTCAAGTGCTAAAGGACATGTTACGGGCGTGTGTAATGGATTTTGGTGGTCATTGAGACCAATTCTTACCATTGTATGAGTTTTTATATAACAAAAGTTGTCACTCTAGTATTGATATAGCACTATTTGAAACACTCAAAGGAAAGAGGGTAGATCACCTATGGGTGGTTTAAAACTGGAGATATAAAGCCATTAGGCACCGATCTTGTAAGAAAAGCTCAAGAAAAGGTAAGGTTTATTCAAATCAAATTATTAGTGGCTCATAGTCAACAAAAGGAATATCCAGATCTTATAGAAAGAGACATGTCATTCAATATTGGTGATCAAGTGTTACTAAAGGTGTCTCATATGAAAAAAGTTATGAAGTTCAATTAAAAGGGAAATCTTATCCCTTAGTATATCAGCCCATTTGAGGTTCTTAACGATGTGGGCCGGGTAGTGTATCGATTGGCATTATCGCAAAGATTGTTAGGGGTTCACTCAGTGTTTTATATATCTATGCTCAAGGGATATCATAGGCATAGGGACTTCATCATAAAATGGAACCCTGTTTTGCTAAAGAAAGACTTAGCTTATGAAGACAAAGCAGTTGAAATTCTAGATTGAGACATCAGAAAGTTGAGGATAAAGAAAATTCATTTGATTAAGATTCAATGAAAACACCATACCATTAAAGAAGCCAGTTGGAAAATTAAGGACATTCAGGACAAGTACCCTTAGTTATTTAAGGATAGAGGTACTCCTTCCTTACCTTAACTTAGTTTGTTTTCTTGTTTGATCATTTAGGATGAATGATGGGTAAATTGATATATATTTTAATAATCATTTTTGTCATTATAAGTAAGTTACTTAATAAAAAATTTAGATTAAGCCTAATTTGAGGTTGAAAATTTTAGGCTAGGTTAGTCTCGGATGAAATCTATGCAAGGTATAATCAAGGTTAATTCATAAATATATTGGTAAATATAGTAGGATTGGATAAATTTTATGTTATTTAAGATGATAAGGAAACCATAGCAATTTTGGAACTTAATTTGGGTAAGTAAAACTCTCAAAATCGATCTTGTCATGAAGGGGTTAGCTCAAAATATTGTGAGTGAAAGGTGTGTTGCGAAAAAGAAAATCTGGGAGGAATCCTGAGATTTTGCCCTACTCATGTCGCTATAGCGACGTTCTCAAAAGTGAAGTAATTTTTGTTATAGCAAAGTTAAATGTCTCTATAGCGACGTAAATCACTTACTAAACAAAAAAAATTCCAAAAATATTCATTATTCTATAAGCACGCTTTGGTGCAAAGAAGAGTAAATTTTGGGAGATTTCAACTATGTTCCATCAGTTTCAATCATTAAGATAAGTAATCTATCCATTAACTAGTATTTGGGTTAATTAACCTTAGAATTGCTAGTTTTTGAATTCTTGAGGGGATTTTGGCTTGTAATAGCTAATTTTCTATTGCAGGGGTAATTTAAATGAATACCCTTGTAGTTTTAGTTATTTATTGATATTTTACCCCTGCATGTTGTAATTTACTAAAGTAAACACGAATTGATAGATTTTAGATGGATTATGTTAGAAAAGCCCTAGAATAGGGAAGGAATGATCATGAACTTGCCCTTAAAGGTTGGGATTGGGTTTAATCCTTAATATTATAGGTCATTGGATTTATTATGTGGTTTATTTGTGTTGCTAGACCAAAATCAAGTGAAAGATGCATGAAACGGCAAGGCTCAAGCTTAATTGAATGGTGCAATTTTGGATCGAGGTAGGTGATGGTTATGTAGTGTAATCCAATTTGTGTTTTGTGTGTGTATTAACTGTTTCTTACAATTGATGATTGATGCATGTATTAAGGAATGAAAAAGGATTGAAAAAAACTTATTTAGATTATATATAGGCGATCATATTTGAATGAATCTTTATGTAATCTTGAGTTTACCACAAGTATTGATTGATATTGTTGTTCTGTGGTTGTTATGACATTATGTCAATTAAGGTGGGGACTATTAGTAATTAGACATCTTCATTGGATTTGGTGAAATAAGGTAAGCAGGCACTTGTGTCTAGGATATTGTACATGGACGTAATTTGTCCTTTGTAAGTCTTACTAGGGGGCAACCATAAGGTCTTTAGTCTGTGTATACAAAGTATGAGTGAGTTTGACGGTTCTTTGAGTGAACTGAGGATTTTACATATTTGTTGACTTGGTTCTTGTTAATTGACTTAACTTGATTGATTATTTGTTGAATCTCTTAAATGGTTGTCTTGTTGACTATTTGTGACCTGTGTTGAATCTCTTAATTTGTACTAAATGTAACTAAATGAATAAGGTGATGAAGTTGTGAGAATGTGTTAACTTGTTGTACTATGTTATGGTTAAGTGTTCATATATATCATCTTGGACTGGCCAAATGACTCTAGTACACTATTGTCTTCTTGTGTGTTGATACTATACTTGCTCTTACTTTTGTTGAGTATGGAGCATATTCCAGCGGCTCCTTTAATACCTCAGTTGTGACTTTCAGTGGGTGATTCAAATCTAAGGGTGAAATATATTTCTGAGCTACCATGAATTCATCAGTTTATGCTTCTAATCCTTCACTCTAGACTATGATACAATATTAGTATTTTGGGGTTGCATCTTCATTATTTGATATTCTTAGTGTTTTGGTTCAGGCGACTTTTGGATTCTAGGAGGGCTTTTATTGTTCCACACTTTTATTGTTTTTATGTTATTTTCCTATTGGATATTATTTTTTGATTAATGGAATTTCTAGTTGCTTATTTTTTGGCAAGATATTGGTTAATGATTTAAGGTTGGTTGGTTCACCCATCAAAGGTTAGAGTAAGTTCCACTCACGGCTAATTGGATTATGACATGTGTGAGAGAGTAATATTTGCATGCTTATTGTGGAAAAAATAATAGCAAGAGTAAAATGTTGGTCCTCAAAATTACTATCATATAGTGGTAGACATCAATTGGTGAATAGTATGTATTTTGAAATGTAAACATAATAGGCTCAGATATTTCTGGTCTCTAAGAAGATCCTAACATTGGTAACCATAGTGCATAGGACTTTTTTGTGGACTGGAAAAAATGAATGCTCTTAGAAGGTCTTGGTTGCATGGGAGACAATTTGTATGTCCAAGACAACAGGGATCTTAAATGTGATTGATCTAGTTAGATGGAATAGAGCAACAATTTACAAAATTCTTTGGGTTGTGGAGCAAAAATAGGATAGACTCTGGGTACTATAGATCGATGAATAGCATAAAAAATAATAGCATTAATACAATACAAGTACCAAAGCAAGCAAGCAGGCTAGTCGGGAAAATACTGGATGCTAAGGATGGATTGAACATGCAGGTAATGTGCATGCTAAACTACACGTTTTTACTAATCCTAAGATCTTTAATATCAAGAAGACTACCTTATGATGCCTCAATACACCAAAGTTAATTGGAGTAAACTGGTGTTGTTGGTTCAAGGTCAACTTCCAAGGAAAAAATTTATATTGTGGTTGGCTCTAAATAAAAGACTAACAACTGTTGATAGAATTCTGAAATGGGGTAAAACAATCTCCACTGATTGTGTTATATGCAATGGGAAATTAATGAAGACATCTGATCATCTATTTTTGACTATCCTTATTCTATATGTATTTGGTCAGGCTTGTTGAAACGATTAGGCTATAATAGGACTATTAGAGGATGGGGCCAAGAAGTAACATGGCTCACTCAGAGAACTGCCAATAGCAAAACTCTGGCATAACTTCTTGGATTTTGTTATGTTGCTGCACTCTACCAGATTTGGTTTGGGAGAAATGATAGAAGATTTAGGAATTAGGCCAAAGACACTTCATAATATTGTATTATGTCTTCACATTGCAAGACAACAACATCATAAATGGTTGCCAAGGTTACAACAATTGAAAACGTATCCAGTTTAGATAGTTTGAGCTTAATTATGTACTTTATGTTTTTCTAGCTTTGGTATATTGTAAGCAATCTTGGCTGAATAAGGACAAAGTAAGTATAGAGGTTAGAGTAGCTAGCCTGAGTCCAAATAGACTGACAGGCTTGTAATGTTCACACTTTTGGTTGAATGAAAACTTTTTTGTTTGGCAAAAAAAAATATATGGATTGAGTATTTGGAGAAATTAGGCTGAAAATGGTCCAAAAATAGCCTAATAAAATTGTAATCAAAGCAGATCCTTTGATGTCTTAATAAATTAATTGAGCTTTTAAATTTAAATAATTAAAATAATTATTTTATCATAATATAATTATTTAATATAAAAATATGCTAATCGCCTATTTAATATCTAACTTAATTGGATCTGAAAGAAAACAGTAAATTTTATCCAATCTTGGCACAATTTAAACAAACCATCATTAAAGTCCTTGAAATAATATACATCCATAATATAAATATACGGATATATATTTTATAAATATATCAAATGCTTTATGAAAATAACTTTAGTTTTGCAAAATAACTATTTAAAATCATTTAAAAATTGAAAAGCTAAATAATTAATTAAGTAGTAGAGGAAAAAAATTGGGTGACAACATATACTATGTAATATCTATAACCCACGACTCTGACCTAATTCATCTAAAGTGTGTCTTCTGATATTTTGTTTAGACTCTGAACTGGCTAAAACGAGTTGAGCATGGTACACGAGGACCATGAATTTTTCATCATCAAATATGAGGAATTTGTTGGATTCATGTATATTTTGATGATTGATGAAGCATTGTAACACGTGCATGAAATATGTTGCTACAAGTTGCTTCATCACACTGAGTCCAACTTGCGATAGGATTATTGAAATGAAGGAGTCTCAGATAGAAAAGATTTTAAATTTTGTGCAAAACATGAAGAAGACATAAGTTTGCATATGATAAGGAGTCTACACATGGGTAGACGATCGAGAGAGTTCAAAAAAGAAGAGAGTTAATGTGGAGTTTGAAGTCTACTTGGTTGAGAAGAAAAATGAAGAGCTATAAGTACACAATATTTTCCAACATGGGACGCATGCACTTATGCTTTTAGAAAAAAGTAGAACACATGCAAATAAGTATAAATAATATATGAGAGAATTTCTAGCTATCGAAGTGCAGCTGAATACAAAGGACCAAATAACCTATTTCATAGTCATATATCTAACATTCTTCTATTCTAATTAATTTGTCTTTGGAAGTTCAATTGAGTTGTGGAGTAGTTTATTATTTTTCTAGATTTGTTGCTTAGGAAACAAAATTGAGTTTGAGTGATCTTCAAGTTGGGGATAACTTGAAGTGGGATCAATGATTTGAGGAGATTGTTAAAATACAGTAATAAGAGTTAGTTCCTTGATTGTATTTTTTTTTTTTGTAATCTGAATTTCAAGTTGGGAACTGGGGTGGGATTCAATAGTTTAGGGGGATTATTGATATTAATTAGAGTTCATTCCTAATTAGAGTTAATGCAAGTATAATTTCAATGAGAATGAGCTAAGTAGAGTTATGCTCACCAAGATGTTCAAACAATTAGGGTTGTGAATTTGTGCTTGATTTCTAACTTATAATTTAAATTGCAAGAAATATTGAATTCTAAGAATTACCCACTTGTTTCTCAACCTAATGGGTATTTCACCCTTTACTTATTTTGAACTTAAAGGATTCATGTATTATTTAATACAACTCTCATGAGGGTTGATCCCGGTAAGGCATTAACCCTTAACCCAAAGGGTAAACCTATCGATTTCATGTGAATCACCTCTTTTCCCAACATCCACTTTCTTATTCAGACAAGTGGTGTTGATAGGCTCACTTTCTCAAGTTTGCAATCAAGATATGTCATTATAATGAAGAGAGATTCATGCAACTTAGATAGATGTCAGAAATTAGATAGATTCAAAACCCCAAACAGCTCTCTACATCAAGACACCCATAACCCTAGTTATGGGAGTTTAGCTACTAATCTCCATAAAAGATATCAAAGATATATTGATGTTCATAAATAGCTTCAAGAGAGTACTTACAAAGGTTACAATATTGTTCTTCTCAATCTTCAATAGAAAACATAGAAATGATAATCAGATCTTAGTTTCTAGCTTCAAATCTCAAAGAAAAGTGTTACAATGCTCTCAATAGAGGAGAAAGTCTGATAATATTATCCAAAAGTTCTGAAATAAAACCTAATAATTAGTATTTATATGATTGCAGGAACAGGGGTTTTAAAATTTAAAACTTAAAACTGCCTCGTCATGCTCGACTGCTAGGGTGACGGTTCATCGGTAAGGCGACAGTCCATCGCCTGGACCATCGCTGGAGCTCCAATGATACTGCATTCCATTTTTCGACGATGGGTCGGGTGACGGATCATTGTAGGGTCAACGGTATATTGCCTAGAACATCACAGAACTTTCAGTGACACTGCATTCTGCTTCTGGGCGACGATTAGGCCGACGGTCCATCGCATGGTCGACGGTCCGTCGCCTAAGTCGTCACTTGTCATTTTTCTCTTGTTTTTCCTAGTTTTTCCAAGTTATTCTTCATGCTTAGTTCTTGTCTTGAAAACACTAAAGTCCAATGTTAAATACAATAATAGTTGCTTGAAAACACACAATTATCCTAAGAAAAGGCCTAAAATGTTCCGTCAAAAGCTGAAACATCAACACCCTCAACTTAAGGCAATTTCCTGTCCTTAAGCAAATTAACACCAAGATGCATATATGAACAACATCATGATGCCCATTTCGGAGTCAAACCAATACAATCATACAATTATTCAACTGCTCGTTCAGCTATGTGATCTCAACACATATGGATCTACTACTAGCATCAACTACTAATCAGCACATTCACAGCCACAGCTACAACACCCCAAAGAAATAAGTATACCAGTTATAAATCAACATGACCTCACAGTTAAAGAAGTCCACCTTACATTATACAATCAAGTCGTGGACGAAACTAAGACCTTCACTCTCAGAAAAGAAGTTACAAACATAGTGCACACCTATAAGCTTGCCCTTATCATCTAACATTCTCTCATAATTGACTCACCAAGATCAAGCAGGACTTGTTAAGGGTTGTAATGAGGTCTTAAGTTTGGTGAGGGTTGATCATTTAGACAAGTGACTAAAATTACAAAACTTTACGCTCTTTACCCTTTTTGGTAACTGCTCGCCAGGATTACAGTTCCTTTCTCTCATTCACAATCTTTATTATCAATCCATGCCCTTGCCATAACATAGTTTTTTTTAGAAAAACAGCAGCATCATCCACCCTCAACTTATGCTGATGCAGTTAGTTTAGGTGCACAATATCTTTTTAGACATCTAACTAGACTAGGGTCAGATGCTACCTCTCAAATCAACTTTAACTGGCCCTCCTAGGCTTCCAACAATCCAACAGTAGACACCCTCAACTTAGGCAATTTGCCTAAGTTAAAGTGCATAATGTCCAAAATTGGACCAAGTCCAAACCTAAGTGTTAATACCTTCTAGAGAGTGAATCAAACTTATTTGGACAGAACAAACACTAACAAAGCTCAACAGGGATTACAAAGGAAACAAAATGTTTTTGGTGGGTCATTATTTTGGCTAAGTGGACTAACAAAACAAGGAGGCCTACTATCCTATCTTATTGGGTCAAAAACAAAACAACATCCAATGAATCGGGCAAGTTCTAGGTGTAACACTTATGCAAGAACTACGCAAATACTAACACACACTGGCACTGAGTTAATTTCTATCCTGCTAACTTTTGGGATTCATATCACATAGCTATGCTTTGCTTTACTTTATATTTTAATGTCAGTTTCAGAGTCACAAATGGTTGCACAACACTTTACCATATGGTAAGAAGAAATAATTATACAAAAATTCAAAATACTTTGCCACAATCACTTATCATCTATATATACACAATGATGGCAATAGAACAGAAAATTACTTATATAAATAATCACTTGATGATATTTACAGCACATCACATGAAAATAAAAATGCAAACTAGTCATACCGGTTCTCCTAGATAAAATATGAGGGAAAAGAACATCGGAAACAAAAAAACCCATGATAAAAGTATCACCCTCCTTCAAAAAAAAATGATGCAATGTCCTCAATGCATGCAAAGTAAGAACAAAAGGAGGAAAATACTTGTACAGCCTCTCAGTCAGATGAGGCATCAGTCAAATGGTCTGAGGCTACTTTCTCCTCGTCTTAGCAATATTGACCCCTATGGTAGTAGGGGTCCTCACATAAACATCCTCTGGAATCGGAGGGATCTCACAGTGAATAGGGTCAAAAATTGGCCTCCTAGCTGGGCCGAACTGGTGGAAACACCAGCAGCTTCATCCTGTAGTCTATTCGTCCACTTTTTCTCTATTCTCTTCAACCTCTTAAGTGCTTTTAGCAGATCATATTCTTCTCTCTCTTTCGGTGTCATGGCTTCAAGTCTCCTTTTCTTAGCTGCTCTCTTTGTATCTTTCTTAACTTTTTCATCCATCTTTACTACCTTCTTACCCTTGTATTTGATCGGTCTCCCCATTAAGTCAGCAATACCTTCATCCTCATCACTTCCAATCTAGGTTGGATCAAACATGGGCTGATGTGACTGCCATTTTAGCTCTGCTATATCTTTTTAGGCCTATCTAAACTCCACTATAAATTTGGCGAAATCCAAAATAGACATGGCATCCAGCTTATTATTGATTTGGTCCTCCATATCATCCATTCTTAGCTGAATATTCCTGAAAAAATGCACTGCTTCCTCTACAATGCTTTCAACAAAGGGTTTAAAATCCGCCCCCATATATCTAACTGCTTTTCAAACCTTTTTTGGGCTCGGACCAACTTTGCAAAGTTCTCCTGGTTTATCTTGTATTCAGAATATTAAGGCGGGACTGACGCAGAATCTACAGTCACAACCATAGGCATCGAAGCTGAACCTGTAGATGTGGTAGGAGGCATATACGTCGTAAGAGGTAATGGCATACCTGAAGGAATCTCTGATAATTCAGAAATTGGTGCCGACTGAGCCTGATAGGATGGAGGTCTGTTGACTCTCATATCAAACCTTAAGTCATCCCTTATCTTCTGAATATCTTATTTGTGCATTGCCTGAAGCTCATTATCAACTTCACTGATTAAAGGGATGTTTGCCCCCCTGCACAAATCTGTGATAAGACATGGAAATAGCAGTGCAGTTGTAGTTTTTTTAGCGCTAGTAAATAATTCATCGGCAATAATATGGCTAAAATCTATTGTCAATCCTCAATCAATGTGGAAATAATCACAGATCTATTGATTTTTAAGCGGTCATCACCGCCTGTTGGTATTAGCCTCAGTCTCACAATTGCCTACTAAAACTTGGCCCTAAAGCTTAGGGATGACTTAGATATCCATTCGTGAGGGTTGTGTAACCATGCAGGCTCACCTTTCTCTGACAATATTTTGGTAAGACAAGGCCTTTAGTTAGCTGCTGTGAATAATCAATGCTCCAAATCTGGTATTGCACCCGGTATTCAATATTTGGACCTGAACAAGAATCTATTCAATGTACGTTCTGAGATATCTATGTTGACTCCACACATAGGAACTGTGTCTAGATTGTTCATGTCACTAACTGACACACCTGGGGGACAGTTCTTCTCCAGCAACGCCAAGTAGTTGGCGAAAAACTCATGTACCAAATTCAGTTGATAGGTTTTGAGTGGCCTACTCATCAATGACAACTCATATTCATTGAATCGACGCTGGAGTTCTGGATAATCGTGCAGTATTGTTGTCACAATTTGATGTTCCTAGAAAATAGGTCTCTTTACTTCCAACCTTACCATTTTCTCGAGTCTTTTGTAGAAATAATCTCAAGTGCCTTCAACCTACCACCTGATAGCCTCCCGTAGTTGCGGGTCTTTGCGCCAAACCATGTTAGGGTGCTCATGTTCTGGAACCTCTTCTTGGATGGAGTAAGATATTTCAACCCCTTTCTCAACCAGGTTCGAGCTAGAGCCACTGCTGCTACTACTTTCACCCTCTTCTTCAAACAGGGAGGATAAATAAATCACCTGACATCTTTGTCGGATGTTATGTGCTGGTGCGTCCGAACCCTATAATGGCCCTTGCCTGGATCTTTGGCCTCTATCCCTGACTCTGGTTAGTAGTAGTTTATTTTTCATATTACCTGTAAGCGAAGCATTTATCAGTTTACAAACTCAAACCAGAAAAAAGAAAAAATTTTAACCAGTGACGAATAGGGCGACGGTCCCATCGGATCTGAGATAGTCCATCGACCCCAACCGTTGGGTCAATTCTAGTAGCTTCAATTTTAGGGTAGTTTTGATGGCTTCAAGCGATGGTTCATCAAGGTTTCGATGGTTCATTGCACAAACTGTCATCTGCACTTTTCAAATTTGAGCTTCATTTTGGCATTTTGTCGAATACCTGGCATACACTCATTTTAAACACGATTTTCATGGCATTTAAGTCAATAATACATCACAATTTTTTCCATTTTTGGTCCATGGGCAACTCAAACTTCATCCAAGGAAGTGTTTATCAGGTTGCGACTTAATTCAGACCCACACAGTATCAAAAAGAGAAGACAGAATTGTTTCAATATTATTGCCTTCACCTACTTTATTTGTTCATCATATTGAATAAAATAGAGAGTGATGAAGAGATCAAACCTTAGTAATGCAGTACTTGGTCACTACTCTGACTTGCATACTAAACACAAAACAATAGATGGACCTTTTCTTTTGTGAAAGACTTTGTTTTGCTTGTGATGGAAAGATAAAAAGGATAAATGGAGTTTAAATAAATGGGAAAGGGAAGCGGAAAAGTTTTAGAAGAGAATGAAAAGACTCAGGCATATTGAATACATGGAAAATAAATAGTCTCAGGCACTTGAACAATTGGAGCATTAATTAACCACTATAAATTATCCATTAAAAATTGTTTTGGTCAGATAAGGATGAAACATTCAGCAATTGAAATTAATCCGACCCGACCCACTCAACTGGGGTTAAGTGCGAAGGTTTAAGCGACGGTCTACCGTAGGTGCGATGCTCCGTCGGATGGCCCATCTCCCCTTCCAGTAACCTTATTTTGCAACTCGTTGGCAATGGTTGGGCCAACGATCCATCGAGCTTGAGATGGTTCATCGGTCAACCCGTTGCTACTTTCTAATAACCTGGTTTTTAGCATTTGTTGTGACGGTTCCCAATGATGGTTCGTCAAGGTAGCGACGGTTCGTCAATTGATCCGTTGATCACCTACAACTCTTTCAGCTTCTGGTTTCCTACATTGTCACACCTGCACACTTACACAAACCCTTCATCTTGAAAAATACAACCAAATAACTTAAAACTAATGCTTTATAACAACACAATGTGGGTTGCCTCCCACTAGCGCCTGATTTATCATTGCGGCACGACTTAGTTATCTTAATTACTCCGACTTCATCGAGATGGATGGTAGCAATACTTTTTATCGAGTCCATTGGACCGATATACAGTTTCACACGCTTCCCATTAACCTTGAAGACACTTCCATCTTCATTTTCAAGTTTCACTACTCCAGACGAGTAGACCATTTATATTTGAGTTTACCTGGAAAAAGCTTGAGTCTGGAGTTAAAGAGCAGCACCACATCACCTTTCTGAAAATCTCGCTTTTCAATTATACGGTCATGGTACTTCTTCATTCTTTCCTTGTATAGATCAGCTTTTTCATAAGATCTGAGATAGAACTCAGTTATCTCATTCAGCTGCCCCAGTCTCATACCAGCTACCTCATTCCAGTTCAAGTTAAGCCGTTTTAGTGCCCACAACGCTTTATGCTCCAGCTCAATCGGCAAATAACACGCTTTGCCATAAACTAATTGGTATGGTGACATGACAATAGGTGTCTTGAAGCTGTTCGATATGCCCATAAGGCATCGTCCAGCTTCCTAGACCAATCTTTCCTGCTATCATTTACCGTCTTGGCAAGGATAGCCTTAATTTTACAATTAGAGATTTCCACTTGCCCACTGGTCTGTGGGTGGTATGGGGTAGACACCTTATGCTTATTAACTCCATATTTTCCAAGAAAGCTCTGAATATTTTGTTGCAAATGTGTGATCCTCCATCGCTTATGATGGTACGTGGTACCCCAAAGTGAGAGAAGATATTTTTCTTTAAGAATGCAACAACCCACTTTCCTTCATTATCTGCTAAAGCCACTATCTCGACCCATTATGACACATAGTCCACAGCGACCAATATGTACTTTATCCTAAATGAGCTCATGAAGGACCCCATAAAGTCAATACCCCAGACATCAAATAATTCTACCTCTAACATTTTAGACATTGGCATCTCATGGTGCTTTGAGATAGACCCTTGCCTTTGACATTGGTCACATCTCTTTACAAACTCGTAGGCATCTTTGAACAAGGTGGGCCAATAATAGCTGCTCTGAAGCACTTTTCTTGCAATCCTCACCTGCATGGTGACCTCCAATTGGGGAAGCATAACTCGCTTCCAGTATACTCAGCATATCTACTTCTGGGATGCACTGCCAAATAATGCCATACGCACACCGCCAAAACAGATACGGCTTATCCCAGAAATAATATGTCACATCATGGAGAAACTTTTTCCTTTGATGAAAGGAAAGATTCTCCAGCATTACTTCACTTACCACATAGTTCGTGAAGTCAGCATACCAAGGTACTTTTTCTAGCACTGCAGCCAATATTTTCTCTTTCGAAAAAGAATTGTTAATCTCTAGATCATCCTAGACTGTCTGCTCGCTTTCGAGTCTAGATAGGTGATCTGCCACCTAATTCTTACATTTCTTTCGATCCTTGACTTCGAAGTCAAATTTCTAAAGTAGCAATACCCACCGGATCAACCTTGGCTTAGAATCCTTCTTCGCCATTAAGTACCTTAAGGCAGAGTGGTAAGTGTGCACCACTACCTTGGTACCTAATAAATAAGCCCAAAACTTCTCAAAAGCATACACAATTACTAGAAGTTCTTGCTCAGTCATAGTATAATTCTTTTGAGCCCCATTTAGGGCCTTGCTTGCATAATATATCAGATGGATCAACTTCTTTTTCTTTTAGCCAAGAACAGCTCCAAGTGCCACTCCACTGGCATCACACATAATCTTGAATGGCTTCATCCAATCAGGAGCAACAATAATTAGAGCCTCCACTAGTTTCAGCTTAAGGAATTCAATAGCCTTACTGCAGTCATCATCAAAAGTGAACTTAGCCTCCTTCTCCAAAAGTTTGCAATGCGGGTTTGCAATATCTGATAAGTCCTTTATGAATCTGCGGTAGAACCCCACATGACCGAAAAAGCCACGTACCCCTTTGACTGAGATAGGGGGAGGTAGTTTCTCAATCACTTCAACCTTTGCCTTATCTACCTCAATGCCTTTAGCAAAAATTTTATGACAAAGAATAATGCCCTCCTTTACCATGAAATGGCATTTTTCCCAGTTAAGGACAAGGTTGAACTCTTTACACCGCTGCAACGCCCGACTAAGATTCAATAAGCAGAGCTCAAAAGAATCACCAACCACCGATAAGTCATCCATAAACACCTCTAAGGTGTCTTCAACCATATCAGAAAATATCGACATCATGCACCGTTGAAAAGTGGTGGGGCCATTACACAAAACAAAAGGCATCCGCTTAAAAGCAAATGTACCATATGGGAACGTGAATATTGTCTTTTCCTAATCTTTAGAAGAAATAGAAATCTGGTTGTAACAAGATTACCCGTCTAATAAAACAGTACCAACCCCTTCCCGCTAGTCGATCAAGCATCTGATTCATGAAAGGCATTGGGAAGTGGTCCTTCAGTGTCCACGAGTTGAGTTTTCTGTAATCCATCCACACCCTCCACCCAGTAATAGGCTTGAGTAGGATCAACTCATTTTTCTCATTAGCCACAACTGCCATGCCCCCTTTCTTGGGCATGCATTGAATGGGACTCACCCACTTACTGTCTTAAATGGAGTATACCACCCCTGCGTCTAGCCACTTGATGATTTCTTTCTTTACTACCTCTTGCATATATGGGTTTAGACAAAGCTGGTGCTTAATAGTCGGGACACAATCCTCCTCTAGATGAATCTTATATGCACATATACCAGAAAAAATAAAGATGATATATGCAATCGTCCAAATAATAGCCCTCTTATATCTCTTAAGAATAGAGGTGAAGGCTTCCACCTATTGCTCACCCAGGTCAGCCGCAATAATAATAGGTAGTGTATTCCCACTGCCTAGGAACACATACCTCAAATGGCCGGGCAACTCTTTCAACTCTAAGGTAGGTGGCCCTTCTATAGAAGGCTTAGCAGGTGGACTTGGATGATTTTTCAAGTCCAAATCCAACTTTTTGAGTGCATATGAATAACACCCCATGTTCGTTAAGGAACAAATAGTCTCCTCATAATCTTTGATGCCTTCGTGATCAAAATTCATCAATACAGTGGCTAAAGTCTCCACAGTAAATTTTTCTTCTATAGGCACTTCCTGCTTCTCCTCATAATAGATATCCATAATAGAGAATACACTCATATCTTTATACTGTTTCATGGACTGGCATACATCGAATTACCTCATCATTCATCCTGAATAGTAGCTCATTCGCCCTTAAATCAATAAGGACACTCCCAGTTGTAAGGAAAGGTCGACCCAAGATTATGCGCACCTCAAAATCCACCTCGCAATCGAGAATGACAAAATCAACTGGGAATATAAAACTGGACACCTTTACTAATACATAATATAGAATCCCCATGGCCTAATTCACAAACCTATCCACCATAACTAGTCTCATGTTTGTGGGAGTAGGATCCCCCAAACCTAATTTCTTATACGTAGCAAATGGCATCAAGTTTATACTAGCTCCCAAATCACAAAGAGCTTTTGCAAAATCAAGAGATCCAATAGTGCACGGAATGGTAAATACTCCCAGGTTTGCCTTCTTCTACACTATAGACCTTGTGGAGATAGAACCACAATGATGGATATTATCTACCGGCTCATAGCTAATCGTCCACTTCTTCAGGACAAGATCTTTTATGAACTTTGCATACCCGGGCATTCATTCCAATGCCTCCACTAATGGTAAATTGATCGTCAACTACTTAAGCATGGCCATAAATTTGCCAAACTTTGTGTCGTCGGCCTTTTTCTTCAATCGATGAGGAAATGAAAGAGGTGGTTTTGAAAGAGTGGCGATCACTACTTCAGCCTTCTTTCTCTTGCTCTTTTCCATCTCATTAACCTATTGATGGTTGGATATGGAATCATCAATAACCTCATCTAGTTTTTATACTCCACTGGATGATCAATTTTTGCTTCTTCGACATCATCTGCAATAATATCAACCACATGCTTGCCTACAAGAGGGCCTGCAAATACCTTACCACTCCTCGTGGCAACTGTCATACATGAACCATCCTTTATTGGGTTTTGAACTGTGTTACTTGGTAGGGTTCCACTCTTTCTCTGATTGAATGCGACAGATAGTTGGTTCATATGTTGCTCCAATTGTTTTATTAAAGTAGAGTGTGAATCAACCAACTAATTCATCGAGGATAAATCACTTTTCATCTCAGCCACCCCAGTATTGGTTGCTTCTACTCCCTTCAATAACTTAGTCATTATGTCCTCCATGGATATCTTTCCCGAACTAGTCGCAGCAGCCTTACGGTTTCTAGGAGAAACATACAACCCACTCCTATCATTTTTATTCTTCCAATTACCTTGGTCGCGATCCTTATAGCCAGATTTGTCATAGTAGTTCCGACCTTGGTTTCCTTGGCCACCACCTCGGAAACCCTCTTGATTGTTCAAATAACTGGCTTCCTCCTCAGAATTAGAGTCAGACATTTCCTATGATGTTACAGCTTTAACCTTCTCTGTCTTTCCCGATAATAAGTGCTTAGTTAGAAGATCTATCTGCATTTTTATAGAAGCTATGTCCTGGTCACGTTCTTCTTCCCTCCGTCTCTACTCTATGGTTATACTAATAGATATAGTAGATCTTGCTACATCAGAATCCATGATATGCCAAGCTCTACTTTGTTTCATCATACGATCAAGCATCTCAGCTACTTCAAGAAAAGTGAGATCCATGAATACTTCACCTGCAGTATTATCCACTACTGGCTTCGTCACAGAGTTCAAAGCCCGATATAAGCTCTCTATCAGATGGATATTAGTCATCTGATGATTTGTACACTGCAAAAGATTCTTATTTAACCTCTCCCAAGTCTCATGGAGAGCCTCAATTGGAAGTTGTTTGAAGTTGTTGATCTCATCTCTCAACTACGCCCTTTTAGACAGTGAAAAGAACCTTTCTAGCAAAGCATCATTCAGTTACCTCCAGTTGATAATAGAGTCAGGAGTTATCCCATTTAACCATTAAGTTGCCTCCCCAGACAGAGACAATGGAAACAGCCGCAACTGAAAAGTATTTTGCCCAACTCCTGGGTTGTCAAACGATTTGCATATCGAGATAAAATTAACTAAATACATATTCGGTTCATCACCTGTAAGTCCACCGAACAACCCTTTGAGATGTAAAAACTGGATCATAATGCTCGTGATAATAAACTTGGCTCCGGGTACTAAGGGCGGAGGAATAATAGCCCTTGTTGCACAGCTCCATGCAAGTCATCATTATCATCTTCTAGATCAAATTGGACAGCCTGGCGTTCTAGTCTCGCCCTAACAGGCCAATTTCTGTTGACATTCCTATTTGCTGGTGCAGGCACATTGTTTGCACGCCTCGGGTTAACCAAATTTAATAAATCATCATCACCCAAATCATCATCATTTGGGTTTAGTTGCCGGCCTGCATTGTCTGCATTCTGCTGGTTCACTTGTACAGCTGCCAAAGCAGCTAGTCTAGCTATTTCCTGCTGAGCAGCTACTCTCTTTGGTCCTATTGACCATCCATTCTGCTAATAAGTTGAGGTTCCGGATGAATAGATAATAAAGGTTCACCTGATCTCTGTATACTTTGCATACACGATGATCAACCTGCACAAAATAAAAACAACAAACAAAAAGTAAAATTTGGGAAACTTTGACCAAAGATCGATTAACAATCACAGACTTAATTGACAACCATATTCCCCGGCAACGGTGCCAAAATTTGATACTACCAAATTACAACTTTCTTATAAAAGTGTAAGCAGCCATTTTCAAATATAGAACTCACAAAGGTTGCGGTCAAATCCCACAGGGAATACTTGTGCAACTAAGTAAGCTAATTCTTAATGGACTGTTGATCTAAAGTTCCAAAATAAAGAGGGGTTTTAATGTATTAATAATATTCTTTCATTCCTGTATCACACAGAGGTCCAGCTAATGAGAGTTAATGCAAGTATAATTTCAATGAGAATGAGTTAACTAGAGTTATGCTCACCAAGATGTTCAAAAAGTTAGGGTTGCGAATTTATGCTTAATTTCTAACTTATAATTTCAATTGCAAGAAATATTGAATTCTAAGAATTACCCACTTATTTCTCAACCTAATGGGTATTTCACCCTTTACTTTTTTCGAACTTAAAGGATTCATGTATTATTCAATAGAACTCTTATGAAGGTTGATCCCGTTAAGGCATTAACCCTTAACCCAAAGGGTAAATCTATAGATTTTATGTGAATCACCTTTTTTCCCAACATCCACTTTCTTGTTCAGACAAGTGGTGTTCGTGGGCTCACTTCTCAAGTTTGCAACCAAGAGATGTCATTATAATGAAGAGAGATTCATGCAATTTAGATAGATGTTAGAAATCAGATGGATTCACAACCCCAAGCAGCTCTCTACATGAAGGCTTCCATAACCCTAGTTATAGGAGTTTATCTACTCATTTCCGTAAAAGATATCAAAGACATTGATGTTCATAAATAGCTTCAAGAGAGTACTTACAAAGTTACAATATTTTTCTTCTCAATCTTCAATGGAAAACATAGAAATGATAATCAGATCTTAGTTCATAGCTTCAAATCTCAAAGAAAAATGTTACAATGCTCTCAATAGAGGAGAAAGTCTGATAATACTGTCCAAAAATTCAAAAATAAAACCTAATACTTAGCATTTATATGATTCCAGGAACTAGAGTTGTAAAATTTAAAACTCAGAATTATCGCGTCATGGTCGACGGGTAGGTCGACGGGTAGAGCGACGGTTCGTCGTTTGGACCGTCGCTGAAACTCCAGTGATACTGCATTATGTTTCTTGACGAAGGTTCGTCGTTCTGCTTCTGGGCGACGGTTGGGCCGACAGTCCGTCGTATGGTCGACGGTCCGTCGCCTTAGTCGTCGCTTGTTATTTTTCTCTTGTTCAGTTTTTCCAAGTTATTCTTCACGCTCAGTTCTTGTCCTGAAAACACTAAAGTCCAATGGTAAATACAATAATAGTTGCTTGAAAACACATAATTATCCTAAGAAAAAAGCCTAAAATATTCCATCAAAAGTTGAAACATCACATGTGTCTCCAGTAGTAGGGTGGAGTTGGGACAGGATGAAGGATTAGAGAAGTTAGGATAGTGAAAAACAAAAAATGAGATATAAAAACCATTGATGAACCTCAACTAATGAAACCTTGACAAAACTCAAAACAAAATTGTCGCAAACATCAATGCTTTCTACAATAATTTGCTTTCTCTTCAAAGAATATCACCTGTACATGTAGATACTAACGATCAGTAAATGGATTACATCCAAAAGAGTCAACACGTTAAAGCACTTGTAATATATTCATTTTAACTAAGTACAATTTAGCTAACCTCCATAGCTCACACACCTAAGTTGAGCTTCTATATGGTTCAATTACTGGAAGCCTACCGGTGTTAAATGAACGAGTTGAGCTGCGTTAAAAAGCCTTGGCAAAACGTTAAATTAGTTTATATAAGCTAATTGTTAATTAAAAAATGCAAGTCTAGAAACACTAATAGACAAAAAAAATTACCTCATTTTGCAACATTAATCCCCATGTCTCACGCCTTCACTTGCCAATTGATCTTTGGAGACTGAATTCTCAAGAAAACTCGGTGAAATCTATTAGAAATGAAACTTCTTCTCTTCTTTTTTATTTCTGATACTAAGTCCCATGCTTCAAGTTGTTTTGGGTGTGAAATAACGATGTAAGAAATTTAGTCGTATCATCTCAGCTGTCACATTTATTGTCTTAACTTAGTTCAGTTGTAATTGAATACTACTTTTTCTGTTTGTTTGAAATTGGGGGGCAGTTTTTTGTTTTCCTCACAACAAGAGTTGCCCGTTTGGCCATGAAAATTCTCTTTCTAAAATATTTCACTTTATTTGAAAATTAATATTTCATCATGAAAATTTCAAATACAACTTTAAGTTGTATTTATAATTAGGGAAACAGACAAACCCTATTTTCACTTTTAAAAAAAAAATCAAAAATATCCTAATTTTTTTTCTTTTCATAAAACAACCACATTTAAATTATATTTCATATTTAAATCATATTTTACATTTAAAAAAAAAAACATTGAAATTCTAAATATTTATTATAAAAATTATGATTAAACACAGCTCCAACTCCAATTTTAAAAACTCCAAATAAAATGAATTGTTTAAAAGTTTTTATGGTCAACCGCCTATAATGTTGCATTCACTTGGCTCACTTCTTACAAAATTGGTAATTTTATTATAGGCATTATTTCAAATATATACAATAAAGTAATTAGTTTACAATAAATATAGCCAAAAATATAGCCATGTTTTTATATAGCCACATTTTTAATTAAAAAAATAGTCAAAAGGTAAAATAAAACTCGTGTTTTAGCCACGGTCTGACCTTGGCTAGAATGGTGCATTTTTTGGTAACTACTGGCTTTATTAGTCACCAAAGGAAATTCATATATAACTTCTTGAACGACGTATATGTAATGTATATATAATGTATATGTAATGTATTGATAATATATAAATGGTATATAGACATGCATTGATATTGTATAAATGGTATATAAATATGTATATATGATTTATGAAGAGTTATATATTGTATATATAATCTATTGTATAAATGGAGTAAAAACGTGTATTGATATTGTAAAAATGGTGTATAAACATGTATCGATATTGTATAAAAATTTATTCATAATATATGATTGTTTATGCAAATAGCACATGGCTATAGTTGTTGTGCATGCATAGAAATAATGTATAAACATGTATCGATATTGTATAAATGATGTGTAAAGATATATTGGTATTATATAAATAATCATGTAACGTATATACAGCTAATATATAAGTGGTGGGTGATAACCACACAACTCATGATTGACATGCTTGCTAACCATGAGGGCATTTTAGGAATTTGTGCAAAATATTTTTTTAGGGTGTTGTACACTGAAGCATCAAGGTTGTGCTTTTTACAATAAAATCAAATGACTTCGATAAATTATTATATTTTATAGGAGAGTGAGTTATGGGACAACCAAGAGTATTATAATCATTTCATAATATAAATTCATCATTCAAAATTCATCTCTTTTTGTGGATCCCGTTTCTCATTCAATCTTTTCTCTCTTCTTTAAAATGCATTACTTTTCACTTCCACCTTAGCTATATAACCCAATAGAAAATTCTCAAAATAATCTACAAGTTAATATTTATTTTACTATTTCAAATTAATATAATTTTAACAAGTTTTGAATTTCAATTGTTGTATTTAGTTGACAATTATTCAATCAAAAAGATAAATAAAGTTTTGTTTCAAGTTGTTTTTTGGGTAATAAAATGTTAAAATACTCTCAAATTGTATATGAAAAGACCTCCCTTATTAATACACTATTTGGAATTGAAAAAAAAAATGAAAAACATATAGTCATTTCATATATGTAGCATGAGAAGTATCATTACGTAGGAGTACACTACATCTATGATCAAACTTAGTTTGATGCTTTTTCAGATTCACTAAAATTTCAATGTTACATAAATTTAAAATACATAAATATATAATTATGTTATAAAACAAGAAAGAATAAAGAAGAAGAGTAGGGAGAACAGAGAGAGTGATTCTTATTTCTTCTCTTGGGGGATGAGAGATCATAAGATTGTAAATACAATGAACAAAACCCCTCTATTTATAGGGGAAATTTACTCCTAGTCTGAGTAAAAGATGGATGCTTCAAATCCTAATAGATATCAAAGTAAATCTTGATAAACATTCATTATAATGTAAATACATTTATAACAAATTAAGAATTCTTTCAATAAACAAAGAAACGAAACGAGTGAAAACGATGAAAGATAAATAATTTCTATTACATAGGAACTAAAAAATTTAAAACAATTGAAAATTCTATAGAAGAATAGCTATAGATTTTAAATTTAATAAGAAATTCTGTTACAAATAATGTTTTAGGATAATTTGATCAGTTTTTTAAATTTAGTGGTGTATAGCCTCTTTAAAAATAAAATAAATAATTTAAAACCTATATAATAATATTATAAATTAAGTTAAAAAAATCAATATAACATAAATTATCATGTAAAATGTCAAATTTAATAACTAATAAATAAACATAATAAAAAAAGAAAAATAATTATATGAAAATCTGTTTTTTTTTGTCATAACACAAAAAATATATTTATATTCTTTTTAATTTAAGAGGTTTATAAGATACTAATTGACGATAAATTATAAAAAATTATTAAATAAAAAAATGTTGGGCCGTGCATAGCCGGGGTTACATCATTTAACCTATGTCCTAATGGCGCTATTTTGGTGGGTCTTTTTGCCCTTGCTTTTTAGTTAATTTATAATTGGTTCTGTATATTTTGATAAATATTCTAAACTCCATGGACTATTAAACGACTAAAAAGATCATGATGACATAGGCCTGGTAGATTGCTCTGAGCCTCTGAGACTTGTGAAAGGATGCAAGCTTCTAGGCCATTGTCATCAAAATGTTTGTGATTTTATTTTATTTTTAAATATAGTTTTTTAATTCATTAGCTTTAAATTTGTCATTTCCATGGCTTCAAAACTGATTTCAGAGACTTGCATGTGAAATTAATTTAGTATTTTAAATTATTATTCATATTTAATGACATCACTTTTTAATATTGTTACACAATAATTTGCCCCTTCTGCTCAAACAATAATAAGTTAAAAAGAGAAGGATAAAATAACTTAATTTTTCACGCAAATTCATTCTTACTGCTATTCGTTTTCTAAAATGAAATAACAAAATTATAGATTGTCCTAATTTATTTGATACAAAGAAATAATTAATGTTGTTAACAAGATTTAGAGATATAGACTACATGAAATATGCATAAATTGTTGTAGGCCATACTTGAATGACTTTTTACCTTCGGCCACTGTAGGCCATCCTTAAGTATTACCAAAACAAGTACTGTAGCTCTTAATTTTTCTTTTGCGATAATACATCAAAAAAAAATTCTAAACTTGTCGTCAAAATTTATTTTAGCACTTAAACTAATATTCTATTTATTTATCTCCTTAATATTTTTAAAGTGAATTAATTTCACCCCTTAATATATAATATCACTCTCATAACGGAGAGTGCATCACACTCGATGACACATCAACGCCACATCAGCACCACGTCAGAACCACGTAAACAAAGTATTTTTTAAATATTATATATATATATATATATATATATATATATATACATATTTTTAAATTGAAAAAATATCCCATCCCCCATTTTCCATCTTCTTCATAACCATCCACCCCTCCTTCCCCTTCCCCCTCCCGTCCATTCCTATACCTGCACATACACCCCGTCCATCCCCTACACCGCCACACCTGCACACACACCCATCCACCTCCGTCCACCCCCACACAACAACACACGCACACACGTCAGATTTTTCAGCGAATTTTTGTCGAAAAACGCCATTATCGTCATTGAAAAATACCTTAAAATAGTGATAAAAAACTCAACCCACCTGACAAATTCGATCAAATCAACACTAAATTCTCTAAAATCAACAACCAATCATTTCCAACATAGAAAAAGATGCAAGAATTAGATAAGTTTATTAATTCTACAGTACCTATTTTATTTTACCAAATTATCCTAAAAAAAAACACAATCAAAGATGACTATCGGTGGGGGTTTTGATGCACGTGTGTTGAATCTACAACAATCAAATCTACAACAGTTACAAAACAAGAAATCAACAATTACTTTAGCACTTAAGAAATTTTGTTGTAGATTCAACAAAAAATACAGAAATCTCATTTTTTTTTGTCAAATTCAAGAAATCAGTGATGATGGTGATGGCAGATATGGTAGTTGAAGGGAGAAGTGGGGTGGGGGTGTTGGCGGGTGGGATGGGTGAAGAAGAAGGAGGGATTCTCTCTCTCTATCTATCTATCTATCTCTCTCTCTCTATATATATATATATATATATGGGTGTGCCAAAATAAGAGGATATTTCAATATAATAGAAAATAAGAGGATATTTCAATATAAAATAACTGGGTAAACAATGATTGCTTTTTATCAGTTTTGTGTAAATCCTACTCAGTACTCCCTCTCTTTCATAACTTCTTCATTTGTATTGTTCTTATAATTTATATTTTCCCCAGAATTTTTACTTTTTTTTTATTTTTATTTTATTTTACCCTGTTCATCTCTTCCTCCTAATCTATGTTCTTAACACTTTACTTCTTTAACCACACCCTGGAATATTTTTATCTGGCAACTAACATTTGTCCTGTGTCTATTCTGCAGACTTGGCGGACTATTAAGGCCAGAATTTCTAGGACTTTACAGGTTAATCCATCGTTGTTATTAAGAAATTAAGAGGCTAACCATATACTAAGGGTAAAAACTAATTTACATGATGTACAAAGATATGTAGAATATTTTCAACATGGATATGAAAACATAAAAACATAAAGAAAAAATGTTTTTGTGGGAAAAATACATAAATAAGAATTTACACGAAGTAACTAGAAGAGAGGTTTCCCTTTCGGGAACCCCCTAAAGATCAAATAGAAACCTTGAAGCTTTTATTAAAAACAAGTTGCTTGATACAAAGTTTATACAAGGAAAACAGGTTTTGACGAATTTTTTGGGAAGAGAGGTTTACACATTTCAGATGGGTTGTGGAGTTAGTTAATTTCACTCTACTTGGTTTCTACAAAATGCATGCCTTTTATAGGCAAAAACTACATGAAGGAGTGGTCATAAAGACTACTACGTGGCCATCATACAATGGGCCGACACTTTTTAGATAGGGGATAAGAAAGAAAACTTTAATAATGCAAGTCGGGTGCGCTTTGGGCCCCATCGTCACTTGCGTTATTAATTTCCTTTCAGACTTATTTTGAAGCGTGCTTCAACAGTTTTTCTTTCTTTTAGAAAGTAGTGATAAAGAAAGCACTCAGACTGACTCTAATATTTACAAGACATAAAGTGGGCATTCCACTTGACTAAGCTAGCTAAAAATACAGTAGGAAACGACTGTAGGTTGTCTTGTCTTGGATTTGTCTTCACGTGTCCAAGTTGTGTAGGGCGATGGAGTCGAAACTCATGCCTGAGTCATCGTCTTCATATGGGTCCTGTGCATCTTGGAATTGAAAATTATTGTCTTCGTCTGAACTTGAAGAATTTCTATTATCTTGCTCTGGTACAACTCTGTCTGAATTAATGGTTTTTGCTTATTTCGTTTCTTATATTTTCTATGTTGTTTTTGGTCATAATTCTGAGTTGTATATATAACTGATTTACAGAAATTCATCTCATTTGTTTTTAATTGTTTCTGTATTTGTATGTTTGTACATTTTTCGATGAAGATATCCATTATATGTTGTGTTCTATGTCCTATTGTCCATTTTAGATTTGGGTTTGCTGCTACCCCATCTCTTTTATACCATCTGTCTTCTATTTCTCTACCTAAAGCTCCGGGCAATTTATTGAATAATTTTTTGTCTAATTCTTCATTAAAAGTATTTCCACTAACAGTACAATAATAAAAATAGTCTTGTAAGAATTTCTTTATATATACCCAATGTGAAATACTTAATTGTTCTAATTTAATCAATGCTTCTTTTTGTAGAGCTAATAATCCACTATTTGGATCCTTTCCGGTTAATAACATATGCATTTTATTTGTAAAATTATAAGGATTTGGTCCCATACTTAGTAAAATCTGGAAATCATGTGGGCAGTTTGTCTTAAAACTTTCCCATGTAGCTTTAGCAGATTCTCCTAAGAAAGTTTCCAAATATTTGTACATTGTTTCAGTATCTGTTTCAGTATAATGTCTTAAATAATCAGCCGCCACTATTCCTTTCCATAAATCTATTACTGTATCCCACATTTGGGGATCATGTGTTGCGATATTTAAAATTTTACCCTTGCTACCCCCTTCTTGGAGTTTAATTGGTTCTTCTATAGGCATCCTTTTTCCTGCTGGTTTTATATAATCTCCTTTAAGTTCTGTGTCTGGGTTTATCCTAACTGCGAGTCTTCTAGGTACATTTCCTGTACTATAATCTATTGGTTGGGGATTAGGGTTTGTTTGTTGGAAAGGGCTAGCACTTGAAGAGCTGGCTGGCTCTAATTCGGCTAGTTCCTTGTAACTAATGGTAGAACTTAATATTGAGATTGTGTCGTCATCTGTTCTTTTAAAGAAAGATTTGTTACTTCTATATCCTAAATTTTCATTTCTCTCTAAGCAACTTTTGAAATGTTCTATACATTCATCTATTTTCATATTGTCTTTTTGACATCCTTTACATTTAAAGGTTATATTTTTATATTCTTCTGCTAAAGTTTCAGCTTTTTCTATAGCTATGTCTACTTCATATCCTTCCTGTAGGACTTCTATATTCATAAACTCGCTTTCTGTTTCTATATTGCTTTCTGTTTTATCGTCGTCTAAATTTCTTTTTAGTTGTGTTGTTATAATCTGTATACCTAACTGGTATCAGAGCGAGAAGGTTTTGGGAACATTACCTATAAAATACTAATTCATAAAAACATATAAAGAAGTAGATATGACAAACATATAAAGAAGATCTACCTCTAGACATAGATCAGCAGCATTTATGGTACGAAACCATAGCGAGCAAATAAGAGGTAAAGGTCGTATGGTAATTAACTACAAAAGATTAAACGATAATACTAGAACAGATGCATACAAGCTACCAGATAAAAATGAGTTAATTAATAGAATCCAAAACAAAAAGTTTTATAGTAAATTCGATTGTAAATCCGGCTATTGGCAAGTGAAGATGCATCTAGATAGCATCGAATGGACAACATTCACATGTCCAGGAGGACATTTTGAATGGCTAGTAATGCCTTTCGGATTAAAGACAGCTCCGCCCATTTTTTAAAGAAAAATGGATAATATATTTGGAGAATATAAGCATTTCATACTAGTATATGTAGATGATATTTTAGTATTTAGTCAAACTATGCGAGAACATTTAGGACATTTACAAATAGTCTTTAGATTATTTGTTAAACATGGCATAATAATAAGTAAAAAGAAAATGGAGTTATGTAAAACTTATATTAATTTTTTAGGAATAACTCTAGGTAATGGAAAAGTAAAATTACAACCACACATAGCAAAAAAGGTACTAGAAATGCCCGATAAATTAGAAAAAACGAAAGATTTACAAAAGTTCTTAGGATTAGTAAATTACGCACGAAATTTTATCCAAGATTTAGGAAAGATAGCTGGACCTTTATATGCCAAAACAGGTAGTAAAGGACAAAAATATTTTAATATAGAAGATATTAAATTAGTTCAAAACATAAAAGAAAAAATTAAAAATATCCCAGACCTAAACGTCAGTCATAGGGAATGAATTTAATTCACTTGAAAGTTGTTAAGGGGGGGTAAATAATTGCCCAGTTAGTTTAGGGTCTAAAATAAATTTTGGCGACAAGTTCGCGGGGGGAGGGGGGCAAGGGGGGTTGATGTCTTTTCTCATTTCTTTTTCTATGATAAACAGAGGGTACAACGTAGATGTTATTTTTTCTGTAGCTTTAACATGACATAATTATGTGATTTTGAAATTTTTACACAATAAGTATAAGGTCATCTAGGACAAAGGTGAATTTAGAATTTTAAGTTTATGAGTTCCTACAATAATAACAAAGTAATATACACTAATAATTGGATTAATTGATTGGATAATTTCGAGTTATCGTTATTATACATTTAATGAATATATTAAGGGAAAAGAACATGGATTGGTCATTTTAAAAAGAAATGGCCCACACTATAAAAATATGGACAATTGGAGCCAGTCGGCCCAATTTATTTCCTTCTTTTGGCCATTTGACCCAAAATCATTCTCCTTACACAATTAATAGGATTAAATACTCTTTACAGTTGGCTACTCTTAAATCACTTTTCTTTTTAAAATATACTTTCCCAAATCTTTTTTTTTCTCCTCTATTATGTGTCGATCAATCTACGATGTTTTGCGATAACAATTGAGTCAGTCGGCCATATGTAGTCTCTATACCCAATTGATACACTTTTTTACGACATTGATACACTTTTATACCCGATTCATACTCTTTTATACTTGATTGATACACTTTTATATCCAATTGATATTCTTTTATACTAGATTGATACATTTTTATACCACATCGATACAGTATATATACCACATAAATACACCTTTTACAAAGGAATTGAAATAAACTTTTTCTCATATAGTTCTTCTAATATATCAAATTTACAAATTGAAACTCTCCTCTTATTTTTTTGCAAAGGACAGAAATAGCACCTAAAGCTAAAAAAATTATTTTAACATTAAAAGAATGGCAGTCATCCCCCCACATTCTTGCCATCAAGTTGCAATCTATGTACTAATTATTCTACCCATAGACTCCCAGAAAGCTTGCGTTTCGATTTGTTTTATTTTTATGGGAAAGATGTTGCACTAGTTTGCAACAATTCAGCATTATAGCAAAGAGAATTGTGCAATGACTGATATCACTTTGATATTAGTGCCTATCAAAGTAGAGATCCCTTTCATACTTTCACCATTCTGAATCTGATGCCATGTCAGTGTTGCTACTTTTTTATTTGAAAATAATTTTTTTTTTGGAGTATCGAAAAAAAAGTGAAGGAACAGAGGTTTAGGAGTTTGAATGAAAAGTAAATTGTGAAGGAAAAAAAAAGAAAGAAAAGGAAAGTTACTTCAAGGATGTTTTTGATTTTGTTTAAGTGTATCAAGTGAAGGCTAGTTAGTGGAATTACTTTGTGGCTATTTATGAGGTATTTAATTTTGAGTGCTATTTTTATGGTATTATGTTAGCTTTAGATGCTATGTCCTTTGTCCATATATTAATTCAAATACATAGTCCAAATAAAAATTACTAAATTTATGTGAACTTGAATCTTTCATAACGTTGATCAAGAAATTTCTATGATAAAATGATAATTAACTTCTATCCCTGAACGAAATATGATCAATGTGCAAATTAAGAATATTTGCATAAAAAAGAATTCATTTTATTAATATTGAGACAGAAAAATAAGTAATTTTGAATAATAAATTTGAACACTTAATGAAAGATATAAAAATAAACTCCAGAAAGAAAGTTCAGAAAAATAAACAACTGCTATTAAATTGTAAATACACTCATGTTATATTATATCTATATCTATAATCTATAATCTATATCTATATCTATATCTATATCTATATCTATATCTATATCTATATCTATATCTATATCTATGATCTGGATTTATATCTATATTAATCTATAATTTATAATATATTAAAAGTGAAGACCCTTAGAAAAGTGTTTGAACATTTTGTCATTCATTAAAAGAATCCGCTTTAAATAAAATCGTCTTTTTACTATTTTTTAATATTTAAAATTTTAAAGCCAACTAAATATTGTATAGTAATATTTTCCTTATTTATGCTATGTAATATGATACTTATTTTTAGGTTTAGGATTCTCTATATATTTATTTTTAGGTTTAGGATTCTATACATATAAAGAGAAAAAAATTCTTGGACGTTTTAGACGGCAAAAAAGTTTGAATTCAGAGGCAGAGAAAGCAGCACATGGTGAGCTTAAGTTTGCAAACAATGAAGTTAAAGATACCATTCTTTTCTCTCTTCTTCTTTCGTCTGGTTTAAGATTTCAACCCAGAACCAAGTAGGTGGCATTCTTATTTAATATAGTCAAAACGTAGCTTATTCAATTCAATATATTTACTGTGAGAATAACAACTTAGTTTTGTCAAAAAGAACATGGTGTTAATATTAAATGTGAGAATTTTTATTTTATTATATTTGATTATCCGTCGGAGTTTCTTACTTCTATAAGTGGTTCATATAAAAAATTAAGCATGTACAACAATCCTATGATAGTTTCGGAAACTAAAACCCAATGACTTACAAGTTTGATTTGGCTCTAGCAACTTACCTCTTTTCTCTACTTTGATTTCTTCAATCCTACCGTTACTTGGACATTAACCAATTACAGAAAAAACTGATCCTTCCATTTTTTTTTGGTTTACAACTTAAAATTGAAATAATATATACGCTTACCAAGACATCATTTATTGTTGTCGATTATTCTTCCTATACCGCCCTAGGAGGGAAAAATTAGGTTTAAGTTTAAAATTCTTTTATCAATTGAATCTTGGTAAGCTTTTAAAATTTTTAGTTACAAACATACACGGTTTCTTATTTCTATCTTTTCTTCTATTTTAATTTTGATTTAAGTCATCTTTTAACCTTCATTATCATCAGCTTATCTTTGTGAATTATACATAATCAACAATTGATAATGGATTCTCCCTTTTTGATAATTAATCGTGTTTTTTTTTTTTTCAGTTGAAAATTTCTAATAGAAAAATTAGACTAGACAACAAGGAAGAGCTTGACAAGTGAAAAATCAAAGCTCCAAGAAAATTTTTCCTCATGGTAAAGCTCCGATTGTCTCATATTTTTATGCTGATCATAGATACAAAATTCTTATTAGAATTTTGATTTGCATATTTGCCCGCTTTTACTTGGGAATGAATATGTGTACTCCTTCTGTGACAAATTGAAAATAATTGTTTTGGCATTTATTTTTTTCTTGAACAGAACTATAACAAATTTGTTTGATAAGTTGTTAATTTTGCACTATCATATTGAAAGTATGTAGTAAACAAGTAAACATTGAATTTGATTTAGCTTGAGTGTTTAAAGTGTGCGTTAACTTGATAATTCTTGAAAAAATTATCCAGGAAATAAAGAATACATTGGAAGAAAAAGGTTTATTAGAAATGATTAGAAAACATGGTCCCTACATATGTACGGAAAGTACCCGATTATTTATTGGTCTCTAATACTTGTTTTTCATTCTAAATTAGTAAGGATGACAAATATTTGGTCTCTAGAAATAATAAGGGGTGTTTTCCTCAGCGAAGAGTGCTTCAGGTCTAAACTTGGGAAGGTTGAATTGTTACACAACTAATTTACCTTTTTATTTCTAAAATAAAATAAAATAACTAGCTGGTGCTACTTGGGCTTAGCCTTGGTTCAAGTACTTATTTTGGTTCCATCTTGTGACTTATGCTCCGTTTGATCATGAAAATATAATTTTTTGGAGTTGAAAATAGAGTAAGAAATTGAAGTTGAAGTTGAAGTTGAAGTTATGTTTGACCATGAATATAAATTAAAGTTGTTTTTGAAATTTTGTGGGAGAAGTAGGAGTGAAAAAAGTGAAAACAAGTTTTTCTTGTTTTCACTTTTTCAAAATACAATTTCAAATTGTATATGAATTTTTCATCGCCAAACACTGTGATTTCCACTTTTTTCACTAAAATAAAATAATTTTTTGAAAAAAAAAAATAAAAGAATACTCATGGTCAAGTGGCTACTCGGGAACTAAACCAATTAGGTAGTAGCTTTTTGATAGTCCCTTTAAAATTTATTTGAATTCGTTAACAATTTAAATAAGCTTGGTTGCCGGCCACATGGACCATTACCTCTCGCACGATGAGTTTAGGAAATTCATGGAGTTTGTGTTGTTGAAGGCATCACTTGGACAATTTTTATTTCACTTTTAGGAATGTATGATTTTAGTGACACTAGTTAATAGTTATAAATATAGTTTGAAGAATGCAAAACTTTATGCTTTGCTTTGATGAATAATTTGAGTGACGCTATTTATTTATGAATCTGAAGTCTAAAGGATAATTTTTTTTAATATTGATCGATTTCAGATTATATTCTTACGGTAGACGTGTATTATGTTATTTTATTATTATTGGTAAACAATTTATGAAAAAAATTAAAAAAAATTCATAATTAGGTAACTCTGGAAAAAGATTTTGAACTTTTATAAATTATAAATTATTCTTTTCTAAATATAATAATAGTTTTTTCTCAATAATTTTTTTTAGAAGTAGTTAACATTACTTATATTTTGCTTCATAGTAGATATATTATTTTGTGGTGATGTTGGATGTCGCTAGCCATTGATTAGCAGCAACACAATTGCATGATTGATTCTTTAGCATGTGAACAGTTTGCCTTTCTCTTTCAAAATTGTCCAAGGAGGTTATCAAAGGTACTTCTCACTCCTGTGTATCTCGATTTATATTTTTATAAATTGATGATTTTATAAATAGCATCTGTTTTATTCCTTTTTAGATTTTATTGAAAGAAAATGGTTTGGACTTTTTTCAAACTATTTTAAAAAATTCAAGAAAATTTAATTTTTCACAAAGTCACCATTTGATTTTTATAGAAAAATATCAAGAAAAAACTTAGGAAATTTCAAAGATTCAAAAATAGAAATAAATTTTGAAACTAGAGAAACTAAGTAAAAGTTCAATTAACGCCCTAAAAAAGTTTTTAAGGCACTTAGGAGCATCCGTTTTAAAACGGTTCACCAAAAGATTATTTTTTTACTAACTTAGAAAAAGGATGACTAACTTTGGAGGAAGAATTTTTTTTTTTTACATGTTTAAAAATTGACATTTATTTATTCACACGAGAAATAGCCAACTTGAATTAGGGAAAAGGGTTGTGATATATCTTACTTAATTTACTATTAATTTTGAGAAAAAATACAAGAAATTTCGTCCAATTTGAGAAACATTACAAAATATCTTACTTGAGAAAAATATTTTATTTAATCACGAGAAATTTAAAATTTGAGAAAACAATCAAGGAACATGCTAATTGAGAAATTTCTACTTAATTCGTAATTTATTTTTTAGAGAAATTATGAAATATTTATTTGAATTTAAAAAAAAAAATAGAAATCTATATAAACTAGGTTACACATTTGAATTTAAAGAGGAAATAAGTTGATTTATATGGAAAATGGTAATTATACAATTAGTTATTATTACTATTGTCATAGAAATGGTCATTTTATATTTTTATTGTAAATAACATTTTTTGAAAGATGTTAAGATAATAACATGTTAAAAGTATTTTACCAATTATGAAAAGTTAGAATTTACGAGAAAAAACAGTTTTCCTGATTTGAAAGAAGTTATTTTAATCCATATAGGCTACTAGTCATATGAACACAACAAATGTCATTTTAAATAAAATATTTAACAATTTCTTTTAGGCTTAGTTTTAAGAAGGGAAATCGAAAGTAATCATTTTAATTCATTTAGACAGGATACATTAGGTGAGAAAATTACTAATCGACTAAAATACGTGATAAAATAAAATGATAACATCTTAGGAGATTTATCTAAATTAATTAGTTAGAGTGTTCAAATAAATACAAATAAACAAGGTAAAATGGAAACTAAAGAGAAAAAGAGTTAAATATTGGGCCCTTGTCAAATCTGGCCAATTTTTGGGCCTATTCTTCTTGGACTTTTGGTCCATTTCTGCAATGGATACCCAGTTGTATACCGACTGTATATCAGCTTTTCTGCTGCTGCATTTTTGTATATATACAGCGTATATAAGACCGTATACTCGTCAAATATATACATCTTCTTTGCCTTCCAACCACATAATCAGCTTCCTTTTCCATGTCCCCTTTTCCAAGCCTGTTTAATGGTGTATATCTGTTGTATACAAGCACAAAGCAGTCCCCTTGGGATTTGGATCTGAGGTTTTGACTCGATGCAAATCAGGTTTAACCCAACGGAATGCGAGAGAGGGAGTCCGAGGGACTCAACGGAGGATTTCATGCATATAAAAAAGGGTAAAGATTAGTATCGAGAAGTAGATCAAGTACTAAATCGTTTCACGCATAATCAAAAAAAGGGTAAAGGGGTCAAGTGAGAAATATTCGAAACAGAATTACCAAAACATTCTATCACTAGTAGACATACTATTTACTGTGTGAGCAACAATTTTTCAAGAAAAGAACATTATGATTTAGAAAGAAAGAAAAAAAAAAATACTTAGGCATCCTATTTTTGAAACTGTAACTTCAACCTAGGCATGCTATATTTAGAGTAGATTAATGATAATCCAAACAAGAAAGAATTATTTTTTATCACAAACCATGATTCAGTATATCATCAAGAACTATATTCACTTTTCAAGAAAAATAAAGGGGAACCAAAATCATGTTCAAAGAAAGAGGGATCAACAGGAATGGCACATCCCTGCCTCCATTTCATTTAGTCACATAATAATTCCAAAGGAAACAAAACCAAAGTTAAACACAAGTATGATACATATGAAACGAGTTGAATTATTACTCCTAAAAAAATCTTCCCTTTTTTTTCAATGAATCAAATATCATGATGAACAAAACAGTAAAGAAGCCCATCACTAAATTCGTATAGAATATTATCAACAAAATGTATGAAAACACAAAGCTAGAAGCAAGAGATGTGAGAAATAGCGAGCTAATCGACTAAGACGAGCATTGACTCAATACAACTATAGCAATCGTGAAAATCCTACGTCCTTCAAGGCCTTCTATAGCACATAATCCCAGCAGCCTCACCTAATGTGAGATTCCAACAACAACAACTAACTCAATAGCAACAGTCTTCCACCATCAGTAATGAGATTACGCGTTACAACGATTAAAGAGCAAAAGAGAAAGAGCGAGAGGGTGAATTGCTCACCTGTTTTCGGGCAGCGAACGAAACAAATGAGCCTATCACGTTGCAACTTCCACCACCGGAATGCCAACTAGCCTTGCCGGAGTTCAACAGTTTCATCGGAATTCAATTTTTGGAGTATGTTCGCCGATAATTTTGGTTTCGTGAGGTTAAAAGCAAGCGCCTTTAGAACCCCATTTTTTTCCCAAAATCCCCCTTACCTTCTTCCCCTCAATTCCCATTTATACAAGAAGATATTGATTTTTCCGTCTTTAAAAAATAGAGAAAATATATCCCTGAAATTCAGATTTGGACTGACACTTTCTGATTTGAATTGGATTTTAGAATTGAAGACACTCAATCTTGAGCAGAAGGTCAACAAAGATAAGGCGAAAAGAGATGTATTTTCGTGATTCAAGGGGTTTGTCGGGTTGAATTTTTGGTGTTCACAAGTCGGGTTGAAGCTGTTGTTGTCACTGTTTTAGGTTTTGACGGGTTGAAATTGTCGTTGGATTTGAACAAGTTGTTGTTCGGGTCGGATGCAGGTTTGCCTGCAGCTGGTGTTGTCGTTGTTTATTGTTATTTGCTGGTTTTGTTGATGTTGAACGTTGTTGTTTGCTGTATTGGAGAAGAGTGTATTAAAGGGGTGTAGTCCGGGTCTTGGAGGTTGTTGGGCTGGGGCGTTTAGGTAGAGTGGGCTGCTGCCTGTTGTCTATTGATGTTACTAAAAATTACACAAATACACAATTTATGTTTTCAATATTATAAAAAATCTCAACTCTTTAAATATATTACAAAAATTTCAATATATACACAGAATATTATGTATATATCGGTTATGTTATGTATATTAATAGGGAGAGAGAGTAAAGTAATTAAAAAAGTGAAAAAAAATTGTAATTACTTCCAAAAGGATTGATATTTATGTTATTTTGGGGAGAGTGGTTGCTGTTTAAATTGGGCTTGGTTTGGTGGGCGTGTTACTGGTGGAGTGGGCTGGTAGTTAGGTTGGGTTGTGGGTAGATTTAGGATTTGGTAATTTTTGGGGTTATTTTCTAAATAACCCCAATTAGATCAGGGTTAGTCAATTTCATTTAATTTTGATCAAATTAAAGATCAATTGGTCAGTTCCATTACAATTGTGGTCAATTTAATTTCAATTATGGTCAAAACTAAATTGAAATTCGATATGAATCAATACCTTGTTTAATCCCTAACTTTATGATTTAATAAAATCAAACATATATTTATTCAAATAATTTTATTTTATTTTGAGAATAAATTATATTTAAATCAATACTTTATCCTTTTGAATTGATTTTCAATATAATCTCAACAAAAGACCAATTTTGCTAAAAATATTTATTTAAGTAACAAAATTTATACAATCTCGTATATGTAAACACGAAAACGTATAATCGTCACTTAAACGATAAAATTAACCTAAGTAAATATTTTAGAGTGCATTTATTCGAATGAAATAAACATTTCAAATTTATTAAAAAATTAAAGAAAATTTGGATTAAATTCAGTTATGGAGGGCATAAATTAGGTGCCAACAACTGTCCCCTCCCTTTGGGTAGGGTGGATGCAAGTAACCCTGAGAAAAGGGAGTTTGACGTTCCTAAATTTTTATCTGACCACAAATTCATTTCCAGAAGAGGTTGGTTTTTGCACGAGTTTTGTGGAGTTATGGCCGAACCCGATATTGGGTTTCCTACATATCTCAGGTTACATAAGAATTCAAGCCACTTGTAGTTCATAACGCTAGATTTTAAGCATGATTTTTAAAGAATTCACAAGCTATCCCGATTTTGAATTTTAGTGAAATCGAAAAGCTGGGGAATAAGCGAATTGGGGGGAGGTTGGAATGCAATCGAGTTTTCCACATGGAGCTCAGCCTATATCCCTGAGACTCGGGGAATCAAACTGCTTGTAGTTTGACTCGATCCGTAGAAAAAATAGTCCTTTATTTAAGATGATCTTTGACTCGGGACGAGTGACAAATTGATTGAGTTATGAAAAATAGGCTTGTAACCTCTTAACCATGAATGTGAGATCCTTCACATCCATAAGGCAAGAACTTACCTGGACATAATTTTCAAAACTCTAAGTATGTTGTTACTCAAATTTGAAGGAAAGAGAAGGATTACCTTCAATATGAGTTTAGAATAATCTCGAAAGTGAAGCTGAAACTGAAATATCTTGAAGTACCCACATGACTTCTAATATGGGTGTGGTTTATGGTAGTGAAAGTCGTCTTTTAGCTCGTGTCTAAATATTTTGATAGACTTCGAACTATGTCCCAGTTCGCTGCTAAGGAAAAGTTTCACGTTGTCCTGCATCCTTTTTGGACTCGTCCGCACCTGTGATTTTGGTTTGAGATTTTCATCCTTTTCGGATGCTCTCGACAACATCTCAAATAAAACTATTAGTGATAAACATAATTCACTACAGGATTTATAGTCTTTTACCATATCTCTGCGTGAGTTGCTACCAGAAAAGATGTCATCCTCCCATGTACCTGTTAGAAGGGCAATAATTCTTGCAATAATTGACACAACAACCTCTTTGTTGTTGGATAAAATAGTTGCTTTGATGGTTGAAAAATTTCTTCAAAGTGGGGTGACCCTCTTGGGCACCGACACACTTTGTATAGAGTGGTCCCTGAAATTGTATAATCCTATGCTAATGTGGCAACCCTTTTGATCACCTATAATGCTTATCGTATATGGTATTATAACCTCTTCGGCTATTGACAATGATCTCTTGCATGTGGCCTCAGAAAAGTCTTGCGCATCTTTCGGATCGATACGACTTATAGATTTTTCTTAAATTGTCAATCTTTGCATAATCTTGCACATTATTCTATATTGGATATATGAGGCGACTTATAGATATCCTTGAAATTGCTAGCTTTTGAGTAATCTACATATTATCCAACCTTGAATAAGAGATGACTTACAGATATCCCTCCAATCGCTAGCTCTCAGGTATTCCTACACATTATCCGACCTTAGATACAATATGGCTTATAGATATCTCTCAAATTAGTGGTCTTTGGGTAATCTTGTGCATAATCTATCTTGGATATGACGGAGCTTATACAGAACCCTTGGACATATCAATTTTGATAATCTTGCATATTTTTTGGTAAGGAATTAGTTGTGACTTATGGATAACCTTCAAACTGTCGATCTTCGGGTAACCTTGCATACTATCCGGTTAGGATGTTGTAGCATCTTACGAATGACCCATGGGTCATCGACTCATGGATAATTTTGTACATTGTCCTATTTTAAATAATGTGACTTACAGATGACCCTCAGATTGCCAATTCATGAAAAATCTAGTACATCTTACGTTTTTGGATAGCGACTTATAAACATCCTTTGGACCATATGTTTCTTGAGATCCAATAGTGAATGTTGTAAAATCTTTGATGATTCATGCACCTGAAGATGATGAATATCTCTCAATGCCAGACTGTTTTGCCTTTGCGTGATTTGATCAGATATGAATGCTTCAGAATATCTTTTAATGCAGACTCTCTTGTCTTCGCATGATTATCGTATATATATATATATATATATATATATATATGAAAATGCTTTAGAATATCCTTCAACAACAGACTCTTTCGCCTTTGTGTGATTAACGGATATAGAAAACTTTGAATCAATCATGGGCATCAAATACAATATAGAGATGCCCTTGGATTATTTTCACTTCAAAACTAGTCGGAGAAGGCAATATAATTTTCAGGACACGACCCTTACAGCATGATCCTTTTAGAATGGCCTTCTCGGCATGGCCCTCTCAGCATGGCCCTCTTGGTATGGCTCTCTGGACATGGCCCTCTCGTCATAGTATGATGCAGTAGGAAGATGAGGAGGAATTCAAACAACCGTATAATGATTATAGAAAATATCACCTTGACCATTCCATTAGCATGTTGGACCTTCTCCATATTTCTATTTCGAACATCCATCTTTGATTTGCTGGGGATGTGAGTAAGTTATCATTTTGCTTTCCACATTTGATGATGCCTGCAACCATAAAAAACCTATTAGTTTTGGGAAACTTAATTATTTTCAGACCTTGACCATCCCGGCTCTTTCTTATCAACCTTGGGGTGTTTGGCTTTCTTATATTTTTTTAAACCAAAGGAATATGGTGAATAATCGATTATTTTGTTGGGTTTGTTAGCTTCAGGATAACCTGCATCCACAGAAAAATTATTAGTTTTGATAAAATTGATCTGTGTTGACTTCCTCGGTCTTCAGCTCCCGTCATCCCCATCATTGGGTTCTCGTCTTCTTCATGTGTGTGTTATCTTTTGACTCTTGCTTTGACTCCCCGGGTTGGTGGGTGTAAGACAAAATCAGAGCATAAATTAATTTAAAGGAAGTATTTTTTCAACTAATTGAATTTTCAAAATCTTTTTATAAGATTGGGAGGAGTCTCTGCCAAATAAGTCATATCATAGACGAGCTTTAATGAACATTCTTTGCTCGAGGCTTTGAGCCCTTATAGCTGAAGATCCACGAAGTTGACTCTATTTTTTCAGTGTTGAAATCTTCCTTATTGTCTTTGAAATCTTTAGTACAGTATGGTGGAAACTTTTAGGTCTTCCTCAAAATTTCTGCCCGAGTTACTGATATCTCTCTCAAAATTTAATTTGGCTTACAAAAGGATGATCTTCTTCTTTGAATTTTTTAGATTCCTTCTCAAAAATTTTGCCTCAGTTTCTATTTACTGGAGTGATATGACCGAGCCATTTTGGCTCCTACATATCTCGTTAAACAGGATTCAAGTAAAATATAGTTCCCACAACGTAAGAGAATAAAATATAGTAAAAAGAGTGACCGAGGCTGACAAGGCCACCTATATATCCCGTTCTTGGGAATTTAGGTCATTACGTAGTTCAGGATAATATAAATAAAGTTTTCTAAGGGGTTGACCGAAGCTGACATTGGCCGCCTACGTATCTCATTCTTAAGAATTCAGGTCAAACGTAGTTCGTACATCAAGGGAAAAAAGATTTTAAGGCTATTACAAAGCATAAAACCGATTACGGATGAGAAAACAATTACAAAGAAATGGGCATAAAGAAACCCCACATCAAACATAGTATCTCCTTACTGCATCAGAATTGATTGGCTTGGTCCATCTTTGGCCGTCCATTTCAGACAAAATCAAGGCTCCTCCAGATAACACTTTGCAGAGTATAAAAGGCCCCTGCCAATTTGGATCGAACTTTCCCTTATACTCCTCCTGGTGAGGGAATATGCATTTTAGCACCAATTGTCTAACTTCAAATGTGCAAGCTCTTACTCTTTTTTTGAAATCACAAATTATTCGTTGTTGATATAATTGGCCATGGCATACAAGACTCATCCTCTTTTCATCAATCACCATAAATTGTTTATGACGGGCGCAGACTCATTCTTCATTACTCAGACCCGCTGCTTCGATGATCTTTAAAGATGCTATTTCAACTTCAGCAGGTATTACCACTTCTTTCCCATAGACTAACGCGTAAGGAGTTTTCTCAGTCAAAGTTCTGACTATCATATGATATTCCATCAAGGCATAAGGCAGCATTCTATGCCACGATCGGTGGCTATCAACCATCTTTCTTAATATCTTCTTGATGTTCTTGTTGGCAACTTCTACCGCTCCATTCATTTGAAGGTGATATTCAGTTGAATTTTGATGAGTGATCTTGAACTGTTCACATATCTCTTTCATCAGATGACTATTCAAGTTTGCTTCATTATCTGTGATAATTGACTCGGGTATCCTGAATTGGTAAATCAAGTTGTTCTTGACAAAATATGCTACCACCTTCTTGGTTACCGTCTTATATGAGGCAGCTTCTACCCACTTGGTAAAGTAATCGATAGCAACTAAAATAAATATATGTCCATCAAAAGTTGGTGGCTCAATCAGATCGATGATATCCATGCCCCAGGCTACAAACGTCCAGGGCGAGCTCATAATATTAAGTTCGTGTGGGAGCACTCGAATCAAATACCCGTGTATCTAGCACTTATGACATTTTGCACAAACTTGCCACCGTTACTTTCCATAGTCATCCAGAAATAACCGACTCTCAGGATCTTCTTGGCTAGAGTAAATCCATTCATATGAGGTCCACACGTTCTGGCGTGAATTTCTTCAAGTAATTTTATAACTTTGATGGAATCTATACATCACAGAAATCCCAAATATGGAGTCCTTCTGTAAAGAATTTCCCCATTCAAAAAGAAATTATTATCCATCCTACGGTTCATTTTCTTCTGATTGACGGTTGAATCTTTGGGGTATGCCCTGATTTCCAAATACCTCTTGATATCGAAGTACCATGGCTTTTCGTCGGGTTCTGCCTCAACTTGTGCGTAATATGAAGGTTGTTCCTTCAAAGTTATTTTCAACAGATCAATGTAACTTCGATTCGGATGCTGGATCATGGAGGATATAGTGGCCAAAGCATCGGCGAACTCATTTTGGATCCTCAAAATATGTTTGAATTTCACTTCCTTGAATTTTCTGCATAAATCTTGTACCAATTCCACGTACGATGTGATTTTAGGGTTCTTTACGGCCCATGCACCTCGAACCTGGTGAACCAATAGATCAGAATCTCTAATGACTAGTAGCTCTCGAATATTCATATCAATAGCCAATCTGAGACTGAGAATACAAGCCTCGTATTCAGCCATATTATTAGTACAAGGGAAGTGCAGTTTAGTGATAATCGGATAATGATGACTAGTTTCTGATATTAAGACTTCCCCAATTCCTAAACCCTTGAAATTAACCGTACCATCGAAGAATAATCTACAGTCCGGGTACATTTTGGTAATGTATTCCCCTACGAACAATACCTCTTCATCTAAGAAATAAGTTCGGAGTGGTTCATACTCTTTATCAACTGGATTCTCTGCCAGATGATCTGCGAGGGCCTGCCCTTAGATCTCCTTTTGAGCCACGTATACAATGTCGAACTCAGACAATAGCATTTTCCATTTGGCCAATTTCTCCGTGGGCATAGCCTTTTGGAATATGTACTTCAGAGGATCCATTCTAGAGATGAGATACGTTGTATAGGATGCCAGGTAATTTCTCAGCTTCTGGGCCACTGTGATACCCCGAGAATCCCAACTATAGTAGAACCATGCTTCAAGCAAATGAGAAATAAATTTTAGTGATTTGATAATTTTATGATTAAGCTTGATCTATACTAAGGCCTCAAATATGTCCTGGCTATTGGGCGAATCAAAACATCCTTTACAGATTGAATTCTTGAGAAGGATATTGGTATAGTCAACTTCAAATGATCATATATTCCATTGTACAAAGAATTTTTCAGCTTATGACTCACAAACAAATAGATAATTGAATTAGCTTTCCAACGATACCAATTTCTCCAAAATCTGATATCAGAGTAAAATGTTATGGCCGTTTTACAGTGAGCTGTCTGGGTTGCCAAAGTGCGACGGGAAGGCCGATGAACAGTCGCGCCTGCGATGGACCGTCACCCAAACCATTGCAATTGAGACAGTAAGCCTTTTTTTTGGCCAAAAAGCGATGGGTTGAAGGGACGGTTCATCGCCCAAACCATCACAGACCTCTGTTTAGCGATTTTAAGTCATTTTTAAAAGCTTTTTTTGGTCTTTTTCCACCTTTTTTGAAACCTAATTTCATAAAATCAAAGCACACAACTCCTAATTCATCCATAACATCAAAATTAGGGTTTCTTTTAAGATTAATCCCCAAGAACAAAATTCATACCCTTCTTCAAGAAAAATCAAGAATCAAAATGTCACCATTCAAGAACCTTCGAGAAAAGTTATTCTCTTCCAAGATTCAAGATTTTGAGGCATGTTAGATGTTGATTCATGGGTTCCTTCTACCCATGAAGCTCAAGAATCCTTTTTGAAGTGCAAAGACTGTGTATTTATGATTTCCATGATTATGATTGAATTGAAGTTCATGTTTATATTATTGTTGCGTTTTGATTTATATTTTAGATCTCAAATTCCAAGAGTTAATCCTAGTAGGTGATGGTTGGAAGGATGTTCATGATAAACCCTTCAAATTACATGTTGATTGATGTAACCATGTTATTTAGATGTATTATTGGTTGTATAACCAAAGCATGCTCCCTATATGTTTGATTAAATGCCTAGGTGAATGAAGTAGTTCCATTATAACATGTTAATATGAAATTCCCCTTTGTGTACAAGTTAATGTATGTTAAGTGTTTGTTGAAAGACTTTGGTGAATGAATTACAAGACATTAGTATATATACCTATACGTCTACAAGTTTATGACCTCAAATACTTGAAAGGATGCTTCGGTGATCGTATTGCGAATGATAGATGATTGTTATGTTATTCAAGAATTGTTATGCTTTACTTTTATGTTATCGAGTCGTGGGGTTATTTAATACCCGATAATTAGTTGTGTGGCTAGAGCCAGTATCAGTTATAGTACTCCCAGTCAAGTCACGATCAGTAGTATTCTTAGTCAGTTATAGTATTCGGTAGAACTCAGTCAGCTTCATACTTAGGAAAGTTCAGTAACCTCAGTAACATCCCAGTCGAATTAAGTAATCAATTCAGAACTTAGTAGCATTCAGTCAGCTAATAGAACTCATTAGTATTCTGCCAGCCAACGAAACTCAGTAAAATCAGCTCAACTCTGATAATTAGTACGATCAGTAACAGATTCAGCTCAATTTAGTACAGTCTAAGAATCAGATCAGTGTCTATTCAATCGGGAGTAGAATTTAGCACCGAGCGAGGGCAGGGATGATGGTCTCCCCTTTAGTTAGGTAGAGTCATTAGTAGCAGTCCTTATACTCCAAAACTACAAAGCTAGTGCAGGATGAGGAGTCACCCATTAGATTAAGGCTTGACTACCTCCCAGGAGTTACTCGTTAGATTTGGCTTGGCTCCGCCCAGGTATCGCCCGTTAGATTAGGCTTGGAATCCTAGTCTTAGAAGTTGTCTTTACCCATGGTATGGTACTGATATCCTTCCAGCGGGGGTTACAGGTTGGACCCTACTAGTTTAGATTTGGGGCATGTCAGTTAGATGACTACTTCCAACAGTCTCGATTTCAGTCTCAGTATTCAGAATAGAACTTAAATAAGTATTAGGAAAATCAATACTGTTAGATACAGTCACTCAAGCTTGTAAAGAACTTAAAAAATTCCATAGATGCAGAGATCACCCACTAGATAGGCTTGATCTTAGATTTCAGTCAATCATTATTATTATCAGTAGATTCAGAGATCACCTGCTAGCTAGGCTTGATCTCAGCTTCAGTCAATTAGTATCAGTATTAGTAGATCCAGAGATCACCTGCTAGGTAGGATGGATCTCAGGTATCAGTATTAGTAGACTCAGTTATCAGAAGTCCAATTATTAGAATTTAGTATTCAGTGTTACTACAATTTCAGTTATAGTTTATGCACTCATGCATGCATCCTTATTCAGTAGTTACATGTTATCCAGTCAGTATTGTTCATGCATGTAAACCCTTGCATTCGGCCTTACCTCATCTAGTATACCAATATATTCTCACTTACTGACACATACTTTTCTCTTACGCTATGGTGTCTTATACCATAGGTTTAGAAGCACGAGATCTAGAGCACCCTCAGCAGGTCAAATTCATCCAACAGCAGTAGACTTAGCAGTGAGTCCTCATCATTCGAGGATGTTCCTTATTTTATTATTGCATTAAATTTAGCATTTTAGTAGATGGACTTAGATGGGGGATTGTCACATCAACTCCACAGTTCAGATAGTTTAAAGGTTTTTCAGACTAAATATTCAGACAGACTAGAGTATTTTTAGATAGTTATTTTAATTTTGGTATTATTAAACATTGTTCAGTTCTATTCTAGATATTTGAACCTTATGGCAAGTTTCTGTAAGTTTTTTGCATTTATTTCAGTATGTTATTTAGTGCTTAGTTATAGATATCAGTCAAGGGTTAGCTTGTGATCCTTCGAGATTATGAGCACTGTGTAGCTTTCGGGGTATTAGACTCGTGGTGTTACAAACTTAGTATCAGCGCCTAAGGTTCAACAATGTTCAAGGATGTCTGAAAAGTTGCATCTAGTAGAGTCTTGTGCATGGGTGTGTTGCACGCCACATTTATGTATAGGAGGCTATGAGATATTTTAGGAATAGTTTCCCTTCTTTACGTATTTATGTTGTGCAAGTAAGAAGTGAGCGTACCTATCCGCTTTGTGAAGAGTATGGTAAGAATCACCTAGGTGCATGTAGAGCAGACAGGGAGGTATGTTTTGGAAGTGGTAAGCAAGCCACAGGTTGTGGGAATATAGAATAATGGTTCAGAGGGGTAGAGATTTGCATCAGCAAGGTGCCACATCCAGTACCACTAGTGGCCAGTGTTAGAAAAGATTCTATCCACTTCAGACTCGTAATGATTAAGAAAGTTCCCCTAACATAGATTCGGGTACTTATGAGTCTTTCATCTTTACAATATGCTTTGTTAGTTTTTTTGCTCCCATTTATGCTTAAGTTTTTAGCATGAGTCGGCCAGTAAAGCCAGTAATTCAGTTTAGCAATCAAGCAGTCAAATTCATATGGTTTATTTTCCCCATCTTTCCATCTAGTCATATTATCAAGAATCTCAGAAATGTAACTATTCCCAGATAGAGTATCTTCATAGCTGTGAGTTCATCTCAGTTCGTGAATCATGCATTATTTTCAGATCCCAGATGTTTAGTCACGATCCAGTTCATAGAAGCCTTGTGCATCACCTCAGTTTTCCCCGGTATCTCAGTCAAGTAAGTGTTCGTAAAGGGACATAGTGTCCCGAAAGGGATATACCCTATAATTCCCCGCTACTTTCATATCCTTAAATCCATTCAGTTTTATGCTCAGATTTTCCTTACAAACTTAGTATTAGTTATCATTGCATAATTCAGTCATGTATTCACGAGTCAGTTATTTATACATCATATATGTATGCTCAGTATAAGAACTCAATCATGTATCCCATGCATCAGATATGCATATCCAACATATAAACTCAGTCTATCAGCAATCCTAACCAACCTCATTCGAGGATGAATATTCCCAAGGGAGAGATATTGTGAGACCTCGAGAATTCCAACCGATAGTAGAACCATGCTTCAAGCTCATGAGAAATAAATTTTAGTGAGTTGGTATTTTTATGATCAAGGTTTATGTGTATTTAGGCCTCAAATATGTCCTAGCTATTGGGCGAATCAAAACATCCCTTACAGATTGAATTCTTGAGAAGAATATTGGTATAGTCAAATTTAAATGATCATATCTTCCAATCTACAAAGAATTTTTCAGCTCATAATCCACCAACAGATAGATAATTAAATTATCTTTCCAACGATACCAATTTCTCCAAAATCCAATGTCGGAGTAAAACGTTAAGGCCATTTTGCAGTGAGTTGTCCGGGCTGCCCAAGTGCGACGGGAAGGTCGACGAACCATCACGCCTACGATGGACCATCGCAGCTGAAGCAGTAAGACTATTTTCTAGACAAAAAGTGATGGTTTGAAGGGACAGTTGATACACCCAAATTACAACTCTCGTTAGAAAGTACACCCGATCGCTGTCAAATATAGAACCCAACTAGGTTGGGTGTCGAATCCCACAGGGAATATTGTGCTCACTAAGTATTGTAATCATTAATGGATTGTTGATCAGAGGTTCCTGAATAAGGGTTTTTTTTTTCTAACTTATAAAATAATTAATTGTAACAAGAGTATTCTAACAAATGATTCTCTTTGTAATTTGTAACTTTATGAGATTAAACAAACCAGGGCTATGGTCACCAAAATGCTAGCACAATTCGGGTTGTGAATCACTTATGAGTTCCATTTAGTAAATTCAATTGCAAGAATGGTTGATACCTATTCTTTATCCCTTAGTTTCTCAACCTAAGTGGATAGATTATCCTCTAATTCTCTCAAACTTAAAGGATGCATTGTTCTTTTAACCAAATTTCTCATGTAAGTTAATCCTGTTATGGCATTTTCCATTACTCTAAAGGTTAAGGCCCTTAGAATTCATGTAAACACTTTCTTTTCCCAACAAACACTTTCCTTTTAGACAAGTGATGTTCTTAGGCTCACTTTTCAAGTTTGCAACCAAGAAAAGTCGTTAAATTAAAGAAAGGTTTATACAATATCATTTAGTTGTGGAACTTAATTTGATTCACAACCCATAGATGCTTTTCACATTAAGGATCCCATAACCCTAGTTATGGGACCTTATCCGCAAAACTCCATAGAATAAGGAGAAATAATTCTTGTATTATTCATAAATAGATTTAGAATTCACTTACAAAGAATCCCAAGAATCAGTTCTAGAATCTTCAATAAATAATATTCAATGATAAAACTTCTCCAAGATCTCTGTCAATCCCTCCAAGTACTAGGTTACAGAGCGCTTCAATAGAAGATACAACTTGTAAAAGATAAAAGGTAGTCTCTTAACCCTAGAATTTGGTATTTACATGTTCCCAGATAAAAAAGGAATTTAAAATTTAAAAGCAAAAAAGCCACGTCCAAGTTAACGGTCCATATGGTGGTCCGTCGTAGTGTTGACGGTCCACCATCTGGTCCGTCACTCATTTCTTCAAAATCACAGCTTCTGGATAAGGCCTGACGGTGACACTGGTGGTCCATCGCAATATTGACGGTCCACCATCTAGTCCATCACTCATTTCTTCAAAATCGCAGCTTTTGGATAAGGCCTGATGGTGAAAATGGTATTCCATCGCAAGATTGATGGTCCACCATGTTGATTATCACTAAGTCTTTCTGAGAGGTGGTTTCTGTATAAGGATTGACGGTGACACAAGTAGTCCATCGCAAAACTGACGGTCCACCATTTTGACCGTCAAACTCTTTTTTCTGCTACTTTTTCTAGTTTTCTTCTGTGGTTATCTCCTTTCATTGAAAGCACTAAAAAACTTTATTAAATAACACTTTGGTTGCTTGAAAATATACAATTTTCCTAAGTAAATAATGCTAACTATTTCGTAATATACCGGAACATCAACACCCTTAACTTACGATAATTGCTTGTCCTCAAGCAACTCAACACCTAATTGCACACATGAACAATAAAATGACATGCAACCAACCATTGAAACATTTTGATGCAAGTATTCACTCATCAGTTCAATCACATACATTTAACACCTCAGGTTTCACACCCAGCATTGATCATAGCTCAGCCCATAAGCATGAATGTTACATTCTACAGAAAATAGCAAAGTTTAGTGAAACTTCGCTTGCCCTCACAACAATGAAATCCACCTCTCATTTTATGATGTGGACGCAGTCTAACTCTCACACTTACAAAGAAGTTACAACCATAGTCTAAGTACCCATAGGCTTTCCCTAGCCATACGACACTTCCTCAAGGTTGACTCACTAAGATCAAACAGGTATTTTTAATGCTTGCAATAAGGTTTTGGGTCAGGTGGGGTATGCTCTTGGGTAAAGTGACTCATTGAGACTTAACTCTCCTTGCCCTAGCATCTTTTCAACCTCAATTTGCTATTTTTTTTTACTACCCTCAACTCATGTTGATGCAGTTAGTGGCCAATTTTCTCTAATTAAATTCTAACTTACTTTTCATTTGGCTTTTTTTATTTTTGACATCAGCCACCCTCAACTTAGATGCTTTGTGTAAGTTGAAATGTACAATGCTTAGTATTTGGCCCAGGCTAGATCTGAATGTTAAAGCTCTATGGAGAGTAACAAATGGTGACAGGATTTTAAAACGGGTTTCAAAGGCACAAGATGGGTTCAAAGTACAAGAAGGCCTGCTATCCTATCCTAATGACTCCCCTAGAAGACTGTATAAATGACTCGGGCAAGTTTTAGGTCTTAACCTATGAAAGAACTGCAAGTAAAATCTCACACCCACAGGCAATGAAATTAAACTTCCTTTGTAATTCTTGGAATTCTCATCGCATGTTTCATGCACCTCTTCTAGACTAATGCTAAATGCAGAATTACTGAGAGTTATATACATATGTTTACATGATAGAGTAAGCAGTTACATACACCTGCTCAAAGTCTTATGCCAACATCATACATTACCCATATTTATAATGAAGTACTAAAACAAAAACCATTCATAAATGATCATTAAACATTGAACACATGTATTTACATCACAACTTGCAGAATTGAAATGCAATAATTAAAACAACCTAGACATGTCTTTTCTATTAGATAGTACATGATTGGATTTAGAATATCAGCAACAACATCCAACCATGATGTAAATACACCCACCCCCAAACAAACAAATAAGCATTATCCTCAAAGTAATGTATTACCGTACATGGTTAGAATGGGCTATTTTTTGGCCTCCTATTCCTCTGAGGCATCTGTCAGGTGGGATGATGTTCCTGTGCCCCCCCCCCCCCATGCAATGTTGAATCCTATGGTGGTAGGTGCACTCACAACCTCAACCTCCATAATTGGAGGAATCGTCTCCCGAACTGAACCTGCACTTTGCCCCCTTTCTGAGGCAGCACTAGTAGAGACTCCTGCTGCTTCATTTTCTGTCTCCCGTTGATTCCTTTCATCTTCTTTCCTTGACTTCTTTGTAGCTCTTTTCAGGTTATGTTGATCTAACTCTTCGGGTGACATGGCTTCTCTCTTCCTCTTTTTTTCTTCTTTCCTTGCTGTTTTTTCATCCATTTGCTACTTGCCTTTGTCTTTCACGGGTCTGCCTATCAGGTCCAGAATGCCTTCCTCATCATCACTTACCACTAAAGTCAGGTCAAATGCAGGCGGCTATGACTGTTTCTCCTTTAACTCAGCTATGTCAGCTTTTGCCTGCTCAAACTCTGCCATGAGCTTGGAAAAATCAGGGAGAGATAGTGAATCTAGCCTTTTGTTGATGCGGGATTTCATGTTATCCAATCTAACTTGAAAAGTTTGAAATGTCCTTACTGCTTCGGCCACAATTTCATCCACAAAAGGTTTGAAATCCCCAGCCTACTTTTCTAGCTATTTCTGAAACTGCTTTTGATTCTTCACCACCTTAACGAAATTATGTTGGTTGAACCTGTATTCCGCAAACTCTTCTCCACCAGCACACTGTGTAGAACCTGACCCTGCAGACGTGCCCTAAGGCACATAATCAGGTGGTACATACGTGATGATAGGTAAAGGTATGCCTTCAGGCATTTCTATGGTCTCGGGAACTGGTGCAGATTGAGGCTGATATACTGGACGTTTGGTCACCGGAATTTCAAATTTTGATTCGTCCTTTGACTTCTTAATGTCCTACCTATGTGTAGCTTGTACTTCATTATGAACCCCATGGATCAGCGGCACACCAGCTTGTTTGCATAACCCAGTGATCAAACATGGGAAGGGTATAGAAGTGGTCACTTTATGTGCCCGCACAAACACCTCGTCTGGAATTAGCTGGCCAAAATCAATTTGTAGTCCTGAAACCAAACTGGCTACTGCTAATGCTCTGTGATGATCCAAGTTTTCATCTCCTTTTGTTGGCATTAATCTCAATCAAACAATAAACCACTAGAACTTAACTTTAAAGCTAAGAGTGAACTTTGAAATGTGCTCTTTAGGATTAGTCAACCAGGAAGGATTTCCATTATCGGTCAATAAAGAAGCGGCCCAACGTCTCTGACCGAAAGCATTTTACAATCTATACTCAAAATCTGGAACAGCGGGTAGAGCCTCATATCCTGGCCCTAATAGCATCCTATTAATTGTTAGGGCTGAGATATCAACAGTGAACCCTCGAACTGGAACAGACTCCCAATTTGGTCTATTTGAGATCGGAGTCCCTTTTGGGTATTTTGCTTTCACCAAACACAGATATTTGCAAAGAATTCTTTTACCCAATTCGGTTGGTACTCCCTGGTGGTCTGCTCACCCATGCCAGTCCATATTTATTAAACCGGTTCTCTAACTCGGGATATTCATGAAGTTCTATTGTCATAATCTGATGTTCCTCTATGAATGATCTTTTGATCCCTCGAGTTGTGGGTGTCAACCCATCATAGAACTTTTTTTGTGCTCCCTCTATCGGCCACCTGATAGCCTCTTGAATCTGTGGATCCTTCTGCCTAATAACATTATCACTCTCCAGTTCAGCTTTAGCATCAGGAACTTCTATTTTATCCTCCATAATAATATTTTTAGTTTCACTCTCTACCGGTAACGGTTGAGTTGTAGCAACAGTTGCCTCATCAGGGCTTGAACTTGAACTGCTAGAGGTACTCTCACTCTCCTCTTCATACTGGGAGAGTATGAGAGATTCTCTTTTATTTTGTCTTGTGTTGTAAGTCGATGTGGATACATTCCTACCTCATTGAGATCTTCCTCGTCTGGTTTGTGGAAATTTAGGAGCCATATCACCTGAAAACTGCTTAAGAAATCAGTTCTGAATTCAAACACAATCAAAACAGTGCAAAATGTGGTCTGATGGTAGATTTGATGGTCCACCGGTGGTGGGACGGTCCACCAACTCTGCTGTCAGCCCTTAAGTAGTGTTCTATAAAATCTTGTGTCCTCTGACGGTAAACTTGGTGGTCCGTCACAAAGTGGATGGTCCACCAAATCGACTATCATGGCTTATACAGAAGATGCATTTGCATTGAGTCTTCTGACGGTCAACTTGGTTGTCCATCACAAAGTTGACGGTCCACCAATTTGACCGTCGCACCTTTATCTTCAGCCACAATTTTGGGTTCGACCATTTTTTTAATCAACCAACATAGAAGAGCTATTTGCAAGCTATACACATCATTAAATCCACTATGAAAGCATGTATAACCTCATTTGAATAGATTAATCCATCTCAGAACTCACCTAACAAGTTAACTATGAAGAAAGAGTTAGAGAGATGCGCATACCTCGATGTTGCAGTACTCTACTTGCTTGAGACTTCAGATATAAAACTACTTACAACTTTTAGCACCTGTGTTATTCTTTGGTTTGTGATGGAGAGAATTGAGGAATGAGTTGTTTCAAATATGGCACAAATGGAGGAGATGGGAAGTCTCAGATGGGATAACTCCCTTCAGGTTCTTCGAATCTTGAGGGAGTGGAATAGGAAAAGGTCACAGAACGGTTACAATGAATGTACCCGCTCAACGTTATTCTTAAAATCTCACTTTAGGCAAAATACGGGATACTTATAAAGAGTACCGGGTCAACCCGACCTAATTTAGAACTAGGGTTAAAGTGACGGTACAATTGATGATCCATCATATATTTGACGGACCACCACTCTGAACGTCAATCATCACTTGAGTTTGAATGTTTATATTTCGATGTGACGGTAAGTGGGACGGTTCACCAAATATGTGACGGTCCACCAGTCTGATCGTCACTTCTTACCAGAATGTGGGTCACCTATCTTACTTCTAACAGTTGTTGTGATGTCCCACCAGGTTTGTGATAGTCCGTCATTCAAGCCGTCATGGCTTATCCAGTAAATGCATTTTCTTGCCAGTTATTGACAGTTGGAGATGGTAGTCCGTCAGGGAACTGGTGGTCCATCAAGTCATCTGTTATAATGTTCCAGTAGCTCAGATGTATCCTCTATTTTCTTTTTTACTACATTTATGGTCCTGCACACTTCTCAAACACATCAAAATTGCATAAAAGCATAAATTGGACTCTAACTATGGTTACAACCACATGTTGTGGGTTTTCTCCCACTAGCGCCTAAGTTAACGTCACGACATGACTCAGGTGTCTCGAGTACTCAAACTTCATTGAGATAAAAGACATCAACACTTCTTATCGAGTCTTTTGGACCAATATAAAGTTTGATTCTTTGCCCATTCACTTTGAAGACACTACCATCTTCGTTTTCAAGCTTGACTACTCCAGATGAGTGGACTTGGCTGATTTTGAACGGACTAGACAACTTGGATTTCAACTTAACTTGAAACAGTTTCAGTCTTGAGTTAAAAAGAAGTACCAAATCACCTTTCCTGAATTCTCTCTGTGCAATCCTTCGATCATGGTATTTCTTCATCTTCTCTTTATACAAGTCTTCTCTTTCATAGTCCTTTAGACGAAATTCATCCATCTCATTTAGTTGCTCCAATCTTAGATCTGTTGCTTCCTTCCTATGCATATTAAGCCTTTTGAGAGCCCACAAGGCCTTATGCTCAAGCTCGATTGGTCGATGACATGCCTTCCATAGACTAGCTGATACGGTGAAATGCCAATTGGTGTCTTAAAAGCCGTTCGATATGCCCACAAGGTATCATGAAGCTTTCGATACCAATCTTGCCTATTAGTATTCACAGTTTTGGTGAGAATAGCCTTAATCTCACAATTCGACACCTCCATTTTCCCACTAGTTTGTGGGTGATGCGGAGTTGCTACTCGGTGTTGTTTTACACCATACTTCACCAAAACATCCCTGAAAACTTTATTGCAAAAATGGGATCCCCCATCACTTATGATTTTTCTTGGTACTCCAAAACGAGAGAATATGTTCTTCTTCAGAAATGCCACAACTTTTTTCCTTCATTGCTAGCCAAAGAAACAGCTTCCACTCATTTTGAGACATAGTCCACAACTACTAGGATGTATTTTAACCCGTATGAGCTTACAAACAGGCCCATGAAGTCGATGCCCCATACATCAAACAACTCTAATTCCATTATCTTGGGCATCGGTATCTCATGACGTTTGGAGATTGATCATTGCCTCTGACATTGATCGCATCTACGAGCAAACTCATGTGCATCTCTGAATAGTGTTGGCCAATAGTATCCACTTTGCAATACTTTCTGAGCAGTACGGTCACCTGCATGATGACCACCAACAGGTGAAGCATGACATACTTCCAAAATACTCAGCACTTCTACTTCTGGGACACAATGCCTAATAATACCATCTGCACATCGCCAAAAAAGGTAGGGCTCGTCCCAAAAATATTGGGTCACATCATGAAGGAAATTTTTCCTTTGGTGAAAGGAAAGACTATTCGGCATCACCTCACTTACCACGTAGTTTGCAAAATCAGCATACCAAGGTATCTGCTCGAGCTTCACAGCTAGTATATTCTCATCCAGAAAGGAATTATCAATATCTAACTCGTCCTTGATTTCTTGGTCGCCTTCAAGTCTGGATAAGTGATCTGCCACTTGATCTTCACATCCCTTACGATCCTTGACCTCAAAGTCAAATTCTTGAAGAAATAACACCCACCGGATCAATCTCAACTTCACATCTTTCTTCGTCATTAAATACCTCAGAACTGTATGATCCATGTGGACTACCAAATTGGTCCCTAGCAAATACGCTCTGAATTTCTCAAAAGCATAGACTACTGCTAGGAGCTCCTATTCGGTGATGGTGTAGTTCTTTTGATCTCCATTCAGGGCCTTGCTGGCATAATAGATTAGATGAAACAAATTATCCTTCTTCTACCCCAAGACAGCTCTAAGTGCCACCCCGCTAGCATTACACATTAGTTCAAACGGCTTTGTCCAGTCAGGAGTAATAATAACTGGATCCTCTACTAATTTTAGCTCAATGCATTCGAACGCCTGTTTGCAGTCATCATCAAAAGAGAACTTGGCCTCCTTTCCAAGAGGTTTGCATAACGGGTTTGCAACCTTGGAGAAATCTTTTATAAATCTGCGATAGAATCCTGCATGGCCAAGAAAGCTACGCACCCCTTTTACTGAGATGGGTGGAGGTAGTTTCTCAATGACCTCAACCTTGGCCCTGTCCACCTCAATAACTTGAGTAGAAATTTTATAATCGAGAACAATGCCTTCCTTCACCATGAAGTGGCATTTTTCCCAGTTAAGGACCATATTAAACACTTCACACCGCTGTAATGCTTGACTTAGATTTAGCAAGCACAAGTCAAAGGAATCTCCAACCACTGAGAAGTCATCCATGAATACCTCCAAGGTGTCATCAACTATATCAGAGAATATCGACACCATGCACCTTTGGAAAGTGGCCGGTGCATTGCATAAACCAAAAGGCATCCTTTTAAAAGAAAATGTGTCATATGGGCACGTGAACGTCGTCTTCTCCTGATCTTCAGGAACAACGGAGATCTATTTATACCCTGAATAACCATCCAAGAAGCAGTACCAACCCCTACCTACCAATCGATCAAGCATCTGATCCATGAATAGCATCGAAAAGTGATCTTTTAGTGTCCACGAGTTGAGATTTTGGTAATCCATACACACCCTCCACCCAGTGACGGGCCTGAGTGGGATCAATTCGTTCTTCTCGTTAACCACTATTATCATACCCCCTTTCTTGGGCACGTACTGTACAGGACTCACCTACTTACTATCTGATATCGGATACACCACCCCTACATCTAACCAGTTGATGATTTCTTTATTTACCACCTGTTGCATAAGTGGGTTCAGGCGATGCTGATGCTCAATAGTGGGCATATAATATTTCTCTAGCTGAATCTTATGCATACATATACTAGGAGGGATACCAATGATATCTGCAATAGTCCAGCCAATAGCTCTCTTATACCTCTTAAGAATAGAGATGAAAGCTTCCACCTATTGTTCGCCCAGATCGGCAGCAATAATAACCGGTAGTATATTTCCACTACCCAAGAATACATATCTCAAATGACTGGGTAACTCTTTTAATTCTAACACTGGTGGATCTTCAATGGATGGCTTCGCCGATGGTGAAGGTCGATTCTTAAGGTCAAGATCAAGCTTCTTAGGGGCATAAGAGTACGACCCCATTCCTGTCAAAGCACAGACAGTTTCTTCGTACTCCTCAATATCCTCACGATCAAAATTCATAAGCACAGCAGCTAATGGCTTAACAGCAAGCTGCTCTTCTATAAATACTTCCTGCTCGTCCTCATAATATACATCAACTATGGAGAACACACTCATTTCCTTATGTTGCTTCATTGATTTCCATACATCAAAATGTACCACTTCATCATTCATCCGAAATAAGAGCTCATTAGCCCGTAAATCAATTAGCACACTTTCGGTTGCGAGGAAAGGTCGACCCAAGATTATGGGCACCTCAAAGTCCACCTCGCAATCCAAAATGACAAAATCCATAGGGAAAATAAAGGTAGCCACCTTCACCAATACATCATACAGAATATCAACAAGTTATTTACCGACCTATCTGCCATTATAAGCTTCATATTGGTTGGTGTAGGATCTCCTAAACCCAGCTTTTTATAAATGGCTAGCGGCATCAGATTAATGCTAGCCCCCAGATCACATAAAGCCTTAGCAAAGTCCAAAGACCCAACCATGCAAGGAATAGTGAAAGCTCCCAGATTTGACTTCTTCTGTACTAAGGACCTTGTGGCAATCATACTGCAATGATGGAAATTATCCGCCGGTTCATAGCTTGCTACCCTTTTCTTTGTCAAGAGGTCCTTCATGAATTTGGCATATCCTGGAATTTGCTCCAGTGCCTCTACTAAAGGCACATTTATAGTCAGCTGCTTTAGCATTGCCATGAATTTACTAAACTTTGTGTCATCAGCCTTCTTTTTTAGTCTCTGAGAAAAGAGTGGTGGTGGTTTTGGAAGAGTTTTCTCCACCACTTTCTTTTCCTTGTTTTTCTTTTCTTAAAACTCATCAGACTGCTGACAGTTAGGTGTAGCATCATGAATAATCTCATTAGGGTTTTCAGCTTCTGCGGGAGATCACAATCTGTTTTATCAACACTCTCTACTACACTATTAACCACATGCTTACCCACAGATGGGTTTGCAACACCTTACCACTCCTGGTGGTAATTGTCATACACGACCCATCCTTTCTTGGATTTTACACTGTGTTACTTGGTAGAGTGTCAGCCTTTCTTTGATTAAATGCCATAGACAGTTGACTCATTTGCTGCTCCAACTATTTTATTAAAGTTGAATGCAAATCAACCAATTGATTCATCGAAGACAAATCATTTTTCACCTCAGATACTCCCATGTTGGTTGCCTCTACTCCCTTCAACAGCTTAGCTATCATGTCCTCTATGGACATATTTCCAGAGTTAGATGCAGCAGCCTCACGATTCCCAGGAGAACATACAAACCACTCCTGTCATTCTTATTCTTCCAATTTCCTTGGTCTCGGTCCTTGTATCCAGATTTTTCATGGTAGTTCCAACCTTGGTTTCCTTGGCCATTGCCTCAGAAACCCCCTTAATTATTCAAGTAATTTGCTTCTTCCTCAGAGTCAGAGTCAACTCTTCCCTATGATGCAACAAATTTAACCTTTTTTGTCTTTCCTGATAATAAATTCTTAGTAAGAAGGTCCATCTGTGTTTTTATGTGAGCCATATCTTGATCACGTTCCTCCTCCCTACGCGTCTATTCTACAGTCATGCCAATTGATACAGTAGAGATTGCTACCTCAGAATCCCTGGTATGCCAAGCTCTACTCTGCTTTGTCATACGATATACTGGCATAACTCATAAGCAACTGAACAAAAAGTATAAATCTATACAAATCTGTGAAAAATAACTCTTTTCTGAATAAGATAGATACAAAACTAAATTTATAAGATTACAACTCTGCTTTTAAAACCGAAACTGAAATGGAATACATCAACTTCTACTGACTGTCTATGAAGCCTCTACTAGTACTGACTGTAGGTAGTTAGGTCATGACTCCCGACTATCCCAACTCAATACGGCTGGAAAAAGAAAATACAACACTATAAACTCTGCATAACTAACCCAAGCCCTTGAATCAAAAGGACTCATCACCTGCTGACTGAAACCAAGAACTGACTAAATCTGAAGGTGCAACTATACCTTGTACCTACATTCCGAAAAAATGTAGCCCACATACGAATATGTGGGTCAGTACCATGGAAACGTACCGATCATATGGGGGTGCAATGCATATATAAAATAATATCTTAATATCATCACAGTTTATAAAATTATGCATGCTGATATAAATGACTCACTTAGCTTGAATTAAAATCATCATAATCATAAGAGAGTAAAATATATCGGGTGAAACATGTGAGTCATCATAATAAATCTCAATTCACTTCCATCTCGATTCCAAATCATCAAAGCAATAAAATCTCATAACAATTCTCTTTGGAATATATGTTCATTAAATCTTTCAAAAATAATGACTTTCTCAAACTCAGTCTTTCAAACAAATATGTTTTCCTCTCAGATAGAAGAATAAGACTTTTCATATTACATAGGAGAATACACACACATACATTAGGAGTCTCGCATAACCTACATAAACCATATGAGCTACATGAAGTCCAACGTCTAACTCACATTGGGGAGAGCTCTCCTATCCTTGCCATCGAAGTAGAACCTTAATATTTTATTCACTAGTGATCGCTATATATAAATCAGCCTCAGGCTCACAACCTATGGGGGTACGTAGTTATAGGTAAGTACCAATCCTGCTATACCTCCCGCTCGGTGCTAAATACTACTCCCGAACTTAGCTCAGATCTTTTCAAAAGAAAATTTACTAATAAATATTTCAACAATTCACAACGGGGGCCATATTGCTACCCCTTTCATAATAAATCAATAAAAGTGGATTTCTTTTCTCATCTCGGTTTCAAAAACAACCCTTTTTACAACCAAAAGGTCAAAGCTTCTTTATCATCTCAAATTATTTAAACTCAAGGTGTTTATAACACATGATTTTCTCAAAATAATAATCTCAAATAGGGTTTCAAAAACCCATACATCAATATCACCATAAAACCTTCCAAAGTTTCATACTTTATGACATAAGCACCAAAATAATTACGTAAAACTTAAATTTTCATCTTTATAATCATACATCTTGGTAAAGAAAATTAGCTTTGGGATTCAAATCTCATTGTGCTTATAGCACATAATTTCTCAAAGTACAATCTCAATTAGGACTCAAGGTCTCATACATCAAAATCATATTAAATTTTCTCAAGATTCCTGCTTTTCATCATAAATATATATAACTTACTTTTAAATCTGGAAAATTCAGCTTTATGTACAAAAATGTCATCATTCTCATTCAATTCAACTTCCAAAACATAGAGAGTATCATAATCTCATGTCAAACTATATAGGGTATAAATTCATGCTTCAAATTCATATCAAAACATGTAAAATCATGTATATTCATAAAAGAAAAATCAATTTGGGTACAAGAACGAAAGGGTGTTCTTGTTGAAAAACCCCACGTACCTTAAACTTGAATCTTTGAATGAACTCTTGACCTTGGGACTCTATTCGTGAAAATAATGAGTGTTTCTTGTAGCCCTCGGAATGGGGATTCCGAATCTCGAAGAATTATTGAAAACTCATGGTTGAATCTTGAGATATTTGAATTTTTAGGTTGAAACCCTAATGAATGTTCTTGGTGATTTTGAGAGAAAATAAACTTATTTTGGTGTTATGGGAGTTTAATCCCATGTTATAGACATATATAGGGGTGTTTTTGGCACTTGGAAATGAGGTATGCGGCGCACAACCCATGGCAGACCTTAAGGTGTGCGTTACACACCTTATGGCAGACATTTAAGTATGCCTCGCTCTCCCAATCGCTCACATTTGATTGGGCGATGCATTGCCCATCTCACACCCTTACTGCCTCTCACGAAAATGGGCATAACTCTTCACTCGGATATCGGATTTTTGAGAAATTGGTATCGTTGGAAAGATAATTCAATTATATACAATTTGATAGGTTTTTGGATGAAAAATCCCATGTATATTAACATATATACATGTTTGAATTTGATCCTTGTAGATCGAATGTCAAAATTTAGATGAATCAATTGGTCTTAGCTCAACTTTGTTCTAGGTCATTACTATGAATATTTTCCACCTCTAAAATACTCCATAGACTAGGATAATGATCATGCAACTTGTATTCAAGTGATAATCACTTCGATTGGAGCTTAGACGTGTAGGAACGACGGTTAGAATTTTTGCATGAAAACACGGGGTATTACATTATCTTCCCCTTGGGAGCATTCGTCCTCGAATGTGGTTAATTAACCTGAAACACAGAGGAATATTAGTCTTCAAGCTATCATGTGTAACTGTTAGAACTGAATCACTGGATCTCAAGAATAATGAGCTATTGAACTGGTCTGCAAGTGCATGAATCCTCAAGAAAAATAACTATATGGCTAAGATAGAAACGAGGGTGTCAACTTATGAGTAACCATTACTTTGAACTGGATATGATCTCATGAGAAAGGATGAGAGGTTTATTACATGAAAACTCAGGGTATTACAACATCCCCCTCTTGGATCATTCGTCCCCGAATGATAATAATTTGATGAAAATACTAGGAAGAGACTGTGATACTACACAAGATACTTACGAACTAAATCATGACTTAATATTTGAAACTGAGACTGATCCATAAACTGAGCTGAATTCATAATTTAATTGGACACAAACACATTGCCTCTTGGAATGTACATACGTATAAGACTGCGGATAGTAAGACTAGCTGGAAAATTAAGAATCTATAAGAGCTTATCTCTTTACTTGTTAAACTAGATTACAGGCTATATGGACTGGATCATACTGACAACCCATACTCAAATGGAGTATTTCTTTAGCACTTTTCTACAAAATTCTATTGACATTAGGGAGCAAAGAATTTTGGGCATGCTCTGAACAAGACATTTGACTAAAGAATTACAACATTGATATAACTCTATAGCATGAAATATAATTATATAACTCATAAACTAGGATAGGATTGCTAGGCCGTAGGCAACGCAACTTCTTACTTTCAAGCTTAGCATCACTTCTCAAATTCTCTCTCAACTATACTATTTCCCTTAAATACCATACTCATTTGATTCAACTTATAATTCTCATATTGGCACTACGAAATCTTTCTACTAAGGTCTAAACTAAACTAAGATCTCTCACCATGATCAAGCCTAACACTAAATCACAAGATACAACATGCCAAACCACAATACTAGTCTAAAACACAAGGTTCAATAGTCTATATCTTCTTAGAGCTCACATCCTAAGCATAACATGCCTTACCACTTCAATGACTAATTTAAAACTCTTGATATGGATTCACTAGTACACATTGCATTCATCATCTTACACCCAACATGACATTCAAGCCTATCATTAAAAATCATATATAACTTAAAGGCATACTTCGTATATACTCTAAACCTTTATCAACAACAATTTTCTTGCACTATTCTTAAAAACATACACATAATTTCTAACTAACCATGACGTGTATCGAAGACTTGGCCTCAATCTTACTTCACACTTTAGCCTTAGATAGAAAAGCATAAATAATCCTTCTTAATGAGGGTCATCAACACTCTCACATATAAATCATTGCTTATCCATTATCATCACCACTATCTTAACATAGGAAGAGGTCACCGAAGGGATAACACATATGAACCAGAAGCACGAAAACTACAATACATAACATTAACACTTATCTTTGTCCTAAGGAATAACATATCAAAGGCATGAATTCATTAAAGAAATCTAAGCTGAGGACATACAGGATATAATGAGAACTTCACTAGTATCATGAGTTTAAAAACTGGTCATACTCTGAAACATGAGTTTATACTTATCATGAGTTATTCAACCTAAGACTGGAGTTTATAGATTCATAAGAGATAACTCGAATCACAGAGTGAAGCTGTTACATGCTTGCTAGAAGCTGAGAATGGGCTTGAGCACACATGATAGGTATAAGCATAGGCCTATGGCATGGATTTGTCAAGCAAGTGATGGATTTGGTGTTGTAATGACTAAAATCCAAGGAATACTCTAGAGTAAGAAGGGATCACTATCTCATCATAACTTATTATTGACATGTATCACAATTTAATTCTCAAAACGCGGTTTGGTTCTTCACTAACCATCTCCCCCTTAAGTCAAAGCTGGTATTCTAAGTATGATGGTCTACTCCATATCCTCGAGATTAAGCCATAATTTCATCATTCTATTATCTACACAAAAATGCTAAACTCACAAGAATAAACTAAGTTCGAACTTACCGACTTTATTCTTGAACAACTCATCCATATGCCATCCTTAATTCCTAGCTTCAATAATCATCATCAAAGACTTACACTCTCATTTGCAACCATATCTATATCTCTAATCACATAATCATAGCCTACCAAGATCACACTTCTATACTTATATTTTTCCCAAACCATGAGAATAAAATCATACTAAAAAGACTAAACATCTTCAATTATAACTCCTTAACTTAGCTATCAAGAACATCATAAATTATCTAACTAGCCTTTCTCTACCTAGCAACTCAACGTTACTACTAACCACACAATATGCAATAATCCTCAAAAAATAATGCAGCCCCATAGCACCTTGGGCACATCTCTACACCATACTTAATTACAAACACATGATCTTACACTCTTGCATACACTGTTCAGGCCTACTAGATCACCTTCATATAACTAGCATCAACAACTGAACCATCAACTGTTCAAACTTAATGTCTAGAGATAAATATGATTTACAACCCAATCTCACACTGAATTTTCACTTCAAAACTATAGAACATAGCATAAAGAAAAACTAGTACACAATGACAATCGATCATAATCATATGGCCTATCTTATTCATAATCTGTTAACACATCCTCCATCTTCACATCATTACTATTTACCCATCTTCAAACCTAAATTACTTTCATAGCTCTATAAATTTCAACTAAACTTCCTCTTGAAATCTCAGGAAAGCCTAAATTAACAATACTCAACCACCAAGTACTTCCATTAAAACCTATACTTTCCTAGCACAACAAATACCATCAATAACCCTTTTCATACTTCAAGCAAACAACAACCCACCTTAACTAATAATCTCCTTCTCTAACTTTACTAAACTAACAAACAAGGGTATATCACTTCATTACTAATTCAATCATAAGCAAAAATTCAGCTATACATATTCAATAAATCGTCCTTACTACTATTTTTGCCACTACACTTCTAAACCCCACAAGTTCAACTAACACAAGACTTTCAACTAAACGTTACTACTTATGTCACTACACAAAAACCCACACTTTCAACTAACACCAGAACAACAAGATAAACAACAAGTTGCTAGTGAATTGAAATAGGCCTCACATGGCTTCACTAGACTTTGGTTTTGTGTTTTGATTAAGAAAATTATATGAATAACAAAGTAACTATGCTGGTGAATCAAAATAGGCCTCATACGGCTTCACTAGACTTTGATTTTTCACAAATATAATGATAACAAGATTACATAATACAAAAGATAGAAACTTGACACACAACATTCAACGATCTAAGAATATACCTTACTCTATCTTAATTAAATAACTCATAAGAACGACGGCATAAATTAAATTTAAAGGACTTATAACATAATAGAAGGCTCCTCTCAAACCACTTTATGAAACTTTTGAAACTTCTGCCAGCAAATATAAGAGCATTATCTGGGGAGGAAATTAGAACTTGCCAAACATGTTACCTCAAGAACAGTACATAGATAGAGAAGTATACATTATCATTATGGATTCTGAGGAGAAATTTGAAAGCATATCTGACTTGGGCTTAGTGCACGATTTTTACAGGCCTGATAAAGTACTTTAATTTTCGAAACTCAAAAGTACTGATAGGATACTTTTGTAGATCTCTTACAATTCTATAACTATCTATGGATAATTAAGCTCAACTAGTTTTGATACCTTAGAAATAAGGCAGAGATGGCCTAACTAGAGTAAGATGAGAATCTGTACCAGTTTCTTGGAGAACTCTTCTATAGCATGATTAAGACTTTAAAGAATGGAGACATTTCTTTAATGCCCTGTAGCCTCTCGAAGAAAAGTACAGACGTCTTCGTACCATTCCGAAAGACTCTACTAGACACAGCTTCATAGACACCCTAGGACACTTAAACTCTGTGCTCTGATATCAAGTTTGTAACACCCTGAAATTGGGTCCCGAAACGTCACACAATGCTTAGGATCACAAGTGACCCCAAGCTAACCCTTCTACTGGCATAGCTCATAAGCAACTGAACAAAAAGTATAAATCTATACAAATCTACGGAAAATAACTCTTTTCTGAATATGATAGATACAAAACTAAATTTATAAGATTACAACTCTGCTTTTACAACTAAAACTGAAATGGAATACATCAACTTCTACTGACTCTCAATGAACCCTCTACTAGTACTGACTGTAGGTAGCTAGGTCATGACTCCCGACTATCCCAACTCAATACGATTGGATAAAGATAATACAACACTATAAACTCTACATAACTAACCCAAGCCCTTGAATTAAAAGGACTCATCACCTGCTGACTGGATAACACAAACTGACTAGATCTAAAGGTGCAACTATACCTTGTACCTACATTCCGAAAAAATATAGCCCACATACGAATATGTGGGTCAGTACCATGGAAACGTACCGATCATATGGGGATGCAATGCATATATAAAATAATATCTTAATATCATCATAGTTTATAAAATTATACATGCTGATATAAATGACTTACTTAACTTGAATTAAAATCATCATAATCATAAGAGAGTAAAATATATCGGGTGAAATATGTGAGTAATCATAATAAATCTCAATTCACTTCCATCTCGATTCCAAATCATCAAAGCAGTCAAATCTTATAACAATTCTCTTTGGAATATATGTTCATTAAATCTTTCAAAAACAATGACTTTCTCAAACTCACTCTTTCAACCAAATATGTTTTCCTCTCAGATAGAAGAATAAGACTTTTCATATTAGATAGGAGAATACACACACACACATTGGGAGTATCTCATAACCAACATAAACCATATGAGCTACATGGAGTCCAACGTCCAACTCACGTTGGGGAGAGCTGTCCTATCCTTGCCAACAGAGTAGGACCTTAATCTTTTATTCACTAGTGATCACTATATATAAATCAGCCTCAGGCTCACAACCTACGGGGGCACATAGTTCTAGAGAAGTACCAATCCTGCTATACCTCTCACTCGGTGCTAAAGACTACTCCCGGACTTAGCTCAGATCTTTTTAAAAGAAAATCCACTAATAAATACTTCAACAATTCACAGTGGGAGCCATCATGCTATTCCTTTCATAATAAATCAATAAAAGTGGATTTCTTTTCTCATCTCGGTTTCAAGAACAACCCTTTTTACGACCAAAAGGTCAAAGCTTATAGTTCTAGAGAAATACCAATCCTGCTATACCTCCCGCTTGGTGCTAAAGACTACTCCCAGACTTAGCTCAAATAAAGAAAATCCACTAATAAATATTTCAACAATTCACAGCAGGAGCCATCATGCTACCCCTTTCATAATAAATCAATCAAAGTGGATTTTTTTTCTCATCTCGGTTTCAAAAACAATCCTTTTTACGACCAAAAGGTCAAAACTTCTTTATCATCTCAAATTATTTAAACTCAAGGTATTTATAACACATGATTTTCTCAAAATAATAATCTCAAATAGGGTTCCAAAAACCCATACATCAATATCACCATTAAACCTTCCAAAGTTTCATACTTTATGACATAAGCACAAAAATAATCACTTAAAACTAAAAATTTCAGCTTTATAATCATACATCTTGGTAAAGAAAATTAGCTTTGAAATTCAAATCTCATTGTGCTTATAGCACATAATTTCTCAAAGTACAATCCCAATTAGGACTCAAGGTCTCATACATCAAAATCATATTAAATTTTCTCAAGATTCATGCTTTTCATCATAAATATATATAACTTACTTTTAAATCTGAAAAATTCAGCTTTATGTACAAAAATGTCATCATTCTCATTCAATTCAACTTCCAAAACATAGAGAGTATCATAATCTCATGTAAAACCATATAGGGTATAAATTCATGCTTCAAATTCATATCAAAACATGTAAAATCATGTATGTTCATAAAAGAAAAATCAATTTGGGCACAATAACGAAAGGGTGTTCTTGTTGAAAAACCCAACATACCTTAAAGTTGAAGCTTTGAATGAACTCTTGACCTTGGGACTCTATTCGTAAAATAATGAGTGTTTCTTGTAGCCCTCAAAATGGGGATTCCAAATCTCGAAGAATTATTGAAAACTCATGGTTGAATCTTGAGATATTTGAATTTTTAGGTTGAAACCCTAATGAATGTTCTTGGTGATTTTGAGAGAAAGTAAACTTATTTTGGTGTTATGGTAGTTTAATCCCATGTTATAGACATATATAGGGGTGTTTTTGGCACTTGGAAGTGAGGTATGCGGCGCACAACCCATGGCATACCTTAAGGTGTGCGTCGCACACCTTATGGCAGACATTTAAGTATGCCTCGCACTCCCAATCGAACACATTTGATTGGGCGGCACATCGCCCATCGTACACCCTTACTGTCTCTCACAAAAATGGGCATAACTCTTCACTCAGATATCAGATTTTTGAGAAATTGGTATCGTTGGAAAGATAATTCAATTATATACAATTTGATAGGTCTTGGAATGAAAATATCAATGTATATTAATAGATATACACATTTGAAGTTGACCCTTGTAGAATCGAATGTCAAACTTTAGATGAATCAATTGGTCTTAGCTCAACTTTATTCTAGGTCATTGGTATGAACATTTTCCACCTCTAAAATACTCCATAGACTAGGATAATGATCATGCAACTTGTATTCAAGTGAGAATCACTTGGATTAGAGCTTAGACGTGTAGGGACGACTGTTAGAATTCTAGCACGAAAATACGGGGTATTACACTTAGTCACCGAATTCAAGGCCCTATATAATATCTCTTTCAGGTAGATATTGGTCATATGATAATTCAGGAACTGTGTGAGATTCTTTTTGAACCTTTCCCAAGTTTCATGAAGAGCTTCAATTGGAAGCTGCCTAAAATTATTGATTTCATCTCTTAACTGTGCCTCTTGGATGGCGGAAAGAACCTTTCTAAGAAAGCATCTTTTAATTGCCTCCAATTTATAATAGAGTCGGGGGTTAGCCCATTCAACCATAATATTTCTTCTCCAAAAAGAGACAACGGGAATAATCACAGCCGAATAGCATTTTGCCCAACTCTCAGATTGTCAAAAGACTTGCAAATTGAGATGAAGTTGATCAAATACATATTTGGATCATCACCAGAAAGTCCACCAAACAGTCCCTTTAGAAGCAACAACTGGATAATCATACTCGTAATATAAAAATTGGCTCAGGGTTCAAAGGGCGGAGGAATAATAGCCCCTGTGGTACAAGCCCCATCCAACTTATCATCATCATCATCAAGAGAAAACTGAATAGCTCGGCGTTCGGGTCACATTCTAGCCTGGCAATTTCTGTTGAAATTCTTGTTCACTAGTGCAACTTCATCATCTACCCGTTTTGGGTTTGGTAACTCATTATCTCCTAGGTCTTCATCGTTTGGGTTTACCTCCCGACCAGCATTATCAGCATTCTGCTGGTTTACTTGAGCGGATGCTAAGGCAGCTAATCTAATCTGCTCCTACTGAGCAGTTACCCTTTCTGCGTCCGTTGTCTATCTATTCTGCCAATGAGATATAGTTCAAGATTAATAGGTAATAATGGTTGACCTGATCTTCGCGTACTTGGCATTCAAGACACTCAACCTGCATAAAACAAAAGCAACAAACAAAAAATAAAATTTAGGAATCTTTGACCAAATAGTCGATTAACAATCACAAACTTAGTTAACAATCATATTCCCTGGCAACGGCACCAAAATTTGATACACCCAAATTATAACTCTCATTAGAAAGTGCAAGCGATCTCTGTCAAATATAGAACCCAACTAGGTTGGGTGTTGAATCCCACAGGGAATACTGTACTCACTAAGTATTGTAATCGTTAACGGACTATTGATCAAAGGTTCCTGAATAAGGGTTTTTTTTAGTTTCTAACTTATAAAATAATTAATTTTAACAAGATTATTCTAACAAATGATTCTCTTTGTAATTTGTAACTTTATGAGATTAAACAAGCCAGGGCTATGGTCACCAAAATACTAGTACAATTTGGGTTATGAATCACCTATGAGTTCTATTTAGCAAATTCAATTACAAGAATGGTTGAGACCTATTCTTTATCCCTTAGTTTCTCAACCTAAGTGGATAGATTATCCTCTAATTCTCTCAAAATCAAAGGATGCATTGTTCTTTCAACCAAATTTCTTATGTAAGCTAATCCTGTTAGGGCATTTTCCATTACTCTAAAGGTTAAGGCCCTTAGAATTCATGTAAGCACTTTCTTTTCCCAACAAATACTTTTCTTTTAGACAAGTGATGTTCTTGGGCTCACTTTTCAAGTTTGCAACCAATAAAAGTCGTTACATTGAAGAAAAGTTTATATAATATTATTCAGTCTTGAAACTCAATTTGATTCACAGCCCATAGATGTTTTTCACATTAAGGATCCCATAACCCTAGTTATGGGACCTTAGCCGCAAAACTCCATACAAAAAGAAGAAATAATTCTTGTATTGTTCATAAATAGATTTAGAATTTGCTTACAAAGAATCCCAAGAATCAGTTCTAGAATCTTCAATAAACAATATTCAATGACAAAACTTCTCCAAGATCTCTGTCAATCCCTCCAAGTACTAGGTTACAGAGCATTTCAATAGAAGATACAACTTGTAAAAGATAAAAGGTAAGTCTCTTAACCCTAGAATTTAATATTTATATGTTCCCAGATAAAAAAGGAATTTAAAATTTAAAAGCAAAAAAGTCGCGTCCAAGTTGACGGTCCATATGGTGGTCCATCGTAGTGTTGTTGGTCCACCATCTAGTCCGTCACTCATTTTTTCAAAATCGCAGCTTCTGGATAAGGCCTGACAGTGACACTGGTGGTTCGTCGCAATATTGATGGTCCACCATCTGGTGTGTCACTCATTTTTTCAAAATCGCAGCTTCTGGATAAGGTCTGACGGTGACATTAGTAGTCCGTTGCAAGATTGACGGTCCACCATATTGTCGTCACTAAGTCCTTCTGAGAGGTGTTTTCTGTATAAGGATTGACGGTGACACTGGTGGTCCATCGGAAGACTGACGGTCCACCGTTTTGACCGTCAAACTCTCTTTTCTGCTACTTTTTCCAGTTTTCTTCCGTAGTTATCTACTTTCACTGAAAGAACTAAAAAACTTTATTAAATAACACTTTGGTTGCTTGAAAACATACAATTTTCCTAAGTAAATGATGCTAACTGTTCCGTAAGATACCAGAATATCAACGGTCCATCCCAGGGCGACGGTTCATTGCCCAAACCATCGTGGACCTCTATTTAGCGATTTTAAGCCATTTTTAAAAGGAATTTTAGGTCTTTTTCCACCTTTTTAAAACCTAATTTCATCAAATCAAAGCACACAACTCCTCATTCATCCATAACATTAAAATTAGGGTTTCTTTCAAGATCAATCGCCAAGAATAAGATTCACATCCTTCTTCAAGAAAACTCAAGAATCAAAACGTTACCATTTAATAACCTTCGAGAAAAGTTATTCTCTTTTAAGATTCAAGATTTTTAGAGGTTGATTCATGGGTTCCTTCTACCCATGAAGCTCAAGAATTTTTTTTGAAGTGTACAGATTGTGTATTTATGATTTTCATGATTATGATTGAATTGAAGATCATGTTTATGTTATTGTTGGGTTTTGATTCATGTTTTAGATTTTAAATTCCAAGAGTTAATCCTAGTATGTAATGATTGGAAGGATGTTCATGATAAACCCTTTAAAGTGTATGTTGATTGATGTAGCCATGTTATTTAGATGTATTGTTGGTTGTATAACCAAAGTATGTTCCCTATATGTTTGATTAAATGCCTAGGTGAATGAAGTAGTGCCATTATAGCATGTTAATATGAAATTCCCCTTTTTTACAAGTTAATGTATGTTAAGTGTTTGTTGAAAGGCTTTGGTGAATGAATTATAAGACATTAGTATGCATGCCTATACGTCTACAAGTTTATGACCTCAAATACTTAAAAGGATGCTTCAGTGATCGTATTGCGAATGATAGATGATTGTTATGTTATTCAAGAATTGTTATGCTTTACTTTTATGCTATCAAGTCATGAGGGTATTTAATACTTGATAATTTAGTTGTTTGGCTAGAGCCAGTATCAATTATAGTACTCTCAGTCAAGTCATGATTAGTAGTATTCTCAGTCAGTTACAGTATTCGGTAGAACTCAGTCAGCTTTATGACTTAGGAAAGTTCAGTAATCTCAGTAACATCCCAGTCTAATTAAGTAATCAAGTCAGAACTCGGTAGCATTCAATCAGCTAATAGAACTCAGTAGTATTCCACCAATCAACAAAACTCAGTGAACTCAGCTCAACTCAGATAATTAGTACAATCAGTAATAGATTCATCTCAGTTTAGTTCAGTCTAAGAATCAGATTAGTGTCTATTTAGTTGGGAGTAGAATTCAGCATTGAGCGAGGGCAGAGATGACATTCTCCCCATTAGTTAGGTAGAGTCGTTAGTAGTAGTCCCTGTACTCTAGAACTGCATAGCCAGCGCAGGATAAGGAGTCACCCGTTAGATCAAGGCTTGACTACCTCCCATGGGTCACCTATTAGATTTGGCTTAGCTCCGTCCAAGTATCACCTATTAGATTAGGCATGGCATCCCGGTCTTAGAATTTTTCCTTACCCATAGCTCGGTACTGACACCCTTCCAGCTGGAGTTACAGGTTGGACCTCACTAGTTTTGATTTGGGGTATATCGATTAGATGACTACCTCCCACAGTCTTAGTTTCAGTCTCAGTATTCAGAATAGAACTCAGATTAGTATTACGGAAATCAAGACTGTTAGATACAGTCACTTAAGCTTGTAAAGAACTTAGAAAGTTCCATAGATGCAGAGATCACCCACTAGATAGGCTCGATCTCATATTTCAATCAATTATTCTCATTATCAATAGACTCAAAGATCACCCGCTAGCTAGGCCTAATCTCAACTAAAGTCAATCGGTATCAGTATTAGTAGATCCAGAGATCACCCCGTAGGTAGGTCGGATCTCAGGTATCAGTATTAGTAGACTCAATTATCAGAAGTCCAGTTATTAGAATTCAGAATTCAGTGTTACTACGATTTCAGTTATAGTTTATGCACTCATGCATATATCCTTGTTCAGTGGTCTCATGTTATCCAGTCAGTATTGTTCATGCATGTAAACCATTGCATTCGGTCTTACCTCATCTAGTATACCAGTACATTCTCACATACTGACGCATACTTTTCTCTTGCGCTATGGTATCTTATACCGTAGGTTCAGAAGCACGGGATCTAAAGCACCCTTAGCAGGTCAGATTCAGCCAGCAGCAGTAGACTTAGTAGTGATTACTCATCATTCAAGGATGTTTCTTATTTTATTATTGTATTAGATTTAGTATTTCAGTAGATGGAGTTAGTAGAGGGATTGTCCGATCAACTCCCTAGTTCAGACAGTTCAGAGGTTTTTCAGACTAAATGTTTAGACAAACTAGAGTATTTTTAGACAGTTATTTTAATTTTTGTATTGTTAAACATGGTTCAGTTTTATTCCAGATATTTGAACCTTATGGCAAGTTTTTGCCAGTTTTCCATATTTATTTCAGTATGTTATTCAGTGCTTAGTTACAGATATTAGTCAAGGGTTAGCTTATGGTCCTTCAAGATTATGAGCATTGTATAGCATCCAAGGTACCAAACTCGAGGCGTTACAAACTTGGTATTAGAGCCTAAGGCTCAACTGTGTTCTAGGATATCTGAAAAGCTGAATCTAGTAGAGTCTTATGAATGGGTGTGTTGCATGCCATATTTATGTATAGAAGGCTATGAGATGTTTTCGGAACAGTTTTCCTTCTTTCAGTAGCCATATCATGCGAGTGAGAAGTGAGTGTACCTATCCACTTTATGAAGAGTGTGGTAAGAATAATCTAGGTGCATGTAGAGCAGGCAACGAGGTATGTTTTGGATGTGGTAAGTGAGGCCACAGGTTACGAGAATGTAGAATAATAGCTCAGAGGGGTAGAGATTTGCATCAGCAGGGTGCCACTTCCAGTACTACTAGTGGTCAGCGCCAGAATAGATTCTATGCACTTCAGACTCATCATGATTAGGAAAGTTCCCCTAACATAGATTCGGGTACTTATGAGTCTTTCATCTTTATGATATGCTTTGTTAGATCCTTTTCTCCCATTTATGCTTAAGTTTTCAGCATGAGTCGGTCAGTAAAGCCAGTAATTCAGTTTAGCAGTCAAACGGTCAAGTTCATATGGTTTGTTTTCCCCATCTTTCCAATTAGTCATATTATCAAGAATCGCAGGAATGTAACTATTCCCAGATAGAGCATCCTCGTAATTGCAAGTTTATCTCAATTTATGAATCATGTATTAGTTTCAGATCCCAGATATTTAGTCACGATCCAATTCATAGAAACCTTGTGCATCACCTCAGTTTTTCCAGTATCTCAGTCAAGTAAGCGTTCGTAGAGGGACATAGTGTCCCAAGGGGGAGATACCCTATAATTCCCTACTGCTTTCATATCCTTAAATCCATTCAGTTTCATGCTTAGATATTCCTTACAAACTTAGTATTAGTGATCATTGCATAATTTAGTCATGCATTTAAGAGTCAGTTATTCATGCGTCAGATATGCATGCTCAGTGTAAGACCTCAGTCATGTATCCCAAGCATCAGATATGCATATCCAGCGTATAAACTCAGTAGTCCTAACCAACCTCATTCGAGGATGAATGTTCCCAAGGGGGAAATATTGTGAGACCCCAAGAATCCCAGACGATAGTAGAACCATGCTTCAAGCTCATGAAAAATAAATTTTAGTGATTTCGTAGTTTTATGATAAAGTTTGATATGTATTAAGGCCTCAAATATGTCCTAGCTATTAGGAGAATCAAAACATCCCTTACAAATTGAATTCTTGAGAAGAATATTAGTATAGGCATGTAATACCCCGGGAAATGTTTTGTTGAAATTTTGTGCGTAAACATGTTGGGTTCTATCTTCTAGAATGAATTATAAATTTTTTCGTGTGGAATGCCTTAGATTATGACCCACCATTGCGTAGAGTATCTAATAATATTTTCAATGATATGTGGATCATCCAAAACGAACACCCGAGCGACGGGTTATGAACATTCCGATCGAACCGTGAATAGTAGTGAACAGTAAAACATGCAGGAAAAAGTACTGAGGCCTGGAGTATTTTTTCTCCAAATTTAAATAATCATAACTCCTTGTACATAATAATCTGGGTGATCTACTATATATCAACGGAAATCTATATGAGTCCTCTTTCCAATGAAATTGGTTTCGTCCAATTTGTCTATGGAAGCAAAAAGTTATGGTCGATCTACTTCAGCCTATCAAAAGTGAATTTTTGGGTCAACTTCAAACAATCATAACTCCTCGTACACAATGATATGGGTGAGATACTATATATGAAAGGAAATAGATAAGAGTTCTCTTTCTAATGCAATTGGTTTCATCCAATTTGGATATCGGAGTAAAACGTCATGGTTGATCTACTTCAGACTATCAAAACAGTCCACCAAAGGACAGATTCGAGAATTATTTGATTTTTAGGGGCGTTTTGGTCATTCCCCCTCATCCAAAATCCGTCCAAACCGTATATTAAAGCCTATTGAAGCATTATATGTTATATTTCATCAAATTCCCTTAAAAAGAAAACCCTAAGCTCCTACATCCAACTTCAAGAACCTCCAAAGTTCACCATTAATTCTGCAAATTTATTCAAGATTCCAAGTTTCTAGTTCAAGAACTCTAAGAACCATCATTCAAAGGCACAATTAACATCTCAAAAATGAGTATAGATCTAAAGTTCATCATTCAAGGTATGTGGGGTTTTTTCAACAAGAACTCTCTTTCGTTCTTGTGCCCAAAAGTAATTTTCTTTACAAAGGCATGATTTTTATTTGACTTTTACAAATTTGAAGCATGAACCCATATCTTATGATGATTATTATGAAATTTTGATGTTTATGATTTTGAAAGATGAATTTACATGTGTGGAGATATAAAACATGAATCTTAAATGATATTTATCATGATTTTGATATTTGGGTCATGAATCCCCATTGGAAATTGTGTTTTTTTAGAAAGTGTATGTTATAAGCACGTTGATGTTGAATATTTGAGATATTTTGAATGATTTGAACTTTTGGCATTAATGAAGTTATTTTGAACTCGAGTGTGAAAGAAATCCACAATGTGGTTGATTTTGATAGAGGGGAAGCATGATGGCTCCCGATGTATATTTATATATTACTGAAATGGTTTTGTTGTGGATTGTCTTTGAAATGATCTGAGCTAAGTTCGGGAGAAATCTTTAGCACCGAGTGGGAGGTATAAAGCGACCTTACTTCCCTAGAACTACGTTCCCCCGTAGGAGTGAGCCTGAGGAAGATTTATATAGTGATCACTAGTTTGTGTAAATTTGATTTCGGTAGTCCTACTCTGATGGCAAGGATAGGACGGATCTCCCCAACGTGGGTTGTACGTTGAACTCCATGTAGCTCACATGGTTTATGTCCGTTATAGGATCTCCTAGCGTGTGTGTGTTTCCTTGTGTCAATGGTGAATGGTGAAGTGATTTGAAAATAGAATTGTGAAAGTTATTCTGTCAAAAGATTTAAATGATATTTACATTATGAAAATTGATATTCTTGATGAACTGAAAGTGATTGACAAATTATATGATGACTCACATGTGTTATTATACTTATTTCATCCTCTCATGATTATGATGATTTTCTTCGGGCTATGTGAGTCTTGCATACATCCTGCATATTTCTTATAAATATTTATGATGATGATGTTTATACAACTGCATACACCCCCATATACTCGGTTCCTTTCCCTGGTACTGACCCACATCTTCGGATGTAGGCTGCATTTGCTTGGAATGTAGGTTCAAGTGCTCAGTTATAGGTTCAACAATTTTTCTTCGGGCACGCTGTTCTACATCCTCTGTTGTGGTGAGTCCTCATGTTCCGAGGACGTGATGTCTAATGTTGGTTTTACGAAATTGTTTATATTTGATAACTGAGTATGAGTCGGTTGGGGCATGTCTCAAAGGCTCGCTGATTTTATTGATCTTCTTAGAGGCTTGTCAGACTAGTATAGATGTTGGGAGTTAACTAATAAGTCATATTTTGTTATCTTTCTGAAATTCTTTTATTCTTGGATGATGATGACTCTGTTGATATTTGAGGGTTATTTATAAAAACCCTGTTGATTTGTGTTGAACTGAATGAAAATGGCTCAAAGGGTTAGCTTGGGGCTACTCGTAGCCTCAAGTACCGTGTGACGCTCCGGGACCCCTTTTTTGGGGCGTTACAAGTCAACTTCAAATGAACATATCTTCCATTCTACAAAGAATTTTTCAGCTCATGACCCACCAAAATATTGATAATTGAATTATATTTCCAACGATACCAATTTCACCAAAATTTGATATTAGAGTAAAAAATTATGGCCGTTTTACAGTGAGCTGTCCGGGCTGCCAAAGTGTGACGGGAAGGCCAACGAACCATCGCGCCTACGATGGACCATCGCGCCTACGATGGACCATCGCCCAAACCATTGCAACTGAGGCATTAAGCCTGTTTTCTATCCAAAAATCAATGGGTTGAAGGGACGGTCCATCCCCAGGGCGACGGTTCGTCGCCCAAACCATCGCGGACCTCCGTTTAGTGATTTTAAGCCATTTTTAAAAAGATTTTTGGGTCTTTTTCCACTCTTTTTAAAATCTAATTGCATCAAATCAAAGCGCACAACTCCTCATTCATCCTTAACATCAAAATTAGGAATTCTTTCAAGATCAATCCCCAAGAACAAAATTCACATCCTTCTTCAAGAAAACTCAAGAATTAAAATGTCACCATTCAAGAACCTTTGAGAAAAGTTATTCTCTTTTAAGATTCAAGCTTTTGAGGTATGTTAGATATTGATTCATGGGTTTCTTCCACCCATGAAGCTCAAGAATCCTTTTTGAAATGCACAGATTGTGTATTTATGATGTCCATTATTATGATTGAATTGAAGTTTATGTTTATGTTATTGTTGGGTTTTGATTCGTATTTTAGATCTCAAATTCCAAGAGTTAATCCTGGTAGGTGATGATTGGTATGATGTTCATGATGAACCTTTTAAATTGCATGTTGATTGATGTTGCAATGTTATTTAGATATATTATTGGTTGTATAACCAAAGCATGCTCCCTATATGTTTGATTAAATGCCTAGGTGAATGAATTAGCGCCATTATAACATGTTAATATGAAATTCCACTTTGTGTACAAGTTAATGTTTGTTAAGTGTTTGTTTAAAGGCTTTGGTGAATGAATTATGAGACATTAGTATGCATGCCTATATGTCTACAAGTTTATGACCTCAAATACTTGAAAGGATGCTTTAGTGATTGTATTGCGAATGATATACGATTGCCATATTATTCAAGAATTATTCTGCTTTACTTTTATGTTATCGAGTCCTGGGGGTATTTAATACCCAATAATTTAGCTGTGTCCCTAGAGCCAGTATCAGTTATAGTACTCTCTATCAAGTCAGGATCAGTAGTATTCTCAGTCGGTTATAGTATTCGGTAGAACTCAGTCAGCTTCATGACTTAGGAAAGTTTAGCAATCTCAGTAACATCCCAGTCCACTTCAGTAATCAATTCAAAACTCAGTATCATTCAGTCAGCTAATAGAACTCAGTAGTATTCTTCCAGTCAATAGAACTCAGCGAACTCAGCTCAACTCAGATAATCAGTACGATCAGTAATAGATTCAGCTCAGTTTAGTACAGTCTAAGAATTAGATCAGTGTTTATTCAGTTGGGATTAGAATTTAGCACCGATCAAGGGCAGGGATGACGGCCTCCCTATTAGTTAGGCAGAGTTGTTAGTAGTAGTCTCTGTACTCCAGAACTGCGTAGCCAGCGCAGGATGAGGCGTCACTCATTAGATTAAGTCTTGACTACCTCCCAGGAGTCACCCATTAGATTTGGCTTGGCTCCGCCCATGTGTCACCCGTTAGATTAGGCTTGGCATCCGGGTCTTAGAAGTTGTCTTTACCTGTGGCACGGTACTGACACCCTTCCAACTGAGTTACAGGTTGGACCCCACTAGTTTAATTTGGGACATGTCAGTTAGATGACTACCTTCCACAGTCTTATTTTCAGTCTTAATATTCAGAATAGAACTCAGATTAGTATTACAAAAATGAAAACTGTTAGATGCAGTCACTCAATCTTGTAAAGAACTTAGAAATTTCCATAGATGCAGAGATCACCCACTAGATAGGCTTGATCTCAGATTTCATTCAATCATTCTCATTATCAGTAGATTTAGAGATCACTCGCTAGTTAGGCCTGATCTCAGCTTCAGTCAATCGGTATTAGTATTATTAGATCCAGAGATCACCCGCTAGGTAGGTCAGATCTCAGGTATCAGTATTAGTAGACTCAGTTATCAGAAGTCCAGTTATTAGAATTAAGTATTCAGTGTTACTACGATTTCAGTTATAGTTTATGCACTCATGCATGTATCCTCATTCAGTAGTCTCATGTTATCCAGTTAGTATTGTTCATGCATATAAACCCTTGAATTCGACCTTACCTCATCTATCGACCAGTACATTCTCACGTACTAACATATATGTTTTTCTTGTGCTATGGTGTCTTATACCATAGGTTCAGAAGCATGGAATCCAGAGCACCCTTAGCAGGTCAGATTCAGCCAGCAGTAGTAGACTTAACAGTGAGTCCTCATCATTTGAGGATGTTCCTTATTTTATTATTACATTAGATTTAGCATTTCAGTAGATGGAGTTAGTTGGAGGATTATCCCATCAACTCTATAGTTTAGACAGTTTAGAGGTTTTTCAGACTAAATGTTCAGATAAACTAGAGTATTTTTAGACAGTTATTTTAATTCTGGTATTGTTAAACATTGTTCAGTTTTATTCCAGATATTTGAACCTTATGGCAAGTTTTCGCCAGTTTTCCATATTTATTTCAATATATTATTCAGTGCTCAGTTACAGATATCAGTCAAGGATTAGCTTGTGATCCTTCAGGATTATGAGCACCGTGTATCGTTCGGAGCACCAGACTCAAGGCGTTACAGCCACCCAAGTCAATGTATAGTACGTTCTTTCTAATAGTGTGTAACGAGCCTTATATGGAGTGAACTTCTTACTCAAGTAATAAATTGCTCTTTTCTTCTTTTCAGTTTTATCATGTTTCCCTAAGACATATCCTAATGTATTGTTATAGATCGGTAGATACTACAATAGAGGGCTTCTATCTCTTGGAAGAACTAGTATTGGCGAACTAGACAGATTCTCCTTGATCTTGTCAAAATCTCGTTGGCATTCTTCAATCCATTTACTTGTTGCATCCTTCTTTAATATCTTTAGGATTGGCTCACAAATAATCGTTGATTGGCTATGAACCTGCTGATGTAATTCAATCTACCTAGGAAACTCATAACTTCCTTCTTCGTATTCGGAGGAGGCAGTTCTTGGATCGCCTTAATTTTTGAGGGGTCGAGCTCAATGCCCCTTCTACTAACTATGAAACCCAATAGCTTCCCAGCCGGCACCCCAAAAGCACATTTATTGTGGTTTAGCTTCTAATTGTACTTCTGCAGCTGATCAAAGAATTTTCCCAAATGAGCCAAGTGGTTCGAACTCTTGCAAGATTTGATGATCACATCGTCCACGTATACTTCAATCTCTTTTTGGATCATATCATGAAATATGATTGTCATGGCTCTCATATACGTAGCACCAGTATTCTTGAGACCGAAGGGGATTACCTAATAGTGATAAATACCCCAGGTGTGATGAAGGTCTTTTTCTCTGCATCTTCTTCGTCCATCAGTATTTGATGATACCCGACAAAGAAATCCATGAATTACTGTATTTCATGCCTCTCACAGTTGTTAAAAAAATGGATGTTGGGTAATGGAAATTTATCTTTAGGACTGGTCTTGTTCAAGTCCCTATAATCGACACAAATCCTGACCTTTTCATCCTTCTTCGGTACTGGAACAGTATTGGCTAGCCATGTGGATATTTTGTGACCTCAACCACGTTGGCTTAGATCTGCTTAGTGTCTTCTTCCTTGATTTTAAAACAAAGATCTGGCTTAAATTTCTGCAGGTTTTGCTTCATGGGATTGAACCCTCAATTATCAACTTATGCGATAGGACCAAGAAAATATATCAATGTATTCTTTAAGCAACCCGATGAGTTCTCCTTTCTGCGTTTCTGCAAGATGAACGCTGATCCTAGTTTCTTTAATTTCTCCATCATCACCTAGATTAACAATTTTGGTTTCTTATAGGTTGGGTTTTTCCCGATCCTCAAAATATTTCAGTTCCTCTGATAATCGCTCTAGGGCTATTATTTCTTCATCAGTTTCTTCGATTTATTCATTTATCTCTTGACATGACATGACATGACATTGGCAGGTTTAAAATTATTACTGAAATCATAAGTTCGATTATAGTGATCATATGGTGCAACAAAATAAGTGAAAATATTTTTGTAATAAGGAAGGCTTTTATTAAAATTTAGAATATTACAGACACTGGCTATGATTCTCACTAGTATGGGTTTGAACCTTTTAAAAAGCATAAAATATGAAAATGAGGTAAACAAAACTTAAAGGGTGGGTCTCGAGTCTCATCTGGACTACCACTGATTTTGCAAAAATTGAATTTTATCCTTTCATCTACCACATCAATCAGGAAGTCATGATTGGAGTGGAAGTTCAGTTCGATATCTTTTCCCTAATTCATCTTTCTTGATCTCGATCTTCTTAGGACAATCTTCTAAAATAGCATCCCACTCTTCGAACAAGTTCCCTATTTCATCCTCGAGATCATCGTTTATAGGCTTTATAGATATAGGAAATGATTAGTAAAGCGGAGGTAATCTCTTTGCCTTTTCATCACTATTACCAGTCATTCCTTCCTCTTCAACAACTAAGAGACAATCAAGGAAGGAATGTTTGTCTGCTTTGGAAGTATTAATGTTCAGCCAACCTTTGTCGACATAAATCAATTTCTACTTACTTGATTACCTTTTAAAGTAAAATCAACTCAAAAGACAAATATATAAGATCTCATTAGTGGCAAGTAATGCAAGACATACGATAAAAAGTAAGCACATAAAGTTGCTTTCATCTTAGATAAATTGATCCATAGATGGGTATTGACTCAAAAGAAATTAACGGGTGGGACTTTGTTCGTCGATTTTTGGATAAATGGGTCTTAATAAGATGTTTGTCAAGTCTACTAATTTAGGACTTGTACGACTTTCCTTGACAAAACGAGATATAATGATTTTAAATGATAAAGGCCGAGATCAAAGGCTGCCTAGGTATCTCACAAAGTAAAAATCAGGCCATACGTAGTTCGAACAAGCAAGAATTCTTGAGTCCATAATCGATTTTCCTGACAGAATAGGAATATGTTTAAAAAGAAAGCTAGTGTAGATTGGTTGAGGGATTTTTAGAAACTTGGAGACTTGGAATATTTTGGACGGACTTTAGATAGAAGACTTATATTTTTTGCCTAAAGGATTTTCTAAGGACTTGTTGAGGAATGGATCAATTTACCTTTGATTTAACAACGCACATAGCACATAAACAGTTATATCACATAATAATAGGATAACAAGGGCGTCTTAATTGGGTGACCCTTTTGAGCCAAAGGTAAGCCTAAACGTCAAATATCAATTGAGATCCTGATAAATTAATTCAAGCCTTAATTAATGACATTACTCGAGTTTAGAATTTTTCAAACTTAATTTGGTAAAATTTTGACTTGGATCAATTTATCATTATCTCTGCACATAATAAGGGATCTTCATTGGGTCGTGAACCATTTTGACATGAGGGCATTTCCTAAATTCGTGAAGTAACACCTTGGGTCAATCTACCTAAGTCTTATGCATGCATGACCTATATTCGGGGAAGCTCTATCTTAAGTTCTTCTAAGATTTTGCTTCCTATACACAAAGTTCTCAAGTGGACAACTCGAGTGAGAAGGCTACGCGATCACACAGAAAAAGATCCGGACACACCGCGCATACACCAAATCTCCTAGAATTTAGAATTTGAAAGAAGTTTTCGGGTGCGCGAAACACACCTCACGTATACGTGTGATTGTGTCAATTTTCCTGAATGGAAGAAATATAAATGGAATGACAGCTTATATAAAATTTAAATAAATAAACACGTAGTAACTAGCCACAAGAAGTTACAAAATTTCATTTGGTTAGAACCCAGATACCTCCCCAGTAGAGTCGTCATTTTTGTTTTATCCCTTTTTGGATTTCATTTAAAGAAAATGATTTTGACTTTTTCAAACTATTTCAAAAATTCAAGAAAACTTCAAAATAACTTTTCACAGAGTCGCCACTCGATTTTTATAGAAAATATCAAGAAAAAACTTAGGAAATTTCAAAGATTCAAAAACAGAAATAAATCTTTGAAATTAAAGAAACTGAGTAAGGGTTCAATTAATGCCCTAAGAAGATTTTTAAGACACTTCGGAGCATCCGTTTTAAAATGGTTAACCAAAAAATCATTTTTGACTAACTTAGAAAAAGGGTGACTAACTTTGGAGGAAGAATTTTTTTTTTGACATGTTTAAAAATTGACATTTATTTATTCACACGAGAAATAGCCAACTTGAATTAGGAAAAAAGGTTGCGATATATCTTACTTAATTCACTATTAATTTTGAGAAAAATTATGAGATATTCCGTCCAATTTGAGAAACATTACGAAATATCTTACTTGAGAAAATATTTTATTTAATCACGAGAAAGTTAAAATTTGAGAAAACAATCAAGGAATATGCTAATTGGAAAATTTCTACTTAATTCGCAATTTGTTTGTTTAGAGAAATTATGAAATATTTATTTGAATTTAAAAATAAATAAATCTATCTAAACTGGGTTGCACATTTGAATTTAAAGAGGAATTAAGTTGCTTTTTATGGAAAATGGTAATTATACAATTACTTATTATTACTATTGTCATAGAAATGGTCATTTTGTTGTAAATAACATTTTTTGCAAGATGTTAAGAGAATATCATGTTTAAAGTATTTTATCAATTATGAAAAGCTAGAATTTACGAGAAAAAAATAGTTTTCTTGATTTGAAAGAAGTTATTTTAATCCAGGCTTCTAGTCATATGAACACAACAAATGTCATTTTAAATAAAATATTTAACAATTTCTTTTAGGTTTAGTTTTAAGAAGGAAAATTGAAAGTAATCATTTTAATTCATTTAGACGAGATACATTACGTGAGAAAATTACGAATTGACTAAAATACGTGATAAAATAAAATGATAATGACTTAGGAAATTTATCTAAATTAATTAGTTAGAGTGTTCAAATAAATACAAATAAACAAGTTAAAATGGAAACTAAAGAGAAAAAGAGTTAAAGATTGGGCCCTTTTTAAATCTGGTCAACTTTTGGGCCTATTCTTCTTGGACTTTAGGTCCATTTCTGCAATGTATACCCAGGTGTATACTGACTGTATATCGGTTTTTCTGCTGCTGCATTTTTGTATATATACAGCGTATATAAGACCTTATACTGGTCAAATATATACATATTTTTGGCCTTCCAACCACATAATCAGCTTTCTTTTCCATGTCCCCTTTTCCAAACCTGTATAATGGTGTATATCTGCTGTATACAAGCACAAAACAGTCCCCTTGGGACTTGGATCTGCGGTTTTGACTCGATGCAAATCGGGTTTAACCCAACGGAATGCGAGAGAGGGAGTCCGAGGGACTCAACGTAGGAGTTCATTCATATAAAAAAGGGTAAATATTAGTAGCGAGAAGTAGATCAAGTACTAAATCGTTTCAAGCATAATCAAAAAAAGGGTAAGGGGGTCAAGTGAGAAATATTCGAAACAGAATTACCAAACATTCAATCACTAGTTGACATACTATTTACTGTGTGAGCAACAATTTTTCAAGAAAAGAACATTATGATTTAGAAAGAAAGAAAGAAAAAATACTTAGGAATACTATTTTGAAACTGTAACTTCAACCTAGGCATGCTATATTTAGAGTAGATTAACGATAATCCAAACAAGTAAGAATTAGTTTTTATCACAAATCATGATTCAGTTTATCATCAAGAACTATTTTCACTTTTCAAGAAAAATAAAGGGGAACAAAATTCATGTTAATAGAAAGAGGGATCAACAGGGATGGCACATCCCTGCCTCCCTTTCATTTAGTCACATAATAATTTCAAAGGAAACAAAACCAAAGTTAAACACAAGGATGATACATATGAAACGAATTGAATTATTACTCCTAAAAAAATCTTCCCTTTTTTTTTCAATGAATCAAATATCATGATGAACAAAACAGTAAAGAAGTCCATCACTAAATTCGTATAGACTATTATCAACAAAATGTATGAAACCACAAAGCTAGAAGCAAGAGATGTGAGAAATAGCGAGTTAAACGACTAAGACAAGAGCATTGACTCAATATAACCATAGCAATCGTGAAAATCCTATGGCTTTCAAGGCCTTCTACAGCACATAATCCCAGCAGCCTCACCTAATGGGAGATTCCAACAACAACAACTAACTCAATAACAACAGCCTTCCACCATCAGTAATGAGATTATGCGTTATAACGATTAAAGAACAAAAGAGAAAGTGCGAGAGGGTGAATTGCTCACCAGTTTTTGGGCAGTGAACAAAACAAATGAGCCTATCACGTTGTGACTTCCACCACCGGAATGCCAACTAGCCTTGCAGGAGTTCAACAGTTTCATCGGAATTCGATTTTTAGAGTATGTTCGCCGAGAATTTTGGTTTCATGAGGTTAAAAGCAAGCGCCTTCAGAACCCCCAATTTTTTCCCAAAATCCCCCTTACCTTCTTCCCCTCAATCCCCATTTATAGTAGAAGCTATTGATTTTTTCGTCTTTAAAAAATAGAGAAAATATATCCCTGAAATTTGGATTTGGACTGACACTTTCTGATTTGGATTGGATTTTGGAATTGAAGACACTCAATCTTGAGTAAAAGGTTAATAAAGATGGCTCTAGGCCTGCAAAATTACAGAGATAAGGTGAAAAGAGATATATTTTCGTGATTCAAGGGGTTTGTCAGTTTGAATTTTTGGTGTTCACGGGTCGGGTTGTAGCCGTTGTTGTCACTGTTTTGGATTTTGACGGGTTAAAATTGTCGTTGGATTTAAACGAAGTTGTTGTTCAAGCCGGATTCGGGTTTGCCTGCAGCTGGTGTTGTCGTTGTTTATTGTTGTTGTTGGTTTTGTTGATATTGAACTGTGACACCCCAACTTAGGAGAAGAAGTCCCACATCGGCAAAACACAAAAGGTATGTTAGGTATATAAGTAAGTAAGTCTTACTCCCCAGTGACGCGTTTTAAAGCCGTGCCGGTCTGGGCCCAAAGCAGATAATATCACTAGTGGGTTGGGGAGTTTTAGGGGTCTCTTGAGTCTTGATGGTTCGAGATGCCCATTGCGGTCAGGACCTCGGCTCGGACGGGCCTGGGCCTAAAACGGACAATATCACTAGTGGGTTGGGGAGTTACAGGGCTCTCTCGAGCATTGATTATTTTCTAAATTTGGTCAGATGAATGTATAATTGTTGATGTCACATCTCATACAAATTGACCGAATGATTAAAAATGTGTAGTTAAATATTATGTTTTAGAAAATATATTATATTTTTAATTAGAGGGTCACACGCTCATGTAAAGTTAAAATTTAGGTTATTAAAAAAATTATATTTTCTATTCACCAACCAAACACCATAAAATATTTTTAAAAAAATATTTTCCACTCAACAACCAACATAAGAAAATAAGTAAAACACCAAATTATTTTCTAGGAAAACATTTTCCATGGAAAATATTTTTCATCATACCAAACACACCCTAAATAAAAAAAGTGAAAAGTGTCAAGTTTATCCCTCTACTTAGAAAAATTAACTAAATGTATCCTTCATCATATTTTTTAGATTAAATTTATCCTCGTTATCCTACTTTGTGACCAAATTTATCCTTTTACTTTGAAAAATGGTCAAATATATCCTTCGTCATACTTTGGGGTAAATTCACCCTCGATATCATACTTTGGAGTTAAATTATCCTCATTGTTAAGAAACTTTTCACATGTACCCTTTCTTTAACAGAAAAACTCAAACCAATGTTAAATACTAAGTTTTTAATAAATAAAACACATCTTAATCTAATTTGTCTGATCTGGCTCAAGCCACAAATAAATATATCCCCTCAGTTTTGTTGATAAAAAATTTCCAGCGAAATTAAGTCATTAGATATTTATCAGTGCATAGTTGATAAAAAATGAAACTGCATCAGTATCATCCCAAATAAGTATATTCCACCCTTAGTTCTTGGATCTTTGTCAGTGTAAAACTCATGAAAAATGACATATAGCGGTCAAATTCAATATATTATACTCATTAGATATTTCTCTAGATGATTGAGTTAAGACGTCTCCTTATATGTCAATCGTGACATCTCGTCATTTTTATGTCTTTACATACAATTTGAATCTACATAAATTTTTCATCATATCATTTGCTCAAAAAACTTATTCATCAATTCTGAAATTTAGATGTACATAAAATTGCATATCAAATTTTTGAAATTTGAACATAATTAAAACATGAATAGAGTTATAATAATATTTTCTCTAGTTTCACGATTCTGCATTATCCATTTTATTTTACTTTTTATTTATTTGTTAAACGACCTATCATCTTTGCACATTGAAAAACAAATATATTTATTCATTGAAAAAATTCAATCAATAGAACTGAGGATTTGTTTGTGTATTTTTTGTGGGTCGAATCGAACGAGTTAGATTAGGATGTGTTTTATTTTTAAAGAGTTAATAACGTATATGGTCACTCGACTATGGAATTTTATCCCAGAAAGTCACTTAACTTTCATCTTTATCTCAGAAAGTCACTCAACTTTAATCTTTACTTCAAAAGTATCTCAACTACCACATTTTTACTCAAAAAGTCACTCAACCTATTTAATTTTTTTGAAAAAAAATAGAATTTGCTTATGTGAAATTTCTATTTAAAAACAAAATTCTAAAAAATAAAAAGTATTTCTTTAATGACCTTTTTATCCTTGTGCCCCTCAATTTATATTTCTCTCTCCTCTTTCTCATTTTTCTTTTCCTTCTCACTTTCTTCCCATAAGTTTTTCATAACTCTAACATTTACGGTATAATCTAGAAATTAAGAATTATAATTATACAAAAGGAAATTACTATTATATTTTATCTTTGCATTTTATTTTTCATGTCTTTGAAAAGGAAAAAACGGAAAAACAATAGGAAAAAAGAAGAAAAATAAAATAAACTAAAATATCGTGCCCTTTCCTTTTTCTCCTTTTTAATACTTTATAAGTTTATTTTATTTATCTTCTTTTGCCCTCTTTATTTTAATTTTTTTAAAGACAAAATAAAAGTAAAATGCAAATATAAATTATGATAGTAATTTCATTTCATATAATTTTAATTGTCAGTTCCTAGATTATAATGTGTGGTTTATGAAAAAATTTATGGGAAGAAAGTAAAAAGAAGAAGAAAAATGAGAAAGAGGAAGAAGAGATATTATTTAGGAGAATAAGGATAAAACAGTTAATGGATACTTTTTATTTTTAAAAAATTTATTTTTAAATAGAAATTCCACATAAGCAAATTATATTTTTAAAAAACAATTAAATAGGTTGAGTTACTTTCTGAGTAAAAATGTGATAGATGAGTGACTTTCTGAGATAAAAAATCACAGTTGAGTTACTTTTGAGGTAGAGATCAAAGTTGGATAACTTTCTGGGATAAAAAATCATATTTGAGTGGTCATTTGAGTTATGAACTCTATTTTTAAAAAATGGGTCGTTTAAAGTTGAATTGGGCTTTTCTATTGAAGGAAGGATGAATGTGAAAAGTTTCGTAACACTGAGATAAATTTAGCCTCGATGTTAATGAAAAATTTAGCCCCAAAATACGACGAAGAGTATATATTTAGCCAATGTTTAAAGTAAAGTGATAAATTTGACATCAAAGTATGATAACAAACATAAATTTGACTAAACTTATAAAGAATATATTTAGTCAATTTTTAAAAATAAAAAAATAAATTTAAACCTTTTTTCAAGAAAAAGAAAAATTCACCAAAATTCGGTCGATCCCAAAAACTAAACTTCTTAACAAGATTTACTCAAAATTTGCTTAAAAAAATACTTAATTCTACTTGCTCTGAATCAAATCAACAAAACCCAGAACGAACATGATGAAAATTTGGTGTAACAAGTCAAATCAGATATGTTGGGTTGTTGGAAATAACACAATTAAATTATGAATGATAAAAAGAAAAATAAAAGAAAACCTAAAGAAGAAAACCAAAAAAAAGTGGTTAAGGATAAGTATTTGCGTTAGTTCAATAAGAAGAGTTCTGTAGCAGTGATGGCATAAGAGGAGAAGCATTGAATGAACGTGCACTTGCTTGAAAATAATAATGCCGAATGGCCATATTTCGTAACTAGAAGCGGCCGAAGGGCCTGTTAGGATTTGTTGTTAATTCATCTTTAAAATCAAATCAATTTTCAATTCATGTTTATGATTTCAGCTTTTAGCCGTACTTAATTTTAATGTTTGAGCTCCTTTCAATTTATACATTTATTTTTAGCGCATGAGTTTCACTCTTAACCTGTGTTCACTTTTAATGGACAAGCTCTAATAATATAACCCTGTTCACTTATAAAACATGGCTCCAATAATATAATTCATGCTTTTATTTTTAATGCATGGGCTCCAATTTTTAACCCATATCACTAATCATGGTAAGCAACAATAATACATGAAAATTATGTGAAGAAGAAGAATACAAAGATTGATTTGTCAGAAAATTCAGACCAACGAAAGATTTGTAGAATTTGTCCTGAATTTTCTACTTTACCTGATTTTCTACCATAATTAAAATTACTTTCTCGATAGAAAAAAGATTTCCTAGTAGGAAAAGATCTCTATCTTATTAGATTTCTATTTTGTAACTCATTTCTTCTCAATTCATAACACAATAGCATCCACGGTACAGTTATTAAAGAGTATTGTTTGGGAGAGATTTCTCCCAATAGATTTCACGTTTTTTCATTATTAACTTTTCAACATAGGTCATTTGACCAACCATATCAATAATATGTTTTTAGTATTATGTTTTTCTTTGTCATCTGATTTATCAACTCTATGGTTTGCAAACTTTAAGCTTCCGCATAACGCCATCTCGATTTCGAATCCAATAAGGCCAACTTAGGTATTATGGGGTGCTTTGGTGTGAGGTATAAGTAGTTTTGGAATAAAATGAAGGATTATTTTATCTCATGTTTGGTCAAACCCAACAGGGTATTAAGGAGTGCTTTGGTGTGAGGTATAAGTAGTTTTAGAATAAAATGAAAGATAATTTTATCTCATATTTGGTTAGAGGTATTAGTTAGTAACGGGTTTATTTATCCCATCTATTATATCATGGTGATGAGATAAATTATTTCATATACATAGTAAAATAACTAATCTCGAATAACTAATTTCGAAATTAATTATCTTGAAATAAATCTTTCCCAACCAACCAACCCCTAAATGAACTATTTTTTAAAATATAGTACTATTTTTTGTGTAAAAATTTAATCCATGACATTCTGTTTAATTTTTCCTTTATTATATCATCCATATTTATTGTAAATTAGGAAATGAATTGAAAATAAATGTGTATAAAAAGTTAAGTTCTGATGGCCACTACAAGAATTTTGATAATTCCTCTGGTCTGGTGTTTACTACGACTTGTAATATTAACTTGGTAGACAACATTAAAGTACGGGGAAGTTCTATGATACTAACTCGTAGATTGTGTATATACATATAAGGGGAAAAGCATCGATAGAAACTCAAATTTATTGTCAAAATTCACTTAGACGCCTAAACTAAGGTTTGTTCCTATCAAGCCCCTAACCTCTCCCCCCCCCCCCCCCCCCCCCACATATTTTGTTTCAATTGGGCCTTTTTTGCCCTATTAGAAAAAAGTTCAAAGTGTGCGCTGCACACACGCAATAACTTGGCAAAACGAGCTAATTGGAAGCTAACATGTAGCATTGTGGGTCCAATAATTATTAAAAATTAATTATAATTTTTTTAAAAAGAGTATATAAAAATCGCATTGAGGAAATTATTTAAAAATAATTCTAAAATTATTTTTTTTAAAAAATGATTATTTAAAATAATTATAAAATTTTTAAAAAAATGAAATAAATTATAAAAAAATTATTTTTTTTAAATTCTAAAATTTTTTTAAAAATGAAAATAAAAAATGGCATTGAGGATATAAATTATTAAAAAATAATTCTAAAATTATTTAAAAAATGAAAATATAAAACTGATTAAAAAATGAAATAAATTATTGAAAAATCATTTTAAAAAAATAATTATTAAAAAAATATTAAAAAATTTATAAAATGAAAATAAAAAATGGCGTTGAGGATCAAATTATGAAAAAATAATTATAAAATTATTTTAAAAATAAAAATAAAAAACTGATTATTAAAAGAAATTTTAAAACTTTTAAAAATAAAAATAAAAAATTGCATTGAGGATCCAAATTATTAAAAAATAATTATAAAATTATCTAAAAATAAAAATAAAAACCTAATTATAAAAAAAAAATTATAAAATTTTAAAAAAATGAAATTAAAAAATGGCATTAAGGATTCAAATTATTATAAAATTATTTTTTAAAAAAAAAACTAATTATTAAAGAAAAATTATTAAAAAAAAAAAATTGAAATAAAACTCCCCCACCTACCCCCAGCCCCCCTCCCCCAGCGTTCTGTTTTATTAAAAAAGAAATATTAAAAAAATTTAAAAATAAAAATAAAAAATGGCATTGAGGATCTAAATTATGAAAAAATAATTATAAAATTATCTAAAAAATAAAAATGAAAAACTGATTATTGAAAAGAAATTTTAAAATTTTTTAAAAATAAAAATAAAAAATTGCATTGAGGATCCAAATTATTAAAAAATAATTATAAAATTATTTAAAAATAAAAATAAAAACCTAATTATAAAAAAAATTATAAAATTTTTAAAAAATGAAAATAAAAAATGGCATTGAGGATCCAAATTATTAAAAAAAAAATTATAAAATTATTTAAAAATAAAAATAAAAAATTAATTATTAAAAAGAAATTATAAAATTTTTAAATTCTTTTTAATAATTAATTTTTTATTAAATTCTGTTTTATTAAAAAAAAATTGGGGTCCTCTAATGCTTTTTGTTTTATTAAAAAGTTTTTTTGGGCCTTTAGTGTTTAAAAAGAAAAAAAAATTGTTATTAAAAAAATTTTGAAGCTCTCAATGCCACTTGGCATCTTTTTATTTATAAATTAGTGAAAAAAATATTGTTCACGCGCCTCCCACGATGTGCAGTGCCACATAGGCAAAAAAGGCCAATTGAAACAAAATGTGGGGGCTTAAGGGCCTAATAGAAACAAGTCTTTTGACAATAAGTTTGAATGTCTATCGATGTCTTTGACCTACATATAACAAGCTTGAACTTCAATTAATTGGTCGCTGCTTGACATCGGAAATTTTCACTCGAGATTTAAACGGAGGAGCTTCTAAATAAAACAAACTGCAGAGTGGGTAAATTGATTTACGGTCCACTACAAATTAATTTTCTTGTTTCCGTCAAATCAATCCAAGGACTGTTTTTACACTAGGAAACCAGAAATTAAAGCACGAAATCCCTCCAGAATTTTTTACTCCAACCAAAATTGTAAAGAACAATGTTGAACTATTTTGTACGTGGAATGCAACAATTTCTTGACTACCAAACTCAACCCCCTTGTTTGCTTTAAATTCCAATTCCGCCAATGACTTGTCACTAAGTCAAGTACCCAAACATGCGTACTTCTTTCTAGCTGCTACGAGAATTAGCTCATTTAAAGAATTCAATTCTCTAGGAGCACCAGAAAAAAGATGCATCAATAACATCCTACTCCAACTACTAGAGATGAAAAAAGTTCAAATCTAGTGACAAAGGGAAAAGAAATTAGGTTGCAGGTAAGACACACTATATGGACTCCAGAGCCTGAAGAATATCAGCTTTCAAGTCTTCAGAGTCTTCTACCCCAAAGCTGAATCGAACCAAGTTGTCCATGATCCCATACTTAGCCCTCTCTGACTGGCTAAGATCCCTGTTTTCAGAATGAGCATACCATCCAAGTTAGGTCTTATATATGTGGCTAATTGCATTATAGAACTCATTTGCTTTGGTTCCTAATTTAAAATAGGACACAACAGAACAAAAATACATGTATAAGAAAGTCATGGGTTAATTGGTCTTACAGCCCTCTACAAATTTGTTTTTAGTTGTCTTTTTACATGATATCTTCATTTTTAAACATGAGAAAATCAGAGAAAAACACACGTAAGATCTTTGCCAGGTAATTATACTTTTCTTCAAATTATAAAGGGCTATGTTCACCCATTTCCTCGAAATTCATAGGCTAGTGGAGAATATAGAGAATTTCTAGCTTTATTAATTCTTATTTGATAAGAAGATGATGGACTAAGATGAGTTCATATGGACATAAATAGTAAAGATTCATATAGCCAATACTAACTTCCTTGGGGTTGAGGGTTAGTTGTTGTTAGCTCGTCTTTCCCTAGAGTCATAAGACCCTACATGGTAGATAGGTTAAATATCCACCAAATACCATCCACATTACAATTACCCCCCTTCAAGTATATCAAAATCCTAGACTCTTACATTAATTGAATATCCAGTCTCAATAATGATCAAAGTTTTCAAGCCCAGAAAAGGTACAAATTATAAAAGACACTGCACCATACACAAAATATCAACATACCAGTAAGACATAATTGCTGGTTGGTCCACAATGCTCTCGCAACCTCCAAATGATGGAGCAATATATGGAATTTTTAGAGCATCAACAAATTTTGCAGTAGTCAGCAGATCCCCATCAACCTAATTAAATAACATAACTATCCATCAGCCATCATCCAGAATATTGGATCTAACAAGCATACACTATCTAAATGTAATAGATTGTAAAATACAGACCTCAAAACTGACCACACCACCAAAACCAGTCATTTGTCTCTTTGCAAGATGGTGTTCTGGATGACTTGAAAGGCCTGGATAATAGACACATCTCACCTGCAACTCAATTTTATTATATATGATAGCAGTGGCAAACATGGAACAAAAAACTGTGAAGCAAAGAAAATACCAGGCCACTGAACTGTCCAAGAAAAAGCTAGAGATACAGTGGGTTAGTAAAAATTAACATCAAGCAAATTTGAGCCAAACACACAAAAAAAATGAGTTTAAGGAAAGGCTGGCAAGAGGAAATCCATTACCAACATTGACCGATTTTCTTCCCCTCTTTATTAGTGGTTTATATTTCTCAGTTTTCTTTGTTATTGTTTGTGTGTTTTCCCATGGGAAAGAACGGGGCATCATCTTGGTTAACAAAAGAAGAAAACAAATAAAGCAGAATCACACCATTCCCACAAAAGAAATGCAGTTCTGTGACACTGATGGCATGATCTTAAGCTGCAAAAAAGCGACATGCCTGCTGCTTATCCGGTTTGTTACAATCAAAAAAGTCGGGTAAGAGAAAAGGAGGCTGAACTTCACTGACCACTTTTCATGTCTTGATTTTGGTCCACACACTTTGAAGTCTAAAAGAAGCAATTACCTATAATTAGACTGTTGAATGTAATAGGGTGAGGGTGTACTGGAATTGGGACCCAAAAGAAACATGGACATTTATTACTTGGATTGTATTTGCAATTTATTTACATACTCGAACAAATAGAAATTTCCGGGGATCCTCATATTGCAAATTATCATTTAACAGACATTAAACTGAACCTCCTTTATTTCCTCAAAGATACACAATCTCTTGAAAATTAGTTTTGGCGGTTATGCCCAGCTACAATGTAGAATCCACACCATGCCCTACTGAAGATGTTAAAGAGCTTAAGAATACCTTTGGATGAGCCTCTAAAATTTCGGATATCCTTTGTGCGGTTGAGTTCTGTTGCTGTACACGAAGATGCAAAGTTTTCATGCCTCTGATGATCAAATACGCAGCATTCTGATACATGGGAAAATTGAATCATGCTTCAATAAAATACATACAAGGTAAATATAAGCTATAAGCTCATCCTTTACACTTGATACTCAAATACCACGACTACAAATCCAGAGTCCACTTACAAGAAAAATGTGATTTCTGTTCACCAAATTTAAGCTACACTACGGTGAGTTAATTCTTGTTTCTTAAAAATAGTGAGGGTCTTCCAATCTCAAGAAAATAGTGAGGGTTTTCTGTTAGGTTGATACTTTAGCGATGTGATTACCAGCGTGATGCTGTTTTTACTCTATAAAAGTTACATTAGTTATCAAAAATAGTGAGGGTTTCAGGATGAATGATAAAAGGTTCTCCATTTAGGAGGTATATGGTAATTGAGGTACTCCTGATGACTTTTTTGGGCCTTATCTTGCATCCCAAACAGGCAGAGAAAAAAATGTCAGGGAAAATATCAAGAGAGTTCAATGCGACTCACAGGATTGAGAGCACCACCCAGGATATAATGCAAGTTACGAACTGCTGAAACTAACTTATCAGGACCACTAATGCAACCTCCAAGAACCTGCAACAAATGGAATTGTCTAGCAGTCAGTCTGATAAAGTTAGAGGTGGCATCGACATTTAAATTGCTAAACATCATTTGACGCCACCATACATCATTGTGGCCACCAAGATATTTTGTCGCAGAGTGCACAACGAGGTCAGCCCCTAGCGCAAGGACCTTTTGGTTAAGGGGAGTTGCGAACGTCCCATCTATGCAAACTAGTGCTCCTTTTTCATGGCAAAGTTTTGAAACCAACTCAATGTCAACACATCTCAGGAATGGATTTGTTGGAGACTCAGTAAAGAAAAGAGTCACCTGCATGGAAAAAGGTTCAAGGCATTGGAGATGTTCAGTAATTATATACATATAATTCAAAACTGTCGATGAAATAAGCAGCCTACTGACTTTCCTCTGACATAGCACCGATTCTAGAGCTCCAATATCAGCTGGGTCAATGACTGTCGCCTGCAATGGATAAAGGAGCTGAGATTATATAACTATACAGATGATATCAGCATAAAGCATGAACGGTGACGGAACTTCTTTTAGACTTGAATATATAAATAAGTTATTAGGATAGAAAGGAAATGAAAGTGTATGGCCCATTTATTCAGTAAACAGTTCCGTATCCAATTCTCTTCTTGTGTCAAGAAATACTAAAAATATTCTATGCTTTCCAACTAGAAGCTTCAAGTATCTTAAACATTTGGAATAGGTAAATACCGTGATTCCCATTTTAGGCAGTATCGTCTCAATAAATATTCGGGTCTTCCTATAGCAGTCTGTTGTTGTTACAATATGCCCACCAGCAGGAACCAATGCCAACAACATAACAGTACTAGCACACATTCCAGATGCCATTAGCAAGGTTGACTCAGCACCCTCCAGTGCACTGTTGCAGCAGACGTCTTAACTACCAATGACATAAAAGAAACTGGAGAAGGGAAAGGGAAAAGTTCCCCTTAAGTACCTCACCTTATCTTCTACTCTGCAACAATAGTAGTGGGGTTCCCATAGCGCCCATATTCAAAACTTGCACGTCTTTTCTCCTGCCAAAGTATCACAGACAGAAACCAAACCAAAAAGAGAAATTCAGCTAACCTTAGCATTCTCCCTTACCAACACAAGGATACTAACTGTTATATAAGATCTCACATGACCTGACTACTGACCAAGCACATCACTTGCCTTCCCTTAACTGATATGGCTCACATTTTTCTGGTGCAAACTATTCACTAGAATTAGCTAGTGAAACTATTTTATAGGAAAGTAAAGGCCCATTACAGCAAATACCTTGAAGTCAATGAGGTCAGAAGTCTTGTTGAAGAAATAAGCAGATGTGTTAACCACTGGGGTAGTTATTGCATCAGTAACAATACCACGTCCTAACCTTTCACCTGGAAAACGCAAGCAGATCAATCAGTCATCTAAGCCTCAACCCGATCATCTAAAAGAATACTCTATGTAATCTGTAATATCCGAGTAAATCCACAAATCACGGCATAACAGAGAGAACAGAAAAACTAAACATTCGAGTTTGAAAATACTCTAGAAGGCGTATATATACCGGCATGAATTGCGATGCTTCCATCATAACTCAAAAATGAAGAATATTTGTCACCTGTCGAATCCTCAATCTGTACAGGTCGAGCAGCACAAGGCGGATTTTCCACTATCGCCATCTCCTCATGACCTGTGGTAATATCAAGAGGAGCAATGGCGGCGGTAGCATCGACGGCCTTAGCCGTCGGTATAAAATCAGGAGAAGCGTGGTTATTAGACCATGAAGCCGCAACAACTTGTGCTAAACCGATATTGCTGCAGTTCCTTCGAGCTTTGACGCTCAGCTGCCTCACGAAGTTGGGCGGAAACCTAAGGATCAGAGAATACATACCAAAAAACGACGATCCGCGACTTTGCAAGTTCGCTTTCCCTGAAAAACGAATGCCGGCGTTAGGAACATCATGACGTGGAACGCCACCTGAGAAATCAGCGTCGGAACGGCATTCGAAGGAAGGAAATGCCCTAGCATAGCTTGAAACGGCCATTGAATTAGAGGGTGAAAACGCGATATCACCGACGGCGCCCCCTCTGATAAATCTTCTAAATTCTAATTAGGAAAAGAAATGAGATTTTGTTCGAGAGAATTTTTGGGATCTTATTTATACCAAGGAAAATGTATATTTTCCTAGAAAATATTTTCTTGAAAATAAGTTGATTTTTTATTTATTTTTTATTTTTGGTTAGTAGATGGAAAAAATATTTTTTGAAAATATTTTTTAATATTTGATTGGTGAATGAAAAAATATTTTTAAAAAAATACATTTTAGTGTTTAGTTAAATCGTAAAAATATATTTTAGAATCTTTTTTAAAAAAAAATATTTAATTAAAAAAATTAAATCCTTTTTAGAAAGGGGTTGGTAGGCAGGTGGGTGGGGGTGTCAGAATAGGCAGTAGGGGTGGGATAAGAAAAAGTTTTAAATTTCTTTTGTTAAAAAAAAATAAAAAAAAAATTAGCGGGGAGGGAGAAAGGGGTAGTAAAAGGTAGGTCAGGGTAGGGAAGTAAGAGGGGGGAATTGAATTTTTTAAAAAAATAAATTTAATTTTGTTTTTTGAGGTTGAGGGGTGGGGTGGGGGAAGTGATGGGAGAGGGGGCTGACAACGGGGAGGGAGGGTAGGGGTGTAGGGTAAGAGAAAAGTTTGAATTTTTAAATAAAATGTAGATATTGTTTTTGGAAGGGGGCTGGTAGGGGTAGGAGTAGAGGTAGGAGATGGACTAAGAAAAAAATTTGAAATACTTTTTAAAATAATTGAATTTTGGGGGTGGGGGATGGGGGTAGGGGTAGGAATGGGGTGGGGATAGGGGTGGTGTCTGGGTGATAGGGTATTGGGGGCGGGGTAGATGATTTTGAGAATTGTATGAATATTTCAACTTTAAAATGAGGTTGAAAGAGAGTTTTGGAAAATGTTTTCCTTACTTTTTGAAGGGAAGTCATTTTCCTTAGATTTAAGGAAAATAAGTTGGTTTGGAAAATATTTTCCAAAACATATAAGCCAACCAAACATAAGAAAACTGGAAAACATTTTCTGGAAAATGTTTTTCTTTATACCAAACACACCCCAAATGGAAAGAGTTTTTCTGAAAAATAAGTTGATTTTCTATTTATTTTCTCACGTTTGGTTGGCGAGTGGAAAATATTTTATGGTGTTTGGTTAGTGAGTAGAAAATATTTTGTAGAAAAATATTTTCTTGTAGTTGATTGGTGAGTGAAAAAATATTTTTTAGAAAATACTACTAACTATTAACTAGTATATCAGTGCCTCTAGCAACTCAATAGTTTGTAAGTACTAATTTAAGCATAGCAAATAATATCACTATCGAATACTAAAATATTACAATCACTAAATTTAATCAACTACTAATTAGCAAATATAGGAGACATTTTTCAATATTTTGTTAGGATAATCTCAAGATACTACAATCAATAGAAATACAACGAAACGACAAGCTTATTCAACCTTGTGAAACAAGCTACATCGTTGGCAAAATAAAATATGCAATTAGCAAAAGTAACATAGGTAAGTCTTCCTCTATGCATATGGAAATAACAATACATTTAACGAACATTGTAAAAGAAAAAAATTTGGGCTTCACTATTTTTTATTTCAAGTAGTGAAAAATTGAAGCAAACCACAGTACAAAATATTTTGTAGTAATGTGAATTTTTTTTAGAAATATGAATATGAATGTTGTTGGGGTGGGAAAGAGGGATGGGGGTGGAGGCATAAGTCACATTTGTTATTTTCCGAAAAATGACTTTCCTTGGCCTATGAGGGAAGTCATTTTAATGGAGGAAAATAAGTTGTCATGGAAAATATTTTCCCAACATTTAACTACAATCAAACAAGGGAAAATAAGAAAACATTTTTCAGAAAACATTTTCCATCATACCAAACACACCCTAGTATAAGGATATCATTTTTTATCAGAAAGATTGCAATAAAATTTAAGTAGGGGGATCAGTGGTCCAAAATGTTAATCAAGTTCGATTACATAGCAAAAATCAGATGCCGTATCCGGGGAATAATTACTTTCATTTACAGATCTTACAAAAAAAAAAGGTCCCGCCATGTCTGCCCACGGAGCTCTTTGCGCACACATTGGCGGAACTTCAAAAAGACTACTTAAGGGTTGAACTTCTATCTGTGAGCCTAGCTTAGCCAAAGCATCCGCTACTCCGTTCTGCTCACTAAAGCAATGAGATACTTTAGGCTTTCCTAGTCTTCTTAGTCTTGACTTCCAATCAGTAATGGTAGAGTCATTCTGTAAATTGCCATTGGTTAATCATTTAATAACTTCTATAGAATCAATGTATATCTCAATAGGCACAAGACTATTTTCCTCTATTAGGCGTAATCCTTCTTGGAGGGCAAGTAGCTACATTTGGTTATTAGTGACCTAGGGGTTAGCTTTCGCAAAGCCGAGGAGCCAGCTACCATTGGAGTTATGAATCACTCTCCCAATACCTCTCTTACCAGGGTTTCCTTTACACGCTCCATCAGTGTTACGCATAAAGGAACCTTGAGGGGGGCTGATCCATTTAAAATGGATGTCCATTCTCCTCTGACCTTGTTTATTAGGAGAGTCTAGGGTAGTGTATTCCAGGGTCTTATTATAGACCTGTAACCAATTGGGGGAATGTAAGGTTGTTGAAAAAATTGTGGTTTTTATTCTTCCACATAGACCACGGAGCAGAATGTTATGCCAGTTAATTATTCTATCAAAGCTTTTATGGCGCAACAAAGTTCAGGTGGAGTGCCAATTTTGGAGGTAAAGACTAGTAATGTTCAAACCATTTATATTGGAACCAGCATTAAAAAGGTGGTTTCAGAAATCCTTAACTATGGGACACTAAAAAAAGATATGGACCCTCTGAGCATTAAATGCTAGAGTGTTAGAAAAGACCATCTGAGCTTTTTGATTGATGTGAACCGATAAAACTTTCTCAGTGGGGAGGTCAATCGACTGAGGGGAGATAAGTGAGATGGAGTCAGTGTCCAGCTCAGCCTTATTAGCAGCATGAATGGAGTTAGAGTGGGCCAAAAGAGCATTCTCTTCTTCACTTGGGTGATCTTGGCCCAAGGGGTTGGGCCTTTTTTTATTAGACTGAATATGGGAATTGGGCTTAGGTAGTTTGAACTTAAAAGGGGGGACAGATCCCAACTGGGCTTCAGAATTAGTCTAGCCATTGGGATGTCCAATTTGGGCCTGATGAGAAAACTGGACCCCGAAATACCCGGTCCATTAGGTTTAAAGGAGGAGTTAGGGAACTTACCTGTAGCCGCCTCAGTTGGGTCGCTGGAGATCTCTGTTGGGGTTTGAGTTGCGTGGTTTATATCTATAAACATAACAGAAAAGGGATTAAAACTTTTCGTTTTGATGTCCTTTAGGGTTGGTTTACCTCCATGTCCAGGAGATGACGGTTTTTTTTCTTGCGATTGAAACTGACCGTCGTCCATTTTTCCTCTGCCGGTACGTGTTCACTACTATTTTTCGGTGGAGTATCTCTCTTGGTGTGCTTGATATTGGGGCAATTCCACATTGTATGTCCCAAGCAACCGCAAGATTTACATAGGAAGTCTTTGCCCTTATAATGGACTGGTTGAATATGGATGCCGATCTTAACAGAAGATTTTAGCGATATGCCCAATGGTACCTAAACACAAATGCATGCGTACTTTGATCTGAGGTTTGAGGAGGTACAGGCGTCAACTTTAAGTAGCTTACCCAATCTGTGACCTACCCGTTGGAGTATTAAATTGTCGAAGAATTTGGTAGGTAATTGAGGGAGTCGTAACCAGATCGTCGTTGATTCGATCAGGTTTTATTTAGAATCGAAATTTCGCTCCCAAATCCGAATTGAGAGATATGCCCCAGCCATAAACCATGGCCCCTCTTGCAAAAACCTCTTTTGTGATTCTAATTCTGTGAATTTCACGGTATAGTAGTCAAACCCTAAATCAATTAAAGGGAAGGCCTTCTTCAATTTTCAAAGATCTATTAGCTTTTTTTTGAAGTACTGGTGGTGTAATTTTTTTCCTAGTAGTTTGATGATTACAGAGTACCTCCACAGTGCATAGATTCTTTTTTCTCCTCTGGGGACAAACTGATAGAACTATCTTGATCATTTGTGTTTGGGGTAAGGCTGCATATCGGTCAGTTTGGTTCGGTTTTGAAAATTATCGGTTTTACTTATTTATTGTTGGTTTGTATATATGCGAAACCATTAAAGAACTATTAAGATATCGGTTAATCGCTTATCGGTTTATTGGTTTTTCATTATTATTGGTTCGATTATCAGGTTAACCGTTAACATTAACATATATAATTTAAAGTCCAAAGCTAGTAAGTAAGATACTTCAGACTACCAGGCTACAACTTAGTGCTCACTGCCTACTGCTTAGGCCTTAGTGCTTATTGCTCTTTCAATGCACATAGCCACAAATATAATACAAAGTAACAAAACATTCAAACTACAGTCACAATTCATAAATTTAAAACTGTCTAGTGTCTACTGGTCTAGCACAAATAGAGTAGGAAAAATCTAAAGTAATAGTCAAAATGATTAATTTCATATTTTAACATGATAATGGTGAAAGCAGACAACTTTTAACTCTCCTAAAGCAATTAAAAGCTAACATCTTCAAATTTGACATACACACAGTCACACACGAAGTCCACAACCGTAACTGAAGACCTAAATTCTGGGTCTGCTACACCCATAAAAGCAAAATACAACGCATAGTGTAACTCTCCTAAAGAAATAAGAAGCCAACATTAACTCCAACTTCAAATATAGCAGAAAAAATGTCGGATTGCACACTACAACTATACGTAGTTGATAAAAAAAATTACATACACACACTTAACACTAAGACCACAGGCCACAACAATAGAAAAAGAGCTAAATTTCGAATCTACTACATAGATAAAGTAGAACAGAGATTGCATAGAGACATTAAACTAAAAGGAAGGAAAACCTGGAGGATGGAGGAATTTTTGGGCAGTATCGGCGGTCTGACCACGGTGATTTCGAGGAAATTATCTTTGCCTGTTTGGTCTCTTAAAATTTGATTACTGAGAGTTCACTGTCTCTCTTGAGTTTGTGACTATGTGCAATACTGAGAGTGAGAGTTGAGACTATGAGAGAGTGAGTCCTGAGACTTGAGAGTGAGAGGCAATGATTAGTGAGAGAATAAAATTGTCAAATGAGAATTAAACCCTAAGTGGCTTTCTAGCTAATGGACGGTGGAGTGGGCTTAAGAATTGGGAATGGCAGTGGCTAGCCGCCACTGGGTAATGGTCCAATATGGGTAGCATCAGCATGTATTTTGTTATCGGGTTATCGGGGCAACCGATAAAAAAATCAACATAACCAAGCCCCGAACCGACAACCCAATATTAAAAATTAAACCTGAAAATCGACTTGACTACTTAAAAAACTAACTTGTTAAACCGATAAGAAAATTATTGGTCTGGGTTAATGATTTGAACCAAAATTTGCACAGTCCTAGTCTGGGGACAGGAAGAATTCTAATGTCGATATCGGTCCAGTGATGAGAGATGAGTTCTCTCTTACCACTTCACCAAAGAGGGGTTTACTTGGGGGGTCATTAGCCATATGGCCATCGGGTATATCGGTTGGTTCCGGCAGGGTCAAAGGGTATGAGTGTGAGGTGGTCATGACTCTAGAAAAGGATGGTGTGGGAGTTAGAAAGAAGGTGATCCCCTTCTCTCTAAAAATTATTGTTCTTTATCATTAAAAAATATTAAATTATACATTTGAAATGATAAAAGTGATTTTTTTTAAAAAAATAAATTATTGTGTCATTACATATTTTAAAATTGACTATAAAATATTAACTATACTTTTTAATAGTGAAATTATAATTGATTTTGTCAATATATAACAGCAGTCGCGACTATTTTTGTACGTTTTGACATGAAAAGGAATGAAATTAGTATTTTTATCATATTTTGTTTCTGATTTTTAAAAGTAATAAGTATAAAATATTAAATAACTTTTTGTTTTGTAGTTAGGACTTTTATGTTTATTTATTTGATTTATGTGATTACATTTTTATCTTTCGTTTCAAACTTAAATTTTTTTATCTATCAATTCAAAAAAATAACTAATTGCACTAAAAGAACTCGATTGTGTCAAATTTCGAAACTTTTTATTTCAAATTATAACATTTATCACTCTCGATTGAAAAGTTATGAACATACTATTTATAAGATTACTCATTAATAAAAATTAAACATTATTTTCTACCGCATCCCCTACCTCCTATCCTGACCCACGTCCCCACATCCCCAATTTTTATTTTTGAAAAAGAATAATTTTTCCCTACCTGGTCAACCCCATTACATCCAACCACCTCGCTTACCCCACACTCTCTACACCTCTAACCTACCCTACCCCCACCCCCACCCCCATCGACCCACCACGGTCCCCTGCCCCTCTCACCTCCTACAACCATAATATTAAACACTCTAAACTATTCATGCTTATTGTTTTGTATATATATATATATATATATATATATATATATATATATATATATATATATACAAATACTTTAGGGAAAATATTTTTTGTTTATATGTCGAACATAAGAAAATAAGTAAGAAACAACTTGTTATTCTATAAATATTTTCTTAAAAATATTTTCACACCAAGCACCCATATAGTAAATTATTTCATACTATCCAGAAATATCATTCAATTAATAAAAAAAAAATTAAGAAATAAAAGGTAAATAAAAAACTCGACTGGTAAACAAATTACTATATTCATGATTAAAAAATTCTTTTGCTTATTGACACACATCTTTGGGCTCCTTTACCCATGTTTTATTCCTTCTTAATGATTTGTTGATACCAATATGTTAATTAAAGAAGTTATCATAATATAAGTGATATGTTAATATATCTAATCATAAAGAAACAAAAATAATAATGTATCAAAGTGAAATAGAATAGAATCGCAAAAATTTAAAAGTTAATAGAGTTTCTCTTTCATTTTGTTTTGTGGATTATATTTAGAGTTATATTCTAATATCATTCTCTGAGTCATCTAATAAATATGACTATCATTATGTTATTGAAGAGTTGCATTTACATTGTCTTTTTTTTGGTCAAATAAAGGTTCATTGAAAAATTAAAGTTAATTTTTTATTGAAATTGATCAATTATCATCTAACAACTATTCAGAAGCTCTTATTCTTTTACGGTCCATTTTGAAATATTGTTGTCTTCCCTAATTGAACAATATTAATCATGAGTTTGTATTAGTAATACATCCGACTCTAAGATTCTTAATTGTTGCTTTCATATTTCATTGTTTCCTCTCATAAAACATTTCATGAAAATATTGATGATTTTAACATTATCAAAATTTTTATTATATGTCAAATTTTTAAACAAAGTCACAGCATATGATTCAAAAACAAAAAGGAAAGCTTGCAAGAATTGGTTTAAATTCTGTATAAATTCACAATTATTCTAAATGAAAAACAACCATAAAAATAATAAATAAAATTCAACAAATTAACTTATTATTATATGAGAAATAAAAAGTGACAGAATGTAGTAAAAAATAATATTCTTTCATATCTTAAAATATAAGAACATGCAAATCCATAAATTTATCAATCTTCACTTTCATAATACTTAATATGATCAATTCAGATGAATTTATCATTACCTTTGGAGAAGTAAAGTTGTTACGCAACAATAAAAGATTAATTTTTTTAGTAAAGTGGAATAATGCTCTACAACTTCATATTTAAGATGAAATAAAATCAACTTTTATTGACTTTAAGTAACTTGAGAAAATTGAAGGAAAGGTGTCTTTTAAATCTTGAATGAAGGATTGGTGACGTTGACCAATTTAAAGGGTCAAACATAATTAAAAAACTTAATTAGGTTAATTGTAGACTTGATTATTATTTTTTAAACTTTTTAATCTTTTCAAAAATACAAATTAACCCACACCCACAAAACTTTCCTCCCTCTGCAAATCAATCTTTCTCTCTCTTGTCTCTTTCTCTCGATAGTTTCTCTCTCTAACTTCTCCCATCCAACAACTTTTCAAATTTCTCCCTTCAATCTTGTGCAACTTCAACCTCTGGCAACAAATAGTTTTGAGTTCTTGCCCGTTCCTTTTTTACTTTCAACCGTCAGTCGACGTGACAACATTCTCCGGTGACTACAACTTCGAGTTCTTCATCATTTCTTTTTAATTTTCACAAGTAAAAAAATAGGGCTTTTAAGTTATGACGAAAATGAGGAACTTGATTTGTTGGTGTTTGTTATTTTTCTTATGTTTTTTGTTATTTTTTTAATGTTTGTTATTTTTTAGTTGAATTTCTCATCTGGATGTATCTGCTACTGTTGTTTTTTAATAATGGATAAAACATGTAACGTGAATCCAACAGATGAGTATTTATTGCAACATATATGACTAATTTGTGCAACAGATTAGTAATCGGTTGCAACATATATGACTAATATGTTGCGCAGATTATTAATCAGTTGCAACATATATGACTAATTTGTTACACAAATTAGTAATATGTTGCAACATATATGACTAATCTGATGCAACATATATGACTAATTTGTTGCACAGATTAGTAATCTGTTGCAACATATATGACTAGTTTATTGCAACAAATAAGTAATCTGTTGCAACATATATGACTAATTTATTGCAACAAATGAGTAATCTGTTGCAACATATATGACTAATTTGTTGCAACAGATTACTCATCTGTTGGATTCATTTTATAGTGTTGTATTATGAATCCAATATATGGGTCATCTGTTGCAACAGATTAGTCATATATTGCAATAAATTACTCACTTGTTTCAATAGATGACTCATATGTTGAATTCATGTTGCAGGTTCTATCATTGTAGCAGTAGCAGATACACCAAATAAGAAATTCAACAAAAATTATAATTTTACTTACAAATAAGCTATGAAGTAATGTCCAAGTGAAATATGAACAAAATTTGACCTAAATTTTTTTAAAAAATTTCAACAGGGGCACAACGAATAAGTAAAACACATGAAATTTTTTATAAAATAAGTAAAGAAGACAAAAATAATATACCATACATCAAATACAAAAGGATCAAGGGGACAAACATTTGAGTTCTCCTGAAAACGTTTAAGTTCTCTAATATTTTAATTACTTTTTAATAGTTGACCCATCTGTTACAACAGATTTTCTATCTAATTGATAATTTCCAATAGATGAATCATCTGATGCAACATGTTAGTCATCTGTTGATTCAAATTAAGCAATTATTAGCAATAACTAAATTGATTTAGCTAAAATTAAAGACGTCTCTACGACAAAGGGACAAACATTTGTGTTCTCCTAAAAATATTTGAGTTCCCTAGTATTTTAATTATTTTTCAACAGATTATCTATTTGTTGCAACAAGTTAGTCATCTATTGCAACAGATGTTTATAATAGGTTAGTCATTTGTTTATTCAAATTAATTAATTACTAATAATAACTAAATTAATTTAATTAAAATTGAAGACAAGTCTTTAATACAAGACCTTAGACAAGGGGACAAATGTTTGAGTTCTCCTAAAAATATTTGAGCTTTAGTATTTTAAATTGTTTTTCAACTTATATCAAACTCGGAACCAAAATGAGCCACGGAATTGAAAAAGTGACCAAAATAGGCCACCTATTTAAAAAGTTACCAAAATAGGCTAAACGTAATAATTTATTACGTTTTCTACTTTTTTCTTAACGGTCAACTAACGGAGTTGACTTTTACTAAAACGTAAGAATTTCTTACGTTTTACACGATAACCGAGGAAAAAATACAATAATTGTCAAATCAATTAAAAAGGTACTAAAAAAAGAGTCGTTCAACGTAACAAAAAGTTATGTTCTTAATTTTTTTATAGCAGTGGTCCCCCACCCACAATTTCTTTTTCCAAAAATGTCCCATCACTTCTACTTTTTCCTTTTTTTACATATGATAATTATGAATTTTTTTATTATTTAAATTTATTTATATTTTACATGTAGTTCAAAGAATTTATTTTTTCTAATAAATTTTTACGTTTTACATAAAAAAAAATTAAAAAAAAGAAGTATCAATTACGTCATTTGCTTAACAATTTTGTTATATTTATTCTATATCAAAAAATAATCACTTCTATCCTTAATTATCCGATTTCTATTTTAAAAAAATTATACTTTTGAGTTTTTCTCTACTCCAAAATAGTGAAATGTTGAATTATCGTCGATCAAATATGGTACAATATATAAGAATTATATTTTTTTAGGAGTATTCTTGAAAACTATATCTTCTTATATTAATTTAGGAGAGTTCCTAAATTAAATTATAATTTTTAACTCCATTAATTATAGTATGAAACGTATTTGTGCAGTGAGTCTCCTCAATATCCTAATCAAAGCACTAATCAAAAACTACGATGAATCACTATCCAAAAAAATTAATTTCGTATTTCTAACACACCAAAAAAATATAATTCTTTTATATAGTAGCATATTTGATCGACAATAATTCAACATTTAACTATTTTGGAGTAGAGAAAAACTCAAAAGTATAATTTTTTTTAGAGAAAAATTGGGCAATTAAGGATAGAATTGATTATTTTTTGATATAGAATAAATATAAGAAACTTGCTAAGTTAATGAGGTAATTGATACTTCTATTTTTTAAATTTTTTATGTAAAACGTAAAAATTTATTACATAGAGGGAAAAATAAATTATTTGAACTACATGTAAAATATAAATAAATTTAACTAATCAAAAAATTCATAATTATCATATGTAAAAAGAGGAAAAAGTTGATGGGACATTTGTGGAAAAAGAAATTGTGGGTGGGGGACCACTGCTATAAAAAAGTTAAGAACGTAACTTTTTGTTATGTTGAACAACTCATTTTTTAGTATTTTTTTAATTGATTTGATAATTCACTGCATTTTTTTCCTCGTTCATCGTGTAAAACGTAAGAAATTCTTACGTTTTATATTTTTTTTATAAAACGTAAGAATTTCTTACGTTTTACAAAAAAAAATGTAAAACGTAAGAAATTGTTACGTTTTAGTAAAAGTCAACTCCGTTAGTTGACCGTTAAGAAAAAAATAGAAAATGTAATAAATTACTACGTTTAGCCTATTTTAGTAGTTTTTTTTAAATAGGTGACCTATTTTGGTTACTTTTTAAATTCTATGGCTCATTTTGGTTCTGAGTTCACATATATATTGTCTATTTAATAATTTCCAATAGATGAGTCATATGTTGCAACAATTTAGTCATCTGTTGCAACGGATATCTATATTTGTTGGATAATTTTCAATAGATGAGTTAGCTATTGCAACAAGTTAGTCATTTATTGCAGCTGATGTCTATATATGTTTGGTCATTTTCAACAAATGTCTTTAACTGTTTAGTCTTTTCCAACAGATTACTCATCTATTGCAATATGTTAATTGAAATCGTAATTGAACTTATCAATTCATCTTTATTTTTAGTTAAATCAATGTTGTTATTACTAATAATGTCTTAATTTGAATCATTACAAATAAAATTGGTCAATTAACACTTTACTCAAGATGAATACACTTAGATGATCATGTAATTACTATTTGATTAATTGAAATCGTGATTAAATTATCAATTCATCTTTAATTTTAGTTAAATTAATTTAGTTATTACTAATAATTACTTAATTTTAATTATTTCAAATCAAATTGGTCAATTGATCATTCTACTTAAGACGAAGCACTTAGTTGATCATGTAATTACTATAAAATTAATTGAAATTGTAAGTGAACTTATTAATTCATCTTTAATTTTAGTTAAATCAATATAGTATTTTCTAGTTATGGCTTGGTTTGAATCATTTCAAATAAAATTAATCAATTGATCACTCTTCTCAGGACGAACACACTTAGTTGATTGTGTAATTACCATGAGATTAATTGAAACAATAATTGAACTTATTAATACTAGTTAAATCAATTTAGCTATTACTAATATAATGACTTAATATGAATCAATAGATGACTAAGATGTTGCAAAATATGAGTAATCTTTTGAAAATGACCAAACAGATAAAGACATCTGTTGCAACAGATTAGTCACCTATTGCAACAGATTAGTAATCTGTTGGAAATAACAAATAGATAAAGTCATATGTTGCAACAAATTGGTCATCTATTGGAAATGACCAACATATAAAGACATTTGTTACAACAAATGACTAATCTATTGCAATATATGTTTATATCTGTTTGATAATTTTTAATAAATGACTCATTTGCTGCAACAGATTAAATCTGTTGCAATAGGTTATACACTTAAATGATCATGTAATTACTATGAGATTAATTGAAATTGTAATTATTAAATCAATTTGGCTATTACTGATAATGACTTAATTTGAATCATTTTAAATAAAATTAGTCAATTGATCACTCTACTCAGAACGAACACACTAAGATGATCGTGTAATTAATAAAATAATAATTAAAATCGTAATTAAACTTATCAATTCATCTTTAATTTTAGTTATATTAATGTAGTTATTACTAATAATATCTTAATTTGAATCATTTCAAATAAAATTGGTCAATTAACACTTTACTCAAGACGAATACACTTAGATGATCATGTAATTACTATGAGATTAATTGAAATTGTAATTAAAATTATCAATTCATCTTTAATTTTAGTTATATTAATTTAATTATTACTAATAGGCTTTTCTCCGCAAGAACAATCTTGACTTTCTTTATACTTTATAATATAAGATTTTAATTATTTCAAATAAAATTGGTCAATTGATCATTCTACTTAAGACGAAACACTTAGTTGATCATGTAATTACTATAAAATTAATTGAAATTGTAAGTCAACTTACTAATTCATCTTTAATTTTAGTTAAATCAATATAGTTATTTCTAATTATGGTTTGATTTTAATCATTTCAAATAAAATTGGTCAATTGATTACTCTACTTAGGACGAACATACTTAGTTGATAGTGTAATTACCATGAGATTAATTGAAACTGTAATTAAACTTATTAATTCATGTTTAATTCTAGTTAAATAAATTTAGTTATTACTAATATAATGGCTTAATATGAATCAATAGATGACTAACATGTTGTAAAAGATGAGTAATCTTTTGAAAATGACTAAACAGATAAGACATGTTTTGGAAATGACCAAACAAATGTAGACATATGTTGCAACAAATGACTAATCTGTTGCAATAAATGACTCATCTATTGAAAATTATCAAATAAATATAGACATCTGCTGCAACGGATGACTAAGTTGTTGTAACAGATGACTCATCTGTTGAAAATTATCAAACATATAGGATATATGCTGGAAAATAATTTTAAATACTAAAGCTCAGATGTTTTTAAGAGAACTCAAATGTTTGTCACCTTGTCTAAGGTCTTGTCTTTAATTTTAGTTAAATCAATTTAGTTATTACAAATAATTGCCTAATTTGAATCATTTTAAATAAAATTTATCAATTGATCATTCCTATTAAGGACGAATACATTAATTGAAATTGTAAGTGGACTTATCAATTCATCTTTAATTTAGTCAAAATTAATTTATTTATTACTAATAATGACTTAATTTGAATCATTTGAAATAAAATTGGTCGATTGATCACTCTCCTCGAGACGAATACACATAGTTGATCATGTAATTACTATGAGATTAATTGAAATTGTAAGTAAACTTATCAATTCATCTTTAATTTTAGTTATATCAATTTAGTTATTACGAATAATGACTTAATTTGATTCATTTCAAATAAAATTGGTCAATTGATCACTCTAATCATGACGAATACACTTAGTTGATAATTTAATTACTACGAGATTAACTGAAATTGTAAGTTTATCTTTAATTTTAGTTAAATCAATTTAGTTATTACTAATAATATCTTAATTTGACTTATTTCGAATAAAATTGGTCAATTGATCACTTTACTCGGGACGAACACACTTAGTTAATCAAGTAATTACGATGAGATTAATTGAAATTATAAGTGAACTCATTAATTCATGTTTAATTTTAGTTAAATCAACATAGGCTTAATGTGAATCATTTAAAATAAAATTGGTTAATTCATTATTAAACTAAGGATGAAATACTTAATTGATCATTTAATTACTGAGATTAATTGAAATCGTAATTGAACTTACTAATTCATCTTTAATTTTAGTTAAATCAATGTAGTTATTTCTAATAATGGTTTAATTTGAATTATTTCACATAAAATTTGTCAATTAATCATTCTACTCAGTACGAAATACTTAATTGATCATGTAATTACTATGAAATTAATTGAAATCATAATTGAACAAACTAATTCATCTTTAGTTTTAGTTAAATCAATATAGTTATTTCTAATGTTGACTTAGTTTGAATCATTTCCAATAAAATTGATCAATTGATCACTCTACTCAGAATGAACATACTTAGTTGATCGTGTAATTACCATGAGATTAATTGAAATTTTAATTGAACTTATTAATTCATATTTTATTTTAGTAATCAATTTAGTTATTATTAATAATGACTTAATGTGAATCAGTAGATGACTAACATGTTACAACAGATGAGTAATCTGTTGAAAATGACCAAACAAATAAAAACATCTGTTGAAAATGACCAAACAGATATAGACATTTGTTTCAACAAATGATTAACTTGTTGTAACGACTAATTCATCTATTGAAAATTATCAAACAGATATAGACATCTATTGCAACAAATGACTAAGTTGTTGCAACATATGACTCATCTGTTCGAAATTACTAAATAGACAAAATATGTGTTGAAAAGCAATTTAAAATACTAAAGGTCAAATGTTTTTTTAGGAGAACTCAAGCGTTTTCTCCCTTGTCTAAGGTCTTGTCTTCAATTTCAGTTAAATCAATTTAATTATTATTAAAATTGCTTAATTTGAATCAACAAATGACTAAACTGTTATAAGCTTTTATTGCAACAGATGACTAACTTGTTGCAACAAATAGGTGATTTATTGGAAAATAATTAAAATACTAGGGAACTCAAATATTTTTAGGAGAACTCAAATGTTTGTCCCATTGTCTTAAAGACTTGTCTTTAATTTTAGCTAAATCAATTTAGTTATTACTAATAATTGCTTAATTTGAATCAACAGATGACTAACATGTTGCAACAGATGATTTATCTGTTGGAAATTATCAAACAGATAGAAAATCTGTTATAATAGATGGGTTATCCATTAGAAAACAATTAAAATACTAGGGAACTTAAATATTTTTAGGAGAACTCAAACGTTTGTCCCCTCGATCCTTTTGCATTTGATGTATGATACACTATTTTTATCTTCTTTACCTGTTTCATGAAATTTTTCATGTGTTTCACTTATTCGTTGTGCCCTTGTTGAAATTTTTAGAATTTTTTTAGGTCAAATTTTGTTCTTATATCACTTAGACATTACTTCATAGGTGATTTTGTAAGTATAATTATGATTTTTGTTGAATTTTTTATTTGGTATATTTGTTACTACTATAATGGGTAGAACCTGCAACATAAATTCAATATATGAGTCATTTATTGTAATAAGCGAGTAATCTGTTGCAACATATGAATAATTTGTTGCAACAGATGACCCATATATTGGATTCATGTTACAACACTATAGTACAAATCCAACAAATAAGTAATCTGTTGCAACAAATTAGTCATATATGTTGCAATAGATTACTCATATATTGCAACAGATTAGACAATATGTTGCAATAGATTAGTCAATATGTTGAAACAGATTAATCAATATGTTGCAAAAGATTACTCATCTGTGCAACAGATTACTCATCTGTTGGATTCACGTTACATGTTTTATATACTGTTGAAAAAACAGCAGTAGCAGATACACCCAGATGATAAATTCAATTAAAAATTATAATTTTACTGACTAAAATCACCTATAAGTAATTCTCAAGTGATAGACGAATAAAATTTGACCTAAAAAAATTTGATCAAGTAGCAATAGTAGCGGTAACAACAATGTTCAATAATAAAAAGATGATGATGATGAACAAGAAGAGATGATAATAAAGAACAAGATAATGATAATCAAGAAGAAGATGATGAATAAAGCAACAAAAACAATGAACAACAAAAATCACGAAGAGAGAGAAAACTCCAATAAATGAGAAAAGAGAGAAACGTGCATTTTTCCCTCAATTTCTAGTTATATTAGGTTTTACATTGGATCAAACTGTAAATTAAAAAACTTGTGCATTATTTTCAAACTTTTCTTAATTTCTTAATCCTTAATAAAGTAATTATCACCTCCACTTAATTATTAAGACTTGTGTCACCCACACTTCATTTTAAAACTCTTTTGTCACCTGTAGCCCAAACCCCCAAGTAACTTGAGGCTTTGAGCTAAAAGTGACAAAAAAGTTTGAAAATGAGATGTATGTGACTCAAGTCTTAATAATTGCGTTGAGGTGACAATTACTTTATTATGGATTAAGAAAGTTGGAAATTTTTGAAAATAATCCACAAGTTTTTAAATTTTGATCCAAATGTTTGTTAATATAACGAGAAACAGAGGGGAAAAAGACACATTTCTCTCTCTTCTCATTTGTTGTTGTTTTCTCTCTCTTCGTGATTTTTGTTGTTCATTGTTGCTGGTGATTTATTCATCATCTTCTACTTCATTATCATCATCTTCTACTGCATTATCATCTTCATCTTCTACTTGTCGACCATTGTTGTTGTTTTTACCGCTACTGTTGTTACTTGACCAATTTTTTAGGTGAAATTTTATTTCCTACATTACTCTCCACTTTGTCATTACTTCATGGGTGATTGGAAAGTAAAATTATGATTTTTAGATGACACTGCTACAGATATTTTTTTGACAATTGATAGAACTCGTTCTTGAATACAACATAAGAGCCCATAATTCAAATAGATCACTCAGTCTATTGCAACAGATAAATATTTTGTTGCAACAGAAAACTCATATGTTGGATTCATGTTTATAGTCCTATAGTGCCCGTAACATGAATCGAACAGATGGTTATCTGTTGCAACAGAAGAACTATCTGTTGCAACAAACTAGTTATCTATTGCAATAGAATATTTATCTATTACAACTGATAGTTATTCTGTTACAGCAAATGAGTAATCTGTTTGGAACAACACAACACAGTTCCTGCCACAAACCCAACAAATGAGTAATTTTTTTATTGCTACTGGATTCAAATTATTCCTTAATCATCGACATGTTTGATGAGAAGAAGAAAGACATAATGAAAATTAAATAAGAATTAAAACGTTAAAGTCGATCAAACATAAATTTTTTTATTAAACAAAAACAAATAAAAATACATAGGCTAAAAGGAAAAAATAATCTAATTATTATTATTATTATTATTATTATTATTATTATTACTATTATTGTCAGTCGGCCAATCTTCAACCGGCAGCAGCAGGGCCCTCCTCAGACTGCGAATCTCCCAGAGCATCCTTGCTCTCACGGCTCCCAACTCCCACTACAGGTCATGAACCTGCCTCCGAAGTTCATGTACGGCGTCTTGCTGAAAAGCAACGTCCCACACCGGATCAGTCATATCTAGAACACACATGAATTGGCAAAAAATATAAAAATAAAAGTAAAGAAAAGAATCCGAATGTAATACAACGTATACTACAAATTAGGTATATTTACACACAAAGCAAGAAAAAACTTTACACACAAAGCAAAAAAAAACTTACCTGAGTCACGGAAGAGAAAGTGGTTGAAAATGTAATATGAAAGACAAGATGCAAGAAATAAATAGAGTGAGGTAGGATGAACGAGTGAGTAAGGAGGAACTTATTTATAGAGGATTGACCTTGAATGATTTAGGCAAAAAGGAGCGATTGTTCGCCTCCATTTATTAATTACATATTTGATTACTGTGAAAAATTATGACTAAATTAAATCAAGCTGCTAACTGACTTTTTGAATATTGTGATAAGTCATGACTTTTCAGCTTATTATTATTAATTAGTTCTTTGCAATAACCATTTTTATTGAGTTGTGACAACATATTCTATATTTATTATATCAGATAACCCATCTGTGGTAATAGATATATCATCTGTTGCAACAAATTGACAACCTGTTGTATCAGATAATCTAGCTCTTGCAACATATAATCTATCCTTTTTAATAATCATAGTATCATTAATCTAAATTTGATGATTTTTTTATTATATAAATTGAAAAAAACATATTTAATAACAAAAATGGTGAAAAGTCACTACTTGTCGCCTATTTAATATTAATATCAATTATTCAAATTAAATAATTATTTTTTACGGTTATAAATTATGTGTATCATTTATTTCCTTATTGTTTTCTGTGAAAAGAAATGACCTAATTAAATCAAACTTGTGAATTTTTTATTATTGTGACAAGTCATGACTTTTCAGCTTATTATTATTAATTAGTTATCAAGTATAAATAATCCTTTTCTCAATTAAAAAGTCTAAGACACCTTTTCAATAACCATTTCTTTAATAAAATAATAACCATTTTTATTGAGTTGTGGCAACAGATTGTATATTTGTTGCATTAGGTAACCCATCTGTGGCAACATATATACTATATATTTAACAAATCAACCATCTGTTTTAGGAGTTTTTTTATTTCTTCTAACAACTGATTCATCAGTCGCAACAGATGGGAAATTTGATGCATCAACAACATTGAACGTATTAGACAAAAAGTCGCAACTGTTCACCTTTTTCTTAACAATCATCATATAACTTAGTTAATCCAACGTTGTAAATTTTTTATTATATAATAAATAAATTATTTTAAAAAATAGATTTAAAAATAAATGGTGAAAAGTCACGATCATTTATTAAAATTAAATAACCATTCTTTTACGGTTATAAATTATGTTTATCATTTATTTATTTATTTATTTATTATTTATTTACGAACCATTTTTCATATTAAATAATTAAAAAGTCAAGACTTTCCACCCTCTCAATAACAATAACCCTTTTTTTATTAATAACCGTTTATTGCAACATATGATACATCTGTTGCAATAGACTAACCATCTGTTGCAACCTATGATTCATCGGTTGCCACAAATGCTCAATCCCTACCTCCAACCAACATGTTGAGAATAAGGAATGGACAAAATTAAAATTAAATATTAAATAGGAATTAAAAATCCAAAGTCGACCAAACATAAATTTTTGAATCCATTATATACAAATCATATATATATATAAAGGAGGAACAATAGCATGATGATGTAGCATGCCTTATTGACAAGAGATGTTATTTATATTTTTTCTTGTTTTATTGGCCTTTTCTTATTTAAATCAATTATTTTATTATAGAATTAAGTAAATTACTTAATATATTACAATTAAAGATTTCATTAACGAAGGAACATTTATAATAAAAACTCTTCACATATCAATTAAGAGGAGTAATTATTCATAACTCACACTTCTTTAAATTACACTCTTAATAAATTTATTTATTTATTTTCACATTTTCTAATTATAAAATGATAATATCTTTTAATATTGTAAGTATTTTTTGAGATGCTATTTATCCTTTTTTTCCTTGCTTTTTGGCCTTTTTAATTTAAATTAATTATTTTATTATAAAATTAAGTAGATTACTTAATTTATTAAAATTAAATATTTTATTAATGAAGAAATATTTAAAACAAATTTATTATTTATCACTTCTCATTCTTCAATTTTTATCACTTATCTTACTATTTGTTAAGAATAAAGTCACGTTTATTATCCTAACATTTCATAATCTTTAATGAATATTAGAACTCATGCATGTACTGATTTATAATACCATTGATATTCCCATTAATGAATCCTTAAAGCTCACATTAATTGTAAAAAATAAAAGACAAAGAAAATGTACCTGCTCATATGAAAAACATATATAAAGGGCAAATTTTTTCTTCAAATGACCCATGACTTCTTCTCCAATATAGTTTTTACGTATTTTAAGGGTTTCCATTTTGTTGTTTATCATAGTTCTTGTGATTAAATAAGATATAGATGTTGCTATATATGTTCCAAAAAAATGTGAGCTCTTCGTGCTTTTGTAGTATTTGAACTACGTAGTGTATTCATCTTCTATATAAAATTTATAGTATTTGAGCTCGACTAGTGTATTTATTGATTTTATGTATCAAAAAAGTATATTCATTATGATAGTTTTTGTGATGAAAAGAGATACGGGTGTTGTTGTATTTGTTCCAAAAGATTCTTTTGTGAGCTCTTCATGTTTCTATAGTATAAAAAATCTTTTGTGAGCTCTTCAAGTTTCTGTAGTATTTGGATTACATAGTGTATTCATTGATTTTATGTACCAAAAGAAGTGTATGCATTACTTTTTGTTAGGAGAAAACAAGTTATAATTCATTTTTCGATTCGTTATTTGCTAATTATTTTAATGCCACGAATTAACAAGAGTTATATTGATTTTGAAAAGTCATATGTTGTTCAGCAAAGCGATATTATATTTATCTTCTTTGGCAAGAGTCTTTATATCTTCCGATAGGCACAAGCATAATTATTACGTTACAAGAAAATTCTGAAATGTCATTAATTACGTATTATCTTTTTAGAGTATATTCTCGGATCAATTCAATCAAATGTGTTGCCGAATAACAGTTGCTCTAGGCCTTCAATTTCTAATTACAAGATATCTATAAACTTCATTAACTAATGTTTTCTCCTCTTAACGAAAAAATGAACAAAAAACAACTACAAACTGCCTCTTCATTTTACAGAAAGTTTTAACTGCAAAAAAATTAACAATTTATTTGAGTATATGATTAAGTTTTCTATATAAAAAGTATGAGTTTTTTATTCCTCCCTTAAAATTAAGAAAGGTATTATTCGTGATCTTTATAATTATGAAATTATAAGAAAATAGTCAATTATTTAATTACTAATTTTACAATTCTATTTGAGATTTATATTGTAGAGTATATCTTTGCCATATATGAGAATTTAATTTTTTTCTCATATGAGCTTCTTATATTACATGCACATATTTTTTATTTTTGGTGTTGTAATTTTTTAGTTCATTTATATCAACTAATTCTTTTATATCAATAAAATAAATTGTAAGACCCCGCAAAAATCCTAAGCGTAACTCAGTCCCTTAGAGCTTGATAAGGGGTCCCAGACGTAGAAAATTTCAGCTAAGTGTTAGAACTTAGTCTTTTCTAAAGCCCTCAACCTTTGAGTAATTTATTTACGACCTTCCCAACCTCCAAAAGTTAGATTTTTAATTTGATTCATGATCGGGGGAGTCAATAGTACATCTCGGGTGAGTTTCGAAATTTTCAGACAAGCGTAAGAGCGTGTTTAAAACTCCAAAACAGCAGCTCAAGGAGATTAGAACGTGGCACCTCGCCCATTACGATGCTAGGGGAAGCCCTCAATGGAGACCGTGACGCCTCGCCCAGAGCGGCGCTCCAGAGCCCGCAACGCCCTGGCTAATCTGGCCTGTATATTTATGGTTTATTTCGCATTTTTAAGGGCAAATGGGTCATTTTCCTTGCCCCCCCCCCCCCCAGCTTCATAACACGGGATTAAAGCCCCAAATAGCCAAATCCCTCATAGTTTTCACAAAATTATCTCATGAATAAACCCTAACTTCAACAAGTTCAAGAAACAAGCCTCAAGAATTCACCCAGTCTCTACGAAGTTAGCAATTAAGGTATGTGAAGTGTTCATCCAAGGGTTCCTTCCACCCTTGGAGTTCAAGAAACCATTTTAAAAGCTTTAAGTGTTTTGATTTCTTGAATTTCATGTTGGGTTTGATTATAATGACTAGTTGGGTTTCTAATCCATGTTTTATTACAAGTTTCATGTTTAGTTAATTGATGTATGTGTAGTATCATGTGAATTCATGTTAAACCCTTGAATGTGTAAATTTATTATGGCAGTCATGATGCATTAGCATGTTGTTCATCCCCAAATATAAGGTTAGGCCTTCCATGTATATGACAAAATGCCTAAGTGAATAAATTGTGCATTGTGGTCCATTGGTGACCTTATGATGAATTAATGCTAGAGCTACATATTCCAAATTTTCTCCCATGTTAAAGTTATAATTTGTAAGTGATTGATAGAATGTCCATGAGAATTGAATAGTGAAATTATGATATGCTAGCATGCGTTTCCATTTATGTACAATCCCAAGAATATGGCAAAATATCTCAGTTATTGCATTGTTAAAAGTTGACCGTTGTCATGTTATCAAGAAGTGCTATGTCTTACTATTATCTATGCTATCGAGTCCTGGGGGTATTTAATAGCCGATAATTTAGTTATTTACCTAGAGCCAGTGTCAGTATAGAATAGTATTAGTCATATCATGATCAATAGTACTCTCAGTTAGATGTGAAACTCAATAGAACTCAGTCAGCTATAGAACACAGGAAAACTCAGTATCAGTACAGTTCAGTTCAGTACATCAGTTCAGTGTCTTTCAGTTGGGAGTAGGATTCAGCACCGAGTGAACCCAAGGATAGGGACTCACCTGCCAGCAGAGGGTTTGATCCTTAGAAACAGTCCTTGTGTTCCAGAACTACGTAGCCAACATAAGTTGAGATATCAACTTGCCAGTTGAGGGTTGATGAGGTGTCTTACTTGCCAGTTGAGGGTACCACCATTCTCATTCAGAACACTTGCCACATGAAGGTGACTCAGCATTTGTCTTTACCCGTGGCATAGTACTAACACCCTTCCAACTGGGGTTACAGATTGGACCCCAAATCAGTTCAGAAAAGGGGCATGCCGGTTAGATGATTACCTTACATAGTCTTAATTTCAGTTCCAATCTCAATATAGAACTCAGTTTAATTATAGAGAAATCAGGACTGTCAAGTACAGTCACTCAGTTATCAGTAATACAATATTAGTAAACTCAGATATAAGTAAATCAATGATTCAAAACTCATTATTCAGTGTTACCATGATCTCAGTTACAATTTAGCATTCATGCATATACTCTCATTCAGTTGTTTTCATATTACTCAGTCAGTTATTGTTCATGCATATGAACGCATGCACATCAGCCTTCCTCACTTAGCATGCTAGTACATTTAAAGTACTGACGCATACTTTTCTCTTGCACTATGATGTCTTATATCATAGGTTCAAATGCACGGGCTCCCGACCGCACTTAGCAGCCCAATCCATCAGCAATAGAGTTAGTGGTGAGTCCTTATAGTTCGAGGACAGATTTATCATTTCAGTTATATCAGTACTCAGTTTACTTCAGTAGTCGGAGTTAGTTGGAGACTTGTCACATCAGGTCTTTGTTCAGACAGTAGAGGCTTTTCAGACTAGAGTATTTTAGACAGATGTATTAGTATTCAGTTCTTAGTATTGATATTTAGTATTTATTTCATATTTGAACCTTACGGCAGATTTCTACCTAATTTCTACATAATTACAGTATTGTTATTCATTTATTATAACAGGTATCAGTCATGGATTAACTTGTGGTCCTTCAGGATTATAAGCACCGTGTAGTGTTTAGGGTGCAGACTCGGGGTGTTACAAACTTGGTATCAGATCCTAAGGTTCAACATAGTCCTAGAAATTCTAAAAGTTACGTCTAGTAGAGTCTTGTACATGGGTGTGTAGCGCGCCACTCTTATGGACAGGAGGCTATGAGATGTTTTTAAGAAAGTTTCTCTTCTTTAAGTATTCATGTCGTGCAAGTGAGCATGAGCTCAAGTTAAAATATCAGTATAATTCATCTCTTACTTATGCTTTAAGAACATATCTTCCAGAGAAGCTAGCGAAAAAAGTAATGAAAACCAGTCAGCCCCTCCGCCCGTTCAGGCAGATCCCCTGAATGAACATGTTTCTCACGCTGAATTTAGAGCTGCTTTCACCACCTTAGCTTATTCAATAGTTGCTCAGAATAATAAGATGGGTGTTATCCTATCTAGGCTTATGGCCCATGCTCTGTAGAGTAAGAAAGAAAGGCATAGGAAAAGGGGGAGAAAGAATAAAAGGGCCAGAATGTCAAGGCCAAAGAGTGGCCGAACAAATCCTCTTTTCCATAAATATAGCAGACACCATCAGGGTATCTGCAGATCTGGCAGTGATGTATGCTTTGGGTGTGGTAATTCAGGCCACAGAGTCAGAGATTTCCCCCAGTCAGGTTCCCAGGGTCTGTATAATCGTCCCCCAGCTCAGCCCGGTCGCCCGAATTAGCTGGATGCCACTTTCAGTGCCACCATTGGGCAACGCCCAAACAGACTCTATGCACTTTAATCCCGGCAGGATCAGTAAAGTTCTCCTGATACAGTGACTGGTACATTACAAGCTTTCTATTTATATATTTATTCTTTGCTAAATCCAAGAGCTTTCTTGTCCTTTGTAGCTCTATATATAGCTGTTGCTTTTGGAGTCAGTCCCAAATCCTAGCAGAGCCTTTCTAAGTCTCCACCCCAGTGGGTAAATCTATCATAGCCTGATGGGTATACAGGAACTGTCCGATTATGGTATCTTAGAAGGTCACTTTAACAGACTTAGTCGAATTAGAGATGACTGATTTTGATGTCATTCTCTATATGGATTGGCTTTATTCCTGCTATGCCTCAGTCGACTGTAGAAATAGAATTGAACAATTTTAGTTTTTGAATGAGCTCTTCCTAGAGTAGAGGGGTAGTACTCAGCACTTATGGGTCAACTTATTTCCTACCTAAGGGCAAGAAAAATGATATCAAAAAAATGTATCTACCATCTCATTCGAGTCCAAGACTCTAGATCAGAAATCTCTAATCTTGAATCAATGTTAGTAGCACGTGAATTCCCAGATGTACTTCTCAAAGATCTTCCCAGAGTTCCTCCCGAAAGAGAAATTGACTTTGGAATAGACCTTCTTCAGATAATCAGCCTATCTCTATTCCGTTATACAGAATGGCTCCAGCAGAACTCAAGAAGTTAAAAGAACAGTTGAAGAATCTCTTAGATAAGGGATTTATCAGATCTAGTGTATCCCTATAGGGTACACTAGTCCTATTCTTGCGTAAGAAAGATGGTTCTCCCAGAATGTGTATTGACTACCGTCAGCTAAATAAAGTCACAGTCGAGAACAGGTATCCACTTTTCAGAATCTTTGTCTTATTTGACCAACTTCAGGGTACCAGTTACTTTTCTAAGATAGACCTCAGATCAAGCTATAATCATCTCAGAGTCAAAGAATGTGATATTCTGAAAATAACTTTCAGGACTCGATATGGTCACTTTAAATTCTTAGTCATGTCTTTTGGTCTTACCAATGCCCCAGTAGCTTTCATAGGCTTAATGAATCGCGTGTTCAAACAGTACTTAGACATGTTTGTTATAGTCTTCATCGATGACATTTTTGTCTATTCTCGTAGTGGTAATAATCACGCAGGTCATCTCAGAATCATACTTTAGACCCTCAAAACCCATCAGTTATTATGGTAGCCATCCTTGACTTACATGTCAGCTCTATGATCATAGCTCACACTCATACACGGTAGCATAAATCAAGTACGCTTATAGTTCCTAGTATAAGAAGTTACAGTTCGCTCAGTGTTACGAATCGTGTTTCATAAATATAGAAACTCCAGAATCAGGTCATGCAACTCATGACCCATATGCTCATGCCATGCGTTATAGTATGCTCAGTTCCCATGACTCATGCTACACTCCTAACGATCAGCTAGATTTAAATTACGTCATGTATGTCCTCATCATAGATCTCTTAATAAATCCACGATGTTGACATTCTATTCCTCGGGCATCAGTTAAGTGTTGAGTTTGGTATAGTGTACATTCATGCTTCAGGCCCTCATGTTTTAACCCTTTAGTGAACTCTCTTTATGAAATGATGTAATGATGAGCGATTGTTAGGTGGGGGAGAGTAAATATTTTATGATAAGGAAAGACTTTTGCATACTTATTTTATATAAGGTTGTAATTATGAGGATATTCAAAGAAAGTGTTCCCTATTGACAAGCTCACAAAAGACCAAGAACTCTAGACTAACCTCAACGACGATAATGACAAACTTGAATATCAAATCAGAAGTTGGAGGCAAGCTTGAAAATAATGGGGATTCGCACACTACAAGAAGCATCTGATCTTCTCCAAGATATATTAAAGCACGCTAAGACAAGAAAATTCAATCAATTATATCTATATTGCATATTGCTAAGGAAATAATGATACTCAATCTGCCTTTCAATCTTGTTTATCATTCCGATTAGGTTAATACCAGTGGACCTAATCGGAACCACAAAAAAGAAGGCATGGTATGCAATTTAAAATTCAAAAACTACTGCCTTCGCTTAAATTTCTTATTTTAACTTCAGTTGTTCTTGGCGTAAGTTTTCTTAACTCACTGTACATCATTTCAACCCTCGGTGCCTGTAAAGTTGCTTTTTTAGTATTCTACCATTTTTTATGTAAGTGATCATTCCGACCATGCTACTTAGTCGCAGCTCCGTAGCAAAGTTTCCATCTGCACTATTTTTCTTTGAGATAGACAACAGATGGATTTTTTATTACCAGATATGCTTTTACATTTGCACTTGATTTAGATTTCTCATGTTCTAAGTCAGTTTCATTAGCCAGATTCGCTATGACCTCCTCTCTTATCCTATGTTTCTTCTTTAATTATCTCTCAGATGATATAGTCTTTTATCAACTCCTCATTTTCCCTCACAGGTATTCTTCTACTGCACTTTCTGGCGTATAATCATCACCCTGAGCAATCCAACCATATAAATTTGGGTAAGGGCAATAACTATATTGATTTTCGTTCTTGGTTGAAACAGTGAGAGGCTTTAAAGGCCTTCTTAGAGTCTAATACACCCTAAAAGTTAGTCCAATCGCTATCGAATCCTTTTAAAATACCACCAAAACTTGATCCTTTCACAATACTTGACATATAAATATGACCAACAACCGACATTAAATCTTAACAGGATATCAGAACCATATTCATGGTCCCTCAGCCTTATTAGTTCGGACCTATCAAACTTAACTATAAAATTGCAGATATCTTGTTTGAATGATCAATAACTAATCGGTAAACAACAACATCTATGTGTGTTTCACGATAACATTATCAGTAATACATACCTCTCATATATAAAGTGGTTCCATCTGCAAGAAACTTATTCCTCTGAACTAATATTTACTGTAGCCTCTTGTGTTGGTCGGACAAAAGTTGATCAACTTTTAGTTCCTTATATCTACAAAGAAGAGGAAAAAATTAACGTCAAACCAGAGACGAATGGAAAGAACATTATCCATCTATTACAACAGATTACCCATCTATTATAATAGTTTCCCATTCATTCATCAGATTGTTAATAAGTTGTAACAGATGTGGAGCCTTCTACAATAGATGTGAAGATTATTGCAATAGATGTGGAGTTTGTTACAACAGATGTAGAGTCTGTTGGAATACATCAAACAAGCCTTGCTAGTGGTTTGATTTGTTCTAACGGTTGCTCCGTCTATTGCAACATCAACAACAACATCAACTATAAGGAAACAAAATAACAAAGAAACAACATCAACAATAAAGAAACAACATCATTTGTTCCAGCAACATCAACTACAAAGAAATAACATCATTTATTCCAACAACATCAACAACACCACACCACAAGTTCTAATAATACCAACCCCACCAATAACATCAATAACAGCATTAACAACAAAGAAATATATAAAATACATAAAAAAATGATACTGCCAACAAGGTTTTTAAACTTCTCCCAACAGATGACTTTTTTTGCATATTTTAATAAAAATAATGGTTCATTTATTCAAGACTTAAAAGTAACTTTTACTTTAAATTTTTTAAATAACTATGATATGGGTAAAGGGTAGTTAAATAAAAAAATAGATGTAAATAACTAATTTAAATAACTTACAAAGAAGAAGATGAGAATAAAAAAACAATAGTGAACCATACTTGCAATATAAAAAACAAAGGGATCAAAACAACAATTTCAATCGAGGAAAGATATAGATTAGTTTAGATCCAAAAAAATCCTTATGAGAAATAGGAGAGAAAAGAGAGAGAAAAAGAGACGACTATGATAACCCTAAGGAGGAGAGAAAGAGAAAAAAAAAAGATGCATAAATTTAGGGCTGAAGGAGAGATAACTCTAGATATGGATTTAAATATTTATTAATAACTTGAGGAGTACGAATAAGACGGTTGACATTGAAAAGACAAGATAAGACCACTTGATGAGTGGTAAGTTTACCACTCATTCGCACTCATTATTCATGTACATTTCCTTGTTTTGAATGAATAAATGAGAAAAAATCCATGAATAGATGCACTAATATCCACTATTTATAGGTATAAAGCCGAGGAGACTAAAAGATTCAGATTGGAGCTGAAAATGATGAAAAGGGAGCAAAGAAGAGTATAACTGAAGACCTGAACTACATCAGCCTCGGTTAATGCAACTGCGGTCCTCCTTTTACGGCTGTGGTTAGTCAAGATAGTTAGAGCAATACGGTGGCGGCACATGACTGCAGCCACATAGTCACAGTCACGGACAGCCATGCGCGATCGCGATCAAGCGGGAATATGCCCAAGGTAGATTTGTAAAAGCACTTCGACGTCTCCCAAGCCATATTTAAGCAAAAAAATACTTTCTCTTTAAGATAGCTTAGTTCATAAGATATTTTAGACTTGAAGACTTGAAACCCTAATCGTGGGCAAGTGTGTAATCAACTTTCAAGGCTAAATTTCTTAGAATTTTTGTGAAGAATGAATGTGTTGGAGAATCCTTATGGTATATCTCTCTTTACTTTATTCAAGAGTTGCTAAATAATTTAGTCTTGGAATTATGTTGAACGAGGGTGTAATTATGTGTGGGTATTGTATTTTTTGCATGGATTTTAGTTGTTAAGTATGGATTCCACCATTGCTTGAGCTTACGAGTTGGAATTTGATGGGTGAAAGCCCCAAATCTCCAAATGGGTTTGATGGGTGAAAACCCCAAACTCTAAAACCCTTTGTCATTCTGGAAAGAGGGATGGAGGTAAATATTAGGAAATGCATAGCATGCTCGAAAGAGGGTTATAGGGGGACAAAACAGTGGTGGATAATTGAGCCTATGGTTTACTACCCTTTGTGATCTTAGAAATAAGTGTATTAAGAGTGTAAATAATGTCAAGAGCATCATCCTAGAAATAGGGATGCTTGATTGAGAGCTTGCGTGATTATGAAAATAGTACACTTGTTCGGTGCTCTAAAGATCCAATGGGTGAAATCGCGAGAGTTTTATTGAAATATTGACCTAAATAATATTTGACCTAAACTATTCGTTAATCAACAACTAAACTTCATGATGAACCAACATTAACCCATATGCATTACCCCTAGGTAGACTTAATCCCAAGATTTTCCTTAAATCTTGAACTCTAAGAAAAAGTTTCATTTATTGAGGGCTTGCTTAAGTGTGTTGAGAAAAGTTTTTGAACAAATCCCTACATTTCATTTTACATATCATTTTTATTAGCATTTCAGGTAATCTCTTAGTAAGTTGAACATCCATAAAGTTTGAAGTTAATAATTTCACTCCTTGAGAAGCGACCCCAATTCAAACTGGGTTACTTGACAACGACCGCCTCGCCCCTACTTATAGGAGTGATTTGTGCATTATAACTACTCAATAATAAGATTTTTGAGTTATCCAAGAAATATATTTTACCGCCTTAGTAGTACTATTTTATCTATCTTTCTTCTTTCGGATAGAAAATTGCTTTAAAATTTAAAAAAAGATTTTCAAATAGATATGTCATCTGTTGCAACAGATATCAATATCCTTTTGAAAATTTCTAATAGATTAGTCATCTGTCATAACAGATGCAAATGTCTATTTGATAATTAAATCAGATATGTCATTTGTTGCAACAGATAGAAATATATGTTTGGAAATTTTCAATAGCTCAGTTGGTTGTTGCAATTAATTTAGGTAGAATTAGGGATGATTACATATGATCAACTACAACTTCAATTGAGTCTTTGCAATTGAATGATGTTGGTATTATGTTTCTCCAGACCTGAGTCGCCAATCGATCAATCTAAGTTAAAACATTTCGTATTAACTTATTATTAAGCTAATACCTAAATTGATTAAGATAGAACTATGAGTACATAAGGTTGATTACAACTTTAATTGAGTGTTTTCAATTGCATGATATTGGTATTGCGTTCCTCCCTACCTGAGTCGTTAATCGATCAATCTGATTCAAAACATTTTATATTAACTTATTATTGAGCTAATACCTAAATTGATTTAGAGAGAACTATGGATAAGTACATAGGGTCAACTATAACTTCAACTGAGCCTTTGCAATTGCATGATATTAGTAGTGTGTTCCTCCCGACTGGGTCACCAATCGATCAATCTGAGTCAAAATATTTAATATTAACTTATTATTTAGCTAATACCTAAATTTATTTAGATAGAAATAGGGATGATTACATAGGGTCAACTATAACTTTAATTGAGACTTTGCAATTGCATGATATTGGTATTGCATTTCTCCCGACCTGAGTTGCCAATCGATCAATCTGAGTAGAAATGTTTCGTATTAAATTATAATTGAACTAATACCTAAATTAATTTAGATGGAACTAGGTATGATTATATAGGGTCAACTACAACTTCAATTGAGTTTTGCAATTACATGATGTTGGTATTGCGTTCCTCTTGACCCGAGTTGCTAATCGATCAATCTGAGTGAAAATGTTTTATATTAACTTATTATTGAGCTAATACATAAATTTCTTTACATAGAACTAGGGATGAGTACTTAGGGTCAACTGTAACTTCAATTGAGTCTTTGTAATTGCATAATATTGGTATTGCATTTCTCCCAACCCGAGTTGCTAATCGATCAATCTGAGTTGAAATGATTTGTATTAACTTATTGTTAAGCTAACACCTAAATTAATTTAGGTAGAACTAGGGATCAGTACATAATATCAACTAAAACTTCAATTGAGTCTTTGCAATTATATGATATTGATATTGCTTTCCTCCCGACTCGAGTTATCGATCGATCAATTTGAGTCAAAATATTTTGTATTGACTTATTGTTGAGCTAATACCTAAATTGATTTAGATAAAACTAGGGATAAATACACAGTGTCAACTACAACTTCAATTGAGTTTTTACAATTGCATGATGTTGGTATTGCGCTCCTCCCGACTCAAGTCGCCAATCGATCAATCTGAGTTGAAATGACTTATATTAACTTATTATTGATCTAATAACTAAATTGATTTAGATATAACTAGGGATGAGTACATAGGGTCAACTACAACATCAATTGAGTCTTTGCAATTACATGATGTTGATATTGTGTTCCTCCCGACCCGAGTCGTCAATCAATAACTCTGAGTTGAAATGATTCATATCTTTTAAAATTTTAAAAAATAATTAAGATCAATTTAGACTAAATTAACAATTTCAAAATTTTTCATTCTTTTTCAAAATACAAATCAACCCATACAAATCATCCATTTATGAGAAAAATATTTCATCATTTCAAATCTTGAATTCTCGCTTTTTTCTTTCTCTCTCAACAATACAGGCAATAAATTTTCAATATATTGCTCAACCCCTATAAATATATTAATTTTCTTCCCATTTTCGACCACATAGTTGTTATTTTCGACTTCATTCTCGCTTGTATCCATTATTTTCTTTATCTTCACAGGTAAGAGAGTTTGAGAAGAGTTCTATATTTTTTCTTTATTCTAAAAATTAGGGCTCTTAGTTAATGATTAAAAAAAAGACTTTTAGTTGTATTATCTTCGAGAATGGGTTAACAAATTTGAGGTTTAATGCTAAAAAAGTAAGAAGAACTCAAGAAAATCCTAGTTTTTATCGCAGTGTTTTGTTGACTATTATGGTATTATTGGATGGTGTTTGTGGTATTGTTGGTGGATGTTATTGTTGGTGTCGATATTGGTGGTGTAGGTGGTGGTGGTTTTTGTATTGGTATTGGTGGCATTGATGGTGGGGTTGGCGGTCTTGGTGGCCTTGGTGCGGGTATTGGTGGAATTGGTGGTGGTGGTGGTAGTCTTGGTGGTAGTGTTGGTATTGGTATTGGTTGTATTAGTAGTGGTGGTGGTGGCGTGATGGTGGTGGTCTTAGTAGTGTTGGTGGCATTGGTAGTGGTATTGGTAGTGGTCTTGGTGGTCCATCTATTGCAATAAGTGGAACATCTATTGGGAGATATTAAATAGGTCTTCAAACAGATTCCCCATCCATTCCAACTGAAGGGTTATCCATTGGAGTATTTATTTGTAATGTGGCGTATATTAATTTATTGAAGTTTGTCTTAGCTTTTTTAAGAAAATTATGCAAACATCAAATGTAATGTATTTTTTATTTTTCTGTTGTTTGTAGTGAAAAGATGTCTCCCAAAAGAAAAAAAAACTGAAAGTGGATCTACTTCTGACCACCTAACAAAAAAGGCTAGAGTACATATGGATTCAGAGAAACTTCCTGAACAATCTCAGTCAAGGAAAAATAAGGCTGAGAAATGTTATGAAAAGAAAGGTAGAGAAGGGTATATAAAGACTGGTGAGGAATATAAAAGTAAGGGGGAAGAAAAAGATAAATAAGATGATAAAGCATCACCAATGGGGTGTGAAATAAGATTAAAATCCCAGCATGAGGCTGTCAAAACTATTAGTATTGAAAGGTTTCAAGTTGCTACGCCGATAAAGGACCCAGCAGGACTAACTGGTGATCTTCTACTTAAATGTCAGTTGGGGAAACCTTTTGATGACTTTAGAAATATTATGAAGAATGAAAACATAGATGAACTTTTAAAGAAGAGCTGCTTTGGAAGTTTTCTTGAGCTACCTGAGGACCATACTGCCAGTTTCTAAATGAACATAGTATATGGTCTTCTCAAGCGGGAAGGATTAAGTATGTGGGGGATGATAAATATTCAAAGGAAGGGGGCAAAAAGATGGATGAAATCTCGATCAACTATATTGGCATACCGGTTTATTTTGGCTTAAAAGAGTTTGCCATAGTGACAGGCTTGAGATGCGATCGTCCAGAAGAACCTCTCATCAAAGAAACACCACGCGAAAGGTCCAAGGCAAGCAGGACAGCCAAACCACCACCATCAAATAGACGAAAGGCATTATCCAAGCAACCACCTACCAAAACCAACAAAAGCAAGGAAAAAATAAATGGGTTGTTGGACATTGCTTAATGTAGCTACAAAACGGCGGATATGATAGAAGATCTCAAGGATAAAACCACACAAAGTAGTACAGAGAGTTCATAGTTTGGTTTGACCATTTCGTTATATTAGTAAGAGACGTCAAGAAAGTCATAGAAAATGATTTGTTGACGCTTGTTGAGGATTTTGAAAAATTCAATGATTATCCCTAGGGATATGATAGCTATAACTTAACTGTCAAATATTTACTGACAAGCTATCCCCAAAGGCGATCACATTATACGATTTTTCTTGGGCCTTCTTGGTAAATTTAATCCCTATTTATTTACTCATCCATTATTTTATATTGAATAATTATTATGACTTTTTTTGCTTGCTTCCTGTTTACATAATTTAGGGTTGCGCATTTGAAGTCATTCCTCAGTTTTGAAAGCAGGTCAAGAATTATTCGAATGAGGTTTCCCATCCAAGGATCCTTATGTGGTTGGCTGCAAAGAGAATCATAAGAATTAAGGAGGAGGATCCCTTTAACCCTTTAGACGATGCACTACGTCTTCTTTCAAGTAAAACAATTTGACACAAAGAAAGATATTGAAACAGATGTGCTATTTGTTGCGACAGATGATTTATCTGTTGTAATAAATTACTAATCTATTGAAACTAGTGTAATAGATGGGTAAGCTGTTGCAACAGACGATCCATATTTCACAATAGATTAACCATCTGTTGCTCTAATTCTCTGAACCCAACTCAACAAATTACATAGCTACTACAAATTATGCAAAAGATGGGTAATGTGATACAATATATTGTTAATCTATTATGACATACAGATCAGTTGTTGCGACAAATAGATTATCTGTTGCATAAGTTGACTGTGTTAACATGTGACCCAATTGACTGCAAATTATTATTATATGATTTAAATGTATCTATCTTTTTTATAGGTTGTGCATCCCTGGATCGTGCCTACTAAGTAGGAGTTGGGGATGACTTCTTTTATTACTCTAGATCTTGTTGATACAATAGAAAACCCAATAGTGGAGTTAAAAAGAAGGAATTAGCTAGAGCAACAGCCATAAGAAGAGCAGTTAGGCTTTAGCCTAATGTTAAAGTTCTTCATGACCAACCTACTGCAACAAATCTGGGTGCTTCTTCTGGTGGTGTTGCTAGTGGAGTTGTTGATGTTGGTGGCAGCCATCCTGATGTTGATTCTACTGACATTCATGATGATAAGCATGTTGATTCTCAAGAAATTATAAATATGTCTGCAATCACCCCTTATACAAGTCTCTCTCACCCATACACTGGTCCTTCCTACCCTTGCAGTGGTCTCTCTTCACCCTCATGTTCTCATTGCAAATGCAAAGTGTGCAAGGATAGATAGGATAAAGTCCTTAAAAAACTAAAAGCTATCGCTGAAGCTACCGGGGAATTGAAATACAAGAGGGGTGTCATACCATCCAAGAAGGTGAGAGAGTCATACACTCCTATGATGGCGATTAGGAGAAAGAAAAGAAAAATTAGCTAAATACTCTCCAGTCTGAAAACAAAAAAAAATGCAACTCTTCCCTCTCCAAAGGTTGTTAAAGTTTAGGGGCCACTAAAGAAGGTGGACATATACGCAGCACTTGGCGATGAAGAGATGAAGGAATTGTGAAAAACCATGCATGCCAAGAAGAAGAATCTGCACAAGAATACACCATGCATATGTTTGATGCCCAAGACTTCAAGATAATGACAAATATGCGTGAGTGGTACGTAGACAAGGTAGTTTACTTTTTCTAACCTAGCCTTCTAATCTAATCTATGATGAAGAATCTATGCAAATAAATGTGTAATCTGTTGCAACATCTAGGTATTCTTGTGCAACTCGTGGTGGTTTTGTTACAACAAATTAAATATCTATTGCATAAGTTGCATTAGCTGGGTAATTCTGAATAGATTCAGAGAATCTTCTACAATAAATGGACCACCTGTTGCATCTTTCCACTATGTTTTTCTTCTTTACAATTACTAACCTATTTAAAAATTATCTTCTTACATCAAAGTATGTTAATGAAATTCTCTGGCTCATGAGGGGCAGGTAATTGGCGAACTCGGATGCTTATGATGCTACCGATATGATAATGGACCTCAACTTCTACAACAATTTCAAGAATAGGTACAATAAGCTCACTAGGGTAGCTAAACTACCGGTCACTCAAAATTTGACTGGCATGTTTCTACGTACGAATGGGATGAAGATATGATTACCTATGTTAAAGGAAAGAGGCCATATCCACACGGCATAAGATGGACCAAGGCAAAGAGAATTCTTCTAGTCATGAACGTGAAAGTCATATAATTTCTCGCTATTAAGATACTTCTCGATGAGAGAAATATTAAGGTTTATGACTGCAACTTACCTATCTTCGATGACTATAATTTGTTACCCATATGCAGCCACTGTTGGAGTTGCTCCCTAGTTTTTTGAGGCAGAGTAAACTGATGGATCATTTGCCAGTAGAAGTGTTGAAGAAGAAAGCATGGGATTTTTAAGTTCAAAACAAGGGAATGAACCTTCAAAAAAATAAAATGGGTGTCGCGTGCGTACGCGCATGTATGCATCGAGTATTTTCTGACCAGCATAGAAATGGCCGATCTGTGTGACACTGTTTTAGAAAAGGTGCAAGAAGTCTAGGCTTATAGGGTACTAACTAGATGCTTGGAGCCTGTGTATAAAAAAGATGTACAAAGACAAACACCGTAATAATTTTTTATTTTAAGCCACTTCACTTTACATGTAGTGACAATTTTTTATGTTTGACTAAAGTTGAATTTTTTATAAGTTGCAATTGTTTGTCTATCTGTTGTAACAGATAGTATATCTATTGTGACATATTGATTATCTGTTACAATGGGTTGGTTATCTGTTGCATTATGCAGATATTTCTCAGTCTATCTGTCTCTACAGATATACAATCTGTTGCAACATATAGTCTCTGTTGTAATTGATAGGTAATCTATTGGAACAAATTAAAATAGTAGGAAGAATTATTTAATAATTTCAAACAGATGACCTACATGTTGCAACATATGTCAAAATTTGTTTGATAATTTCCAACAGATATGTCATCTATTGCAACAGATGTATTATCTGTTGCGATATTTGAATCTAGTATTCCATTTTAATTAATAAGTTCAAAACTAAGGAATAAATTATATTCATAGACAACACAAAATAAATTGAAGCCTTCAGAAATTACATGAAATAACTCAACAAATAAATGAAATGTAAAAAAAATTATTATGGGTACAAATGATCTACTCTACAAACAATCAACAACTTAACCCTTGGTGCCAACAATTTCCAAGGAGAGGTTATTACTTTGACAGACTTAAGCTATAAATATCTACTCAATATGGACAAGTTGTTCTTCATCTGGTGTTATGGAATTCGACTTTGGTCATCGTGGATCTTTAATGTCGCTTGCATACCATTGCTGGGCTTTTGCTTCTCCGTGTTTCCATAAAAGAGAAGTATATTTTTTTCGGAGTAATCTGACATTAAGTCCATCATTTGGTACTTGTAATCCATCACTCAAATACTCAGCGTAAACGGCAGCAATCCCTATATTTTTAAAAAAATGGATAATCCATATCTTGCAATTAATGTAATCATTGTGAAATTTATGAAATAAAACTAAATCATGATACTTACAGGCTTCCAATAGGTTGTTGAGCAATTCCTTCAACATATTCTACATCAAATTAATTACCCATTTTATCCTGGTGTGCTTCATTCGTCGATCAATCAGTACGAACTTTTTGGTCCAAAAAGCCACTTATATCAAGGTAAGTAGACAATATTTTGGTCGGCTTTTGTATCTCATACTCATACGATGGCCCAAAACATCTCTTGCGCGACATCGAGTCATAAACTCGGATGCTCCTCTCTTTGGAATGACGACAGCCAACACCCAATGGAATGCATTACCACAATTGATTGGGATATACACTTCATCGATCAAATGCTAAGGTAAGCCAGCTGGAATGCTAAAACCTTTGATGATGTTGATTAAGCATTTCTCATTTCGGGAAACTTTCGGCTGTTGTTGACAAAACCTATCGTAGGAATTATTGATGTAAACTTTATACAAACAATTGTCTGTCGTGTATCTGTATTGTTCTTGTGTTTAAAACTTAGCCTTCTTTTGGAGGTAGTAAAAAATAACATTGATGTGCTGCACATATTATCAAATATTTCAGAGTACGTGACAGTAAAATGAATACACAGATGTAACTAAATAAAGTATTAATTATTATTAATATGTATGACATTTAAACCTTATCATTTTAGCAAGTTTGGGGTTGTGACATCAAATAGAACCTATCCTTTATTCCGGGATATGCAACAAAAAAGTCGAACATATCAAAACCAAGACTCAATTTGTTTATTTTATTTTTCTACATGATTTATATGTGTTAATGTCATATTTTTACAACAAGAATTCTATAAATCAATATCTTTAAAAGTAATTTATGTATATGTCGGGATGATGCTTTAACAGCCCATTGACAATCCATTTTGAATGGTCGTTGATCAACTTTGTTAGTTTTTTTAGAGCCTCGTCCAAGATGTCGAACCCTTCAAACGAGTAATTCTTTTGTTCTCCCAAACTGACAAGCTCTAACTTTTCTTCTTTTATGAAAACAGTTGATGGATTATCAACTGTGATATTACGTTGTTCAACAGTAGCTTCTACTTTGACATCCACCTGAAAAGCTAGAATTGTCAATACTAATCACAAATATACAATAGATTATCTATATGTTATATTAGATGGATCATCTGTTGGGACAAATTCAAATAGGTAAAACAGAGTTATACGATAATTTTGAACAGATGACTCATCTGTTGCAACATATGACTCATCTATTAGTACAAATTAAAATAGTGCGAAGACCTATTTGATTTGCTGAAATACACGAACATATGTTGCAATAGATAATGTATCTGATGTAATAGGTTAGACGAAAGTTACAATAGATGTATATATCTGTTTGATAATAGGCAAATGTATCATCTGTTGAAACAGATATGTGTATGTTTATTTGTTGGAACAAATGATATACATTCACCTTCTTGAGCTCATGATTCTCTCTCGTGGACCTTGTACATTGATCAAAGGTGTAAGATAAAGACAGAGGAGTTGAAATTTTGCTTTTTTCGATGCTTGACGGTGCCTTGAAAAATTCTTTCCTTCTCCTCTTAGCCACCTTGATCTCTAGAGAAGTATATAGATATGAAATCCTCTTTGATGTAATGACGCCCCTCTTAGATGTCATTTTCTTTATAGAATCAGTTAATGCATTAATAGCATTAATCACTCCAACATATTTTGCCTTGCGATCTTGACATTTGCATGTCGAATATTTGCTAGAAGTGGCAAAATTTGTATAACCCGTATGATCATAATCATAATAATTTGTTGATTTAAAAACTGTAAGAGGAGCATCATTAGCTCCAACAGCAGCACCACTACCACTACCATCTTCAATAATAACAAGCCCATCCTCCAAAATTATTTTTCTTGTAATGTCTGCTGCTCTAAACAATTCCTTCTTTATTCTATCAATGACCTTAGGGACCGAAAAAGTTTGCACAAATCGTAAAGTAAGAAAAAATGGCGTCTTCAACTCTCGATTAGTCAGAACAAGACACGGATGAAAAATCTAAAATAAATCAGTATATAGACTAGAATAATGAAATCATTTTAAAAAATCATTAATTAAAACAAAAGCTTAATTAGAATTAGACTTACTGCTTTCTTTGGGGGGTTGATGAGATCAAGAAATTTTACATTTTTATCAGTTTTAGCCGACAACCATCTCAAGATTCTTGGACAGGAAACTTCTTCCTGGCAGTTCACTTGTTGTCTCAAATAAGGAATGGATTCAAATGCTCAAGCCTATAAAATAACGCCAATAAATCAAAAGCATTATTAAATAAAAAAAATGAATCATGTCATAAAAAAGGAAATATTTACCATGAAAGTCCACGAAAAGCCATATAAGTTAATTGCCTTTAACGTTAATAGAGTCAACAAATATTTGAAAGTCATTTTGAAGTTTTCATAACCCTATGGATAGCTGTTAAATGCCTCAAGATCCTCGAAGAGCTTTATCAAACCAAGTGGTATATTGTTGTTAACTTCTCTCGCCCAAAGAATATTACATACAAACCAAAGAAAGCACAATGATTGCTTGTGCTTCTTTGAAAGTCTTTTATCTTTCAACGCTTCTATCAAATTTATATTTTTTAATCTTGGACCAATAAGAGACACCAGGTCATCACGATTACTCGTCTTGCCTTTGCCTTTTTGGGGTGTATGGGGTGCTTTTTTGAGTTAGAATAGGTATAACTTAAGAAGGAGAAGGAGGATAACATTTTAATCCAGTAACTATGGCAAACTCCCTCCAACCAAAATAAATAGGCATACCACAGTAATTTCTCCACGCCAGATCTATCATATCTTTATTTTCATACATAAACATACGCTTGAGAAGATCATATACTATTTTTATTTATAATCGAGCATTGTTGTCCTCCCGTAAATCAAGATATTGCCCAAAGTAATTGTCCCTGAAATAAGCTTCCAAATTTTATTCTCGAAGTATTTTTCTAAAGGCGTCAAAAGATTTTCTCATGGCTGACTTAACCATGAAATCACCCATTAAATTTATGATACCATCGCACTACATTCTTACAAGATAACTATCAATGCTGAAGGTTTTTACCAACTTTTTGGTGGAAGGGCTATTAGCATTTGGATCATATATTTTGAAACATTCCTCCTCCCCATATTCATTATCTTCTGCTTCTGATTGAGATAACACTTGTAAAGCAAGCGCATAGAGTGGTGGATGCAGCCTAGCTGCTTCATTTGTTCCTTTACTTGGACATGATTCGGTTTATTTTTTAGGGGAGCCATATAATCTAAAAATAACAGGAACATAAAATAGATTATAATTGATTAATGCATCATTAAAAAAGGATAACAGTATATATGACATGTACAACAGTAAAATAACAGTTCCAATAGATCACACATCTGATGCACCAGGTAGGTTATTTGTGGTAACGTATAACTAACCAGTTGCAATGGATGAGTAATTTAATGCAATAATAAAAATAAATCACTCATCTATTGAAATAGATGATTGGTCTATTGCACCAGGTATGTTACCTGTTGCAACATATAATCAACATATTGCAACAGATGAGTAATCCATTAAAAATAATAAAAAAACTCAATCATTTATTAAAATAAATCACTCTTCTGTTGCACCAAGTAGGTTATTTGTTGCAACACATAACCAACATGTTGCAATGGAAGAGTAATCCATTAGAAATAGTAAAAATAGATCACTCATTTGCTGTACCAGGTAGGTTATCAGTTGCAACATATAACCAACCTGTTGCAAAGGATGAGTAATTTATTGCAATAATAAAAATAGATCACTCATCTATTAAAATAGATGACTAGTCTGTTGCACCAGATATGTTACATATTGCAACAAATGAGTAATCCGTTGGAAAGAATAAAAAAAGCTCACTCATCTGTTGAAATAGATCACTCCTCTATTGCACTAGGTAGCTTATCTATTACAATATATAATCAACTTTTCATAATAGATTAGAAATCCATTGGAAATAGTAAAAATAAATCACTCATCTTTTACATCAAGTAGGTTATCTATAGCAACATATAACCAAGTTGTTGCAACGGATGAGAAATCCATTAGAGACAATAAAAATAGATGACTCATCTGATGAAACTGATCACTCATCTGTTGCCAAATGAGTTATCTGTTGAAACTGTTATCAATTGTCAATATTGTTTAGGTTTCTTCCAAACAAAAGAGTCTTCTGTCGCAATAGATGAGTGATATTTTAGTTTGTTCATCTGTTGCATTAGATTTTCATTGTTATGTCAGATTTTAATCTGTTGCATTATATTTTTATTTGTTGCATCAGATTTTCATCTGTTACAGCAGATGGTTCATCTGTTACACCGAATATTTTATCTGTTGCATCAGATGGTTTATCTGTTGCATCAGATAATTCATCTATTGCAGAAAAAAGTTCTAGGATTTTATTTAATAAAACAATAGCACTCTCACCGTTCAATATCAAATACACTATTTTTACTAAGAAAAATAATAAATCGCCCCAGCAACACCAAAACAACACACACTAATAACATCAACGGTGATAAAAAATTATGAACATTATTGTTTTGTATTTATACAAATGCAAACAAGAATAATTAAACTTCAAAAAACTCAACAGAAACCAACAAATCAAATCAACAGTTCAACAACAAGAACTACAATAACAACAAAAATTATATTTCACACCGAAAAGAGTAGAGAAGAAATGCCAGAAATTAGGATTTTCTTCAATCCACATTTCAAATTTAAGCAAGAAATATTAAAATTGTTAATCAATACTAGAAGAGAAGTTGTCTCAAGTTCCTCTTTTTAGTCATAACTTAAAAGACAAAATTTTTTACCTGTGAAAGAAGAAATGGGACGACGAAGAACTTGAAGTTGTTATCGTAGAAAAAAGAAATGAGACGACGAAGAACTCAAAGTTGTTATCGCCGGAGAACACTACAGTCACATCGATTAAAGGTTGAAAGTTAAAAAGAAACTCTCCCAACTATTTTTCGCTGAAAGTTGAAGTAGTCGGGGATTGAAGGAAGAAATTTTGTAGAACTATTGGTTGGGAGGAGCGAGAGAGAGGAGATAGACGGTTGATGATTTGGAGAGGAGTGGGTTGATTTGTATTTTTGAAAGTGGACTGATTTGTATTGTCGAAAAGATTTGAAAGTTATAAAAATATTAATCAAGTCCACAATTAACTTAATCAAGTTTCCTAAATATATTTGACCCTTTAAGATGGTCAATATCACCAATCCTTTATTCAAGACTTAAATGACATCTTTCCTTCATTTTCTCAAATAACTTCATATTCATTTATGTTATCCTCTATTAGTCTCACTTAATAACCTGACATATTCCAAAAAGAAATATATAGAATGATTGTTAAAGATGGATAATGATAAAGTTGCTAAGATCCACAATAGTAGATTGAAACCTCAGAAGGTAACATGTTACAACGTATTTCAAATATAGAAATAAGATAAAAGATACCTAATATAACCCTAGACTTGGTATTTATATGCTTCCAGGGACTAGGGTTTTAAAATTCGAAACTCAGATTGTCACGTCATTGTTGATGGCCAAGTTGACATTCCGGTGTCCTAACGGTCCATCACTTAGACCGTCGCTGGTATTCCAGAGGCTCTCTATTCTATTTCAGCTCCGATAGTCAGGTTAACGGCCTGTAAATAGGCTGACAGTCCGTCACCTGGACTGTCGCTTCATTACTACATGGAACTTATTCTTCTTCAAGCTGACGACCAAGTTAACGGCCCGTCAGAGGCCTAACGGTCACTTGGACCGTTGCAAGGATCTGCGTTTCTGATCATTCTGCCTATTGTTCACGGACACCCTAACGGTCCGTCACATGGTTGACGGTCTGTCAGTTTGACCGTCAATACTTTATTTCTCCTACTTTTCGAAGTTATTTCTTCAGCTAAGTCCTTGATCTAAAAACACTAAAATCCAACATCAAATACAACAATAGTTGCTCAAAAATGCATAATTATCCCTTGTAAAAGATGTAAAATATTCCGTCAATAGTCAGAACATCAACACCCTTAACTTAAGACAAATGCTTGTCCTCAAGCAATTTAACACCAAATCGCATGCGTGAACAAACACAATAATGGGCATTCAACTGTAGAACTGGAATTCATACAACCACTCAACTATCATCTCACTCATGTGGTCTCAACACATCATGATCTATAACTAACATTATTTACAACTCAGCACATACACAACCATAGATACAATATCCCACAAAAATCAGAAAAAAAAAGTTTAACTCAAATTTCCCTCATATTCAAAGAAGTCCACCACACATTATTCATTTAACCTATGGACGAAAACCAAAACTCTCTCTCTCACAAAGGAAGTTGCAAATAGAACATACAATGGTTGATTCGTAAAGATCAAACAGGTCTTTCTATGGCTTGTAATGAGGTTTCGGTGTAAGGTGAGGATTACTTTTGGGAAAAGTGACTTCAAGTTCGAAGTTCACTCTCTTTTCCCTTTATTTCTACTCACCAAGACTATGCTTTTCTAGTTCACTTACAATTCATACTATTCATCCACGATTTTACCATAAGCTTAATTTTTTTTATAGTCTGCATCAACCACCCTCAACTTATGTTAATGCATTCAGTTGAGGTGCACAATAGCTAACTAAATCAGGGCCAGATGCGATATTTTATTTAAACTTCAAACCACCTATATCAAATTGTTAACTTTCTAATAGTAGTCACCTTCAACTTAGGCATTTTCCTAAGCTAAGGTGCACGATATCCAAAATTGAACCAGGGCCAAAGTTCGGTGCTAATATCCTAAAGACAGTGAATCAAAGTTATTGGAAATGAATAAATACTAACACAAGCTCAAAAATGGTTCAAAAATGGAAAAATCTTTTTGGTGGGTCATTCTTTACGGCTAAGTGGACTAAAATTGAAGGGGGCCTTCTATTCTATCTTATTGAATTAATCACAAAGAAATATCAATGAATCGGGCAAGTTATAGTTGTACATACTATGCAAGAACTATAATAAACTCTCGCACACACAGGCAATAAGTTAACACTTATTCTACCAACTCTTGGGATTTACATCACATGATTATGCTCACCTTATTTGTGTATCCCAATGCCAATCACAGAATCATAAATGGTTGTTCAACATATACTAAGTGACAAGAAGGATAGTCATACAAATATTTTTAACATACTTTGCCACATTTATTTATCATCCATATATACAAAAAGGGTACTAAAAGAAAAGACAATACATGAATATAATCACTGAACAATATGTATATCACGACAATAAAGGAAAAACAAATATGCAACCTAAATATGCCGGTTCTACTAGATAGCGCACAGGGGAAAAGAACACAGGCAACAAAAACCCCCATGGTGATCGAAACACAACAAGTACAAGTATAACCATCCCTACTAAAAATGAATGGTTTGTCCTCAAATATATTAAAATAAAGTACAAAGAAATGGAATACTTATAAAGACACTAGAGCTGATGAGTCGATCAAATGCGGTGAGGCTTCTTTGGCCTCAGTTGCAATATCAATGACCCCAAAGTGGTAGGGGTACTCAGAACAGCTCCCTCCTGAATGGGAGGAATCTGAAACAGGACCGGATTAGGTGGGGGCCCACGCAGTAGGGCTAAACTAGTAGATACTCTTGCTGCTTCATCCGCCAGCATTTTTTTTCTCTTTTATTTATCTCTCTTTAACCTCTTCGCAACCTTTTTACACATCTCTGGTTTCCCTTTCCTCCGATGTCATATCCTCTCTCCTCCTTCTCCTTGAAGTTTTTCTATCAACACTTTTATCAACTTGTTTGCCTTTATCTTTTATTGGACTTCCCATAAGATACACAAGGCCCTTATCTTCATCGTTGATTATCAATGCAGTGTCAAAAATAGGTTGTGGTGGCTGCCTTTTTAGTTTAACAATGTCAATGATAGCTCATCCAGCCGTTTGTTTATACGCTCTTTCATGTCATCCATTCTGGCGTAAATATGCTGATATGGCTTTAAGGCTTCATCAATTATGCGGTCAACAAATGGCTTAAACTACTTTGCCCATGTATTCAGATATTTTTTGAACTTCTTTTGTGTCCTCATAGATTTTGCAAAGTTTTTTTGCGTCAGCCGATATTCTAAGTACTGAGGTGGTATAGATGCAGTGTCTATAGTTTCTCCCCCCAGAGGCATAGAAGCTGACCTTGTAAAAGCATCGGGGGGCATATAAATGGTAAGCGATAATGGAATACTTATAGGAATCTCAGACATCCATGGGGCTGAAGCTGACTGTGACCGATAAACCGACGGTTTATTGATTCACATTTCAAATTTTGAATCATCATTTATTTTCTCAATATCTTGACTATGACTTGCTCGAACCTCATTGCCAACCCCTCTGATTAAAGGCACATTTGCTTGCATGCACAGGTCCATGATCAAACATAGGAATAGTAAAGCGTTTGCCACTTTGTGTGCCCAAACGAACAACTCATCAACAATAATTTGGCCAAATTCAATCTTCAGCCTGACAACCAGACTAGCAACCAACACTGCCCTGTGACTATCCAAGTTAGCATCTCCCTCTGTCAGCTTTAATTAGAGTCTAACAATAGCCCACCAAAACTTAGCTCAAAAGCTAAGGGACGATTTAGCAATGCACTCTTTAGGATTAAGTGCCCATGCTAGGTTACCATCATTAGTGAGAAGCCTAGATAATCAAGGCCTTTGGGTGGAGGTCATAGTTAGACGATGCTCAAGTTCTAGTATAGCAGTCGGTACTTCATAGTCAGGCGTAATAGCATCCTGCTAAACGTGCAGACAGATATATAAATGGTGACCCCTCTTATCGAAATCGATTCCCTGTTAGGCAAGTCTTAAATTTTTGTGCCCTTGGGATAGTCTTTATCTACCATTGCTAAATAATTGACAAAAAACTCTCATACGATATTAGGGTAGTAAGTCTGTGGAAGTCTGCTCATCCACCCCAACTCGTACTCATTAAAACGCTGCTCAAGTTTTGGGTATTCGCACAGCTCAAAAGTGACAATCTAGTGCTCCTCAGAGATAGGCCTCTTTATTTGCCAATTTTTTATTGGCTCAAGTTCATTAAGATAGTGCTCTCATGCTACTACAATCTGCCACCAAATTGCTTTCCGCATTTGAGAATCTTTACTCTTAATCACACTGGCATCTTCAGCTTCCAATGCCTTAACTTGGTCAGGGTTTGATGTGTTAACCCCTTCCTCGTTGGGGCTGGAATTAGTATTATTGTTGCTATCACTCTCACTCTCCTAATCAGATTAGGAGACTACTTGCATTGACCATTGATGAGTGTTAAAAGAAGGTGTTTTCTCACTACGTGCCGTTCATCTCTGCCCCTTGCTTGTTGAGCTCTATCACCGCCTCTGTGTGGTGGTATTTTTCTTTCTATTTTACCTAAACCAAGAACAAACGATCAATAATATATCAGAATCCAAAAGAAATAAGGTTTAGAATCAAGTTGATGGACCATCTGACGGTCCGTCAGGATTATCATCAAGGCTTAACTAGTGACCTTCTGATCTGGAACCCTTGTGACAGTCAACGTGATGGCCCATCAGGGGTTTGACGGTCCGTCAAGTTGGCCGTCAGCCTAACTTGTCAACTTCAAGTTTCACTTTGGCATTTTGTCAAACATCTGGCATACATTAATTCATTGCGCATAACAATCATGGCATTAGTTTATCACTTAAGCACTAATTTTGCCATTTTTGGTCCACAAGTTACTCAGACTTCACCCAGAACAGTGTTTACCAGAGTTCAACTTAATCAGAAGCTCAACAATGAAAAAATAAGATGAAGTTCCCTTCAAATACTATCAATCTTACACAAATCACGTTCATCGTTCTAAAAAGAAGAGTAAAGTTGCGATCATACCTTGTTTCTACATTATTCTTCACTACTCTGAACCTGCAGAACTTTACAAATAACTACAGCTATAAAATTGCTTTATCAGTGAGATACTTAACTTAATTTTTGATGAGAATAAGAGAAGGAAGGAGTTGTTTAAATAGGAGAGAATGGGGAAGAAGGAGATTCTTAAGAGGAGATAAATGATCCTTGATACTTTGAATGCGAATGAATTTAAATAGTTTTAGGATTTGAAAAGGTGTCAACATACATAACCATTTTCTCTTATCAATTTGAAGACGTTTAGGTAGGATAAGAATAACTAATTCAGCTTTAAATTGAACCAACCCGACCCTTTAAAAACTAGGGTTAGTTTGATGAACACACCGATGGTTCGTCAGGTACCTGACGGTCCATCAGGTTTACCGTCAAGACTTACCAGAACCTTGATCAATCTGTCATGTTACAACGGTAAGGCGACGATCCGTCACAATTCCCGTTAGATCTATCCAGCAACTTTATTTTCCTTTTTTGTGGTGACGGTTATATTGACGGTCCGTTAATACTGTGACGATCTATCAAGTGGTCCATCGGGCTCATTCTAGTAACTCAAATTTCTGGATTTCTTTTGAAGGCTCCAGTGACGGTCTGTCAGACCTCTAGCGGCCCACCAATATTTTTGTCGGCCATCCTAAGCTTGTTCAGCTTTTGTTTTCCTGCATTTCTCTTTCTGTACAACTACACAATAGATCAAATAGCACCAAAACAAATAAATAACTCAGTAATCTTGATTACTTAGACTTCATCGAGATAGACAGTACCTACGCATTTAATCTAGTCCATTGGACCGATATACAGCTTGACTCAGTGCCCGTTGACTTTGAAGATGCTCTCATCTTAATTCTCAAGTTCAACTACTCTAGAAGATTAGACTGGGTTAACTTTGAATGCCAGACCACTTTAACTTAGGTTTACCTGGAAAGAGTTTCAGTCTAGTGTTGAAGAGAAATACCCAATCCCCTTTTTGAAAGTCTCGTTTTTCAATCCTCCGGTCATAGTATCTCTTCATCTTTTCTTTGTATAGGTCTACTCTTTTATAAGCCCCGAGAAGGAACTCGCCCATCTCATTCAGCTGCCCCAGTCATAACTCTGCTGCCTCATTCCAATTTAGATTCAACCTCTTAAGTGCCCATAATGCCTTGTGTTTCAACTCAATAGGCAAGTGGCATGCCTTGCCATAGAACAACTAGTATGGTGACATCTCAATGGGTGTCTTAAAAGCCTAACTAAATGCCCACAAGGCGTCATCAAGCTTTCTAGACTAATCTTGTCTACTTGCATTCACCGTTTTGGCCAGAATTGTCTTTATCTCTCGGTTTGAAATCTCCACTTGCCCACTGGTCTGTGGGTGGTATGGAGTTGCTACTTTATGCTATTTCACCCCATATTTTTTAAGGCAGCCCTAAACACTTTGTTGTAAAAATGAGATCTTTCGTCGCTTATGATAGTACGTGGGACTCAAAAGTGAGAGAAGATGTTCTTTTTTATAAAAGCAGCTACTCTTTTACCTTTGTTGTCAGCCATACCCACAGTTTCTATGCATTTGGATACATAATCTACAGCCACAAGATGTATTTCAACCCATAGGAACTGACGAAGGGACCCATAAAATCAATACCCCAAATGTAGAACAATACAATCTCTGGCATTTTTATCATAGGAATCTCGTGGTGCTTTGAAATTGAGCCTTGCCTTTGACACTGGTCACATCTGTTCACAAGTTTGTATGCATCCTTGAACAAGGTTGGACAATAATAGCCACTTTGCAGTACTTTTCTTGTGGTACGACACCTGTATAGTGACCCCCAACTGGGGAAGCATGGCAGGCTTCCAAAATATTAAGCATATCAACTTCTGGATACATCCTCTGATAATATTATCAGCATACCGACTGAATAGATATGGTTCATTCCAATAGTAACTTTTGGCATCATGAAGGAATTTTTTTTTCTGATGAAAGAAAAGATCTTCAGGAATAAGATCACTTACCATATAGTTGGAAAAATCCGCGTACCAAGGTACTCTTTCAAGCACAACAACAAGGATATGCTCATCAGGGAATGCATCATCAATTTCACATTTATCAGTGATTTCCTGATCTCCCTCAAGTTTGGATAGATGGTCTGCGACCTGATTTTCACATCCTTTCCTATCTTTGACCTCAAAGTTAAACTCTTGTAGAAGCAACATCCATTTAATTAAGTTTGGTTTAGCATCCTTCTTTGTCATCAAATATCTCAAGGCAGCTTGGTTTATATGAACCACTACCTTAGATCCCAATAAGTAAGCACAGAACTTCTCAAAGCATAGACAACCGCGAGAAGTTCCTACTCAGTAACAGTGTAATTCATCTGTGCCCCATTCAATGCCTTTCCCACATAGTGAATGGGGTGAAATAATTTTTCTCTCTTATGGCCAAGCACAGACCCAAGTGTTACTCTACTTGTATCACACATGATTTCGAATGGGTTAGACCAGTCTGGAGCAACAATAATAGGGGTGGCCACAAGTTTCTCTTTAAGGCATTCAAATGTCTTCCTACAATTATCATCAAATACAAACTTATCCTCCTTCTCCAATAATTTGCATAGTATATTTGCAATTTTGGAGAAGTCCTTAATAAACCAGCGGTAGAACCTAGCATGTCCCAAAAAACTACGAACTCCCTTCACAGAAATGAGAGGGTGTAATTTATCTATCACCTCTACTTTTGCTCAATCAACCTTAATCCCCTTGGCTGAAATTCGATGTCCAAGAATAATGCCCCCATTCATCATGAAGTGGCATTTCTCTCAATTCAGCACTAGATTGAATTTATCGCACCTCTACAGCGCTCTACTCAGGTTTATCAGACATAACTCAAAAGAATCGCCAACCATAGAAAAATCATCTATGAACATCTTTAAGGTGTCCTCCACCATGTCAGAGAAGATAGACAGCATGCACTGTTGAAAGTGGTGGGTGCATTACACAGACCAAATGGCATCCAATTGAATGTAAATGTACCATGGAGGCACGTGAATGTTGTCTTCTATTGGTCTTTGAGAGCAATTGAGATCTGATTGTATCCTGAATACCCATCTAGAAAGTAGTACCAACCCCTTCCTGCCAGGCAATTAAGCATTTGATCCATGAAAGGTATTAAGAAGTGATATTTTAGAGTCCATGAGTATAACTTCCGATAATCCATAAAAACTCTCTACCCAGTAAGTGGCCTAAGTGGAATTAACTCATTCTTCTCATTAGCGACCACAGTCATGCCTCCTTTCTTGGTCACACATTGTACGAGACTCACCTATTTACTGTCAGAGATGAGGTACACTACCCCAGTATCAAGTCATTTAATAATCTTTTTTTAATAACTTCTTACATCGGTGGGTTTAATCTGCATTGATGCTCAATAGTTGGTGTGCACTCTTCCTCAATCTAAATTTAGTAGGTACAGATACCCGATGGAATACCAATAATATCAGTAATTGTCCAACCTATAGCCCTTTTGTATCTCTTAAGCACAGAGATAAGGGCTTCAACCTGCTGCTCACCCAAGTCCGCTGCAATTATCATAGGTAAAGGGTTTCCACTGCCTAGAAACATATATCGTAGATAGCCCGGTAACTTCTTAAACTCCACTACCGGTAGCTCTTCAATAGATGGCTTAGCCAGTGGCGTTGGATGATTTTTTAGGTCCAAATCCAGCTTCTTAAGAGCATATGAATATGATTTCATTCCCGCCAGGACGCATACTGTCTCCTCATATTCTTCAATACCATCACTATCAAAGTTCATCAACACCGAGCCAAAGTTTCAATAGTAAATTTCTCCTCAATCGGCCCCTCTCGTTCATCTTTTTAATAAACACCGATAATGAAGAATACACTCATATCTTTGTGTTACTTCATTGACTGACAAACATCAAATCGAACTACCTTATCATTGAGCCTAAACTGTAGCTTATTTTCCCACAAGTCAATCAATATACTCCCAGTTACGAGAAAAGGTCTACCCAAGATTATGGGCACCTTGAAGTCCACCTCGCAATCCAAGATCACAAAGTTAGCAGGGAAAATAAAACTAGCCACCTTCACAAGCACATCATATAATACACCAACTGGTCGCTTTATTGATTTCACAAGTCTCATGTTAGTAGGCGTGAGATCTCCCAAACCCAACTTTTTATAAACTGCTAGTGGCATCAGATTAATACTTGCCCCAAGATCACACAGGGCCTTCGCAAAATCCAGCGATCTAATAATACGATGGTGAATACTCCAGGATACGCTTTCTTTTGCACTAAGGATCTTATTAAAATGACACTACAATAGTGAAGATGGTTCATCGGTTCATAGCTCACCGTCTTCTTCTTTGTGATAAGGTCTTTCATGAATTTAGTAGCCAGGCATTTGTTCCTGTGCCTCCACCAAAGCACATTCACAGTCAAATATTTCAACATTTCCATAAACTTGCTAAACTTTGTATCATCTACCTTTTTATTCAATCGATGGGGGAACGGAGGGAGTAGTTTTGGCATTACCTTAACCACTGCTTCTCCATCATTTCCCTTATCGTTTTCTAAATCGTCAGTCTATTGATGGTTATATGGAGTGTCATCATTGTCCAGCTTCTCAGACTCCACTAGACGATATTCTTCTACTTTCTCATTTAATTTCACCATATCATCAATTACAGGCTTGCCCATAAAAGGTCCCGATAATACTTTACCACAGGGAATAGTAATCGCCATACAAGAGCCATCATTTCGAGGGTTTTTCACCATGTCACTTGGTAATGTACCACTCTTCTTCTGATTAAATACTGCTGAAAGTTGGTTCATCTGCTGCTCCAGCATTTTATAGAGGTTGAACGCGAGTCGACTAACTGACTCATAGAAGATAAGTCACTCTTTATCATTGTTACACCGGCATTAGTTGACTCCACTTCTTTCAATAACTTCTCTACCATGTCCTCCATGGACATCTTACTCGAACTAGTAGCAGTATTATCATGATTTCCAAGAGGCACATACAATCCACTCTTGTCATTCTTATTTTTCCAGCTCTCTTGGTCATGATCTCTATAACCAGATTTATCATAGTAAGTCTAATCTTGATTCCCATAGTTATTACCTCAAAAAAACCCTTAGTTTTTCATATAATTAGCCTCTTCCTCAGAATAAGAATCAGCTCTACTTTGTGACCAAATGGCTTTTACCTTTTTAGTCTTCCCAGATAGAAAATGCTTAGTTAGTAAATTCATCTGGGTTTTCAAGTGTGCCATATCTTGGTCGCGTTCCTCCTTTTTCTTGTATTGCTCTGCAGTCATACCACTATACATAGTAGGGCTTGCTACCTCAGTATCCCTGGTATGCCAAGCTCTACTCTGTTTATTCATCCTATCAAGCACCTCCAAAGCTTCCTGAAAAGTAAGATCCACAAATGCTCCACCTAGAGTATTGTCTACAACCGGCTTGGTAATAGAATTAAAGGCTCTATACAAAGTCTCCATCAAATATATATCAATCATTTTATGGTGGGGGCACTGCATTAATTTTTTCTTGGACCTCATTCATATCTCGTGAAGAGCTTCCGTCGGGAGCTACCGGAAGTTACTGATTTCATCCCTTAACTGTAACATCTTGGATGGCGGAAAGAACCTTTCTAGGAAAGATCCTTTTAACTGCCTCCAGTTTGTTATAGAATCACGAGTCAACTCATTCAGCCATAGTGTTGCCTCCCTACACAAAGACCACGGGAATAGACACAGACGGATGGCATTTGGCCCTACTCTTGGGTTATCAAAAGACTTCCAAATAGTGACAAAGTTCACTAAGAGCATAGTCGGATCATCACTCGAAAGTCCAACGAACAACCCCTTAAGATGAAGGAGTTGAATCATGATGCTCGTAATATTAAACCTAGCTTCGGGTGCCAATGATGGAGGAATAATAGCTCCAGTTACACCTGTTCTATCCATCTCATCCTCATCATCTTTAATATTAAATTTCACAACTTAACGATTTGGTCTCGCTCTGAAGGGGCAATTTCTGTTCACATTTCTTTTCACAGGTGCAGCTACATCCTCTACACGTCTTCAGTTAGCCGGATTCAATAAATCATCATCTCCCAAGTCCTCGTCATCTAAATTAGGATGATAAGTTGGTTGTCTATCATTCTGTTAATTCAATTGAGCTATAGCCAGGGAGGGTAGTCTATTTGTTTCTTGTTGATTTTCCATTTTGCCAATTAACTGAGGTTCCGGATAAAATGGTAATAATGGTTCTCCTGACCTCCTTATACTTGGCATGCAAAGTAAAGATTCTGCAACAAATAAAAATAAAAAATAAAAGTAAAATTAGGAACTTGACCAAATGTCAATTAACACTCATAAACTTAATTGACAATTGTATTCCCCAGCAACGACGCCAAAATTTGATATGCCCAAATTACAACTCTAGTTAGAAAGTGCAAGCGGTTACTGTCAAATATAGAATCTAACTAGGTTGGGGTCGAATTCCACAGGGAATTCTGTGCAAACTAAGTGTTATGGTATTAATAGAATGTTGATCAAAGGTTCTGAGGTAAAGGGAGTTTTGGTTGGTTAACAAGATTTCGATCTTTGTAACTAGTAGTGTTCCAACTGGTGAGTGTTATTGCAAGTTTTAATTCAATGAGATCAATCAAACTAGGATTATGTTCACCAAGATGTTCAAGTAGTTAAGGTTATGAGTTGTTCTAAATTTCCAATTTACAACTTTAATTGCAAGAATTATTGAATTCTAAAGTTGACTCATTCGTTTCTCAACCTAAATGGGTAATTAACCTTTAATTCTTTCGAACTCAAAGAATGCATTTAATTATTCAATTAATTTCTCAAGTGGGTTGATCCTGTTAAGGCATCAACCCTTAACCCAAAGGTTGAAGCCTTTGAATTCCTTGTAAATCTCCTATTTTCCCAACATACATTTTTCTACTCAAACAAGTGATGTTCTTAAGCTCACCCTTCAAGTTTGCAATCAAGAAATATCATGATTGTGAAAAGGTGTTTATACAATCTCAATTAGTCATGGAAATTAAGCATCCTCACAACCCCAATCAGTAAATCATATCAAAGCTCTCATAACCCTAGTTATGGGAGCTTTAGCCACACATCTCAAAAGAAGAAAATGAAGACATAGTTTTGTTGATAAATTAATTCAAATAATTACTTACAATGTTCCAACAATTGTTCTTGATCTTCAGTGAAAAATAATGATAAAGATGCTAAGATCCACAATAGTAAATTGAAACCTCATAGAGTAATACGTTACAATGTGTTTCAAAGATGGAAATAATATAAAAGATACCTAATATAAACCTAGACTGAGTATTTATATGCTTCCAGGGACGGGGGGTTTAAAATTCAAAACTCGAATTGCCGCGTCATAGTTGACGGCCAAGTTGACAGTCCGTCAGTGTCTTGATGGTCCGTCACTTGGACCATCGCTGGTATTCCAGAGGCTCTCTATTTTGTTTCAGCTCCGACGACCAGGTTGATGGCCCGTCAATGGGCTGATGGTTCATCACCTGGACCGTCGCTTCATCACTATATGGAATTCATTCTGCTTCGAGCCGACGGCCAAGTCGACGGCCCGTCAGAGGAATGACGGTCGATCACTTGGACCATCGTAAGGATTTGCGCTTCTGATCATTCTGCCTATTATTGACGGACACCTTGATGGTCCATCACATGGTTGACGATCCGTCAGTTTGACCATCAATACCATTTTTCTCTTGTTTTTCCAAGTTATTTCTTCAGCTAAGTCCTTGACCTGAAAATACTAAAATCTTGCATTAAATACAACAACAGTTGCTCAAAAACACACAATTATCCCTTATAAAAGATGTAAAATATTCTGTCACAAATTGAAACATCAATTTGTCCTAAAACTTGCCACATTTTTTTTTGCAAATTTAAAGCAATACAACTTGTGTATTACTATGACCATTATTTAATGCTTATTATTATTATTATTATTATTATTATTATTATTATTATTATATTATTAAAATAAACTCTCTCTCTCTCTCTATATATATATATATATATGAAATAGTAAGAGTCTGTTAGAACTCTTCAATTATGAATGTCTAGTTATTGAGATAATATATTTCAAATTCAAATACTTAATCTTTCAATTCAAATTTTTTATTACAATATTTTTAACTTTATCTTAAAATATTTTTTAATTTTTCCTAAAAACTGTCACGTGGCTATTTAATATGTTGCCACTTGGCATCTTGTTTTGTTTTAGTTTTGCTTTTATATATAGAGAGATAGATAGATTTGAAAAATTTGTTAAATATATCATTGGTCGTATTTTAGTCAAATTTACATTATTATTATTATTATTTTGATCCAAATTTACCCCTTTACTTTTAAAAATTAGCTAAATATATTTTGAAGCCAATTTTATCCTCTATATCACACTTTATGGTCAAATTTACCCTCGATTTTAAGAAACTTTTCACATATATAATTTCTTTAATAGAAATTTAAAAAATTTAAATTAACATTAAATCCCCAATTTATAAAAATAAATCACAGTCTAATCTAACGCGCTCAATCCGACTTAAGTCACAAAAAGACAAACAAATATACCCATCAATTATGTTGATGAGATTTTTCTAACATCTAGATCGCATATGGAATTGCGTACCAAATTTTGAAATTTGAACATAACCATATTAGGAGCAAAGTTTGTAATAGATATTTTCTATAGTTCTATAATGACCCTCATGGTCATTTTTCTTGTTTTCATGTATTTTTGGTGTCTAGAGTTTTTGTATAACCACTCCAAGTTATTTATGACTTGCTGAGACTGATAGTTCGCTTATGATTTATTACCCTTCTAAAATATTTTTGATATTGATAAAATTCTCTAAGTTATGATATATTTATGTTAGTTTATAATAGCTTTTATAGTCTCTCAATATTTTAAGCGAAAATAGTAAATCTAGATATGTTAAAATATTATTATTATATAATAGAGATTTTATTAGAAATAATTTTCTATTAATTATGATATATTCAAAATATTATATTTATTTTATCACGAACCTATGCAATACCCGAATATATATGTAATGTGATTTAAAAAAGAAAAAAAATATTGGTTCTTCCATCTCAACTCCACGTGGAGGTGAAGTGGGTGGACAACACTTATATTAAGATGATCATAATCGTCATGGCCTTAAACATTGACAGTTGGCCATTATCTATCTATATATATTACAAAGCAGAGGATGAAGTACTACATTAGCCAAGTGGCAAGTTACTGAGAAGGCACATGATAACTTTAGGACAAAGCATGGTAGTATTGTAATAACAATTTTTAATTAACAAATTAAAAATATTTAAATTTAAAAACACATTATCTTTTATTAAAAAAACGTATTAACTTAAAAATAAAATTTCATGACAGAAGATTTCTAAATAGACTTTTTCTCTTTCTTAGCTTATCTCTTTTAAAATTTAAATATGACAAATCATATCTGAATACAATTTATTTAAATAATAATAATAATAATAATAATAATAATAATAATAAGAGCAATAATAAGAGCAATAATAGTAGATAATAGTAATAATAGCAGTACGCAGTATATAGTTAGTAATGATTAGAAAAATAGTAGTAGTAATAGAAGCAATAATAGTAGTACGTAGCATACGCGTAGTTAGTAATGATTCGAAAAATAGTTAATAATAATAACAATAACGACGACAACAACAATAATAATAAATAATAGTAATAGTAGTATATAGTTAGTAATGATTAGAAAAATCTATATCTTCTATATATGTTATAAAACAGAGGAAGAAGCATCAGAAGAAGCCAAGTGGCAAGCGGCTAAGAGGCCACGTGCCAGTTGTTAGGGCAAGTTTAACAGTATTGTAATAAGATTTTTATAATTATTTGAATTTGAAAATACATTATTCTTTAAAAAATATATTATCAATTATTTTAAAAATAGAAATCCACAAACGAAAGAGTTCTAAATAAACTCTTATATTTCATAAACTTATCTACCATCTAAAATCTATCCTTACTTGCGATTATTTTAAATATTTTAATATAAATTAAAATTCAATAATCAAATTCAATGTATATATCTACTTGAAATACCTTTATATCTAATTTGTCAATTTATTTTTATAAAAAAAAAATAACAAACAAAAAAAAAGGAAAGGAAAGGAAAGAAAATTTTATAAAAAATACAAAAAAGAAAGTTAAACTATCAAAAGATAATTAGATTAATAAATTATTAATTTTAAATTAAAAATAATTATTAGAAATAGTTAGTCATCACATTAGCGAGTTCTAATTGGACTCTTATCAAGTTTTGAATTGAAAGATTAAGTATTTAAATTTGAAATAAATTATCTTTTTAATAAAAAGATTTCATTATCTTAAAAAGAGAAACCCATAATTGAAAAGTTCTAATAGATAATTGATATTTCAAACTTATCTCTTTAAAATTTAAATTTTATATAATAGATTTAAATATAATTTATTTACATATTAATGAAAGATAAAAATTCAATTAAAATATTAATAATAATATTTTTGTAATTTTTAGAATTTAAAAATACATTATCCCTTAAAAAAATATTATTAATTAGTTTAAAATAAAAACTCTAAATGAACTCTTATATTTCATAAACTTATCTATATCAAATATAATGATAAATAAATTATTATTATTGATAAATATAAATAAAACATATTGTGGTGTGTGTCTAAAACATATCCTTACTTGGGATTATTATAAAATTTTAAATATAAATTAAAATTTAATAATTAAATTCAACGTATATATCTACTTGAACCTTTATATATCTAAGTTATCAGTTTATTTTTATAAAAAAAAATACTTAACAAGCAAACAAAAGAAAGAAAGAAAAGAAAAGAAAATTTAAAAGAACGTGCAAAGAAATATGTAAACTATCAAAAGATAATTAAGACTAATAAAATGTTAATTATAAATTAAAAATAATTATAAAATAAAATTCATATTAGAAATAGTTAGTTATCATATTAGAGGGTTCTAATTGGACTCTTATCAAGTTTTGAATAGAAAGATTAAGTACTTGAATTTGAAATACATTACAAAAAGATTTTCATTATTTTAAAACTAGAAACTCACAATTGAAGAGTTCTAATAGACATTTGTTATTTCAAACTTATCGCTTCAAAATTTAAATGTTATAAAATATATTTAAATATAATTTATTTACATATTAATGAAATATAAAAAAAATTATTAAATCACTGTTGTTGTTGTTGTTGTTGTTTTTGTAGAGGTAGTAGTAGTAGTGATAGTAGTGGTAGTGGTGGTGGTGGTAGTTGTGGTGGTAGTAGTAGGTAGTAGTAGTGGTGATAGTAGTAGCAGTAGTGGTAGTAATGGTAGTAGTAGTGGTAGTAGTAATAGGAGTATATTGATAGAAGCAACAGTCGTACGTAATATGTAGTAGTACGATGATGATAATAATAATAAATAGACTTTACTATTTCAAATTTACCTTTTGAAATTTAAATGTTAAAAAAAATGAATTGAAAGACAAAATTCTTTTCAAATTAGAATAAAACAAGCAGCCTGGTGCACTATCTTCTGCTATGCGTAAAGTTCAGAGAATGTAAAAATAAATATTTTTTATGCATTTAAAATTAGTAAAACAATAAGATAATTTCATAAAAAATATAAAATTATAAAATAAATTATTTGGATTTTTGTTTGAAAACTAACACATTTAACAAAATAAGAATAAATAATTATTTTATCTTTGATTGTTTTTTTTTAATCTTTATTAGAAAGGAAAAATAAAAAAGGGGACATAAACATAAGAACAGTAAATTTAAAAAGAAAAAATAATTGAATTTTATATACACGGTTTTGCAAAAAAGAAAAAAGATAAACTAGCTTTCTTATTTTTAGCAATACACGATTTTTATCTCTTTTTTTACTTCATTTAAAAGTTAGTGGTTTGGTTGTGAATGCTCCTAAATAGTTGTTCCGTTATTATCTACTATTTAGTTATCCAACTTAAAATAGACTTAAAATTTTCAAAACAATTTGTTGTTGCCATAAAATGGGGATTGATGGAGTTCACAAATTCAAAGTACATTTAAGAAAAGAGTTATTATTTTGATCAAAAACAAAAATAAAAATAATTATTAAAAAATAAAATTTTTAAATTTAAATTTAAAATTGTAACCGCAAAAGCATAACAATAATTATTTCAAAATAATAATAATAACAACATCAACGATTTTAATAATAATACAGAACAATTTTTTATTTTTAAATTTAAAGAAATGATAAGAGAGAAAAAACTGAGAAACACTTATTTAAAAGATAAAATAAGTTAATAAATTTTAGAATCAATATTATAAATTTCAAATATCTTCTTCTATTTCGTTTATTTTATTATGAAAAACTCTTAATTGATAGCAACAATTTTAATTTCAGACTCACTGTGTAAAAAATAAGATAATTAGGATATTTTAGAATCCTATCTTTTCTAACAAAATAATATCACATTCAATTTTGAATTTGAACGAAATTTTAGTTTTCATGAGAATTTAATTTTCTATTCTCCTATATATATACCCCTTCAGTGGCATATATACCAGTATACACTTTCTTCTTCTTTTTCTATTATTAATTATTTTTAAATTTAAATTTTATTTATCCCGAATCTTTTTATGATCGTTTAATTCACAGAGGTATTGATTGATCTTTATTTGTGTGCTTAATTATTTTTGTTTATACATTCAATGTAGCAAAAAAGATTTTATTCTCATATTTAATATTAAAAGAGTCATATTTATGTTATTCCTTATTCGTTTTATTCAAAATACTACCATATTATCAACTACGATGGATAAAAAGAGTTCAGGTAATAATGCTCATCAAATTTCTTTGAACAACTATCAAAGTATGTTGACGCTTAACTTAACTTTTTAATTTTTTCATTGTTATTTATGGTTAACATTATATCTAATTTTCATCACAGATATATCTACCATGGTTAAAAAGATTATAGGTAATGTTCATCAGATTTCTTTGATTAATTATCAATATATATTGTTCATGGTTAATTTCTTTTGAATTGTTTTATCGTTATTTATAATTAACATTATATTTATCTTTTGAAACAAATGTACCCACCAATGGATAAAAGTTTTATAGATAATGCTTATTAGATTTCTCTGAATAATTAGAAAGGTATCTTTTTATACTTGATTTAATTTTATAATAATTCTACAATTGAGAATCTAATTTACAAAGGGGATTTATCAGACCATTTGTGTAAAGAATGAATGCAAATATATTCATATGTGCATAATTATTATTATTATATTATTTTTATTTGTCATAATTTACATTAGTTGATTCTTTTTTATATTATAATGTCCATTTGATTTGTTATTTATCGATAGTTTAGTTGTGTGATTTTAAAAGAATATAAACGACAAACATAATCGGTAATTTTTTTTATATATAAATTTCAATTTTCAAGTAAAATTATGAAAATAATAAATCAATTGCAATATTTAAATACATATAAATCTATTTTATAACCTTCTTAGAAAAGAGTAGATATGTAAATGTGATTGAGAAATATACAACAACAAACTCAGTGTATTCTCACATAGTGGGGTCTGGGGAGGGTAAGATGTACGCAGTCCATACCACTACCTTCGAAGAAATAGGAAGACTGTTTTGATAGACCCCCGGCTCAAGACAAGGAATAATAAACAAATCTGTAATAAAGCATAGAACAAAATGACATAACATAAATACAACACCTATAAGGAATAGTAAACAAGATAAAGCATGAAACAAGATGGCATAATAAGAATAATACACCCACCAAGAAATACTCTATACTAACGACCCAAACTGGCTCTAGCCTTCTATCCTAATTGGCATCCTCCAGATCTTCCTATCTAGGGTCATGTCCACAGTAAGTTGTAACTGATCCATGTCCCGCCTAATCACCTCTATCCAGTATTCCTTAGGTCTACCCCTACCCCGCCTGAAATTATCCAAACGAGCCTCTCACACCTATGAACCGGGGCATCCGTGTCCCTCGTCATCACGTGTCTGAACCATCTCAATTGGACTTTCCGGATCTTGTCCTTCACCGAAGCCACTCGAACCTTCTCTGAATGGTCTCATACCGAACTTTATCACCCCTAGTAAACCCACACATCCAACGCAACATCCGCGTTTCCGTCACCTTCAACTCTATTACTGATGATGTTTGTCGTTTATATTTTTTTAAATCACACAACTAAACTATCGATAAATAACAAATCAAATGAACATTATAATATAAAAATCAACTAACGTAAATTTAAATTTAGTATTTTATATTTTAAAATATAAGAGAAGAAGACTTAATTACTATAAAGTGTAACCTAAAAGAATTAATTAAAAAGCATACTAGAGTAGTGATAGTTTTAATAGTAGTAGTAGCAGTATAAAAACAACAACAATAACAGCTACTACTGCTACTAATTTATTATTATTATCATCTCACTTATTTTGAATATTTATCTCAATTCAAATATATAACTTAAAAGATAAGTTTTAAAGAAAAATAAAAATAAAGAGAATAATAAATTAATCTTCTTTTAATAAATTAATGTGATAGTATTCGAATTTAAAAGATTAGAAATATTTGAATTTAAATTTAAAAGATTAGAAAATATTTAATTTTAATTCTCTTTTTCCTTTTTTGGTGGATTTGGGGCGGGGGGTGGGATGAGGGAGAGGGGGACAAGTAATTTTTGATTGTTTCATTATCAAATATGTAAATAAAATTTTGTATTTTTAATACTATTATCAAAATTACTTATATTAAAAATTCATTCCAACTAAAATATTATTGTGCTCACTTATTTTATCTTTCTAATATTTAATATGTTTGGAAAATTACATATCTCGTATTTATTTAATATGTAACTTTTTTGTTCTCTAGGTATATATAAGTCCATAATATATATAAAAAGAAAAGAACATTATATAATATTAAAAATAATCAAAAAAAATATTGATAAGTAGAAAAAGGTATCTAAAATCTTCAATTGAGATGAGTAGGGGAGGAGAGAAAGTCGAATATTCAAGTTAAGAAAGTTATTTGACTTTAAAATAAGAATAAAGGTAAATTAAAAGTAAAAGGCCCTCACTGCGGTAGCCCTTTCATTCATTCTTACTTATTACGACTCTCTCTAAAACACATACTTAAAATTCATTTTAATAAGAAGTGTTGCAGACACTAAGTTTTTCTAATAGTAGGAACATAAAGAGCATTGATAAGAGTCAAACCTTTGACGAAAGTTATTTTTAGAAATATCTTTCTACTTTCTTCAACCTTGATAGTTGCAGTATTTCTCATAAATATCATTTTTTGGGATCAACGGTATTATAATTAGCGAAAATTTCTTTCTCCACACAAACATGTCGAGTGACTCCTGAATCAAACCAACATTCATTTGGATTTCCAACTAGATTGCATTCAGTGGTCATAACACATATATTTTCAATTATTTCAGTCACTTTCATCAGGTTTATCTGATATCGTTTCTTATTCTTCTTCAAAACTTGACTATTTAGAGCTTTATGGACAACTTCACTACAATTGTAGCACTTGCCTTTGAATCTTTTCTTATTCTGCCCTTTCTCTTGTTCAGAAGATAACTTCATCATTTTATTACGTGTAGCATTATCTTTAACAAGATTTGCACCTATCATTGTTGATTTCTCATGCAACTTATTGTCTTATTCTATCTTGAGACAAATCATAAGATCTTTCAAATTAGATAATTGATTTTCAAACTTTCCTTTTTCAGGAATATAAGGATCTCTACTTGTGAACATTTTCATTTCAAATTTGTTCAGCCAAAAGAACATTGTCTTTTGTCATTCTTTGAAGTCACACCAAATTTTTTATTTTATTTTTCTAGCGTTGTCATTGTTAGAATAATATTTGAATAACTTAATGATGCAATATAGATTGTCGTTGGGACAACACCATTCACAATAGAATTAATTTATTATTCAGTTTCATTCGTCATTTTTCTATCAATCTTTGATAAACATTCTAATATTTTAGAATGCTAACAATAAAGACTTAATCTTCAAACAACTTGTTTCTAGTCAACGATGGAGTTTTTGTGTCTTTAAATAGTCAACCCAAATAACTTTGAAACCCGACGAAATTTTTATATTCTTCAAATCTGAATCAAATTCAAATAAAGTAGAAAATCATAGATTTTAATCTCCAGAAATCAATACATGGAGTTTAACGAATAGGTGAAGTTTTATATTCTTCGAATCGAAGTTTCAGTCTATTTTCTTGATGAATTTTTTATATTCTTCTAACCGATAGAATGAAAATCAAAAGATTTTAGTCTTCATAAAATCAGACCTAATACAATTAATCAAGTACTTGATTTATAAATGGTGATATTTTTTTCAACCAAACAAGCACAAAAAATAATTTTTTTTATAATTTCTTTAAGATTGTTGTTTTTTGTTATAAAATCTGTATTTGCAATATGAACTTCAACAAGAATTTCAAGGACAACAAAGAAATAGTTTTGATTCTTCTGACAAAAATGAAGATCATCATCCTTTAAAGTTGTTGTTCAGTTGTCTGAATAGAAACCTCTTACTATAGGGGAGTGCTCTTCATTAACGATCTCTCAGATCAAATCAAGTCAATCCAAAACTTCTCGAATGTTAATGGGATCACTTCTCATCAAATTGATATTTTCCAGATCCGAGAACACAATGCCTCAATCCTAAATCCAAAAATTATCTCTGCATAATTATCCAATACAAGAAATCAGATCTACAAAATTGAAAAGAAGTAAATTTTATCAACAAAAATCAATAAATCTGATGAAAATAAAACTTCCGGAGAGGATAAGGCAATTGATTTCAATTTTATACTGTATTACATAATGATTTGAAAGCAAACATATGAAGCAATGAAGGTACGCAGAACTGAAAATAAAGCTGCCATCAACACCAAAGAAGATGATCAACGGGGGAGATGGAGTGGACAGTCGGAGAAGAGGAGAAACTAATCCACCATTACCGGAAAAAATAGTCCAAAACTCATCCACCGCCTTACTTTCATTTTTACATTTATTACAGGACGCCTAAAAGGATTGATGCAATTGATATTTCACTTGCATTTCTTTTTCGGATTTGGGCTTGTGCCTCACTATGTAGCTTATATCTGGTTGTTAAATGGACCCTATTTTTTTTTAAAAAAAAAGGAAATAAACGGTATTATAGTATTACACTGTTGATTAGAACAATGTTAATCATAAAAAGTTCTTATTTAGCTTATTGTTCAAAATTATAACATATTTTATTGTTATTAGTTAATCAATAATATATTTAATTATTATTGTTGGGATTTTAAATCCATAAATGGTACTTAATATTTTGAAGTAGCGAGAATTTTGTTATTTTAATTTATTTATCTTAGTTTTCTTTTAAATCTGTTATGTATTTGAAATTTATGTAAGAAGTGTTACAAATTACCAATATGGTTTGTGGTGCAGTGGATGTGGCTGCTTCATCCTTAACCAAAGGTCGAGGGTTCGACATTGAGTATGGAGAAAATTTCGTTGGGAGCACTGTCACCTTAACGGGCCCTGAAACGAGTGATCCGGATTAGTCGGGGCTTCAACGAGGGCACCAAACACCGAATGAGAAACCAAAAAAAAATGTTACAAATTATAATAATGAACAATTTTTAATATTTAGAAGATATATTAATAATTTGATTGATTCTTTAAATTTTATCACTGCAACATAAATTGGTTAGATTAGAAGAACTGATATATATAATTTTAAAAATAACACAAAACTTATGATAAATCACAATATTAACAAATTATTTTTTTAAAAAAACATGTAAATAATTTGTTTAACTCTCTAAATTCTGCCAACGATATATAAATCATAATAATTAATTACTTAAAATATCAAAAATTAGTTACCATATTTCGTTAACTTGTATGATTTCAATAATATCGATATCATATAAATTGAAACATGGAGAATAACATATAGTATATGAAAATGATGTAAAACTTTTACTTATATACATACATACATACATATATCTATAATATATTTAAAGTGTGAAGATCCTTAGAAAAGTGATTTGGACTTTTTGCCCTTCATTAAAACACTCTTCTTTAAACAAAACTGTCTTTTCACTATTTTTTAATTTATTATTTAATTATTTTTTATTATATTAACTAGACTTCATAAAATATATGAGAATCCTAAAATACATGGCAGTGTCAATTAATGTAAAATTATACTAAAAATAAAAATTACCATATTTTGAGGGGAAAATTATCGAAGGAAAGAAAAACACCCTACGAAATATTGAATTTTGGAAAATTCAACTTCAAGAAAAAAGGAAAATTTGAAATTATTAATACAAAAATTGAAACAAATACCATACTAATGAACTATATTAATACAAAGGCTTTGAAATAAAATAAATAGTTCCTTGCTCTTTCTCAACATAATGTTATTATTTCCTGATATTTCATTATAAAATTTCTTTTTTTTTTCCTCTCTTTACTTGGATTTTAATTTTTCCTAAAATTTCAAGTGTAATTCTCATTTTTAGTTATGTTTTTAATTAGACATGAGAAACAAAAACAAAAAGAAAGTATGTTTTTAAAACGTAGGTTAAGTTAAGATGAACATTTATTGGGATAACCTCGAATTAGTTATCATGTTTTCCTGAAATATATTGTTCAAGAATTAATCTAAAATATATGGTAGGAGAATTAATTAATATTTTTATTTCTATTGTTCAATTAGAAAAATACTACTAAAATAGGGCTCTATTAAGGTATAAATATTAAGATGTACGTTAAACTAGAGAACAAACCGGTTTGTCTATTGGGAGAATATGATTGATGCTCGTCTAACTTGATTCGATTGCATGTCTAGATTGGTGGATGCTTGATTTTCGAACACTTAACTTCTTCACTATTTTTGTTAGCATAATAGAATTCAACATGTGCGTGTATATATATATCTTCTTTGTTTTCATTCAAAATTATTCTTTAGGGTCAAAATTTTTGCCCAGACAAGAATTAGTTGGATCAAAATCGAAGCTTTATGATCACTATTATATTATTTTTATAGTTTACAGATCGTAGATGAATGTCAGTTGACTGTGGAATTTTTTTTATGTAAAAGTTAGATTTAATTGTATTGTTTTGATATCTTTATATCTTATTATTTTATTTTAATTTACAGATGCTAGATGAATGTGGGGCGATTTTGAAATTTTTTTAGGTAAGGGTTAGGTTTAATTGCATTATCGTAATATCTCTATTAGTTTGTTATTTTGTGGTAGTTTATAGTTCGTAGATGAATCTCGATCGACTTTGAAAAATTTTTGTGTGTAAAATTTAAGTTTAATTGTATTATTTTGATATCACCTTTATCGTATTATTTTGTTGTAGTTTATAGGTGATAGATAAATGTTGACCGTATTATTTTGAAGATTTTTTTTATGTAAAGGTTAGGCTTAGTTGTATTATTTTGATATCTCTATTATCGTATTATTTTGTTATTGTTTACAGGTGGTAGATGAGTGTCGGACGACTTTGATAAAAATTTTATGTGTAAAGATTAGATTTAATTGTATCATTTTGATGTCTCTATCATTGTATTATTTTATTGCAATTTATAGATGGTAGATGAATGTCGATCTACTTTTTAAAATATTTTTTATAAAGGTTAGGTTTAATAAATAAATTCTCCAACTTTATATACTCAAAATATATTAAATTTAATTATTATATTCATCTTTATTATTTAAATAAATATCTTATTTAGTGTACTATTTGAACTCATCAAAGTGAGGTACACGCGCAAGGCGCGTACACTTGAACTAATATATGTGTGTGTGTGTGTATATATATATATATATATATATATATATATATATCAAATCTTATTAATAGTTGTATTGTTGATATTTATAGAGTAGCCCGGGGCTTTTGGACTTTAGCAAAATAGTCGCCAAGAATGAAACTAAAACTTGAAATGAAAAAATATTTTATAAAATGTGAATTAAGAATAGATAATTATGGTTATACGCATAAAAAGGAACAAAAAGGTGAAGACTCAGAATCAATTTATAAGTATACAAGAATTTATGAAAAGTGCAGCAAGCACTGCAAGCCCACTTTTAATACTGCTCCTCATCGTTTAAGGTAGTCTCATAAATTGGCTGAGTCTGTTGTGAAAGTTCAAAATGAATAATTTTTATACGCTCTTGTAAAATAGTCCAGTGTAAGTGTCCAAGTTATAAAGATCAAAGTATATTTTAGTCCACAAATGCCTATAAATATCCCCTTTGGAAGACTTAAACATAAGTAGCTAGAGAGAAAAAAATCAAGAGTGAGAAAGTTCAACCAAAAACAAAAATAAGTTTTATTAATACTTGTGAAAAATTCTACCAACCATCATATACACTTAGTAAAATACTAGTGAGAGATTTAGACTTTATAGTACAAAATAATAGAGGATGTTTAGTTACAAAAAATTGGGTAATATTCGCTGGTAATATCACTCACTCACTAGCACAGACACAACCTACTTTAACTAAATATTGTTTTCTTAAGGATACGCCAGATAAAATCTCAGATGACCGAATAAAATGAAGTTATTATTTTACTGAGAAAAATAACACTAACAGATTAAGTCTTTTTGATCTTTTATTACTCCTATATGTTGTATACCTTTCTTAAAATTGTATAGATTAACAGGCCAAAAAATCTTTAATACCGAAGACATAAAATTAGTCCAACAACTTAGGTCTGAGATTATAATGGCTTCTGGTATTTCTATAACTTCTAATATTTTTATTTGATTTATTAATATTTGTTCTTTTTCCAAAATTTCATTTCTTAGGAATAATAATAAGTAGAAAGAAAATGAATTATGTAAAAATAGTATTAATTTTTTAATCAGCTAAGTAGACTAATAAGAGAAGACTAGCTCTAGCATAATTTAAAAGTCCTTGCTGAAATTTTCTAAATTCCATTCTATATATTATTGGCTTCTCCTATTTTAGCAGTTCCAACATCACATGAATTGAAACAAAAAGAGTAGTATCTAATGTATGAAATTGGTGTAAAAATACGGTTTATAAAATAATAATTAATAATTTAATATTTAAAAATTATATATTTTTTTTTGTAATAATATAAAAGAATATTTAAAAATTATATAAAAGAACAACATATTAGCACAAAGAAAGCAACACATATTACACCGGACACTAGCTTTGAGATCATCTAGTAGGAGAATTACGTACTAATAAGAAGTAAAGCAGGCAGCTGAGCGTTAAATACCTGCTTCAGTTGTTTGTTCTGTAATTTTACTATATCACTTTTAATTAATTATTATAAATTATTTATATATTAAAAATTAATAATATTTAATAAAAATAAAATAAATATTTATGACATGTCTGTTTCAGCTGCTCCAATCGTAATTTTACGAAATAACACTTAATTAATTACTATAAGTTGATTTATGTATCAAGAAATTAATAATATTGAATAAAAATCATAAAATATACATTTATGACATGTCTGCTCCAGCTGCTTCAATCGTAATTTTACTAAATATCACTCATAATTAATTATTATAAGATATCTAAGTATTAAAAAATTAATAATATCTACTAAAAAAGATAATACATATAAAATGATAAATTAACCTTTTATATTTTAAATTAACTTGACATCTTATATGGAACTCACTTAAATTTTTTTCACAAGTATTTTTATAGTACTTTTGCTATATATCACTTATAATTAGTTGTTGTGAGTCATTTAAGATATGTCTACTTCGCTACTTCAATCGTAATTTAACTATACCACTCCTAATTAATTATTATGGTCATCAAATCATTATGCCACTTAAATTGGAATAGAAGAAAAAGTATTATAAATCACAATAATTAAAAATTTAAATTATTTAAAAAATATAATTGACTATCAATGCTACAAAAGTTTAATTTGGACAAGAAAAGTAACATATATTATTTGAAAATTACAGAAAATATATTATAAATTATAATAGTTAACAACTTAAAATATCAAGAAAAAAAATCTATTATATGTTTTTAAAAAGTACGTAAGAATTACTATAAATCACAATAATTAAAAACTTACAAAAATTAAAATATATAATATATTTGGTTGACTCTCGAAATTATATCAATGTCACTTAAATTGGACTTGAAGAAAGGTACAATAAATCACAATAATTAAAACTTAAATTATTTTTAAAATATAATTGACTATCAACGCTATAAAAGTTTGGACAGGGAGAGTAATGTATATTATGTCAAAACTACATAAAAAATATTATAAATTACAATAGTTAAAAATTAAAATATCTAAAAATATATTAAAAGTACAATTTATTATCTAAATTCTATTTGTTTCGCATAAATTTAGATAAACAAACAATACATACTGAGTCCGTGTTATGTAAAAACAGTAATATAGGCTCATCAAAATTTGCTTTTCACAATCTTTATTGATTTACACATTTATAGAGTTTAATTTTGATCGTGAATCAAGTTTGTAAAATAAAATTATATATTTGAATAATAAATCACAATAATTACTATTTTAAAATATTTAATATAAAAATTACTTTAAAAAATATCTTTATTTAAATTTAAGAATTTAAAAAATATCTCATTAATTGATATGATTATTGTTATAGTAATATTAAGGGAAAAGTTCATAACTAGCATACTTAAAATCCTAATTATTAGTTTTATAGCAACAGTTTCATAATTACATTTTGTAGCAACTTGTATTTTAAATTTTTAAAAACTGTTGCTATAAAAATACATATACAACAAATTTACTGTCCTTAATTAACTGAAATTGGTTGAGCTAAATATGGTATAATTACCAATCAATTAAATTTATAGATTTCTTTTCCATTTAAACCTCTTTAAAAACGTGATTTTCGTTATATGTTGGCTTCACTAAACAAAATTCAAATTTTAATTTTTTTCCATTAACAAGTTCATTCGGAGAAAAAAATGCAAAATCAAAATCTGCTGAATCTTTTTCTGAGCAATTTGTTTTAATCCAACTATGTTTTTAAAATTCAACCATTGTTGTTGTTGAATCAAATTCGACCGAATCTTCTTCAAAATCAACAACGATTTCAAAATGATGCATTAATTTCTTTGAATTAAATTCAATTGTAGATTCTTCAGTTCAATTTGTTCGACTTCAACAATCAGTTGAAATTCAACCATTACTATTGTTTAAGGTACATAATCATTATTATTTTTCGATTCATTTTTTTTAACCATTATTGATGTGCCTATCTAGTTTCTGTTGTCGTCGTTAATTTGTTTTTGAAAAAATTGTAAACGAATTTTGAGTTGGAAGCAATGCAGCAGTAAATTCAACATATAGAATAAAAAACTTCTGAATTCAAGTATCTGTTGCAAATTTCATCTTAATAGTTCTTTCATGTATTAAAACTTTGGAATTCAACTATTGTTTTGGGGATTGTTTGTTGTTATTTTGATTATTTTAACAATTGAACAAATTATGAAGCTTTGTAGAATTTTTTCAATTTTTTGTATAATCGATTATGAATATATTATAAACAAATTTATATTTGAAGTTTATTCAATTGTTTCGGAACTCCTAGATCAATGAATGATTGAATATTAGCTTTTCAATGTGATGAAATTCTATTTTTTTTTTTTGTGTTGCTTGTCGGAATTTAAGAGTATACCTGTATATATGAAACGATCTTTTATATCCGTTTTACTTGTGTTCGATTCAGTAGTTTCTGTATTTGGTTGGAAACTTTTCTTGTGTTTGGATTTTACTTTAAACAAATGTTGTTTAAATGTATTTAAAGCCTAAAAAATACATATGTTGTGTAACTTTGTTTGCACTTAAAGCTGAAAAGTGTATATGAAAAGATCTTTTATATATATTTTACTTGTATTCGATTCAGTAGTTTATATATTTGGTTGAAAACTTTTCCTGTGTTTGTATTTTACTTTAAACAAATGTTGTTTAAATGTATTTTTAGCCTAAAAATACATATGTTGTGGAACTTTGTTTGCACTTAAAGCTGAAAAGTGTATATGAAAATATCTTTTATATTTGTTTTACTTGTGTTCGATTCAGTAGTTTCTGTATTTGGTTGCAAACTTTTCCTGTGTTTGTAATGGAAATGTTGGCTGTGTAAATTTTTTTGCACTTAAAGCTAATAAGTGTATGATGTAACAAGTGATATCTGACAAATGTGTATATTTGTTTATTTTTGATTAAATCATGTAGAAATGGGAAGCATACCAGTTCTTGTGAAGCACTCTGGGAGGTGGACGTATGAAATAAACTACGAAGATTACGTCACCGATGCTCTACTTTTGAGCACAACATCATCATTCATTGAGTTGCATGATGTTTTGGCATCACATTTAAATGTGGACTTAACCAGCAAACATATTCTAGTGGAGTATCAAATCACTGGTTATACAGGGCAAATACAAATACATAATGATATGGGTTTAAAGGTTTTTATGTTGCAGAAAAAAAAGATACAAGACATGAATTGTCTTCCTTTATATGTAAGCATTTTGGAGAAAGTTATAGGGAACAACTTTGCAAGTTCATCTGTGTGTGTTGCTGAAAGAAGAGCCGGCTGCAACAACATTCAAGCAGTATTAAGTGCATACAATGAAGGAGCTTTGGTAGTTTCTGAAGAAACTACAGTATTAGATATATTTGAGATGGATACGGTTGAGATGATTATCTCCAACCCACATCACAACTTCAACTGTAATTCAAATTTATCTGTAATTCAAATTCTCATTTATAATGATAATAAATTAACACATATTAAAATATATACTCCCTCTGTTTTAAAAAAATGACCTACTTTCCTTTTTAGTCCGTTTAAAAAAGAAGACCTCTTTCCTTTTTTGACAAATACTTTAATTTCAACTTTCCCCATGACATGTTTAGCACCACAAGATTAAATGGCATTTTGGTACATTTGACACAACTTTAATTTAAGGCCACAAAATTCAAAAGTCTTCTTTATTTTTTTAAACTTTGTGCCAAGTCAAAGTAGGTCATTCTTTTTAAAACGGAGGAAGTATTAGTTATGATCAAGGTGTATTTTTGAAATGCTTAATTTTAACATTGTATATGTATTTTTAGGGTAAATACATTTAATGTATAATGCATATGTATTTTTAAGCAAAATATCAACACTGCATATGTATTTTTAGGGTAAATACATTTGATGTATAATGCATATGTATTTTTAAGCAAAATATCTACACTGCATATGTATTTTTATGCTAAAAAACATTTTGATGTATAATCCATATGTATTTTTAAGCAAAATATCAACACTGCATATGTATCTTTTGTAACTAAAATCTCACAATAAAATATAGAACTGCATAAAAAATTTAAATTTATCTTTAATTCAAATTCTCATTTACAATGATAATAAATGAACACATATTAAAATATATATATTAGTTATGACATATATATTTGATAACTAAAATCTCACAATACAAAGTAGAACTTCATAAAAAACACAAGTTTATATTTAATTCAAATTCGCATTTATATTGATAATAAATGAAAACATATTAGGTATAGTCCAAATGTATTTTTGAAAATGCTTAATCATAACACTTCATATGTATTTTTAGGATAAAAACTTTTGATTTATACTGCATATGTATTTTTAAGCATAATATGAACACTACATATGTATTTTTTTAACTAAATCTCACAGTAAAATATATAATTACATAAAATACTCAAATTAAACTTTAATTCAAATCAAAATTAGACCCAATTCAAAACAGAATTAATTTCATTTAGATAAAAAATAAATACTATTATAACCTACAATTAGAACCACTTCAAAACATAAAAATTAGTTTGTACAATCAAAATCTACATCCATACACCAGTTTCTCTAACTATACAAAGTAATAAATCCATCAACTATCATACATCAAAAACTTCAGTAACACTAGTTATTCTACTTTGCCTTGCAGGCCTCAAGGGTGCTTCGACATCACTCTAAGCATTTGCTTCTTGTTTTCGGATCCCATAGTCCCATAAAAGTGCAACATATCTTGTACCGAGTGGTTTGGGGTCGAACTCAGTCGCAATAACTTTGTGACTATAAGAAAGACACTCTACATATGTAACCATAAAGAGACCCAATCTCTACAAAACAAGGAAAAAATATTTATTTATAAGTAAATATATTTTGTACAAACATTCAATTTTGGTATATGTAAATTAAAAACTTACAAGTTTTCACTCGGTTGTTGAGACAAATTCTCTTCAAATATCACATCAAACAGATCTAAATAATCTTTGTCTTTGTATCTTGGATGGTTTTGAAGATCAATTTCCTTTTTATTGTAGAAATCACAAGCTTGGAGAGACAAAGGGATAATTTGAGCTAATTTCTTGATCTGAGCAAGAACAGCCGGATAAGAAAAAATCATATAAACAAACATATGTATTTTAAGCAGACAAAAAATGTAACCAATACTGAAAAATACATATCAATTATACTAAAAATACATATAGTCAATAGACAATTCATGAGTAGTTAAACTAAAAAGAAAAAGATTAAAGCATTCAAAAAATACTTATAACATGCATATGCATTTTGATCATACCAAAACTGCAACCAATACTGAAAAATACATATCAATTATACTAAAAATACATATAGCCAATAGACTGTTCATGAGTAGTTAAACTACAGCAAAAATTAAAGCAGTCAAAAAATACATATAACATGCATATGTATTTTGATCATACCAAAACTGCAACCAATACTGAAAAATACATATCAATTATACTAAAAATACATATAGCCTAATATTATTCATGAGTAGTTAATATAACAATATATTTTTACAATTATAGTATCATCTTCACAAATCAACTTTCTACAATCCCAAAATATCATCAGAACATAAAATACATATTAACTACTTGAAAAAATATATGTAACTCCCAACTTTGATAATATTTTTATTGCCCTATTTAGAACAACACAATACTTAACAGTCAAAAAAATACATTTACAAACAAAAAAATATCTCATCCTCACTATCTTCTTCAGAATCATCACCATAGGATTTCTGAACATCGTTTTCAATTTCTTCAACTTTCCTTTTCTTTTCGTACCATTTTTTAATCTTTTGCTCATTTGGAGAAGGAATTTTCTTCAACCTTTTTTTTTTTCAAAATTTACTCATCTTCACTGGGTCGTTGCAAAACTTCAACCTAATCTCCTTCGATCTCTCAAATTTTTTTAACTGTATAGAATTTACAACAACTTTAACTAAATAATCTTGAGTTAACACAAGACTAATAGATTGTGCATAATCAAACTCTATATTCATATTATGTATATTACTATTTGTTGGTATTTTTGTTGTATGTTCACCATTAAAACATAAAATCCTTAAAATCTGATTTTCAGTTGAATTATAGTAGAAAAAAAAGAGAAATCGCTAACATGTAATATGCGATTAATAGTTACCTAAAATAAAGAAAGTAAATCCTTATCACACATCATGTTAGGGTATGCTATTATATGTAGTTTTTCCTAATATTAATATTAATTTATGTGGGCCGGTGCTTTCGGCCTTCTCGTAACTAGTATAGATACGAATATCTCTATGACATTTCAACCGCCCTTTTTATCTCCTTAAGCTTCTCATTATTCGGAAGGGCATCTCTCTCCGGGTCCTCTGTAAACCCCCCACAACAGAGAAAAAGGGAGATATCATTAATTTGCGGCCATTTATTTTTCCTATTTTATTTAAGCTCTCCTTCATTTTTGTCATCTCATCAGACCGGCATCGTCAGGTATGGTTATTGTCTTTCCATTTTTTTGATTTCTTTTAGACCTTCTTATTGTTCAGATCTGGATCAACTATTCGATTTTTTTCTTCCCATTCAATCGCTTATATGTTTTATATGTTTTACAATTGATGATGATCTAGGGTTTCGGATGAATTTTTCTTTTGATTTATTGATTTTGATTTATTGATTGGCCTCATTTTTTTTTTTTCAATTTATGCTGTTATTTTTTTTCTTTATTTTGATAACCATCTTATCAAGTTTTCTCGGTTAATGGCTACTGCTCGAGGCGACCGCAGATCGTTTGAATTAGCTTTCATGCGTGTGAATATGTTTTTCTTTTAATTTTCTGGGGAACTGTAGCTTGGACTGACTAGGTCTTAGTACTTCAACTAATTTTGGATTGAGATATAGTTGATTGATCGATAGTTCTCTATCTGTTTTGGCCGAGGAGGTTAGTGGATCTAGTTTTCCCACATCAAAGCAATGAGAGGACAAGGGGAAAGAAAAAGAAGAAGTGATAGAAGTCTTAAACGGCCGCTAGGACACCCGGTTATAAAAAAAAAAGCTTAAACGGTCACCCAGAAACTATTTTGGCTTTTTTATTTAATCTTTTCTATTATATATGGCTGTCCGTAGATATCCGAGAGTTGTTGTAAGTTGCACCAAATTGCAGCTGTGATATGCGTATACAAACTATTGAGGTGATTGAGTACTGTTGAGTACTTTTAACTAGGCCTCTCGTTAATTGACATTTGCTTGCCTTGCCTTGCCTTATCTTGATAACTAGTACGACTTTTTTGTAAGTTATGGACTTCCATTGATGAAAGAGAAGTTCCTTTTTGTCTGCATGGTTGTTCGTTTAACTCTAATTCACATTTCTCACTCTTCGCATTTTGATGTTATACAGTTCCAGTGGTTACTGGAGACTGAAGTTCGAGATGGCTGCTACTTTAACTGCATCATCTGGTCCAAGCTATGCCCCAGAAGACCCTACCCTCCCCAAACCTTGGAAAGGCCTAGTTGATGGTACAACCGGATATATCTACTTCTGGAATCCAGAGACCAATGATACCCAATATGAGAGGCCAGTTCCCTCTTCAAATGGTGTGTCTGCTCCAGCACCACATAAGCCAGTTGTATTTCTAAGTTCATCTGTTCAAAGGACTTCTCAAGGTCAACATTATGATCCAGACGGTGGACATGGCAGAGTTAGCAATAACAAGGTTACATCCCTGAAGGGAGATCAGGTATCTTGTTACAATGTGTATCGCTTATCAGTTTAGTCCTCCCTTTCCGTTTCCTTAATAATATGAAACTGACTGTATCCAGTTGGACATATATACAACAAAGTGTATATGCTAACTTTTTGTTGCCTTACTTTTTTATTGGATTTTCATGTTCTCTTGTTCTCAAAACCATTTGATATTATTTACATCAATTAAAGAACATCAATGACTCAATGGAAGACCATTTCTGTGTTTGGGATCTTTTAAAATATCTTCATTGACGATGCTTGAATTATGATTATTTAGTGAAGTTGCAGATGTTTATTAGCCATTACGTTCTACTATCATACTATATGCAATTATGTTTGTATTTATCATAATTTATGGGGGAAAGGTGCTCACAGCGCCCAAAAGGTGCTGCCTCAACATCTCTTGGTTTGCACTTTCCTTGTATCATTGTTGAAACCAATCTTCCATTTCATTTCTTATTAGTCTATGTTAAGAAATGTGCAAAAATATTCACTTGTGATTAGTATCAGGATCAGTTATTTGAAAGGAAAGGAAACAAAAGATTTGTTCCCTTGTCATCAAAAAAAAGATCTGTTCCCTCATAGTACCCTGCTGTGCAATGGTGATGCCGAATGGCTCTAGAGACTTATGTTATTTTTTAAAAAGAATCTGTTCCTTTAAGTAGTTACCTGTGGGTATGGTCAAAACTGAACTGCTCTAGACACTTGAACTTTAGTAGTACTGCTCTAGACACTTGAATTTTAGTAGTCTAACGTTTGAGTTTAGCCCCAGTTCTTTTATTTTAATGCCCTCTAGATTTATTTCCTTATCTCTCTGTGCACGCTAAAGCACGTTTTTTTCCCTGTTTTTCTGTTTGTGTATAGAATGCGAGAAGCAGTTCTGAGCATTCTCATGATCATGAAGGCTATAATTCTCTAGCTGTAGGAACTGACATATCTCAGGACTCCTATTGCCGCCACAATGAGATCTCTGTTATGGTAATAAACTAAAAATCTTTTTCTTCTAGATTGATGTTAAGTACCTATTTCAGTTCTTTTTCAGTTTCAAAATGCTTGTTCTGACGAGGAAGTGGGACTGGACTCCAAAGGGTGTTGATTTGATCTCATGTAGGATGATTGGTGTTTCCCATATTTTTGATAGATGTGGAATGAGCCATCTCACTGTCTATCAAAGATGCCAAATATATTCATGAAAAATAGGAACTAATTCATGAAAAAACAGGAACTAGTTTATACTTTACACATCTAATAATATGAAGGAATTCACAAATGTATTTTATTTCACATATTATAGTTGCATTTATACACTAGGTTTGTTGTTGTTGTTGTTGTATAGTTGCATTTAATTCTTTCATCATGTTTAATGAGATAGCACCAAACGGTCACTTGAATAACAACATAATAATACATATGTATAAAGAAATGAGATGAAACTCTAATTTCAGTAAATGCAATTTCTTTTAGAGATTTAACTTTTGAAAAGCACCAGAAATAGAATTGTCAAAACAGAAGGCATAGAAACATCCTCCATTATTATTTTATTTATAGATAATAGATTGCTAGTCTTCAACATCACAATAAAGATTTTAAAGAATTTTACATCCTAGCTAAGTTGGAACAAAAACATTGAAACACAACACTAAAAGTACAAAATGTAAGATTTAACTGAATATTGCATCATCATCAGTTAGAGTTCACTTGACACTTGTTTGAACATCATTATCCTTATCATTAGTATCTAGCGCAGCTGTTTTTGTTAACTAGAGAAGAGAAATGATGTATGAGAAAGCAAATAAGGTGGCCACTAGTGTCCTTGCATAAAATAGTGTTCTGATGTCCAATTGAGCTACCCAATTTTTAAGAAATGGGGGGTCTTCATGTTTGAAAATAGGAAAGGAAAAACTGGACAATTTTTGTTGTTGGATCAACTAGGCACAGTTGGTATTGAATTTTGCTATGACAAAATACCCTACCTTGTGCTGCCCTTAATACCATGTTCAGTTCTACATCCCAACACCACGATAGTTTTTTTAGAAGGTTTTCTTCTCTCTATGAGCTACCGTTCCCTTTGGTGAGAGTTGTATGGATTTAGATGGCAAAGTAAGAGGTTGTCTTATCTTTTCAAAAAAAGGCTCGTCTTACCTCATTCTTTTTGGCAATTCTGTATGAGCTACCTCCTCTATCTTTTGGTGAGAGGTGTATGGGTTTAGACAAAGTGAAAGGTTATCTTATCTTTTCCTAGTTGGCAATTGTCTTTGCAGTATTTCGATGACTTGTTTCTTATATTGTCTTCACTTGGCGTTCCTTTATATTGTCTTCACTAGGCCTAGAGTTTCACCAAGTCTGCATTATCTCATCTATTTACTGTATGTATCCAAAAAAATTACTCTGGTCTGAAGTCTGAACTACTTCCATCTCGGATGATGAGGTTTTGGAGTTCATTGATTCGGTTTGTGTGACTCAGAGCACCAGAAAAGCACAAGAAAATCAACTCAGAGCTAAGTTGCACGGACTCTTCACTTTCGATGCCGCACCCATGTCTGATTCTCTCCAAAAATACACAACTTTCATAGAATCCGACACACACACATTGACATTTTTGAAGAGTCCGAGATACATACTCTGACTACCTTCTTGTTCTAGGTTCATTATCTTGAAGATGAACATTTTTGGTCTCTTTTACCTGATATGATAATGTATTTCAAGTCAAATTTTATCTTGTGATTTTCCAGTTCTCTATGTGTGTTCTACGTGCAGAAGTTCTAAGTTCTATTGGCAATAAGCCAATAACTTCATCGTATCAGTCATGCTTTTTAAAAGAGCTTCATCTTTCATGTTTACTGTTATGTTGCTGTTATACTCTTCCATCCCCTCGGCCCCGTAGTCGATACTTATGTTTACATGATATTTGTGTTCCATTTGATAGGGAGGTGATGTTCCTGCACCTTTGACATCATTTGAAGCGACTGGGTTTCCTTCAGAGATTGTGAGAGAGGTATGGATAGACCCATTTAGTTTGTATCTTAACGCTCTTCAGGAGACATCTTATCAAAGAATTTACTGTAGAATCAAATGTGTTCTTTCTAAATTTCAATGGTTGCTGGAGGTCCACTGTTGAGCTTCAGTACTCATCCTTTTTTCCATCTGTATTTTCACGCAGGTGCGATATTTGCTCCAAGGAGGAGCTAAATGTCGTACGCTGTTCAACCATCCTTTGGGGGCTTCCATATATGTGAAGCACCCTTATTTGGTGGACCAACTTTTATGAAGGCTTTCCGAATCATCCATGTTCATGGCTGGCGCTGCTGTCGGGGATGATTCAGACTGCCACATGGTCCAAACTGAAGAAGAGGTGTCTCCTGCTCTTTTTTGCATTAGCGAGTATTGGCCGCCTACCTAAGGGGGATGATGCTTCTTCTTGTGTTGGCCATTCCAATTAGTCAAATAAGTGATCTATGAAAAAGTTATAAGTTTGTATATGTGCTGAATGATGTTGCCAACGTTTTCAGATGCATCAAGCTGGGTTTACTGCTCCTACTCCAATTCAGGCACAATCTTGGCCTATTGCCCTTCAGGGCCGTGACATAGTAGCTATTGCAAAGACTGGATCTGGAAAAACTCTGGGTTACTTGATTCCTGGTTTTATTCATCTAAAAAATCGTTGCAGTAATCCTCAATTAGGCCCAACTATTTTGGTACTCTCACCGACAAGAGAGTTAGCCACGCAGATACAAGCTGAAGCTGTGAAGTTTGGGAAGTCCTCTAGGATATCTTGCACGGTATGTTTTGATGTTTTGAGAGAATTGGGCCTAGATTTCCTTCGTTTCTATATCTGATTCACATGCCCTTCCTCCTTGACTTACTGGTTTTTTTGCTTCTTGAATTCGATTCTTCATTTTGTTTTTTATGGTAGGTAAAAAATTGTTCTTGTTTTTTGATGCTTGTGATTTATGAATTTCATAGTTTTGGTTTCATTACTGGATATTTACATTCATTTTGAAGCACTGATGCTTAGTCTGGCATCAATTCAATAATTGGAGCATGTTCTGTTTGACACTCTGTTTGCAATGTTCAAATGCAATGAATTCTTTGACTGCAATTCTGGAATATCACATCATAGAACGGCTGTGTGTGACGACAGATCTAAGACCTAAATCTTAGAGGTTAAATATTGCATTCCTTGTTTTTGAGCTGTGAATCAGTCATGTGCTAAATTCTAATGCAGTTTATTCCAGGGCACATAGAATAGTTGTTGCTATTAGACATTGTGATTCTAATGTCAATTACAGTTGGTGGTGAACTTGCGAGCTTAAATTTTGCTTGAGAAACTGATTATGATTTATGTTTTTATGGTTAGTGCCTGTATGGAGGTGCTCCAAAAGGTCCACAACTACGAGAGCTGAGTAGGGGTGTAGATATTGTTGTCGCCACTCCTGGTCGCTTGAACGACATATTGGAAATGAGAAGACTTAGTCTCGGTCAAGTTTCTTACTTGGTGTTAGATGAAGCAGATCGTATGCTGGACATGGGTTTTGAACCTCAGATAAGGAAAATTGTGAAGGAGGTGCCTATGCAGAGACAGACATTGATGTATACAGCGACGTGGCCGAAGGGGGTTCGTAAGATTGCAGCCGATCTATTGGTTAACTCAGTTCAGGTTAATATTGGTAATGTTGATGAGCTTGTTGCAAACAAGTCTATAACACAGGTATGTTCCTTTTTTCATTTTCCTGGACAGTTTTTGTTAATATCTTCAAGTTGAAGAACTCCCCTTGTTGGGGAAGATGACTGGTATCATAGTGGAATCTATGTTATAGATGTCTTAACTCAGAGAGGGAAGATAAAACTGAACTGGTGAGGTTGCAATTAATTCAAGTAATTTTCACTTGCAGCACATTGAAGTTTTGTTGCCGATGGAGAAGCAACGGCGACTAGAACAAATATTGAGATCCAAAGAACCAGGGTCAAAGATCATTATTTTCTGTTCAACAAAAAAAATGTGTGACCAACTGTCTCGCAATCTCACTCGCAACTTTGGAGCAGCTGCAATTCATGGGGATAAATCTCAGGGTGAGAGGGATTATGTATTAAGTCAGTTTCGCACTGGTAGGTCTCCTGTGCTTGTGGCTACCGATGTTGCTGCGCGGGGCTTGGACATCAAAGATATCAGGTTGGTTCCATTAAACATATGGTTCCATTAAACATAATATGCTTTGATTATGCATTGTTCAGGTACAATTTTTTAATATCTAATTAGAGAAGAAAGTATTTGTTGGTCACACTTTCTTGTGGAATTAGGTTTGGATGGGCATATATACTGTCCATTTTCTTATATGGTGGTGCTAGATTGGACAATGTAGTTCAAGTCTTAAGGAGAAAATAAGTGCTACTACATAAATACACAAAGTATTCTACCAAAAATGCCCTTTCTATTGACTGGTATTAAAAATGCCATGTTAATTTCTATAAAGCATGTACTCGGCAAAAATATTGTAAAATGTCATGAAGGATAACTCAGAAATGTTGAAATGACTTGCCATTTATAAAAAGGTGTGGATCTTTTGGGAGTGGACGCAAAGAGGAAGACTGACATAAAAATGGAGCGGAAATAGTAGTATTCTTTATCTTTATCTTACTATTGTGTCCCCTTCGCTCTTTTTAGTCCCTTTGGTGCGTGACTGTGTTTGGTGTGTTGGTTTTGGGAGAACATCTGCCAAAATTGTTATTTGTATAGCTTGCTTGAAACCGAGTTGGTGAATGCATTGGCATGATTTGTGGATGAGGAGTTGACAATTTACATTCTGTCCTAGAAATTGAACATGAGGAATACATCCAACTTCCAAGTAGTCAAGTTTCCTTCCCTATTTGTGTCTCCTAGTGTGGGATCTGAATAATGGGTTTGGCCTTCGACAAGTACATATAGCTTGAATTTAGACACTATGATTTTTGTCCAATACCTTATTGTGGTGTAACCTTGCTTGCATTTTGAGATTCTCTTTTTATGTGCATCCACTACATATGTCTACCCATCCATATGCATATTTCCTTTTTGAATAGAAAAAAGTGCAGGCTTTTGGGGTAATGGCAGTTAATGAGAACACATTGTCACAGGGTGGTGATAAATTTTGACTTCCCAACTGGAATAGAGGATTATGTGCACAGAATTGGTAGGACGGGTCGGGCAGGGGCATCTGGTCTGGCCTATACATTTTTCTCCGATCAGGATGCTAAGCATGCTTTAGATCTTGTTAAAGTTTTAGAAGGTGCAAATCAATCCGTGCCAACTGAACTGCGTGATATGGCTTCACGAGGTGGTGGTATGGCGAAGGCCAGGCATCAGTGGGTTTCTGGTCCAGGAGGACGTGGTGGATGCTTTAATGGAAGCTATGTTGGTGGGAATGGAGGAAGAAGAGGTTGGATTAATCCATCATCAGAGAGAGGCGGAAGACGTGGTTATCACCGGGGATCACGTGATAGGTATTCAGTCATCTATAAGTTTTCTTTGAATTTTCTGTTTACCCGCTTTCATGGTTTTGACTAGTTTCTAATCATTTAGTGGCAGATATGATCATGGTACCGTCAACACGGATTCTTCACGGAAGCGTAGTCGCAGCAGAAGCCCCAATAAATGTTCAGGATGGAGTGATAAAAAGAGCCGGTTTACCTGATAATTTGATTGGCTCTTCCGTTAGTAACAACTTGCTTCTTGCTTAGAAGAAGAGGAGGAAGAAGGCACGATTCGTTGGAATATATTGTGTACTCAAAAGTGAACTGTGAAGGTGTATTGTTTATTATAATTGTCCATGGAATTTGTCCATTTGGCTCTTAGTATGCCTGCTGGCCGTATCCTTTATTTGATGATGTGATTTGCTTTTCGGGGATTTATGGAAGAAAGAGGACCTCATCTGGTGTTGAACCATCAATAGGACTTCATTTTTGGCATTTTTTTTTCTGAACATGTATTGCGTTCTTGGAAGAAATATAGCACAATCAAATATAGAATGTTACATTGACATTCCATTTTCGTTCCATCAGCTTGTCTGTTGGGACAAGAATCATTTCGTGCGAGTGACCGACCAAAGAGGGGCTGCGACTTCTCCAGCTAAAAGTATTGATGGCATACAGAAATGTGTGTTTCTTTGGCGGAAAGAAAATGGAAATAGTTTTAGCTACTCAGTAGCATATTGATGTTTTTCTCGAGTTGACCCCACATGAAAATCTGCATTAACAGCGTCAAGGTACAGAATAAGCAATGCGTCAAGGCGTGCCTTGAGTTGCATGCAACATTTTAAAGAAGGAAACTATGAGTGGCCCGAAACCCGTCTCTTTTGAGCAATTGGCCGGTCTTTAGGAGATTAGCATGGCCAGTAGGTGTGTGGAAAGTTCGAAGAAACAATTTACTTTTTGGTTTTGTTTGATTTTGATTTTTTAATTTGAAAAATTGTTAAACTTGATTTGATTTGCTTATAAGCAAAAAATAACTAAAATCGCCGTAATGATACCAGCTATATAAATATCTATTTTAAATTTATAATATGTAAATGTACGCGTATATATACAATTTTAAATAAAACACAAAAACAAGTACAAGGAAGCGAGGAGAAAAGTATTTTTTATTTTTCTCGAGGATGACTTGAAATGAATGACAAATTTCTTTTATTTATGAAAAAATGAATGACAATTTCTTTTATTTATGAAAAAATTATGTAATTTGACAAACATCTTTTGTCATATCTATTAAATTTCACTGTAGTTTAAAATAGGTAATATATATATATATATATAAAAGATGGCTAGAAGAAAAGAAATGACTATTTGGTGTAATTATTCCTTACCTATTTTAAACTACAGTGAAATTTAATAGATATGACAAAGATGTTTGTCAAATATATTAGTTTTGTGTATGTGCGTCTCAAGTCAATTAATAGAATTATGTATAAAAAGAATAAAATTATTAAAAAATGGCAATTGAAGTTAAATATGTGAAATTCTATAATATTGACAATTAATAATTAATGAAATTACTTACTTTGAAAGATGTACAAGGAAATATAGTATAACCCATGTATGATTATGAATAATATTATCTAGAGTTACACACCCAATAATAAAAAATAAAAAAAATAAAAAAAATAAAAAAGAATTGTGTGCCTCGTAATTTTAGGAGTGTTACAAGTTTATAGTAAATAATAATAATAATAATAATAATAATAATAATAATAATAATAATAATAATAATAATAATAATAATAAACCTTTATTAATTGATCCTATGTGACTAAAAAAGTTTATTATCTTGTGTACTAAATCTTCAGTCTTTATCTCATTCTAGTTCTGAAAATAAGAAGAGAAAGTGTTAATTAAATTTAAATATTATAATAGTATAAAAATCTAAATCAAATAAGATACAACTTAATATAGCTCGGGTCGAATTACACGAAATTCAACGAGATTTAAAATTTTTGAAGTCCTACAGTTTTATAGTAAAAAAGAGGAAAATAATGAACCTTGTATTAATTAACCCTTTTTGAGAAGAAAAATTTCTCCCTCTTTGAAGTCAACAATCGTAACCTCATTCTAGTTCTGAAAATAAAATTGTATCCAAAATAAATCGCACTTGCAAGCAATTGTATATAGCTTGTTTAAAACAAATACTTTATCATAATTTGAAGTCATAGAAGGGTATAATTTACCTCTAACTTTAGAAATTTTTCAGTCTTGCTCACATCCGACACAGTCCACATGTACTCTCATCTATGTCATTTGTGCTCATCCAAAAGATAATAATAAGACACATAAAATTGATTTAATTAAATTATTTTTTCTCAATGAATGGAACATTAAACAAAAATTTAGTTAGATGAAACTAATTATCGTTGTTATCTTCAAGCTCTCATTTTTTTCAACTTTAGTTACAAAAATATTGGAACTGCTGCCATGCACACCATTCCAACCTAAATTATTTTTTTTCTATACAAATTTTTTGAAATAAAACCTAAATAAAAAGGCAAGAAAATTGAGTGAATTAACAAAATGAGGAAACCTATTAATGAAGACTCCTAATTGTACTTAACGTGAAAATTTTGTTAACAAATATAATTCAAAAAAGTGGATGAAATTTTCCTACATGAATTGGGCCGGAAAGCGCACATGAATTATCGAGTATTTTTTTAATTATTTTTTACTATAACTCTTAGCATATCTCATGAATTGTAGTTGACACGATCCGAACCAGGACCTAGTCGTGTCTAGTGCCTCAAGTCCAACCGAAACTGGAGACCACCCCCAATACCCAATCATAACCGCCCAACATCCTATGTCAAATGAATTACGAACATATAACAAGATACAACGATAAATAATCTAAGACAATAATAGAGTTCATAACCACATAACCATAACCATCCAAACGTCTAGCCAAACATCCAACCGGTGTCAGCCCCAAATACCAATATCAAGCCAAAGCTGACACCAATATCGATATCGCCTATACCCATAGTAGTCACACAAAGCGCCTAACTGAAAACAAAGAACATCCGATTGGGACATGCCCCTGACCATAGCCAAAATCGAAGTCCAAAAAGTAAGCAAAAGTATGAAAAAATATCCATAGCATGAAATGGAGTCTTTCGGAGTATGAAAGCTCACCATTTTAGGCCGACACAAATTCAGTCCCTGAATTCAAGTCACTGAGTAGGAGGAGTAGTATGATCGGTTCCTGTATCGAATGGAGATATAATGCCCATAGATGGGTTAACGGGTGAACGCTAGCATGTACTTAGGAATAAGGAGAAAGTAATGCCATTATTCAAAACTAAAGTAAATAACCATATGCAATCACACACACACACACACACATATACGGGGAAGAGAATCGGGTATCTTAATGCAGTGACGTTGGAGAGTCAAATGTTGTTGATCCACCTTAAACTTCCTCTAGAATGGATTGACGACTCCAATTCTCGAAAACAATAACTCCAACTCACACCCTAGAAGTGAAGAAATATGGCGATAATAGAGCAGATCAAAAAGGAAAAGCTCTATCGTATATCCCCTTTCTGTGAAGCAAGGTAAGGTTTCTATGAGTATTGTAGAAGACGACCTGCGAAGTCAAGTAAAATATTGGAAATACGCACTAATAGACTATGTCATAGGGGATACCCCTTATATGAAATCGATAGAATAGTCTATGTAATACCCCGCAAAGTTCTCTCCTAGTCTGAGCCTTAGAGCGTTTTCGGTAAAGCAAAAATTCGAGTCTAAAAATTTTAGAAATTTCTTATCAAGTATTAAACACTTTGAATCATGTTATATTTTCCTAATTTTTACTTTTAGTCATGTATAGTATTGAATAAGCTTTCCATCGATATCAATTTCATCAAAATTCGTCATTGGACGAGAGAGTTATGGCCGTTTTACTAAACGTTATCGGAATCGCCCAGGTTTGACAGTCGACCTGGTGGACCGCAAAGTCTTTGGTGGACCGTCAAGTGTACCATCAGTCTAAGACAGAACATCCCATTTCTGGCCCTCGAGTGACGGCCAAAGTGGTGGACCGTCAAGGGGTTCATCAAGTCGAAATAGAATGGCCCATTCCTGACCCTCGAGTGACGGAAGATCTGGTGGACCGTCCAATTCCTGATGGATCATCATTTCGACCGTCACGTCGAGGCAGAATGTCTCAGTTTTATCACTCGAGTGACGGACGACTTGGTGGACCATCAGTCCCTCTGACGGACCGTCACAGACCCCGATCAACAGTTTTCAACTCTTTTTCTTTAAAGGGTATTTTGGTCTTTTCCACTCTTTCCCCAACCTCTATAAATACCCACTTAAGGGTTGAAGGCCTCATTTTCTTTTCTCTTCTTTCACCTAAAAATTAGGGTTTTCAAAATCAAAATACTCTCTTCTCCTTTCATAAAATTCAAGAGAGATCAAGAAGGATCTAGAGAGATCAAGAACTCCTTTCAAGAGACTTCAAGAAAAGAAATTTCCAGGTATGTAGATGTTGATTCTTGGGCCCCTTTCATCCAAGAAGCTCAAGTAACCCTTTACTAAATCTTAAAGATTTCAAGTTTATGAATTTCTAATGATTCTTGTGAGTTAAAATGTATGTTCCTTCTATGATTGAGTTGTGATTTATGTTCGTGTACAAGATTATAAATCCTTGGCCTTAGTATGTGGTATTTGAGTGGTAAATAGATTATTTACTCGTTGATGATGTTGATTGATTTCCAAGATGGAATATTTATGTGGTTTGTATGAATCTATGAGATTATACGAGTTGGAAACATGTAAATTTGGTTGTTCATGATGAGTAGTTGGGTTATCATTCCTATGCCTAAGTTGTGCATGTGAGGTGTTCGATAAAATATCTACGAGACTAGAAATCAAGCATTGTAGTTAAATAGTGATCTAATGACTTCTAAAATACGATTATGTGTCATGGTCGTTGATGTGTTCATGACTTTTGGGTGTAGAATTGGTTGATTAAGTAGAGCATGTCTCCCATAGTTTTGATAAAAGCTTAGGAGGAGCATTTGGGCCATGATAGTATGTTGAATAGGAAGCCCCAAATTATGAGCTAGTCTATGCATGCCTAGTGTTTGATAAAATATCTAAGTGAATGAATTATTCCATGCTAGTAGGAAATCCTCAAATAAGTGTGAACCTATGCATATCTAGTGTTTGTTGAAGGACCTTAGTGATCAAGTGGAGATGTGATGGTAATAAATTCCCCATTATATGCCCTTTTATATATGCTAAGTTTTTAATATATTTCAAGTGATTAGCAACTAAGCTATGACATGATAGTATGAAGTTTCCCAAGCGGTGTGAAATCCAAATACATGTTAAGACTGATATATGTATGAAATAGTTGAGGTAAAACCTTGCTGAATGGAGTACGATCTAATAACATGTTTCCTCTATGTTATTATGTGATTAATATCTTGAAATGCTTAAAACGACCCTTTGGTAATTATGATGATGAATGAATGCTTGTGTTGATATATAAATGATTGTGATGGTGAATGGATGGTTGTGATGATGTGAGAATGATTATGTTTTACTTTTATGTTATCAAGTCCTGGGGTTATTTATACCCGACAATAGAGCTGTTGTCTAGAGCCCGTGTCAGTTTCGCGATAATTCTAATCAAGCCACGAATCTCAGAACTCAGTGAACTATAGAACTATGTATCTTCAGATAAGTGCAGAGCTTAATCAGGCTCTGTAATCTCAGTTATCTCTGTAATATCTGTATCACTAGTAATCTAGCCTCCGTCCTGTAATCAGCTCAGATCTAATAGCATTCAAGTGATTCAATTCTAATCTCAGCAGCGATTTAAATAATCTATTCAAGCTCTGCATTGTTAGTCAGATGCTATGATTCGATACCTTTCCGTCAGACATGGAACTAAGTAATATCAGCGTAACTCAGTCAGATCTCTTGAGAAATATAATCAGTATCAGATTCAGCTCAATCTAAGTTCAGTTAAGAATCAAATCAGTGTCTTTCAGTTAGGAGTAGAAACTAGCACCGAGCGAGCTCAAGGATCGGGACTCACCTACTAGTAGAGGGTATGATCCTTAGATGCGATCCTTGTACTCCAAAACTACGTAGCCAGCGTAGGTTGAGACATCACAAATGCTAGATGAGGGTGGATAAGAGACATCACACCTGCTAGATGAGGGTATATGAGGTGGCTTGACCTGTTTGATGAGGGCTCCACCGTTCTCGTATGAGGACCTGATAGATGAGGGTCTTATAAAGATAAGGTCTTTACCTGTGGCATGGTATTGACACCCTCTCAACCGGGGGTAGAGGTTGGACCCCTAAGAGATAGTAGGGGCATGTCGGTTAAGTAACTACTTCCCACAGTTTCAGTTTCAGATTCAGTCTCAATTTTAGAATCAGTCTTTAGAAATCAGGGCTGTTAGATAGAGTCATCTATTATTGTGAGGAACTCAGATAGTTCCATCGATTTATGGACCATCCCATCAGATAGACTTAGTCTCACATACAGTTATTTGATATCATATTCAGAGGTATGCCGCCAGACAGGCTTGATCATAGTATCAAATTCCTGTTGAGTATTCTTGTTGTAAGATTCGAATATAATTATATTTCTTATCATTGATAAAGATTCCGAAACTATCTATTAAAAGGGTTGATCTTTAATCCTATCAGTCGAAAGCAGTAAGTCTAAGAATTCATTCATAGATGTAAGTACATCCAGATCCTCAGTTACTAGTATCAGATGAGTCATTGATTTAGTATCTCAATGTCAGTAGTAAGTTCAGTCTGCAATAAAGTGGTATCTGGGTTTCAGTATCTAGAGTTGCGATAATTGTGTTCATGTTCTGTGCATTCATGTATGTGTTCTCGTGCGAAATTTTCATGACTATTCAGTTTACATATTGTGCATGCATGAGCCCTTGCATTTAGCCTTACCTCGTCTACATACTCGGTACATTTTTTACTGACGCATTTGCGCTATGGTGTTTTATTTGACACCATAGTTTCAGAGGTACAGGATTCAGAGTTTCCTCAGTAGTTCAGTCCTAGTTAGCAGCAGTAGCAGGGAGTCCTCTTCCTTCGAGGACGAATCTCAGTTTACTATTATTGTATCAGATTTTGTTTATATTCTTAGTTGACAGAGTTAGTTGGGGACATGTCCCATCAACTCCATAGTTCATATAGTTTAGAGGCTTTTTAGATGGATGTTGATGTATTAGTATTCAGTTTTCAGTTTGAGTATGTATAGATGTGTTGAATCTTATAGCTAGTTTCTGTATTTTTTTAGATATTATGTAGTGTACAGGTACAGATATCAGTAAAGGGTTAGCTTGTGGTCCTTCGGGTCTATAAGCACCATGTGACGTCATGAGATGGGATCTCGGGGCGTTACAATATACATCCCATAATTGGAAATGTACTACAAATCCCTAAATTCTAGGTCATGATTCTGGGTATTTCATTTTTCGATTTGAATCAGCTGAGGAGTGATAGAATCCTGATGGAGGGTCCTTATACTTTCCATAATAAACCATTTATAATACAAGCTTGGGATATCAATTTTGAGTTTAACCCTAGTTATTTTACTACCATAGCTCTATGGGTCACGTTCACTGGATTACCTGTGGGATACTGGTCAAGTGAGGCCCTCAGTAAGGTTGCTAAGGCCATCGGAATGCGAAAGGATACAAATAAAGTTACTGCAAATATGGAGAGGATTTCTTATGCTAGAGTACTGGTGGAAATAGATATTTCTCAGCCACTACTGGATATTATTGAAATGGTTACACCTTCGACCATATTTCAACAACCGGTGGAATATGAATGGAAGCCTAAGTATTGTGCATATTTTTTAAAGTTTCTCCATCTCTCTATAAATTATTGGATAGTAGAGAAAAAATAGGGTAAATAAAAAGGGCAATTCAAGGAGGTGCCAAAGAGAAGAAAGAGAAATTGATGACGAAGGAAACTACACTAATAATAATGGAAGAATAAGGAGGAGCCAACTAAGTCTAGCCTCACCAACCCCTGAGGAACTAGCTGATCTAATAACTGATGAGCCAGAAGCTGGAAGATCTCATTCATTAGGGGCAATACCGGTTGTGAATCAAGCAGAAACAAGTAGAGCTAACATAAAAAAATTTGGCCCCCTTGAGCATAGTCCAACTAAGGAGGACCCACCAGGAGATCCTGGTGGATCTTTACACTTATGACTATCACTACTTGGAACATCAAGGGCCTCAACTAGCCTCTAAAATAGAAAGAGTTTAGACTCTTTCTCGAAAAGCATAAAATTGATATATGTGGATGCTTGGAAACAAGATTTAAAGAGAATAAAAGCCTCAATATACTGAAAAAGTATTTGAAGGCTGGAAATATTGTTGCAATTACACAACAACTCAAAATAGAAGAATTTGGGTATACTGGCTTCCTCAAATGCAGGTCTCTGTGCTAATCATCAAAGAACAATTCATACATTGTTATGAGAATGATTCAAGTGGATCCTTCTCCGCTTATGTTACCATTGTATATGCAAAGAACAATATGCAAGAGAGTGAAAATATGGGAGGAGCTAAAATTGATAGGATTATCCATCCAGGAACCATGGCTACTCAGTATGGACTTCAATACTGTCCTATTCTTTAAAGATAGACTTGGCTCAATGGTTACACAAGAAGAAATTCAAGATTTCAGAAACTGCTCAGATAAAAAGGATATCATTACACCTTTTGTAACAAATAACAATAGGATCAAAGGGTCTATTCAAAGATTGATTGGGCACTTCGAAATCCATACTGGTTGCAGAAATATGGAGATATTGATGTTGAATTCCTCAATCCAGGAATATCAGACCACTCTTCTATCCTTATCCAATACAATGCTCAGGTGATATCTAAACCTAAACCCTTTAAATTGTTTAACACTGTATTGGAGCACAATGAGTTCTCAAGGATTGTAGCAAAAACTTGGAGGAAGAAGTTCAAGGGCACAAAGATGTTCACACTCAATCAAAAGCTAAAAACATTAAAGCACTAACCGCAAGGATTGAATACATACCTTGCTTCTTATGCTAAAAGATTGCAACTCATCAGGGAGAAACTGGACATCACACAGACCAAGCTTATAGAAAACCCCCTGAACCAGGAACTAATCACAGAGGAGCTAAACTTAACTCATGATCAACATCAATAGAGCTAAGTGGGAGAAAAAGTGCTAAGACAGAAATCCAAAGCTACATGGATTAGAAGTGAAAATGCCAACACAAAGTATTTTCATACTCAGTGCAGGATCAGAGCTAGTAGGAATAGTATCTTATCCATCTATGATGACTAGAGACATAAGATCACTAACCCTGACTTGGTAGAAGAGGAATTTAATTTTTTTTTCTACAGGTCTCATAGGGACAATTGCTATTGAGATTCCTTGTCCCAACTCCATAGTGATCAAGGCTGGTCCATGCTTAACCCATTCTCAGAAGATAGAGCTTATTCTAGAGGTCACAAACCAAAAGATCATGCAAACTCTTAAGAGTATGCCAGTGGACAAAGCACTTGGAGTGGATGGATTTCCAGTGGAGTTCTACACAAGCCAGTGGAATACCATAAAAGATGATACAATTCAAGTAGTAAAGGAATTCTTTCACTCTGGGATGATGTTGAAATATTTTAGCTGCAAGCCAGTCACTTTGATACCAAAATGTGCCAACCCCTCAAAAGTGAAAGACTATAGACCTATTGCCTGTTGTAACACTTTCTATAAGTTGATTACCAAGATACTCACTAACAGAATCAAAAGAGTAATAGGTACTATTATTGGTCCTTCCCAGTCTGTATTTATTAAAGGAAGAAGTATTATTGATAATATTCTATTTAGTCATGAATTATTCAAGTGGTACATCAGAAAATGACTCTCTCTAAGATATGTTCTAAAGGTATATCTAAAGAAGGCATATGATTCAATAGATTGGTGTTTCCTCAAGAGTGTCTTAGCAGATCTGGGATTTCCTAAAACATTCATTGACTGGATAATGAAATATATCATCTCAGTCTCTTATACCTTAGTGATGAATGGAGGGTTGACAAAGCCTTTTCCAGGAAAAAGAGGTATAAGGCAAGGTGACCCTATGTCAGCTTACCTCTTTATAATTGCAATGGAATACCTCAACAGGAAGCTGAGCATGTTAGACCAAAATAAAGGGTTTCACTACCATCCCAGGTGCAAAAAATTTGGGGTAAAACACATATTATTTTCTAATGATTTGTTATTATTTTGCAAAGCTAAACTTAACTCAATCAACTTACTTCAACAGGCTTTTAACAGATTTTTTGCAGTATCTGGGCTCCAAGAAAATATAGAGAAGAGTTATATCTACTTCTATGGAACTAAACCACAGATGAAGCAACTGATTCTTTCATCCCTGGGTTATGAGGAGGGTACTCTGCCTTTTAAATATCTTGGGGGTGCCTTTGAGTTCCAAAAAGCTTAGAGTTGATCAATGCCAACCACTTGTGGAAAAAATTATTACTAAACTGAACTGCTGGTCTGCTAAACTATTATCTTATGTAGGAAGGCTGCAACTGATTAAGTCCATAATATTTGGCACACAAACTTACTGGGCACAAATCTTTCTACTACCAAAGAAAATCATGAAACTCATCACAAGCTATTGCAAATTTTTTCTATGGATAGGGGCCACATTAACACCTAGAAGAGCACTAGTTGTATGAGAAAAGTTGTGCTTTCCTAAATCTATTGGTGGGTATAATATTCTGAACCTGTCTCTTCGGAGCAAAGTAGCTATCACCAAATAGCTTTGGGCTTTAATCGAGAAAAAAGATTGCCTTTGGATAAAATGGGTATATACTTACTACTTGAAGAATGATGCCATTGAGACATGTGAAACCCTCCAGAATGCCAAATGGGTTATCAAGAAAATCATCAGTGTAAGATCTCATGTCATGACAGCCCCAGGTATCCAGGGTGATCTCTTGATGAAACTAGCAGCATGCATCCATAATTTGAAATTCCTCATCAGAAAGATATATAGCTCTATGATCCTACAACTCCCCAAGGTTCCTTAGAAAGAAATTATATTGAATCATAGTGTACACCTAAGACATTCCTTTATACTATGGTTGGATGTGTTAATACGATTACCCACAGTAGAGAGGCTAGTAAAGTTTGGCATCCAAGTCCCTACTTTTTGTGTGTTCTATGATAGTGATGATGAAACTTACCAGCACTTGTTCTTTGAATACTGTACCACAAAGGGGCTGTGAAGATATTGCTAGGCTGGCTAGGAATATACAGACCTATTGGAGAATGAATGAGTGAAGTTGTATGGGCAGCAAGCGAAAGAGAAAGATCCCAGAGGTGCTATCTTATGGAATGTGTTTTCCATGATGATAAACACTATATAGAGAGAAAGAAATCATATCAGATTCTAGCAAGAAGCCTTCCATGTGGATCGAGTGTGTCAAGAAATTTCCTACCATATCCATGTTAGGGGTCAATTGTACACGAAGTGGGCGCCAATGCTATTGTAACTGCCAGCAAGTCCATGAAATGAAGAAGAGATGAATATGGAGACTATAGATTAGCACTTAGATCTTGTTAATAGATACTATTTCTTTCTATGTAAAGTTTTTACTTTGAGGATGTCCTAACCTGTTAGTAAGATTCTATTAAAGTATTTAGTTGTTAAAACTGAGAAGCAAGGGGTCTGACCTTGCTTGATACTGTAAATCGCTTGGTGAAATAAAGTTTCTTTATTATCCAAAGAAAAAAATAGTGAGTACCAATTATTACCAATTATCCTCTATATCATATTAGTCATCTTAGAATCAAATTCCATTCTTTCTATTAATCAAAAAGTACCAGTCCACTCTATCATTAGCTTTGGCCATATCCAACTTAATAACAACATTATCAGGTTTACCCCTCATTATTATGTCAGAAATTATTTATTGAGCTAATATTATATTTTCAGTGATATTTTGACCCTTCACAAATCCTAATCGATTTTGAGAAATCAATCTTGGTAGAAGCCCTTCCATCTTATCATGAATAAACCTAGAGATCACTTTATTAAGAAAATTACTTAAGATAATTGGTCTAAGACCTGAAAAAGATTTAACCAAATCCTTTTTAGGTATTAAAACCAAATTGGTATCAGTAATAGACTTAGCCAATGTAGATACTATAAAAAGTATGTACTACATTAATGATATATTCACCCACAACACTCCAATATGTTTGATAGAAATATCCAGAAAAACTATTAGGTTCAGAAGAACTTTTAGAGTTAAGTTCAAAGATCACCTTTTTAATTTCAATTTAATTTGGAATTGCATTTAACAACTCATTATCTTCAACAATGATCTTTGGCTGTATGTACTGCAATAAAGACAAATCAGATGAACTTGAAAAAGTTGACTCTTCAGACATAATATCCTCTTCTGATTTTGCCCAAGATTCATCTTCATTCAACATTAAAGCCGACCCTTCAGACACAATATCCTCTTCTGATTCTACTCAAGATCCATCTTTATTCATATTCATTCAATATTAAAGCTGACCCTTCAGACATAATATCCTCTTTTGATTCTGCCTAAGATCCATATTCTTTCAACATTCTTCTCAAATTAAGCCTTTTTCTCCTACCCTTAACTAGAGAATGAAAAACTTAGTATTTCTATCACCTTATTCAAACCATTTGGAACTAGCCTTTTGCCTCCAAAATTCCTCCTCATAATATAAATAAATCTTTAATTCAGCACAAGCCTTCTGTAAAATTGATCTATTAAGAGAAGATGGATCTTATTGAAATAAATCATCCTTTATATGAATAATCTCTTATCTAGTAACCATCTGCTTACAAATATCTCCAAACTTATCGCTACTCTATTTGGAAAGTGCTAACTTAGTCCTCTTCAACTTTTGTTTTAATTGAATTAAAACATCATCATTACCATTAATAACCCTGCTTTGTCGAACAACCTCCAAAAAATCTTCTCTCTTTGTCTAGAACTTTAAAAATTTGAAAGGTTTAGTAATAGAAAAATTAATAAAACTGTAAAATAGTAACATGAGAGAGTGGTCTGAACCAGCTCTATCTAGATGCTACAACTCCAAGTTACCACAAATATCCATAAAATCTTGAATAACAACCACCTATCCAATCTCTTAAAAATACATTCTCCATCAACTCTACAATTCCCCTAAGTAAATGGATCACCTGAGAAATTGATATCATACAACTCACAATAATTTAATCATAAAGCAAAATCTTTATAGTCTTGATGGTACATAGGAAAACCACCAATTTTCTTCTCACCACCAAAAATTACATTGGAATCCCCTCCAACCATCCAAGTTAAAGAAAAATTATGATTTAGGAAACAAAGATCATCCACAAACTTAATCTTTCATTTGTTGAACATTTATCATAAATAACAATAGTAAGTAACTGTGTTCCATTATCTAGTGTAAGCATTAATAAGAGTTGCTGATATGAATCAGAAATAATCTCCATTTGAATGCCATAGTTAACAAAAAACTAGATTTGATCATTTTTATTATGAAACACATATTGCATACCCAATCTTCTCTTATATTTTTGAATATTTATATAGTCTTTAAAAGGTTCCATCAAAGTGATTATTATAAATTTGTGGTGTCTGTGAAGCATTTTCACCCTGTGAAAAGCCCTTTGAGTATTAACAAGACTTACGTTTCAAAAAAAATCTTTACAACTCATTTGTGATTAGACTTAACCACCCCCTTTTGCTTGAATTCTTGTAGGTAGAGTGTTACCACCTTATACTTTAATCTTTGATTTCTTGCCTTTGGTTTTCACCTATGGGAATAAATCAGCTTCTTTGATGACCTTTTGCATATTAATCATCTTATCTCCACTATTTTTTCTTCTATACCTATTGTATCTCCATTATCTTGATCCTGAATTACTATTTCAATTTCTATAGGAGTATGCTGGATGTGTTGATGTGATATCAAGATATGTGAAGTCTCCATGGGCATTGATTTTTCAACATAAATAGGTATGATAGCTCTTTCTGTCTCATCTATATCTGATATCAACATTTGTAATCTGAGATCCATCTGATCAGATAACGCACCACCACTTCTTGGAATTACAATCTGAAGAGGAGTTTGATATTGGACTTTCTAAATCTTATCTCAAAGATAGGGCACTATCCTGAGCTTGATCTTCTTTATAACTTAACAACTGCTTTATTCCCATAATCAACCACCATATTGATGTGTAATGCTTCTTTATTTTCAGGTACATCCAAGTCAATATTGACTATATTATCCTTATCAAAAGAAATCTGAAGATTAGTACCCTTTTTACCTCCAGGCAACTCCTTATAAACATAAGCCTCACTTCTGCCTTCATGTTCACTAATTTTTTTTTATGATTAAAGGCCTTTGTGACCCACTCCTTGGTAGAGATTTATGGCTGCGAATTACTTCCCTATTGGTATGGATATGTTCATATTATCATTATCTAGCCTCTCATCTGTTGTAATAACATCTGTAATTTTTTGCTTTAGAGAATTCAAATTCCTATTTGTGTTAGTCTCAACGAATACTTGGTCGTCCTTTTCACTTGTCTCTTCAGGAAGTACTATAAAATGATTAGCTTTATTGATTATCTAATTACTACTTTTAGATTTTGCTAGTTGTTGTTAAGGAAAAATTCTTGTGGTGGGGTGCCACTTTTTGAAAACCTTTCCTACTCTAATAATAGGTGTATCTTCATGGACATTACTTTCCTTTGTATTTTCTCATCTTGATTGTTTTCTTTTTATGGTATTTGTTTTCTAAGTTCAGGGTAAAGCACCCTATACTCAGTTTCATCAAGCCCTTGTAATAAGCACCTTTTTTAATATTTAGGAATCAAATCATACTTTACTTGATTCTTTCCACACTTGATGTCGATTCAACCTCATTGACAATTTCTACTTCAATTAACTTAGGATGTTCTGCAAGTAAATCAATAAGAACCTTAACCCTAGCATAACTAGGTCCGATCTTCTTTATAGTATTATTATCCATATATAAAGGCTTTTCAATATCCAAAGCAATAGAGAAAATGGATTCTTTAACAAAGAAAGTAGGTTGTAAGTCTAGAAAAGAAATCTATGCCATAGCCGGGGTAGTTACCTCCTTCACATTGAATTTTGTATCATAGATAATAGTTCTCATCATGTATGAGTAACCATCTTTAGAGAGAGTATAGTAACTTGGTTTCAACATTATGTTGATAAAACACTCTTCACTATTAAATCTCATAAGAATATGTCAATTCTTAAGAACTCTAATTTGACATTCCCTCTTTACATTACATTGTATCAAATTTAGACTCACAATTCATCAATATCGGACCATCCATGAGAGAACTTCCCAATAACAACATATTGAAGATTCTCTGTAGTTTTCATTATTTCTACCTCCTTTTCCGTCCATATAAATCTAGACATTCCATTATTGAAACAAGGTTTCTTAATGGGAATTGGTTCTACTGATGAACTCAAACTAGTTAAAATTGATGAAGGTAAACAAACTAGCATATTGGGTCATATTAACCTTCTTGTCTTTACTGTCACTAGGCAAATTATCAAGCTTCAAAGGCTTGCTAGGGTTTGAGACTGTAAAAAAAGTATGTCTAGGGGAATTTGGATGATGTAAAATTAGGAGAACAGAATTAGAAGACAGAGGCAACACCAGGCTAGCCATAAATGGTTGGCCGATGGCCATGTTAGCCATTCTAATGGTGATCAAACGAGGCAGCATGAGAGGAAAAAAATCTTCTATTTTTTCTTAGTCTTTAATTTTTTTCTTATTTTTTATCTTTTCAGTTCTTTATTTCCCCCCATTTTTTCCTCAACTTCTATTATATTTTGCTAATAAGTAAAAGTTGAATAATTCGCAAAGATATCTTTTTTTCTTTGACATCAAAGTAACTTTAAGAGGATGACTTATTTGAAAGTCCTTTGGGATACGTCTTTTCTCTAAGGTAAGAGTAATAATACATCTCATAAATCTAGACACAGTGTGGTAGTGTCAACACTTGCCCATTGAGCATTATTTTTTTTAAGGGGGGTGGGGTGTTCTTGGGATAAGTCTTGTCTTAAAGACAAGACTAATAGCATCTCATGAATCAAGACACAATGTTATAGTTTCAACTCTTGCCAATGGGGCATAAATTATGGGCTAATCCTTACCTCTAAGACAAAAGTTATAGAACATCTCATAAATCAAGACACAATACGGTAGTTCCAAGTCTTGTCTATGCGGTATAACTTGCTGTTTAGAAGTCTTTTGACTAAGTCATACCTCTAAGGCAAGATTTATAACATCTCATAAATCAAGGCATAATGTGGTACTGTCAACTTTTACTCATGGGGCATTCCTTGTTGTTTGAAAGTCCTTGATTTATAAAACATCTCATAAACCAAGACACAATGTGGTAATGTCAACTTTTGTTCACGGAGCATAACTTTTTTAAAAGTCCTTGGGATAAGTCTTGCCTCTAAGGTAAGAGTTATAGAACATCTCATAAATCAAACATAATATTGTAGTGTTAGCCCATACTTTTTGTTTGAAAGTCCTTGGGTTAAGTCTTGACTTTAAGGAAAAATTTATAAAATATATCAAAAATCAAAAGACAATGTGGTAGTATCAACTCTTGCCCATGGGGCGTAACATGTTGCTTGAAAGCCGTTGACTAAGTCTTTCCTCTAAGGAAAGAATTATAAAGCATCTCATGAATTAATACATATTATGGTAGAGTCAACTCTTGCTCATGGGGCATAACTTGCTGTTTGATAGTCCTTGGGCTAAGTCTTGCCTCTAAGCAAGAGTTATTAGCATTTCATAAGTAATAAAATACACTGTGGTAGTGTTGATTCTTGTCCAATGTACGTAAATTGTTGTTTGAAAATACTTGGGATAAGTCGTGCCTCTAAGGCATGACCTGTAGAACATCTCAAAAATCCAGACATAACGTGGTAGTGTCAACTCTTGCCCGCGAGACATAACTCATTATTTGAAAGTTCTTGAGTTAAGTCATGTATCTAATGTAAGAGTTATAGAACATCTCATAAATCAAAGAACAAGTGAGAGTGTCAACTCTTATCCATGGAACGTAACTTATTTTTTGAAAGTCCTAAGTCTTGCCTTTAAAGAAGCAAGATTTATAGAACATTTAATAAATCAGGATACAATGTGATAGTGTCAACTCTTGTCTATGGGGCATAACTTGTCGTTTGGAGGGAATCAAAGAAAAAAAAAAATTGCAAAAAATACTAAAAAAAAATAAAAAATAAAAAAATAATAAAAGAAAATATACGAGTTGGGAGGAGAAAAGAAAAAATAAAGGCTCAGAAAAAAGAAAAAAGACAAAACAAAAACAAAGGTTGCGAAAAATTTAAAAGAAAAGGAAAAAAATCAAAGTAAAATAAAAAAATAGGACTTGAGAGGAGAAAAGGAAAAAAAATAAAGGTTGAGAATAATTTAAAAAAAGGAAAAAAAGAAAAAAACTAAAGTAAAATTAAAAAATAAAATACAAAAATAGAAGTTGAGAGGAGAATAGAGAAAAAATAAGGATTGAGAAAAACTAAAAAATAAGAAAAAAATCAAAGTAATAAAAAAGGAGAAAAAAATAAAAATTAAAAGATAAATAAATATGAAGTTATTTAAAAATATTTGAGATATACAAGGACAAATAGCCTATAAAAAAGAAAGATGGAAGACTAATTTTATAGGTATAAAAAAACAAAGTCACCCAATTCATTTATGCAGTTTATCCGATATATTCAACTCATTAGTCAAGGTGATCCATTGTTTTATGTGGGAAAATTAAAGAAAACTTTGGTTCTGCAACATTTCCATGTTTAGACGTTGGGATGGATGTAATTGAAACCTTCTTTCTTTGATTTCTTTCCCTTCTTCCACTTTATTTATCATTTCAGTGGATAGAGATACTCGTTTGTGCAGACGAGTTGAAGGACTGCTCAATTACTGAGGGTTTAATGGTTATAAATTGAAAGGATCACACGATTTACAATGGATCTTTCCATTGTGTTCACTGAATTTTGATCTGCGAAATATTTCCCCTAATTTGTGGCTTCCATTTTCCTACCTAGAATTGCCTATGATGGCAGTCCCGACATTTACATATAGAGGGCATTCCGTGCAATGACTAGTGCCATTCGCGCATATATCAGTAGAGCCAGTTTCCTTGTATTGATACATTGTGTTGCCAAAATCAAGAACCATTGGGCACAATAATATCAAATTGGTTGGGAAAAAATTAAACATCTTGCCTAAATATGATAAACAGAACAAACTCAAAAACATGATTTTGGAAACTGTTTCAAACTATATTTCAGTAAAACTTTAATTAGTAGAAGTGCGAATGCGATAGGACTTTAATTAAATAGATTACCAGATAGAATTAACAAAATTTTAATCTATTTTGTATATTATAAATGGAATATAAAATGAAAAGAATTAACAAATTCACTTCTGCAATGAACGTGATATCACATTAACTATACACGTCAATGGATGAAAGAAAAAAAAAGTTTCTTTAAGGCGAGGGAGGGAGTCGAGAATGAAGATAACCAGAACATTAGTGATGATAAAGAGTTTAAAATTTATGAACGATAATAACCTTTTCAAATACGAAACAAAAAGGCTAAATATCTTTAACCCACTTAAATTTTAATTGAGACAAAAATATAGGGTAACTTTCAGAAGTATCTATAATATAGGAGAAAATATGTCTCCCTAGCTACAATTTCAAAAATTACAATTCCTAGCTATCTTTCGTTGGCTATCCCGTGTATCAACTGTATTTATATCAACAAATACAAATATAAGTATCAAAGATACTTGATTTCATTGATATACAAAATACAATATAAAAATACTATGATTAAATTATAATTTAGAATCATATGAATACAATCCAAGATATATATTGATACAAAACAAATGATGCAAATACAAAAATACAAGTATCAAAGGCACTTGATTTCATTGATTCCAACCAAGTGACACAAATACAAGTATGCAATCAAAATACAAAAATAATAAACAAATACAAATATAAAATAAATGAAACTGTACAGAAAAGATAATATAAATATCTTGTATTTTGTATTCGTTTTTATATAGCACAGAAGAGAAAGAGAAAGAGAAAGAAAAAGAGAAAGAGAAAGAGAAAGAGAGTGGGGAGAGGGGGGAGATAAAGAGAGTCAATGAGAGAGGGTGGAGGGTGGGAGAGAGGTGAACGAGAATGGGAGTGAGGGAAGAGAGTGGCGAGAGAGGGTCTGACTATGGATCATAATTAATTTAAAATTAAGCTGTGTAGGATAATTAGGTGCTTATGTTTGGTAAGCCATATAGTTATTTCATCCATCTAGGTGCTACATAGGCAATACCTAGGATAATAAGAGTTGAGATATGAGATTTAATAGTCCAAGGATAAATACGTGTCAAAAGTTGGATATTAAGCATAAATATATCAATAAAATATAACGAGGGATAAATATAATTTTTTTCTAAAAGTGAAAGGACAAATATAACCCTATTCAATTAAAATAATTACATAATCATGTCACGACCTAAACCACTATGAGTGGCACCCATACTAAATCCCCAGTGGGAGAACCAACTAACGACATAACCCAATCAATAATTAGCCAAAAATAGGCAACTAAAATCAATTTTGTTGATATAAATCCATATCCAGTAATACAATTAAGGTACTAATAACCTATCTTTGGAAAAATTATTTCCTAGGTACTAAAAGTCATCTTACCAAAACTTCTAATAAATATCAAATGAGGTGATTCACCCCCAAAAACTAAAGTAATATCTAAGTTCGAAATAAAGGCATGAAAGGGGAATCCATGGTAGCTCGAAAGATGCAACTCAACCTTGAATTTGAAAATGATCCAAGTCACTACTGAGGTCTCGAAACTGTCATTGGAATATGCTTTGCAATCAACAAAAAGAAAAACATGTGTAGTATCAGGATAAAGAACAACGGTCTGCCGATAGGATCAATGGTCAGCCCAAAATGAGAAATATGGATGCATAACCAAAACATAGTACAATAAGACAACCATGAACCCCATCATGCAACTATCTTTCAAGTTCATAATACTTAACCTTGTGTCACGATCCAATTTCTTAGTCATTATGACACCTATTTCATTCCACTAGTAAGTAAGTCAAATTGTAGCCCAGAGCTATAAGCAATGGGCTAAGTTGGTGAAAAATGGCATAAATATCAGAAATTCGCAAGTAAAAGATTTAGAAGCAATAAATCATGAAATAATAATAAAACAGAAGATAAATAAGAGAAATGACAATATCCCACGGCCTAGTAGTGTTGGTACAAGAACCACTAATTCAAAATGAATACGAGAAATATTATGGTCAAATATGCATCATTCTCAAAATCAAAAGACTAAGCAAAATATTGAAAATGGAGAAAAGGTCAACTCTGACTCCGAGAGCTCACCCTGTCTTTAAACTCTGGCTTGCACGATCGCAGCATCAATGGTAGCAACTAGTACTCGAATCTACACCAAAAAGGTACAGAAGTGTAGTATGAGTACTAAAGCCACGGGTACTCACTAGGAATCATAGACCGACTGAGCTAAGAAATAATATAAATATAATAAAATACGAGATAAATAAGCTAAGTCAAGATAAGAGGACAAACTTGAAATAACGTTCCTAATACTGTTAATAAATAATTGAAATAAATTATATTAAAGAACATATAACTATCACTACAAACTGGACCCTTAAGCCAACTATGAGAAAAAGTAAATAACCCAACACAGACCCCCATAAGCCTGGACAGTACAATAAAGAGAAGTAATAACAAGAATTATACTATGTAACCATATCTCTAAATTATAATTGTGGATTCTTCTGTATCATAAAAACCATACTCGAATTGGTTTCATAATCGTCATAAATAAACCCTCATTTTCAAACTTAAATTGAAACTCATGTCATCATTTGTCAAATTTGAATCGAAATTCATATCATGAATAATATTGAAATTGAATCGGTCTTAAGAGTACAAATACCGGTCTTGAACCATAACTAATATAATCTCCCAAGCATCAATCTAAAATAAATCATCATGCGTCTAAACCTCCTCAAGCTCTAAAATATAAATTTAGGTGATGAAACACATAGTAGTCTTGGCCTAAGGTGGATCGAAGGGGCCCTCTTCTAATATCCAAAAATTCATTCTATGACAAATTCTATCCCAAACTAGGCTAAAACATCTAATTTCACTACTAGATATTAAATAAGTAACATTTTAGTCCAAGGTAGCACTTCTACCTAAATAATGAGTAACTAAGTCAATTATGCCTAATTATGATTCCTTAATCGATTAAATATTTCATTTCACGCTAAATGTAACTCCAAGTTCTTATTTCTAACCCACATCCAGTACTTTCATATATATACTACAACTTAGCCCAATCTTTGAGAAAGGTGAACCTAGCTTACCTAAACGCAGAAGAAAGCCCAAAGAAATTTGGAAAAATCAATGATTTCCACTTTGAGAAGCTTTCGCACGATGCCACACTATCTAAATGGTAATCTACTCATCAATACGAGAAAAATGATACTCATATTGAAGTTGTATGCTCCGGGTCCAAAATCATGTAAAAATTTCATGTGGAATCTGCTTACAGAATAAAACTTTTGAAACTATCAACTCGTACCTCTTTGCTCAAGAAACACATCTCCTCAAGAATACGTAAATTTTGAGCTCAACTATTTCGTCAATCTACTCCACAGAAACTGATGATAGGCGAATTTACGTGCCTACATCAATATATTTTGCCCATATTTTAGCCTAGTTTTGAGAACTAATTATCTATTTCATGCACTTTTAGTCCTTTTTCCTATAAATGAGCTAACGAACATGATTAGTAAAGTTTCAGGTATAAATGATGCAAAATACAGCATTTTACGGCTTACTTGACGCAAAAGAAAGCTCACAAACGAAGCAAAAGGGAGCTGGACGCCTAAAGGACCAAATCTGCTGCATGGAAAATCTGTCCCGGGCTAAAACAACATTTCTGAAGACTTTGGGGACTTACAGACACAAAGCTGGAATTTTACCAAGATACATTAACCTAGTATAATTAGGTTATGTGTTTCACTAATCTATTTGGATTATGACATTGTAACCTTACCCTAGTACATTTGGGTCAAGGAATTCATTAGTATATTAGGATTTGGTTATTTATTTCATTAGCTTAATAGGAGTAGGATAGGAGTATTATAAATACCCTATCATGCTAGAGATTTTTAAAGAAAGTCCTCCCTTAGTGAAGGCATCTACAATCACTTCTTCAATAATCAACTCAACAATTAATTTTCTTCCATCCCTCTCATCTTCCACTACAAACACTTCTAATCTACTCTTCTACTCTTAAATTCCACAACAAGAGAATCGTTACTTGCTACGGAATCACCAAAACCACACGCCAAGCACCTACTATTCACGCCATCCACCATGCAAAACGTGATATCCTTCGCATTCATGGGTAACTAAACCTCTTAGTTGGGGTTATGGAAGCCGAATGAGTTACTATCTAAAGCTATGAGATTGTGAGTTCAAGACAAGTATATTGCTTATATCATTACGCTCTTCATCTTAAATCTACGTTCTTTGCGGTTGCAAACACAAGAACACGCCATTCTAACATTTAACCTGTTCGAGAGAAAGGTTATTTGTCTAGAAAAGAGAACGCATAGAATAACGCCAGTCTAACATTTAACTTGTTCGAGAGAAAGTTTATTTGTCTGGAAAAGAGATAATGTCAAGGTAGTAGGACACCCTTTCCTATTAAAAAGCTAGTGCCGTAACTGGACTAACCTCTTGGAGAATTCATACCGTTAGACACGCTTTAAGCTCGAGAGAGTTAAAGTGAAATAGTCCTTGTTGAGGTCGAGAGACGCTTGGATTTACCATCGACTACAATTCTCTATAAGCAATTGCATGTCAAGACTCTACACACTCATAGCCAATAGAGACGTATACCTCAGAAGGTGGACATAACCCCAACGCTTCAATTCTCATTGTTTACAACCAACGTGACCATCTTTCTCTTTTTACTTTATTATTTTCAGCTTTTATTTCATTACTTTGGTTACTTATTACAATCCCCCCTTCTTACGAGACTTGCACCAAAAGTCTATTAATTTTGCTTACTTGTTGACCAAGCTATTCCCTGTGGGATCGACACCCAACCCAGGTTGGGTTCTATATTTGCTAACGACCGCTTTACACTCAAACGAGAGCTGTAGATTGAGCGTTATCAAAAATTGGCGCCGTTGCCGGGGAATACGAGTGTCAATCAAGTTCGTGATAATTACTAGACCCTTTGGTCAAAGATTCTCGTACTTTTACATTTAGTTTTTGTTTTTGTTTATTGCAGGTTTTTCTTTTAGTGCATGCCCCATACTAGAAGTTCTGGTCAACCGTTATTACCAATCAATCCTGAACCGCAATGAATTAGAAGAATGGAAGCATAAGCTGAAATCGACAGGATGGCTGCTCAACACGAGCAAGCAAGATTAGCTGCTCTTGCCGCTGCTCAAGTCCAACAACAAAATATTGATAATCCTGGACGAGCAACAAATCCTGACGATGAAGATTTAGGTGATGACGAGTTGATAAACCAAAGGCATGGCGCTGAAATTGCAACACCTGCCAATCGGAGAGGTTGACAAGCTCGGTACAGATATTATCGCCAACCTTTGCAACCAGCTTTCGACGATGATGATGATGATCTTGATGGTGCCGGAGCCACTGGAGCTATAATTCCACCACCATTAGCGCCCGGAGCCAAGTTCAACATCACAAGCACCATGATTCAGTTATTGCAACTCAAGGGATTATTTGGTGGACTAGCAGGCGATGATCCGAATATGCATCTCATCAACTTTATTTCTACATGCAAGTCTTTTGACAATCCTGGTGTTGGTCAGAATGCTATTCGATTACGTCTATTTCCATTGTCTCTGTCTGGGGAGGCAACATTATGGTTGAATGGGCTGACTCCTGATTCTATTACAAATTGGAGGCAATTGAGAGACGCTTTCCTAGAAAGATTCTTTCCGCCATCCAAGAGGGCTCAATTAAGAGATGAAATCAGCAACTTTTGCCAGCTTCCCTCTGAAGCTCTTCATGAAACATGGGAGAGGTTCAAGACAAAGCTAGCGAGATGCCCAAACCATCACATGACTAATGTTCACCTCATGGAGATCCTGTATAGAGCCTTGAATTCAGTAACTAAACCAGTGGTGGACAACGCAGCTGGAGGTTCTTTCATGGACCTCACCTTTGGTCAAGCAAGCAACATGCTAGATCGTATGACGAAACAAAGTAGAGCTTGGCAGACCAGGGATTCTGAGGTAGCAAGCCCCACTTTATCTATTGGCTTGTCTGCAGACCAAAGAAGAAGAGAAAAAGAACGTGATCAAGATATGGCGCACATAAAAACCCAAATGGATCTTCTTACAAAGCATCTATTAGGGAAGACTGAAAAAGTGAAAGCTATTGCGTCAAAAGGAAGAGACGAATCTGATTCGGAAGAGGAGGCCAACTACTTGAACAATCAGGGGGGTTTCCGTGGGAATGCCCAAGGAAACCAAGGTCGGAACTATTATGATAAATCTGGAGGTAGAGACCAAGGTAGTTGGAAGAAAAATAATGAAAAGAGTGATTTGTACGTTCCCCCTGGTAGACGTGATACCACCACATCTAATTCTATGGAAGACATGATGGCTAAGTTATTGAAAGGAGTGGAAGCAACGAGCGCAGGAGTGAAGGAGGTAATTGACGATTTGGCCTCCATGAAGCAATTAGTTGATTCTCATTCCACTTCTATCAAACAAATAGAGCAGCAATTGAGCCAACTTTCAGCAGCATTCAATCAAAGAAAGGCTGGCACCTTACCTAGCGATACTGTGCAAAACCCAAGGAATTATGGGTCATGCATGGCCATCACTACCAGGAGTGGTAAGGTGCTGGAAACTTCAGAAAAAGGCAAGCAAGTGGTTGACGGAACAACAAAAATGGACGCCACACCTAGTGACATCATGAGAGAAGAAGCCGCAACATCTACTTCCAACGTCAAGGATGTTTCACCTAGTGACATGCAGCCTGAAAAAAATAATAAACGGAAGCAAGAGGAGAAGAAAGCCATGGAGAGAACACTTCCATACCCACCACCACCTTTTCCACAAAGATTGAAGAAGGTGGCCGATGACACTAAGTTCAGCAAATTTATGACCATGTTGAAGCAGCTGACTATTAATGTCCCATTGGTAGAGGCACTTGAACAAATGCCTAGGTATGCGAAGTTTATGAAAGATCTTTTGACTAAGAAGAGGGCAGCAAGCCATGAGCTGAAAGATGATGTGCATCATTGTAGTGCAATTGCTACTCGATCGATAGTTCAGAAGAAGGCCGACCCCGGAGCTTTCACGATTCCTTGCACCGTCGGATCTTTGGACTTTGCTAAAGCATTGTGTGACTTAGGAGCCAGCATCAACTTGATGCCATTATCAATCTACAAGAAGTTGGGGTTAGGAGATCCTACACCAATTAATATGAAGCTTGTTATGGCGGATAGGTCGGTAAAACGACCGGTTGGTATTCTATGCGATGTCTTGGTGAAGGTATCTTCATTTATCTTTCCAGCAGATTTTGTCATCTTGGATTGTGAAGCAGATTCAGAGGTTCCCATAATCTTGGGACGCCCTTTCCTTGCTACGGGAAGTGTGCTCATAGATTTGAGAGCTAATGAGCTTTCATTCCGAATAAATGATGAAGTGGTGCGCTTTGATGTTTGCAAATCAATGAAGCAACCCAAAGATCTGAGTGTATTTTCTGTGGCTGATGTTGTCTTTGATGATGAGAAAGAGTTACTTGCTGAAGAGCGAATTCTTGATGATCCTTTGGAGGCTTTAGTCATGAAAGAAGAGGATGATGATGCTGAAATTTTTGAAGATGATATTTGTGCTCTATCGAGATTAGGATCATATCGTTATACTCCCAAGAAGCTGGATCTTGATCTCAAGAATCGACCCACACCACCAGCTAAGCCATCTATTGAAGAGCCACCCACGTTAGAATTGAAGGAGCTGCCAAGCCATTTGAAGTATGCATTCTTAGGAAGCGGAAATACTCTTCCAGTCATTGTAGCAACCGATTTGGGTGAGCAACAAGTTGCAGCTCTTATTGCAATCTTACGCAAGTATATTAGAGCTATTGGATGGACCATTGCGGATATCATTGGTATTCCACCTGGGATTTGCACTCATAAAATTCAGCTTCAAGAAAAGTACACACCCACCATTGAACATCAAAGACGTCTAAACCCACCAATGCAAGAAGTGGTGAAGAAGGAGATTATTAAGTGGTTAGACGCAGGAGTCGTGTATCCTATTTCTGACAGTACATGGGTAAGCCCAGTACAATGTGTCCCCAAGAAAGGAGGTATGACGGTGGTTGCAAATGCAAAGAATGAGCTTATTCCACTCAGGCCCGTTACTGGATGGAGAGTATGCATGGACTACCGCAAGCTGAATTCTTGGACGCTCAAGGATCACTTCCCCATGCCATTTATGGACCAAATGCTAGATCGATTAGCGGGGAAAGGATGGTTTTGCTTTCTTGATGGTTATTCAGGTTATAATCAGATTTGTATTGCACCAGAAGACCAAGAGAAGACAACGTTTATATGCCCATATGGTACGTTTGCCTTCAAACGTATGCCATTCGGGTTATGTAACGCACCAGCCACCTTTCAGCGATGTATGATGTCTATTTTCTCTGATATGGTAGAAGACACTTTGGAGGTATTTATGGACGACTTTTCAGTTGTTGGTGAGTCTTTTGAAGCATGTTTGGTGAACTTGAGCATGGCATTACAAAGATGTGTAGAGTTTAACCTTGTGCTGAATTGGGAGAAGTGCCACTTCATGGTAAAAGAAGGAATTGTTCTTGGGCACAAGATCTCCGAAAGAGGAATAGAGGTTGATCGCGCCAAAATAGAGGTAATTGAGAAGCTACCACCTCCAATTTCGGTGAAGGGAGTTCGTAGTTTTCTTGGCCATGCTGGGTTTTATCGTAGATTCATCAAAGACTTCTCTAAAATTTCTAGTCCATTGTGCAAACTATTGGAGAAAGATGCGAAGTTTGACTTTAATGATGATTGCTTAAAGGCATTCGAATGCCTTAAAGAAAAACTCATTGAAGCCCCTATCATGGTAGCACCAGATTGGACGCTCCCGTTCGAAGTCATGTGTGATGCTAGTGGTGTAGCCGTTGGTGCTGTTCTTGGACAGAGAAAGGAGAAATTATTTCATCCTATCTACTATGCGAGTAAGGTCCTCAATGAAGCCCAAAGGAACTACACTGTCACTGAACAAGAGCTCTTAGCGGTTGTGTATGCGTTTGAGAAGTTCCGTGCCTATCTATTGGGTACTAAAGTGATCGTTCATACAGACCATGCAGCTCTTAGGTATCTAATGACAAAGAAGGATGCAAAACCAAGGCTGATTCGATGGGTATTGCTGCTGCAAGAGTTTGATTTCGAAGTCAAAGATAGAAGAGGTTGCGAGAACCAAGTGGCTGATCACCTATCTAGACTTGAGAATGAGTATGTGGCGCAACCAGAAAATCAGATTGATGATGCATTCCCTGACGAGGAGATACTAGCGACGACAATGGAGAAATTACCATGGTATGCCGACTTTGCAAATTTCGTGGTGAGTAATGTGTTACCCTCCAATTTATCTTACCACCAGAGGAGGAAGTTTATGCATGACGTTCAGCACTACTATTGGGATGAGCCTTATTTGTTTCGAAGATGCGCGGATGGTATCATTCGACGATGTATATCCCATGAAGAAGTGCCTACTATATTGGAAGCATGCCACACTTCGCAAGTTGGAGGACATCATGCAGGGAATCGAACGGCAAGGAAAGTCTTGCAAAGTGGTTATTATTGGCCTACAATATTCCGAGATGCACACGACTATGTGAGAAGGTGTGACCAATGCCAACGTCAAGGTGCTATTTCAAAACACCATGAAATGCCCATGTCCAAAATTCTGGAGGTAGAACTCTTTGATGTGTGGGGTATTGATTTCATGGGCCCATTCGTGAATTCATTTGGAATGAAGTACATATTGGTTGCTGTGGAATATGTGTCAAAATAGGTTGAAGCTGTAGCATTGGCCGATAACGAAGGAAAGCGTGTTGTAGCGTTTTTAAAGAAGAATATCTTCTCTCGCTTTGGAGTACCTCGTACTATCATAAGTGATGGAGGATCTCACTTTTGCAACAAGCTATTCAAATCTGTATTGGCCAAGTATGGAGTCAAGCAACACAAGGTAGCTACGCTTTATCATCCCCAAACTAGTGGACAAGTAGAGGTTTCCAATCGTGAGATCAAGCAAATCCTTGCCAAGACGGTTAATGCGAATCGGAAGGATTGGTCTCGAAAGCTAGATGATGCACTATGGGCGTATAGGACTGCATCCAAGACACCCATTGGCATGTCACCTTATCAGCTAGTTTATGGGAAGGCTTGTCATCTACCCATCGAGCTTGAATACAAGGCATTGTGGGCATTGAAGCACTTGAATCTGAAATGGGATGATGTGAAGAACCTGAGGTTGGAGCAGCTGAACGAACTAGATGAATTCCGTCTCCATGCATATGAAAGATCAGATTTATACAAGGAGCGGATGAAGAAGTATCATGATCAGCGGATTGTTCGACGAAACTTCCAAAAAGGTGACATGGTACTACTCTTTAATTCCAGACTCAAGCTCTTCCCAGGTAAGTTAAAATCAAAGTGGTCTGGTCCATTTAAAGTCATTCAAGTCTACTCGTCGGGAGTAGTCGAATTGGAAAACAATGAGGGTGTTATCTTCAAAGTGAATGGCCAACGTGTCAAGCCATATATCGGTCCTCTTGACTCGATGAATGACATGGCCATCACTTATCTCAACGAAGTCTAAGTACTCGAGATTACTACGTCGAGCCACGACAATAAATAAGGCGCTAGATGGGAGGCAACCCATCATTTTATTGTTTTATCATTTTGTCGTTTTATCGTTTTATCGTTTCGTCGTTTTAGTATTTTTTTCTTTTGATAAATGAAAATACAAAAATAAGAGTCGTGCCACGACCAAAACTAAGGCGCTTGGTGGGAGGCAACCCATCGTACTAATCGTTTTCATTGTGTTTTGAGCAAATATAGGTGCAAGAAGTATGCAACGAGGAGATTGATTTCAATTGACGATTTGGTCGCATTGTATGGTAAAGTCGGTAAGTTAGGAATGGTGATGCATAAGGCTATGAATTGAGCCTTTCTCACGTCATAATAGGCCTCGAGAAAGGCTAAGCCTTGGTAAAAATAGGCCACGAACGATGCACAACCTATTCTATAGCCTAAGGACTCGGAATCTAGTGTGCTATACACTATGCGCCGCCTATTCCTAGGTGTGCTTTTGACTATGCGCCGCCTATGCTATGGCATTTGAGATACTGAGACCAAATGCCATAGACTATGCGGCGCATATGTCTAGAAATGCCATAGACTATGCGGCGCATATGTCCCATTATGCCATGGACAATGCGCCGCATATGTAAGTGATATGCCGAGGGATATGCGCCGCATATGTGGTGATTTTGTTCCCAAATCTAATTGTAAATGGGTCATAACCCGACCCATACTCCTCCTATATAAAGGGGACTTGTTTTTATGTCACAAACACATTAGAAGCAACCCTAAAGGCGCCGCATATCATCCCAAATCCTCTCAAATTTTTCTTCCTTTGTTCTTCCAATCCACAACAACTTCTCCACAATCTTCAAGCAAGTAAGTGCTCTCTTATTCTTCATCTATTTATAGTAAGTACTACGTTGCTATGCTTAGTATAATTTGCTACATCATGAGAGATTGGTGGTGATGTTCATGTGTTTGGATAATTGTTGCAAATTCGTGTGATTGAATATATACGTATGGAATTCTTGACGTGTTTCCGACTTGAATTTTGTTTCAATGGCATTGTTATGATACTTGCTGAATAGATGTTGCTATGAATATTACTTGAGAGTGTTGTTTGGATGCTTGCATGATTAACCATCCCGGCCATCGGGATAAGGTTATAGTAACTATCGACTTAGGAGGTGGTGTTTGTTGTACGAATAGCAATTCCATGTGGTAACCCCTATGTTGTAGTGTTGCTATATGCACCATGAAAGTCGTCCAAATGGCTGCACATAAGTGATGTAATGCTGATTTTCTTGTCGGAATACAATCCTAAGACGTATGACGACGAAGTCTGAGTACTCGACCACTTTTACTTCACTGATTTGTGCTAACAAGATTAAGTGTGGGGTGGTACCCCTAGTGCTTGCATGTAGATTGTATAAAGTGAGATTGTGCTGCAACTAACATTATTTCTAGTCTCAGGTACAATGGCACCCAAAGCAAAGCAAGGCAAGGAGAAGGCTACCACGACCCGAAAGGACAAAAAGAGAAGCCGAAAAGACCAAGGAGAATCATCCTCAGCGCACCTACCACGCAGAATGTTCGGAATTAAATGGGTTCTTGAGGAAGAAGCCAAAGCATGGTACAGCAGAAACAAAGAAAGGAAGTACGTGCATGTCTACTTGATCAACAAGGAGACCTTAGCAAAGAAGGAGCCGCAACTGTTGGCTAAAATAATGGCTTTGAAGCTGGATTTCATCTTCCGCGACATGGGAGAGTGCAATCTTGACTTGACAAGAGAGTTTTATGCCAACTGGTCGCCGAACACAACAGGCAACGAAGTCAAAATTCGGGGCCAAGTGTTACAGCTTACAGCGGATTGGATCAACTCATTTCTTGGCCTACCTTCGGTCGACCCTGCACCATACAAAGAGCTGTACAGCAGGCCTCCTTACAGAGCAATAAGACACACGCTTTGTGGAAGCAGATCGATGGCAAGATGGGGCAGACATAAGGAAACAGGCCGTCACAACACCTTCCCCTATGCTCCACTAAATAGGGAAGCAAGAATCTGGATGCGCATTGTCAACTCATGCCTTATTCCTGGGACGCAATACACAAAGATATCGAGAGATAGAGTGTGTTTGGTTTATGCATTGATGACGAATGTCCCTATCAACTTTGGGGCAATCATTCGATCTACCATGAGGAAGGCCAGACTCCATCGAAGGTCCCATTTCACATTCGGCAATTTGTTGACAGCAATGTTGCGGAAGGAGGATATAGAAGAGGAACCAGCTGACCACAAACTCCCACATAACCCAAAGAAGGTTGACCTCACCAAGGTCAAAGATGCTGAAACAACGCATGGAGTCAACCTTACTACTGCGGAGAGACATGCTCGTGACGAGAGTTTCTTTCGTCATCTCTATGGCATGGCACGATTCACTATGATGAGTGGTGGACGTATTCCAACTGCTGAAGAGCTCCAACAGCTGGACCACGACTACCCAATGAACAGACATGCCCGAGAGATGTGTGGATTGGGCGTATATTTTGAGGAACCTCTTGACGATGACGTGCCAACTGATGATAATAGATGCTTGCCTGATTCTGATGCTGAGGAAACTCTGACGATGACTCTTATGATGATTTTGACGAAGGGGGTATGACCCCCGACATTGATGAGGAGTCCGACTAATCAGGTTCTTCGACTTTATTTTCCACTGAGGGCAGTGTCTAGTCTAAGTGTGGGGTGGCAGAATCTGCATGCTATACTTCTTTGTTTGCACCTATGTTTGTATGTTTGCTTGTTTACTTTGTTTTTTTTTAGTCTAGTCCATTTTTTTTTAAGTTTTTAGGAGTAAAATTTTTCTAGCTACGCATGAAATTATTTTGATAGGCAGCATGAGATTAGAACAAGAGTATGTGCTACAATTGTGACTATTGAGACATTTAGGCTCTAGTTGTGACTTATTATGATTGAGTGATTCAATTCCTTCACTTGTTGAGTTGAGAGTCTATATTACTTCCAATCAAGTCGACCATGTGCCTTATGTGTGCGAGATAATAGTATATTCTATGTTTGTAGCTGATGCTAGAACTTGCCTGGTATGTATGCAAAGCGAAAATAAGGAATGTAAGTTTAGGATATGATTTAGGCATTTCTTTGGCAACCTATACATGTTTACCTTCAGTTTTTCCTACCCATGGACATCATCCCTAGTTAAACCCTTTTGAGCCTTCAGCCTATTTCTTTGACAACCTTGTATGTAAGCCTAATCCATTTCTTTCAAGACCGTAATTTGATCCAAATTCCTAAGTGCTTTAAAGTGAAAAAGTCATGTGACAACATAAGAGGAAATTGGGTGAGTATGATGCTTTAAATTGTAATGGTGCTTGAATGTGTTATGAAAAAGGAAGAAAGTGCTATCATAAGAGGTATGTTGTGAAAAGAAAAAGGAAAAGAAAGCTGAAAAGTGAGTTGTGCTTAAAAATAAAAAACAAAATAGGAGAACAAGGGTGGTAGATTTGTCTGCTCAACAATGGTGGAGAGGGTATATGGATTCTAGATGAGTTGGAGCTTCAACTTTGTCTTGGACTCAGTAATTTAAGATATTCTTAGAGAAGTACAGTCCTCGCAGCCTTCGCAATTATTTGAGGGTTTAGTTTTATAGAGTGGAGCAGGTATCCATGATAGTTGCAGAGTATGAGGCTCATTTTCATGAGTTGGAAAGGCCTACGACTTCTATTTTGGATACTGAGTATAAGAGAGTACACTACTCAGAGTTTAGGCATTGTAGGTAGATCTTTTAGTGAGGTATCAGATAATTCTCAGGTGATGGAGAAGATGCATTATAAAGGTCATGGGACCATGATAAGAGGCCTAGGTTTCAGGGCAGATTCAGTGGGAGCTATCATAGTTCTTAACTAAGAGATAACAATTCTTAGAGTAGGTATCCTTCATTTCCATCCTATTAGTCTTAGAGTCATCTTAGTCGACCTATTTAAGCAATAATTCAAATTACTGATAGAGGTCAGTCTAGTGTAAATGATTGCCCTAGATAGAGTAGGGGTCAGTATTCCAGAGGTTCATCATCTGGTTATTATAGACGTGGTGGTTATTCTAGGTTAGTCAGATCTATCGGTTCTGGTTCAACTCAGGTGTCATTCTATACTTGTGGAGCTCTTGGTCACTATTTATGAGATTTTCCTACTTGTGGGGTGATTGTTGTTTTACCTCAGGGTGCTTCCCCTATTAGAGTAGTTCATTCCTCATCTAGGGGTGGTTCTCATGGTAGCAGGGGTTGTTTTCAGGGTACTCGAGGAGGTTCCCAGGTATGTAGGTGTCACACCCCAAATCCTATTGGGGCGGAATGACACCCGTAATCGAGGAGGCCCGGGAGAACCAGCTCATAACGTTATACTTCCCATGCATACCTCTATGAAAACCCAAAATTTGGACAACATCATGTCGCATATAAAAGGAAATAATCACCTGTATAAGCTCGAGCACACACACACACATGTATATATATATTTATAATACTTGGCCATTGGAGCCATCACGTCTATTAACAAAATACCACCTTGACTGTACATTAGGTCTATGAAGCCTCTAAACAATACACAGAGTTTAACTAAGGTTGGAAATTACCCCGCCATATAACTAACTTCTATACAATACCAAAAGTGACTGGATATGACACAGAAAGCCCCAAAGAAAATTGGAGCTCACCAAAAGCAGCTAGATATCCTGGCTCGTACTTGTGCGGTGTATGAGTTGAGGTACCTGTGCCTGCAGCATGAAATGCAGGTCCCCCGTGGGGGACGTCAGTACGAAATATGTACTGAGTATGTAAAGCTGTAGATAATCACATATGATATAGGAGCTCAATAGAAATCAGAAACAAGTGAATAAATCATAATAGGAGTGGACCACACTTACTAGAACTTGTGACAACCTGTACATTGTATTTATTCAATCACTTTACCTTGGTTCTTATCATCTTTATAATCATTACTGTATTGTACTATGACCATTAGGCTGCCTCTAGTACATATCAACTAGGATCGACCCATGATAGGCTTATGCCCCTGGGATACCACCCGATAAGAGAGAACATCCATCACTTAGTTCAATTAATCTTTGCGATTGTTATTTCGGCCGCCACCACATTTTTGATACTTTGAAACAATGATACATCAATAAGAGACATATAAATATACGATCAATGCAATAACAATGAAGTAAGAACTCATTGGCAGATCAATGAAGTTTTTTGGAGTCATCAATGCCATAACAATGAAGTAGGAACTTATTGGTATATCAATGAAATATTTTGGAGTCATTAATAGCACATGGATCTTGTTTGAGTAACCGAATACTTTCTGACATTCATTAGTGTAATAAACATGTAAGATTTCGAAAACAAGTAAGTATGGAATATCTTGACATCTTGTAGGGTGGAAAAAAGTTCATTGGTAACGTAGGACATCATATACTCCAATTACATTCACATGCCATGCATATTCATACAACATCCTCCAATATCAAGTTTGGATTCATTTATCCTTCCAACCAATCCATTAAACCAAATTGAGCCATAGACATAAATAATCATCAATTAATAGTATATCACCATATCCACCTTCCATAACTCAATTACCATATCCACCTTCCACAATTCAGTACAACCAAACTATGCAAAATAGTCTATAACCCTATTTTCATCACCTTTCAATAACAACCAATACATATAATCCTCTATCACACATATACCTATGGAAAAGAACAAAGGCAAACAATATTCATACCTTATAATTCACCTCTTGATTATGCAATCCTGTTTGCACAAATAATAGGTGCCGTTCAAAGCTCTCGAGATGACAAACGCAGTTATCGGATTACTTTGGAATTTCTACGGTTGAATCAAAAGTAATTTAAAGGTCAAATTTGGCTAGGGTTTGTTCTTACTCAATGATTGATGATGAAAATGAGTTTTTGAACTCATACACATGTATATATAAACATATTCCCATCTATAATATAATAGGAAATGACCAAAATGCCTTTAAAATTTAAATAATGTCAAATCTATCCTTTGATGGACTGTTTTGGTAAGCTAAAGTAGATCGACCATAAATCTTTGCTTTGCTATTGGATTTGGGTAAAATTGGTATCGTTGGAAGGTTAATTCAAAGGGCCTTCATTTCATATAAAGTAGGCCACCCAGTTCGCCCTGTACAAGGAGTTATGGTCGTTTGAAGTTGATCCTAAAAATTTGTTTTGATAGACTGAAGTAAAACGAGTATAACTCCTTAATCAGACGTTGGATTTGGATGAAACCAATTGCATTGGATATAAGACTCAAAGATATTTCTTTTCATAGGTCAAATCTCTCATAATTAATTATATTAAGGGAGTTATGATCATTCAAAGTTAACCCAAAAATTCAGCTGGCCTCAGTAGTTTGAGTGCAGGAAACTTTACTACACATTTATTATTCCCAAATATCCTGGCCACCGTTTTATAGTTTTGAACATGCTCTATTATATACGAAACCTATCCATTTTTAGAAATCTTTATATCGTTGGAAATATTATTCAATAACCTTCGCATGGAACCATCGACGGGTAAATTCCGGTATAAATAAAATAAAAAAATTAACTCCATATGAATAAGACCAATACATGTACTTGAATACGCCAATACACGTACTTCAATACGGGGTGTTACATCCTCCCCCCTTTAGGAAATTCGTCCTCGAATGTTAGCGCAGCTATTCAACCAAAATAAGTTCAAGTCCATCATTAACATTCACATCATCACATAAATACTATGCATATAAAAAAAACATACTTGTTAATGTTCTAACTCCATTTCCTCTTCATCTTTGAACAAATGAGGGTAGTTAGATTTCATTGCTTCCAGCTTCCTATGTAATCTCTTCCCTTTGACGATTTCTCCAACGTACTTTTAGAGATGCTATCTCTTTATTTCTCATCTTCTTAACTTGGCGATCTAGAATAGCAATAGGTACTTCCTCATAGGTAAGATATTTCGCAACTTGAACATCCTCAATAGAAGTGATATGTAATGGATCTACAATTCACTTTCGAAGCATTGACACATGAAATACCGGATGTACTGATGAGAGCTCTTGGGGTAGCTTTTATTTATATGCAACTTGTCCAAACCTTCGAGTGATCTTATACGGGCCTATATAACGTGGACTCAACTTCCCTTTCTTGCAAAATCTCATTATCCCTTTTTTTGGTGATACCTTCAAAAATACCCAATCACCTATAGAAAACTCTAGCCCTCTCCTTCGACTATCCGCATATGAATTGTGTCGACTTTGGGCTTTTTTTAGTCATTGCTGAATTACTTTAACCTTCTCTATGGCTTGATAAACAAGATCTGGTCTGAACAAAAGAGTTTCACCCACTTCGAACCATCCTATTGGTGATCTACACTTCTTTCTATATAAAGCTTCATATGGTGCCATTTTGATACTTGAATGATAGCTATTATTGTAGGCAAACTCAATAAGAGGTAAATGATCATCCTAGTTGCCCTTAAAATCTATTACACAAGCTCGTAGCATATCTTCAAGTGTTTGGATGGTACGTTCTGCTTGTCCATCTGTTTGAGGGTGGAAAGATGTAGTCAACTTCATTTGTGTTCCCAAACACCTCTGAAAAGACTTCCAAAAGTTTGCGGTAAATTGGGTTCCCCGATCTGATATAATAGAGATTGGCACTCCATGTAATCGGACTATCTCTTTAATGTACAGCTTCACATACTCTTCAACTGTGTAAGTGGTCCTAACTGGTAGGAAATGTGCAAATTTGGTAAGCCTATCAACAATCACCCATATAGAATCAAACTTTTGGGATGTACGAGGCAAACCAATAACGAAATCCATGTTGATCATGTCCCACTTCCAGCATGGAAGATCAATGCATTGCATATAATCTCCGGGTTTTTGGTGCTCAACTTTAACTCTTTGATAATTTGGACATTTAGCTACAAATTCTGCAATGCTCTTCTTTATGTCATTCCACCAATACATATCTTTCAAATCTTGATACATTTTGGTTGATCCTGGATGAATGGAATACCTTGAACAATGTGCCTCTATCATAATCTTCTTTCTTAGTCCGTCTACATCCGACACACACAATCGGTTTTGGCACTGAAGTACTCCTTCTCGTGTAAGCTCAAATGCCTTGGTCGCACCACTCTGAACGTTCTCCATAAGCTGTAATAAAATAGGATCTGCATATTGCTTCCCTTTCAATTCAGCTACTAATGAAGGTTCAGCAATATTATGTACGATAAGCACTTTATCCGGAGTTTCAAGAAGGCGAACTCCCAAACTAGCTAACTGGTGAAGATCTTTAATCATCCTTTGCCTTTTTATAGGCGCCATCATAGCCTTACAACTTAACGCATCAGCTACTACATTTTCTTTCCCTGGATGGTACAAGATATCAACATCATAGTCGTTTAGTAGTTCAAGCCATCTCCGCTGCCTTAAATTTAGATCCTTCTGATTAAAAATATATTGCAAGCTCTTATAGTCAGTATATATATCAACATGAACCCCATATAAGTAGTGGAGCCATATCTTTAAAGAAAAAATAACTGCTGCCAACTCAAGATCATGTGTAGGATAATTTTTCTCATGTGGCCATAATTGTCTAGAAGCATACGCTATTGCCTTACCATGATGCATCAATACACATCCTAAACCAATTCTGGAAGCATCACAATACACTGTATACAGGTGTAGCAATCAACTTATTCTTTAAATCTTGAAAACTCTTCTCATAGGCATCATTCTATTGGAATTTGGATGCTTTATGGGTTAGCTTGGTTAATAGTGCTGAAATGGAAGAAAATTCTTTAACAAACCTTCTATAATAACCGGCCAATTAGAGAAAACTACAAATCTCCGTAGGCGTTGTGGGCCTTGTCCAGTTCTTCACAGCTTCTATTTTTTTAGCATCAACCTTTATCCCTTCACTAGATACAATATGACCAAAAAATGCCACCGACTTTAACCAAAACACACATTTAGAGAAATTTACAAAAAGCTTACAATCACGAAGAGTCTAAATGCCTGTCGTAAGTGATTGGCATGGTCCTCTTCTGATCTAGAATAAACTAGAATATCATCTATAAAAACTATCACAAATACATACAGGAATGGCTTAAACACCCTATTCATCAAATCCATAAAAGCTGCAGGTGCATTTGTTAGCCCAAATGACATAACTAGAAACTCATAATGACCATACCGTGTTCGGAAAGCTGTCTTGGTTATATCCGTGTCTTTGACCCTCAGTTGGAGGTAACCTGACCTCAAATCAATCTTCGATAAGCACTTGACACCCTATAACTGATCAAATAAATCATCAATTCTTGGGAGAGCATATTTATTCTTAATAGTCACCTTATTCAATTGCTGATAATCAATACACATCCTCAGCGAGCCATCCTTTTTGTGCACAAATAATATTGGTGCTCCCCAGGGGGACATACTAGGCCTTATGAATCCCTTCTTTAGCAAATCTTTCAATTGCTCTTTCAATTCTCGTAATTCTGCTGAGGCCATAGACATAAATAATTATCAATTACTAGTTTATCACCATATGCACCTTCCATAACTCAATTACCATATCCACCTTCCACAATTCAATACAACCAAACCATGCAAAATAGTCCATAACCCTATTTTCATCACCTTTCAATAACAACCAATACATATAATCCTCTATCACACATATACATATGGAAAAGAACAAAGGCAAACAATATTCATACCTTAGAATTCACCTCTTGATTATGAAATCCTGTTTGCACAAATAATAGGTGCCGTTCGAAGCTCTCGAGATGACAAACGCAGTTATCGGATTACTTTGGAATTTCTACGGTTGAATCAAAAGTAATTTAAAGGTCAAATTTGGCTAGGGTTTGTTCTTTCTCAATGATTGATGATAAAAATGAGTTTTTGAACTCATATACATGTATACATGCACATATTCCCGTCCATAATATAATAGGAAATGACCAAAATGCCTTTAAAATTTAAATAACGTCAAATCTGTCCTTTGATGGACAATTTTAGTAAGCTAAAGTAGATCGACCATAAATCTTTGTTCTGATATCGGATTTGGGTGAAATTGGTATCGTTGTAAGGGTAATTCAAAGGCCTTTCATTTCATATAAATTAGTCTACCCAGTTCATCCTATTCAAGGAGTTATGGTCATTTGAAGTTGACCGTAAAAATCGTTTTTGATAGGATGAAGTAAAACGAATATAACTCCTTAATCAGACGTTGGATTTGAATGAAACCAATTGCATTGGAAAGAAAAATCAAATATCTTTATTTTCATAGGTCTCAACTCTCACAATTAATTATATTAAGGGAGTGATTATCGTTTGAAGTTGACCTACAAATTCGGCTGGCCTCAGTAGTTTGTGTGCAGGAAATTTTCCTGCACATTTACTATTCTCAAATATCCCGACCACCGTTTTATAGTTTCGAACATGCTCGATTATATCCGAAACCTATCCATTTGTAGAAATCTTTATATCATTGGAAAGATTATTCAATAACCTTCGCATGGAACCATTGACGGGCAAATTATGGTATAAATAAAATAAAAAAATTAATTCCATATAAATAAGACCAATACACGTACTTGAATACGCCAATACACGTACTTGAATATGGGGTGTTACATCGTTCCTCCCTTTAGGAAATTCGTCCTCGAATGTTAGCGTAGTTATTCAACTGAAACAAGTCCAAGTCCATAATTAACATTCACATCATCACATAAATACTATGCATATATATAAAAAAACTTACTTGTTAATTTTCTAACTCCGTTTCTTGAACTTCCTCTTCATCTTTGAACAAATGAGGGTACTTAGATTTCATTGCTTCCTCAGCTTCCCATGTAATCTCTTTCCTTTGACGATTTCTCCAACATACTTTCACAGATGCTATTTCTTTATTTCTCATCTTCTTAACTTGGTGATCTAGAATAGCAATAGGCACTTCCTCATAGGTAAGATCTTTCGCAACTTGCACATCCTTAATATAAATGATATGTCATGGATATCTGATGCACTTTTGAAGCATTGACACATGAAATACCGGATGTACTGATGAGAGCTCTTGGGATAGCTCTTATTCATATGCAACTTGTCCAAACCTTCGAGTGATCTTATACGGGCCTATATAACGTGGACTCAATTTCCTTTTCTTACAAAATCTCATTACCCCTTTTATTGGTGATACCTTCAAAAATACCCAATCACCTATAGAAAACTCTAGCCCTCTCCTTCTACTATCCGCATATGACTTATGTCGACTTTGGGCTGTTTTCAGTCATTGCTGAATTACTTTAACCTTCTCTATGGCTTGATAAACAAGATCTGGTCCGAACAAAAGAGTTTCACCCACTTCGAACCATCCTACTGGTGATCTACACTTCCTTCCATATAAAGCTTCATATGGTGCCCTTTTGATAATTGAATGATAGCTATTATTGTAGGAAAACTCAATAAGAGGTAAATGATCATCCTAGTTGCCCTTAAAATCTATTACACAAGCTCGTAGCATATCTTCAAGTTTTTGGATGGTACGTTCTGCTTGTCCATCTGTTTGAGGGTGGAAAGCTATACTCAACTTCATTTGTTTTCCCAAACACCTCTGAAAAGACTTTCAAAAGTTTGCGGTAAATTGGGTTCCCCGATCTGATATAATAGAGATTGGCACTCCATGTAATCGGACTATCTCTTTAATGTACAACTTCGCATACTCTTCAATGTGTAAGTGGTCCTAACTGGTAGGAAATGTGCAGATTTGGTAAGCCTATCAACCATCACCCATATAGAATCAAACTTCTGGGATGTACGAGGCAAACCAATAACGAAATCCATGTTGATCATGTCCCACTTCCAGCTTGGAAGATCAATGCATTGCATATAACCTCCGGGTTTTTGGTGCTCAACTTTAGCTCTTTGACAATTTGGACATTCAGCTACAAATTCTGCAATGCTCTTCTTCATGTCATTCCACCAATACATATCTTTCAAATCTTGATACATTTTGGTTGATCCTGGATGAATGGAATACCTTGAACAATGTGCCTCTGTTATAATATTCTTTCTTTTCCTGTCTACATCCAACACATACAATTGGTTTTGGCACTGAAGTACTCCTTCTCGCATAAGCTCAAATGCCTTGGTCGCACCACTCTGAACGTTCTCCTTAAGCTGTAATGAAATAGGATCTGCATATTGCTTCTCTTTCACTTCAGCTACTAATAAAGATTCCGCAACATTTTGTACGATGAGCTCTTTATCCGGAGTTTCAAGAAGGCGAACTCCCAAACTAGCTAACTGGTGAAGATCTTTAATCATCCCTTACCTTTCTACATGCGCCATCATAGCCTTATGACTTAACACATCAGCTACCATATTTGCTTTCACTGGATGGTATAAGATATCAACATCGTAGTCCTTTAGTAGTTCAAGCCATCTCCGCTGCCTTAAATTTAGATCCTTCTGATTAAAAATATATTGCAAGCTCTTATAGTCAGTATATATATCAACATGAACCCCATATAAGTAGTGGCGCCATATTTTTATAAAAAAAATAACTGCTGCCAGCTCAAGATCATATGTAGGATAATTTTTCTCATGTGGTCGCAATTGTCTAGAAGTATATGCTATTACCTTACCATGCTGCATCAATACACATCCTAAACCAATTTTGGAAGCATCACAATACACTGTATACCCTTCGGTGCCTTTTGGAAGTACCAACATTGGTGTAGAAATCAACTTGTTCTTTGAATCTTGAAAACTCTTCTTATAGGCATCATTCTATTGGAATTTGGATGCTTCATGGGTTATCTTGGTTAAGGGTGCTGAAATGGAAGAAAATCCTTTAACAAACCTTCTATAATAACCAGCCAATCTGAGAAAACTACAAATCTCCATAGGCATTATGGGCCTTGGCCAGTTCTTCACAGCTTCTATTTTTTTAGTATCAACCTTTATCCCTTCACTAGATACAATATGACCGAAAAATGCCACCGACTTTAACTAAAACTCACATTTAAAGAACTTTGCATAAAGCTTACAATCACAAAGAGTCTGCAATGCCTGTCGTAAGTGATTGGCATGGTCCTCTTCTGATCTAGAATAAACTAGAATATCATCTATAAAAACTATCACAAATACATCCAGGAATGGCTTAAACACCCTATTCATCAAATCCATCAAAGCTGCGGGTGCATTTGTTAGCCCAAATGACATAACTAGAAAATCATAATGACCATACCATATTCGGAAAGCTGTCTTGGGTATATCCTTCTCTTTGACCCTCACTTGGTGGTAACCTGACCTCAAAGCAATCTTAGAAAAGCACTTGGCACCCTATAACTGATCAAATAAATCATCAATTCTTGGGAGAGGATATTTATTCTTAATAGTCACCTTATTCAGTTGCTGATAATCAATACACATCCTCAGCGATCCATCCTTTTTGTGCACAAATAACACTGGTGCTCCCCAGGGGGACATACTAGGCCTTATGAATCCCTTCTCTAGCAAATCTTTCAATTGCTCTTTAAATTCTCATAATTCTGCTGGGGCCATTCTATACGGAGGAGTGAAGATTGGTTGGGTGCCTGGTATTACATCAATACCAAACTCTACTTCTCGTTTCGGAGGCAAACCTGGAAGATCTTCAGGAAATACATTAAAAAATTCATTTACCATTAGAATAGCGTGAAGAGTTGGTGGCTCCGCGTCTTTATCCCTTACTCTAACTAAATGATATATGTATCCCTTGGAAATCATTCTTCTTGCCTTAAAATAAGAAATAAATCTACCTTTTGGCACGCCAATTTTACCTTTCCATTCAAGGACTGATTCATTTGGAAAATGGAAATATACCTTTTTCGTGCAGCAATCAATTGTGGCATAACAAGATGCCAAATAGTCCATATCCATTATAACATCAAAATCTACCATTTCTAACTCTACAAGATCAGCCATTGTATCACGACCATAAACAGTTACTATGCAGTTTCGGTAAGCCCTTCTAGCTATAATAAATTCCCCAACCAGTGTGGACACTTCAAACTTTCCAGCAACCAACAAAGTAACATAAGATTATGTAGAACCGGGATCAATTAAGGCATATGCATCGAATGAAAAGATAGACAACGTACCCGTAACCACATCTGGGGAAGCCTCTAAATTTTGTCGATCCGCTAGAGCATACGTATGATTTTGAGCCCCGCTAGAACTCGTGGCTCCTCTATCACCTCTAACATGACCCATTGGTTGTGCACCCCTTCCTGAATAAGGCATTGATGATGATGATGCAACAAATAACCCTGTAGGTCATGCCATACCCCCTATGCCCCTTCGTGGGCATTATCTTATCATATGTCCCGACATACCGCACTAAAAGCAAACATTGATACCCAGCCGACATGCATCCAAATGATACCTTCCACATTTATTGCATGTCTCTCGAGGAGGTCTCGATTGGCTCATATTCCCTTGCCCTTGATGCCCCACTGTCTGTGAACTCTGACTCTCACTTCTGTGCCCAAATTGAATTCCTCTGGACCCTTGGAACTATGGTGGGGCACTAGCTACAGAATAAAAAGAAATTGGACTAAGTGGTCTAGCAGAAAACTGTGGTCTGAACCCTCCTTAGGATACCATGAACTGCCCTGTAGATCTGGCCTTCTTGGAATATCCTCTTTCTAATTCCTGTGTTTTTCTCCTCTGCCTCTGATCTTCCATTTTTTGTCTAAAAGCTTGGATCCTCTCTGTGTCCATATCTTTGTTCAAAGCGGTAATAGTACAATCTCTAACCTATCTATATATTGATGAACTCTGTAATCCATAGTAGCTACAACATTAGGAGCATATCTCGACAAGGAATTAAATCGGAGACTGTACTCCCTCACACTCATATTCCCCCGACGAAGATTTAAAAACTAATTTGCACGGGCTTGACGAATCTCAAATGGAAGATTGTGATAAAGAAATGCCTCTTTGAACTCTTTCTAAGTAGCTGGGGGTGCATCAATACCTCTAGATCATTTCCATTCCTTGTACCAATATATAGCCTCCCCTTTAAATCTATACGCCGCTAACTCCACTGTCTCTCTACCCGTTACATGCATAACATCTAAGGCCCTTTGAATTTGATCAATAAAGTTATGTGGGTCCTCGTTAAGATCTGATCCAGTAAAAGTGGGAGGATTCATCTTAAGAAAATACTGTATTCGAAGGCTAGCCACCCTATCTATACCACTAGGACCCGTGGTAGGAATGGCTTGCCCAGCAACTATACGAGTCAAAAGTTGCACTGCATTTCTAAGATCTTGATCCATAACTTTAATAGGTGGCTCTGGGCATATAGTTCTCCTCCCCCTTATTACTTCTGGAGTGGAAGAAGTTTCGGATGCATTCTCAGCTGGAGCCTCACTTTGATTAACTGGTATAGTGGGTGACATACTAGTCCCCTCTCTGGCAGCCACATCTACTTGCTTACTAGTATTCTTGCTTCTGGTAACCGGCATTATTACTATAATAATATAAACTAATAGATTCAGTGGTCAACTATGACTTCATATAAAATATAAGCTCTATCGCACGATCTAAGACATGAAGTAAACAAATAATTCCTAAATGTCCATAGCCTCCTGTTTATAGATGCGGTGCACGACACACCGATAAACAAGACTCTACGTAGACACAACTTTGTAGACTCACTAGGATGAACTTCTCTGATACCACTTTTGTCACACCCCAAATCCTATTAGGGTGGACTGGCACCCGTAACCGAGGAGGCCCAGGAGAACCAACTCATAACCTTATACGTCCCATGCATACCTCTATGACAACCCAAAATTCAGACAACATCATGTCTCATATAAAAGGAAATAATCACCTGTATAAGCTCGAGCACACACATATATATATACACAATACTTGGCCGTTAGAGCCATCACGTCTATTAACAAAACACCACCTTGACTATACATTAGGTCTACGAAGCCTCTAGACAATACACAGAGTTTAACTAAGGTCGAGACACACCTCGCCATATAACTAACTTCTATACAATACCAAAAGTGACTGTATATGACACGGAAAGCCCTGAAGAAAAATGGAGCTCACCAAAAGTAGTTGGATATCCTGGCTCCTACTTATGCGGTGTATTAGCTGAGCTACCTGTGCCTGCAGCATGAAATGCAGGTCCTCAGTGGGGGACGTTAGTAGAAAATATGTACTGAGTATGTAACACTGTAGATAATCATATATGATATAGGAGCTCAATAAAAATCAGAAACAAGTGAATTAATCGTAATAGAAGTGGACCACACTTACTACAACTTGTGACTACCTGCACATTGTATTTATTCAACCACTTTACCTTCGTTCTTATCATCTTTGTAATCATTACTGTATTGTACTGTGACCATTAGGCTGCCTCTAGTACATATCAACTGGGATCGATCCATGATGGGCTTATACCCCTGGGATACCACCCATAAACACATAAATAAGGTTCAACCCATGATAGGCTTATGGCCCTGGGATACCACCCGATAAGAGAGAACTTCCATCACTTAGTTCAATTAATCTTTAAGATTGTTATTTCGGTCGCCACCTCATTTTTGATACTTTGAAATAATGATACATCAATAAGAGACATATAAATATACCATTTATTCAATAACAATGAAGTAAGAACTCATTGGAACGTCAATGAAGTGTTTTGGAGTCATCAATGCCATAACAATGAAGTAGGAACTTATTGGTATATCAATAAAATATTTTGGAGTCATTAATAGCACATGGATCTTGTTTGAGTAACTGGATACTTTTTGACATTCATTAGTGCAATAAACATGTAAGATTTGGCAAACAAGTAAGTATTGGAATGTCTTGACACTAGTAGGGTGGAAATAAGTTCATTGGTAACATAGGACATCATACAAAACCATTATGGATCACATGTTACTGAATAACTTTGGAAACTTTCTTAATAGAACAATTGTTCACTTTTATGCCAAAGATATGGTATAGAGTATTCTTTACATACCTGACTGTGAACTATCAATACTAGTCCCAAATGGACTTCCCGTCTTTTCGGATTACTTATCTATAATGAACATATATAGCAATCTAGTATTAGCAACCAAACGTCACAATTCAATTATTTGAATTCACCAAACTAGTGGTTAAGCAGTTAGCCTTAATTACACCATAATGGGTGTCACTTTGACCCTCTTATACTCCAATTACATTCACATGCCATGCATATTCATACAACATCCTCCAATATCAAGTTTGGATTCATTTATCCTTCCAACCAATCCATTAAACCAAATTGAGCCATAGACATAAATAATCATCAATTAATATTAGATCACCATATCCACCTTCCATAACTCAATTACCATATCCACCTTCCACAATTAAATACAACCAAACCATGCAAAATAGTCCATAACCCTATTTTCATCACCTTTCAATAACAACCAATACATATAATCCTCTATCACACATATACATATGGAAAAGAACCAAGGCAAATAATATTCATACCTTAGAATTCACCTCTTGATTATGCAATCCTGTTTGCACAAATAATAGGTGCCGTTCGAAGCTCTCGAGATGACAAACGCAATTATCAGATTACTTTGGAATTTCTACGGTTGAATCAAAAGTAATTTAAAGGTCAAATTTGGCTAGGGTTGGTTCTTTCTCAATGATTGATGATGAAAATGAGTTTTTCAACTCATATTCATGTATATATAAACATATTCCCATCCATAATATAATAGAAAATGACCAAAATGCCTTTCAAATTTAAATAATGTCAAATCTATCCTTTGATGGACTGTTTTGATAGGCTAAACTAGATCGACCATAACTCTTTCCTCCGATATCATATTTAGGTGAAATTGGTATCATTGGAAGGATAATTCAAAGGCCTTTTATTTCATATAAAGTAGGCCATCCAGTTCGTCCTGTACAAGGAGTTATGGTCGTTTGAAGTTGACCCTAAAAATCTGTTTTGATAGGCTGAAGTAAAACGAGTATAACTCCTTACTCAGACGTTGGATTTGGATGAACCAATAGAATTACAAAAGAAGACTCAAAGATCTTTCTTTTCATAAGTTGCAGATCTCCCAATTCATTATATTAAGGGAGTTATGATCGTTCGAAGTTGACCCAAAAATTCAGCTGGCCTCAGTAGTTTGTGTGCAGGAAATTTTCCTGCACATTTACTATTCCCAAATATCCCGGCCACCTTTTTATAGTTTCGAACGTGCTTGATTATATCCAAAACCTATCCATTTTTAGAAATATTTATATCGTTGAAAGCTTATTCAATAACATTCGCATGGAACCATCGACGCGAAAATTCCATTATAAATAAAAATAAAAAAATTAATTCCATATAAATAAGACCAATAAACTTACTTGAATACATTAATACATGTACTTAAATATGGGGTGTTATAGTAGGATTGGAGGTGGGTCAGTATCGCAGCCAGGTTATAGGCGTGGTCAGTTATATGCAGTACCTGCTAGACCCAAGGCTAAGTCTTTCGATGCTATTATTATAGGTATGATGTTGGTGTACCATTAGTTGGCACTTTCTTTATTTGATTTGGGATCCACTTATTCTTATGTTTTTGCTTATTATGTTCCATGGTTAGAGTTATCTTGAGATTTATTATATGTGGCATTGTACTCCCATGGGTTATTCTGTAGTAATAGATGGGTTTTAGATCATGTGTTGTGACTTTTAGAGATTTTGATACTCATGATGATCTTATTATTTTGGATATGATGGATTTTGATATGATTTAGGACATGGATTGGTTATCCTACTATCATGTAATTATGGATTGTTTTACTAGGATCATTACCTTAGCCATATTCAGCATACCCCCAGTTATGTGGCAGAGAGCTATTTGCCGCAAGCTGACGGGGATAATTTCTTATGTTAGTGCTAGGAGGTTTATTTTGAGGGGTTGCAAGTCTTTTTTTGCTTATATTTGTGGTACTAGTGTAGAGAGTCCATCATCTGACTTTATTCCTATTGTTTTTGAGTTCCTTAATATGTTCCCTATTGACCTACCTAACATTCCCCCTTTCTGTGAGATTGAGTTTGCTATTGATCTTAAGCCTAACATCAAACCTATTTCTATGGCGCCTACCATATGGATCCTGTCGAGTTTAAAGAGCTAAATTCTCAACTTTAAAATCTTCTTGGTAAGGGTTTTATTAGATTGAGTATGTCCCAATGGGGAGATCCTGTATTGTTTGTGAAGATAAAAGATGGTTCCATGCATATATGTATTGATCATAGGTAGCTAAATAAGGGGACTATGAAAAACTGTTATCTTATGCCTTTAATTGATGATTTATTTAACCAGCTTTAGAATAAGACAATATTTTATAAGATTGATTTGAGATATGGTTACTATCAGTTGATGATTGGACTGAGGATATCCCGAAGATAACCTTTAGGACCTGTTATGTTCATTATGAGTTCTTAGTGATGTCATTTGGGTTGACTAATTCCTAGCCAGATTCATGGAATTGGTGAATCGAGTATTCATGGCTTATATAGATTTCTTTGTTATTGTGTTCATCAATGACAACCTTATATATTCAAGGAATAGGGATGAGCATGCACAATATTTGAGGATCGTGCTCCAGACATTGAGAGATGATGTGCTTTTAGCCAAGTTTTCCAAGTATGAGTTTTGTCTTGAGTCTGTTATATTCCTTGGACATATGGTTTCTAAGGATGGTGTTATGGTAGACCTAGTTAAGAATGAGGCTATTCATGATTGGGATAGACCTACATCTCCTATTGAGGTTCGTAGCTTCATTGGTTTGGCCTGTTATTATAGAAGGTTTGTTGAGGGTTTTGCAACTCTTCTAATTCCTTTGACCAGATTTACTCAAAATAAGATTTCTTTTTGATGGTTTTATAAGTGTGAGTCGAGATTTGGAAAGCTCAAGAATTTTATCACTCTGGCCCTTATTTTAGCTCTTTATATTAAGGGTGAGAGATTCATCGTGTTTTGTTATGCTACTGGTGTTTATTTGGGTTCTGTATTGATGTAGTAGGGTTGAGTTATTGCTTATTCTTCTAGACAACTTAAGACAACTACCCACACATAATTTGGAGTTGGCGGCGGTAGTTTTCGTGCTTAAGATTTGGAGGCATTATTTTATGGTGTGCATTCTAATATTTTCCTCAAACATCATAGTCTTCAACAGCTTAGGACCCAGAGAGAGCTTAATTATAGACAACGTAGATAGATGGAGTTTCTTAAGGATTATGAGTTTTCCATCTTATATCATTCGGGCAAAGCAAATATGGTGGCGGATACCTTGAGCTAGAAGGCGGTGAATATGGATAGCTCGGCTCATATTTTTATTTATTAGAGGCTATTGGCATGGGATATTTAGTCATTAGCTAACTTGATGGTTTGCCTTTATATTAAAGATGCTATAATGATTTTGGATAGTATGGAGGCGAGGTCCTCGCTATTTGAGAATATTTGAGATCGTTAACTTAAGGATGATAATCTTTGATTTCTTCATGATCATGTTTTGAGTGGTGATTCTGAGAGGAAAACCATCAATTTTGAGGGTGTTTTGATATTTGATGGTCACATTTGTGTTTCGAGGATCAATAACTTGATTCAATTAATTTTGCATGAGGCTCACAACTTGAGATATTCTATTCATCCCTGCATGACTAACGTGTATAGAGATTTGAGACAACATTATTGATGGAGTGGTATAAAGTTAGATGAGGAATACTTTATAACTCATTTCCTATGTTGTCTGTAGGTAAAGGTCGAGCATTAGTAAGCTGGTGGATCAACTCAGAGGTTGCCCATTCCAAAGTGGAGAGCTGATTACAATGGATTTTGGTAGAGGTTTGCCTCGCACTTCCTGTGGTTCCAATCATATTTGGCTCATTGTAGATTGTTTGACCAAGTAAGCATATTTCATTCCTATTCAGATGTAGTTCAGTGTTGAGAGATAGGCCTATATCAATGTTCAGGAAATAGTCTATTTAAATGGTATGCCCATTTCCATTATTTTCGATCGTGGTTCTGTGTTCATTCGAGATTTGGGAGGCATTTTAGAAGGAACTGGGTGCTCAGGTAGATCTTAGTTCAACCTTTCATCCACAGATATATGGTCAGTCAGAGCGAACTATTCAGGTCCTTGAAGATATGCTCTGAGTCTATGTATGGATTTTGGAGGCCAATAGAAGCAACACTTAGCCTAGGAAGAGTTCACGTATAATAACAACTATCATTAGATTATTGAGATGGTGCCTTTTGAGGTTATGTATGGTAGGGGATGTCATTCTCTAATTGGATGGTTCGAGGCTTCTAAGGTTAGGCCTCGTAGTACAGATTTGGTTTAGGACTCATTAGATAGAGTCAGGGTGATTCAGGATACGTTGAGAGAGGCTCAGAGTAGACAGAAGGCCTATGCATACCGTAGGATTCATACCTTGAGATTTGGAGTTGGTAATCATATACTCCTTTACATATTGCCTATAAAGAGTGTGATAAGGTTCGGGAGGAATGGCATGGTCAGTATTAGATATACTGGGCCTTTTAAGATTCTTCGTATAGTTGGTGAGGTGCCTTATGAGTTACCTTTACCTTCAATTTTCATCGTTGTTTATCCAATTTTCATTGTCTCTATGTTGCGGTGATATATTCCTGATCCATCTCATGTGATTAGATGGGACTAAGTCTAGTTGGATGAACGTTTGACTTTGTGGAGGAGACGATGCTCATATTGGCTTGTGATGTTAGGTGATTGCGCACTAGAGAGATTCCTGTAGTTAAGGTTTAGTCGAGGAGCCGCCTAGTGGGGGAGGCCACTTGGGTGATCGAGAGCGAGATGCAGAACCAAAATACCCACATGTTAGATACTTCAGGTATATCCTAATCTTAAAATTTTAGGGATGAAAGTTCCTTTAGTAGTGGATGTTGTAATGACCCTTAAGTTCATTTTCCATATTTCCACTTACTTTTACTTTTAGAGTTTTTCCATAGCTCCCCCATGTCTTTTATGACTTGCTGGGACAAACAGTTCAGTTATCGAGCAGATTTTTTTTGTGCCAATTCTCTATTTTGAAGTCTTTGTTGGGTCCAAATGGCCATTGGGTGAAAAATTTAATAAAACAATCTTGTATGCGAATTCTAACTGTTCCAGTAGCTTTAGAATGTTGATTTTAGGCTTGGTAGACCATTGATTTGGGTTGCAAGGAACTCGGGCTTGTTTTGACCTATTGGTCAGGAAAGTGAGAAAATCAAATATGGTGTTGGGACCCACATTTGTTTAAAACAACCTCGAATGGAAAATCCAAGTGTGCCATTGAGTCTAGAATGTTGAATTTAGGGTGGTTACACAGTTTGTTTTCCTATAAGAGAATCTGAACGAATCTCGAGCACCCGATCGATCTTATTTTTGGAGTTGGAAAATATGGTGCACTAGGTTTTTTGGAGCACCGCAAAAGCATCACTTTAGACCACAATTATGACTCACCGTGCAGAGGAGATTCCATGATTGCATAGGGTGTTTCCAATCGCAACTAGTGTGACAGCTGAGAGGTACCACGATCGCAAGCCTCGGGGTCACGATAGAGACTCCCGAGTACTTAGACTAGGTATAAAAATGGCCCCTTAGTCCGTGATTTTAGCCATTTATCACCCCTCTCTTGATAGCAAAAACCCTAAATGGAGAGATTAAGTGAGATTGGAGCTTGTGCGAGGCTGGGAAGCTAGATTAACATTTATTTTTAGGACTATGTTCCTATTTAAGGTAAGAATTCACCCTTTTATTGGTGAAAATTCTTGATTTATTTCTCAAACCCCCAAAAAATTTTGGGCTTGATTTTAGCCCTAATTTAGCTTGGTTTTCATTTTTTTTGAGGTTAATGATTCCTTGAGCTTGTATGAATGTTAGGTTTATTTTGGAAACTCGATTTTTGTAAATGGAACACTATGGGGGTTTTGAGGTGATTTTTGGACCTGAATCACAGTGGTGTTATATGGGTATCCATATTCTTGTTTTGATATATAGAATGTGGTTTTGATTGCTCAGCAGTTAAGGGGGCTTCTTGAAAGAGAAAAATGGTGGTTTAACAGCTTGTTGAACTTTCTTCGACGTCGAGGTAGGCTAGGTTTATCCCTTGTTGGATTGAGATATGCCATAGTATATGTATGATATCTTTTTAGATTGAAATGGGTTTTTGATACAACCCAAACTAGGGCCTAGTCATTTTGGGCATTTCAATTTCAACCACGATCGGAGACCATCCTCAATACCCAATTGTAACTACCCTCACCCTATGTTGGATGAATTCTAAACATATAATCATATGAAAAAAATAATAGTTTAAAGACATTGAATGAAATATATATTCATAATCTAACAACCTCAATCAAATATACAAATGGTGCTAACCCAATGTCAATATCAATACCAAGGTTGACACCAATACCGACATCGCCCATGCCCATAGTTGTCTGACAAAGCCTCTATCCAGAATCAATAACATCTGGTCGGGACTTGCCCTCAACCATAGGAAAAACCAAACCAAAGAAAATATCAAAAATAGAAGAAGTCCATAGCATGAAATGGATCATTCCAGATTATGAAAGCTTACCACTTCAGGCAGACATAAAGTTGTTCCCGAATTCATGACAATGAGCAGGAGGGATGGTAGTATGGTTGGTTCTTGCATCACTGGGGATATAACACCCGAACAAAGTTAGGGAGTGATGATGAATTCCAAGAAACACATCCTTTTATATGATGATATATTCATTGTCTAGATATAGTAACCCAAATAAGGTTACGGTTTAATCCTAAGGGAACATGTCGAATCGCAGTTATCAACAGTTGTAGTGTATGGGTAGTACCAAAAAGTAAATGGGGGGATTTTTTTGTAGTAGTGTCGAGCAAAGAACAATAATAAATTTGGTTGAAATCTGTTATGGGTGAACACTAGGATTGTATCCCCCTCGGTTTCTCAACTCTGTAGGTTTATCGTACTATGTTGAACTAACCCAATACCTTGCATGCATAATCGATAAGTTATGTACCCTCTACAGTCTTTTGGAAGAGTAGAAGGATTTCACCCTTTACCTTTTGAGTCTTAGGATGTCGCATTACTAACCCTGATCTTGATCCCAATTAACTATTTCCTTTTAAGTCTATAGTTATTAGATGAAAACTAATGGTCTTTCACTATATTCCATTTTGTGGCAACAGATCGACAATTATATCCCAAATTACTGTTGTCATTATCTTTTCCAAGTCATTACTCCTCTTTTGGAGTAGTAACAATATCTAGGTGGGATCCTAACATTTGCAACCTCTAAGACAACTATTATAATAAAGATAATGCAATGCATGTCATGGGTATTGGTTCAATTCAACAATCACACTTCCCCTACTTCGTCAATAAACTAGGGTTTGCACAGCCTCAAATATGGGTTTTTGTCCACTCATACTTGTGAAGAAATCTATAAAATTCATGATTGAAGGCTTAGATGAAGTCACAATAATAAGATAAATAATAACCCAAAATCATAAACTGAATAATCAATCAAAGTCAATATAGTGAAATCCCAAGATCGAAGATGGATCTTGAAATCAAAATTTGTTTATAAGTTTCAAAAGTGTGTTACTTCAACTTAAAATTAAATAAGTTATTTATAGTGCAATAGAAAACCCTAAAGCAAAACCTAGATAAATTAGGAGAAAACAGGGTTGGTGGCCACCTGCTCTTTGTACCTATGGTCTGGTAGGGCGCAGATGCAGACCGCAGGTCGTAGGTTATGGAAGGAACAAATCCTATAAGTCAGCTCTTGGGATGTTGGGTATCTTGCACCCGCTTTGTGAACCTGCAATCTGTAGGTCCTACCTGCAGTTTGTGGCTCAACTTAGTTGGTGCCGGTAGTCAGTTTTTCTGCTCTACATCAATTCTCGAATATGAATTAATCACAACCAATCCAAAAAATATCCAAAACACCCATAATCTCTCCAAAAGTGTCCAAAAACACCTTTTCACCCTTTTCATGATCTTATCATCCAAAATATGGTTTCCTACAAAACATCCCCAAAACAGATCATATCTAATGAAAAGGCCTCAGATACTTGCATATTTTTCTTGTTTTAAGCATCCAAAGTGCTATATTTGTATAGAACATCAACACCCTTAACTTAGAAGGTTTGCATGCACTCAGGCAACAAAAACACAAAAAACACAAAAATGATGCTTAACTAGGAGTATCTAAGATACTCAAGGTAGTCAGTCACTACATTAAGTTCAAATCAGACATCCCTTCCTATATCTCTTTTCAAACCAACTGCGTATTAACATAGAGCAAAATATTGTGACACAATGGGATCAAGCAATTGAAATTATTAGCAATAGACAACCACTCATGTGTACACATCACTCTACCCACAACAAGGAAATAGCTAGAAACATGACTAAAATGCCCTGACAACAAAGATGTCCAACTCACTTATAAGAAATAACGCATCTAAATGCAGGGACAATTAAGAGACACTCATACTCAATAAAGAAGTTCCAGTCGATGCATGTCAAAGACCATAGGCTTGCCCTTATTTGCTTTACCTTAGCACTCAGATAGTCAATTAGGATCACTATTGGACTTTTCTTGGGTTGTAATGTAGGCTTGGGGGCTGGTATGATACATATGGACATATGAAGTTACTAATCCTCCTTTACACTACACTAACTTTGGGGTCTCACTTATTAGCCAATTTCCTATTTTTATTCCACCCTTATTTCTCCCTTTTATTCCTTTATGAACATTCAAGTTAGGTGTGTTCTTTTAATATTTCCTTTTCACCCTTTCATAATTTTTTTATTTTCTTTTTCTTTTTCAACCATACCCAACCCTACTAAATTTTCCTCTAACTTTACTCATCTTCATACCTATTTTACACTATGCATCCCTATAGCTACCCTCAACTTAGGCATTTTTCCTGAGCTAAGGTGCATAATTTCTAAGAAGGACTAGAGCCAAAACAGGTTCATTGTAATACAAATGGGAAGGTGAATACGTGAAGTAAGAAAATAGTCCATAAGGCTAAAAATATGGACCAATGGATATAATGCACACATGGAAGGTCAGTTAGGTTAAAACTGGACCGAAATAAAAAATGAACTATGATCCTTTCCTAACCGACTATCCTTTAACCTAGGCAAGACTAACCAGGCAAGTTATGAGTTTAACACACAAAGGGAAATAGGTAGTATCTCACACACACATGGCATATAGTCAATATTACCAACTACTACCTATCTAGTTCATGAAATTGTTAGCAAGTGATTATCATGTTACTAATCCCAATACCATCACAAGATCCACAAAGTTCACATATATATACATCAATACAGTTCTAAAAACTCAAAATTTTGGAGGGGTATAAAGAATATGACTCTACCCTAAATGCTTAAAAATATCCTAATTAAATAAAGACATAGCAAAATATGAAGAAAAACACAATACGACACATAATTACCCTAGACATGTCGGTTATACAATCATACTGCGGTTGATAGGAAAAGAAGCACGACAATAAAAACCCACGGTGACATGGTATGCCCACCCCAACTAAGATCTGTACACTATCCTCAATGTGCTAAAAATTAGTAAAACAGAGGGGAGTGATAACATTCCTAGGAAACAATAAGCATCTATGTCATGAGCATCCCCAGATGGGGGTATATCCACAAACGGAGTCCATGGTGGTGTCGGCGCACTATAAGAAGATACAACCGCAGCTAGATCGATGAGCCTTTGCATATCAGTAAATATAGTATCTATAAGATCATAGGTTGCACTTTTTAGGGTTTGATCATATGGCCTATTTAGATTATGTAATTCCCCCACTCGGCCTCTCATGGTCCCGACTACAGGGGATGCTACATCATCCTTCGTGAATAAATCAAAGTGTTTGGTGCCATGCAAAGGTGATGGCTGAATAATTGGGGATACAACTAGAGGGATAGCTAATATACAACTCTCAGTGAGAGAGAATACCTCTAATAACAAGATATCCACCTCCATCCTCATATGTCCTAGATCCAGTGTATCAATCTTTACAAATTGGTCTATCACACGTCTCTTACAAATAACTGGTGCATTTGGTTTATTTTCCTCTACAATAACATCCTCATTAATAGTGTTAATTATTAAAACTACTTGCATATCATCTGGCAGCTGCACTTTTATACACCTATGAAACATTACTATTCAGTTTGAAGGTAACCTTCCCTAAGTCAATATCAATCAATACCCTATCAGTGGATAGGAAGGGACCCAATATAATAGGGGCTTGACAATTCAACTCATAATCAACAACCATGAAATCAACAAGGAACATAAAGGATGCCACCCTTACTTCTATGTCTCTCAAGACACCTACCGGTTTCTTCCAGATGAGTCAGCCATCAGTAGCTTTATATATGTAGGTTTGAGTTCCCTAATACTCAACAACTTGTAAACAACCAGTGGCATAATATTTGCTATTTATCCCAAGTCACATAGAGTCTGATTGGAATTTAAAGGCCCAATAAAATACAAAATGGTGACTGTTATGGGATTTTTTTTTTCCTACTACCAATAAAAAAATGGTTTCACAATAAGGGTACACATGATCATTAGTCTAAATGACCCAATCTTAACCACTAGCATACTCAAAATCATCGTCACCCCATGTCGACTTCTGAGACTCTGCCTTAGGTGTCTCATTGATTTCAATTCTATCAATATTTAATTCCTCTATAACAAGTATAGAGGCATCATCAGTAGTGGTACCATAATTAGTGGTGATAGCTAGAAAATAACTTATAACTAGTGGACTCTAAACTTTTTCATTCCAAAAGAGTAACAGGTTGTTTCTATTTGATCGTTGCAGACATTTTCCTAAACTGGTGCTCCAATGGCTTGATGGTAGTGACATGAGACTCTACCTTCTAATACATCCCTAGAATGTCATCCTTAATATCCTTAAGGCTATTCTTTTGATTTTTTGACCCTTCATTAGTTTGATCAATATTTCTTCCATTCTTAATTTTGTATCTCGTCTTCTAGGTGAAATGTACCTATCTCATTTTTCCTTGTATCATCTCTCCATATCTAGTCACATTCTCTATCCCTACTATAGTCCCTATATTTTTCATAATATTTCCAACCTTGGTTTTCTTGCCTTTGGGAATAGAAACCCTCTAATTGATGATTTACATACCTAGCCTCCTGTTCTATTTCAGACTCATAAGCTCTAGAAGTTGAACCTTATACTCCTACCATATGAACTTTCTCAGAATTCATGGTCACAAACTTCTTTGCCAACACGCCAACATCAGTCTTCAAAAGCACAATCTCTTGTTCTCTAAAATCATCAACTATATTTTGGTCTCCAACAACTCCAATAAAATAAGTACCAGAACCTCTTTCTACCTCCTGAGTTTTCCACCCTCAGTTAGTAAGAGAGATCTGGTCTAGAACATTAGAAGCTACCTTCCAGCGTAATCTCATAAAAGCTCCTCTAGAGATAGTGTCTACCATGGATCTGAAAGTTATAGAATAACTCCATTAAGTTCATCCCAAAAATTTGATGGTTTGGCACCATACTTAGCTTTTTCTTGAACCTAACCAAGCCCCAAACATGGACTTAAACTATAGCTTCCTGAAGTTGTAAATCTTATCCTTGAGCTTCAATACCCTTAATAAAGGAAAAAACCTTTTCAAGAATTATCTGCATAGCTCCCTCCATGAAGTAATAGACCCTCTTGGCAATTTCTCAAGCCATAATGATGCTTCTCAGTAAGCGAGAAAGGGAACATACTTAGTCTTAGTGCCTCCTGATCTACCCCCGGTATGGTATATAATGTGTAGATCTTAGTAAAATGTGCTAGATGAATGTTGCATCATCTTTAGGCAGCCCCACAAATACACCCTTCAAGTACAAGTCATAGCACCAGAGATATAAAATTTAGCATCAGGAGGTAAAGTAGAAGGGATAACGACTCTTATATCAACCGACTCCTCATATCCTAAATTTTTTTCATCATCAACATATGGATAAAAAAACTGATATACTAGGATCACTTGCGATCAACCTTTATTTTGATTTCCACTAACTGCTGCTCACCAATTTACTGTCTGTCTCTCAACACCATCTTGAATTCCATCTTTAGAGAGATTATCCCTTTTTGGCTCTATCATTCTATAGTGTGATGGTAGAACCTTCTATAAAATTAGTGGGAGTAAGGGATTGTCTCTTCTCAATAGGCTAGGAATACACCGACATATTCCCAACTAAGAACAAAAATAAAAACCCAAAAACTGCAATTACTTTTATTTATAAATCAACACTGTGTTCCCTGGCAACAGAACCAATTTCATGAAGAGTAGAATGTATTTTTGTAATACCCAAAATTTTTCCTCAGCTTAATTTCTCCTCGAGAAGGTTAAGGAGTGAATTAATAATTAAGTATCTTTTTAACCATATAGAATTTCCCTAATTTCAACTTTTTATCACATTGGAAATTTGATAATCTTTCCGTCGATATAAGATTTGCCCAAATCCAATGCCTGAGCAAGAAGTTATGACTAATTTAATTCCTAGTTGTAAAATGTCATTTTAATGCTTGGCGCATTGTGGAGAGGGTCTATTTGACAATTGTCAAATTCCAGTGGAACTACGCTATTGTGGTGCATCGCGGAGGACCCTAATTTCCCGATAGTCAATTTCTAGTCGCCTAGCATGATTATAACGTATCACATGGAAGTTTTAGGTCCTAACCAGTGGAACAACACGATGGCTCCGCATCACGGTGACTCCCAGATTCATTTTTGTCAATTTACAGTGAGCCATCGTGATAGTGGCATGTGCGGTGGCCCATAAAATCGGGTTCCCAATTCAATTTTTCCAGCTTCGTACATAAGTTAAGAAAGGCACTTTGGACTTTTTCCAAGCCTCTTAAATCATACAAACACAAAATTAAAATTATTTAAAAGCATTCTATGAAGTTTCTCTCAAATTTTCTCTCAACAAAAACCCTAAGTATCCAAAACCTCATCCAAGAATCTGTCGAATCCACCATAGATTTTCTAAATTGAGTTAATATTAAAGGTTCCCAAATCTAGGGCTTCAATAACCCTCATTCAAGAGTACGAATAGAGTCCCAAAAGTGAGAGTTCATCCAAAGCTTCTAATTCAAGGTATGTGGGCTTTGAACAAGGACACTCCTTTCATCTTTGTGCCCAGAAGTTGTTTTAAATTACAAGAATATATGGTTTCATATGTTTTCTTATGAAAATTAAAGTATGTGTTTGTACCCTTTGTTGTTGTTCTTGGAATTATGATAATTTCCATGTTTTAGAAATTTAGATACATGAGTATGTTTAGATTTTAATGCATAATGCTGAAATTCCAGATTTTTATATTATTTAAATCCTTATAATCTCTAGTATGCATTTTGATGAGTCTTAACTAGATATAAAACTATGGGCTACTAATCCCTACTTGAGAATTGCAATTTTATGAACTTTTATGCTATAAGCACCTATGATTTGAGTACTTTGAGATTATTGAGAAATATTTGACCTTTTTTGTCCTAATAGAGTTGGAATCTACAATGATGTTCTATTAAAACAAATTGTAATACATTTTGATCTTCAGTATAGACCCTTGATATATTTGAGGGGGATTTTATAAGAGTTCTAAGCTAAGTATGGGAGTAGTATTTAGCATCGAGCTGGGTATGATTCTAAGGTCTCATACCTTAGAACTACATACTGTCGTAGGACTGATTTTTATGATCCCGAGGCCGAGATAGTGATCACTGTGTTGAGGTTATACTCCCTGGAAAGAGTATGATGCCTCTCCCCAACGTGAAGTTTCTTCCTTAGGAGGACAATACGTTGGACTCCATGTAGCTAACATGGTTTATATCGGTTAGAAGAAACTCTCGAGTGTCCAAAGTTCTATAATCTCGAGTTTTAAGTGTCCCAAATCTAAAAGAGTTCTAGAGTTCCCAAGGGTTGAAAGTTCCTAAAAGTTCGGAGTCCTTGAGTTTTAAAGAATTTTTACTCTCAATGTAAGTAGGAGTTTGAAAGTATTGTTTAAAGTTCCTTTAGCCATCAAGTATTGAGAATAAGAGGAGAGTAGAGATTTTAATGTTAAGTATAATGACTTATGAGATTTGTATTTCATGTTTCACTATTCATGATTCATGAGAATTATATTTCAAATTTATTCAAGCCATGTGAGTCATTCATATATGCATGCATAATTTTATAAAGAGTAATGATAATGCTTATTTAAATACATACACCCCCATATACTCAGTACATTCCAAAGTGCTGATCCACATATACGTCTATGTGCTACATTGTCTTGAATTTTGAGTACCTTTGTCTACATCTCCATAGTGGTGAGTCCTCATGGTTCGAGGCCCTATCTTCAGATATTTCAGTATTTTAGTAGATATATTATTTCTTTTAGTTTAGTTTGAGTCAGTTGGGGGCCTGTCCCAATGGCTCTCTAGTCATGGAGTAGTAGAAGCTTTGTCAGACTAGTTATCACATTTTAGTATTTGGAGATTTACAGTATTGTGGTCATTTGGACCGAGTATTTTCTTCATATTTCCTATCATTTGATATGATAGTACCAGTGTTTTGTTTATTTCATCTTGAAATAAGTTATTATATGTAGTAATAGGATCAAAGGGTTAGCTTGGGGATACTTGTAGTCTTAAGCATCGTGTGATGCTTCGGGATAAAATTTTGGGGCATTATAAACTTGGTATCATAGACTAAGGTTTAAGGAGTCCTAGGGAGTCTGACAATTCACGTTAAGTAGAGTCTTGATTATCGGTGTGTAGCTCACCACATCTATGAGCAAGGGGCTACAAGATGTTTTAGGAAAACATTATTTCTTTCTTTCAGATTCTATCATGCCTACAGTTGTCCCCCTCATATAATAATTATTGCTCTTCTATTTCAGAAAATCCCTCCTAGAAGAGCGAACGCCCGCAAAAATGATAATGAGCAACTCCAGCCTGTCGATCCCTTGAACGAGATTATTTCTCATGCTGAGTTTTGGGTGTTCTTTTAGCCGTTAGCCTAAGCAGTCACCGCCAATGTTCAGGCCAATAACCAGGCTGTAGTTCCAAATCAGCAGGGAGGTGATTTAGATCATACTAGGATTCATGATTTCATACGGATGAATCCGCCAGAGTTTTATAGGTCTAAGGAGGGTAAGGACCCACAATTATACCTTGAGGAGTTAAGAAAGATCACATAGGTGATGCATGTTTCTTAGGAAAAAAGTGTTGAGTTCGCATCTTATAGGCTGAAAGACATAGCGTATGACTGGGTGGTTGCATGGAAGAAGAGTAGAGGGGAAGGTGATGCCCCCATTACTTGGCAAGTATTCTAAGATGCGTTCTTGGATAATTTCTTCCCGTTAGAGATGAATGAGGCAAAAATAGAGAATTTTATGGACTTAAGGCAAGGATCCATGAATATTAAGGAGTATTGTTTAACGTTCAACCAGTTAATCAAGTACGCTCTTGATTCAATTTCTGACACCTGAGCTAGTATGAGCAAGTTTGTGATAGGTATTTCTGGTTTGGTACTAAAATAGTGTAGGACTGCGATACTAAATAGGGATATGGATCTGTCTAGGTTGATGATACATGCATAATAGATAGAGGCAGACAAGATAAGAGAGAGATATGGTAAGGGGTAATAAGAGGGCTAGATCTGAATAGCATGAGTATAGTAAGGATAGGCCTCATGAAGGGAACTGCCCACAGTTCCAGGACTGTTCGTCTATGCCAGTGCCTTCATCAACTAGTGCTCCCACTTTTATAGGCAGGTAGGAGCAAAGGAACAAGTCTTCTATGTACCGATCCCAGAACAGTGTAAGTAACATACCCCGCTACCCTCTATGTGCTAAGGTTGTAAAGATCATCCCGGTGAGTGTTTAGCAGACCAGAGGAGTTGTTTCAGTTGTGGTAAGATGGACCATAGACTTAGAGATTGTCTGCATGCTAGTCAGGGGAATAGACATACCTGGACCAAGACACAGACTACTAGTGAACCAACTCTTGTAGTCGTTTCGCCCCTGCTCAAGTACTTCATCTAGCACTACTGGCAGTCAGCACCAGAACTAATTCTATGCCTTACCATCTTGTCAGGAGCAGGAGGATTCTCCCGATATTGTTACTGGTATGCTTTGTGTCTTTTATTTGATGTTTTTGTGCTGTTTCACCCCGGGTCAAGTTTCTCTTATGTGACCCCATTAGTCGCTGTGAATTTAAAAATAAGTCCCGAGAAGATTCTTGAGACTTTCCTAGTTTCCACACTAGTAGGGGATTCGATTATTGCTAAACAAATATATAGTGATTGTCCAATTACTGTTCTTCATATAGTTATATTTACTGATTTGATAGAGTTAGACTTGGTGGATTTCGTCCTTATTCTGGGTATGGATATGCTTTATTCTTGTTATGCATCTATAGACTGTCGTACCCTCGTGGTCAAGTTTTAGTTCCCTGATGAACCAGTTTATGAGTGGTCCAGGAGTTTGGTATCTCCCAAGAGTCATTTTATCTCTTATCTCAAAGCTAAAAAGCTAATATCCAAAGGTTGCCTCTATCACCTAGTTAAAGTCAAAGACACTAAGTTTGAGGCTCCAACTATTTAGTTTGTCAACATTGTTAATGAGTTTCCTGATGTTTTTCTGTACGATCTCCAGGGGTACTTACCGATAGAGAGATAGAATTCAAGATTGACCTTCTTCCCGACACTCAGCCTGTTTCTATTCCGCCATACTGTATGGAACCTGTAGATCTTAAGGAGTTGAAAGAGCAACTCAAATATCTTTTAGATAAAGGATTCATAATGCCCAGTGTCTCACCTTAGGGCACACCTATTCTTTTTGTCTGAAAGAAAGATGGTTCTTTGCGTATGTCCATTGACTATCGTCAGCTTAACAAGGTCACAGTTAAGAATAAGTACCCCCTTCTGAGAATTAATGACCTTTTCAATTAGTTTCAAGGTGCAAGTTGTTTCTCCAAGATAGTCCTTAGATCCATCTATCATCAACTTAAAGTAAGGGAATGTGATATTTCAAAGATAGCCTTCCGAACCCATTATGTCACTTTGAGTTTCTAGTCATGTCTTTTGGTCTAACCAATGCCACAATAGCCTTTATGTACCTCATGAATTGAGTGTTCAAGCAATATCTTGATATGTTTGTCATTTTTTTCATCGATGATATCCTTGTGTACTCCCGTCCTGAGAACAACCATGTAGATCATCTTAGAATTGTCTTGCAAACTCTTAGAGATCACCAGTTGTTTGACAAATTCAACAAGTGTGAATTTTGGCTGAGATCAATAGCTTTTATGGGTCATATTATTTTAGCCGAAGGAATTAGAGTTGATCCCCAAAAGACAGAAGATGTAAGAAATTGGCCTAAACCTATCTATCCGTCTGACATTAAAACTTTCTTGGGTCTAGCTGGCTACTACCGCCGTTTTTTTAAAGGTTTCTCTTTTATTGCGTCTCCCAAAACCTTTTTGACCTAAAAGAAAGTTAAGTTCCAGTGGTCAGATTCCTGTGAGAAGAGTTTTCAAGAGTTGAAGACTCGACTTACTTCAGCCCTTATGTTGACTTTACCTGATGGTACAGATGGTTTTGTGATATATTATGATTCCTCTAGAGTTATTTTAGGTTGTGCGTTAATGCAAATAGGTAAGGTTATATACTATACCTCTAGACAGTTAAACCCACATGAAAATAACTACCCAACCCATGATCTTGAGTTAGCTGCTGCTGCTGTGGTCTTTTCTTTGAAAATATGGAGACACTATCTTTATGGTGTTCATGTTGACGTGTTTACTGATCACAAAAGCCTGCAGTACATGTTTACTCAGAGGGAGTTGAACCTTAGGTAGAGAAGGTGTTTAGAGTTGTTAAATGACTATGATATGAGTGTGTTGTATCACCTGGGCAAGGCCAATATAGTGGCAGATGCCCTTAGTAGGTTGTCTATGGGTAGTGTTACTCACGTTGAAGAAGATAAGAAAGAGTTAGCTCATGATGTGCATCATTGGCTAGACTGGGTGCTAGTTTGCTTGATTTTGCTGAGGGAAGTACTTTGGTTCAAAGTAGTTTCGAATCCTCTTTAGTTTCGAAAGTGATAGAGAAGAAAGACTTAGATGATATCATCCTGAGAACCACTACCTCTAAATCGAGACTACTACGGCTCCCACTAAATCTACCAGGATATCACAGTCTCTTATTAATGCCACCTTGGGCTCTTGATGCATCTCCTCCATAATTTGAGCATGATCAGAAACCTCAGCAAAAGACCTGCCCACAGTAACTAAACTCTAAGTAGACATATGAAGGGGGTCTCAATTCTTCGAAAAATCAATGAGCCTTCTCATTCCTAGATAACTCATGAAAATAAGCCTCATACTCCACAAAGGACATGTAGCCCTGCTCCAACCTTGTAAATTGATCTCATAAATGATCCCTGAGGTTGTGAGGAATATACTTCGCCAAGAAGATCATGGAGAACTGACCCCATGTCAAAGAAGAAGATCTATCTGGCCTGGAATCAAAATGACCTATCAATCAATGTCGAGCTGCCAAGTGCAATTAAAAGGTTATGTAATCCACACCACAAGCCTTAACTTGGCATAAATTATGAAGCCTATCCTCACATAATACACCAGGAAAAGTAGGCAGAGTCAACCTTAATAATCAACCCAACGTCTTTTGTTTCTCAGCATATATAGCAAGTTGGGCAACCATTATCTGAGAAACTACAAGTGGAGGAGCCGCCAATATAGGAGGGACCTTAACTTTAGGAGCAGTATCTATGGATTGTGCCCCATGTCAGTACCACTCTGATCTCTATACTGTAAACCATCGGATGGTGCACCACCAACCAACCCTAAAAGTTAAACCAAGGCAGCCATAAGCACTGAAGAAGAAATAAATCCTGGTGGAGGCTTAGCTGGTTCCTGACCTACCACTGGCTGAGGTAGGAGAAATATTTTGCTCAGGATAAGGAATAGGGTCTGGTGAAGGACCTCATCCTCAAACCTAGATGGGACATATCTCTTGTCTATCCACGACCTCTAGGTCATCCATAAATAGTGATTAGATCCCTAAGATCGATCTCATGTCCCTTATCTCGTGTAGATGTAGCATGTGTCCTAGCTATCTACGAAAGAGTGAAACCAAAGGAATCTTTTAGAAACCAACTCAGATACTTTACACGAAATGAGTGAAAGAAGTAGAACTTATAAGAATGTCCTATAGCCTCCCAAAGATAAGAAATAAACATCATCATTCCGATCCATGGGACTCTACTAGACACTTGCTTTTGTATTAAGAATACTGATGAAACCTAGGCTCTAATACCAATTTATGACGACCTAATTTATGAGTCGTGATGGAACCTACTCTATTCCACTAGGAGGTAGGCTAAACCTTAGCCCAGATATCGATACAATTGGCTAACTTGGTGGAAAATATCTAAAGATGAGAGTTAAAAAATAAAGATTCGACTAACAAGAACACAATCATAAAGGTCTAATAGATAAATAGGGGACCATCAATCATCTTAATACTCAATAAGATCGATACAAAAGATACTAAAAATGAACTATGAGTACTAAGTAGTCAAATATAATATGTCTAAAAAATGAAAGACTAGAAATAGATAAATAGAAGGAAAAAGGGTAACTCTCCCTCCAAAAGCTTACCCAATCTCCAAAATCAGTTTTGTATGATCATTGAATTAGCAAAAACAATTAGTTCTTGAATCTACTCTAAAAAGGTACAAAATTGTAATATGAGCACCAAAACAATGGGCACATAATAGGAATTATCACTAAACCAAGCTAAATCATGATAGAAATATGACAAGATACAAGATAGAATAGACTAAATCAATGTAAAAGGGGAAAACCTATAAATATGATCCAATAGTACTATATGTAAATAAATAGATGCATATGGGAAAATAACATAAAGACTGCATAGATAAAGCTACAGGACTGCCCCCATAAGCCAATAAGTGCAGAAAAGTAGATAACCCAGTGCAGTCCTACATAAAACTAGAGGGTACAATCAAGGAACTATGCAACCAAAAATCTATATGCCCCTATCTATCATGCCATAGCCTAATTTACATTATACTCCTATTACATCAAAAAATAAGCCTGAATTACCAGACTTGAATTGGTGCTCATATCATCAATATCTCAGTCAATTGTTGAACATAAATCGGTGCTCATGCCATTACTATCATAATCAATTGACAGACTTAAGCCAATGCTTATATTGTCAACATCACAATTAATTATTAGACTTTAACCAGTGCTCATAGCATTACTATTATAATCAATTGCCAAACTTGAACCTCTACTCATATCATCAATATAACAATCAATTGCTGGGCTTGAGCTTATTCTCATACCACTCATATCATTAATATGACAATGAATTGTTGGGCTTGAACTAATGCTTATACAATTATGTCAATGCTTGTAGCTAAAAGTCACCATTATGTCTATAAGTCGTTACACATGTCTATAAGCCACATCATATCGGGAATCTATTTTATATCTACAAGCCATATTATATCTCTAAGGCCTTAATCATATCTGTGAGGAATATGATATCTATGATATATTATTATTCATATCCGGAGGCTATATCAATGATCATATATGTATACATGTAATGTCCTCATTTATATAACTATAAATCATATCTTTCGTCATGTTCGTATGCCATCCTAATAATCATATACATACAACCCATGTCATACATCACGTACTTAAGCAATATCGTTAGTAATACCTGAAATTTGCACCAAACTTCAAATATACAACCAATGTATGAAATTAATATACTAAATCTTGCAAAGTGTCAAACCCATCAATAGTAAAAGTACAACATGTAGAATTAAGCCCACAAGGGTAATCCAAGTCTTGGCCTAAGTAGGCTAGAGGGCCCACTCCTAATCTCCAAAAGTCCATTTAAGAAACTTCTACCCCAAACTAGGCTAAGGTGTCTAAGTTCTATCCTAGGTCTTAAGTAATCCATAATTAGTCCTAAGATAGTAATCTTTCCCATATATAAGCAACTAAGGTAATCCTATTCAAAACAAAGATAACTGAGGCATATTTCTTAACTTAAACCCCTAAGGGAATTTTTACTCTAATGGGATTAACTGGGTTAATTTCAAATAGATTGAGTAATTAAATTATTTCAATCCTAAATATACATCAAGAGGTTCAATTCACCTAAGCCATGAATGACTATTCTAACTTCTCTAAGTCTACGATTTTAAGATAGCTCAATGGTCCAATTAAGCCAAATCTTCTCATTCACACTTCCAATACCTAAATCCTACCCCATATCTAGAATAATATCATAATTATACTATGAGATAGATCAATATAAGAAAAAGGTAAACCTAGCCTACCTGTGCACCAAACAAAAGCCCAAAGAATTTGCTAAGTCACTAATTTCCTTTTTTTGAGAAGATTTTGCAAGGTGCCATGCTATGAAAATCACTATCTACTCACCCAACTAAGAAAAATGATACCCATATTGAACTATTATTCTTCGAGTCCAAAATAACATAAAAATCCCATATGGGGCCGTTTATGTAAATCATGTTTTCACAACCAACTCAATGTCCCTCTATGCTCTAGAAATATTTACCGTAAAAAATAGGTGAATTTCGAGATATATTTGTGCTACAATCAAGTCACAAAGATTGTATGGATCTTAAATAAGAATGTGAAAATCAACCATGAAAATGAAGAAATCTTACCATAAATTTTTAAAAAATTGTGCAAATGAATTATTTTAAGGCTTCACAATCACCCACTATTGTCTATCCTAAGAACTCCCACTTTTTAGGATTTTAGATTCTATAGTATGGATGGGAGTGTTGAAAAATTAGGATAACTGGGTATTTATACCCTTCCTAAGCACACGAGTGTTGCTAAAATGGACACTTAGCAGCTTTAGTAGCCACCGCTAAAGCGCCCGGTACCATTAAAGAAATATTCAACCTATATAGATAGGCCACTAAAGTGGAACTTTCGTGCCTTGGGACCTACACCAAGGGTCTCCTAGCCTAAAATCAATATTTTAGAGATGTTGGTACAGTTAGATTTAGTATACAGGATCATTTAGCTAAAGTCTTATCCCTGTAGCTAATTTGAACAAGAAAAGACTTTAAAACAGGGAATTAGCTCTATAAAACCAAACAAACTGCCTGATAACCGAACTTCAGTCCCAATAAATGATAAATAACTTGGAGTAGCTATAGGAAATCTCTAAATGGAGAAATAAGAAGAATTACAAAAAATAACCTAAAGATTATTATAGCTGCCTAGAATTAATCTCTCTCTGGGTCATAATGTGCTGAAGACTATGATAATCCATAAAGATCTCATAATGCACACCATACATATAATTCATCCAAATATTGAGTGTGAAATATATTGTTACCAACTCTAAATCATGAGTGGAGTAGTTTCACTCATGTACCTTAAGCTGCTTTGATACATAAGAATAAATCTACCCTGCCGTATCAATAGACAACCAAAATCGACACCAGAAGCATCAAAATACATGATGAATCCTTTACCTCTAATAGAAAGAGAAAAATTTAAGCTGAAGTTAGAAATCTCTAGAGCTTTCCAAAGCTCGACTCACATTTCTTGAACTATTGAAAAGGAACCTCCTTTTGAGTTAATCTGGTCATCAGCGCTGTACTAGTAGCAAAGCTCTCAAAGAAACAATTGTAATAACTATCCAAACAAATGAAGATATAAACCTTAGTTGGAGAAGTAGGCCTATCCCAATCAAGAACAACCTCGATCTTCGTTGGGTCTACCATAATAAAACACCTTGGGATTTGGAACCTTAGAAAATTTCCTAGATTTTTGGTTTATGATCAGGATATGACTAAGGGGTATATTTTGTATGATAGGGTATGGTTTGTAAGGTTGGTTTTACATTGACCAATGATGGTTGGTGGGTTGGATTAGTTTATGGAATAGGTATGACTTGGTTTTGTATGAGTCGTATAGTCAAATAGGTATTGTATAGTTTGGGTTTTACTTTACTTAATCTGAGACATAGTAAAAAAACTTGGATTTAAGTATAAGTGGCTCACTATGGGTCGTGATATAGGGTACGGGTCTTATAGTCCCACTCATATGTTGGACAGTGTCAACTCCTCATTGTTCTGTTATGGGTATGGGTTATAGTTACTAGTTGTGTCCTTAGATACAATTTGGATTACATAGTTATATGTCAACCAGTGTGGGTGTCTAAAGGGGGTCTAAGGTATGAGTGGTATGTACCACTCGTATTGTAGGGTACGATCGGTATGGTTCAGTCATACCCACCTTTGGGATTTTATATAGTTAAGTTAGAGGTAATCTGAACATTTTCCCTCATAAAAAATTATGATCCCATGACTTATATCACACTTGGTAAGTTATTTTCTCTATTATTCTAGTCTAAAACACTTAGAAACATACTCTAATTCTCTTTAAGGCTCTTGGATAAAGAAAGGCTAGGGTTTCATCTAGAGAAGTAATTTTGGGCTTGTTTGGGTGATTTCTCTTCATCATCTTCATTTTGTAAGGCAAGATACTTCTCCCTCATTGTTAGTTCCAACTAAAGACATGATTTATACAATATATTTATGGTATGATTATTGTATGGTTTTGGGGATTTCAAATATTTGTTGGGTTTTGGTATTAAATGCTTAGTTATGGTTTTTCCATATTTTAATTATGTTTTTACATGATTTAATGGTGGTTTAGATAATGGATGATTGGTTGCATGGGAATTGTTAATTGGTAATTAGAATTGGCTCTGAAAACACTATGCCCCAACACATTTGATAAAATGCCTATGATAATGCTTTTACTATAATATTGGACTTTTAATGGAACTATTGCATGGTATGGTTTGGTAATTGAACTGTAAATGGAATAAATGGTTAAACAGTTTGGAATGGTTTGGTGGTCATAGTTATGGTTAATTTAAACTTCCTTGTGGAGTACAAGGGAATCCACAAAGTAAACATGTTAATGAATAACTTGCGGGGTACATAGGATTTCCCCAAGCAAGCTTAATAATGTAACACTTGTGGGGTGTATGGGAATCCTCCAAGTTAACTCGATAATGTAATCTATGGGTACATGGGAATCCCTTTACATAAAAAAGTTGGGTAAAGACATTGCTTGTAAGCTATAGTTGGTATGACAATACCACTAAATATAGCCTTAGTTAATAAAAATATAATAATGGGTTGGTTGGTTGGAAATGGTTTTAATTAGGTCATAATGGCAGGGTGTGATATCTATACATAGAGGTGCGAGTCCAATGGATGGACACTAGAAACTCATGTTTGCCAACAGGAAGGGTTGGGAATAACAACCATATATGATACTGTGAGGTACATGGGAATCCTCTAAATACTTTATAAATATGTATTATGGAAAGCAAAAGGTACTCAAAAATACCTTACTCTGGTGGTATCTCTGATTTGTATGGCTATATGCATCGAGGCCTATTCAGAGGGTTACACTTTACCCATATAACATGTGGGCAGTTCTAGGATGTTTAAGCTAAAGGTATGGTTTTAAATGGATGTTAAACCCGATTCTCTTTCCCGGTATGGTTACATATATATGTATGGTTTGTATGCATATTATTGGTTTAATTGATTGTACTATATGACATTATTTTATCCTTATCCTAAGTACTTTCTAGCATTCACCCACTAACCCATCCTCGGGCGGTTGTTTCCCCACGCAATATAGGAATCAACCTTTATACTCCTCCTACTTAGTGATCAAATTTTGGGATTAACTCTATTTGATTGAAGCGGTGTGCTTCCATATACCAGAAGGCTCCATTCCATGTTCATGGATGTTTTTACGTACTTTAGTTTATTTATGGATATCAGTTTTGGCTATGGTTGGGGGTATGTCCCAACCGAATATTGGTCTTCTTTTGGTTAGAGGCTTTTGTAGAACTTCTATGAGTTGGTTTGGGTAGGATTTTTAGTAGTCTCGACCATAGTATTGGCATTGGTATTGGAACTGATATTGCTGGCCTAAATTTCTCACTGTTCAATCATTTTTAATTATGTTATGGAACTTAGTTTGGTTATTGTTATGGTTTAGGTTTATATTTTTTTTTGGAAATTAGTTATCAATTGGGTTAGGGATGGCTGGGCTCATTTGGGTCGGTCTCAGTCATAGACCTATCCTAGAGTCTTGATTTTGTGCAATTATACACTATTTTGTTCTGCGTTTGAAATTTATGTGTTCAAAATTTATCTAACTCAGGGTATTTATTGGATAGTTGGGTTGGATATCGGGGGTGGTCTCCAATCCTGGTTAGAATTTAGATACCTATTATGACAAGGCCCCTGGTTAGGTCATGTCAAGTTGATATCAGATCCTTAGGTTCATGGTCAATTGGGAGTTCACTAAGCCATGTCGATTAGAGTCTCTTTTAGGGGTGTGTAGCGCGCCACACTCATAGCATTTAGGAATATTTTACTTTTTTGATATTTTATTTTCAAGATAAAAGTTCTAAGGTCCTTTCTAATTCTAGTTTGTTCGTATTTTAGATCATGCCTCACTGATCTGAGATACAAGATAACTCTTATGTCCCAACTGGTGATAACGTTGAAGGGACACGTACTACTCAGGGGATCCATACTCAGTCTAGGGATCCAGTCCCTAATATTTCTTGAGTTTCACCAGTTGCTACTAGTCATCCTCTGGGTGAGGTGACTAATGCAGAATTTTTCCAATTGATTCATGTTATTTCGCAGTTGGTTGCTACTTTGGATGAGGGGGATACATCTGGTCTTTCATCTACTGAGGCCACAGGTGTTGGCCAATTTATGAAGATGAATCCTCCTAATTTTATTAGTGTAAAGGTAGAGGAGGATCCTTAGGGTTTCTTGGATGAAATGGAGAAAACTTTTAGGGTGATATAGACAACGAATATGGTAGGGTAAATTTTACGGCTTATCAACATAAGGCTATGGCATACCAGTGGTAAGAGGAGTGGGATAGAGTGAGGTGATATTGAGGAGTAAAATTTATGGGAGACTTTCTCCAATACGTTTTTGGACCTCTTTATTCCTCAGGAGTTAAGGGAATCAAAAGCGAAGAAATTTGTTAATCTAAAGCAGGGGAAAATATCGGTTAAGGAATATGCCGTGAAGTTTCATCAGTTGTCAAGGTATGCTCTGGATATGGTGTCTAATATGAGGGCCTAGATTGGAATTTTGCCTCAGGGTTTTCTCGAGTGTTAGTTTTTTAAAGCAAGAATGCTTTGCTGATCAATGATATGGATATGTCTAGATTGGTGGTTCATAAGTAATTGGTGGAGGAAGAAAAAATAAAGAACACTGAGTTTGGAAAAAGACAGGGTACGAAATCCATGTCATTTGAACAAGGTGGTGCTTAAATCAAGGCTGTCAGGATGGTGGTAAGTGGCCAAAGAAGAAGTGGGAGAATTTTGGCTTTTTTTCTACAACTAGTGCTCCTTACCTGAAATAGTCGAGTGATAGGCGTCAGCAAGGTGGCGATAATTTCAAGGATAGGATGTCCAATCTTAGGAATATAAGGCTCAGTCGGCTTCATCATGCCCTCTTTGTTAGTTCTATGGAATGTTGCATAGGGGTTTTCACTAATGAGAGGAGGGATAAGTATTTCAAATATGGGCAGCCATGCCATTTGCTCAGAAACTGTCCAATTGGTAAGGGAGCTTCAGGAGTGAGTAAGGATCCAGTTGGTTCATCCTTTGCTCCTTCACCAAAGGATTCTACTTTTGCATCTATTTCTGCTTCTTGTACTTGCATATGTCAGAATAGGTTATAAGATCTTGCTACTCGATAGGAATCTGAGGCATCACCCGATGTTGTAATTGGTATGTTATGGGTTTTTTCTTGTGACGTGTATTGTTTTCTTAATACAAGATCTACTATTTCTTATGTTACTCTATTTATGGCTGTGTATTTTAGTTTTGATCCTGATGTTATTTCAAATCCTTTTTTTGTTTCTACCTTGGTAGGTGACTCTGTAATTACTAAAAGAGTCTATAGGGTGTGTGTGGTATCTATTGGTAGTAGGAAGACTTTGGTGGATTTGTTTAAATTGTATATGGTGGATTTTGATGTTATTCTATGGATGGATTTGCTACACTCTTGTTACATGTCTTAGATTATCAGACCCATGAGGTTGTCTTTAGGTTCCCTAGTGAATTGATTTTTGAGTGGGAGGGTGGTTCCCTACCTCTTAGGGGGAGGTTTATTTCTTATCTAAGAGCTCAGAGGTTAATCTCTAAAGGGTGTCTTTATCATCTACTTTAGGTTAAAGATTCTAACTCGGAAGGTCCTTCTTTTTATTCGATTCTAGTGGTGAATGAGTTTCCTGAGGTCTTTTCGGACGATATTCCTAGATTCCTACAGATAGGGAGATTGAGTTTGGTATTGATTTGGTTTCGGAAACTCGTCCAATATCTATTCCTCCTTATAAAATAGCTCTGGATGGGTTGACCGAACTCAAGGAGTAACATAAGGATCTTTTGGATAAGGGTTTAATCCATCCTAGAGTGTCCCCTTGGGGTGCACCAGTATATTTTGGGTGAAAGAAGGATGGTTCCCTTCAGATAAATATTGACTATCAAAAATTCAATAAGGTAACGGTTAAGAACAAGTATCCTCTTCCAAGGATAGATGACTTGTTTGATCAGTTGCAAGGTTCCAAATTCTTTTCTATGATAGATTTTCTATATGAGTATCATCATCTTAAGATTAGGGAGGAGGATATCCCTATAATAATTTTTTGTACTCAGTATGGGCACTTTGAGTTCCTGGTTATGTTATTTGGTTTGAAAGATGCCCTGTGGAATTTATAGATTTGATGAATAGAGTTTTTAAGTAGTTTTTAGATCTTTTGGTTATTGTGTTCATTGATGACATCTTGGTGTATTCTAAAAGTGAGGTGGATCTTGCTAATCACCTCCGTGTGGTGTTGCAGACCTTAAAAGAGCATTAGTTGTATGCCAAGTTCTCAAAGTGTGAGTTTTGGTTGAATGCTGTGACTTTTCTTGGTCATATTATTTCTAGTGAGGGGATTATGGTGGATCTATAAAATGTGGCCATGGTTAGAAGGTGTCCTAGACCCACGACTCCAATCAAGATTTAGAGGTTTGTTGGGTTTGGCAGGGTATTATAGGTGGTTCGTGGAAGGTTTCTCAATGATAAGTTCCCCATTGACTAAGTTAACATAGAAAAAGGCAAAGTTTTCTTGGTTGGATGTTTGTGAGGGGAGTTTTTAGAAGCTAAAGGATAAGTTAACTTTGGCTTCGGTTTTGACATTGCCTGAAGGTAATAAGCAATTTGTGGTTTATTGTGATGCATCCTGAGGAGGGCATTGTTTTATTTTGATGCAGCATGGGAAGGTAATAGCCTATGCTTCCGAGGAGTTGAAGGCACATGAGAAGAATTATCCTACTTACGATTTGGTGCTTTTAGCGGTGGTTTTTGCTTTGAAAATTTGGCGGCATTATTTATATGGAGTGAACGTGGACTTCTTTTCTGATCAAAGAGTCTGTAGTATGCATTCACTCAGAAGGAGCTAAATCATAGGCAAAGGAGATGGTTAGAGCTTCACAAGAACTATGATATAAGTCTTCACTACTACCAAGGTCAAGCTAATGTGGTTGCTGATGCTCTTAGTACGCTGTCCATTAGGAGTTTAGCTCATGTGGATAAGGAGAAATAGAATTTTGTGAAGGATATTCACCCCTTGGATAATCTTTGAGCTCACCTCTTGGACTCCAATGATGGTGGTGTGATGGTACAAGAAGTGGTTCATGGTTCAGTTGTCTTTTGGTACAGAGATCAAGGTGAAACAAATGCTAGATCCTATCTTGATGAAAATCAAGAGTGATGTTGGGGGAATAAGATGATGGTATTCAAGATCAGTGGTGATTGTACCTTGAGGTACCAAGGGAGGTTATGTGTTCCTGATGTCGCTGGTGTTCGACAAAGGGTTTTGGATGAGGCGCATGAATCACGCTATGTTGTTCATCTTGGTTCAACAAAAATGTATCATGATCTTAAAAAGATGTATTGGTGGAATTATATGAAGAGGGATATGGTTGATTTTATGGCCAAATGCTTGGTGTTCCAATAACTCAAATTTTAGCACATGAGGCCTGGTGAGTTGTATTAGGAAATGGAATTGCCAGAATGGGAATAGGAAGTAATCAATATGGATTTCGTTACCGATATTCCTCAATCTCGAAATCAGTTTGATTTGATTTAGTTTATTGTGATTAGGATGACAAAGTCCACTCACTTCTTGTAGGTGTAGACTTACTTTTCGGCCGAGGACTATGTAAAGTTGCACCTTTAGGAGATTGTAAAGCTTCATGGCTTTCGAAAAATCTATGCCTCCAACACATTTGACAAAATGCCTATGATAATGCTTTTAATATACTATTGGACTTTTAATGGAACTATTGCATGGTATGGTTCGGTCATGGAACCCTAAATGGAATAGATGGTTTAGAAGGTTTGGAATGGTTAAATGGAATGGTTTGGTGGCCATAGTTATGTTTAATTTAAACTTCCTTGTGCGGTACAAGGGAATCGCCCAAGTAAACATGTTAATGAATAACTGCGAGGTACATGGGATTCCACCAAGCAAACTTAATAATGGAACACTTGTAGGGTACATAGGAATCCTCAAAGTTAACTCAATAATGTAATATATGGGTACATGAGAATCTCTTTACATAAAAAAATTGGCTAAGGATATTTCTTGTAAGCTATAGTTGGTATGACGATACCAATACTTATAGCCTTGGTTAATAAAAATGGAATAATGTTTTGGTTGGTTGGAAATGGTTTTAATTGGGCAATAATGGCTGGGTATGATAGCTAACCATGAAGGTGCAAGTCCAAGGAACAAATACAGGAAACTCATCTTTGCCAACACGAGAGGTTGGTAATAGCGACAATATATGATACTATGATGGGAATCCTCAAAGTGCACAGTACATATGCATCATGGAGAGCGTAGGGTACTCTGGAATCCCCTACTCTTGTGGTATCTATGGGTTGTGCAGCTACACATATTTTGGCCAATTCAAGGGGTTACACGGGACCCATATAGCCCGTGGGTGGTTCTAGGACGGTTAAGCTACACATACCCAGGTTAATGGTTTTAAAGGCATGATAAACTTGGTTCCCTTTCCTGATACGGTTATATATATGTATGGTTTGTATACATATGATTCATTTACTTGGTTTTACTGTGTAATTATTTAATACTTATCTTGAGTACTTACTAGCATTCACCTGCTAACCCATCCTCGGGAAGCTGTATCCCCACGTAATTCAGGCATCGGCCATTATACTCCTCCTACTAAGTGATCGAATTTTGGGATCACCTCTACTGGATTGAAGTGGTGGGCTTCCATATTCTGGAAGGCTCCATTTCATATTCGTGGATGTTTTTACTTACTTTGGTTTATTTATGGATATTGGTTTTGGCTATGGTTGGTGACATGTCCCAACCCGATATTAGTTTTTTTTGGTTAGAGGCTTTTGTAGAACTACTATGGATTTGTATGGGTAGGAGCGGTAATGGTGTTACCCTTAGTATTGGTGTTGATATTGGGTATGGTATCATTAGACTAAATTTATCACTTTTCCATCCCTTTTTATTATGTTATGGAACTTGGTTTAGTTATTGTTATGGTTTTTGTTTATGGTTTGGTTTGGCAATTGGTTATGGATTAGGTTTGGGATGGTTGGGCTCTTTTGGGTTGGTCTCAGGCATAGACCTATCCTAGAGTCTATATTTTGTGCAATTGCACACTATCTTGTTATATGGTCAAAATTCATCCGACTCAAGGACTATGCTGGATGGTTGGGTTGGCTATCGGGGGTGGTCTTCAGTCCTGGTTGGACTTGATATGCCCATTATAGTAAGACCCCTGGTTGGGTCATGTCACGTATTCCCATCTGTAGACACCACATGCCCAAGAAATGTGACCGACTCAAGCCAAAACTCACACTTAGAGAATTTGGCAAAACGCATATGATCTATCAAAGTCTGGAGAACAATCCTCAAATACTTTATATGTTCCTCCCTATTTCTCAAATATACAATGATACCATTGATGAATGCAATCACAAAGAACTCCAAATAAGGTCTAAATACACTATTCATCAAATCCATGAATGTAGTTGGGTGTTAGTCAACCTAAAAGACATTACTTAGAACTCATGATGACCATAATGGGTCCTAAAGTTTGTCTTTTGGATATCCTCAGCCCAAATCCTCAATTGATGGTAATCGAATCTCAAATCAATCTTAGAGAATACTGCTGCTCCATGAAGATGTTCAAATAAATCATCGATACGAGGTATAAGATACCGGTTCTTCACCATCACCTTTTTAAGATGCCTATAATCAATACACAGATGCATGGATCCATTATTCTTCTTCACAAACAACACAGGTTCTCCTCAAGGGGACACACTCGATCTAATGAAACACTTACCAAAAGATCCTTAAGCTTGGTAGCATCCATATGGCAATGTTCCATAGAAATAGGTCTGGTGCCAAACTCAAGATCAATAACAAACTCAATATCACCATCAGTTGAAAAACATGGTAGATAGGTAGGGAAAATATCAAAAAAATCATTAACTATAAGAACAAAGTAAACAATGAACTCTCCATACTAACATCACAAATATAAGTGAGGCAAGACACGTAACCCCTTGAAATAAGTCTCCTATCCCGAATATAAGAAATAATCTCCATCAGCTCATGACTAAATTCTCCTTACCACACAACTGGGTATGTTGGGCATGAATAAGGTTTGGAAAAATAATCCAGGACCGCATAATTATGGGATAACCAGTCCATGCCCAGAATAACATCAATATCCACCATATCTAACACAATAAAATTAGCTTGAGTTTCCAACTCTCAAACAGTCAGAACACTTGATCTATAAGTTTTATCCACTACAAAAGAATCACCCATGGGAGTATATAGACATAAAGTCATGGATAATGAATCCTATGATAACTCTAACTATCGGGATAATATGAAGGCACAAAAGAATAAGTGGATCTCAGATCAAACAAAGCAAAAGCCGACTAATGGTACACCAAGATCGTACCTGTAATAATAACATTTGAAGACTCTGCCTCGAGTTTAGCAGGAATGACATACAATTGGCCACGCCTGGAACCTGGCTAGTCGCTCAATTAACCTCCTGTCCTACATGCCTGAGAACATCTAAGATCACCCTAAGTACTACCCCTATGACCATATATTCCACCTCATGTTGGGGTAGATACTTCCCCAATAGAAGGAATACTCTGAGCTAAAGGAATAATTGCTCCATAACTGGGACACTCTCATAATAAATGACCAAAATCTCCACAACCATAACATGCCCTAGATATTGTACTAAAACCAAAAGATCTAAATGACCTAGAATAACTATCACGACTAGAATAACTAGAAGATAAACCACTCAAATACTTCCCTTGATTCTATCTAAAATAATCACTCAAACTACATAGGCCTCCATTGGTAATCTAATGTTTTGTTGGAACTATCCTACTAGATTGACCTTATGCTGATACGACTAACCCTGAGAACCACTGCTTCTAAATTGTGAGCCATTACGGCTCTAACAGAAACTACCTTGATAACATTACCTCTTATCACAACCGCCTGGGCCTCATAATGTATCTCCTCCATAACCTGAGCATGATTAGAGATATCAACAAAAGACCTACCCAAAACAACCAAACTCTGCGTATACATGCAAAGAGAAAGTCTAAATCTTCGAACACAACAAGCCCTCTTATTCTTAGTAGTCAGAATAAAAGTAGAATTTCTAGCAAACTTATAAAATTGAGCCTCATACTGCACAATAGTCATTAAGCCTTGCTATAATTTCTAGAACTAATCCCTAAGACTCTGAGGCATATACATCTCCAAGAGCGAGTCCATGTCAATTAGGGAGATCCAACTATCCTGGAATCAACATAAGGTCTACACCAATGTCAAGTACTAAGTCAAACTAAAAAAGCAGTGTAATCCACACCACGAGTCTCAATTAGGCCAAGATTATGGAGCCTATCCTCATAAGAAATCAAGAAGTCATACCATTCTTGCCTAATGCACCAAAAAACCTAGGCGAATCCAATCTTAAGAATTTATGTGCTATGGATTTATAGAACTTTCTATTCTTAAAACTATGAAAATATGCATGTTTCTTAGGATCTTTTGTGAGATATGATATGTTTTGGGTATGTTTTGTAGGAAATCGGGTTTTGGATGATACAATGAAGAAATAGATGAAAATTGAAGTTTTTGGCTACTTTTCTAGGTAATTCTAAGCATATATTCCACTTACCAGGAATAGGTGAACTAAGTAACCTAATTTCTAGAGTCTCAGAATTAGGAAAAAGAAAACTCTATAACTTACTATGGGTACATATGATCCGTATGTAGCATATATAGTCCTTATGTGATTAAAGAATGTTACAAAGTTAAAGTCCAGAGAGTTGTAGGTGCTGTATAGGATTTGTGGTACTTACCTAGGCCAACATATGGTCCGTATGTGGCCTAAGTATGTGGTCACAGACCTTAAATTTTCCTTTTTGTTTGGGTTTTGATTTTTAGGCTTTCCTTGTGTCCTATATATTCCCTTTAGATGTTTGTAGTTAGGTTACACACTTTTTATACTCACAAACTTACATTTGACCAAGATTCAGATTTTGATCTTAGGATTATCTTGTTATAGATTTTTATTGTTAATTCAGTTGTTGGATTCATTTTTTTCTTTTTTATCATTATGATATTATTTAATGTTGTTCATTATGAATTCTATTGATTGTTTTACAAGCATGAGCTGCTAAAGCCGTTAGCTAAGGTTATGGGAACCTGGCATATTGATGAAGTAGGGATAGTGCAAAGTTGTTCTGAACCAATATCAATGCATATACTGTATTATCTTTAGTTTTATAAATGTCTTAGTGATTGCAAACATTAGGATACCACCTAGATTATCAATACTTACTCCATAAGTAGAGTAGTGATTAGGAAAAGATAATTTTAATCGTACTTTAAGGATTAACTGTCAATATAGGATAATCAGTATATAGATGTAGGATGGTTATCCATTATGTAATAGCTTGAGATTCAAAGGGTTAGAGTTAACTGGAATCTAGGATAACGGTTAGTAATGTAGCATCCTCAGACCTAAAAGGTAAAGGATGAAATCCATCAATATGTCCATAAGACAGTTGATGGTACATAACTTATCATTTTCTGCATACAAGGTACTAGTTGGTTCAGTAAAGCCTGATATGCCTATTGAGTTAAAAAGCAAGGGGGAACATAATCCTAGTATTTATAACTATACTAATTACAACCAAAGTTGAGATTTACTACTTGTTTGCGATTACAACAACAATCTCTATTTACTTTTAGTTTCTGCCTGTTGAGTTAAGCAAGATAGAGATATATATCCATAACTTCCCTGGGGGTTTGACCCAATCTAGTTGGGTTACTTTACTTAACAACAACCGCTTTATCTATAATTGGAGGTATAGTTTGGGCGTTGATCAAAATTTTGGTAATGTTGTCGCGAAGGATAGTTAAATGTTAATTGAAGTTTTTTGGAGTTTTTGAGTATTTATTTTTCTATTCTTATTTGGGCATACACCTGTGTATTTTTCACACCAGGAGTAAAGGAAATAGCTTAATCTTATTTAATCCCAACTCGAAGACACTATTATATCCTACTTGTGCAATGATAGAACTAGTACGTGCAAATAATTTAGGAGAGGTTTGGGATGACCATTAAGCTGTAACTCTTTCTGCCTAAGTGATCCACAAAATGTAATTCACAAACCTATAGAGTAGATATAAGCAAAAACTGCCAACTACAAAAGGGAGGATGAGGAGGCCTAGTTAGATTAGGAGGCAGAGCTAGCCAGTTCAAGACTGATAGTGAATTATTGAGCAACACTCGATGGTAATAGACACATATTTTGAGGCGCTCATGCTTGGGTGATCCCAATATTCCAATACTTTCAACCATATAATGATGGGGAGGTTATGGGATACATTGGTCTGACAGAAACAAGAGCCCCAATTTGAAATTTGACATAACTAGTGCCATGATCCAGCCTCTGAATTTACTAGATATATTTTTAGGCTTGTCTAAGGATGATACAAATATGTATCTTGCTAAGTTTATCCATATCTACCCTTTTAATAGTATTTTGGGGGTAGACTAAGAGACACTCAGATTGAGATTTTTCCCTTCTTAGTGGACTTAAGAAGCTTATTTATAGTTGGGGGAACTTTTGAGAGGATCTGTCACCATATTGAATACACTGTGCATGCAATTCTTAAGCTAAATATTTCCTTTATCCAGGATGTTGCAACTTAAAGATGAGATATACAATTTTAGATAGCTTTATTCAGAGTTAATATACGAGGCTTGGTTCTAGTTTAAAAAGAAACTGATTATATTGAGCAATTATTGTATATTACGGATGAGCTTATTAGAGATATTCTATAGTACCCTGAACATCAGTTACAAAGCTACGACAGACATAATCATGAGAAGAGCCTTTATGAGATTATGCTGGGAAGTTGTTTATGAGGTTCTAGACCAGATTTATGTCACTAACCAAGGGTGGCATAGTTGGAAAGCTGAGAAGGATGTTGTCACTTAACCCATCAGAGCTTCTAATGACCAGAGGATAGTGGATGAGAATCTACCATAAAATATTACGCGACTGAGGACTGATATTGGGTTGCTCACTAGGTAGATTATAGTAGTGAACTTCAAAAAAGTTAACATAGTAGGTGCACAGGGTTCAACCTCTAAAGCTTATGAGTCTGACTTAGAGAAGGAGTATAAGTATCTTGATCATGAATTGGTGGTATTCTGAGGCAGAGGCAAACAAAATCAAGGTCAAAATTACTATGGCAATAGATACAAAGATCAAAGTACGGAGCATAATAGTTACTGGAGATGAAAATATGATTACAAGGAGAAGGGAGATTGGTACATTTTGCTGGGCAGTAATAATATAAAATCAGTGATAGAGGTGATGTTGACCAAACTGGTGAAAGGGAAAGAAAGTTAGGAGGCTACCCTTAAGGAGATCAGGGTTGATATTTCAGGTTTATCCCAAAAGGTTGAGTCTCATGCAATTGCTATCAAGCAGTTAGAGCACCAGTTTGGAAAAATATCGGCTAGGTTAAATCAGTGACAATTGGGTACCCTTCTAAATAACACGGTTCCAAATACAAAGAATGAGGGTCACTATCTTGCAATTACTACTCAAAGTGGTATATCTACTGTGGATCCCTCGTTACCTAATGTTAAGTTGCCGAAGAATGATAATTCTATGGTAAATGAGACACCTATCATGAAAGATGACAAAGTGATAGGTGATGATGCTAGTGTTAGTAAGGGTACAAGTAAAGGAAAGGTAGATGATCCTGTAGTGAGGCAAATTCCATGATCACTCCCACCTTTTCCTCAAATACTAAAATAGAAAAAAGAGGAAGGGAAGTTTATGTAGTTCATGGAGATGCTGAATGATGTAAGTTTGAACTTCCCTCTCCTTTGAGGCATTAGGAAAGATTCCTATATATGACAACTTTATGAAATAATTGGTGAAAAAGAAGTTAACTACTAGTTTAAAGGACGTCTAAGGATTACATCATTACAGTACATTAACTTCTAAGTTCCGAGGTTAGAAAAATAGTGATCTCGATGCGTTCACAATCCCATGTACTATTGGGAAATCTAGATTTTCCAAAGAACTATGCGACTTAGGAGCCAACATCAATTTTATGCTTCTCATTAGATTCAAGTAGATGGCCTTGATCCCTCCAGATCCGACTACTATGCGTTTTTAATAGATGACCGCATGTAAGAAAACCCATGGGCATTTCTTTTAATATGTTGGTAAAAGTAGATAACTTTATTTTTTCAGTTGATTTTTTCATTCTGGATTGTGAGGTTGACTTTGAGATGCCCATCATATTGGGAAGGACATTGATGGCCATGGGTAGAGTAATGGATGATATGGAAAAAGGAAGCTCAGGTTCAAAGTAAATAACAAAGAAGTTACCTTCAACGTTCCAAGAAATATGATGCATCCTAACGATATGAGAGTTCTGTTGGTTATCCATTGTATTAATGATCTTGAAGGGTATTACTTTGGGTACCTTGACAAATTATGAATAGTTAAGGTACCCGAATCGTGCCGCGATGTTAAATCAAGTGCTGCATGGGAGGAAACCCATGGTCTTGTTGTTGAAGCCTGAGTAACCAACATAGATACTTCATGACGCAACATTAATTCAAGCACTAGTTGGAAGGCAACCCACTATTTTAGTTTTCACATTTGTTTTCTTTTTTATAGATAAAATAGAAAAAGGTAAATCTTAAAATATGGTAAAAATTGCTTGATTCATAATCTTCCAGGTAAGGGGACTTAATGACCAATTCAGAAAGTTCATAGGTCCCACATGGGCCAGGTAAGTTGTGCATTAACCAAAAAAATGAAATTTTTAGGATTTTGTGGAATTTTTGGACTTCAACCTACGATCTCGTAAGTAGCAAAGTAAGAAAAAGAATACAAAGTCCATAGAGTAGGGAACTTAGCAAAAAATTTAGGCCCACATACACTTGGCATATAGGGTCGTATGTACCACATACGACCCATATGTGGGTGACGTAAGTGGGAAAAATATTTGGGCCAATTTTTAGTTCAAACATTTGGCCCCACTCAAGCTTAAATAAACCCTAAATTGCCCCCATACTATTTAAGCTTCTTAAACTAAATTTTTCACTTACAAATCCTCAAAATTCCTTCTTCCCTCTTAACATTCAAACTATCCCACTACCCTGCACTTGAGAAAAAGTAAAAAAGGTACTTGTTCTTGGTGCCAACTTGTCCTAAAGACCTAAATACACATTCAACCTTAGTTTTTACTTCACTTTTTTATTGTTCACTTCTGGTTCTCCGATTAAAAGGTAGTATTCATGGCTCCTAATAGTAGTATCTTGTGCTAAACTTAAAATATGAAAGTTGCTATGTTTACTTTCATGCAAATATCTAGAAACCGTCATGCTTGTATGTAGGAGACTTGAATTATCATTAAAGTCTTAATGAATGGCATTTTTCTCTAATTAAATGTTAAAATCATGCCCTAAATGGAAGTTAAATTCGAAAAGGTAGAGGAATACAAAATGTTTTGAATGTTTTTTTGTATTAAAAAGTTAATTCTAGTTGAATGTGTGCATATAAGACTTTTTGGGACTGAGTACAAGTTAAAGGGATACCAAAATTAAGAAAAATTTCAAAGTTTTCGAATTTTGAGTTTTCTCCAGCCCTCATTATCTTTCGGATGCTAACCCTTGATTTTCAAAAAATTCCAAGGCCACAAGGAGGAAGGCTACACATTCTAGGCGATGGGATGACTATTCTAAGAGTAGTGGCTTGGAGAAAGAGTACCCACTTTCCTGACCTAGAGAAGTCCCAGCCTGAGTGATAGGGCGAGTGACTAGGGGCCCAAAAAAAGCTACTACTGAGGATATTATCATGACAAAATTAGTTGTACAGCTTACAAATAAATCACAGTGGGAAAAATATCCTACTTTACTTAGCCCATGACCCAGGATGAGGCTATTCAGTTCCTAGGTTGGCCGAGGATGAAGACAGCTAGGAGATCACCACCATAATCTCCCCAGCCTATTGAAGGTAGTGATGATGGGTATGTAGAGTCTAAGACAGCACCAGAGGTAGATGCTCAGGACCCCAGTCTGAGGAGGGGTCACATGATAAGGATGAGTCTGAGCCACCAGTCCTTGAACTGCCAGTCCCTGATCCACCACCAATTGTACCCTAATTCTAGGAGGTTATATATTAATCTTTACACCAGGTGCCCATTTTTGATTTAGATGCACCAGCTCAGCATGATCAGACGTTCGATCCCACACTGTCTCAGAAGAACCTACTGTTGAAGTGATCTCATAATGATGTGTGGAGGGGATTTGAGAGCTGTATGAGAGAGACATTTTTATTACTGAGACTGGTTAGCCCATAAAGGCTATTTATGAGGAAATGTAGATTAATTTTTTTGGTTTGGATAGAGCTCCATTATTACCAGCTATATTTGACAGGTATCGATTGGGGTGGATGACTCGACCCCTAGGCTCATACAACCCAACATTGGTGTGGAAAATCTATGCATCATACCATGCCATAGTGACATTGACTATGACAAAGAGTAGGGTGTCCCGATGTATACTGAGCTGCCCTATCTTGAGCAGACATTTATGAGAAGGGTTTTGATAAATATTTTAGCAGCGGCCATCCACCGAGTCCTCCTCTAGCAAGATTCTATTGCTCTAACATCCATAGTATAGTGGGATTATAAATTAAGTATTTTATGAGACAAATAAATTATGCATGATACTGAGCACAAGAATGAGAGACTTAAGATGGTGAGATAAATCGCCAGCTATATTTCACCTTTGGGTGATGATACCCCTTAGATCGAGGGGCAGGGTATGATAAAAAATGTAGAATTGACTTTCATCAAAATTTTTTGGTGGCTACTTGTTTGATATAGATTGTATCCAACTGATGTGGATAATGTATTGCCTTGGGATGGAGCTGCGCTGACTGCCATTATGATGGTCAGATACGACATTGACTTTGCAGCTATTATTTGGCATAACCTTCATGAAGGAGCTTTTGGTGGTATGATGACTTTGCCGTTCCTATGTCTTATCCAGATGTTGTTTAGTTCTAGATTGAAGTTATTTCTTGTAAAGCTCATGTTGAAATGGTGTGGCCCATTTGATGTTGTAAGGATGATTGCACATGGATTTGTTGAACTGTTAGACAAATATAAAGGCAATATGTTCTAGGTAAGACGACAAAGAGTGAAATGTTATTGGGAAAAATGTGAAGATCGACAGAAGACATCCACAGAACTGTCAGATGAGTGATTGTTTCACGTATAAATGATGCAGAATTCAGCATTTTGTGTATAACTTGACGCCAAAGAAAGCTCACGAAGGAAGGAAAGGGAGCTTGGACGCCTAAAGGACCAAAAGTGATGCATGGAAAATCTGTCCCAGGCTAAAACAACATTTCTGAAGACTTTGGGGACTAGCAGTAACTTATTAGGATTAGGATAATGATACATTAACCTAATACAATTGGGTTAAGTATTTCATTAGCTTATTAGGATTAAGATAATGATACATTAACCTAGTACAATTGGGTTAAGTATTTCATTAGCTTAGTAGGATTTGGTTAAGAATTTCATTAGCTTAGTAGGAATAGGATATGGGTATTATAAATACCCTATCATGCTAGAGATTTTTATTCATTCCTCCCTTAGTGGAGAGATTCATTCACTTACTATTCCAACAATTCTAATTCTTCCATTAATTCTATTTTTCTTCCATTCTTCTATTAAATTCCACAACAAGAGAGACGTTACTTTGCAAAGGACTTCACGCCATCCTCACCCTTACACCTAACATGCAAATCTTTATTGGGGTACAATGATCATGTTTATTGTGACTTCCTTTACACTCATGGGTAACTAAACCTCTCTGTTGGGGTTATGGAAGCCGAATGAGATACTATCTATTGTTGTGAGTTTGTGAGTTCGTGACACGTATGCTGCTTATATCATTATTCTCTTCATCTTAATGCAAATTCTTATGGCTGCAGACGCATAGAATAACGCCAGTATAACATTTAACTTGTTCGAAAGAAAGGTTATCTGTCTGGAAAAGAGATAATGTCAAGGTAGTAGGGTCCCATACCCTATTAAACAGTTAGTGCCGTAACTGGATTAACCTCTTGGAGAATTTGTACCGTTAGATACACTTTAAGCTCGAAAGAGTTAAAGTGAAATAATCCTCGAATAGGTCGAAAGACGCTTGGATTTACCATCGAATACAATTTTCTATAAGCACATGCATGTCTGAATTCAACACACTCATAGCCAATAGAGACGTATAACTCAGAAGGTGGACATAACCCCAACTCCTCAATTCTCATTGTTTCACAACCTATGAAACATTCTTTCCTTTTTACTTTGCTATTTTCAGCTTTTACTTTATTGTTTTGGTTAAACATTACAATCCCCCCTTCTTACGAGACTTGCACTAAAAGTCTAGTAATTTTGCTTACTTATTGGCCAAGCTATTCCCTGTGGGATCGACACCCAACCCAGGTTGGGTTCTATATTTGATAAACGACTGCTTTACACTCCTACGAGATCTGTAGATTAAGTGTTATCAAAAATTGGCGCCGTTGCCGGGGAATACGAGTGTCAATTAAGTTCGTGATAATTACTAGACCCTTTGGTCAAAGATTCTCATACTTTTACTTTTAGTTGTTGTTTTTGTTTTATTCAAGTTTGTTCAGTGCATCAATGGATGCACAACGTGAAATTGAAAGGATGGCTGCTCAAGTGCATCAATAGAATATTGATAACCCAGGCCGTGCAACAAATCCTGATGATGAGGACCTGGGCGATGAGGAGCTACTAAACCCACAGCGTACTGCTGAGATGGTGGCACCCATGCAGAGGAGAGATCGTCAAGCGAGATTGAGGCCTGATCGCCGAGCTATGAAAATTCCTTTTGATGATGATGAGGACGATCTGGACGGACCTGGTGCCACCGGAGCTATTATTCTTCCGCCATTGGCACCCGGACCAAAGTTTAATATCACTATCACCATGATTCAGCTTTTGTAACTCAAGGGATTATTTGGTGGACTAGCAGGCGATGATTCGAATATGCATCTAATCAACTTTATTTCTATATGCAAGTCATTCGACAATCCTGGCGTTGGACAGAATGCAATTCGACTGCGCTTATTTCCATTGTCTCTGTCTGGGGAGGCAACTCTATGGTTGAATGGGCTAACTCCTGATTCTATTACTATATGGAGGCAATTGAAAGACGCTTTCCTAGAAAGTTTCTTTCCGCCATCCAAAAGAGCACAGTTGAGAGATGAGATCACAAATTTTCGGTAGCTTCCAACTGAAGCTCTCCACGAAACATGGGAGAGGTTCAAGATGAAGCTTATGCGGTGCCCAAACCATCATATGACCAATGTCCACTTGATGGAGATATTATATAGAGCTTTGAACTCGGTGAGTAAGCCAGTGGTAGATAATGCAGCAAGTGGATCATTTATGGACCTCACCTTTGTGCAGGCAAGCAATATGCTAGATCGGATGACGAAGAAAAGTAGAGCTTGGCATACCAGGGATTCTGAGGTAGCAAGCTCTACTATATCTATTGGCATGACTGCTGAACAAAGGAGAAGAGAAGAAGAGCGTGCTCAAGACATGGCGCACATGAAAACACAAATGGATCTTCTTACAAAGCATCTATTATCAGGGAAGACCGAAAAAGTTAAGGCCGTGGTATCACATGGAAGAAACGAATCTGATTCAGAAGAAGAAGCCAACTACTTGAATAATCAGGGGGGTTTCCGAGGTATTACCCAAGGAAACCAAGGTCGGAACTACTATGATAAATATGGAAACAAGGACCAAGGTAGTTGGAAGAACACAAATGAAAAGAGTGGTTTGTACGTCCCCCCTGGAAGATGTGACGCCACCACATCTAGTTCTGGAAGTATGGAAGACATGATGGCTAAAATTTTAAAAGGAGTAGAGGCAACTAATACGGGAGTGAATGAGGTGAAAAACGACTTGTCCTCAATGAAGCAATTGGTTGACTCGTATTCCACTTCAATAAAATAGCTGGAGTAATAATTTAGTCAATTATCTGCGGCATTCAATCAAAGAAAGGCTGGCACTTTACCTAGCGACACTGTGCAAAACCCAAGGAATTATGGGTCATGCATGGCCATTACTACCCGAAGTGGTAAGGTGCTGGAAACCTCAGCAAAAAGCAAGCAAGTGGTTGACGAAGTAGTGGACAAGGCGAAAGGGGAAGATGCCACAGCAGCTGATCCTGACGTCCATAACGTCACCCCTCACGATTTGCAACCTAAAAAAACTGAAAAACGGAAGCAAGAGGAGAAGAAATCCGAGGAGAGAACAATCCTATACCAACCACCACCTTTTCCTCAAAGATTGAAGAAGGTGGCGGATGATACGAAGTTCAGCAAATTCATGAATATGTTAAAGCAGCTGACCATTAATGTTCCATTGGTAGAGGCACTTGAACAAATGCCTGGGTATGCAAAATTTATGAAAGACCTTTTGACAAAGAAGCGGGCAGCAAGCTATGAGTTGAAAGATACTGTTCAACATTGCAGCTCTATTACTACCCGATCACTAGTTCATAAAAAGGCCGACCCCGGTGCTTTTACTATTCCTTGCACTATTGGATCTATGAATTTTGCCAAGGCATTATGCGATCTGGGTGCTAGCATCAATTTAATGCCACTATCCGTCTACAGGAAGTTGGGGTTAGGCGATCCTACACCAAGCAATATGAGGCTCGGGATGACTGATAGGTCAGTAAAATGACCTGTGGATATCTTGAATGATATGTTGGTCAAGGTTTCTTCATTCATCCTTCCTACAGACTTCGTTATTCTGGATTGTGAGGCGGACTCTGAAGTCCCCATAATCTTGGGACGTCCTTTCCTTGTAACTGGAAGTGTGCTTATTGACATGAGGGATAATGAGCTTTTGTTTCGGTTGAATGAAGAAGTGGTCCGATTTGATATATGCAAAGCAATGAAGCAACCCAGCGATATGGATGTGTTCTCCGTAGCTTATGGGGGTAAGAAAGCATTATCTGTAAAGAAATATCTTACTGTTGAGCCATTGGCTTTTGCACTGCTGAATGTTGAGCATGAGGATGATGAAGATTATGAAGAACTTATGGGTGCTCTAACAGGAATAAGGTCCTATTCTCATACTCCTAAACAGTTGGACCTTGATCTTACGAATCAACCATCACCAACAGCAAAGACTTCCAGAGAAGAGCCACTAATGCTAGAATCGAAAGAGCTCCCCGATTATCTAAGGTATGGGTTCTTGGGATATGGAAATACACTTTCGGAAAGTGTTGCGGATGATTTAAGTGAACAGCATGTAGAGGCTCTCATCTTTGCTCTGATGAGGTACAAGAGAGCTGTGGGTAGAAAGATTGATGATATATTTGGTATCCCTCTTGAGATATGTATGCACAAGAGTCATATCGAAGAAGATTGCATGTCTACAAGTAAGTATCAGCATCGTCTGAATCCATTCAGAAAACGATGTCCCATCTATCTCGATGAAGACTAAGTAATCGAGATAGCTGTGTCGTGCCACGATAATAAATCAAGTGCTTGGTGGGAGGCAACCCATCATTTTTAAATATTTTTAATTGTTTTTTGTCGAGCCACAACCAAAACTAAGGCGCTTGATGGGAGGCAACCCATCGTTCTAATCGTTTTTGTTGTTTTTGAGCAAATGTAGGTGCAAGAGGTATTCAATGAGGAGATTGGTTTCAAACGACGATTTGGACGTATTGCATGGTAAAGGTGGTAAGTTAGGAATTAAGATACATAAGGCTATGGATTGAGCATTGCTCATGACAAAATAGACATCGAGCAAGGCTAGGCCTAGGTAAAACTAGGCCACGAACAATGCAAAACCTATACTATAGCCTAAGGTCTTGGAATCTAGTGTGCAAAGACATAGGCGCCGCCCATTCTTAAGTGTGCTATACACTATGCACCGCCTATGATATAGCATTAGGTCTCAGTATCTCAAATGCCATACACTATGCGGCGCATATGTCCCTAAATGCACTACACTATGCGCCGCCTATACTATGATTATGCAAAGCACTATGCGCCGCATAGAGGTCATTTTTGTCTCCAAAACCATTTTTAAATGGATCAAAACCCGACCCATTCTTTTCCTATATAAAGGGGACTTAGTCTTGAAACACAAACACATTGAAAACCTAACTTAGGCGACGCACATAGCCTCCAAATCTTCTCAAAACTTTTCCTTTTGCTCTATTTCTTCATAAGAACATCTCCAAAGGCTTCAATCACGTAAGTACTCTTTTAATCTTCATTTATTTCTCGTAAGTACTATGTTGCTATGTCTATCATGAATTGCTACATCTTGAAGAAATATTGGTGATGTTAAAGTGTTTGAATTGTTGATGCAAAACCATGTGAGTAAACATGTACGTTAGGATAATCTTAACTTGTTTCCGACTTGAATTTGGTTTTAATTGCATTGTCATACTCTTTGCAAAATTGCTATGGTGATGAACATTGCATAGTCTTGTCACTTGTATACCTACATGTTAGGCTATCCCGTTCACCGGGATACGACTTATAGTTGCCTACCGACATAGGAGGTTGTAATTGTTGATAGATGCTATCCCTTGATTCAATCTCTATGTAGTAGTCTTGATATATCTAACATCAAAGTATTGCAAAGATTACAAGAAGTATGACTTCTCTGATTTCATTGTTGGAATATAGCACCTAAAACGTATGTCGATGAAGTCTGAGTAATCGACCACTTTCACTTCACTAGTCTGTACCAACATACTAAGTGTGGGGTGGTGCCACTACTGCTTGTTTATATATTGTATACATCGAGATGATGCTAACATGACTCTATTGAGATCTCAGGTACAATGGCACCAAACGACAAGAAAAGCAACCACTTCACAAAGAGGCCAGAAAAGAGGAAGAAAAGAGCAAACTGAATCCTTCGTGCTGCAAATACCTCGCCACACTCTTGGAATTAAGTGGGGTACTTATGAGGAACTTCTGAGGATGACGACTCTGATGAAGATTCCGATGCAGGGGGTATGATTCCGAACATAGAGGATGAGTCCGACTAACCAGGTTCTTCTTATTTATTTTCCACTGAGGATAGTGTGTCCCGTATAAGTGTGGGGTGATGGTATTTGTATGCTATACTTCTCTATCCACATTTGCATTTATGTTTGTTTTGTTTCTCTTTTTAGTAGTTATTTGTTTTTCTTTTTTTTAGTAGTTAAATTTTTTCTTTAGCTTTGCATGAAATTATTCTAATAGGCAGCATGAGATTATAACAAGAGTTTGTGCAAAAATCATGACTATTGAGACGTTTAGGCTCTAATTATGACTCACTATGTGATATTGTGTGGTTCAATTCCCTTATCTGTTGGGTCAAGAGTCTATACTACTCCCAATAAAGTCGACCATGTGCCTTGTGTGTGTGAGGATATTGTATATTCTATGTTTGTGGCTGATGCTAGAACTTGCCTGGTATGTATGCAAAGCGAAAATAAGGAGTGTAAGTTTAGGAGATGATTTAGGCATTTCTTTGGCAACCTATACATGTTTACCTTTGTTTTACCTACCCATGAACATCATCCTTGTTAAACCCTTTTGAGCCTTTATCCTATTTTCTTTTGACGAACCTCATATGTAAGCCTAATCCATTTTTTCAAGACCGTAATTTGATCCAAAATCCTAAGGGCTTTAAAGTGAAAAAGTCATGTGACGAAATAAGAGGAAATTGGGTGAGTATGATGCTCTAAATTGTAGTGGTGCTTGAATGAGTTAAGAAAAAGAAAGTGCTATCATAAGAGGTATGTTATGAAAAGAAAAAGGAAAAAGAAAGCTGAAAAGTGAGTTATGCTTAAAATTGAAAAACAAAAGAGGAGAACAAGGGTGGTAGAATAAAAGAAAGAAGAAAGGTTGAAAGAAAAAAATGTCAATGATACAATGTGATGTATTAAAGTGCTTAGGAACTTAGTCACTATTTCTGGCCAAAATAGTCCTACCCGTCCCTTAGCCTACATTACAACCATCAAAAGACCTATTTGATCCTAATCTTAGCATTCTGACATTTAGTGGAGTATTACACTAAGGGCAAGCCTATGTTCTTCAGTTGCTGCATACGAATTCTTTGTGAGAGCGAGAGCAAGGATATTTTGATACCCATGTTTGAAAAATATGCTATACTTGTGAGTGACTATGGGTAATATACTGTGAGACACCCATGGTTGATGAGTTTTGGATAGTTGTACATGATTCTTTGTGCCTTAACTTTTGGATATGAGTTGACCACCATCACGAGTCTATGCTAGAGGTTAAATGGTTTCTACTAATGATCGGAAAACTACTCTTTGTTGATAATTGTTGTGCTTGTCTTGATGAATGTTTTATGTTGTTGCTGTGAAACCCTAAGTTGATGTTTAGAGGGACATGATATTTTGTTTGAGGACGAACAAAGCTTCAAGTGTGGGGTGTTGATGATAGGCGAATTTACATGCCTATATCAATATATTTTGCCCATATTTGTGCCACATTTTGAGAACAAATTATATATTTCATGCACTTTTAGTCCTTTTTCCTGTAAGTGAGCTAAAGAACATGATTAGCAAAGTTTCAGGTATAAATGATGCAGAATTCAGCATTTTGTGGATAACTTGACGCCAAAGAAAGCTCACGAAGGAAGGAAAGGGAGCTTGGACGCCTAAAGGACCAAAAGTGATGCATGGAAAATCTGTCCCGGGCTAAAACAACATTTCTGAAGACTTTGGGGACTAGCAGTAACTTATTTGGATTAGGATAATGATACATTAACCTAATACAATTGGGTTAAGTATTTCATTAGCTTATTAGGATTAGGATAATAATACATTAACCTAGTACAATTGGGTTAAGTATTTCATTAGCTTAGTAGGATTTGGTTAAGAATTTCATTAGCTTAGTAGGAATAGGATATGGGTATTATAAATACCCTATCATGCTAGAGATTTTTATTCATCGCTCCCTTAGTGGAGAGATTCATTCACTTACTATTCCAACAATTCTAATTCTTCCATTAATTCTATTTTTCTTCCATTCTTCTATTAAATTCCACAACAAGAGAGACGTTACTTTGCAAAGGACTTCACGCCATCCTCACCCTTACACCTAACGTGCAAATCTTTATTGGGGTACAATGATCATGTTTATTGGACTTCCTTCGCACTCATGGGTAACTAAACCTCTCTGTTGGGGTTATGGAAGCCGAATGAGATACTATCTATTGCTGTGAGTTTATGAGTTCGTGACACGTATGCTGCTTATATCATTATTCTCTTTATCTTAATGCAAATTCTTGTGGCTGCAGACGCATAGAATAACGCCAGTATAACATTTAACTTGTTCGAAAGAAAGGTTATCTGTCTAGAAAAGAGATAATGTCAAGGTAGTAGGGTCCCATCCCCTATTAAAAAGTTAGTGCCGTAACTGGATTAACCTCTTGGAGAATTTGTACCGTTAGATACGCTTTAAGCTCGAAAGAGTTAAAGTGAAATAATCCTCGAATAGGTCGAAAGACGCCTGGATTTACCATCGAATACAATTCTCTATAAGCACATGCATGTCTGAATTCAGCATACTCATAGCCAATAGAGACGTATAACTCAGAAGGTGGACATAACCCCAACTCCTCAATTCTCATTATTTCACAACCTACGAAACATTCTTTCCTTTTTACTTTGCTATTTTCAGCTTTTACTTTATTGTTTTGGTTACACATTACAATCCCCCCTTCTTACGAGACTTGCACTAAAAGTCTAGTAATTTTGCTTACTTGTTGGCCAAGCTATTCCCTGTGGGATCGACACCCAACCCAGGTTGGGTTCTATATTTGATAAACGACCGCTTTACACTCCTACGAGAGCTGTAGATTGAGCGTTATCAATTGTTAGTTGGGTTGTGTTGTGTTGTGACTATAAATTAGTTGCTACATAGGAGACAACTCGAGAATGTCATTAAATTGCATAGGATTTTTACTAAAAGTAAGAAAAATATAAACAAAAATATAAAAATATAAGTCGTGTCGTGACCAAAGCTAAGGCACTTGGTTGAGGAAAACCCATTTTTCTAATTGTTTTAACTGTTTTATATTGGCTTACAAGTAGTAAAGAGTTGGGGAGCTTTGGGTAATCTAAATATGGAGAAAAATAACACCAAATTAAAAATTGGTACAATGATTAGGGTTTCAGTGGTGTGGAACCCATCCCCTGCATTAAGCCCTGCATTGTGTCACACAAGTGAGGGAGTCACTGGATTGGCTGTGTGTTCTGCTTTATGGTGCAAATCCCCTCCCCTACGTTGATCCTCACATTACGCTAGATGTTTTTTTCCTTACATTAAAACTAATTTACTAGGTCAATCAAACCTAATAGGGGATCTATAAAAAGCCCTGCCTATGACAAAAACCCTATTTGTCTTTTCCAAAGTATTGGACAACCTTTTTTATCAAAATTCAAATCCATAATGCATGTGTAAGCACACAAATTCTCCTCTTTTATCCTATCTAAGTAAATAAGCTAAGATTCCATGGCTCTTTAGCTTTTTATTGTTAAGTGTTCCTTGAAATTTCTATTTTTTCTCTTATTAGAACACAATAATCTAAGTTTTGGGATGCAAAGCTCTTAATTATTTAATCATTATTATGAATGTTCCACTACTCTACATAAACATAGGTTTAATTCTATCTTGTGCAAATTGTATGGTAAAGTTAAAAATAACTTAGGCTTGTTGTTACTCTATTTGCATTGTTTTGAATGTGGATTGGAGAATCAGTTAAATATTGAAATATGATTTTAATGATACTTCAGGTCATGTCCTTGATTCATATGTATTTCTGACATTTTGAGCCTTTCCTAAGCGGCTAGAGGTCATATATGACTTGTTGAAACTGTTGGTTTAGTTATAAATAATTCATTTGGGTTTTAGGATCATTTCCCTATTTAGAGCTTTCACTATTTAGGATTTGGTCTCAGACCAAAATTCCTAGTAGATGACCTCGAATGAGAATTTCAACAGTAGTCTAAGGTGTCATTAGTTCAGGTTCTGAGGCTTTCATACCTATTTTGGGTTATTGGGCAGATTATATGAAAAATAAAACTATAGGTGTGGGCCTCATATTTAGTTAAAACAATCTTAGATGAAAGTTTTGATTGTTCCATTGAGCTCGAAACATCAAGTTTGTTATGGTAGCATAGTTGATTTGCGTGCATGGGAGTTCAAATTCATTTTGAGTACCCGATCAAAGTCTATTTTGGACTTGACATAGCACCTGATATAACCACTTAAGTGCCTATTGGCCGACTTTAGCGCTCAGAGATTTAGTACCCATAGGTCACTTTAGCAGCCCTAACACAATGGCAGGGGTCTACTTTAGCGGTTAATGGTCGCTAAAGCTGTCACTACTTTAACACCATTGGGGCTAATTAAGCAACATCCATGATTATTTCCAGATGACTGAATTGGTTGAGTTTCTACTTTAGCGATAGGATCTTTAGTGCCCACGTGTCCATATAAGCAGCACTTGAAGCCTTTTTAATTCCATCAGTACTTCTAGCTTTTTAATCCCATTTTCACCATCCAAGTTTTCACCATTTCTTTCATCATTTTCATACCAAATTGAGAGTTTAAAGAAAATAAAAATTGGGCAAATTAGTTAAGGTAAGATAATAAGCTAACCTAATTCGCCTCGATCATTTCCCATTAATTTTACCTTTAATTTCCATTCCAATTCATTATAAAAACCTTAAAAATTAGGTCATGAATTCCTAAACTTTAAGTTTCTATTTGAGAATTAATTTTTTCTCTGTATGTGCTCAATTTTTAAGCATTTATTTCATGTTCTTTGAGGGACCACTTGACGTGTTCAATTTTGGATTCTATTTTTGAGCCCCGTGGGATCATTCTTGGACCAAATTTTAAAATGACCCTCAATATAGATAAAATGGGTCCCATTTTACTCTTAATGGCATGCATATTACTATTTTAATAGTGTGGTGCATTTTAGAATTGTGGAGTGAAGACAAACTAGTTGTTGGTGATTCAAGAATTGTGGTTTGACATTGAGGTGTTCTTTTATCTACTCTTATTTATGATATGGTGTATTATATATATTCTATGTTAGATAAGGATTTTAGGATATAATATAGGGTAGAATACCATGACTTCGCCTAATTTATGAGTTTGAGGGCTAGAAAGGTAATTGACCCAAAAGGTGAAATACTTATTATGCTTCTAGGTTCCTATTACCTTAGGTTGCTAGCATGTTAGGTAGAGTTGACACTAATGGACGTTGATTATAATGTTTACTATGTTACTTGACGAACTATGATGGTTTTCTAATATTGCAATAGTTTGGTTATGTTTGATATATATTATTAGGCCCAAGGTTTTCATGATATTAGTTGGATTTCAAAAATTGGTTATCCTTGTAAAGAACATGGCTGCAATGTATAGACATTTAGACGCTTATAACTATATTATTTGGAAACAAGTGATTGCATGCATATATTCGGTACATTCATGTTTACTAAAATGATAAATTGTATGATTTAGACTAAAAATATTATCTTACTACTCTTTTTCCTAAAAAGGGGTTTATTCCCGCTTTTTAATTTTAAAATAGATTTCTTCATAATAGGAATTATATCATCTTAATGAATAACTTATGAGCCTTATGAGACTAAAAATGATGTTTTAGAGATTTGACAAAGATAGATTTTGATCCCTATCTTTTCTGCTGTTATTTACCTCGATTGTAAGAGATTTTAACCCTTTGTACGCTTTTATGGCAATTTAGTTCCATAGCTTACCCCGGACAATATATTTATGAATTCACACTCTTTTAACGATGACTCTAGTTCATTCATTTATATGTATGTATGTATGTATGTATATATACATATATATATATATATATATATATATCTTAGGTACTGGAATAACTAGAGTGATGATGATTATAGTTGTTGGAAAACCTGGCTTGGACCAGGTCGGTGTATATAGGTAGTTCCAAATCCCTTAGGGGCCTCTCGTCCTTGAGCCAATATGCCAAAGAAGAGAGGTAGCCATATGTCCCTCCTTTGTAAGCTATCGAGCTGGAGCAGGTGCATACATTAGGTTACATTATGGTACTTGTTTTAGTAATGGTAGTATGGATTATACTTTGCATTCATCCTTACATGCAGATTGCTTATAACCCGTATGCACCTCTATCTATTAATTTTATGGGGGTTGCATAGGTATAGGTGATGAGTATTACTTACAGAGCATTGTGTCTTGATTTGACCTTTCATGTTATGAGGCTTAATTTAGGTATTGTTTGTATCGTTTAGCTGGTTACTTTATATTATTCTTGTTATTATTATAGTCAATTTGTGACAGGTTGATTTTTAGGCGGGTATTATACCCGAGATATGATTCTGATCCTTCAATCTTGTGGTTATTTTATTATGCATGATTATTCTATTGTTAGGCATAAGGATTTTAGACCTTAATCAAGCACTAGTTCCTATTATTACTAGGAGGCCCTGAGTTTCTAGTATGACTACTTATGTTGTACCTTTGAGCTAGCCTTGTTTAGGTTTATATATAATGTGTAGTTATGTTATTACATTATATCCTTTCCCTCATTAATTTATTCATGTTATATATCAATTCTTGGACTTGTAAACTACTATGTACATCCTTTTTCTGCCTTTTATTTAAATATTACCCAGCGATCTACAGTGTACTACTTAGGTTTGGAGTATGGATAGGATAGGATAGTTTATGATTATTGCCTCTTTAGTCTTTTTATATTAGTTTTCTTGGATATTTAAGTGTTAGTTTATATTCCTGCGTGTATGTTATTTATATTTACATTATCTTTGGAGCTTTATCGATAAGTGCCTATCGAGTACCATGTTTTTGCTACTCATACTACACTTCTTTAGACTACAGATTATAGTATGGGTTCTCGCCATTGTTTTGTGCATCGTTCCAAGTAGTTATGGTTTGAAGATATTGGGTGAGCTCACGGTGTTTAGAGTATTACTGTTCTCCCGCTTATGTACTAGACTAGTCTCTAAATTGTTTTCATATATTGTTTGCAATTGTGTATTTTTTTTAGTACTTTATTTTGTAGTCATATTTTATTAGAATCTCTTGTAATCATTCCACTATGTTTTAGGACTATCTTAAGCATTTTAGCCCTTTTACCATATTTATTTTGCATTTTCCTTCATTTCTCTTGGTATTCTGCTACTAGTAGTTCTGGATTATGGGTTGGCTTACCTACTAGTGGGTTATAATAAGTAGCATCATGATTTGAGAAATTGGGTCATGACGAATTGGTATCATAGCCTAGGTTTATTGATGTATTAGTATAAGAGCTAAGTGTCTAGTAGAGATCTGCAGATTGGGGCAAAGACATCCATATCTTATCCTTGGGAGGCTATAGGGAATTCTTACTATTCTTGATTCCTTATTGTGTGTCCATATTTCTATAAGCCTTAAGTTTGTTTTTGACTCTATTTTGTCCTATATGGATGATGTGAGTTTGTTGATAGATGCGGATGGGACTTCGGCCCATATTTTTAGAGCTTTAGTATAATGTTGAACCAGGAAGTTAGGGATAAATGTCAATGATCTTCAGTGTATGACAGGGGATTCGATGCTTACCCATGCTCCGATGGAGTTTACGATCACTTCAAATTTTTAAGATTCAGCGTTAGAGATCCATGTTTTTTATGAATACCACATAGCCAGGGATGACATCTGATTCTTTGAGCAGTTGTTAGGCAAAAATTGGGTTTGTTGGTGTTCAATAGGGATCCTTGTTGGTTTTAGAGTATGATATTTGATTTCTTGAGTGGGACATATATATTTCTGTGCTATATTCTTCAAAGCATGATGTGGTACGTGGATTTATTAGAGGATTAACATTACCATTGCATTTGGCATAAGAACACTTAATAGAAACTAGGTATTTCTTATCTAAGGTTGTTGATCATGAGAGGGCCATAGATAGAGCATATATTGAGACTGATGAGGGTGGCAGTAAAAAGGCATGCTATCTATACAATGCTATTGATATTCCATACGAGAGTAAGGATTATCGAGGTGTAGGTCAGATTTGTTTGAAGCCTATCAATTCTATACAGGCAGTATTATGGACTATGGGTGGCTCTTAAATTAGTAGTGGTAATCATAGTGGGCAAATTTCTTGTTGGACCATGCAAAGTATTCGGCATAGATCTTTTTACCGTGGTGGTTGTAAAGGTTTAGAGAGTTCTATAATTCAGAGTATTCAAGGAGCTTTCCATGGTTGTCGCGATATTGGTCATTGGACTAAAAAGTTCCCCAGCATCAGTTGGTCAACTAATTAGGGTCAACCTATGTTTTTTGCTAGATTAGGGATATAGGGCTTTGTTACAACTGTAGATAGAGCGATCACTAGTCTAAAGAATTTTCTTGATATGATATTATTAGTCATTAGTCTTATCTAGATCAGTCTCATGGTGTTGTGGCACCTTTATTTAGAGGTAGTGCACTTAGTACCCCAGTTGGTGATGTAGAGAATCAGTATGAGCTTGGACCCAGTCAAATTCATTCTCTCTTGATCACGTCAGTCATGTGACTACCAATTCTATCATGATAGTTATCCCTTTTACTTTCTTCCTTTACCTATTTATTTGGGTGTATTACCATATTCATACCCATTGATGATTATGTTTCATGGTAGGTCTATACTTATTGTTGTGTGCCTCAATGTAGAGTTCATGATCATATTACTACCCCATAGATAATTTCTTTTAGTAGTGGATGGAGTAGATCAATATATTTATTTCCTTGGGGGTGTAGCATTTTGGTTTAAGTCCTATTAACTTTGGCATATTGGCCTTCATATGGCCCTAAAGTGGTACTTGTTATTGATGTTCACTTTTGGTACAACCTACTCTTTATACTGATGTTTATATTATTGTATATATTATTGCCATTACTTGGCATTGATCAATCCCTACTTGATAGATGGCTAGGCTAGCATTATCTAGTTAGAATTCCTTTTTTTAAGGTTTGAGTTTGTTGGATTGGGTAGCTATCTTGGTTGGTTATTTTTTCTCTTAGATAAAGGTAAGGCTAGTCATTTTGCTTTTCTATTGGCATGGCTAGATCAGTTGTTTAGTGGGCTATGTCAATGAAATAAAGTTAGCTTTCTTTGGTTATGTTATGGTTCTAGAGTTGGCAATTTGGTTTCATTGCCCGTTTTTGAATATATTGTTATAGGACATGCCTTCTAGTTTGCTGAGATTCTAGTATTGGTTTTCGTTATCTATGAATCTAGTCTATTTTCGAGGTTGACTAGTTTAGGTTTCGTTCTTTTGATTTGACTAGTTCATCATTCAATAGTAGGTTTGATGTTGATGTTAAGAGGCCTCAGATTTGTCATTCAAGCTTTCTAGGCTCATCAGTTGGTGCTACCTTTACTCTTAGAATTAGTGTGGAGTTAGGTACTCTATTCTTGATTTAATGTAGTTCTTGTTCTAAGTAGAATTTGAGGGTTGGAGATAGGTGATCTTTCCTATGACCACTTCTTAAGTTGGTAATTTGGGTATTCATTGGCGATATGGAGTATTAGATTGACCAATTTCTAATTAAGGTTGCATTTCTCGGAGTTGCTAGAGTTTTTGATATTACTAAAACAGTTTACAGCCTTGTAAGTTCTTGGGTATTTTGGTGGTTCATTCCCTCCAACAAATATGGAGTTGATTGCTTGTGCTTTTAGCCTATGGTTTATCTGCCATTGTGATTTTGTTCTTTATTTATGTTTAGATTTTGGATGCTGTATGATCCAGTGTGAATATGCCTAATTTTGGATAGCGAAATTGATTTGGGGTGTTTGGCATTTAGACTCGACTTTAGTTTTGGATTTGCCGCCTTTGAATTGAGGCTTGTAGTTTATTATATATTTAGAGTGTGATGCTAACCCATTTACATGATAGTTTTAGATAGTTGAGATACAACCAATTCTGCTTGGGGCTTGATATTTCAACTGGGAGTTGTAGATTTGGGTGCAGTCTTTGACTTTATGGACTTACATTATTTTATCCATGGTTTGAGTTTGTGCATTTATTATATATACATATATTTGGCATTGGATGAAGTATATTTATGATGATGATGAAGATTATGAATCCTTGATTGAGACTAGGTCGATATATATGGGTACTCTCGAACCCCCTGAGGGCCTCTTCAACTGTGTGCCGTCGTACCAAAGAAGAGAGCTTATCGTAGGTCCCGCCTTCGAGAGCCATTTAGTTAGAGGAGGTTTATACACTAGGCTACATTATGGAACGTGGATCGATTATTGTATTTTGAATTTAATTGCATTCACTTATATATGCGAATTGCCTATCTCCAGTATATTATTTGGTTCCTATATCTATTGGCCATATAGGGTTTGCAAAGGTATAGGTTATGAAAGCTACTTTCTATGTATTGTGTGCTGATTGAAAATTTTATGGGGCATGGTTAGGTATTATTTGTCTAGACTAGTCAATTAAGTTTTTGTTTTTATTATAATTAGTTCGTACCAGGCTGATTATTGACTGATACAAGGATTTGAGGTGTGATTCTGATTCCTTTCTCTCATAGTTATTAAATTATGGATAAATTTCTCATAGTTAGATATTATAATTAGGGACCCTAGTTATGCCAACATGAGTACCTACTTGATTAGGTGGCCTTGAGATGTTAGATTGGCTACCTAACGTTTTACCCTTGAGCTAGTCTTGTATACCTATATATATATATTAATATATACTTATCTAGCTATGGTATTAGCATATATCCCTCTCTTTACTTGTTTGTTCATATCATATTTATATCCCTTGGCGTTGTATACTACTTTATATACTTTTTAGACTCATTATTTGTATATTGTCTAGTCATATACGGTATAGTTCTTTAGTTCCTGAATATGGCTAAAATAGGATAGATTATCCTTATTGACTCTTTAGCCTTATTGTGTTTAGTATACTAGATAGTTGTATGTAGTTTATATTTCTGCTTTGTATGTTATTTATATTTTCATTATCTTTAGAGCTTAGTCGATAGTTGCCTACTGAGTACCACGTGTTTGGTGCTTATACTACACTTCTGTAGTCAGGATATCATAGAATGAGTTCTCACCATTATTCTGTGCATCATGTAGAGAAGCTATGGATCGGTGGTTTAGGGTGAGCTCCTCGCATTTGTAGTACTACCATTCTCTATTTTGTGGTATAGAGTGATATCTATATTATATTTAGAGATAGGTTGTATTTATATAATTATTTAGTAATGGGCATTGCACATATATTGTAAGAATCTCTTGTACTGATTCCACCAAGTTTTGGGACTATCTTATATGTATTAGCCTATTATTATATTTATTCTACTATCTTTGTTAATTTCTTGATAGTTTGTAGAAGTTCTAGACTATGGGTTGGATTACCTATTGGTGGGTTATATAGATGCCATCACAATCAAAGAGATTGAGTCGTGACAAATTGGTATTAGAGCCTAGGTCTACTAATGTGTTGGAACAAGTGCTAGGTGTCTACTAGTGTCCTCCGGATTGGTGTGGAGACGTCTATAATCTATCATTAGGAGACTATAGGGCATTCTTAGGAAATTTAATTCTTGACGCATTGTCATGTGTTCGGATTTCTAAGAGCCTCAAGTACATTCTTTGACTATATTATTTCTCAGATGAATTGTACGAGGTTATAGATAGATACAGATAGAACTTTGGAACGTGTTTCTAGACCTTCAATGCAACATCGAACTAGGGAGTCAAGGTTTACTTTCAAAGATCTTCAGTGTCAGCAAGTAGATTTGGGATCAGTACAGGCTTTGGTGGAGTTTAAGACCAAGATTCAGCATTGGGGATTTTGAGTCTTTTTACGACTACCTAATAAAAAGAGTTGACATCTGATTTATCTAGCAGTTCATGGGCTAGATTGTTTTTTTTTAGGTTTAGCAGGGTCCCTTGTTGGTTTCAAAGCATGAGATTAGTTTCTTTGAGTGGGCCAGACATACTCCTATGGTATATCCTTCAGAACATGAGATGGTGTGTAATGACTCTCCTTGTCATCGTCGATATTTCCACTCATCTTTGTCATTTAGAGCTTACCTATATCTATATGAAGATATTTGTGACTTGCTGGAACTGATAGCATAGTTTCCAGGAAGTTTATTTGGTTTTTAAATCCAATTCCTAATTTTGAAGTCATCACTTGTTTAAATTGCTTATAGAGCAAAAACTTCTGTTAAATTATCTTGTATGCAAGTCAGACTATTCCAATAACTACAAAATATTGATATTAAGCTAGGGGGACCCTTGGTCTTGGACTCGAGGATCCTAAACTAATTTAAGGCTTTTAGGAAAAAGTAAGAAAAATGACAAATGTGTGTGGAACCCACTTTTCATTGGAAAGACCTCAAATGAAAATTTTGACCACGCCAATAAGTTTGAAATGTCTAATTTGATAGGGTAGCATATTCCTTTTGCATATATAGGATTCTAGATAAATTCTGAGGGGTTGGCGCAACATTAGAAAAACCAGTACTGGTGCATCGCTTAAGTAATGCCTCTGTTTACTTAATAGATCAGCCAAAGCCAGCAAGTATTGCTTAAGTAATTGTCACTTAAGCGAATAGTTTAACAATGACAGGGCTATCACATAAGAGATAATAGTATGGCATACGTTATAATTGCTCAGGCATCCTTCTATAATATAAGCGGTTAATCGATCGAATAAGAGACAAACGTGCTAGAGAGAAAGTATTGCTTAAGCAACCAAAAGTTCATTTAAGCGATACTCGTGCACCTGGGAAGGGTATAAATCCCCTCTTAGCCCACTTTTCTCTATTTTCATCCATTACCAATATATTGAAACCCTTAAAACGGAAAAGCTTGGGGAAAATAATTTTGGGTGATTTTTGAGTTTGGTGAAGATTCTTTACGCATTTCTCCTTCCAATTTGTGGTAAGCTTCTATCTATTTTATGATTAAATCCTTTTTTTTCTACTAAAATCCCAAAAATCCTTGTGCGTGATTTTAGCACCATTAGAGCTCAAAATTCACCCATTTTGAGGTAAATGTTCCCTTAACATTGAGGGACATTATGTTGGTTTCGAATGTATGATTTCGTAGATGGGCCCTATGTAATACCCTGGGAAATTTTTTGTTGAAATTTTGTGCGTAAACGTGTTGGGTTCTATCTTCTAGAATGAATTATAAATATTTCGTTCAGAATGTATTAGATTATGAACCACCATTGCGTATAGTATCGAATAATATTTCCAACGATATGTGGATCATCCAAAACGGACACCCGAGTGACGAGTTATGAACATTCCGATCTAACCGTGAATAGTAGTGAACAGTAAAACTTGCAGGAAAAAGTACTGAGGCCTAGCGTATTTTTTCTCCAACTTTAAATGGTCATAACTCCTTGTATGTAATAATCTGGGTGATCTACTATATATCAACGGAAAGCTCTGTGAGTCCTCTTTCCAATGAAATTGGTTTCATCCAATTTGTCTATCGGAGCAAAAATTTATGATCGATCTACTTCAGCCTATCAAAAGTGCATTTTTGGGTCAATTTCAAATAATCATAACTCCTCATACATAATTATATAGGTGAGATACTATATATCAACGGAAAGATATAAGAGTCCTCTTTTCAAAGAAACTGGTTTCATCCAATTTGGATAACGAAGTAAAACGTTATGGTTGATCTACTTCAGACTATCAAAACAATCCACCAAAGGACAGATTCGAGAGTATTTTTGATTTTTAGGGGTGTTTGGTCATTCCCCCTTACCCAAAATCCATCCAAACCCTATATTAAAGCCTATCAGAAGCATTATATATTATATTTCATCAAATTCTCTTAAAAAGAAAACCCTAAGCTCCTACATCCAACGAACCTCCAAAGTTTACCATTAATTCTGCAAATTTATTCAAGATTTCAAGTTCCTACTTAAAGAACTCCAAGAGCTATAATTTGAAGGCACGGTTAACATCTAAAAAATAAGTATCTATCTAAAGTTCATTATTCAAGGTATGTGGGATTTTTCAACAAGAACTCTCTTTTGTTCTTGTGCCCAAAAGTAATTTTCTTTACAAGGGCATGATTTTTATTTGATTTTTACGAATTTAAAGTATGAACCCATATCTTATGATGATTATTATGAAATCTTGATATTTATAATTTTGAAAGATGAATTTACATGTGTGGAGATATAAAGCATGAATCTTGAATGATATTTATCATGATTTTGATAGTTAGGTCGTGAATCCCCATTGGAAATTGTGTTTTTTTAGAAAGTGTGTGTTATAAGCACGTTGATGTTGAATATTTGAGATATTTTGAATGATTTGAACTTTTGGTCTTAATGGAGTTGTTTTGAACCCTAGTGTGAAAGAAATCCACAATGTGGTTGATTTTGATAGATGGGAAGCGTGATGGCTCCCGATGTATATTTATATATTACTGAAATTATTTTGATGTGGATTGTCTTTGAAATGATCTGAGCTAAGTCCGGGAGAAATCTTTAGCATCGAGTGGAAGGTATAAAGTGACCTTACTTCCCTAGAACTACGTGCCCCTGTAGGAGTGACCCTAAGGCTGATTTATATAGTGATCACTAGTTTTTATGGATTTGATATCGATAGTCCTACTCCGATGGCAAGGATAGAATGACTCTCACCAACGTGGGTTATACGTAGTACTCCATGTAGCTCACATGGTTTATGTCAGTTAAAGGATCTCCCAGCGTGTGTGTGTTTCCTTGTGTCTATGGTGAACGGTGAAGTGATTTGAAAGTGGAATTGTGAAAGTTATTCATTCTAAAGATTTAAATGATATTTACATTATGAGAATTGATATTCTTGATGAACTAAAAGTAATTGACAAATTGTATGATGACTCACATGTGTTATTATACTTATTTCATCCTCTTATGATTATGATGATTTTCTTCGGGCTATGTGAGTCTTTTATACATCCAGCATATTTCTTATAAATATTTATGATGATGATGTTTATAAAACTGCATACGCCCCATATACTCAGTTCCTTTCCATGGTACTGACCTACATCTTTGGATGTGGTCTGTATTTTCTTGGAATGTAGGTTTAGGTGCTCAGTTCCAAGTTCGACAGTGATTCTTCAGGCATGCTGTTCTACATCCTCTGTTGTGGTGAGTCCTCATGTTTCGAGGATGTGATGTCTAATATTGGTTTCATGGAATTGTTTACATTTGATAACTAAGTATGAATCAGTTGGGGCATGTATTAATGGATCTCTGGTTTTATTGATTTTCTTAATGGCTTGTCAGACTAGTATAGATGTTGGGAGTTGACTAATAAGTCGTATTTTGTTATCTTTCTGAAATTCTTTTATTCTAGGATAATGATTACTCTGTTGATATTCGAGGGTTATTTATGGAAACCCCGTTGAATTGTGTTGAACTGAATGAAAATAGATCAAAAGGTTAGCTTGGAGCTACTCGTACCCTCAAGCACATTGTGATACTCCGGGACTTGTTTTCCGGGTCATTACAAACTTGGTATCAGAGCCTAAGGTTTTAAGGTGTCATAGGGAGTCTGACAAGCTGCGTTAATTAGAGTCTTGATCATTGGTGTGTAGCGTGCCACATCTATAAGTAAGAGGCTATAAGACGTTTAAGCAAAAAAGATGATTCTTTCATTCAGAAGTCTATCGTGCTAAAAGTGTCCTGTTACCGTTCTTCATAGAGTATTGTTGGCTGATCTGATTGAGTTAGACATGGTAGATTTTGATGTGATTCTGGGTATGGACTGGTTGTATTCTTCTTATGCCTCTATTGATTGTCGGACCCGAGTGATCAAGTTTTAGTTTTTGGGTGCATCCGTGTTTGTGTGGTCGAGGAATTCTATGTCACCTAAGAGTCATTTTATATCATACCTCAAAGCTAAAAATCTTATTTCCAAGGGGTGTATTTACCATTTGGTTAGAGTCAAAGACACTAAGTCTGAGACTCTAACTCTCCAGTCTGTTAACGTCGTCAATGAGTTTTTTGATGTCATTTCGGATGATCTCCCAGGGATACCTCCTGATAGAGAGATAGAGTTCGAGATTGATCTTCTTCCCAATACTCAGCCCATTTCTATTCCTCCTTACCGTATGGCCCCTGCAGAACTTTAGGAGTTGAAAGAGAAACTCAAAGATCTACTAGATAAGAGTTTCATAAGGCCCAGTGTTTCTCCTTGGGGTGCTCCTGTGTTATTTGTGAGTAAGAAAGATGGCTCTTTGTGTATGTGCATTAATTACCGCCAACTGAATAAAGTCACAGTAAAAAATAAGTACCCCCTTCCGAGAATAGATGATTTGTTTGACCAATTGCAAGGTGCAAGTTATTTCTAAAGGATAGACCTTCATTCTGGCTTTCATGGACCTCATGAATTGAGTGTTCAGACCATATCTAGATATGTTTGTCATAGTGTTCATCGATGATATACTGGTGTACTCCCGTAGTGAGGATGAACATTCTGATCATCTCTAAACTGTCTTGCAAACCCTTAGAGATCACAAGTTGTTTGCCAAGGTCAGTTAGTGTGAGTTTTGGCTAAGGTCAGTTTCTTTTCTGGGTCATATCATTTTTTCCGAGGGTATTAGAGTTGATCCCCAAAAGACCAAATCTTTAGAAATATGCCTAGACCTATTTCTCTAACTGATATCCAAAGTTTCTTGGGTTTAGGTGGCTATTACTGCCATTTTGTTGAGGTTTTCTCATCTATAACATCTCCTATGACTCGGTTAACCCAAAAAAAGTGAAGCTCTTATGGTCCGAATCTTTTGAGAAGAGTTTTTAAGAGTTGAAGACTCGACTCACTTCAGCTCCTATTTTGACTTTGCCTGATGGTGTTGATGGTTTTGTGGTGTATTGTGATGCTTTGAGAGAGATAGCTCATGATGTACATCGTTTGGCTAGATTGGGGGTTAGGTTGTTTGACTCTACTGAAGGTAGTATAGGGGTTCAGAGTAGTTCCGAATCCTCTTGGGTTTTAGAAGGGAAGGAAAAGCAATAATTAGATGCTAGTTTGGTCAGACTGAAGGAGTCAGTCAAGGACCAAAAAGTAGAGGTTTTCTTCTAAGGGGGAGATGGTGTGTTAAGATTGCAGGGTAGATTGTGTGTCCCGAATGTTCATGATCTAAGATAGGGGATTGTGGCTGAAGCGCACGGGGCACGATATTCTATTCATCCTGGTGCCACCAAGATGTACCGAGACTTGTGGGAAATCTATTGGTGGAGTGGCATGAAGAAACATATAGCAACATTTGTAGCTTAGTGTGCAACATGCCAACAGGTTATGGTTGAACACCAAAGACTTGGTGGTATGATTCAAGAGTTTAGTATTCCCACCTGGAAGTGGGAAGAGATAAACATGGTCTTCGTGATTGGTTTACCTCTTTCCCGACGCCATCATGATTCCATTTGGGTTGTGGTTGATAGGTTGACTAAGTCTGCACATTTCTTGCTTGTTCATACTTTATATACTGCTGAGGATTACGCTAGATTGTATATCCGAGAGATTTTGGGGTAGAATTTACCTTAAAATAGATTTTGGGGATTAAGAGTGAGCCCCCTCTGGCCCTCCTTAGGCAAACTATTGGGCTAGTTTAGGTAGACCTTTATATGCTTGTTATATAATTTTAATTTCTTATCATGGGATTTGAGGAGATTAGATACTTAACAGTATTGATGGTTTGATTTTGGGAGTTGCAACTAATTTATCATAAAACCCAGTATTTTATTTATATTGATTAAGATATTAATGATGTGAGTTCCACTTCAAGTTTGAAATTTGATTCTGATATTGATATATGATTATGGCCCTGGGAAATTTCCTAAGTTTTGAACTCATTGTCCTTCTAATGACTCACCATACAAGTTGTACGGTATGGGTCTAGGGACCCTATTCTATATTGGTCAGTGTGTTACCAGCCCAGTTTTTTCCGAGCTATGAGAGAATCCATATGAGTCATATGGTCTTGTCATTCGAGGTTTAGGGTCCAATATATGTTGTCCAGTGTCCATCCGTAGCTGTTCTTCCTTGGATACAGCTTGATAGTACTCGTCATATAGGCTAGTAATGTGAGTCATATGTTGGAAAGAATGTAGTGTCCAACTTTCTATTCTGGTAATGACTTAATGATACCATTCGTATGATGTGGTGACGAGTTCGAGGGTCAACTCGTACCCACCTACGAGTTTTCCATAATTTTAAGTTTGGGGCATTCTGGTTATTTACCCTTTGTAACTCTCTTTTATACCAGGACATAAAACACCTTTGGAGGCTTCATTAACATATTTTTCACAATCAAACACTCTCAAATTCACTCTCAAGCTCTTGGTTCAAGAAAAGGCTAGGGTTTCTTCAAGGAAATCAATTAAGGCTCTTAAGGGAGGTTTATCTTAGTCTTAATTGGTGTCTAAGGCATATTACTCCTCCCTTATTGTTAGTTCCAATAAAAATATATTTTAATGAATGTTTTTCATGGTATTATTATGGTTTTGTTTTGGTTTTGACATACATGTTGGGGGTTTTTCTTGTTTATGGTTGGATAATGTTTTCTCATGTTTTACTTATGGGTTTTCATATTAAGATTATGGTTTAAACATGTGGTTGATGGGAATGCTAAATTGATACTTTGTTTTGGTTTTTGAAACTATATGCCCTTAATATATTTTTTAAAATGCCAATGAGAATGATCATGTCACATTGTTTGACTATCATTGAAATTTTTTCATTTCGTAGAAGGTAATGGAACTTAAATTGGTTTTTTAGGTTTTAAATGGTTTGGAAAGGCCTTGATGGCCATAGTTTTGGTTTAATTGGAAACTTTTGAGTCAACATGGTTTAATGGTTTTGGTTTGGCATAAATGGATAGACATACAAGCTTTAATTTTTGTATGATTGATACCAATGGTTAATGCCTAAATAAAAGACTCCTTAGTAACTAGTTGGAATGTGTAAATGTTTTTAATATGGGCTTAAAGAGTGTCGATTAGCAAAGACATAGAAGGTGGAGGTCCCAAAGGAACCAATACTGAAAACTCATGTTTGTCGATATGAGGGTGGTTTTGGTGATCGTGTGTATGATGTCACACTTTATATTATGAGAAATGTACTAGTCATCTCAGGTTTTTCCTTCTGTCGTGTGGTAAACATGCACTAGGTCCTTTTTAGTAGGGGCGGTGAACCTATATTGCCTATAGGTGGTTTTAGGATGGCAAATCTACACAACCTAAGTAAAGGTTTTAAATGCATGCTAAATCCAATTACCTTTCCCAAAATGATATATATATATGTTTATATATGATTGCATATGGTTATTTACTTTGGTTTTAAATTATTGACACTATTTTATCTTATCCCGAGTACATGCTAGCATCAACTTTGCAAACCTTCTTGGGGCATTGTATCTCCACGCACTGTAGGAATCGTCCATACTAACACCTTTTGCTTAGTGACTTGTATTTGGGAACAACTTTGAGTCCGAAAGAATTAGTAAGCTTTCATACTCTGTAAGGCTCAATTTCTTGGTATGGACTTCTTTTATTATGTTATTTTGCTAGTTTAGTTTGTGATATGGTAGGGGGCATATCCTGACCAAATGTTATTGATTCTGGATAGAGGATTTGTTCGACAACTATAGGCATGGGCATTGTCGGTATCGGTGTCAGCCTTGATATTGGTATTGGTATAGGGGTTGGCACTGATTGGTTATTTGCTTGAGGTAGTTGGATTATGATTATAAACTATGTTTATTGTCTTTAAAATAGTATTGTCTATCTTTTTTATATATTCGAAATTCATTAGACATAGGGTGTTGGGTGGTTATGATTATTTGAAATTAATTAGACATAAGGTGCTGGGTGGTTATGTTTGGGTATTTGGGGTGGTCTCTTGTCCTAGTTAGACTTGAGATTCTTGACACAGCTAGGCCCTATTTTGGTTCATGTCAAATTAGTATTAGAGCATTAAGTTCATTGTCAATTGGGTGTCCGACAAAGCTATGTCAAGTAGAGTCTCTTTTGATAGTGTGTAGTGCATTACATTTATAAGGGAGAGGCTATAAAGCATAGGAATGTTTCTATCTCTTGTGTTCTATTTTTAAGCTATAGAGTCTGAGGTCCTGAATTCTCATCTAATTCCCATTTGCTTACTTTTCAGATCATTCCTCCTTGAAGATTTAAAGCTTAAGAAAACTCCTATATCCTACCTAAGGATAATATTGATGGGACTGTTCCTACTTATGGGTTCTATACTCAATCTAGGGGTTCAGTTCCTAATAGCCCTATTGGAGTTCCATTGATTCCTTTCAATACTTTTCGAGCTCCTTAGGCTGATATGATGAATGTTGGGTTTCATTAATTTATCCATATGTTGGCATGATTAATAGCTTCTTAGGATGAGCATGGTACTTTTGTTAATTGATATTCTGAGGTCATAAGGGTTGGCCAATTTATAAGTTAAATCCTTTGTGTTCACTTGTGTTAAGGCTGAGGAGGATACTTAAGCTTTTATGGATGAGATGAAAAAGATCTTCTGTGTTATGCATACTACCAATGTGGAGGGTGTGGAATTTATTGCTTATCTACTAAAAGATTAACATACAAATGATATAAGGAATGGAAGCAATCAAGGGGTGACGATGCTGAGTCCGCCCTATGGGATAATTTATCTAGTTCTTTTCTAGACCACTTCCTTCTTTAGGAGTTGAGGGAAGCAAAGCTTGAAGATTTGTTTAACCTGAAGCAAGCGAGATGTCAGTCAAAGAGTATGCCTTGAAGTTTTACTAGTTATCTCGGTATGCTCTGGAGTTGGTTTCTATCATGAGGGCTAAAATGAGAAAGTTTGCTTTTTATTTATCTCGAGACTTGATATTAGAGAGTAAGGCTTATTTGTTGAACAAGGACATGAATATTTCTAGGTTGGTTGTGTACATGCAGCTGTTAGAGGAATAGAAAAGAACTAGGTTGAGATAGTAGAGAGGTACAATAAGAAGTTTAGATTTTCTGAGTAGGGTGGTGGCCTAAAGAAGAGTGGCAAATATGGTAACAAGTTTACTTAGAAGGAATGGGGCAATTATGGGATTTACACGATGGCTAGTGCTCCCTACCCAAAGCTGTTGGGTGATTAACATTTTTAGAAAAACTACAAGAAACTGGGTGCCTAATCTCAGGATAGTGGGGCCAAGTCAACTCTGACATATTCTTCCTACAGATTCTGTGGTCGGTTGCATCAGGGTTACTGTGATGATGGAAAGGACAAGTTCTTCAATTGTGTCACCTATATCACATAATTAGAAACTATCCTATTGGTAAGGTTGATTCTGGGGCAAACAAGGTTCTTGTGCCTCATTTTCAGCTTCAGTACCAAAGGTGCACTATCTAGTTCTTGCTCTGGTCAGAACTATCTATATTCTCTCACTAAATTTTTATATCGGGATTGGTATATTGAAACTCTTTTCCCATGATTTGTTTTATTTACTTGATCCGACGTCCACTCTCTTATGTGACCCCATCGGTGGCTATATATTTTGGTTTTGGTCTCAAGTATATTTCAGACCCTTTTTCTATTTCTACCCCAGTGGGTGATTCTGTGGTGGCTAGCAGAGTCTATAGGGGATGTGTGGTATCTGTGGGTGGTCAATAAACTTTGGTAGATCTGTTTGAATTAGATACAATTGATTTCAGTTTCATGTTGGGGATAGATTTGTTACATTCGTTCTATGCTTCTTTAGACTGTTGAATTCATAAGGTTATCTTTAAATTCCCTATTGATTTGATTATTTAATGGGAGGGTAGTTCCCTAGCTCCTACGGGAAAGTTTTTATTGGATCTTAGAACTCAAAGATTAATCTCTAAGGGGTATCTCTATCCCCTAGTCTGGGTTGAAGTTTCTAGCATGGAGGTTGCTTCTTTGCATTCTGTCTAAGAGGTGAATGAATTTTCTAAGGTCTTTCTAATGAACTTCCAGGTATCTCTCTTGATTGGGAGATTTAGTTTGGGATTGATCTTGTTTTTGACACTCGTCTAATTTCTATCCCTCTGTATAAGATGGCTACAACTGAGTTTAAGGAGCTTAAAGAGCAACTCAAGGATCTTTTAGACAAGGGTTTCATCCATCCTACTATGTCACCATTGGGTGGATCAATGTTATTCAAGCCTAAGAAGGATTTTTACCTTTGGATGTGCATTGATTACTGGCAGTTTAATAAGGTGATGGCAAAGAATAAATACCCTCTTCAAAGGATAGATGATTTGGTTGATCAACTTCAAGGTGCTAAATCTTTCTCCAAGATTGATCTTCGGTGTGGGTATCATCAATTAAAGATTAGGGAGGTGGATATCCTTAAGACTACTTTCCATACCTAGTATGGGCCTTTTGAGTTTCTAGTTATGTTTTTTGGGTTGACTAATGCTTCAGCGACATTCATGGATTTGATGTATAGAGTCTTATGGTTAGTTTCTAGACTTGTTCATCATTATGTTCATAGATGATATTTTGTGTAATCAAAGAGTGCAGTGGATCATGTTAATCACCTCCATATAGTGTTGTAGACCCTGAAAGAGTAGCAGTTGTATGCCAAAATTTGGAAATATGAGTTATGGTTAAGTGCTATCATTTTTCTGGGATATGTCATTTCTAGTGAAGGGATACAGAAAGTTGTAGTAGTTAAGAAGTGGCCTAAACCCATGACTCTAATCGATGTTCAAAGCTTCTTGGGTTTATCTTGTTACTAGAGGAGTTATGTGGAGAGATTCTCTTCTATTGATGCTAGATTAACTAAGTTGACTTAGAAGAATGTAAAGTTCTTTTTGTTAGGTGCTTATGAGGGTAGTTATTAGAAACTGAAGGATAAGCTGACTTTGGCTCCAATCTGGTCCATGCCTGAAGGCTCGAATAGGTTTATGGTATATTATGATGTGTCTCATGTGGGGCTTGATTGCATTTTGATGTAGCATAGCAAGGTGATAGCTTATGGCTCTAGATAGTTGAAGCTGCATGAGAAGAATTACTTGACTCATGACTTGGAGATTTTGGCTATGGTATTCATGTGGAGGATCTGACATCAATATCTATATGGCGTGTATGTGGATACCTTTTCTAATCATAAGAGCCTGCAGTATGTGTTTACACAAAAAGAGCTTAACCTTAGGCAAATAAGATGGCTTGAGATGCTCAAAGACTATGATATGAGTCATCACTACCATCAAGGAAAAGCTAATGTGGTTGCGAATACCCTTAGCAGGCTATCGATGCAAAGTCTAGCTTAAGTGGATGAAGAAAAGTGGAGTTGGTGAAAGATATTCACTATTTGGATAACCTTGGAATTTTTCTCTTGGACTTCAAGAATGGTGGCGTGTTTGTACAGGAGGTGGAGTGGTCCTCTCTCGATGCTAAAATCAAGAAGAAACATAGATTGGATCCTTTATTAATGAGGATCAAGGGTGATGTAGGTAGGAATAATGTGATGGCCATTTAGATTAATAGTTTTGGTACTTTGTGGTACCAAGAGAGATTATGTATTCCTGATATTGATGGTTTGCGAGAAAGAATATTGGCCTATACGCATGAGTCATACTATGTTGTTCATCCAGGTTCAACAAAAATGTATCATAATCTTAAGGATATGTATTGTTAGAACAATATGGAGTAGATGTCTCTAGTTTTATGGGTAAATGCATGGTGTGCCAACAAGTGAAAGTTGAGCACATGAGGTCCAGATGACTGTATCAAGAAATTGAGTTGCTAGAGTGAATGTGGGAAGTGATAAACATGGATTTGATTATTGGTCTTTCTCGGTCTAGAAATATGTTTAATTTTATTTTGGTCATCATGGATAGGATGACAAAGTCTGCTCACTTTTCTGCCAGTAAGGACTCATTTCTCGGTAGAGGACTATGCGAGGTTGTATCTAAAATAGATTGTAGAGTTGCATGGGGTACTTATTTCTATCATCTCGGATTGCATTATGCAATTTTTATTTCACTTTTGGTGGTCATTTTAGAAAGTTTTAGGGACTAAGGTGAGTCTTAGTACTGCTTTCCACCCACAGTCAGACGAGTAAGAGGAAAGGACTATTTAAACATTGGAAGATATGATTCGTGCTTGTGTAATTGTCTATGGGTGTAATGGGTTGAGCATTTTCCTCTAATAGAGTTTGCTTAAGAAAATATCTACCACTCTAGCATTGGTATGGCTCTATTTGAAGTCTTGTATGGTAGGGGGTGTAGGTCTCCGATTTGGTAGTTCAATGTGGAGGCGGATATGTTTGGTTCGGATTTGGTTCACTAAGCTATGGAGAAGGTGAAGGTGATTTTGTATAGGCTCAAGTCTTCCCAAAGTCGCCAAAAGTCCTATGTGGATGTGAGGTATATAAATTTAGAATTTGAGGTTAGAAATAGGGTATTATTGAAGGTATCCCATATGAAAGGAGTGATGCAGTTTGAGAAGAAGGGGAATCTCAATCCACGGTATGTTGGTCAGCACTTGATTTTGAGTAGAAGGAGTAATTTGTATATGAGTTGGAGTTGCCTTCTAGTTTGAGCTCTATTCACCCGATGTTTCATATTTCTATGTTGACGAAGTATGTGGGTAATTCATCATAAATTATGCCTATAAAGATATTGGTATTTTTGATTCTCTGTCTTATGAGGTGGTCCTCATTGAAATCTTGAATCAACAGGTTTATTGGTTGTGAACCAAGGACATATCTTAAGTAAAGGTTCTATGAAGGAAGCACAAGGTTGAAGAGGCTACTTGGGAAGCTGGAGAGGACAAGAAGTCCAAGTATCTATTCTTATTTTTTTTTTTGAAATTCATGTGTAAAGTATGGATTGATCTTATCATCTTTGTTTTCTAACTTTGTTAAAGGAAAGATTCATTTCCTTGGTATCTTTGTTTTCTAACTTAGTTAAAGGTAAGAGTAGAGGTGTGTGAGGTCCAAATCATTCTTGTACTTCCTTGTTCCATCATTCGAGGATGGCTGATCCAAGCGAAAGAGAATTGAAAAACCCTAGGTTTTTTCCATTGGAAATTTTAAGAGTTTTGAACTTACTGTCCTTGTAACGACTCACCCTACGACTCATATGGCTTGGGTACAGGTTTAGGGACCCTAGTCATGTGTTGTTCAGTGTGTTGCTGGCTAAGTTCTTTCCTAGCTATGAGAGACTCCATACGATTCCTATAGTCTTGTGACAAGACATTTATGGTCCAATCGTATGTTGTCCAGTGTCTAGCCCTAGATGTTCTGCCTTGGATATGACTTGATGGTACTAGTCACATGGTCTAGTGATGAGTTGGGCAAAAGAGATATTTTGGACAGAATGTGGTGTCCAACTTTCTATTCTGGTGATGACTTGATGATACCAGTAGTATGATATGGTGACAAGTATAAGGGTCAACTATTACCCACCTGTGAGTTTTCCACAATTTTAAGTCGGGGGCATTCTAGAAATTTCCCCTTTGTATCTCTCTTTTATACCACAACATAAAACACCTTTTGAGGCTTCATTAACCTATTATTCTCAATCAAAAGCTCTTAAAATCTCTCTTAAGCTCTTGGTTCTATAAAGTCTAGGTTTTCTTTGAGACAATCAATTAATGCTGTAAAGGGTGGTTTCTCTCTGTCTACCTTGGTGTCTATGGCATGTTAGTCCTCCCTCATTATTTTTTCATGGTATTATTTTTGTTTTGAAATAGATGTTAGGAGTTTTGGTTGTTTATAGTTGGATAATGTTTTCCCATGTTGTACAGATGGTTTTTCATGTTATAACTATGGTTTGAACAAGTGATTTCATAGGAATGGTGAATTGATACTTGTTTTTGGTTTTGGAAATTATATGCCCTGAACATGTTTGCCAAAATGCCAATGACAATAATCTTTTCACATAGTTTGAATATTCTTGAAATCTTTGCATTGCATAAATGGTAATGGAACTTAAACTTGTTTGGTTGATTTTAAATGGTTTGGAAAAGACTTGATGGCCATGGTTTTAGTTTAACTGGAAACTTTGGAGTCAACTTGGTTTAATGGTTATGGTATGGAAAAAATGAACAAACTTGCAAGCTCTAATTTTAGTATGACGATACCAACGGTTAATACCTATACAAAAGACTCCTTGGTAGAAGGTTAGAATGTGTAAATTATTTTAATATGGGCTGAAAGAGGGTCGAATAGCAAAGCCGGGGAAGGTGGGGGTCCCTTGGAGACTGGTACTGGAAACTCACATTTGCTAATATAAGGGTGGTGTTTGTGACCGTGTACATGATGCCACACTTTATATTCTGGGAAATGTACAAGTCATCTTAGGTTTTTTTCTTTGATCGTATGGCTAACACGCACTAGGACCCTTTCAGCAGGAGAGCTGAACCTATATAGCCTGTGGGTGGCATTAGGATGGCTGGTCTACATATCCCAGGTAAAGGTTTGAAATGTATGCTAAACCTCATTCCTGTCCCCAAACACGATATATATATATATGTATGTGATTGCGTATGCTTATTTACCTTTGTTTTTAATTACTGGAACTATTTTATCTTATCCATGAGTACATGCTAGCGTTCATTCCACTAACCGTCTTGGGGCGTTGTATCCCCATGCGATGCAGGAATCGGACATACTACCATTTCTCTTGCTCAGTGACTTGGATTTGGAGACAACTTTAAGTAATACTAAGGTGGTGGACTTCCATACTCCAGAAGGCTCCATTTCATGCTATGGACTTCTTTTATTTTTATTATTTCTTTGGTTTGGTTTTTGCTTTGGTCAGGGGCAGGTACCGATCGAATGTTATTGATTTTGGATAAAGGCTTTGTTTGACAATTATGAGCATGGGCGATGTCAGTATTGGTGTCAGCCTTAGTATTGGTATTGGCATTGGGTTTGCACTGGTTGGATATTTTATTGAGGTTTTTGGATTATGATTATAGATTCTATTTAATGTCTGTAAAATATTATTATTTATCTTGTTATATTTTCGGAAGTAATCTGACCTAGGGTGCAGGGCGGTTATAGTTAATTATTGGTGGTGGTCTCTGATCTTGGTTGGACGCGACTAGGCCCTGGTTTGGTTCATGTCAGATGAGTTATGATTTAAGTTCAGTAATTGATTAAGATACTAATGATATGAGTTCTAGTTTAAGTTTGATAATAGACTATGATATTGATGATATGAGTTCTGGTTCAACTCGATAATTGATTATGATATTGGTAATATGGGTTCTACTTCATGTCTGACAAATGATATAATGATGGTGATGCTATTGAGTTTCATTTCGAGTCAAACATTGAGAGTTATTTATGATGTGATGGGGTACAAATGGGTTCTTCGTTATGGCATGATGGTTGGCAAATTATGCTTACTTTGTTATTTACTTTCCTTTGATTTTACCCTCCAAGCTTATGGTGCCTTCATTGGGTTTTTTGCTTTATGCACTTATTGCTTTATGGGGGCCAATTTAGTAGATATAATTGTCTAATATTTACGTTATTATTTTAGATTTATTGATGGATTCTTGTACAGCGGTGTTGGATTTTATTTTTAGGTTTTTCTTTTACCTTGACATAGCTTATTTTATCTCGCGTTTTATCATACTTATATCATGATTTAGCTTAATCAGAAGAGGATGCCTGTTGATTATATATGGTTTTGGTACTCATACTACACTTTTATACCTTTATGGTGCAGATCTTAGTACTGGTAGCTGCCACAGATTCGACAATAGTGCTGTGTAGGATTTCAGAGATAGAGTGAGCTCTTGAAGTTGAAGTTGCCCCTTTTCCTTCTATTATCTATGTCTGGTCTTTCATTTTAGAGATAGATTATAATTGAATATTTCAAAACTTATGGTGTATTTTTAGTAGATCTTATAGTGACACTACTAGTTTGGGGATGATTATCTATGTTTTATCTATCATTTGGATTATATTTATTGTCTTGTTATTATTAAAAGTCTTAAATTGGTTATTCCCACCTCAAAGTATATTTTCCATCAAATTGGCTCATCACCTGAAGCTCCGAGCTGCAGTTTGGCTTACTTATTGGTGGGATATAGTAGGTACCATCATGACTTATAAATTAGGTCGTGACAAATTTGTATCAGAGACTAGGTTCACTAGTATTGTTGGTACAAGAGCAAGTGTCTAGTCGAATCCTGTGGATCAAATGATGACATCCATTTTTTTATCTTCGGAAGGCTATAGGACATTTTTAGGAGTTATTCATTATTTCACTCATCTTGTGCTAACAACCTGAGTTGGTTTCTAAATAATTCATTTGATTTCAATCTTTACAGATGGCTTGGACGCATGTTACTGCTATACAAGATGAGGGTCTTGTGATTGATCCTAGGGATCTTGTCACTATTCATGGATGATATAGAGGCTGTGGACATCCTAGAGATGTGTCCATTACTAGGGTCAAGGATAAGGGGCCTTTAGCAGACCCTCTTCCCTTCTCCCGAGCCATAAATTCTTCTGCCCCAGCCAGCATTGGGCCAGGGACCATCCCAAGATCCATCAAGTTTTATTTCCTCTTTGTTTCTTAGAGAGACATTGGTTCAAATTTTGGGTTTGGCTGGTGGTGCACCATTGATGGTGCACAGTCTATAGATCAAAGTGGTAATAAGAAAGGGGTGTAACCTGTAGTTGGGTCTCCCAGAGTTGAGGTCCCTCCTGCGCCAGCGGTTGCTCAGTAAGTAGTTTCTCAGCCAGTGGTTGCTCAGCCTGCTATGTCTATTAAGAAACAAAAGGTGTTGGGTAGATTCTAGAGATTGGCTCGGCCTAGATTTTCTAGTGCACCAGAAGAGGTTTCTTATGAGTTTTTTTATTGATTCTGAGGATAGGCTCTAAAATTTTGGCCTAGTTAAGACTCGTGGTGTGGAGTACACTAAATTTCAGTTGGACTTGGAAGCTCGACATTTGTTGAGAGTTCATCTTGTTTCTAGGCCACCTAGATCACCTTCTTTGAAAAGGACTCAGTTCTTTGAGATCTTCTTTGACAATTATATGTGTCGTAGTCTTAGGGATAATATGAGGGATCACTTTTTGAGGTTTTAGCAGGGATCCATGAATGTTGTCGAGTATGAGGTTGAATTTCATAAGTTGGATAGACATGCAACTTCTATTCTGATTTTTGAGTGTGAGAGAGTTCACTGCTTTATTTGGAGATTGAGACTTCCTCTTTGTATGTCTACTCAGAGTTTGGTTGTTGTAGGTAGGTCTTTTTTTGAGGTTTTAGATCACGCTTAGGTTATGGAGGAGATATATCGCGGGGCCCTAAGGGAAGCAATAAAAGGCCAAATTTTTAGGGTAGTTTTAGTGGAAGCCGTAGTGGCTCACTGTTCAAAGTTAGTTGTTCTCCGCATAGGTACCCTCCATATCAGTCGTATTAGCATCAAGGTTTGTGTAGTAGGTCTATTTAAGCCGCTCATCAGATTACAGATGGAGGTCAGTATATAGTCAGTGATAATCGTAGACAGGGTGTGGTGAATCTTCGAAGGGCTTACCTTCTGGTTATTCCAGTCCTGGTGGTTATTTAGGGTCAACTGCATCTTTTGGTTTTATTATAGCTCATGGAGCATGTTATGTTTGTATATATTTTTGTCATTTCTCAAAAGAGTGCCCCAATTGCGAATCGTTTGTTCCTTCAGGTCAAAGTGTTCCACCTTTTAGTGTAATTCATCCCTTAGCTAGAGATAGTATACATGGTTGTAAGGGTGGTCCCCACGGTGACTATGGAGGCTCTTAGGTAGGTTTCAAAGATACTCTAGGTTATCTTCTGTATTTCCTTTCATTTTTGCCATTTAGAGTTTTCCTATAGCTGCCCTAAGGCATTTATGACTTGCTGGGAATGACAGTTCGATTACCGAGAAGTTCATTTGATTTTTAGAGCCAATTCCATATTTTGAAGTCTTCATTGGTTCAAATTGGCTATTACCCAACAATATTAGTCAAACATCCTAGTGCACCAGTTTTTACTATTCCAACAACTCTGGAATGTCGATTTTAGATTTAGGGGACCTTTGGTCTGTGTTCTAAGGCACCTGAGCTCATTTAGAGCTATTTATCCGAAGTTAGGAAAAATGGGAAGTGGCTATGGGACCCTCTTTTGTCAAAATTACCTTGGATAGAAATTTTGACTATGCTACTGAGTTTGGAACATAGAGTTCAATAGGGTAGCATTGTTTGTTAGTGTGTTTGGGAATTCAAATGAATTATACAGTGTTGGAAGAAACCCAAAATAAACTTTATGCTTGAGTTGGTGCACCCGCTTAAGTACCCATTGGGTTACTTAAGCAGAGGTCATCTAAAGCACCCAACTAGCTGCTTAAGCAACCAAGATAGCCTGGTCGAATACCGCTAATGAGAAACAACTAATGCTTCAGTGGTGGCCACCAAAGCAGAAAGGGAACGCTTAAGCGGTACCTGTGCAGTTGTCAGGGTATTGCTAAAGAGACACTAGGTCATATAAGTGCCTAGTGTCCGCTTAAGAGGCATCCGTGAACCTGGAAAGGGCATAAATACCCCTCTTAGTCTATTTTTCACCATTTCTCATCCATTCCCAAGGTATTTAAACCCTAAAAGTGGGAAAGCTTGGGGATATCATTTGTGGGTGTTTATGGGGATTGTACAAGGATTTTTTTGTGCAATTCTCCTTCAAATTTGTGGTAAGATTTCTTTATTTTCAGGGTTGATTTCTCTATTCTCATTTAAATATCCCAAAAGCTTACTGACTTAATTTTAGCACCATTATAGCTCAAAATTTGCCCATTCTTGAGGATAAATATTCCTGGAGCACAAAGGGACATTGAGCTAGTTTCAAAAATGTTATTTTCGAATACGGGTGACACATTGGATTTTTACATAATATTGGACCTGAAGCATAATAGTGATATATAGGTATCATTGTTCATATTCTGATGAGTATATTATGATTTTGATAGAATTGCACCTTACAGAAGCTTCTCAAAAGGGGAGATCAGTAATTTAGAAGATTTTTTAGGTTGTCTTCGCTGCCCAGGTAAGCTAGGTTTACCTTCAATATAGATTGATCTATCTCGTAGTATGATTATTACACTATGTTAGATATGGTGTGGTATTAGATGTTGGAAGTTTAAATGATGATATTTGGTTTAGTTGGACCTTTAGACTACCTTAAAACTTTGGACTTGGAGTTGTTAGCATTGTTAATTGTGACATAGGTGGATTGGGCTTCATGGTATATATTTAGCAGAGAGAAATCTTAAATTACTCAAGGGAGTTTAAATTTTCCTAGTTATTCATGTTAGAGAAAAATTGTCCTTAGTTTCTAAGTTAAGAGAATTACTTTAGTTTCTATCATTTTAGGTAGAATTGCTTTAGTTGCTTATGTATGGGAAGGATTACTATTTTAGGACTAGTTATGGCTTTCTCAAAATCTAGGAATGAACTTAGATATCTGATACACCCAAATAACAACTCTTTTACGAGAGAGTAAGCGGCCCTGTCAAATATAGAACCCAACTGGGTTGGGTGTCGAATCCCATAGGGAATACTGTGTTCACTAAGTATTGTGGCTGTTATTAGACTGTTGATCAAAGGCTCTGAAATAAAGGGGGTTTAGAAATGTTGACAGTGTTCTTTTGTATTGGCATTACACAAAACCCAGCTACTGAGAGTAAATGTAGATGTAGTTCCAATGAGAATAAATTAACTAGAGTTATGCTCACCAAGATCTTCAAACAATTAGGGTTGTGAGTTTGTTCTCGATTTCTAACTTACGTATCCAATTACAATAATTATTGAATCCTAAAGATTATCCACATATTTCTCAATCTAATAAGTATTTCACCCTTTACTTCTCTCGAACTTAAAGGGTCCATGCATTATTCAATAACTCTCTCATGAGGGTTGATCCTGTTACGACATCAACCTATTAACCCAAAGGGTAAACCTATGGAGTTCATGTGAATCACTCTTTTTCCTAATATCCACTTTATTGTCAGACAAGTGGAATTCATAGGCTCACATCTCAAGTTTGCAACCAATAGATGTCATTAAAATGAAGAAAGATTTATGCAAATTCGATAGATGTTAGATAACAAACTCATTCACAACCCCAAAACAATTCTCTACATTTAGGCTTCCATAACCCTAGTTATGGGAGTTTAGCTACTCATCTCCATGTCAGAAATCAAAGTTATATTCATGTTCAAATATAGCTTCCAAAAAGTACTTACAAAAGTCACAATATTGTTCTTCTCAATCTTTGATGGAAAATATGAAAACTAATAATCGCGTCTCAATCTCTAGATTCAAATCTCAATGAAAAGTAGTACAAAGCTCTCAATAGAAGAGAAAGTATGAAACTGAAGACAACGATGCCTAATAAACCCTAATACTTGGTATTTATATGTTCCAAGCTAAAAGGATTTAAAATTTAAAATCATAAATTTCGCATCCAAAGTGATGGCCAAATTGGTGGTCCCTCACAAGGTTGACGGTCCACCATTTAGCCTGTCGTTACTGATCTAGGAAGGTCACTTTCCGGATAAGACTGGCGGGAAAATTGATGGTCCGTCGCTGAGTCCTTCAGGGGTCCAATTTCTGGATGAACTTGACGGCCGGCTTTGTGGTCCGTTATATGACTGATGGTCCACCACTTGGTCTGTCGCTAAGTCCTTCAAGGATCCTGGTTCTTGATGACACTGACATCCAAATTGGCGGTTCGTAGACTGATGGTCCATTATTTGGTCCTTCTCTGCAAGGCTTGAAGTCTTGGGTTCTGTTTAGGCCCAACGATCAAGTTGGTGATCTGTCTTAAGACTGACGGTCCACCATTTTGACCGTCAGAAGTATTTTTTTGCCACTTCACAGAGATTTTTTCTTTTGCTAGATCCTTACCATGAAACATTAAAAACCAGCATTAAATGCAACATTAGTTACTTGAAAACATACAACTTTCTCAAGAAAATGATGAAAAATGTTCCGTCGAAAGCCGGAACATCAACATCCTCAACTTAAGATCGTTACTTTTCCTCAAGTAGCTCAACATCCAATTGCAAACCTAAACCATTCCTTGACAAGCAATCAACTAATGAATCACTTTGACGCAACCATTCACTCATTATTTCACTCACATGAGTTTTAACCAGCATATTCTATTCCCAACATTAGTTATAATTTAGCACACGAAACATAGATGTCATGTCCCACAGCGAACAACAACACTAAGTGACACTCTAGTTGCCCTCACAATAATGAAGTGCACCACTCTTTACACTACGTGGACCCAATCTAAACTCTCATGCTCATCAAGGAAGTTTCAAGCATAGTCCAGGTACCTATAGGCTTGCCCTTTCCATTTAAAACACCCTTAAAGCTGCTCCGCTAGGATCAAACAGGTCTTTGCTAGGCTTGTAATGAAGCTTCAGGCTAGGTGATGGTACTATTTTGGGTAAAGTGACTCATTAGGGCTTAACTCTCATTGCTCTAGTAACTTTTCAGCCCCAACCTACTATTTTAATCAAATTTCTTATAAATCTATTTTTTTAATCAAGCATAAGCCACCCTCAACTTATGCTGATGCAATAAGCTAAGGTGCACAACATCTTTGGACATATCAGGGCCAAATGCCTTTAAACTATATTCTAAACCAACTTTCCACTGGGTGCTTACATTTTGACAATAGCTACCCTCAACTTAGGTGTTTTACCTAAATTGAGGTGCATAATGCCCAATATTGGTCCAGGTCCAGAGATAAATGCTAATGCCCTACAGAGAGCTAATTATAGTTATAGTAAATGAGGGAAACTACTGAAAAGCTCAAAACGGGTTTGAGTAAGATAAAAATCTTACAAAGGTCAATTATTTAGGATAGGTGGACCAAAAATACAAGGAGGCCTGCCATCCTATCCTATTGAATCAGTTAGAGAATAGTATCAATGACTCGGGCAAGTTCTAGGCACTACACTATGCAACAACTCAAGACAAATCCCTACACACACAGTGGCAACTGAGTTAAACTTTTTCTATTGCTCTTAGGATTTAAATCACATGATTTATGAACCTCTTACATGTTAATGCCAAATGCAGACTCATTGAAGGTTATGCGCATATGCTACATGATTAGAGTAAATAATTACACATTCATGCTCATAGTCTTATGCAAACATCATTCATTATTCATATCTGCAAAGGGATACTGAAACAGGGAAACATTTTATAAATTACATTAAACACAAATATTTGCATCACAAGCTTAGGAAATTAGAGATGCGAAAACAAAACACCCTAGACATGACGATTCTACTATATAGCACATAGAGGGAAAAGAGATCAACAACACAACCCACCATGGTATAAGTACACCATCTTTACAGAAAAATAGATGTATTGTCCTCAAAGCATTAATTTAAAGTACAAGGAAATGGTTTTACTTATTTTGCCTCTTATTCATCTGAGACGTCTTTGAAGTGTACGAGGCTCCTACGTCCTCTCTTGGTAAAATGTTGTCCCCTATGGTGGTAGGTGAGCTCATAACCTCACCCTCCAAGATTGGAGAAATCGTCTCTTGAACAGATCCTGCACTGTGCCCCCTTACTGTGGCAGCACTAGTGGATACCCCTAGTGTTATTTCTGCTCTCTTTTTCCTCTTTTCTTATTTCCTTATAGCTTTTTCATCCATTTGGTCCTTCCCTTTGTCCATCATTGGTCTACCTATCAAGTCCACAATAAATTCATCAAAATCACTTTCCACCAAGGTTAGGTTGAAAATAGGATGCTGTGGCTATTTACTCTTCAGCTCTATAATATCTGCCTTTTTTTATTCAAATTCAGCCATCAGCTTGGCAAGGTCAGAGAGGGACAGTGAATCAAGACTTTTGTTGATACGAAGTTCCATGGTATCATCCTAGTTTGAATGGTTTTGAATGGACGAACTGCATCAGCCACGATCTTATCAACAAAAGTCTTGAAGTCTGTAGCCCACTTATCTAGCTGTCTATGAAACCTCTTTTGTGTCTTTACTGACTTAGCAAAGTTTTTTGGTGTGAACCTGTATTCAAAAAAATCTGCTCCACCCGTAGATTGTGTAGAACCTGACCTTGCAGATGCGCCTTGGGGTACATACTCAGGTGGCACATACGCGATAACGGGCAAAGGCATAACTGTGAGAATCTCTGTAGTATCAGGAGATAGTGCAGATTGAGCTGCTAAGATGGAGGCTTGGTGACACGCATCTAAAACTTCGAGTCATCTTTAGACTTCTGAAGGTCTTATTTGTGTGTATCTTGGATTTCATTGTCCACTCTGCTAATCAAGGGCACACCATCCTATTTGTATAAAGCCGTGATTAAGCACGGAAATAGCAATGAACTAGATATTTTGTGTTCCCTCACAAACATCGTATCTATAATTATCTGACCAAAGTTAATTTGAAGCTCTGAGATCACTCTTGCCATTAACACGACTCTGTGTTTATCCAAGTTTCCATCCCTTTTGTTGGCATTAACCTCAAATGAACAACAACCCACCGAAATTTAGCCTTAACACTAAGACAGTATTTTACAATACGCTCCCGTCAGTTGGTCAACAAAGAGGGGTTACCATTCTCAGTCAACAATGAGGCCACCCAAGGCCTTTGAGCAGAAGCATTTCTTCATCTGTACTGAAGATCAAGCAAAACAAGCAGGGACTCGTACTCTTATCCGAACAATATCCTATTAATTATTCGGGATGAAATATCAATAGTGACTTCTGGGAAAGGTACAGACTCTCTGTTTGGCAAATTTGTAATTGATGTCCCCTTAAGGAAATTCTATTCTACCAGTGCAAGGTAATGATAGGCTTCCAGTTGGTGGCTCATCTATGCTAGTTCATACTCATTGAACTGGCATTCCTCATATAGGCCCTTGGTCACAATTTGATGCTCTTCTGTAAATGACCTTTTGATCCCTCTCACAGTGGGTGTTAACCTATCATAGAACTTCTCATGTGCTCTCTCTATCTATAATCTAATCGCCTCCCAAACTTGAGGATCCTTAAGTCTGACAACGTTAGCATCCTCAAGTTTAGTTTTTATGTTATCCACTTCATCTTGCCCTTCTACATTGGCATCCTCAGTTTCAACAACATTCGGCTCAGGTAGAGTGACATCAACTATGGCCTCGTCTAGGCTCGAACTGGTACTGCTAGTACTATCCTCACTCTACTCTTTAGACTGGGAGAGTAGGGTATTTTCCCTTCCACATTGTTTGGTGTTGTATCTGAATACGGGTTCGTCGACACCTCTTTGAGATCTTCCTCCTCTATTTACTGGGATTTTGGGAGCCATAATACTTGAAAAAGAGGTAAGAAATTAGCCCACAAAAAAATCTATCAAATCAGTGAATTTCATAACTTGATGGTCAAAATGGTGGTTCACCATTGGTGGGACGGTCCACCACTTTGGCCCTCGACCCTTATCTAGTGTCCTGGAATTTTCATAGCCCTGCGACGGTCAGTTTGGTGGTCCATCACAAATCTGATGGTCCACCATTTCAATCGTCGCACCCCCTTCTTCAAGTTCATCTTTCAACTAGGCATATATTCGAGCATTTGTTGAGCAACATTATTTGTTTAGCAACATTTGACAACCATAAAAAAATCAAGCACAACTTCTTATATTTTAATCATGTAGGTTAATCAGACTTTACCTAAACAGATGATGCTCAAACTCCTATTTTAAAACCTCTAGCAATACAAGGCAACATAATTGTAACAAGATGCTAATTCCTTTACAAAACAACTTGCAAAATACAACCCACAACTGAATGCATCATTTAGACAAAGAAGAATAGAATTATATGTATACCTTGGTTTTGCAGAGAGACAAGCTTGCAACTTTAGAGAATAAGACTAATTCAAATAACTCTTCAACTATTATCGCAATTTGATTGTGATGAAGGTAATAAGAAGAGTGGATGTGTTTAAATAAAAGAGAAGGAGGAGGCGTAGAGTCCTAGATACAATAAGTTTGTTCGAATTCTTTGAACCCAAGGGGAGTTGAAGGGGTTACAACGCATGTAACCGCCTTTTTTTATATCACCTTAAAAACTTTTGGGTCAAATATAGGTCATTTAATAAGGCTTTAGAGTCAACCTGAACAGACCCAGAATTAGGGTTACAACGACGCCAGGCCCGATGGTCCGTTAGATCTTAGACAGTCCACTAGGTCAACCGTTGAAACTTACCAAGACCTGAGCACTTTTTTTTCATTGCAATGGTCATCGTAATGGTCCACCTAGTTTTTGACGATCCACCAAAGTCACCATCATACCTTACCAGAACATAGGCCATCTAGGTTGACTTTGACAGTCAATTAGATGGTCCACTAACTTTGGGATGGTTCACCACTTTAACCGTCAACTTAATCCAGTGAATTAATTTTTCTACTTGTTTGCGATGGAGGAAATAGTGAACCATCATAGGAATGGTGGTCCACCAAATCGGCCGTCACTTTTGATCTAGTGGCTGAGGTTTTTACCCCTATTTTTGACTGTACCACTCCTCCTTTTTACTATAATTTTAATCCTTCACACTTCACAAATGCATAAAAAATGCACTAATAACAACAAACTTAATTTAATACATGCTTTAAAATAACATATTATGGGCTGCCTCCCACTAGCGCCTGATTTATTAGCTCGGCACGACTTAGTTATATCAATTACTCAGACTTTATCTAGATAGAAAGTATCAATATTCTTTTCCGAGTCCTTTGGACTGGTATACAATTTCACACATTTCCCATTCACCTTGAAGGCACTACCGTCTTTATTTTCAAGTTCCACTACTCCAGATGAGTAGAGTTTACTACTTTAAATGGGCTGGACCATTTGGATTTGAGCTTACCTAGAAACAATTTGAGCCTGGAGTTGAATAGAAGCAGCAAGCACCTTTATGAAACTCCCTCTTTTCAATTCTGTGATCATGGATTTCTTCATTCGTTCCTTGTATAGGTCGGATCTCTCATAAGCTCTAAGACGGAACATGTCCATCTCATCAAGCTGCCCCAGTCTCATATTTGCTGCCTCATTCCAGTTCAGATTAAGACACTTTAGTTCCCACAGTACTTTATGCTCTAGCTTAATTAACAAATGGTATACCTTGCCATAAACCAATTGGTGTGGCAACACGCCAATTGGTGTATTGAAAGATGTTCAAGATGCCCATAATGCATCGTCCAACTTCCTAGACCAATCTTTCCTGCTAGCATTCACAGTCTTGGTAAGGATATCCTTGATTTCTCGATTGGAGATCTTCATTTGCCCACTTGTTTGTGGGTGATATGGAGTAGCTACCTTATGCTACTTAACCATATATTTTGGCAATGCGACTTGGAATATCTTTTTGAAAAAGTGTGATCCTCCATCATTTATGATGGTATGAGGTACCCCAAAACGAGAGAAGATATTTCTCTTTAAAAATGCAACAACTATCTTTCCTTCATTATCCACTAGAGCAATAGCCTTAACCCATTTTGACACTAGTCAACAGCAGCTAGTATGTACTTCATTCTAAATAAGCTCATAAAAGGTTCCATGAAATCTTTGCCCCACACATCAAATAATTCTACCTCCAAAATTTTAGGCATTGGCATCTCATGGTGCTTTGAGATGGACCCTTGCCTTTGACATTGGTCATATCCCTTCACGAACTCATAGGCATACTTAAATAAAGAGGGCTAATAGTAGCCATCTGAAGCACTTTCCTCATAGTCCGATCACCTGCGTGGTGACCTCCAACTGGGGAAGCATGGCTTGCTACCAATATACTGAACATTTCTACTTCTAAGATGCATCATCTAATAATACCATCTTCACATCACCAAAAAAGATATGGCTCATCCCAGAAGTAATGGGTCACATCATGAAGAAACTTTTTCCTTTGATAAAAGGAAAGATTATCTGGTACTACCTCACTTACCATATAATTCGCAAAGTTAGCATACCAAGGCACTCTTTAGAGTACTGCAGCTAATATTTTTTCATCAATAAAGAAATCATCAATCTCAAGCCCGTTTTTTACTACTTGCTCTCCTTTGAGTCTGGATAAGTTATAAACTATTTGATTCTCACATCCCTTACGATCCTTAACCTCGAAGTCAAATTCTTTAAGTAGAAATACCCACTAGATCAACCTTGGTTTATCATCCTTCTTTTTCATTAGGTACCTCAAGGTAACATGGTCAGTGTGTACCACTACCTTGTTACCTAGAAAATATGCCCAAAACTTCTCAAAAGCATACACCACTGCTAGAAGTTCCTGCTTTGTGATACTGTTGTTTTTCTAAGCATTATTTAGTGCTTTGCTGGCATAATAAACTAGATGAAATAATTTGTCCTTCTTTTGCCCCAATACAGCTCCGAGGGCCACACCGCTTGTATCACATATTATCTCAAATACTTTTGACAAGCCTAGTGCAACAATGATAGGGGCCTCAACCAGTTTCCTCTTAAGGCATTCAAATTCCTTAATGCAATCAGTGTCAAAGAAGAACTTAGTTTCCTTCTCTAAAAGTTTACAAAGTGGATTTGCAATTTTAGAGAAGTCTTGTATAAACCTCTAGTAAAAGCCAGCATGTCCAAGGAAACTAGCACCCCTTTCACTGAGATGGGAGGTGGTAGCTTCTTAATAACCTCTACCTTGGCTCAATCGACCTCTACCCTTTTTGCTGAAATTTTTTGCCTGAGAACAATGCCCTCCTTCACCATGAAGTGGAATTTCTTCCAATTAAGCACAAGATTGAATTCCGCACACCTCTGCAAAGCCTTACTCATGTTCTCCAGACACAACCCAAATGAATCTCCAATGATAGAAAAATCATCCACGAACACCTCCAATGTGTCCTCAACCATATCCAAGAATATAGAAATCATGCACCTTTAGAAGGTAGCGGGTGCATTATATAACCCAAACAGCATCTGCTTGAATGAAAAAGTGCCATACGGACATGTGAATGTTGTCTTCTCTTTATCTTTAGCAGCAATACAGATTTGATTGTAGATAGAATATCCATCCAAGAAGAAATACCACCCCTTTCTCAATAACTGATCAAGCATTTGATCTATGTAGGACATTGGTAAGTGGTACTTTAACTTCCATGAGTTTAGTTTGTGGTAGTCCATGCAAAATCTCCAACTAGTCATAGGCCTGAGAGGAATCAACTCATTCTTTTCATTTGCAACAATAATCATGCCTCCTTTCTTAGGCATACATTGAACCGAGCTTACCCATTTACTATCAAAAATAGGATAAAATACTCCTACATCTAGCCACTTAATAATTTCCTTCTTAACCACCTCTTACATTGGTGGGTTAAGTTGGCCTTGATGCTCAATAGTACGAGTACATTCTTCCTAAAGTTGTATCTTATGGGTGCAGATGCCAATAATATCAGCAATAGTCCAGCCTATTACTCTTTGGTATCTTTGAAGCATCGAAATAAGTGCTTCCACCAACTGCTCACCCAAGCTAGCCACTATAATAACAGCTAGTGTATTCCCACTACCCAAGAACACATACCTCAAATAAATGGGTAACTCTTTCAGCTCCAGGATAGGTGATTCTTCTATAGAAGGCTTAGCAGGTAGACTAGGATGATTTTCTAAGTCCAAGTAAAACTTATTGGGGGCATATGAGTAAGACCCCATGCCTGTTAAGGCACATGCAGTCTCCTACTAATATTCTATACCATCCTAAAAAAATTCATCAACACTATAGCTAAGGTTACAACAACAAATTTCTCTTCTATCGACACTTCCTGCTCTTCCTCGTAATAGACATCTACAATGGAAAACACACTCATTTCTTTCTGCTGCTTCATTGATTAGCACATATCAAATTGCATCACTTCATCATTCAGCCTGAATAAGAGCTCATTAGCTTGCAAATCAATTAGCATACTTGCGGTTGCGAGGAAAGGTCGACGTAAGATTATGGGCACCTCAAAGTCCACGTCACAATCTAGAATAACAAAATCCACAGGAAATATGAAACTAGCAACCTTTACCAACACAGCATTCAAAATACCAACAAGTTATTTGACTGATCTATCCACCATCACAAGTGGAATGTTGTAGGTGTGGGGTCTTCCAAACGTAACTTTTTATAAACAGCAGCGACATTAGCTTGATGCTAGCTCTCAGGTCGTACAGAGCTTTAGCAAAGTCAAGAGGTCAAATAGTGCATAGGATAGTAAATGCTCCATGATCTACCTTTTTCTACACCAGATACCTTGTGGAAATAGTACCATAACGATATTAATTATCCATCAGCTCAAACCTAACCCACCGCTTCTTTCTAATGAGGTTTTTCATGAACTTTTCATACCCGAGCATTTTCTTTAATGCCTCCACCAGTGGAAGATTAATGGTCAACAACTTCAGTATTGTCATAAATTTGCTGAACTTAGTGTCATCGACTTTCTTCTTTAACCGATGAGGAAATGGAGGGAGTGGATTTGGAAGAGTGGTAAACACCAATTCAGCCTCCTTTCCCTTATTCTTCTTCAAATCATCAACCTGCTGACTATTGGATGATGTGTTATCAATAACGTTATCTGATTTCCTAGACTCTACTGGATGATAAATCTCTGCTTCTTTAGCATCATCGACTATAATATCAACTGCAGGCTTACCCAAAGGAGGGATTGCTAATACCTTACCATTTCTAGTAGTGATAGACATGTAAGAGCCATCATTTCGTAGGTTCTGAATGGTGTCACTTGGTAATATTCCAGTCTTCCTCTGATTCAAAGCTGCGAATAGCTGGATCATTTGTTTCTCTAACTGCTTGATAGAGGTAGAGTGTGAGTTTACCAACTGACTCATAGAAGATAATATTGCTCTTTATGGTAGTTACTCCAGAGTTGATAGCTTTAACTCTCTTTAATAATTTCTCCATCATATCCTCCATAGACATCTTTCAAGAGCTAGTTGTAGCACTATCTCTACTTTCAGGAGGTACATTTAGTCCACTTCGATTATTTTTACCTTTCTAATTTCCTTGCTCTCGATCCTTATAACTAGCCTTGTTGTAGTAGTTCCGACCTTGATATCGTTGGCTATTTCCTCGAAAACCCCCTAATTATTCAAATAGTAAGCATCTTTTTTTGAATCAGAATTATCTCTACCATTAGCCAAAACAACCTTTATTTTTTCAGTCTTTGCAGAAAATAGATGCTTGGTAAATAGATCCATCTGTGTTTTCAAGTGTTCCATGTATTGATCACGTTCTTCCTCTTTCTTACGTTGCTTTGAAGTCATGCCAATAGACACAGCAAGACTTGCTACCACAAAATTCTTGGTAAGCTAAGCTCTACTTTGTTTGGTCATTCGGTCAAACATCTTCGAGGCTTCCTGAAATGTGAGATCCACAAATGACCCCCCTGCAATATTACCAATAACTAGCTTCATAATAGATTTTAAATCTTGATAAAGAGTCTTCATCAGATGAATATCTATCATATTATGATTCGGATACTCCATCAACTTCTTTTTTAACCTCTCCTATGTCTTATGAAGGGCTTTGGTTGGGAGCTACCTAAAGTTACTGATATCATCCCTCAATTGTACCCTTCTGTAAGGTGGAAAGAATCTTTCTAGGAAAGCCTTTTTCAATTGCCTCCAGTTGGTTATCGAATTCGCCGTCAGCTTATAAAGATATAATGTTGCCTCTCCAGATTGAGATAACAAAAATAAATATAAGCAGATTGAATTCTGTCCCACTCCTGGGTTATCACAGGACTTGCAAATAGTGATAAAATTTACTAAATGCATATTAGGATCATCTCCCGGGAGTCCACTAAACAACCCCTACAGGTGAAGGAGTTGGATCATTGTACTGGTAATATTGTACTTTGCTCATGGTGCTAGAGGTGGAAGAATAATAGCTCCAGTGGTACTAGCTCCGTCCATTAAATCTTCGTCATCATTAAGATCAAATTGAACAGCTTGATGATCAGGTCTCACCCTGAAAGGATGGTTTCTGTTCATATTTTTGTTCACTAGTATAGCTATATTCTCTGCACACCTTCGATTAGAAAGATCTAACAAGTCATCATCCCCTAAATCATCATCCTCAGAGTTAGTATGATGTGCCTTCTGGCCATTATTCTACTGATTTAGTTGAGCTCTAGCCAATGCGGCTAGTCTCTCAGCATCTTGGGGTTCTTTTATTCTGCTAATAAGTTTCAGTTTTGGATGTATTGGTAATAATGGTGCACCCAATCTCCATGTACTTGGAATACACAAAAATTCTTCTACACAAATAAAAACAACAAACAAAAGTAAAACTTGACCAAAGGTCAATTAACTAACACAAACTTAATTGACAACCGTAATCTCCGGCAACAACGCCAAAATTTGATATGCCCAAATTACAATTCTCTTACGAGAGAGTAAGCGGTCACTGTCAAATATAGAATCCAACTTGGTTGGATGTCAAATACCATAGGGAATATTGTGTTCACTAAGTATTGTGGCTGTTATTGGACTGTTTATCTAAGGCTCTAAAATAAAAGGGGTTTGGAAATGTTAATAGTGTTCTTTTGTATTGGCGTTACACAAAAGCCCAGCTATTATGAGTAAATGTAGAAGTAGTTCCAATGAGAATAAATTAACTAGAGTTATTCTCACCAAGATCTTCAAACAATTAGGGTTGTGATTTTGTGCTCGAATTCTAACTTATGTATCCAATTGCAAGAATTATTGAATTCTAAAGATTACCCACATGTTTCTCAACCTAATAAGTATTTCACCCTTTACTTCTCTCAAATTTAAAAGATCCATGCATTATTAAATAACACTCTCATGAGGGTTGATCCTATTAAGGCATCAACCTTTTAACTCAAAGGATAAACCTATGGAGTTTATGTGAATCATTTTTTTCCCAACATCCACTTTCTTGTCAGACAAGTGGAGTTCATAGGCTCACTTCTCAAGTTTGCAACCAGGTGATGTCATTAAAATGAAGAAATATTCATGTAAATTCGATAGATGTTAGATAACAAACTCATTCACAACCCTAAAACAATTCTCTACATTTAGGCTTCCATAACCCTAGTTATGGGAGTTTAGCTACTCATCTCCATGTCAGAAATCAAAGTTATATTCATGTTCAAATATAGCTTCCAAAAAGTACTTACAAAAGTCACAATATTGTTCTTCTCAATCTTTGATGGAAAATATGAAAACTAACATTCGCGTCTCAATCTCTAGATTCAAATCTTAATGAAAAATAGTACAAAGCTCTTAATAGAAGAGAAAGTATGAAACTGATGACAAAGATGCCTACTAAACCCTAATACTTGGTATTTATATGTTCCCAGCTAAAAGGATTCAAAATTTGAAATCATAAAATTTGCATCAAACGTGACGGCCAAATTAGTGGTCCGTCACAAGGTTAACAGTCCACCATTTGGCCCATCGCTGCTGATCTAGGAAGGTTACTTTCTAGATAAGACTGGTGTCAAAATTGGTCATCCGTCATATTACTAATGGTCTACTATTTGTTCCATCATTGTTTCCTTCTGTGGTCCAAGTTCTGGATGAACTTGACGGCCAACTTGGTGGTCCATCCTAAGATTGACGGTCCACCATTTTGTCCGTCGCTGAGTCCTTCAGGGAGCCTGGTTCTGGATGACACTGATGGTCAAATTGGTAGTCTGTTACAATATTGATAGTACTTTATTCGGTCCATCTCTGCAAGGCCTGAAGTCTTGGGTTCTTTTTAGGCTTGGCGGTCAAGTTAGTGATCCATCGCAAGACTGTCAGTCTACCATTGTGACCGTCAGAAGTGTTTTTATGCCACTTCTCTGAGACATTTTCTTCAGCTAGATCCTTACCCTGAAACATTAAAAACCAGCATTAAACCCAACCTTAGTTGCTTGAAAACATACAAATTTATCAAGAAAACAATGAAAAATGTTTTGTCGAAAGCCGGAACATCAATATCTTAGCGTAGTTTGGGGTAGAAGTTACTTAAATAGATTTTTGGGCATTAAAAGTGGGTCAGTCCAACCCACCTTAGGACAAGACTAGTGATAAACCCATAGACTTATTCACGCATGATGTACTATTATTAATGGTTAGTTTGACACTTGAGGAGGTTGAATATAATATTTAAGTATGTTAGGTGGATATTGAAGGATTGATGCTAATTTCGAGTGTCGCTAATAATATTGCTCACATACATTATTAAGGACATAATTTTGTTGAGTGATTATTAAGATGATTTTCCAATATGATGTGGAATATATATACATATATACATATGACTCATAGATTTTATATGGATTATAAATATGATACGATCGGTAAATAGAATATGGCTTATAGATATGACTAATGACTTATGGATATGATATGGCTCATAAATTTGATGTGGCTTATAGATACTATTTCTAGCCTATACATATGATGAGTCGCCTATAGATTTGATTATTATTATAAATTCTAGATATGCTTGATGAAATGGCTTATGAATGTTAGTATTGATATGGATTTCAGATGTGGATAGTAATATTTCTTATAGATGTAACTATAGATGAGACTTATGATTATGATTCTTATTCCAATGTATAGGCATGAGTAAAAGAATGGTTTGTAGCTATGATTTATTGGTATAATCAATTGAGTTTATCTTATTAAAATGACTCACTAATGTGATTCATTGATATGACTTATAAATATGAGTTTTGATTTAAGCGCGGTTGTTGCTGATGGTACTGATAATATGACTTTCGGTTTAATTCTGACAAATATTGATGGTACTGATAATATGAGTTCTGATTCAAGCCTGACAATTATTGATGGTAATGATAATATGAGTTCCTGTTCGAGTCCAGCATTGAGGTTTGCTTATGATGTGATATGAAATGGATGGTGTCATGACCCAATTTACAAGTCATGATGACAACTACTAAATCCCAACAGTAGGTAAGCCAATACCATAACCCAGAGCCATCGCAATGGGTTAATTCGGTAAGAAATTCCAACATAGGCCAAATGATATGATTCTCACCATGAAGACTTGAAACGAAATGCAAAAGAAAAAATTTAGAGGTATAGGATGTCAAATATAGGAATATAGACACAAATATGAAAACCAAAGGGCAATCAAAGGGTGTATCAAACACAAATAGAACCTAACTCGTACTTGACCACAAAGGGGATTAAATTCCCATACAAACAATGTTTCTAATCAAAGACCAACATTCTCTTTTCCAAGCTCTCAAAACACACCCAGTGGAGGTTCATGAATTCATCATTATCAATCAACAAAAACTAAATAAATAAGCCTAGCTACTAAGTATTTATTGTTTGGCTATATATTACATAATTAAGGCCCAAATGTGACCCAAATGCAATAAAAGTACAACTAGCGGTTATTTTTGATCCTCTTTTTAAATGCAAAAGCAGATCAAAGGCGGATCCAAAGCTCCTTGGGTGCATGACCCTTACAAGGGGCTTTGGAGCCCCAGTTTGCACTCCTTCTACCTCGTCAAAGTTGTTCGACTTCCCTTAGTGGTAATATTCATCCATGTGGAAACTTTTAATAGAACTAAGGAGTCATCAAATACCTCGAGAATCATACGTATCTCATCCAAAGTTCTGAAGACAATTTGGCGTGTATCAGCCTCCCCCTCTTATAAAGGATTCGACCTTGAATCCAAAACTTGCAAAACCAAAGGAAGAGTAACAAATACAACATCCTCATGACACGAGGGTTAGTGTTAGCAAAAATAATGATAGCATCATGCCAAGGTTGCACACACTTAAGATATGACCAAGGATCCTTCATGGTAAATATTAGAAACTTATTAAAAAATGCACAAAGAAGTTGGCTATGGGAATCAGGAAGAGGTAAGGAAACCAAAAAGGTCATAATGACATTACTAAATCCAAAATGTAAGCCTACCTTTACCTTAGGATCCATAAGACATAATTGCTTTATCAGTTGTTAAAGAGAACATATAAAGAGAGGTTCCTCAATTGGATTTAAATTCCACAAGACCCATCTAGCATTGCCATTCAAAAAAGTGGACCATCCAACAAGTTCTCTACCTCTAGATAAAGCAAATCCATGACTAGCATGGATATCATCATAATCAAAGAGGTAGTATAGAATCAAGTGTTAAAACATCATACTAGGTGTTATTATCTATTAGAAGGGCCTTTGGCTCAAAATATATAGCACATAATGCATTCAAGGATGGAATCAAAACATTTCATCACATATGAATTTTTCTTCTCAAACAACTTCTCTTAAGAAAGAGGTCATGATAACTCTCAAACTACAATTCTCGTAAGAGTGTAAGCGGTCGTTGTCAAATATAGAACCCAACTGGGTTGGGTGTCAAATCCCACAGGGAATACTCGGTCACTAAGTAAGCAAAGATTATTAGACTTTTGGTGAAAGTTTCGTAACAAAAGGGGGGATTGTAGCGTGAATTTAAGAGTATCAAAATAGTAACGTAAGAATGGAAAATAGAAGAGTAAAACGGATTGCTTGGTTGGTTTTGATCAATGAGAATTGAGAGTTAGGGTTATGTCCACCTTATGAGATATACGTATCTATTGACTATGAGTTATGCAGAATTCAGACATGCATACGCTTATAGAGAATCGTATTCTATGGTAAATCCAGGCGTCTTTCGACCATCAAGGATTATTTCACTTTAACTCTTTCGAGCTTAAAGCGTATCTAATGGTACAGATTCTCCAAGAGGTTAATCCAGTTACAGCACTAACTTTTTAACAGGGGTTGGTGCCCTATTACCTTGACATTATCTCTTTTACAGACATGTAACTTTTCTTTCGAACAAGTTAATGCTATACTGGCGTATTCTATATGTTTGCAACCACAAGAATTTAGATTAAGATGAAGAGAATAATGATATAAGCAGCATACGTGTCAAGAATTCACAAACTCATAGCAATAGATAGTGTCTCATAAGGCTTCCATAACCCCAACAGAGAAGTTTAGCTACTCATGAGTGCAACGGAAATCACAATAAACATTATTATCATACCAAAATAAGAGTCTAACGTGAAGTATGCTTTGGTAGTGCTTGTGGCATGAATTCCTTGCAAGTAGCGTTTCTCTTGTTGTGAAAATTTAGAAGTCGATGAAGAGAAAGTAATAAGAATTAATTGAAAGAGAATGAATTTAAAGTGTTGACTAAAAAGTAATTGATTGAAGAAGTATGAAGTATGAAGTCTTGAAGTATGAAAAACTTCAGCAAAATAGGGTATTTATAAAACCCATATCCTATTCCTACTAGGCTACTGCATACTTATCCTAATCCTAATAAGTTACTGCATCATTATCCTAATCCTAATAAGTTACTGCTGATCCCCAAAGTCTTTGAAAATGTTGTTTTTGCCCCGGACAGGTTTTCCATGCGTCACTTTTAGACCCTAGGCGTCCAAGCTCTGCTTTCCTTCTTTCGTGCAGCTTCCTTTGGCGTCAAGTTATCCATAAAATGCTGAAATCTTCATCATTTATACCTGAAAACTTGCTAATCACGTTTGTTAGCTCACTTACAGGAAAGAGGACTAAAAGTGCATGAATTATGTATTTTGTCCTCAAAACTTAGCTAAAATATGGGTAGATTATAGCACTTTAGGCGTGTAAATACGCCTATCATCAGGTCACCAATTGTAAGCAGTTTACCGAAAAGGGTATCACAAGCATGGAATCCATCCAAAGTGTTTTCAAGAAGAGACTCTTTCCTTGACCTACAAGTAGTTAAACCTTGGACAAGATTGGAAACATACAATGTTTAATTCTCTTAGATATTTTCTTTACTTCCCTACTTTATTAAATGCTTATATTTATTGAAAATGCCTCCCAGGCACAACTTGGGCCTATCAAGTGGGTTGTAAATCCCTAAGAAAGACTTTCTATCATAGGGAAGGATGCCAACATCCTCATCTAAACTTTTCTTATCAACTAGACTAGGCATCGGGTTAGGGTGTGTGGAAATCACCTTATTCAAATTTTTCACTGGGTCAAATAGATAGAGTGGCCATAAACATGGGTCTAGACAACACTTCTTTCCCCAAACACGTTACCTAAATTAAAAGATATACTCTCCATACTAGCATGAGCATCATCGAAAGCAACCGAAGTGTAGAGAAAAGTATCACTCCAATTCACTTCAACCAATTTGTCCTCATGTATATACTCACCATTAGATTCAAGATCATCACCATGAGTATTCTCCAGAATTCGGGCACACAAAGTAGAAGAAAAAATGGTTTCCAAACAATCAATACTTTCTCTTTCACGGGAAGAATCCTCAAGTAGACAAATACCACCACTAACATCAAGGGAATCATTACTCAAGTCATCAAAAGAACCAAGAAATTCATCCTAATAATTATTAAGCAATGGTGGCATGTCGTACAAAGGATCACAAGCACAAGTATTTTCATAGGGCACTAATTGGGTTTCTTAAATATTCAAGCAAATCAAAGTAAACATTAGTCAATTGATCATTCCTTTTCAAAACCTTACATTACTTTTCCTTAAGAGTACTCTCATCTTCAATGAAGCGATTTCCATTTTTAGGAGGAATATGATTATACCATAGTGGGTTGTCATATATGCTATAGCAAATAAAATAAGCTACACCATTAACATTATTCACACTACTAGGTTCACTAGGAGATATTGTACCATATTCAAACATGATATTGTAAGTTAAAAAAGAAGGATCAATCCATGAAAGAGGATTAGAACTTGTAAGTTCACTCTCAATAACACAATTATCAACTTCCAAATAAGTTTCAAATACATAATCATCTCTATGAGTAAGACAAATAATAGGATATTAACTAAAGGACCTGCTCAAAGGGTCACTAATATTTACTTGACCAGCATTTTAAATATCATCAATCACATGAGGTTGATTAATCACATCACAATCATCCTCAAGTGGTGTATAGTTTCACCCACAAGTTGGTCAACACAATTTTCTACAGACAATGTACCATTATTCATCACACTAGCTTCAACACTAGGTGGTCTCAAATTGATCTTACTAGAAGAGTCAATGTGGTCATCAATAAGATCAACTAATATTTCCACACTCTCAATGGTTACATTATAAACAAAAGGCAAAGAATCATGAGATTCCCATATAGATAAGCTACTACTCTGACTTAATATGCTACTACCCACACAATTATTATTCACATGTACAAAAGTGTAAGAGTTAGCTATTTTACCTTGAATTTCATAAGAATATTATTCTTATCCTTGGTGTGAAGTTCCTTCAAAAGCCATGGAAGCATCTACTATTTACCTCATTGAATCTTCTAAGGGAATCTTTTCTTTTTGTTTTTTTTTCTCCTCTGCTTGCCGTGTTGGTACCTACACACATGTCCTTATTAAAAGAACAAACAATGTTAGCTCAGTTTGGTGGTATGTACCTCACTTCTCTCATCATAACCTCTACTTTTTACTATCTTAGATTGCCAACTTACACTCTCTTACTCGTTTTAATAATTTATCTCTCAATATCAATAGAAATGGAGTAAGTGGTCACATCACTTTAAGATTTGGGAAGAATGGATGGAAAGAGATGATTTACCCATTGATACTTTACAATCTTAGCCTAATTTTTTACATTTGGATCCTTATGTTATAGAAAACAATTATCACCCAAGCAAAAATGTCCATGTTCCTAGAGGAAGATGTCATACCATACCTTCTCATATTACCCAAATTGGGTATAGAAAAACTTTACTCTTACAAAACTCTAGACCCATCCAATAAGTATGGAACAAATAGAGGCTTTCGATGTATCCCTAGATAGTCAACCATGGGTGGAATGATGTATTTTTTATGGAACCAATAATATGGCATAAGGAGGCATCCTACAACCCCACAAATTCTTTCCTTTCTATAGTGTACATTTCTTCTTGGATCAACACTGTAAAGCTTGGTATACCCCATTGGTACATGGGTACCCCTCATGAGTTATTTTAAAGCACTGTATATTTGGCAGGACTTCCTTATAGATTCCCACCACAATAGTGTTGTACCTTAAATATGTTTAAGGGCACACACAGCTCTTTCAACTTTGCTCATCTAATATTCCATGAAGATCCTTTCACACTCCCATTCCCAATCAAGATATTCTTTGATACCCGACTCTCTTATAAAGATGGGGAGAGTAGAAAGATCTTGACTCCTATTATAATCTCCATATCGATATTGGGTCCCATGTCCACTTGTTTGGGTTCTAGAAAAGGAATCTTGAGATGTAACATCCCTCGACTTTGGAGATGCTTATTTTTTTGGTCCCATGGAGGAACCTCTACTATAGTTAGTATAACCATTCACACGACTTTGACTTTGATAAGACGTACTACAAGGTGAGGAATATTAATCGTCATACTCCACATTCACACTCTAACCATGACTCTCACAAGATTTGTAAATAAATGGGTTATACCCTATATTACCTGTAGGATCATAGTAGGAAGTGTAATACTCCTCACATGCTCCATCACCCTCATAAAAACCATCACAAGGCTCTTCATTTTCCTCCCTATAAGAACTAGCTTCATCATTCATCTTATATTCTCCTTCAGAGTGATGGCCATTATTTTCATCCATATCTTAATCATGGCAATATTCATAACCCCAATAATATTCATCTTCTTTGTAGCCATAACTATCTTTACAACAGTCGTAGTCTCCTATGTCATAGTCACAATTATCAAAGGCTATCGAAGACATGCTTCCTTATATCACCTTGTAATGACAAAAAGAACATACAAGATTGGTTGTAAATCTCATCACCAACACTCATAATAATATACCATTGAACATAAAATGGTCACCCTCTTTTTGTCCTCTCTTTGGAATATAATTGGAATCCTTTATAGATGCTTTGATACAACACTTTTTCACCTATTTTCTTCCTTCTATTTGGACGAAACACTCACTTTTGATGAACTTTAATATGAATATAATAATCTTTTTAAGAACACACCAAGAACACCAAGAACACCTGAGCTCGAAATAAGTTGAAAATTCAAACCTATGCATCTTTCATCATTCTAAACTCATTCCATTTATTATTTTTCTCAAATTCCTCACCCAACACTTCAAATCTTGAAACATAGCTTAAACTTCTTATTTTCAAACCCAATCTTCCAATGATTCTATAAATCCCAATTTCACTCTAATCTAGCTCGAATTTGATATATGGACACTAATACTGTTAGGCAACGCAAATCTAACACTATAAATACAATAAGGACACAAAATTAAAAATCAAAATTTGAAACAACCTAAAAACATTTTGGGACTCCTTTTATAATTTTTTTTCTAATTTTCTTGTGATTTTCAAGATAACAAACCCAAGACTAGAATTGTGGGAATTATCCTAAGCTTAGATCTGATACCAAATTATATGATTCTTGCTATGAGGGCTCAAATCTATATGTAGAAAAGTAAAGATAGAGGAATGGGATAACAAAGATAGATAGATAGATACAAATATGACAACAAAAAGGCAATCAAAAGGTGTATCAAACCCCAAAACCTCCCTTAAGGATTACCTACTAGCACCTAACTCTCACGTGATTGCTATGAGGATTGAATCTCCCTTAAAACTGACTCTTCTAATCAAAGATAAATATTTACTTTTCCAATCTCTCAAAATATTCCCAATGAAGGTTTATGAATTCATCATTAACAATCGACAAAAACAAACTAAATAAGCATAGCTACTAAGTATTTTATAGTTTGGCTAAATATTACATAATTAGGGCCACAAAATGACCCAAATAAAAGAAAAGGCCCACTAGGGGCTGTTTTCTATCCGCTCTTGAAATGCTAGAACGGATCAAAAGAAAATCCAAAGCGCCTTGGGCGCATGACCTTTTCAAATGGCTTTTGAGCCCCAGTTTACCCTTCTTTGACCTTGTCAAAGTCCTTTGACCATCGATAATTGTAATCTTAATCCATGAGGCATATTGTAATACTACTAACGATTCATCAAAAACCTCAAGCATCATACGTATCTAATCCAAAGATCCGGAGGCAATTTGGCTTTTCTCACCAAATTTAATGAACACAAATTAAAATATAAACAAGGTGTTCTAATATAGAGAAACAACCATCATAAGATACCAATCCCATGACTTGGTAAAGCCACTACAAGAGCATCTTATGTCAATAATACAATCCAAAAGACTTAAAGTATAGTTAGTGCATCTATCTTAAATACTGAAGGCTAAATATAAAAGATAGTGGGAAAATGGATGACTCAAACTCCACGGACTCACGCTATCTCCAAAGGATTAACCCTACATGAAATTGAATCAACGGTGAAAACTAATACTCGAATCTACACCAAAAAGGTACAGAAGTATAGTATGAGTACTAAAACAATATGTACTTTGTAGGTGCCATCAGCTAATTGAGCTAAGTCAAGATATAAAGATGATATAATGCAAGATCCTAAGTAAGTTAAGGTACAAAATCGAACCTGATTCATCTCGATCATCATTGTATATAATAAGTAATTAAACCAAAATAAATATATAATTATGACATCAACACATACCAATATCATCATTCATAAGAGATAGACAATTCAGAACCATAGAACATCACAAAGCTTACAAACAAGCAAACATAATTAACAAGTTTACATCCATACGCCAACTGGGTGTATAAAGTAAAGAACTCATCACCAAATCCCATACTATGAGAGAATACACACAAGAGGGATAATAATAAGGCATTTAACCAATAGCATATTCAACTCTCATCATTATTCAATTGTATTCCATATTTATCATCAATTAGTTATTTTACCAAACTTTCATTTGTTCTCGATATGGAAGTTATAACTATATTCTATACAATTACCCTCATTAGCTATAACTATATTCTATACAATTACCCTCATTAGATACTATCATTAATATCCATTAGCCACTACTTATTTTCTAAACAAGGATCATTAACTAGTCTATTAGATTCCTAGCCATCATATAATTATCATTTTTTATTAGGCAACTATTTACCACATTGTCATTTTAATAGACAACACTCCTTAGATAAGCATTATTTATCATAAGAATTACTCACTAAGTGAATCCTTATTTTAGAACTAGTTTCCCGCTTACCAGCTAGTTTTGATTAATTAATTAAACAATATCTGTCACTAGTCCTTAGTTATCATTAATCATTACCTGTACCACTTTATATGAATTTAACACTTGTGGGATACATCTGAAATTCAAAAGTCACATCCCATCCATATTACACACACACTCATATATATATATATATATATATATATATATATATGTATGTATATAAGCATAAAGGTGCCATACATAAGGCTAGTAGTACTTGAACCAATAGATGTACATGAAGGCATATCAAATACTTATCCTCCATCCTGGCCGAGTATATCATCTTCATCACAATGTCCACTAACTTTGTAGGGTATCAATATAATCAACACAATGTTCTTCAGCGTTGTCGAGCATCAATATCATCATTATAATCTCCCCTGGCCTTGTCGGGTTTTAATATCATCACAATAAGCAATTTAATGTTGATCATAAAGAATAGGCCCTACAAGGGACAAACTAAATGACAAATCCTAGAGGGCTAAAGTAAATTACAAGCCCTATAGGGGCTCCAGTAAATAAACATAAGAGAGAAGCACGAAAGAGCATACCTCCATAACTCATCATTAGCCATCAATGTCAATTTACCAATTGATATATGAATATATAACATGTGGTTTTTTAACTATTATCGGGTTTCAATCATAATTAATTACATAGCTTTCCATGTAGTAAATAAAAATGCCTTCTAGAGTTATTGACATCACGACTGACAATATTAGCAATTAGAAGGATTTTTAGCATGATCACTATTTTGATTAATAAATGCAAGTATTTCATAAGAAATAACATAATCCATAGTTACTTATATCTTTAACAATAATCTTGTAAAAAACCCATTTACATCACCTCCAATGTCATCACCATAATCTATTTACTATGATTAGCCCATATGTTCCAAGGGAGCATATCCTAGGACTTTAGCAAGCATCTAAGGTCATCAAGAGAACTATATCAATTCTAACATAAGATAGGTAATGAACCCCCTTCTAACTCCCCAAATACATTCTAAGTCAAACTTCTACCCGAGACTTGGCTAAGGTATATAAAACAACTGTTAGATGTATAGCAAGCCACCAATAGTCCTGAGGTAAAGATCTTTCCTAAATACCATACCTAACTCAACTATAGTAATAAAGGCACTACTATTAATGTATGTAACTTGGGTCAACTTACCCATAGCATGAGTGAAAAGGTCACTCTTATCCAACTAGGGTAACTAAGGCATCCTCATGCTAACCGTGAGATATGAAGTCTAATTCACCTAAACTTAAGCCTACAAGCGAAATATTCAAATATTTGAGATCAAGAGTGATAAATAATTCAACTAAGCCTAGGTCTTATCATTCAACATTCCAACACCTAAAACCCATCAAAATATAACAAGATATCAGAATTATACTATAATATAGCTCAATCTAACAAAGAATAATCAAAAACTACCTCAAACCCAAAGAAAGCTCACGAACGACTAAACCTTCATTGTTCTCTTTGTAGAAGATTCTTCAAGGTGCCAAGATATCAAAATCACAATCTATACATTATAACGAGAACATTGATACAAATATTGCACCATTGTGCTTCAGGTCCAAAAACTACACAAAAAACCCCAAGTGGGTCCTACTTATAAAAAATGCATTTTCAAGGTCAGCCCAATGTTTGTACACCATCAAGGAATCATAACCCTCAAGAAATAGGTAAAGACTAAGTTTATTTGAGGCTAAATAAATCCTCCAAGATATTTGGGGTTTTGGTCAAGAGTTCAAGCATGAATTAGAAGGATTCATACCTGTAATAAGTTGTTAATCATGAAAATATATGTTACTTTGCTGCCAAGACTCAATCTAAGTTTAACACACTATTTTATGGGTTTTTAGTCTCAAAAAGAGTTAAAAGAACCCAAAACACCACCTAAAGGACCTCTAAATACCTATCCTATACAAAGATAGATATATTATTACCATCCATGGACCATGATCGTAATAAGGAGATCGTGACACTCTTAGGTATAATTGTGACATCTTTACCTTGAACTAGGTATCAACTAAAACTTGGAAGAAATTTTAAAGTCACTGTTCTAGGCGCATTGGGGAACCCATATTTTCCATCCGATATTGTTTTGACAAAATATGATCCCACGCAAGTTTCCAAATTTCCAACATTTCTACCAATAGGTCAAAATGAGATTTGGTGCATGGGGACCCAAAGCAAAGTTTTACCTGTAAGATCCCGCAAATTTTCCTAGTTGTTAAAGCTTGAAAAGATGTCCCAGACTTTGAATCTCCAAGATAAGTATTCAAACTTAGTGCTATTTTGTCCTTTAAAAGTTTGTATTCTTATTTCATGACCTTTACGTCCAAAAAGTTTTGATAGTTAAGTTAATCCATGATCAAAAAAGTCAATAGGGGTTTTCAGATGAGTTTTGAATTTTTCAAACCTTGGTTAGAACATGTTTGGAATCCCAAAATAGTTGACCAACATGATCTTGGCCTACTGCATCACCTATTGCGTCGGTCAATATTGTTGCAGGAACTGGCAGTCAAAAGTACTGAGGCTTGGCGAGATCACAATGCGATGCATTAGGTATTATATTGAGGCCATCAATGCACCATATCAACCAGCGTGTCGGAACCCAGTTCCATTCATTAGAATAGTCATGACCCCAGAGTTATTTTAGTCTTTTTCCCACTCTTATATAAGCCTATAATATGAGATTCAGTTGTTGTTTACTCACATATACTAGTTTTCTCTCTATTTTCCTCAAGAATAAGATTATGGTTTCCAATTAAAGATCCAAATTTAAGAAAATTCCACCATCAATCTTCATAAAATCAAGAACTAAGGTATGCTAGATGTTGATTCTTGGGTTTCTTTCACCCAAGAAGTTCAAGAACCCTTTTCAAATTATAAAGATTAAAATATATGATTTTTATGATTTGTGTGAGTTGAATTTCATGTTTATGTGATTGTTGAGTTGTGATTCATGTATTGTTGAGTTGTGATTCATGTTCTAGGTTACATGTTCCAAGCTTTTATTTTAGTTCCCAAAAGAACGAAGTAGCGAGAAATTGGCCAAGACCTATCTCTCTGTCAGATATCAGGAATTTCTTGGGTTTGGTTGGCTATTACCGATAGTTCATTGAGGGATTTTCATCTATTGAATCTTCTGTCTAGATTGACTCAGAAAAAAGTCAAGTTCCAGTGGTCAGATTCTTGTGAGAAGAGTTTTCAGGAGTTGAAGAATCGACTCACTACAACTCTATTTTTGACCTTACCAGATGGTTCAAACGGATTTGTGGTGTATTGTGATGCCTCCAGAGTTGAATTGGGCTGTGTTCTAATGCAGAGAGGTAAGGTCATAGCCTATTCCTCTAGGCAGCTTAAACACCATGAAAAGAATTTTCTACTCATGATCTTAAGCTAGAAGCAGTTGTGTTTGCCTTAAAGATTTAGAGGCACTATTTGTACTGAGTTCATGTGGATGTGTTTATAGACCACAAGAGCCTGCAGTATGTATTCTCTCAAAAAGACCTAAACCTCTATTAGAGAAGGTGGTTAGAGTTGTTAAAAGACTACGACATGAGTGTTATGTATCATCCTGGAAAGGCTAATGTAGTGGCTGACGCTCTCTGTAGAACGTCTATGGGTAGTATTGCTCATATCTAAGACACTAAGATAAAGTTAGCTCAGGAAGTTCATCAGCTAGCCTAAAAAGGTGTCCACATAGTCAATTCAGTAGAAGGTAGTATATAGGTGCGGAGTAGTTCAAAATCATCCCTAGTTTCTAAAGTGAAGGAAATGCAAGATAGAGATCCCAGTCTAGTCAAGTTAAAAGAATTAGTTAGAGATTAGAAGGTAGAGGTTTTCTCCCAATGGAGAGATGGTGTTTTGCATTGTCAGGTTTGACTATGTGTGATAGGTGTATGGTGCACGCTATTCTATTCATCCAAGGGCCGCTAAGATGTACTGTGATTTGTGAGAGATCTACTGGTGGAGTGGGTTGGAGAAAGATATTACAGAGTTTGTGGCTAAGTTCTCAATATGTCAGCAGGTTAGGATTGAGCATTAGAATCCTAGTAGGTTTATGTAGGAGTTTAACATTCCCACCTAGAAATGGGAAGAAGTGAACTTAGACTTCGTGAAGGGTTTACCTCGTACTTATCATCATCCTGATTCTGTTTAGGTCATCATAAATAGGATGACAAAATCTAATCATTTCCTACCAGTCCATATCTCTTACTCAGCCAAAGATTATGTCAAACTCTAATTTAGGGAGTTGGTTAAATTGCACAGTGTTCCATTATCTATTGTCTCCCATAGAGGTACCCATTTTACCTCTCATTTCTAGGAAGCATTCCAAAAGGGTCTTGGTACCCGAGTTCACCTCAATATAATTTTTCATACTCAGACAGATGTTCAAGTAGAAAGGACCATTCAGACTTTAAAGGATATGTTGCGAGCATATGCGATAGAATTTAAATGTAGTTGGGATGACCACTTTCCTTTGATTGAGTTTTCATACACAACAACAACTAACATTCTAGTATTAAGAAGGCTCCATTTGAGGCGCTTTATGAGAGGAATTGTATATCTCCCATTGGTTAGTTTAAAGTGGGTGAGGCCGCAGTGGTAAGACCTGACTTGGTATTTGATACCTTAGAGAAAGTTCAGTTGATCAGGGAAAGGCTTAAGACAGCTCAGAGCCGACAAAAATTATATGAAGATCTACGCAGAAAGGATCTCGAGTTTGAGATTGGTGACTTTGTATACTTGAAAATCTCTCCTATGAAAGAAGTATTTGGAAATAAGGGAAAGATCAGTCCCCAATATATCGGTCCTTACCGAATTCTCATCTATTTCAGAAAGGTAGTTAATGATCTTGAGTTGCCTATATATCAATCTATAGTCCATCCAATGTTTCATATCTCTTTGCTAAAGAAATATGATAACGCTCAATCTACAGCTCTCGTAAGAGTGTAAAGCGGTCGTCAGCAAATATAGAACCCAACCTGGGTTGGGTGTCGATCCCACAGGGAATAGCTTGGCCAACAAGTAAGTAAAATTAATAGAATTTTGGTGCAAGTCTCATAAGAAGGGGGGATTGTAATGTGTAACGAAAACAATAAAGTAAAAGCTAAAAATAGCAGAGTAAAGAGAGAAATTGTCACGTTGGTTGTAAACAATGAGAATTGAAGCGTTGGGGTTATGTCCACTTTCTGAGGTATACGTCTCTATTGGCTATGAGTGTGTAGAGTCTTGACATGCAATTGCTTATAGAGAATTGTAGTCGATGGTAAATCCAAGCGTCTCTCGACCTGAACAAGGACTATTTCACTTTAACTCTCTCGAGCTTAAAGCGTGTCTAACGGTACGAATTCTCCAAGAGGTTAGTCCAGTTACGACACTAGCTTTTTAATATGAAAGGGTGTCCTACTACCTTGACATTATCTCTTTTCCAGACAAATAACCTTTCTCTCGAACAATTTAAATGTTAGACTGGCGTATTCTTGCGTTTGCAACCGCAAAGAATGTAGATTAAGATGAAGAGAATAATGATATAAGCAATATACGTGTCACGAACTCACAAACTCACCGCAATAGATAGTATCTCATTCGGCTTCCATAACCCCAACAGAGAAGTTTAGTTACCCATGAATGCGAAGGAGATCACGATTGAAATTGTTATTATATCACAATATTGAGTAATGGCGTGTAGATCAAGTGATAGGCGTGTGGCGTGATTCCTTAGCAAGTAACGATTCTCTTGTTGTGGAATTTAAGAATAGAAGAGTAGATTAGAAGTGTTTGTGGTGGAAGATGAGAGGGATGGAAGAAAATTAATTGTTGAATTAAGTGAAGAATGAATAAAAATCTCAAACATGATAGGGTATTTATAATACCCTTATCCTACTTCTACTAAGCTAATGAAATAAATAACCAAATCCTACTAGACTAATGAAATCCTTAACCCAAATGTACTTGGTTAAGGTAACATTATCATAATCCAAATAGAATAATGAAATACATAACCTAATTGTACTAGGTTAATGTATCTTTGTCAAAATCCAGCTTTGTGTCTGTAAGTCCCCAAAGTCTTCACAATTGTTGTTTTAGCCCGGGACAGATTTTCCATGCAGCGGTTTTGGTCCTTTAGGCGTCCCACTTCCTTCTCCTTCGTTCGAGATCTTTCTTTTGCGTCAAGTAAGCCATAAAATGCTGTATTTTGTATCATTTATACCTGAAACTTTCCAAATCATGTTCGTTAGCTCATTTACAGGAAAAAGGACTAAAAGTGCATGAAATATAGAATTTGTTCTCAAAACTAGGCTAAAATATGGGCAAAATATATTGATATAGGCGTGTAAATCCGCCTATCATCAACACCCCACACTTAGAGCTTTGTTCGTCCTCGAACAACATATCATGTCCTTCTAAACATCAACTTAGGGTTTTTACAGCAACAACACAAAATATTCTTCAAGACAAGCACAACAATTATCAACGAAGAGTAGCTTTCCGATTATTAGTAGAAACAATTTAACCTCTAGCATAGACTCGTGATGGTGATCAACTCGCATGCAAACGTTAAGGTGCATAGAATCATATGCCACTATCCAAAACTCATCAACCATGTGTGTCTCACAATATAGTACCCATAATCACTCACAAGTATAGTATATTTTTCAAACATGGGTATCAAAATGTCCTTGCTCTCACTCTCACAAAGAATTCATATGTAGCAACTGATGACCATAGGCTTGCCCTTAGTGTAGTACTCCACTAAATGTCAGAATGTTAAGATTAAGATCAAGTAGGTCTTTTGATGGTTGTAATGTAGGCTAAGGGACGGTTAGGATCAGCTATTTTGGCCAGAAATAGTGACTAAGTTCCTAAGCGCTTTAATACATCACATTGTATCATTGACACTTTTTTCTTTCAACCTTTCTTCTTTCTTTTGTTCTACCACCCTTGTTCTCCTCTTTTGTTTTTCAATTTTAAGAACAACTCACTTTTCAACTTTCTTTTCCTTTTTCTTTTCACAACATACCTCTTATGATAGCACTTTCTTTTCCATAACACATTCAAGCACCATTACAATTTAAAGCATCATACTTACCCAATTTCCTCTTATGTTGTCACATGACTTTTTCACTTTAAAGCACTCAGGATTTTGGATCAAATTATGGTCTTGAAAGAAATGGATTAGGCTTACATACAAGGTTGTCAAAGAAATAGGCTAAAGGCTCAAAAAGGTTTGACTAGGATGATGTCCATGAGTAGGTAAAACTAAAGGTAAACAAATATAGGTTGCCAAAGAAATGCCTAAATCATATCCTAACTTACACTCCTTATTTTCGCTATGCATACATACCAGGCAAGTTCTAGCATCAGCCACAGACATAGAATATACTATTATCTCACACACACAAGGCACATGATCGACTTGATTGGAAGTAATATAGACTCTCGACCCAACAAGTGAAGGAATTGAATCACACAATATCACATAATGAGTCACAACTAGAGCCTAAACGTCTCAATAGTCACAATTGTAGCACATACTGTTGTTATAATCTCATGCTGCCTATCAAAATAATTTCATGCGAAGCTAGAAAAAATTTGACTCCTAAAAAAAACTAAAAAAAACGTCAAACAAAAAAAAACAAGAAAAAAAAACAGACTAAAAAAAAAAAAGTAAACAAACAAGCATACAAACATAGATGCAAACAGAGAAGTATAGCATGCAATACCGCCACCCCACACTTAAACGGGACACTGCCCTCAGTGGAAAATACGAAGAACCTGGTTAGTTGGACTCTTCCTCAATGTCGGGGGTCATACCCCCTTCGTCTGAATCATCATAAGAGTCGTTGTCAGAGTTCTCTTCCTCTTCAGAATCAGGCAAGCGTCTATCATCATCAGTCGGCACATCATCGTCCAGAGGTTCCTCAAAATATACGCCCACTCCACACATCTCTCGTGCATGCATGTTCATTGGGTAGTCGTGGTCCAGCTGTTGGAGCTCTTCAGCAGTTGGAATACGTCCACCACTCATCATAGTGAATTGTGTCATGCCATAGAGATGACGGAAGAAACTCTCATCACGAGCATGTCTCTCCGCAGTAGTAAGGTTGACTCCATGAGTTTCAGCATCTTTGACCTTGGTGAGGTCAACTTTCTTTGGGTTATGTGGGAGTTTGTGGTCAGCGGGTTCCTCTTCGATGTCCTCCTTCCACAACATTGCTGTCAACAAATTGCCAAATGTGAAATGGGACCTTTTGTAGAGTCTGGCCTTCCTCATGGTATATCGAATGATTTCCCCAAAGTTGACAGGGACATTCGTCATCAAAGCATAGACCAAACACACTTTATCTCTCGATATCTTGGTGTATTGAGTCCCAGGAACAAGACATGAGTTGACAATGCGCATCCAGATTCTTGCTTCCCTATTTAGTGGAGCATAGGGGAAGGTGTTGTGTCAACCTATTTCTTTATGTATGCCCCACCTTGCCATTGATCTACTTCCACAAAGCGTGTTACGTATCGCTCTATAAGGAGCCTGCTGTACAGTTCTTTGAATGGTGCTGTGTCGACCGAAGGTAAGCCAAGAAAAGAGTTGATCCAATCCGCAGTGAGCTGTAACACTTGGACCCGAATTTTAACTTCATTGCCTGTTGTGTTCGGCGACCAGTTGGCATAAAACTCTCTTGTCAGATCAAGATTACACTCTCCCATGTCGCGGAAGATGAAATCCAGCTTCAAAGCCATTATTTTTACCAACATACGCGGCTCCTTCTTTTCTAAGGTCTCCTTGTTGATTAAGTCGACGTGCACATATTTTCTTTCTTTGTTGCTGCTGTACCATGCTTTGGCTTCTTCCTCAAGATGATTCTCCTTGGTCTTTTCGACTTCTCTTCTTGCCCTTTTGGGACGTGGTAGCCTTCTCCTTGCCTTGCCTTGGTTTAGGTGCCATTGTACCTGAGACTAGAAATAATGTAAGTTGCAGCACAATCTCACTTGATACAATCTATATGCAAGCACTAGGGGTACCACCCCACACTTAATTTTGTTACGCAAATCAGTGAGGTGAAAGTAGTCGATTACTTCGGATTACGTCGACATACGTTTTAGGATTGTATTCTGACAAGAAAATCAGCATTGCATCACGTATTTGCAGCAATTGGACTACTTTCATGGTAGATATAGCAACACTACGACATAGGGGTTACCACATGGAATCGTTATACTTATAACAAGCACAACCTCCTAAGTCGATAGGCACTATAAACTTATCCCGATGGCCGGGATAGACTATCATGTAAGCATCCAAACAACAATCTTAAGCAATAATCATAGCCATATCAATTCAACAATTATCATAACAATGCTATTTAAACCAACTTCAAGTCGGAAACAAGCCAAGAATTCCCTACGTATATGGTTACTCACATGATTTTGTAACAACAATCCAAACACATGAACATCACCAACAATCATATATGATTTAGCAATTCATCATAAACATAGCAACGTAGTACTTACGAGAAATAAATGAAGAATATGCGAGTACTTACTTGCTTGAAGCTTGTGGAGATGGTGTTGTAAATTGGAAGAGCAAAAGAAGAAAATTTTGAGAGGATTTGGAAGGTTATGCGGCGCCTTTAGGGTTTTTTCTAATGTGGTTGTGTTATAAACTAAGTCCCCTTTATATAGGAAGAGTATGGGTCGGGTTATGACCCATTTACAATCGGATTTGGAGACAAAAACACCACATATGCGGCGCATAATACTCGGCATATCAATGACATATGCGGCGCATTGTCTATGGCATAATGGGACATATGCGCCGCATAGTCTATGGAATTTGTAGACATATGCGCTGCATAGTCTATGGCATATGAGATACTGAGACCAAATGCCATAGCATAGGCGGCGCATAGTCAAAAGCATACCTAGGAATAGGCGGCGCATAGTGTATAGCACACTAGATTCTGAGACCTTAGGCTATAGGATAGGTCGTGCATCGTTCGTGGCCTAGTTTTACCAAGGCCTAGCCTTCCTCGAAGCCTAGTTTGACGTGAGAAAGGCTCAATCCATAGCCTTATGCATCACCATTCCTAACTTACCGACTTTACCATACAATGCGTCCAAATCGTCAATTGAAATCGATCTCCTCGTTGAATACTTTTTGCACCTATATTTGCTCAAAACAAATGAAAACGATTAGTACGATGGGTTGCCTCCCACCAAGAGCCTTAGTTTTGATCGTGGCACAACTCTTATTTTTGGATTTTTCATAAAACAAAACAAGTACTAGAATGAAAGGAAAAACTATAAACGATAAAACGATGGGTTGCCTCCCATCTAGAGCCTTATTTATTGTCGTGGCTAGACGTAGTAATCTCGAGTACTTAGACTTCGTCGAGATAAGTGATGGCCATGTCATTCATCGAGTCAAGAGGACTGATATATGGCTTAACACGTTGGCCATTCACTTTGAAGACTACACCCTTAATGCCTTCCAATTCGACTACTCCAGACGAGTAGACTTGGATAACTTTAAATGGACCAGACCACTTAGACTTTAACTTACCTAGGAAGAGCTTAAATCTGGAGTTAAAGAGTAGTACCATATCACCCGTTTGGAAGTTTCGTCGAACAATCCTCTGATCATGATACTTCTTCATCCGCTCCTTATATAAATCTGATCTTTCATATGCATGGAGATGGAATTCATCTAGCTCATTCAGCTGCTCCAACCTCAGATTCTTCACATCATCCTAATTCAAGTTCAATTGCTTCAATGCCCACAATGCCTTGTGCTCAAGTTCAATGGGTAGATGACAAGCCTTTCCATAAACTAGCTGATAAGGTGACATACCAATGGGTGTCTTGAATGCAGTCCTATACGCCCATAGTGAATCATCTAGCTTTGGAGAGCAATCCTTCCTATTTGCATTAACCGTCTTGGCAAGGATTTGCTTGATCTCACGATTGGAAACCTCAACTTGTCCACTAGTTTGGGGATGATAAGGCGTAGCTACCTTGTGTTGCTTGACACCATACTTGGCCAATACAGATTTGAATAGCTTGTTGCAAAAGTGAGATCCTCCATCACTTATGATAGTACGAGGGACTCCAAAGCGAGAGAAGATATTCTTCTTTAAGAATTCTACAACACGCTTTCCTTCGTTGTCGGCCAATGCTACAGCTTCAACCCATTTTGAAACATAATCCATAGCAACCAAGATGTATTTCATTCCAAATGAATTCACGAATGGTCCCATGAAATCAATACCCCACACATCAAAGAGTTCTACCTCAAGAATTTTGGACATGGGCATTTCATGGTGTTTTGAAATAGCACCTTGCCGTTGGCATTGGTCACACCTCCTCACATAGTCATATGCATCTCTGAATATCGAAGGCCAATAATATCCACTTTGCAATATTTTTCTTGCCGTTCGATTGCCTGCATGATGTCCTCCAACTTGCGAAGTGTGGCATGCTTCCAATATAGTAGGCACTTCTTCATGGGATATACATCGTCGAATGATACCATCAGCGCATCTTCAAAACAAATAAGGCTCATCCCAATAGTAGTGCTGAACGTCATGCATAAACTTCCTCCTTTGGTGGTAAGATAAATTGGCAGGTAGCACATTACTCACCACGAAATTTGAAAAGTCGGCATACCATGGTAATTTCTCCATTGTTGTCGCTAATATCTCCTCTTCAGGGAATGCATCATCAATCTGAATTTCAGGTTGCGCCACATGCTCATTCTCAAGTCGAGATAGGTGATCAGCCACTTGGTTCTCGCAACCTCTTCTATCTTTGACCTCAAAATTGAACTCTTGCAGCAGCAACACCCATCGAATCAACCTTGGTTTTGCATCCTTCTTCATCATTACATACCTAAGAGCTGCATGGTCTGTATGAACGATCACCTTAGTACCCAATATATAGGCACGAAACTTCTCAAACGCATACACAACCGCTAGGAGCTCTTGCTCGGTAACTGTGTAGTTCTTTTGGGCTACATTTAGGACCTTACTCGCATAGTAGATAGGATGAAATAGTTTCTCCTTTCTTTGTCCAAGAACAGCACCAACGGCTACACCACTAGCATCACACATAACTTCGAACGGGAGCGTCCAATCTGGTGCTACCATGATAGGGGCTTCAATGAGTTTTCCTTTAAGGCATTCGAATGCCTTTAAGCAATCGTCATTAAAGTCAAACTTCGCATCTTTCTCCAATAGTTTGCATAATGGACTAGAAATTTTGGAGAAGTCTTTGATAAATCTACGATAGAACCCAGCATGGCCAAGAAAACTACGAACTCCCTTCACCGAAATTGGAGGCGGTAGCTTCTCAATTACCTCTATTTTTTCGCGTTCAACCTCTATTCCTCTTTTGGAGATCTTGTACCTAAGAACGATTCCTTCTTTTACTATGAAGTGGCACTTCTCCCAATTCAGCACAAGGTTGAACTCTACACATCTTTGCAATGCCATGCTCAAGTTTGCCAAGCACGCTTCAAAGGACTCACCAACAACTGAAAAGTCATCCATATATACCTCCAAAGTGTCTTCAACCATATCAGAGAAAATAGACATCATACAACGTTGAAAGGTTGCTGGGGCGTTACATAGGCCAAATGGCATGCGTTTGAAGGCAAACGTACCATATGGGCATGTAAATGTTGTCTTATCTTGGTCTTCGGGAGCAATACAAATCTGATTATAACCTGAATAACCATCCAAGAAGCAAAACCATCCTTTCCTCGCTAATTGATCTAGCATTTGGTCCATAAATGGCATGGGGAAGTGATCCTTAAGCGTCCAAGAATTCAGCTTGCGGTAGTCCATGCATACTCTCCATCCAGTAACGGGCCTGAGTGGAATAAGCTCATTCTTTGCGTTCGCGACCACCGTCATACCTCCTTTCTAGGGAACACATTGCACAGGACTCACCCATGTACTATCAGAGATAGGATATATAACTCCTGCGTCTAACCACTTGATAATATCCTTCTTCACCACTTCTTGCATTGGTGGGTTTAATCGCCTTTGATTTTCAATGGTGGGTGTGCACTTTTCTTGAAGCTGAATTTTATGTGTGCAAATCCCAGGTGGAATACCAATAATATCCGCAATGGTCCATCCAATAGCTCTAATATACTTGCGTAAGATTGCAATAAGAGCTGCAACTTGTTGCTCACCCAAATCGGCTGCCACTATGACTGGAAGAGTGTTTCCGCTCCCTAAGAATGCGTACTTAAAATGGCTTGGCAGCTCCTTCAATTCTAATATGGGTGGTTCTTCAATAGATGGCTTAGCTGGTGGTGTGGGTCGATTTTTGAGATCATGATCCTGCTTCTTGGGAGTATAGTGATATGTCCCTAATCCCGATAGAGCACAAATATCATCTTCAGAAATTTCAGCATCATCATTCTCTCCTTTCATGAGCAAAATCTCTAAAGGATCATCAAGAATTTGCTCTTCTACAAGTAACTCTTTCTCATCATCAAAGACAACATCAGCCACAGAAAATACAGTCAGATCTTTGGGTTGCTTCATTGATTTGCAAACATCAAAGCGAACCACTTCGTCATTTATTCGGAATGAAAGCTCGTTAGCTCTCAAATCTATGAGCACACTTCCTGTAGCAAGGAAAGGGCGTCCTAAGATTATGGGAACCTCTGAATCTGCTTCACAATCCAAGATGACAAAGTCTGCTGGAAAGATAAATGAAGAAACCTTTACCAAGACATCGCATAGAATACCAACCGATCGTTTTACCGACCTATCTGCCATAACAAGCCTCATATTAGTTGGTGTAGGATCTCTTAGCCCCAAATTCTTGTAGATCGATAATGGCATCAAGTTGATGCTGGCTCCTAAGTCACACAATGCTTTGGCAAAGTTCAAAGATCCGACGGTGCAAGGAATAGTGAAAGCTCTGGGGTCGTCCTTCTTCTGAACTATCAATCGGGTAGCAATTGCACTACAATGATGCACATCATCCTTCAGCTCGTAACTTGCTGCCCTCTTTTTAGTCAAAAGATCTTTCATAAACTTCGCATACCCAGGCATTTGTTCAAGTGCCTCTACCAATGGAACATTAATGGTTAACTGCTTCAACATAGTCATAAATTTGCAGAACTTAGTGTCATCGGCCACCTTCTTCAATCTTTGGGGAAAAGGTGGTGGTGGGTATGGAAGTGTTCTCTCCACGGATTTCTTCTCCTCTTGCTTTCGTTTTTCCACTTTTTTAGGCTGCACGTCACTAGGTGAAACGTCCTTGACGTTGGGAGTAGTTGTTGCGGCTTCTTCTCCTTTTGTAACGTCAGTAAGTGTGGCATCCATGTTCGCAACTTCGTCAACCACTTGCTTTCCTTTTGCTGAAGTTTCTAGAACCTTACCACTTCTGGTAGTGATGGCCATGCATGACCCATCATTCTTTGGGTTTTGCACAGTATCGCTTGGTAAGGTGACAACCTTTCTTTGATTGAATGCTGCTGAAAGTTGGCTCAATTGCTGCTCTATTTGCTTGATAGAAGTGGAATGAGAATCAACTAGTTGCTTCATGGAGTACAAATCATCAATCACCTCCTTAACTCCCGCGCTCGTTGCTTCTACTCCTTTCAATAACTTAGCCATCATGTCTTCCATACTCCCAGAATTAGATGTGGTGGTATCACGTCTACCAGGGGGAACGTACAAACCACTCTTTTCATTATTTTTCTTCCAACTACCTTGGTCTTTGCTTCCAGATTTATCATAATAGTTCCGACCTTGGTTTCCTTGGGCATTCCCTCGGATACCCCCCTGATTGTTCAAGTAGTTGGCTTCCTCTTCAGAATCAGATTCGTCTCTTTCTTTTAGCGCTACAGCTTTCACTTTTTCGGTCTTCCCTGATAATAAGTTCTTTGTCAGAAGATCCAATTGTGTTCTCATGTGCGCCATGTCTTGCTCACGTTCTTCTTCTCTTCTTCTTTGGTTTGTAGACATGCCAATAGATAAAGTGGGGCTTGCTACCTCAGAATCCCTGGTATGCCAAGCTCTACTTTGCTTTGTCATGCGATCAAGCATATTGCTTGCTTGACCAAAGGTGAGGTCCATGAAAGATCCTCCAGCTGCGTTATCCACCACTGGTTTAGTTATTGAATTCAAGGCTCTATACAAGATCTCCATGAGGTGAACATTAGTCATGTGATGGTTTGGGCATCTCGCTAGCTTTGTCTTGAACCTCTCCCATGTTTCATGAAGAGCTTCAGAGGGAAGCTGATGAAAGTTGCTGATTTCATCTCTCAATTGAGCCCTTTTGTATGGCGGAAAGAATCTTTCTAGGAAAGCGTCTCTCAATTGCCTCCAATTTGTTATTGAATCAGGAGTTAGACCATTCAACCATAGTGTTGCCTCCCCAGACAGAGACAATGGAAATAGACGTAATCGAATAGCATTCTGACCAACACCAGGATTGTCAAAGGACTTGCATGTAGAAATAAAGTTGATGAGATGCATATTCGGATCATTGCCTGCTAGTCAACCAAATAATCCCTTGAGTTGCAATAACTGAATCATAGTGCTTGTGATGTTGAACTTGGATCCGGGCGCTAATGGTGGTGAAATTATAGCTTCAGTGGCTCCAGCACCATCAAGATCATCATCATCATCGTCGAAAGCTGGCTGCAAAGGTTGGCGATCATATCTATACCGAGCTTGTCGACCTCTTCTGTTGGCAGGTGTTGCAGTTTCAGCGACATGCCTTGGGTTTAGCAACTCGTCATCACCTAAATCCTCATCGTCAGGGTTTGTTGCTCGCCCAGGATTATCAATGTTTTGCTGGTGTACTTGGGCGGCAGCAAGAGTGGCTAATCTCGCCTGCTCGTGTTGAGTGGCCATCCTGTCGATTTCTGCTTGTGCTTCCATTTTTCTAATTCATTGTGGTTCAGGATTGATTGGTAATAACGGTTGACCAGAACTTCTAGTATAGGGCATGCACTAAAAGAAAAACCTGCAATAAACAAAAACAAAAACTAAACATAAAAGTACGAGAATCTTTGACCAAAGGGTCTAGTAATTATCACGAACTTAATTGACACTTGTATTCCCCGGCAACGGCGCCAATTTTTGATAACGCTCAATCTACAGCTCTCGTAAGAGTGTAAAACGGTCGTTAGCAAATATAGAACCCAACCTGGGTTGGGTGTCAATCCCACAGGGAATAGCTTGGCCAACAAGTAAGTAAAATTAATAGAATTTTGGTGCAAGTCTCGTAAGAAGGGGGGATTGTAATGTGTAACGAAAACAATAAAGTAAAAGCTGAAAATAGCAGAGTAAAGAGAGAAATTGTCACGTTGGTTGTAAATAATGAGAATTAAAGCGTTGGGGTTACGTCCACCTTCTGAGGTATACGTCTCTATTGTCTATGAGTGTGTAGAGTCTTGACATGCAATTGCTTATAGAGAATTGTAGTCGATGGTAAATCCAAGCGTCTCTCGATTCACTTTAACTCTCTCGAGCTTAAAGCGTGTCTAACGGTACGAATTCTCCAAGAGGTTAGTCCAGTTACGGCACTAGCTTTTTAATAGGAAAGGGTGTCCTACTACCTTGACATTATCTCTTTTCCAGACAAATAACCTTTCTCTCGAACAAGTTAAATGTTAGACTGGCGTATTCTTGCCTTTGCAACCGCAAAGAATGTAGATTAAGATGAAGAGAATAATGATATAAGCAATATACGTGTCACGAACTCACAAACTCACCGCAATAGATAGTATCTCATTCGGCTTCCATAACCCCAACAGAGAAGTTTAGTTACCCATGAATGCGAAGGAGATCACGATTGACATTGTTATTATATCACAATATTGAGTAATGGCATGTAGATCAAGTGATAGGCGTGTGGCGTGATTCCTTAGCAAGTAACGATTCTCTTGTTGTGGAATTTAAGAATAGAAGAGTAGATTAGAAGTGTTTGTGGTGGAAGATGAGAGGGATGGAAGAAAATTAATTGTTGAATTAAGTGAAGAATGAATAAAAATCTCTAACATGATAGGGTATTTATAATACCCTTATCCTACTTCTACTAAGCTAATGAAATAAATAACCAAATCCTACTAGACTAATGAAATCCTTAACCCAAATGTACTTGGTTAAGGTTACATTATCATAATCCAAATAGAATAATGAAATACATAACCTAATTGTACTAGGTTAATGTATCTTTGTCAAAATCCAGCTTTGTGTCTATAAGTCCCCAAAGTCTTCAGAATTGTTGTTTTAGCCCAGGACAGATTTTCCATGCAGCAGTTTTGGTCCTTTAGGCGTCCCACTTCCTTCTCCTTCGTTCGAGAGCTTTCTTTTGCGTCAAGTAAGCCATAAAATGCTGTATTTTGCATCATTTATACCTGAAACTTTCCTAATCATGTTCGTTAGCTCATTTACAGGAAAAAGGACTAAAAGTGCATGAAATATAGAATTTGTTCTCAAAACTAGGCTAAAATATGGGCAAAATATATTGATATAGGCGTGTAAATCCGCCTATCATCAAAATACATAGGTGACCCATTAGTTGTAGTCTCCATATAGGGCATAGATGTTCAGAATAACCTCTCTGACAAAGAGATTCCAGTCGAAATCCTGGATTATCAGATTCATAGAATTAGGCGCAAAGAAGTCCATCTAGTCAAAGTTCTTTGACGGAATTAGTCAGTTGAGGGAGCTACTTGGGCAGCATAAGAAGATATGCGGACCAAGTATCCTCACTTCTTCTCCACAAACTCAGATTCAACTCAAGGTAATAGTCTTCCTAAAGCTTATTCAGTTTCATGCTCAGATTTTCCATTATAAACTTGGTATCAGATACCATTGCATATTCAGTCATATGTTCATGAGTTAGACCAGTCATATATTCATGTATCAGATATGTATGTTCAGTATGAAATTCAGTATGTAAGTAATGTTCATCAAATAATTATGTTTCAGATGTTCATGTTCAGTAAGTAAGTTTAGTCTACCAGTTCTCTCAGCTTAGTCAGTCTCATTCAAGGATGAATGTTCCCAAGGCGGAGATATTGTAAGACCCTGCAAAAATTCTTAGATTAATTCAATCCCTTAAGCTTGTTAAGGGGTCCAAGACTTAGAAAATTCTAGCTAAGTATTCAGACTTTGTGTTATTTTTTCCTTTAAAAGTTGGAAATATTATTTTGCAACCTTTATATCCATTAAATGTTTATATTTGAGTTAATTCATGATCAGGAATGTCAATAGGTATTTTCGAATGAGTTTTGGATTTTTTAGACCTCATTTAAATCATGTTTGAATGACCAAAAAAGTGAGTCGACGTGATCTTGATGCGTCGCATCATCCATCGCATTAATAAATTATTTTTCCCTCAGCTCAGTGCAATTTTCAGTGAATCGAAGCAGACTTGACGCGGCTCGTTGCCTATCATGTCGATACCAGCAACGCGGCGCATTGGCCTGTGCGTCGATGATTTAATTTTTTAGTAATTAAAAGACTGCGTCCTCAAGGTTAATTGAGTATTTTTTCCACTCCCTTCATCCCTCATAACACAAAATTTATCCCTCTTTTAGCAAAATATAATCATTCTTTCACAAATTTCTCAAGAACAAAAATCCTAGGTAAATTAAATTCAAATTCAACGCTCAAGATTCCCCCATTAATTTTGCAGAATTCATAAACTAAGGTATGTGAAGTGTTCATCCAAGGGTTCCTTCCACCCTTGGAGTCCAAGAAACACTTTTAAAGGTTATGTAGAGTGATTTCATGATTTCCATGATTTGATTTAAAGTGTATTCATGATTATTACTTAAGTGGGTTTCTATTTCATGATTTATTAGAAGATTCATGTAGATTTAATTGATATGTGTGCTTATCATGTGAATTCATGTTGAAACTCTTGGAATTATGTAATTGGAATTTAATCACGATGCTTACATTTTGTTTTAGTATTATGTGCATATATTATTCCCCAAAAGTATTTGATGAATTGCCCATGTGAGTGAAATAGTGAAATTATATCATGTTAGCATTTATGCAAGTTCATGTCATGCAAGTGTTTGCTTGAATTCCAAAATAAATGAATGATGACTAAGTAGTAATTTCCATGTCTCAAGATTATGCCATGTCTTTTAAGTTTATGCTATCAAGTCCTGGGGGTATTTAATATCCAAAAATTTAGCTGCTTGTCTAGATCTATGGTCAGTAACAGAGTAGAATTAGTCATGTCTCGGTTAGTAGAATTCAGTCAGTTACAAAACAAAGGATAATTCAGTGAACTCAGAATCAATCTAGTTCAGTTCAGTAAAATCAGTTCAGTTCAGATATACAGTATGATCAGGAACAATTCAGTCCAACCTAGTACCATTTAGAATTCAGTTCAGTGTCTATTCAGTTGGTAGTAGGATTCATCACTGAGTGAATCCAAGGATGGAGATTCCCCTGCCAGTAGAGGATGTAATCCTTAAAAGCAGTCCTTCCATTCCATAACTACATAGACAACGTAGGTTGAGATATCAACCTTCTAGTTGAGGGTTGATGAGGTGATCTACCTGCCAGTTGAGGGGACCACCATTCTTGTTCAGAGTACCTGCCAGATGAGAGTGACTCAGCACTTGTCCTTACCTATGGAACGATATTGACACCCTTCCAACCGGGGTTACAGGTTGGACCCTAAATCAGTTAGAGAAGGGGCATGTCTATTAGATAATTACTTCCCACATTCTCAGTTTCAGATTCAGTCTTAGTATGTAACTCAGTACAGTTTCGTAGATTCAGGACTGTTAGATACAATCACTCATCTCAGTATAGGACTCAGTATAGTTCAATAGAATAAAGACTGCCAGGTATAGTCATTCAGTTACCAGTAATCCAGTATTCAGTGTTATTATAATGTCAACACAGTTTACATATTCATACATGTACTCTCATTCAGTCATACTCATGATATTCAGTTAGTATTATTCATGCATATGAACCCAAGTATTTCAGCCAGCCTCATTTATCATATCAGTATATTTAATGTACTGACGTATGATTTTCTTTTGCCCTATGATGTCTTATTTCAGAGGTTCAGACGCACGGGCTCTCGAGCACCCTTAGAAGTTTAGACTCTCAGCATACAAAGTTAGTGGTGAGTCCTCGTAGTTCGAGGACGTGATTATTTATTTCAGCATTGCAGTTCATTTTTAGTAGTTAGAGTTAATTGGGACTTGTCCCATCAACTCCACAGTTTAGACACTTTAGAGGCTTTTCAGACTAAAGTATTTTCAGACAGTTGTTCATTTTTCACTATTGATGTTCAGTTTTGGTATTATGATACCATATTCAGTATTATTTATTGTATTGAACCTTATGGCCAAATTTTTGCCTATTTTCTATATATTTATCATATTATTATTCAGTTATAGCAGCAGGTACCAGTCATAGTTTAGCTTGTGGTCCTTCTGGATTATGAGCACCATGTAGCGTCTGGGGTACAGACTCGGGGCATTACAACTTCACTTCTTTTCATTTCACTTCCCTAAAAAGCTAAAAATAATAGAAATTAGTATACTTCATAAGATAATTAGCCTTATATTATCAATTAATAACACTAAATCATAAGAAACAAGATATCAATGAGTGACCAAATTTCCACTCATCCACACCCCAAACTCATGGACTTTGCTTATCCTCAATCAAAGTAACATCAAACTCAATGAGGCTATCAAATTAAGATCAGCACAATAGTCAACACTTTCACATCACACGGGCACAATGATTATGGCATTAGTTGGTACTAATAATTAGTGAACAAGCACGTGAGTTTACAACCAAAAAACTATCTCTAATTCAAGCACATGTTCAAAAGCACAGTGGAATCTCAAAAATGATCAAGTAACAACGACCAATTCTCAAGTAGTGACTCACAATCAATAGTAAATCAAGCATGCTCCTTCGCCTTATTTTTGAAACATATCAACTTCACAAATCTATCCTTGTTTACATGACTTCTCACAAAAGAAAGTCCCAAAAACAAAAAATATTTACAACATTCAACAAGGGAAAAATTCTCAAACACTCACACTCAAAAAGAATTTCTATACAAATAAGTACCGTACCATATGTTTGCCATTTTTTTATCTATTATAACACAAAAATACTTGGTTGGAGATCTCTATAGAATTTTTCTAGCTTATAATATGGTATTTGGTAATGGTAGGATAAGCATTTATGTTAAAAGTTACTGCACCCTCCTTGAACTCCACAAAACACAATATAAATCAAACTTGGATCAATGGCCACTTCAGTTTTATACAACAAAAGTGCCTACCTTTTTCATTTTAGCTCACCCATTTATTAAAAGCATTGTTTTTGTTCTTTTCTTTTTGCATTGTCTTATTTTCTCTTTTCCTTTTCCTTTTTTTTTCTACTTCGTATTCAATCATTGATTTGCTTTAAGGAACTCATTTTCAAAATCATGGAACATGATCAGCTCTTCTAAGTTTCACCAAAACCACCTACTTAGGCTTTTAGCCTCTAGTTGGCAATTTCAAGTTCAAGGGGGTAGGGTTCAAGAGAGGGAAACTTTTCAAAAGGTTCAAGGCTTGTAATATAGTTTCCAAAGAAAGGTTAATAGGCTCAAATAGGTAATCAGTGATACTATTCATGCACGGGTAGGATTTTAAGGCTAGAGTGGTTTCCAAAAATTACAAAGAATGCATAAGATCATTTCACCAACTATATATAATAAAAACTAGCATGAAAGATCAACGGTCAAAATTCTAGATGACATAAGAAAGCACAAGAATTATTCAACAAACACACACTACACATGGCATGCAAACTATTATAGAAGGATCAATTTATGTTACTAACAAAGAACAAAAGGAGTCATTTTACACATTGCCACCAACTAAATAATTAGGAGTCACAAAAAGATCCAAAGCATTGCCACAACATTATTCACTTCCATGCGCTTATTTTTCAAAAAAATATTAGATGGAGGGGTATGTTTATTTTACTTTCACAATCAAACACTAATTATCTTTAGTACCAAACAAGTCACAATACCTCATTTCATTTCCAACAAGGTCGATATAGATTTGGATATTCAGACCTTACCACAACAATTGGCTAATCAAACTCCTCCATAATCATGATTTCAACCCCAATTCCAATGCTATGGGTACTCAGACTTACCTTGCTCAAATGAATCCTATACCCAAAAAGGATAATTTCTTTTAAGAATGTTGTCACTTAATCTATATTAGGGAAATATCTATATTAGGGAAAGGATCATCTAAAATAATCACTAAAAAAAAGGCTAAACTAGAAATGAAAACAAAAGTAGAAATGAATAATCCAACAAAATTCAAATAAAGCAAAATCTTGGCAAAGAAATAAAATATCCATTAAATAATGCATCATAAATATCCAAATAAACATAATACAAATACAAACACAAGTCACCCCTAAGTAAAAAGATTGCAGTATCCTCATCACATAACATCAACGCATCAACAATTAAAGGGGCTTCTTGAATCTACATCACTTGATCTCATCACTCGTAATGTTATCATCACCCGCACCTTTAGAACCAAAATCCTTATCCTCAGACAAACATGTTGGAACATCATCATCTTCCACTTGCCTTGAAGAAGTGAGTGGATATCTAGGCTTCAGCACATTCCACCAACCCTTCACACCCTTTTCTTCACTCTTCTCTTTATCTTTATATGAGAGTTAGTTAAATCTTGGTGCAACCTATCCAAGTTAGAAGTTCACCAAGCCCTATGGAAAGTACTGAAACTAAATCTCAAACTATCCAACTCATCAGTTAACTCCTAGAATGGTCCCATGGATGATGGTCTACAAGATTCAAATTTATCCTGAACTAACTTACCTATATTAATATTCATCTTTTTGCTTTTGGTAGCCATGTCTTCACCATAAATTTTCAGGGGGTAAATCAATGCACTTGGTTCTACCCAGATATCCCCTGGATACTTATCAACTCTTGCTTTATTTCACAATTCAATAAGGAAAAGTGGAATGTTAGATTGGGGACATATTTTAATTTGTACTCTCAGAGATCTAATATGGTAAAATCCCAACATTCACGGGAATGTTTTTTGGAACACAAAAAACTATGTGGACCCTCATCAATGGGATATTTGTCATATTTCCACATAGACAGACACGAGTGTAAATGATTAAAATCAAAATCCTCACCATGGAAATGAACTCTTTTAAAGTAATCCCTAATTTAGAGGTTCCCCAAGTAACATTCTTACCTAGTCAATGTTTCATTGCTAACCAAATTCCTGGAGCATAATTCTTTGCGGTGAACTGTGATTGATTAGAATTCCGCAAACCATATACCATTTATCTTTCTGAAATGGATAGTATTGCCTATTATTTTTATCACTAGGGTATCTATTTTATGTCCTTAAGATTTTCATAAAACTCTCTAACCCAATACTCATTGGCATAACATGGTTTAGGTGCAAAGCAAAGCCACTCCATAGCCACCAATCATAGATAAAAATAGGGAGGATCTCGAGAACCCAATCAAGTGAGATCTCTGTTTCAAGGAATAACTTATTCCTATCAAAGTCTGCATGGTATGTTATTTGAAACTCAAGAGAGAGGAATCTATTCTGATCATATTATCCTTCAACCTCTTGTCTATTGATAAGGTGTTGTTCCATTCTTGGTCTTTTGTAAACCTAAAACATTATACAAGCATGAGTGCACAAGATTAAAATATAAAACACATCAAAGTGGGTTGTTAAAGTCAAACAAAAATGAGTCAAGAGTCATTTGGAACATAAAAATAAAGTTTCAGCCTGTCCAATGCTACACATAATTTGACCTCAAGTATCGCTTATGCTATCTAAGGTCACATTCGTGATGATTTCTTTCTCGATCAGGGTTTGATTTTACAGTATTCTCTTAAGCAAAATGGTTCTATTTTGCAAAACTCGCTTAAGCAAAAGAAAGGTCACATAACCCGACCCTTTGTTCCTAACAATCTAAAATGAGAATTTTCAACTATGTTGGTGCACAAACATAATTTACAACTCATAAAGAAAAAATTATCATTTAATTCAAGAACTTAATCATGAATTCCACTCACATTAAAAACCACAAAACTCTTCACAGAAAAAAAAAGTTAAATATTTTATGTGTATAGACTATTTTAGCTATTTCAATAACACATGAGTATTCAAGACTTCCTCATGATTTAAATACCAAGAAATTCAAAAATAGATTCATATTGCACACAGAGATATATCAAAACTTTAGTATAAACAAAATAAAAAAATCATAGCCAAATTTGTATGCAATTAAGAAACTAAGGTGGAATTTTATGAATCAAAGAAGAGAGAGGAATACCTGAAGTTATGACTAAGGAATGCTGATGAAAAATACTTTGAAATCTTTTTAGAGTGATTAGAAAGGATGGAATATGTATTTTTATGATAAGAAGGCAAAATGAACCATTTGACACCTTTCACCTTATTTGAGCCTTTTTAAACCATTGGATACCACTTAAGCGGTACACTTATTTCTTATCCAATAACTAGTAGTAGAAAGTTAGTATAGTTCATTACAAGTTTGGAAATATCAATGTAAAGGGTTAGAATCTATGTTTAAATTGTGGAATGATAACAAGGAAAAATGAACTATTTTACACCTTTCACCTTGGTTAAGCCTTTTTAAACCATTGGATGCCACTTAAGCAGTATATTTATTGTTTATACAATATACAATAGTAGTATGTTAGTATAGGTTACTACAAATTTTGAAATATCCATGTAAAGGTTAGAATCTAAGTTTAAATTATGGATGATTATGCTAATAGAAAGAACAGTTTGAAATTCTAGAAGGAAAAAGTATGAACTCAAGGTATGGTGGTACTCCTGAAGATTCTAATTCAATAAATTTTTATGTTATTATTCTAGTGGATTTTTGGAAAAGCACTAACTAGGTAGGTTTGGAGTGGTTGACAAGGTTGTTTAATAGTATTTTTAGGACAACAAAGATGCCTGAAGCGTGGAGATGGAGTATGATGATTCCAGTGTCTAATAACAAGGGAGACATCTAGAGTTACAATAACTATAGATGTATTAAGTTGTTCAGTCATACTATAAAGGTGTGGGAAAGGGTGGTAGAAGTAAGGATGAGAAGGATCATGATGATTTCTGAGAATCAGTTCAGTTTCATGCCAAGTCGCTCAACCACTGAGGCCATTCACCTTGTAAGTAGATTAGTGGAGCAGTTTTAGGAGAAGAAGAAGGACTTGCACATGGTGTTTATTGATCTTAAGAAGACATATGATAGAGTTCTCAGGGAGATTCTATGGAGGTGCTTAGAGGCTAGAAGGGTTCCCGTGACGTACACTAGGGTGATTCAGGATATGTATGATGGGGCGAAGACTAGGGTGAGGATGATAGGTGGAGATTCAGAGCACTTTTTAGTTATGATAGGATTGTATCAGAGATCGATTCTTAGCCCATTTTTATTTGCCTTGGTGATGGATTTTTTACACGACATATTCAAGGGGAGGTGCCTTGGTGTATGTTATTCGAAGATGATATGATTCTGATTGATGAGACTCAGGAAGGAGCTAATGATAAGTTGGAAATGTGGAGGCAGAAGCTTAAGTCTAAAGGATTTTGGTTAAGTAGAACCAAGATGGAGTACTTGGAGTGTAAGTTTAGTGATGTGTCGAAGGAGGCTGAAGTGGTTGTGAAGATGGATTATTAGGCCATTCAGAAAAATGAGAGTTTCAAGTATCTTGGGTCTATGATTCAAGGAAATGGTGAGATTAATGAGGACGTCATGCATCGTATTAGGGCAAGATGGTTGAAATGGAGGCTTGCTTTGGGAGTTCTATGTGATAAGAAGGTGCCTCTAAAGTTTAAAGGTAATTTCTATAGAGTATTAGTCCGGTCGTCTATGGTGTATGGAGCAGAGTATTGGCCATTTAAGAACTCTGACATCCAAAAGTTAAAGGTGGCGGAGATAAGAATATTGCGATGAATGTGTGGGGCATACCAAGAAAGATAGGGTAAAGAATGAGATTATTTGAGAGAAGGTAGGAGTTGCCTCGGTGGAGTACAAGATGTGAAAAGTAAGGTTATGTTGGTTCAGGCACGTGATGAGGAGAATCTTAGATGATCTTGTGTGGAGGTGTGAGACACTGGCTATGGATAGTTTTAGATGGGGTAGAGATAGACCAAATAAATATTAGAGAGAGGTAATTAGGCATGATATGGAGCAGTTACAGCTAACAGAGGACATGAACCTTGATAAAAAGGTGTGGAGGAATTAGATTAGGGTAGAGGGTTAGGGTTGGGAGGGCTTCGGTAATAGTAGGGGTGCGCTCTTCGGGGGCTGGGGTTTTTTGTTCGTGGCTAGCGGTGTTAGTTTATTTTACTTACCATACTATTTTATATATGTACTTATCTGTTATGTTTGGTATTCTATTAGTTTGTCTTGTGTACCATACTAGTTATATACACTTATATTTGGGTTGGTATATGGGTATCGGTCCTAAGCCGGGGGTCTATCGAAAATAACCTCTTTACTTCTTCTGAGGTAGTGGTATGATCTACGCACACTCTACCGTACCCAGACCCCACTAGGTGGGAATACACTGGGTATGGTGTTGTTGTTGTTGTATACGATGAACATTAGGGCTATAGAAAGTTAAGAGTTATATCTCAGAAGGAAGTACTAGCAATGGTTTTTACATTTCAAGATATAATTTTTAGGAGGATTTTAGTATTTATGTGTGCTGGTTATATAGTGTTATAGCAGTTTAATTTAGAGTTTCTTTTAGAGTCCACAGTCTTAAAACAATGGTTTAAATCTAAGGAGAGATGATAGAATACGGAACCAAGATAAGTTTTTAGATTTAGGTAGTAATGCTAACGAGTTCTAGAACAACGGTGTGGGAGGAAGATATCAAATCCATTCTTATCTCGGTATAATTTTTTGTGCTTTAGTCATTACAACACTATACTCATGCCTTACAAGTCAACTCTATGATCATAAATCATATTCATGCACTTTTTATAGAGTCATGTACGCTCTTAATTCCTAGTATAAGGAGTGCCAGTTCACTAAAATGTATGACTCATATTCCATGAATTCATATTCCATGAAAATTTTCATAGATATCTGTAATGAATCCATGCCTTTGATACTCTATTTCTCAAGCCTTTGTTAAGTTTCAAAGATATTTATAATATTCTTTCATGTTGCAGGTCCTTATGTTCTAACCTTTCGGTGACATCTCCTTATGTAAAGATATTGGTGATAAAAATGGATGAACAATGGTTTAGATGGGAGAGAGTAAATGTTCCTTATTAGGGAAAGACTATTGTATGCCTATTTTATCTAAGGTTACAAGGGTGATGGAAGATTGAGGTAAAGCATTTGGTATATGTCATATTTAGATGATAATTCTAGGTGTCTTCATGGGGATAATACATGCAAGTTGTTATTGACAAAGGTATTAGAGAATACGGGAAAATTATTAGGTGGGTCTATTTCATAGAAGTTTATCTGTTGTTATAATGATAGGCTTGAATGTCATGTTGGTATATAAGTGGATAAATGTATTGTGCGCTATTGAATTCTTAGTAAGAGGTTGAAGTTAGTTGTTTAAGTGGTAATGAGTATTATTCTTCAGATGAGAGCTCTGAAAACACATAGAATATTGTATCTATTGTTTAGACTAGTATTATGGTATTATGTGTAGTACCTTGTGACTTTGAGTTAGGCTTTAAAATAGTTAGTGGATTTAGTTTAATTGAGACTTTAGTTGAAGAAGTTATCAATACCCATGTGAAGATTATAAGTAGCATCAAATGAATTTTAGTATTTAAGGGAAAAAGTAAAGTTGAGGGATTGAGAAGTGTGTCTAAGCTTCAAAGTTAACAGTTGCATTGCCTAAGGCATAGTAATTCTATCCTGACTTATTTTTTGTATGCCTATATTCAATATTATATAGTTGTAGCCAAGTTGTGATTCCTTATTCCGATATCTCAGTCAGATTATGTCCAAAATTCTTTTCTCCCTAATATTAATAGAACATTTGACAAGGAGTGTTGGAGTTAACAAATATTACTTTTCTAGTGACTCTTAAAGAATTTCATGTCATTACATATTACTTTAAAATTCTAAATATCCTATTGATCCAGGGATACTTCAGTTGAGCTATAAACTTTCAGAATAAGTTAGTTTGTATAGCAAGCAATTTAGATTAACAATCAGACATATAAGCTCCTATAGTTTTTTATCTTTTCATCTCGTCTTACTATCTGAAGTTTCATGAATATGCATATTCCATGAGGTAATTTTTTTAAATTCATTCTAGTTGTTAATTCAATTGAGTACTTACTCTTAGTTTAAATCAGTCCCAACCATAAAAAAAATATCTAGATTTAGAAATCAGTATCATGTTAGTTACATAATTTCGAAATTAAGTCAGGCAGTACTAGTGAGTTCCTCAACTTTCAAACTAGTCAAGTATTAGTAGAAAATTCACTCATCATGTCCATATTCATCTCTTAGAATTCTATGTTAAGTATTGCAGTTCTTCCCCTATGCTTTCAACTACACTCTTCATTCGAGGACGAATGATCCCAAGGGGGAGATATTGTAACACCCCAATAATCCAAGCCAATATTTGAATCATACTTCAAGTTAATACAAAAGAAAGACTCATATTTTGGTAGTTTTATTAGTGATTTAGATATATATTAGGGCCTCAAATAACTCCAGCATATGGACAAGTCAAAACATCCCTTAGCGATTAAATTTGTGTGAAGAATATAACTATAATCATATTCAAACGAGCATAAAATTTTTAATACTGAGAAATTTTAATATCAAGACCCACCATTAGATAGATAATTAAATTAAATTTTCAACACCACCCATTTTGTATTAATCTAATATAAGAGTAAGTTGTTATGGCCAAATTACTAAACTACTGTTAGAGTTACCAGTGACCATGACCCTGAAAATGACTCGTGATCAGATATCATGGGTCGTTAATATGGAGTTAGGACCTAGATAGTAGAGGATGAATCTGGGTTCCTAACCATGACTCAAGTCATTACTCGTGGACAGATCTCACAAGTTATAACCTAATTTATTAAGACTGCTTTCATGAGTTTTGAGATAATTTCTAAGGGTTTTTTTTGTCTCTTTCCACTCTTTTAACCCCAAAATTATGTCATTTAAGATATTTTAAGTCTTAATATAAAGTCAACGAAACTCCAACTTCCTCATTCTAAACACGACAAACAAATTTCTCAAAAAATATGTGATTTTCTCTTCTCCAAAGCAAGAAATTGAGGCTTTTCATCTACAAATTGCAATCCTCAAAATTTATATTAGATTATCAAAGTAATCATATATGTGGGTATTCAAGGAAGATCTTCTTTCATCATCGAGCCCAAATTGTGATTTTTTCATAAAATTTATGATTTTTATAAAATTGGGCATTATATAAATTGGTACTCCAAGCTTAAACTCAATTCCCCATGATATATTTGCAACTCATAAGCATTCTTTAATGATTATTTATGGTTTCTTAGGCCCATATTATATCATTCATGCTATTATCAAATCCAAGCATGTTTTATATGATATTAGTCAAGATTTCACGTATATGATCAAACTATATGCATTTTCATTAATTTTTTCAGTTTATTTTGTAATTAAACCCTGAATACATATTTTCCTATAATAACAACATCTTTACATGCTCAATATATTGAATTACCTTATGATGACATGTTGTTGAGTTTATGGGTTTAAATTGTCCATTTTCTCTTAATATCATTTAATCTCATAATATGTAGAGCAAGTGGGTTATGAACTTTCGCTACCTAGGATTTAGTTATATATATCATTTACATATTATTGAGTACTTTATATTTATACATGCATTAATATGTATAAAATTTCATGACTTAAGAATTAAGTTATCAGTTTATGTATCAATTTATACTTTAATGCCATTCATTTAGGAGTAGTGCTTTGAACCTAGGGAACGCAGTGATGACGGATCACTTGTAAATTATGTTTGACATTGTTAGTAGCAGTCCTTAAGATCCAAAACTACAGTGCTACCATAGGTTTTAAAGGGTCACCTATCAGTTTTGGATTGACGCCTTAGTCCTTTGAGACATTATTTAAGTGAACCCACATCAACAAGTGTTGGTACCCTTCGCAAGGTACTAGAACCCTTTCAACTGGGGTTACATTATTTATGATTATGCATGACCTAGTACTTAGTTATTTAGTTTTCATTTAGTAGATGTTTATACTTTGGCCATTGTATTAGTTCACATCTCACACACTTTAAGAATTAGTATGTATAAAGGACCCTCTGTATAGTTTTACATCATATTCAACATAATCTTAAGATTAAAATAATAATCATGTTTCTATAGCTTCCCAGTTTGCAAAAATATTTTAGAGCATAATGAAGAAATTTCACTTTGCCATACAACTTTTACATACACGTATGTTCTAAATGCATATTTTAGTAAATTGCTTATGTCCTCAGGTTTAAAGCATATTTAAGTATTTTGATGACTAATGCATTTCTAATATACTCAGTACATTGTAAAGTACTGGTAGCATACCTCTTCTACCTAGATTTTTTATGTGATGTTGATTTATTTACTTAATCTCACAATTATATTCAGGTAGATCACATCATTCAACTAGTAGGTGATAAGTTCTCTTATTTAAAAGACTCAAGTTAGTTGCAGTTATTGTATTTTGTTTATCTTATTCATATTTATTGGTAGGGATTGTTGGGGTCATGTCCTGACTACCTATAGCCAGTATTAGTAGAGCTTCATAGATTATCAATCAGAGTTATTGTCTGTAATTCAAGTTATTTCTTCAGATTTCAGCATTATAAATTTTTTTAATAACGTATTAAAACAACTTATCTCATGATTTGTCTTTTGCTCAGATAATTTTGCTTTTTTATTTGCTTTAATCCGTTTTTCAAGCATTATGCCAGTACATGGGTGAGATTGGGATTACTTGTGGTTCTAGGCACCATGTTATGACTAGGAGGTAGTCTCGAGTTGTGATAATAAAGTCCTCGAGCACTGGTAGGGAATTGTTCAACTCAAATTTTTAAGTATTTACAACTCTGAACTCAATTCTAATCAAATTTTTGCATCTAAATGATGTTCCATGGTTTCATGGCACTTTTGGTGCTTAAAATTGGAAAATATGCATGTATATAGGTTTTTTTTGGTAGATATGATGTGCTTTTGTGTTGTGTTTTGTAGGAAAATAGTTTTTGGATCTTAAAATAAAGAAAAAGAGTCAATACTGTAGAATAGTCCACTTATGTTGCTACCTACATAGTGTAGGTAGCACCTACGTGGCATAGGTAGCACCTATATGGTTTAGGTAGCACCTACATGGCATAGGTGGAGTGGCGCAAGTTGTTGAAAGTCAAAAATTAGAAAATCTGAAAGATGAAATTTTCATTGACACTTATGATAGGTCACTTACCTAGGTTAAGTGGAAGATACTGAAGGTTCAGAGAAGCTAAAGATTTTCGAAGTCTATCAGCTACGATGAAAACTTACCTTAGGTAAGTGGCAACCGATCCAAGTTTCCCAGTTCATTTTGGTTTGGATTTTTATGGTTTTTATATAATCTGTAAATACGCCTATGTAATACCCCACAAAATCGCATGTCAAATTCAGCTCGTAAAGCTCCATGAAAGATCCCAAGACTTACAAAAATTTTGCGAAGTGTTCAAGATTCAACACTTAGTCTTATTTTAGACCTCCAACTTAGGGGATTTATTTGGCGACCTTCCCGACATCCGTTTTTCAATTTTCAAGTTGTGTTATGATCAGGAAAGCTCGTAGTATATCCCAGGTGAATTTTGGAAATTTTGGAGTAGCGTAAGGGCACGTTTGGGTGCCCAAAACATAAGCCCCGGGCGATTAGCCCACGCCACCTGCTAACTCTAGTGCTTGCCCAGTTTTTTTCAGCATTTCAGGGTCAACTTCAAACGATCATAACTCCCTGTATAGAATAAACTGCGAGAGCTGCTATATATCAAATGAAAGATATGAGAGTATTATTTCCAATGCAATTGGTTTCATCAAATTTAGGCATCTGAGTAAAAGGTTATGATCAATTTACATTAGCCTGTCAGACAATCAACAAAGGGACAACTACATTTTTTTCTCTTTTCTTAAGGGCATTTTCGTCATCTCCCACCCTATATATACCCATAAACACAGAATCAACCCTATTTTCAACTAAAATACACTCTTTTATTCCATTTTCTATCAAGAACAAAATGATGGTTTTCAATTGGGGATTTAATTTCAAGAATCTTTCCATCAATCTTCCAAGAATCACGAACTAAGGTATGCGTAGTATTTATCCATGGATCCTTTTCATCCATGGAGCTCAAGAATCAAGTTTTAAATTATGTATTGCGAATACTTTGTTGTGGTATGATTATGTTCATGTTGATGGTTGTTGTATGGTTTCAAGTTGGGATTTTTATTTATTTTCATGAAGCTACGTTAGTATGTAAGTTGAAATCTATGAAATTAGTTGTTTATGATATCTATATTATTGGATGTTGATAATCAAGTTGTTGATGTTGAATGATTCCCAAGATAGAATATTTATGTGTTATTATGAATCTATGACACCATGTGAGTTGAAAACATGTAAAACTTGGTTGTTCATGATGTAAAATTTTATGGTTTCACCTATGCCTAAATTGTGCATGTAAGGTGTTCGATGAAATGCCTAGAATAATAATAATCATGTTTTCATGACGTAAGAGTACCAAGTAACAAGTCCATGCTCTATGCTTTATGATTCTACATGAATTCTATGTTATTGATGTATTGTGGTGGTGATATGTAGTGAACATGATGTTGAAGTTAAGAAAGTACTTCCATGTTGAATGTATCCCCTCCCACGTATGAAATGTTTAGAACCATGTGTATTATTGAATCCCTTACTTATGATATTGTGAATTGTGGACTCTATTCCTATGAACAAGTTAGTCATGTGTGTCAGTTTATTTCCATTGAGTCCTGGAGGTACTTGTACCCAAACAATATAGTTGTGTTCCTAGAGCCATGTCATATTGTCACGATATCCTCAGTCAAGTCATACTCAATAGGATTCAGTCAGTCATGTGACTCAGGAAATCTCAGTAATGTCATGAACTCAGTTAGTTACCATACTTCAGTAATAATTCCATCAGTCAGTGGGAATTCAGTAAACTCAGTACCAGTTCATTTCTACTCAGTACTCAGTAACTTCAGTTCTCTCAGTCAATCCTCAGATCTCAATAGTATTCCGTCAGTCAATAAAACTCATTAAATTTAGCTTAGCTCAGCTAAGCAACACTATCAGTCCAGTTAATTAGTCCAGTTAATTAGTTCAGTCAGTCATGATCGGTGTCTATTCAGATGGGAGCAGAAGTTAGCACTGAGTGAACCCAAGGATGGGAACATACATTGTCAGATGAGGGTGTGATTCTTAGCAGTCATCCTTGTATTCCAGAACTATGTAGCTAGCATACGTTGAGACATCAACACTGCCAGCTTGAGGGTTGCTGAGGTGGATATCTGTCGTTCTCTTTTGGGGACACTACCATATTTGAGGGTCACTCACAGCTTGTCTTTACCCGTGGCACGGTATTGACACCCTTCCAATCAGGGAAAGGATTTCACCCAAGTTCAGCTACATTAGCATACATGGGGCATGTTGTTTAAACTACTACCTCCCATAGTTTCAGTCATTCCGTCTCAGTAAAAGAACTCAGATAGTTCTTCAAAATATTAGGAATGTCAGATACAGTCAACTCAGATATAGTACAGAACTCAGATAGTTCTATCAGATTTAGGGTTGTTAGCTACAATCACCCATGTGATTAGTATCCAGTATCAAGGCTATTAGATATAGTCAGTCATGTTATCAGCTATATCAATTTTCAGAAATCATTTGCCAGTCATATTAGATTTTAGTAAACTCATGCTATCAGTACTCAGTTTCTAGACTGTTAGATACAGTCAATTAGACCAGTCCTTCATAATCAGGACTGCCAGAAACAATCATTTCTTTATCAGTAATAAAGTATCAGTCTCTTAATATTTATTAATACAATATTTATTCCTCACTTATTAGTGATTCACAGATCAATATCAGTAAATGCAGTCATTTAGTATCTCAAAACCGGTAATCTCATGTTGTCAGTATTCAAACTCAGTAGTCAGTATCGTCACAAGTTCAGTAGAAGTTACTTATGTATGTATGTGTTCTCACGTTCATATCAGTCAACATTGTTCATGCATACAAACCCTTTGCATTTAGCCTACCTCACTCGTATACTCAGTACTCTCAGTTGTACTAGCACATTCGCGCTATGATGATTTATTTTATGTTATACCATAGGTTCAGATACACAATTTCTAGACCAACAATAGCAGTAGCATCTTAGCTGCCAGAGTTCCAGCAGTGAGTCCTCGTCTCTTAAGGGCATGATCATTACTTATGTTATGGTTTATTTTAGTTCAGTGTTGCTAGTCGGAGTTAGTTGGGGACATATCCCATCAACTCTCTATTCAGACATTCATATTAGAGGCTTTTTAGACTAGTATGTTCAGACTTCAGATAGTATTACAGTTGTTTTAGGTATTGTATACCCCACTCTCATGTTATGATTATTTTGTTTTGGACCTTATGGTCTTACAGTATTATGTATTTTGCATTTATGTTCTATATTATGCAATGTACAGGTACAGATATCAGCCATGGGTTAGCTTGTGGTCCGTCCCTCAAGGTCATGGGAATCGTGTAACATTTCGATTCAACAAATTAGGGCATTACATCCTATGATGCTTTTTTAGTTTTTAGTGAGAAGTTTTTGTAAGTTTATGAATTCATACTATTCAAAAACATATATTTGAGTCTATGATTAACTTTTGACCTTGGAATCTCTTTATTTATGGTTTTTGGCGGATTATTAATTCGAGACTTTAGGTTTTCTTTATCAATTATTTGCGCTATTATTCATATGTTTTCTTATTGAATTCCATGGGTTGTTACACAAAAATGAGTGGCTAACTCCCTTAGATAGGGTTGTGGAAACCCTGGAAGAGAAATTAAGTAGGGGAAGAATGAGGTTCTTCTAGATCATTTTTTACACTTACATTATGATCTTCTTCAGTTTTATTGCTTTCTTAGTGGTGATCAATGGTAAGAACCTTCTAGTATTGAAGATCATTTTCACAAGAGAGATTGAGATCAGTAAAAGAGGATTGCAACAGTGATTCGAGGCTATCAATCTTCTTGTAAAAACTTGATACTTATAAGGTAATAGTTAAACTTAAGTCAAATACAAGGGTTAGTAAGGTGAAACCCTGAGACTCCCAAGGTAAAGGGAGATATTTACCAACATATTTATAAGATTATTAGTAATATCTAGCTTGTTAGATTCTACATGGAGGTAAGATAGTTGGATTAAGCACAAGAAAGCTACTGAGTTAGGAAGCCAGGGGGATCACAGTCCTAGTGTTCATCTAAGATTTTTTAAAATCAAAAGCAACATTTTACTCTTTAATGTTTATTATAACTTCACCCATTTACTTTTCTTCACTTTTGGCTGCTTTAACAATTTTGAGAGACAAATTAGACTTGTTCCTTTTGAGATAGACCCCAACCTACTAAGGTTACTATAATTTAACACTGATAGCATTGTATCTTCTTACAAGGTATAGTTTGTGCGTTATCAAATTTTGTCATTATTGCTAGGGAATACAGTTGCAAATTTATTGATTAAAGTTGTTAAGGTTTTGTGGTTTAACTCTATTATTCTTCTTGGTGTGCACGCTAGTGTATGCCTTGTACTAGGAGTCAATAAAATCCCTTAATCCCATTTGATCCAGAGCCAGAAAGAATCCTAAAGAAGAATCATAGGACAAAACGATCATGCAACTCATCATGTGCTGCCTCAAGATGATCCACAGAACTTGCCTCCATGGCCTCCTCAGGAGATAGTAGAGCAAACCACTTCACATTACTAGTAAATGTTAATTTGAGAAAAGATAATGAGAATGCCCAGCATGTAGCTTAAGAGAAAGAGAGAGATAGAGATTATAAGTTAATTGTTAGAGTAGAACTCAACATAGGTAGAAGAGATAGATCTCCAAAAAACCCAAGTTTTCAATACTTGCCAGCATATAAATATTTAGATAAAGACTTGGGATATGTAAATCATATTGAGATATAAGATATCATTCCTCTTGTATTACCCCAGGGAGTGAAGTTCGACATTACTAGTGCCATGATCAAATTGTTGGATTGAAAACTAATGATCTAAACATGTACCTTATTAATTTTTTTTTGAATTTGTACTATATATGCTATGCCTGAGGTGGATCAGGAAGCTCTAAGATAGGTTATTTCCATTCTTTCTAACTAGTGAAGTGACATTATAGTTAGGGAAAATACCTTATAGGTCCATTACTACTTGGAACGAGTTGTGGAAGTAGTTTTTAGACTATTTCTTCCCTCCAACTAGAATGCTATAATTAAAGGACGAGATATATAACTTCAGGTAAATGCATTTTTAAACAATATATGAGGCATGGTTTTGGTTTAAGAGGAACTTGATGATGGTTCCTAAGCAATGAATTTTAGGGAAAAATGTGCTGGAGATTTTTTATCGTTCTAGTTCTAAAGCTACTGAAGATACTATTACTAGTGGAGCATTCATGAACATGCATTGGGAAGTAGTATAAAATGTCTTAGATTTGATCTCTCTAACAAACCGAGGATGGCAAAGTCGTAAGGCAGAGAGTTTTGCTGGCACTTATGCCATTGGTGTTTTCATAAAGCATAGAGTTATAGATAATTCGGTAGCTGAGTAGGTTGCACAATTAAGGACAATGATTGGGTTACTAATGAAATAATTTTCAATTATGAATTATAAGAAGATTAATTCTTTGGATTCACAGGTTAAGGCTTCTAGGTCATATGATTATGATGTTGATAAAAAGGTAAAGTATCTTGATAGAGATTCAAGTTTCAAAGCCAAGGGTCAATCATCTACTCAAGAAAGTAGGAAATCAAGGAAATGAATCAAGGTCGGAGCTACCCTGGGGATAGATATAGGGATAGGAGTAGAGAGAGATATAGTGATTAGAGGTGTAAGGATGATTATAAGGAAAAGAGTGGTGTTTATGTTCTACCAAGGAATAAAGATGTTGATTCTAGAATGGAGGCTATGTTGTCTAAGCTGGTAACATGTCAGCAATGTCAAGAATATAGCCTTAAGGAGATTAAGGAAGATATTTTGAGGATCAACCAAAAGGTAGAATCACATGCTACTATGATCAAATAGCTTGTGCAGTAATTTGGCCAAATGTTGACCACATTGAATCAACATCAATCGAGCACTCTTCCAAGAAACAGTACAAATTTAAAGAATGATGGTCACTATCTATCCATCACCACTTGAGATGGTAAGGCTAATATTTTCCCTATATACTTGTGGTTGATGATCCAAGGAATAATATGGTTGATATTGATAAGGCACCCAAAGTAGAATCTTAAAAGTTAGTGACTAGTTGCGAGTGATCACAAAAATCAATGGGTGGTGATAAGCGGGAGGGGAATGATAAAAAAAGGGGGAAGGAAGTCGAACATGTAGTAAAAACCATTATAGAACCTCCCCTACCTTTTCTACAAAGGTTGACTCAAAATAAAGAAAAAGAGAAGTATAAAAAGTTCATTCCTATGCTGAAAGAGTTGAGTTTGATTAGCCCTCTTCTTGAAGCTCTTGAGCAGATGCCTAGATATTAAAAATTTATCAATGATTTGGTATAGAAAAAGAGAGAGAACAACTATAAGTATGCTGGTGGGTTGTATTATTGTAGTGTGATTACATCCTTATATCTAGCATAAAAGAACGTTGATCTCGACACTTTTATGATTCCTTGCACCACTGGGACATCTAGATTTGTTAGAGCTCTATGTTAATTAGGTGCCGACATTAACTTAATATTGTGGGCAGTGATCAAATAATTGGGCTTGAGACCTCCTAAACCAACAAAAACATGGTTGTTAATGGCAAATCCTACAGTGAAGAAGCCTATGGGCATATGTTATTATATTTTGGTAAAGGTGGACAACATCTTCTTTTTAGCTCACTTTGTCATCTTGGATTATGAAGTTAACTTTGAGATTCCCATTATCTTGGGGTGATTATTTTTATCCACTTATAGAGGACTAGTGGATATGGAAAAAGATGAGCTTAAGATGAGGCTTAGTGATGAGAAAGTCAAATTCAATATGTCAAATTCAATATCCATATAATCATAAAGCCACTGACGTTATGAGGGTGGTTTTGGTGATAAGTTTTGTTGATGACCCTAGAGGCCAAACCTTTGTCTACCTTGATGAATTTTGAGTAATCAAGGTATTCGTGTCATGCCACGACATTTAATCAGGTCTTTATTAGGTAAAAACCCAAGGTATCTTGTTATTTGTGAATTTGGACTAATGTGTATTAGTGTAATTAACGTTAGTTCTATGCACCTGTGGTGCCATAGGTGTATTCCTAACTCTCTTAATTTATAGTGTCCTAGTGTATTAGGGTTAATACATATTAATTTGATGGGGTGCGACTAGTTATATGTATAGATGTCCTCTTGGCGTTTTTGTTGTCGTGTATCTTTTTCGCAAAGTTTGTTTGTAGTCTAGCCTACATGTTTAGTATGTATTATTTTTTTGTTTCATGTCGTTTTGTGTTATGTTTGTTTAACTAGGAGAAAATAAGTACCTAAGGGCAGTTGACATATTTTGTGTATGTTAAACATGTTAGAAAAATGATACTTCTAAAAAAAACTTGTTTTTGATCTATGTAATATGTATATATATGTGTGACCATTGTGAATATCATTATGGCATTAGGATTAGGGACATGATAACACTAGTTAGCATTTGTATGAATCAGATAGGTAGTAGTTCGTGATGCAGCCGTGCGCTATGTGTTTGTGAGATGCCTACTTATTTCCCACTGTATGTTGAATCCAGAACTAACCCGGTTAGTCTTGCCTAGGAAATAGGATTGTTGGTTAGGAAATGACCATAAGTCATTCTTGAACTTAGTCCACTCTTAAGCCTAAATGACCTTTCCAATTATGAATAAGTATCCTTTGATACCTATTTTGAGCATGTATAGACCTATTTTATAGTTTTCACCTTTAACCTTCCCATTCTTATTACAATAAACCTGTTTTGGCCCTAGTTTTCCTTGGACATTGTGCACCACAACTCAAGCGAATCACCTAAGTTAAGGGTGGCTATCATTAGGGTGCAGGATTAAAAGTGGATTTGAAGAAGGGCATAAATATGAGAAAAAAAAAGTAGGGTAGGGTGTGAGAAAAAAAATCAACAAGAAAAAAAAAAGAAAAAAAAAAGAAAGAATATGAGAAACTGGAACGCAACCTGAATGGGCAGTAAAAGAATAAAAGGAGAGAAGCAAAGGCGGAATAAAAGAAAAGTTGGTTTAAAAGTGGACCCGAAAATGTAATTGTAGTGCTTAAGAGGCTCAGTCACTAAAATTCTTAAATATATTATACCATCCCCAAAGCCTATGTTACAAATCGAGTAAAGTCCTAGAGTAATAATAACATGAGTTTCTGAAAACTAAGGTAAATAAAATAACTGCAAGCCTATGGAATTCTACGCATATTGTTGGAATTTCATTGTGAGTCTGATTTTCTCATGATTGTCCCCACATTAACATGCATTATATACTGAGTGAGTGGGAATTGTTTGTTGTGAGGGTGCATAGGCTATGCTACTAGCATATTATCTTATTTTGTAGTGTAATTGGTAAATTTGTGCTTGATTAATTATTTCTAATGTAATGCATGGTTGTAGTGTTTTTGTTGCCCGAGGACATGCAAATATTTAAGCATGACCAAACATATTGTTGTGTTTTACTACATACTAAAAATTCCTCCACTTACGTTTCTACACTTCTGACTACTTCAACAAGTTCAAGAGAGATATTCGACCTATTTCCTGTGGAGTCGACCCCAACTTAGTTAGTTTAATATAATTAAACAGTGAATGCATTAAATCGTCTTACAAGGTATAGTTTGGGTGACATCACAAAAGTTGTTCAAATCACTTTTCAAATTCTATCAATTTTGTTGATTAGTTAAAAATAAAATTCAAAACTATTATATGCTTTAAAATTAAAGTGATAAATAAAAATATTTTGGAAAAAATGGGTTGCCTCCCATCTAGAACTTGATTTAACTTCGTGGCATGACGCAAGCCACCTTACCATTCATGTCTCCATTTAGAGGGTTTGAAGGTACTTGGGGAAAAGGTAAGGAAGCAATGTGACTAACTCTATGTCGCCATTTTGAATACTTGAATCTTTTACCCAAATTTACATCAATCTTCTATGCAGGATCATTAGGCATTCACGATAACATCAATATACCAATATTTAAACATGCATTTTGAACATCTTGGACTTCAAGTTGGGGACATCATTTTTCCCTCTTGGGATGACAAACTCTAAAATGTAGGAATTTTGCTCCTCATCTCCAAAATTCTTAATTTGTTCAGGTTGTCATACTTTCATCACATCCACCAAACATATGTCAAAAAGTGGTTAGAATGAGGTCTCCTTCTAATTTTTGGATTTGCATTCTTCTTGATATTCTCGTCCTAAATTAACTAGAATTTTCACAAAGGATTTTTTTAGATTTCTTTTGAAACTTTAGTATTACTTCTTTATTTTTGGTATCCTTCATTATTTTTTTTTTGATTGGTTGGAAAATCACCATGAATTCTTCAACATCCAGATCACCCTCATTTTAATTGAAAAATGCTTTAACCCAATCATGCACATTCATTTGATGTTGAGTGCCATATGCTTTAATTCTTGCAGGCAATTCGATTTTTAATTTTTCGTTAGCAATTTAAAATTTAATCCACACTTGCCATATCGCAACATGCAATTTGTGGGATTCATCCACCATTAGTAACATAATATAAAGTTCACCCTCGTGAACTTTAAGTTGTTGAGTTTGACTCATTAGACATTTTTAGCTCACAATTTCTTCATTGTCAAGTTTTTCTTTGTTTTTTGAGACTCGATTATTTCTTACAAGTGTCATTCCATGGAAAAATCAATATTTTCAAAACTTCATCATTACCATATTTACCATATTGGAATATGTGCCACCATTTAGCCAAGACTTTTCAATTTTCAATCTTCTTCATTATCTTTTTCAATATCTCTGCTATTTGCTTTCATGGAGAGTCCGAGATTTCTTCTTTTTTGATTGAGCCATTTATTCATTTTGGTAGCATTCATTTGAGTCCTTACACAATTTTGTCTCAACTACATGTCTTGAAATCCCTTCTTCAGCAACTTCATTTTGTAGATTGGGCATTTTTATGGCATTTGAAATATTTCTAACCTCACCCACTTATTTTTCTTTTTCACTTTCCTTTAAAAATGTCGTCATGGATTGATGCATGAGATGCCTATCCTCTCCCATTGCAGTTACCCAGTCCAAGATAGTTTGAAGAATTTCTTCAATGTCATTGTGTCTGTCACATTGTTCTTCCTTTGTCACATCAAGAGACCTATTAAACTCATAAGAAGAACTAGCATTTTCGTTAGTATAACTAGGGGAGGAGCATAATAATTTGTACAATCACTCTAATATCCATCTTGAATGTCACATAAAGAACAACCATACTCATAATAGGATTGAGATGGTGCACACACCTCTTTCTGGTAAGAATATTTACAATTTTGCTAAAAATAGGGTCAGCCATAATAAGGACATTAGATCATCAAGATAATTGTTGCAACCACCAAACTCATTTTCATTCCATGATGCATAGTGACATGTAGACAAAAACAAACATCTACCTAACAAAAGAAATAAAATAAAATTACAAACACATATTCATAAATTTTAATAAAAAATATAAACTAAAATTCTACTAACTCAATATGCCAAATTGATTTCCGACAATGACGCAATTTTTTGATAACGCACATATTATAGTATTGAATAGGTGTAGCTGACATTGTCAATATATTTAACAAATAATGAGTCGGAATCAAATCTCTAGGGAATAATGTGAGTGGTGATCAATTAAGCTCAAAATTAAAGTAACTTGCTAACTTCAAACATAATATACAAGTATTCTATAGATTTTTGATAATAAAAGTGAAATAAGGACAAAATTAATATAACATATGAACTATTGATCAATGTCTATAACAATAATGGAAGATAAGGTATTTGACACGGGAATGAATTCTATTAATAAGACATCATATTCAATTAACTACCCTCAACTCAATCACGAATCTAGTAAGTTAGTCTTGGATTAAATATCACCCACTAACTTTTGTCAACCACTGAGGTTTTAGTCCTTACATTTTTTGTCAAACAAGGCTTAGAAGTATGAAGTACAAGGGGGCTATATCTAGCATCAATTTCTATAGTATGGTACCCAAATGATGCTAAATTAATCTTTCCTAACCTCAATTAGATCTGTCAAGCATTAACTGAGGTATATGGGTAATACCCACTTCAATCTTCTCTTTCGATCTCAATTAGAGTAGGAATAGTAGAACATGAAATTAATTTAGATATACAAAACCCATTCTCAAATTAAAAGCAATCAATCAACATGAAAACATAAGATAAATGAAAAAAACAAATTCAATATCCAAGTATTGCATTATGTCTACCAATAATAATAAAATACCAAAGTCAAATTACAACCCAATAGTCGAAACAAAACAAAGAGAAAAGAAAGGTTTAAGAATTTAGCAATACAAAACTCCAAACATTAATTCCCAGGGTGTTTGGTAGGGAACCCTAGCGCTCAACATTGTAGATTATGCCAAAGATGTCTTAGAATGGCTCGGGATCAAGTATTTGATGAATTGGGATCCAAAATATTAATGTCCAATGGTCGCTTAAGCGACTCCATTGTCTTTGACAGGATATTTTAAGCAATCCAAATTGCTGCTTATGTAACTCTTTTGACTGTTAGATTGGTTGCTTATGCAATACATATAGTCACTTATGTGAACCCTTTGACCGTTTGATTGGTCACTTTGGCGACATATGTGGTTTGTTACATGACCTTTTTGACTGGTCGCATATGCAATTGGCAAACTGCTTATGTGGTATTTGAGGTCCATTTTTGAGACTTTTCTACGGGCTCTTCCTTTTTAGACCCTTCCCCTTTTTGGCTTTGACTTCATTTTTTTTATTAGACTTTCCAGAAAAGATAAAATTAGTAAAGACTAGTACATTTCATAATATAATTAGACTCATATTATTAGTTAACAATAATAAATTTTAAGTAATAATATATCAATAAGTGGAAAAATTATCTCTCGTTAACTAATACTTTCATTATTTCTCTTTAGTTATGTGATTATTCCTATGTATTATTTCTTTTTAGTTGTATTATTTCATCATTTATGTCATTTTCCACCAACTATCCCATTAATTAAAGTTCTAGCCTATGGTTTTGCTTACTTGCTAAAGGGGTAAGCTAGGTACCATCATGAATCATGGAATTGAGTCACGACAGGTTAGTGGGTAGGAGTGTATTTGTACTAGTTAGAAGGAGTTCTTTATTTGTAGATGTATATGTAGTTATAGTATTATGCATATTTCTTGAAGTTTCTTATTTGTAGTGTTTTTTCTGATGTTTGTAATTTTCAAATTGATAGTTCATTGTATCACTTTGTGGTTGTTGTATTTCTTTTATTATTTAGTGATATGTTACCCAATTTTGCTATTTGTTTTTCTGTTTTTTGTGTGCTATACTATTATTTATCCTTAGCCAGGGGTCTATTAAAAACAACCTCTCTACTTTTTTCTAAGATAATGGTATGAACTGCGTATACTTTATCCTCTCTAGATCCATCTTCATGGGAATACACTAGGTATGTTACTGTTGTTCTACCTATTTTAGAGATTTTACTATTGAGAATTGGGCATCGAACCTAAACTTAAGTCATATAGTCTCGGATGCCGATTCTTATAGTTTTCTTAGCTCCAAAATGTCAATTTACTCTAGGGTACCCTTGGTTAGGGTCCTAAAACTTCTAAACTCATTTTGCGCTATTGGATGTAATTTAGTTAAAATGACCCTTTGGGTGTGGGGACTATATTTATTTGAAATGACCTCGAATGAAAATTTTTATGGCTCTATTTAGACTTCAATGTCAAATTTGTTGGGGTAGCATAGTCATCTTGCATTTATAGAATTTAGAATGAATCTCGCAGGTCCGATTGAAAACTTGACAATTTTACAAGTTTGTTGGTCTAGGGCATTAGCTGGTGCAGCCCCTTGAACAGAAAATTGGACCCGAAAGCGGTTATTGCTTAAGCGTCTAGAGATCACTTAAGTGGCTAGCCTGTGTTCATTTAGCTGGTAAAATGACTCCTTACCACTTTAACAATGGTCACTTAAGTGATATTTTGATCACTAAATTGGAGTCCAATTGTGTGAAGCCTGACACTTTAGAGGCATCCTACCACTTTAGTAATAACCAAATAGTAGTCATTTAACTGCTAACATGTCCATAACTAGTATCCCCTTATATATTTCACTCCTTATTTCCCCAAACTTATTTTTCTATGGTGTAAACACCATAAAAGCCCTAGAATGCTTTGATAGTTATGGACATTAACATTGGGACATCTGGGGTGAGTTGTAGGAGTCGTTGTAGTCACATTCCCAATATTTTTTAAATAATTTTCCTATTAATTTCTTGATTAATTCTCTAGTTAGCTTTAAATCCCTAGTTTATGCTAGGGCTTATCTGGGGGTCCATTTATGCTTAGATTTAACATTTTTTTAGGGTAAATGATACTTGAGCTTAGACGGGCGAGTTGATGATTTCATATATGATTCTTCCCGTAAATCCCACATGGGATTTTTAGCTTGATTCTTTACTTAAATTTATATGAAATATGGGTATTATTATACTTTTCTTAATAAATAGCTTATTATTTTGATAGTGTCAAAAAATTTGGAGGCTTTTCAGAAGGGTAAAGCCCCAACATAGTGGACTTTATAAAGTTTTTGGCAGTGTCCAAGTAGGCTAGGCTTTCTTTCCTCTTTGATTGAGCTTAATTATGATATTATGACAAATTTGGGTGAGTACTTACGTCTTGGTTGATGGTTTAGAAATTATTGAATTAATTAGCCAACTAGAATGCTTTCTTGGTAGAATTTGGCCCATCCTTCCCCATGAATGAAGTAGGTTGATATATTATGACAAGTTTCAGCTTACTTAGTTCCTTGGGATGAAATTATAAAGCCTTATTCTAGGTTTGGATAGGTGCTTGCATTAGCATGAGTTTTGTGGACTAATATTGGGTCCCACCATTCTTTCTCTAGGTAATATGCTTACTTTAGTTCCTCGTAGACTTAAGAAGCCCTTCATTTAGGAACATAGGATAAATAATTAACCCTGGGATGACTTAGGAAATTTAATAGATTTTGGATAGTGTTACTTACCCCAATATAGTGACCTTTTGTCCTTTTGAATCATACACCGAGACTTAGTAGTTAATATCACATCTCTTAGTGATTTGACCATAATACTTGTAGGAATATTAAGTGGAGTTGAAGAAAATTCATGATCTTGGAAATTTTCAACACTTGTCTAAATATTAAGTTCTTGGTTCGAGTCCTATGATCGGTAGATCCCTTGATATTGATTATATTGGACTCGCGTATGTCATATTTACTTCATGGCACTTGTTCACTAGTTTCGGTTAAATTTTGGTATTCATGATCTATGTGAGGAACTTTATTATAATTGTTCCATTCTTAGTTCTGGTTCAAGTCTGACATTTATTATTGGAAGGGGTTTACAGGTATATTGTCACATTGGGGCATAGTTTATGATTTCATTATCAGTGGTTCCTCCTTAATTGCATTAATCGGGCTTATGGGGGCACTTTTGAGTTATTCCTTTTGTGTTTGCACCATTCAGGCTTATGTGGTCAAATTAGGTCATGGTTAGCCAATATTTACTTTGACTAATCGGTCATTTTATATTTGCTACTTTTTTGTTTCAGAGTAGTATTTTTGTTATATTCATATCCATGACTTTAGCTTACCTGCTCGCATTTTATTATACTTTTACTGTTATTTAGTTCAGTCAACTGATGAGGCCTACTGAACAACCATTGTTTTCAACACTCATGATACACTTCTGAAATATTTTTGGATGTAGTTCGAGTATTAGCTACCACCAGTGATGCTTTATTTAATTTTTTTTTAGATTCAGAGATAGGGTGAGCTTTCAGAGCTAGAGTCGATCTCTTGTTCTATTATTTTTGAAAAATGTGTTATTTTCTTGAGATTACCTGTATATTGATACTATTTAGTGCTCTATTATTTTTTATCTAGAGGCTCTTGTACTGACCATACAAGGTCGTAGGATACTCTTCTTACAAGTTTCCTCCTTTCCCCCGACTTCTGGTACTTCTATTTTTATTTGATGTTATTTCGTTTTCTACTTACATATTAAAGTATGCATTTTTTAATCTTCCATCACTTAGCCCATTACATATCATTTCAGGCTACAGTTTGTCTTACCTATCGGTGGGTTAAAGTAGGTGCCATAATGACTTGAGAAATCGGTCAGGACATTTGTACATGGAAATCACATGGTTCCTTTAGCGATCATGAAGAGCTTTTCCAAATGGTTTGAGTTGACACTGTGCATCGCCATCACAATGATAGGTCACATGATAGTGACGAGCAACGTACCTAGAAAAATATAGAACCTTATTTTTGATACTAAGCTCCATAACTCGGTTTAAGAGGCTTGGGAACTTATTTTTTTGAGATTCAATTAGTGATTTTAAGATTTCTTCCTTTGGTATGATTCTCATTCTATTTTCACAAATTCCTAGTGCTTTATCCATGATTTCATATTTGAATATTGGTTTTTAAAATTGAAAATTTGAATTTTTTTATGAAGATAAGAAAATAATAAATGGATAATTTCAAGATCTATTTTGACCCCAGTTTATATAAGATTTTATATTTAAACCTCTTAAGCTACGGGTAATGTGACTTTTCTATTAAAATTTTTGGTTTGCCCTTGTGGCCTTGGAGTGGACTTTTTGGAACAAAAATTTAGTATAGAAATATGGGTATCTTTGAATTCATCTTCCTATATAGAATACATATTTAGTTAGATTGGGCTTTTTAGGAGGCTTTTATTTAGGGTTAAGCTTTGTTTTGACTTTTTATGCTTTTCTTAAGGCAAATGTCATAATCCAAATGACCGCGAGTGACATCCACTCTAACCCTCTGATGGGACAACCATCTAACCTTAGCATTAACCTAATCAACTAGCCAATTTAACTCAAGATTATTACATAAGCAACTATAATAATGAAAAAAATTAAAACTAATCATGTATAATAACGTGGAATCAAACAAACTATCTATTATGATTCCTTAAGATCAAAAATTCATTATCTAAGAACCTTAGGTTTCAAGCATGTTAAGCTAATATCAAAACTAACAATTATAAGAATAGTATCATTTTTCAAAAGAATGACAAAAAGGAAAATAAAGATCCACAATAGCTTAAAGATGGAGTGTTCATCCTTGGATTAAATTAGCTATCACCTCTAGAGATGAGGTTACATTAAAGTAGGTAAAACATAGTCTGCTCACAACAAAAAAACAACAAGTTAGTATCATTGTGGTGTGTTATAATGTATGTCCTAGATTGGTGGCTTATCAAGTCCACTGGGTTCACAGTCTAGATTAAGGTCTGAAACCCTAGATCAACAACCTATCCCTGTGTTACAAGGCCTAGTGAGTCAACCAACAGTTGCAATATCTAGAAATAATGGTATTTCTTTACTAGGAGTGGAAGCTACAACTGTAGCTAGATTGTTAATGTCAAATGAGGAGCAACAAAAATTTAAGAGAGTTGGTAAGATGGATCTAACTCAGTTTTAGGGTGGACAGAGTAAAGATGCATGTGATTCTAGTAAGTTTATACGAGAGACTTCAAATTGTGGGATTGGTACACTGTTAATAAATGGCTACAATTTGAAAGCCAAAAGCAAAGGATTGTATTGCTTTTTTTGTCAAAAGTTATAGAAAAGTGGTATTGTGCCACCCCACTTCTTCAGTTACAACAAAAGTATGTCACTTTAATTTAGTAATTTCAAAATAAAAATTTCAATGGACAAAAAATATAAAATAATATACAATGATATTATACAAAAATATATTTATCACAGATTTTTTAAATAGAGACCTTGTCCATTATTTTTTTCTTCAATATGAAGAACAAAGCGATGGAAATGGTCACTTTCTAGAAATTTGAATTATATGAAGAACAAACTACAAAGTGACACGTAGTGTTGCTTTCTGGAAATTTCAATTTTTACCATAAAAGAAATGAACCAAAGTGGAAAAAAGAGTCACTTTTTCAAGAAATGTATATTTTGCTTATTCTGAAAAGTAATGACTAAAAGCAATCATGTTGGTCGCTTCTATAGAAAAACAACAGTTGGAAAAACCTGTAGCTTCTGTATCCATACATGCAGAATTCATACCAATTAAATAAAACTTCAATCTACTCCTATTTGTAGCCAAATAAATTAAAAATCAACGGCAACATCAATAACATACTAAACATCATTTTAAAACACTCCCCATAATTCTAGGAGGAAGAAAAATAGAATGTAGTACACAAGCAGCCTCGACCAACTAATCTATTCACCTATACCTTGTGTGTCTCAACGATCTTACATATGATTTGATCTTGAGCAGTCTGTTATACCTTGGAATCTCTCTAAGCATGTGTAATATATTCAATCTACTGAAACATAGCAATAACCTAAACACCATCAATTTCCTCAACCTAGCTTGATGTGCCAATACTTTCCAATCTTAAATGGACGTATCAAATATTTTTACTAGAGCCTAGACAATAGAATGTCCCTATTTATTTCTCCTCTAGGCCTTGCCTGATACTCGGTCCAAATTTTAGTAGCTTCCTTCTTCTAATGTAGGCTAGCTCAACTATCCTAAGGCTTGCTAAGTCAGGCTATACTCAAACAAGTGTTATTGATAAACATCCTACATATAAAAAATTGATAAATTATCATATATATATATATATATATATATAAATAATAGAGAGATGTATGTACTTTGTATCTAAAATTTTAAAACTGACATAGGCTTGTTGAGTTATCCACACATATCATACATCCAAATCCAACTAATTCTTTTTCTTCTTAATACGTGTTGCTCGAAAGAGCTCAACTTGAGTCAAGGGGCACCCCCATTATTTATCCTACAAATAAAATGTAATTCAACAAATCATGTATTATTTAATCTAGTTAAATATAAAAATATGTAATAAGGGGTAAATATTATTACTTACCTTTTTCTGCTATTGTCCCTTGGTTGTTTATACCCCTTCTAGGCAACGAACCACCTTTTGCATTATTTTTGGGATTCTTTGCTTGTTCAAACTTAGGCTTGAATTCAATCAAATGTCAAAATTATCAAAACTTTTCATAAAGAATAGGTATAAACAAATCTTCTTTCATTTCTTATCTTGAGCATGTTTAAGATAGTTTAACAGTCTGGTACAAGCCTTAGTCTCAAAAGTGGTGGAAATAATCAAGTTGTACTATCTCCTCCAATGAGACAATGTCTAAAAATCAAGTGACTAACATTAGATGATATAGATTATAAAATGTTAATATTAATCTTTATTAAATAATAAGTAAATTACATATACTTTAAACTCATCAAACATGGTTTATTATTACTTATCTAGAATCTTACTCCATGAGTGTCAAGGATGGTAATAAAGCCTCCTAATGCGTTCTTTTAGAGAACATGAAACATCTTTGATGAATTCTACCAGTAAAAAACATAATAAACATGTAAGTCCTAAATAGTTAAATAATATGAAAATACAAAATAAAATAACCTATACTGAAAATAAAGTTTACCTAGTGCCATCGATCTCAATCACCACTCTGCCAATGGTAACCTTACCTCAAGATGCTAGGTTGATCTAATTATCTTTTGGTGCAAAATTTTATGTAGTTGTAGGTGTATATTTTAGGTATAAGTGCATGATGATTGATAAAGAGGGTAGTACATATTTATGTGTCTGACATAGAGCTAGCATTTCTTAGTTAAAAAACTCATGTGATGAACTACGTAGGATGGGGTACCCAAAAATATAGATGTCAAGTTGCCTCATTGGCGAGGCATAGTGGGTGTATGCATGAAATTTTGAGAAGTAATAGTGTGCAAAAGCGGTGAAGATGAAGTAGAAGAGTACATATATGGTGATGTACCATGGAAAAGTATTGGATTCCCAGTGCCACAGGGGACATAAGGCGATATCGATGGAGAAGAGAAAATCTATGGGAAGTTGAAAAATATCCTGGCACATTGTCAAGATCTATAATCCTTTTATCTACTTGGTTCTTGCTCTTACTAGTCTTGCTTCTCTTACTGCTACAACCTCGATCACCAACACTTGATGACATTTGTATACAAATTTACATTAAAGCAACTGTAAGAATTCAAAAATACTAAATAAAATATACATACATGCCAGTCTATATTCTCCCATTCTTCATCCTTGCTTGTTTTATTTCCATCATCTCTCATTCTTATTTTTTGTTTGTTTTATTTTCATCATCTCATTCACCGTCCCCATTTTATTCATTTCTCTCATCCATTTATTCAAGTCATGATCAAAAACTTCTTTTAATATGTGTTAAGGATTTTCTAGACTTTATGCAACTCAACATCCACTATTTGATAAATAATTGTGACATCTTTTTGGTACACTACAACTAACATATTCTTAATATCAATCCTCCTACATGCTTTCCCTTTAGAACCATCCACTAATTAATCTTATCTCTATGTACAGGATATGAAGATTAATACACCTGCTTACCATGTTGTATAATAGTAAAAGGATCATAATGATTATATTACTCAATGCTCTTAAATTCAATTATAATATTTAGTTGATTCACCTTGGTACTACAATGTGATGGATACACCGCTGACACTGAATGGTACTCTATTTTTAAACAACTAGGATACCTAACTTCAATAATCTCATGTATGACACCATAATATTCAACAATTTTTTCTATTTGTAGGGACATTAACTTCAACGCACACTCCGTTTGTTACTAGTTTTCTTATACCCAAGAACTTTTTCAGTTTGAAACTTGAAACCATTCAAACAATACTTATTTGTTGTCTGAATTTAACTTTCAGAATCAAGTGCAATATTCTCACTAATTACAAATTCTCGGCAATACTACATCCAACATAGATCAACATATTGATAATAAAACATATAGAATGGTAGTAAATGAGATGTATTATACTTAGTGATTAAATATTTTCTTTAACGTTTACATATTCTCTAACCCAATTAGAAATATCATACGTATGAAACTATTACCACATATTCTTACAAATAAACTATTTAGTGAACATCAATATTTTTCTTTTGTGTAACAGTTAGTATTTAAGTTAAGGTAATTCAATCGCACAATTCAATGCTTATTTGAAATATGGTTGAATCTTGGAATTATTGAGCAAAACATGTCTTAACGTTGATTATATTTTCATACTAGTGAAACCTTGCCTTTGGCATTTCCTTTAGAACCTCAATCGTGTTGGTTTTAAATTGAAATTGGTGGACATTTAGGATCACTATCACTTCCATCATTGTAATTAGGCATATTCTTTTACATGGTATTAATCCTTAAAGTAGTAAGAAAAGAAATGAGCAGTTTTTCTTATAAGATAAGCTTCATAGATTTATCCTTCAATCATTCCCCTGTGCTTATCAATTTGTTTGGACTTGACAGTTGTCCTGTAAGGTAGTAACTGTTTTAAAAATTAATGAAATTAGTGAAATATCATTACCTCACGAATCGATCCTTTTAATAGGGATTTAAAGGCGTATCTCATTATTAAAAGAAATAGAGAAAGTCCCACATTGATGGTTAATGAGATGAGTGGTCTCTTTATAAGGTTTCGGCAATCCTTCTCCTCATGTGCTATCTTTTGGGATGTGAGTTAGGCCCAAGACCAATTTTAACATGGTATCAGAGCAGGACCTATTCTCACCCAATGTTGGGCCCCTGAATTGAGATGTCGGGTAGATTGTGTCCACGCCCAGAGTCCCACATTGGTGGTTAATGAGATGAGTGGTCTCTTTATAAGGTTTCGGCAATCCTCCTCCTTATGAGCTAGCTTTTGGGGTGTGAGTTAGACCCAAGACCAATTTTAACACTCATCTACGAGTGAATACTAAAAGGGTCTCCATAATATCAAAGAAGCCACATTGAAAGATTTTCTAAAACTTAGTGGTGATTATAGGAATATTATACTCCATCCTCGCTAAGCTACTCTCAAACTAAGCATTAAAATCTTTGAAGAATAGACTTATTAGTGTTATTAAAATCCATATTATGTCTGATAGGTAGCAAATTCGATAAAAACAAAGGTTTTCATGGAAACAAGACTATTATATCTTTTCATACCATATAATTTTTTTCATCCATTACTGTTCACTTTACTAAATTTGAAGCATAGACCTCGGGCATACTAAAATTCTAAAAAACACTCATAAATTTCCCATTTATCATCAATGTGAATAAGAAAAAAGGGTCTTGGGTTTAAACACTTTGTTAATTTCTGATTTCTATAACCACAACTCATTTATCCTATAACAATTCTTTATGCCCATTTTAGCTTTTCAATTATCTTTTGTCTTACTACATCCACCCATGTGTTAAATAAATTATAAAAATTATTTTTTTTCAATATATATGACATCTATATTATGTCATATAAGATTATCCTTTCAACATCACGACCCAATTGGTCATGATTGACGCTCACCCTAACAGTAAGGTGAGGGAACCATCAAACCTAAGCCATACAAACTAAGTGTAGCCACTTTACAGGTTATTTTTTTAAATCCTTTTTCTTAATTCACTAACCATAATAATTATTAACCAAAATAAAATATGAACTTAAAAAAATGTCGTAACTAAAGCATAGAGTGTAGAATTTCTCTTTTTACTACAACCTCGGGACTTGAAGTCACCATTCAAGAACATACAAGAGTGTACAAAAAAAAGTCTAAAAATTATATAAGACATTAAAATATTAGTTAAATGTCTTAGTCCTGAAGCAATGGTTATAAATAAAATAAGAGGATCCAATGATTTTTCGATCATGGTGCTTACCCTTGAATCAAAGTTTTGCAAATACTGGCTATAGTTGAGGTCTTGTTCTAGATACTGAAACTCGCTCTGCACTCAATAAAAATAAAAATACTAGTAGCATTAGTACATCAAATATGTACTTGTAGGCATCAAAGGCAAATTATATATATGCAATAATGATCCAGACATAACTTACAATTAAGGACCACCAACCATAGTTATGAACTGTAATGACCCTCTAGGTCATTTTTTATTATTTCTACACCCTTTTAAAATTTTGAACTTTTCTATAACTGTCCCAAGCCATTTATGACTTGTTGGATAACATAATTCGATTACTAGGTAGTTTATTTAATTTTCAAAACCTATTCCTTATTTTAAAATTTTCACTGTTAAAGAATGGCTATTCGCCACAAACTTTATGTTAATGACCTTAAATGCTAATTTTGATAGTTTTGTTAGCTCTAAAATATTTATTTTTACATTAGACCTTTGGTTCATGTTTCAAGGTTTTCAAACTTATTTTAGGCTATTGGGTGGATTTTGATAAAAGTGACCCTTGGGAGTGGGGACCATATTTCCTAATATTGACTCCAGATGAAAGTTTTAATGGCTTTGTTGAGACTAGAATATCGAATGAAAAGGTAGCATAGTTTGTTTACATTCACAAAATTATTAATGAATCCTTAGGGGTGATGAAAACTTAGCAAAAACCAAGTTTAAGCTGTGCATGGACTTAGCTTGTGTAGGCTCTTAAGTGGACCTTGGGTCACTTAAGCGGTGGTGGCCTAAGCATCCAAGTGAGTCACTTTAGCAGCAGAGATGGTCACTGATCAGTTGCTATAGCAGAAACTTGACCATTTAGCAAACGTCACTTAAGCAACGTATTATCCACTTTAGCGGAGGTTAGCCCAGGGTTACAATTCTCTTAATAGATAATTACCACTTTAGCAGTGATTGCTTAAGTAGTCAAATAACAACTTAAGAGATAATTGAATGGGTATTTGTTTCCCCTTTCACGCATTATTATCTCATTTCCTTGAAGTCCTAAAAACATTAAACCCTAGAGATTTTAGGAAAATTTTTAGATTGATCCTTTGTGATTGTGGGTTGGTGGTGAGCTCGATAAAGTCATTTCATCACGGCAATCCTTATAAGTTTGCATCAAGTTATTAATTTAATTCTCTGATTTAGTCTTAAATTAATAGTTATTTATGGGTTGATATTTTTGTCATTAGAGCTCAACATTTACAATTCTTGAGGGTAAATGATCCTTGAGGATAGAATGACATGTTGATGGTTTCAAAATCGTGATCCCACAAGTGGGCCCAATTGGAATTTTGATTCTATTTTGTACCCAAGGACATAAAATACAATGTGGGAATTATTATTAACATATTAATGTGTTGATCACTATTTTTATAGTGTGGCACCGTATGGGGGTTTCTCGTAAGTGAAAATCTCTAATTTAACAAACTTTATCAAAATTCTTCAGTATCCAGGAAAGTTAGGGTTACTATCTTCATATATTGAGCTTTATTATAACATTGGTATGATATTATGATAGTTTTGGGTTTGGCTCTAACAACATGATTTTGTAGTAAGAAAAATTTGAATTATTTAGCCAGTTAGATAACCTTACTTTGGTAGATTTGACCTATCTACCTATCCCTTGGATTGAGTTTCTACCTTACGACTTAATGAGACATATTTAGTACCTTGTAGTGAGACTTTAATATATGTTGGTGTATAAATTTCCTTAGAATGGACTTTAGAGTTTATAAGCAAGCTACTTCTACCCTACTTAGGGCAATATTATAGTTAGCTCCCTATATAATTAAGAGCCTTCTTATGTCATCCTATTTATATTCTTTATTCTGGGGAGGATTTAGACATTTTTCCAACTTTGTCTAGGCATATACCTTATTTTTACTTTAGATCAATTCGAGTCAAGCAATTATGATATTAAGACCTATCCGAGTCCAACAATTATGATAGTAAGACTAGTTTGAGTCTATAAATTATGATATTAAGACTGTTTTGAGTCAAACAATTATGATATTAAGAACGATTTTAGTCTGGTATTTAATATTCTACTTCTAATTCAATTTCAATAATGAGGGGCTACTTATGATTGTTACGGAACTGGTTTGAGTCTGATATTTATAGAATGGGGGGGGGGGGTCCACACTTATATTTTTGAGGTTTAGATATTTTGGGATTATTACTTTCAGTACTTCTTTATTTATTGTATTTTCCAAGCTTATGGGGGATCAATGGATTATTTAATCTTGTTTGTGCTTTCTGCCTTATCGGCATCTTGCTAGGCTATAGTTACTTTCTTTCTCTTTGATATTAATTTACTTATTTATTTTGAACATTTAGATAATTATTCAAGGTTTGTCCCTTTTCTTGACTTTAGTTTACTATCTAATTTTTTATTATACTTTTATTATGCTTTAGCTTACTTAGTTGATGATGCCTTTTAAGTACCTATTATTTTTGTACTCATACTACACTTTTGCATTTTTTTACTTATGCATATTTGAGTAATAGATACCTTCGTTGAAGTTTGTACTAATCCTGGCCAGAGCTCAAAAATAGGGTGTTCTTTCGGAGTCAAAGCTTGTTTCCTATCCTTCTTCTATTTTTGATCATTTTTCTAATTAAGACTCTTGAACATTTGATCTACAAGTACTCTTATTCATTTTCAAGAGTCTCTTGTACCAACCTTTCTAGGTTGTGGTATACTTAATTCTTTCTCCCTATTTTTGTCTAGTTAAGTTATCTTTCTTATTGTTATTGATTACTATCAAATTATTGCATATTTTTGGATTTTATTCTATTTTTCACCATCTAACATATTACTTGTTCCAGGATATAATTTGTCTTACCTACTAGATGGTGAACGTATGTGCCATCATAATTATGAAATAGGGTCATTATAAATTGATATCAAAGCCTAGGTTTACTAGTATTTTTGGTATAAGAGAAAGTGGCTACTAGAGTCCTGCAGATTGGAATAATGACATTTATATCTTATCTTTAAAAGTCTATAGGAGTTTCTCAAGCGATCATCACTTCCTTTACTAATTTAATTCTTCGATTCCGTGTTGGTTTGTAATATTTAATTGGTTTGACTCTTTCATAGATGTCTAGGACATCAGCTACTGCTATTGAAAGTAAAGATAGTGAGTCTGCAACTAAGAATCCAACCTAAGGTCATGAGGTTAGGGTTAGGTTAGAGATGGATACCCAGGTATAGGTATATATAGGGAGATTTCAATAGATCCACTTGCTCCCACAACAAAGATTGCTCTACCCCAACTAGTGGGGGGCTTAAGAGGAAGCCCAAGTTATACTAGGGTTTATTCCTTAATTGCTACTTAAAGACACTTTAGTTTAGTTGTTGGGTTTGGTTAGTGACACATATAACACCATAGTTTTGGGACCTTGGAATATTTATTAAATTTATGATCTCTATACCTAATACGACTCATGGGTACGAGCCATATATTGGGGTATAAATGGTATGACCCGATCGTATACTAACAGGTGTTGCTTGGTGGGATGGATTCTAGTTACTAGAATGGTTACAAATTATGGGTACGAGTCATATTAGTGGTTAAAGATCATTGGGTTCCTTAACTTAATCTTATACATGGTTACTTAGGTTGGATCGGAGTATAAGTGGCTCACCATGAGATGTAAGCCAGGATACAAATCATATCAGGGACTCATATAGTTGATATTTTATTCTGGCAGGAATATGGGTCATGGATACAGATTGTATGTTATGGCTAAGACTTGGTTGGATGAGTCCTATGCTGGACAGTGTTTGGTACATGGGCGGAGGTTCAAGACACAAGTAGTGGATACCGATCGTAATGGGTGGGTACGGTTTGTGAGGGTCAGTCTTGTCCTTGTGATGGATTTTTGGTGCTACTTAAGCAGAGGTATTCCAGATATTTCCCCACTTATCCGTATAGGGTCCCACAACTTCTAACCTACTTAAGAGGTTATTTACCTTATTATTCTATTCATTAACACTTAGAAACTCTTCCTAATAACTTCATAATTCTCTTAAGAGATTTTGGGTAATGGGAGCTAGGGTTTCAACTAAGCAATTAATTTGGGGATTACCTTGGTGATTTCCTTTTGTCATCATCTTGGTTTAAGGCATGTTCTCTCCACTTATTGTTAATTTTACTTAAAGGCATGGTTTATATTAATGTTTTTATGGTTTTACTATTACATAATTTTGGCTTTCAAATATAATTTTAGGGTTTTGATGTTATATTATTGGTTATGGTTTCCCATCATTTTAATTATGCTTTTATATGCATTAATGGTGGTTTTTAATAATTGGATTGAATAGGAATGGTTTATTAGTAATTCAAATTGGTTTTGATCATATTATTCCCCCAATGTGTTTGACAAAATTCTTATAAAGATATGTTCATTTCATTTACTTCTTTTAATAGAACTCTTGCATGTTTTAAACTTGGTAAATAAATTATATATGGTTTAAATAGTTTCAAATTGCTAATGGCTAATTGGTTATGCTTGTGGGTAATATGCTAGTATCCCAAGTGGTTCAATATGGTAAATGGAAGGGCACTTAAAAGTCCCCTTAAACCTATAAATGGTTGGCTATGGATGGTACTTACAAGTAAGGGTTGGTATGATGATACCAATATAAATGTCATTGGTTAATAATGTATAATAGTTCAGTTATTTGGAAACTGGTTAATTAGGCAATAATGGTAAGATTTGTAGCAAAGCCATGGAAGATGAAGGTCATGGGGGGACCAAAATAGGATGCTCATATTTGTCGATATGAGGTTGGTCTTGGTGATCATGTGTATGATGTATCACTTTATTTTGTGGATGTACTAGTCATCCGATGGAATACTTCCCTGGTCATACGGTTACATGCGGTGGGCCCTTTCAGCAAAGGGAGCTGAACCTATATAGCCTATGGGTGGTTTAGGATGGCAATGCTACATAACCCAGATAAAGGTTTTAAAGGCATACTAAACCCGATCCCTTTTTCCAACATGGTTTTTTATATATGTTTGTTTATGTGCATATGGATGGTTTTACTTTGTTTTATAAATGTCATTATTTTATCCTCACCCTAAGATCATGCTAGCAGTCACTCACTAACCTTATCTGCTGGTTGTTGTATACCCACGCTATGTAGGAACCAGTCATTCTGCTCCTCCTGCATTTTGATTAACTTGGAAGCAGCATTTGGACTAAAGTGGTGATCTTCCATCATTTTGAAAGGCTCCATTTAATGTTATGGATATTTCTAGACATTTTTGTTTTATTTTGGATTTTGGTTTTGCCTATGGTTGGGGGCATATCCCAACCGAGTTTCATTACTCTTTTGGTTAGATGATTTGTAGTACTTCTATAAGTTGTAATAGGTGGGATCGATATTGGTGTTGGCTTTGGCATTGGAATAAGCTTAAGGGATAACATCATCAGAAAATATTGTTAGTTATTCTATCCTACTTGATTTTGGGATTAATTGTATTCTATTTTGGAACGTCATTATTTATTACCTAGTTTATTGCCCTTATTTTTGTATGGTTCTATATGGTTGAATTATTGGTATGGGATGGTTGGACTTGGTTGGGTCGGCCACGGTTGTGATCTTATCCCATAGTCTTTGTGAGAGTTGTAACAATATTTTGTTACATACTTGGAATTTAGCAAACTTAGGGCAGGCGGTTGGAGGTTGGGTTAGGTAATAAGGGTGGTTTCTGGTCCTGGATAGACTTGGGATGCCCATTATGAAAATTCCCCAGGGAGGGTCATGACAAGTTGGTATCAGAGACTAGGTTAATAGTCTATTGGGAGTCTACAAAGCCGTGTTGAGTGGAGTCTCTTATACGTGTGTGTAGAGTGCTACACTCGTAAGGGAGACCTAAGAGGCATTTAAGAATGTTTCATATTCTTGGTATTCTATTTTCAAGCTTGGAGTTTCAGTCCTAGAATCATCTTTCCTAGAATCATCTTTAATCGTTGTTTGTTTGTCTTTCAGATCATGACTCACAGATCAGGAACACAAAGAAATTTTTCTATCCCGTTCGGGGGTAATACTGAAGGGGTGAATGCTATTTTTGGGGTTCATCTTTGATCTAACAGTCCTATCCTTGATATTTATGAAGTTTCATTGATTGCTACCTATCCTCCTTAAGGCGAGGTGACTAATACAGAATTCTGTCAGTCTATTAATGCAATTGTAAAACTGGTGGCTACTCAGGCTGAGCAATATATGTTTGGTGCTTTGTTTATTAAGGCTACAAGGGTTGGTCAATTTATGAAGATTGGTCCACTTACTTTTTTTGGAGTGAACGTGGAGGAGGATCTACAGGGCATCTTAGATAAGCTAGGAAAAATATTTTAGGTGATGTAAGCTACTAATATGGAGGGGGTAAACTTTGCATCTTATTAGGTCAAAGATATTACATATCAATGGTATGAATAGTGGGATATGGATAGATAATATATGGAGGAGTCATCTTTATAGGATGCCTTCTCTGTTGCTTTTCTGGATCATTTATTTTCTGAAGAGTTAAGGGAAAAAAAGATGGAGAATTTTGTGAACCTCAAGTAGGGGAGAATATGTATCAAGGAATATTCCTTGAAGTGTCACCATTTATCAAGGTATGATCCTGATTTGGTGGCTGACATGCGGGCTAGAATTAGGAAGTTTGCTTCTGGGTTGAATCATGATCTGATTATAGAGAGTAAGATAACTTTGCTGATTAAGAATATGGATATCTGTAGGTTGAATTTTCATATGAAATAGGTAGAGAATAAAAAAGGAAGCAGACAACATTTGGGTGGTCGGGATGGTATAAAATTGTACAAAAATAAGTGGGGGGTTTTTAGTTCCCACTCTTCTGCTAGTGCTCTGTATCAGTCGGGTGGCAGGTGTCATTATAGTAGTGAAAATAGTCGGGCACAGGGTTACCAATCTCAGGAAAGTGTAGGTCAATTAGTATTTTCATATCCTCCTTGTTGGTTCTATAGTCTTCTTTATTGTTGTTGTTGTGATAAAGGAAAGGATAAATGCTTCAAGTATGGCTAGCTAAGCCATCGACTCAGGGATTTTTTAGTTAATAAGGTTGCTATGAGGACGAATAAGATTCCTGTATATTTATCTTCTTCTCCTACACTAGTTGGTGGTGAATCTATTTTAGTTACTACTCTTGGTTCTAGTGTTGGTTGGAATAGGTTGTATGCTTTGTCATCCTGATAGGAATCTGAGGCATCACCTGATGTCGTTACTGGTGAGTTTCAACTTTTCTCTTCTGACGTGTAATGTTTACTTGATTCAGGGTCCACTTTCTCCTATGTGACTCCTTATGTGGTTGTATCTTTTGTTTTTTATTCTGAAGTTATTTCAATTTTTTTTGTTTTCACCTATTAGGTGACTTAATTATTTTTAATAGAGTCTATAGGGGAAGTGTGGTATTTGTTAGTGGCAAGCAAAATTTTGTGGATCTGTTTGAGTTTGGTATGGTTGATTTTGATGTTATTCTGGGTATGGACTGGGTACACTCTTATTATACATCTTTGGATTGTTTGACCCATAGGGTTATCATTAGTTTCCCTAATAGGTAGGTGTTTTTTTAGATTCTAGGGGGGAGTTTTATTTATTATCTTAGAGTTGAAAGGTTGATCTCTAAAGGTTGTCCTTATCACTTCGTCCGGGTTAAAGATTCTAACTCGGAAGGTCCTTTTTTTCAGTCAATTTCTATGGTTAATGAGTTTTCAGAGGTCTTTCTGAATGATATTTCTAATGTTCCTTTGGATTGGGAAATAGATTTTGGTATTGATCTTACTATGGACGCTCATCCAATTTCTATTCCTTAGTATAGAATGGCTCCGAAGGATTTGAGGGAACTTAAGGAGAAACTTAAGGATCTTCTGAATAAAGATTTTATTTTTCCTAGTGTATATCCTTGGGGTGGATCGATGTTGTTTGTACACAAGAAGGATGGTTCCCTTTGGATGTGCATTGACTATAGGTAGTTGAAGAAAGTGATGATAAAAAACAAGTATCTTCTTCCAAGGATAGATGATTTGTTTGACCAGTTGCAAGGTGCCAAGTTTTTTTCTAAGATAAATTTTTGGTATGGGTACCATCAACTAAAGATTAGGGAGGTGAATATCCCTAAGATGACTTTTCATACTCGGTGTGGTCACTTTGAGTTCTTGGTGATTTCATTTGGGTTGACTAATGCTCTGGTGGTGTTTATGGGTTTGGTAAATAGAGTTTTTCATTAGAATCTCGATCTCTTCATCATTGTGTTTGTTGATGACATTCTGGTTTATTTAAAGAGTGAGGTGGATCATTCTAATCACCTCTGTATGGTGTTGTAGACCTTAATGGAACAACAATAGTATCCCAAGTTCTCTAAGTGTGAGTTTTGGTTAAACACTAGAACTTTCTTGGGTTGTATTATTTCTAGTGAAGGGATCATGGTGGATCCGTAGAAGGTTACTGTGGTGAACAGGTGGCCTATACCTACGACTCCATCCAACATTTGAAGCTTTTTAGGTTTAGCCAGGTATTGCAAGTAGTTTGTGGAAAGCTTTTCTTCGATAACTACTTTTTTGACTAAGTTAACTTAGAAAAAGGTAAAGTTTTCTTGGTTAGATGTTTGTGAAGGGAGTTTCGAGAAGATGAATGATAAGTTAACTTCGACTCATATTTTGACTTTGTTGTAAGGCAAAGAAAGGTTCATGGTTAATTGTGATACATCTCGTGTAGGGCTTAGTTGTGTATTGATGCAACATGAGAAAGTGATTGCCTATCCTTCCAGGCAGTTGAAGGTACATAAGAGGAATTATCCTACTCATGATTTGGATATGTTGGAGGTTGTGTTCGTCTTAAAAATATGGCGATATTGTTTGTATCGTGTTTAGATTGATATATTTTATGATCATAAGAGTCTACAGTCTACCTTCACGAAGAAAGAGCTTAATCTCAAGTAGAGGAAATAACTCAAGCTTCTTAAGGATTATGATATGATTCTTCACTATCACTTAGGTAAGGAAAATGTGGTTGTTGATGCTCTTAGCAGGTTATCCATGGGGAGTTTGGCTCATGTAAAAAAAATGGGAATTGGTGAAGGATATTCACTGCTTGGCTAATTTTGGAGTTCACTTGTTGGACTACAGGGATGGTAGTGTGGTGGTGCAAGAAATGGTTCGATCATCTCTTGGAGCACAGATTAAGGAGAAACAAGTTCTAGATCCTATCATGATAAAAATCATGAGTGATGTTGGTAGGCAAAAGGTAATGGTGTTAGAGATTAGCGGTGATGGTACTTTAAGGTACCAAGAGAGGTTATGGGTTCCTAATGTTGATGGTTTACGACCAAGGGTTTTGGCTGAGGCGCATGAGTCACGCTATGTTGTTTATTCTGGCTCGACTAAGATTTATTATGATCTCAAGGATATCTATTGGTGGAATGGAATTAAGAGGGATGTGGCTAATTTATTGGCCAAGTGCATTATGTGTCAATAGGTTATGGTTGAGCATATGAGGCCAGGAGGGTTGTATCAAGAAATTAATTTTCTTGAGTGAAAGTGGAAAGTGATTAGTGTGGACTTTGTTTTCGATCTTCCTTGATCTCAAAGTCAATATGATTTGATTTGCGTCATTGTCGATAAGATGAATAGTCTGCGTACTTTTTTATAGTGTGTACTGTCTTTTCTATGTAGGATTATGCAATGCAGTATCTTCAAGAGATTTTTAAAATGCATGGGGTGCCGATTTCAATTATTTTTTATTGTGGTACGTGGTTTACGTCTCACTTTTTGTGATCTTTTTAGAGAGGGTTGGGAACAAGATGAGTTTGAGTACTGCTTTTCATTCGTAGTCATATGGGTAAGAGGAGAGAACTATTTAGACATTGGAGGATATGCTTCGGTCTTGTATGATTGATTATGGTGTCAATTGGGTTGCGCATATACCTTTGGTGAAGTTAGCTTACGATAACAACTATGATTCCTGTATTGGTATGTCCTCTTTTGAGGAATTGTATAGTAAGAGGTGTAGATCTCCTATTGGTTGGTTTGAGCTTAGTGAGGAAGACATATTTGGTGCCGACTTAGTTTACCAGGCTATGGAAAAGGTGAAGGCAATTTGGGATAGGCTTATGGCTGCCCAAAGTTGCCAAAAGTCCTATATGGATTTTAGGCGTAGAGACTTGGAGTTTGATTTTAGGGATAAGGTTTTCCTTAAGGTATCTCCCATGAAGGGAGTAGTGCAGTTTGCAAAAAATGAAAAGCATAGTCCCCGGTATATGGGTCCTTATGAGATTTTACAGAAAGTTGGTAATATTGCTTATGAGTTGGAGTTGCCTTCTAGATTGAGTTTAATTCATCCGGTCTCTTATGTTTCCATGTTGAAGATGTTCATTGGTGATTCTTTTTTGGTTGTTTATTTGGAGGGATTAGGTCTCACAGGTTCTTTGTATTATGAAGAAGTCACAGTTGAGATCTTAGATAGGTAGGTTCGTTTGTTGCGGACCAAGAATATGGCTTTGGTTAAGGTTATTTGGTAAAACCATAAAGTGGAAGAAGCTACTTGGGAAACGGATGGGGACATGAAGTCCAATTAACCATATTTGTTTTTTGCTTCTAGGATTTATGCAGAAGGTATGTGTCCTCAACACCTCTTTATTTTTTGAGTTTGTTAAAGAAAGATTTATATCTTTGCCTCTTTGATTTTGAACTTTGTTATAGATTGGGAATATGTTTGATAACATAATAAAAATAACTCTAGCATGTGGTTTCCCCTACCTTGTCCACCATTCCAGGACGAATGTTCCTTGTAGGGGAGACTAAAATACCCTAGTTTATAGACCTTAGAAAATTTCTTTGAATTCTGATCTCTGAGCCCAATGCGACTCATGGGTACGAGACGTATGTTCAGTTACAGATGGTATGGCCTGATCATATAATGACAAGTATTGGTTGATAAGATGGGTACGACTTTAGGGTATAAGTCGTACTGGTGGTTACATATTGTTGGGTTACTTACGTAAATCTTAGACTTGGTTACTTAGGTTGGATCTGAGTAAGAATGGCTTACTATAAGCCATAAGCTAGGGTACGAATTACCCCAGGGACTCGAATGGTAGACAATGTTTGATTCTCCAGGTATTTTATTCTTCAAGGGACACTGGTCATGGATACAAATCATATGTTGTTGTTAATACTTGGTTGGATAAGTCATATACTGATTAATGTTTGGTCAAAGGGTGGAGGTTTTGGATATGACTAGTGGATACCGATCGTATTGGGAGGGTTTTACTCGTGAAGGTTAGTCGTATCCCTGTGAAGGGTTTTTTGTGCAACTTAAATGAGGGTATTTTGGACATTCCCCCTTATCCTCATAGGGTCCCATGTATTCTAGCATACTTGGGATGTTTTTTACCATATTATTCTATTCATTAACACTTACAAACACTTTCTAGACATTTATAATTCTCTCAAGAGCTTTTGAGCACGGTAACTAAGATGTCAACTAAGGGATAATTTGGGGCTTGTCTTGGTGGATTCTTTCTTCCATCATCTAGTTTTAGGGCATGTTCTCTTCTCTCATTGTTAATTTTAGTTAACTTCATGGTTTATATGAATGATTCCATAGTTTTACTATTACATGATTTTGGCTTACAAATATGATTTGGGGGTTTTGATGTTAAATGTTTGGTTATAGTTTCCTATGGTTCTAATTATGATTTTACTAGCATTAATGGTGATTTTGGATAATTTGATTGAATGGGAATGGTTTATTGGTAATTGAAATTGGTTTTGGTCATATTTTTTCCCTAATGATTTTAAACTTGGTAAAGGAATTATGCATGGTTTAAATGGTTTGGAAATGCTAAAGGCTAATTGGTTATGCTTGTGGGGAACATAAAAGTATCCCAAGTGGTTTGATATGGTAAATGGAAGCGCATTTGAAAGTCCCCTTAAGCCTATAAATGGTTGGCTGTGGATGATACTTGCAAATAAGGGTTTATATGACGATACCAATATTTGTACTTGGTTAATAAATGTATAATGGTTTTGTTATTTGGAAACTGGTTTTAATTAGGAAATTATTAGCGAGATATGTAGCAAAGGCGTGGAAGGTGGAGGTCCAAGAGGACCAAAATAGGAAACTCATATTTGTCATTATGATGTTGGTCTTGGTGACCGTGTGCATGATGTCACACTTTATTTTGGGAATGTACTTGTCATCCCATGGAATACTTCCCTGGTCGTGTGGCTACGCATACTGCGACCCTTTCAGTAGGGGGAGCTGAACCCATATAGCCCGTGGGTTATTTAGGACGACAAAGCTATACATCCTAGGTGAAGGTTTTAAGGACATTCTAAACTCGGTCTATTTTCCTGGTATGGTTTTATATATATATGTCTGGTGGTATGCATATGAATGGTCTTACTTGGTTTTAAAAATGGTATTATTATATCCTTACTATTAGATCATGCTAGCGGTTAATCGCTAACCCCATCTACTGGCAGCTGCATACCCATGCTATGTATGAACCAACCATTTTATTCCTCATACATAGTAAATGACTTGAAGACATCATTTGGAATAAAATAGTGAGCTTCCATCCTTTCATAAGGTTCCATTTCATGTTGCTAATATTTTTAGATATTTTGATTTTATTTTGATATTGGTTTTGGCTATGGTTTGGGGCATGTCCATACCGAATCTCATTACTCTTTTTCTTAGAGCTTTGTGCTACTTTTATGTGTTAGAATGGGTTGTATTTGTTGTGGTGTCATCCTTAGCATTGGAATATTCTGAAAGGATGACATCATTGGATGATGTTGTTGGTTGTTCCATATTACTTCATTTTGGGATTAATTGTATTACAATTCAGAATGTATTTGGTTATAGACCTTATTTTGGTATAGTTTGGTATGATTGATTATTGGTATGGGATAGCTGGACTTGATTGGGTCGGTCACGGTTGTGATCTTATCCCAAAGTCTTTGTGTGAGTTGTTATACTATTTTGTTAGATGCTCAGAATTCAACCATCTCAGGAAAGGCAACTAGAGATTGGGTTGGGTAACAGAGGTGGTCTTTGGTCCTAAATAGACTTATGATGCCCATTACGACAAGGCCCTAGAGTGGGTCATGTCAGTGCACCATCTTACGGTGCTCAGTTTGTACATAAGAGTGGTACAAAGGTAGGGACATAGCTTATAAATATAACCCCTAGAGTTGAGATCTCTCTAGTCCGCGTGGTTGCTCAAAACTATAGTCACAATTCTTACTATATCAATTGAGGTGCATATGATGTTTGGAATATTCTTGGGATTGGCACCACTAGCTTTTCTGGGTTCCAAGGATGGATATATTCGAGTTCTTGACCACTTGTGAGGATAGGCTCCATAATTTAGGCCTGGGTAAGATTCGCGATGTTGACTACAATACTTCTCAGTCGGACATGGTAGCCTGACATTAATAGAGATGTTATACTTATTCTAGGCTATAAGTATCTCCTTCTTTAACATAGACTATGTTCTCTTAGGTTTTCTTGGAGAAGTATATTTCTCATAGCCTTAGAAAGAATCTGAGATATCATTTAATAAGATTGGAGTAGGTTTCTGATCATACTAATGTATGATGCTTGGTTCTATGAGTTTGCTAGGCATACTACAACTTTTTTACCAACTGACTATGAAAGGATTTGTTATTTTGTTTGGGGACTAAGACTTTTTCTTTACATGGATGCTCAGAGATTGTTTGCTGCAAGTTGTTCTTTTATTAAGGTCTCTGATTATTCTTAAATCATAGTGGAGATGCATCACGAGGACTAAGGGAGCAATAATAAGAGACTACATTACTAGGGTAGTATTAGTTGAAATCAAAGTGGCTCATGTTTTAGAGGTTAAAGTTCTTAGTCTAGGAACCCTTCAAGCAAATATTATCAAAAGTAGGATTAGTCTCGTAGGCCCATTCATGCTGCACTCTAGATTATTAATGGAGGTCTACGCAGTTATAGTGTTATCCTTGCTAAGGTAGCTATCATCCTTTGAGAGGTGTAAATTTTGGATTTTCTAGTTGAGGTGGCTATTCTAGGTTTATCGGATCTTCTAGGTAGAGTACAGTTCTTGGGTTTGTTATGATTGTAGGGCCTTTGACTATTATCCTAAAGGGTGCCTTCAATATATAATAGTTGTACCTGTAATATATAGTATTTTGTTAATTAGGGTAGTGCCCCTATACCTATTAAAGGTGGCATATAGGGTCATTGGGGTGGTCCCTAGGGTTTTATAGGAGGTCTCAAGCAGGTAGGGTAGGTGGATGGTTAAGTGTCCAACCTGGTAGTGGGTGAAGTCATTTCTATCTAATACCTTGGAGGCCAGTGACAAAGACTTTGGATGTTGTTATTACAGGTGTGATCTCAGTGTGCCATATTTCGACTTTTGATTTATTTGATTTGGTATCCACTTATACATATGTGTTTGCTTCTTATGCACTACGGTTAGAGTTTTCTTGGAAGTCTTGATATGTGCTATGGTGTGTATCTTTCTTATATTCATGATTTTAGTGCGCAGAGTCCTTTGTATGACTCTGTTCTATAGTTTTTGATTTTCCTAATGCCTTTTATATCGGTTCTCTTGTCTTTTCTCTAGAGAGTGATATTGAGTTTATTGTTGATCTTGAGTTGGGAACCCGACCTATTTCTATGGCACCCTACCATATGGCTCTTGCTGGCTTAAGGAGTTGAATTCTCAACTTTATGATCTTCTAGATAAAAGTTCTATTAGGCTTAGTGTGTCATCTTAGGGTGATCTGTCTAGTTCATTAAGAAAAAAATTGTTCCTTATGTATGTGTATTAATTAAAGGTAGTTGAATATGGTGACAGTGAAGAAGAGGTATCTTATGCCTCATATTGACGACTTGTTTGACCAGTTATAAGGAGCAACAATATTTTGTAAGATTGACTTGAGATCCTATTACCACCAATTGAGGAATTGGGCTGAGTACATCTTATAGACAACCTTTAAGACTCTCTATGGCCATTATGAGTTCCTGTTGATTTCTTTTGGATTAACCAATGTTGCATTCGTGGATTTGATGAACCGCATGTTAAAACCCTATTTGGACTCCTGATGATTGTGTTCGTTAATAATATTCTGGTGTATTTGAGGGTTAGGGAGGGTCATGAGCAGCATTTGACGATCATTCTCCAGATTTTGAGGGATCATAGCCTAAGTTCTTAAAGTACATATTTTGGCCTGAGTCTTTTAAATTCCTAGCACATGTGGTGTCTAAGGATGGGATTATGGTAGATATAATAAAGGTTGAGGCTATTTTTAATTGTCCAATACCTATATCTCTATCCAAGGTGTGTATCCTTATAGGTTTAGCATGCTACTACAGTTGGCATTGAGGGATTTGCTACTATTGCAGCATCGATAACTAGATTGAATGGGAAGGAGGTTCCTTTTCAGTGATCCAATGAGTGTAAGTCAAGCTTTCAAAAGCTCAAGGATTTTCTCACTTCAGATCCTAGATCAATTCTTCCTATAGATGGAGAGGTGTTGACCATAGATTGTGATTCATTTGGATTTGGTTTAGGATGTTTTTTAATGCAGCAAGGTCAAGTTATTGCTTATGAATTGAGGCAGTTGACAGTTTATAAGCGTAACTACCCCATTCATGATTTAAAATTTATGGTGGTTTTTTCTTTGCACTTAAGATTTGGAGACATTACTTATATGATGTTTATGTTTAGATAAACACCAATCACCATAGTCATTAGCACCTTATGAATCAAAGGGTGCTTAATTTGAGACAAAACGAATAGATGGTATTGCTGAAAGATTATGACATCTCTATTTTATACCATTTGGACATGGAAAATATGGTAGCAGATGCCTTTAGATGAAAGTAGGCGAGTATTGGAAGCTTCACTTCTCAATTTTTGAGCGGCCATTGGCATGGAGCATCCAGTCTTTAGTCAACTTTATGGTTCGACCTCATATTTCAAATTCCACTAAAGTGTTGAGGCTAGGTCTATTTTATTTGAGTATAGTTGTAATTGTTAGTTTGGGGTTAGTGGACTTTGTGGCATCCGTTATCAAGTTCTAAGAGGTGAGCCTAGGATAGATACCATGGATGAAATTCCTATTAGCAATGTATATTTTAATAACCTTACATGTTTAAGCCTTTAAATACATCCTATCCCTTTACTTTTGAGGATAAAAGTCCTATTAGCAATGGATATTGTAATGACCCTCTAGGTTATTTTCTATACTTCAATAATTTTTTCTGATAAAAGTTTTGCTATAGTTACCCCAGGTAATTTATCACTTGCTAGAGCTGGTAGTTGTGTTATTGGGCAGTTCATTTGGTTATAAGAGCTAATTCTCTTTTTTGACATTTTTGTTGTTAAAGATTGGCTATCGGGCGTAAACTTCAATATAACAACCTTGCATGCCAATTCCAACCGTTCCATAATCAACTCTAGAACGTTGATATTAGGCTAGGGGACCATCGTCTTAGGTTCCAAGGCTTCCAGACTTATTTTGAGCTATTGGGAAAATTTCAATAGAAGTAACCCTTAGAGTGGGCCCATATTTCATCAAAATGACTTTAAATGTAAGTTTAGAGAATCGTACAGTCTAGAATGTAAAATTTGATGGTGTATCATAGTTCATTTACGTTTATAAGAGTCAAGTAAATCTCAAGGGTTTAATGGAAACTTGGAAGAAAACCAAGTTTTAATAGGTGTATGGACTCATCTAGTGTAGCTGCTTAAGCGAGCCTTTGGCCGTTCAAGTGGTGGTCACTTAGGCATTCAAGGTTATTCATTTAACAACAACATTAGTCCCCACCCAACTACTTTATTACAAATTTGACCACATTAGCAAACATTGCTTAAGCGACATGTTGTCTACTTTAGCGTATGTCAAATTGGGGCACGGGTCGCTTAAGCAACCATCTTATGCTTAAGAGGTAAAATGGTGTAATGACTTTTTGGTCATTTCTCATGATTCCGCTTATTTTTGTCGCAAGTGCTTTTCCATAGATTCCCTAAGTCATGTATGACTTGCTGGAACTGATATTTTGATCACTAGACAATTCGTTGGTCTTTAGAACCATTTCCTATTATAAAAGTCATCGCTAGTTTGAATAGCCTCCTTGAAAAAACCTTAGTAAAATAATGTTGTATGAATATTTTAACTGTACCAGTATCTAAAATATTGATTTTATGTTGGGTATACCTTTGGTGTGGGTCCTGCTGTACCTGAAATCATTTTGACCTATTGGTCAGAAAGTTGATAAATTGGAAATTCAGGTGAGGGGCTTACATATTGTCGAAATGACCTCTTATAGAAAATCTGACTTCGTCAACATATCTGAATTGTCAAAATAAGTGTGGTTGCTTATTTAGTTTGCTCATATTGGATTTTGGATGCATCCTGAGGCATTGGCCAAAACATGGAATTTATTCCAAGTTTCAGCTATTAATTGGTGCAACAAAGGTATCGGGATAGAATAAGGTGTATTACGATCGTGATTCCTCGATTACTGCTCACGTGCTCGCGATCACATGAAATGAGGATCTGGGAAGTGGTATTAAATGCCCTATTTGGTTGAGAATTTGCTATTTTGTTCTTGCTTTGAGTCCCATAAACCCTAATAGAGTGTATTGTCCACAAATTGAGTCTCGGGTGTTGATTGGGCGCTTGAATAACTTGCATATTAGTGATTAACATCAAATCTAAGGTATGAATTCTTCATTTTTAATGTTGAATTGTTTATTCTTTGACCCAAAACCCTAAATGTCTTGAGGCTTGATTTTAGCCCATATAGACCTTGTCACTTATATTAAATAGTAAGTTGACCTTAGTTGTAAATAGTTGTGGAAATTTCCCTAGTTGTTTGGATGGATTAAGAGTAATACTTGAGGAAGAATACCATATAACTAATATGGATTGATAAACCTCTAAGATATGACTTAGGTGACGTAGCTTAGTTCCGGATAGATGTTAGACTGGAAAAGGAAATTTAGGTTATTAAATGTGGAACTTTACCCTCCTTAAGCTTAGACTATGTAGTTTCATTAATGGCCTAGATACTTGTTAAACACATAGAAATTGTCTTTGGAAATATTTTGGCTAATACCGATAAATAGTTTATTCATGATGTTGGTATTAAAAATGATGTGGATGATTGGTTTCTAGATTATTGATAATGCTTGGATAGTAATGAAAAGCCTTATATCTTTAACCCATGACTATGCTATCACTTAAACCATTGATTAAATTACCATGTGATCCTTGGATTATGTTGTTACTCATACTATGTTCAAGCCTAGTGACTAATCGAATATGGTTGTGCTAAAACAATCCTCTTGTTCTATAATGCAAATAATGCTAATAAAAAGGGGCTCTAGAAGGTATAAACCATGGATTTGCGTTGACCAAACTGGTGATCTTGTTAATTCCAGCAATGTATTAAATGTCTATACCATATTAATAAACTTGTTCATACACCTATTAATATATTGTGATGATAATGAATAGTGAAGTATGATGGTATGTCTTTCCTTACTTCATTCCCACTTTATCCCTCGTGGGGCTTGCATTCATAATTAATTGAATTACTTATAAATGTATTGATAATATTATGATGCCCGGTAAGTCCAGAGGATGTATTGATGTTATGATGATGTTGATAAGTACGGGGGATATATTAATGTTATGATGATGCCCAGTAAATCTAGAGGCTATATTAATGTTATGATAATGCCTGGAAAATTCAGAAGATATATTGATTTATGATGATGCCCGGTAAGTCAGAGGATATATTGATGTTATGATGATGCCTAAAGGATATAATGATATATTTGGTAAGCTTATATATGTTTATGTGTGGATTCCATCAATAAGATTACACTGGAACATGCTTTGAGAATGTCATGTTATTCTTGGTATTGTCGGTTGTAGTTCGTTAGTGCTAATCACTTGCTAAGCGGCGTAACCCATATAGTTGCTAAATAGCGAGTAAGAGTAGAATATGGGGAATAGTGAGTTAAGATTTTTGGTAAGTCTTTTTTTAATTTAATATTGGTATTTTATTAGTAAAATGACACAAAACAAATTAGATTATTTCTAAATTGAATAGACCATCCCATCCGTAAATCAACTGAAGAAAAATTAGGCTTTGCACTTTCGGATCTAATGCCCATCCCAAACCCTTTTGTCTAAGACATATAAATAAGATTCTAGGGTTTCTTAATTCTCTAAGCTATCCTCTCAATCGTTTGAGTAAAAATCCAGGTTGAAAATGATTTCGATTCCATCACTGAATCCTCACTTTATCTTGCTTTTGCTTCAAACCATCAACACCTTGCATTGGATACTTGATGCTACTACTCTTTTTAGTTTTCAGAAGTAAGCATCTATCATGTTGTTGTTTTTTTTTCTTCCTGTTCAACTTATTTTCTCTCTATTTACTCTCCTTTCCTCCATTAATGCTTTTAATTAGCTGAGTTCTATGGGGGATTGGAAATTTCTTATTTTTTGGTGTTGAATTAAGGGTTCTAGGTCCCTGAATCAGACTGCATCTCCAAGTGAATTTTGATTTCAGCTTATTCTCTATCTTTCCTTGCTGTAGATTCCTGTAAATTCCTTTTTGTTTCCATATATGACAGGTAGGGAAATATTGGGATGTTCAAAACCACAAGTATTTATGCTGCATTTTTCTTCTCAGGTGTATTAGTTGCATAGATGCCACTTGGCCCTCCTTTTTTTCTCAGAGTCTTTTTTAATGGCTGAGTTTGTATAAACTAGTCCGCTGTTCAAAGTTTTTATTTCCCTATTGCGTTATAAATATTTGCATGTGATATCTGGTATGTATGATAGTAGTAGCCTTCATTCTTTTCTTCCCTTTGTTAATGACAATCTTTTATATGGACATTGTAGCTTATCACTATTAAAATTCTTCTTTCTTATGAGTTCTAATTGCTGATGTGATTCTAAACTCCCCATTATCTATGGATAAATTTGTTAAGTTATTAGCTAGTTGATTCCCTTTCTTCATGATGTGTTGAAATTGTACTTGCTTGTCTTTAAATACTATTCCAATATGCTTTACTAAATCTAGTAATTGTAAGGACATTTCCTTTTTTTAGTCAGTATTTTCAGCATGATCAGAAAATCTGTTTGAATTATGACCTTGTTGAATTTTGACTGTCCATAATAAATTGTTGCCATTAGAATAGCATATGCTTCTGCTTCTACATTAGTAGTATCATCCATTTTAGAGCCTTGTGCATATATTTGATCTGTTATTTCTTCACTTAGGCAAAAAACATAGAAACCTACTCCTGGCTTACCTCTATAAGCTCTATCCATGTTGTATTTTATCCATCCTTCCTTTGGAAACTTCCATTCCACCTTTGTGATCTTCACCTTGGATCTTCTATGTTGCAACTCATGATATATGTTTGGCCACATAGTTGGAAAGGCTTGTCTTGGATTCCTCACCTTGAGCAATAATCCAATATTTAGCGATATTGTATATTATTATACAACAACAACAACAACAAACCCAGTGTATTCCCACCTGGTGGGGTCTGGGGGGGGTAAGATGTACGCAGTCCATACCTCTACCTCTAAAGAAGTAGAAAGGCTGTTTCCGATAGACCCCCGGCTCAAGACACAAGATACCAGGCAAGTACATATTAAAGCACCAAACAAAGTTACAAGACTACATAACATAAATAACATGTGAGGTGAAAAAGTTTTTCCATCATGCTAAGAGTTGTTTCTTCTCTCCTACCATTCCCACAATATCATGCTAGGAATAGCTTAATAATAAGCTCTATCTCTTCCTTGAACTTAAGTATTCCACCAGGCCCGAATAATTTCCTTGATACATGGACCATTTACATTAATACCTGCAAAAGAAGAAAAATAGGACCATGTCCTGTTGGCAGTGCCTGATCTAAGAAACACATGAGAGATGGTTTCTTAATCAGGCATAGTGCAACACAAGTATCTAGTAGGACCTTTAATGCCCCATCTTCTCAGATAATCATCCACTAAAATCTTTCCTTTCCACATTCTCCATATTAGGAAAGTCATTTTAAACAACAATTCTTTAACCCAAATATTTTTGTAAATCAAATTATTGTTCTCCCTCTATCTAATGTAGCTCCAAGTTGATTTAATAATGAATTTTCAAGTTGGTTCAAACTTCCAAACTGGACTATATTGTCCATCCATCCTATTTGGTATTTTAATTATAAGAATAATATGATCTACAAACTCTTGTGGAAAAAGTTGAAAAATCACATGTTCGTTCAAAGCTCTATTTTGAATTATATCTTTCACCTTTTGGTATCTGTTATCCCATTATCTTTAATTTTGTAGCAAATTATACAAATCCCCTTCCCTAGTCCAATTGTCAAGCCAAATACTTGTATTTCCACTTCTGATTCTCTATAATGTTTGATGCTCCACCAAATCCCTTGCTTGTAACATCTTCTTCCACACTTATGATCCGGCTTTTGTTTTCCACACTAACTTATTTGGATGATTCTTCTTATAATACTTATTTTGCATATATATAATCCAAACAAAGCCATTAATACATCTTTAATCTTCCGAAATCCCAATCATCCTTCTTCTTCTGAAACACATAAACTATTCCACTTAACCCACTGCCTGTTTCTCCCTCATCTATGACTACTCCAGAAAAAATTAACAAACAATTTTTGTATTGTAGTCATAACTTTCATAGGAAGATTTATCACTGACAGATAGAAAATTGGAATACTTTGAAGCACATGCATGATGAGAACAACTCTTCCCCCATATCACAACAACTTTCCTTTCCATCCTTGCAACTTCCTACTGAGTTTACTCATAGTAGATTGATAGTAATCCTTTTTTTTCCTCTTGTGAAATATAGGGCATTCAAGGTAAGTAAAAGGAAAATCTGTCCTGATTATCCCTATAACCACTTTTGTCATTACAACCACACCATGAGATACTCCCTTGTACAAATAAAGAGAACTTTTGCCCTTATTAACTTTTTGTCGTGACATTATTTCATATCTCTCTAACGTATAAGCCACTTTCTGCATTGTGTGAAGATCAGTTTTGCATAAAATTATCATGTCATCCACAAATGTAAAGTGATTTACCTTTGGACTTCCTCTTGATATTCCAAATAACTTAAAATCTCTGGTAAGTACCAATGGTTTTAAGGCTCTAGACATCACTTCTACTTCTAATATAAAGTGTGGAGGATAGTGGATCCCCTTGCTTCAACCCCTTATAACATTTGAAAAATCCCTTTGGTTGCCCATTTAGCACAATAGTGTTCCAATTGTTTCCCACCAATCTATATACCATATATATCATCAACTCACTAAATCTAACCTTTCTCAATACTTTAGTGAGAAATAGCCAATCAACTCTATCATAGGCTTTCATCATGTCAAGTTTGATTACCAGGCTAGAAGTCTTACCTCTCTTTCTTATATCTATAATTATTTCCTAAACCATCTTATATTACCTTCTATACTTCACCCCTTCATAAAACCATCATGTGCTTCTGAAATGATACCAAGTAAAACTTTTTTAATCCTCTCTTAAATAATTCAATAAAAAATCTTGTTCACAAAATTAATTAATGAGATTGGTCCCATATTAGAAAAAGTGTTCACAACTAACCATTTTGGCAGAAGCACCAAATTTTAATATGTAACAAATTTGATAATTCAAACCCACAAATTAAAGCTATTACCATATTATGTATATCTGTGCCAATAAGTTCCCACACATCCTGGAAAAAATCCCAGACATACCATCAGGACCTCCTGCATAAGTCCTGCTTAGTCAAATGACAACTTTCTTGACTTCTTGAATTTTTGGTATTCTGTTCATTTCTTTATTCTGCTTATCATTCACAACTATTGGTAATTCATTTAGCATTTCAAAATATTCATTATCTTCTTCTTTAGAAAACTTTCTCTAAACGAAATTCACTGCTGCTTCTATAATTTCTTTTTGATCTTCCAACCACTCCCCTTTTCATTATGTATTCTTGATACTTTAAGCCTTATTTTTATTTTCTTGACTAAAGTATGAATGAACTTGGTGTTTTTTTCCTATCTTTAAACTATTCAATCCAAGCCTTCTGCCTTAAAAAATCTTCTTCCCTCCTAAATTGGATTTTCAATTCTGCTTGTGCTTTCAAAAAATTCTCTCTATTGCTCCCAGCTGGGACTTTCTCTAATTATTTCTCTCTTGCTCTAATAACATCCTCTAGTATAGCATTTTGTTAGAAAATATTACCAAAGTACTCTTTACTCCACTTAGTCAAAGCACTTTTAACCATCTTTAACTTATGATAAAAAAATTATACATGGATTTTCCATTACATCAGTTTCATAATTGTTCCTTATTAGTTCAAACCAAGCTTTTTCCTTCAACCACATATTAAGAAACCTAAAAGGTTTAGAAATATGTTCATTGACCGTACGGGAATAGATTTTAAATAGAGTGTGAACTGTGCGACTCTTAAAAAGATGCTCCACTTCTAATACTGGAAAAAGGTCTTGCAACTTTTCCTCACATAATACCCTATCCAACCTCTTAAAATTACATACCTTATCAGTCTTTCCATTTCACCATGTATATTTACTCTCTTAAAACCTGGGTCTTCCAAACCACAAAAATTAATGAACTATTTAAAGTTTTTTGTGTCAACAACAACAACTGGAAGGCCTCATAAGTTCTCCTCTTCACTTATAATCACCTTAAAATATCCCCTTGTAAACCATGGTTCATGAATTGATTGAGCCACCTCCTCTAATAAATCCCAAAACATTAGCCTCTCTATTTGATTACATTTAGCATACACCAATGTAACTATAACTGAAACAACAGATTTATGATTGACGAACTTTATAGTAAGTTGTTGTTCCTTATCTTTTATTACAGTACATTTTATGACTTCATAAATAAAAGCCTAAATCTTCCCTGAAGTATTGGCTATTTCTTGTTCCATTCCTAATCTTCTCTTGTATTCTTTAATATTGTGGTTATCCTATAATGGTTCCATTAAATTAATGAATGAAACTTGATGTCTTTTCTGTAAAGTGATCAGTTTGGTGAATGCTTTGTGTATTTACTAATTTTATATTCCAAATTAGTACATTCATTTAGACATATTCTTTAAGGAACTTCTTGTTTGTGTTGAAGAAGCTTTAGCTCCTTTTTTATTCCTCTTTTATATGCCTTGTGATGTTTTTAATTTTTCTATCTGCCCAGAAGATAAATTTTCTTTAATTCTAACCTTGTCAATATTCTTGTGTAGAATTAAGAATTCACCTAGTGTGTAAAATTAACTTTCAATAAATGGATTAATTAAGGAATGTATCATATTAGAATGAGCTATGTGGCAACTAGTTTCCTATTAAATAACTATTTTACTTTATGACTAGAAGTCTAGATTGCTAATTAATGAACCTTATCTAGTTGAAATGTGGTAACTAGCAATTGTGGTTGTTACATGGTTAATGATAATAATAGGTTAGAATTAGTGATGATTAATGATAATGATGAATAAGTTATGATTTTGATTATCTATTGATTAAGGATTTGTATATTAATGAAGTTAGATAATAGAAGACGGTAATAGTTAGCTGGATAAGTGTTTGAACGATGACTAGTGGACTTTTGCTAGAAGGTGACTAGTGCATTTATGATGAATAGAATTGTGCTTTTTCTAAATATCTTCTATGGTCTAGTAGTGAACCTTGATTAGATGTTGGATGTTTGATATATAGTGAATAATAAGTTGATACCATCCTGTAGATAAGATTATATGAAGAATTGGTTAGGTTAATAATTAGAAGTCATTGATGACTAACGATTTAGTGCTTATTAATAATCATTGGATATCTAATAATGAGTAAGAACACTATATTGATGTGATAGACAACTATAAGGTGATATGATTATGGCCATTAGTGCCATTTTTTATATTAGCTATTTGTAGTAATGGTTGATGATTATGATTTTTGGTAAATGACTGTTGATGAGAAATGTGAAAATACCATGGGAAATGAGAATTTGGTTATATATCTATTTATGTTGATTTATTTGTTCCTTTTATGCACTCTCCGGTGGTATGGGATGTTGCGATGGGTTCTATACTTTATGTTTTTTTAGTTGTACTCCCCTGTGGTATGGGACACTGTGGTGAGTTCTTTTACTTTGTGCTCTAATGGATGTATGTGTGCCAACTTTGCATTTATGCAGTTATAATTGTATTAGTGTCGCTTTATGCTTTTGGATTAATTACTCCATGTATATGATGGTATTGTTATGTATTTATATGATATGTTGTATTATCATTCAAGTTGATCATTTATTTTATATAGTGAAGAAGAAGACTCATATTTGATTTTGTACCTTGACTTAGAGATATTATCTTTCTTTATATTATTTTCATATCAAAATATTGCTTAATCGACCGATGATGCCTATTGATACCTATCAATTTGCCACTCATACTACACTTATGTACCTTTTTGGAACAAACCTAAGTACTAGTTGCCACCGCTGAGTTGAATTCATGTATTGCTGATCTTCTAGAGGTAGGAAGAGCTCTCAAAGTTTTGAGTTACCCGTTTCCCTCTATCCTTGTTCAGTCTTTGGTATTCGAGGTGGATGTATTGACTATTTAATACTTATGAGTTATATTTCATAGTATCAAACATAGATGCTCTTATACTTATATTACCAGGTCATGGGATTGGTATAGGTATTTTGATTTTCTACCCTTAATGGAACATTGTTGTTTATTATTGTGTTCGTATATTTGGGAAGCGTTGTGTATTTCTACCAAAGTAAACCATTGCCTTAGCTCTAGGTTACGATGTTGTCTTACCTATCGGTGGGTTTTAGTAGGTGCCATCATGTGACACCCCGAATCTGGTACCCAAAATACTACACGATGCTCATGACCCCGAAGGACCACAACCATGACTAATATCTGAAACTGAGCACTGAATAATATACTGTAAATATGAGGAATATAACCTGTAGGGCCATAAGGTTCTAAACTAAAAAAAATACTAAAAATAAAACAATGTCTGAATGGGGTATAACAATTCTAAAAACTGAGATAAACTGTCTGAAATATCTTGTAGTCTGAAAGCCACTAAACAATCTGAAAAACTGTGAAGTTAATGGGATATATCTCCAACTAACTCCAAACTACTGAAATAAAAAAGTCATAAAATAATTATTCTATCCTCAAAATATGAGGACTCACTACTAGTCTGGCTGCTGAATGTCTGATCTACTAAAGATGCTCGGGAGCTCGTACTTCTAAACCTATGGTATAAATCACCATTGCAAAAATGCATTAGTAAGTTGAATAAACTGGTATGCAAGTGAGGTAGGCTAAATGCAAGGGTTCATATATGCATGAACAATAATAACTAACTGAATAACATGAATGTGATAATACATGCATGAATACATAACTGTAATAGAGATCGTGATAATGCTGACTAATAATTCAGATAACGTGGATTTACTAATATTTGAGTACTAATACACGGATATTGAATGTTTGAATCTATAGAGTACTGAGAAACTGATGGCATATTAATAATAAAGGAATGACTGTTTCTAACAATTTTGATTATGAAGAACTGCCGTAAATGACTGTAGCTAACAATCCTGAAACTGAATATTGATAACATGAGTTTTGTATAATTAATATACAATTAACTGGTGACTATGTCTGATAGTCCTAATTCTATTGGAACTAGCTCAGTTCCATACTAAGCTGAGTGACTATATCTGACAGTCCTAAAATCTGTAGAACTGAACTGAGTTCTATTACTGAGACTGGATTTGAAACTGAGACTGTGGGAGGTAATTATCTGACCAACATTCCCCAAAACTAAATTGGTGAGGTCCAACCCATAACCCCAGCTGAAAGGGTGTCAGTACCTGATGATAGGCGAATTTACGCGCCTATATCAATATATTTTGTCCATATTTTAGCCTAGTTTTGAGAACTAATTGTCTATTTCATGCACTTTTAGTCCTTTTTCCTGTAAATGAGCTAACAAACATGATTAGGAAAGTTTCAGGTATAAATGATGCAAAATACAGCAATTTATGGCTTACTTGACGCAAAAGAAAGCTCACGAACGAGATGGAAAAGGAGCTGGACGCCTAAAGGACCAAATCTGCTGCATGGAAAATCTGCCCGGGCTAAAACAGCAATTCTGAAGACTTTGGGGACTTACAGACACAAAGCTGGATTTTTGCCATAATACATTAACCTAGTGCAATTAGGTTATGTGTTTTATTATTCTATTTGGATTATAATTTTGTAACCTTACCCTAGTACATTTGGGTCAAGGATTTCATTAGTATATTAGGATTTGGTTATTTATTTCATTAGCTTAGTAGGAGTAGGATAGGAGTATTATAAATACCCTATCATGCTAGAGATTTTTAGGCATTCCACAACACATTCTTACAATTCATTCATCTCCTTACAATTAAGACATCTTCCTACAATACATTCTCAATTCTTCATTCTTCTACTCTTAAATTCCACAACAAGAGAATCGTTACTTGCTACGGAATCACCAAAACCACACGCCTAACACCTCTTTTACACGCCTTCCATCATGCAAAACGTGATATCCTTCGCATTCATGGGTAACTAAATCTCTTAGTTGGGGTTATGGAAGCCGAATGAGTTACTATCTATTGCTATGAGCTTGTGAGTTCAAGACACGTATATTGCTTATATCATTATTCTCTTCATCTTAAATCTACAATCTTTGCGGTTTCAAACACATGAACACGCCATTCTAACATCTAACCTGTTCGAGAGAAAGGTTACTTGTCTAGAAAAGAAGACGCATAGACTAACGCCAGTCTAACATTTAACTTGTTCGAGAGAAAGGTTATTTGTCTGTAAAAGAGATAATGTCAAGGTAGTAGGACACCCTTTCCTATTAAAAAGCTAGTGCCGTAACTGGACTAACCTCTTGGAGAATTCGTACCGCTAGACACACTTTAAGCTCGAGAGAGTTAAAGTGAAATAGTCCTTGTTTAGGTCGAGAGACGCTTGGATTTACCATCGACTACAATTCTCTATAAGCAATTGCATGTCAAGACTCTACACACTCATAGCCAATAGAGACGTATACCTCAGAAGGTGGACATAACCCCAACGCCTCAATTCTCATTGTTTCACAACCTACGAAATACTCTCTTTTTACTTTATTATTTTCAGCTTTTATTTCATTACTTTGGTTACTTATTACAATCCCCCCCTTCTTACGAGACTTGCACCAAAAGTCTATTAATTTTGCTTACTTGTTGACCAAGCTATTCCCTGTGGGATCGACACCCAACCCAGGTTGGGTTCTATATTTGCTAACGACCGCTTTACACTCCTACGAGAGCTGTAGATTGAGCATTATCAAAAATTGGCGCCGTTGCCGGGGAATACGAGTGTCAATCAAGTTCGTGATAATTACTAGACCTTGTGGTCAAAAATTCTCGTACTTTTACTTTTAGTTGTTGTTTTTGTTTTATTTAGGTTTATTCAGTACATCAATGGAGGCACAATGTGAAATTGAAAGGATGGCTGCTCAAGTACATCAACAGAATATTGATAATCGTAGGCGAGCAACAAATCCTGACGATGAGGATCTAGGCGATGAAGAGCTACTAAACCCACGGCATACTGCTGAGATGGCGGAACCCATGCAGAGAAGAGATCGTCAAGCAAGATATAGGCCTGAACGTCGAACTGTACCAATGCTGTTCGATGATGATGAAGATGATCTTGACGAAGCTGGTTCCACAGGAGCTATTATTCTTCCTCCCTTGGCACCTGGAGCAAAGTTCAATATCACTAGCACCATGATTCAGCTTTTGCAACTCAAGGGATTATTTGGTGGACTAGCAGGCGATGATCCGAATATGCATCTCATCAACTTTATTTCTACATGCAAGTCATTCGACAATCCTGGAGTTGGACAGAATGCAATTCGATTACGTCTATTTCCATTGTCTCTGTCTGGGGAGGAAACTATGTGGTTGAATGGGCTGACTCCTGATTCTATTACAAATTGGAGGCAATTGAGAGACGCTTTCCTAGAAAGATTCTTTCCGCCATCCAAAAGAGCACAGTTGAGAGATGAGATCATCAATTTTCGACAGCTTCCAACTGAAGCTCTCTACGAAACGTGGGAGAGGTTCAAGACGAAGCTAATGCGATGCCCAAACCATCATATGACCAATGTCCACTTGATGGAGATATTATACAGAGCCTTGAATTTAGTGACTAAGCCAGGGGTTGATAATGCGGCTGGAGGATCATTTATGGACCTCACCTTTGTTCAGGCAAGCAATATGCTAGACCGAATGACAAAGCAAAGTAGAGCTTGGCATATCAGGGATTCTGAGGTAGCAAACCCCACTTTATCTATTGGCATGACTGCAGAACAAAGGAGAAGAGAAGAGGAACGCGATCAAGATATGGCTCACATGAAGACGCAAATGAATCTTCTTACCAAGCATCTATTATCAGGGAAGACCGAAAAAGTTAAGGCCGTTGGACCACATAGAAGAGATGAATCTGATTCTGAGGAAGAAGCCAACTACTTGAACAATCAAGGGGGTTTCCGAGGCAATGCCCAAGGAAACCAAGGTCGTAACTATTATAATGAATCTGGATACAAGGACCGTGATCATGGTAGTTGGAAGAATAATTCAGACAGGAGTGGTGTGTATATTCCTCCTAGAAATTATGAGGCTAAGGCGTCTGGTTCTGAAAAGATGTCTATGGAAGATATGATGGCCAAGCTGCTGAAAGGAGTGGAGGCAACCAATATGGGCGTAACTGAGGTGAAGAATGATTTGTCTTCAATGAATCAGTTGGTTAACTCACATTCCATTGCAATAAGACAACTAGAGCAGCAATTCAGTCAACTTTCAGCAGCACTCAACCAAAGAAAAGCCGGCACCTTACCTAGCGATACTGTGCAAAACCCAAGGAATGATGGGTCATGCATGGCCATCACTACCATAAGTGGTAAGGTGCTGGAAACTTCAGCAAAAGGCAAGAAAGTGATTGACGAAGTTGCGGACATAGATGACAACGCAAAAGGAGAAGATGCCCCAGCTACTACTCCTGACGTTAAGGACGCCACATCCAGCACTGTGCAGCCTGAAAAAGTGGAAAAACGGAAGCAAGAGGAGAAGAAAACCATGGAGAGAACACTTCCATACCCACCACCACCTTTTCCCCAAAGATTGAAGAAGGTGGCGGATGACACAAAGTTCAGCAAATTCATGAGTATGTTAAAGCAGCTCACCATTAATGTTCCATTGGTGGAGGCACTTGAACAAATGCCTAGGTATGCAAAATTTATGAAGGATCTCTTGACAAAGAAGCGGGCAGCAAGTTATGACTTGGCGGATAATGTTCATCATTGTAGTGCAATCGCTACAAGATCGCTAGTTCAAAAGAAGGCAGATCCTGGAGCTTTCACTATTCCTTGCACAATTGGATCGTTGGATTTTGCTAAGGCATTGTGCGATCTAGGAGCTAGCATCAATTTGATGCCACTATCTATCTACAGAAAGTTGGGGTTGGGAGACCCTACACCAACCAATATGAGGCTCGTGATGGCTGATAGGTCGGTAAAACAACCTGTGGGTATTTTGAATGATGTGTTGGTGAAGGTTTCTTCATTCATCTTTCCTGCAGACTTCGTTATTCTGGATTGTAAGGAGGATTCTGAAGTTCCCATAATCTTGGGACGTCCCTTCCTTGCAACTGGAAGCGTGCTTATTGACATGAAAAATAATGAGCTGTTGTTTCGAATTAATGACGAAGTGGTACGGTTTGATATATGCAAAACAATGAAGCAGCCCAGCGATATGAATGAGTCATCTGTAGCTAATGTTCATCATGAGGATATGAAAGCATTATCTATAGAGAAACAGCCTACTGTTGAGCCATTATCTGTTGCGCCACTAAAAATTGATCATGAGGATAATGAAGAACTTATAGGTGCTCTAACAGAAATAGAGCCGTATACTCCTAAGCAATCGGATTGTGATCCCAAGAATCAACCGTCACCAACAGCGAAGACTTTCATTAATGAGCCACCAATGCTAGAATCACAAGAGCTCCCCGATTATCTAAGGTATGTGTTCTTGGAAAGTAGAAATATACTTCCGGAGAGTGCAGATGATTTAAGTGAACAGCACGTAGAGGCTCTCATCTCTGCTCTGAAGAGATACAAGAGAGCTATGGGTTGGACTATTGATGATATAATTGGAGACTCTCCGGGGAAACGTATGAACCATCTTGAAAAAGATCGCATGCCCACAGGTAAGCCTCATTGTCGTCTAAATCCTTTCAGAAAACGATCCATCACTTACCTCGACGAAGTCTAAGTACTCGAGGTAACTACGTCGAGCCACGACAATAAATAAGGCGCTAGATGGGAGGAAACCCATCGTTTTATCATTTTATCATTTTTTCTTTCATTCTAGTACTTGTTTTGTTTTATGAAAAATCCAAAAATAAGAGTCGTGCCACGACCAAAACTAAGGCGCTAGGTGGGAGGCAACCCATCGTACTAATTATTTTCGTTTAGGTTTTGAGCAAATGTAGGTGCAAGAAGTATGCAACGAAGAGATTGATTTCAATTGATGATTTGGTCGCATTGTATGGTAAAGTCGGTAAGTTAGGAATGGTGATGCATAATGCTATGAATTGAGCCTTTCTCACGTCATAATAGGCCTCGAGAAAGGCTAGGCCTTGGTAAAAATAGGCCACGAACGATGCACAACCTATTCTATAGCCTAAGGACTCGGAATCTAGTGTGCTATACACTATGCGCCGCCTATTCCTAGGTGTGCTTTTGACTATGCGCCGCCTATGCTATGGCATTTGAGATACTGAGACCAAATGCCATAGACTATGCGGCGCATATGTCTAGAAATGCCATAGACTATGCGGCGCATATGTCCCATTATGCCATAGACAATGCGCCGCATATGCCATTGATATGCCAAGAGATATGCGCCGCATATGTGGTGATTTTGTCCCCAAATCCGATTGTAAATGGGTCATAACCCGACCCATACTCTTCCTATATAAAGGGGACATAGTTTTACAACACAAACACATTAGAAAACACCCTAAAGGTGCCACATAACCTTCCAAATCTTCTCAAAATTTTCTTCTTTTGCTCTTCCAATTCACAACACCGTCTCCACAAGCTTCAAGCAAGTAAGTACTCTCATATTCTTCATTTATTTATCGTAAGTACTACGTTGCTATGCTTATTATAAATTGCTAAATCATGTAAGATTGTTGGTGATGTTCATGTGTTTGAATTGTTGTTGCATAATCATGTGAGTGAACATATACGTAGGGAATTCTTGACTTATTTCCGACTTGAATTTGGTTTCAATAGCATTGTTATGATATTTGCTGAATAGATATGACTATGAATATTGCTTAAGAGTGTTGTTTGGATGCTTACATGTTAGACTATCCCGGCCATCGGGATAAGATTATAGTGCCTATCGACTTAGGAGGTTGTGCTTGTTGTAAGAATAACGATTCCATGTGGTAACCCCTATGTCATAGTGTTGCTATATCTACCATGAAATTAGTCCAATGGCTGCAAATAAGTGATACAATGCTGATTTTCTTGTTGGAATACAATCCTAAAACGTATGTCGACGAAATCTGAGTAAATCGACTACGTTCACCTCGCTGATTTGTGCAACAAAACTAAGTGTGGGGTGGTACCCCTAGTACTTGCTTATAGATTGTATCAAGTGAGATTGTGCTACAACTAACACTATTTCTAGTCTCAGGTACAATGGCACCTAAAGCGAGACAAGGCAAGGAGAAGGCTACCACCTCCCAAAAGGGCAACAAGAGAAGTTGCAAGGACCAAGGAGAACCCTCCTCGCAGCAAATACCCCGACTCACGCTTGGAATTAGGTGGGATACTTATGAGGAACTTCTAAGGATGACGACTCTGATGATGATTCCAATGCAAGGGGTATAACCCCAGACATAGAGAATAAGTCCGACCAACCAGGTTCCTCGTATTTATTTTCCACTGAGGACAGTGTCCCGACTAAGTGTGGGGTGTGTGGTGGTATTGCATGCTATACTTCTCTATTCGCATCTATGTTTGTTTGCTGTTGTTTCATTTTTGTTTCGTGTGTTTTTTTTTTTTTTTTTTTTAGTAGTAAAATTTTTTTCTAGCTTCGCATGAAATTATTTTGATAGGCAGCATGAGATTATAACAAGAGTATGTGCTACAATTGTGACTATTGAAACGTTTAGGCTCTAGTTGTGACTCATTATGTGATATTTTGTGGTTCAATTCCTTCACTTGTTGGGTCGAGAGTCTATATTACTTCCAATCAAGTCGACCATGTGCCTTGTGTGTGTGAGATTAATAGTATCTTCTATGTATGTGGCTGATGCTAGAACTTGCCTGGTATGTATGCAAAGCGAAAATAAGGAGTGTAGTTTAGGATATGATTTAGGCATTTCTTTGGCAACCTATATTTGTTTACCTTCAGTTTTACCTACCCATTGACATCATCCTCGTAAAACCCTTTTGAGCCTTTAGCCTATTTCTTTGACAACCCTGTATGTAAGCCTAATTCATTTCTTTCAAGACCACAATTTTGATCCAAATTCCTAAGTGCTTTAAAGAGAAAAAGTCATGTGACAACATAAGAGGAAATGGGGTGAGTATGATGCTTTAAATCGCAATGGTGCTTGAATGTGTTATGAAAAAGAAAGTGCTATCATAGGAGGTATGTTGTGAAAAGGAAAAGGAAAAGAAAGCTGAAAAGTGAGTTGTGCTTTAAAATTGAAAAACAAAAGAGGAGAACAAAGGTGGTAGAATAAAAGAAAAAAAAAAGGGTTGAAAGAAAAAAGTGTCAATAATACAATGTGATGTATTAAAGTGCTTAGGAACTTAGTCACTATTTCTGGCCAAGATAGTTGATCCTACCCGTCCCTTAGCCTACATTACAACCATCAAAAGACCTACTTGATCCTAACCTTAACATTCCGACATTTAGTGGAGTACTACATTAAGGGCAAGCCTATGGTCATTAGTTGCTACATATGAATTTTTTGTGAGAGCGAGAGCAAGGACATTTTGATACCCATGTTTGAAAAATATGCTATACTTGTGAGTGATTATGGGTACTATATTGTGAGACACACATGGTTGATGAGTTTTGGATAGTTGTATATGATTCTATGTGCCTTAACGTTTGCATGCGAGTTGATCACCATCACGAGTCTATGCTTGAGGTTAAATTGTTTCTACTTACAATCGGAAAGCTACTCTTTGTTGCTAATTGTGGTGCTTGTCTTGAAGGATGTTTTGTGTTGTTGCTGTAAAAACCTTAAGTCGATGCTTAGAAGGACATGATATGTTCGAGGACGAACAAAGCTCTAAGTGTGGGGTGTTGATGATAGGCGAATTTACGCGCCTATATCAATATATTTTGTCCATATTTTAGCCTAGTTTTGAGAACTAATTATCTATTTCATGCACTTTTAGTCCTTTTTCCTGTAAATGAGCTAACAAACATGATTAGGAAAGTTTCAGGTATAAATGATGCAAAATACAGCAATTTATGGCTTACTTGACGCAAAAGAAAGCTCACGAACGAGATGGAAAGGAGCTGGACGCCTAAAGGACCAAATCTGCTGCATGGAAAATCTGTCCCGGGCTAAAACAGCAATTCTGAAGACTTTGGGGACTTACAGACACAAAGCTGGATTTTTGCCATAATACATTAACCTAGTGCAATTAGGTTATGTGTTTTATTATTCTATTTGGATTATAATTTTGTAACCTTACCCTAGTACATTTGGGTCAAGGATTTCATTAGTATATTAGGATTTGGTTATTTATTTCATTAGCTTAGTAGGAGTAGGATAGGAGTATTATAAATACCCTATCATGCTAGAGATTTTTAGGCATTCCACAACACATTCTTACAATTCATTCATCTCCTTACAATTAAGACATCTTCCTACAATACATTCTCAATTCTTCATTCTTCTACTCTTAAATTCCACAACAAGAGAATCGTTACTTGCTACGGAATCACCAAAACCACACGCCTAACACCTCTTTTACACGCCTTCCATCATGCAAAACGTGATATCCTTCGCATTCATGGGTAACTAAATCTCTTAGTTGGGGTTATGGAAGCCGAATGAGTTACTATCTATTGCTATGAGCTTGTGAGTTCAAGACACGTATATTGCTTATATCATTATTCTCTTCATCTTAAATCTACAATCTTTGCGGTTTCAAACACATGAACACGCCATTCTAACATCTAACCTGTTCGAGAGAAAGGTTACTTGTCTAGAAAAGAAGACGCATAGACTAACGCCAGTCTAACATTTAACTTGTTCGAGAGAAAGGTTATTTGTCTGGAAAAGAGATAATGTCAAGGTAGTAGGACACCCTTTCCTATTAAAAAGCTAGTGCCGTAACTGGACTAACCTCTTGGAGAATTCGTACCGCTAGACACACTTTAAGCTCGAGAGAGTTAAAGTGAAATAGTCCTTGTTTAGGTCGAGAGACGCTTGGATTTACCATCGACTACAATTCTCTATAAGCAATTGCATGTCAAGACTCTACACACTCATAGCCAATAGAGACGTATACCTCAGAAGGTGGACATAACCCCAACGCCTCAATTCTCATTGTTTCACAACCTACGAAATACTCTCTTTTTACTTTATTATTTTCAGCTTTTATTTCATTACTTTGGTTACTTATTACAATCCCCCCCTTCTTACGAGACTTGCACCAAAAGTCTATTAATTTTGCTTACTTGTTGACCAAGCTATTCCCTATGGGATCGACACCCAACCCAGGTTGGGTTCTATATTTGCTAACGACCGCTTTACACTCCTACGAGAGCTATAGATTGAGCGTTATCAGTACCATGCCACGAGTAAAGAAAAGCTGCGAGTATACTGTCTCTGATAGTGAGCTCTTTCGTTAACCCCTCTTGATAGGTAACCCAAATGAGATGTATAATTCTCTAAACTCGTAGGGTGCATCTCAACTATGCTGGCTACGTAGTTCTAGAACACAAGGATTACTTCTATGGATCACACCCTCGACTGAATAACAGGTGAGTCCCCATCCTTAGGTTCACTCGGTACTGAATTCTACTCCAAACTGAATAGACACTAAACCGATTAACTAAAATAAACTGATACTAATGGTATGGTTTAGCGAAGTTAAATTGAGTTCACTGAGTTTTATTGACTAATGGAATGCTATTGAGATCTAAGGACTGACGGAGAGTACGGAAGTTACTGAGATTTCTGGGAATACTGAGATCACTAAAATTATTGGACTACTAAGATTACTGAGTAAGACTGGACTGATACTGAGTTTACTGATTTTTCCTAAGTCATGTGACTGACTAAATTCTACTGATCATGGCTTGACTGAGAGTATCGTGAAAAAAGGATACTGGCTTTAGGAATATAGCTAAATTTTTTAGTACAAGTACCCCAGTACTCGATAGCATGAAACTAACATGACATGACACTTCTTGAACACATGACCACTATCAACGATTCATAATACATTAATTTGGGAATTTCATGAAGCACATGGTTATCATAGTCTTGTATATGAATGGAATTGGATATAAACATGTCATACTTTCATCAACCTAATCTCATGAACATTCCCTTAACCATTCATAATGCACACAATATCATGGAAGTCATTCTTAGTCATCGGGTAAAGGATGCATTTATCACTTGGGTCACAATTAAGCTATAATGTATAATTTCTATTCTCTTAAGCATTTTATTAAACACCTAAGGTGCATGACTTAGAGCATATGCATGGCTATCAAATTAATACAACAAATTTCCATATTTTAGCTCAATTTTACATGCTTCATACCACATACTAGCATAGGTTCATGAACAACACATAAGGATTCCAAATTGGGAATCATATAACCATAATTACATAAACATAATCAACCCACAACAAATTATTCACAATACAAGATTTAAAACTTGATTCTTGGGCTTCATGAATTAAAGGAATCCATGAATGAACACTGTGCATACCTTAGTTCTTGATTCTAAAAAGACTGACGGAGAGATTCTTGAATTTGAGTCTTGGATTTAAATCCCCAATTGGAAAACGCTATCTTGTTCTTGAGAGAAACTTGAGATAAACAATATATTTTGGATGAAATATGGCTGAATCACATATTATTGGTTTATATAGGGGGTGAGAAATTGACCCTTTTAACCCTTGGACGTGTATTTTAATTCTAAGAAAATTTCCCAACCGGGAACCCTGGTACAACGCGATGCTATCACGCCATGTCACTGGAATTTCAAAATTCTAAATTTGAGCCTTGGTGTTATGCACCATAATCGCGGCGGCTCACTGGATTTTGACGATTGCCATTTTTGCTGGCTTCGCAATGAGTTGATGTCTTAGGTGGCACACTGTCTTACTAAAATACTCTAACTCTTTGCTTGGATGTCTGATTTGGGAGAATTTGGTATCGATGGAAAGTTTATTCAATTTCCTAGATGATGAAAAGTGAAAATCTTTAAAATACAACATGTATAAAAGTGGATTCACCTTTGAAACAAATCTTTAATATTTTTTGAATGAATTTAAGATAGGTAGAGGTACAGGGTAATACACATCATAACACGTGAATTGGGTCATTACAAATTATTATCGGAGCCTTGGCTTCACCGGTATTGTTTTTACAAAAGCAAGTGTCTAATAGAGTGTTGCAAATCAGAACATTAATGTCTTTTTCCTATCTTTGAGAGGCTATGGGTCATTCTTAGTAGTCCTTCACTTCTTTCAATCATATCATGATAAGTGTCTGAGTTGGTTTGTAAGATACTATCTTAACTTTACTCTTTTGTAGATGCCCAGGACACGTGGTACACCTATGTGTGATTAGGGTTACTAAGCCTAGATATCCTACTTCTATTATTCAACAGACTTATAATGTGTCCCCAATTAGGGAATAAGATATACTTCTTTCCCTAAACCTCATTCATGCACCTAAGCAAAAGATTCCTCTACCACAACAAGCAATGAAAAAGGGACCAGCTCAGGCTCTACTAGGTTATATTCCCTCTTCATTGCTCAAAGATACCTTGATTTTGGTTTTTAGGTATTATTGGTTGTGCAATCATATGATGGTACAAAAACTATTAGGCAAAGAGTGCAACTTACAACTATAACTCTAGGAGTTAAGGTTCCTCCTATGTCGGCAGTTGTTTAGCTAATGGCCGCTCAGTAAGTTGTAACCTAGAAAGCTATGTCTACTGAGAAGCTGAAGATGTTAAATAGATTTTTGGTCTCAGCGTCATAATAGTCGATCGACTTAGGCATCTCTTCAGAAAACTAACTAAGATCAGTTTAGAACTAGTGGTCATCCTGGTAAGAAAGTGATCAGTCTTTTAGAGGTTCGTCCCTAGGTCATTCTAGACGTGGTGGTTACTCTAGTTTATTTGGATCTATGAATTCTAGTTCTGCTCATGACTCTTATTTTACATGTGGACTTCCTTGTCATTTTTTGTGAGATGTCTCTAGTCGTTGGGAAATAGTTGTTTCAGTCTATAGTTATAACCCTTTTAAGGCAATATATCCCTCAGGTAGGGGAGTTTTATGATGTCACAGTGATGGTTATCAGGGTGCTTAAGGTGGTACCTAGATAGGCATGATAAGAGGTCGATCAGGTACCTAGCAAGGTGGAAGACGTGGTCAGTTATATGAAGTACCAGCATTATCCGATGCTGAGACTTTGGATGTTGTAGTTACAGGTACGATTATGGTGTGCCATGTGTTAATTATTACTTTATTTGATCCTAAATTCACTTATTCTTATATATCTACTTATTATGCACCACACTTGTATTTGACTAGTGACTTATTATCTATGTTATTACATATGTCCACTCCCATGGGTGATTCTTTAGCAGTATATTGAGCATTAAGATCATGTGTTATGACAACTAGGGATATTGATACTTATGCTAATCTTATTATTCTTGATATGCTGGATTTTTATATGATTCTAGGCATGGACTGGTTTTCCCACTTTCATGTGGTCGTGGATTATTTTGCCAAGACTGTTACTTTATCTATGCTTCACATACCCCCAGTCGTATAGTAAAGAGCAGTTGGCCATAAGCAGACAAGGATTATTTGTTAAGCTTGTGCTAAGAGACTTATGTCGAGATATTGCGAGTCTTATCTAACTTATATAGGTGATACTCGTGTAGAGAGTCCATTGCTTGACTTTGTTTCTATTGTTTGTGAGTTTCCTAATGTGTTCCCTAACGACTTTCCCCTGACCATTACATTGAGTTTGCTGTAGACCTTGAGCTTGACACCCGACCTATTTTTATGGAACCTTACCATATGGCTCTTGTCGAGCTTAAAAATCTAAATTGTCAATATATAGATCTTCTTAGTAAGGGTTTTATTAGGTTGAGTATGTCCCCGTGGGGAGCTCCTATATTATTTGTAAAGAAGAAGGATGGATCCAAGTGTATGTGTATTAATTATAGGCTGCTGAATAAGGTAATAGTGATAAAGTATTATCCTATGCTTCGTATTAATGATGTTCGTCCATCTTCAAGTTGCAGCCACATTTTCTAAGATTGATTTGAGTTTTGGCTATCAGCAGTTGAGGATTTGGGCTGAAGATGTCTCGAAGACAGCTTTCAAGACCTGCTATGGTCATTATGAGTTCTCGGTGATGTCTTTTAGAATCACTAATGCCCCGTCAGCATTCATGGATCCCTATTTAGACTCCTTTGTTATTTTATTTATTGATGAAATTCTTGTGTATTCTAGGAGTTGTGAGGAGCATGCATAACATTTGAGGATAGTGCTCCAGACCTTGCGAGATCATTTGCTTTTATCCAAGTTCTCAAAGTTTGAGTTTTGTCTTGAGTCAATGTCATTTCTTTGACATGTCGTATCTAAACTCGGTATTATGGTAGACCTAGCTTAGATTACGATGGTTTGTTATTGGTCTAGGCCTACTTATCCAACTGAGATTCATAGTTTTATTTGTTTGGCTGGTTATTATAGGAACTTTGTTGAGAGATTTGGTACTATTTTACCCCTATGATTAGATTAACACTGAATAAAGTTTCTTTTGATGGTCCGAGGTGTGTGAGTTGAGCTTTTGAAAGCTCAAAGATTGTCTTACTTTAGTCTTAGTTGTGTTTTGATGCAGTAAGGTCATGTCATTTCTTATACTTTTAGATAGCTTAAGGTGCATTAGCACAACTAACCCACACATAATTTGGAGTTGGCGGTAGTAGTTTTCGCGCTCAAAATTTTGAGGCATTGTTTGTATAGAGTGCATTGTATGATTTTCATCGATAACTCCTGCCTTCAGCATCTTATGGCCTAATGAGAGCTTAATGCTCACCAGCGTTGATGGATGGAATTTCTAAATGACTATGATATTTCTATCTTCTAATATCTGGGTAAGACAAATATGGTAGTTGATGCCTTGAGTCGCAAGGTAGTGAGTATGGATAGCTTTTTATGCATATTAGTTTCTCAGAGGCCTATGGCACGGGTCATTCAGTCCTTAGCAAATTTTATGGTTTGCCTTGATATTTTGTATCCTGTAACAATTTTTTCTTATGTAGAGGCGAGGTTCTTTCTATTTGAGAATATTTGTAATCATCAGTATGAGGATAAAAAGCTATCTTTTCTCTGTAATCAGGTGGTGAGTGGTGAGTCAAAGGGGCACACCATTGATCTCGATGGTATTTTGAGATTTCAGGGTCATATTTGTGTTCCCTAACTTGATGCCTTGATTCCATTGATTCTTTATGAGGCTCAAAGCTCTTGATATTCTATTTATCCTGATACAACTAAGCTTTATAGATATTTGAGGCAACACAACTAGTAGGATGGTATAAAGAGAGATGTGGTAGACTTTGTAGCTTGTTGCCTATGTTGTTAGAAAGTTAAGGAAGAGCATTAAAGACTATAAGAATTAACTCATAGGTTGTCGATTCTTGAGTTTAAATGGGAATTTATGGTATTTGGGTTATTGTGGATTATTTGCGAAGTAGGAACATTTCATTCATATTCAGATGACCTTTAGTGCCGAAAGATTAGGGCATATCTATGTTTGGGAGATAGTTCATTTGCAAGGGGTGCCCATTTCTATCTTATCAGACCTTGGTTCTGTATTTACTATGCAATTTTGGAGAGTATTCTTGTAGGAGTTAGGTACTCGAGTGGATTTAATTATATATTTTCATCAGTAGATAGATGGTCAGTCCGAGTAGACTATTCAGGTGCTTGAGAATATGCTCCAAGCCCGTGCTATCATTTTGGAGGATAGTGGGATCAACATTTACCATTGCCAGAGTTCACTTACAACCACTATCGTTCTATTATTAAGATAACACCTTGTGAGTCTTTTTGTAGCAGGAGATCTCTTTCACTGATTAGATGGTTTGAGGCTTCCAAGGTAAGACCTCAAGGTAGGAATTTGGATAAAGACTCATTGGATAGATTAAGGGTAATTCAGGATATGTTGAGAGTAGCCTAGAATAGGCTGAAGGCCTATGCCAACCGTAGGCTGCATTCCTGTAAATTCAAAGTTGGTGACCATATGTTCCTTTATGTTTTGCCCATGAGTATTGTGATAAGGTTAAAAAAAGGTAAGATCAACCCTCTATATATTGGTCCTTTTAAGATTCTTTGTGTTTCTTGTGTGGTGTCCTATGACTTAGCCTTGTATCTTAATTTTGCTGTTGTTCATCTGGTTTTCCATATCTCCATGTTTCAGAAGTATATTACAAATCCATCTCATGTACTTAGGTGGGACTCAGTCTAGTTGTATGAGCAATTAAACTTTGAGGAGGAGCCCATGCTTATTTTAGCTATTGATGTGAGGTAGTTGCATACCACAAAGATAACTATAGTTAAGGTTAAGTGGAACCACTACTCAGTGGATGAGGCCACTTGGGAGATCTTGAGCAAGATGAGAGCCTAGTATCCTCACCTATTTGGGACTTCAGGTATTTCCTTTATCTTTAACTTTTAAGGATGAAAGTTCCTTAATAGTGGATGTTGTAATGACCCTTCAGTTCATTTCTTTTGATTCTTCTTTTTTCGCTGCTAGAGCTTTTCCATAGCTTTCTAAAGTCATTAATGACTTATTTTGACTGATAGTTTGGTCACCCGGTAGTTTGTTTATTTTTTAAAACCATTTCCCTATTTAAAAGTATTCATTAGTTCCATATATCTTCCAAGCTAGAACCTTAGTAAAACAATATTAGATGCATATTTTGACTGCATCAGCAGCTTTAGAATATCAATTTTAGGCTAGGTAGACCATTGGTCCGGGTCCCACAACACTCAAACTCATTTCACCCATTGTTCGAAAAGTTGATAAATTATGACATTAGGTGTGTGAGCTATATTTGGTCAAAAAAAACCTTGGATAGACAACCTAACTTCGCCAATACATTTGAAATGTGAAAATCAGTGTGGTTGTATATTTAGCTTGCTTATATTAGATTTCGAATGCAAATCGACACAGTGGTCGAAACTTGGAATTTATTCTAAGATTCATCTATCATCTGGTGTAGCAAAAGTACAAAAATTATGGAGGGTGAATCACGATCGCGATGCCGAGATCACGGTCGACACGCTTTAAACCACATTAATCAAAGACCAAGGAATGGGTATTTAAATGCCCTTTTTAGTTAAGAATTTGCCATTTTGGTCTTGCTTTGAGTCCCATAAACCTTTATAGAGTGTGTAGTCCACAAATTGAGTCTTCTGTGTTTATTGGGATCTTGACTTGAATAATCGCGATTAACATCTAATCTAAGGTATGAATCTTTCATATTTAATGTTGAATTCTTGATTATTTCACCAAATCCCCAAATGGTTTGAGGCTTGATTTTAGCCAAAATATGCTTGATTTGTACCAATTTCTTGAGAATTATAACTCCCTAGTGGTATTTTAACAATGGTTTAGTCTTGGAAACTGGTTTTCTCCAAGTGGGCCCCGCTTTAGGATTTTGGTGTTACTTTGGACGCAAAGCACAAAGGGTACAATATAGGTATTGAGATTCTCATATTAATGCATAGATTGTGTTTTTGATAGCTAGGTTCATCAAAGAAGCTTCGAAGATAGGGAAAGGAAAGGTTATCGCTTCATGATCTATAATTGGATTCGAAGTAGGTTAGCCTTACATATTGTTAGATTGAGCTTTTTGTATAGTATTACTTTGATATCTTGATAAGATTGGGAGGGGTTTTAGCTATTGAAATGGTAGATAGGAATGTTGGGGATTAGTTGAGCCACTTAGGCTAGTGAACTCATAAAATGTCACTTGACTTATAGACTAGAACCTTGGATAGTTGGATGTGTTATCTCATGGATAGCATGAGAATACTCTAGTGGCGATAATTAGATGGAAGTGATCTTGTCACTCATATTAGATAGTAAGTTTACCTTAGTTGTTCATAGTTGTTGAAATTGCCCTAGTTGTTTGGATGGATTAAGAGTAATACTTGAAAAATAACAACACCATCGAACTAGTATGGATTGATAAACCTCTAAGACATGACTTAGATAATGTATCTTAGTCCCTGGTAGATGTTAGACTTGAAGAGGAAGTTAGGATTATTAGAAGTGTAACTTGACCCGCCTAATGCTTGGACTATGTAGTTTCATTAGTGACCTAGATACTTGTTACACACATACAAGGCGTCTTTGATAATGTGATGGTTAATCCTGGTAAATAGTTTATTCATGATTTTGGCATTGTAAATGATGTTCATGATTGGTTTCTAGATTATTAATAATGCTTAGATAGCAATGAAATACCTTATAGCTTGAACCCATGATTATGCAATCACTTAAACCATTGAAAAAATTACCATGTGAGCCTTGGATTATTTTGGTACTCATATTACGTTCAAGCCTAGTGACTGATTTAATGGTTATGCTAAAAGAATTCTCTTGTTCTAATAATGCGAATCATGCAAATAAAGAGGGGATGTAAAAGATATAAACCATGGCTTTGTGTCGACCATGCTACTAATCTTGTTAAGCCTGGTAATTCATTAAGTGTCCATACCATATAGATAAACTTGTTCATGCACCTATTAATATATTGATGTTATGATAATTCCCGATAAGTCAGGAGGATATATTGATGTTATGATGATGCCCTGTAAGTCTGGAGGATATATTTATCTTATGATGATTCTTGAGAAGTCTAGAGGATATATTGATGTTATGTTGATGCCCGGAGGATAAAATGATATGTATGGTAAGAGTATATATGTTTGTGTGTTGATTGTCTCCATATAATTATATTTATATGTGCTTTGAGTATGTGATGTTATACTTGGTATTGTCCATTATAGTTCCTTAGTGTTAATCCCTTGCTAAACAGTGTAACCCATGGTGGTGCTAAATAGTGAGTAAGAGCAGAATCTGCCAAATAATGAGTTAAGATTTGTTGATAAGTAGAATATTGTGTAGAATTAAGAATCTACCAAATACATATACTTTGGTACTACTACTATCAATACTTCTTTCTTTATAGCATTCGCTAGGCTTATGGGGGCTTGCTGGATTATTTGCCCTTGTTTTCACCCTTTAGGCTTATGGGGGTCCAATTTGGTTATAGCTTGTTGCTTTATTTTTAATATTAATTCACCCGGTTACCTAATTTCAGCATTTATAAAATTATTCCAGGTTCGTCCCTTTTCTAAACTTTAGTTTACTATATTGCATCTCAATATACTATTATTATGATTTAGCTCAGTTTGCCAATATGCCAACTGAGTATCCATTGTTTTGATACTCATAATACACTTCTGCATATTTTTTAAATGCAAATTTGAGTACTAGATACCGCTATTAACGTCTGTACTAGTGCTGGTTGGAGTTTGGAGATATGATAAGCTTTCAAAGGTGAATCTTATGATGTCCTATGGATTCAATGCACTTACGATGCTTAAAACGATGAAATTATGCAAGTCACTTAGGTTGTTTTGTTAGATGTGATACGTTTTTGTTATGTTTTTGTTGAAAATTTTTTTTTGGGACTATTCTGAAAGAAAGTAGTGAAAGTTGAAGTTAATGGTCACAGAAATGGGAACCTACGACCGATATGTGCTACTACGGCCCATAAGTGACAAAGTTGGTGTAAGAAATTGAGATCCAACGACTCAAAATTGAAGAAAAAAAGACCTTGTTAGTTACGGAGGGCACCTATGGCCCATATATACCACCTATTATCCGTAGGTGATATAGTAGGTTCTAAAAAAGAAAAGTCCATAGAGTTCAGGAGCATCTAGATGAAGGGGCCACCTACGGCCTGTAGGTGGCTTAGTAAGTGGCTACCGACCTTGATTTTCCTTCTTTGTTTGGAGGTTGTTTCCTAGGGTTTTTTTTGTAACCAATGGATACTCTTTTGACATTTTTATTTAGTTTTACGCACTCTATATACTTAAAAACATATATTGAATCCCAGGATTTGAATTTGATCTTGAGATTTTTTTGTTCTTGATTTTGGTTTATAAATCATTTACATTTTTAGGTTTTATACATTGATTATTGTGATATTGCTTAAATTTCTTCAGTTATGGATTCCTTTGATCATTTCAGCACAATGAGCTTCTAAAACCCTTAGCTATGCTATTGGGAACCCGGGAAAATTAATGAAGTAGGGGAGGTTCTTAGTTGTTCTAAATCGATATTCGTCCATATATTGTGGTTACTTTCAGTTTAATATCTTTTGTTGCGGTTACAAATGTTATGATCCCATCTAGTATATCTTTACTTACTTCACAAGAGTAGTAGGGATTAGGAAAAGATAACCGCAACTGTAATTTCATATAATAACTTAAGAATCAAAAGGTAATAATTAACTGCGATCTAGGATAAGGGTTGGAAATACAACATCCTGAGACTCAAAAGGTAAAGGGTGAAATCTGTCAATGAGTCCATAAGGTAGTTGATAGTACATAACTTATCATATTCTACATGTAAGATATCGGGTTGGTTGAACAAAGCACAATAAACTAACAGAGTTGAGAATCATGGGGGAACACAGTCCTAGTGTTCGTCTTCAACTTATTACAACCAAAGTTAAGTTCTGTTACTTGTTTGAGATTACTACTACAAACCCCCTATTTACTTTCTGTATAGCTTGTTGGTTCTAGCAAATAAGAGATATAATTCCACGTATTCCCTATGGGTTCGACCACAACTTGAGATGGGTTACTTTACTTGACAACAATCACTTTATCATCTATTAGAAGTGTAATTTTGGTATTGATAAAATTTTTTGCCATTACCGGAGACTACAGTGTTGAGTTGTTGATTGAAGTTGCTGAAATTTTTGGGTTTTTTTTAGTTGGGTGTACGTCGGTGTATGCCTATCACAAGGAGCCAAGGAAATCCTTCACTCCCACTAAATCCTAACCCAGAGAAGATCTTACATCCTAATTGTACGATGACAAAACCAGTACGTGTAGGCCATTTCAAATGGGTTCCGGATGATCCTAATATAGTACCTCCCACTACTCCAGGTAATCATCAGAACATTGTTGTTTGGAAAATAGAGAAGTTATTAGAAGATGCAAATACTAATTGGATAAGGGACAAGGAATCCCGGCTAGCTCAGCAGGCAGAGCTAGCCAGGCCAAGACTGGCAGTTGATAATTAAGCAACACTCTATAAAAATTGATATAGAGTTTGAGGTGCTCAAGCTCAAGTGAACCTAGCATACCGGTACTTTCATCCATATGATGATGAATAGGATAAGAGATACATTTTGCCAAAAGAAATATGAGCTATAATTCCTCTTGAACTGCCCCTATTATGGAATTTGACATTACCAGTGCCATGATCCAGCTCTTTACCTTGAAATGTGTATTTTCGGTCTAGGCTATAGATGACACAAATATGGATTTTGCAAATTTTGTTAGGATTTGCACTTCTTATACTATTTCGGCGGTAGATTATGAGGCACTCTGATTGAAGTTGTTTCCTTTTTCATTGACTATAAAAGCTTCTTTATCGTTGGGGGAACTTTCTAGAAGATAGATTACCAGTTGGAATGTGTTGAATTGGCAATTCTTAAACTGTTTCTTTCCTCCTACAAGAATGTTTTAGTTAAAAGATAAGATATATAAATTCAAACAACTATATTCTGAGTCAAGGTACGGGGCTTGGTTTCGATTTAAGAAATAGTTGAGCATGGTAACCAATCATCATATTTTTGGGATGATCTTGGTGGAGATATTCTATCAAGCCCTAAATATCAGTTCCTGAGCTATGGCAAATAAATCACTGGAGAAGTATTCATGAGATTATGCTGGGAAGTAGCTTCTAAGGTTTTTGACCAAATCTATCTCACCAACTGAGGGTGGCATACTCGAGAGTCAGAGAGAGGTGTTGGCTGTTATGCCATCTGAGCTTTTGGTAACCATAGATTAGGTGATGATTCTGTGGCATAAGATATTGTGCATCTGAGGATTAACTTTGGGTTGTTTGTCCAAGTAGATCACAATCGTGAATTTTGAGAAGGTGAGCACGATATGTTCGCAGGGTGCAGTCTCCAGAGCATTTGAGTCTTACCTTGAATAGGAGGCTAAGTATCTTGATCGAGAATTAGCGACATTTCAAGTCAAAAGGAAAGGAAACCAAGGTCTAAACTATTATAGAGATACAAATATCAAAGTAGGGAGCGTGATAGTGACTGGAGACAGAAAGATGACCATAAGTGAAGCAATACAAGTATCTCTCACCGAATATTCATGCTATTGAATCAAGAATGAAGGCATTGTTGTTCAAACTAGTTAAGGGTAAAGAAAATTAGGAAATGTGGCTTTAGGAGATTAAGGCTAATATCTTAGATATGGTCCATATGGTTGAGTCTTATGCAACTACAATCAAGCAATTAGAGTAGTAGTTTGGGCAGATATTTGCTACTTTAAATCAGAGGCGGCCGGGTACCTTTCCGATTAACATAGTTTAGAATCCAAAGAATGATGGTCATTGTCTTTATATTACCACTCAGAGTGGTATGTATACTATTGATCCTCTGTTTCCTAATGTAGATGTGCCGAAGAATGATAGTACTATGGTTTATGAGATACTGTCATTAAGTCAGACAAGGCGATAGGTGTTGATGCTAGTGTTGGTGCGAATAAAGGTAAGGTAAAGTTCGATGATCCTGCAGTAAAGAAAATTACAGGACCACCCCCACCATTTCCTAAAAAACTCAAATTATAGAATGAGGAAGGGAAGTTTAAGAAATTCATTGAGATGCTAAATGATTTGAGTTTGAATATCCCTCTCCTCAAACTTTGGAGTAGATGCATAGGTATGATAGGTTTATGAAATATTAGTAAAGAAAAATAAAGAATCTAGTTTTGAGGACGTTGTTGGATTGCACCGTTGCTATGCAATCACTTCTAAGTCTCTGGCTTAGAAAATGGGTGATCCCAGTGCGTTCTTGATCAAATGTACTATAGGGATATCTAGATTCGCCATAGCATTGTGTGACTTAGGATTCGACATTAATTTGATGTCATGGATTTATTCAAAAAATTGGGCTTGAGCCCTCTAGGGCCGACTACTATGAGGTTGTTGATGGAAGATCACATAGTAAAGAAGCCGTGGGCATATCATCTAATGAATACGTTAAAGTTGATAACTTTATTTTTCTACATGGCTTTGTTATTTTATATTATGAGGTTGACCTTGTGATTCCCGTTATATTGGGAAGATATTTCATGGCCATGGGTGGAACGATGGATTATATAAAAAAAAGGAGCTTAATTTTAGTGTTAACAGTGAAGAATTCACATTCTACGTTCGATGAACTAAGAAGTATCCTACCGACGTAAGGGTGTTATCGGTTATTCATTACATTGATGATCTTGGTGGTTAATCTATTATGTGCCATGATGAATTCTAAGTAGTCAAGATAACCACATCATGCTGCAATGTTAAATCAAGAAATGCATAGGAGGAAACACATGGGGTTGTTGGTGAAGTATGAGCAACAAACTTAGTCACATCGTGCCACAACGTTAAATCAAGTGTTGGGTGGAAGGCAATCCACTATTTTAGTTTTCACTACTATTTTTCTTTATTGTAGGTACAGTAGCATGATGAACGGCCTAGAACATGGTAATACATTGATTCAAATATGATATTCCAGCTAGGGGACTCTGTGACCAACTCATGAAGGTTACAAGTCCTACGTGGGCCAGGTAAGGTGTGATTTCAATTTTTAAAGGAAATTTTGAGGATCTTTTCAGCCAAACCCAACCTAAACTACCGCTAATCTAACCACCCTAGTGTAATTAAGTCTTCTTTCACTATTTTAGACACTTTCAAAATCAAAATTCCTTCTTCTCACCCAAATTCAAAACTACCCTACGCCCCTACGCTTGATAAAAGGCTAAAACACTGTTTGTTTAGTATCAATTTTTCCATAGGCCGTAGCTACATATTCAAGATAGGGTTCCACTTTATCTTTAATATTTCACTCCCAATACTTTGAATATATGATAATATTCTTGGTTCCTAAAAGTATTATCTGATGCTAAGATAAAAATAAGTGAGTTGGTATGTTTATCTACAAGCAAAATATAAGGAAATCAACAAACTAGTTTGTAGGAGCCTTGAATTTACCTAAAATCCTAAACTAGTACATTTTACTTTAATTTAACCGTATGATCATGCCCAAAATGAATGTTCAAAATTGAAAAGGTAGAGGAATACCAAAAGATTTCATACTAGTTTGTATTGGAAAAGTTTATTCTAGTAGTATGTGTCCATATTCGATTTGTTGGGACAAAGTATAAGTTATAAGGATGTAAAATTGAGGGAGAGTTTGAAATTTTTGAATTTTGAATTTTTTCTTAAATTTTTGCATCCCCTCACCAATTTTTAAACACCAATGCTTTGTTTTTAAAGTACACATAATACCAAAGGCTTCAAAGAAAAAGGTTGCACCTTTTAGGTAAAGGGATGACTCCTCCGAGTGTAGTGTCTAGATGGCGGAATACTTAGTTGCTCAAACTAGAACAGTCCCGATCAGAGTGATACGACCACGTACTTGAGCCCAGATGAATACTGCAGTTGAAACTATTATTAAGACTACCTTAGGTGTACTACTTGCAAACCGTTCACAGTGGGGTAGATGACTTACTTCTACTCGATCTAGAGCTCAGCCATATATTAGTACACTAGTACCAAGTTTGATGATGAAGAATGCTAGGATGTGACCTCCACACTCTTTCCAATTTGATGAGGGAGAGGACAAGAAGAAGAAGAAGAAGGTAGAGTCTGAGTCACCTATAGCAGCAACTACACAGGGCCTCTAGTCTGAATAGGGGTCACATGATGAGTTTGAGGCATCTGATCAGGATAAGTCATTAGCAGTACCCTAATGTTAGGAGGGTATAGACCTGACATGACATCAAGATCTACCACCAGGTATATATCAACCAGCTCAGACTAATCACTTCTATAACTGTACAAGTATTTGGACCAAGTAACTTGATGAGGTGAAACCCATATAATGTGTAGATAAACTTCGGCTGCTTTATGACCAAGATCAATTTGATGACCTAGTTAGCTGACTGAAAAGGTACATCTATGAGGAAAGATAGATATTGATTTCTAGGTTGGCGAGAGCACCATTGTTGCAGGCTGCCTTTAATACATATCACTTTAGGTGAATTATCATACCCCTTATGTTATACCACTAGGAATTAGTACGGGAGTAGTATTCCTTCTACACCGCTACTGTATCTTACACTACATGTAAAAGTGGTAGGCATGAAGATCAACCCTATATTTCACCTCTTGCTGTTGATGCCCCTTAGGTCAAGGTTCAAGTTTTGATTAAGAAGGCAGTGTTGAATTTCACCACAAAGTTCTAGAAGTTGTTAGTGCATTATTGGTTATGTTCATCTATAGTTGACAACATACTTACATGGGATGGTGAAACACTATTTACGAGCATGGCGGTTGGTTCTAACATTGATTTTGTAGCCATCATCTGATATGAGATTCATGAAAGGGCATTGAGGGAGACGACCACATTGCACTTTCTATGTCTAGTACAGTTGCAATGTGATGAGGCTGGTATGCCAGAGATTCCAGGTAATGATGTGAGATTTTTGGTGATGGGTATACCAGGATTTTTATGATCAAGGATTTGGCAAACCCAGTCCTTGCACATTTCTCCCGTATGCCTCTGACAATGATTCTGACACGACCCAACTCAGGGCCTTGTCATAATGGGCATCCCAAGTTTGACAGGGACTGGAGACCACCCTCGCTACCTAACCCAACCTCCATCCACCTTCCCTGAGTTGACGAAGTTTTGAGAATATAACAAAATAGTGTAACATCATATATGAAGACTCTGGGATAGGATTATGACCATGACCGACCTAACCGAGTCCAACTGATCAACCATACAAAGACAAACCAAAACCATAAATCCGACCCTAACTAAATAAGTTCCATTATAATTATATATCAAATCCCAAAATGAAATATGATGGAACAGTGAGAAATCTTTTCCAATGATGTCATCCCTAATACCAATGCTAATACTAAGGTCTGACACTAATACCAATCCCTACACATTAAAACCCATAGTAGTTCCATAAAAACCTCTAGCTAAAAGAATACATAAATTTGATTGGGATACTCCACCAATTATAGCTAAAACCAATATCCATAAATAATCCAAAGTATGAAATAACAACCATGAATTGAAGCCATCCGAAAAGATGAAAGATCACCAATTCTATCCAAAGCTGACTACCGAATATCGAAATGCTAAGTAGGAGGAGTAGTTCTAGCATAATGTAGGATACTGCCGCTTGAAGTTAAGTTAGTAGAAAAGGCTAGCATGAACTTAGGATAACGATTAAATAATGCCATTTAAGAAAAAACAAGTAAAACCATAAGGGTTAGTAAAGAAGACTAGCATGAACTCAGGATAACTATCCAAACACCACCCATGGGCTATAAGGATCTAGTGTAACCCATTGAACAGGCCCCGATATGTGTATCCGCACAAACAGGAGATACCATAAGAGTTGGGGATTCCTATGTACCCTTCACTCTCCATGATACATATGTATAGTGTACGTAGAGGATTCTCATGTACTGTATAAGTTTCATGTAAGGTCCCCATGACCTACCCCTCATGTGGCCAAACATTAGTTTACAGTGTTCATCCATTGGACTCCCACCTTCATGGTAAGATTTCACATCCTTCCATTATTGCGCAATTAAAATTATTTTCTAACCAAACCATTATTCCGTTATTATTAGCCATGACTATTAATAGAGGTATTGTCATACAGATTATAATTTGAAATAATTGTCCTTAGAAAAAACGTTTAGTGGTCAAGGGATTCCCATGTAGGCATAGGCCCTGTCATCAAATTACCTTGGAGGATTCCCATGTACCCCACAAGTATTCATTACAATATCAGCTAGGGGGATTCCCTTTTACCCAAGAAGTATGTTTATGAAGCCAAACAATTACAAATATATTTAAACAATTCATATCATTTAGAGTTCCATTACCAAGTTTAAACCATGCATAAGTTCCATTGAAATCACAATAATATTGTGAAAACATTGTTATAGGCATTTTAACAAACACATTAGGGGCATAGTATTTCAAAAACCAAAGCCAATTACCAAACAACCATTTCTATTCAACCAATTATCAAAATCACCGTTGATACTTGTAAAAGCATGACTAAAACATGGGAAATCCATATCAAAGCATTTATAGCTAAAACAGACCAAATCATATTTGAAAACCCAAAATCATACAACATTCAAATCATGAAAACATTTTATAAAATACGTGCTTTTAGTTTGAACTAACAATAATGGAAGAGAACATGACGTAAACCAAGATAATGATAAAGAGAAATCACCAACACAAGCCCCAATTTTCTCCTTAAGATTAAACCTTAGCTTCCTTTGCCGAAGAACTCTAGAGAGGATTTAAGAGTTTTCTAATTGTTCAAGAATAGAATAGTTGGGAAAATAACCTCCCAAGTGCATTATAAGTCATGGTACCTTATTTCGATAAGTCAAAAATGTCCAGATTGCCCTCACTTAAACTGCACTTAATTCCCATCACAAGGTATGACTTACACTTAAGAGTCGTATCCATCCTGTACGTGTGGTACCCACCTCTCATACCCTAGGATCCTCTCTAGGACCCAACGCTATCCAATGTATGACACACCCAAACCCAAGTCTTATTCAAGTGTACAACTAGCACCCATAAACCCTACCCCTAGCAGAATAGAATCTCAAGAGGCTGGAACATTGACAACCATATGAGTCTATGGTATGACCCGTACCTTGTATTACCACACATGGTGAATTACTCATACTCAGATCCAACTTAAGTTACCAAGTATACACTTATGTAAAGTAACAAAGCAACCTGTATCCACCGATACGACTCATACCACTCAATTCGTGTCCATTCCAAAACCCAAATCCAACCCACCAACCCACAATGGTCAAAACATGACAGGACCATACCACCTATACTCAAGTGTATGACTCCTTCCCTAAGTCGTATTTTGCCCAGAAACCAGAAATCAAGGAAATTTACTAAGGTCTAGAAATTAGGGTGTTTCAGTCTCCCTAACTTTAAATATTCATCCCTGAATGATGGACAAAGTAGGGGTGACCACACGCAAGATTCATTTGCATTATCAAATATATTCCAAATATTTAACAAAGTTAGAAAACAAAGATCTCAATCGGGATCTCTTCCTAAGACAAAGAGTCCGAAATACCCAACCCTTCCAAAGGAATAATCGAAAAAGGATCACCTATGCAATTCCTTAACATGGAAACATGAAATAATGGATGAACAGAGCTCAAAATAAAAGACACTCCCATTTTTATGCCTCATTACCAACCCTTTGTAGAACCACAGAAGGACCAATATACCAGGGATTGAGCTTTCCCCTTTTACCAAACCGCATTACCCGCTTCATGGAAAATACCTTTAAGAACACCCTATGCCCACTTTCAAACTCCAAGTCTTATTCCTTTCATCCGCAGAGAACTTTTTGCAATTTTGAGTAGCCTTATGCCTATCATAAATCACCTTCACCTTTTCCATAGCATAATAGACAAAATTCAGACCGAACATATCCAACTCACCAAGCTCAAACCAACTAATAGGAGATCTACACCTCCTACCATATAATGCCTCAAAAGAGGACAGACCAATACTAGAATGATAGCTATTATTGTAAGTAAACTCTACCAAAGAAAGATGATTAACCTAAATGCCACCATAGTTAATCAAACATGCCAGAAGCATATCCTCCAATGTCTGAAATGTCCTTTCCGCATGCCCATCTATCTAAGGATGAAAAAAAGTACTCAGACTAACCTTAGTACCCAATCCCTTCTAAAAAGACCGCGAGAAATAAGGTGAAAATGATGTACCAATATCAGAGATAATCCAAGTAGGTATCCCTTGCAACTTTACAATCTCCTAAAGATATACCTTCACATAATCCTTCACCGAAAAGGTTCCCTTACTATAAATAAGTGAGCAGACTTTGTAATCCTATCCATGATAACCCAAATCAAATCAAATTGGTTCCGCTATCAAGAAAGACTGATAACAAAATCCATGCTGATTACCTCCTATTTCTATTTGGGCAAATCAATTTCTTGATACAACCCTCCAGGTCTCATGTGCTCAATTTTAACTCTTGACATACATATATTTGGACACAAAATTAGCCACTTCCCTTTATATACCATTTCTCTAGTATATCTCTTTGAGAACATAATACATCTTTGTCGAGTCAGGGTGTACAATGTAGAGCAATTCATGTGCCTCATCAAAGATCCTTTGCCGCAAACCAAAGACATCAGGAATGCACAACCTCCTTAGTACTGTCAAGTACCATCACTATAGATCTCGAGCACCATTAACTTTTGCATACCCACATTGCTCATGATTTTCATCTACAGAGGATCTAGCACTTTCTTCTCCTTAATATCTGAACCATGAGACAACTGAACTACTTGATGTACCATGAAATCATAATCCTTAGAGTCTAAGAGATGAAATCTAAGATTAGCCAAGTAGTGAATACCTTTCACCAATTCCCACTTTCCATTCTCCATATGAGCTAAACTCCCTATGGACAACCTGCCAAGAGCATCCATCAACCATGTTAGCTTTACCTAGGTGATAGGGAAGACTCATATCATAGTCTTTGAGAAGCTCCAACCATCTCCTCTGCCTGAGATTTAGCTCATTCTGAGTGAACACATACTATAGACTCTTATGATCAGAAAAGATATCTATGTGCACTCTATAAAAATTATGTCACCATATTTTTAAAGAAATAACCACCACTAATAGCTTCAAATCATGGGTTGGATAATTTCCTCCATGCACCTTCAACAACCTAGAAGAATAGGCTATAACCTTCCCATAATGTATAAGGACACAACTAAGCCCCACCTTAAATGCATTACAGTAAACCACAAACCCCTCACTTCCCTTATGTAATGTCAAAATTAAAGCCGAAGTAGCTTATCTATTAACTTCTAGAAACTCCCCTTACAAGTATTAGACCAATAAAAATATACCTTGATTTGAGTCAACTTAGTTAAAAGAGTAGCAATCATTGAAAATCCTTCCACAAACCGTCGATAATACCCAGCCAAACCCAAGAAGATTCAAATATCCGTTGGGTTCATGGGTCTAGGACACCTTTTAACCACTTCCACCTTTTGAGGGACTATCTTTATCACCTAACTAGAAATAATATGACCAAGAAAAGTCATAACGTTAAACCAAAAATCACATTTAGAGAACTTGGCATATAACTATTATTATTTCATGGTCTGTAATACCATATGAAGGTGATAAGAATGATACACCTCACTCTTGGCATAAACTAGAATGTCATCAATAAACAAAATGACCAAAAGATCTAAGAACTGCCTAAAAACCAGGTTCATCAAGTCCATAAATGCCACCGGATCATTAGTCAAACCAAATGACATCACCAAGAATACAAAGTGACCATACCGAGTACGAAAAGTTGTCTTAAGGAAGTCCTCCTCCCTAATCTTAAGTTGATGATACCCAGAATAAAGATCTATCTAAGAGAAAAACTTGGCACCTTGAAACTGATCAAACAAGTCATTTATCCTTAGAAGAGGATACTTGTTCTTGATAGTCACATTATTCAATTGTCGATAGTCAAAGACATTAGAAGGTAACCATCCTTCTTGCATGCGAACAACACTAGTGCACCCCACAGGGATATACTAGGATGAATAAACCCCTTATACAGGAGATTATTAATTTGCTCCATTCGTTCCCACAACTTTGTTTGAGCCATTCTATAAGGAGGAATAGATATTAGATGAGTGTTTAGAACCAAATCAATACCAAACTATATTTCCCCATCAGTAGGTACACTAGGAAGATCATCTGGAAAGACGTCGGGAAACTCGTTAACCAGGAGAACTGAATGTATAGAAGGACATTCTGACTTAGAATCCTTAAATCAAACTAAGTGATAAATACAACATTTAGAGATTAACCTCGATCTCTAAGATAAGAAATAAACCTCCTCTTAGGAGCTAGAGAACCATGCTCTCACTCTATAACCGGTTAAATAGGGAACCTAAAGACAACCTTATGGGTCCAACAATCTAATGATGCATAACATTAGAGTAACTAATCCATCCCTAGAATAATGTCAAAATCTACCATATCCAGTACAAACAGAGCAACCAACGGCTACCTGCTATCAAAAGATACCACACATCCCCTATATTCCCTTTCAGTAAAGACTGATTCACCTCATGAGGTAGAAATAGAAAAGGATCTGAGATAACCTTAGGATTAAAAACAATACATACAGCCACAAATGGGGTCACATAAGAAAGAGTAGACCTCAGATCAAGCAGACAATACACATCATGAGAAAAGAGTTATAACATACCAGTAACGACATCAAGTAATGTCTTAGATTCTTTTTGAGATGCAAGAGCATACAACCTATTTCGGCCTATGATGGTAGCAAAGTAAGAGAAGGCATCAAAACTGCACCACTAGGTAGAGGAGTAGAAGATGAAGCAACCAAAAATTTGATCGCTCTTGACGCACCCTTTTTTACCAGATAATTTTTGAGCATACGACCAGGCTGCCCATAATTAAAACACGTTTCCCTACCTTTATCACAATAGTGCCAATAAAGACGACCACAAAACTACAAAGAAGGTCATAAAAAAGCCTATTAACCACTACTCACCTTAGATTGGGCATCCTATGCCCAGAAATTATCACTACCTTGTAGACGCCTATCATCCAATTGCCTTGGATAAGGAGCATTAGCAGTAGAGAAGGAATCTAAACTCCCCCACTTCTTCTTTTTCAATATACCTCTATCCTAACCGCCTGGATGCTGATCACCATTCTGCTCAGAGAACCTACTCTTCTTACCTATCCTTTCCCCAAACTCTGGATGTTTCTTCTTTTCGTACTCCACTTACGGCATGTGAACAACTAACTTCAAAATATCCATATCCATATCCTTAATCAGCAAATCAATATTGCTTGCAAGAATTAGATCCCGAGATAGTCCAGAAGTGAACTTTCTCATCCTTGCCCTGATGTCAGCCATAAATTAGGAGCATACCATGACAGCTGATAAAACTTCAAGGCATAATCCTTGACAAACATTTTACCTTGCTTAAGATTCACAAACTCTTCTATCTTTACTTCCCTTATCTCTTAAGGGATGAAGTATTCCAGAAAAGTATTAGAAAAAACATCCCATAAGTACAACTCCTCCATATCACCTCTATCTCTATCCCACTCTTTGTACCATTGGTATGCAATATCCTTGAGCTGATAAATTATAAAATTTACACCTTCCACATTTGTGTCCCGCATCATCGTAAATATCTTATTCATTTTATCTAAGTAACATTGAGGATCCTTTTTAACCTTAAAGCTAGTAAAAGTCAGAGGATTCAGCTTCATAAATTAGCCAACCCTTGTGGCCTCAACAAACAACCCACCAGATGCTTCCCGCTGAGCCTGAGCATCAACCAACTAAGCAATAATATGAATAGATTGGTGAAATTCTGCATTAGTGATAACACTCAACTTGCACATCAATTGAAGTGCAAGGCAGTCATTGTCAATATATTTACCCAACTTTAGAGTCAGGGTCGAATGCACAAGGAACAATATGGATGGAGATAAATTAATTAAAAATAATAGATACAAGTTGAATTTAAACAAATGGTACAAAAAGATAAAATAGGGGAAATAGGTTCCTGCACTAATATTTCTATTTGGAATTTTCTAGTATAAATTTGGAGCAACGAATAATTATAGTTTTTAACAATTATACAAGGATCTTGTGATTATGCATTGCTAAGGGAGTGACATGTGGGAGTTAGTCATCAACATCAATTTAGTAAATCAAATATGGGTAGGCTTGGTTATAAATTTAGTTGCTAGTCTTTCGACAAAACACCAAACATTCACCCATTTATTCTTTCAAATACCTAATAGATGTGTTCAACAATTGATAACCAAAACCTCAATCTAGGCATCCCTATTTCTAGGATGATACCCATCGCATAGTCAACCTCATATTCACCCTTATTTGTAAGATAGTAAGAATTTAGAAAACTACACACATAATTGCCTATCATTTCTTTGGTCTCCATATCCCTTTTTCAAGGATGATATGGATTCCTAAACTTAACCCAAAACCCTTTTTTCAAGATGGCCTTAATCTTTATAGATCTTGGAGATTTCACTTATCAAACCCATGTGGGTATTTGGAGGTTTCACCCATCAAATCCCAACCAAGTTAGCATAGCAATGATAGGACCTATAAACATGAATTGCCAAATAAATGCTAACAATAACAACCCTCACACACTTTAATCCGTATTCACACATAACCCCAAGAGGGAGATCTAGCTAAATATACGATAAACAAGCATAGATATTTCTATAATCTCCATTGAAATGGCTTGTGTAAGATTCAAGTGATTGTTACTTCAAACATGGCTCTCCCACAATCTGTAATAGTGGAAGTTAGCAAATCCTCCACTTTGAAAGTCTCCAATATATTCTTCAATGAAAATTTACAAAATATTTTCTTCTTAAAAAATTGAGGCTACAAAGTCTAAAGCTAAAACATAAATAATTGAGGAAGAAGGAATGTGATAGAATACTTGAAACATGAAACTAGGGTTTGAGTCTTTTTTTTTCAAATTGGGATCAACACATGCATTTACAATATTGCCCTTGGGCTGAACATTTCCGTCAAGCCACGACTGTACAAGTTTGGCTGCGACCACGACTATGCTACCATGATTAACTTCTGTGGTCACGATTGATTGACCATCTTAACTAACTGCGACTGCGGTACCGGAGGCTCTTTTGCTTTAGGTCTTCAGATGCACTTTTTATACTTCTTTTTGATCATTTTGAGCTCCAATCCAAATCCTTCCAACCCTTTAGCTTTATGCCTACAAGAAATGGACATTATTGCATCTAAACGCAATTATGTCCCATTTATTCATCAATAATAAGGTAATGTGCACTAATAATAAGTGTGATTGAGTGGTAAACTCACCACTCATCAACACCCTAATCAATACCTTGCTTTTCCTCAAGCAACACTATCACTTATCATGAGACACAATTATTTAACCCCAACCTTTATGCCTTAAAAATCACAATGACCTCAACTTTAATCACAACCATAAATAGCTAATTGCACATACTCTAAAGTAACTTAGCTACACCTCTCTTTCTAAAATACTAAAACCAAGGCAACAAAAACCAATATTCTAGAAGTGACTATCTTTTGATAATAACTAAACTATACTCCATTTGTCTCATTGCCATAAGGTGACAAGCTCACTCACCTCAACTAGTTTCACATGTCGTCCTCACAAGAAAGAGAATTCTCACAGAAAGCTACAAAATATACAACAAGTAATTTGAAGTGCAATAATTCTCTCTCTCACACACATAAAAGAAATCTCAATGCAACAAGTGTTATACCATAGGCTTGCCCCTATTTTCAATTGTCAGTACAAAGAAGGTAAATGATTGGAGATCACAAAAGGCATTCTAAGATTGTAACGTTGGTTTTTGTTAGGGTAGGATATTGTTTGGGGACAACATGGCTACTCCCTTCCTTGAACATCTACATTGCACTTTTCAATCTTTCTTTTTGACAATAGGCCACTCTTCTTTGTTTTTTCTCTTATCTCATGCCTAAAATTTGCTTCCTTTGTTCACCACTTTTCTTTTAACTCTTTTTCTTGAACCTTTCATTCAATATTATCCTTTATTGGATTCTTTCCTTTTTCTAAACATTTGTTTTCATCACTGAGGTACCTTGGTATTCCACTAATACTTCATGGGTTCAAACTTTCTTCCATCACTTTAACCACCCTAACTTAAGCTTTTAGCCTCAACTTACATTTTTAAGTTCAAAGAGGTATGGTTCAAAAGAGGGATAAAAAAATAATTCATGTCTTGTAATATGTTTACCAAAGAAGGGTCCACATGCTCAAAGTGGGTAACTAGGGATTTCAATTATGCATAGGAAGGCTTTTTAGGCTTGAGTGGGTTCCAAAATCACAAGGATGGCCTAAGATCATTTCTCCAAACCAAATATAATAAACATTATCTTTGAAAGAATAGTGGGGAAAGTTCTAGATAACACAACTATACAAGAGATGGATGTAAAATGCTCACAGCACATGGCATGCAAAAACTCACCAATGACGCTCAATTGTCCCTTCCGCGAGAAAAAATTGAAGCATTTAACACTATTTACAATTCAACATTATGTGGAGCAACAACATGAGAAAAAGATTTGTTACAAAGTTTCTCACTTCTATGCTTTTGTTTTTTTTGGAAAATTTTAGGCGAAGGAGGTTTTTCATTTTACATTAGCACCCCACTCAATTTGCTAAACTATTGCTACAACCAAAGCCTTAGTCTTACATTTAGGCTCAACAAGAGAAAACTAATCATATGGTTACTCAGACTTCGCCAATGGTGTATTAAGTGACCCCAATTTTAACAAAATAAAATGCCACAGGTACTCAGAATTCCCCTACATCTATGCCTCAAACCCAAACATGAAACTTTACCCTTAAAATTGTTATCGTTACTCAATTTTTCATACGGAAAAGATGGTCATCCATCAATAAGATCAAAATGAAATTAAATCAAAAGAATACTAATAATAGTAGACAAGCATGATAATCTAAAAAAAAAATAGACACTATCAGACTGCCTCAACAATGTTGCATCCCCCAAAACAGAATTAAAAAAATAGTATCCAAAACATCAACCAAAAATCATAGTAAATATCTGGGGGCACCCACAACCATAAGGATGTATTGTCCTCACTGAAAGTGTAATAAAGACAAAGTAAAAAAGTGTCCCTTAATATGCATCAGGAGTCGCTCACTCCTGCTGACTCTACACTATCACTATCAGTATTATCAGCTAACCAATCAGCAAGGGCTATATCTTCACTATCCAACCACAGTGAAGGTGGTCACTCATTAGGTTTGAGCAGCTGAAGGATGACCTTTACCCCTTTTCATAGCTTCTTGAAGAATTTTTTTCTCTTCTTCATTCTCTTTATCATCTTATTATGTGATTCATTGAGGTCCCTATGTGATCTTGCCAAGGATGAGTAGGCTCTCTCTAAGTTGGAAATAGTGGCTCCTTATTTCTTCTTCTTCTCATGATATTTGTCATAATCCGATCGAGTCACATCAAAGTGGCGAGTGGTGGATGGCTTTCCTGGTCCCTGAGGAAACCTAGACACTAGCTCCCTAACCTCCCTCAATTGACATGAGAGAATATCAAGTGGGTCGGCTAGCGAAGGTCTGCAAGAATCTATGTCCTCTTGGACTGCTTTGCAAGTGTCCGCATTTCTCTCCTTACTCTGACCTGGGGCACCCTCACCTCTGAATTTGAGTGGGTAGATGAGGGAAACAGGTCATGCATAAGTTTTTACAGCATAATCTACTACTGTTGCTATTTTACTCATCTTCATTATAAGAAAGGGAAAGGGAAGATAAGTACCTCCATGGGTTTGAAAATTCTGCCATCTGAATTAACAATCTCTCCTACATTTAAAGAGATACTTGAAAGAATAAAAGCCACCATACAAGACCAAGCATCTGTGAAAATGATCATATGATTGCAAGGAGAAACCGTGCTATAAATTATGTTCAGCCATAGCCTTTCTTAAGCCTTGAAGTCATTAAAAGGAATATCTCTTTTGGTGATGGCCTAGGGGACTGACTTTCTCGGACATAGGACATCTGTGGTCTAGGACCCTGGCTCGCATCCCTTAGCATGAAATTGCCTTATGTTGGTATTTGGGAGCCCATACATTGCATTAACCTACTCATCTCCAAAGTTCAACTTCTTTGCCTGAATTGTTATTATTGGGTTTACGAGTGTAGCTACGCTGAGGTTTGCATAAAAATCACACACCCACTATTAATTTGCATAGCATAGTTCTGGGGTGAAACACATCAACTAGGTAGCAGTGAGCCTGACATGGAATTATGGTACCTTTACCTCTACTTTTTCTAAGGTTATACCCCTTTCAGGGAGTAGCTTTTTCCTGTGGTAATAGTTATAGTAGGAGTGCTCACATTGGGAGGTCATGAATTGGGTAGTGTCAAAATCACCCATTGTTGAGTCTGAGAACCTATAAGTAATGCATCTTATGCCAACGTTAGTTGGTATTACACAAAAATATACTAGAACAAATGTATAAGTTCATGTGGTGGTGTTATAGAAGGTTTTGGGGGCAGATAAGGGATGGCAAAAATTTTGTTATCTGCAAAAACTAGCTCTTAGGTATGGTGATCATGAGGCATTAACCGCAATCACGGTGACATGACCGAAGTCATCGGGACCGCGATTGTGGTACCTGAGACCGCATTGACAGTTTCGGCACAGTACTGCAAGATGCAATTTTAACCTCTATTCCCTTATTTTGACTAGGCTTTATAGTATTCTAAACATTACATTAAAGCCCAAAATGTGTGATTACAACACATAAAGTCAAAAGAATTAGAAGTGTATTCTTTGGGGCCTTAAATAGAACATATTTTGCACACGATTTCTTCAACCGTTTAAAGTGAAATTTTGGGGACTCAAGACTTCCCCATTATTGTGTACACCAATTACAATTTCTAACCATACCAATTACGATAATTATGCATATATCTAGCAATAAAAACACAACTTTAGGTCTTTTTCTATACTACAAGTTCTAAGCATGAAATAGATATCAAAAATGAGGAAATTTAGACAACTAACCGAGTTTGATGATGCATGGGATGAATTAGTACTTAAAAATGACATACAAAGCCACAAATTTTTAGAGGATTTTGAAAGAGATTTTGAGGGATTTATGGGGGACTGGGTATGTTGGACAGTTTTAAACTGAATTGACTGTTATTATGATCCTAGTTATGCGTTTACGATAACACAGCCTCCACGATTGTGGTGGCACAGACCGCGGTCGCGGTAACTAAGACCTATAAAACGGGTTTTCGACATATTTTTCTCGGCCCAAGCTCACCAATTTCTCACGTTTCTTTCTCAAATTCGATCAAAATATCTCATAGCACCACATTTTATGGATTATGCATGCACAAACACAAAAATTGTCCTAGTCTAACATGTATAGAATGGAAAGGATACGTGCCCCTTTTTCATGGCATGATGGGCTAGCTCCCATCAAGTACTTAGTTTAATATCGCAACACGACTATTTCACTCCTTCACTTTATGTCTACACTTACAAAATTTAAATCAATATCCCAATTTTCGTTCAATATGCAATGAGCCATTGATGGTCAAAAAATTCAAATATTCCCAGATGAAATATGGAAGAAACGGTAAAATGGCAAGGAATCTCCGATTTTGCCATTTGGAAGACTTAAACCTTTTACCCAACTTCACATTGATCTTCCATATTTGTTCTGTGGTTAAAATAGTGCTCATCAATAGACCATTCCTTGTACTTTAAAAGTTGAGCATCTTGGCCTCTGATGGACGGGGCTCTATGTAATTCTTCGGAATGAAAAACTCCATAATGCAAGAGTCGCACTCCACTTTCCCACAATCCATCATTTTGTCAAAAGGACGATTTATCATCACATCCTCAATGCCCAATGTTCAAAAGTGGGTTGAACGAGGTCCATCCCCTAACTTTAGGTTAGCTTCCTCTAAAGAATTGTCATCCCAAAAGGAGCTAGAGTCATCATAAGAATTATCCAACCTATATTAGGAATCTTCACTACCAAAATCATTATCATAGCTTGGTTTATCTTCTTGCTAAACCTCTTCTGGAGGAATGGTTGGGGTTATGAGGTTTGCAAGAATTATGTCCTTGCCCAATTCTCTTACCTTGACACTTTTCCACTGAAACACCTCATTGGATTTATGCAAGTGTTTGATGTTCTCCCCTATTGCTTCCACTTGGTCTAAAATAGAAAGTAACCTTGGGTCATATCTATTAAACTCAGTATGTTTATCCTTCTATGTTTTATCATATGACATGTCAAGCTCATAAGAGGAACTAGCAACTCAGTTTGTATAACAGGGGGAGGGGATCTTTGGACATTCATCCCAATGTCCTTGTAAGAATCTACACATATAACAACCATACTCCCAATAGGATTGGATAGTGATTCCATCTCTCTTTTAGGTGAATGTTACAATCTCTCCGAAAGTGTGGCCTACCACAATACAAACATGAGGGCTCACGATATGACTTCCAACTATCCCGCCCATATTTGTTACAAAATGCCATCTAGAAAAGTAAAAATAAAATAAAATAAAATCTACCTATATAGAAAAATCACAAAAACATATGTACAAACATAAATTCAAGAAAGTAAGCCAAAATTCCAAACTAACTTGATACGTCTTACACGTCCATTCAAGTGCAAGGTGGTCGTCATGAATATATTTACACATCTTTGGAGTCGAGGTCGAATCAATGAGGAATAATGTTAATTTTGATCAAATTAATTCAAAATGATAGATACAAGTTGAATTCAAACAAATGGTACAAAAAGATAAAATGGGGAGATAGGTTCCTATACTAATATTTCTTTTTGGGATTTTCTAGCACAAATTTGAGGTTACAAATAATTAGAGTTTCTAAAAATTATGCATGGATCTTAGGATTATGCATTACTAAGGCAATGACATATGGTAGTTAGTTATCAACATCAATTTAGTAAGTTAAATATGGGTAGGCTTGGTTATAGATTTTAGAACTAGTCTTTCGATAAGACACCAAACTTTAACCCATTAGTTCTTTCAAAAACCTAATAAGTGTGTTCAACAATTTGTAACCACAACCTCAATCTAGGCATCCCTATTTCTAGGATGATATACATGGCATAGTCAACCTCACATTCACCCTTATTTCCAAGATAGTATGAATTTAGCAAACTACACACATAATTGTCTATCATTGCTTTGGTCTCCATATCCCTCTTTCAAGGATGATATGGACTCCTAAACTTTACCTAAAGCAATTTTTTCAAAGATGGCCTTGAGATTTCTAGAGCTTGGAGCTTTCACTCATCATACACTTGTGAGTATTTGGAGCTTTCACCCATCAAATCCCAACCAAGTTAATATAGCAATGATAGGACCCATAAATATGAACGTCCAAATAGATACTAACAAATTCTACCAACACACACTTAAACCACTATTCATACATAACCCCAAGATGGCGATTTAGCTACACATAAGATAAATAAGCATAGATATACCCATAATCTCCATTGAAATAGTTTGTTGAAGATTTAAGTAAATGTTACTTCGAACTTGGCTCTCCCACAATCCTTTACAATGAAATTGAGCAAATCTTCCACTTGGAAAGTCTCCAATAAATTCTTCACCCAAAACTTACACAACATTTTCTTATCCAAAAATGGAGGCTACAAAGTCTAGAGTTAAAATCTATAAAATTGGGGAAGAAGGAATGTGATAGAATAATTGATACATGAAACTAGGGTTTGAGTCTATTTGTTCAAATTGGGATCAGCACATGTAATTATAGTTTGGCCCTTGGGATGAGCATTTTCGCCAAGCCTTGATCGCCCAAGTCTGGCTGTGAACGCAATACACGATCATGATTAAGTTCTGCGGTCGCGGTTGATTGACCATCTTGACTGACCGCGATCGCGATCGCGACTAATGGACCGGGACCATGGTAACTGAGGCTCTTTTGATGCAGGTCTTCAACTGCACTTTTTCTGCTCCTTTTTGATCATTTTGAGCTATAATCCATATCCTTTCAACCCTTTCTCTTTATGCCTGCAAGAAGTGGACATTAGTGCATCTAATCTCAATTATGTCTCATTTATTCATCCATAACAAGATAATGTGCACAAATAATGAGTGTGACTGGGTGGTAAACTCACCACTCATCAATTAGTCACCTCACCCAGAGGAGGAGAAGTAGCAACAGGGGGAACTTAGAACAAACAGGGACAAGACCCTAACAACGAGTGCAAATTCCACGTATTGGACGTACCCCATCAATATCATCCCCAGATGGGACAAAAGAATTTACTTGTGTTCTAGATCATCGAGGCATGATCTGGAAAGTGAACCACCAAGGATTAGAGAAGAATTCCAGGACTCAGACTCCAAGCTAAAAAATGGAATACCAAGAAAGTAAAATATTCCTAAATGCCATGTAACCTATCTCTTATGAGTGTGGCGTTCTACACACCCCTAAAAGACTCTACCAGACACAAATTTGTGGACTCTCAATTAACCTTTAATCTAAAGATCTAATACCATCTTGACATGACCTGACCTGGGGCCTTATTATAATGGGCATCTCAAGTCCAACCGGGCCAGAGACCACCCCCGCTACCCAACCCAATCTCCATGAGCCTGCCCTGAGTTGGCAGAATGGTAAGCATATGACAAGATAGCATAACAACTCTTATGAAGACTTTGGGATAGGATCATGATCGTGATCGACTCACTCGACTCCAATTGTCCGATACCAACCTACCAGCCATACCAAAACCATAAATTTGACCATAACCAAATAAGTTCCATTAGGAATTATATATATATTCCCAAATTAAAATAAATGGAATAGTGAGAAATCTTATCCAATGATGTTAGCCCTATTACCAACCCCAATACTAAGGTTGACACTAATACTGATCCCTCTCATTCCAACCCATAGTTGTTCAACAAAATCCTCTAGCCAAAATAATACAAATATTAGTTGGGACATGCCACCAATAATAGGGAAAAACAATATCAAAAAATAATTTAAAGTATGAAATAACATCCATCAAATAGAGCCTTTCAGAAAGATAGAAGGTCATTACTTAAATCTAAAGATGACCTTCGAATGTCCAAATTCTATGCAGGAGGAGTATAATGGTCGGTTCCTGCATTGCGTGGGGATAAAGCCACCTAAAGATGGGTTAGTGGGTGAACGCTAGCATGAACTCCGGATAAGGATAAAATAATGCCATTTAAGAAAAAACTAGTAAAATGATCTATATGAACACAACCCATACATACATACATATATATATAACTATGTCGGGAAAGGGGACCAGGTTTAGCATGCATTCAAAATATTTAACCTAGGTATGTGAAGCTTTGCCGTCATAAAACCACCCATGAGCTATATGGGTCCAGTGTAACCCCCTAAATGAGACTTGATGGGTGTAGCTACACAAACCAAAGATACCATAAAATTTAGATATTCCCATCTACCCTTCACTCTCTGTGATACATATGTACAGTGTACCTAGAGGATTCTTGTGTACCTCATAAGTATCATATAAGGTAACTATGAACTACCCCTTACATTGTCAAACATGAGTTTCTAGTGTTCATCCATTGGACTCCCACATTCATGGTTTGCCTTCACACCCCTCCATTAGTGCCCAATTAAAACCATTTTTTTAACCAAACCGTTATTCCATTATTATTAGCCATGACTAATAGTAGTGGTATCGTCATACCGACTATAACTTGCAAGGATTGTCCTTAGCCAAACTTTTTATTAGTCAAGGGATACCCATGTACCCACAGATTTTGTCATCCGATTACCTTAGGGATTCCTATGTACCCCATAATTATTCCTTACCATATTTACTTGGGTGATTCCCTTGTACCCCACAAGTATGTTTATTAAGCCAAATCATTTAGCAACCATTTAAACTAGTCATATCATTTAGAGTTCCATTACCAAGTTTAAACAATGCATAAGTTCTACTAAAAACCCAATAATATGGTGAAACCATTGTTATAGGCATTTTATCAAACATATTGACGGGATAGTATTTCCAAAAGTAAACCCATTTATCGAACAACCATTCACATTCAACCAATTATACAAAACCACCATTAAATCATAACTAAAATATGGGAAAACCATAACTAAGCATTTATAGACAAAAACCTCCAAATCATATTTTAAAACCCAAAATTATAAACATTCAAATCATGAAAACATTGTATAAAATCCATGCCTTTAGTTGGAACTAACAATGAGGGAAGAGAACACGCCTTAAACTATGATGAAGATAGAGAGAAATCTCCCAAACAAGCCTCAATTTACTCCTTAAGATCAAATGCTAGCTTCCATTGCCCAAGACATCTAGAGAGAATTTAACAGTGTTTTCTAAGTGTTGAAGAATAGAATAGTAGGGAAAATAAACCCAAGTACAATATAAGCCATTGGACCTTATTATGATAATTGAAGAAATGTCCAGATTGACCTCACTTAAACTGCACTTAATTCTTGTCATATGTACGAGTGACCCTTGCGAGTCGTACCCATCCTGTACGAGTGGTACCCACCTCTCATACCCTAGGCTACCCTTATGGACCTAATGTTTTCCAAGGTACGACAAACCTATACCTAAGTTGTATCCAATTGTACTACTTATACCCATAATCGTACCCCTAGAAGAAAAGAATCTCAGAAGGCTTTAATACTCACCACCATACGATTCTATTGTACAACTAGTACCGTAGCTTATTACTAATGTTGATCCACTTATGTTCAGATCCAACATAAGTTACCAAGTCTAAAATTAAACAAAAAACCAAAAAATCCATATCTACCGATACAACTCATTCAACCTAAGTCGTGTCCATTCTAGAACCCAAATAAAACTGACCAACCAATACTAGTTACCATACGGTAGGACCATACCACCCTTAAACAAGTGTATGACTCATTCCCTAAGTCGTATCATGCCCATAAACCAGAAATCAAGGAGATTTTCTAAGTTCTAGAAACTAGGGTGTTTAATAATCTAGCCCAGTTTGAGGGCCCATCAGTTCTTACAGATCTTATTACTACAGAGAGAGTAGATGTTGGTGTAAGCATGGATATTTAAATAGGGGAGAAGATAGAGGCCCTCGAGATAAGAAAACAAGGTGAGGGGACCCCAGCCACGTCAGCTTTTTTTCAGCTTCATTTTTGGACCCAATTAGGACATCGACATTGCCCCCTCACCCCCTACTATAGCTTATGCTACTGATATAGTTTTTGAATCACGTGAGTTGTAGAGCTTAGTAGATGGTCAGAGAATTACCACTGCTCGGCTAGAGAATGTTGAGGCTGAGGTGGTATCATTATATAGGTAGGTCCGACCTTGGGTCCGGTCGTCGTTTGAGGTGGTGAAGACTAGATTATAGGTTGCATACAAGGCTGAGATTTTAGAATTTTGAGCTAAGGTGCATTCCCATAAAGATGTTTTTTAGCACCGAGTGTCAGCCTAATACAGTGATGTTGAGGGACCCAATATGTTTGAGATTAAAGAGGAGGTAGCCAAACTGCGGGTCTAGATACGCTCTCTCACTAAGAGTATGTCATGACCTAATCCAGGGCCTAACTTTGATGGGTATGTCATAACTAGAACCAGGGCCTAGATGTGATGGGTATCTCAAGTCCTCTGGGAATCGGAGATCACCCCATACCACCTAACTATACAACACAATATCACCCCTTTCGAATGAATTCCAAACATATAACAAGATAAGTCTAAAGAATAAATGATAAGTCTATGACCGATAACTAGCAACCAGCCAAAACATCCAAACAACAAAACCAAAGTCCACAGTAATCCAAAAAATCCTTCTAACACAAGAACCTAAAACTAGTTTTTCTTGGGATATGTCCTAGACTATGACAGATGACAATGACAATGAAAATTATAATGTTTATGATAATGAATCTCTCAACTCTAGTCTATAATAAGAACTAAAGTAATGCCTAAGCCTTTCGAAGTATATAGGCTCACCACTTCACCACAATGAACTGACGAACTGAGCCAACCAACCAAACTCTGTGTAAGAAAAATAGAAGTAACACTGGTTACTCCATCACATGGGGATATAATGTCCAAAAATGGTTAGTGGATAATCAAATGCATCTATATATATATTTATATCAAATGTCGGGATAGGGAAACAAGCTAAACATGCACCTTAAAACTTTAGCCTTGATTGTGTAGCTCAAATCTCATAACATACAAAGGCACCCACGGGTTATATGGTCCAATATCGCACCCGGCTAGTAGGGCCCCATTGTATCTGGTCACACGAACTCAAGGGTATCATATGCACTATAGGTTACTCGAATCTCCTGGCATATCTAGGAGACACGAGTACCAAAATCATATACTATGATATGGTGGACACGAACCTATAAATCATATGATAATAATAATAAGGGGTACTCGAGCCTCCCGGTCATATAGAACCCTACGTCAGCAATCATAGATTCCATTGTTGGTCCCTAGAGACAACCATATTCATGACTCAGCTACACAACTCTCATTAAAGTCTAATTAAAATAAGTATCACACATTCTCATTCATTGAATCACATTACACATTAAGAATACATTGTCGGTATCGTTGTACCAACTATACTTGCTAGGTAACAACATACAAGAATAATCTCATCACTTGGGGGAATTTATAACCCCATTTGTTAAATTATGCAATAACTTATGAAAATATGAAACCCACAACGTTCTATTCAAAACCATTATGCCTCATTAAATTTTCACATTATGCAAGTTGTCAAGAGTAGTTTAACACAAATACTTTTCATATTCAAAACCAATTTCACCATATGGGTTGAGGTCATAACCACTTAAAAAGCCATATGTTTGAGAAAAATTGTAGTTCCCAAGTTAATGTAACATACTCGTTCAGCTACAAGTTAAAAACCATTATTAAATCATGAATAATCACGTGTAAAATAGGGGAGAACATTGTTAAATCAATATGCATTCAAAACCCTCAACCTTTTTTTTAAAACCAACATAAATATCTCATGAACCATTACAAAAATAATATAAATATCTCATGAAAAATACTTTAAAACATTAACAAATTAATAATGAGGGAAGAGTAACATGCCAAAAATACCAAGTTTCACGAAAAAAAATCAACCTTTGAGCCCTTGGATGACCTACTTCTTGGTAACCCTAAGTATGTATGACGCCCCAAAATCGGGTCCCGAGATGTCACACGGTGCGTAGGATCACAAGTGACCCCAAGATAATCCTTCTACTAGCATAACTCATAAGCAACTGAAAAAAAAGTATAAATCTATACAAATCTGCGGAATATAACTCATTTCTGAATATGATAGATACAAAACTAAATTACAAGATTACAACTCTTCTTTTACAACCAAAACTGAAATGGAATACATCAACTTCTACTGACTGTCTATGAAGCCTCTACAAGTATTGACTATAGGCAGCTGGGTCATGACTCCCGACTAATCCAACTCAATACGAGTGAATAAAGAAAAGACAACACTTCTCGAACTATATAACTAACTCAAGACCTTGAATCAAAAGAACTCATCACATGCTGACTGGATGCCGCGAACTGACTGGATCTAAAGATGTACGCTATACCTTGTACCTACATTCCGAGAAAATGTAGCCCACATATGAATATATGGGTCGGTACCATGGAAACATACCGAGCATATGGGGGGGCAATGCGTATATAAAATAATATCTTAATATCATCACAGTTTATAAAATTATGCATGCTGATATAAATGACTCACTTAGCTCGAATTAAAATCATCACAATCATAAGAGAGTAAAATATATCGGGTGAAACATGTGAGTCATCATAATAACTCTTAATTCACTTCCATCTCGATTCCAAATGATCAAAGCTATCAAATCTCATAACAATTCTCTTTGTAATATATGTTTATTAAATCTTTCAAAAACAATGACTTTCTCAAACTCAGTCTTTCAAACAAATATGTTTTCATCTCAGATAGAAGAATAAGATTTTTCATATTAGATAGGAGAATACATGCACACACATTGGGAGACCTCATAACCGACATAAACTATGTTAGCCATATGGAGTCCAACGTACAACCCACATTGGGGAGATCCGTCCTATCCTTGCCATCGAAATAGGACTATAAGTATCAAATCCAAAAACTAGTGATCACTATATATAATCAGCCTAAATTTTGGCTTCTACGGGAGCACATAGTTCTAGGGAAGTACCAACACAGCTATACCTCCCACTTGGTGCTAAAGACTACTCCCGAACTTAGCTCAGATCATTTCAAAGAAAATCCACCACAAAATAATTCAGCAATTCACAACAAGAGCCATCATGCTACGCTTTTTCATAATAAATCAAAATATGGATTTCTTTTCTCATTCGAGTTAAAAAATAACTCTTTCAAGACCAAAAGGTCAAATCATTCAAATCTCAAGGTGTGCATAACACATTACTTTCACAAAAATCATAATTCTCAAATAGGGTTCAAAACCCATATATCAATACTTGAGCAAAATATTTCAAGATTCATACTTTATGTAGCAAACATGTATAAATCATATGAAAATATGGAGATTCAACTTCAGACATGATATTAACATCAAAACTCAAGGAATTTATCTTCAAGACATCATAAAAATATAATAGTCTTTTGAATAAGAACGTAGGATAATAGTTTCTTGAATAAGAACGTAGGATAATAGTTTCTATCTCAAATTCATATAAAAACATTTAAAATCATATATCTTTGGAAAATAATACAAATTTTGGGCACAAGAATGAAAGGATGTTCTTGTTGAAAAATCCCGCATACCTTAAACTTGAAGCTTTGAATGAACTCTTGACCTTGGGACTCTATTCGTGAAAATAATGAGTGTTTCTTGTAGTCCTTGGAAGGGGGATTCCAAAACTTGAAGAATTATTGAAAACTCAGGGTTGAATCTTGAGATATTTGAATTTTTAGGTTGAAACCCTAATGAATGTTCTTGGTGATTTTGAGAGAAAGTAAACTTATTTTGGTATTATGGGAGTTTAATACCATGTTATAGACATATATAGGGGTGTTTTTGGCACTAGGAAGTGAGGTATGCGGCGCATTGCTTATCGTACACAATTAAGTATACGCCGCATTGCTTATCACACACATTTAAATATGCGCCGCATTGCTTATCGCACATATTTAAGTATGCGCTGTGTTGCTTATCACACACATTTAAGTATGCGCCGCATTGCTTATCGCACACCTATTCCAGTAGCCATGTGCGATTGGTTAGGCAACGCAGTCTACTTCGCTAAGCCATAACTCCTTGCTCGGGTGTCGAATTTTGATGAAACTGGTATAGTTGGAAAGCTAATTCAATTATCTACAATTTTATAGGTCTTGGGATGAAAACTTCTATGTATATTAAGAGATATACACGTTTGAAGTTGACCCTTGTAGAATCGAATGTCAAACTTTGGATGAATCAATTGGTCTCAGCTCAACTTTGTTTTAGGTCATTGCTATGAACATTTTTCACCTCTAAACTACTCCATAGACTAAGATAATGATCATGAAACTTGTATTTATGTGAGAATCACTTGTATTAGAGCTTAGACATGCAGGAACGACGGTTAGAATTCTAGCATGAAAATACAGGGTATTACATCATCTCCCCCTTGGGAACATTCGTCCTCGAATGTGGACAATTAACCCTAAACACAGAGGAATATTAGTCTTCAAGCTATCATGTGTAACTGATAGAACTGAATCACTAGATCTCAAGAATAATGAGCTACTGAACTGGTCTGTAAGTGCATGAATCCTCAAGAAAAATAACTATATGGCTAAGATAGAAACGAGAGTGTCCACTTATGAGTAACCATTACTTTGCGTTGGATCTGATCTCATGATAAGAAGATGATAGGTTTATGGCATGAAAACTCGGGGTATTACAACATCCCTCTCTTGGGATTGTTCGTCCCCGAATGATAATAATTTATAGAAAATACTAGGAATAGACTGTGATACTACACAGGATTCTTACGAACTGAATCATGACTTAATATATGAAACTAAAACTGATGCATGAACTGAGCTGAATTCATAATTTAATTTGACACAAACACATTGCCTCTTGGAATGGACATACGCATGAGACTATGGATAGTAAGACTAGATGGAAAAATTAAGAATCTATATGAGCTTATCTGCTTTCTTGCTAAACTGGATTGCAGGCTATAAGGATTTAATCATATTAACTGCCCATACTCAAATAGAGTATTTCTTCAGAATTTTTCTATGAAATTCTATTAGCATTACGGAGCAATGGATTTGGGCATGATCTGAACAAAATCCGACTAAGGAATCACAACATTGATATAACTCTATAGCATGGAATAAAAATATATAACTCATAAACTTGGATAGGATTGCTAGGCCGCAAGCAACACAACTTCTTATTTTCAAGCTTAGCATCACTTCTCAAATGCTCTCTCAACTATACTATTCCCCTTAAATACGATATTCATTTGATTGAACTTATAATTCTCACATGGGCACTGATAAATCTTTCTACAAGGTCTAAAGTAAACTAAGTCCTTTATCCAAGGTCATGACTAACTCAAAAATAATAAAATACAACATGCCACTCCACAATACTAGTCTAAACGACAAGGTTCAATGTTCTATATCTTCTTAGAGCTCACACCCTAAGCATAACATTCCTTACCACTTCAATGAATAATTTAAAACTCTTGATATGGATTCACTAGTGCATATTGCATTCATCATCTTACACCCAACATGACATTCAAGCCTATCATTAAAAATCACATATAACTTTAAGGAAAATACCTCTAAAGGCATACTTAGCATATTCTCTAAACCTTTATCAACAACAATTTTCTTGCACTATTCTTAAAAACATACACACAATTTCTAACTAACCATGACATGTATCAAGACTTGGCCTCAGTCTTACTTCACACTTTAGCCTTAGATAGAAAAGCATAAATAATCTTTCTTAGTGAGGGTCATCAACTCTCTCACATATAAACCATTGCTTATCCACTATCATCACCACTATCTTAACATAGGAGAGGTCACCTAACGGCTAACATATATGAACCAGAAGCACAAAAACTACAATACATAACATTAACACTTATCTTTGTCCTGAGGAATAAAATATCAAAGGCATGGATTCATTGAAGAAATCTATGCTGAGGACAAGCATGATATAATGAGAACTTCACTAGTATCATGATTTTAAAAATTGGTCATACTCTGAAACATGAGTTTACACTTATCATGAGCTATTCAACATAAGATTGGAGTTCAAAGATTCATAAGAGATAACTTAAATCACAGAGTGAAGCTGTTACATGATTGCTAGAAGCTGAGAATGGGCTTGAGCACACATGATAAGTATAAGCATAGGCCTATGGCATGGATTTGTCAAGTAAGTGATGGATTTGGTATTGTAATGACTGAAAGCCAAGGAATACTCTAGAGTAATAAGGGATCACTATCTCATCATAACTCATTATTGACATGTATCACAATTTAATTCTCAAAACTCGGTTTGGTTCTTCACTAACCATCTCCCCCTTAGGTCAAAGCTGGTATTCTAAATATGATGGTCTACTCCATATCCTCGAGATTAATCCATAGTTTCATCATTCCGTTATTTACACATAAATGCTAAACTCACAAGAATAAACTAATTTTGAACTTACCAACTTCATTCTTGAACAACCCATCCATATGCCATCTTAACTTTCTAGCTTCAATAATCATCATCAAAGACTTACACTCTCATTTGCAGCCGTACCTACATCTCTAATCACAAAATCATAACCTACCAAGATCACACCTCTATTCTTATATATATTTTTTCTAAACTATGAGAATAATAATCATACTAAAAAGGCTCAACATCTTCAATCATTATTCCTTAGCTTAGCTATCAAGAACATCATAAATTATCTAACTAGCCTTTCTCCACCTAGAAACTCAACATTACTACTAACCCTACAATATGCAATAATCCTCAAAAAATAATGCATCCCCATAGCGCCTTGGGCACACCTCTACACCATACTTAATTACGAACATATGATTTTACACTCTTGCATACACTGTTCAGGCCTACTAGATCACCTCCATATAACTAGCATCAACAACCGAACCATTAACTATTCAAACTTAATGTTTAGAGCTAAACATGATTTACAACCCAATCTCACACACAATTTTCAGTTCAAAACTATAGAACATAGCATTAAGAAAAACTAGTACACAATGACAATCGAGCATAATCATATGGCCTATCTTATTCATAATCTGTTAACACATCCTCCTTCTTCACATCATTACTATTTACCTATCTTCACATTTAAATTACTTTAATATCTCTATAAATTTCAACTAAATTTCCTCTTGCAATCTCCGAAAAGCCTAAATTAACAATACTCAACCACCAAGTAATTCCATAAAAACCTATACTTTCCTATCACAACAAATACCATCAATAACTCTTTTCATACTTCAAGCAAACAACAATCCACCTTAACTAATAATCTCCTTCTCTAACTTCACTAAACTAACAAACCAGGGTATATCACTTCATTACTAATTCAATCATAAGAAAAAATTCAGCTAGACATATTCAATAAATCCCCCTTACCACCATTCTTGCCACTACACTTTAAACCCATAAGTTCAACTAACACAAGACTTTCAACTAAACGTTACTACTTCTGTCACTACACAAAAACCCATACTTTCAACTAATACCAGATCAACAAGATAAACAAAAAGTTGCTAGTGAATCGAAATAGGCCTCATACGGCTTCACTAGACTTTGGTTTTTCACAAATATAATGATAACAAGATTACATAATACAAGAGATAGAAACTAGTCACACAATATTCAATCATCTAAGAATACACCTTACTCTGTCTTTATTAAATAACTCATAAGAACGAGGGCATAACTTAAATTTGAAGGACTTATAAGATAGTAGAAGGCTCCTCTTAATCCACTTTATGAAACTTCTAAAACTTCTGCCAACAAATATAAGAGCATTATCTGGGGAGAAAATTGGAACTTGCTGAACATGTTACCTCAAGAACAGTACAAAGATAGAGAAGTATAGATTATCATTATGGATTCTAAGGAGAAATTTGAACGCATATCTGACTCAGGCTTAGTGCACGATTTCTATAGGCCTGATAAAGCACTTCAATATTTGGAACTCAAAAGTACTAATAGGATACTTTTGTAGCTATCTTACAATTCCATATCTATCTATGGAGAATTAAGTTCGATTATTTCTGATACCTTGGAAATAAGGCAGAGATGGCCTGACTAGAGTAAGATGAGAATCTGTATAAGTTTCTTGGAAAACTTTTCTATAGCACGATTTAAAACTTCAAAGAATGGAGGAATTTCCTAAATGCCCTATAGCCTCACAAAGAAAAGTACAGACGTCTCCGTACCATTCCACAAGACTCTACTAGACACAGCTTCATAGACACCCTAGGACACTTGAACTCTATGCTCTGATACCAAGTTTGTAACGCCCCGAAATTGGGTCCTGAGACGTCACACGGTGCTTAGGATCACAAGTGACCCCAAGCTAACCCTTCTACTGGAATAACTCATAAGCAACTGAATAAAAAGTATAAATCTATACAAATCTGTGGAAAATAACTTTTTTCTGAATATGATATATACAAAACTAAATTTCAAAGATTACAACTCTTTTTTTACAACCGAAACTGAAATGGAATACATCAACTTCTACTGACTGTCTATGAAGCCTCTACTAGTACTGACTATAGGTAGCCGAGTCATGACTCCTGACTAACCTAACTCAGTACGACTGAATAAAGAAAATACAACACTTCTCGAACTATATAACTAACTCAAGCCCTTGAATCAAAAGGACTCATCACCTGCTGACTGGATACTGCGAACTGACTAGATCTGAAGATGTACACAATACCTTGTACCTACATTTCGAGAAAATATAGCCCACATACGAATATGTGGATCAGTACCATGAAATGTACCGAGCACATGGGGGTAGAATGCATATATAAAATAATATCTTAATATCATCACAGTTTATAAAATTATGGATAGTGATATAAATTACTCACTTAGCTCAAATTAAAATCATCATAATCATAAGAAAGTAAAATATATCGGGTGAAACTTGTGAGTCATCATAATAAATCTCAATTCACTTCCATCTTGATTCCAAATCATCAAAGTAATCAAATCTCATAACAATTCTCTTTGGAATATATGTTCAATAAATCTTTCGAAAATAATGACTTTCTCAAACTCAGTCTTTCAAACAAATATCTTTTCATCTCAGATAGAAGAATAAGACTTTTCATATTAGATAGGAGAATACACATACACACATTGTGAGATCTCATACTCGACATAAACCATGTGAGCCACATGGAGTCCAACATACAACCCACGTTGGGGAGAGTCATCCTATCCTTGCCACCGGAGTAGGACTATAAGTATCAAATCCAAAAACTAGTGATCACTATATATAATCAGCCTCAATTTTTGCTCCTACGAGGGCACGTAGTTCTAGAAAAGTACCAACACAGCTATACCTCCCACTCGGTGCTAAAGACTACTCCCAAACTTAGCTCAGATCGTTTCAAAGAAAATCCACCATAAAATAATTCAGCAATTCACAACGGGAGACATCATGCTACCCCTTTTTCATAATAAATCAAAATGTGGATTTCATTTCTCATTCGAGTTAAAAAAATAACTCTTTCAATACCAAAAGGTCAAATCATTCAAATCTCAAAGTGTGCATAACACATTACTTTGACAAAAATCATAATTCTCAAACAGGGTTCAAAACTCATATATCAATACTTGAGCAAAATATTTCAAGATTCACACTTTATGTAGCAAACATATATAATTCATATGAAAATATGGAGATTCAACTTCAAACATGATGTTAACATCAAAAATCAAGGAATTTATCTTCAAGACATCATAAAAATATAATAGTATTTTGAACAAGAATGTAGGATAATAGTTTCTAACTCAAATTCATATCAAAGCATGTAAAATCATATATATTTATAAAATAATACAAATTTTTGGCACAAGAACAAAAGAATGTTCTTGTTGAAAAACCCCACATACCTTAAACTTGAAGCTTTGAATGAACTCTTGACCTTGGGACTCTATTTGTGAAAATAATGAGTGTTTCTTGTATCCCTCGGAATGGGGATTCCAAATCTCGAAGAATTATTGAAAACTCATGGTTGAATCTTGAGATATTTGAATTTTTAAGTTGAAACCCTAATGAATGTTCTTGGTGATTTTGAGAGAAAGTAAACTTATTTTGCTGTTATGGGAGTTTAATCCCATGTTATAGACATATATAGGGGTGTTTTTGGCACTTTGAAGTGAGGTATGCGGCGCATTGCTTATCACACACATTTAAGTATGCGCCGCATTGCTTATCGCACACATTTAAGTATGCGTTGCATTGTTTATCGCACACATTTAAGTATGTGCCGCATTGCTTATCGCACATATTTGAGTATGCATTGCATTGCTTATCACACACCTATTCCAGTAGCCATGTGTGATTGGTTAGGCGATGCACTCTACTTCACAAAGCCATAACTCCTTGCTCGGCTGTCGGATTTTGATGAAATTTGTATCGTTGGATAGCTAATTCAATTACCTACAATTTGATAGGTCTTGGAATAAAAAAATCCATGTATATTAAGAGATATACACGTTTAAAGTTGACCCTAGTAGAATCGAATGTCAAACTTTGGATGAGTCAATTGGTCTTAGCTCAACTTTGTTCTAGGTCATTGCTATGATCATTTTTCACCTCTAAAATACTTCAACTTGTATTCATATGAGAATCACTTGGATTAGAGCTTAGACACACAGGAACGACGGTTAGAATTCCAGCACAAAAATATGAGGTATTACAGTATGGCTGTTTGAGAGAATTTTAGAGAGTTTGAAAGTATTTATGTATGTTAAGGATGAAATATAAACCCCTTGAGTGCTTTATGGATGTTTATTTTAATTGGGTGAGAAGCGAATTGTACAAATTTACCTCAAATTAAAAGATAAAATTTCATCGTTAATAACTATAGGTCACCATGCACTTGCATGAACTCATGATGACTCGTCTTTCTATATCGTAGCCATGATAATTTCGAGGACACCCATACACTGGTGACCCTACAACTTACTTGGTACCAGTCGTAATGGGATTCTACAACTGGTTGGCTCTAGTCGTAGTCAACCCAGCAACTATTTAGGGTATACACTGGACACCCTATGATTTGCACCCAATGACTCGTAATAAGTCCTTATGACTCTTAGTGAGCCATAGGTACTCAGAGCAGAATGTTGCCACATACTAGTTGGTTTGGTTATGATTGGGTCCTAAGGACCTGTCTAGACTCCCAATGGCTCCTAGATGTAAATCAAAATCAGGACAGCAACGCTAGCCCCATTCACTGGACATTTAAGATTAGGGTCACATGACCCATCAAGACACCCTACAACTCATTGACGTATGTCATAGTCAATATAGTGAGCATAAAACTTTAGAAATTTTAAAGAACCATAAACCCAGGGTGTTACATACTATCCCTTAGGATCATTCACCCTTGAATAATAGGATTACGCATTTATTAGCACAATTTGATCTAAACACAACCACACTTAGCTTTAACAAAGACAGAAAACAATTATTCCAAAGAATTTACAATTTTCTTTAACAAAGTAAGAAAACAAGAATAATAAGGAATATTCATACCTTATGGACGATTATCAGAAAAGGAGAGCAAGAACTGATATTTGGACATCATGTCCCCCTTGACTTCCCAAGGACCTTCCTCAACCTTTTTGTTCTTTTAAAGAACCTTTACCAAAGTCACATCCTTTTTCCATAGTCCAAGGACTTGCTGATCAAAAATCTCAATTGGGACCTCCTCGTAGGACAAGAAATCTAAAATACCCACCTCCTCTAAGGGAATAACTATCTAAGGATCACCCATACACTTTCTCAACCTTAAAACATAAAACACTGGATGAATGGATCCTAATCTAGAAGGAAACTGCAACTTATAGGCAACATTACCGGCCCTCTTTAAGATAAAATACGAACCAGCATAATGGGAACTGAGCTTCTCTTTCTTAGTAAACTGCGTGTCTCCCTTCATGGGGGACACATTTAAGAACACCAAATCACAAATGTTGGACTCTAACTCCCTTCACCTTACATCCATATAGGATTTTTGGTGACTCAGGGAGGCCTTAAGTCTATCCCTAATCAAATTCACTATCTCCATGGTTTTGTGAACTAAATTAGGCCGAACATCTTATTTTTACTGACCTCAAACCACCCAATAGGAGACTGATACCTCAGACCATATAAGGACTCAAATAGAGCTATACCAATTCTAGAGTGATCACAATTGTTGTATCCAAATTTTATAAGTGGAGAGTGTTCAACCCAACTTACATAAAAATAAAAAACATAAGCTCAAAGCATGACTTCCAATGCATGTATTGTCTTTTTCGCTTGCCTATCTGTTGGTGGGTGGAAATGGTACTAAGGTTCACATGAGTCCCCATTCCTCGCTAGAACGACTTTCAAAAGTAAGATGAGAACTGAGTACCCCAATCAGATATGATGGAAATTGGAGTACCATGAAACTTCACAATCTCATCGATGAACAACTTGGTGTAATTCTCAGAATAAAAATTACTCCTCATTGGTAAGATGTGAGAAGACTTAGTAATTTTAACCAAGAAGACCCAAATAAAATGAAAATTATTGACAACAACGTGGAGGACCTATAACAAAATCCATATTAATTATCTCCCATTTCCACACCAGCAACTCAATCTCTTGAAATCAACCTATCGGGCCTCAAGTGCTCTACCTTGTCTTACTGATGCAACATGCTCTTAGCCATGAAATTAGCCACATCTAGCTTCATATTTTTGCACCAATAGATCACCTTAAGATCATGATATATTTTTGTTGAACCAGGATGAATAGTATAACGCGACTAATGACCTTTGGCCAAAATTCATCCTCATAACTAATCAACATCAGGAACACATAATCTACCTTGGTAACTTAAGATACCATCACCACCAATCTTGAAAACCACCACTTTCTGCCTAACTACATCATTATTAATTTGCATTAGAATAGGATCTAATATTTTGTTGTCCTTTATTTTAGCACTAAGAGATGACCTTATTGCCTCTTGAAAAATCACACCACAATCTACAGAATCCAAGAGATAAACTATGAGATTAATGAAATGGTGAATATCCTTCACTAAACCATGATTCTCCTCATCCACATGAGATAAGCTACCAAAGGACAACCTGCTAAGAGCATCAACAACCATGTTAACTTTACCTGGATGATAGTGGAGACTTATTTCATAGCCTTTTAGCGACTCAAGCTACCTTTTTTGCGTGAAATTTAACTCTTTCTAAGTGAACACATATTGTAGGCTCTTATGATTATAATAAATATCAACATGGAACCCATACAAATAAAGACACCAGATCTTTAATGCAAACACCACAACCAAAAAATCTAAATCATGAGTAGGATAATTTTTATCATGAACTTTCAATTGTTTATAGGTATAAGAAATCACATAGCCATGTTGCGACAACCCAAAGCCCAGTCTCACCCGAGATGCATCATAATGGACAACAAAACCATCAATACCTTCAAGTAGAGTCAAGAACAGAGATGAAGTCAACTTATCCTTTAGCTACCCTCACAAGCATCAGACCACAAGAATTGCACCTTCTTATGAGTCAACTTAGTCAACCAAGCAGTAATAGAAGAGAAACTCTCCACAAACCTTCTATAGTATCTAGCTTAAGCCAAGAAACTTGAAATATAGGTAGGAGTCATGGGCCTAGGGAACTTCTTCATCACCAAAACCTTCTTTGAATCCACTATGATCCTTCACAAAAGATAAAATAACCCAGGTAAGTCATAATATTCAAAATGAACTCATAGTTATAGAATTTTGCATACAAATAGTGATCCATTAGGGTGTACAACATAAGGTGGAGGTGATCGACATGATACACCTCACTCTTGGAATACACAAAAATATCATCAATATAAACAATGACAAACAAGTCTAGAAACTGATGAAAAACCCAATTCATAACATCCATAAATATTGTCGGAGCATTTGTCAAATCAAAAGAAATCACCAAAAACTCATAATGACCAAAGCCCATTCAAAATATAATATAGGAGATATTCACCTCCCTAATCTTCAATTGATGATAACCCGACCAAACAACAATCTTATAAATAAACTTCTCACCTTGAATTTGATCGAATAGACATCAATTCGCGAAGGAGAATACTTATTCTTCATGTTCACCATATTCAATTTGTGGTAATCAATACATATCCCAAGGGAACCATCCTTCTTACGAACATAAAGGACAAGATCACTCCGTGGGGACACACTAAGGCGGACAAAACCCTTATCCAAAAGATTTTTCACCTAATTCTTGAGTTCTCTCAACTCAGTCAGAGCTATTTTGTCAAGATGAATAGAAATAGGATGAGTGCCCAGAAGAAGATCAATCCTGAAATCAATTTCTTTATCGGGAGATACAACAGGAAGATCATCAAAGAACACCTTTGAAATTCATAGCCGATAGGGATAGTCTGAAAAGAAGGGCCTTTACGTCTACAATCCTTAACATGCACAAGGTGAAAGAGGCACCCTTTAGAAATAAATATTTGAGTTATAAGATACAAAATAAACCTTTCCTTAGGTACTAGGAAACTACTTTTCCATTCAATCACCGTCTCATTAGGGTATTCTAAATCGATCATTAGGGACCGACAATCAAGAGATACATAACACGAATGCAACTAATCCATCCATAAAATCATATCAAAGTCTAAGATATCCAACTTTATCAGATCAAATCAGGTCTCTCTACCATAGAAGACACCATACAACCCTTATAAAACATTCTATCTATAATGAAGTCATCCAATAGGGTGGACATAAAAGGGGTCCTAAATATACTCAGGATCAAAAGCTAAATTTATTGCTACATAAGGGGTCATACAAGAAAAAGTAGGCCCAGGATCAAGTAGATAATATACATCATGAGAAAACAGTTTTAATGTAGAAGTAACAACATCAAGGGATGTCTAAGAATTTTGGCAAATGGAAAGAGAGTATAGAATATTTCAAACAGTTTTAGAGTCGAAAATAGAAGTAGCACCTCTTGGTGCAAGAATTGATGAAGCAGAAACATGAATCTTATTTGCACCAGAAGCAACCTTAGAAAGGTAATCCATCTACATGTGACCAATGTGACCATACTTAAAGAACTTATTCCTCCCTTTTTTATAAACACCATGATGCACTTGATCATAGAATCTATAAAGAGGATACGACAAAGTTGACTAAGCCCCACTAGCCAAGGACTGGGCTCCCAATGCTCCAAACCCACTACCATGCTGAGAACGACAATCACCTAACAAATTTTGAATAAGGTCCACTAGCCATTGAGTAGGTACCAGAATTGCCCACCTTTTCATAGTCTATTTTCCACCATTTCTACCACTTTGCTGCTGACCTCCACCCTAATTCAAATAACGAAAGTACTTACTCTGCCTTGCACTCATTTTTTCTTGCTATTTTTTCCTTTTCCACTTGTTGCGTATATACCAAAAGTATAGAGATGTCCATATCCTTGTTCAACTAGGCATCCTTGCTTACAAAAATTATCTCACGAGACAACCTAAAAGCAAATTTCCTTATTCTAACTCTCATGCTAGACACCACTTAGGAGCACAATTCTATAACTGATGAAAATTTAAGGAAAATTTCCATATTGACATCCTACCCTATTTTAAATTCATGAATTCCACAGCCTTTACCTGTCTCAATTATTTATGAAAGAAGTAATCATGGAAAGCGCTTAAAAAGTCATCCAATAATGCGGACTCAATATACTCACAACTTGAATGTTACCACTCTTCATACCATTGGTATGCTAAACATTTAACTGACACGTTGCAAACTCTACACCTTCTACATTAGTAGCATACATCATACAGAAGATCTTTTACATCTGATCAATAAAATTTTGAGGATCTTTCTCAACTTTAAAACCAGTAAAAATAGAAGGACTCAACCTAATAAATTTGCAAATTCTAGTGGCCTTAGATGATGGAGAAATAGAAGCAACACACTAAGTCTAAGAAGTCACCCATTTGGTAAGCAAATAAATCAACTGGAGAAATATAGCATTAGATACGCTTTCCTAGGGTTCCTGAGAAGAGATGGGGAACTGATGGATCTACTTCAGGGAAATTAGATGCAGCGACCCTTGACTGGGTCTGAACTCTTAGAGCAGGATGAGCTTTATCCATATTGTCCTTAGATGGGGCATAAGAGTTTCCACAAACATCTGGTCTTCTAGGAGGCATTATTGGAAAAGCAAAATATAGAAATTAAAGGATATTAGAGACCATAGACTCTATACCTTAAAATAGAACAACAAGAAAAAAAAATTCCTAAATGCCTCATCGCCCCTCTCCTATAAGTATGGCACGCTACCCATCCATAAAAGAGACTCTACTTGGCATGGCTTTGTTAGACGCCCAAAAACATTAGACCTAAGCTCTGATACATTATTTGTAAGGACCCAAACTAGGTCCTGGCCATAAAGGGTATCTCAACTCCACCAGGGATCAAAGATTACCCATTTGCACCATACCAAACACATTAATATCACCCTTCTTATATGAATTCCAAATATTAAAAAAGATAATTCTAAAGAAAAAATAATAAGTCTATGACTGATAACTAGCAACCGACAAAAATATATGACTAATATATAACCCATGTCCATAATAATCCAACAAATTATTCTAACATAAGAATCAAAAACTAGTCTTGGTCAGGACATGTCCCCGACTCTAACAGATGATATTGACAATAAAAACAATAATGTTAATGGTAATGAAACCCTCAACTCTAATTTATTATAAGGACTAATGAAATACCTAAGTCTTTCAAAGTATCAAAGGGCACCACTCCATTACAGCAAACCTATAAAAAGAGCCAACCAACCTTACTCTTTATAGGAAAAGTAAACGTAGATCCATTGCCTAGATTGCTTGGGTATACAACATTTGAAGACGATTAGTGAGGTGAATACTAGAATAAAACTCAGGGATAAGGATAACATAGTTCCATGTTGAATAATATTGCAATCATTAAAATCTAATGCACATAATAAAAACATCTACATATATATATATATATACATATATATATCATATGTAAGGATAGGGAACAAGGAATAACATGCACTTTAAAACTTTACCTTAGATTGCGTAGCTCAACCTTCATAACACACAAAGACACAAATGGGCTATATGGTCCCAACTATCCTCAATCGGTAGGGCTCTAGTACATAAGGCCATGAACTAGAGGATATAAATTTACACTATAGGGGACTCAAATCTCCCAGCATATCAAGGTGACACAAGCACAAAAATCCTATAATATAAGTAAGAGACTCGAACCTTCCAATTATATGATAATAATAATAAGGGGTACTCAAACCACTCAATAATATCAACCTCCACATCGGCAAACTTGGTTTCTAGTGTTGGTCCCTTAGGACCTCCACTTTTATGACTCATCTACACAAGCCTTATTAAAGCCTAATTAAAATAAGTATCACACATTCTAATTCACTGAACAATATTACACATTAAGTTATACATTGTTAGTATTGTTGTAACACCCCATATTCAAGTACGTGTATTGGCATATTAAAGTACGTGTATTGGTCTTATTTATATGGAGTTAATTTTTTTATTTTATTTATATCAGAATTTTTCCATCGATGGTTACATGCGAAGGTTATTGAATAATCTTTCCAATGAAATAAATATTTCCAAAAATCGATAGGTTTCGGATATAATCAAGCATGTTCGAAACTATAAAATGGTGGTCGGGATATTTGGGAATAGTAAATGTGCAGGAAAATTTCTTGCACACAAACTACTGAGGCCTGCCAAATTTTTGGGTCAACTTTGAATGATCATAACTCCCTTAATATAATGAACAGGGAGAGATGTGACCTATGAAAAGAAAGATCTTTCAGTATTATTTTGAATGCAATTGGTTTCATCCAAATCCAACATCTGATTAAGGAGTTATACGCGTTTTACTATAGCCTATCAAAACAGATTTGTAGGGTCAACTTCAAACGACCATAACTCCTTGTATAGGACGAACTGGGTGGCATACTTTATATGAAATGAAATCCCTTTGAATTATCCTTTCAACGATACCAATTTCTCCCAAATCCAATATCGGAGAATAGATTTATGGTCGATCTACTTTAGCTTACCAAAATAGTCCACCAAAGGACAGATTTGACATTATTTAAATTTTAAAAGAATTTTAGTCATTTCCTATTATATCATGGACGGGAATATGTGTATATATATATGTATAAAAGTTCAGAAACTCATTTTCATCATCAATCGTTGAGAAAGAACAAACCCTAGCCAAATTTGACCTTTAAATTACTTTTGATTCAACCGTAGAAATTCCAAAGTAATCCGATAACTGCATTTGTCATCTCAAGAGCTTCAAATGGCACCTATTATTTGTGCAAAAAGGATTGCATAATAAAGAGGTGAATTCTAAGGTATGAATATTGTTTACTTTTGTTCTTTTCCATATGTATATGTGTGATAGAGGATTATATGTATTGGTTGTTATTGAAAGGTGATGAAAATAAGGTTATGGACTATTTTGCATAGTTTGGTTGTATTTAATTGTGGAAGGTGGATATGGTAATTGAGTTATGCAAGGTGGATATGGTGATGTACTAATGAATTGATGATTATTATGTCTTAGACTCAATTTGGATTAATGGATTGGTTGGAAGGATAAATGAATCCAAACTTGATATTGGAGGATGTTGTATGAATATGCATGGCATGTGAATGTAATTGGAGTATAAGAGGGTTAAAGTGACACCCTTTATGGTTTAATTAAGGCTTAATAGTTAAACACTAATTTGTTGAATTCAAATAATTGAATTGTGACGTTTGGTCGCTAATACTAGATTGCTATATATGTTCATTGTAGATAAGTAATCCGAAAAGATGGGAAGTCCATTTGGGAAAAGTATTGAAGTTTGATATTCAGGTATATAAAGCATACTCTATCCCATATCTTTGGCATGAAAGTGAAAAATTATTCTATTAAGAAAGTTTCCAATGTTACTCAGTAACATGTGATCCATAATGGTTTTGTATGATGTCCAACGTTACCAATGAACTTGTTTCTACCCTAAAAGATGTCAAGACATACCAATACTTACTTGTCTTCCAAATCTTACATGTTTCTTGCACTAATGAATGTCAGAAGGTATCCTATTACTCAAACAATATCCATGTGCTATTAATGACTCCAAAATATTTCATTGATATACCAATAAGTTTCTACTTCATTGTTATGGCAGTGATGACTCCAAAACACATGTACCAATGAGTTCTTACTTCATTATTATGGCATTGGTGACTCCAAAACACTTTATTAATGTGCTAATGAGTTCTTACTTCATTGTTATTGCATTGATGGTCTATTTATATGTCTCTTATTGATGTATCACTATTTCAAAGTATCAAAAATGCGGTGGCGACCGAAATAACAATCTCAAAGATTAATTGAACTAAGTGATGGAAGTTCTCTCTTATCGGGTGGTATCCCAGGGGCATAAGCCTATCATGGGTCGATCCCTATTTATGTGTTTATTGGTGGTATCACAAGGGTATAATCCTATCATGGGTCGATCCCAGTTGATATGTACTGGAGGCAGCCTAATGGTCATAGTACAGTACACTAGTGATTACGAAGATGATAAGAACGAAGGTAAAGTGATTGAATAAATACCTTGTACAGGTTGTCATAAGTTCTAGTATGTATGGTCCACTCCTATTATGATTTATTCACTTGTTTCTGATTTTTATTGAGATCCTATATCATATGTTATTATCTACAGCTTTACATACTCAGTACATATTTCGTACTGATGTCCCCCATGGGGGGCCTGTATTTCATGCTGTAGGCACAGGTACCTCAGCTAATACACCACATAAGTAGGAGCCAAGATATCTAACTACTTCTGGTGAGATCCTGTTTGCTTCAGGGCTATCCGTGTCATATCCAGTCACTTTTGGTATTGTATAGAAGTTAGTTATATAGCGGGGCGTGTCCCAACCTTAGTTAAACTCTGTATATTGTCTAGAGTCTTTGTAAACCTAATGTACAGTCAAGGTGGTGTTTTGTTAATAGACGTGATGGCTCCAATGGCCAAGTATTGTATATACATATATATGTGTGCTCGAGCTTATACTGGTGCTTATTCCCTTTTATATGCAATATGATGCTGTCCAAATTTAGGGTTGTCATAGAGGTATGCATGGGAAGTAAAAGGTTATGAGCTGGTTCTCCCGGGCCTCCTCGGTTATGGGTGCCAGTTCGCCTCAATAGGATTTGAGGCATGACAAAAGTTGTATCAGAGAAGTTCGTCCTAGTGAGTCTACAAAGACGTGTCTACGTAGAGTCTTGTTTATCGGTGTGTCATGCACCACATCTTTAAATAGAAGGCTATGGACATTTAGGAATTGTTTCTTTTCTTCATGTCTTAGATCATGCGATAGAGCCTATATTTTATATAAAGTCATAGTTGACCACTGAATCAGTTTGTTTCTCTTATTATAGTAATGATGCCGGTTACCAGAAGCAAGAATACTAGTAAGCAAGTAGATATGGCTGCCGGAGAGGGGACTAGTAAGTCACCCACTATACCAACTAATCAAAGTCAGGCTCCAGCTGAGCATGCATCAGAAACTTCTTTCTCTCCAGAAGAAATAAGGGGGAGGAGAACTATATCCCCAGAGCCACCTATTAATGTTGTTGATCAAGATCTTAGAAATACAGTGCAACTTTTGACTCATATAGTTGCTGGGCAAGCTCAAGGGCAAGCCATTCCTACCAAGGGTCCTAGTGGTACAGATAGGGCGGCTAGCCTTCAAACACAGGATTTTCTTTAGATGGATCCTCCCACTTTTATTGGATCTGATCTTAACAAGGATCCACGGGACTTTATTGATCAAATTCAAAGGGCCTTAGATGTTATGCATGTAACGGGTAGAGAGACAGTGGAGTTAGCGGCGTATAGATTTAAAGGGGAGGCTATATATTGGGATAAGGACTGAAAATGATATAGGGGTATTGATGCACCCCCAACTACTTGGAGAGATTTCAAAGAGGCATTTATTGATCATTATCTTCCATTTGAGATTCTTCATGCCCATGCAAATCAGTTTTTAAATCTTCGTCAGGGGAATATGAGCGTGAGGGAGTACAGTCTTCGATTTAATTCTTTGTCGAGATATTCTCCTAATATTGTAGCTACTATGAATGACAGAGTTCATCAATATGTGGATATGCTAGATCCATATCTGGTTAGAGATTGTACTATTACCACTTTGAACAAAGATATGGACATAGCAATGATCCAAGCTTGTGCACAGAAAATGGAAGATCAGAGGTGGAGGAGAAGAACATAGGAATTAGAAAGAAGATATTCCAAGAGGGCCAGATCTATAGGGCAGTTCATGGCATCCCAAGGAGGGTTCAGACCACAGTTTTCTGCTAGACCACCTAGGCCATTATCTTCTTATTCTGCCGCTAGTGCCCCATCATAGATCCAAGGGTCCAAAAGAAATCAATTTAGGCACAAAAGTGAGAGTCAGAGTTCACGGACAGTGGGGTACCAAGGGCAAGGAAATATAAGCCAATCGAGACCTCTTTGAGAGCCATGCAATAAATATGGAAGGTATCATTTGGGCGCAAGTCGACTGGGGACCAATGTTTGCTTTTGGTGCAGTATGTCGGGGTATATGATGAGAGAATGCCCATGAAGGGGCATAGGGGTTATGGCATGACCTATGGGGTCATTTGTTACATCATCATCATCGATGCCTTATTCAGGAAGGGGTGCATAACCAATGGGTCATGTTAGAGGTCATAGAGGAGCCAAGAGTTCTAGCGGGGCTCAAAATTGTATGTATACTCTAGCGGATCGACAAAATTTAGAGGCTTCCCCAGATGTGGTTACGCGTACGTTGTCTAGCTTTTTATTCGATGTATATGCCTTAATTGATCCCTGTTCAACATTATCTTATGTTACTCCATTAGTTGCTGGAAATTTCGAAAGAGTACCTGAACTGTTAGTTAATCCATTTGAAGTGTCCACACCAGTTGGGGAATCTATTATAGCTAGAAGAGTTTACCAAAATTGCATAGTAACTATTTGTGGTTGTGATATGATGGCTGATCTTGTGGAGTTAGAAATGGTGGATTTTGATGTTATAATGGGTATGGACTAGTTGGCGTCTTGTTATGACACAATCAATTTCTGCACGAAAAAGGTATATTTCCATTTTCCAAATGAATCAGTCCTTGAATGGAAAGGTGAAATTGGCACGCCAAGAGGTAGATTTATTTCTTATTTTAAGGCAAGAAGAATGATTTCCAAGGGATACATATATCATTTAGTTAGAGTAAGGGATACAGAAGCGGAGCCACTAACTCTTCACGCTGTTTTGGTGGTAAATAAATTTTCTGATGTATTTCCTAAAGATCTTCTAGGTTTACCTCTTGAATGAGAAGTAGAGTTTAGTATTGATATAATACCAAGCACCCAACCAATCTTCATTCCTCCGTATAGAATTATGAGAATTGAAAGAGCAATTGAAAGATTTTCTAGAGAAGGGATTCATAAGGCCTAGTATGTCCCACTGGGGAGCACTAGTGTTATTTGTGCACAAAAAGGATGGCTCGCTGAGGATGTGTATTGATTATCGGTAATTGAATAAGGTGACTATTAAGAATAAATATCCTCACCCAAGAATTGATGATTTATTTGATCAGTTACAGAGCGCCAAGTGCTTTTCTAAGATTGATTTGAGGTTAGGTTACCACCAAGTGAGGATGAAAGAGAAGGATATACCTAAGACAGCTTTCCGAACATGGTATGGTCATTATGAGTTTCTAGTTATGCCATTTGGGATAACAAATGCACTCGCATCTTTTATGGATTTGATGAATAGGGTGTTTAATCCATTCCTGGATGTATTTATGATAGTTTTTATAGATGATATTTTAGTTTATTCAAGATCAGAAGAGGACCATGCCAATCACTTACGACAGGCATTGCAGACTCTTTGTGATTGTAAGCTTGATGCAAAGTTCTCTAAATGTGAGTTTTGGTTAAAGTAGGTGGAATTTATGGGTCATATTATATCTAGTGAAAGGATAAAGGTTGATACTCAAAAGATAAAAGCTTTGAAGAACTGGAAAAGGCCCACAACTCCTACGGAGATTCGTAGTTTTCTTGGGTTGGCCAGTTATTATAGAAGATTTGTTAAAGGCTTTTCTTTCATTTTAGCACCCTTAACCAAGAAAACACATAAAGCATCTAAATTCCAATGGAATGATGCCTGTGAGAAGAGTTTTCAATATTTAAAGAACAAGTTGATTTCTACACCCATGTTGGTACCTCCAGAAGGTACCGAAGGGTATACAATGTATTGTGATGCTTCTAGAATTGGTTTAGGATGTGTATTGATGTAGCATGGTAAAGTAATAGTGTATGCTTCTAGACAATTACGGACACATGAGAAAAATTATCCTACACACGATCTTGAGTTGGCAGCAGTTATTTTTGCTTTAAAGATATGGTGCCACTACTTATATGGGGTTCATGTTGATATATATACTGACCATAAGAGCTTGCAATATATTTTTAATCAGAAGGATCTAAATTTAAGGTAGTGGAGATGGCTTGAACATTTAAAGGACTACGATGTTGATATCTTGTACCATCCAGGGAAAGCAAATATGGTAGCTGATGCGTTAAGTCGTAAGGCTATGATGGCACCCATAGAAAGGCAAAGGATGATTAAAGATCTTCCCCAGTTAGCTAGTTTGGAAGTTCGCCATCTTGAAATTCCAGATAAAGAGCTTATTGTATATAATGCTGCGGAATCTTTATTAGTAGTTGAAGTGAAAGAGAAGCAAAATACAGATCCTATTTTAGTATAACTTAAGGAGAACGTTCAGAGTGATGCGACCATGGCATTTGAGCTTATACGAAAAGGAGTACTTCAGTGCCAAAACTGATTGTGTGCCAGATGTTGATGAGCTATGAAAGAAGATTATGATAGAGGCACATTGTTCAAGATATTCCATTCATCCAGGATCAACCAAAATGTATCAACATTTGAAAGATATGTATTGGTGGACAGACATGAAAAAAGCATTGTTGAATTTGTAGCAGAATGTCCAAATTGTCAAAGAGTTAAATTTGAGCACCAAAAACCTGAAGGTTATATGCAATGCATTGATCTTCCAAGCTGGACGTGGGACATGATAAATATGGATTTTGTTATTGGTTTGCCTCGTACATCCCAGAAGTTTGATTCTATATGGATGATTTTTGATAGGCTTACCAAATCCGCACATTTCCTACCATTTAGGACCACTTACAGAGTTGAAGAGTATGCGACGCTGTACATTAAAGAGATAGTCCGATTACATGGAGTGCCAATCTCTATTATATCAGATCGGGGAACCCAATTTACCGCAAACTTTTGGAAGTCTTTTTAGAGGTGTTTGGGAACACAAATGAAGTTGGGTACAACTTTTCACCCTCAAACAGATGAACAAGCATAACGTACTATTCAAACACTTGAAGATATGCTACGAGCTTGTGTAATAGATTTTAAAGGCAACTGGGATGATCATTTACCTCTTATTGAGTTTGCCTACAATAATAGCTATCATTCAAGTATCAAAATGGCACCATATGAAGTTTTATATGAAAGGAAGTGTAGATCACCAATAGGATGGTTCGAAGTGGGTGAAACTCTTTTATTCGGATCGAATCTTGTTTATCAAGCCATAGAGAAGGTTAAAGTAATTCAGGAACGACTAAAAATAGCCCAAAGTCGACATAAGTCATATGCCGATAGTAAAAGGAGAGGGCTAGAGTTTTCTATAGGTGATTGGGTTTTTTTGAAGGTATCACCAATAAAAGGGGTAGTGAGATTTGGCAAGAAAGGAAAGTTGAGTCCACATTATATAGGCCTGTATAAGATCACTCGAAGGTTTGGACAAGTTGCATATGAATTAGAGCTACACCAAGAGCTCTCATCAGTACATCCGGTATTTCATGTGTGAATGCTTCAAAAGTGCATCAAAGATCCATCACATATCACTTCTACTGAGGATGTGCAAGTTGCGGAAGATCTTACCTATGAGAAAGTGCCTATTTCTATTAAAGATCACCAAGTTAAGAAGATGAGAAATAAAGAGGTAGCATCGATGAAAGTAAGTTGGAGAAATCGTCAAAGGGAAGAGATTACATGGGAAGATGAGGAAGCGATGAAATCTAAGTACCCTCATTTGTTCAAAGATGAAGAGGAAGTTCAAGAAACGGAGTTAGAACATTAACAAGTAAGTTTTTTTTTTATATATATGCATAGTATTTATGTGATGATGTGAATGTTAATGATGGACTTGAACTTGTTTCGGTTGAATAACTACGCTAACATTCGAGGACGAATGTCCTAAAGGGGGAAAGGATGTAACACCCCATATTCAAGTACGTGTATTGGCGTATTCAAGTACGTGTATTGATCTTATTAATATGGAATTAATTTTTTAATTTTATTTATACTAGAATTTGTCCGTCGATGGTTCCATGCGAAGGTTATTGAATAAGATTTCCAATGATATAAAGATTTCCAAAAATAGAATGGTTTTGGATATAATCGAGCACGTTCGAAACTATAAAATGGTGGCCGGGATATTTGGGAATAGTAAATGTGCAGGAAAATTTCCTGCACACAAACTACTGAGGCCAGCCGAATTTTTGGGTCAACTTCAAATGATCATAACTCTCTTAATATAATGAAATGGTAGAGCTGCGACCTATTTAAAGAAATATCATTGAGTCTTCTTTCCAATGCAATTGGTTTCATCCAAATCCAACGACTGAGTAAGGAGTTATACTCGTTTTACTTCAGCCTATAAAAAATTATTTTTAGGGTCAACTTCAAACAACCATAACTTCTTGTACAGGATGAACTGTGTGGAATAATTTATATGAAATGAAAGTTCTTTGAATTATCCTTCCAACGATACCAATTTTACCCAAATCCAATATCAGAGCAAAGAGGTATGGTCGATCTACTTTAGCTTATAAAAGTAGTCCACCAAAGGATAGATTTGACATTATTTAAATTTTAAAGGCATTTAGGTCATTTCCTATTATATTATGCACAGGAATATGTGTATATATACATGTATATGAGCGCAAAAACTCATTTTCATCATTAATCATTGAGAAAGAACATACCCTAGACAAATTTGACTTTTAAATTACATTTGATTCAACCGTAGAAATTCCAAAGTAATCCGATAACTGTGTTTATCATCTCAAGAGCTTCGAACGGCACCTATTATTTGTGCAAATAGGATTGCATAATCAAGAGGTTAATTCTAAGGTATGAATATTGTTTGCCTTTGTTCTTTTCCATATGTATATGTGTGATAGAGGATTATATGTATTGGTTGTTATTGAAAGGTGATGAAAATAGGGTTATGGACTATTTTGCATGGTTTGGTTGTATTGAATTGTGGAAGGTGGATATGGTAATTGAGTTATAGATGGTGGATATGGTGATATACAATTGAATCGATGATAATTTATGTCTATGGATCAATTTGGTTTAATGGATTGGTTGGAAGGATAAATAAATCCAAACTTGGTATTGGAGGATGTTGTATGAATATGAATGCTATGTGAATGTAGTTGGAGTATAAGAGGATTAAAGTGACACCCTTTATGGTGTAATTAAGGCTTACTACTTAACCACTAATTTGGTGGATTCAAATAATTGAATTATGACGTTTGGTCGCTAATACTAGATTGCTATATATGTTCATTGTAGATAAGTAATCCAAAAATATGGGAAGTCAATTTGGGACTAGTATTGAAGGTTGACAGTTAGGTATGTAAAGCATACTCTATACCATATCTTTGGCTTAAAAGAAAACAATTGTTCTATTAAGAAAGTTTCCAAAGTTATTCAGTAACATGTGATCCATAATGGTTTTATATGATGTCCTACGTTACCAATGAACTAGTTTCCACCCTACAAGATGTCAAGACATTCCAATACTTACTTGTCTTCCAAATCTTACATGTTTATTGAACTAATCAATGTCAGAAGGTATCCTATTACTCAAATAAGATCCATGTCCTATTAATGACTCCAAAACGTTTCATTCATATACCAATAAGTTCCTACTTCCTTGTAATGGCATTGATGACTCCAAAACACTTCATTGATGTGCCAATGAGTTCTTACTTCATTGTTATGGCATTAATGACTCCAAAATACTTCATTGATGTGCCAATGAGTTCTTGCTTCTTTGTTATTGCATTGATGGTCAATTTATATGTCTCTTATTAATGTATCATTGTTTAAAAGTATCAACAATGCGGTGGAGACCAAAATAACAATCTTAAATATTAATTGAACTAAGTGATGGAAGTTCTTTCTTATCGGGTGGTATCCCAGGGGATAAGCCTATCATGGGTCGATCCCTATTTATGTGTTTATGGGTGGTATTCCAAGGGCATAAGCCTATCATATCCCAGTTGATATGTACTGGAGGCAGCCTAATGGTCACAGTATAGTACAATAATGATTACAAAGATGATAAGAACGAAGGTAAAGTGATTGAATAAATACAATGTACAGGTTGTCACAAGTTCTAGTAAGTGTGGTCCACTTCTATTACAATTTATTCACTTGTTTGTGATTTCTATTGAGCTCCTATATCATACGTGATTATCTATAACTTTACATACTCAGTACATATTTCATACTGATATCCCCCACGGGGGACCTGCATTTCATGTTGCAGGCAGATGTACCTCAGCTCATATACCGCACGAGTAAGAACCAGAATATCCAGCTACTTCTGGTGAGCTACAGTTTGGTTTCGGGCTTTCCGTGTCATATCCAATCACTTTTGGTATTGTATAGAAGTTAGTTATATGGCGGGGTGTGTCCCGACCTTAGTTAAACTTTGTGTATTATCTAGAGGCTTTGTAGACCTAATGTACAGTCAAGGTGGTGTTTTGTTAATAGACGTGATGGCTCCAATGGCCAAGTATTGTATATACATATATATGTGTGCTCGAGCTTGTACAGGTGACTATTTCCTTTTATATGCGACATGATGCTGTTCCAATTTTGGATTGTCATAGAGGTATGCATGGGAAGTATAAGGTTATGAGCTGGTTCTCCCAGGCCTCCTCGGTTACGGGTGCCAGTTCGACCTAGTAGGATTTGATGTATGATAAAAGTGGTATCAGAGAAGTTCGTCTTAGTGAGTCTACAAAGCCGTGTCTACGTAGATTCTTGTTTATCGGTATGTCGTGCACCTCATCTATAAACAGGAGGCTATGGACATTTAGGAATTGTTTCTTTTCTTCATGTCTTAGATCGTACGATAGAGCTTATATTGTATATGAAGTCATAGTTGACCATTGAATCCATTTGTTTCTCTTATTATAGTAATGATGCCAATTACCAGAAGCAAGAATACCGGTAAGCAAGTAGATGTGGCTACCGAAGAGGGGACTAGTAAGTCACCTACTATACCAACTAACCAAAGTGAGGCTCCAGCTGAGCATGCATCAGAAACTTCTTCCACTCCGGAAGAAATAAGAGAGAGGAGAACTATATCCCTAGAGCCACCTATTAATGTTGTTGATCAAGATCTTAAAAATGCAGTGCAATTTTTGACTTGTATAGTTGCTGGGAAAGCTCAAGGGTAAGACATTCCTACCACGGGTCCTAGTGGTACTGATAGGGTGGCTAACCTTCAAACACAGGATTTTCTTTAGATAGATCCTCCCAGCTTTACTGTATATGATCTTAGTGAGGACCCACGAGACTTTATTGATCAAATTCAAAGGGCCTTAGATGTTATGCATGTAACGGGTAGAGAGACAGTGGAGTTAGCGGCGTATAGATTTAAATGAGAGGCTATATATTGATACGAGGAATGAAAATGATCTAGGGATATTGATGCACCCCCAGCTACTTGGAAAGAGTTCAAAGAGGAATTGTTTTATCATTATGTTCCATTCGAGATTCTTCAGGCCTATGCAGATCAGTTTATAAATCTTCGTCAGGGGAATATGAGCGTGAGGGAGTACAGTCTCCAATTTAATTCCTTGTCGAGATATGCTCCAAATGTTGTAGCTACTATGTATGACAGAGTTCATCAATATGTGGATAAGCTAGATCCATATCTGGTTAGAGATTGTACTATTGCCGCTTTGAACAAAGATATGGACATAGCGATGATCCATGCTTGTAGACAAAAAATGGAAGATCAGAGGCAGAGGAGAAGAACACAGGAATTAGAAAGAGGATATTCCAAGAGGGCCAGGTCTACAGGGTAGTTTATGGCATCCCAAGGAGGGTTCAAAGCACAATTTTTTGGTAGACCACCTAGGCCATTATCTACATATTCTGTAGCTAGTGCCCCACTATAGTTCCAAGGGTCCAGAGGAAATTCAGAGTTCGTGGATAGTAGGGTACCAAGGGCAAGGAAATATGAGCCAATCGAGACCTCCTCGAGAGCTATGCAATAAATGTGGAAGGTATCATTTGGGCGCATGTTGGCTGGGGACCAATGTTTTCTTTTGGTGTGATATGTTGGGTCATATGATGAGAGAATGCCCATGAAGGGGCATAGGGGGTCTGGCATGACCTACGGGGTTATTTGTTGTATCATCATCATCGATGCCTTATTCAGGAAGGGGTGTACAACCAATCGGTCGTGTTAGAGGTGATAGAGAATCCACGAGTTCTAGTGGGGCTCAAAATCGTACGTATGCTCTAATGGATCAACAGAATTTAGAGGCTTCCCCAGATGTGGTTACGTGTACATTTTCTATCTTTTCATTTGATGTATATGCCTTAATTAATCCCGGTTCTACACTATCTTATGTTACTCCATTGGTTGCTAGAAAGTTCAAAAGAATACCTGAACTGTTAGTTAAGCCATTTGAAGTGTCCACACCGATTGGGAAATCTATTATAGCTATTAGGGTTTACTGAAACTATATAGTAACTGTTTTTGGTCGTGATATGATGGCTGATCTTATGGAGTTAGAAATGGTAGATTTTGATGTTATAATGGGTATGGACTGGTTGGCGTCTTGTTATGCGACAATTGATTGTTGCACAAAAAAGGTATATTTCCATTATCCAAATGAATCAGTCCTTAAATGGAAAGGTGAAATTGGCGTACAAAGAGGTAGATTTATTTCTTATTTTAAGGCAAGAAGAATGATTTTGAAGGGATACATATATCATTTAGTTAGAGTAAGGGATACAGAAGCGGAGCCACCAACTCTTCACGGTGTTCCGGTGGTAAATGAATTTTTTGATGTATTTCGTGAAGATCTTCCAGGTTTGCCTCCTGAACGAGAAGTAGAGTTTGGTATTGATGTAATACCAGGCACCCAACCAATCTCCATTCCTCCGTATAGAATGGCCCCAGTAAAATTACAAGAATTGAAAGAGCAATTGAAAGATTTTCTAGAGAAGGGATTCATAAGGCCTAGTATGTCCCCCTGGGGAGCACCAGTGTTATTTGTGCGCAAAAAAGATGGCTCGCTGAGGACGTGTATTGATTATCAGCAATTGAATAAGGTGAGTATTAAGAATAAATATCCTTTCCCAAGAATTGATGATTTATTTGATCAGTTACAGGGCGCCAAGTGCTTCTTAAGATTGATTTGAGGTCAGGTTACCACCAAGTGAGGGTCAAAGAGAAGGATATACCCAAGACAACTTTCTGAACACAGTATGGTCATTATGAGTTTCTAGTTATGTCATTTGGGCTAACAAATGCACCCGCAGCTTTTATGAATTTGATGAATAGGGTGTTTAAGCCATTCCTGGATGTATTTGTGATAGTTTTTATAGATGATATTCTAGTTTATTCTAGATCAGAAGAGGACCATGCCAATCACTTACGACAGGCATTACAGACTCTTTGTGATTGTAAACTTTATGCAAAGTTCTCTAAATATGTATTTTGGTTAAAGTCGGTGCCATTTTTGGGTTATATTATATCTAGAGAAGAGATAAGGGTTGATGCTCAAAAGATAGAAGCTATGAAGAACTGGCCACGGCCCACAACGCCTATGGAGATTCGAAGTTTTCTCAGGTTGGCCGGTTATTATAGAAGGTTTATTAAAGGATTTTCTTCCATTTCAGTACCCTTAACCAAGCTAACCCATAAAGCATCCAAATTCCAACGGAATGATGCCTGTGAGAAGAGTTTTCAAGATTTAAAGAACAAGTTGATTTCTACACCCGTGTTGGTACTTTTAGAAGGCACCGAAGGGTATACAGTGTATTGTGATACTTCCAAAATTGGTTTAGGATGTGTATTGATGCATGGTAAGGTAATAGCATATGCTTCTAGACAATTGTGGCCACATGAGAAAAATTATCCTACACATGATCTTGAGATGGTAGCAGTTATTGTTTCTTTAAAGATATGGCGCCACTACTTATATGAGGTTCATGTTGATATATATACTAACCATAAGAGCTTGCAATATATTTTTAATCAGAAGGATCTAAATTTAAGGCAGTGAAGATGGATTGAACTATTAAAGGACTACGATGTTGATATCTTGTACCATCCAGGGAAAGCAAATGTGGTAGCTGATGAGTTAAGTCGTAAGTCTATGATGACGCCTATAGAAAGGCAAAGGATGATTAAAGATCTTCACCAGTTAGCTAGTTTGGGATTCCGCCTTCTTGAAACTCCGAATAAAGAGCTTATCGTACATAATGCTGCGAAATCTTCATTAGTAGCTGAAGTAAAAGATAAGTAATATGCAGATCCTATTTTATTACAGCTTAAGCAGAAAGTTCAGAGTGGTGCAACCAAGGCATTTGAGCTTACACAAGAAGGAGTACTTTAGTGCCAAAACTGATTGTGTGTGCCAGATGTAGACGGGCTAAGAAAGAAGATTATGACAGAGGCACATTGTTCAAGATATTCCATTCATCTAGGATCAAAAAAAATGTATCAAGATTTGAAAGATATGTATTGGTGGAATGACATGAAAAGAGCATTGCAGAATTTGTAACTGAATGTCCAAATTGTCAAAGAGTTAAAGTTAAGCACCAAAAACCCGGAGGTTTTATGCAATGCATTGATCTTCCAAGCTGGAAGTGGGACATGATCAACATGGATTTCGTTATTGGTTTGCCTCGTACATCTCAGAAGTTTGATTCTATATAGGTGATTGTTGATAGGCTTACCAAATCCGCATATTTCCTACAAGTTAGGACCACTTACAGAGTTGAAGAGTATGTGAAGCTGTACATTAAAGAGATAGTCCAATTACATGGAGTGCCAAACTCTATTATATCAGATCGGGGAACCCAATTTACCGTAAAATTTTGGAAGTTTTTTCAGAGGTGTTTGGGAGCACAAATAAGTTGAGTACAACTTTTCAACCTCAAACAGATGGACAAGTAGAACGTACCATCCAAACACTTGAAGATATACTACGAGCTTGTGTAATAGAATTTTAGGGAAACTGGGATGATCATGTACCTCTTATTGAGTTTGCATACAACAATAGCTATCATTAAAGTATCAAAATGGCACCATATGAAGCTTTATATAGAAAGAAGTGTAGATCACAATAGAATGGTTCGAAGTGGGTGAAAGTCTTTTGTTCGGACCGGATCTTGTTTATCAAGCCATAGAGAAGGTTAAAGTAATTCAGCAACGACTGAAAATAGCCCAAACTCAACACAAGTCATATGCGGATAGTATAAGGAGAGGGCTAGAGTTTTCTATAGGCGATTGGGTATTTTTGAAGGTATCACCAATAAAAGGGGTAATGAGATTCGGAAAGAAAGGGAAGTTGAGTCCACGTTACATAGGCCCGTATAAGATCACTTGAAGGTTTGGACAAGTTACATATGAATTAGAGCCACCCTAAGAGCTCTCATCATTACATCCAGTATTTCATGTGTCAATGCTTCAAAAGTGCATCGGAGATCCAACACATATTACTTCTACTGAGGATGTGCAAGTTGCGGAAGATCTTACCTATGAGTAAGTGCCTATTTCTATTCTAGATCGCCAAGTTAAGAAGATGAGAAATAAAGAGATAGCATCGGTGAAAGTACGTTGGAGAAATCATCAAAGGGAAGAGATTACATGGAAATCTGAGGAAGCAATGAAATCTAAGTACCCTAATTTGTTCAAAGAGGAAGAGGAAGCTCAAGAAACGGAGTAAGAACATTAGCAAGTATTTTTTTATATATGCATAGTATTTATGTGATGATGTGAATGTTAATGAGGAACTTGAACTTGTTTCGATTGAATAAATATGCTAACATTCGAGGATGAATGTCCTAAAGGGTGAAAGGATGTAACACCCCATATTCAAGTACGTGTATTGGCGTATTCAAGTACGTGTATTGGTCTTATTTATATGAAATTAATTTTTTTATTTTATTTATATCGGAATTTGCCCGTCAATGATTCCATGCGAAGGTTATTGAATAAGCTTTCCAATGATACAAGGATTTCCAAAAATGGAAAGGTTTCAGATATAATCGAGCACGTTTGAAACTATAAAACAGTGGTCGGGATATTTGGGAATAGTAAATGTGCAGGAAAATTTCCTGCACACAAACTACTCAGGCAGCCGAATTTTTGGGTCAAATTCAAATGATCATAACTCTCTTTATATAATGAAATGGTTGAGCTGCGACCTATTAAAAGAAATATCATTGAGTCTTCTTTCCAATTAAATTGGTTTCATCCAAATCCAACGTCTGAGTAAGGAGTTATACTCGTTTTACTTCAGCCTATCAAAATAGATTTTTAGGGTCAACTTCAAACGACCATAACTCCTTGTACAGGATGAACTGGGAGTCCTACTTTATATGAAATGATATCCCTTTAAATTATCCTTCCAACGATACCAATTTCACCCAATTCCAATATCGGAGCAAAGAGTTATGGTCGATCTACTTTAGCTTATCAAAACAGTCCACCAAAGGACAAATTTGACATTATTTAAATTCTAAAGGTATTTTGGTCATTTCCTATCATATTATAGATGGGAATATGTGTATATATACATTTATATGAGTTAAAAAATTCATTTTCATCATCAATCATTGAGAAAGAACAAACCCTAGCCAAATTTGACCTTTAAATTACTTTTGATTCAACCGTAGAAATTCCAAAGTAATCCGATAACTGTGTTTGTCATCTCGAGAGCTTCTAACAGCACCTATTATTTATTCAAATAGGATTGCATAATCAAGAGGTGAATTCTAAGGTATGAATATTTTTTGCCTTTATTCTTTTCCATATTTATATGTGTGATAGAGGATTATATGTATTGGTTGTTATTGAAAGGTGATGAAAATAGGGTTCTGGACTATTTTCAATGGTTTGGTTGTATTGAATTGTGGAACGTGGATATGGTAATTGAGTTATTAAAGGTAAATATGGTGATATACTATTGAATTGATGATTATTTATGGCTTTGGCTCAATATGGTTTAATGGATGGTTGGAAGGATAAATGAATCCAAACTTGATATTGGAGGATGTTGTATGAATATGCATGGCATGTGAATGTAATTGGAGTATAAGAGGGTTAAAGTGACACTATTTATGGCCTAATTAAGGCTTTCTACTTAACCACTAGTTTGGTGAATTCAAATAATTAAATTGTGATGTTTGGTCTCTAATACTAGATTGCTATATATGTTCATTGTAGATAAGTAATCCGAAAAAATGGGACGTCCATTGGGACTAGTAGTGAAGGTTGACAGTCAGGTATGTAAAGCATACTTTATACCATATCTTTGGCATGAAAGTGAACAATTTTTCTATTAAGAAAGTTTCCAAAGTTATTCAGTAACATGTGATCCATAATGGTTTTATATGATGTCCTACGTTACCAATGAACTTGTTTCCACCCTAAAAGATGTCAAGACATTCCAATACTTACTTTTCTTCTAAATCTTACATGTTTATTGAACTAATGAATGTCAGAAGGTATCCGGTTACTCAAACAAGATCCATGTGCTATTAATGACTCCAAAACATTTCATTGATGTACCAATAAGTTCCTACTTCAATTTTATGGCATTGATGACTCCAGAACACTTTATTGATTTGCCAATGAGTTCTTACTTCATTTTTATGGCATTGATGACTCCAAAACACTTCATTGATGTGCCAATGAGTTCTTACTTTATTTTTATTGCATTGATGGTGTATTTATATGTCTCTTATTAATGTATCATTGTTTCAAAGTATCAAAATATGGTGGCGACCAAAATGAAAATCTTAAAGATTAATTAAACTAAGTGATGGAAGTTCTCTCTTATCGGGTGGTATCCAAGGGGCATAATCCTATCATGGGTCAATCCCTATTTCTGTGTTTATGGGTGGTATCCCAAGGGCATAAACCTATCATGGGTCGATCCCAGTTGATATGTATTAAAGGTAGCCTAATGGTCACAGTACAGTACAGTAATGACTACAAAGATAATAAGAATGAAGGTAAAGTGATTGAATAAATACAATGTACAAGTTGTCATAAGTTCTAATAAGTATGGTCCACTCCTATTACAATTTATTCACTTGTTTCTGATTTCTATTGAGCTCTTATATCATATGTGATTATCTACAGCTTTACATACTTAGTACATATTTCGTACTGATGTCCCCCACGGGAGACCTGCATTTCATGCTGCAGGCACAGGTACCTCAGCTCATACACCGCACAAGTAGGAGCCAGGATATCCAGCTAACTCTGGTGAGCTCTAGTTTGCTTTGGGGCTTTCCGTGTCATTTCCAGTCACTTTTGGTATTGTATAGAAGTTAGCTATATGGCGGGGTATGTCCCGACCTTAGTTAAACTTTGTGTTTTATCTAAAGGCTTTGTAGACCTAATGTACAGTCAAGGTGGTGTTTTGTTAATAGACGTGATGGATCCAATGGCCAAGTATTGTATATACATATATATGTGTGATCGAGCTTATATAGGTGATTATTTCCTTTTATATGTGACATGATGCTTTCCGAATTGTGGGTTGTCATAGAGGTATGCATGGGAAGTATAAAGTTATGAGCCGGTTCTCCCGGGCCTCCTCAGTTATAGGTGCCAGTCTGCCCTAATAGGATTTGAGGTATGCCAATCGTCATGATGAAACACACTATCTTTGGGACCCTTAGAAATTTTTTTAGATTTTTGGGTTTCTAAAAAAGATATGACAAGGGGGTACTAGTCGTATGAATTGATACGACTCATGTAAGGTAGTTGTATGCTGACCACTATTGGTTAGAAGGTTGGATTTATTTTTGGAATGGGTATGACTAGGGTTGGTACAAGTCATATGGTTGGATACATGTTGTTTGTCTTTGATTTTTCCTTCACCTAATTGGACACTTAATAACTTATATTGGATCTGAGTATGAGTGGCTCATTATGAGTCGTAACCTATGGTAAAAGTCATACTATGGACTCGTATAGTGCATAGTGTTCAAACGTCTTGTGACTCTATTCTTCCAGAGGTATGGGCCAAGGGTACTAGTCATATCCTTAGGTATGACTTATTTTGGGTAAATAGTATATTTTATAGTATTGGGTCCTAGGAGGAGGCCTAGGGTATGAGTGATGGGTACCACTCGTATTGTAGGGTATGAACGGTATGGTATAGTTGTTCCCTATAATGGGATTCTTATTAGGCTTTAGTGAGGGTAATCTGGATATTTCTCCACTTAACCTATTAAGGCCCCATAACTTCAAAACTACTTTGGACCTTATTTTCTCTATTATTATATTCATTAAATATCTCAGATTCTCTGTCTTATGAAGAGGTCTCGATTGAGATATTGGATCGTAAGGGTCATGGGTTAGGGACCAAGGAAGTGGCCTTGGTTTAGGTTCTATGATAGAAACACAAGTTGGAATAGGCTACATAGGAAGTGAAAGCAAACATGAAGTCCAAATATCCGCATTTGTTTTTTGCTTTAGATATTCGTGTAGAAGGTATGTGTTCTTGATCACATCTTTGTTTTATAACTTGGTTAAGGTTAAATTGATATTTGATAATGTAAATGACTCTGATTCATTCCCTTTCATCTTTGTCAAAGGTAAGAGTAGAGGTATCTAAGGGGTGTAAATTATGCTTTTACCTACCTTGTTCGTCAGTCAAGGACGAATGATCCTAATGGGGGAGATTAAAAGACCCTAGAATTGGGACCCTTTGAAAATTTCCTACATTTTTAGGTTACTATATAGGATACGACTAAGGGGTACTAGTCATATGAAGGGATACGACTCATATGAGGTGGGCGTATGCTGACCAGTTTTTTTTGGTTGGTGGGATTGATTCTAGAAAGCCTACTACTTGGGTTTGTACGAGGTGTATGGTTAGATACGGGTTGTTTTGTTTTGTTTTTTCCTTCTCTTAATCTGAGTCTTAGTAACTTAGATTGGATCTGAGTACGAGTGGCTCACTATGATCCATAAGAAAGGGTACAAGTCATACCATTGACTCGTGTAGTAGATAATGTTTAAACCTCTTGTGAATCTATTCTTCTAGGGGTACCGGCTAAGGTTAGTAGTCGTATGATTGGGTACAACTTGGTTTAGGTAAATTGTATGTTGTACAGTGTTGGGTCTAAGGATGAAGCCTAGGGTACGAGTGGTGGCTACCACTCGTATTAGAGGGTATGATCGGTATGATGTAGTCGTACCCTATGATGGGATTTTTATTCAGTTTAAGTGAGGGCAATTCGGACATTTCCCCACCGAACCTATTAAGGCCCTATGACTTCTAAACTACTTGGGAGGTTATTTTTGCTATTATTCTATTCATTAAAATTAGAAAAAATTCTTAAGCACTTTACAATTCTTTCTTAGGCTCTTGGGTAAAGGAAGGCTAGGTTTTCACTAAGGAGGTCTATTTGGGGCTTGTGTTTGTGATTTATGTCCATATTCATCATATAAGGCAAGATACTTCTCACATATTTTTAGTTCCAACTAAAGTCATGATTTATACAATGTTTTCATGGCATGATTATTGTATGATTTTAAGGTTTTCAAATATTTATCGGGGTTTTAGTATTAAATGCTTTGTTATGGTTTTCCACTTTTTTAATTATGTTTTTACATTCCTTAATGGTGGTTTGGATAATCGATTGCATGGTAATGGTTAATTGATAATTGGAATTGGTTTTTGAAATACTATGCCCCCAACATGTTTGATAAAATGCCTATGATAATTCTTTTCCTATATTATTACACTTTTAACAGAACTATTGCATGGTGTGATTAGTAATGAAACCCTAAATGGCATAAATGGTTTAAACGGTTTGGAGTGGTTAACTAGAATGGTTTGGTGGTCATGGTTATGGTTGATTTAAACTTTCTTGTGGGATACAATGGAATCCACCAAGTATATATGATAATAAACAACTTGTGGGGTACATGGGATTGCCCCTAGCAAACCTAATAATGGAATACTTATGGGATGCTTGGGAACCCTCCAAGTTAACATGATAATGCAAACAATCGGTACATGAGAATCCCTTTGCATAAAAGGTTGGCTAATGACATTGCTTGGAAGCTATAGTCGGTATAATGATACCAGTACTTATAGCCTTCATTAATAATAGTGGAATAATGGTTTGGTTGGTTGGAAATGGTTTTAATTGGGAAATAATGAAGGTGTTTGATAGGTAACCGTGAAAGTGTGAATCTAATGGATGAACATTGGAAAATCATGTTTTCTAACATAAGGGGTTGGTCATAGAGACCATATATGATACTATGAGGTACATGGAAATCCTCTACGTACACTATACATATGTATCATGGTGAGCAAAGGGGACTTAGGAATCCCATACTCTTATGGTTTCTCCGGTTCATATGGCTACACATATTCAAGCCCATTTAGGGGGTTACACTGGACCATATATCCCGTGGGTAGCTCTAGGAGGGTTAAGCAACACATACCTAGGTTAATGGTTTTAAATCAATACTAAACTCGGTTCCCTTTCCCTATAAAGTTATATACATATATGTATGGTTTGTATACATAAGATTGGATTACTTTGTTTTATTGGATGGAATTATATTATCTTTATCCTGAGTACATGCTAGTGCTCACCCATTAACCCATCCTCGGGTGGTTGTATCCCCTCGCGATGCAGGAATCGGTCACTCTACTCTTCTTGCATAGTGCTTAAATTTGGGATCATCTATTCTATTGAAATGGTGAGCTTCCATATTCTGGAAGGCTCTATTTCATGTTCATGGATGTTTTTACAGACTTTTGTTCACTTATGGATAATGGTTTTGGACATGGTTGAGGGTATGTCCCAACCGAATATTGGTTTTCTTTTGTTTAGAGGCTTTTATGGAACTACTTTGGGTTTGTATGGTAGGGATCAATATTTGTGTCATCCTTAGTATTGGCATTGTATTAGGGATGATACCATTGGACTAAATTTCTCACTGTTCCATCCTTTTATGTTATGTTACGGAACTTGGTTTGGTTATTATTTTGGTTTTGGTTTATGTGTTGGTTTGGAAATTGGTTATCGGTTGGGTTTGGGATGGTTGGGCTAGTTTGGTCTCCGTCGTAGACAATCCCAGTGTCTTGGGTTACACAATAATGCTTTCTTTTTATACATTCGGAATTTATTCGACTCATGATATTCATAGGTTTGTTGGTTGTAGCTCGAGGGTGGCTTCCGGTCTTGGTTGGACTTGGGATGCCCATTAATAAAGGCCCCTGGCCTGGTCATGTCATATACCAACTAGACTTGGTAGGTAACAGAAAAATGCTATAACAATCTCATCACATGGGGTAATCACAACCTCCTTAGTTAAATTATGTAATAACTTATGAAAACTCAAAATCCACAAGGTTCAATTAAAAATCATTATTCCTCATTAGCTTTTCACATTATGCATGGCGTCAAGAGTAGTTCAACATGCATACTTTTCATATTCAAAACCAATTTTACCATATAGGTTTGAGTTCATAACCTCTTCAAAAGTAAATGTTTTTTGAAAAATCACAATTCCCTAGTTCATTTTCCACACCCGTGGACCTACAACATCAAAACCACCATTAAAGCATGAAAGATCATATGCAAATCATAGGAAAACATTGCTAAATCAATAAGCATTCAAAACCCTCAACCTTCATATCAAAACCATCATAAATATCTCATGAAAATTACTTTAAAAGATATGCTTTTAAATAATAGATATGATGTAAGAGTAAAATGCCTGAAATACCAACTCTCACAGAAAGAATTCATCCCTTGAGCCCTCGCATAACCTACTTCTTTGAAACCTAAGTATGACTACTTGAGAGAATTTGAGAGAGTGTGGAAGTGTTTGATTACGTTAAGGATGAAATATAACCAGCCCCCTTCACTGTTTTATTGACACAACTAGAACAAGGGCCTTGTCATAATGGGAATCTTAAGTCTAACAAAAACTAGAGACCACCGGTGAGACCCAATCCAACCAACCAATGTATACCCTGAGTCAGATAAATTTTGACATATAACAAGATGGAGATCATTTAGAATGTAAATGAATTTGGAATAGGTCTATAAGTAATACCAAACCAACGAAGTCAACCTTCCAAACCTAACCAATAGCCACAAAACAATAACTAAATCCGCATTCGTTCCATAACATAACCGAGTACACAGTTATTCCACACAAAGCCTCTAAAACAATCTAAGAATATCTGGTCAGGACATGCCCCTACAATAGAAAAAAACTAATATCCAAGTGTAAAACAGTAAGAACATAAGAAAATTCAAAGAAAAAATGGGAGCCTTCCAAAGTATGGAAGCTCACCACTTTAAGTTATCACAAGCTGTCCCCCGAATCCAAGTCACTGAGCAGGAGCTGTGATAGTTTGACCAGTCCTACATTCCTTATGGATAAAATGCTTAAAGAAAGTTAGTGGTTGAAGCTCAAGTATGTAACTAAAGGATAAGGATAATATAAGTCCAACAATTCAAAAAACAATCAACCAATACAATACATAGACATACATATATATACCATGCTGGGATAGGGAACGAGACTTGCATGAACTTTAAAAACACTAACCTAAACTCTGTAACATAAATTCCATATATCAAGGAACCCACAGGCTATATGGACCCATCTCTCTCCTAGTTGAAAGAGCCCCGATGCGTGTAGTCACGTGAACTAGAGAACATCCATAAACATGTAGGCCTATAAGGAGGACTCGAAGCTCCCAAAATAATAAAGGTGACTTAAGCACCAATACATGTAATATAGGGGACTCTAACCTCCCATTCATATATTAATCTGGGGTACTTGAACTACTAGGTCAAAAAGACACCCACATCCACTAACACGATTTCTTGTGTTAGTCCTTCATACTCAGCATTCACGGCCCGGATACACATCCCACTTTAAAGATCAAATAAAATAATTCATTAAGCATACACAATAATTAAAAAAATTACTTACCAAGGCATACCATTGGTATCATGATCCCAACATCACCTGCAAGTGTACAAAATGCCATTACCGTTATAAGTCAATTTTTCATTTGGGACTCAAACACATCATTTGACAAAGACATAAATTCAATTAAATATATTAGTACTCAAATCTATTTAGCCAATTAAACAACCTAGGTTACAATTCAAATCAATGTATAGGCAACAAGGCCTTCACAAAACCAATTACCTATGATTCAAAATATTTTAGTCACTTTCTTTATTCAAAACACAATCCAACATGTAAAGATTTTGTTCTCATAGATATTTTCATAAACACATTATGGTAAGGCCAATGTAGTAGTCGACTCTCTTAGTAGACTATCCATGGGTAGTGTTTCACATGTTGAGGACAATAAGAAGAAGTTATCTCAGGAAGTCCATCAGCTTGCTAGACTAGGTATTCATTTAATCAATATAGAAGAGGGTGATATATGGGTTCAGAGTAGTTCAGAATCATCTCTAGTTTCCGAGGTGAAAGAAAAGAAAGATAGATATCCCAGCCTTGTCAAGTTGAAAGAGTCAGTCCAGGATCAGAAAGTAGAGGTTTTCTCAAAAGGGGGAGATGGTGTCCTTTGTTGTTGGGGTCATCTCTGTGTTCCAGATATAGATGACTTAAGGAAGCGAATTCTTAAAGAATTGCATGGTGCGCGCTACTCTATTCATCCAGGGGCCACAAAAATGTACTGCGACTTACGGGAAATCTATTGGTGGAGTGTGATGAAGAGAGATGTTGTAGAGTTTGTCGCTAAGTGCTCTATATGTCAGTAAGTTAAGATAGAGCATCAGAAGCCTAGTGGGTCCATGCAGGAGTTCCGTATTCCTACTTGGAAAGGGGAATTTGCGAATATGGACTTCATTACGGGTTTGACTCGAACTCATCATCATCAAGACTCGAACTCATCATTATCAGAATTCAGTTTGGGTCATTGTAGACAGAATGACCAATTCAGCTCATTTCCTTCCATTTCATACCTCTTATCTGTCGAGGATTACGCTAAACTCTACATTAAGGAGTTTGTAATATTGCATGGTGTTCCGCTATCTATTATCTCAGACAGAGGTACCCAGTTCACCTCTCATTTCTATAAAGCATTCTAAAAGGGTCTTGGTACCCAAGTTCATCTCAGTACAGCTATTCATCCTCAGACAGATGGTCAAGCAGAAAGGACCCTTCAGAATTTACAAGATATGTTGCATGCGTGTGCAATTTATTTCAAGGGAAGCTGGGATAAAAACTTGCCTTTGATTGAATTTGCATACAACAATAGCTATCATTCCAGTAAGGATACTCATATTATAATCTTATAATATCTCTAACCACCTTCTATGACTAACATTGAGATCTTTTTGAGAAAAGACATACTGAAGACTCTTATGATCTGTGAAGACATCTACATGAACTCCATAGAGATAATGCCTCCAAATCTTTAAGGCAAATACTACGGCTGCTAACTCAAAATCATGAGTAGGATAATTATTCTCATGGGGCTTAAGTTGTCTGGAGGAATAGGATATGACCTTACCATGCTACATGAGAATACAACCCAAACCTACTCTAGATGCATCCCAATACACTACGAAACCATATGGACCATCTGGAAGAGCTAATACTGGAGCTGAGGTGAGTCGACTCTTCAAATCATGAAAACTCTTCTCGCAAGGATCTTACCACTAAAACTTGACTTTCTTGTGAGTCAATCTGGACATATGGGATGTAATAGAAGAAAATTCTTTGACAAACCGTCTGTAATAGCCAGCCAAACCCAAGAAACTCCTGATATTTAATAGAGAGATAGGTCTGGGCCAATTTCTTACTGCTTCGGTCTTTTGAGAATCAACTCTAATGCCATCACCAGAAATGATATGACCAAGGAATGCTACCATTATTAGACAAAATTCTCACTTACTAAATTTGGAAAATAGCTAATGATCTCTGAGAGTTTGAAGTACTGTTATAAGATGTTCTACATAATCGCGCTCACTGTGGAAATAGACCAGAATATCATCTATGAAGACAATAATGAAGATGTCCAAGTACTACTTGAACACATGGTTCATCAAGTCTATGAAAGCTGCTGGGGCATTTGTAAGACCAAAGGATATAACTAAGAATTTGAAGTGACCATACCGAGTACGGAAAGCTATTTTTGGAATGTCACATTCTCTAACTTTGAGCTGATGATAATCGGATCTAAGGTCTATCTTAGAGAAATAACTAGCACCCTAAAGTTTATCAAACAAGTATCAATTTTTGGAAGAGGATACTTGTTCTTGACCGTGACCTTATTGAGTTGACGATAGTCTACACACATTCTAAGAGAATCGTCCTTCTTGCACACAAATAATACTGGAGCGCCCGATGGGGACAAACTGGGCCTGATAATTCCCTTATCTAAGAGATACTTTAGCTGTTCTTTTAGCTCGCTGAGTTCTACTGGTGCTATTCTGCATGGCAGAATAGATATAGGCTGAGTATCCAGAAGAAGATCAATGCCGAAGTCTATTTACCTTTTGGGAGGAATTCTTAGAAGATCTTCGGGAAAGATGTCTGAATATTTATTCACTACTGGGAATGATTGAAGAATGAGAGTTTCAGAACTAGTGTCCCTACCTCAAAAAGGATGATAGGCACATCCTTTAGATATCATTTTTGGTGCCCAAAGGTAGGAAACAAGATGACCTCTAAAAGCGAATACACTACCCTTCCACTCTAGGATGGATTTATTTAGGAACTGAAATTGGACTATTCTATTTCTTCATTCGACTATGGCATAGCAGGAATAAAGCCAATCTATGCCGATAATGACATCAAAATCAATTATCTCTTATTTAACTAAGTCTGCTGAAATGACTTTTTGAAATATCATAATCGGGTAGTTCCTATATACCCGACTGGCTATAATGGTTTTACCTACTGGTTTAGAGACTTAAAAGGGCTCTGCTAGAATTTCAGGACTAACTCTGAAATCAACTGCTATGTAGGGAGTAACAAACAACAAAGAAGCTCCTGGATCTAGCAAAGCGTAAACATGAACATGAAAGAGCATTACTGTACCAGTAATTACATTAGTAGAATTTTCCTAATCTTGTCGAGTCTAAAGATAGTAAAGACGATTTGGGTGTTGCCCACTATTACCACTGGAGGTGGCACCTTACTGATTCAGGTGATCAGACTGAGTTGAGTAGCAGAGATGACTCTAATAACCTAACTAAGGTCAATCACTGACTCTATGTCCTGGCTTACCATAACCAATATAGACGTCGCTACCAGCTCTGAAAGCACCCTTGTAGTTCTTACCATAAGTTTGACAAAGGGGATTACTTCAGGCATTGATGACACTACCCTGAGACTTAGAACATGGTGATCTATCTCTATTACCATCCCTGAACTTAGGAGCTAGAGCACAGGCTAAAGAAGGAGCTTGGACTGATGGCTTAGGACAAAACTGGGAATGATTTTCTCCTTCTAATTTAGGCTGATCGAAGTTGAAACTACCTATGTTTGCTCTCTTATTCTGCTTCTCCCTCTGCTTAATCTTTTGGTCTTCTATCTGCTGGGCATGAGTCATAAGCCTGGCTAAAGACATATCACTATTCATCATGGTGGATCTGGACTTATTTACCATATTATCTTTACCCCTGAAGCAAACTTACTCATCTTGGCTCTACTTTCTGTAACCACATGAGGGGCATATCTGGGTAATTGAGTAAACTTAAGAGAATACTCTTTCACTGTCATGTTGCCCAGCCTGAGGTATATGAATTCTAACACCTTAGCCCATCTAAGCTCTTGGGGAAAGAATATGTGTAAGAATGCAATGACAAATTTCTCCCACTCTATAGGACCTGCATCATCTGACCTCTCTAACTTCCACTATTTCAACCATGTATGAGCCATATCCTGCAAATTATATACAACTAGCTTAGCACTCTCAACAGTGGTCACCCCCATGATATCTATCACCTTTTGAACCTGATCAATGAATTCTATAGGGTCCTCATCTACCTTATACCCAAACAAGGATGGAGGATTTCTTTAGGTAAAGTCTCGAATCCTAGCTGCGGATAAATTGGTCACGAGGTTGGCCAAAATGACTATTGGCCGTTCATTTTAAGATTCAACTAACTGAGTAAGAGTAGTGAATATGGCCTTGAACTCTGCATGAGAAACATGATCGCCCAACGAATCTTCAGGCTGAGGGGATGACTAGGTTCTGTTTCTTCTTTTAGGAGGCACATTCTATAGAAGAAAGGGAGAAATGGATTAGACTGAGAGATTGACCTGAGATTATGCTAACTGGCATGACTTGAATACTAAAAAAAGGGAAACTATTCCTAAAATATCTTATAGCCTCTTGCACATAAATGTGATGCACAACACACCCATGTACAGGACTCTACTAAATGCGGCTTTCAGACTTCCTAGGACTCTATTGAAACTTAGGCTCTGATACAAAGTTTGTAACATCCCGATCCTAGTACTCGGAAGAATACACTGTGATCATGACCCTGAAGGATGACAATCTAACTCATGATTTATATCCGTGCCTGTACACTGCATAATATGACGTAATAATGTGTAAACATCATAAGGTTCAATACTGAACATGATTTGAATGATATAACATTTGTGTGGGGTAAAAGAATTCCTAAAAAACAAAACTGAATATACTAAAGTCTGAAACATGATAGTCTAGAAAGCCTCTAACTGAATGAAGTATCTGATAAGGAGTTGATGGGACATATACCCAACTTACTCCCACTAATAAACTGATTAATGATATAATAGGGAAATAATCATGTTCACAAAAGATGATGACTCACTTCTAACTCTGTCTACAGATATTTGGAATCTATTATTGCTCTAGAGCTCATGTCTCCGAACCTATGGTATAAGACACCATAGCGCGAATGAATCAATACTTTGGTATGCATATAAGGTAGGCTGAATGCATGGGGTTCATATGCATGAACACTAATAATAACTTAATAAATATCATGAGCATAAGAATACATGCATGAGATATAACAACTGACTCTAATACTGTGATAACATGATTATTGAATCTGAATATAACTGATAACATGAGTAACTGTATCTGACAGTCCTGAATCTAATGGAACTATCTGTGTTCTATACTGTATCTGAGTTGAATGTATCTGACAGTCCTGAAATCTGAAGAACTATCTGAGTTCTTTTACTGAGACTGATTGACTATATCTGACAATCCTGATTCTATAACATGAAACTGTGGGAAGTAGTTATCTAACCGGCATGCCCCTAATATGCCATTATGGCTGGGTTGGGGTCCAATCTGAAACCTCAATTGGAAGGGTTTCAATACTGCGCCACTGGCAAGGACAAGCTGTGGGTGACCATCATCTGATATTTTATCTTAAAGAGAATGGTGAGGCCCTTAATTGACAGTGCTTATCCACCTCATCAACACTCATCTGATAGTGTTGATGTCTTAACCTATGCTGGCTACATAGTTCTGGAATACAAGTATGACTTCTAAGAATCACACCCTCATCTGATGGTGCATGTTCCCATCCTTGGGTTCACTCGATGCTAATCCTTACTCCCATCTGAATAGACTCCAAATCCTGATTTACTGAACTGAACATGGGTTGAGTTACTGAATTTTGTTGACTGACGGAATACTAATGATATCTGACAACTGACTAAGTGCATAAGATCATGAAGATTTACTGAGTCATAAAACTATCTAAAGTCTAAGGGTTCATAGCATAAATGAGAGTATCATGAAAGCATGACATGGCTCTAGGCACACAACTAATGTTTCGGGTACAAATACCCCTAGGACTCGATGGAAGGAAACTGATCAAGCATAACTTACTTGAACATATAATTAACATCATAATCCATAATACATTTATAGAAGCATTTCATCAAAACATGTGATCGGCAAAACTTGTACATATATGGGGATTTCATGGTATCATGCTAGTTCGGCACTTTTCCTTCATCTAGGCATTTAATCAAACTTATTGTAGGCATGGTACATGTAAACATCATTGTACAATAATTAAACATCATGGTTCAATTCTAATTTCATCATTCAAGGGTTTAGTCATAGGTTTGCATGAATCTATATCTATAATAATTTAACCCACATAGAATTTATCACCCAACATGGAGTAGAAATCAAATTCTCATTATCAACATGAAAAAGAGCATCCCAATCATGAAATTCAAAGAAAAATCCATAAACTTGAATTTAGAAAAAGGATTATTGGGCTTCATGGACAAAAGAAGTCCATGAATGAATACTATGCATACCTTAGTTCATGATTTCGTGAGGATTGACGGTGAAACCTTCTTGAATTTGAATCCCCTATAGAAACCCTAGCTTGTTCTTAAGAGAAACTTGAGAGAAGCTAGTATATTTTGAGTGAAGAATAGCTAAATCACGTGTTATTGGGTTTAAATAGGAGTAGGAAATTGACCCTTTTAACCCTTGGATACGTCTTTTAAAATTGTAAAAATTTTCCCGAACTGGACCTTTAGTGCGATATGGTGCTATCACATCATGTCACTTGATTTTGACAATTGGTAAATTGAGGGATGGCACGACACGGGGACATCGCGTTTCCACTTTCGTTGTGACCTAGAACTTTGGCATGACGCTGGGGTAATCGCGCTAAGACACTGAAAAAAGGACAATTCTCAATTTGGGCCCTGCCATAACATGCCGTAATTACATACCCCTACTAGAATTTTCCAAATGCCATTTCCTCTTATGGCGTGGTGCGCCACTGACTAATAGGGAACTTTTTTTAGGGGAACTTGAAATAGTCGTAACTTTTGACCCGGTTATCGGATTTTGCTGAATCTTATATCGATGGAAAGCTTATCGAATTTTCAATATGAAAAAAGTGAAACTCTTGAAAATTTCTCATGGAATAATCATAATTCAATTTAGATGCTAATACTAGACAATTTTGAGTCAAAATTAGTTAGGAAAAAGAACAGGGTATTATAAAATCTTCCCATTGAGAACATTCATCCTCGAATGAGACTAACTGAGAGGGGAGAAAATACAACTGAAGTACACACTGAACATGAATAACTGGAATATGATCCCATGACTGACATGACTGATAGCTGAACTTATCAAATTGAATATGCATATCTGATGCATGTGTAATTGATCCATGAATGCATGACTGAGTGTTCTGATGAACTATGTTTTTCTCACAATGAGAAGGCATGTCTAATGCATAAGTACATAACTGAATTGATACATACATGCATGACTGAATATTCAATGGTACTTGGTACCATGTTTGTGAGGAACACTAAACATGAAACTGAGTAAGCTTAAGGAGAACTGTTAGCTTGAGCTTGATCTGATTTAGTGGAGAAGAGGTGACAATACTTAGTACGCATGTCTTCTTCTTTTTCCCAAGTAGCTCGCTCAATGGACTAATTTTGCAAAAGAACTTTGACTAGTGGGACTTCTTTGTTCCTCAGTATATGAGTCTGATATTCTAGGATTATGACTGGAACCTCTTCATAAGAGAGGGAGTTCTGAACATCAATGCTATGAATAGGGATAACAACTGATGGGTCACCTATGCACTTCTTGAGCAAAGAGACATGAAAGACTAGATGAAATAAGGCTAGATCTGAAGGTAATTCAAGCTCATAGGCTATATTGCCAAAGCGACTGAGAATCTTAAAGGGACCGACATATCGGGGACTGATCTTTCCCTTCTTGCTGAATCTCTTCACTCCATTCATGGGAGAGATCTTTAGATAGACATGAATAAGATCTTTTCTATGAACATCTGTATAAGAATTTTTTCAAATCTGAGCAGCCCAGAGTCTTTCTCTAATCAACTAGACTTTTTCTAAGACTTCGAATACCAAGTCAGGCCCTATGATTGAGGTCACGCTAATTTCGAACCAACAAATTGGAGATCTACATCTCCTACCGTAGAGAGATTCAAAGGGATCCATATGAATACTAGAATGATACATGTTGTTGTATGCAAATTCAATCAAAGGCAAGTGGTTATCCCAGCTTCCCTTAAAATCAATTGCACATGCACGCAGCATATCTTCAAAAGGCTGAAGGGTCCTTTCTGCTTAACCATCTGTCTGAGGATGAAAGGTTGTATTGAGATGAACTTAGGTACCAAGACCTTATTGGAATGCTTTCCAGAAATGAGAGGTGAACTTGGCACCTCTATTTAAGATAATAGATAACAGAACACTGTGCAATCTGACCAATTCCTTAATGTAGAGTTTGGCGTAATCCTCGGCTGAATAAGAGGTATGAACTGGAAGGAAATGAGCTAATTTGGCTATTCTTTCTACAATGACCCTAGCTGAATTCGGCTGATGATGAGTTCGAGGCAAACCCATCATGAAGTCCAGTTCACAACTTCCTACTTCCAAGTAGGAATATGGAACTCCTGCATGGACATACTAGGCTTCTGATGCTCTATATTAACCTGCAACATGTAGAGCACTTTGCCATAGACTCTGCAATATCTCTTTTCATCCCACTTCACTAATAGATTTCCTGCAAGTTGTGGTATATCCTTGTGGCCCCTGAATGAATAGAGTAGCGCGCACCGTGCAGTTCTGTAAGAATTCGCGGCCTTAAGTCATCTGTACCTGGAACACAGTGATAACCCTTACAACGAAGGACACCATCTCCCTCTTACGAGAAAACCTCTACTTTTTTATCCTAGTCTGACTCTTTCAACTTGACAAGGCTGGAATCTCTATCTTTTTTTTCTTTCATCTCAGAAACTAGAGATGATTCTGAACTACTGTGAACCCAAATATCACCCTCTTCTATATTGATTAAGCGAACGCCTAGTCTGACAAGCTAATGGACTTCCTGATCTAACTTCTTCTTACTATCCTCAACATGGTAAACACTACCCATGGATAGTCCACTACGTTGTCCTTGCCCAGATGATAAAGGATACTTATGTCATAATCTTTCAAGAGCTCTAACAACCTTCTCTGATGAAGATTGAGATATTTCTAAGAAAAGACATACTGAAGACTCTTATGATCCATTAAGACATCTACATGAACTCCGTAGAGATAATTCCTCTAAATCTTCAAGGAAAAGACAACGGTTGCTAACTCAAGATTATGAGTAGGATAATTATTCTCATGGGGCTTAAGCTGTCTGGAGGCATAGGCTATGACCTTACCATGCTTCATGAGGACACAAACCAAACCTACTATGGATGCATCACAATACACTATGAAACTATCTGGACCATCTGGAAGAACTAATATTGGAACTGAGGTGAGTCGAGTCTTCAATTCTCGAAAACTCTTCTTGCAAGGATCTGACCAAGGAAACTTGACTTTCTTCTGAGTCAATCTAGACATAGGGGATGCAATAGAAGAAAATCATTTGACAAACCATCTGTAATATCCATCCAAACCCAAGAAACTCCTGATATCTGATGGAGAGACAAGCCTGGACTAATTTCTTACTACTTCAGTCTTTTGAGGATCAACTCTTATGCCATCACCAAAAATGATATGACAAAGGAATGCTACTATCCTTAGCAAAAATTCATACTTACTAAATTTGGCAAATAGCTAATGATTTTTGAGAGTTTGAAGTACTTTTTTGAGATGTCCTTCATGATCACGCTTACTGTGGGAATAGACCAGAATATCATCTATGAAGACAATAACAAACATGTCCAAGTACTACTTGAACACACGGTTCATCAAGTCCATGAAAGCTACTGGAGAATTGGTAAGACAAAAGGACATAACTAAGAATTTAAAGTGACCATACCAAGTATGGAAAGTTGTTTTTGGAATGTCACATTCTCTAACTATGAGCAGATGATATCTGAATCTGAGGTCTAGTTTAGAGAAATAACTGGCACCCCAAAGTTGATTAAACAAGTCATTGATTCTGGGAAGAGGATACTTATTCTTGAACGTGACCTCATTGAGTTGATGGTAGTCTACAAACATCCTAAGAGAACCCTATTTCTTATGTATGAATAATATTGGAGCGCCCGATGGGGACACACTAGGCCTGATGAATCCCTTATCTAAGAGATCCTTCAACTGTTCTTTCAGTTCTCTGAGTTCTGCTGGTGCCATTCTATATGAAGGAATGGATATAGGCTGGGTATCTGGAAAAATATCAATACCGAAGTCTATTTACCTTCAGGGAGGAATTCCTAGAAGATTTTCGGGAAAGATGTCTGAATAATAATTCACTACTGGGACTAATTCAAGGCAGGGAGTTTCAGCACTAGTTTTCCAAACTCAAACAAGATGATAGACACATCCTTTCGATATCCTTTTTCGTGCCCAAAGGTAGGAAACAAGCTGACCTCTAAAGGTGGATACACTACCCTTCCATTCTAGGATAGGTCCATCTAGGAACTGAAACTGGACTATTCTATTTCTATAGTCGACTGTGGCATAGCAGGAATAAATCCAATCCATGTCGAGAATGACATTAAAATCAGTCATGTCTAATTCGACTAAGTCTGATGAAGTGACTTTCTAAAATATCATAATCGGGTAGTTCCTGTATACCCACCTACCTATGATGGTTTTATCGGCTAGGGTAGAGACTGAGAAGGGCTCTACTAGTATTTCGAGACTGACTCCGAAATCAACTTCTATGTAGGGAGTAACAAAACAAAAAGAAGCTCCTGGATCTAGAAAAGTGCAAACATGCACATGAAAGATCTCTAATGTACCAGTAACTACATTAGGAGAATTTTCCTGATCTTGTGAAGTCTAAAGAGCGTAAAGATGATTTGGGTGTTGCTAGCTATTAGCACTAGAGGTAGCACCTTACTGATTTGGGCAAGCGGACTGAGTCTAGCAACTGATATGGCTCTGATAATCTAACTGAGGGAAATATCTGACTCTAGCCTGGCTTGCCACAACCGAAATATACGTCGTTACCATCTATGCAAGAAACCTTATGGATCTTACCATAAGTCTGACAAAAGGGATTAGTTCGGGCATTGCTGACACTACCTTGAGACTTAGAGCCTGGTGCTCTATCTCTATTACCATCCCTAAACTTAGGAGCTGGAGCACTGGCTGAAGAAGGAGTTGGAACTGATGGCTTAGGACGAAACTGGGAAAGGTTTCCTCCTTTTGATTTAGGCTGAGCGATGTTAAAACTACCTGTCTTTGCTCTCTTATTCTTCTTCTCCCTCTACTTAATCTTTTGCTCTTCTATCTACTGGGCATGAGTCATAAGCCTGGCTAAATTTATGTTACTATTCAGAATGGTGGATCTGCACTCATTTACCACACTATCATTTACCCCTGTAGCAAACTTACTCATCTTGGCTCTACTATCTACAACCACATGAGGGGAATATCTGGCTAATTGAGTAAACTTAAGAGAATACTCTTTCTCTTTCATATTGCCCTGCTTGAGGTTGATGAATTCAAGAACCTTAGCCTCTCTAAGCTCTTGGGGAAATAATCTGTCTTAGAATGCAGTGACAAACTCCTTCCACTCTATACGGACTGCATCATCTAACCTCTCTGACTTCCACTGTTTGAACCATGTATGAGCCACATCCTGCAAATAATATACTGCTAGCTCATCACTTTCAATAGTGGTCACTCCCCATGAGATCTTTCACCTTCTGAACCTGATCAATAAACTCTAGAGGGTCCTTATCTACTTTAGACCCGAGAAAGGACGGAGGATTTATTCGGGTAAAGTCCCAAATCCTAGCTGTGGCTGAATTGGTCATAGGGTTGGCTGAAATAACTTCTGGCCATTCATTTTGAGTGGCAACTGACTGAGCAAGAGTAGTGAATATGACCCTTAACTTCATATGAGAAAAATGATTGCCCAAAGGATCTTCGGGCTGAGGGGCTGACTGGATTCCATTTCTTCTTTTAGAAGGCATGTTCTGTAAAAGGAAGGGAGAAACGGATTAGACTGAGAGATTGACTTGAGATTATGCTCACGGTCACGAGTTGAATATTAAAAGAAGGGAAACTATTAGATTAAGATTGATCTAAGTTGGTGGAGAAGAGGTGAGGATACTTAGAACGCATATCTTCTTCTTCTTCCCAAGTAGCTCCCCCGACAGACTGATTTTGCCAAAGAACTTTGACTAGAGGGACTTCTTTATTCCTTAGTGTACGAGTCTGATAATCTAGGATTTTGACTAAACCTCTTCAAAAGAAAGGGTGTTTTGAACATCAATGCTTTGAATAGGGAATACAACTAATGGGTTACCTTCTGCACTTCTTGAGCAAAGACGTCAAATACCAAGCTAGTCCCTATGATTGAGGCCTCACTAACTTTGAACCAACTAATTAGAGATCTACATCTCCTACCGTAGTGAGATCCAAATAGAGCCATATGCATATTGGAATGATAGTTGTTGTTGTATGCAAATTCAATCAAAAGCAAGTGGTTATCACAACTTTCCTTGAAATTAATTGCACACGCAAGAAACATATCTTCTAAAGTCTGAAAGGTCCTTTCTGCTTGACCATTTGTCTGACGATGAAAGATTGTACTGAGATAAACTTGGGTACCAAGACCCTTATGGAATGCTTTCCAGAAAGAAGAGGTGAACTGGGTACCTCTATCTGAGATAATAGATAATGCAACATCGAGCAATCTTACCAACTTCTTAATGTAGAGTTTGGCATAATCCTCGGCTAAAAAAAAGTATGAACTAGAAGGAAATAAGCTGATTTAATCATTCTATCTACAATGACCCAGACTGAATTATGCTGATGACGAGTTCGAGGCAAACCTGTCATGAAGTCTATGTTCACAACTTCCCACTTCCAAGTAGGAATACGGAACTCCTGCATGGACTTACTAGGCTTCTGATGCTCTATCTTAACCTTCTAACATGTAGAGCACTTAGCCATAAACTTTGCAATATCTCTCTTCATCCCACTCCACCAATAGATTTCCCGCAAGTCGCAGTACATCTTTTTGGCCCCTGGATAAATAGAGTAGCGCGCACCATGCACTTCTACAAAAATTCTCTTCCTTAAGTCATCTACACGTGGAACACAAAGATGACCCTGACAATGAAGGACACCATCTCACCCTTGGGAGAAAACCTCTACTTTCTAATCCTGGACTGACTTATTCAACTTGACAAGGTTGGGATCTCTATCTTGCTTTTATTTCAGCTCGGAAACTAGTGATGATTCTGATAACGCTCAAACTACAACTCTCATAAGAGTGTAAGCGGTCGTCGTCAAATATAGAACCCAACTGGGTTGAGTGTCGAATCCCACAGGGAATACTTGGTCACTAAGTAAGCAATGATTATTAGACTTTTGAAGAAAGTTCTACGAATAAAGGGGGGATTTTGTGCGTGCAAATGATGTAAACAAAATAGTAGAGTAAAAATGGAAAATAGAAGAGTAAAACGGAGTACTTGGTAGGTTTTAATCAATGAGAACTGAGAGTTAGGGTTATGTCCACCTTATGAGTAATACATATCTATTGACTATGAGTTATGCGGAATTCAGACATGCATGTGCTTATAGAGATTCGTATTCTATGGTAAATCCAGGCGTCTTTCGACCATCAAGGATTATTTCACTTTAACTCTTTCGAGCTTAAATCGTATCTAATGGTACAAATTCTCCAAGAGGTTAATCCAGTTACGGCACTAACTTTTAAACAGGGGTTGGTGCCCTATTTCCTTGACATTATCTCTTTTCCAGACATGTAACTTTTCTTTCGAACAAGATAATGCTATACTGGCGTATTCTATATGTTTGCAACCACAAGAATTTAAATTAAGATGAAGAGAAGAATGATATAAGCAGCATACGTGTCACGAATTCACAAACTCATAGCAATAGATAGTATCTCATAAGGCTTCCATAACCCTAACAGAGAAGTTTAACTATTCATGAGTGCGACAAAAATCACAATAGACATTATCAGCATACCAAGATAAAAATCTCACGTGAAGTATGTTTTGGTAGGGCTTGTGGCGTGAATTCCTTGCAAAATAGCGTTTCTCTTGTTATGAAAATTAAAAGTCGAATAGATGAAAGAAAATTGTCAGAAATAAGAATTAATTGAAAGAGAATGAATGCTGAAAAAGTTCAGCAAAATAGGGTTTTTATAACACCCATATCCTATTCCTACTAAGCTATTGCATACTTATCCTAATCCTACTAGGTTACTGAATTCTTTTCCTAATCCTACAAAGTTACTGCTGGTCTCCAAGTCTTTGGAAATGCTTATTTTGCCCGAGACAAGTTTTTCATGCGTCACTTTCAGTCCATAGGCATCCAAACGCTGCTCTCCTTCTTTTGTGAAGCTTCCTTTGGCGTCAAGTTATCCATAAAATGCTGAAATCTTCATCATTTATACCTGAAAACTTGCTAATCACGTTGGTTAGCTCACTTACAGGAAAAAGGACTAAAAGTGCATGAATTATATATTTTGTCCTCAAAACTTAGCTAAAATATGGGTAAATTAAGGCGCTTTAGGCATGTAAATACGCCTAACATCTGATTCTGAACTACTCTAAACCCATATATCACCCTCTTCTATATTGATTAAACGAATTCCTAGTCTGGCAAGATAATGGACTTCCTAAGATAACTTTTTCTTACTGTCCTCAACATGAGAAACACTACCCATGGATAGTCTACTCAGAGCGTCGTCCACTACGTTGGCCTTGCTCGGATGAAGGACACTCATGTCATAATCTTACAAGAGATCTAACCACCTTCTCTGATGAATATTGTGATCTTTCTAAGAAAATACATACTGAAGACTCTTATGATATGTGAAGATATCTACATGAACTCCGTAGATATAATGCCTCCAAATCTTGTTTATCGGTATGTCGTGCACCGCATCTATAAACAGGAGGCTATGGACATTTAGGAATTGTTTCTTTTCTTCATGTCTTAGATCGTGCGATAGATCTTATATTGTATATGAAGTCATAGTCGACCATTGAATCCGTTTGTTTCTTTTATTATAGTAATGATGCCAATTACCAGAAGCAAGAATACCGGTAAGCAAGTAGATGTGGCTACCGAAGAGGGGACTAGTAAGTCACTTACTATACCAACTAACCAAAGTGAGGCTCCAGCTGAGCATGCATCAGAAACTTCTTCCACTCTAGAAGAAATAAGAGAGAGGAGAACTATATCCCTAGAGTCACCTATTAATGTTATTGATCAAGATCTTAAAAATGCAGTGCAATTTTTGACTTGTATAGTTGCTGGGAAAGCTCAAGGGTAAGCCATTCCTACCACGGGTCCTAGTGGTACTGATAGTGTGGCTAACCTTCAAACACAGGATTTTCTTTAGATAGATCCTCCCAGTTTTACTGGATCTGATCTTAGTGAGAACCCACGAGACTTTATTGATCAAATTCAAAGGGCCTTAGATGTTATGCATGTAACGGGTAGAGAGACAGTGGAGTTAGCGGCGTATAGATTTAAATGGGAGGCTATATATTGGTACGAGGACTGGAAATGATCTAGGGGTATTGATGCACCCCCAGCTACTTGGAAAGAGTTCAAAGAGGCATTTTTTGATCATTATGTTCCATTCGAGATTCTTCAGTCCTATGCAGATCAGTTAATAAATCTTCGTCAGGGGAATATGAGCGTGAGAGAGTACAGTCTCCAATTTAATTCCTTGTCGAGATATGCTCCTAATGTTGTAGCTACTATGTATGATAGAGTTCATCAATATGTGGATAAGCTAGATCCATATCTGGTTAGAGATTGTACTATTGCCACTTTGAACAAAGATATGGACATAGCGATGATCCATGCTTGTACACAGAAAATGGAAGACCAGAGGTAGAGGAGAAGAACACAGGAATTAGAAATAGGATATTCCAAGAGGGCCAGGTCTACAGGGCAGTTTATGGCATCCCAAGGAGGGTTCAAAGCACAATTTTTTGGTAGACCACCTAGGCCATTATCTTCTTATTCTGTAGCTAGTGCCCCACTATAGTTCCAAGGGTCCAGAGTTAATTTAGAGTTCGTGGATAGTAGGGTACCAAGGGCAAGGAAATATGAGCCAATCGAGACCTCCTCGAGAGCCATGCAATAAATGTAGAAGGTATCATTTGGGCGCATGTTGGCTTGGGACCAATGTTTACTTTTGGTGTGATATGTTGGGTCATATGATGAGAGAATGCCCATGAAGGGGCATAGGGGGTCTGGCATGACCTACGGGGTTATTTGTTGTATCATCATCATCGATGCCTTATTCAGGAAGGGGTGTACAACCAATCGGTCGTGTTAGAGGTGATAGAGAATCCACGAGTTCTAGTGGGGCTCAAAATCGTACGTATGCTCTAATGGATCAACAGAATTTAGAGGCTTCCCCAGATGTGGTTACGTGTACATTTTCTATCTTTTCATTTGATGTATATGCCTTAATTAATCCCGGTTCTACAATATCTTATGTTACTCCATTGGTTGCTAGAAAGTTCAAAAGAATACCTGAACTGTTAGTTAAGCAATTTGAAGTGTCCACACCGATTGGGAAATCTATTATAGCTATTAGGGTTTACTGAAACTATATAGTAACTATTTGTGGTCGTGATATGATGGCTGATCTTATGGAGTTAGAAATGGTAGATTTTGATGTTATAATGGGTATGGACTGGTTGGCGTCTTGTTATGCCACAATTGATTGTTGCACAAAAAAGGTATATTTCCATTATCCAAATGAATCAGTCCTTAAATGGAAAGGTGAAATTGGCGTACAAAGAGGTAGATTTATTTCTTATTTTAAGGCAAGAAGAATGATTTCAAAGGGATACATATATCATTTAGTTAGAGTAAGGGATACAGAAGCGGAGCCACCAACTCTTCACGTTGTTCCGGTGGTAAATGAATTTTCTGATGTATTTCTTGAAGATCTTCCAGGTTTGCCTCCTGAAAGAGAAGTAGAGTTTGGTATTGATGTAATACCAGGCACCCAACCAATCTCCATTCCTCCGTATAGAATGGCCCCAGTAAAATTACAAGAATTGAAAGAGCAATTGAAAGATTTTCTAGAGAAGGGATTCATAAGGCCTAGTATGTCCCCCTGGGGAGCACCAGTGTTTTTTGTGCGCAAAAAAGATGGCTCGCTGAGGATGTGTATTGATTATCAGCAATTGAATAAGGTGAGTATTAAGAATAAATATCCTTTCCCAAGAATTGATGATTTATTTGATCAGTTACAGGGCGCAAAGTGCTTTTTAAGATTGATTTGAGGTAAGGTTACCACCAAGTGAGGGTCAAAGAGAAGGATATACCCAAGACAACTTTCTGAACACAGTATGGTCATTATGAGTTTCTAGTTATGTCATTTGGGCTAACAAATGCACCCGCAGCTTTTATGGATTTTATGAATAGGGTGTTTAAGCCATTCCTGGATGTATTTGTGATAGTTTTTATAGATGATATTCTAGTTTATTCTAGATTAGAAGAGGACGATGCCAATCACTTACGACAGGCATTGCAGACTCTTTGTGATTGTAAACTTTAGGCAAAGTTCTCTAAATGTGTATTTTGGTTAAAGTCGGTGCCATTTTTGGGTTATATTGTATCTAGAGAAGAGATAAGGGTTGATGCTCAAAAGATAGAAGCTATGAAGAACTGGCCACGGCCCACAACGCCTATGGAGATTCGTAGTTTTCTCAGGTTGGCCGGTTATTATAGAAGGTTTTTTAAAGGATTTTCTTCCATTTCAGCACCCTTAACCAAGCTAACCCATAAAGCATCCAAATTCCAATGGAATGATGCCTGTGAGAAGAGTTTTCAAGATTTAAAGAACAAGTTGATTTCTACACCCGTGTTGGTACTTTTAGAAGGCACCGAAGGGTATACAGTGTATTGTGATACTTCTAAAATTGGTTTAAGATGTGTATTGATGCATGGTAAGGTAATAGCATATGCTTCTAGACAATTGTGGCCACATGAGAAAAATTATCCTACACATGATCTTGAGATGGTAGCAGTTATTGTTTCTTTAAAGATATGGCGCCACTACTTACATGAGGTTCATGTTGATATATATACTAACCATAAGAGCTTGCAATATATTTTTAATCAGAAGGATCTAAATTTAAGGAAGTGGAGATGGCTTGAACTATTAAAGGACTACGATATTGATATCTTGTACCATCCAGGAAAAGCAAATGTGGTAGCTGATGCCTTAAGTCGTAAGTCTATGATGACGCCTATAGAAAGGCAAGGGATGATTAAAGATCTTCACCAGTTAGCTAGTTTGGGATTCCGCCTTCTTGAAACTCCGAATAAAGAGCTTATCGTACATAATGCTGCGAAATATTCATTAGTAGCTGAAGTAAAAGATAAGTAATATGCAGATCCTATTTTATTATAGCTTAAGCAGAACGTTCAGAGTGGTGCGACCAAGGCATTTAAGCTTACGCAAGAAGGAGTACTTTAGTGCCAAAACTGATTGTGTGTGCCAGATGTAGACGGGCTAAGAAAGAAGATTATGACAGAGGCACATTGTTCAAGATATTCCATTTATCTAGGATCAACAAAAATGTATAAAGATTTGAAAGATTTGTATTGGTGGAATGACATGAAAAGAGCATTGCAGAATTTGTAACTGAATGTCCAAATTGTCAAAGAGTTAAAGTTAAGCACCAAAAACCCGGAGGTTATATGCAATGCATTGATCTTCCAAGCTGGAAGTGGGACATGATCAACATGGATTTCGTTATTGGTTTGCCTCGTACATCTCAGAAGTTTGATTCTATATAGGTGATTGTTGATAGGCTTACCAAATCCGCACATTTCCTACAAGTTAGGACCACTTACAGAGTTGAAGAGTATGCAAAGCTGTACATTAAAGAGATAGTCCAATTACATGGAGTGCCAAACTCTAGTATATCAGATCGGGGAACCAAATTTACCGTAAAATTTTGGAAGTTTTTTCAGAGGTGTTTGGGAGCACAAATGAGTTGAGTACAACTTTTCAACCTCAAACAGATGGACAAGTAGAACGTACCATCCAAACACTTGAAGATATACTACGAGCTTGTGTAATAGAATTTTAGGGAAACTGGGATGATCATGTACCTCTTATTGAGTTTGCATACAACAATAGCTATCATTAAAGTATCAAAATGGCACCATATGAAGCTTTATATGGAAAGAAGTGTAGATCACCAATAGGATGGTTCAAAGTGGGTGAAAGTCTTTTGTTCGGACCGGATCTTGTTTATCAAGCCGTAGAGAAGGTTAAAGTAATTCAGAGCCACCCTAAGAGCTCTCATCAGTACATCCAGTATTTCATGTGTCAATGCTTCGAAAGTGCATCGGAGATCCAACACATATTACTTCTACTGAGGATGTGCAAGTTGTGGAAGATCTTACCTATGAGTAAGTACCTATTTCTATTCTAGATCTCCAAGTTAAGAAGATGAGAAATAAAGAGATAGCATTGGTGAAACTACGTTGGAGAAATCATCAAAGGGAAGAGATTACATGGAAATCTGAGGAAGCAATGAAATCTAAGTACCCTAATTTGTTCAAAGATGAAGAGGAAGTTCAAGAAATGGAGTTAGAACATTAGCAAGTATTTTTTTTATATATGCATAGTATTTATGTGATGAAGTGAATGTTAATGATGAACTTGAACTTGTTTCGATTGAATAAATACGCTAACATTCGAGGATGAATTTCCTAAAGGGTGAAAGTATGTAACACCCTGTATTCAAGTATGTGTATTGGCGTATTCAAGTACGTGTATTGGTCTTATTTATATGGAATTAATTTTTTTATTTTATTTATATCGGAATTTGCCCGTCGATGATTCCATGCGAAGGTTATTGAATAAGCTTTCCAATGATACAAAGATTTCCAAAAATGGAAAGGTTTCAGATATAATCGAGCACGTTCGAAACTATAAAATAGTGGTCGGGATATTTGGGAATAGTAAATGTGCAGGAAAATTTCCTGCACACAAACTACTCAGGCAGCCGAATTTTTGGGTCAAATTCAAATGATCATAACTCTCTTTATATAATGAAATGGTTGAGCTGCGACCTATTAAAAGAAATATCATTGAGTCTTATTTCCAATTCAATTGGTTTCATCCAAATCCAACGTCTGAGTAAGGAGTTATACTCGTTTTACTTCAGCCTATCAAAATAGATTTTTAGGGTCAACTTCAAACGACCATAATTCCTTGTACAGGATGAACTGGGAGTCCTACTTTATATGAAATGATATCCCTTTAAATTATCCTTCCAACGATACCAATTTCACCCAATTCCAATATCGGAGCAAAGAGTTATGGTCGATCTACTTTAGCTTATCAAAACAGTCCACCAAAGGACAAATTTGACATTATTTAAATTCTAAAGGCATTTTGGTCATTTCCTATCATATTATGGACGGGAATATGTGTATATATACATGTATATGAGTTAAAAAACTCATTTTCATCATCAATAATTGATAAAGAACAAACCCTATCCAAATTTGACCTTTAAATTACTTTTGATTCAACCGTAGAAATTCCAAAGTAATCCGATAACTGGGTTTGTCATCTCGAGAGCTTCTAACGGCACCTATTATTTATTCAAATAGGATTGCATAATCAAGAGGTGAATTCTAAGGTATGAATATTGTTTGCCTTTATTCTTTTCCATATTTATATGTGTGATAGAGGATTATATGTATTGGTTGTTATTGAAAGGTGATGAAAATAGGGTTATGGACTATTTTCAATGGTTTGGTTGTATTGAATTGTGGAACGTGGATATGGTAATTGAGTTATGGAAGGTAAATATGGTGATATACTATTGAATTGATGATTATTTATGGCTTTGGCTCAATATGGTTTAATGGATGGTTGGAAGGATAAATGAATCCAAACTTGATATTGGAGGATGTTGTATGAATATGCATGGCATGTGAATGTAATTGGAGTATAAGAGGGTTAAAGTGACATCCTTTATAGCCTAATTAAGGCTTTCTACTTAACCACTAGTTTGGTGAATTCAAATAATTAAATTGTGATGTTTGGTCTCTAATACTAGATTGCTATATATGTTCATTGTAGATGAGTAATCCGAAAAAATGGGAAGTCCATTTGGGACTAGTATTGAAGGTTGACAGTCAGGTATGTAAAGCATACTTTATACCATATCTTTGGCATGAAAGTGAACAATTTTTCTATTAAGAAAGTTTCCAAAGTTATTCAGTAACATGAGATCCATAATGGTTTTATATGATGTCCTACGTTACCAATGAACTTGTTTCCACCCTAAAAGATGTCAAGACATTCCAATACTTACTTTTCTTCCAAATCTTACATGTTTATTGAACTAATGAATGTCAGAAGGTATCCGGTTACTCAAACAAGATCCATGTGCTATTAATGACTCCAAAACATTTCATTGATGTACCAATAAGTTCCTACTTCATTTTTATGGCATTGATGACTCCAGAACACTTTATTGATTTGCCAATGAGTTCTTACTTCATTTTTATGGCATTGATGACTCCAAAACACTTCATTGATGTGCCAATGAGTTCTTACTTCATTTTTATTGCATTGATGGTGTATTTATATGTCTCTATTAATGTATCATTGTTTCAAAGTATCAAAAATATGGTGGCGACCAAAATGAAAATCTTAAAGATTAATTAAACTAAGTGATGGAAGTTCTCTCTTATCGGGTGGTATACCAGGGGCATAATCCTATCATGGGTCGATCCCTATTTCTGTGTTTATGGGTGGTATCCCAAGGGCATAAGCCTATCATGGGTCGATCCCAGTTGATATGTATTGGAGGCAGCCTAATGGTCACAGTACAGTACAATAATGATTACAAAGAAGATAAGAATGAAGGTAAAGTGATTGAATAAATACAATGTACAAGTTGTCATAAGTTCTAATAAGTATGGTCCACTCCTATTACGATTTATTCACTTGTTTCTGATTTCTATTGAGATCTTATATCATATGTGATTATCTACAGCTTTATATACTCAGTACATATTTCGTACTGATGTCCCCCACGGGAGACCTGCATTTCATGCTGCAGGCACAAGTACCTCAGCTCATACACCACACAAGTAGGAGCCAGGATATTCAGCTAACTCTGGTGAGCTCTAGTTTGCTTTGGGGCTTTCCGTGTCAATTCCAGTCACTTTTGGTATTGTATAGAAGTTAGTTATATGGCGGGGTATGTCCCGACCTTAGTTAAACTTTGTGTATTATCTAGAGGCTTTGTAGACCTAATGTACAGTCAAGGTGGTGTTTTGTTAATAGACGTGATGGATCCAATGGCCAAGTTTTGTATATACATATATATGTGTGATCGAGCTTATATAGGTGATTATTTCCTTTTATATGAAACATGATGCTTTCCGAATTGTGGGTTGTCATAGAGGTATGCATGGGAAGTATAAAGTTATGAGCCGGTTCTCCCGGGCCTCCTCATTACAGGTGCCAGTCTGCCCCAATAGGATTTGAGGCATGCCAATCGTCATGATGAAACACACTGTCTTTGGGACCCTTAGAAATTTTTTTAGATTTTTGGGTTTCTAAAAAAGATATGACAAGGGGGTACTAGTCGTATGAATTGATACGACTCATGTAAGGTAGTTGTATGCTGACCACTATTGGTTAGAAGGTTGGATTTATTTTTGGAATGGGTATGACTAGGGTTGGTACAAGTCATATGGTTGGATACATGTTGTTTGGCTTTGATTTTTCCTTCACCTAATTGGACACTTAATAACTTATATTGGATCTGAGTATGAGTGGCTCATTATGAGTCGTAACCTATGGTAAGAGTCATACTATGGACTCGTATAGTGCATAGTGTTCAAACCTCTTATGACTCTATTCTTCCAGAGGTATGGGCCAAGGGTACTAGTCATATCCTTAGGTATGACTTATTTTGGGTAAATAGTATATTTTATAGTATTGGGTCCTAGGGTATGAGTGATGGGTACCACTCGTATTGTAGGGTATGAACGGTATGGTATAGTTGTACCCTATAATGGGATTCTTATGAGGCTTTAGTGAGGGTAATCTGGATATTTCTCCACTTAACCTATTAAGGCCCCATAACTTCAAAACTACTTTGGATCTTATTTTCTCTATTATTATATTCATTAAATATCTTAGATTCTCTGTCTTATGAAGAGGTCTCGATTGAGATAGTAGATCGTAAGGGTCATGGGTTATGGACCAAGGAAGTGGCCTTGGTTTAGGTTCTATGATAGAAACACAAGGTGGAATAGGCTACATAGGAAGTGAAAGCAAACATGAAGTCCAAATATCCGCATTTGTTTTTTGCTTTAGATATTCGTGTAGAAGGTATGTGTTCTTGATCACATCTTTGTTTTATAACTTGGTTAAGGTTAAATTGATATTTGATAATGTAAATGACTCTACTTCATTCCATTTCATCTTTGTCAAAGGTAAGAGTAGAGGTATCTAAGGGGTGGAAATTATGCTTATACCTACCTTGTTCGTCAGTCAAGGACGAATGATCCTAATGGGGGAGATTAAAAGACCCTAGAATTGGGACCCTTTGAAAATTTCCAACATTTTTAGCTTACTATATAGGATACGACTAAGGGGTACTAGTCGTATGAAGGGATACGACTCATATGAGGTGGGCGTATGCTGACCAGTTTTTTTTGGTTGGTGGGATTGATTCTAGAAAGCCTACTTCTTGGGTTTGTACGAGGTGTATGGTTAGATACGGGTTGTTTTGTTTTGTTTTTTCCTTCTCTTAATCTGAGTCTTAGTAACTTAGATTGGATGTGAGTACGAGTGGCTCACTATGATCCATAAGACAGGGTACAAGTCATACCATTGACTCGTGTAGTAGACAATGTTTAAACCTCTTGTGAATCTATTCTTCTAGGGGTACCGGCTAAGGTTACTAGTCGTATGCTTGGGTACAACTTGGTTTAGGTAAATTTTATGTTGTACAGTGTTGGGTCCAAGGATGAAGCCTAGGGTACGAGTGGTGGCTACCACTCGTATTAGAGGGTATGATCGGTATGATGTAGTCGTACCCTATGATGGGATTTTTATTCAGTTTAAGTGAGGGCAATTCGGACATTTCCCCACCGAACCTATTAAGGCCCTATGACTTCTAAACTACTTGGGAGGTTATTTTTGCTATTATTCTATTCATTAAAATTAGAAAAAATTCTTAAGCACTTTACAATTCTCTCTTAGTCTCTTGGGTAAAGGAAGGCTAGGTTTTCACTAAGGAGGTCTATTTGGGCCTTGTGTTTGTGATTTATGTCCATATTCATCATATAAGGCAAGATACTTCTCACATATTTTTAGTTCCAACTAAAGTCATGATTTATACAATGTTTTCATGGCATGATTATTGTATGATTTTAAGGTTTTCAAATATTTATTGGGGTTTTAGTATTAAATGCTTTGTTATGGTTTTCCACTTTTTTAATTATGTTTTTACATTCCTTAATGGTGGTTTGGATAATCGATTGCATGGTAATGGTTAATTGATAATTGGAATTGGTTTTTGAAATACTATGCCCCCAACATGTTTGATAAAATGCCTATGATAATTCTTTTCCTATATTATTACACTTTTAACAGAACTATTGCATGGTGTGATTAGTAATGAAACCCTAAATGGCATAAATGGTTTAAACGGTTTGGAGTGGTTAACTAGAATGGTTTGGTGGTCATGGTTATGGTTGATTTAAACTTTCTTGTGGGGTACAATGGAATCCACCAAGTATATATGATAATAAACAACTTGTGGGGTACATGGGATTCCCCCTAGCAAACCTAATAATGGAATACTTATGGGATGCCTGGGAACCCTCCAAGTTAACATGATAATGCAAACAATCGGTTCATGAGAATCCCTTTGCATAAAAGGTTGGTTAATGACATTGCTTGGAAGTTATAGTCGGTATAATGATACAAGTACTTATAGCCTTCATTAATAATAGTGGAATAATGGTTTGGTTGGTTGGAAATGGTTTTAATTGGGAAATAATGAAGGTGTGTGATAGCTAACCATGAAGGTGTGAATCTAATGGATGAACATTGGAAAATTATGTTTTCTAACATAAGGGGTTGGTCATAGAGACCATATATGATACTATGAGGTACATGGAAATCCTCTACGTACACTATACATATGTATCATGGTGAGCAAAGTCGACTTAGGAATCCCATACTCTTATGGTTTCTCCGGTTCATGTGGCTACACATATTCAAGCCCATTCAGGGGGTTACATTGGCCCATATATCCCGTGGGTAGCTCTAGGAGGGTTAAGCAACACATACCTAGGTTAATGGTTTTAAATCAATACTAACTCGGTTCCCTTTCCCTATAAAGTTATATACATATATGTATGGTTTGTATACATAAGATTGGATTACTTTGTTTTATTGGATGGCATTATATTATCTTTATCCTGAGTGCATGCTGGTGCTCACCCGTTAACCCATCCTCGGGTGGTTGTATCCCCTCGCGATGCAGGAATCGATCACTCTACTCTTCTTGCATAGGTCTTAAATTTGGGATCATCTATTCTATTGAAATGGTGAGCTTCCATATTCCGGAAGGCTCTATTTCATGTTCATGGATGTTTTTACAGACTTTGGTTCACTTATGGATAATGGTTTTGGACATGGTTGAGGGTATGTCCCAACCGAATATTGGTTTTCTTTTGTTTAGAGGCTTTTATGGAACAACTTGGGGTTTGTATGGTAGGGATCAGTATTTGTGTCATCCTTAGTATTGGCATTGTATTAGGGCTGATACCATTGGACTAAATTTCTCACTGTTCCATCCTTTTATGTTATGTTACGGAACTTGGTTTGGTTATTATTTTGGTTTTGGTTTATGTGTTGGTTTGGAAATTGGTTATCGGTTGGGTTTGGGATGGTTGGGCTAGTTTGGTCTCCGTCGTAGACAATCCCAGTGTCTTGGGTTACACAATAATGCTTTCTTTTTATACATTCGAAATTTATTCGACTCATGTTATTCATAGGTTTGTTGGTTGTAGCTCGAGGGTGGTTTCCGGTCTTGGTTGGACTTGGGATGCCCATTAATAAAGGCCTCTGGCCTGGTCATGTCATATACCAACTAGACTTGGTAGGTAACAGAAAAATGCTAGAACAATCTCATCACATGGGGTAATCACAACCTCCTTAGTTAAATTATGTAATAACTTATGAAAACTCAAAATCCAAAAGGTTCAATTAATAATCATTATTCCTCATTAGCTTTTCACATTATGCATGGCGTCAAGAATAGTTCAACATGCATACTTTTCATATTCAAAACCAATTTTACCATATAGGTTTGAGTTCATAACCTCTTCAAAAGTAAATTTTTTTTGAAAAATCACAATTCCCTAGTTCATTTTCCACACCCGTGGACCTACAACATCAAAACCACCATTAAAGCATGAAAGATCATATGTAAATCATAGGAAAACATTGCTAAATCAATAAGCATTCAAAACCCTCAACCTTCGTATCAAAACCATCATAAATATCTCATGAAAATTACTTTAAAAGCTATGCTTTTAAATAATAGATATGAGGTAAGAGTAAAATGCCTGAAATACCAACTCTCACAGAAAGAATTAATCCCTCGAGCCCTCGCATAACCTACTTCTTTGAAACCTAAGTATGACTACTTGAGAGAATTTGAGAGAGTGTGGAAGTGTTTGATTACGTTAAGGATGAAATATAACCAGCCCCCTTCACTGTTTTATTGACACAACTAGAACAAGGGCCTTGTCATAATAGGAATCTTAAGTCTAACAAAAATTAGAGACCACCGGTGAGACCCAATCCAACCAACCAATGTATACCCTGAGTCAGATAAATTTTGACATATAACAAGATGGAGATCATTTAGAATGTAAATGAATTTATAATAGTTCTATAAGTAATACCAAACCAACGAAGTCAACCTTCCAAACCTAACCAATAGCCACAAAACAATAACCAAATCCACATTCGTTCCATAACATAACCGAGTACACAGTGTTTCCACACAAAGCCTCTAAAAAAATCTAAGAATATCTGGTCAAGACATGCCCCTACCATAGAAAAAAACTAATATCCAAGTGTAAAACAGTAAGAACATAAGAAAATTCAAAGAAAAAATGGGAGCCTTCCAAAGTATGGAAGCTCACCACTTTAAGTTATCACAAGTTGTCCCCCGAATCCAAGTCGCTGAGCAGGAGCTGTGATAGTTTGACCAGTCCTACATTCCTTATGGATAAAATGCTTAAAGACAGTTAGTGGTTGAAGCTCAAGTATGTAACTAAAGGATAAGGATAATATAAGTCCAACAATTCAAAAAACAATCAACCAATACAATACATAGACATACATATATATACCATGCTGGGATAGGGAACGAGACTTGCATGAACTTTAAAAACACTAACCTAAACTCTGTAGCATAACTTCCATATATCAAGGAACCCACAGGCTATATGGACCCATCTCTCTCCTAGTTGAAAGAGCCCCGATGCGTGTAGTCACGTGAACTAGAGAACATCCATAAACATGTAGGCCTATAAGGAGGACTCGAAGCTCCCAAAATAATAAAGGTGACTTAAGCACCAATACATGTAATATAGGGGACTCTAACCTCCCATTCATATATTAATCTGGGGGACTTGAACTACTAGGTTAATAAGACACCCACATCCACTAACACGATTTCTTGTGTTAGTCCTTCATACTCAGCATTCACGGCCCGGATACACATCCCACTTTAAAGATCAAATAAAATAATTCATTAAGCATACACAATAATTAAAAAAATTACTTACCAAGGCATACCATTGGTATCATGATCCCAACATCACCTGCAAGTGTACAACATGCCATTACCGTTATAAGTCAATTTTTCATTTGGGACTCAAACACATCATTTGACAAAGACATAAATTCAATTAAATATATTAGTACTCAAATCTATTTAGCCAATTAAACAACCTAGGTTACAATTCAAATTAATGTATAGGCAACAAGGCCTTCACAAAACCAATTACCTATGATTCAAAATATTTTAGTCACTTTCTTTATTCAAAACACAATCCAACATGTAAAGATTTTGTTCTCATAGATATTTTCATAAACACATTATGGTAAGGCCAACGTAGTAGTCGACTCTCTTAGTAGACTATCCATGGGTAGTGTTTCTCATGTTGAGGACAATAAGAAGAAGTTATCTCAGGAAGTCCATCAGCTTGCTAGACTAGGTATTCATTTAATCAATATAGAAGAGGGTGGTATATGTGTTCAGAGTAGTTCAGAATCATCTCTAGTTTCCGAGGTGAAAGAAAATAAAGATAGAGATTCCTGCCTTGCCAAGTTGAAAGAGTCAGTCCAGGATCAGAAAGTAGAGGTTTTCTCAAAAGGGGGAGATAGTGTCCTTTGTTGTTGGGGTCATATCTGTGTTCTAGGTATAGATGACCTAAGGCAGCGAATTCTTAAAGAATTGCATGGTGCACGCTACTCTATTCATCCAGGGGCCACAAAGATGTACTGCGACTTACGAGAAATCTATTGGTGGAGTGGGATGAAGAGAGATGTTGTAGAGTTTGTCGCTAAGTGCTCTATATGTCAGTAAGTTAAGATAGAGCATCAGAAGCCTAGTGGGTCCATGCAGGAGTTCTGTATTCCTACTTGGAAAGGGGAATTTGCGAATATGGACTTCATTATGGGTTTGACTCAAACTCATCATCATCAGGACTCGAACTCATCATTATCAGAATTCAGTTTGGGTCATTGTAGACAGAATGACCAATTCAGCTCATTTCCTTCCATTTCATACCTCTTATTCTGTCGAGGATTACGCTAAACTCTACATTAAGGAGTTTGTCATATTGCATGATGTTCCGCTATCTATTATCTCAGACAGAGGTACCCAGTTCACCTCTCATTTCTGGAAAGCATTCTAGAAGGGTCTTGGTACCCAAGTTCATCTCAGTACAGCTATTCATCCTCAGACAGATGGTCAAGCAGAAAGGACCCTTCAAAATTTACAAGATATGTTGCATGCTTGTGCAATTTATTTCAAGGGAAGCTGGGATTAAAACTTGCCTTTGATTGAATTTGCATACAACAATAGCTATCATTCCAGTAAGGATACTCATATTATAATCTTATAATATCTCTAACCACCTTCTATGATGAAAATTGAGATCTTTCTGAGAAAAGACATACTGAAGACTCTTATGATCTGTGAAGACATCTACATTAACTCCATAGAGATAATGCCTCCAAATCTTTAAGGCAAATACTACGGATGCTAACTCAAAATCATGAGTAGGATAATTATTCTCATGGGGCTTAAGTTGTCTGGAGGAAAAGGATATGACCTTACCATGCTACATGAGAATACAACCCAAACCTACTCTAGATGCATCCCAATACACTACGAAACCATATGGACTATCTGGAAGAGCTAATACTGGAGCTGAGGTGAGTCGACTCTTCAAATCATGAAAACTCTTCTCGCAAGGATCTTACCACTAAAACTTGACTTTCTTGTGAGTCAATCTGGACATATGGGATGTAATAGAAGAAAATTCTTTGACAAACCATCTGTAATAGCCAGCAAAACCCAAGAAACTCCTAATATATAATAGAGAGATAGGTCTGGGCCAATTTCTTACTGCTTCGGTCTTTTGAGAATCAACTCTAATGCCATCACCAGAAATGATATGACCAAGGAATGCTACCATTATTAGACAAAATTCTCACTTACTAAATTTGGAAAATAGCTAATGATCTCTGAGAGTTTGAAGTACTGTTATAAGATGTTCTACATAATCGCGCTCACTGTGGGAATACACCAGAATATCATCTATGAAGACAATAATGAAGATGTCCAAGTACTACTTGAACACAGGGTTCATCAAGTCTATGAAAGCTGCTGGGGCATTTGTAAGACCAAAGGATATAACTAAGAATTTGAAGTGACCATACCGAGTACGGAAAGCTATTTTTGGAATGTCACATTCTCTAACTTTGAGCTGATGATAATCGGATCTAAGGTCTATCTTAGAGAAATATCTAGCACCCTAAAGTTTATCAAACAAGTATCAATTTTGGGAAGAGGATACTTGTTCTTGATTGTGACCTTATTGAGTTGACCATAGTCTACACACATTCTAAGAGAATCATCCTTCTTGCACACAAATAATAGTGGAGCGCCCGATGGGGACAAACTGGGCCTGATGATTCCCTTATCTAAGAGATACTTTTGCTATTCTTTTAGCTCGCTGAGTTCTACTGGTGCTATTCTTTATGGCAGAATAGATATAGGATGAGTATCCAGAAGAAGATCAATGCCGAAGTCTATTTACCTTTTGGGAGGAATTCTTAGAAGATCTTCGGGAAAGATGTCTGAATATTTATTCACTACTGGGAATGATTGAAGAATGAGAGTTTCAGAACTAGTGTCCCTAACTCAAAAAGGATGATAGGCACATCCTTTAGATATCATTTTTGGTGCCCAAAGGTAGGAAACAAGATGACCTCTAAAAGCGAATACACTACCGTTCCACTCTAGGATGGATTTATTTAGGAACTGAAATTGGGCTATTCTATTTCTTCATTCGACTATGGCATAGCAGGAATAAAGCCAATCTATGCCGATAATGACATCAAAATCAATTATCTCTTATTCAACTAAGTCTGCTGAAATGACTTTTTGAAATATCATAACCGGGTAGTTCCTATATACCCGCCTGGCTATAATGGTTTTACCTACTGGGGTAGAGACTTAAAAGGGCTCTGCTAGAATTTCAGGACTAACTCTGAAATCAACTGCTATGTAGGGAGTAACAAACGACAAAGAAGCTCCTTGATCTAGCAAAGCGTAAACATGAACATGAAAGAGCATTATTGTACCAGTAATTACATTAGTAGAATTTTCCTAATCTTGTCGAGTCTAAAGATAGTAAAGACGATTTGGGTGTTGACAACTATTACCACTGGAGGTGGCACCTTACTGATTTAGGTGATCAGGCTGAGTTGAGTAGCAGAGATGACTCTAATAACCTAACTAAGGTCAATCACTGACTCTATGTCCTGGCTTACCATAACCAATATAGACGTCGCTACCAGCTCTGAAAGCACCCTTGTAGTTCTTACCATAAGTTTGACAAAGGGTATTATTTCAGGCATTGATGACACTACCCTGAGACTTAGAACATGGTGATCTATCTCTATTACCATCCCTGAACTTAGGAGCTAGAGCACAGTCTAAAGAAGGAGCTTGGACTGATGGCTTAGGACAAAACTGGGAATGGTTCTCTCCTTCTAATTTAGGCTGATCGAAGTTGAAACTACCTATGTTTGCTCTCTTATTCTGCTTCTCCCTCTGCTTAATCTTTTGGTCTTCTATCTGTTGGGCATGAGTCATAAGCCTGGCTAAAGACATATCACTATTCATCATGGTGGATCTGCACTTATTTACCATATTATCTTTACCCCTGAAGCAAACTTACTCATCTTGGCTCTACTTTCTGTAACCACATGAGGGGCATATCTGGCTAATTGAGTAAACTTAAGAGAATACTCTTTTACTATCATGTTGCCCAGCCTGAGGTATATGAATTCTAACACCTTAGCCCCTCTAAGCTCTTGGGGAAAGAATATGTGTAAGAATGCAATGATAAATTTCTCCCACTCTATAGGACCTGCATCATCTGACCTCTCTAACTTCCACTATTTCAACCATGTATGAGCCATATCCTGCAAATTATATACATCTAGCTTAGCACTCTCAACAGTGGTCACCCCCATGATATCTATCACCTTCTGAACCTGATCAATAAATTCTATAGGGTCCTCATCTACCTTATACCCAAAAAAGGATGGAGGATTTCTTTAGGTAAAGTCTCGAATCCTAGCTGCGGATAAATTGGTCACGAGGTTGGCCAAAATGACTGATGGCCATTCATTTTAAGAGTCAACTAACTGAGCAAGAGTAGTGAATATGGCCTTAAACTCTGCATGAGAAACATGATCGCCCAACGAATCTTCAGGCTGAGGGGCTGACTAGGTTCTGTTTCTTCTTTTAGGAGGCACGTTCTATAGAAGAAAGGGAGAAATGGATTAGACTGAGAGATTGACCTGAGATTATGCTAACTGGCATGACTTGAATACTAACAAATGGAAACTATTCCTAAAATATCTTATAGCCTCTTGCACATAAATGTGATGCACAACACACCCATGTACATGACTCTACTAAATGCGGCTTTCAGACTTCCTAGGACTCTATTGAAACTTAGGCTCTGATACAAAGTTTGTAACACCCCGAGCCTGGTACTCGGAAGGATACACGGTGATCATGACCCTGAAGGATGACAATCTAACTCATGATTGATATCTTTGCCTGTACACTGCATAATATGATGTAATAATGTGTAAACATCATAAGGTTCAATACTGAACATGATTTGAATGATATAACATTTGTGTGGTGTAAAAGAATTCCTAAAAAACAAAACTGAATATACTGAATTTGAAACATGATAGTCTAGAAAGCCTCTAACTGAATGAAGTATCTGATAAGGAGTTGATGGGACATATCCCCAACTTACTCCCACTAATAAACTGATTAATGAGATAATAGGGAAATAATCATGTTCACAAAAGATGATGACTCACTTCTAACTCTGTCTATAGATATTTAGAATCTATTATTGCTCTAGAGCTCATGTCTCCGAACCTATGGTATAAGACACCATAGCGCGAATGAATCAATACTTTGGTATGCATGTAAGGTAGGCTGAATGCATGGGGTTCATATGCATGAACACTAATAATAACTTAATAAATATCATGAGCATAAGAATACATGCATGAGATATAACAACTGACTCTAATATTGCGATAACATGATTATTGAATCTGAATATAACTGATAACATGAGTAACTGTATCTGACAGTCCTGAATCTGATGGAACTATCTGAGTTCTATACTGTATCTGAGTTGAATGTATCTGACAGTCCTGAAATCTAAAGAACTATCTGAGTTCTTTTACTGAGACTGATTGACTATATCTGACAATCCTGATTCTATAACATGAAACTGTGGGAAGTAGTTATCTAACCGGCATGCCCCTAATATGCCATTATGGCTGGGTTGGGGTCCAATCTGAAACCTCAATTGGAAGGATTTCAATACTGCGCCACTGGCAAGGACAAGCTGTGGGTGACCATCATCTGATGTTTTATCTTAAAGAGAATGGTGAGGCCCTTATTTGACAGTGCTTATCCACCTCATCAACACTCATCTGATAGTGTTGATGTCTTAACCTATGCTGGCTACATAGTTTTGGAATACAAGTATGACTTCTAAGAATCACACCCTCATCTGATGGTGCATGTTCCCATCCTTGGGTTCACTCGATGCTAATCCTTACTCCCATCTGAATAGACTCCAAATCATAATTTACTGAACTGAACATGGGTTGAGTTACTGAATTTTGTTGACTGACGGAATACTAATGATATCTGACAACTGACTGAGTGCATAAGATCATAAAGATTTACTGAGTCATAAAACTATCTAAAGTCTAAGGGTTCATAGCATAACTGAGAGTATCATGAAATCATGACATGGCTCTAGGCACACAACTAATGTTTCGGGTACGAATACCCCTAGGACTCGATGGAAGGAAACTGATCAAGCATAACTTACTTGAACATATAATTAACATCATAATCCATAATACATTTATAGAAGCATTTCATCAAAACATATGATCGGCATAACTTGTACATATATGGGGATTTCATGGTATCATGCTAGTTCGGCACTTTTCCTTCATCTAGGCATTTAATCAAACTTATTGTAGGCGTGGTACATGTAAACATCATTGTACAATAATTAAACATCATGGTTCAATTCTAATTTCATCATTTAAGGGTTTAGTCATAGGTTTGTATGAATCTATATCTATAATAATTTAACCCACATAGAATTTATCACCCAGCATGGAGTAGAAATCAAATTCTCATTATCAACATGAAAAAGAGCATCCCAATCATGAAATTCAAAGAAAAATCCATAAACTTGAATTTAGAAAAAGGATTATTGGGCTTCATGGACAAAAGAAGTCCATGAATGAATACTATGCATACCTTAGTTCATGATTTCGTGAGGATTGACGGTGAAACCTTCTTGAATTTGAATCCCCTATAGAAACCCTGGCTTGTTCTTAAGAGAAACTTGAGAGAAGCTAGTATATTTTGAGTGAAGAATATCTAAATCACGTGTTATTGGGTTTAAATAGGAGTAGGAAATTGACCCTTTTAACCCTTGGATACGTCTTTTAAAATTGTAAAAATTTTCCCGAACTGGACCTTTAGTGCGATATGGTGCTATCACATCATGTCACTGGATTTTGACAATTGGTAAATTGAGGGATGGCATGACATGGGGACATCGCGTTTCCACTTTCGTTGTGACCTAGAACTTTGGCATGACGCTAGGGTAATCGCGCTAAGACACTGAAAAAAGGACAATTCTCAATTTGGGCCCTGCCATAACATGCCGTAATTGCAGACCCCTACTAGAATTTTCCAATTGCCATTTCCTCTTATGGCGTGGTGAGCCACTGACTAATATGGAACTTTTTTTATGGGAACCTGAAATAGTCGTAACTTTTGACCCGATTATCGAATTTTGCTGAATCTTATATCGATGGAAAACTTATCGAATTTTCAATATGAAAAAAGTGAAACTCTTGAAAATTTCTCATGAAATAATCATAATTCAATTTAGATGCTAATACTAGACAATTTTGAGTCAAAATTGGCTAGGAAAAAGAACAGGGTATTATAATATCTTCCCATTGAGAACATTCATCCTCGAATGAGACTAACTGAGAGGGGAGAAAATACAACTGAATACACACTGAACATGAATAACTGGAATATGATCTCATGACTGACATGACTGATAGCTGAACTTATCAAATTGAATATGCATATCTGATGCATGTGTAATTGATCCATGAATGCATGACTGAGTGTTCTGATGAACTATGTTTTTCTCACAATGAGAAGGCATGTCTAATGCATAAGTACATAACTGAATTGATACATACATGCATGACTGAATATTCAATGGTACTTGGTACCATGTTTGTGAGGAACACTAAACATGAAACTGAGTAAGCTTAAGGAGAACTGTTAGCTTGAGCTTGATCTGATTTAGTGGAGAAGAGGTGACAATACTTGGTACGCATGTCTTCTTCTTTTTCCCAAGTAGCTCGCTCAATGGACTAATTTTGCAAAAGAACTTTGACTAGTGGGACTTCTTTGTTCCTCAGTATACGAGTCTGATATTCTAGGATTATGACTGGAACCTCTTCATAAGAGAGGGAGTTCTGAACATCAATGCTATGAATAGGGACAACAACTGATGGGTCACCTATGCACTTCTTGAGCAAAGAGACATGAAAGACTAGATGAAATAAGGCTAGATCTGAAGGTAATTCAAGCTCATAGGCTATATTGCCAAAGCGACTGAGAATCTTAAAGGGACCGACATATCGGGGACTGATCTTTCCCTTCTTGCTGAATCTCTTCACTCCATTCATGGGAGAGATCTTTAGATAGACATGATTAAGATCTTTTCTATGAACATCTGTATAAGAATTTTTTCAAATCTGAGCAGCCCAGAGTCTTTCTCTAATCAACTAGACTTTTTCTAAGACTTCGAATACCAAGTCAGGCCCTATGATTGAGGTCACGCTAATTTCGAACCAACAAATTGGAGATCTACATCTCCTACCGTAGAGAGATTCAAAGGGATCCATATGAATACTAGAATGATACATGTTGTTGTATGCAAATTCAATCAAAGTCAAGTGGTTATCCCAGCTTCCCTTAAAATCAATTGCACATGCACGCAGCATATCTTCAAAAGTCTGAAGGGTCCTTTCTGCTTGACCATCTGTCTGAGGATGAAAGGTTGTATTGAGATGAACTTAGGTACCAAGACCTTATTGGAATGCTTTCCAGAAATGAGAGGTGAACTGGGCACCTCTATCTAAGATAATAGATAACAGAACACCGTGCAATCTGACCAATTCCTTAATGTAGAGTTTGGCGTAATCCTCGGCTGAATAAGAGGTATGAACTGGAAGGAAATGAGCTAATTTGGCTATTCTTTCTACAATGACCCTAGCTGAATTCAGCTGATGATGAGTTCGAGGCAAACCCATCATGAAGTCCAGTTCACAACTTCCTACTTCCAAGTAGGAATATGGAACTCCTGCATGGACCTACTAGGCTTCTGATGCTCTATCTTAACCTGCAACATGTAGAGCACTTTGCCATAGACTCTGCAATATCTCTTTTCATCCCACTTTACTAATAGATTTCCTGCAAGTTGTGGTACATCCTTGTGGCCCCTGAATGAATAAAGTAGCGCGCACCATGCAGTTCTGTAAGAATTCGCTGCCTTAAGTCATCTGTACCTGGAACACAGTGATAACCCTTATAATGAAGGACACCATCTCCCTCTTACGAGAAAACCTCTACTTTTTTATCCTAGTCTGACTCTTTCAACTTGACAAGGCTGGAATCTCTATCTTTTTTTTCTTTCATCTCAGAAACTATAGATGATTCTGAACTACTGTGAACCCATATATCACCCTCTTCTATATTGATTAAGCGAACGCCTAGTCTGACAAGCTAATGGACTTCCTGATCTAACTTCTTCTTACTGTCCTCAATATGGTAAACACTACCCATGGATAGTCTACTGAGAGCATCGTCCACTACGTTGTCCTTGCCCAGATGATAAAGGATACTTATGTCATAATCTTTCAAGAGCTCTAACAACCTTCTCTGATGAAGATTGAGATATTTCTAAGAAAGGACATACTAAAGACTCTTATGGTCTATTAAGACATCTACATGAACTCCGTAGAGATAATTCCTCTAAATCTTCAAGGAAAAGACAACGGCTGCTAACTCAAGATTATAAGTAGGATAATTATTCTCATGGGGCTTAAGCTGTCTGGAGGCATAGGCTATGACCTTACCATGCTTCATGAGGACACAAACCAAACCTACTATGGATGCATCACAATACACTATGAAACTATCTGGACCATCTGGAAGAACTAATATTGGAACTGAGGAGAGTCGAGTCTTCAATTCTCGAAAACTCTTCTTGCAAGGATCTGACCAAGGAAACTTGACTTTCTTCTGAGTCAATCTGGACATAGAGGATGCAATAGAAGAAAATCATTTGACAAACCATCTGTAATATCCATCCAAACCCAAGAAACTCCTGATATCTGATGGAGAGACAAGCCTGGACTAATTTCTTACTACTTCAGTCTTTTGAGGATCAACTCTAATTCCATCACCAAAAATGATATGACAAAGGAATGCTACTATCCTTAGCAAAAATTAATACTTACTAAATTTGGCAAATAGCTAATGATTTTTGAGAGTTTGAAGTACTTTTTTGAGATGTCCTTCATGATCACGCTTACTGTGGGAATAGACCAGAATATCATCTATGAAGACAATAACAAACATGTCCAAGTACTACTTGAACACACGGTTCATCAAGTCCATGAAAGCTACTGGAGAATTGGTAAGACAAAAGGACATAATTAAGAATTTAAAGTGACCATACCAAGTATGGAAAGTTGTTTTTGGAATGTCACATTCTCTAACTATGAGCTGATGATATCCGAATCTGAGGTCTAGTTTAGAGAAATAACTGGCACCCCAAAGTTGATTAAACAAGTCATTGATTCTGGGAAGAGGATACTTATTCTTGAACGTGACCTCATTGAGTTGATGGTAGTCTACAAACATCCTAAGAGAACCCTATTTCTTATGTATGAATAATATTGGAGCGCCCGATGGGGACACACTAGGCCTGATGAATCCCTTATCTAAGAGATCCTTCAACTGTTCTTTCAGTTCTCTGAGTTTTGCTGGTGCCATTCTATATGAAGGAATGGATATAGGCTGGGTATCTGGAAAAATATCAATACCGAAGTCTATTTACCTTCAGGGAGGAATTCCTAGAAGATTTTCGGGAAAGATGTCTGAATAATAATTCACTACTGGGACTAATTCAAGGCAGGGAGTTTCAGCACTAGTTTTCCAAACTCAAACAAGATGATAGACACATCCTTTCGATATCCTTTTTCGTGCCCAAAGGTAGGAAACAAGCTGACCTCTAAAGGTGGATACACTACCCTTCCATTCTAGGATAGGTCCATCTAGGAACTGAAACTGGACTATTCTATTTCTATAGTCGACTGTGGCATAGCAGGAATAAATCCAATCCATGTCGAGAATGACATTAAAATCAGTCATCTCTAATTCGACTAAGTCTGATAAAGTGACTTTCTAAAATATCATAATCGGGTAGTTCCTGTATACCCACCTACCTATGATGGTTTTACCGGATGGGGTAGAGACTGAGAAGGGCTCTACTAGTATTTCAAGACTGACTCCGAAATCAACTTCTATGTAGGGAGTAACAAAAGACATAGAAGCTCCTGGATCTAGAAAAGTGCAAACATGCACATGAAAGATCTCTAATGTACCAGTAACTACATTAGGAGAATTTTCCTGATCTTGTGAAGTCTAAAGAGCGTAAAGATGATTTGGGTGTTGCTAGCTATTAGAACTAGAGGTAGCACCTTACTGATTTGGGCAAGCGGACTGAGTCTAGCAACTGATATGGCTCTGATAATCTAACTGAGGAAAATATCTGACTCTAGCCTGGCTTGCCACAACCGAAATAGACATCGTTACCATCTATGCAAGAAACCTTATGGATCTTACCACAAGTCTGACAAAAGGGATTAGTTCGGGCATTGCTGACACTACCTTGAGACTTAGAGCCTGGTGCTCTATCTCTATTACCATCCCTAAACTTAGGAGCTGGAGCACTGGCTGAAGAAGGAGCTGGAACTGATGGCTTAGGACGAAACTGGGAAAGGTTTCCTCCTTTTGATTTAGGCTGAGCGATGTTAAAACTACCTGTCTTTGCTCTCTTATTCTTCTTCTCCCTCTGCTTAATCTTTTGCTCTTCTATCTACTGGGCATGAGTCATAAGCCTGGCTAAATTTATGTTACTATTCAGCATGGTGGATCTGCACTCATTTACCACGCTATCATTTACCCTTGTAGCAAACTTACTCATCTTGGCTCTACTATCTACAACCACATGAGGGGCATATCTGGCTAATTTAGTAAACTTAAGAGAATACTCTTTCTCTTTCATATTGCCCTGCCTGAGGTTGATGAATTCAAGAACCTTAGCCTCTCTAAGCTCTTGGAGAAATAATCAGTCTTAGAATGCAGTGACAAACTCCTTCCACTCTATACGGACTGCATCATCTAACCTCTCTGACTTCCACTGTTTGAACCATGTATGAGCCACATCCTGCAAATAATATACTGCTAGCTCATCACTTTCAATAGTGGTCACTCCCCATGAGATCTTTCACCTTCTGAACCTGATCAATAAACTCTAGAGGGTCCTTATCTACTTTAGACCCGAGAAAGGACGGAGGATTCATTCGGGTAAAGTCCCAAATCCTAGCTGTGGCTGAATTGGTCATAGGGTTGGCTGAAATAACTTCTGGCCATTCATTTTGAGTGGCAACTGACTGAGCAAGAGTAGTGAATACGACCCTTAACTTCATATGAGAAAAATGATTGCCCAAAGGATCTTCGGGCTGAGGGGCTGACTGGATTCCATTTCTTCTTTTAGAAGGCATGTTCTGTAAAAGGAAGGGAGAAACGGATTAGACTGAGAGATTGACTTGAGATTATGCTCACTGGCATGAGTTGAATACTAAAAGAAGGGAAACTATTAGATTAATACTGATCTACGTTGGCGGAGAAGAGGTGAGGATACTTAGAATGCATATCTTCTTCTTCTTCCCAAGTAGCTCCCCCGACAGACCTGATTTTGCCAAAGAACTTTGACTAGAGGGACTTCTTTATTCCTTAGTCTACGAGTCTGATAATCTAGGATTTTGACTAAACCTCTTCATAAGAAAGGGTGTTTTGAACATCAATGCTTTGAATAGGGAATAAAACTAATGGGTTACCTTCTGCACTTCTTGAGCAAAGACGTCGAATACCAAGCTAGTCCCTATGATTGAGGTCTCACTAACTTTGAACAAACTAATTAGAGATCTACATCTCCTACCGTAGTGAGATCCAAATAGAGCCATATGCATATTGGAATGATAGTTGTTGTTGTATGCAAATTCAATCAAAAGCAAGTGGTTATCACAACTTTCCTTGAAATTAATTGCACACGCAAGAAACATATCTTCTAAAGTCTGAAAGGTCCTTTCTGCTTGACCATCTGTCTGAGGATGAAAGATTGTACTGAGATAAACTTAGGTACCAAGACCCTTATGGAATGCTTTCCAGAAAGAAGAGGTGAACTGGGTACCTCTATCTGAGATAATAGATAATGCAACATCGAGCAATCTTACCAACTTCTTAATGTAGAGTTTGGCATAATCCTCGGCTAAAAAAAAGTATGAACTAGAAGGAAATAAGCTGATTTAATCATTTTATCTACAATGACCCAGACTGAATTATGCTGATGACGAGTTCGAGGCAAACCTGTCATGAAGTCTATGTTCACAACTTCCCACTTCCAAGTAGGAATACGGAACTCCTGCATGGACTCACTAGGCTTCTGATGCTCTATCTAAACCTGCTAACATGTAGAGCACTTAGCCATAAACTTTGCAATATCTCTCTTCATCCCACTCCACCAATAGATTTCCCGCAAGTCGCAGTACATCTTTTTGGCCCCTGGATAAATAGAGTAGCGCGCACCATGCACTTCTGCAAAAATTCTCTTCCTTAAGTCATCTACACGTGGAACACAGAGATGACCCTGACAACGAAGGACACCATCTCACATTTGGGAGAAAACATCTACTTTCTAATCCTGGACTGACTTATTCAACTTGACAAGGCTGGGATCTCTATCTTGCTTTTATTTCACCTCGGAAACTAGCGATGATTCTGATAACACTCAAACTACAACTCTCATAAGAGTGTAAGCGGTCGTCGTCAAATATAGAACCCAACTGGGTTGAGTATCGAATCCCACAGGGAATACTTGGTCACTAAGTAAGCAACGATTATTAGACTTTTGATGAAAGTTCTACGAATAAAGGGGGGATTTTGTGCGTGCAAATGATGTAAACAAAATAGTAGAGTAAAAACAGAAAATAGAAGAGTAAAACGGAGTACATGGTAGGTTTTAATCAATGAGAATTGAGAGTTAGGGTTATGTCCACCTTATGAGTTATACATATCTATTGACTATGAGTTATGCGGAATTCAGACATGCATGTGCTTATAGAGATTCGTATTCTATGGTAAATCCAGGCATCTTTCGACCATCAAGGATTATTTCACTTTAACTCTTTCGAGCTTAAAGCGTATCTAATGGTACAAATTCTCCAAGAGGTTAATCCAGTTACGGCACTAACTTTTAAACAGGGGTTGGTGCCCTATTTCCTTGACATTATATCTTTTCCAGACATGTAACTTTTCTTTCGAACAAGTTAATGCTATACTGGCGTATTCTATATGTTTGCAACCACAAGAATTTAAATTAAGATGAAGAGAAGAATGATATAAGCAGCATACGTATCACGAATTCACAAACTCATAGAAATAGATAGTATCTCATAAGGCTTCCATAACCCTAACAGAGAAGTTTAGCTATTCATGAGTGCGACAAAAATCACAATAGACATTATCAGCATACCAACATAAAAATCTCACGTGAAGTATGTTTTGGTAGGGCTTGTGGCGTGAATTCCTTGCAAAATAGCGTTTCTCTTGTTATGAAAGTTAAAAGTCGAATAGATGAAAGCAAATTGTCAGAAATAAGAATTAATTGAAAGAGAATGAATGCTGAAAAATTTCAGCAAAATAGGGTTTTTATAACACCCATATCCTATTCCTACTAAGCTATTGCATACTTATCCTAATCCTACTAGGTTACTGAATTCTTTTCCTAATCCTACAAAGTTACTGCTGGTCTCCAAGTCTTTGGAAATGCTTATTTTGCACCAGACAAGTTTTTCATGCATCACTTTCAGTCCGTAGGCATCCAAACGCTGCTCTCCTTCTTTTGTGAAGCTTCCTTTGGCGTCAAGTTATCCATAAAATGCTGAAATCTTCATCATTTATACCTGAAAACTTGCTAATCACATTGGTTAGCTCACTTACACGAAAAAGGACTAAAAGTGCATGAATTATATATTTTGTCCTCAAAACTTAGCTAAAATATGGGTAAATTAAGGCGCTTTAGGCATGTAAATATGCCTAACATCTGATTCTGAACTACTCTGAACCCATATATCACCCTCTTCTATATTGATTAAACGAATGCCTAGTCTGGCAAGATAATGGACTTCCTAAGATAACGTTTTCTTACTGTCCTCAACATGAGAAAAACTACCCATGGATAGTCTACTCAGAGCGTCGTCCACTACGTTGGCCTTGCTCGGATGATAAAGGACACTCATGTCATAATCTTACAAGAGATCTAACCACCTTCTCTAACGAAGATTGAGATCTTTCTAAGAAAATACATACTGAAGACTCTTATGATCTGTGAAGATATCTACATGAACTCCGTAGATATAATGCCTCCAAATCTTTAAGGCAAAACTACAGCTGTTAACTCAAGATCAGGAGTCGGATAATTATTCTCATGGGGCTTAAGTTTTCTGGAGGAATAGGTTATGACCTTACCATGCTGCATGAGGAAAAAACCCAAACCAACTATGGATGAATCCCAATACACTAAGAAACCATCTGGACCATCTGGAAGAGCTAATACTAGAGCTGAGGTGAGTCGAGTCTTCAATTTCTGAAAATTCTTCTTGCAAGGATCTGACCACTGAAAGTTGACTTTCTTCTGAGTCAATCTAGACATAGAGGATGCAATAGAAGAAAATCCTTCAACAAACCGTCTATAATAGACATCCAAACCCAAGAAACTCCTGATATATAATAGAGAGACAGGTTAGGCCAGTTTCTTACTGCTTTGATCTTTTGAGGATCAACTCTAATGCCATCACAGGAAATAATATGACTAAGTAATGCTACCATCCTTAGCCAAAATTCTTACTTACTGAATTTGGCAAATAGCTGATGATCTCAGAGAGTTTGAAGTAGTGTTCTGAGATGGTCTGTATGATCGTCCTCACTGCAGGAATAGTCCAGAATATCATTTGTGAAGACAATAACGAACATATGCAAGTACTACTTGAACACATGGTTCATCAAATCCATGAAAAATGTTGGGGCATTTATAAGACCAAAGGACGTAACTAAGAATTTGAAGTGACCATATCGAGTATGAAAAGCTATTTTTGGAATGTCATATTCTCTAACTTTGAGATGATGATAACTGGATCTAAGGTCTATCTTAGAGAAATAACTGGCACCCTAAAGTTTATCAAACAATTCATTGATTTTGGGAACTTAATACTTGTTCTTGACCATGACCTTATTAAGTTGACGATAGTCTACACACATCCTAAGAGAATCATCTTTCTTACGCACAAATAATACTGGAGCTCCCGACGGGGACATACTGGGCCTGATAAATCCCTTAGCTAAGAGATCCTTCAGCTATTCTTTTAGTTCTCTAAGTTCTACTGGTGCCATTTTGTATGGCGGAATTGATATAGGCTGAGTATATGCAAGAAGATCAATGTCGAAACCTATTTCCCTTTCGGGAGGAATTCCTAGAAGATCTTTGGGAAAGATGTCTAAAAATTCATTCACTACTGGGACTGATTCAAGGATGGGAGTTTCAGAACTAGTGTACCTACCTCAAAAATATGATAGACACATCCTTTAGATATCATTTTCTATGCCCTAAAGTAGGAAACATGCTAAGCTCTAAAAGCGGATACAATACCCTTTCACTCTTAGATAGGTTCATTCAGGAACTTAAACTGGACTATTCTATTTTTGCAGTCGACTATGGCATAGCAGGAATGAAGACAATCCATGCCGAGAATGACATCAAAATCAATCATCTCTAATTCGTCTAAGTCTGCTAAAATGACTTTCTGAAATATTATAACCGGGTAGTTCCTATATACCCGCTTGGCTATGATGGTTTTACCCACTGGGGTAGAGACTGAAAAGGGATCTACTAGAATTTCTGGACTGACTCCAAAATCAACTGCTATATAGGGAGTAACAAAAGACAAAAAAGCTCTTGGATCTAGCAAAGCATAAATATGCACATAAAAGATCTCTAATGGTCCAGTAACTACATCAGGAGAATTTTTCTAATCTTGTCGAGTCTAAAGAGCATAAAGACGATTTGGGTATTACCCGCTATTAGTACTGGAGGTGGCACCTTACTGATTCGGGCAATCAGACTGAGCTGAGTAGCAGAGATGAATCTTATAACCATACTGAGGTCAATCACTGACTCTATGCACTGGCTTGCTATATCCAAAATAGACGTCGCTACCAGCTCTGAAAGCACCCTTGTGGTTCTTACCTGCCGCTCTATCTCTATTACCATCCCTGAATATAGGAGCTAGATCACTGAATGAGAAAAGAGATGGAACCGATGGCTTAGGATAGAACTGGGAACGGTTTCTTCCTTTTGAATTAGGATGATCAAAGTTGAAACTACCTGTCTTTACTCTCTAATTCTGCTTAAACTTTTTCTCTTCTATCTACCGGGAATGAGTCATAAGCTTGGCTAAAGACATGTCACTATTTATCATGGTGTATCTACACTCATTTACCACACTATCATTTATCCCTAAAGCGAACTTACTCATTTTGGCTCTACTGTCTGCAACCACATGAGGGCCATATCTGGCTAATTGAGTAAACTTAAGAGAATACTCTTTCACTGTCATGTTTCCCTATCTGAGGCTTATGAATTCTAGCACCTTAGCCTCTTCTAGCTCTTGGGGAAAGAATTTGTGTAAGAATGCAGTGACAAATTCCTCCCACTCTATAGGACCTGCATCATCTGACCTCTCTAACTTCCACTATTTCAACCATGTATGAGCCATATCCTGCAAATTATATACAGCTAGCTCAGCACTCTCAACAGTGGTCACCCCCATGATATCTGTCACCTTCTGAACCTGATCAATGAATTCTATAGGGTCCTCATCTACCTTAGACCCAAACAAGGACGGAGGATTTAATCGGGTAAAGTCTCGAATCCTAGCTGTGGATAAATTGGTCACAGGGTTGGCTGAAATAACTGTTGGCCGTTCATTTTAAGCGTCAACTAACTGAGCAAGAGTAGTGAATATGGCCCTGAACTCTGCATGAGAAACATGATCGCCCAACGAATCTTCAGGCTGACGGGCTAACTAGGTTCTGTTTCTTCTTTTAGGAGGCACGTTCTATAGAAGAAAAGGAGAAATGGATTAGACTGAGAGATTGACCTAAGATTATGCTAACTGGAATGACTTGAATACTAAAAGAAGGGAAACTATTCCTAAAATATCTTATAGCCTCTTGCACATAAATGTGATGCACAACACACCCATGTATAGGACTATACCAGATGCGGCTTTTAGACTTCCTAAGACTCTATTGAAACTTAGGCTCTGATACCAAGTTTGTAACACCTCGAGCCTAGTGCTCGGAATGCTACACGGTGCTCATAACCCTGAAAGATGACAATCTAACTCATGATTGATATTCGTGTTTGTACACTGCATAATATGACATAATAATGTGGAAACATTCATTGAAAGGAGATAAGGTTCAATAATGAACATGATTTGAATGATATAACATTTGTGTGGTGTAAAAGAATTCCTAAAAAACAAAACTGAAGAACCTAAGCATCCGAACCTATGACATGAAACATCATAGCATAAAAGTGAGTATGTGATCATTACATGGAATGTAGTAGTGTGCTAACTGAGGTAAGACTGATATACATGGGCTCATATACATGAGATGATAACTGATAGAATGAATATCATAAAGTAACTGGATGGGAGTACATGCCAAACTATAACTACTAAACATACTGAACATGTAATACTGCTCATATAGGTATACATCATGTATTTGAGCATATACTAAAACTGAGTACTGAATTTTAGTGGATGAGTAACTGATCACTGATATCCATGGTTTTGTAGAACTGACTGAGTTCTTTATTGAATACTAAGACTAAAACTATAACGGTGGGAGTGTTCATCTAACTGACATTACCATGATGTAGACTGATTTAGGGTTCAACCTATGAGCCCAGTTAGAAAGGTGTTAGCACCTTGACACGGGATACTAACAATGTTCTCTCAACACTAATCTGGCAGGAAGACTCAGGAAATATATATATATATATATATATATATATATGATTGGGTCAACCCTTGTCTGGAAGGAGGACGACTTACCCTATGCTGGCTACATAGTTCTTTAACTCAGGGATGCTACTAATGGTCAAACCCTCTCCTAGTAGGAATGCCCCCATCCCTGGGTTCGCTCGGTGCTAAATAGTACTCCCAACTGAATCGACACTGAACTAAGCACTAGACTACACTAGGCATAACTGAACTAACACTGATCATGTTGACTGACTGAACTGGACTGAGTTCACTGAGTTCTGTTAACTGACTGAGTACTATTGTTCTTGACCTTTATTGTTACTATTCTCTAACTACTAAAACTAAGTAAACAGCTAGATTTTGGGTAATAAATACCCCCAGGACTCTATAGCATAATTTATCAACTCATATCACAACTTTAACAACACAACAATAGGTTACCATGCATGATTTACTCATATGGAAATTTTATCAAACACTTGCAAGGCATAACTTAAGCATGGGAATAGTTTGAACGTGTAGTAATACCATGATTTCAATACTAAAATCACCAAAAGATCACATTGCACAATTCATTCACTTATACATTTTGTCAGACACTTAGGAGGCATAACCTTGCACATAAAAATGAACATCATGTTAATGCATCATGACTATAACAATCAATTCACAATTTAAGGGTTTGACATGAGATCTACATCAACCACATACCCATTGATCTATTTTACATGAAACTCATATTTTCTTAACTTTGAAACTCAAATAACAATACCAACACAAACATGAGCATAATTCAATTCATAAAATGGGAATCAAATTCAAGTTTTAAAAAGAATTCTTGAACTCCTAGGGTGGAAGGAAACCCAAGGATGAACACCAAACATACCTGAGTGACAAAATTTATGAAGATTGTTGGGAATAGCTTGGAACTTGATCTTTAACTTGATAAAATAGGGTTTATTTCTTGAGAGAATTTTGTGAATGGGTGAATGTATTTTGCCTATTGAGGGGCTGAATTTCGTGTTATGGGGGTTTAATGTAGGAGGAAAATAACTTAATTACCCCCATAAACCCGTAACTTAATACACAATTTGTGCCTAGTGATACGATGACCGACGCACCGCATCGATGATATCGATACAAAAATCGATGTATCACATCGATGGTCCTGACGTGATAGCCAACAAAACATGTTAAAATCGTGTTAGCTTGATGTTTTGGTCATGCAAACATGACTCAAATGATGTCCAAAAATTCCAAAACTCACCCAAGATGACCTATGACATCCCTTATCATGAATCAACAGAAAAATCAACAATCTAAGGTCAGAAAGATCGTAAATGATGCCATTGAAATATCGAGGCCAAAAATGAGACTAAGTGTCAATGCTTAGCTGAAATTTTGGAAGTTTAGGACATCTTTTGGCATGTTATAAAGGACTGAAATGACTAGGACTTTGTGAGGTCTTACAATATCTCCCTCTTTGGAACATTCTTTCTCGAATGAGACTGACTGAACTAAGAGAAACTGAGGAACTGTACTTACACTGACATACATAACTGAAGCATGACCAAATTCTGGGGACATGACACATGACTGAACTATTTCATGAATGCATGAATGATATAAGAATGATATGCAGCTGAAACTGAGTATGGAAAAGAGAGATTCTAAGGAAAATTGTTACGCTAAGCTGGGAATACTGAAGGATATGAGAACATTTACTAGACATGTATGAATGGGAACATGAGATCCTAACTGAGTATGAAACATAATACATGAACTGAACTGATTTCTTGAACACATGCAGTGACATGAGAATGGTCATAAGTCTAAGATAGGAACGAGGGAGTCAACTTATGAGTAACCATTACCTCCTACTGGATCTAGTTTCGTGAGGAAAAATTGAAAGATATATTACATGAAAATCTCGGGGGTATTATATCCCCCCTAGGGATAGTTTGTTTCCCAAATGATACTGACTTGACTAAAATACTAGGAAAACTAAGATGATGCACGAAAATGCTTACGGACTAAATCATGGCTGACTATCTGAGATCTAAAATATGATGCATGAACTGAACTAGATTAACAATTTACATGGATACAAAAAAACTATTTCTTGGAAGGGATATATTCGTGAAACTTCAGATAGTAAGACTAGATCGAAAGACGAAAAAAACATAAGAACATGTCTGTCTGACTGCTAATCTAAATTACTGGCCAAACAGACTAACTCATACTGAATGCTTATACATAACTGGAGTAGTATTTCTTCGACACTCTTTCTAAGAGGTTCTAATAACGTTAGAGAGCAGGGAATCTTGGGCATGGTCTGAGTAAGACATCTGGATTAAAAATGACAACATGGCAAAAATTTTGTAATATGAAACACAGGCCTACAAAACATCAGCTAGGATAGAACTATTAGGCATCATGCACTGCAACTATTATCTTTCAATCTTAGAAACACTCCTCAAATACTATCTCAACTATATCTTCTACCATAATACTGTACTTCACTTGAGACTATTAAAAATATTAACATGAGCAATGATAACTCTACCTACTGAAGTCTGAGATGGACTGAATTCCCCCACTATGTACAAGTCTACTCAAATCCACAAAATATATACATAACACTATAATACTAGTCTGAATCATGAATTCAACATATCCTATATTTTCACAACATCTCTTCACATGAATAATTTTGATTTTCCCTTTAACAACTGAATACAACCTCTTAGTAGCCATTCACTAAAATAAGAATGCAATAATCTTTCCTTAACATGGAACATTTACTCTCTCCCATCTAAGCAATTGCTTATCACTACTATCATTTCATAAGGAGAGGTAACTGAAACACTAAAGCATCAGGACCTGAAGCATGAAGGAACACTATACAGAACTTGACACTTAAAAGAGGCCTGAGGAATAAAATATAAATATCATGGGTTCATTAAGAGACCTGAATTGAGGGTATACATGACATAATCTGAATTTCGTTGATCATTAGGAGTGTTACATGAATACTAGAACTAAACATACTATTAAGCATGAATACATGAGTCATGAGCTATATGACTTGATTTTGGAATTTTTGAATTCATAGAACATAATTAGCACTATTGAGCAAACTGGAACTCCTTATATGAGGGAATGAAATCATACATGATTCTATGGAAAGTGCATAAATATGAGCTTTGAGCCTAGGTTGATATGTAAGGCATAAGTAGATATCGTAATAACTGAAGCACAAATACTAAAATAAGCTTGGGTCAGGCATTCCCCCTCCCCAGTGTTGTTCTACAACACACTGGCATCACTGCTAGAATTCAAGAGCCTGACTTGGTCACTTGTTCTAACATCTCCCCCTAGCTTAGAGCCATCATTCTAAGTTTGTGGTTCACTTAACCAATATCTCTAAATTGTATTAAAAGTATATTACTTTAGAGTCTGAGATATAATAATACTCATAAACACTAAACTCACCCTGAAAGACTGCACCTGTAAGTGTAAAACCCTACTGTTGACACTTCCTTCTAATATAGAACTCTTAATATTCTATAGCCAAAATACATCATGTAACAGCTTAAGAACTAACTAACTTAAAATTTTCAACTCCTTTTTCTATTAGCTTAACCATCAAAGATTCAAACTTAGATCCTAACACATGACATGAATATCCCCAATTCTTTAATAACTATACTACTTCCATCATAGTCTGCAAATATCACACCCACAACAAAGGTTTCAAATTAACAAACTTAAATTCTTGTATACACTACTTCAAGCCTACTGATTCACCTTTCGCAGGACTAGTCCCATGAAACATATCATCTGTTCAACTTCAGATAATATCATCCTAACTCTACTATTGTTACTAAACTCCTGGTTTCATGCTTCTAACTCTAGATAATATATTGTCATAGGATTCTATGAAGAAATCTAAAATCACGTCTGACTCCTAAGCACCAAGGTATTATCTCTTTGCCTACTAATTGGTTCATTGAGAATCTGAAATTGAACTACTCTATTTCTGAAATCAAATAAAATGATTTACTAGGATACTGTAACTGGGCAATTTTTGTAAACTCGTTTGGCTAAGATAGATATACCCACTGGGGTAGAAACTGAGAAGGGCTCTTCTAAGGTTTTGGGACTGATACTGAACTTGATAACTACATCGAGGGTTACAAAATAAGAGAAGATCTAGGACCTAACAAGGCATAAACATATAAATGAATTATTGGTAACATACCTATAACCACATTAAGAGAACTTTCCTGATCCTGTAGAGTTTGAATTGCATCTAACCTATTTTGACATTGACCATTATTAGCACTGGAAGCGGAAGCACCTTGTTGAGTTAGGTGGTTGGATGAAACTGAGGGGCGGTTGGACCGACCATGTTGACCACTCTTTGGGAAATCTCTTACTTTATGGCCTAGCTTACCATACCTAAAAAAACATCATTGTTGTCTCTACACACACCCTTATGGTTTTTACCATATTCTTTGTAAAGAGGATCAGTACGAACACCCTTCCCACAACCTGGTGACTTAGAGCCTGGTGCTTTATCTCAACCATCATTCTTAAACTTAGGCACTGGTGCACTGGCTGAAGGCGGAGCTGAAGCTAAGAATTTCTTATGGGATTGAGATCCATTACTACCCCTTTACCTAGGCTTAAAACTACTTGTTATTTACCTCTTATTCTTTCTGTCTTTATTCCTACGCTCATCCCTCTCACTCGGCTGAGCATGAATCAAAGGCCTAGATAAGACAACAGTCTATAGATTTCTCTAAGAAACTACTGAATAAACTAATGTAGTAAAAAAAACTCTGAATTTAGTGTGAGAGACATCACATTCAGGGAATCTTCCTGAACAGGCAGAGGTGCAGGCTGATTCCCAGTTCTTCTTTCATTAGTCTTTTTGGAAGGCATGTTCTATAAAAAAAATGAAAAATTAGATTAGACAAAGATTTTAACTTGAGCTCATGCTCACTCTCATGATATAAACTCTGAAAGAAGGGAACTTTTCCTAAAAATGTCTTATAGCCTTTAGTCCATAAGTGTGGTGCGCTATACACCCATGCACAGAACTCTACTTTACACATCTTTCAGACTCCCTAGGACTCTTTAGAACTTTAGGCTCTGATACTAAATTTGTAACACCCCGATACTACACCCTGGGAGTCACACGGTGCTTACAATCTCAAAGGATCATAAGCTAACCCATGATTGGTACCTACTGTGAGCACTAAATATAATACTGGAATATATATGTGGAAGAAAGCTGAAAGTGCCGTAAGGTTATCAAAATACTAAAATAATAATTAAGTATAACTGATAATAACATCTGCAGAAATACTGAAATAAATAAACATTGCCCTCAAAATATGTTGACTCGCTACTATATCTGTTGTTGATAGCCCGAGATACTAAGTATAGTTAGGAATATAAGTGTCCAAACCTATTATATGAGACATCATAGTGCAAAAAAAAGTATACGTACGTAAAATATATTAGTATCTAAGTGAGGTAAGGCTGATATACATAGGTTTATATGTAGGAGATGATAACTGACTAAATAAACATCATGAAGTAACTGGATGGGATTACATGCAAAATTGTTACTACTGGACATACTTTAAATATGTGGTAATAGCATGATCTCAATACTAAAATCACCAAAAGATCACAGTGCACAATTCTTTCACATAGAGATTTTTTCAAACACTTAGGAGGCATAACCTTGCGGATGGGAATGAACAATATGTTAATGCATCATGAATACAACAATAAATTCATAGTTCAAGTATACCTACATCAACCAACATACCCGTCGATCTATTTTACATGAAACTCATATTTTCTTAACTTTGAAAATCAAATAACAACACAAACATGAGCATAATTCAATTCATAACACGGGAATCATAATTCAAGTATTTCAAAGGATTCTTGAACTCTAAGGGTTGAAGCAAACCCAATGATGAACACCTAACATACCTGAGTGACGGAATTCATTAAGCTTGTTAGGGATTTCTTGGAACATGATCTTGAGCTTGATGAATTAGGGTTTATTTATTGAGAGAATTTTGTGAATAAGTGGATGTATTTTGCCTATTGAGGGATTGCATTTTGTATTATGGGGGATTAATGTGGGTGTAAAATGACTTAATTACCCCTACAAACCGATAACTGAATACACAATCTATGCCCCGTGATGCGATGACTAATGTACCACATCGATGGTATCGACGTGATAGCCAATGTGATGTGTGGAGATCAATTTACTTGTTGTTTTGGTCATCCAAACACAACTAAAATGATGTATGAAAAATCATAAACTCGTCCAAGATGACCCATTGATATTCTTGATCATGAATTAACTTAAAAATTGACAATCTAAGGTCAAAAACATCGCAAATGGCATTATTGAAATATCGAGGCCAAAAATGAGACTAAGTGTCAACACGTAGCTAAAATTTTCTAAGTATGAGACCTCTTTTGTCATGTTATAAAGGACTGAAATGAATAGGACTTTTCCGAGGTCTTACATGATATCACCTGGACAATCATCAAAATGAGCTCGTCTTAACAAGGGATGGTTTACTCCATGTGATCATTATTGCAACCTTTATTATTAAGTTTTTAAGATCTTGTCCTACTATATTTAAAATGGGTTTGTTGTTTTTTGGAATGATCATTGGATGGTGTCATCTATGCTCTTTAATTTTGGCATCCTCTGATTCATCCACATACATGTTACAGCTTTTCAATAGCTCCAACAATTTATTAGAGGGCTCATCTGATGTAGTTGGTTTCCATTTTCTCTATTTTCTAAACTTCAATTCCCGAAACCTATTTTACTCAAAAATACCACAAAACACATCATACCCATATAAATGTACCTTTGAATTAGATAATTTTAATTGTTTTAAGCATCAAAAGTGTCATAAAACCACATATATCAACGTACTTAGAACATTTGCATATCCTCAAGAGAGAAAAAAACAAACAAAACCAAATCAGATGACGCTCAACTAAGAGAAACCTAGGAGACTTACGACAGTGATGTCATCAACTCAATGTAGCATATTTGTACTTTAATCATTTTCAACCCCCTCTGAAATACTTACAATCAAAAACATTTGTTGTTTATGAAAAGCTACTTCTTATGACACAAAGGGATCAAGAGATATCAATAGAAAATCAAGCATATCTACCAATGACATTACTCAAAGTAATAAAAGATAATAGTGAAGTTTATGTGCCCTAATAACAAAAAAAGTCTCGTACCCACACAATGTACACTAAATATCAACACGGGGATTGAACTAGAGAACTAACTCTCATAAAACCATTCAAATGTAAGCATAAAATACCATAGGTTTACCTTTTTTCTATGCCTTAGCATCTATGGATACGGATTAAGATCACTATAGGACATTATAGGCTTGTAATGTAGGCTTAGGGATGGATAGGGTAGATATGGATCAATTGACTTAACCATCCTTGGTAATACACTATTTTTCTCCAGTTTTCAATCCCATTATTTTTATTTTTCCTCACATATTCTCCTTGATCAGTTTTTAGATTTTAGATGTAGTCTCTTTTTGAAACTCTCTTTTTCTCTTTCTATTTTAGAAATTCATTTTGCATTTTTTTCGTATTTGTCACACATACCACATCCAAATTTATTTTTTCTTATAATCTTCTTATCCATACCTAACTCTATTTATGCACATCTATGATAGCCACCCTCAACTTAGCTGAATTGGCTAAGTTCAGGTGCATAGTTTCCATAGAAGAACCAAAGAAAAAGAAGCTTTATTGTAATAAAACTTGGAAGGTGCAGAGGATGGTTAAGGAAAAGGTCTATTTAGGCTCAAAAACATGGTCAGGTGATATGATTGTCTATTGATAGAGCATTTAGTGTAAAACAAGTTTATTCAAGAACCACATATGATCCTTTCCTAATGAACTAAACTATAACCTAGGCAAGACTAATCGTGAATGTTCTAGATCTCACACACAAATCCAAACATGGTAAGTACCTCATAAACACATGACTTAGGGATATATAATCAACTACTACAAATTTAGTTTATGCATAGTTAAGCTACAACTATCATTTCCACAATCCTAATGGCATAACGAGATCTACAATGGTCAAAATTCACAACAAATACACAACACTATCTAAAGAAATTAAAGAGGGGTGTCATTAAAACCATAAAACTAGAAACAAAACATATTAGATTTACGTTATTTATATGACTAAGCTATGTGTCCTGATTTTTATCTTAATTAAACAAACAACATAATAAAAATCTAAAAACATAACTAAAATAGACTTAAAATCCTAAACATGTAAGTTCTAACTAGATAGATCATTTTAAGGGAAGAAACATAATAATAAAAAACCCTTAGATGTTGATACGCCTACCCCCAAATAAAAAATCATGCAATGTACTCAATGTACATAAGCACGAAACTATGAAAACCTAGGACATGGACATACTCATGGTACACTAAGAACCTATCATGGACTCATCAACATTGGTCATTAAAGAAACCCCTCTATGATCTAGGCCCATGGCAGTAGTGGTGACTGGTGCACTCAATGGTATAGATATTATGGGGGAATATCTATACCCCCACCATTATCACTAATAGTATTTACAACATCATTCAGGACCTCAATAGATATAGAGTTATCAACATCTATTACATTTTCACCCATCTATAAAGTTGTGGTGGCACTCAAGGTGGTTGCTTTGTCACCAACTTTAGTAGCTGGAATTATAGTGTTGTGTTTAGTAGGAGCACACCCATCAACTGTCTGTAGAGCTAAACCTGCCAATCGACCTCTATCTCAGGTAATGGTATTTATGTAGACTATAATCAACGTAATTTTAGCCATCATAGTATGTTTGAGCATCCACTGTATATCTAACAAGATGATCATATGGGAATTCCAACATACTTGATGGATAGGACTAAGGAATAGAGAGTAGTGTTATGTAAGAGTACCTACTCCTAATCTCATCAATGAGAATCAATGGAATGTTCAAATCAAATTTTACCATAATCCCTACTTAGTCTTTACTAAAGAAATTATCATTACCAACTAGTGACAGGTGATATTTGAATATGAACAACAAAAATTTGGCAAGGAAATTCAACATATTCTTGTAAATTGGGGAGACACTAGAAACCATTCAGCTTCTTCTTTTGCCTCAGATATTTGGTGTGTGATCTATTTTAGATACATCAATTAATCATCCATACTAATTATTTACCCTTTTCAAATCTTCCATCTGATAATTATATTTTGTCAGTTTTACTAGAGCCTCAAAATCAAGACCATAGAGGAATTTAGAAATGGTCCTCACCAACAGTTATGCCCCATACTATCACCATAACAAATAGTGGTTACTTACTCATGCCCTTCCCCTTCATTAAAGTAGTCATACATTGTAGAATACTAGCATAGTTGGCATGCAATTCTCAAACAATTTTAGCACTATATTTTCTAAAGGTTTTTCCATTCAATCCAAATCATATTTGTCGAACAGTCTTTCCAATGCTGGAACCTTTTTCAAACCCTAGGAAAATATGGTGCTCCTCTTAAATATTTTTCTCTTAGTTATTTTAAGTTATTTTTAACCACACCATCATTATTATGGGAACATGATTATTGATTACCCCATCAAATAGTGGTTGACCTCTTTAAAGGTGTAAATTAAATGTAAACTTTGTCAAAAGCTTTGTTATTAGCTTTTATGGACTCATTTTCTATCTCGTCGCTATCTGAACTATATCTACCTCATCCCTCTCAACTTCAGACTCACTCTCATGTTAGCTTGAAAATTTACTTCCCTCTTCAGACTGGGGAGAAACAATAACAGTTGCCACAAACACAATTGTTTTGGATTTAGCATCCTTGGACTTAGTTGTTCAAGGATTATGTTTTTCATCATATTTTCTTATGGAGTATTCTACCTTCGAACCGCTATACCTCATAGACTTAGACTCTGATGATGAGAGTTGGTCCGTAGTGCCCGCTCAGTGACTATATCAATGTGGGATTCCTTTTTTTGATGTTTTTTATTCTCTTTAGATTTAATTATACTTGTTAAGGAAGTAATAAGACACATTGATATAAAAATAAAGCAGCACAACATTGTATATAGATTTTGTTAGTAACCCTTAGGATGGATCATTTCATAAAGGAACAACTCGTCCTTTGGGTAATTAAAAAACTTTAGATAACCTGAAGATGTCCTCTACAAATGAGTTCCACTAATGATTCATGGTGAGATACTACAATTTATAGTGGGATCCTCTAATGGGATTTGTTAATAATAATGATTTGCATACCCAAAATCCAACCAAGAAGTCATTCCAAGAAACAACAGGTCATGGTAAGATCATTATTTCTATCCTTTCTTTATCATATATACACTTAAGCATTTTACTCCACGTTTTATACTCTTAGAGTAATTAATGGAATCCATATCAAACTCAGTATTTTTGATTTATTTGAATAACTCAAACTCTCATGGATGTTATTTGTGATACTCAAAGTTGATGATCCTAAGGTAAACCTAGCATATTCTTGTTAATTTCTTCCATGAAACAAAACGTAGATTGAAAAAAAACAGTTAAGACAAATTACTTGTACTAAGTTTAAAAATATGATGGGGAATGGTTTGAGTTTAGGAATTATAGGGAGTTGACAAAAACACACAGTAGGAGGTGTTTGGAAATTTTTGATAACTTATCCCTTTGATGGGTGGAGTATATGAATTTGAGTGATTAGGAGAGAGTTTATTATGAGGGTTTTCTAGAATAGGTGCATGCAGGTGTTGCGTTATCGGGTATAGAGGATTGGGGATTAAAAGGGTTTTTTATAGTTGAGTTAGGTCAGGTATATTTTAAATAAAATCATTTTTTTTAAACAAATGACTCATCCCATGGGTATTTGGTAGAAAACATGATGCTTTGCATGTCATCATTCCACAAAATTTATAAAATTTACCTAGGAATATATGGAGCTTAGGATATCTTGTTTTATGGCGAAATGATCCGTTTCTTATGCTCTTCGGTTCTAACTCCAAAAAAATGGTTTTTAGAAGTTTAGTCAAATATTGGATTCCACAACTCATTCTATTACAGAATGGTTTGTGGTACTCAATTATTGGAAAAACTATTGAAAATGGATTTTTAAACTTTGTGCAGACTGTAGAAACCACATGTTGTATATTACTAAGGTTTATTTTATCACACGTTGTTTAACATTTTTCTGTAACTTCTCATTTTCATGTCGAAACTACCCCTGCACACTTTAACAAGCATTACTCATACATTAAAATATATGTGAAAATAAAATAGAGTGCTAATAATAAACTTGGTTGGCTTAGTGGTTGATTTAACATCACAATACGAGGTGGGTATCTTGGTTACTCAGACTTCACCAAGATACCTCCATGGATTGCCTCCCATGAAATTCTTGATTTAACAATGTGGAATAACTCAGATCCCTTGGTTATTCTGGCATCACCAAGGGCTCATATATAACTACCTTTACCTCCTTTTTTGTTCCAAAGTATGTTGTCATACGCTGCCCATTTACTTTAACATGTCTTTATTCATGGATTTCAAGCTAAATGACACTATATGGGAAAATATATACTACTTGAAATGGTGTTATCCACTTATACTTTAACTTGCTAAGAAACAATTTTAGTATTGAATTGAACAATGATACCATATCGCCTGAATTGAACTCTCTCTTCTCTATATTTTGATCATGATAAATCTTTATCTTATCCTTGTATAATGTTGAACTCTCCTAATATTTTAGGCAGAATTCATCTAATTCATTCAGTTGATCAATCCTCCAGTTAGAGGCCTTACCCCAACTCAAATCCAACTTTTTGAGTGACCATATAGCCTTAAGCTTAAGTTCTACCAATAAGTGACATGCTTTTGCATAAACACGCAGATAGGGACACATACCTACGGGGTTATTGAAAGAAACCTATCATGCATCCCATTTCTTAGACCAATTTGTTCAATTTTCATTCATAGTCTTTGCAAGAATTGTCTTTATCTCTCAGTTGGAGACCTCTACATACCCACTAGTCTGTGAATGATAAGGTGTTTCCACCCTACGCTTTATACCATACTACTTAAGTAGGTCATGAAATAATATGTTAAAATGTAAGCCTCCATCACTAATGATTTCCCTTGGAATACCAAACCTCAAAAATATGTTCCACCTTACAAACGTTCTGACAGTCGTGCCTTCATTATTAATAAGCACTACCACATCAACCTATTTTTACATATAATCAACAAAAACAAATATATACTTTATCCTATTTGAGCTCACAAATAGGACCATGATGTCAATACCCTAAAATTCAAACTGCTCGATCATAAGAATAAGGAAGAGAGATAGATCATGCATTCTTAATATATCCTCCTTGCCTTTGGAATTGGTCACATGCCCTTGTATAAACATGAGTATCTTGATGAATGGTTGGAAAATGACATCCACGTTGAAGAATTGTGTGGTTTGTATGAATACCACTATGGTGACCCTCAATAAGAGATGAATAACACACCTGTACTATGCTCATTATCTCTAACTCAGGCACACATCTATAAATTTCCCATCCACAAAAAAGTTAAACAATTATGGATCATCACAGAAATTTAAACAAAATTTCAAATTGAACATACACATTTTGCACTACTGATTGGACAATTCTAAAGGCACTATATCACTCACTGAGTAATTAGCAAAATCTTCTAACCATGGAATTAAGTCTTTTGATGAAACCAACACTTAGTTTTATGGAAAAATATCATCAACGTCGAGCTCATCCTGTAAAATTTGCATAGGAACTTCATCATGTCAGGACAAGTGGCCAACCACCTATTATTCAGTCGCCTTTTGATTATTGGCCTCAAAAACAAACTCATGTAACACAAGTACCCAATGAATCAATATATAATTTGTGTCCTTTTCATCATGATATACCTATAAGATACATGTTTATTATGAACAATAACTTTCATACCAAGAAAATAAGATTAAAATTTTTAAATACAAATACAAAAGCAAGCAACTCTTATTCTATCATAGCATAATTTCTTTTGCTGAGTTAAGTGATTTGCTATAATAATAGATCAAATGAATTATCTTCTCACTGCTTTATCCTAGGATGACTCCTAGGTCCACTCCACTAGCATCGTACATAACCTCAAATGGCTTAGACCAAACAAATGGCACAATTCTAGGAATCAATGTCAATTTCTCCTTAAGGCACTCAAATGTCCTTAGGCATGCATCATCAAAAAAAGCTTCATCTCTTTCTCCAATAATTTACACAAAATATGTCCAATCTTTGATAAATCAATGATTAAATCCCACATTCCCCAAAAAGCTTCGAATACTCTTCATAGAAATTAGTGGATGAAACTTTTCAATTATCTCAATCATTGCATTATCAATCTCAAACTTTTTATTTGAAATATTGTCACCTAGTACTATTTCGTTATTACCATAAAAGGGCATTTTTCCCAATTAAGAACCAAATTTTAGTCTTTACAACTTCTCAACACACTATCTAGATGGGCCAAGCATTTTTCAAAAGAGTTACAAACTGTAAAAAAATATCCATCAATACCCCGATAGTGTCCCCCATCATATATAAGAAGATACACATCACATAATGCTACAAGGTAGCTAGTGCATTACAGAATTTGAAAGGCATCCTCTTGAACGCAAACATCTAATACGGACAACTAAAACCACTTCTCTTGGTCTTTGGGAGCAAGTAAAATCTAATTGTATCCTAAATAACAAATAAGAAAACAATATCATCCCCTACCAACAAGATAATTTATTATATGATCTCTAAAAGGCATCAGTAAATGATTTTTCCACTCCACACCTTTTGCATCATATAATCCATGCACACACACCAACCAGTAACTGATCTCATTGAAATAAGCTCATTTACATATTTGGGACCATATTGATTCCACTTTTGTCACACATTTAACTGGGCTTACCCATTTTCTCTCTGTAATATGGCAAACCACACCTCGATCTAACAACTTGATGATATCCTTCTTGACTACCTCCTACTTAAGTAGATTAAGCCTACGTTGGTGCTCAATGTTAAGAATACAATCAAGTTTGAGTGGATTTTATAAGTGCATATTCTAGGCATAATTGCAATAATGTTAGTAATGGACCATCCTATGGCCCTCTTGAACTTCTTAAAAATTCATACTAGATCCTCAACTTTCCATTTAAACAAATCTTCTACTATAATGAATGGGGAAGTATTATTGGCTCCTAAGAAAGCATACAAAAAGTGGGAAGGGAGAGCTTTGAGCTTCATCATTGGAGGATCCTTAATATGAAGGCTTTGTTGATAGAGTTTTCTTATTCATCAAATATAAATCTAAATTTTTTAAGGCATAAGATTAGTAACCCCTACAAGGAAGTGATCTCACCATCTTATCATACTCCTCAATATCATTACCCTCATAGTTCATGATCACTACCGCTAGTGCCTCAAAACCAAGCCTCTCTTTAATAAGAAATATCAAGGACTCCTCATCAATAGTACTAATAACTGAGATAAGATATATATCATATGGTTGCTTCGTCAATTAGAAAACATTAAACATCACTTATTTTTTATTCAACTAAAAATTCAACTACCTAATGTCCATAGCAACCAATGCTCTTTTGACCATAATGATTGATCTTCCTAAAATAATGGTAAACTTAAAATTAACTTCACCATCGAGGATAAGAAATTTAGTTGGAAAAATGAAGAACATAATCCTCACCAAAACATCATTTAAAATTCCCACAAGCTTCTTTATAGTGCGGCCTGCCATAAGAAGCCTCGTCAAAGTTTTTTTGGATAACCACGACCATAAATATCAAAATATTAATAGCAGAATATGATTAATGCTAACACCCAATTCACACAAAGACTTGGAAAAATTTAAAGCCCCAATGGTACAAGGAATTGTGAATGCTCGAGAATCTTTGTCTTTTTGCGCAGCAGAACGAGAAGCTATTACACTATAATGGTGCAGCTTATAAATAAGACCAAAAATCATGATCCTTTTCTTCATAACCATATAATTCATACACTTTTCATAACCAAACATTTAATAAAGTGCCTCACCTAAAGAGATGATCCCAGACAATAGATTCGACATGAAAATATACTTGTGATAATTTCCTTCTTCGACTCTCCTTTTTAATCTTGAGAAAGATGTAGAAGAGGTCATACAATGGGAGTCAAGACTTGTAGGACCACCTTATCCTTTCTTTGTTCAATATTAGTCTTTTTTTAACAATTGGTGATAGCCTTTCTGATGTATTTTTATCGATAACTTAATTCTAAAATTGGGCTAACTTTTAATTATCAATAACTATGATCTCAGCCTCATCATCAATAACTATGGTCATAGGTGGATCAACAGTCATCTTCACACTTCTACTGGTCAACTAACAACGACTGACATTCCTTAGATTTTGGATAGTGTTTCTTGGAAGTGTACCTTTTTATGTTAATTCAGCCCTACAAAAGTTTGGCCATAATGTTGATCATGTTTCATAATAATGGTAGAGTATGACACCACCTTCTAATTTATCCCAAAAATACTTGCTTGAATCACCTTAAGGCTTTCATAAATTTTATCAGCCCCTTTAGAGAGTAGCACTTCCATCTTTAAATTACTTGAAGCAGCATGACGGCTTCCACGCAAAATGTATAATCCATTTATATTATTATTGTAATCATATTTCCTCTTCCATTCATTGTCTCACCTCTACTCTTATGTGTATTCTTAAACTAGTTATATTTGTGGTCCTTGTAATAGTTTTGATCTTAATTTGCTTGACCAGAGTGTCAATTACCATTATAATACCTTGACCTTTGGCTCAGAAACCTTACACCTAATCATCTAAGTATTTTTTCCTCCTTTAAATCAGAGTCATTATATCTAGGTGTTTTACCTTAAAAACTAACTATATATACCTTTTCTGCCCTTTCTGTTGTGAACTATTTTGTAAATAAGTTAAAATTGATCCTCAATTATTCTTCTTTATGAGAGACCACATCATCTATCATTCACTACAATTCTAATGCTCCTATTATGTTAGTATATATGAATATCAGTTTCCCACATATGCTAACCCTTATTGGTTTTAGTAATTCTATCAGTATGGATGAGGTCTAATCCCAAGTTAAGCACATAAATGCACCTCAAGTAATAGTGCCATCTATCACCTTGTTATTAGCATAAAAAATCTATAGGAGATTTCAAGTGAACTTTTAATTAGTATCTTGTGATTTGGGACTTATTACAGCTTCTTCTTAAACCTCAACCATGTCGCATACACTACCTCTAAATATAGTTGTGAATGTTATATATGTCATCTTTCAGTTGTAACATTATTAAAGGTGGGGAAAATCTCTCCAAGATTTAATTTTTCAACTCCTTCTAGGTAGTTATTGATTTGTTTCACAACTCCATCAATAATAGAGTAGGTTTACCAATTAAAGAGAAAGAGAGAAACCATAGTTTGATAGTATCTTGGTTTACCCCAGGTATTTTTAAGAATTACAAATTCTTACAAAGTTTGGCATATGCAAATTTTTATCAAAGTAGCAACGCTAGTGAATACTCCTTTCAATTTTAGCAAATGAATCATAGTATTGTGATATAAAATTTGGTTCTACCTGGCCATGTTGTGGAATAATAGTACCTACTTCACCTGAACTATCTAAGTCAGAATCTTTAAATTAGCAATAGAAAATCCAGTGAAAACTCCTTTCAAGATCAGTAATTGAATCATAACATTAGTGATGTCAAATTTAGTTCTAGTAAGAAATATGGTGGAACAATATCCCCTACTTTACCTACATCATATAAGTTAGAATTATTATATTCCTCATTAAATTATGGGGCCTAACAATGAGGGTATACATGACTCTTGTTTTCCTTTATTGTTCCTCTATCACAGCATGATAAGCTCTCTTACTTTTCCTAGTTGCTTCTTGTCTAAGCTATTCTTTTCTATCCTCTTCCTTATGTAATATTAAATTTATGGCTTGCTATGAATTCTCATGTTCTCTGTCATTATCCCTATCATGTACTATGTTATTAACTATTTTTCTTTGATTTCTCAATGTCCTTATATGTTTAAGATCAATTGGAATCAGGGGATTACCTTGACTCTAAGTATTGTGATGCAGTATTGTGCAACCTAGAAACAAAATATAGACAAACAAAAAAGTAAAAACCAATAATTAAATAAACATAATCCAACTAATCCTAAATATATTCCCCAACAATGGCACTAAATTAAATATTGCCTAAATTATACCTCCAAAGTAAGTATAATGATGTCACTCTCAAATATAAAATCCAACCAAGGTTTGTGTCTATCCGGCAGGGAATATGGAAAGAAGCTCGATTGATACAACTATTTGAACTATCATTCAGTTATTTTTTAATGAGGGTTTTGTGGTAATAAGTAATAACTACAAATAATGAGCAATCATATAATAGGTTTTTGATTTAAATTGTTGTTGAATCAATGTGAAAATTGACTAGGATTGTGTCCCTCGTGATTCATAATGCAATAGATGTGTCCTACAAGTGCTTTATACTTTTGATTAGCATGCAAGATTGGTAAGTTAAGTTAACCTAAATTTTTTGTCCCTTAGATAGATGAATATTACCGTACAATGTAGTCTATCTATTTGTGTTTGTTTTACTAACCTTCACCTTTGATCCCAAATTAACTATTCAAGAACAAATCTTAGTTATTATAAGAGGGTTGGTAACCTCAAATTTCTATTAATAATCCATTTTCCTATTTGTTACCCCTTGGTCCAGCAAGTAAGAATAAGGTGAGTTTTAATGTTTGTGACCATTGATGTGTCATGGTTTCATGGAATTTTTGAGGCTTGAAATCATAAAATATGCAAGTACCTAGGTCAAATTTATCATATAATCTGAAGTTTGAAGATCTTATTTGATAATCTGAAAATCTAAAGTTCAAAGATAATATTTGATTGTTATAATGGGGAACTCATATGGCATAAGTACAACATACGTTATCATAAGTGGCTTCATGCTTAGAATTCCTACAGATCTAAATATGTCTAGAACTTATGACACCGACTTATGGGGCATAAGTACCACTTGCAGCCCACAAACAGTTCCGTAAATGGTCACCAACCTAGTTTCTGAATTTATTTTGGTTAGGATTTTTATGTATTCTATAATTACCTTATGATGTTCTTGTAATAGTATAGGCACTCGTTATATTTATAAATATATATTGGTTCTAAGATTTGATTTTTGATGTTGGACTCCTTTGTTCTTGATTATTTAGTTGATTTGTTAGTTTGAGAATTTGGGTTTTGTTCTTAATTACCGTGAGATTCATCTTATGCTTTCTTTTATGAATTCTATGGTTATTCTTGCAAACATAAGATGCTAAACACCTAACTAGGGTCGTGGGAATCTTGACAAATTAACAAAGTAGAGGAAGTGTGAAGTCTTTCTAAATCAGTGTTTATGCATATATTGTGATCTTCTTTGATCTTTTTGTTTTCTTAACTACTGTAGAAGTTATGAACTTGCCTATTTCTAAATTATCTTTGCAAGAGAGGTTGTTATTAGGAAAAGAAGATTATGACAGTAATTCAAGGCAAAGGGTTAGTATGGTGACACTTTGAGACTCACATGGTGAAGAGTGAAAATTACTAAAGGCATTAACCAGATGGTTGGTGATACATAGCTTTTCAGATTTTCATGCATAACATTGAGATAGTCGGATTGAGCATGATAATTCTTCGGAGTTATGATGTCTGGAGAACACAGTCCTAGTATTCATATCATATTGATTTAAACTAAAGTGATCAAGATTTGTTGGCACTTTACTATTTTCACTGCAACCCCCCCCCCCCCCCCATTTACTTTTTGGAATTTTTTTGGCTACTTCAACAAATTTGTGAGAGACATTCAGCCTATTTCTTATGGGTTCAACCCCATCCTCTATTGGGTTACTATATTTGACATCATCACATTATACTTTTAGGAGGTGTAGTTTTAGGTGACATCATATTTTGGCGGTGTTGCCAAGGATATGATTATGGATTGATTGACAGAGGTTGTTGAGGTTGTTGGGTTTTATTTTTTATTTTTGTTAGGGGTACACTGGTGTATGCCCAATACTAGGAGTCAAGGAAAATTCCTTGTTCCCGTTTTATCTAGAGATTGAAATAACCCTATGATAGAATTGTAGGATTTTGGAACATAATCATAAAGTTTATTATGAGGGACTTTGAGATGATCCAACTAATTTTCCTTCCCACCTCTTCTTAGTACTTAGGAGACAATTGCACATACAAATGCACAACTATTAGCAGAAGCAAATACAAGAAGGGATAATTATGTTTCCCGATGTGCATTCAAGAGGAGAGACAAAAAGAGAAAGTTGATCATCAAGCAAAACTCGATAGAGGTAGAAGAGAAAGAGTTCAAATGCTCCTACCTTATTAGTACTTTCCAATAGATTATGATCCATAGGATAACCTAGGGAATTTTAAGCCTGTCGAGATAGGAGACATTAATTCTCTCAAATTACCCACAGGGGTAAAGTTTGATATTACCAATGCTATAATTTAGCTACTCACTCTTAAGGATGTGTTTGTAGGATTTCCCAATGATAATTAAAATATTCTCATCATGAATTTTATCGGGATCTGCACTTCTTATAATATACCTTGGGTAAGTTAGTAAGCATTGAGCTCAGGTTGTTCCCATTCTCTCTAACTAGTGAAGAGAAATTATGGTAAGGGTAACTTCCTCATTGGTCCATTATTAATTGGAATAAGTTACCAAAGAAGTTCATAGACCGATTCTTACTTTCTATTAGAATGCTACAATTGAAAGGTAAGATATATAATTTCAGGCAATTACATTCTGAACCACTATATAAGACATGGTTAAGGTTTAAGAAGATGTTGAGGATGGTGCCAAAATCACTGAATTTTGAGGAGAAATTTTCTTGAAATACTCTATTGATCCCTTAATATCAATGCGAAAGTTGTTGCGGATACTATTGCCAATGGAGTATTCATGATCCTGCATTGCGAAATAGCTTCAAAAATCTTAGATAAGGTTGCTCTTACCAACCAAGTATGGCATACTCAAGAGGTAGAAAGAGGTGTTGGTAAATATGCTATTGGTGATTCCAGTGAGCAGAGGATTGTTGATGATACAGTATCTTAAGAAGTAGTGCAACTTAAGATGGTGATTGGTTTATTGACAAAATAATTTGAAACTCTGACTTATAAAAAAAAAATTCTGGATGCACAAGTTAAAACACCTAGGTTATATGATTCTAAAATTGAAAAAGAGGTGAAGTATCTAGATAGAGAGTTGACAAGATTCTAATCCAAGGGCCAAGGGTCTACACAAGACACTTGGAACTCGAGGCAAGGGAAATAAGGTCAAAACTATTATGGGGATAAATATAGGGATCATACCTGAGAGAGAGATAGTGATTGGATTCACAAGAAAGATTATAATGAGAAAAGTGGTCCATATATTCCACCTGGGAACTGTGATACTAATTCAAGGATGGAGGTGTTACTTTTTAAGTTTGTTAAGGGTTCAGAGAATGAAGAGAGTTTTCTTAAAGAGATTATGGCAAAATTTTAGGTTTTACCTAGAAAGTTGAATCACATATTATTGCAACCAAGTAACTTGAATAACAATTTGGTTAGATGTCAGCTACTTTGAATTAGAGATAGTCGGGCACCCTTTGGAGTAATATTATGTAGAACCTAAAAATAATTATCACTATTTAGCCATCACCAACTTGGATTTGTAAGTCTACCATTTATCCCCTTGTACCGATAATTTTTGATAGTTGGGATAATGTTGTTAATGTTGATGATGCATACGAAGAAAAATCTAAAAAGTTAGTGACTAGTTATGAGTCATCATAAAACATGATGAGTGTTGATAAAAGAGTTATGAAGGATAAAAGAAAGGGGAAGGAAGTCGATCTTGTAGTGAAGACCATTTCATGACCTCCCCCACATTTTCCCTTAAGGTTGAAATAGAAAAAAAATAGGAAAGTATAATAAGGTTGTTGATATGCTAAAAAAGTTGAGTATAAACTTCTTTCTTTTTGAAGAACTTGAAAACATGCCTGGTTGTGTGAAATTTATGAAGGATTTTGTGGAAAAAAGAAATATTAGTTATAAGGATATTGGTAGTTTGCATCATTATAGTACGATTACATCAAGATCACTTGTGCTAAATAAAGGTGACCCCAGTACCTTCATAATTCCTTGTACGATAGGATCATCAAGATTTGTAGAGCTTTGTGTGACTTAGGTGAAAACATTAAATTGATGCCACTAGCAGTGTTTAAATAGTTGAGCTTGAAACTTCCCAAACCAATAATGATGCAATTATTGATAGTAGATCCTATGGTGAAAAAGCCTGTGGGCATATCACTGATTTTTTGGTAAAGGTGGGCAACTTAATATTTTCGGATGACTTTGTTGTCTTGGATTGTTAAGTTGATTTTGGTATGCCAATAATTTTAGGGAGACCATTTTTGGCCACGAGTTGAGAATTGATAGATATGAAAATAGGTGAGCTTATGTTCAAACTAAATAATGAGAAAGTCATGTTCAATATTTGTAGAACTATGAAGTAGTCGGCTGATAGGAGGGTGGTTTCAGTAATAAACTATTTTAAAGACCATGGAGTCCAACTATGTTGCGATATTAAATTATGCATTGCTTGGGAGGCAACCAAAGGTATCTTATTTTTTTTTGCATTTGTGATAATTTGTGTTAGTGTGATTGGTGTTACATCTACGTACCTAACATTCCACAGGTATGTTCCTACCTCTCTTGCTTTGTAGCTACCCAATGCATTTAGGACAATACATGTCTATTCAATTAGGAAGGGGCTATTTGTGGGTCTAGATGTCCTCTTGGGATTTTTGTTTTATGTTTCTTTTCCTTGGAGTCTATTCTTAGTAGAGTCGACATGTTTAGATTATTGGTTGCAGCTAGTAATATAACTCTGTACTGTATTTGTGAGATTCTTAACTAGTTCATTTTATGCATTTAATCAAGAAATTGTTCTATTAGTCTTGCCTAGGTTGTTCGATAGTTGTTTCGGAAAGGATCATAGTTGTTTTTTATTTAGTCCACTCTTAGCCTAAATGACCATCCAAATGTGAAAAAGTATCCATTGATCCCCGTTTAGAGCTTACATTGACCTATTTTCTTATTCTTACCATTCACCTTCCTAGACTAATTACAATTAATGTGTTTTGGCTTTGGTCCCTCCTTTGACATTGTGCACCTCAACTCAGGCAATTGCCTAAGTTGAAGGTATTTATCATAGAGGTGCATAGTTAAAATTTAGGTTTGAAGAAAGGTTTGAAAAAGAGAAAATAAAGTATGGTTAGGTGTTGTAAAAAAAATGGGAAAAGACAAAAACAAAACAAAAGAAAGAAAAAGGTGAAAAAGAAAAAGAAATAATGAAAGAAACCGCACCCAGCCTAAATAAGAAATAAAAGAGTAAAAGGGAGAAAGAAGGGAGAAATAAAAGAAAATTTGTGGTTGAGAAGTGGACCCAAACATAATTATAGTGTCAAGGAGTGTTTGTCACTAATTCTAAATTGTACCATGCCAGCCCCCAACCCTACGTTACAATCCGAATAAAGTCCTATAGTGATCCTAGTCAGAATTTCTGAAAAAATAAAAGTTAAGAAAATAAGGGCAAGCCTATGGTATTATATTCACATAGATTGGAACTTTTTTTGTGTGAGTGAGTGTTACATGATTTTCCCCACATTAGCATACATGATTACACTGTGAGAGTGGTACTTCTTTGTTGTGAGGGTATATGGGTTATATTGCCAGCTTCTTATAAGTTCGGATAGTGCAATTTGCATATCCACTAAATTATTTATTGCTAATGTGATGCCGTAGCTCGATTCCTTTGGGTGCTATTGTTGGGCTACATAGATACACATAGTTTTGAAAAGTTACATATAAAAGGGGGTGATATATTTTGAGTTGAAATTGAGTTGAATGCCATAGGTACCTTAGGTTTTTCTTTGTTAAGAATCGTCATGGTGTTCTTATTGTGTTTTGATTTCCAAAGGGAATGCAAACGCTCTTTGTTAAGGTTTCATTGAACTTTCGATGCTTAAAACTAGAAAATATGCAAGTACTTAGGTCCATTTTGTTAGATATGATTTCTTTTTGTGTTTATGTGTATAAAACTAGGTTTTTTGAGATGAAGAGAACAAAAGATGATGAAAAAAGAAGGAAGACCACTTAGGGTCCATTATGATTGCATAGGACCCTCTGACGGTGTCAGAAGAAAAACATTTGAGAAACTAAAATTCAAAGATCTTTTCTGATAGTTATAAAGGGGAACTTACATGGCATAATTACCACTTACTCCATTGTAAGTGCCATTATGGATATCAATCCTGCAACTCTTAAGATGTTTGCCACTTACGACACTGACTTATGGGGCGTAAGTACCACTTATGTCTCGTAAGTGGGTCCGTAAGTAGTCACCAATCCAATTTTCCTAATTTATTTTGGTTAGGATTTTTGGGATTTTGATGTATTCTATAAATACACCATTTATGTTCTTGTATTTTCTTATGAACTCTTTACATTCACATAAAGTATCTTTAAACTCTTATGAACTCTTTACATTAACATAAAGCATCTATCCCCATCAAGTATCTTTTAGCTCTTTAACACTGTAATCTTTTAGTAGAAGTATTTGACGGTCTAATGTTAGCTTCTTCCATTCATTCAACACTCTTATGTCTGATGTTCTTTCTGTACCCTTGAATTTCCTAGTAGTTGTTTATAAGACTTCATAAAAATGTTTTCAATCTACTCTAATTATGTTTGTGGTTTACCTTAATAATCCAATACTTGAACTATTGTATGTTTTAGCATCTTAGCTTAATGGAAGGATGATAAAACTTGGTATTGTTATTCCCTAATTTATCCAATCAATTTTCTTCTTTTTTGGAGAAAAACCTCAGCCAAATAAGACGATCCTTTAAATTTCATTATTGTCGCTCTCTATTCTTACTAATATAACTTATTCATTGATTCTATATGCAATAAAGCTTGAATAACCTGCAGTTTGCTCTATCTTTTACTTTTTCTTATACTATCCCCTTGGAACAATTAGAATTCAATTTCTTGAGCTTATTCATTAGGGAATTCAATCTTTTTACCATCTTGAACACCATACAATCCTATATTTCTTCTTCCCGTGTCTTTATGACTCTCTTCTTAAAATCAATATGCTCACTCCATATGTTGTAGTATTAAAAACCATGTTATTACTCTAAGGTCTTTATAAAGATGTCACACGAATAGGCGAGTGATCAGTTACTCTTTCCTCCATAAAATGTGTATTACATGAACTTATATTTTTTATCCATTCTTCTTTAGTAAAGGCCCAATAAATTGATGAAACCACCCTTGCAGTCTCACGTCTTTTATTTTAAGCGAATTAGTAGCCATAGCGATCCATTTCTGATATGCCATGAACTTATGATACTTTCGACACTTAAAATAAGTGAATTTGCTAGTTTAAAGGTATGTTTTTGTGGGTATAATATAGTTTTATGGTATTTGCAGGTTAAATAAGTCGAGAGAAGCAAACTATAGAAAATGAGACCTAAGGGAAACAGATAAATCAAGGAACTACCTTTAGATCTAACAATGGCCATCCAATGTTATCGTTAATTGAAGTTGACAGAGTGAAATATAAAGAAGATCAAATGAGAAGATCCCAAGATCATTGGTTGATACAACAGACTTGTCTAGAAGATTGTGGGAAGATTATCTCAAAAAGTAAAAATCAAAGGTGAAAACTAGGAGAGGAAGTGGTGATAATTATAAGTAAAGGGTGGGCTCATCCTAAGCATTTTTCTAGAAAAAATTTATAAGTGTTTAACAGTCATCCATCCAACAATGGTCACTAGGTACAATTATGGTATCTACCAACAATCGTTCTATGCTTCATTGAGGCACTGACTCTACAAATTCTATTGTGTTTAGGATAGGTTTTGTTTTTATCTATAATACTCCTAATAGGTTTATTGCATTATTTTATATTCTATTGATACTTTTGAGACATAATATTGTTCTTGCAAGTCTAAACATTGATTTTTAGAGTTTTATTCACAATGAAGATTCTTAGTTTTACATCTTCTTCTTTGTAAGTGCATGATTATGTTTTCTATTCAGAATTATTAATGTGTTCTTATAAGCATGTGTAAATAAACACCACAACTAGGTTTGTGGGAATTTTTATAACTAATGATGCACGGTTTGTAGTATAAAGTGATTCTTGAAGGGTATCTGAGCATGTATTGTTGCTCTCTTTCGTTTGATTACTTTTCGAGGATTGTAAATGTTAGGAATCGACTTATTATTAATCGTAATAAAAAAGGTGTAATGGATGGAAAAAGGAAATTAATAATGAGTCTTAGAGCAATCAATCTCCACTTAATAGTTTGCCAAAAAATGGGCTTGTTAATCTAGGATACAAGATAAGGGTTAGTAGTAGAAAATTCACAAGGCAATAACACGTGCTTGAGGATAGCCATCTAATAGGGGTGTAAAGATGTTTAGATGACCATAATCTATCAATTCTGCATGTCAAGCACTGAGAGAGATAACTAGTATGAAAAACTTACAAAGTTATTGTCATGAATTGAACCAGGTCCTAGTCGTGACGGGTATCTCACGCCCACCATGGGCTGGAGACAACACCATTTGCATAACCTCTAGAACATAAATGCAAACAGCGGAAGCTAACCAAATAGTAATAATATATTCCTATGAAATTTCTGAGAATCAAAACAAATAAATAAACTAACACTGTCTACAAAATCCTCTAAACCAGAAATACTAACTAACTCGGGACATGCCCCTGAACATGGCCAAAAAGAATTCAAAATAAAGTACTAAGACAATAATAAAAATAATGAAATGACCAGTCCTTCCAGAAGATGGAGGCTCACCACTTCACAACAGAACAACAGACGTACCACACCACATAACATTGTACATGGGTAACAAAAAACCCCTCAAAACCTACATTATGAAATCATACAGTGTTCAGGGAAAGTCAGTGGGGCGAACACTGGCATGTAACTCGGGAGAAAGGAATAAAATAATGTCATTGCTAAAAACCAGTCAAAACTACATGCATAACATTTATATATATATATGTGTGTGTGTGTGTGTGTGTAAGATATAGAGATAGGGACAAAGGTCATGAACATGAGAATTTAAACCATTAGTCTGAACTGTGTAAGTCACTCCATCCTAAAGGTACCCACAAGCTATATAGGTTCAACTCCCTATACTGGAAGGGCCCTAGTGTATGTTAGCCATACGAATTGAGGAGAGGCAAAAAACACCAAGGATAGCCATAAAAAATATAGTGTGTATACACAATCATATAGACCCTTATACTGGCAAACGCAGTTTCTAATATTGGTCTCCCCGAGACTATACCTTTATGATGAGCTACATAATTCCCTTTAAGCCCAGATTAAAATAGATTGCATATAAACCCAACCATTAAATAAAGAGTTTTATTAAGGTATTTTCCAACATGGTATCGTCATACCAATATGTTGGAAAGCTTATTCAGTTATGCCAAACCCGTCCATGTAACGAATAAACTCCTAAGTTCTATTTAAAACCCAAAATCATGGCCACAAAGGGTGTAACACCCCAAAATTTGGGTCCCAAGACGTCACACGGTGCTTAGGGGCGCAAGTGACCCCAAGCTAACCCTCCTACTGGCATAAATCATAAATAACTAGATAAAATGCTTAAATCTATATAAAGTTAGCGAAAATATAGAACTTCTCTAAACTTGATCAACATAAACATGAACTTTACAAGATTATAACTCTACTTTTACAAATAAAACTGAAACTGAATACATCAACTTCTACTGGCTGTCTATGAAGCCTCTACTAGTACTGAATTCAGATAGATGGGTCATGACTCCTAACTACCCAATCTCAATACAAAAAAAGTAAGAAAAATACAACACTTGTCAAATTGTATAGCCGACTCATGCCCTCAAATCAAAAGGACTCATCACCTACTGACTGGAAGCTGCGAACTGACTGAATGCGGTATCTGCACTATAACTTGTACCTACATTATAAGGCACTGTAGCATATAGAAATATATGGGGGTAAGTACTTTAAGAAATGTACTAAGTATGTGGGGGTGCAATGCAAAATTATAAATAATATCATAAATTATTATGAAAATCATGCATGCTGACGATAACAACTTTCTTCACTTAAATTAACTAAAATATATTCTTTGTAAATCATCAATAGTAATACAAGCATTATAAATCTCATAAATCATTATACTTAGCTCAAACTCTTTAAATCATGACTTAGAGTGACTCGGTAACTCATGAAACTTAAACTTTTATGGACTTGGGAGTTTCTTGTAATCGACATAACTACACCATGTGAGCCGCATGGAGTCCAACGTTTTGCCCTTCTAAGGAGAGAACCCCACATTTCCGGGGGTGTCGTACTCTTGCCAAGGAATACAACCTCAATTTCTCAATCATAATCCCATACTTGGCCTCTGGCCCCACAATCATCAGTATCAATCCTACGGTGGCACGTAGTTTTGGAGAAATACCACATTTCCCGCTTGGTGCTAAATACTCCTCCCAGACTCAGCTAAGAACATATTAAGAAATCTACCTTAATCAATATCAATTCGTGAGTCCATTATAAAGAACAAAACATAAATATATATCTCATCGGTAAATCATATACAACTGTGGATTCCTAACTCAACTCAAAATCAAACAATATTTCTCAACATCAAGATGTATCAATTTATTTAGTCATGGAAACATCAATAACTTTGAGAAAATATCAAGACTCATTATAACAACTCAATCTTATGAATCAATATACTCAATAATCCAATTTGTCATAAGGAAGCTTAAAGCTTGACACATGTCTTGAAAGAACTTGAAATACCAACTCATGGTAGAACATAAAATTCACAATATTAAATATCAAGTCATAATTTGGAAGTTGTAAAATAATCATGTATCAAAAACTTCAAGAAAACATCATAGAACTCATTCTTGAATCTCAAGCTCAAATATATATATATATATATATATATATATATATATATATATATATATATATATATATATATATATATATTCAATAAGAAAAATTCTCATATAAAAGCTTAAATCATGACTCTTATCTCAAATCATTCGGAAATCATCAACTCATATTAATAATATTCAACTCATGGCATAAGTTCTCAATTTAAGAAATAAAATAATGAAATAGTCATGTGTATCGATCTTGAATAGCTCAAATATCATAAATCATTAATAAAGTAATTTGGTTGTAAACCCACTTTGCAAAATCATGGATTTCAATAGTAGAAATTAAATCTTTGGGCACAAGAACGAAAGATGTTTTCTTGTTCAAACCCCACATACCTTGATTATGGATTTGAATGAAGAAACTTGTTATACACTCCTTTTCCACTTCTTGAGTTAGGGTTCTTGATGCTTTTGACTTGGTTACCTTGAATCTTGAACCAATTTATAAAATCTATGGTTGGATTCTTGATGTTCTTCGAAAATTTGAATTGAATTTTTGAGAGAGAAACCCTAGTATTCTTGATAAAACGGAAGAATAATGAAATTTTATTCTTTACTTGGATATATATAGAGGGTCAAAATGGGTGGAAAAGACCAAAATACCCTTTTAAAAACACCCTTTAATTGCTAAAAAAAGGCTGACGACATCCATGATGGCCGTCAGACCCGTGATAAGCCATCACGAAATGTCGTCACAAAAGGGTCAAATTTTTATTTTATACCTAAGGCTGAAGATGCCATCAGAAATGACATCAGAAAGTGACGATGTCCTCAGAAATGGCGTCAGAAATGTGGCAGCCCTTCAGAATCGTCGTCACCATTTTCCAGCTTGACCATGTTGGAGTAAAATGGGCATAACTCTTTGCTCCGATAGCGGATTTTGGAGAAATTCATATATTTTGAAAGATAATTCAATTATATATATTTTAATAGGTCATGATCTCAAAAATTCCAAGTATAATGAGAGATATGCTCATTTGGAGTTGACTATACCAATATCCTTCCCAAGAACTCAATCGGTAAGGAATGTTTTCATTCGCCCAATTGTTAGGACATATTAAAGGCCATAATACACACCATACTTGATTATAAAATAACCAAATCACCATAATTTATTTCTCAAGATCTTGATTCATGGGTGCACTATTGGTTAGTTTCGGGGAATTACAAAATGGGTCTAACTTCCTCACCGAGTGTCCGATTCCGATGAATCTTATGACGATGGAAATCTTATCCAATTCTCCACATGATCAAGATTAGAATTTAGGGAAATAAAACATGATATAAATAATAATCAATTTTGAAGTCATCCATATTCACTCAAAAGATGGATTTAGGCTTAAGAAACGATCGGGGTATTACAAAGGCAATCTAAATTATTTTTATTATACATTATCCTTTAATGCAATGCAATGATCCAAAGGTAAGTTAAATTATGTAAATTGCATTCTCAAAACCAAGATTTTTAAAGTGGGATGAGGTTAATTCCATTACCAAGATAAAATTTTATCAAATTGGGGAAACTCATGTCACCCATTCCAACCATTACCACAATGCACAAATTCAGTTCAAAAAATCATAAAGTAAAGCATGAATAATCCTTTTAAAACATGGGTAAAGAAATTCAAGTAATAACAATCAAAATTCCCCAACTCAATTTCAAACCCATTAACTAAAATATATAAATATTGATTAAATTAGTACTACAATGTAAAATTAAAGTTAATGAATGAGATACATGCCTGAAATATAGAAGAAATTGAAGAGAAATCAAAGTTTAGAGCTTGAATGATGAATTCTCGGTAAAACTCTTAAACTATCTTGGGTTGAGAGTTAGATAAGTAATGAATGGAAATTGATCATTTAAAACTGAAGGGAAAGGGTCATTTTGATGTTATAAAGTCATTTAAGGGATAAAAGGACCTAAACCCCTCACCCCAAGTGAATAAAACAAAACTAGATGAAATTTTATAGCATTGTGGCACGTCACTATTTTAGAGATTAGCCTCCATTTCATGCCCTTATCGAGAGGCTAAGTGGTATGGCACGCCACTATATCGGAGGTTTACTACCCCGGGGTCCCAAAATATTGCCAAACCCCTTCCAAAATTTTTGAAACTTTAGCAAAACACCATTTAAGCATTCCTAATCATAATTCCAGTCAAAAATTGACATTACACATGCGGGAGGGTAAAGAATATATTTCTTAAAATTTTATGGGGCCTTATATTATCCCTACTGGATCATTCGTGAAACACCCTGGGTTTTGGTCTTTGAAAAATTCATGATCTTTGAGCTCACTATTCTTGTAATAACTCATTATACTAGTCATATGATGTGGGTATGGGTCAGGTGACCAAACTCGTAAGGATTACAGTGATTGGTGGTTGAGTTTCTATTGTGGGTATAGCTTGGTGGGTATAGGTCGTTGGGTTGATCCTTTACTTAATCTGAAACTTAGTGAGTTAACTTGGCTATGAGTACGAGTGGCTCACTAAGAGTCATAAGGATAGGGTATGAGTGGTATAGTCTAATCATATGTTGTCCAGTGTGCAACCCCTTTTGATTCTACCTTGGGTACGACTAGACCATACGAGTTGTATGGTATGGTCACGATTTGGGGAAATAGAGTTGTATGGTAGATAGTGCATGGGTGTCCAACTTTCTATTCTAGTTACGACTGGATGGTACCATTCGTATGATATGGTGGCGAGTTGGAGGGTCAGCTCGTACCCACCTGCGGAATTTTTATAGTTTAAGTTGGGGGTATTTTGGACATTTTCCCTGATAACCTTTTTTGATCCCCTGACATGAAAAACCTTTTGGGACTTTATTAAACTATTATTCTAAATTAAAATATCTTAAAAATCTTTTAAAATATCTCTTAAGATCTTGGTTCGAGAAAAGGTGTGGGTTTCATCAAGCTACTCGATTAGGGGCTTTCAAGAGTGAATATTTTCGTCTTTCTTGGTGTTTAAGGCATGTTACTCCTCTCTCATTGTTAGTTCAACTAAAAGTATGTTTTAATGAATGGTTTTTATGGTATTATTATGGTATTGTTTTGGTTTTGAAATAGATGTTGGGGATTTTGATTATTTATGGTTGGATAATGTTTTACCATGTTTTACTTATGATTTTTCATGTTGTAATTATGGTTTTATTATGTGGTTCTATGGGAATGGTCAATTTTACTTGGATTTGGTTTTTGAAACTATATGTCCTCAACATGCTTGTTAAAATTTCAATGAGAATGATTTTGTCACATGGTTTTACTATTCTTGAAACCTTTGCATTTCATAAAATGGTAATGGAACTTAAATTTGTTTGGTTTGTTTTAAATAGATTAGAAAGTCCTTGGTGGCTATGGTACTGGTTTAATTCAAAACTTTGGAGTCAAATTAGATATATGGCTTTGGTATGGCATAAATGGATATACTTGTAAGCTCTAATTTTGGTATGATGATACCAATAGTTAGTGCCTAACTAAAAGGACTCCTTGGTAAATGGTTGGTTATGTGTGAATGGTTTTAATATAGGCTTAAAGAGGATAATGTTAGTAAAGTCGTGAAAGGTAGAGGTCCTGGGGAGGACCAAAATTAGAAACTCATGTTTACCGATGTGAGGTTTGGTCTTGGTGACCGTGTGCATGATGTCAGACTTATATTTTGGGAGATGTACTAATCATCTCAGGTTTTTCTCCTGTTCATGCAGCTAATACGCACCGAGGCCCTTTCAGCAGAAGGACCTGAACCTATTTAGCCCATGGGTGGACTTAGGATGACAAAGCTACACAACCCAGATTAAATGTTTTAAACGCATGCTAAACCCGATTCCCTTTCCCAACTTGGTATATATATATATGTATATATGTGATTCTATATGGTTATTTACTTTGGATTTGAATAATGGAATTATTTTATTCTTATTCCTGAGTACATGCTAGCGTTCATTCTGCTAAACATCTTCGGGTGTTGTATCCCGACGCGATGCAGGAACCGGCCATACTACTACTCCTGCTCAGTGACTTCGATTCAAGGAAATCTTTATGTCAGACTGAAGTGGTGAGCTTCCATACTCTAGAAGACTCAATTTTATTATATGGACTTTGCTTATTTATCTTTATTTCTTGGACTTTAGTTTTGGCTATAGTCGGGGGCATGTCCCGACCGAATGTTCTTTGATTTCAGATAGAGGCTTAGTGGGACTACTATATGCATGGGCGGTGTTGGTATTGGTGTCAACCTTGGTATTGGTATTGGAATTGGGGTTAACACCAGTTGGATATTTGGTTGGTTATGGTTAAGGCTGTCAAGTGGGTCCGGCTGGGCCAACCCAGAATCAGCCCATTAAAATTATCCGAATTATGGGCTGGGCTGGGTCCAAGTTGGGTTTAAGTGAGTTGAGTCGGGCCGAGCTCACTAGTAAAAATTTTAAAAGTAACCCTAACCCGGCCCACTTAACCCAACCCGATCAAACCCACCTAAACCCGGTCAAACCCGGTAAAAGAAAAACTTTCTTATAATATAACCAATATATACTCACCTATATACATTTTAAATACGTTAAACAATATATATACACTATATATATAGTATATACTACATTAGAATTTAAAATATATATACACAATTACACATATATACGCACCATTCAATATATATGTACTACATTAAAGTTTACATAAAATATTCTACAATATATATGTACATTACGATATTTATAAAACATATACACATGTATACGTTAAATATTCACGTCTATAGAAGATATATTCACATATATATGCTCATTCAATGTATACGTACTATTTTAAATAAAATATACTACAATATAAATACATTACAATATATATATATACTAATTTATAAAATGTGTAAACATCTATACGTTAAATATACACGTCTATAGAAGATATATTCACATATATACGCTCCATTCAATGTATATGTACTACTTTAAGTAAAATATACTACAATATATATACATTACAATATATATATCTATATACATAGTTATATACTAATTTATAAAATATATACACACGTATATGTTAAATATACACGTCTATAGAAGATATACATATATATACGCACCATTCAATATATATGTACTACTTTAAATAACACATCTACTAATATATATATACACACAATAATATATATATATATATATATATATATATATAGTTATATACTAATTTATAAAACATATACACATTATACATTAAATATACACGTCTATAGAAGATATATACACAAATATACGCACCATTCAATATATATGTACTACTTTAAGTAAAACATATACTACAATATATATGGTTATCTACTAATTTATAAAATATATACACATGTATACGTTAAATATATATATCTATAGAAGATATATACACATATATACGCACCATTCAATATATATGTGCTACTTTAAATAAATTATACTACAATATATATATATATATATATATATATATATATATATATATATATATATATATATATAGTGATATACTAATTTATAAAATATATACACATGTATAAGTTAAATATATACGTCTACAGGAGATATATACACATATATACTCACCATTCAATATATATGTACTACTTTAATAAAAATATACTACAATATATATATATATACTATAATATATATATATATAGTTATATACTAATTTATAAAATATATACACATGTATACGTTAAATATATACATCTATAGAAGATATATACACATATAAACGCACCACTCAATATATGTACTACTTTAAATAAAATATACTACAATATTTATATATATAGTTATATACTAATTTCTAAAACATATACACACGTATATGTTAAACATATACTACTTTAGAAGATATATACATACATATAGGAACCATTCAATTTATGTACTACTTTAAATAAAACATACTACAATATATATACACTGCAATATATACACACACACACTATATATAGTTAAATACTAATTTATAAAATATATACACATGTATATGTTAAATATATACGTCTATAGAAGATATATATAAACATATGTAAATTAATAATACTTGATAGTAAATTAATAATATATTAAAACTAAGTTATAATTAAATCTAAATTTTTTTTTAGAAAAAAAAAACTTAACTGGGCCAGGTCGGTTAACCGACGGGCCTTAACCGGGCTTGATCTGTGCCAGGTTAACTTGGCCCAACCAAAAAAATAAACTGGCCCAGGATTTGGTACCCTAAAGCCTGTGGGATGACCGGGCTGGGTCAAATCAAGTCGGATCAAACCGGGCCAGTTTTTGAAAGTGGGCTGGGCTGGGTCGGGCTAGCCTGGCCCGTTTGACAGGCTTGGTTATGGTTATGGACTCTATTAAATGCCGTTTGACAGGCTTGGTTATGGTTATGGACTCTATTAAATGTTTTTTAATTATTGTTGTTTTATCTTATTATATGTTCAGAATTTATCCGACATATGGTATAGGGCACTTATGGTTAGGTATTAAGGCCGGTCTCCAATCCCGGTTGGACTTGAGATGCACAACATGACTAGGCCCTAGTTCGAGTCATGTTAGATTGGTATTAGAGCCCTAGTTTCATGGTTAATTGGGATTTAACAAAGCCATGTCGAGTAGAGTCTCTTTTAAGGGTGTGCAGCGCGCCACACTTATAAGGGAGAGGCTACGAGACATTTAGAAATGTTTCTCTTTTTTGTGTTCTGTTTTTAAGCTGTAGAGTATAAGGTCTCAAACTCTCCCCTAATTTTTATTTGTTCGTTTTTCAGATCATGCCTCCTCGATGATCTCAAGCTCACAAAAACTCCTCTATCCTACCTAAGGATAATGTTAACAGAACCCGTTCTAATTATAGGGTACAGACTCAGTCTAGGGGTCCAATTTCTGATTGCCCTCTTGGAATTCCATTGGTTCCCTATAGTCCTTCTCAAGCGCCTTAGGCTGATATGATGAATGCGGAGTTTTATCTGTCTATCCTTATGTTGGCATAGTTAATTATTTCTTAGGCTGAGTGTGGTGCTTCTGTTACTCCGTCTTCTGAGGCCTCAAGTGTTTTCTAGTTCATGAGGTTGAATCCTCCAACCTTTACTGGTATTAAGTGTTGGAACCCAATTTTGGCTCTCTTTTTCATCTAATTAATTTTCATATGCTTCTTAGTCCTGAATATTATATAAAAATGGCACTTTTTATTCTTTGTATTAATTTTAGTATATTTGGTGGAAAGAAATAATTTTCTTCTACTTTCTTATTTTTTTCTTCATATATATTATCGCAATAAATATTTAAATATTAGTATGTTAACTTTAACTTTTAATTTCTAAATGGATCTTATCGTATCGTTATAATATTTTCTAAATATGGTTAAATTTGTTTAAATTTGTACGTAAATGTATATAGTACGTACATTATGAGAGTTTAATTAGGACGATTAAATCAATTAAGTGAAAACGAGTGAAGAAGATTAAATTTCTTATGAATTTATTCCACTTGTGCACAATCTAGGTCGTTCAATCTCTTGGTTTTAAGATAAAATAACTGCCCAGACAACAATTTTCAGCCCAATTGCAAGAAAGAACTGGACCAACAACAATTAAACCCCTCCACTCTAATTCTAATTCAACCAATCCCAACACCCCCTTAACCCAACCCAACCCATCTTCCCCTTTACCCGCTTTATGCGATTAAAGCATCAATAACATCAGTCATACAAAAAATAACAACAACAGCGTCTACCAAAAACACCGATTGAAGCTCAGACCACCAAATAATTAAGAAATATGGTGGTTTTTACCTCTCTCCCCTGTCCCCTCTTTTCACCATCTCATAATCTCTCATCATCTTTTTGTTGAAGCAAAATGGAGTTCAAAGCTCTGTGATTTCTGAAAATAGAAAGAATTTGAATATCTATCAGTTTCAAGGTATTTTTTACCTTTGATCAGATGGCTAACAAGCTTAAACCTACATGTGCAAGCCTTTAAACCACCAATCCATCATTTTCCTTAAAATCAACTAAAAAGGTGACCCCTTACTCTTCCTCATTTCTCTTGACTGATAACTCTGATATTCATCTGCAATTTCATCTTCTCAAGGATATCAAATTTTAAAATTTGGAAGATTTTTAAAAGCTTATAAAAGAAGCCGCTGTGACCCAAATTTTTCCTATAAGAGGGACTTTTATTCACCCTTATGAAGGGGTCAAGTGATAGAGAAATTGGGAGATTTTTTTTAGTTAATCATTGTAACACCCCGATTATCTGAACTGGAACTCTACATGGTGCTCATGACCCCGAAGGACCACAAGTTAACCTATGACTAATATTTATTCCTGTACACTACATAATATATACATATAAATGTCGAAACATGAACTAAAGGCCATAAGGTTCAATACTGAACATAATTTGAGTAATAAAAATGTCTGAATAAAGAGGTATCATAATTCCAAAATAGAACTGAAATACTGAAGTTTGAATCTAGTTTGTAATCTAGTCTGCGTCTAGTCTGAAATCCTCGACTATCTGAATAATCTGAATAAGAAGCTGATGGAATATATTCCCAACTAACTCGGACTAATGAACTAATCAATGAGAATATAGATAAATAATCATGTCCTCGAAGGATGAGGACCCACTTCTAACTCTGACTGCTAAAATCTGCAATGCTATTGCTGCTTTGGAACTCATACCTCTGAACCTATGGTATAAAATAAAACACCATAGCATGAATGAGTCAGTACATCTGAATGTACTGAGTATACGAGTAAGGTAGGCTAAATGCAAAGAGTTTATATGCATGAACAATGCTGACTGATATGAACATGAGAATATATATATGTATATATAACTATAACTGAACTTGTGGTAATACTGACTACTGAGTTTGAATGCTCACAACATGAGTTTACTGATACTGAGATACTAAATAGATAAATGACTATTTCTGATAGTTTGAATTATAAAGAACTGGTCTAATTGATTGTGTCTAACAGTCCCAAAACTGAATACTGATAATGTAAGCTATGACAACTGATCTAACTGATATAATTGTGATGATCGGCCTAACCAACGTAACCGATACTAAGTGACTGTATCTGACAGTCTAAATCTCATAATAATGATTAAGAGTGACTAAGCTTGAGATCAGGCCTAACTAACAGATGGTCTTTAGAACTGATATTAAGAATACTCAACTGAATCTGAGACTGAGATCAAGCCTATCTGATGGGTGATCTTTATAAGTACTGATACTTAATAACTTTATGTTAGACCAAGCCTATCTAGCGGGTGGTCTATGAATCTGTGGAACTATCTAAGTTCCTTACTAAGATTAATGATTGTACCTGACAGTCCTGATTTTTTAGTTCTACTCTGAAGACTAATACTAAAACTGTAACTATAGGATTTCTCACTTAACCGACATGCCCCAAATCTAAACTGATGGGGTCCAACCTATAAATCCAGCTGGAAGGGTATCAATACTATGCCACGGGTAAAGAACTCTCTGGTCAAGCCTATCTAATGGGTAACCCTCATAGGAAGTCAGGCCTAAAGCAGTATAATAGTCAAGCCTCTCTGACGGGTGACAAACCTTTTTATGACGGGTGACTCCTACATTCTACGCTGGCTACGCAGTTCTGGATTTCAGGGATTGCTCCTAATGACTCTGCCTCTTTGACGGGGAGCCGTCATCCCTGCACTCACTCGGTGCTAGATCTTACTCCCAACTGAAAGACTCTGAACTGATTCTTAGAACTTGTACTTGAACTGAACTGAAGCTGTTACTGAGTTTCTTACTTGACTGAGCTGACTGAATTCACTTGGTTCCATTATCTGATAGAATGCTACTAAAACTATTATCTGACTAGATGATACTAAGTTCTGAATTAATTTCTTGAATGCTACTGAGATTTGAGCTGAGTACTGAACTAAAGCTGGACTGATAACGATACTTAGATTATTGAGATTTCTTAAGTTCTATAACTGTCTGAGAGTTCTGAATTCTGTAACTGACTGAGTTCTACTGATCATAGCATGACTGAGATTATCTTGAGACTGACTCAACTCTAGGCACACAGTTTTATTTTTTGGGTACCCCCAGGACTCATTGGAGGAAAACTAATTTGCAGGATACTTCTTGATCATAGTTATAGAATCCACAATTCATAATACCATATATAGATGATTTTATACTACACATGGTTCTCAACATCTTATACATGAAAGGGAATGCATATAATATGTAAATACTTGCATGATTCCAATTTCATAAGCATTCCATATCACAACAACAATACACAACAATTAGCATGGAATTCATGTTAAGTCATAAGGAATAGAGTATGGACTTGTCATTTAAGTTCTATTTAGCTATAATACATGATTTCTAGTCTCTTAGGTATTTTATCAAACACCTTGTATGCACACCTTGTGGCATAGGCATATTCATCACATTAATGATTCAAACCACCCAAAATTCATATATTTCAATTTGCATGTCATCATAATTTCATAAAATCACATAAAAATTCAAAATTGGGAGTTGCATAACAATCAATCATACAAACACAATCAACCCACAACATAACTTCATGATTCATAGTTTAAACGAAGGTTCATGAACTCCACGGATGAAAGGAATCCGTGGATGAACACTACGCATGCCTTAGTGATTGTATCTTGAAAGAGATCTAATGTTTCTTAAAGGTTCTTGAAGAAATCCTTACGCTTGCTCTTGATTTTTTCTTGACTAGGGTTTAACCCCTTTGGGAGAGAATGTTCTTGTTCTTGAGGAGATGATCTTGAGATAAAACCCTAATCATATGGTTGAGAGTGTATGAGAGAACTTTTGAGATGTTTAACTGAAGAAAAATAGGAGAAAGTTACGTCCCTTGAGGGTTTTAAGTCGTGGGAAGTAAAAGAAAAATACTGAAATACCTTTAATAAACCACTTCCCAATTCATAAAAATATAAGGTTGACGACATTTGTGATAAGCCGTCAGACTTGTGATAAGTCATCACAAATGTCGTCATGAGGGGGCTGGAATTGATGGATTTCTGCCTAAGGCTGACGATATTTGTGATAAGTCATCACACTTGTGATAACTTATCATAAAATGTCATCACTAGGGCTGGATTTCTACCTAAGGCTGACGACATTTGTGATAAGTCTTCACACTTGTGATAACTTATCATAAAATATCATCACTCAGTTTTCCAGGCTGACATACTGGAGTAAAATGAGCATAACTCTTTGCCCCAATATTGGATTGGAGCGAAATTAGTTTCGTTGGAAAGATAATTCAAATATATTTAATTTGATATATAGTAGGTCCTCTAAATTGATATATAAAAGGATTTATGGTTGATTGGATTTGACCTAAGTTTTGATGCTCACTAAAACTTGAACGATAAGAAATCTTTCAACTTGCCCTTGAGTTAGAGGACCTCTATGATCTAAATTTATGCTTAAATAAATTCAAACACTATATAATTGAGTAACATATAAAATTTACATAGGATTTGAGGCTTTTGGAATATCTATGCAAATGAATGACAGATTTTCATTCTAGTTTGAAATAGAGGGCATTGCAATCTCACACTCCAATTAACTAAGATCTTTATTTTATTTTTTTTATTTACTCATGCTTCCCTCATTGTTACTTCTCGTTGCTCAAAATACAGAGTTGTAGTTCATGGTAGAATCGCTCTTCGACTCGGCTTTAGTTCGTTGCTCCACAAAAGGTCAATAATATCCCTTCCTCCCTCTCTACTTACTGATTCTTTTTTTGGTCTCACATTTTGTTGATATCTGCGACCATATGGCTTTGTAATGGCCAGAATATTTTATATATTATTTGATTTCCTGTTAGTATCTAAAAATTTATTGTTATTTGTTTAGTCATTATGAGTGTTGAAATAATATAGGGTACGAGGGGTGTTTTGATGAATGTTACGGGAAGATGGAAACATCATATGGCGTTCATTGTTTATCTCCATCTTCAACTCGTAAAATACTCCAAATCTACCTCCATTCTGTGTTTCTCCTAATGCTTTAGTTCTCTTTAGGCTAAGAGGTTATTTTAAGCCCATGTTTGCGATTAGTGACTTTTAGATGTGTTCATGTTTGGCATTTTTAGTTTTGCCTAAGATTTGTTATTGTTCTTCCGTTAATTTCCCTGACACATTGTTTTAATACTTAGTACAAACATGGGGAGTAAAGGGATGTTCAAATAAGCATCATGGAATTACTAATGAACGTCATATAGTGTTTGCTTCCCTTTTACTATTTAATTTAGTTATTTTGGCTCAAAATAGGTATGTGTTAAAGGGATGCATCTTTTGCATCACAGAATAAAAGAACACCTTGTGGTGTTTATTATTCTATACCTTCCCTTTTTGCAAGTACTTTGAGAAAATTCCTTCCCTCATTCCCTTATGTGAAAAGTATTTTTGTGACTCATGAAATCAGATTTTTTAGAGTTTGAGTGACCATCGATTTTGCTCCGACTTCGTACTTGACTGAACTCCTAAAGAGGATGTTCTCGCTATACATTTTGATCATATATGGATAGTTACTTCTTTCTATAATATCTCTCCTTGTTCCTTTAGGAACTAAGTATATGATATGCTTTCATGGTTGAGCTTGAAGCTTGATAAAATTGCATCTAATTTTTAACTAAAACTTCCACGTAATGATTCCTAAATAAGATAGGCTTCATATTTCACTTGCAATTAAGGACTTGCACTTTTTTTTTCTCTGTTGCCTTTGCATTAATGGCATAACATGAAGGGAATTCCAAATGAGTTTGAAGGAAAGAAGTGACATATTGCAATACTTTCACACTTCCCTCCTTGTGGAAATATGCATGAAATGTGTCTAACTGTATATTTCTTTATATTAATACTACATGTGGATTTTGGGTCTTTCTTTGTCTATGTATAAAAGGTATTCCTGTTGAAATAAAAATAACAAGTTTGGTTGATGTGAAGTCTACAAGCTTGCATAGGGTCATAGTTTAGTATTTTGAAATTTTATAAAATTTTACTAGAATTATATTCCAAGAAAATATGTCTCCTAATATTTTTTAATTAAATAATTTGAAGCTTGATTGGTGACTGAGTTAGTAGTTTCTTGAAAGTCTCCTTTACAGTAAGAGTAACCTTATTTTGAAAATTAAAATCAATTATTTCAATCATGACCGAAAAGCTGTAGCGAGGAGGCATTATTGTGTCTAATAAGTTTTCGTATTTTATCACAAACTATGTCCTATGATAAGATAAATTATTTGGAAAAAGGGGTTGCGGTAGAATATCAATTATTTTACCCTCAATGTTTGGCAAAATTTGATAAATAGTTTCGGAACACGACTATTTAAAATCACTTACTACAAGCTGTTGGTTCATGCCCGAACAGTTACCAATATCAGCCTTTTGTTTTTCTTTGAGGTTTCTCTTGTTTGAGGGATGGTGTTCATTTGTGTTAGAAGACATGATTGAATTTCATAGATGTTCAAATTTGTAAGAGTGGTTGTCACAATTAACACCATTTACTCACCCACTAATCCTTTTCTTTTCTTATTTCACATGTACATTCGGGAGAACGTTCGGAGTCTCATGACTTGACTCCATCTCTTCCCAAATTAGAGAAGCAAATAAATATCACATCACATATTTTCGTCTGGTAGTCTAGTGCCTCTTTCCCTCTTTTTCAGCTTTATTTTTTCCTTTCTTTGTACATGATTATTATTACTCTTGCTTAATATTTCACGGAGTATTATTTCAAGTTTGTGTCTTATATATTCTTATTTGAATTGGTGTGAATCCTTAAATTTTAGCAAGCCTAATTATTTCCTTTCTACTTTTTAGATCTTAAACTTAGCACACTAGGCTTCAATATTTAGTTTGATAAATGGTTAAAACTTGATAGGCTATAACATACCTTTAGAATAAATAACTGGGTTTGTTAGAATCCTTCAACGCTTCTTTAGTACAAAATAGTAGCCTATCTTTAGAATTGAGTTAGTTTGTCACTAATTAGTAATATCGGCTTAATCAAATTTAGGTTTTGCGGTAGGTGAATTTATTACAGCTAACCTCGAAAAATCAGCTTTGCTAATTTTAGATATGGTAAGTCAAATTTCATTTTTTGTTTCTATTTATTTCAAATAAAAGATGACACTTCGCGAGCCCCCTCTTTTAATATTTCTGATGAATAAAAAATATTTTATTTATTTATTTTTAGTTGTATCATAATAAGTAATAAATTATCAAGCCATTATACATTTAGACAATTATATATTTTATCTAGTCATTTAGTCTAGGATAATTAACTTATTTTATAAAATTTGATTAAAAACAAAAAGGCGAAGGGTCATTTTTAGAATAAATTTTTTATCATTATTAATTAAATGCCTTTTGTGAAATCATTTGAAACAATTGGATCATTGTTAAGAGATTTTATAAAAAGTTATTTTAGTAATTTTTTATAAGTAAATTTTGTGGTGAGGATGTTTTTAAATTTTCTTCTTAGCATATGTTATATTTAGTAAGATATATATTTTTGATACCTTATTTATATCTTTTCTTATTTTAATATTTGATTTCCTTATTTAATCTAAGTTTGGTCAGTTAACCATAGTTCACAGATCCTTTAGGGTGCCTAACTCCTTTTCTTTAGGATAGTTAGAATCCTTACCTAGAACCACTAGTTAATTAGACCTTAAAATGAAGTCTTTATTTTCTTTTAATCACTTAGTTTATAATAGGTGTCCTAATTCACCGCAGAACTAATTAGGTGACGACTTCCTTAATTTAATTAGAAGTATATCCAATATGTTGTACCTCGGTTTGACCTATTTTAAAATAGGGTATAACAGCTTAGCTACTCCACTGGGGACTATTAGGTTCTTAACCATAAACAACTTAGGTTAATAATTAAGTCTTTTTATTTTGTTAATTGTTTCACCCTAATTGTTTTGTTTTATCATATTTGTATGGCATAAAATGTTTATTCGCTATGGTTTTGTATAAATTGCTTACTTGTTTACCACTTTATAAATTGGAATTTCGTTCATACTTCCTCCACTTCAGAAAATTGACACTCACACACGTTGTACATGCAGATTGTGCATTGTACTTTCCCAAAATTCTTTCAAATCACCAATTTTAGAGAGTCAGTGCATACGTTGGGTGAGCGGAAGTTTTACTGTTGTTGGACCACGTGCCTTCTCATATAGGAAATCCAAGTCCACATCTACCAAAATCCTAGAAGAACTTCTACCAAAATCCTGGAAGAACATAAGATAGAGCTATGTTGCCCTTGATTTAGGCCATGCATGCATAAACCATAGGTGATTTTGACCCATGGTGTCATCCCACAAAATTAGGAAATGTCTCTATGTCAAAAGGGTTCACGACCCAATAACGACCTTCATATTATGTGCAGAGATAACGATAAATTGATCCAAGTCAAATTTTGACCAAATTGAGTTTAAAAAATTCTAACTCTAAGCTCGAGTAGTTTCATTAATAAAAATCTTGAATCAATTTATCGAAATATCAATTATTTGACGCTTAGGCCTACCTTCAGCATAATGGAGTCACCTGCATATTAGGACGTATTATTTATCATATTTACATTATTTGTCCTGCAAATTTGCTTGTTACATGTTATTTGACCTACATGAATTTATTTACAATTTGATTTGATATTTATTTGTTATTTTCACCTTTGTTTTGTCCTTATTTTTAGATAAAAAAATTAAATTTGCACTTATATATCTCTTTATTATCTATCACATTTTCACATATTTTATATCATGACATTTTTTAAAATTCTTATGGTAACACTTCTGCGCTTAAAGCATTTTAACGATTCTAGAGCGCTATTTAGGAAATTATCTTCAGCCCGTCGAATTCTTAGTATTTCAATTAAGGTTTTCTCCCATTTTCATTTCTTACGATCTCTTATAGGGTTCATATTCTTTCTTCAAAATTGTAATGAGTTTAGTTCGTCATTATTTTAATTTTTTCTTCGAGATTTTAATACTTATGCCAGCCACTTGTTCAAAAAACTACTCTATTAATGTTGGCATAATTCTTCGCAAATATTTCTGCTAAAAACATTCATTTCAAATTTTTTTAGATTCATTCTTAATAAAATTTTGTCAAAACTCGTGCTAAATTCGAACTTTTGCATATTTTATCTTTTCATGCTCTTCCAAGTCCCTACTTTACTGGTGTAATCCTCTATTTGTAACGACAGAACATTTAGCACTCTGTAGTATCTATCTAGTGTAGATCTATGTCATAAAATTTTTGCTCATGCTTCAATATTTCAATTCTTTCATTAGCCTTCAGTTCATTCGTTGCTTCTTAAATTGGTAGATATCCAAAAATTTTATTCAAACTGTCAAAATGCACTTGACTTAATTTGTTTAATTTTCTCCCTTAATTCGTTTTGGAGTAACTACCTTAAGTTTGATACTTCTTTAAAGTTTCAGTCATTCAAAGGGCATGTGTCATTCCTATCTTAAGATTATTGGGATTGATCTTCCACACTTTTTTTAAAAAATTCAAGTTTTAGAGCATAAATCAAGAAATTCTATTATTTTCTTCGTCTTTGATATTCTTTTTTTTATCCAACAATACTAAGTTAGAATTTTGAGTCATTCACAATTCTTTGTCTTGTCAAAGTTTAATCTTCGTGCGTTATATTTTTTTTCCTATTAATTATCATCTCGTGCTTATACACTTTATAGGATTCGACCTCTTATGTTCTTTTAATCATATTTCTAAATGCTTCATTTCTACTTTAACAACTATTCAACACTTACCGAATATTTCTTTCTCCTTTCAAAAGTAGGCTTAAGTTGAGCATCAAAGGTAACTTAAGGAAGGTATGACCAATCAAATTATTGTGATTGATCTTGTTGAGGATGAGTTCGACTCCGAAGAACTAGAGTCGTATCAAGATAAAGTCGACAGGCTTGAGACAAAAGTGTCACAAATGGAGCAAGAAATTGACAACATGAAGGAAATGATAGTCGATCTTAAGAACTCATTCACTGAAGGCTCAGAAGTATACTCACCCTTCAGCACCACCACACTTCCTACATTTGAAGGCTCAGAAGCATACTCACCCTTTGGCATTGCTGGACCCACTTTTGATTATAATGACCAACTTTTCTCTAACATGCACTCAGCCTTTCCAAAAGAGCCTTTCAACAACTTAGCTGAGATGAGTAAAAATAGAGCAAATGGTGAAAGGCATTTTAATAGTGAGACTAATCAGATTTTCTTTACAAATGAGCTTGTTTTACCTTTTGAGATGGATTATGACAATATTCCGATGTATGATGGGATAGGTAGTCCCGTAGACCACTTGAAGTCATATATTGATTGGGTGAGAAATATTGGGCAAGACAATGAACTGAAGATGAGACTTTTTATTAGGACACTTACGGGTCCAACTTTGGTGTGGTATGGAAAACAGGATATTTGGAAATGGTCTTCTTGTGGAAACCTAGTCGATGATTAAGTGAGAAATATTGGGCAAGACAATGAACTAAAGATGAGACTTTTTTTAGGACACATACGGGTCCAACTTTAGTGTGGTATGCAAAGCAGGATATGTGGAAATAGTCTTCTTGGGGAAACCTAGTCGATGATTTTATCAAGAAATATGGATCTTCTAGCAGTACTTCTAGAGGAGATGGTAAATCTATAGAGTTTCCTAAGGATTCAAAAGTAAAAGAACCAAGCTCATCCTTTCCAGCAATTCTTGCAAGAACTTACAATCGGACATGGCAGAACTCCAACAATGGTTTCCTTGAGCATGAAGATTAAGGTGTAGTAGGATCCTTTTTAAATATGAAATATATGACTTATGTAGAAGGATGATTAGTTTTTGGGTAGCATTTTTTTTGGAACAATTATGTATTGTTGTAATGATCAATCCTTTGTACGTTTTAAAATTTTCTTTTACTTTAGTTGAACTACGGTTAATCTAATTTCCTTGGTGGATACGTAGATAGCCAACATAGGGAATCGATCATATTAGCCTAGGATATAAACATTCTTTTTGCATGTAATTAAAACTACGTTCGACCTGAATTTCGGTCGGACACAGGATACGTAGGTAGCTTACATAAGGCTTGGTCCCTTTATTATATTTTTACTTCTCCCCCTTCCCCCCCCCCCCCCCCCAAAAAAATAAAGAAAGACGACTGGGGCAGAACCTTGACATTGCAATCGAAAGTGCAAGTTTAAGAGAGAACCTTCCACCGCATTGTTCACCATAGTTTGGTTCCAAGGGTCTAGCACCCGATAGAATATTTGGAGAAGTATGTTCCCTAGAATCTTGTTGTTTGGACATTTGGCTAACTTCCTATTACATCTCTCTCATAAGCGATTTCTCACTCTTTTGTCTAAAGTTGATGATCTATCTCTTGTGTGGCACATCTTGGGGGAAGGGAATGTTGATCCAAAAATACCTTTGTAAGCTTGTTCCACGAAGTGATTGAAGCCGTAGGGAGTGAACGGTGCCACAACACCGCTTTGCCTATTAGTAAAATTAGAAAAAGTTGGAGCCAAAAGGATTCTTGAGTAATGTGTGATATATTAAACGGCGCACACACTTCCACGAAATTCTTTGAATGGATATTTGGGTCCTCAAAGGTTTGAACCTCGTACAATCCTTTCATTTGCAATATGTGAAGCATGACGCCAGTCAGATGGAAGACTTTGTTCCCATTAGTTGGTGGGATACGGATTGCACTTGTTTGTCCCACTTCATTTAGTGGGCCCTCATCATCTAGAAGGGCATCAAAGGGGCCCATATTGTTTGCGCTATCACTCATTTCTCTGTTAACACTTTGATTGTATACAAAAGATCAAAAAATAACAAATAAAGTAAATTACATCACCCTGGGTATTTCCCAAGTAAGAATCACACTGCACAAGTGAAATCTATATTCTACTCCCGACAATGGTGCCATTTTGATTACACTCAACTTACTCCCATGATTGAGGGGTAAGGTTGTTGCTGTTAATAACCCAACTAGAGTTGGCACCGAATCCACAAGGAGCGAATTATAAATTTCAAGTCCTATGGGTGATCTAATTACTAAAATGTTGCCCAAAATGATAATAAACAAGACATGTAAAATAAAATGGGGGGATTAGTTTATAGCGGTTTTTGACTATCAATGCATGAATATGACACTTTTGGTTTAAAATCAAGATTAGAGAGGATCTTGGGATTATGTTTACCTAAAGGTAAAGCATGTCGGTTGATGATGGTTTAGCATGAAGCTGAGTTGTTGACCAAAGGATAGGCTAGGTTGGAAGTCATTGTAGTTAATCTTTCAATAAAACTACAATGATTTCACCCATTGGCTCTTTCGAGAACCTAATAAGTGAGTAATTCATAATCACCCAAAACCTCAATCAAGCATCCCTATTACTAGGATGATGCTCTTGACATGATTTATACTCCAAATACACTTATTTCTAAGATTACAAAAGGTAGTAAACCACAGGCTCAATTGTCCACCATTACCTTGTCTCTCTATAACCCTCTTTCAAGGATGTTATGGGTTACCTCAAGTTCATCTTCATCCCTCTTTCAAGGATGATGAAGGTTTTTTAGTGTTTGGGGTTATCAAACCCATTTGGAGATTTGGGATTTTGACCCGTCAAATTCCAACTCATTAACCTAAGCAATGGTGGAATCCATACACAACAACTAAAAATCATGCAAACACAACAACACCTACACACAATTACACTTCAATTCAACATAATCCCAAGACTAAATTGCTTAACAACTCATAAAGAAAGTAAAGAGAGATATACCATAAGGATTATTTAAAACATTCATTCTTCACAAAATTTTTATGAAATTAAGCCTCCAAGAGTAGTTACACACTTGCCCAATTAGGATTTCTTCCTTTGAATTCAAAAATATCTATGAGGTAAGCAATACCTAAAGAAGGAAGGGTTTTCGCTTATATAAGGTTTAGAAGTCTTCTATGCAATGTTACAAATCTGCCCTTGGGCATATTCCTTCTAAACTGGGATTGCAAAGGTTTGACAGCGACCTCAGCTACGCAACTGCGTTTGTGTTCCATGATCGTGTTATGTTGACCATCTTGACTGATCGTGGCTTGAGGATCGTGGTTGCGATAACTGAGGCTAAAATGATCCAGGTCTTCAGTTGCACTCTTCTTTGCTCCCTTTTTATCATTTTAAGCTCCACTCCACATCTTTTCTCATTCTCGATTGTATACCTACAAAATATGCAGATTAGTGCATTAAATACATTGTGTCTCATTTAACTTTACAATCATGGTAGTGCACATAAATAGTTAGTGCAAATAAATGGTAAAATCACCACTCATCAAGCATCAGCAATAACTTTAGCTTTACCTGGATGATAGTGAAGGCTCATGTCATAATCTTTAAGTAGCTCAAGTCACCGCTTCTTCCTAAGGTTCAATTCTTTCTGCATAAATAAATATTGCAAGCTCTTATGGTCTTAATAAATGTCCATATGCACCCCATACATATAATGGTGCCAGATTTTCCATGCAAAAACCACAAATTCCAACTCTAGATCATGAGTTGGGTAATTCATTTCATGAACTTTAAGCTGCCTAGAAGCATAACACAACCTTACCATGTTTCATCAAAACATATCCTATTCTCACATGGGAAGAATCACAATACACAACAAACCCATCAGTACCCTTGGGCAGGGTCAAAACTGGCACAAAAGTCAACTTATCCTTCAACTTCTCAAAACTACCCTCACAAGCATCAGACTACAAAAACTTAACCTTTTACTGTGTCAGATTTGTCAGGGAAGCAGCAATAGATTAGAAACTCTCCACAAACCATCTATAATACCCAACCAGACCCAAAAAGCTCCTAATGTCAGTTGGATTCATGGGTCTAGGCCATTTCTTAACTGCCTCAACTTTCTGTAGATCCACAGTGATCCCTTCACTAGAAACAACATGCCCAAGAAAGGTCACAACACTTTCCCAAAATTCATATTTAGAAAATTTTTCTTTCAATCTCTGGTCCTTGAGAGTGTGCAATACAATTCGGAGGTGATTGGCATGATACTCCTCACTTTTGGAGTACATCAAGATGTCATCAATGAAGACTATAACAAAAAAAATCAAAAACTGCTTGAACACCTGATTTATAAGATGCATGAAAGAAACTGGAGCATTAGTCAACCCATATGACATAACCAAAAACTTATAATGTCCATAATGAGTATGGAAAACAATCTTGGAAATATCCCATAACATGTATGGAAAGCAATCTTAGAAATATCAACCTCCCTAATTTTCAACTAATGATTGTCCGAACAAAGATCAATCTTAGAGAAACACCTAGCACCTTGAAGCTGAAAGAAAAGGTCATCAATCCTAGGGAGAGGATATTTATTTTTCACTGTAACCTTATTCAACTGATAATAGTCTATACACATCCAAAGAGACCCATCTTTATTTCGCAAGAAAAGTACAAGAGCACCCCTCGGAAAAATACTAGGATGGATAAAACCTTTATGAAGAAGATCCTTTAACTACTCTTTTGGCTCCTTTTAGTTCAGCCAGAGCTATTCTATAAGGAGAAATGGAAATAGGACGGGTGTCCGGTAGAAGATCAATCCCAAAATCTATCTCCCTTTTGGGAGAAATTCCAGGAAGATCATTAGGAAAAACTTTAGGAAATTCATTAACCATAGGGATAGATTACAATGAGGGATTCTCCCAATTAAAATCTTTAACATAAACTAGATGATACAGACACCACTTGGAAATCAACTACTGAGCTCTAGGATAGGAAATAAACATCCCTTTGGGAACGAAGGAACTCCCCTCCCATTCAATCACCGGTTCATTAGTAAAATGAAAATTGACCTTTTGGGTCCTACAATCTAGAGAAACGTAGTAAGAATGAAGAAAATCCATCCCCAAAAATACATCAAAATCCACCATATCAAGTTTTATCAAATCCACCAATGTCTCCCTATGAAAGATGGACACCATAAACCCCTATAGATTTTTCTAGCAACAATAGAATCAACCACCGTAGTAGAAACAAAAAAGGGATTGGAAATATTTTTAGGACCAAAACCAAAATATATAGCCATGTAAGGCGTAACTTAAGATAGGGTATATCCCATATCAAGAAAATAATAAATGTCATGAGAGAAGAGATATAGCAAACCAGTAACAATGTCTGGTGATGCCTCGGATTCCTGACGAGTAGAAAGTGCATAGAGATGATTTCAACCACTGTCGGTAACTGAGAGGCACCCTTAGGTACAGGAGCCAAAGAAGGGGCGACCAAACCTTATTAGATCCCGTGGAAACTTTATCTATAGGACAATTCCGTTGTATATGACTAGGCTGACCACAGTTAAAACACAAGTTTCTTTCCTCCTCATAATATCCATGGTGAATTTGCCCATAAAATCAACATGGAGGGTAGGGTGATGATGACTAAGCTTCACTAACCTAAGGCTAGGATAAAGAGCATTAGCTGTCGAATATGAATTTCCCCAATTCTTCTTCTTAGTCTGTTGCCTACCATCTCTCTCACTATTCTACTAACCTACATCCTGCTCTACATATCTAAACTTCTTGTTTTACCTTACTTCCATATCTACCTATTTTTTTCCCATTCTCCACCTGCTGAATATAAACCATCAACCTGGAGATGTCCATATCATTATTAAGCATGGCTTCCTTACACTCAAATACCAATTCACGGGAAAAACCAGAAGCAAACTTCCTCATTCTAGACCTTATATTAGACAACCAATTCTGGAGCATAATGGTAAAACTACTGGAATTTTAGAACATACTCCCTAACACCCATCTTACTTTGCTTCAAGTTCACAAATTCTTTGGCCCTAGCCTCTCTCAACTCCTGTGTAAAGAAGTAATCAACAGAAGCACTTGAAAACTCATCCCACACCATCGGCTCAACATCCTCACCCATCCTCTCTTCCCACTCATCATACCATTTGTAATCAATCTCATTTAACTAGTAAGCAACAAACTCCACACCTTCTGAATTAGTAGCATGCATAGACCTAAAAATATTTTCCATTTTATTAATAAGCCCCTGAGGATCCTCCTCAACCTTAGAAACCTATAAAGTTTGAGGGATTCAACCTCATAAACTGTCCAACCCAAATGACCCCAGATGAATTAGCAATAAAACCAACATAATAAGGTCAACGAGATAGTAATGCCACCAATAGAGCAAGCATATGAATAGACTAATGGAACTCCGCATTAGATATACCTCCCTGAGGTAACTAAGCATAAGTAACACCATCCTGGAAAGCTTGAGGAGGACTAGTAGGGACTAGTGTAACCCCATGTGGAGCGGTACAACCACGAATAAGGACCCTAGATCAGGTTTGCACTCTATAAACAGGGAGAGTTCCCTCTATATTTTCCTCAGGTCGGACAGAGGTTCCCACAGATTTTCTATGACCGCTAGATCTACAGCGAAGCATGATCTAAAATGTGAGTAAGCTAGTAGTTGGAGAAGTTTCATAGCAATAGGAATCTATAGCACGAAATGGAACACAAGAAAAAGAAACATTCCTAAGTGTATCATAGCCTCCCCCTTATAAGTGTGGTGCACTACAAACCCATACAAGAGACTCTACTCAACACGGCTTTATGGACATCCAACGACCTTGAACCATGCTCTGATACCAAGCTTGTCACGACCTGAACCAAGGCCTAGTCATAACAGGTATCTCAAGCCCATCGTAGGCCAAAGACCTTCCCCTTCTAAAGCACATAAATGTAAACAACAGAGCCAACCAAATAGTAATAAGAAGGGTAGATATTTAAATGAAGTTTTTGAGAAACAAAGCAACCAACCAAACTAATATTGTCCATAAAAGTCTCTAAATTTGAAATACCAACTAAGACGAAAAATCCCCCGACCATGGACAAAAAGAATCCAAAGTGAAGTACTTAGACAATAATGGAAATAATGAAATGACAGGGCCTTTCGAAAGATAGAAGCTTACCACTTCATAATAGACCAGCAGACGTACTATGCTACCTAACATTGTATAGGGGTAACAAAAAATCCCTCCGAACCTATATCATGAAATGATGCAACATCCAAGGACGATCAGTCAGGCAAGCACCGGAATATAACTCGGGGGAAGGGGATAAAATAATGTCATTGCCAAAAACTAGTCAAAACCGCATGCACAATATTTATATATATATATATATATATAATATCGGGATAGGGAAAAAGAACATGAAAATATAAGTTTAAACCATTATTCTGAACTACGTAATTTACTCCGTCCTAAAGGCATCCACAGGTTATATGGGTCCAGCTCCTCCTGCTAAAAGGACCCTAGTGTATGTAAGCCACATGAATGAGGAACAACTAAAGACACCAAGGAGATAACCATCCAAAATATGGTGTGTATCAGACACACAATCATACAGACCCCCACAACGGCAAACGTGGTTTCCAGTATTGGTCTCTCCCCTTTCTACCTCCCCCTACACCTTTATGGTAAGATACATAATTTTCTTTAAGCCCAGATTAAAAGAGTTTGAATATAAACCCAATCATTAACCAAGTGGAGTCTTTACTAAGGCATTTTCCAATATAGTATCATCATACCAATATGCTATCAAGCTAATTTAATTATGCCAGACCAGTCCATACAATCATTAGACTCCCAAGTTCCATTTAAAATCCAAAACCATGGCCACCAAGGGCAATCCAAACTATTTTTATTATCCAGTATCCTTTAATGCATTGCAATGATCAAAATGTAAGTTAAATAATGTAACTTGCATGTTCAAAACCAAGATTTTTAAAGTGGGTTAAGGTTAATGCCATTACCAAGCCAAAATTTCATCAAATTGGGATAATCCATGTCACCCATTTCAACCATTACCACAATGCACCAATTCAATCCCAAAAACCATAAATTAAAGCATGAATAATCCTTTTATAACATGGGTAAAGCAATTCGAGTAATAAAAATCAAAAACCCTCAAGCCAATTTCAAACCCATTAACTAAAACACATGAATATTGATTAAATAAGTACCATAATGTAAAATTGAAGTTAAAGAATGAGATACGTGCATGAAATATAAAAGAAATTAAAGAGAAATCAAAGTTTGGAGTTTGAATGATGAATTCTCTGTAAAACCCTTAAGCTTTCTTGAGGTGGAAGTTAAAGAAGAAAAGAATGGAGTTTGACCTTTTAAAACTAAAGGTAAAAGGTCACTTTGATGTTATAAAGTCGTTTAAGGGGTAAAAGGACCAAAATTGCCTCACACCAAGTGAATAAAACAAAAACTAGATGAAAATTACATAATGGCATGACATGCTTCTATCGCGGAGCTTAGCCTCCATGCCACGTCCTTATTGCAAGGCTTACTAACTTGGGGTCTCAAAATGGCCTTGAACCCCTTTTGAAAATTCCAAAACTTTCCAAAAAACACCATTTTAACATCCCTAATCACAATTCAGGTCAAAATTGGCATCACGCACGTGGGAGGGTCAAAAATAAATTCATTGAAATTTTACGGGGCCTTACAGTTATAATTTTATGGAAAACACTGGTCTAGTGTCTCTATTATACTAATTAAAAACTCTTATATAGCAACAATTATTATTATTCAAAGTCATAAATTTAAATTCTTCCAACCCCCCCCCAATTATTGGAAATAATTTACTTATTGTTTAAATAGATACATTGACAAATATTTTGACCTATTCGTCGTAGGATAGGCCTCAACCCAGTTGGTTTCTATATTTAATCAATAACCATTTTATACTTTTATCAGGGGTATAATTTAGGAGATACCAAATTTTGACGTTGTTGTCGGGGACTATGGTTGCAAAGTTGATAGATAGTGTTTTTCTAACTATTGGTTAAAGTTTCTTGATTTTACTTTTATATTATTTCTAGGTCACATACTGGTTCATGCTCATCATTTGGAGTCGAGGCAATCCTTTGGTTCCACTTGAAGAAGAATAGTTAATGAAAGGGTTTATAATAAGGGAGTTATAAATGAAGGGGTACAGAACCTAGAACTTCACAAGACTATGAAAAAACCACCGCCCATTTGATTGTTCAAGAAAATGCAAGACAAAAAGCTACCAAACAGGTAGTACTGAATAAAGGGCTAGCCAAGTAGAAGCAGGCCATTTGGCTACACTTGAGAAGAATAAGCAAAAAAAGGATAACGGCAACAACTTCTCCAGAATTATGTTCCTCAGTTTAATGATGCGACTAATAATCTAGACTTTCTACAGGTAAATGCAATAGGTGCTATTGTTCCACTGCCATTGCCATCAATAACTAAGTTTGACATCACCAGTGCTATAATACAACTTCTAAACCTAAAGAGGGTGTTCACAAGCCTTTCTACTGATGGTGTAAGCCTTCATCTAATGAAATTTGTATGGATTTGAACTACCTATAACTTTTCTATTGTGAGTTAAGATGATACTATACTATAATTGTTTCCCTTCTCTCTTACTACAGAAAAACTTTATGGTTGACCAAACTACCAAAAAAGTCTAATCACCAATTGACAGAAGCCGAAGACGTAATTTTTAGAGTGATCTTCCCATCTTTCAAAATGTTATAGTTGAAAGATGAGATTTATATTTTCAAGTAGTTATATTCAGAGGTATTGTATGAACTTTTTTAAGGTTTAAGAAGAAGCTACAAAATGTCTAAATCACAAAATATCATGACATAATTTTCTTAACTTTTTCTGCAGAGGTATAAATGCAAACTAGAAGGCTATAATCGACACTACACAGGTGGGGCAATTATGAGTTTAATTTGGGATTAGGCTTTTGAGATTCTAGATAGGATCACTAAACCAACCAAGGTTGGTACACTTGAGGTACGCATGCGCACACGAACATATATGATAGGAGAATCTGTAGAACAAATGGTAGGCAATTTTATCACCCAAGAGCTAGCATAATAGAGGACTAAATTTAGCTTGTTCATAAAGTAGTTTGTACAATGGGGTCTAAAAAGTTGAATATGGTTGGTTCACAAGGTAAGGTACCTAGACATGATGACCTTGATTTAGAACAGAAGACCAAGTATATAGATAATTAAGTAGTGGGCTTTCGAGAAAAAAGCCAAGGGTCTAATTAAGACATTGGTGCTCTAGTCAAAAGAACTAAGATCGAAACTATTACAAGGATAATAACTATAACAGGTTAAGGTATAGAGATGGGAGCCGAGGAAAAGATGGTGATTAAAGAGAAAATATAATTATAAAGTTAGAAGTGTACTCTTTGTTCCATAGGGAAATCATGATGTGGATTTGGGTAATTATAGGATGGATGACATATTTGCTAAATTCATATGGATAAAAAGGCTTAAGTCTGCCTCAAGGAGCTTAGAGCAGATATTTTGGGAATGAGTCAGAAAGTTAAATCACATGCTATCGCCATTAAGTAGCTTGAGCAATAGCTTAGTCAGATTTTTGTGACAATAAATCAGTATCAGCATGGCATACTTCCAAGTAACACCTTTCAAAATCTAAAAAAAATTATTTGTTAAGGATTACTAATAGGAGTGGTAAGATGATTGCCAATCGACCTATTCCCATAGTTATTGAGAATGATGTTGAGCTAGTGATAATCAATGATGAGAAAGTATCCAAATATTAGAATTAAGCTAAGTATGAAAAAGCATCTAAAAAGCCACCTATAGTTGCTTAAAAGGAAAAGGGAAAGGAGGTCTCACATATATTAACTCCCTTCCATGATCTCCTCCTTGATTTCCACAAAGAATAAAGAAGAAAGCAGAAAAGGTAATGTATCAAAAGTTTATCTTGATGTCAAAAAAATTATCAGTACACATTCCTTTAGTCGAGGCACTTGAGAAAATGCTGGACTACATAACGTTTACGAAGATGATTATGAGTTCTAATCCTATTGATAATGTGTAACATTATAGTGCAATATTTTCTCGATCTCTAGTAGAGAAGAAGAAAGATCTTGGGGCATTAACGATTCTATTTCACTAATGCTTTGTGTGACTTGGGTGCTAGCATTTATCTAATACCGTTAGCAGTGTATAGACAGTTTAGGTTGGGGTCACCCAAATCGACTTTGATGATACTTTTTATGATGGATTTCACTGTGAAGAAGCTTGTAAAGGTTTTGTGTGATGTGTTGGTTTTTATTTTATAATCCTTGATTGTGCGATTGATTTTGAGGTTCCCATTATCTTAGGGAAACCATTCCTTGTTATTCGAAGAACATTGGTTGATACAAAAATTGGGTAGTTAAAGTTTCAATTAAATCATGAGCAAGTAACATTCAATATTTGTCAATCTATGAAGTAGCCAAAAGACATGCGTGTGATCCTAGTTATTAATTTAAGTGACGAGGATGCATTGGTAGATTCTATTAGGGAGAGTCTTAGAGTTGAAGCACTTGCAGTAGTTATTATGAATTTTAATGGTGATGGCATTGATGGGTATAATTAGATGGTAAACACACTTACTAGTTTAGGCTCTTACACTTTTACACCTAAGAAGTTAGATTTTGATTTGAAGAATAAAGTTATCCTATTGGCTAAGCCTTCGATTGAGGAGCCCCCTATTGTAAGACTCCGCAAAATCCTAAGCTCAACTCAGTTTTTTAAGCTTGCTAAGGGGTCCCAGACTTAAAAAATTCTAGCTAAGCATTCAGACTTAGTATTATTTTTGCCTTCATAAGTTGGAAAATCTATTTCACGACTCTTATGACCTTAAAGTATCGATCTTTAGATTGATTCATGATAAGAAATGTTAGTAGGTATTCCCGGATGAGTTTAATATTTTTCAGATCTCGTTTGAACCACGTTTGGGAGTCCAAAATAGTGAATCAACGCAATCTTGGCGCGTCGGCCATTGCATCGATCAAAATTTTTCTTGGCTCCTAATAGAAATTTCCAGTGAACCGACACAGACTATACGCGGTGCGGCGGCCATTGCACTGATGCCAATGATGCGGTACATCGGTCTGTGCATCAATAGTTTAGTTTTCAGTAATTAAAAAGCCATTTCCTCAGGGGTATTATGGTCTTTTCCCACCCCTATTCAACCCTAAAACATGATATTCAACCCTTATTAAGCAAAATACACTTTCTCTCAAATTGCTCAACAATAAGAACCCTAGGTGATTTAATTTCAAAGCCAAGGCTCAAGGTTTCACCCTTTTTCTTCAAGAATTTAGCAACCAAGATATGTCAAAAGTCTTCATCCAAGGGTTCCTTCAACCCTTGTAGTCCAAGAAACTCTTTTAAACTTCAAGTAGCTTGATTTTATGCTTTCCATAATTTGGATTCAAGTGTATTCGTGATTATAATGTTGAGATTTATGTAAAAACAACTATTATGTATGTAGTATCATGTGAATTCATGTTAAAGCCTTGAAATTGTGTTGTTCATGTGTTGATTAGTACTATGTGCATATACAATGCCTTCCAATTGTTTGATGAGTTGTTCATGAGAGTTAAATAATGAAATTATATCATGTTAGCATGTATTCAAGTTCATGTTATGCAAGTGTTTGCTAGAATGTCCCAATGAATGATTGATGATTAAGTAGTTATTTATCATGTTTCAAGATTGTACCATGTCTTATAATTTATGCTATCGAGTCCTGGGGGTATTTAATACTCGACAATTTAGCTAATTACCTAGAGCCATGGTTAGTCTTAGGATAGTATCAGTCATGTCACGATCAGTAGTACGCTCAGTCAGTTACAGAACTCAAGAAAAATTCAGTAAACTGAGTATCAGTCCAGTCCAGTTCAGTATTCAGTTCAAACCTCAATAAATTCAGTCAGTTAACAGAATTCAGTAGCATTCAATCAGTCAACGAGACTTAGTTCAGTTAAGTTAGACAGTATAATCAATAACAGTTTAGTCAAGCTTTGTATGAACTAGGGATCAGTTTAGTGTCTATTCAGTTGGGAGTAGGATTCAGCAATGAGCAAACCTAGGGATGGGGGCATTCCTGCCAGCAGAGGGTTTGACTCTTTGCAGCAATCCCTGCATTACAGAACTATGTAGCCAGCATAGGTTGATATATCCTCCTGCCAGATTAGAGTTGATACATCTCGTATGAGTTTTCCTACCAATGAGGGTTGACAAAAGAGCTTCTTGTCAGAGAGGGTTAACTCACAGCTTGTCTTTACCCGTGGCATGGTACTGACACCTTTCCAACTGGGGTTATAGGTTGTACCTTAATCTATTAAGAAAGGGGCATATTGGTTAGATGATTACCTCCCACAATCTCAGTTTTAGTTCCATTCTCAGAATAGAACTCAGTTCAGTTCTACAGATTCAAGACTGTCAGATATAGTTACTCAGTTCAGTCTGAAACTCAGAATAGTTTTACAGGATCAAGACTGTCTGATACAGTCATTTAATTAGCTACACAGTATCAGTAAACTTAGATATCAGTAAATTATTAATTTAGAACTCAGTATCTAGTGTTATCATGACCTCAAATTATAGTATACGTATTCATATATGTACTCTCATTCAGTTATATACATGTTTTTTAGTCAGTATTATTCATGCATATGAACCCATGTATTTCAGCCTACCTCAGTTTGCATATCAGTATATTCAAAGTACTGACGAATACCTTTTTTTGTGCTATGATGTTTTATATCATAGGTTCAGATGCGTGAGCTCCCGCTCATACTTAGTAGTTTAGCTATTTTTCTGACAGAATCAGTGGTGAGTCCTCTTAGTTTTAGTACGTGATGATTATTTCAGTAGTTTAGGTTATTACAGTAGTTCAAGTTAGTTGGGGACTTGTCCCATCAACTCCATATTTCAAACAGTTTAGAGGCTTTTTCAGACAGATGTATCAAATTTGGTATTTGTTGTACCATATTTAGTTTTATTACAGTATTGAACCTTTCTGCCTAATTTTTGTATATTACAGTACTATTATTTAGTTATTGCAGAAGGTACCAGTCATGGATTAGCTTGTGGTCCTTTGGGATTATGAGTGTTGTATAGTGTATGGGGTACAAACTCGGGGCATGACAAACTTAGTATCAGAGCCTAAGGCTCAAAAGAGTCCTAGGAAGTCTGTAAGCCACATCTAGTAAAATCTTGTACATGGGTATGTAGCACACCAAACTTAAGGACAAGAGGCAGCGAGGTGTTTTAGAAAAAGTTTCCCTTCTTTCAGTATCCATGTCATGCGAGTGCGCATGAGCTCCAGTCAAACTCTCTATCTAATCCAAGTTTCTCTTCCATTTAAATAATATGCCTCCAAAGAGGACTAAAGGAAGACGAATGGGAGACCAGCCAGAACCCCATCCTGTGTAGCCAGAACCTCTGGATGAACACATCTCCTACGCTGAGTTCAGAGCAGCTTTCACCACCCTAGCTCATTCTGTGGAAGCCCATAATGAACACCCAGCTACTGTTCTGGCCAACCCAGTGGACAGCACTACTGCAGCCAGGATTCGGGATTTCACCCAAATGAACCCTCCATCTTTTATTGGGTCAAAATCAGACGAGGACCCTCAAGAATTTCTTAATCAGGTTTAAAAAGTTACAAATATTATGGGAGTGACTGCTGTTGAGAGTACTGAGTTGGGTGCTATAGGATGTGGCACACTCATGGTTTAAATAGTGGAAAGCAGAAAGGGTTATAGATGCAGGGCCCATAAAATGGGAAGAGCTTGTTGTTGCTTTTCTAGATAGGTTTTTCCTACTAGAGTTGAGGGAAGAAAAAGTTTTGGAGTTTATAAATCTGATGCAGGGAAACATGATAGTACAAGTGTATTCTCTTAAGTTTACTCAATTAGACAGATACGCTCCTCATGTGGTAGCAGATAGAAGATCTAAGATGAGTAAGTTTGTGTCTGGCATATCTAATAGTGTGGTCAAGGAGTGTAGGACCACAATGTTGATTAAGTAGATGGACATATCTAGGATCATGGTCTATGCTCAGCAGATAAAGAAGTCTAAGAATAAAAAGAAGGAGAGCGAGAATAAGAGAGCGAGAACAGGTAGTTTTAACTTCGCTCAGCCTAAGTCAGAGAGTGGGAATCATTCTCAGTTTCACCCAAAATCCTTAGTTCCAACTCTGTCCTTAGCCAGTGCTCCTGTGCCAAAATTTAGAGATGGTAAAAGAGATAGGGTGTCAGGCCCTAAACCCCAGGGTAGTGTTAGCAGTGCCCGAACCAATCCTTTTTGTTAGAAGTGTGGCAGAAACAACTAGGGTATCTGCAGAGCTGGCAGTGATGTGTGTTTTGAATATGGTAAGCCATGCCACAGGGTTTGAAAATGTTCTCAAGTGGGTTATCAAAGTCAGCATAACCGTCCCCTAGCTCAGTTTGATCGCCTGAATCAGTAGGGTACGACATCCAGTGCCACTAGTGGGCAGCGCCGAAACAGACTCTACGCACTTCAGTCCCAACAGGATCAAGAAAGTTCTCCTGATGTGGTCACTGGATGTTGACTTAGGAGTCAGTCCCAAATTCCTAGCAGAGCCTTTCTCAATCTCTACCCCAGTGGGTAAATCTATCATAGCCAGACGGGTATACAGAAATTGTCTGGTTATGGTATCTTAGAAAATCACTCAGCAGACTTAGTCGAATTAGAGATGACAAATTTTGATGCCATTATCGTCCAGTTTCAAATTCTGAATGAACCCATCCTTGAGTAGAGAGGTAGTACTTCAACACTTAGAGGTTAGTTTATTTCTTACCTAAGGTCAAGAAAAATGTTATGTAAGGGATGTGTCTACCATCTCGTTCGAGTCTAGGAATTTAGTTTTGAAACCCCTACTCTTGACTCAGTGTCAGTAGCATGCGAATCCCCATATGTGTATCCTGAAGATCTTCCCAGAGTTCCTCCTGAAAGGAAAATTGACTTTGAAATAGACCTTCTTCCAAATACTCAACCCATATCTATTTCTCCATACAGAATGTCTCCAGTAGAACTCAGAGAATTAAAAGAATAGTTAAAGAATCTCCTAGATAAGGGATTCATCATACCCAATATGTTCCCATGGGGTGCCCTAATTTTATTCATGCTTAAGAAAGACGATTGTCTCAAAATGTGTATTGATTACCGTCAGCTAAATAAAGACACGGTCAAGAACAAGTATCCACTTCCCAGAATCAATGACTTGTTTGACTAACTTTAGGGTGCCATTTATTTTTCTAAGATAGACCTCAGATCAGGCTATCATCAGCTCAGAGTTAGAGAATGTGACATCCTGAAGACAGCTTTCAGAATTCGGTATGGTCACTTCGAATTCTTATTCATGTCCTTTGGTCTTAGGAATGCCCTAGTAGGTTTTATGGACTTGATGAACTGTGTGTTCAAGCAGTACTTGGATATGTTCATCATAGTCTTCATAGATTACATTATTGTCTACTCCCTTAGTGAGCATGATCATGCAGACCATCTTAAAATAGTATTACAAACTCTCAGAAATCATTACCTATTCACCAAGTTTAGTAAGTGTGGAATTTGGCTAAGGTCAGTAACCTTTCTTAGCCATATCATTTCCGGTGATAGCATTAGAGTTTATCCCCAAAATATCGAAGCAGTGAGAAACTGGCCTATACCCATTTCTCCATCAGAATTAGGAGTTTCTTGGGATTGGCTGGCTATTACTGACAGTTTGTTGAGGAATTTTTATCTATTTCATCCCCTATGTCCAGATTGACTTAGAATAAATTCAAATTCTAGTGATCATATTCTTGTGAAAAGAGTTTTCAGGAGTTGAAGACTCGACTCACTACAGCTATAGTTTTGATCTTACCAGATGGTTTAGATGCGCTTGTAGTATATTATGATGCCTCCAGAGTCGGTTTGGGGTGTGTTTTGATGAAGAGAGGTAAGGTCATAGCCTACGCCTCTAAACAGCTTAAGCCTCATAAAAAGAACTATCCTACTCAGGATCTTGAGCTAGCAGCTATAGTGTTTGCCTTAAAAATTTAGAGGCACTATTTGTATGGGGTGCACATTGATATGTTCACTGGCCATAAGAGCCTACAGTATATGATCTCTAAGAAAGACCTAAACCTCCATCAAAGAAGGTGGTTGGAGTTGTTGAAAGATTACGACATAAGTGTCCTGTATCATCCAGGTAAAGCCAATATAGTGCCTGATGCTCTTAGTAAGATGTATATTGGGAGTGTTGCTCATGTGGAGGATGGTAAGAAGAAGTTAGATTAGGAAGTTCATCAGCTTGTCCAACTAGGTATTCGCTTAGTCGATTCGTCAGAAGGTAGTGATGGGTACAGAGTAGTTCAGAATCATCTCTAGTTTCTGAGGTGAAGAAAAAGCAGGATAGGGATCCCGTCTAGTCAAGCTGAAGGAATCAGTCAGAGATCAGAAGATAGAAGTTTTCTCCCAAGGGGGAGATAGTTTGCTGAGCTTCCAAGGTCAGCTATGTGTACCAGGTGTAGATAACTTGAGGCAACAAATTCTTGCAGAGGGTGTATGGTGCACGCTACTCAATTTATCAAAGGGGCTACTAAGATGTACCATGATTTATGGGAGAACTATTATTGAAGTGAGATGAAGAAAGATATTGTAGAGTTTGTGGCTAGGTGCTCAACATGTCAGCAGGTTAAGATTGGGCATCTGAAGCCTAGTGGGTCCATGCGAGAGTTCAACATTCCTACCTAGAAATGGGAAGAAGTGAACATAGACTTTGTGATGGGTTTGCCTCGTACTCGTTGTCAGCATGATTCAGTTTGTGTTATTATATAGAGGATGACCAAATTAGCTCATTTCCTACTAGTCCATACCTCTTATTAAGCCAAGGATTATGCCAAACTCTATATCAGGGAGTTGGTCAACTTATTTGGCGTTCTGCTGTCCATTATCTCAGATAGAGGTACCCAGTTCACCTATCATTTCTAAAAGGCATTCCAAAAGGGTCTTGGTACCCAAGTTTAACTCATTACAACCTTTCATCCTCAGATAGATGGTCAAGCAGAAAGAACCATTCAAACTTTAGAAGACATGCTGTGAGAGTGTGCGATAGACTTTAAAGGTAGTTGGGATGACCACTTGTCTTTGATTGAATTTTCATATAACAACAGCTATCGTTCCAATATTCAGATGGCTCCATTTGAAGCGCTTTGTGGGAGGAGGTGCCGATCTCTTATTAGTTGGTTTAAAGTGGGTAAGGCTGCAGTGGTATGGCCTGGCTTGTTATTTGATACCTTAGAGAAAGTTCAGTTGATCAGGGAAAGTCTTAAGACAACTCAGAGCCGATAAAAATCGTACACAGATGTATGCAGAAAGGATCTCGAGTTTGAGATTGGTGATTTTGTGTATTTGAAAATCTCTCCTATGAAAGGAGTGAAGATGTTTGGTAAGAATGGGAAACTCAGTCCCCGATATGTTAGTCTTTATTGAATTCTCATTTGTTTCAGAAAGGTAGCTTACGAGCTTAAGTTGTCTTCAGACTTAGCTTTAGTGCATCCAGTGTTCCATGTCTCCTTACTAAAAAAATGCATAGGTGACCCAACAATCGTAGTCCCTATAGAAGGAATAGATATTCAGAACAGCCTCTCTTATGAAGAGATCCCAGTCAAAATTCTTGATTATAAGATTCACAAACTGAGGACCAAAGAAGTCCCTCTAGTCAAAGTTCTTTGGCGGAATTAGTCCGTTGAGGGAGCTACTTGGGAAGCAGAGAAAGACATGTGGACTAAGTATCCTCACCTCTTCTCCACAAATTCAGAATCAGCTCAAGGTAATAGTTTTTCTTAGAATTTAATCAGTCTCATATTCAAATATAGCTACCAACTTGGTATCAATTAACGTTGTATACGCAATCATGCATTCACGAATTAGTTCAGTCATGTACTCATGCATCAGACATGCATGTTCAGTATATAAACTCAACTTATCAGTAATCCCAGTCATGCATTCATGAATCATGTTTAGCTATACACTGATGCATCAGATATGCATGTTCAGTATGATAATTTAGTATATCAGTAATTTCAGTCATGAAATCGTGCTTCAGTTGTGCATGTCCAGTGTCTAAATCCATTCTGTCAGTATTCTCAGTATAATCAGTCTCATTCTAGGATGAATGTTCCCTAGGGGAAGATATTATAAGACCCCGCAAAATCTTATGCTCAACTCAGTCTTTTAAGCTTTCTAAGGGGTCCCAGACGTAGAAAATTCTAGCTAAGCATTCAAACTTAGTATTATTTTGGTCTTCATAAGTTCGAAACTCTATTTCACGAATATTATGACCTTAAAGTATCGATCTTTAGATTGATTTATGATCAGGAATGTTAGTAAGTATTCGCAAATGATTTTCGTATTTTTTGGACCTTAGTTGAACCACGTTTGGGAATCCAAAATAGTGAATCGATCCGATCTCAGCGCAGCGTAGCGACCATCGCGTCGATCAATATTTTCCTTGGCTCCCAATGAACTGATACAAACTCGACACGGTGCATTATCCATTGCATCGATGCCAACGACGCGGCATGTCAGTCTATGCATCGACAGTTCAATTTTTAGTAATTAAAAAGTCGCGTCCTCAAGGGTATTAGGGTCTTTTTTTCCACCCCTACTCAGCCCTAAAACACGAGATTCAATCCTCATTAAGCAAAATACACTAACTTTCTCTCAAATCGCTCAAGAATAAGAACCCTAGGTGATTTAATTTCAAAGCCAAGACTCAAGGTTTCACCATTTTTCTTTAAGAATTTAGCAACCAAGGTATGTTAAGTGTTCATCCAAGGGTTCCTTCCATCCTTGGATTCAAAGAAACTCTTTTAAACTTCAATTATCTTGATTTCATGCTTTCCATGATTTGTATTCAAGTGTATTCATGATTATAATGTTGATTGAATTTCTATTCCATCATTAAGTGCAAGATTTATGTAAAAACAACTACTATGTATGTAGTATCATGTGAAATCATGTTAAAGCCTTGAATATGTGGTGCTCATGTGTTGATTAGTACTATGATCATATACAATGCCTTCCAAGTGTTTGATGAGTTATTTACGAGAATTAATAATGAAATTATTTCGTGTTAGCATGTATTCAAGTTCATGTCATGCAAGTGTTTGCTAGAATGTCTCAATGAATGAATGATGATCAAGTAGTTATTTCTCATATTTCAAGATTGTACCATGTCTTATAATTTATGCTATCGAGTCCTGGGGGTATTTAATACCCGATAATTTAGCTGATTACCTAGACCCATGGTCAGTCTCAGGATAGTATTAGTCATGTCACGATCATTTGTACTCTCAGTTAGATAAGAACTTAGGAAAAAATCATTTGACTCAGAATCAGTCCAATCTTGTTCAGTATTCAGTTCAGACCTTAGTAAAATTCAGTTAGTTAATAGAATTCAGTAGTATTCCGTCAGTCAACGGAACTCAGTGAAGTCAGTTCAGTTTAGCTAGACAGTATAATTAGTACCAGTCCAGTCAAGCCTAGTATGAACTAGGGATTAGTTCAGTGTCTATTCAGTTGGGAGTAAGATTCAGCACTGAGCGAACCTAGGGATGGGGGCATTCCTGCCAGTCGAGGATTTGACCCTTAGTAGCAATCCCTGTGTTACAAACTATGTATCCAGTGTAGGTTGAGATATCCTCCTGCCTAATTAGGGTTGATACATCTCGTACGAGTTTTCCTGCCAGCGAGGGTTGACGAAAGAGCTTCCTGTCAGTGAAGGTTAACTCACAACTTATCTTTACCCGTGGCACGGTACTAACACCCTTCTAACTGGGGTTATAGGTTGGACCCCAATATATTAAGAAAGCGGCATGCTGGTTAGATGATTACCTTCCACAGTCTCAGTTTTAGTTCTAGTCTCAGAATAGAACTCAGTTCAGTTCTACAGATTCAGGACCGTTAGATATAGTCACTCAGTTTAGTATGGAACTTAGTATAGTTATATAGGATCAAGACTGCCAAATACAGTCCCTTAGTTATCAGCTACACAGTATCAGTAAACTTAGATATCAGTAAGTTAGTAATTCAGAACTCAGTATCCAGTGTATCACAACCTCAGATTATAATATACGTATTCATGCATGTACTCTCATTCAATTATATTCATGTCATTTACTCAGTATTGTTCATGAATATGAACCCATGCATTTCATCCTACCTCACTTTGCATATCAGTATATTCAAAGTACTAATGCATACCTTTCTTTTGTGCTATGATGTTTTATATAATAGGTTCAAACGCGCGGGCTTACGATCATACTTAGCAGTTCAGATATTCAGTTGACAGAGTCAGTGGTGAGTTCTTTTAGTTCGAGGACATAATGATTATCTCAATAGTTTAGCTTATTTTAGTAGTTCAGAGTTAGTTAGGGACTTGTCCCATCAACTCCGTATTTCAGACACTTTATAGGATTTTTCAGACTAGAGTATTTTCATACAGATGTATCATATTTGGTATTTGTTATACCGCATTCAGTTTTATTACAGTATCAAACCTTATGGCATGTTTTTCACCTAATTTCTGCATATTACAGTACTATTATTCAATTATTGCAGCGGGTACCAATCATGGTTTAGCTTATGGTCTTTCGGGATTATGAGCACCGTTTAGCGTTCGGGGTACAGACTCGGGGTATTACACCTATCTTGGAGCTCAAAGCTCTTCCTCCCCATATTTTCTACATTCTTAGAACACAAAAATACTTTGCAAGTTATTATTCCAACTGATTTGTTTGAGTGGTGGGTTAAGGCTCTAGTATCTATTTTACAAAAGTTTAAGAGGGTCATGGTTGATCCATTACTAATATTATTAGGATTCTACATAGAATTCTCAAATATATAATCCAACTTGAGCCAGATTGTCTTCCTAGTATTGAGCATCAATAATGATTTAATCTACCTATGCAAGAGGTAGTTAATAAGGAGATAATCAAATGGTTGGATGGTGGTGTTATTTATACTATTGTCGACATTAAATGGGTGAGCGCATTTTAATGTGTCTCAAAAAAAGGTTGGAATAACTGTGGTTCTAAACAAGATGAATAAAGCTTATTCCTATATGTTTGGTCACTGGTTGGCGTGTACGCATGAACTATATTAAGATAAATGCATAGACTGAAAAGATCATTTTTATGCCTTTCATGGATCAGATGTTAGACCGTCTTACTGGTAGAGAATGGTATTGTTTTCTTGATGGTTACTCGGGTTATAATCAGATTTTTATTGCTCATAAAGACTAAGAGATAACCATTTTCACTTGTCCATATGGGATGTTGTTGTTTAAGAAAATGCTATTCAGATTGTGTAATACGCCAACAACCTTTCAACATTTGATGATGTCCAACTTTTTTGACATGGTGGAGAATATTATTGAGGTATTTATAGATGACTTCTCAGTTGCTGGTGATTTGTTCAAAGATTGTTTGGACCATCTAGCTTATCCCTTGATGAGATGTGAAGATTACAAATTAGTGTTAAATTAAGGGAAGTAACACTTTATGGTCAAAAATGGAATAATATTCGATCACAAGATTTCAAAGAATAGGATTGAGGTGGACAAGGTAAAGACTGTGATTGAAGAATATCCTCCACCAGTTTCTGTGAAAGGTGTTCAACGTTTTTCAAGGACATGCTGGTTTTTATCATTCAAGGATATATCTAAAATGCACATCCCTTATGTAAGTTGTTAAAGAAAGAGGTGAAGTTCATTTTTGATGATCCATTCCTTAAGGCATTTGATTGCCTGAAAGAGAAGTTGATTTCAACCCCTATTATTGTATTACCTGATTGTCCATGTTATTTGAGGTTATGTGTGATGCTATGTCATGACCCAAAAAACCAAGGGACATGATAATACTTGTCGCAGAAAGCCTTGACAAGTAAGTCTATCATCCAAATTAATATGTAATGAAAGATAATACCAAAACCCGAGGTAAGAATCCTAGAGTAGAGTCGAACCACACGCATATATAGTAAAAGCAAGAATACATAGTCAATGATACTAAACCAGATCTCAAAACAAGGTGTCATGGTATAAGAACATAAATAGTACAAATTGAGATCAAAATACATAAGATATCCAAAATAGGAACAAATCTGTCTCTGAATACAAATAAAGACATAGTCTAAATAAGAAAAGGAAGTAGTCAACTCCAAACGCATGAAATCAACTGCTACCTCAAAAAAGCTCTAAAAGTCGCCCGAATAAACCACCATGAGGTGCACTCGAACCTAGATCTGTATCGAAAGGGCTCATAGGAGTTAGTACGATTCACTTGTACTTAGTAGGTATCATAGGCCGATCGAGCAATGTAGAAAATAAAGCATACAAAATACACAATAAGGGCACGTCACCTGCAACAGAAAATTTCCCAAATGGTAGCCCACACCATCTTTACTAACAGTTCTATAATATTCACATACACCAATAAATTTATGTGAAAGGAATACAAGCATACAAATATTACACATACAAGTACAAAGGACGAAATACACATAGACATAAATATAACAAGGGAGATAAATCGACACAAATAAAGGTACAATGTAAAAGAAATGCAATAGGGATGATGATAATGATGATGTAATATGATGCACGAGGTTAGTGCACAACCTACGCATACACCTATGAAGCTAAAGCTTCTCGACATAGAACCTATGGGGGGATTCGTCAACCCGTATACAACCAATATCCAATACCTATATCCATATCTCCTCTGCATCACATCCTTCGGTAGCGAGTTTTTAAGATGTCACATTTTTTGTCAGAAAAAACTAGTATTTCCACAGTGGTACCAATGTTTCATGGATGAATATGATATGAAAATGTAATGCTCATAATCAACCAGAATGAAAAATTCCATATCCAACCAATATACCAACCATGTGAGCCAAAATCAACTCATTTATCCAACCATCCATGAATCAAACATAATCCATATGCCAATAAAATAAAATACATTAAAAGTCACCATTGAGACCACATTAGGATTTTTCAGCAAAAAAGATTACAACATACTTCCATGTACATAAGGCCAATAAAATCATTTAGGACCCAACACGATCACACATAACAAATAATGTTCCAAAATCACCAAATAACATCAATATATAGCCCCTCACATTGGAACAACACAATAACATAGCCATTTTCATGATTAGCTCTCACATCCTTAGCATGATTTTGTACTAATATTAACTACCCATCTAATTTTGAAGAAAGTTAAGCCATAACCTACCTCTATTGCCGAAAAGTAGGATGCAAGCCTTCAATTTGAATCCTTACTCCCACGAATGGACTCGAAATCAACTAAGACATAGTAACACAAAACCTATATTTCAAAAAACTACAACGATACCAATATTGCCTATTTTCAAGTCGGGGTCAAGCGAACCCCCAAAATGAGTTTTCCAAAAATAAGGGTAAAATCATAATTTTATTTCTGAAACATGTTCCCCATTATTCTTAGGAGTCTATAGATGAAAACCCAAGTAAAAATGAGGTCCAAATTGATGAAAAACTATTTTCAAACTTTACCTGTAAAAATCCTAAAATCTATTTCAAAATAAAAAATTGGAGTTGTTTTGAAGGTGAAATAGAGAAAAAAGTGATAATTATAAGATTAGGAACTCACCCAAGTGAATACGTGTTGAAATCTTGGTTTAAATCAAAGAACTACAACTTTTAGGCCTTTCGAGCTAAAATCCCCAATTTCTCGCTTTAAAAGTCGCATTTAAATAAGAACTAGCTAATAAAATTGAAAGAAAGTAGTTGAAATAGATGTTTTAGAGCTTACCCAACTTAGAAATAGAGGAAATTGCTCAAAATCATAATACCCTAAGCTCTAAGTATAAAAAATGGTTAAAATGGCAAAACATGGGTATTTAAAGGACCCAAGCATCACATACCATTCACCGAGTCATTTAAGAAACTATCACATAAGCAACCAGACATCACGTACGTGATACCTCACCTGAGGAAAATTAAGTGAACCCATTATTGCTTATGCGGGTCTCGCGATCATGACCAAGATGTCGCAAATGCGACACTTGGTCTGATCTACTGAGTTGCATAAGCGACCAAGGTGTCGCTTACGCGAGTGCACCAACTGAGTGGTGCACCAGTTAGGGAATTCCAAGGCTCCATAGATCCTCCAAGGTTCATTCAAAATCTCATGAATCTAAACAAACTATGCTACCCGATCAAATTCGACACTTCAGACTCAATGATAATATCAGATTTTTGAAAAAACATCATTTTCACAAAGTTGACCCCCAAAACCAAATTTTATAACTTTCCAAACTGAGGGTCAAAATGAGATATAAAAGCCATAATAACATACTAACAATGTTACCACCCTAAAATTGATGTTTCAAATATATTAATGTATTTCATTTTTTCATCCAATGCTCATATCAATAAATGTTGATTAAAGTCAACTATAAAGCTTTTGAAGCGACCAAAAACCATAATATCATATAAATCACACTGAAAAGCATCTAGAACTGTGCCATTCATACCCACAGCAAAAAAATACCACCAAAAAACCACAAGGAGGGGTAAAATGGTCAAATCATAAAATAATAAATATTTCACATAAATTACCAAAAAATAAGGTTGTTACATCATCCACCACTTAAAATCTAGTTCACCCTCAAACTACGGGCAAGGCAAAATACCTGAATCAATAAAAAACCAGGGATAAGAACTACGCATATTAGACTCGACCTCCCAAATAGCCTCATCTATAGGTCAATGTCTCCACTAAACCTTAACCACTAGAATATATCTAGAATGCAATCATCTAACAATCCTAGCAAGGATGGAGACAAACTCCCCAACAAAAGACAACCTCTCATCTAACTGAACTGAATCCCATAAATGACATGAGACTCATCTGGAATGTAATGGGAAAACATACAAACATGAAAAACTAGATGAATAATTTATAACTCTAGGCTCAAAGCTAACTCATAAGCCACATCACCAACAACCCGAAGAACCTTAAATGAACCAATATACCTGAGGCTAAGCTTGCCCCTCTTCCCAAACCTCATCACAATCTTATGGGCAAAATTCAAAGGAAAATATGATCACCAATACTAAATCTCAAGGCTCAAAGTCTACTATCTGCATAGCACTCCTGGCTACTTTAAGTCGCTCGAAGCCTACCCTAAATGCTCTAAACTCTATCCAAGGACTCATGAAGCAAGTTCATACCCCCGAGGTCTAATCTTAAAAAACCTCAAACCAACCAAATGGAGAGCGACAATGCCTACAATACAAAGCCTCAAAAAGAGCCATATCAATACTGGAATGGTAGATGTTATTATACACAAACTCAGCCAAAGCTAGATGCTACTCCCACTGACCAATAAAATCTATCTCATGATCTTGGAGCATACCCTTCAAAATCTAAATAGTTTGTTCTGACTGCCCATCAGTCTAGGGTAAAACCTGAATAGTCCACTCTGACTATCCGTCAGTTTGGGGTAACATATTGTACTAAGATCAACTCAAGTACCTAATTCATCTTGAAATATCTTCCAAAAGTGAGATATTACACTGAGCCTCAATTTAAAATAATAGACACTAGCACACTATGAAGACGCACAATCTCATGAATATAGATATTTGTCAACCTCTCAACACTAAGAGAGACCTAAATCGGAAGAAAATGAGTAGACTTGGTTAATCAATCCATGATAACCCAAACACCATCAGATTCATAAGAAATATGAGGCAACCTAGTCACAAAGTCCATGGTGATCTATTCCTACATCCACTCGAGAATGGGTAACCTTTGAAGCAAACCACCAGGCCTCAAATACTCGGCCTTTACCTACTGGCAACATAAGTAATGAGCTACAAAATCAGCTATGTCCTTTCTCATACTACCCCGCCAATAGTGCTGCCTTAAATCTCTGTAAATCTTAGTCACTTCTGGATAGATGGAATACCTAAAACAATGGGCCTCCTCTAAAATCAATCAATTCCAATCACCCATGCTCGGTACATAAACTTAGTTGCTAATCCTCAAAATACCATTTGAATTAAGTGAGGCTTTCTTAGCCTACCACTCAACACTTTATCCTGAATCACTCTCTACCTACCATCATCAAACATATGAGCTCAAATTTACTTTATTAAAAAACACCTAACCTCCACGAATGCCAAAACAAACCCAGATATTGAAATATCAAACCTAACCATATAGTTAGCTAAAGACTAAACCTCTAAAGCCAAAGGCATCTCCTAGGTCAAAATATATGCCAAGCTACCTATGCTAGTTGACTTCCGACTCAAGGCTTATGCAACTATACTTGCCTTTTTCAGATGATAAAGAATAGTAAAGTTATAATCCGTAAGAAAATTAAGACAATGGCGTTGTCTCATATTAATATCTCACTGGGTGAAGAAATACTGAGGGCTATGATGAACCAAGAAAATATCAGAACGGGCTCCATACATGTAGTGCCTCCATAACTATAAAGCAAAAATGACTAGCACAAATCCAAATCATAGATAGGGTAATTCTTCTCATGGGGATTCAACTGATGAGAAACATATGCAATAACCTTACCCTTTTGCATTAACACAACACCTAACCCAACACCTGAAGTATCATAAGAGATAATAAAGCCCACACCCTCCTTTGGTAAAGTTAAGATAGGAGCAGATGTTAATAAGTTGTTGATCCTTTGGAAGCTTGCCTCACAAGCATCGAACTACTATAAACAAATCTTCCTCTGAGTTAACTTATTCAATAGAGCTGCAATAGGAGTAAAACCATTAACAAACGCCAATAGTAACCTGCCAAACCAATAAAAATTTGAATCTTAGTAAGAGAAGTGATGTTTCGACTTTTGACAAAACATTTTAGGCCTTTCTCTTAGGATACTTATGTGTTTTCAAGAAATTATTATCGTATTTAACATTGGGTTTGAGTGTTTTCAAGACAAGGACTAAACGTGAAGAATAACTTAGAAAAACTAGGAGAAGCAATAGAAAATTGGTAAGCGATGGTCCAAGCAATGGACCATCGACCATATGATGAACCGTCAGCCTAAACCATTGCCAAGAAATAGAATATTGTGCAACTGAAAGTCCCACAATGGACCGTTGCCACTGCGATGGACTGTCGGCCTAGATCATCACTAAGAAATATAATGTTGTTCCACTAGAAGTCTCGCGATGGTCCAGGTGATGGAATGTTACCTCAATGATGAATCGTCGCTCAATTCATCGAGCACGAAGTGGTAATTCTGAATTTGAATTTTAAAATCCCAGTCTGGGAATCATATAAATACTAAGTATTAGGTTTTATATTGCAACTTTGAATAGTAGTATCATACTTTTCTCCTCTATTGAGAGCCTTGAAACACTATTCTTTGAGATTGGAAGCTAGAACTTAAAATCTGACTATTATTTCTATACTTTTCCATAATAGATTTGAAGAAAAATATTGTAACTTTTATAAGTACTCCTTTGAAGTTATTTATGAATATCATTATGTTTTTGATATCTTATATGGAAATGAGTGGCTAAGTTTCCATAACTAGGGTTATAGGAGCCTTGATGTAGAGAGTTGATTGGGGTTGTGAATTCATCTGATTTTTAACACTTGTCTAAATTTTATGAACCTCTCTTCATTATAGTAACATTTCTTCATTACAAACTTGAAAAGTGAGCCTATAAACACCACTTGTCTGAATAGGAAAGTGGATATTGGGAAAACAGATGATTCACATGAAATCCATTGATTTACCCTTTGAGTTAAAGGTTAATTCCCTAACGGGATCAACCCTCATGAGAATTTTATTGAATAATACATGAATCCTATAAGTTCGAAAGAAGTAAAGGGTGAAATACCCAATAGGCTGAGAAACAATTGGGTAAATCCTTAGAATTTAATACTTCTTCTAATTGAAATCATAAGTTAGAAATTGACCACAGACTCACAACCCTAACTGCTTGAACATCTTTGTGAGCATAATTATAGTTATCTTACTCTCATTGATGTTACATTTTTATTAACTCTCAGTAGCTGGACCTCGGTGTGATACAAGAGTGACAGAATAGTTCTAGCATATTAAAACCCCCTTTATCTTGGAACCTTAGATCAACAGTCCATTAAAAATCAACTTACTTAGCTGAACGAGTATTCCCTATGGGATTCGACCCCAACCTTCATTGGGTTCTATATTTGACAAAGAACGCTTACACTTTCGTAAGAAAGTTGTAATTTGGGAGTATCAAATTTTGGCGCCATTGCCGGGGAATATGATTATCAATTAACTCTGTTATTGTTAATTGACCTTTGGTCTAAGTTTTCCAAATTTTACTTTTCTTTGTTGTTTTTGTTCTGTGCAGGGTAGTTATTATGTATTCCAAGTACACGGATATATGGTGCACCGTTATTACTAATACATCCAGAACTATAGTTAATTGGCAGAATGATAGGCCCCCAAGATGCCGAAAGACTAGCTGCTCTGGCTTGATCTCCACTTAATCAGCATAATAACGGCCATCAGGCAGTCATCCTAATCCTGATGATGATTTGGGGGATGATGATTTATTAGATCCTATTACCCCAAGGCATGTAGAGAATGTGGCTGCACCAGTGAATTAGAATGTAAACAAAAATTATCCCTGTAGGGAGAAGCAGGATTGACATTCGGTACAGTTTTATCTGAATAATGACGAAGATGGAATAGATGGAGCAGGTGTAACTGGAGCTATCATTCTTCCATCTCTAGCACCTGGAGCTAAATTTAATATTACCAGTATGATAATTCAACTCTTTCATCTTAAGGATTTGTTTGGTGGCTTCCCAGAGACAATCCAAATATGCACTTGGTGAACTTTGCACCATTTGAAAGTCTTTCAATAACCCAGGAGTGGGTCAGAATGCTATTCGCCTGCATTTATTTCTATTGTCTCTATCTGGAGAGGCATCACTATGGCTTAATAGGCTGACTCCTAACTCTATCACCAACTGGAGGCAATTTAAAGAGGATTTCTTTGAAAAGTTATTTCCACCTTCCAGGAGGGTACAATTGAGGGATGAAATCAGTAACTTTTGATAGCTTCCAACTAAATCTCTTCATGAGACCTAGGAGAGGTTTAAGAAGAAGCTGATGCAATGCCCGAACTATAACATGACAAATACTCATTTGATAAAGACTCTTTATTAGGCTTAGAACTCTATTACAAAATAGTCGTGGATAATGTTGTAGGAGGGTCATTTGTTGACCTTACTTTTCTAGAGGCTTCGTAAATGCTTGATTAGATGACCAAACAGAGTAGAGCTTAGCACACCAGGGATTCTGTGGTAGCAATCCCTACTGTGTTTGGTGGTATGACTATAGAGCAATGCAAGAAGGAGAAAGAACATGATAGAGACATGGCACACTTGAAGACACAAATGGACTTACTGACTAAGCATCTATTATTTGGAAAAATGGAGAAGGTGAAAGTTGTTGCATCCCAGAGAAGATCTGATTCAGAAGAAGAGGCAAACTATTTAAATAATTAGGGAGGTTTCTGAGGGAATAGCCAAGGAAATCAGGGTCAAAACTATTATGACAAAGCTAGTTACAAGGATAGAGATCAAGGAAACTGAAAGAGCAAAAATTATAAGAGTGGGCTATATGTACCTTTTGGAAGCAGAGATAATACTACAACTATCTTGAGAAATATGTCCATGGAGGACATGATGGAGAAATTATTAAAAGAAGTTGAGACTACCAACTCTGAGGTGACTACTCTGAAGAGTGATTTGTCTTCCATGAGTTAGTTGGTAAACTCACACTCTACTTCTATCAAATAGTTAGAGCAAAAAATGAGCCAAATCTTAGCAGCATTAAATTAGAGGAAGAGTAAAACTTTTCCAAGTGGATATAGTTCAAAAACCCTCGAAATAATAGATCTTACATGGCAATCACCACTCAGAGTGGTAAGGTATTACCAGGACCTTCTGTGGGTAAAGCTGCTATTGACGAGGTGATAGAAAAGATGTCGATCTTAAAGAAAGTAATCCTGTGGAGTCTGAGAAGTAGGATGACATTGATGTTCGTTCTAATCATTAGTTGGTTGATGGATTGGAAAAAGGGAAACACAAGGAAAAGAAAGTAGTGGTGACTTCTCTACTAAAACCACCGCCTTTCTTTCCTCATAGATTGAAGAAGAAGGACGACGATACAAAGTTTGGCAAATTTATGGCTATGCTTAAGCAGTTGATGATCAATTTTCCATTGGTAGAAGCATTGGAAAAAATGTTCGGTATACAAAGTTCATAAAAGACCTTATCACAAAGAAGCGGATGGTTAGATATGAGCTGGTAGACAATCTTTATCATTATGGTGCTATTTCCACAAGGTCTTTGGTACAGAAGAAGGTAGACCCAAGATAATTTACCATCCCGTGCACTATTAGGTCTATTTATTTTGTAAAAGCTCTATGTGATTCGGGAGCTAGTATAAACTTAATGTCATTTGTTGTGTATAATAAATTAGGTTTGGGGGATCCTACTCCCACAAACCTGAGGCTATTTATGGCGAACAGGTCTGTGAAACGGGCATAGGGTCTTATTCTTATGCACCCAAGAAGTTGTATTTGGACTTGAAAAATCATCCAAGTCCACCTGTTATGCCTTCTATAGAAAAACCACCTACCTTGGAGCTGAAAGAGCTGCCCAGCCACTTAAGGTATGTGTTCCTGGGAAATAGGAATACACTACCATTATTATTGTATCTAACCTGGGTGAGAAATAGGTGGAAGCCCTCACCTATGTTCTTAAGAGATATAAGAGGGCTATTAGTTGGACGATTCCAGATATTATTGGCATTCATCCTAGTATATGTACACATAAGATTTAGCTAGAGAAGGATTGTGTCTCGACTATTGAGCACTAGCATCATCTAAACCCACCTATGTAAGAGGTGGTGAAGAAGGAAATTATTTAGTGGCTAGAAGCAGGGTGTGTACCCCATTTCAGACAATAGGTGGGTGAGTTTCGTTCAGTGTATGCCCAAGAAAAGGGGCATGATAGTTGTGGCTAATGATAAATATGATTTGATCCCACTCAGGCCTATTACTGTGTTGAGGGTGTATATGGATTATAGAAAACTCAACTCATGGACACTGAAGGACCACTTCCCAATACCTTTCATGGATTAGATGCTTGATTGGCTAGCGGGAAGGGGATGGTACTATTTCTTAGATGGGCATTCTGGTTACAACTAGATTTTTATTGCTCCTGAAGATTAGGAAAAGATGACATTTATGTGCCCATATGGTACATTTTCTTTTAACGAATGCCTTTCGGTTTGCGTAATGCAGCCGCCACTCTTTAGTAGTGCATAATATTGATATTTACTGATATGGTTGAAGACACCTTGGAGGTGTTTATAGATTATTTCTTGGCGGTCGGTGATTCTTTTGAGCTCTACTTGCTGAATCTTAGTTGGGATTATAGCGGTGTGAAGAGTTCAACCTTGTCCTTAACTGGGAAAAATGCCACTTCATGGTGAAAGAAGGCATTGTTCTTGGTCATAAAATTTTGGCTAAAGGAATTGAGGTTGATAAGGTAAAGGTTGAAGTGATTGAGAAACTACCTCCCCCTATCTTACTAAAAGTGGTACATAGTTTTCTCGATCATGTGGTGTTCTACCACAGATTCATAAAGGACTTCTCGAAGATTGCAAACTCCCTTTGCAAACTTTTGGAGAAGGAGGCTAAGTTTACTTTTGATGATGACTGCAGTAAGGTTTTTAAATGCCTTAAACTAAAACTAGTGGAGACCCCAATTATTGTTGCTCCTGATTGGATGAAGTCGGTTAAGGCTATGTGTGATGCCAGTGGAGTGGCACTTGGATCCATTCTTGGCCAAAAGAAAGAGAAGTTATTACATCTGATATAGTATGCAAGAAAGTCCTTGAATGGCTCCCAAAATAATTATATCTGAGCAAGAACTTCTAGCATATATATATGCTTTTGAGAAGTTTCGAGCATATTTGTTGGGTACCAAGGTAGTGGTGCAAACTGACCACTCTGCCTTGAGGTACTTTGTAGCAAAGAAGGATGCTAAGCTAAGTTGATCCGGTGGGTATTGCTACTTCAAGAATTTGACTTCAAAGTCAAGGATTTAAAGGGATGTAAGAATCAAGTAGCAGACCACCTATCCAGACTCGAAGGCTAGCAACCAGTCAAGGATGAGTTAGATATTGATGATTTCTTTTTGGATGAAAAAATATTGTCTCTAGTGCTCGAAAAAGAACCTTGGTATGCTGACTTCGTGAACTATGTGTTAAGTGAAGTAATGCCGGAGAATCTTTTCTTTCATCAAAATAAAAAATTTCTCCATGATGTGACACATTATTTCTGGGATGAGCCGCATCTATTTTGGCGGTGTATGGATGGCATTATTAGGCGGTGCATCCCAAAAGTATATATGTTGAGTATACTAGAAGCGAGTCATGCTTTTCCAGTTGGAGGTCACTATGCAGGTGATAGGACTGAAAGAAAAGTACTTTAAAATGGCTACTATTGGCCCTCCTTGTACAATAATGCCTACAAGTTTGTGAAAAGATGTGACCAATGCCAAAGGCAAGGGTCTATTTCAAAGCACCATGAGATACCAATGTATAAAGTGTTGGAGGTAGAATTATTTAATATATGGGGCATTGATTTCATGGGGCCCTTCGTGAGTTCATTTGGGATGAAGTATATATTAGTTGTTGTTGACTACATGTCAAAATAGGTTGAGGCAATGGCTCTGGCAGATAGTTAAGAAAAATGGATTATTGCATTCTTAAAGAGAAATATCTTCTCTCTCTTTGGGGTATCACGTACCATCATAAGCGATGGAGGATAACACTTTCGCAATAAGATGTTCAGAGCCACCCTGCCAAAATATGGATTCAAGTAGCATAAGCTGGCAACCCCATACCACCCGCAGACCAGTGGGCAAGTGGAAATCTCTAATCAGGAAATCAAAGCTATCTTTGCCAAGACTGTAAATGCTAGCAGGAAAGATTGGTCTAAGAAGCTGGAGATGCCTTATGGGCATATCGAACAGCTTTCAAGACACCTATTGTCATGTCTCTATACCAATTGGCTTACGGAAAGGCATGTCAATTGCCAATTGAGCTGGAGCATAAAGCATTGTGGGTATTGAAGTGGATTAATCTGAACTGTAATAAGGCAGTGGATATAAGACTAGAGCAGCTGAATGAGATGGATGAGTTCTGTCTCAAAGATTATGAAAGAGCTAATCTATACAAGGAAACAATAAAGAAGCACCACGATCATAGAATTGAAAAGAGGGATTTTTAGAAAGGTGACTTAGTGCTCCTCTTCAACTCTCGACTCAAGCTTTTTCCAGGTAAGCTCAAATCTAAATGGCCTAGCCTATTAAGAGTTAACCAAGTTTACTCATCTGAAGTAGTAGAACTCAAAAATAAAGACGGAAGTATCTTTAAGTTTAATGGGAAGCATGTGAAACTGTATATCGGTCGAATGGACTCGATAAAGAGCATTGCTATAATCTATCTAGATGAAGTTTGAGTAATCGAGATAACTGAGTCATGTTGCGATCATAAATCAGGCACTAGTGGGAGGAAACCACAGTGTGTTGTTGTAAAGTATTAGTTTAAGTTAGTTTCTTGTTTTGTGAAAGCTGAAGGGTTTGTGTAAGTATGCAGGTCTGACAGTGCAAGAAAACAGAAGCTAAAAGAGGTTGGGGTGACCGACAGATTACCAGACGGACCGTCACTTCCTCGACGGACCATCATAGGAATCGTCATAACAAAGGACAAAAACTAGATTACTAGAAAAGCAGCGACGGGTTGGCCGACGAACCGTTGTGAGCATGACGTATCGTCGGCCCAACCATCGCCAATAAGTCACAAGGTAAGTCAATGGAAAAGGGAAGACAGGCCACCTAAAAGACCATCGCACATACTATGAACCATCTTTTGAACTATTGCATTAACCCTAGTGTAACGAGTCAAATCGGATCAACTTAAATTGTCAAATATTTTATTCTTATTTGACCCAAACATTTTTAAAGGGATAATTCAAAGTGGTTAAGTAATTCCCCAACTGTTCAAGTGCCTTAGACTATTTAGTTACCATGTATTCAATGTATCTGAGACTTTTCATTCTCTTCTTAAACTTCTCCTCTTCCCTTTCCCATCTATTTAAACTTCATCTCTTCTTTGTTTTTCTACATCATAAGCAAAGAAAAGTTCTTCAAAGAAGTAAAGTTCCATCTTGTGTCCTATGTTTAGTGTAAAAGTCAAAATAGTGATCAAGTACTACAATACTAAGGTATGATCTCTTTATCACTATCTATTTTATTCAACACTAAGAACAAAGAAAGCATGTGAAGGCTTAATGTTGAAACAATTCTCTTTAATATTGATTGATTCTTTGTGGGTCTGAACTAAGCCAAAACCTGACAAACACTGTCCTGGGTGAAGTTTGAGTAGCCCATAGACCAAAAATGGCAAAAGTAGTGATGTATTATTGATGAAAATTCCATGAAAATTGTGTTTAAATAAAGTGTGCGCAAGGTGTTCGACAAAATACCAAAATGAGGTCTGAATTTGAAAATTGCAGGCAACGAATTATGGACAGACCGTCGGACAGCCGATCACTCATCGCCTGAATCCATCATAGAGTGCCTAGACTTGAAGTTATTGGAATTGACCCAACGGTTGGGGTCGACAGACCGTCGCAAACCCGACGGACCATCGCCCTACCCATTGTTGGTCAAAAACTTTTTAGTCTTCTAGTTTGAGTTTGTAAGCTTATAAATGTCTCACATGTAGGTGATATGGAAAACAAACTACCACTAAATATAGGCATGGGTAGAGGCCAAAGGGATAGGCCAGAACCACTATAGGGTTCGAATGCACCAGCTCACAAGACCCGGCAAAGACACTAGGTAGTTTCTTAATTCTCCCAGTCTGAAGAAAAGGGTGACAGCAGCAGCAACAGTAGCTCGACCTTGAGCCTGGGTGAAAAAGGGGTTCAAACATCTAACCCCGCCCAAGTAGAGGTTTCAGAATAGGAGGACCCAAACTTGGTTCGGTACAAGGACCAGCAACTGTGGGAGGATATCAGGTGGCAGATTGAAGGCGCTCAAAAATACTTCTATAAAGGTCTCGAGAAAACTAATAGATTAAAAGTCAAGAGGCCTATTTTCGAAGAATATCAGATTGTGACTACAACTCTACACGAGTATCCAAAACTTGAGCTCCAATTCAATGAATATGAGTTGGCATGGATGAGTCAACCACTAGGATCGTACCAACCGAATCTGGTTCGTGAATTTTTTGCCAACTACTTGGCATTTCTGGAGAAAGACTGTCCATCAGGTGCATCACTCAGCGACATGAACAACCTAGAAATAGTTCCTGTGCAGGGAGTCAACATAGATATCTCGAAGAGTACACTGAATAGGTTCTCATTTATGCCTAAATATCAGATACTAGGTACAATACCATATTTAAAGCATTGGTTGTTCACGGAGAGAAACTAAAGGCCTTGTCTAGATAGAATATTGATAGAAAAAGGTGCGCCTGTGTGGTTACACAGCCCACACGAAAGGATATCTAAGTCATCCTTAAGCTTTAGGGCCAAGTTCTGGTGGGCAATTATGAGGCTGAGGCTAATTCCAACAGGTGGTTATGACCATTTAGAAATCAACAAAGTTGTGATTGTTGCTATATTGATTGAAGGATTGACTGTGGATTTCAGCCATATTATTATCGATGAATTGTTTACCCGCGCTCATAGAACTACCACTGCATTGCCATTTCCATGTCTGATCACTGAGTTGTGCAAGCAGGCATATGTCCCTTTAATTAGTGGAAATGATAATGAGATCATGGAAATGCATAAATAAGATATTGAGAAGATAAGGGATATTTCAAGGTTAAATATGAGAGCCAACAGACCTCCAGCTCATCAAACTCAGCCGACAGCAATTTCTGAAACATCTGAGGTTCCTTCAGGTATGCTGTTAGCTTTGACTATGTATGTGCCCCCTACCATATCTACAGGTTTAACTTCAATTCCTACGGGTGGGTCTACAGACTCTGCATCAGTCCTACCCTAATATTTTGAATACAGGCTGAACCAGAAAAACTTTGCGAAAGTGGTCTGAGACCAGAAAAGGTTTGATAATAGTTATCAATATGGAGGGGCAAATTTCAAACCCTTTATTAAAAGAATTGTGGAGGCTGTAGTACATCCTTTAAAGAATATTTAGCTAAGGATGGACGATATAGAGGAGTGAATCAACAAGAAGTTGGATGCCATGTCACATTATGGATTTTGCCAAATTTATAGTGGAGTTTAGACAAGCTCAGACAGACATAGCAAAACTAAAATATCAGTCACAGTAGTCCATGTTTGTTCCATCTCAGATTATAGGTGATAAAGATGAATGGCTTGTTAACTTAATGGGGAGACCAATCAAAGATAAAGGTAAGAAGTAGGAAGATGAGCTTGCTGAAAGAAAAGTTGAAAAAAGAAAAAGAAGAGAAGGCATGACACCGGAGGAACGAGAGAAGCATGATATGAGGAAAGTTAGCAAAAGATCAAGGAGATATAAGGAAAGAAGAAGGAAGAGAGAAAAATACGTAGTGGCTGGAGTGTCCACCAGTATGGCCCTAGCTAGGGGTCCAACTTCTTACCCTGGCCATCATGATATCCCTCCGATTCCAGAGGATGTTGATGTGAGGAACACAATACCATAGGGTTCAATATTGCTGAAGATGAGGCTAAAGAAGCCTCAGACTATTTGACTGATGCCTCATCTGATTGAGAGGTTGTACAAGTATTTTTCTCCCTTTGTTTCTACTTTACATGCATTGAGGACATTGTATTAATTTAGGAGTGACACTTGTACTATGGGGGTTTTTGTTACCGATGTTGTTTTCCCTCATGTTTAGTTAGGAGAACTGGCATATCTAGTTTGTATTTTATTTTCATGTGATGTGCTGTAAATATCATCAAGTGATTATCTATAAAAGTAATTTAATTTTCTATTCTGTTGGCATCATTGTGTATATATGAACGATATATGATTATGGCAAAGTATTTTGAATGTCTGTATAATTATTTTTTCTCACCATTTAGTAAAGTGTTGTCCAACCATTTGTGACTCTAAAACTGGCATTAGAATGATAAGTGAAGCAAAGCATAGCTATGTTGTATGAATCTCAGGAGTTACTAGGAGGGGAACTAACTCAGTGTCTGTGTATGAGAGTCTTTGGATAGTTCTTCCATAAGTGTTATACCTAGAACTTACCCAATTCGTTGGATGTTATCAGGTGTTTGACTCAATAAGATAGGATAGTAAGCCTCCTTGTTTTGCTAGTCCACTTAGCCAAAGTAATGACCCATCAAAAATATTTTGTTCCCTTTGTAAACCCAATTGAGCCTGGTTAGGGTTTGTTCAGGCCAAATAAGTTTGATTCACTCTCTAATATTTAGCTTTGGCTCTGGTCCAATTATGGACATTGTGCACTTCTACGTAGGCAAATTACCTAAGTTCAGGGTGTCTACTATTGGATTGTTGGCGGCCTAGAAAGACGAATTGAAGTTGGTGTAAGAAGTAGCATCCGGCCATGGTCTAGTTAGATTTCTAAATAGATATTGTGCACCTCAACTAACTACACCAGCTTAAGTTGAGGGTGGCTGATGTTGTTGGTATTTCTAAAAAAAGAGAAAAGAAAAAGAAAAAAGAAAAAAGAAAAAAGAAAATAGGAATAAGCCAAAGGGCACGGATGAAAGATAAAGATTGGGTATGAGTGAAAGAAACTGAAATCCTGGTGAGTAGCTACCAAAAAGAGGGTAAAGAGAGTGAAGTCTTGTACTTTGAGTCACTTGTCTAAATGATCAACCCTCACCGAGCTTAAACCTCATTATAACCATTATCAAGTCATACTTGATCTTGGCGAGTCAAATATGAGAGAACGTTAGATGATAAGGGAAAGCTTATGGGTGTGAACTATGCTTGTAACTTCTTTTCTGGGAGTGAGAGTCTTAGTTTAGTCGATGGCTTGATTGTATAATGTGAGGTGAACTTCTTTGACGATGAGGGCATGCTGAGTAATTCCTAGTCTACTTATTTATTTGGGGTATTGTATCTGTGGCTGTGAATATGCTGATTAGTAGTGAATGCCATTAGTAGATCCACATGCTTTGAGATCACATAGCCGAATGGGCAGTTGAATAATTATATGATTGTGTTGGTTTGACTGCAAATTTCCCATCATGAAGTTGTTCATATGTGCATCTTGGTGTTGAGTTGTTTGAGGACAAGCAGTTTCCTTTAAGTTGAGGGTGTTGATTTTCTGATTTTACGTCTTTCTCTTAGGATAAATATGTGTTTTCAAGCAACTATTGTCGTATTTAACATTGGGTTTTAGTGTTCAAGGCAAGGACTGAACCCAAAGAATAACTTGGAAAAATTGTGCAAAGCAACAAAAAAATGGCACGCGACGGACCATCGACCCTACGACAAACCATCAGCCTAAACCGTCGCCAAAAAACAAAATGTTGGGCCATGCGACAGACCATTGCCACAGCGACGGACCGTCGCCACTGCGATGGACCATCATCCTAGACCATTGCCAAGAAATAGAGTGTTGTGCCGCGGGAAGTCTCACGACGGTTAGGCGACGAACCGTCGCCTTAGGGATGAACCGTCGCCCGATCCATCGATCACAAAGTGGCAATTCCAAATTTGAATTTTCAAACCCCAGTCCTGGAATTATATGAATACTAAGTATTAGGTTTTATTTTATGACTTTGAACAGTAGTATCATACTTTCTACTCTATTGAGAGCCTTGAAACACTATTCTTTAAGATTGGAATCTAGAACTTGAGATCTGACTATTATTTCTATGCTTTTCCATTGGAGATTGGGAGAACAATATTGTAACTTTTGTAAGTACCCCTTTGAAGTTATTTATGAATATCAATATGTTTTGATATCTTATATAGAAATGAGTGGCTAAGATTCCATAACTAGGGTTATGGGAGCCTTGATGTAGAGAGTTGATTGGGGTTGTGAATTCATCTAATTCTTAACACTTGTCTAAATTGTATGAACCTCTCTTCATTATAATGACATCTCTTGGTTGCAAAATTGAGAAGTGATCCCATGAACACCACTTGTCTGAACAGGAAAGTGGATGTTGGGAAAAAAGATGATTCACATGAAATCCACAGATTTACCCTTAGGGTTAAGGGTTAATGCCCTAACGGGATCAACCCTCATGAGAATTCTATTGAATAATGCATGAATCCTTTAAAGTTTGAAATAAGTAAAGGGTGAAATACCCATTAGGTTGAGAAACAAGTGGTAAATCCTTAGAATTCAATTCTTCTTGCAATTGAAATCATAGGTTAGAAATTGGCCACAGATTCACAACCCTAACTGCTTGAATGTCTTGGTAAGCATAATTCTAGTTATCTTACTCCCATTGAAGTTATATTTGTATTAACTCTCAGTAGCTGGACCTTAGTGTGATACAAGAGTGAAAGAATAGTAATAGCACATTAAAAACCCCTTTATCCCAGAACCTTAGGTCAACAGTCCATTAAAAATCAACTTACTTAGTGGCACGAGTATTCCATGTGGGATTCAACCCCAACCCTCGTTGGGTTCTATATTTGACAACGACCGCTTACACTTTCATAAAAAAGTTGTAATTTGGGCGTATCAAGAAGTATGCCTAGCCCAATCACAAACCATTGCAATCTTGGTCTAATCAACCATAATACCATCCTTAGTTACCACATGTCCCAATAATGAGATATAGTCCAGCTAAAATTCACACTTAGAGAACTTAGCATACAACTTCTCATCTCCCAATCTCTAGAGAACAATCTGTAAATATTCCTCATGATCAGCCTCATTCTAAGAATAAACCAAGATATCCTCTATAAATATAATAACAAAGAAGTCAAGATACGATTAAAATTCCTAATTCATCAACTCCACAAATGTGGTAGGTCGAGATATGGTCAAAATACCCAATTCATCAACTCTATAGTCAAAATAACCAAAAACTTATAATGATTGTATCGAGTCAGAAAAGTTGTCTTAGGAATATCTAAAGCTCAAATCCTCCACTGGTAATACCCGAATCTCAAATCAATCTTCAAAAACACTGAAGCACCTTGAAGATGGTTGAACAAATCATCAATACGAGGAAGAGGATACTTATTCTTAATTGTCACCTTAATCAACGGTCGATAATCAATACACATGCGTATAGATCTATCTTTATTCTTTGCAAACAAGATGGACGCAACCCAAGGCGATACACTAGGTTGGATAAATTCCTTATCCAACAACCCCTACAACTGATTCTTCAATTCCTTCAACTCAGTTAGGACATCCTATAAGGAGAAATAGAAATGGGATTGGTTTCCAACGAAACATCATTGGAAAAGTCAATATTATGATCCAAAGGCATACCAAAAAATTCATAGGGATAACATCCACAAACTCATGAACAATCTAAGAAGAGAGGTGAAACAACTCTAGTATTATAAATATGATCCAAATAAGACAAACATCCCCTCTACACTAAGAGGTGAGCCTAAATATAAGATATAACCATCTTGGGACCTAAATAAAGCATACCATTTCAAGCTATCTGTGACACATTCGGTGGAGCTAAAGTCATGATCTTAGAATAAAATCTAGGACAGTAGAGTAAGGACCCAACCAATCTATGTAAGTCTCACACCCAACAAAGGTAACAAAATAGAATCAGTACACCTTATCCACCACTAAAGAGTCTCCTACAGGGGTAGATACACGAATAGGAATGACAAGGGGCTTACTAGCAGAATCAAAACCTGAAATAAAATATACAGACACATAGGAGAAAGTCAATCCTGGATCAAATAACATAAATGTAGATCTTAAATAAATAGGGATGATACTTGTGATAACAATGTCAAAATCCTCTGCCTTTGGTCTGACAATTATAGAATAACACTGTCCACAACTACCAACTGCTTGAATAGCCCCACGACCAACTCTACTGGCTTCATAACTTCTACTTTGTGCCCCTTAGTAGAACCTCTACCTCTCACAATTGAATTAAGAATATCTCTAAACAAATGATGGGGACAGTCCTTGGCCAAATGACCAGTCTCATCATATATAAAACAATTCATACATCCCAACTCAATAGGAGATAGTGTGAATGGACCAGCACAGCCATTTGAAACTGCTAAACTAGAAGACCCGCTACCTAAGCTCCATAAGGATACCTGCACGGGTCTACCATGATACTGACAGAAACCTCTAGAATTTTTACCTCAAGAAGTGTGATCTTTAAACTCTTCCATATAGCATACCTTCTTGGTGCATCCTGAGATACTCGAATAAAACCCTCAGTTATCTTAGTATAATCCACTATATTCTGAAAAGATGCTTTACACACTACCATCTGAGTCGTATCAAGCTGAAGAAAAACATCCAATCCCTTTATGAACTTTTGAATCTTCTTAGACTTGGTGGAAATAATGGCATAAGAATATCTGGATAAAGCATAAAAGTGTGTCTCATACTCTGAAATAGTCATGGAGCCCTATTCCAAATGATTAAACTCATCTCTTGTTTGATCCCTTAGATTATAAGGCATGGACCTTGATGAGAGGAAAATTTGTCACTTATTTACGTCCAAATTCTTACACACTACAATGATTCAATTGTGTAAATGAGACTAATTCTTTATTGAAATGCATTAAAATTCAGCTTTTATGATCTTATAGGGAATCTAATGGAAACAAGTTGAGACAAAGATGGAACAAAAGTAAAGTGGGCAAGAAAAGCAAAAGAGCTGAAGATCAGGTCCAAGAGTTGACCCCTTAGATGTTGCGATCATGATATGAGGGTTGCAACCGCTATCTGTTAGGAAGTCAAAGTTGCGAGTGATTGCGGCCAAAAGAAAACAATCGTGATAGGCCAAGAACTTTTCAATGAAAGAATTGAAATTTCACAAAACTGAATCCCAAAAATACAAAAGGCTAAACCCTTGCACAATTTGGGCATTTTTCCAAATTTTCAGTTTAAAGGAGAGAAGAAACACTCTATTTTTTAGTTAAGAATATTTTTTTAATATTATTCCAAAAGTTTTTGGTTGTAAATTGATATTAAATTTTGGGTTTACTCTTATTTGGATTATGATGGATCAATTACAAGCAAATTTGGGTATATCTCCTCTCTTTAATTTCATGAGTAACTAATCTTATATCTTAGTGCTATGATTGATTAGGTAGTGAATAATATGTGGGTATTGATTGTTTGTCCAAATAGTTGGTTAATGGTGATGGGTTTTGCTTTTACTCCATGGTTGTATTGAGAATAATAGGTAAAAACCCCAATTGTCTTGGATCCCATATCATCCTTGAAAGAGGTATGTGGGTGAAGAGTAATTACAAACAACTCCTTAAATTAACTTTTTTGTTAACACTATCTTATAAATAAGGGTGTTAGTTAAATCAGCTACATGCATAAGCATCATCTTAGAAATAAGGATGCTAGTTTGAGGTTATAGATTCGTAAACTTGTCGCACTTATGAGGTATTTGAAAGAAACCATGATTACAATTTAGTGTTTTATCAAAAAGTTAACTCTAAGACCCTAAATCCAGCCTACCCAAAACCCTTAGCCAAAACTTAGACTAATTCTTGATTACCTAGGAATGAACTCTACTTAGGAGAACATAACCCCAAGATTCCTCTTGATTTGATAAACTTAACAATTGTTCAACCTCATATTAATATGATTTGGTAATTTTTTTTAACAAATTTCAATATACAAACCACCTAATTTACTTTCATGTTTTGTTTTAATTACGCATTACGAGTTAACACATGGTTAACTCTCAAGACACATAGGTGTTGAAAGCTAGCTTGCACTCCTCAAGGATTCGACCCTGACACATGTTGGGTATATACTAACAACATCCTCCTAATGTGACGTGTAAGTTGAGATTTATCAAAAAATGACATCGTTGCTGGGGAGTGAAGCTTAGTTTTCACTATTGTGGTATTGTTAGTGAGATTGAGTTAGTCATAGTACTTTTGTTTACCTTGGTTGTTATTTTTGTTCTTTTATTAGGTTATTTTCATAGTAATCATGATACCATGAGCCACAATGGGAACAATAAAGGATTTTTTATGGGCACCTCAAGGATGAGTATTATCTTAATTATGCGGGTCGTGCGAGCGCAATCTGCATCCCATCGGCCCAAAGAAATAGAGTATTCCATGTCACGAGTGTAATGCTCTAAATATTACAAATAAAAGTTCTATTTGGGATCCAAGCACACGAATATGAAAACATATATTTGAAAAACTTCATTGAGGTGTGTGCCCCATTTGATGTTGCCTATACTACTAAAGAGTTCTATTTGGTTGAGGCTTTTCTCGTTCTCATAAATGAGTGAAGCAGTTTTGGGGTTAATATCTCTACCCGTCGGGTCTATTACATCTTGGGTCAAACTTACAGAGGCCTTTTCAGATAGATATTTTCCTGTCTAGAATGCTACAACTAAGAGATGAAATCATAAACTTTTGTCAACTTAGTGGTGAGACCTTATATGAGGTTTAAAAAATATTCAATGATAAACTCATGCAATGTCGAACCATAAAGTGCCAGAGAAGATGCTTCTCCAAATATTTTATTGGGCATTAGACCAATTTAATAAAACCGTTTTTGACAATGCATCCAGAGGGTCTCTTTTTAAGTTATCCTATGGGGTTGAATCGACCTTGCTCGACCAAGTTACAAAGCAAAATAAAGCATGGAATACTCATGAATCTGAAGTGACCATAAGGTCTCCCATCACATCTTATGTCAACGAGCAAAAAAACAAGCACGAGGAAAGAGATGAAAATATGGCTAAAGTAATGACCTAATTAGATTTTCTCATCGAAAACGTGATGGGAGCACCTTCTAAAATGGTCAAAGTCATTGCCTCACAAGTTGACAAAGGTTATGATGAGGATAAAGCTAAGGCACTCGATGAAGAGATAAGGTTCTTGGTAAACCATTAGGGGGGTTCCCGCCCTGCCTATCAAAAGTAAGGTGGGAATCAAGATTGCAACAATGGAGATTGGAATATGATTAGCACGATAGAGAGAAGATTTGAGACTGAGATAGGAGGGACAAGGAGAGAGGATATGATAGATATGTACCCCCTCATTATTGTGTTAAGTACAAGAAATCAAGCTCGGTGGGCCCAAAAATTTTTAAACCAAGGAAGTCCTTGCTCGAATTTTGATACGAGTTGAAGGTACCAAAAATGGTAAGGGAGATGAAAAGAGACTTTCCTCAACACCAAATAATCTTATTTTATTCAACCTTCATCAAGAAATGAGAGACTTAAATAGGCCAAATTTTAACCCAACTCAATACTAGGCGAAAAAAGAGGTTTACCTAGTGACACAGTGGTCAACCCCAAGAACGATGCCATGTTATGGCAATCATCACCAGGAGTGGTAGAAATCTTAGTGAAAATATAGTTGATATTGATGAGAAGCCTCTCAATAAACAAGCAAGTGCAAAGAGAAAGCATCCCAAAAATCTAAATGGTGGTACCATAAAATATTATGAAGTGAGTAATGAGGAACCAATAAAATAAGATTGATAAGGAGGAGACTCCTAAAGTGATTAATGGTGACGAGCAAAAGGTGAATGAATCTCAAAGTGTTCCATTGACCCTAATGAAAACTCCTTTACCCTAGCCACAAACTTTAAAGAAGAAAGGTGACAAGGCCAAGTTTACAAAGTTCCTTGCCAAACTTAGCAATCTCTCGATCAATATCCCATTGTTAGAAGCTCTTCAAGAGATCCTAGATATGCTAAGACCATGAAGAACTTGATGTCCAAGAAGTGAATTGTGGATTGTGAAACTATAAAAGTGATAGACAGTGGTAGTAATATCATGTCAAATGCTATGGTGAATAAAGAAGAAGACCCGAGTGCATTTACAGTCCCTTGCACCATCGGTACGCATAAATTTGAAAAGGCATAGTGTAACCTTGGTGATAGTATCAACTTGATGAGAGATTTTGTGTATCGAAGGTGAGTTTTGGGTGCTCCTACACCCACCACCATGAGACTCTTAAAGGCAGATTATTTAATTAAAAATCAATAGGCGTGTTGTTTGATGTGTTGGTTAAGTTTGACTGGTTTATTGTTATAATAAATTTCATAGTCCTCAATTGTGATATTGATTATTAGATACCAATCATACTCAGGAAACCATTCTTAGAACTTGTGAGAGATCTAGTTGATATAGAGTGTGGAGAGATAAATTTTTAGGTACATGATGATGAAGTCTCTTTTCATGTGTGCAAAACCAAAAAGTAACCAATGGAGTTACAAGTGGTGTCTGTTATTGACGTTATGGATGAGAAAAGGGATCTTCGGTCACCTCACCCAAAGGATCAAAATTGATAATAGCTGGATGTTGTGCCACGATGTTAAATTAGGTGCTAGATAGAAGGCAACCCATCATTGCCATGAATTTGGCCCGTATCCTTTGCATTTTGATTGTTAAAATAGTTTTTGTGTTTTTTTAATTAATCCATACAATTGTGGCACTCTAAAATTGCATGTTAGAAATTGAAGGATAATAGGTAAAATGGAATTGAGTTGGAGGTAGGATGGTTGAAAATAGGGGATCTAAACTCAGTCTCAGGTGTCGCGATCGCGAACACAATATCAAGACTTATTTTACCCAAATGAAACCTCAATCTTTGTGATCGCATGATATTGACTACGATTGCGACCCCCACCTCATCACGATTACAATCTTATGACCACGATCACGATTTGGGCAGTTTTAAAATAGAACCATCACTCACAAATGGTTCCCCCTATACTCACCTTCAAAATACCTACAAATTCATTTATTTTTCTTACTTTTAAGAGGCTCTTGAGTGCTAGGAATCCTCTTTTGCATCCTAACATCCGATATATTCTTCTAATCTCTTCTTTAATGTTTAATTTAGGCCTTAGAATGCATTTGTAGGACAATGTCCTAAATTGGTGGATTATGTGCTTAATTAGTGTCAAATTGATATTATATGGTGTAATATATGTTGTTTTTGGTGTTCACAATATTGGGAAATTCATGAGTACCCAAAATTGTTCAAAATTAGAATGAATCATAGGTGCACATCAAGTGTTTGGTAAAATGCTCGAATGAATTCCTTGATAGTTTTTCCATGTTTAAAGGGAATGATTGAGTGTTTAGGACTTGTGTTTCATGTTTTAATGTGATCTACTTATTAGAACACAAAGTGGTATATAAAATTGGCATTTTTTATCATGAATCTTTCTAGACCTCAGCCTCAAGCACCGCTACACAATCGCGATCCAATGCCCTACAATCGCGGCATTTGAGAGTTGTCTAATAGGACTATCCAAACTCTTTAATCCTTATTTTAAGGCCTAAATTTGACTAGGGAACCAGTTCTTTAGATTAACTATGTCACATAGCATTGTCTTTACATGATGATACTGATTCTTAAGGATTTGAGTTGTTTCAGGTCTTTTAGTTGAAAATGGCAGATTATGATTAGATTCAATTCATGGCCCTCAGTGTCAGATATTTACTATGAGGACCTCGCATGAGAAAGTTTCTCCATGAGCAGGGCATAACATTGGAAAAAGTACCCAAAAAGCTCCCCACCTTTCATGAGCTACTGGTGCCCACTGGGTAGAGGTGTTTTTTCCTGGATATATGTTAGGATAATGAGTATTAGGTTAGGTAATTCTACATAAATATCAGCATAGTGTCTATCTCCAACCCAGTTATGAGGATTCGGGGCAAGAAAGTTCATTTTGGGGTTGAACAGATCAATAATGTACATAGGTTGCTAGATGTTGACATGAAAGAATATAAGGCCAAGGACTGAGCATTGGGAATTTGGATGGTTGAAAAACTATTCCCAATAAGATAAGTCCCATGGGGTTCCATAAAAATAGGGATAACTTTGACTGAGTTCACGGCTGAGGCTCAGATCTAGTTGACTCTCATTTGTAGTTTTGTTTCTACATCCACTAACATGACTTATGTCCCTATTATGTGAGCTCATATGGTATCTTGCCTCTTGGACAACATTAGTTTGAAGTTGCTTGATTTGTGCTTTCTAAGATTAGACACTTCACGAACAGAGGTAGGCCAATGCTCATGTTTCCATCTTTAATCATAGAGTTATGCAACAAGGAAGAGATCATAAAGTACTTGGGGGACAATTGGATATCCCCTAACCCACCAATTTACTTATTGAATATACTTGGCAAATGTGCTCTTTCAAAAAAATTGACTTAGGTAAGTCAGTGGATGATGATATCGACTCTTGCACCCATCCATAGCAGGGCTAATTAAGGAGATCTAGAGTGAGATATGAGCATTTTGGGAGCTTGTGTCTAGGTTTCCCATAGGTCCAAGAAAGCCATCCACCACTTGCCACTCCTATGTTGTACAGATTGACTGTGAAAGGTTTTTGGTGGATCAGAAAAAGCAGGGGCTACCATCTCCAAACTTGAGTAGGCCTACTTTTTTTAGCATCATTGAATCGGGACTTACGAGATTCTCATGAAAAGATAAGGACACGGGATAAGAGAAGAGATAAAGTTTTCAACCACATGTGCAAAGGGTGAAGGGCTTATGTTAAGCTTTGAAGCCCAGACAGAAACTTCCTTCCCTAAGAGTAGACTCTAATTATGAGTTCAAGTGGTCAGATGATGATGAGAAAAAGTTTTATGATGCTGAGATGGAGAGTGATAAAAGTACCTGACGCAGTTTCAGGGAGCCCCCTTAAACTCTTTTTTATGTTTTCATGATATACTGTAAGGACACTCCAAGTTTTTTAATTGGAAGTGCCCGTCTCCATAGTTATTTCATATTTGATTATTTTTTCGATATTATTTAGGTACTCATTTGGATGTTCTATATTTTAATTGGATGATTTACTTTCAATTTATTTAGATGATTTGATTTGGGTTGTAATATTGGGCATTCAGATGGTACCTCTGATTTGTGGATATTACACTTTTATTTTTCATTTCTAGCTTTTAATTTTATTTATGGATATTGATATTGGATGAGTCATACCCTATGATAGACTAAGTCAAGACATTCTTAAGGGAAAATCATCGTGTTTAGGGTTTTGAGCTATAAGTATAGGGAAAGCCTGAGTACCTGTGGCATTATAGATTTGGGATTGTTGTTATTCCTATGGTGAAGTCTAAGTAACCATATGATTTGACCTTTTAAGAGCCGAAATATGAGATGACAACTTGAATTGGTGCTAACAATAGCTAATCTTGCATGGTAAAATACGAAATAAACACCCCCATCCATCTAAAAAATTTTGATGTGTAAATCAAGGGCATGGACTTGAGTGATTTTGTAACAACACTTTACCTCGTTTTGTGACTCCAAATTATTTAAATGTAGTGTGTGTTAGATAACTCCGTTTGTCTCTAGTAGTAAATGCAATTGATCCTCCAATTAAAGTTTGCATGCCATGTGGTGAGCTTAGTTGATTTATTCTCATGCTTACTTGTTTCATCTATAACTCATCTCGTTAGTCTTTCAAAGATAATCTTGATTACGTATGGTTGGAGAAATAATCTTAGGCCATAATTATGAACATGGAAACCCACTTTAGCCTAAAAATCCTACTCATGCATAGATAGTATACCTAGTCACCCCTTTGGAACCTTTCTTCGGCAATCGCATTACAAGCCTTGAACCATTTGAAATTTATCCCTCTTTTGAACCCTACCCTCCTTGAACTTAAAATTAAAACTTGAGGCTAAAAGCCTAAGTTGGGGTGGTAAATCTTGGAAGCAATGATCTTAGGCCACAGTATTGTAAGTGAGTGCCTAAAAGATAAGTAATGAAGACAAATAATGAGAAAAATAAAGGGACCAACAAAAGAAGGGAAAGCATGAGATTATACAAAGGAAAGAAATGAGAAGAAAATGCTTTCAGGATATGCAAGAAACAATATGGTAAAGGAAGGCACATATGTGAATTAGGAATGAACGAAGTGGCCCATGAACCAAATTTTGAATTAATAGTTTTTTATGTGGAGTTAAAGGAGGGTGTAGTCACTTTATCCCAAATATTTATCCTACCCTTCCCCAAACCTACATTACAAGCTTGAAAAAGTCCTTCGAGATCTTTAACCAAGTATTTTTGAGTTAGTAGCGATATTGTAATACCCCGTATTTCCCTAGCATAATCTAAGTCCCAATACATGATTATTCATATATAAAATTTTTGAAATACTCATTAATTTTTAGTTTAGAGCCTGCAATTGCGTAGAAAATTCAATTATCATTCCAATGATATAAAATTCACCCAAATTCGATAACCGAAAAAGATGTTATGGCGATTTTAAGTTTCAATCGTTAAACACCGTCATTTTAGTCCCAGCGCATCGCGGATCCAGTCTAAATAACGATTGATAATTTCCAGTGAGGTATCGCTATCCTGGCGCATCGCGCCAAAGGCCAGATTAGCATTTGTCATTTTCCAGTGTAGTAGCGATGCCACCGCATCGCGGTGAGATTCCAGATCAAAAACAAGGAGGAAACGATTACGCCGCATTAAGCCACCGTGTATTTCCCAATTTTCCAATTCGAGTGACACGGTGCGATACTGCCGCATCGCACCAGGGGTATTTTTCAAAAAATTTTGATAGAAATTTTATATTTCATTCAGGGTTAAAACGGTCCTTTTTCCATTATTTTGGTCCTCCCAGGTGTGATATTTAAGACCTAAAAACATTTTTAAAATCATTCTTTAATTAGTTTTCCCAAAATCAAAAAGCATTCTCTCCTAATCAAGAACCCTAGCTCTCAAATTCAAAGTCAATCCTCAAGAATTCACCAAGAACTTTAAGAAATCCATCAATTAAGGTATTTTAGATGTTCATCCATGAGTTTCTTTCACCCACGGAGTCCAAGTACCCACTTTAATTTCAAAAGTTATCATCTTTCCAAGATTTGATGATATTTAATTGTGATTTTAAACTATGAGTCTCCATGAACTTCCATGAATATTGATTTTATACCATATTTTAATGAAATTATTATTTTATTCAATTCTCCATGTTCTAAGGTTGTCATTCATTGAATTAAACCATGATTTAGTGCTATTAGGTTGATTTCATGCTATTTCTATAAGTTCCATGACATTCCTATGATTTGATTAAACCATGAACTACAAGTGTTTAATAAAATGCCTACAAGAGTGATAGATTTAATAAAAGCCTTCGTGCTTTGTCCTCCAAGCTTTAGTGTCATTTTACTATTATTGTTTTCGAGTATTGGGTTATTGAATACCCGAAAATCATAGTTGTTTACTTAGTCAAGTCTCAGTACATTACAAAATAATCTTACGATTATACTATGAGAATTATCAGAACAGTCAGTATCAGTCAGTTAAACTCAAAACAGACTAGTATTTCAGTGTCTTTTAGTTGGGAGTAGGATTTAGCACTGAGTGAGTGTAGGGATGTCTTCTTCCCCATCAGATAGGCAGAGTCGTTAGTAGTAGTCCCTATACTCTAGAACTACATAGCCAACGTAGAATATGAGTAGTTACCCGTCAAATTAGGCTTGACTATCTCACAGGGGTCACCCGTCAGTTTAGACTTGACACCCTTAGTCTTTTGGACAATATATCAGTTTAGTGGATCAAAATAGCCAGCGTTAGTACCCGTGGCACGACATTAACACCCTTCTAACTGGGGTTACAAGTTGGACCCCGAATAGCTCAGATTGGGGCATGTCGGTTAGATGATACCTCCCACAGTCTCAGTCTAATAATCAGACCAGTACTTCAGTCTTTAGTGTTATTTGACCAAAGCATACAGATGTCAGTTATTTCAGTATTTTAGTTTACAGAAATTACTCAGTTCAAGTTATATGCTTGGTCATGCATCCTTAGTATCTACAAATTTTCACGTATCTTCAGTATTTACAGACCTTCATGCATAAACTATATTTATAGACTTCACATATTTCTAGTATCTACAGATTTCATGCTCTCTATTCATTACTCCACGCTTTACATGTATATATTCAGATAATTTATTATTCCTATTCATGAAACCATGCATATCAGTCAACCTCATTTAACATACCAGTATATTTAAAGTATTGATCGCATACTTTTCTTTTGAGCTATGATGTATTATAACATAGGTGCTAACGCTCAGTTTCCCAATCGCGCTTAGACTTCTCAGATCCTCAGTATTAGCAGTGGTGAGTCCTCATATTTCGAGGATGGATTATTTTATTTCATGCTTTCAGTTTAATAGTTAGTTGCGGCCTGTCCTATCAACTCACAGTTATTCAGCTTAGAGGCTTTTAGACACTACAGTTAGTTGTTAAGTATTCAGACTTTAATTGAAATGTCAGTTAGTTATTCAGTTTACCTCAGATTTTGGTATTTATTCAGACTTAGATAGTTATTTATTTAGATTTATAATTCAGTATTTGTTTTAGTTATTAAAACCTTATGGTATATGAGTTGTTATTCTACAATTATGATATTATTATTTAGTGCTCACAACAGGTACCAGCTCATGGGTTAGCTTATGGTCCCTTGGTATTGTAAGCACCGTGTGACATCTAGAGTGCACTCTCAGGGTGTTACAAACTTGGTATCAGAGCCTAAGGTCTTAAAGTATCCTATAAAGTCTGAAAGCCGCATCATGTAGATTCTTATTCATGGGTATGTAGCATGCCATACTTATGGCCATGAGGCTACAAGGCATTTAGGAAATGTTTCCCTTCTTTCAGTATTTATGTGGTGCGAGTGAGCATGATCTCAAGTTAAACTCTCAGTCTGATCCATTTCTTTCTTCCGTTTATAGAACATGCCTCCCAAAAAGAATAATAGAAGAGGAGCAGGAAACTAGCCAGCCTCTCAGCCCATCTAGGCAGATCCTCTGGATGAGCATGTCTCTTATGTAGAATTTAGAATTGTGTTTACCACTCTAGCAAACTCCGTAGAAGCTTAGAATGAACGGACAGCTGCTTTTTAGGGCAACCCAGTGGCCAATACTGCTGCAACTAGAATTTAAGACTTTACCCAAATGAATCCTACTTTTTTCATGGGATCCAAGTCTAAAGAGGATCCATAGGAATTCTTAGATATGGTTCAAAAGGTAACAGATGCCATGAGGGTAACATCTAGTGAGAGTGCTGAGTTGGTTGCATATCAGTTGTAGGATGTAGCCTATACGTGGTTTAAGAAATAGAAGGTAGATAGGGGTGTTGATGTAGGGCCTGTATAATGGGAAGAGTTTTCCACAGCTTTCTTAGACAGATTCTTCCCATTGGAGTTGAAGGAGGATAAGGCGTTAGAATTTATTAACTTAAGGCAGGGAAGCATGAGCGTGAAGGAGTATTCCCTAAAGTTTACTTAGTTAGTTAGATATGTTCCTAATGTAGTAGCTAACAGCAGATCCAAGATGAGTAAGTTTATGTCTGGCATATCTGATAGTGTGGTCAAGGAGTGCAGGACCATAATGCTGATTAGGGAGATGGACTTGTCTAGGCTGATGGTCCATGCTCAACAGATAGAGGAGAAAAAGATTAAGGAGAGAGAAGGGGGAATAATAAGGCTAGAATGAGTTGTTTTAATTTTAGTCAGCCAAGGTTAGAAGGTGGTAACCGTACCCAATTTCATCAGAGGTTTTTAGCCCCAGCACCCACTTTAGCCAGTGCCCCAGCACCAAAATTCAAAAATGATAATAGGGATAGAGCACCAGGCTCTAAGTCCTAAGGCAGTGTTAACAGTGCCCGTACAAATCTTCTATGTCAGAAATATGGCAGACACTATTGGGATGAGTGTAGAGTGGGTAGTTATGTGTGCTTTGGGTATGGCAAGCCAAGTCATCGAATTTGGGAATGTCAGGTATTTGCTCAAAAAGGTAGGGAGTTACGCCAATAGGGCCAGTCCAATCAGTTGTCAGTTCCATCCAGTCGCCCAACTCACTAGGGTGATGCTACCATGCTACCAGTGGTTAATATCCAAACAGATTATATGCTCTTTAGTCCCAGCAAGATCAGGAAAATTCTCCTAACGTAGTTACTAGTACGTTGTAGGTCTTTCACTTAAATATTTATGCTTTACTAGAATCTGGAGCTTCTCTTAATTTTGTAACTCCATATATAGCCTTCAATTTCAGAGTAACTCCTAAAACTCTAGTAGATCCCTTTTTACTATCCACCCCAGTAGGTGTTTCCATTATAGCCAAGCAGGTATACAGGAACTGTTCGGTCACAATATTTCAAAAATTACTTCAGTTGATCTAATGGAGTTAGAGATGATGGATATTGAGATCATTCTAGACATGGTTTGGCTTCACTCATGCTATACCTCAGTTGATTGTAGAGATAGAATATTTCATTTTCAGTTCCTAAATGAACCGGTCCTTGAATGGAGGGGTAGTACCACAGCGCTTAAAGGTCAGTTAATTTCATACCTTAGAGCAAGAAAAATGATATCCAAGGGGTGTATTTACCATATTGTTTGAGTCAAAGTATCTAGCTCAAAAACTCTAATTCTAGAGTCAGTTTCAGTAGTGAGCGAATTTCCAAATGTGCTCCCTGAAGATCTTCTCAGAGTTCCTCCCAAAAGAAAAATCAACTTTTGAATAAACCTTCTTCCAGACACTCAGCCCATATCTATTCCACCATATAAAATGGCTCCACTGAACTCAATGAGTTAAAAGAACAGTTAAAGAATCTCTTAGACAAGGGATTCATCAGACCCAGTATCTCCTCATGGGGCGCACCAGTTCTACTGGTGCATAAGAAAGACGGTTCTCTCAAAATGTGCATAGACTATCATCAATTAAATAAGGTCACAGTCAAGAATAAATATCCACTTCCTAGAATTGATGACTTGTTTTACCAACTTTAGGGTCCTAGCTACTTTTCAAAAATAGACCTCAGACAAGCTATCATCAGCTCAGAGTCAAAGATTGTGACATTCTGAAAATAGTTTTTCAAACTTGGTATGATCACTTTGAATTTCTAGTCATATCCTTTGATCTTACAAACACCCCAGAATCCTTCATGGACTTGATGAACCGAGTGTTCAAGTAGTACTTAGGCATGTTCGTCATAGTCTTCATTGATAACATCCTTGTTTACTCCTATAGTGAAAGTGATCATGCAGACCATCTCAGGATAGCATTGCAGACTCTTAGAGCCCATCAGTTGTTCACTAAATTCAGTAAGTGTGAATTCTGGCTAAGATCAGTAGCTTTTCTTGGCCATATTATTTTTGTTGATGGCATTTGAGTTTACCCTCAAAAGATAAAAGCGGTGAGAAACTGGCCCAGACCCATTTCTCCGTCTGACATCAGGAGTTTTTTGGGTTTGGCTAGCTATTACCATCGATTTACTGAAGTATTTTTTCTATTACATCCCCCATGTCCAGATTGATGCAGAAGAAAGTCAAGTTTTAGTAGTCAGATTCCTACGAGAAGAGTTTTTAGGAGTTAAAGACTCGACTCACCTCAACCCCAGTTCTTACCCTGCTAGATGGTTCCGATGGGTTTGTGGTGTACTGTGATACATTTAGAGTAGGTTTAGTCTATGTCCTTATGCAGAGATAAAAGGTCATAGCCTATGCCCCCAGATAATATAAACCCCATACAAAGAATTACCTTACTCAAGACCTCGAATTAGTAGCTATAGTATTTGCCTTAAATATTTGGAGGCATTACTTGTATGGGGTGTGTGTAGATATGTTCACTGACCATAAGAGCCTATAGTATGTGTTCTCTCAAAAAGATTTAAATTTGCATCAGATAAGGTGGTTAAAGTTATTAAAAGATTATGACATGAGTGTTCTATATCATTCAAGCAAGGCCAATATAGTGGATGATGCTCTCACTAGAATGTCTATGGGTAGTATTGCTCATGTTGAGGATGGTAAGAAGAAGTTAGCTGAGGAAGTTCATTAGCTTACCCGACTAAGTATTTGTTTAGTTAACTCAGCAGAGGGTAATGTGTGGGTGCAAAGTAGCACTGAATCATATCTAGTTTTTGAGGTGAAGGAAAAGCAAGATAAAAATCCCAGTCTAGTTAAGTTGAAAGAATCAGTTAGAGAATAGAAAGTGGAGATTTTCTCCCAAGGGGAGATAGTGTTTTGCATTGTTAGGGTAGATTGTGTGTGCCTGATGTAGAAGATTTGAGGCAACGAATTCTTGCAGAAGTGCATGGTGCACATTATTTTATTCATTCAAGGGCCACTAAGATGTAACATAATTTGTAGGAGATCTATTGGTAGAGTGGGATAAAGAAAAATATTGCAGAGTTTGTAGCTAAATGCTCTACATGTCAGCAAGTTAAGATTGAGCACCAAAAGCCTAGTGGGTCTATGCAAGAGTTCATGGAAATGGTAACAAGTGAACATGGACTTTGTAAAGGGTTTACCTCGTACCCATCATCACCATGATTCTATTTGGGTTATCGTGGAAAGAATGACCAAATCAGCTCATTTCTTTCTAGTCCATACCTCTTACTCTGCCGAGGACTATACCAAACTCTATCTCAAAGAGTTGGTTAGGTTGTATGGTGTTCCTTTATCTATCATCTCAGATAGAGGTACCCAATTTACCTCTCACTTCTAGAAAGCATTCCAAAAGGGTATTGGTACCCAAGTCTATCTCAGAACAGTCTTCCACCCTCAGATAGATGGTCAAGTAGAAAGAACCATTCAGACTCTTAAAGATGTGCTAAGAGCATGCGTAGTTAATTTCAAGGGTAGCTGGGATGACCATTTTTCTTTGATTGAATTCACGTATAATAATGGCTATCATTCCAGAATCTAGATTGCTCTGTTTAAAGCTCTCTATGGTAGGAGATGTAGATCTCTAATTAGTTGGTTTAAAGTAGGTGAGGCCACAATAGTAGGGCATGAGTTGGTGTTTGATGCCTTAGAGAAGGTTCAGTTGATCAGAAAGAGGCATAGAACAGCCCAAAGGATCTAGAGTTTGAGGTCGGTGATTTGGTGTACTTAAAAATCTCTCCCATAAAGGGAGTGAAAAGATTTGGCAAGAAAGGGAAACTCAGTCCTCGATATGTAGGTGTTCCCTTAGAAACTATAGATGTTCAGAACAATTTTTCCTACGTGTAAGTTCCAGTCGTAATTCTTGATCATCAATTTTGTAGACTAAGGAACAAAGAAGTTCCACTATTCAAAGTTCTTTGGCGGAATCAGTCAGTAGCAGGATCCACTTGTGAAGCAAAAGTAGATATGCGGACCAAGTACCCTCATCTTTTCTACGTGAATTCAGATTTGGGTTTAAGGTATTAATCTTCTTAAGATTTCTCTCTATCATACTCAGTTTCAGTTGCACATCATGTTCATGTCAGTCGTGCATTCATGAATTAGTCCAGTCATGCATTCCATGCATCAGATATGCATGTTTAGTGTGTAAGCTCAATCCATTAGTTTTCCTACAATTAACCAGTTTCATTCGAGAACGAATGATCCCAAGGGGGAGATATAGTAATACCCCGTATTTTCCTAGAATAATGTAAGTTTCACTACATGAATATTCGTATACAAAATTTTTGAAATACTCATTAATTTTTAGTTTAGAGTCTGCCATTGCGTAGGAAATTCAATTAGCTTTCCAACGATATAAAATTTGCCCAAATCCGATAACCGGGTAAGAAGTTATGATGATTTTAAGTTTCAGTCATTAACAAAGTCATTTTAGTCCCCAGCGCATCGCAGAGCCAGTCTCAATGATAATTGGAAATTTCCAGTGAGGTATCGCAATCCTGGCGCATCGCGCTAAAGGCCAGATTGGCATTTGTCATTTTCTAGTGTTGTAGCGCAATGCCACCGTATCGCGGTGAGCTTCCAGGTCACAAACAAGGTGGCAATGCAATTACACCATGTCGTGCCACTGTGCTTTTTCCCAATCATCCAATTCTAGTGACACAGCGCGATAGCTCCGCGTCGCGTCAGGGGTGTTTTTTGGAAATTTTTGACAAAAAAATTATATTTCATTCAGGATTAAAACAGTCCTTTTTCCATTATTTTAGTCCACCAAGGTGTGATATTTAAGCCCTAAAAATGTTTTTAAAATCATTCTTTAATTACTTTTCCCTAATCAAAAGGCATTCTCTCCCAATCAAGAACCCTAGCTCTCAAATTCAAGTTTTATCTTCAAGAATTCACCAAGAACTTCAAGAAATCCATCAATTAAGATATGTTAGACGTTCATCCATGGGTTCCTTTCAGCCATAGAGTCCAAGTACCCACTTTAATTTCAAAAGTTATCATCTCTTCAAGATTCATGATATTTAATTGTGATTTTTAACTATAAGTCTCTATGAACTTCCATGAATATTGATTTTATACCATGTTTTAATGAAATTATTATTGTTATTCAATTCTCAATGTTTTAAGGTTGTCATTCGTTGAATTAAATCATGATTTAGTGCTATTAGGTTAAATTCAGGCTATTTCTATAAGTTCCATGACTTCCTATGATTTGATTTAACCATGAACTACAAGTGTTTGATAGAAAGCCTACAAGAGTGATTGATTTAATAAAAGCGTTCATGCTTTGTCCTCGAAGCCTTAGTGTCATTTTACTATTATTGTTTCTGAGTTTTGGGGGTATTGAATACCCAAAAACCATAGTTGTTTACTTAGTCTAGTCACGGTACATTATAAAAAAGTCTTCAGATTATACTATGAGCATTATCAGAATAGTCAGATATCAGTCAGTTAAACTCAAAACAGTCTAGTATTTTAATGTCTTTTAGTTGGGAGTAGGATTTAGCACCGAGCGAGTGTAGGGATGGCAGTTTCCCTGTCAAATATGTAGAGTCGTTAGTAGCAGTCCCTATACTTCAGAACTATGTTGCCAGCATAGGATATGAGTAGTCACCCATCAGATTAGGCTTGACTATCTCGCAGAGGTCACCTGCCAATTCAAGTTTGACGCCCTAAGTCCTTTGGATAATATATCAATTTAGTGGATCCACAAAGCCAGCATTAGTACCCTTGGCACAGTATTAATACCCTTCCAACTGGGGTTACAGGTTGGACCCCGATTAGCTTAGATTGGGGCATGTTGGTTAGATGATACCTTCCACAGTCTCAGTCTAATAATCAGACCAGTACTTCAGTCTTAGTGTTGTTTGACCAAAGCATACAGATGTCAATTATTTCAGTATTTCAGCTTACAGACTTTACTCAGTTCAAGTTATGTGCTTGGTCATGCATCCTCAGTATCTACAGATTTTCATGTATCTTCAGTATTTACAAACCTTTATGCATACACAGTATTTTTAGAATTCACATATTTCCAGTATCTATAGATTTCATGCTCTCTATTCATTACTCAATACTTTACATGTATATATTCAGATAATTTATTATTCCTTTTCATGAAACCATGCATATCATCCTACCTTATTTAACATACCAGTACATTCAAAGTACTGATCACTTATATTTTTTTTTTGCGCTATGATGTATTATATCATAGGTGCTGATGCTTAGTTTTTGAATCGCGCTTAGACTTCTCAGACCCTCAGCAGTGGCAATGGTAATTACTCATATTTTAAGGATAGATAATTTGATTTCATGTTTTCAGTCCAGTAGTTAGTTGGGTCCTGTCCCATTAACTCATAGTTATTCAGCTTAGAGGCTTTCAGATACTACAGTCAGTTGTTCAGTATTCAGACTTCAATTGACATATCATATAGTTATTCAGTTTGCCTCAAATTTTAGTATTTATTTAGAATTAGACAGTTATTTCTTCAAATTTATAATTCAGTATTTGTTTTAGTTATTAAAACCTTATGGTGTATTAATTGTTCTTTCGCAATTATGATATTATTATTCAATGCTCACAGCAGGTACCAGCTCATAGGTTAACTTGTGGTTTCTTGGGACTGTGAGAATCGTGTGATGTCCAGGGTGCACTCTCAGGGCGTTATAGATATTGGAGGAGATAATCGAGGGAGGAGAGGGGGAAGGGGCATTTCAGTGATAATAATTTTGGGGTGAGGTGTTGGAGAAGCTAATTTTAGAGGGGGGAGAGGCGTTGCAGCCTAATTTTGGAGGCGAGGGTACTTGGAGAAGATGATCTTAGGGGGATGGGTCATTTATTAATTAATTTTTATAAAAGAATTAAGTTAATTATTTGAAATTTATTTTTGAGAAATTTATATAAAGAATGTCATTTCTTAATTTTCAAATACGTTGAGAGAACTCAAGATAAAACAGGTTTGGGGTCATAGATGAAGCGTCTTCTCTGGCAAATTAATCACCAATTTATGACAAAGCACAAGTTTTCATATTGTGGTGATATTTGGGCCAGCTTACGTGTAACTCAACTAGTCCACCACCTGCTACCTTCTACAGGTACTAGATAGCGGACTCTATATACGAAGACGTAAAACATTTTTGTACTTGCTGGGAATTGAACTCTCATAATGGTCTTCCATTACTCCTCATTCCACTTGATCGACTACTAGGCCACCACCTTTGGGCGCACACAGTTATAAGCACTTGTCTTCTTTCTTTCTCCATTACAACTAAACGCATGTAAGGTTAGTAATTCATAGTTTTTTTCTTTTGTATCCATTCCTCGAGCTCCCTTCTGTCTTTTAGTTTTCAAGAAGCAATGACTATAGTCAATATGTCACCTACTTTTTAGGTTATGGGAAGAATACATGTTATACTATAAGATGAAATAGTGGTTACAGATGTTGAGGTCTGTCATATATTTTGATACTTGTATATAGTAATTTTCTCCTTGTGTACTTGTATAATTTGGATATAGTACTTATTTAGTGGGTATTTGGTCATGAAAATCCAAAAATTTTAAAGTCAGAGTTAGAGTTGTGTTTGGCAATCAATATAAATTTGAGTTGTTTTTGAATATTTTGAAGGAAGTGAAAGTGAAAAGGGCGAAAACATATTGAGACTTGTTTTTATGTCACTTCCTTTGTTACTTCATCCGTCCCATATTAGTTGGTCATATTACAAAAAAAATATCTCAAATTAGTTAATCACTGACTAATAATGAATGTTCTGTGATAAATTAGATTTGTTTTCTTTCCAAGACAATGCACCCATAGTTCCACAAAGTTTAATATAAAGAAATAAGTAAGAGTTGATAGATTGGTATTTTCTTTCTCAATAATCATTTTAGGATACTCCTAAAATCCATTCTAGCAAATCAAATTAGAAAATCATGTTTTTTATTTCTGTAAATTAATAGTAACAAATTTTCATTTGTATTTTCTGGTGCAGTTTCTATCTTGTGAACTAATTCTACTTATAGATTTATTCTTGCCTTAAAATGTATATTAAAGATATATACACGCTGAGTTGAGTTTAAACTTGTGTCATATGGAAAGAACATCTCAACAGTAGCTAGATACAACTGAAACTTCTGAGATTGACATGTACATACTTACATATTTGGATTTGACTGATCTAATTTCTCAATTTGCTTAGATAATTAATGTCTTATTGCATGTATTTTCTTAGTTAAATCATATTTATCACTGACCATCGATGAGTTTGTCAGATTCTTCTTTGTTACTGTGGTAACTGACTTGCTGGAATGGCTGCAAACGTAACTCTTGACATGCAAATTCGAACAAACAAACAAAACCCTTACTTATATTCTCGGCAGTGAGAAGGCAGCAAAAGAGGCGTTTATTTACATCTACATGCATGCAACTTATGGATTCTCGGCAAAGCTGACTGCCAAGAAGATTTTTGAGTTGTCAAAGTAACCTTGAGTGATGCAAGTTGTTCCAAGACTAACAGTCAAATTGCACAGTGAAGGCTTCTAAAAATGAAACTTGAGACCTTATCTGCAAAAAAAGTTTTCATGGATGTGTATAAGCTTGTTATCTATGCTTGTCTCAATGGGGTTTTGAACTTAGTTAGAAAGACTACCTATATTCCTTAAAAGTAATGGTGGTACTTAATGCTGAAATGCATGTTTAACAAATCGTTCAAAAATTTTTGTAAACCTATGTATGTCGGCTCTTGAATTATGAAATTACATTGTATATTTGCTTTTTGTATAGGTTGGATACAATTAGTTGATTAATGTATTCCTATGAGATTTATATTATATTTTAGTATAATATATATAATAATTTCATTTTTCTTTATTATATTATTGCAACAACTGCTATAGTCTGTTGCAATAGTTTTCAAAATATGATTACAGTAGGTCTCAAAAATTATTGCTATAGCCTCAAAAATTGTTGCAATATTATAAGAAAGTCATTGTAATAGGGTTTTGACAATGGTTGCAAACCGTTGCAAAATATCTATTACATCAATTAAAAATCATTGTAATTGATAAAAAAGCATAACATTAGAAGGACAATTAATTGTTGCTATAGATGAGTCTACTGCGATGGTTTTCAAAACCGTTTCCAAAATTGTTGCTATAGACCTATGGTTAGTTACACACACATATGGGATGCATGCTAAACTGTTGTAGTAGATCTACGGCAACGATTTATAGATATATTACAACAATTTTTGAGTCATTGCCCATAGGGGCAATTTCTAGTAATGGCCTCCTTGAATGTTCAAGATAACACCTAAACCTAGTAGAAAGACCTAAGGAAACTAGATTCCCAAGAAACCTTTCTTTCTAAACTCAAACACAATCAAAGGATTCAACAAACTTCTGAAATCTCAAATGAGTATTTAGTATTCATGTCAATCAACATAATCTCCACTTCAAAAGAATAAGAAACTACTACTTATATTAGGATATAAAGAAACATACTAGCTATTATAATTTTATCCTAATGAAGTAAGAGCCTTGTTTGGTTGTATTCATTTTGTTGTATTCAAGAAATAGATACATAACCCTTTTTTCTCCCTCCTTTCTTATATATTAATTTAAGCAAGTTGTTAGACTTCAAGTCTTCATGTCAAGTATCCTCCCAGCCTCTAAAGTAGTGACTCAACGAAAAGTCTACCTATATTTGGAGGAGATTCGGCTTGCACGGGACTTGCATCAGTATATTAGACCTACAGCACAACCCCAAACTTTAATCATTGTTAGTCCTCGAAAAATTACCTACTCCCTTCTATTAAGCAAGCTTAATAAGGTTCTCACACATAGATTTTTAAGTCATCATAATACAAGCCACTCTCACATAATGTGCATTGAATAATTCATAACAAAAGGCTTTTGTGACATAACCTCTAGAATCGACTTTTTGCTAACTATAAATAACAACAAAATATAATATGAAATTTTTTTAATAGGTCATGCCTTAAATCCTATTGGGGCGGACAAGCATTGTGTCATGCCCCACGATCCCATCCCGAGACATCACACGGCGCTTATGGGCTCGAAGGACCATAAGCTAACCCTTTACAGATATCTGTACCAGTACACAACATAATATCTGAAATAAATGTGAAAACTAACCAGAAGGTTCAACACATCTATACATACTCAAAATTGAAAGCTGAATACTAATACATCTGTCTGAAAAGCCTCTAAACTCTCTAAACTGTGGAGTTATTGGGAAATATCCCCAACTAACTCCGTCAACAAGAAATATAAACAAAGTCTGATACAAAAAAAGTAAACTGAGATTCGTTCTCGGAAGAAGAGGACTCACTACTATGACTACTGCTGTTGACTGGGTCTGAATTGCTGAGGAAACTCTGGGTCCTGTGCCTCTGAACCTATGGTGCCAAATAAAACATCATAGCGCAAATGCGTCAGTATAGGAATGTACTGAGTATGTAGACGGGGTAAGGCTAAATGCAAAGGCTCGTGCGTGCACATTATCTAAACTAAATATTCATGAAAATACCGCATGAGAACACATAAATAATTACACAGACCATAAACACAATCATCTCAACTCTAGATACGAAAACTTGGATACCACTTAACTGCAGACTGAACTCACTACTGACACTGAGATACTAAATCACTGACTCATCTGACATTGATAACTGAGGATCTGGATGTACTTACATTGATGACTAAATTCTGAGCTTACTTTTCTCGACTAACAAGATTAAACATCAACCTCTCAAAGGATGATTAAGGAAGCTATTATCACTGGTAAGGAAATGATCATATATGAATCTGACAACAAGAATACTCAATAGAATCTGAGACTGTGATCAAGCCTATCTGGCGGCATATCTCTAAATATGATATCAAATAATTGTATATGAGACCAAGCCTATCTAACGGGATGGTCCATGAATCAATGGAACTATCTGAGTTCCTCATAAAGATAGATGATTGTATCTGACAGTCATGATTTCTGAAGATTAACACTGAAACTAAAACTGTAGGAAGTAGTTACTTAACCGATATGCCCTAACCTACCACAGGTGGGATCCAACCTGTAACCCCAGTTGGAAGGGTGTCAATACCGTGCCATGGGTAAAGACCTTTCTTTGGTTAATCCTCTTTGATGGATGACCCTTACCAGGCAGTCGACCTAAAGAAATATAATAATTAAATACTCTCTCTCTGGAGATGACAGCCTTTATTGACGGTGATTCTTGTATCCTGCACTAGCTACACAGTTCTGGAGGTTATGGATTACTACTAACGACTCCGGCCTCTCTCGCTGATGGGAGAAGCCGTCATCCCTTACCTCGCTCGGTGCTAGTTTTACGCTCAACTGAAAGAATCTGACTAAATTCTTAACTGAACACAAACTGAATTGAATCTAATACTGATTATGTTTCTCAAAGATCTAACTAGTTACGTTGAGATCACTTAGTTTCATATCTGACAAACATGGTATTAAATTATCGTATCTAACTGACGATACAAAGCTTGACTAGATTATTTGAATCGCTTCTGAGATTAGAATTAACACTTGAATACTATTGGATCTAAGTTGCATACAGTACTGAGGCTAGATTACTAGCGATACAGAGATTACAAAGATAACTGAGATTTCTTAAGTTCTGTAACTGTCTGAGGATATAGTTTTCTGTAATTCAATAAGTTCTGAGAGTCATGGCTCGACTGGAATTATAATAAAACTAACACGAGCTCTATACAGCAACTAAGTTGTCAGGTATAAATACCCCCAAGACTCGATAACATAAAATAAAGTATAATCATTCCTCCATCATCACAACCATTCATTCATTATCATCATCACAATCATTCATTCATTATCATTATTATTAAAGCATCTCTTCAAGTATTTAGGAAATATAACATACCTTCACCTTTACAATCATTAAGGCATCGCGTCAAGCATTTTGGAAACATCAACATATACTAGCGTAGGGATACATGCTACTAGATCATACTCCATTCAACAAGGTCTTACCTCAAGTACTTCACACCTAAATCAATCTTGACATGTATTTAGACATCACTTAATTTGGGGAAAACTTCATACTATCATGTCTCAACTTACTTGATAACCACTTGGCATGTATTAAAAGCTTAGCATATATCATAGAGCACATAATTGGGGAATTTAATACCATCATATCTCCACTTGTTCACTAAGGTCCTTCAACAAACACTAGACATGCACGGGTTCATACTTATTTGGGGATTTCCCACTATCATGGAATAATTCATCCACTTGGGCATTTTATCAAACACTAGGCATGCATAAACTAACTCACAATATGGAATTTCATCTTCAACATACTACAATGGCCCTTTTATGCTTCACCTAAGCTTTTATCAAACCTATGGGGGACATGCTCCGCGTATTCCACCATTTTTACACCCAAATATCATGACACATCACATAGAAAACAACATAAGAAAGATTCATCACAAATATCACATGGATTCCACATACAAGGGTCAAAGCTCATAAACCTTATAAACAAACATGAATCAAAACTCAACATTAGCTGGAACATCAATTTCAACTCACATGAATCATTAACAACTCATAAACATAAAATCTTTGAGTTTTAGAAAAGGGTACTTGAGCTTCTTGGATGAAAGAGGCCCAAGAATCAACATCTATATACCTTAGGGAAACTCTTTTCTTGAAGGCCTTTAGAGAGATTCTTGATTTGTCTGGATTTTTCTTGATTTTTGCTTGAAGAAGAGAGGAGATTTTAATTTCTTTGGAAACCCTACTTTTTTTGTGAAAAAAAAAAAGAAAATGAGGCTAAAATCCCTTAGCCGGGTATTTATAGAGGTTGGGGATAAGGGGAAAAGACCAAAAATCCCTTCGACTTATAAAATGTAAAATACCGATTTTACATACTGGCGCAACGTTCCATAATCACGCCAGTACACTGGAAATTGGACAATTGGAAAATGCATGACAGAGCGATGTGGTGGAAATCGCATTGCCCCCTGGATTGTGAACTAGAACTATACCGTGATGCGGTGGAATCCTGGAGGCTTACTGGATTTTTAAAATTGCCATTTTGGTTGGCTTCGCGACTTGCTAAGGTTCCAGGTCGCACATTGTCTCACTAAAACAGCTCTAACTCTTCACCCGAGTATCCAATTTGGGTAAATTTAGTATCGATGGAAAGCTTATTCAATGATCTACATGGAAAAAAGTAAAAATTAGGGAAATTACAAATGATTCAAAGTATTTCATACTTGGGAATATATTTTTGAAACTTTTAGAATTGGATTTCTGCTTTACTAAATACGCTCTAAGGCTCAGACTGGAAGAGGATTTTGTGGGGCATTACATTATCTCCCCCTTGGGAACGTTCATCCTCAAATGTCGCTTGATAGATTGAGAATACGGATCAACGGAACTTACTCAAGGAATGGGAACATCTCAGAACATGACTATGCAACCAGAATAACTGACATATAGAGTTCTCATACTAGGCATGCATATCTGATGCATGGAATACTCGACTGAATCTACTAATAGCTGAATTCTCACAACACACATTCATATCAAATGCATGGCCTCATAACTAGGATGATCTCATGAATACATGACTGAACACACACTGACAAGCTAAACTCATTTCTACTAAATGTGCATATCTAATGCATGAATATCTGGCTGAGCTGACTTTTGAAAGCACAACTGACAATGTAATAGCAACCGATGCTAACTTCATAAATAAAATATAAACATTCATCTGAATGAGCCTAAGGACATGCAAACATCATAATACTATGGGGTATCCGCCCTTGAGACTCTATGTACCTCTAAACATACTTTGCTGAAATATTGGGGCAGTGTGCGACCTACAGACTAGGTCATAATTGACCGACTGAGATTTAAAACTCGTGCATGACTCATGCTAGCATATAAGCTCAAAATTAAAGCAAAGGATCTAAGAATACGTAGCATAAATATGAATGGCTCATAACATACCTGGGTCTATTTCAAGGAATCCTTCCCAACCAAGGCAAACTTGAAGCGCATGAAGTCTACCCCTTTGAGTCAGCATCTACATTCTCGCATTCTATGGCCTGGCTCACCACAACCAAAGTACACATCACTACTTGCTCTACGAACACCTTGTTGGCTCTTTCCATACTCTCCACAACGCAGATGGGCACGAACACCACTAGCACTACTCTGGTCTTTGAGCTTGGTGCTCCCTCAGATCTGACACCCCCAAACACAGGTGCGGGCATACTAGATGAAGATAGATCTAGGACTATAAATCTCTGACCATACCAAGAATAACTACCACTCTGGGACCTTGCTTAATAGAAACCACGACTACTTATCTTGGCTCCCTTGCCCACTCTCTCTCTCTCCTTTATCTTATCTGCCTCAATCTATTATGCATGCATCATTAGCCTAGAAAGATCCATATCCCTATTGATCATAGCAGCTCTACACTTTTTCAACACATAACTTGATACCCCAGATAAAAACTTACTCATACTCGCTCTGGGGTCAGCTACAAGGTCGGGAGCATACTTAGCTAGTTGGTTAAAACTTAAGACAATACTCTTTCACGGTCATGGAACCTTGACTTAGGTTCATGAACTCTTTTACCTTAGCCTCTCTTATCTCTAGTGGAAAGAATCTATCTAGAAAGGCACTTTAAATCTCTGACCAAGTCACAAGAACTGCATTCTTCCCTCAACTTTTCTCCCACATCACTCCCGAATCATGAGAAATATTCTTCAGCCTATAGGATGCTAACTTAACACTTTCCTCCTCAAAAATATGCATAATCTAGGTGATCTTCTTCACCTCTTCAAGATAAAGCTACGGGTCCTCACCTACCACTGACCTAAAGAATTCTAGCGGGTTCATTTTTATTAAATTTCTAACCCTGCCTGTGGCAGAATTCCCATCATGCTGAGGTGGTACTGTAGCCTAACGATTGCCCTGAATATTAGTCACAGCTTAGGATAGCGCCTAAAAGGCTGCCCGAAACTCTGCATGCGACACACTCTCATTCTCAGGATCTACTGGCTGAGGGGGCTGGTCATCAACCCCATGGACAAAATCTCTGCGAGGAGGCATACTCTGTAATAGAAAGAAAGAAGTGGATTAAACTGAGAATCAACTTGAGCTCATGCTCACTCACACGATCTGAATACTAAAAGAGGGAAAACTACTCCTAAGCACATCCCCTAGCCTCTTGTACATATATGTGGCACGCTACACACCCATCCACAAGACTCTACTAGATATGGCTTTTCAAACTATCTAAGAAACTTTTGAAACTTAGGCTCTGATACCAAGTTTGTAACACCCCGTGATCCCATCCCGAGACGTCATACGATGCTTATGGGCCAGAAGGACTACAAGCTAACCCTTTACTGATATCTGTACCTATACACTGCATAATATCTGAAATAAATGCAAAAACTAGCCATAAGGTTCAACACATCTATACATACTCAAAACTGAAAACTGAATACTAATATATATGTCTGAAAAGCCTCTAAACTCTCTAAACTATGGAGTTGATAGGACATGTCCCAAACTAACTCCGTTAACTGAAAATATAAACAAAGTGTGATGCAAAAAAAGTAAATTGAGATTTGTCCTCAGAAGAAGAGGACTCACTGCTACGACTACTGATACTGACTAGGACTGAACTGCTGAGGGAACTCTGTGTCCTATGCCTCTGAACCTATGGTGCCAAATAAAACACCATAGTGCAAATGCATCAGTACAGAAATGTACTGAGTATGTAGATGGGGTAAGGCGAAATGCAAAAGCTCATGCATGCACATTATCTAAACTGAATAATCATGAAAATACCACAAGAGAAGACATACATAATTACGCAGACCATAAACATAATCATCTCAACTCTAGATGCAAAAACTCAGATACCACTTTACTGCAGATTGAACTCATTACTGACACTAAGATACTGAATCACTGACTCATCTGACACTGATAACTAAGGATCTAGATGTACTTACATTGATGACTAAATTTTGAGCTTACTATTCTCGACTAACAAAATTAAAGATCAACATCTCTAACGGATGATTAAAGAAGTTATTATCAATGGTAAGGAAATGATCATATCTAAATCTGACAACAAGAATACTCAATAGAATCTGAGACTATGATCAAGCCTGTCTGGAAGCATATCTCTGAATATGATATCAAATAACTGTATATGAGACCAAGCCTATCTGACGGGATGGTCCATAAATCAATAGAACTATCTGAGTTCCTTATAAAAATAGATGACTGTATCTGACAGTCCTAATTTCTGAAGATTGATACTGAAACTAAAACTGTGGGAAGTAGTTACTTAACCAACATGCCCCAACCTACCACAGACCTGTAACCCCAAGGGTGTCAATACCATGCCATGGGTAAAGACCTCTCTCTAGTTAATCTTCTCTGACGGATGACCCTTACCAGGCAGTCGACCTAAGGCAATATAATTATCAAATACTCTCTCTCTAGAGGTGATAGCCTTTCCTGATAGTGACTCTTTTATCCTGCACTGGCTACGCAGTTCTGGAGGTCAGGGATTGCTACTAACGACTCTGGCCTCTCTCAATGACGGAAGGACCCGCCATCCCTTGCTTCGCTAGGTGCTAGTTTCTACTCCCAACTGGAAGACTCTAACTGAATTCTTAACTGAACATAAACTGAATTGAATCTAATACTGATTATGTTTCTCAAAGATCTAACTGAGTTATGCTGAGATCACTTAGTTTCATATCTAACGAGCATGGTATTGAATTATGGTATCTAACTGGCAATATAGAGCTTGAACAAATTATTTGAATCGCTTCTGAGATTAGAATTAACACTTGAATACTATTGGATCTGAGCTGATTACAGGACTAAGGCTAGATTACTAGCGATACGGAGAATACAGAGATAACTGAGATTTCTTAAGTTTTGCAACTGTCTGAGGATACAGCGTTCTATAATTCAATGAGTTCTGAGAGTCATGGCTTGACTAGAATTATCGTGAAACTAACACAGGCTCTAGACAGCAGCTAAGTTGTCGGGTATAAATACCCCCAAGACTCGATAACATAAAATAAAGTATACTCATTGCTCGATCATCACAAATATTAATTCATCATAATCATCACAATCATTCATTCATTATCATTATCACTAAGCATCTCTTCAAGTATTTAGGAAACATAACATACCTTCACCTTTACAATCATTAAGGCATCGCGTCAAGCATTTTGGAAACATCAATATATAGTAGCGTAGGGAAACATACCTCTAGATCATACTCCATTCAACAAGGTCTTACCTCAAGTACTTCACACCTAAATCATTCTTGACCTGTATTTGTACATCACATAATTTGGGTAAAACCTCATACTATCATGTCTCAACTTACTTGCTAACCACTTGGCATGTATTAAAAGCTTAGCATATAACAAAGAGCACATAATTGGGGAATTTACTACCATCACATCTCCACTTGTTCACTAAGGCCCTTCAACAAACACTAGACATGCATGGGTTCATACTTATTTAGTGATTTCCCACTATCATGGAATAATTCATCCACTTGGGCATTTTATCAAACACTAGGCATGCACAAACTAATTCATAATTTGGGATTTCATCTTCAACATACTACAATGGCCCTTTTATGCTTCACATAAGCTTTCATCAAACCTATGGGGGACAAGCTCTGCTTATTCCACCATTTCTACACCCAAATATCATGAACACATCACATAGAAAGCAATATAAGGAAGATTCATCACAAATATCACATGGATTCTACATACAAGGGTCAAAGCTCATAAACCTTATAACTAAACATGAATCAGAACTCAACATCAGCTGGAACATCAATTTCAACTAACATGAATCATTAACAACTCATAAACATAAAATCTTTGAGTTTTAGAAAAGGGTACTTAAGCATCTTGGATGAAAGGGACCCAAGAATCAACATCTACATACCTTGGGGAAACTCTTTTCTTGAAGGCCTTTGGAAAGATTCTTGATTTCTCTAGATTTTTCTTCATTTTTTCTTGAAGAAGAGAGGAAATTTTAATTTTTTTAGAAACCCTAATATTTTGGTGAAAGAAGAGAAAATGAGGCTAAAATCCCTTAGCCAAATATTTATAGAGGTTGGGGATAAAGGGAAAAGACCAAAAAGCACTTGGAATTATAAACTGTAAAATCCTGATTTTACATGCTAGCGCAACATGCCATAATCATGCCAATACACTGGAAATTGAACAATTAGGAAACTGCATGACGGCGCAACGCGGTTGAAATTGCATTGCCCCCTGGGTTGCGAACTGAAACTATACTGCGATTTGGTGGAATCGCGGAGGCTCACTGGATTTTGACAATTGCCATTTTGGTTGGCTCCGCGACGCGCTAGGGTGCCAGGTGGAACACTATCTCACAAAAATAGCTCTAACTCTTCACCCGAGTGTCCGATTTGGGCAAATTTAATATCGATGGAAAGTTTATTCGATGCTCTACATGGCAAAAAGTAGAAATTAGGGAAATTCCACACGATTAAAAGTGTTTCATACTTGGGAAGATATTTCTAAAACTTTTCGACTCAGATTTCCACTTTACTGAATACTCTCTAAGGCTCAAACTGGAAGAGGATTTTGCAAGGCATTACACACTGGTAGCCGTGAAGGCCCAATAAAACTAATCCATAACCTTGTACTTCTCATGTATGTAACTATAATAACCAAAGGTGTTTCCAAACATGGATATAATGTATTTATGACAAAAAATAACAAGCCCAAAACTATATATACCAGACTTGGCCGTTGGGACCATAACATCTAAAAGATAAGACACTATCATTCTTAACTTTACATTGGTCTACAAAGCCTCTACAAGATACATAGACAGCTAGTTTAGGTCGGGAAAAAACCCAGCCATACTATTAATTTTGTACAATACCAAAATATATAAAGTAGACTCGGAAACCCCCAAATTAATCTAAAGCTCACCAATAGTCGCTGGATATCTTGGGCTCCTATTGAGAAGGAGTATTAGCTAAAGCACCAGTGCCTACAGCATGAAATACAGGTCCCCCAAAAGGGGCGTCAGTACAAAAATATGTACCATGTAAGTAAGCTGAAGGTAACAACACATGATACAAGAGCTAAATAAAAATCAAATACAAGTGTATAAATGGGGCTAGTTGACCACCCTTATATATATGTGTGTGGGACCAGGTCCATTACATTCTTTTCTTCACTTTTACCCTTCTTACTTCATAATCTTTGTAAGCGATATATTGCAAATTACCATTTGATTAGTAGTAAATACACAAATTGGGATCGTCTCATGATAGGCTTACACCGCTAAGCTGCCACACACATATTAACATTGGGATCGACCCATGCTAGGCTTATGCCCCTAAGCTTCTACCTACATGTAAGGTACTGGAATTGGCCCATTCTAGGATTATGACCACGAGTTGCCATCTATTTAATTAAGATTGTGTTACTTAGTTTATTTAACCTTTGAGATTGTTACTTTGGTGGTCATAACATCATGGTACCTTTGAACAATAATGTACCAATAAGAGATATATGAATAAACACTTATGCAATGACAAAGAGGTACGGAATAGTTTGTACACAGATGAAATATTCAAAAGCATAAAATAACATACAGGTGTTATTTGACTTAAAGGAGAACTCTTGAGACTTGCTAGTGAATGTAAAAATCCAGACTCAATAATAAGCACATGGTGAGGTATTTTAACACACTAGGGAATGGGAATAAGGTCGTTAGCTAAATGGGATATCATGTGCTGCTATTGGGTATTACTTTCTATAGAAAACCTTTAGAAGCTTACATTATACCAAAAATGTTGGATTCCATGCCAAATAATACGACATAGAGTAGCCTTACACACCTGGTCGTACAACGCTGGTACTAACCCAACTTGACTTCCCTCTTTTTATATTACTTTTCAATAATAAAATATATGGTAAACTAATATTAGCAACCAACCGACACATTTTGGCTATATAACTTCACCAAAATAGTAGTTGGGCAGTAAGCCCTCAATTTACCAATCAAGGGTGTTATTTTAACCCTTTTTTCCTCCAATGACATCTATGTATATATAAATTCTTTTAATATCACCCGAGACAACTTTGACTTCATTACACCCTCCAAAATGGTATACAAAATAGAATGAGTAATAAACGTGTACAACAAGTAGGTCGGTGGTGTACCGCCATACCTTTCTTCTATATTTCTATACAAACTAATCATATATTTTGCAATATCAACCTAGAAGCCTCCAACATATTCACACAAAATAATCTACAAATAACCCAAATATACTTTAATATAGAAACCACATATTGAACTCACCATCTCTTAAGCTCTTAACAATAATATATATGTATTCCTCTACGAATACATGTATATAGAAAAAAGGGCAAAAATGGATAGTATTCATAACTTGATTTTTGTGGTAGTTTCGTCTCATAATGTGTATCTCTTCAATATCTTAATACCTTCACACATAAATTAAAAGAGAAACGAGAAATCTCTTAATAACTAAGAATAATTGAACTGCCAAACTTATAGAGGGTTGACCTATAATTTAATCATGAAGAACATAATTCCCTTAGTTTACTTAAGATAAGCTCGTGACTTGTTCACTTACCTTTAGCTTGGAAGGAAGGTAAATCCCAAGAACCATAGTGGAATTATAGGGTTTATGTATAGCTAAGAGAGTTCAAGAGAGAAAACATAGAAAGCTATTTTTTGTCTAAGTTAAAATGAACTAAAAGAGTTGATTTTAATCCATTTAAACGGGGCTTCTCTTGGCCGACTTTACTGGCCATTTTTGGGCCATACTTTATCAAGTAGGTGATGCACCTACTTTCCTATTATATTGGGCCTTTGTTGCCCATTCTCCTCTTTTTCTCTCCTTTAATTTAGGCCAAAATTAATTCAAGTAGGCGGTCGTGTACGTGTCCAATAAGCTGGTCAAGGGAGTATTAGTAGGTGATGAACCTACTTAGTTCTTAGGTTAGTCAAAAGGTCAAAGTAGGTGACTCACCTACTAGCTTGAATAAGTCAAGCAAGCACCTTAACTAAATACTCCATTTTCGGTTCTTAATCCCTTTAATCTTACTTAAAACTTGTATAAGCTTAGTCACTTTAAACTTTAGATTCAAATACAAACTTACGATCCAAGTTTAAACAGTTGTATTTATGTTAACTTGGTTGCATCCCATCACAATGTATGGGCAGTATCTAGAACTTCATCCATACCATCAATACTCGCTTAACAAATCTTGTCTATTATATATACCACAAGGTTATACCAAGTCCCATATAATTATAAAAAGTTTATGCAAAAATATGTTGTGTTTCATCTTCCCCTCCTAGGGACATTCATCCTCGAGTGTTAGCATAATTGCCCAACCAAAACAAGTTCAAGCCTAAGTTTAATATTCCAGTCATCATATAGTACTTATATATATATATATATATATATATATATATATATATATATGTATATATATACTTACTTGTTATTTCTCTAATGTAACATCTTCGATTTTCTCTTCATATTTGAATAAATAGGGGTACTTGGATTTCATCTCTTCCTCAGCTTCCCCTGTGATTTCTTCTACTTGTTGGTTTCCAAAGTAATTTTACAGAAGCTATTTCCTTATTTGTTAACTTCTTAACATGTCGATCTAGAATGACAATAGCTATTTCTTCATAAGTGAGATCTTCCATAACTTGTACATCTTCAGTAGGAGTGATATATGATGGATCTCTGATGCACTATCAAAGCACTAATACATGAAATACTTGATGAATTTTTGAGAGCTCTTGGGGTAGCTCTAACTCATATACGACCTAGATAAACCTTTGAATAATCTTATACGGGCCAAAATAACGTGGACATAGTTTTCCCTTTTTACCAAATCTCATCAACCCTTGCATTGGTGACACCTTTAAGAATACCCAATCGCATATAGCAAACTCTAACCCCCTTCTTCTAATATCTACATATGACTTGTGTCGACTCTGGGTTATTCCTAGCCGTTGTTAGGTCACTTTAACCTTTTCTATAGCTTGATGAACAAAATCTGGCTCGAACAAGGCAGTTTCACCCACTTCAAACCATCCAATTAGTGATCTATACTTCCTCCCATACAAAGCTTCATATGATGTCATTTTGATACTCAAATTATAGCTATTATTGTAGGTGAACTCGATGAGAGGAAAATGATCATCTCAACTACCTTTAAACTCCAATACATAAGCTCATAGCATATCTTCAAATGTTTGAATGGTACACTCTGCTTGTCCATCTATCTGAGGGTGAAAAGATGTACTTAAATTCACTTGTGTTCCCAAATTTCTCTAAAAAGACTTCCAAAAATTTGCAGTAAATTGAGCTCCCCTATCTGATATAATGGAAATTGGTACTTCGTGTAGCTGAACTATCATGGTACTCTGTGTATCCAAACTATCTCTTTGATAGACAATTTCACATGCTCTTCAACTGTGTAAGTAGTCCTAACCGGTAGGAAGTGTGCTAATTTGGTAAGTCTATCAACTATCACCCATATAGAATTAAACTTTTGATATGTACGAGGCAAACTAGTGATGAAATTCATGTTGATCATATCCCACTTTTAGATTGAAAGATCTGTACATTTCATATAGCCCCCAGGATTTTGGTGCTCTGCTTTAACTCTTTGATAATTTGGACATTCAGCTACAAATTCTGCAATGTTCTTCTTCATGTAACTCCATAAATACATTACTTTCAAATCCTGATACATTTTAGTTGACCCAAGATAGATGGAATATCTTGAATGATGTGCCTTTGTCATAATCCTCTTTATTAGCTCATCTACATTACGCACACATAATCTGTTTTGGCACTGAATTAATCCTTCTTGTGTAAGCTCAAATGCCTTGGTCATACCACATTGTACTTTCTTCTTAAGCTGTAATAGAATTGGATCGGCATATTACTTCTCTTTCACTTCAGCTACAAATGAAGATTCTGCAGCATTATTCACAATAAGGCCCTCATCTGGAGTTTCAAGAAGGCAAAACCCCAAATTGTCTAGTTAGTGTATATCTTTAGTCATCCCTTGTCTTTCCGTAGACTGCCCATAAGTGCCCACCATAGCCTTACGACTCAATGCATCAACTACCATATTGGCTTTCCCCGGATGATACAAGATATTAACATCATAGTCTTTTAATAGTTTAAGCTACCTCTGCTGCCTCAAATTTAGATCCTTCCAGCTAAAGATATATTGCAAACTCTTATGGCCAGTATATATTTCAACATGAATCGCATACAACTAGTAGCATTATATCTTTAAAGCAAATATAACTGCTGCTAGCTTGAGATCGTGTGTAGCATAAATTTTTTCATGTGGCCATAATTATCTGGAGACATATGCTATTAATTTACCATGTTGTATCAGTACACATCCTAAACTAATTCTTGAGGTATCACAATACATTGCATACCCTTCGGTGCCTTCTAGAAGTACTAATATAAGAGTAGAAGTCAACTTATTCTTCAGATCTTGGAAACTCTTTTCACATGAGTCATTCTATTGGAACTTAGATGATTTGTGTGTTAGCTTTGTTAAAGGTACAGAAATTGAAGAAAATCCTTCAACAAACCTCCTATAATAGCCTACCAACCCAAGGAAACTACGAATCTCTGTAAGCATTGTAGGTCTTGGCCAGTTCTTCACAACTTCTATATTTTGAGTATCAACCTTTATTCCTTCATTAGATACAATATGGCCCAAGAATGCCACAGATTTTAACCAAAACTCACATTTAGAGAACTTTGCATATAACTTACGATCACAAAGAATCTATAAAACCTAACGTAAATGACAGGCATGGTCCTCTTTACATCTCGAATAAACATGAATATCATCTATAAAAACTATCATGAACACATCTAAGAATGGCTTGAATACCCTTGTCAACAAATCTATAAAAGTTGTGGGTGCATTAGTAAACCCAAAGGACATGACTAGAAACTCGTAATGGTCATACCGTGATCGAAAAGCTTTCTTAGGTATATCATTCTCTTAAACCCTCACTTGGTGGTAACTAGACCTCAAATTATTCTTTGAGAAACATTTGGCGCCTTGTAACTGATCAAATAAATCATCAATTATTGGAAGGGGTATTTATTCTTAATAGTCACCTTATTCAGTTGTCGGTAGTCAATACACATTCTCAATTAGTAATCTTTCTTATGCACAAATAACACTAGGGCGGCCCAAGGGGACTGTAACGCCCTAAAATCTGATCCTAAGATATTACATGGTGCTCAAGGATACGAGTAGCCCCAAGCTAACCCTTTAAGCCTGCTACTAAGTCTAGATCTTACTTCAAGATAAACTAGTCCTGCAATAATACTGTATTATACGAAAACTGAGTTGGAATAAACTAAAAACACTATTTGAATAACCAATATAGAAAGTCTAGAAACCAACTAGTAGTTCGACAAGCCTCTACTACAAAAGAACAGAAGAGCCACTGGGACAAACCCCCAACTGACTCGAACTAAACTGAAAATGGTAAATCAAGTACTATGAAAGCTGGAAATATAAAGAAGAAGGCCCTCGGATCATGAGGACTCACCAACTATGAGAGTGTAGATAGAGATGTTCGAACTACTCATGCCACTGATACTGAGCACCTGAACCTACATTATAAGACAATGTAGCACATAGACATATATGTGGATCATTACTTTGAGGATGTACTGAGTATATGGGGGGATAATGCATAGGAAAACATCGTCATGATTTATAAAGACAATTCACGATAAATGTAAATGATTAACATAGTTGGAGTGTCCAAAATACTGAGATACAAAATCATTCGTGGCAAATTAAGCTTTGTAAATCTAGTGAGTCATAATATTTAGTTCTAAAGGTGCACTTATATTTTTTTTAAATCATGCTGGCTAAGTGTAGAAAGAACTCACGTTTGCATCTGAAATTGGGAAACTAAAAACTATAACTAATATCTTTTCGAAAAACAAAATATGAGTAAAATATGTGAGCCTTTATACTTAGTCTTATAAAAACATTTCTATCATTCTTTACCTTTGATACTTAGAGACTTTAGGAGCTTTGGAAACTTAGAACTTTAGGACTTAGGGAGTTTCTTCTAACTGACATAATCCATGTGAGTGTACATGGAGTCCAACGTCTTGCCCACGCTGGGGAGAGCTGTTCTACCCTTGCCATCGAAATAGAACCTTAACTTAAGTAATCACAATCTTAGCCCACTTTTGGTAAATTAGAAACCTAATGTGGCATGTAATTCTGGGGCATGAGACCTTCGAATCATACCCAACTCGATGCTAAATACTACTCTCATACTTATTGCTCAGAACTTTTAGGAAATCCACTTTAAAATAGCATAAGGGTTTATAATTAAAAATCAATTAGGCTTCTCTTTCTTTAAATTTCAAACTGTATGCATAATGTGGATTCTTATCTTATCTTAGGATCAAAAGATCAGTCTTTCTTTAAAAATAAAAATACTTACTTGTCAAAGAATGCTAATAATATACTCTTCTTGAAATGTCAAAACTCATACTTGGGTTTTAAAGCATATGTACTTAAATGTTTAGAATTTCATAATAAAGATTCATTCCCAACAATTATCTTGAAATTCATTCAACAATGTCAATTCATAATAGGGAATTCCAATTCATAATAGAAATATTTAAGTCAAAGCATAATTAAATGAGATAACATGCACTTTAATATTCAAATCACTTATAAATACGTAAACTCAAAATGAGATGGTTTGGGTGTAAACTCTAACTTGCAAATCATGTAATCTTAATAAAATTCAAGTTTTGGGGCACAAGGACGAAAGATTTATCCTTGTTCATACCCCACATACCTTAGGTGATTAACTAGATGAAGAAGCTTGGTTTGAGGTCCTATTTGTGCCCTTGAAGGTTGATTCTTGGAACTTTTAACTTGGAAATCTTGAAATTTAAACCAATTTAGAAGAAGAATGGTAAACTTTTGGGGGGACTCTTAAAAATGGATATTGAAGATTAAGGTTTTTACTTGAGAGAAATTGATGAAAAATGAGAATATTTTGCTCAATAATGCCTTTAATTGTGTGTTTTCATTATTTGAGGGAGTAGGAAAAAGGCCAAACTGCCCTTGGGATTTAAAATCCATAGCTGGAACACCGTTTAATGCTTTACCATAATGCGGTGAGTGTGTCATCGCGATACCCACCGCGATGCGGTGGAATCGCAGTGACTTACTGGATATTTCCAATTACTATTTTTAGGATCACCACGATGCAGTGCAGTCGTGGTGACCCACTGGAATTTGACAAACGTTAATTTGGCCTCAACCGCGATGCGGTGTCCTACACATTACTATTCTCAATGTGATGCGGTGGAATCGTGATTATCTATTGGAAATCGAAAAATGTAGATTTGGCCTCCATCGTGATGCGGCGACTGCCCAGTTGGCATACTGCTTAACAAAAATGCCCTAACTTCTTCACCGAGCGTCGATTTTGGGAGAATTTGGTATCGATGGAATGCTTATTCAATTTCCCACACAATGGAAAGTCGAAATAAAGAAAATTCTATATGAATTAAATAGTATTAATTTTGTAAGCCATTGCTTAACATTTTAGAAACAAAATTAAGCTAGAAAAAGTTCAGGGTATAACAATATCTCCCTATTGGGAATATTCATCCTCGAATGTGGCTAGCGAAACTGAGATGCTGAAAACTCAGGCTATAACTGGCATGTACAAATGAAAGCATGACTAAACTGATTTGCCAATGCAAGAACTATCAAATGAATGGCTATATAAAGCTGAAACTTGGAATGAAAAAAGATAATATGAAAAAACTCGTTACCTTTAACTGAATCTGAATCTGCAGCAAAAAATAAGGGTACTTGGTCCGCATATCTACTTTTGCTTCCCAGGTGGCTCCCTCGACGGATTGATTTCGCCAAAGAACTTTGACTAAGGCAACTTCTTTGTTTCTTAGTCTACGAGTCTGAAGGTCAAGGATCTCGATTTGAATCTCTTCATAAGAGAGGCTATGATGAATCTCTCTTTCTAAGGGTAATACAACCGCAGGATCACTACTACACTTTTTTAACAAAGACACATGGAATACCGGATGTACGGATAATAAATCAGTAGGCAGCTCAAGCTCATAAGCCAACTTTCCAACATGGCTCAAAATCTGGAAGAGACCTACATAACGGGGACTAAGTTTCCTTTTCTTGCTAAATCTCCTTACCCCCTTCATGGTTGAAACTTTTAAATAAACTAAATCAACAACTTCAAACTTAAGGTCTCTTCTCCTAAATTAAATCACCAACTTTAAACTCAAGGTATCTTCTCCCCAAATCTGCATACAATTTCTATCAACTCTGAGATATTTTCAACCTTTCTCGAATCAGGTTTACTTTCTCCATAGCTTCTAACACCATATCTGCCCTAATAATGCAGCCTCACCCACTTCAAATCATCCGATAGGTGATCTACATCTCCTCCCATAAAGTTTCTCAAATGGAGCCATCTTAATGCTAGCATGATAATTGTTGTTGTATGCAAACTCAATCAACGGCAAATGCTCATCCTAACTACCTTTGAAATCAACCACACATGCCTTAAACATATCCTCAAAAGTCTGAATGGTCCTCTCTGCCTGACCATCAGTCTGCTGATGAAAAATAGAACTAAGATGAACTCGGGTACCAAGACCCTTCTAAAAAAATTTCCAAAACTGAGAGGTAAACTGAGTACCCTTATCTAAAATGATTGACAAGGGAACTCCATGCAATCTAACCAACTCTCGGATAAACAACTTAGCATAATCTTCAATCGTATAGGACGTATGAACTGGCAAGAAATGCGCTGACTTAGTCAATCTATCCATAATAACCCAAATCTAATCATAATAACGACGAGAATGGGGTGAACCAGTCACAAAATCCATATTGACCTCTTCCCACTTCCAAGTAGGAATACTGAACTCTTGCAAAACACCACCAGGTCTTTGGTGCTCTGCCTTAACCTGTTGATAAATTAAACATTTAGCTATGAAATCCCTAATATCTTTCAACATACCAATCCACCAATAGATTTCCCGCAAATCATGGTACATCTTAGTAGCACTAGAGTGAATGGAGTAATACAAACCATGCACTTCATCCATAATCTGTTGTCTTAAATCATCTGCACATAGTACACGAAGTCTACTTCGGTATCTCAGCACACCATCTCCCTTTTGGGAGGAAACCTCCACCTGCCGATCTCTAATTGAATCCTTTAACTTAACTAGGACGGGATCTTGATCTTGCTTCTCCTTCACTTTCGAAACTAGGGAAGATTCAGAACTACTCTGAACCCAAACATTCCCTTCAGCTGAATCAACCAATCTACCACCCAAACTAGCCAAACAATGCACTTCTCAGGTGAAATCTTTCATATCGTCCTCCACATGAGCAACCCTATCCATAGACAATCTACTAAGGGAATCTGCCACTACATTGGCCTTGCCCGGATGATACAAAATGCTTATGTCATAATCTTTAATCAATTCTAGCAACCTTCTCTGGCGGAGATTTAACTCTCTCTGTGTAAACACATACTATAGACTTTTGTGATCCCTAAACACGTCAACATGCACCCCATAAAGGTAATGTCTCTAGATTTTCAAAGCAAACACAACAACAACTAACTAAAGATCGTAGGTTGGGAAATTCTTTTCAAGAGGCTCAATCAATCTAGAGGCATAGGCTATGACCTTACCTCTCTACATCAAAACCCAACCCAACCCAACTCTTGAGACATCACAATACACAAAAAACCATATATACTATCAGGTAATGCTAAGACTAGGGCAAAAGTAAATCGAGTCTTCAAGTCCTGAAAACTCTTCTCGCAGGAATCGGACCACTGAAACTTCATCTTTTTCTTAGTCAAATGGCTTATAGGAGACGTAATGGATGAAAATACCTCAAAAAACCATCTATAATATCCAACTAAACCCAAGAAACTCCTAATGTCTGACGGAGAGATAGGTCTAGGCTAATTTCTTACGATATTTGTCTTTTGGGGATCAACTCTAATACCCTCACTGGAAATAATATGACCAAGGAAAGTGACTGGCATTAGAATTCACATTTGCTGAATTTGGTGAACAACTGATGATCTCTAAGAGTATGCAACATAATTCTAAGGTGGTCTGCATGATAATCCTCACTACAAGAGTAGACAAGAATTATCTATAAAGACTATCACAAACATGTCCAAATACTGTTTGAACACTTTGTTCATCAAATCTAGGAAAGCTGTTGGGGCATTGGTTAGTTCGAAGGACATGACAAGAAACTCAAAATGACCATAGCGGGTTCTGAAGACAGTTTTCAAAATATCACATTCCCTAACTTTAAGTTGATGATATTCGAATCTAAGGTCTATCTTTGAGAAATAACTTGCACCTTGGAGTTGATCAAATAAGTCATCAATTCTAGGAAGAGGATATTTGTTATTGACTGTGACTTTATTCAATTGACGATAGTCAATGCACATATGTAAAGAACCATCTTTATTTCGCATAAATAAGACAGGATCACCCCATGAAGAAATACTAGGTCTTATAAAACCTTAATCTAATAGATCTTTGAGTTTCTCTTTCAACTCATTAAGCATGGCAGGAGCTATATGATATGGAGGAATGGAAATAGGCTGAGTATCAGGAAGAAGATCAATTCTGAATTCTATTTCCCTATCGGGAGGTACTCCTGGCAAATATTTGGGAAAAACATTTGGAAACTCATTAACTATACTGACTGACAGAACTGTTGGAGTCTCAAACTTAGTGTCTTTGACTCAAACTAGATGATAGATGCACCCTTTGGAGATTAACTTTCTCGCTTTAAGATAAGATATGAAATGACTCTTGTGAGACACTGAATTACCTCTCCACTCAAAGGATGGCTCATCTGGAAATTTAAACTTCACTACTCGAGTACGACAATCTTTAGATGCATAACAATAATAGAGTCAATCCAAACCAAGGATAAGATCAAAGTCAACCATATCTGACTCTATTAAGTTTGCTAACATGATCTTATAAAGGACTGTAATGGGACACTTTCTGTAGATCTATTTGGCAACAACTGACTCACTTACTGGGGTAGAAACCAAGAAAGGCTCAAGGACCTTTTCAGAACTTATCTCAAAATTAACTACAACTAGAGGGGTCACATAAGAGAAACTCGACCCAGGGTCCAACAGTATGTAAACATCAAAATGAAAGGCACAAAGTGCACCAGTAATGACATCAGGGGATCTCTCCTACTTCTGGAAGGAGGGTAACGCATAGAACCAATTCTTGAGCTGTCCTCAACCGATACTGGATGAAGCGCCCTGAGGAGGGGTCGGCGAGCTACAGAATCTGGTGCACTGGTAGCCTAATTCTAAAGACGAACATCTCTGTTTCCCTGATTAACATATGGATACTCTCTAATTCTATGACCCAACTTGCCATAACTAAAACAACCCTTCTGCTAGACAAGCACTCACCGAGATGAGTTCTACCACACTTAGTACATAGAGGATAAATGGGCTACCACTCACATTATTCTGGGACCTAGACATAGAATACTTACTGATAACGCTCAAACTACAGCTCTCGTAAGAGTGTAAGCGGTCGTTGTCAAATATAGAACCCAACTGGGTTGGGTGTCGAATCCCACAAGGAATACTTGGTCACTAAGTAAGCAACGATTAGTAGACTGTTGATCGAAAATTCTACAAAAATGGGGTATTTAATTGTAGCGTGAACAAAAAGTATCAAAGTAACAAAGAAAATCGGAATGTTTAGTAGGTTTTAATCAATGAGAATTTTAAGTTAGGGTTATGTCCACCTTATGAGTTCTACGTATCTATTGGCTATGAGTTATGCGGAGATCCGACATGCATGCGCTTATAGAGATTCGTATTTTATGGTAAATCCTAGCGTCTTTTGACCATCACAGATTATCTCACTTTAACTCTTTCGAGCTTAAAGCATATCTAATGGTACGAATTCTCCAAGAGATTAATCCAGTTACGGCACTAACTTTTAAACAGGGGTTGGTAGCCCTATTTCCTTGTCATTCTCTCTTTTCCAGACATGTAACTTTTCTTTCAAACAAGTTAATGCTATACTGGCGTATTCTATATGTTTGCAACCACAAGAATTCAATTAAGATGAAGAGAGTAATGATATAAGCAGTATACGTATCAAGAATTCACAAACCCATAGCAATAGATAGTATCTCATAAGGCTTCCATAACCCTAACAGAGAAGTTTAGCTACTCATGAGTGCAACGAAAAACACAATAGACATTATCATCATACCAAAATAATAACAATCTCACGTGAAGTATGTTTTGGTGTCACTTGTGGCGTGATTTCCTTGCTAGTAGTGTTTCTCTTGTCGTGAAAATTAAAAGTCGAATAGATGAAGAATAATGTCAACAACGAATTAATGAAGAAGGGAAAGAATAGAAAAGGGGATGAGAAGAGAATGCTGAAAAGTTTCAGCAAAATAGGGTTTATATAACATCCATATCCTAGTCCTATTGAAATAGGGTTTTTATCCTTGTCCTAGTCCTACTGGTTTACTGCATACTTGTCCTAATCTTACTAAGTTACTGCTGATCCCCAAGTCTTTAGAAATGCTGTTTTTGCCCGGGACAAGTTCTCCATGCATCACTTTCAGTCCACAAGCTTCCAGAAGCTGCCTTCCTTCTTACGTGAAGTTTCCTTTGGCGTCCAATTTCCATAAAATGCTGAAATCTTTATCATTTATACCTGAAAACTTGCTAATCACGTTGGTTAGCTAACTTACAGGAAAAGGGACTAAAAGTGCAGGAATTATATATTTTATCCTCAAAACTTAGCTAAAATATGGGTAAATTATAGTACTTTAGGCGTGTAAATACGCCTAACATCAACACCCCACACTTAAAGCTTTGTTCGTCCTCGAACAAGATATCATGTCCATGTAAACATCTACTTGGGATTTCACAGTAACAGCATAAAATATTCATCAAGATAGGCACGACAATTATTAACAAAGAGTAGTTTTCTGATCACTACTAGAAACAATTCAACCTCCAACCTAGACTCGTGATAATGGTTAATTCATATCCAAAAGTTAAGGCACAAAGAATCATACACAACTACCCAAAACTCATCAACCATGTGTGTCTCACAATATATCACCCATAATCACTCACAAGTATTTCATTTTTCGAAACATGGGTATAAGATTTTCCTTGCTCTCACTCTTACAAAGAATTCATATGTTGCAACTGATGACCATAGGCTTGCCCTTAGTGTAATGCTCCACTAATATCAGAATGTTAAGCTTAGGATCAACTAGGTCTTTACAGGTTGTAATGTAGGCTAAGGGACAGGTAGGACTATTTTGGCAAGAAATAGTACTAAGTTCCCTAAGCGCTTTTAATACATCACATTATGCCATTAACACTCTCTTTAAAACAACCTTGCTACCTTTCTTTCATATACCACCCCTTTTCACCTTATTTTGTTATTCAACCATAAACACAATTATTTTTTTAGTTTTTTAGTTCTTTTTCTTTTCTTTCTCCCCATTTTTTTCATATTATAACGCACCTCTATGATAGCACTTCTATGATAGCCACTCTTTTTCACAACAATTTCAAGTACCAATATGCTCTGAGGCATCACTCTCACCTAATTTCCTCTTATTTTGTCACATGACTCTATGATTTAAAGCACTTAGGAATTTGGATCAAATTATGGTCTTGAAAAAAATGGATTAGGCTTACATAAGAGGCTGTCAAAGAAAATAGCTTAAAGGCTCAAAGGGGGTTAACTAGGATAATGTACACGGGTGGGTAAAAAGAAGGTAAACAAGTACAGGTTGCCAAAGAAATGCCTAAATCATCTCCTAAACTTACACTCTTTAGTTCGCTTTACACACACACCAGGAAAGTTCTAGCATCAGTCACCAACACAGAATATACTATTATCTTACACACACAAGGAACATGGTCAACTTTATTGGGAGCAGTATAGACTCTTGACCCAACAGATGAAGGAATTAAACCACACACTTATCACATAGTGAGTCACACTTGGAGCCTAAACGTCTCAACGGTAATGATTTTATCACAGACTCTTGTCATAATACCATGCTGCCTATCATAACAATTTCATGCAAAGTTTAACTAAAAAATTTCTAAAATTTAACTACTAAAAAACAAAACAAACAAACATAAATAAATGCAAATACAGATAAAGAAGTATAGCATACAAAGACCAGCACCCCACACTTAGACGACACACACTGCCCTCAGTGGAAAATAAATACAGAAAACCTGATTGGTCGGACTCCTCCTCTATGTCTGGGGTCATACCCCCTGTGTCGGAATCATCATCAGAATCGTCATCCTCAGAGTTTCCTCAAATTGTACCCTAATTGATCCCAAAAGTACGTCGCGGTATTTGTAGCGAGGAGGATTCAGCTTGCTCTTTTCTTCCCCTTTTCTAACTTTTCTGCGAGGTGGACGTTTTTTCTTTTCCTTGTCGTCCTTTTGGTGTCATTCTACCTGAGATTCATGTTAGCTCATCTCGGAAGATATAATCAATAAACAAACTATAGTGGCACCACCCCACACTTAATTTGTTTGTACAAACTAATTAAGTGAGTGATGTCGATTACTCAGACTTCATCGACATACATATAGGCGATATGTTCCAATAATATGTTCAGCACAGTCATACTTGCATGTTGTCTTTATCTATTCTTTTTAACTCTATGTTATGTAATCTTGACCATACTTTATGGTTTGAATTAATACACTTTTGGAACAAGACGACCATGTAGAGATTGAATCAAGTTTATGGTATAGAAATAATCACAACATCTCATTCTTGTATTCAATCATGATCTTTATCTCGATGAACGAGTCACTAAAACATTCAAGCATTCAAGTTTGAAGATTATGCAATTAATTTCATCATTTCGATTGCATGAATCTACGACAGTGTATAACAATCAAATACAAGTCGGAACCAAGTCAAGAACACCCACACGTATTCTTTCACTCAACTAGTTGTATCATAAAAAAATAACCACATTCAAATCAGAAACACAACTTTAAGATCTAAAATACCATGATAAGCGTAATATGTAACAACTTCGGAATATAAACGAAGAACTTACTTGGTTTTGAACTTGGAAGATGATCTTGCAAGGTTAGATGAGCAAAAATAAAAGTTTTGAGAGATTTGGGAGGCAAAGGCGGTGCCTAATGCTTTGCCTAGTTGAGCATAGGCGGCGCCTATGCTATGGCACTGTAGATTCAGAGACCAAAGGCATTGGCATAGGCGGCGCCTATGCTATGGCATTGTTGGACCAAAGGCTTTGGCATAGGCGGCGCCTATGCTATGGCATTGTTGGATAAAAGGCTTTGGCATAGGCGGCGCCTATGCTAGGGCATTCTAGATTCAGAGACCAAAGGCCATAGCATAGGCCTTGCCTTGTCCATTGCCTAGATTTACATAGGCCTTGCCTTGTCTATTGCCTAGATTTGTATAGGCAATGCCTAACCGAAAGCCTTTTGCTCCTTCATTACTCACTTACCACCTTTAACATTGCTCACTATCAAATCAAAATTTGAGACCAAGCTCCTCCTTTATACGTCTTGCACCTACACTTACTCAAAAACAACAAAAATGATTAGAACGATGGGCTGCCTCCCACCAAGCGCCTTAGTATTGGTCGTGGCTCGACTACAAAAACAAACTCCTAGTAAAACAAAACAATTTAAATACGATGGGTTGCCTCCCATCTAGCGCTTGATTTATTATCGCGGCATGACATAGTTATCTCGATTACTTAGACTTCATCGAGATATATGGTGCATCATTTTCTGAATGGATTCAGATGACGCTGATGCTTACTTGTAGGCATGCAATCTTCTTCGAGATGACTCTTGTACATACATATCCCAGGAGGTATACCAATTATATCATCAATAATCCATCCCATAGCTCTCTTGTACCTCTTCAGAGCAGAGATGAGAGCCTCTATGTGTTGTTTACCTAGATCAGCCGCAACACTCACCGAAAGTGTATTTCCACTTCTCAAGAACGCATACCTTAGGTGACTAGGGAGCTCTTTCGATTCTAGCACTGGTGGCTCTTCAATGGAAGTCTTCGCTGTTGGTGAAGGTCGATTCTTAAGATCAAGTTCCAGCTTCTTAGGGGCATGAGAATAGGACCCTATTCCTGTTAGAGCACAAATGATTTCGTCATAATCTTCAACATCCTCATGCTCAACATTCAACAGCACAGTCGACAATGGCTCAATAGCAAGTTGTTTTTCTACCGATACTTTTTTCTCATCCTTATAATAAACATCATCTATAGAGAACACATTCATATCGCTGGGTTGCTTCATTGCTTTGCATACATCAAAATGGACCACTTCGTCATTCAACCAAAATAAAAGCTCATTAACTCTTAAGTCAATAAGCACACTTCCAGTTGCGAGGAAAGGATATCCCAAAATTATGGGAAATTCAGAATCCACCTCGCAATCCAAAATAACAAAGTCTGCAGGAAAGATAAAGGTAGAAACCTTCACCAGCACATCATTCAAGATACCCACAGGTCGTGTTATCGACCTATCTGCCATTATAAGCCGCATATTGGTTGGTGTAGGATCGCCTAACCCCAATTTTCTATACACGGATAACGGCATCAAATTGATGCTAGCTCCCAAATCGCACAACGCCTTAGCAAAATCCAACGATCCAATCGTGCAAGGAATAGTGAAAGCACCAAGATTTGCCTTCTTCTGTACTAGCGATCTTGTAGCGATTGCACTGCAATGATGAATATTATCTGCCAGCTCATAGCTTACTGCCCGCTTCTTTGTCAAAAGGTACTTCATGAATTTAGCGTACCCAGGCATCTGTTCCAGTGCCTCCACCAAAGGAACATTAATGGTCAGCTGCTTCAACATCGTCATGAATTTATTGAACCTGGTATCATCAGCTTTCTTCTTCAGTCTCTGCGAAAAAGGTGGTGGTGGAAGGGGAATTGTTTTCTCCACCACTTTCCTTTTATCTAGCTTCCGATTATCAACCTTTTCAGGCTGCAGACATCTAGGGGTGACGTCATGAACACACTCTTCAGCTTCTTCGACCTCTTCACATTCTGCATCAATAACATTATCCGCTATATCATCAACTAATTGCTTACCTTTGGACGGACTTTCCAACACTTTCCACTCCTGGTAGTAATATCCATGCATGATCCATCATTCCTTGGATTTTGCATGGTGTTTCTAGGTAAAGTGCCAGGTTTTTGTTGATTGAATGCCGCTGAAAGTTGACTCAATTGCTGCTTTAGTTGTTTTATTGCAGTAGAATGCGAGTCAACCAATTGATTTATTGAAGACAAATCATTCTTCACCTCTATTACACCCATGTTGGTCGCCTCCACTCCTTTCAACATCTTAGCCATAATGTCCTCTATGGAAATCTTTACAGAACTAGATGCAGCGGCCTCACGGCTTCCAGGAGGAACATACAAACCACTCCTGTCAGTCTTATTCTTCCAACTACCTTGATCGCGGTCCTTGTATCCAGATTTATTATAATAGTTCCGACCTTGGTTTCCTTGGGCATTGCCTCGGAAACCCTCCTGATTATTCAAGTAGTTAGCTTCTTCCTCAGAATCAGATTCATCTCTTCCTTATGACACTACAGCCTAGACTTTTTCGGTCTTCCCTGATAATAAGTACTTGGTGAGAAGATCCATCTGTGTTTTCATGTGAACCATATCTTGGTCATGTTCCTCTTGCCTACGCCTCTGTTCTGCAGTCATGCCAACAGATATAGTAGAGCTTGCTACCTCAGAATCCCTGGTATTCCAAGCTCTACTTTGCTTTGTCATACGATCTAGCATATCACTTGCCTGAATAAAAGTAAGGTCCATGAATGACCCTCCTACAGCATTATCAACCACTGGCTTAGTCACCGAATACAAAGATCTGTATAATATCTCCATCAAGTGGACATTGGTCATATGATGGTTTGGGCACCGCATAAGTTTCATCTTGAACCTCTCCCATGTTTCGTGGAGAGCTTCAGTTGGAAGCTGTCGAAAATTGCTGATTTCATCTCTCAACTGTGCTGTCTTGGATGGCGGAAAGAATTTTTTTAGGAAAGCGTCTTTCAATTGCCTCCAATTCGTAATAGAATCAGGAGTTAGCCCATTCAACCATAGAGTTGCCTCTCCAGATAGAGACAATGGAAATAAACGCAACCGAATTACATTCTATGCAATGCCTGGGTTGTCGAATGACTTACATGTAGAGATAAAGTTGATCAGATGCATATTCGGATCATCGCCTGCTAGTCCACCAAATAATCCCTTGAGTTGCAAAAGCTGAATCATGGTGCTAGTGATATTGAACTTGGCTCCGGGTGCCAATGGCGGAGGAATAATAGCTCCTGTGGCACCAGCTCCGTCCAGATCATCATCATCATCATCAAAAGGAATCTACATAACTCGGCGTTCAGGTCTAAATCTAGCTTGACGATCTCTTCTGTTAGCAGGTGTCGCCACCTCAGCATCACGCCTAGGGTTTAGTAACTCGTCATCACCTAGGTCCTCATCGCCAGGATTTGCTGCTCGCCCAGGGTTATCAATATTCTTTTGATGTACTTGGGCAGTGGCCAACGCAGCTAGTCTAGACTGCTCCTGTTGAGCAGCCCTTCTTTCAATGTCACGTTGTGCCTCCATTCTGCCAATACGATGTGGTTCAGGATTTATAGGTAATAATGGTTGTCCCAAACTTCGAGTATGGGGCATGCACTAAAAAAAACTTGAATAAAACAAAAACAACAACTAAAAGTAAAATCTGAGAATCTTTGACCAAAGGGTCTAATAATTATCACAAACTTAGTTGACAACCGTATTCCCCGGCAACGGCGCCAAAATTTGATAACGCTCAAACTACAGCTCTTGTAAGAGTGTAAGCGGTCGCTGTCAAATATAGAACCCAACTGGGTTGGGTGTCGAATCCCACAGGGAATACTTGGTCACTAAGTAAGCAACGATTAGTAGACTGTTGATCGAAAATTCTACAAAAAGGGGGATTTAATTGTAGCATGAATTAAGAGTATCAAAGTAACAAAGAAAATTGGAATGCTTAGTAGGTTTTAATCAATGAGAATTTTAATTTAGGGTTATGAACTAGAAGTATCAAAATAGCAAAGTAAAAACGGAATGTTTTGTTTAGCAAGATTTAAATCAATGAGAATTGTAAGTTAGGGTTATGTCCACCTTATGAGTTTTACGTATCTATTGGCTATGAGTTATGCGGAATTCCGACATGCATGCGCTTATAGAGATTCGTATTCTATGGTAAATCCTAGCGTCTTTCGACCATCACAGATTATCTCACTTTAACTCTTTCGAGCTTAAAGCATATCTAATGGTACAGATTCTCCAAGAGGTTAATCCAGTTACGGCACTAACTTTTTAACAGGGGTTGGTAGCCCTATTTCCTTGTCATTCTCTCTTTTCCAGACATGTAACTTTTCTTTCGAACAAGTTAATTCTATACTGGCGTATTCTATATGTTTGCAACCACAAGAATTCAATTAAGATGAAGAGAGCAATGATATAAGCAGCATACGTATCAAGAATTCACAAACTCATAGCAATAGATAGTATCTCATAAGGCTTCCATAACCCTAACAGAGAAGTTTAGCTACTCATGAGTGCAACGGAAAACACAATAGACATTATCATCATACCAAAATAATAACAATCTCACGTGAAGTATGTTTTGGTGTCACTTGTGGCGTGATTTCCTTGCTAGTAGCATTTCTCTTGTCGTGAAAATTAAAAGTCGAATAGATGAAGAATAATGTCAACAACGAATTAATGAAGAAGGGAAGGAATAGAAAGGGGGATGAGAAGAGAATGCTGAAAAGTTTCAGCAAAATAGGGTTTATATAACATTCATATCCTAGTCCTATTGAAATAGGGTTTTTATCCTTGTCCTAGTCCTACTGGTTTACTGCATACTTGTCCTAATTCTACTAAGTTACTGCTGATCCCCAAGTCTTTAGAAATGTCGTTTTTGCCCGGGACAAGCTCTCCATGCATCACTTTCAGTCCACAAGCTTCCAGAAGCTGCCTTCCTTCTTACGTGAAGTTTCCTTTGGCGTCCAATTTCCGTAAAATGCTGAAATCTTCATCATTTATACCTGAAAACTTGCTAATCACGTTGGTTATCTCACTTACAGGAAAAAGGACTAAAAGTGCAGGAATTATATATTTTGTCCTCAAAACTTAGCTAAAATATGGGTAAATTATAGTACTTTAGGCATGTAAATACGCCTAACATCACTTACCCCACTTTTCCTACTTGGTTCTTGGTGCGGGGGCACTAACTGAAGATGGCACTGGAAAAGGGCAACGATTCAGAAACTGTGAATGATTCCTCCCATGAGATTTAGTCTGACCATACTCAAACTGTCTAGTTCTAGCTTTCTTATTATTTCTATCCCTCCATATCAACTTTTTTGCCTCAATCAGTTGGGCATGGGTCATCAATCTAGAAAGATCCATCTCTCTCATAGATATGGCAGTCCTACACTCTTTGATGACCAATCTTGACACTCCAGTAACAAACTTACTCATACCAAATCTAGTGTTAGCTATCAATTCAGGAGCATACTTAGATAACTGGTTGAACTTAAGGCAGTACTCCTTCACTGTCATTGAGCTCTGCCTCAGGTTCATGAACTCCTCAACCTTGGCTTCCTGCAACTCACGCCGAGAGAACCTATCTAGAAATGCATCCTGAAACATGTGCCAACTAATGGGAGCTGCATCCTCACCCATACCTTTCTTCCACATGACAACCTAATCATAAGCAATATCATTCAACCTATAAGAATCCAATTCCACACTCTTCTCCTCAGTAGCATGCATAACTTGGGTGATCTTTTTAACCTTATCAAGATACAACTGCGGGTCCTCACCTACCTTTTAACCAAAGAATTCAGGTGGATTCATACTCATAAAGTCACAAAGTCTGGCTACAGCTAAATTACCTTCTTGTTGACGCAGAACTACAGGTTGAGTATTATCTTGAATATTAGCAATCACAGCTTGGGCAAATTCCTGAAAGACAGCCCAAAATTCAGTATGAGACACATTCTCATTTAGGAGATCAATAGGCTAGGGTGATAGATTATCATTCCTACGGGCATTAGCTCTACGAGGAGGCATATTCTTTCATGAAAGAGCGTGAGTTAATAGAAGATATAGCTATATCCACGAAGGATTATGAAAAAAAAAGATGATTTTCCTAAAACTTCCCGTAGCTTCTTCCTTGTAAATGTGGCGCATTTCACATCCATGATCAAGACTCTACATAACGCGGCTTGTCTAACTCCCTAGGACTCTTTAAACCTTAGGATCTGATACCAACTTTGTAATGCCCCAAAATTTGATCCTAAGATGGCACACGGTGCTCAAGGCTACGAATAGCCCAAGCTAACCTATTAATCCAGCTACTAGATCTGGATCTTACTTCAAGATAAATTATTCATGTAATAATACTGTATTATACCAAAACTGAGCTGGAATAAATTGAAAACACTGTTTGAAAAACAAATACTGAATGTCTGGAAACCAACTAGTAGTTCGACAAGCCTCTACTATAAAAGAACTAGAGAGTCGTTGGGACAGACCCCCAACTGACTAGAACTAAATTGAAAACAGTAAATCAAGTACTATAAAACTTAGAAATAAGAAGAAGTAGGCCCTAGAATTGTGAGGACTCACCAACTATGGGAGTGTATATAGAGATGCTCGAACTACTTACGTTCCTGATACTGAGCACCTAAACCTACATTATAAGACAATGTAGCATATAGACATATATGTAGATCAGTACTTTAGGGATGTACTGAGTATATGAGGGTGTAATGCATAAGAAAAAATCATCATAATTTATAAAGACAATGCATGCTACATGTAAATGACCCACATAAGCTGGAATATCCAAAATACTGAGATACAAAATCATGCGTGACAAATCAAGCTTTGTAAATCTAGTGAGTCATAATATTTAGTTCTAAAGCCTATACTTATACTTTCTTTTAAATCGTGCTGGCTAAGTGTAGAAAGAACTTACGTTTGAATCTAAAATCGGGAAACTTAAAACTATAACTAATATATTTTTGTAAAACATAATCTGAGTAAAATATGTAAGCCTTTACATTTAGTCTTATAAAAGCATTTTTATTATTTTTTACCTTAGATACTTAGAGACTTTGGGAGCTTTGGAAACTTGGAACTTTGGGACTTATAGAGTTTCTTCTAACCAACATAAACCATGTGAGCTGACATGGAGTCCAATATCTTACCCACATTGGGGAGAATTGTTCTACCCTTGCCATCGGAAGAGAACCTTAACATAAGTGATTACTATCTTAGCCCACTATGGGAAAATCAGAAACCTATTGTGGCACATAGTTCTGGGGCATGAGACCTTGGAATCATACCCAACTCAGTGCTAAATACTACTCCCATGCTTATTTCTCAGAACTTTTAGAAAATCTAATTTAGAATACCACAAGGGTTTATAATTAAAAACCAATTATGCCTCTCTTTGTTTAAATTTCAAACTGTATGCATAATGTGGATTCCTATCTTATCTTAGGATCAAAAGATCAGTCTTTCTTTAAAAATGTAAATACTTATTTGTCAAAGCATGCTAATAATATACTCTTCTTGAAATGTCAAAACTCATACTTGGGTTTTAAAGCATATGTACTTAAATGTTCAGAATTTCATAATAAAGAATCATTCCCAACAATCGTCTTGAAATTCATTCAAAAATATCAATTCACAATAAGAAAGTGCTATTCATAATAGAAATCTTCAAGTCAAAGCATAAGTAAATGAGATAACATGCACTTCAATATTCAAATCACTTGTAAATTCGTAAACTCAAATTGAGATGGTTTGTTTGTAAACACTAACTTGCAAATCATGTAATCTTTAATAAAAATCAAGTTTTTTATCATAAGGACAAAATATTTATCCTTGTTCAAACCCCACATACCTTAGATAATGAGCTAGATGAAGTAGCATCGTTTTGAGGTCCTATTTTTGCCCTTGAAGGTTGATTCTTAGAGCTTTTGACTTGGAAATCTTGAAATTGGAACTAGTCTAGAAGAAGAATGGTGAACTTTTGGGGGGGATTCTTGAAGTTGGATATTGAAGCTTAGGGTTTTTACTTGAGAGAAATTTATTTACCACTAGAATAGTTTGAAAAGTTAGTGACTCCGCATTTGTATCCTTCACTCTAACTAGATGATACATGTAACCTATGGAAATCATCCTTTTTGCCTTAAAATAAGAAATAAATTTACCTCTTAGCGTACTAATATTACCCCTTCATTTAAGGACTACCTCCCTTGGAAAATGGAAATACACCATTTTAGTTAGGCAACCTGTTATGGTATAGCAAGAAAACAACTAATCCATACCCATTATAACATCAAAATCTACCATTTTTAACTCAACAAGGTCGGTCATTGTACCATGACCACAAATAGTTATTACACAATTTAGATACACTTTCCTAGCTATAATAGATTCACCAACCAGCCTATCTTAACTAGTAATTTTGTTGTTCTTTTGAACTTTTCAGCAACCCATACAGTGATATATGATAATGTAGAACCCAAATAAATTAATGCATATACATCATGTGAAAAGATAGACAATATGCCTGTAACTACATCCAAACAAGCCTCTAAATTTTATCAATCCGCTAAAGCATGTGTACGATTCTGAACTCCACTAGAGCTAACTGCTCCTTTAGAACCTCTACCGCGACCTATAGGCTATACAGGCACCAATGATAATGATGCAATGGCTGATCTAGTAGGTCTAGCCATACCACCTAAGCTCTTTGTGGGCATTCTCTCATCATATGCCCTAACGTACAACACTAAAAGCAAGCATTTGTCCCGAACTGACATACACCTAAATAAAGCTTTCCATATTATTTACATGGTTGTCGAGGAGGTCTTAATTGGCTCCTTATCCCTTGCTCCTGGTACCCTATTGTTCATGAACTTAGTAGCACCAAGGTGAATTGAGTAACGCACACCATGTGCTTCAACCAGAATCCGTTGTCTCAAATCATCTATACATGGTACACACAGTCTACTTTGGTATCTCAGCACACCATCTTCCCCTTTGGAGAAAACCTCCAGTTGTCGATCTTTAACTGACTCCTTTAACTTTACTAGGACGGGGTCCTGATATTGTTTTTCCTTCACTTCAAAAACTAGGAAAGATTCAAAACTACTCTAAACCTAAACATTCCCTTCAGCTGAATCAATCAATCTAAAATCTAACCTAGCCAAAAGGTGCACTTATTGTCCTCCACATGAGCAACATTAGCCATAGACAATCTAATAAGGGCGTCTGCCACTACATTGGCCTTTCTCGGATGATACAAAACGCTCATGTCATAATCTTTTAACAATTTTAGCCACCTTCACTAACTAAGATTTAACTATCTCTGTGTAAACACATATTGTAGACTTTTATGATCCGTAAACACGTCAACATGTACCCCATAGAGGTAATGTCTCCAGATTTTCAAAGCAAATACAACAGCACTAACTCAAGATCGTGGGTTGGGTAATTCTTTTCATGAGGCTTAAGCTGTCTAGAAGCATAAGCTATGACCTTACCTCACTGCATCAAAACACAACCCAAACCAACTCTTGAGGCATTACAATACACAATAAAACCATCCATACCATCAGGTAATGCTAAAACTGGGGTTGAAGTGAGTCGAGTCTTCAACGCCTGAAAACTATTCTCGCAGAATCTGACCACTGAAACTTAACCTTCTTTAAAGTCAATCGGGTCATAGGAGACGCAATGGATGAAAATCCCTCAACAAAAACGTCTATAATAGCCAGATAAACCCAAGGAACTCTTAATGTCTGATGGAGCAATAGGTCTAGGCTAATTCCATATGGCTTTTGTCTTTTGGGGATCAACTCTAATACCCTCACTAGAAATAATATGACTAAGAAAAGTGACTGACCTTAGCCGAAATTCCCATTTGCTGAATTTGGCAAACAATTGATGATCTCTAAGAGTCTACAACAGAATTCTAAAGGGGTTTGCATGATCATCCTCACTACGAGAGTAGACAAGAATATCATCTATAAAAATTATGACAAACGTGTCCAAATACTGTTTGACCACTCTATTCATCAAATCTATATAGGTTGCTGGGCATTGGTTAGTCCGAAGGACATGACTAGAAACTAAAAATGACCATAGCGGGTTCTGAAGGTAGTCTTCGAAATATCGCATTCCCTAACTTTAAGCTGATGATAGCCGGATCTAAGATCTATCTTTGAGAAATAACTTACACATTGGAGTTTGTCAAATAAGTCATCAATTCTAAGAAGAGGATATTTGTTCTTGACTGTGAATTTATTCAGTTGACAACTGTCAATGCACATACGCAAAGAACCATTTTTTCGCACGAATAGGACGAGAGCGCCCCATGAAGAAAACACTAGGTATTATGAAACCTTTATCTAATAGATCTTTGAGTTGATCTTTCAATATCTAAAGCATGGTAGGAGCCATACGATATAGAGAAATATAAATAGGCTAAGTATCAGGAAGAAGATCAATTCTAAATTCTATTTCCCTATCGGGAGGTACTCATGGTAGATCTTCGGGAAAAACATCTAGAAACTCACTAACTATACTGACTGGCTGAATTGTTGGAGTCTCAGACTTAGTGTCTTTGACTCAAAATAGATGGTAGATACTCCCTTTGGAGATTAACTTTCTCGCTTTAAGATAAGATATGAAATGACTCTTTGGAGACACTGAATTACCTTTCCACTCAAAGGATGGCTCATCTGGAAATTGAAACTTCACCACTCGGGTACGCCAATCTATAGATGTATAACAAATAACTATATTTAACTCTATTATGTCTGCTAACATAATCTTATGAAGGACTGTAATATGACACTTTCTATAGATCTGTTTGGCAACAACTGACTCACTTACTGGGGTAGAAACTAAGAAAGGCTCAAGGACCTTTTCAGAACTTATCTCAAAATTAACTGGAACTAGAGGGGTAACATAAGAGAAACTCAACCCAGGGTCCAACAGTATGTAAACATCAAAATGAAAGGCACAAAGTACACTAGTAATGACATTTGGGGAGCTCTCCTACTCCTGTCAGGAAGGTAACGCATAGAACCGATTCTGGCGTTCTCTGTCACCTGTACTGGATGAAGTGCCCTGAGGAGGGGTCGGGCGAGCTACAGAAGCTGGTGCACTGGTAGCCTAAGTCTGGAGACGAACATCTCTGTTTCCCTACTTAGTATACGGAAACTCTCTAATTCCATGACCCAATGATGTTGGGCGTATTTACATGCCTAAAGCACTATAATTTACCCATATTTTAGCTAAGTTTTAAGGACAAAATATATAATTCCTGCACTTTTAGTCCATTTTCCTATAAGTGAGCTAACCAACGTGATTAGCATATTTTCAGGTATTTATGATGAAGATTTCAGTACTTTGTGGACCTTTCGATAGCAAGGGAAACTTCACGTAAGAAGGAAGGCAGCTTTTGGAAGCTTGTGGACTGAATGTGATGCATGGAGAATCCGTCCCGGGAAAAATCAGTATTTCTTAATACTTAGGGGTGCAACAGTAACCCAGTAGGACTAGGACAAGGATAAAAACCCTATTTCAGTAGGACTAGGACAAGGATGTTATAAAAACCCTATTTGCTGAATTTTTCAGCAAGCTTTTCATTCACGCTTTTCATTAAGCTTTTCATAATTCATTCGACACTTTTAGGATTTATTCACGTTACTTTCTAACAGAGAAAACTCAGCTCTCTTGAGGAACGGCCAAGAAGAAAAATGTCAACTCCTTCTTGACGTTTAAGTCATCCCATCGCCAAGATTATTCTTGGTTGTGGTATGATGATTATATCTACTGTGATCTCCGTTATACTCATGAGTAGCTAAACTTCACTGTTAGGGTTATGGAAGCCTTTTGAGGTACTATCTACTACTATGAGTTTGTGAATTCTTGATACGTATGCTACTTATATCATTACTCTCTTCATCTTAATTAAATTCTTGTGGTTGCAAATATATAGAATACGCCATTATAGCATTAACTTGTTCGAGAGAAAAGTTACATGTTTGGAAAAGAGAGTGTGACAAGGAAATAGGGCTACCAACCCCTATTTACACGTTAGTGCCGTAACAGGATTAACCTCTTGGAGAGTTTGTACCGTTAGTTATACACTTTAAGCTCGAGAGAGTTAAAGTGAAATAATCCTGGATGGTCGAGAGACACTAGGGTTTACCATTAGAATACGAATCTCTATAAGTGCATGCATGTCTGAATTCCGCATAACTCATAGTTAATAGATACGTATAACTCATAAGGTGGACATAACCCTAACTTATTACTCTCTGTGATTAAATTTTACTAAACAAAGTACTCAGTCATTACTTTGATACTCTTAATTCACGCCACAAGTAAGTCCCCCCTTTCCGTAGAATTTTAGACCAACAATCTGCTAACGATTACAACACTTAGTGACCAAGTATTCCCTGTGGGATTCGACACCCAACCCAGTTGGGTTCTATATTTGATAGCGACCGCTTACACTCTTACGAGAGCTGTAGTTTGGGCGTTATCACCCAACTTTCCATAAATAGAACAACCCTTCTGTCGGGAAACCACTCACCGGGATGAGTTTTACCAAACTTAGTACATAGAGAATAACTAGTCTTACCACTCATACTATTCTGGGACCTGTACATAGAAGACTTACCCCACTGTTCCTGTTTAGTTCTAGGTACGGGGACACTAGTTGAAGATGGTGTTGGCAAAGGGGAACGATTCCCTCCATGTGACCTAGTTTGACCATACTCAAACTGTCCAATTCTAGCCTTTTTATTACTTCTATCCCTCTCTTTCAAATTTTTTGCCTCAATCAGTTGGGCATGGATCATCAATCTAGAAAGATCCATATCTTTTATAAGTATGGTAGTCCTACACTCTTTGATAACCAATCCTGATACTCCAGTAACAAACTTACTCGTACCAGATCTAGTGTCAACTATCAATTTAGAAGCAAACTTGGATAACTGGTTGAACTTAAGGCAGTACTTCTTCACTGCCATTGAGCCTTGCCTCAGGTTCATAAACTCCTCAACCTTGGCTTCCCGCAACTCACACAAAAAGAACCTATCTAGAAAGCCATCCTGAAATATCTGCCAACTCATGGGAGCTACATCCTCACCCCTACCTTTCTTTCACATGACAACCTAATCATAAGAAATATCTTTCAGCCTATAAGAAGCCAGTTCCACACTCTCCTTCTTAGTAACATGCATAACTTGGGTGATCTTTTCAACCTCATCAAGATACAACTGCGGGTCCTCACCTACCTTTGAACCAAGGAATTCAAGCGAATTCATCCTCATAAAGTCACAAAGTATGGCTATAGCTAAATTACCTTCTTGTTGATGCAGAATTGTAGCCTGAGTATTGGCTTAAACATTAGCGGTCACAGCTTGGGCTGACATCTCAAAGGCAGCCCAAAATTTGGCATGAGACACATTCTCATTCAGGGGATCAATAGGCTGAGTGCCAGATTATCATTTCTAGGAGTATTAGCTCTGTGAGGAGGCAAATTATGTAATTAAAGGTGAGTTAATAGTAGATAGAGATAGTTGTAAGCATGAAGGATTATGAAAGAAGGGGATAATTTTCTTAAAACGTCTCATAGCCTCTTTCTCATAAATGTAGCATGCTTCACATCCACGATCAAGACTCTACGTAATGTGGCTTGTCTGACTCCTTAGGAATCTTTAAACCTTAGGATCTGATACCAAGTTTGTAATGCCCCAAAATCTGATCCCGAGATGTCATACGGTGCTCAAGATTATGAGTAGCCCTAACCAAACCCTTTAAGCCTGCTACTAGGTATAGATCTTACTTCAAGATAAACTAGTTATGCAATAATACTGTATTTTACCAAAACTGAGCTGGAATAAATTCAAAACACTATTTTGAATAACAAATACTGAAAGTTTGGATACCAACTAGTAGTCCGACAAGCCTCTACTACAAAAGAACTAGAGAGTCATTGGGACAGACCTCCCACTGACTTGAACTAAACTGAAAATGATAAATCAAGTACTATAAAAGTTGAAAATATGAAGAAGTAGGCCCTCAAATCATGACGAATCACCAACTGTGAGAGTGTAGATAGGGATACTCGAACTATTCACATTGTTGATACTGAGCACCTGAACCTACATTATAAGACATTGTAGCATATAAACATATATATGAATCAATACATTAAGGATATACTGAGTATACGAGGGTGTAATGCATAAGAAAATATTATCATAATTTATAAAGACAATGCATGCTAAATGTAAATGAACCACATGAGATGGAATGTCCAAAATACCAAGATCTAAAATCATCTGTAGCAAATCAAGCTTTCTAAATCTAGAGAGTCATAACATTTATCTCTGAAGGTTGTACTTACACTTTCTTTTAAATCATGCTGGCTAAGTGTAGAAAGAACTTACGTTTGAATCTAAAATCGGGAAAGTTAAAACTATAACTAATATATTTTCGTAAAACATAATCTAAGTAAAATATGTGATCCTTTACATTTAGTCTTATAAAAGCATTTTTATTATTTTTTACCTTTGATACTTAGAGACTTTGGGAGCTTTGGAAACTTGGAACTTTGGGACTTAGAGAGTTTCTTTTAACTAACATAAACCATGTGAGCTGACATGGAGTCCAACATCTTGCCCACACTGGGGAGAACTGTTCTACCCTTGCCATCGGAAGAGAACCTTAACATAAGTGATTACTATCTTAGCCCACTATGGGCAAATCAGAAACCTATTATGGCACGTAGTTCTGGGGCATGAGACCTTGAAATCATACCCAACTCGGTGCTAAATACTACTCCCATGCTTATTGCTCAGAACTTTTAGAAAATCTAATTTAGAATAGCACAAAGGTTTACAATTAAAAACCAATTATGCCTCTCTTTGTTTAAATTTCAAACTATATGCATAATGTGGATTCTTATCTTATCTTAGGATCAAAATATCAGTCTTTCTTTAAAAATGTAAATACTTATTTGTCAAAGCATGCTAATAATATACTCTTCTTGAAATGTCAAAACTCATACTTGGGTTTTAAAGCATATGTACTGAAATGTTCAGAATTTTATAATAAATATTCATTCCCAACAATCATCTTGAAATTCATTCAAAAATATCAATTCACAATAAAAAAGTGCAATTAATAATAGAAATCTTCAAGTCAAAGCATAAGTAAATGAGATAACATGCACTTCAATATTCAAATCACTTGTAAATTTGTAAACTGAAATCGAGATGGTTTGTGTGTAAACCCTAACTTGCAAATCATGTAATCTTTAATAAAAATCAAGTTTTTGATCACAAGGACAAAAAATTTATCCTTGTTCAAACCCCACATACCTTAGATGATGAACTATATGAAAAATCTTGCTTTTGAGGTCCTATTTGTGCCCTTGAAGGATGATTCTTCAAGCTTTTGACTTGGAAAACTTGAAATTGAACTAGTTTGGAAGAATAATGGTGAACTTTTGGGGGGATTCTTGAAGTTGGATATTGAAGCTTAGGGTTTTTACTTGAGAGAGATTGATGAAGAATGAGCATATTTTGCTCAATAATGTCTTTAATTGTCTATTTTCACAATTTGGGAGAGCCGGCAAAAGACCAAACTGCCTTTGGGATTTAAAATTCGCAACTAGAACGCCTTTGAATACTTCACCATGATATGGTGAGTGAGTCATCATGATGACAACTGCAATGCGGTGCAGTTGTGGTGACCTACTGGAATTTGACAACTGTCGATATGGCCTCTACCGCGATGTGGTGGCCTTCTTATTGTTATTCTCATCATGATGCAGTGGAATTGCAATGAGCTACTAAAAATTGATGAATATAGATTTGGCCTCCATCACAATGCGGTGACTGCTCTGTTGGCATACTGCTTACTAAAAATGAGCGTCAATTTTGGGCAAATTTGGTATCAATGGAAAGCTTATTCAATTTCCCACACAATGGAAAGTCAAAATCAAGAAAATTCTATATGAATTAAATAGTACTCATTTTAAAAACCATCCTTTAATATTTTGTCGATTCGCTAAAGCATGTGTACGATTCTGAACTCCACTAGAGCTAGCTGCTTATTTAGCCCCTCTACCACGACCTACAAGCTATACATCCCTACCTAAATAAAGCACGAATGATGATGATATAATGGATAATCCAATAGGTCATGCCATACCACCTAAGCTTTTTGTGAGCATTCTCTCATCACATGCCCCTATGTACAACACCAAAATCAAGCATTATCCCAAACTGACATGCACCTAAATAAAGATTTCCACATTATTTACATGGCTGCCGAAGAGGTCTTAATTAGCTAATACTCCCTTGCTCCTGATACCCCGTTGTTTGTGAATTCTGACTTTCACTTTATTGCCTAAACTGATTGTCTTTGGACCCTTGAAACTGTGGTAGAGCACTAGCTACAAAATAAGAAGATAATGGCCTGGGCGGTCTATTAGAAAACTGAGGCCTAAAATCCACTTGAGATGCCATAAACTACCCTGTAGATTTGGCCCTTTTGGAATACTCTCTTTCCAATTCTTGTGTTCTTTTTTTTGCCTCCGATCCTCCATTTTTAGGCAAAAGCTTGTATTCTTGCTATGTCAATGTCTTTGTTCAAAGTAGCAATAGTACAATATCTAACCAGATATGGAACCAACCTATCCACATATCGATGAACTCTATCATCTATAGTAGCTAGTACATCAGAGCATACTATAATACCCCGTACTTCTATCTAGCTTAAATTCATTCCAAAGATGTCAAAGACATATTTTAAAGATGAATACATTTGCCTTTGATTTCAAGGGTAGTTGGGATGACCACTTGCCTTTGATTGAGTTTGTATACAACAACAACTATCATTCCAGTATTAAGATGGCTCCATTCAAAGCTCTCTATGGTAGGAGATGCAGATCTTAAGTCGGTTGGTTCAAAGTTAGTGAGGCCTCAGTTATAGGACCTGACTTAGTATTCGATGCCTTAGAAAAAGTCCAGTTGATCAGAGAAAGACTTTGGGCTGCTCAGAGCCGACAGAAGTCTTACGCAGATATGCGCACAAAGAATCTCGAGTTCGAGACTGGTGACTATGCTTATCTAAAGATTTCTCCTATGAAGGAAATGAAGAGATTCGGCAAGAAGGGAAAGCTCAGTCCCCGATATTTCAGTCTCTTCAAAAAATTTTAGTCGCTTCAACAAAGTAGCTTATGAGCTCGAATTATCTTTAGATCTAGCCTCATTTTGATTAGCTTGTCTAGGTAGTGACTTGTTGGTCCCTTCTTCGGCAGTCACGTCTACTCGCTTACCTGTATTCTTACTCCTTCTTATAACCGGCATCTTTACTATAATAAGAGGAAAAATATAGGTTCAATGGTTAAATATGACTTGACCTACAACATGGGCTCTATTGCACGATCTAAGATATAAAGAAAAAGAGACAAGCCCTAAATGTCCCATAGCCTCTTGTTTATAGATGTGGTGCACAACACACCCATAAATAAGACTTTACGTAGACATGACTTTATAGACTCCTTAGGACGACTTTCTCTGATACCATTTTTTTACGCCTCAAATCATATTGGGGCCGACAGACACCTGTAGCCGTAAAGTCCAGAGAGAACCAATCCATAACCTTATACTTCTCATGCATATAACTATAATAACCAAAGGTGTTGCCATACATGGATATAATGTATTGATGAGAAATAAATGACAAGCCCAAAACCATATATACCAGACTTGGTTGTTGGGGCCATAACATCTAAAAGATAAGACACTATCATGCTTAACTTTACATTGATCTACAAAGCCTCTAAAAGATACATAGACACCTAGTTTAGGTTAGGACAAACCCCCGCCAGACTCTTAACTTCTGTACAATACCAAAATATATAAAATAGACTCGAAAATTCCCAAATTAATTTGGAGCTCACCAATAGCCGTTGGATATCCTGGGCTTCTACTGAGAAGGTGTATTAGCTGAAGCACTTGTGCCTGCAGCATGAAATACAGGTCCCTCATAAGGGGCGTCAGTATGAAAATATGTACTGAGTATGTAAGGCTGAAGGTAACAACACATAATACAAGAGCTCAATAGAAATCAGATACAAGTACATAAATGGTGGTAGTAGACCACCCTTATATATATACTTGTGGGACCAGGAATATTACATTATTTTCTTCATTTTTACCCTTCTTACTTTATAATCTTTGTAAGCCATATAATGGAAATGGCCAGTTGATTAGTGGTAAATAGATAAATAGAGATCGGCTCATTCCATGCTTACGCCCCTGAGTTGCTACCCATATATAAATATTAGGATCGGCCCATGTTAGGCTTACGCCCCTGAGCTGCCACCCACATATAAGGTACCGGAATTGACCGATGCTAGGCTTATGCCCCTGAGCTGCCACCCGTTTAATAAAAATTGTGTTACTTAGTTTATTTAGCCTTTGAGATTGTTACTTTGGTGGTCCTAACATCTTGGTACCTCTGAAAAATAATCTACCAATAAGAGACATGAATAAACATTTATGCAATAACAAAAAGGTACGAAATAGTTTGTATATGGATGAAATGTTCAAAAGCTGAAAATAGCATACGGGTCTTATTTGAATTAAAGAAGAACTCTTGAGACTTGCTAGTGAATGTAAAAATGCAAACTCAATAATAAGCACGTGGTGAGGTATTTTAACATACTAGGGAGCGGGAATAAGGTCGTTAGTTAGATGGAAGATCATGTGTTTCTATTGGGTATTACTTATTATAGGAAAGCTTTAGAAGCTTATATTGTACCAAAAGTGTTGGATTTTATGCCAAAGAATACAACATAGAGTAGCCTTACATACCTGGCCATACAACTTCGATACTAACCCAACTTGACTTTCCGCCTTTTAGATAACTTATCGACAATAAAATATATGGCAAACAAATATTAGCAACCAACCGACACATTTGGGCTACTTAACTTCACCATAACAGTAGTCGGGCAGTAAGCCCTTAATTTACCAATCAAGGGTGCTATTTTAACCCTTTTCTCCTCCAATTATATCCACATATATACAGATTCTTTTAAGATCTCCCGAGACAACTTTGACTTCATTATACCCTCCAAAATGGTATACAAAATAGAATGAGTAATAAACGTGTACACCAAGTAGGTCGGTAGTGTACCACTACAACTTTCATCTATATTTTAATAGAAACTAATCACACCTTTCCCCAACATCAACCTGGCAGCCCCCAACATATACATACAAAACAGTCCAAAAACAACCCCAAATGTCCTTTAATATAGAAACCAAATATTGAACTCACCATCCCTTGAGTTCTTAACAACAATATATATGCAATCCTCTACCAATACATGTATATAGAAAATGGGCGAAAATTGACAGTAGTCATACCTTAATTTCTGTGGTATTTTAATCTCTTAATGTGTATCTCTTCAATAGCTAAATCCCTTCACACACAAACCAAAAGAGAAAAGAGAAACCTTAATAACTAAGAACAATAGAACTGCCAAACTTATAGAGGGTTGCCCTATAATTTAATCATGAAGAACATAATTCTCATAGCTTCCTTAAGATAAACTCATGACTTGTTCACTTACCTTTAGCTTGGAAGAAAGCTAAATCCCAAGAACCCTAGTGGAATTATAAGGCTGCTATATAGCTAAGAGAGAATAAGAAAGAGAACCTAGAAAGTGTTTTTTTGTCTAAGTTAAAATGAGCTAAGGAACTGATTTTATTCCATTTAAAGGGGGTTTCTCTTGGCCGACTTTCTTAGCCATTTTTGGGCCATACTTTGTCAAGTAGGTGATGCACCTACTTGCCTATTATATTGGGCTTTTGTGGATCTAAAACTATTAGGACTTTGTTGCCCATTCTCCTCCTTTTCTCTTCTTTAATTTGGACCAGAATTAATTCAAGTAGGTGGTAGTATACTTGGCCCAATAAGCTGGTCAAAGAAGTCTTAGTAGGTAATGCACCTACTTTGTTCTTAAATTGGTCAAAAGGTCAAAGTAGGTGACTCACCTACTAGCTTAAATAAGTCAAGCAAGCACCTTAACAAAATACTCTATTTTCAATTCTTAATCCCTTTAATCTAACTTAAAACTTGTTTATACTTGGTCACTTTAAACTTTAGATTCAAATACTAACTTACGATCCCAAGTTTAAATAGTTGTATTAATGTTAACTTGGTCGCGTCCCATCATAATGTATAGGCAGTATCTAAAACTCCATGTACACCATCAGTACTCGCATAACAAATCTTGTCTGTTATCTATACCACAAGGCTATACCAAGTCCCATATAATTAGAACAAATGCATACAAAAATACGGGGTGTTACATGTTTTTAAGCATTTTACTTAAGACTTAAAATGTACAAAAAAAAAGAGAGTGTAAAGTCAAAAATAGGTTGTTTAGACTTTTGACTTTTGGGGTGTTTGAATTAGTTTTTTTAAGTGACTTATAAGCTAAAAGCTAAAAGTCAAATATAATTAGCAACCAACTTTTGACTTTTTTTTTTTAAAAAAATAAAACTTTTTAAGCCTTTGCAAAGTGCTTAAAAGCACTTTATGTATTGCCATACACTTTCAAAAATTAGAAAGTGTTTAAAAGTCAAAAACACCTAAAAATAAATCAATTCGAATATTCTCTTAGATTTTTGACTTTTAACCTTTAAATCGCTTAAAAAATGTTCATTCAAACAACCCCTAAATAACCATTTTATGAAAGAAAAAATATTTATTGCTACTAATGGATTGTTTGGTAGAGTGTATAAGAATGATGCAAAATATGATGTATTAATAATACTTGTATTAATAATATTTGTATTAATATACTTACATTAATTATGCTTATATTTTTTTTATCCAGTGTTAAATTTGATATATTAAAAATAACATGAATTACATAATTTTTAAAAAAATTATTTTTATACAAAAAATACCTTATACATATTAAAGGATGCAAGAAATTTTTTAAAGAATAATTATCACTTTAGTCATATGCATTAAATCCATTACATTACTAATATCATGAATTTTGATACATTAATAATACACACATCAAGATACAATATACTTAATATATAAACTAAAAAATATATCAGATTAACAATGCACAATAAAGTAAAATTAAAAAACATAACAAATAAAATAATTAATAATATACTAGATTAATACATATAATATTTATTTAATCAACTTTACCAAAAGAAGCAAGGAAAAAAGGGGTGAGAAAAAGTGGGGGACACAAAAAAAAAGGGGGGGAGGGGGAGAAAACGGGGAAAAAGTGAGAGAAGAAAAGGGGGGTAAAAGTGAGGTTTTTGTTAAGCCCTAAACACTTTGAAAGTAGAAGTGTGTGTATAATTTTTGAGTGTGAGAGTGGGCAAAGGCAAGGCGGGAGACTGTGTTCGGAGGGAATAGGGTTAGTAAGAAGATGGCGAAGGAGGTTAATGAAGAGAAGCAAGGAATGGAAGCCAAGATTGAAGCAGCTGTGCGCTCTCGTCTTCAGCATGTCAAAGAAAATGCCGAGTATGTGACTCCTCATTTTTTTCTCGTTTCCCTACAATTATTCTGTGACACTACTTTGCTTTACTTTTTTTGTTGGGTCAATTGGGTGTTTTCTTAGTCATTGTTGGAGGTGCTAGGTTGTTGAGTTTTCAGGCCCGGATCCGTATCCGGATTAAGTGTTGGTTTTCTGTCTGCTAGTTTTCGGCCAAAGGGTGTCCATTTCACTTAGTTGAGTGAAAAATTTGGAGAAATCTTCTTATTTCCCGAACAAGAATGGGGAAAAGAAGTTTCCCGATTGTTGCAGCATGGAACACTTTCTTCCTCTGGGAGAGTGGGAGGAGAGTTTATCTGAAGTTATTTTGACATGCATTTGTCTTAATGTTACCTTTGGCACATCCTGTATGTTTTCCCATATATGATAGATATTATATGCATCTTTTTAGTGCAAGTATATTCTATACATTATATTAAGATGTGATCCAATAGAGTCCCCAAAGGCACGCATCTTATGCATGTTTTTATGTGTGAAACCTCTCTATGTCTTACCCTTCAGTACATATCCAATAATAGTCTTATGATATGTAGATGTATTTAATTTTCTTGCGTTCGGGTTGGGTCACGGTGGTGATGGTGTTGGGATTGATCTATCATATAAGGAAAAATTAATTTTGGAGGCTTTGAGTTTATTTTATCGTAGTATTGTGGTCGTTGTAGTACTACGGTAGGTTAATTTCATTACTAAATCATTAAAATGGATTTTTGTTTGGCGATTTATCTTTAGATTTGTTCTTAGATATATGTTGTATAAATCAGTTTTGCATTTGTTAGAATATGTGTAGGAATAAGAATAACATATAGAATCCTACTTGAAAAAGGATTGGAATGTACTGTCTATAAATAGGGCCTCAATATATTAATGTAATCACACAATTCAATACATTATTGTCTTGTGGGTTCTATGTTTTCATTATTATCTAGCGATGTGTTATTCCATTTTTGTTGTGTGCTTTTATATTTTCTGTTTGTTTGTTGGATATACTATTATTTGTCCTGAGTCGGGGTCTATCTGAAACAACTTCTCTACTTCATCTGAGGTAGTGGTATGGACTGCGTACACTTTACCCTCCCCAGACCTCACTTTGTGGGAATACATTGGGTATTTTGTTGTGTTTCTCACATGGTATCAGAGCATTAGTGAAAAGAATACTCAGTCACCGGTCACTGATTTGTGTCATATCTGTTTTGTGGGTGTGTTCAAAATCCAACACCACCACGAGGATTGGAAGGCTCAAGCAACAAAAAAACTCGACCAAAACCACCGAAAAAATCCAACTCACGCGTTCCCCCTCTCCTGTCAGAGCTCAATTTCTTCTGCGAGATCTGGTTCATGCGCCGACGCGTGAGATACTCTCCGGTCGACCTCTTTTTTTTTTGGAGTTTTTCCTTTTCTGTTGGATCGCCCAGCTATTCTGAGCTCGGATCAGGTCTTTTTTTCAGATTCTGACAAGTTTTTTTAGATTACGATTGCTGGAACCCTAATTCCAGCACCTCAGATTTTTTTCCGGCAAGATTTTTTTTCCAGTGAGGTCGACCCTTCATTCCAAGGCTGTCCCTTTAGCTATTTCTTGATTCCGGCCAGTTTTCGGCAATCAAATCCATTTTTCGGTGACTGAAAGATTTTTTGGTGACTGGCCATTTTTTCTCTATTTAGTCACATGATTTAATCTGAACCCTTAGTGAGGAGATCAGAAAATCAAGTGTCACAGTTCATGAAGAATCGATGAAGGGAAGGTCGATTTGGAAGATTTTGACCTAGGTGTAGTTATTGTAAAAGGTTTGGACATACTCGTGACATATGTTATTCTCGATCTAAGTTTGGTTGTTGTAATAGGCTTGGACATACTCATGGAATATGTTTTTTTTTGCATGGTCGACCACCTAAAAATGCTCATGTTGCTCAGTCTAACACCATAGGTGATCAATGGATGTATTTATCTGACAAGGAATATAACGAGTATTTTTAGTATCGAGCCAGTAAACATGTATCTACCAATAGCCTCAACTGCTCAATCTCCTACCTTTGAATCATGGGTTGTGGACTCAGGTGTTTTTGATCATATTTCTGGTAACAAATCACTTTTGTCTGATATTTGTTTACTCACAATCTCTTTCGGCTATTACTTTAGCCAATGGGATCCGGACAATACCAAAAGGAGTTGGACAAGCCAAACCTCTATCTTCTGTCACTTAAGACTTTGTTCTTTGTCCCTGTTTGCCCTTTTAATCTTGTATCTGTTAGTCGCTTGACACGTGCCCTTCATTATAGTATAGCTTTTTTTGATGATTCTTTTATAATGCAGGACTGCAGTATGGGACAAACAATTGACACAAGACATGAATCACAAGGCCTTTGCCATCTTATCTCTTCAAATTCCTTCACATCATACTCCATTACAGACCCTATAGTCCTTATTCACAAATGTTTGGGCCGTTCGAGTTCATTCAAGCTACAACAGATGGTGCCTAGTTTGTCTAGTTTATCCACATTTGATTGTGAGTCGTATCAACTTGGTAAATGCACTCGTGCTACATTTTCACATTGCATTGAGAGTCGTTCAGAGTCTATTTTCTCATTAGTTCATTATGATATTTGGGGCCCTAGTAGAGTCAGTTCACCCTTAGGATTTCGTTACTTTGTTAGTTTCATTGATGATTTTTCAAGATATAGTTGGGTTTTATTAATGAAATATCGTTCTAATTTATTTTTTATATTCAAAAGTTTTTGTGTTGAAATTTCAAAATCGATTTGGCGGTTCTATTCGTAGTTTTGATAGTGATAATGCCTTAGAATACTTATCCTCCCAATTTCAAGATTTTATGAATCACCAAGAAATTATTCACTAGACATTATGTCTATACACCCCTGGACAGAACAGTATTGCAGAAAGGAAAAATAGGCATCTCATTGAGATTGCTCGCACTCTTATTGAATCCCACGTTTCGCTGCATTTTTGGGGCTATGCAGTTCTCGCTTCTTGCTATCTCATTAATAGAATGCCATCATCTTCGATCAGAATTAGGTTCCCCATTCTATACTATTTCCTCAGTCACATCTCTATTATATCCCTTCTCGTGTTTTTGGGAGCACATCTTTTGTTCATGACTTAGCCTCAGAAAAAGATAAGTTAGCCCCCTCATGCTCTCAAATGTGTCTTGGTTACTCTTGAGTTCAAAAAGGGTATCGATTCTATTCATCTTATCTAGGTCGCTACCTTATGCCCGCCAATGTCACATTCTTTGAATCTCAACCTTACTATTCATCTTCTGATCATCTTGATATCTCTGAGGTCTTATCCATACCTCTAGTCTTACCCACACCAACCTTTGAGGAATCTACGGTTACTTCTACCTCTCCATCTGCAATGCCACCACTTTTGACTTATCATTGCACTAGTAGCCTTGTATGTCGATTTCGCAGGTTACTCTATGGTCTTAAATAGTCCCCTTGAGCCTGATTTGGGAAGTTTAGCACAATAATTTAGGATTTTGGCATGATTCGTAGTAAAGATAATCACTCGGTATTTTATCGGCATTCTGAATAAAATTTGTGTATTTATTTAGTGGTTTATGTTGATGATAGTGATATCACTGACAATGATCAAGATGGTATCACTAATTTGAAGCAACATCTCTTTCAGCATTTCCATTTCCAGACTAAAAATCCCGGCAGATTAAAATATTTTTTATGTATTGAGGTTGCTCAGTCCAGTTCAGATATTATTATTTCTCAGTGAAAGTATGCCTTAGACATTCTTGAGGAGACAGGATTATGGATTGGAATGCTAAACTTCTGCCAGGGCAATGGGAGCCACTCAGTGATCCCTGGAAGGTATAGGCGGTTGGTTGGAAAGTTGAATTATCTCACATTACTAGACCTGACATATTCTTTCCAGTAAGTGTTGTAAGTCATTTTATGACTTCCCACTGTGATTGTCATTGGGATGCAATTGTTCATATTTTGCGGTATATAAAGTCATCTCTAGGTAAAGAGCTACTCTTTGAGGATCGAGACATGAGCATATCATTGGATATATAGATGCTGATTGGACAAGATCACCCTCTGGTAGATGTTCTTACATTCGGATATTGTGTTTTAGTAGGAGGTAATTTGGTGTCCTGGAAGAGTAAGAAATAGAGTAGTTACTCGATCTAGTGCGGAAACAGAATATCGAGCAATGGTTGTAGCAACTTGTGAGGTAGTTTGGATCAAACAGTTGCTGAGAGAACTAAAATTTGGAGAAATCGGTAAGATGAAATTTGTGTGTATAATCAAACAACTCTTCATATCGCATCAAATACAGTGTTTCATAAGAGGACTAAACACATAGAGATTGAATGTCACTTTATTAGAGAAAAGATACTCTCAGGAGATATTGTTACAAAATTTGTGAAGTGATCAACTTGAGAATATTTTCACTAAGTCCTTCACCGGTCCTCGTCTTAATTACATTTGTAAAAAGTTAGGTACATATGACTTATATGTACCAGCTTGAGGGGAGTGTTAGAATATGAGTTAGAATAGGAATAGGATATAGAATCCTACTTGAAAAAGGATTGGAATGTAGTTTCTATAAATAGGGCCTCAATGTAATAATGTAATTAAACAATTCAATAATAATATTTTCTCCATTATTTCTCACAACATTATTATTCAATCTTTTTTGTGAAGGGTCAAATTTGCTCTAGTGTTATCTGAAATCGAACAACATTACGCTATGTTAAACTTTTGGTTCAATATTATCCCCGATGCTCTTGTTTTTTTCCCCTTGAGCCCTAACAAAGTTCCAATGTGAGGATAACAGGTAACTTTAACTCATAGTTAAAGTTGAGGGGTAAGTTTGCTCCTCTTTTTCAAGGAAGGGCAAATACGAGATGATTTGTTAAACGACAAGGGTGAGCAATCTGATCAATCCTTGGCAAAGAAATTCAATAATATCTTTATGACCAAGAGCTACTTGTGAAAAAGAGAGAGTAAACAGTTTTATTCCTTGAGCAGCTCAAGTGTGATCTTGTATCCTGATCACACGAGCAAATATTGTACCAGATTAAGTAAAAAGTGATTTCTATCTCCTACGAATTTCATACATGAAACTCCATATGAAATGGATCAAAAACACCACCAAATAACTCATTTTTTTATAGAATAATATTTTATTTACCGCAACCTCAGAAAATATCCCCAATAAATCTTGATTATCAATTTGTTAGAAATTTCAAACCTCGGAAACTCCTTGCCGAGGGCCTGTGCACCCTCGGGATTAGTCGAGGCTCGAAGAGTCTCGGTCACCCGGTGTAAGTAAAAAAAAAAAAAAAAATTTTTAGAAACCTAAACAATGGAGACTTTCGTTCATTTGATAGTGTTTAAATATTTGACGACAAACATGAATATTACTCTCATTCGACTTCTAAGCATTTTATTTCTCATACCTGCTTATCTGCTTTAATTATTTGTTTCTTGTTCCAATTCCTTTTTATTATTGTGTTTATTATTATTATTTATATTGGTTGAACAGTTATATATATATATATATATATATATATATATTGAGGTGGGGTGGGGTGGGGTGGGGGAGCAGTAAAGCTGATTATGTTAGGATGATGTTGTACATGCATGATCTTTTATCGAAGGGCTCTTTGTTTCTTCATAAGGAGCACAAACAACCTAAAGTATTGTTCCATGTTCCAGAGGTCTTCGAGCCTTGGCATTTCAAGTTCTGTTGAATAGTACAGTGGAAGTGTGTTGAAACAATATGATACAATAGATGCCTTTACTGTGGACACTATATTTTATGAAATATTTTATAGATTTAATGTATTGTTTGGCGGCTTTGAATTTGCGATGCAGCTCCTTTACTTTGGAGAGGGTGCGTAGACTGATAGAGGAAGACTTGAAGCTTGAAAAGTATGCTCTTGATGTGCATAAAAAATTCATTAAGCAGTTCTTGGAGAAGGTAATCTTTTTAGTTTCTTAGTTTATATATGTTATTTGTATTCTGTTTCCGCATCTTCTTGTTATTTCAAATTTTATGTACTCTTTAAGTTTACATTTTGTTTATTTTGCTTTCCATATTGTCTTGCTATTTATTGTATTCCATAATGTATTGAAACAGTTACTGAATTTTCACATTTTATGTACTTTAAGTTGTCTAGAGAAACATTATTAATTAGTAGAAACTCTAACTTTTGAAGTGGAGCCTTGAAGTAACCGGTAAAGTTGTTGCCATGCGACCATGATGTCACAGGTTCAAACCTTGGAAACAACCTCTAACAGTAATGCAAGGTAAGGCTACGTACAATAGATTCTTGTGGTCGGGCCCTTTCCTTGACCTCGCGCATAACTGAAGCTTTATTGCATCGAATTGCTCTTTTTTCCCTTAGAAATTCCCAACTTTCATATCAGTGTTTACTTTCTTGATCTTTTGGTGTATTCCTTAGTTTTGCTAAATTTTGATTGCATATTAGAGCCATGAATCAATATTCTGGAGAATACTCATGTTGGCCCAACCTGATGTTACAGTCCCCTGACATGGATCTAGTTATGGGGCGCTGCAAGATGAAATTAGATGTTGTCCTCCTACGATCTATTGGTGTCGGTTCCCAAAGAGAGAACCTGCAATCACTTGAGTTGAAGTACTCAAAAACTGGAACAGCTTTCTGCTTAGATTTCATGGGATAAACATGGAGTTTAAATACAACACTGATAACATAACCACCATTAGAAATTAGGACATAGTTTCCTAACATTACTGCAATGATAAACTGCAATTCACCAGTACGAAGAAATAACTACTGCAAATAACTGCGGCTGTAAACCATTTGGAGACCAAGGACTTCTACCACATCTCCTTCTTCAAACCACGCTTGTCCTCAAGCACTAAATGTGGTAACTACTAGCATTTCCCTTATTTTGAACAAATTCTTCCTCATATTTATTGAGTCAATCCAAAATAATTTCTTGCATTGATGACCTCGGTTGAATGGTTTATCACAGTTGAAACAAAGTGCCTTAAGTCGTCTTTCCTCCACTCCAGATCTGCCCAATTTCTTCACAAATTTAGTGTGTTGTTGAGGTGAGAAATTTGTGGTCTTTAATATACTAGCATCTAACAATTGCAAACAAAGATTGGTGGTGTCTAAGATAATTGCTAGATTATTGGATGAAAGATTGGAAGAAGTGATGGATAAATTAATCAACAAACATCAAATGGCTTTTGTGAAGGGGAGGCAGATCATGAATGCAACACTCATAGTTAGTGAGCGTATTGATACAAAAATGAAGAGAAGAGCTTCTAGACTAATGTAGATCATGTAAGTTGGTCATTCCTCCTTAACACTCTTAGACAAAAGGGATTTGGATGTAGATGATTGAGGTGGATTGAGGCTTGCATTAATCTGTCAGGGAGAACCTATTGGCTTTTTGAGAAGAGAAGGGATTGAGACAGGGTGATCCTCCTTTCCCTTTCTTGTTCATTTTGGCAATAGAAGGTTTCAACTATATGATGAAGATTGCTCACAAATTAGATGGACCAAAGGCTTTCAAGTGGGAGGGAGGGGGCGAGAAGTAAAAGAAGTGTGTCATATGCTTTATGCAGATGATGCTATCATCTTTTGTGAGCCTGTAGCATATCAAATTAGTTATATTGGGGTAATTTTGGTTTGTTTTGAGGCAGTTTCTGTCTTAAGAGTCAATTGGGGAAAAGTTAGTCTTTTCCCACTATATGAGGTTCCTTTAAATTCAACAAATTGGCAGGCATACTGGGATGCAGTGTAGAGTTATTGCCCACCACTTTCCTGGCATGCCATTATTCAACAATCACAAGGTCCTGGATATTTGGGATGATATCTTGGTGAAGACTGAAAAGAAATTATCAAGATGGAAGGTTCAATTTCATTCTTTGGGATGAAGATTGATTCTCATCAACTCTGTTATTGACTCATTGCCGCCTACCCATGTGATGTCTTTATTTCCCAATCAAAGTGGTGAAAAAACTAGACAAGTTAAGGAGAAAGTTTTTATGGCAAGATAATAAGGAAGGAAAAGGCTATAGTCTAGTTAACCGGAAAATTGTACTACTTAGCAAAGAAAGAGAGGGGTTGGGTATTAAAAATCTGAGACTTCAAAATGAAAACCTATAAATGAAGTGGCTTTGGAGATACACTGAGGAGGGTGAAGCTCTTTGGAGAGAGGTAATTATAGCTAAATATGAAGAGATGAGCCCTTGGTGCACAGAGAGCACTAATGAACCATATGGTGTGGGGGTGTGGAAAACAATTAGAAATTTGTTGCCTAAGATGAAAGAAAACCTGTTCATCATGGTGGGATAATCCTGATGCTAATGTAGGTGATTGCTGGTCAGAACAGGGTTGGGGCATCTCTTTTAGAAGATTCCTCAATGATTGGGAGATATAGAGGGTGGCAGGTTTACTACGGAAACTAGGGGGTATTGACATAAATACACCTATACCTGAGACAAAATTCAGTGGAAGCACAACAAAGATGGTCTTTTTGCAGTCAACGGTGCATATAAGAGAGGATTGCAGCTTATAGATGGAGGTCTAAATATTACTGGAACTATTTCTGGAGAGGATTGCAATTTATAGATGAAGGTTTAAATATTACTGGAACTATTTCTGGAAGGGGGATATACCTACAAAAGTGAAATGTTTCACTTGGCTAGTAATAAAAAAGGCTTGCTTAACTCAGGAAGTACTTCAGGAAAAAGGTAGACAATTGGTTCCCAGGTGTTTTTTTTGCAATCTGAGAGGGGAACAACCAACCATCTATTTCGGTACGGTAAGTTCACTGCTCAACTCCAAAATTTATTTCTCACCGTTACAAGCTTGAACTGGACAATTCCAGAACATACTGTAGAAGTATTGAGTTGCTGGATCAGGAGAGCAGGTAGCAAGAGTCAAAAGAAATAGAGGCTAATACCATCATATATATGGTGGTCAGTTTGGATGGAAAGAAATGGGAAAAGTTTTAAAGGTAGATCCAATTTCATTCATAAGGTTAAATGGAATTGTATAGTATCTTTATTTTTTTGGTGTAAACAACTTTGTATAGAAGACGTAGATCAGATTGTGGACTTGAATGGAAATTTGTCACTGACACTTTTTGGAGATGGCCAGCATACCCTTAATGCCGGGGAATACAACTTTACCCGCTTCAAAGAAAAAATTGCAAACAAAGGGGTTGTTTCTTGCTACTTGCGTTCATAAAGCCGGAAATACTCGTCGCGATAGCTAAATCTGGAGCTTTATGCAACTCTCCCTCACTTGCTATGTGATCAGCAAGACCACTAATGTAACGTTCAGTTTTCTGCTCTTGTGTGTGGGTACCAGCCCGCATAACCCATTGCTCAATCTTTTTCTGGTAATCTGTCACAAATCCAATTTGACATAACTTAGTCAATTATCCCAACTTTTGACTTCTAAGTGGTGGTGCAAAACAAAGGTTCCATTGACGTTTGAATTCATCCCAAGTGCGCTGAGTCATATCGTTCTCTATTTTGGTGTTTGCTGGTGTCTAAATGCTCGCACCTGTTCATTCATCCCAAGGGGTCTTCTTGGCCATTAAATCATGGAAAATCCAACTTTGTACATCTAGGATTGATGGAACTTCCTCCAGGCCCAATCCTGATCCTCTTGCCATTGTAGCTTTAGCCTTCCAACCTGATTATAACTGGTATTTTCCGTTTATTCAGAATAGGCCTTCGATTTGCAAATCCTTTGTTAGTGCATCCAAGCAAGCATTTATGGCTTCTAGTCTGGCTGAATTGGCTGCACATTCTTCTTGGAACAAGTTCACCAACTTTGCCAGTTTTTGTTGGATTTGGTTTCCCATATTTCCTGTCTTTGAGCAGTTTTAATTTTCTGCACATTCTTCTTCGGGAATAGCCAAATCCTTAGAGCAGCAAATAGCCATTCAATGATCATCGAAAAGCATAAAAAGTGCCAAGATCTTGTAGTGTAAGCGCAAAGTGCAATTGGAATGCAGTTTTAACTAGAAAGGTGCACCAAATTAAGGAGAAAAATTCTTGTTACAACAAGAATAGTGGGTTTCCGATAAGCAGTTTGGACCATCTAATTTTTCATCACAATTTGGATGTTCCTTGAATTTGCTTTGTTAAAATGCTAAGCCATAAAAAAAAACAAGTTTAGCTTCATTGCTCTTCGGCCAAAGAAGACATTTCTGCCAGAGGCTGTTTCCAAGGCTTGAACCCGTGACCTCCATTTTCATTAATTAAATGAGAGTTATGGTTCAAATTGCAATGCTTTCAGCAGCTATTTTCTGCAACCTCGTCTTCATTTTGTCATTTTTTGCACTTTTGGCATTTTACATTATAAACTCTATCATGAAAAGTAAAGGTCTTTTACAGTTGCTAATGTTTATTTTTTTGACATGCTAGCTAATGGAGAATGCTGATGATGATGGTGTCTCGAAGGATTCACAGGAAAATTTGGAAAAAGACACTTCGTCGACTAAACAAGAGAAAGAAGTGCTCGAGTCCCCTAAAAAGCAAGTGATAAAGAAAGAGATCAAAGAGCTAGCATTTGATGACGCAGACATGGATGGTTCTCCTATAATGGGTGTTATGAGCTCCAAATCAGAGTCAGTGGATGCCCAAGGTTTAAAGGCAAGTGAGAGCTCAATAAAGAAGGCCATCTGGGAGAGAGCTGCTCACTTCAGAGCTAATTCCGAGTATGTATCTTTCCTTGCTAGCTGGGTCATCGTTCTATCTTTTACAGCTACGACTCTGTACCTGCCGATTCTCCCTACAATAGCTTGGGGCCTTAAAAAACCAACGAATGAGGAAAAAGAGGATTTTTGTTGCCACTTCAGTTGCTTGAAATTACTTTTAGTCTTCTTTCCTTTATTTTTCTCAAGAGTTAAACATTTTGTGAGACAAGTACGTATGCACCCCTTAGTCTCAATATATATCGGATCTCACCTTGCTTTCAATGTCAAACAATATTGCTGTCACACTGATTTTTCAATCGCTTTTAGTCATGCTTGTTCATAGGTGTAGCTCCTGTTTTTTCATGTCCAAGTTATTTACATCTGTTCCCAGAATGACTTGCCATGGCTTTGTCATTGGCCAGTGATAGATTCTTCCCAAGATTCATGTTGCTTTAATCAGCAAGGAGAGTTGCTTGAAATTCGTGTGAGGCAGTTATGTGGGGCATAGCCCCTGCTGCTTAAAAGTTGTTGGGAGAAAAAGGAAAGAATTAAAAGTGTTAAGAGGGTGTTTGGATTGGCTTTTTTTTTTTTTAAGTGCTTTTGGCTTTTAAACATTTTTTAAAATTTTTGTAGGTGTTTGGCTAAGACGAGAAGTGCTTTTAAGCACTTTGCCTTAGGCTTAAAAAGTACAAAAAAAAAAAAGCCAAAAGTAGGTTGTTACCTACTTTTGGCTTTTAGCTTGTAAGTCACTTTAAAAAGGCCCATCAAAACACCCCCCTAGTGAAATTATGTGCACTGTTGGCTTTCATCCTATGGCACCACTTGGACCCTTTGAACCATTACTTGAATGACAAGAATGCTAGAATATCACTTCTTTTTCCCTTTTTATATCACCTGTTTATCGTAATTAAGGACATTCGTAGTAGCTCCTTGTCATTATACACGATAATGGAAATATAAATCTAAAGCCTCATTTCTGAATCTCTTGTAAAAGAATACCAAAACAAATGACTATGCGTCCCATACAAGTTGGGGTTGACTATATATGAATCCTAACTATTTTATTTGAGCTCAATTTATGTCATCATCGCACCTACAAAAATAAAAGTCTAAACAAGTTAAATATACGTAAATAAATATAATAATAACAATAATATTAAAAGTCCTCCAACAAGATTAAAACATACCTCCAACAAGTAGATATCACTTATATGGATCTTTTTCCTCCATTGTGCGATATCTTTAGCTTTGATTCCAAGAAATTGTAGGTCTTTCGAGAAAACTTCCTTCCATGTTATTTTGAGTCTACCTCGTTCCCTTTTTAATACTTTCAGTCACCATATTTTCACACATGAACTGTATGCATCTGTAGATCGATGCAAATACATGAATAAACCATCTCAAGTCCTCCTCTTTTTATCCTTGGATGTGTGCTACTTGCACCTTCTAGCAGATGTGGTAATTTTTTATTTTATCTAATCTTGTTTTTGGTCGCACATTTATCTTAGCATCTGCGTCTTTGCAACACTCTTCTTATCGGTTTCCTGGATTTTAGTGACCCATCATTTATTACCATATAGCATTCTCGGTCTTATACACATTCAGTTTCCTATTTTTCTAAAAAAGCATTCTGTGTCTTATAGATGTTCTGTAGAACTTACCTTTGACTCTGATAGGCATTGTTCTATCAGATAACACCCATGCAGCACTTCAACATTTCAACTATCCGATTTAATTTTATGAGTACCATCCTCATCTATCATTCTTCTCTTTAAACAAGCAGCCTAGATATTTAAATTGCTTACATTATAGGACCACAATCCTGTCCAGTCTTACCTTATCTTTGCTCTTCTCATGCTGACTAAACTTGCAATGCGTGTATTCAGTCGTACTTCTGCTTATTTTAAAACCTTTAGGGGTTGTTTGGTATGAGGGATAATAATCTTGAGGATAAAATGCAGGATTATTTTATCCCGTGTTTGGTTAGGGGTATAGTTAGTTCCAGGATTATTTATCCCACAATTTGTAATATAATGGTGAGATAAGTTATCCCATATATATGGTGGGATAACTAATCCCATGGGATAGCTTTGTCTATTTTCTCCCCATACCAAACAACCCCCTACTCTTTAAAGTGCTTGTCTAGTTCAACTTTTTGGTTGACACCCTCATTAGTCTCATCAATCAGCACAATATCATCAGCTAATAGTGTACTCAATGAGACCACATCTTATATCTTGTTGGTTAGCTCATGCTTAACCGGGTAAACAAGTAGGGGCTCAATGCCGACCCTAGTGCAAACTAACTTTCATACAAGACTCCTTTGTATCTGATGTTATTGTTCTCAAGCTATTGACGACTCCTTCGTACATGTCCTTTGTGGCATTTATATATTTAGAGATAATGGATCAAAACACCGCAAACTTTCACATCTTTATCAGTTACATACTTTAACTAGGTCTAGTTTACATTATCCTCTTGAACAATGACTTTCTAAATGCTCCCTAAACTCTCACATTTTTGTTAGTTTCATACTTAAACCATGTCTACTTTACATTACTCCACTAAACTATAACTTTCAGGTGTTAAATCCCCCTGCTCAGTATATGTTATGCAAGTATGTTCACGCTCCCGAAAAGCTTTAACAACCTAGTGGCACTACACGTGTTTGTTAATCTTTTTTTCCAGATTTCTTTTATTATTAATGGTTTTATTTATTACATAAATTCTAATTAAATAAGTTAAACTAAAGAAAAATAAAAGTTAAAATCAAATGGGATACCTTGACCCTTAACAAAAGTCAAGGGGGTGAGGATCAAACATCTCAGTATCCAGAATGAGTGCTTGCTTCAAAAATGGTTGTGGAGGTTCTGTACTGAAGACATGGCTCTATGGAGAAGATTCATAGCTGATAAATATGGAATGATTAATCGGTGGTCAACTGAAAAGGTATTAGGTACTTTTGGTTGCAGTGTATGGAAATCAATCAGGAGGTTATGGGATCAATTTTATGCCAATAGCACTTTCAAAGTGGGTGATGGATCCAAAATTGATTTCTGGAATGAACTTTGGATAAGGGAAGATAGCTTGAGAAACATGTTTCCCCAGCTCTATATCTTGATTTCACAAAGAAATGATACATTTGCTCAAGTATGGAGTCTACATGGGTGGAACTTAATCTTTAGGAGGGCTCTTAACGACTGGAAAGTGTCAGATATTGCTAGACTCCTTCAGATACTGAGTGCGTTTTTTGGAATGTCTAATGTTGCTGATAAACCAATCTGACAGTTCCACAATAAAGGGGTTTACAGTGAAATCATTCTATTGAAATAGAAAAACAACCAAAACTAGATAATCAATTGGCCTTGGAATCAAATATGGAAAGTCAAAAGTCTGTTGAAAGTGGCTTGTTTTGTTTGGTTAGTTATCAGGAAAGCTTGCCCAACTCATAAAGCTCTACTAGGAAGAGGACTGCAGATTTGCTCTAGATATTTTTTGTGTAATCAAGATGCAGAAGTGAATAGCCACCTATTTCTGCATTGTGACATAGCTGAAAAATTTTGGAACATGTTTTTTTGTATTCTGGGGATCAGCTGGACAATGCCAAGGTCCACACTAGAATTTCTAAACAGCTGGAAGGGAATTCGGAGGAGAGGTTCAACAGAAGATTGGTGGTTGAGTATTCCAGCTTGTGTCTGGTGGATGCTGTAGAAAGAAAGAAATGCCAGGTGCTTTGAGGCAAGAGTTGCAGCATCCAGAAGATTAGACGCCATTGCCTTAGCTTACTTTATTTTTGGTGTAAGCAGGATATTGGGGGAATACCATAGATCTAGTTGATTTCATAGGTATCTTGTAAATTTTCTTTGTTTTAGGGCAGTTCGCTATGAGGAAAATCCATTTGATTGGGAGTTGTAAAATCTATCATCATTTCTTGGATGATGAGTTTTTATTAATACAAAGTTACCTTTGACTCAAAAAAAAAAAAGGAATTAAAAAACATTTAAGGGAATATGAGAAAAGGTAGGATAAGTCGCTTCAAGTAGTGGTACGCTAAGGTTCTCGTTCTCTCTTTTTTTCCTTCTGCTTCTCTTTTTATTTTTTTTCTGGGACCGCTATTGTTCTTGAGATCCATAAGAATATCTTCACAAGTAGTGCCCAAGGGGATGTGTGAGTAGTTAAAGCTTAGGAGCAACAATATGAAGAATCCAAGTTCTAATTCCACTTGCAACACTCAGTGTGAGCCAATCTAGTCTAACCTTTATGAGTAGGTTTGCGGACACCTTCACTTGTAGACTGTAGTTAGTGATTTGGTATATTAGTTGAGGTGTGCCAGGTGGCTCCTACTCAAGCCTTGATAATAAATAAATAAAGAAATAATTTTAAAAAACAAAATCTTCATGAGTAATTGCATTGTTGTATTCTTGACAATGTGGCAAAATGGGCTAATCACTAGTGACTTTGTGCATTCAACCGAACCGGTTATAAATGGGATGGGCAGTAAATGAATGATAATAGCTTTTGGGACATCCGAATTTTGATTACAAGTTCTTTTTAATGTCAGATGCTCTCCAATACCTAGTTGTAGACTCAAATCTCTTACCAAAACAAAAGCCTAGCTATAGTCAATCCATTTTATTACCCGTGGGGTATTTCTTCTATCCATTTTACCACCTGTAGTATCTCAACAACAACATACCCAGTATATTCCCACCAAGTGGAATCTGAGGAGGGTAAGTGTAAGCAGTCCATACCACTACCTCAGAAGTGAGATAGAGAGGTTGTTTTCGATAGACCCCTGACTCAAAGTAAAACAATCTAGACAAGGAATAATAAAAGGACTAATACCATAGAAATCAACATATCCAATAATACCATATACAAGATACACCAAGTAGTACAACAAAGATACTACATCCTAAACTCTTACTAGCCTTCTACCCTAACCCACCTCCTCCACAATTTCCTATCTAGGGTTAGGGTTATGTCCTCAGTAAGCTAGAGCTGCTCCATCTCCTATCTAATCACCTCTCTCCAATATTTCTTCGGTCTACCTCTACCTCGCTTGAACCCATCCCAAGCAACCTCTTACACCTCTGCATTGGGGCATCCGTGCCCTTCCTCATCACATGGCCGAACCATCTCAACCTTATTTCCCGCATCTTAGCTTCCACCGATGTCACTCTCACCTTATCTCGTATAACCTCATTTCTAATCCTATCTTTCTGACGAGGAACATTAAAATTCTAAACCTAGTCCAGAACCTTCATGAATCAAAAATCAATTTTGCTACTTATAGAAAGAGAAAGTCAATTTGAATTTTGCTACTAGTTGTCAAGTTTATCTTTTACATAATTCTAGAATACTTAGCTATTAAGAAAATGAGTTGTGTATGAGTTGTACAAAGGCTTTTTGAAGCCTATAAATAGAGGCAATGACCTCTAGCTATGTAGTTTTTAGTTCAACTCTTCTATTAATGAAACTTTGTGTTTTCTTTTAAGATCTTGGATTAGATCTTGTATTTTAAGGGCTTTGGATTAAGCTCTTGTTATCCGTGGATTTGGATTGTCTTTAAAGCGTTATCTTACAACACATTGAAGTTGTTCCTTTAACAAATTGTGTGGTTTACTTTATTTAGCACATTAAGCTCTTGTTATTCGTGGATTTGGATTGTCTTTAAAGCGTTATCTTACAACATATTGAAGTTGTTCCTTCAACAAATTGTGTGGTTTACTTTATTTAGCACATTAAAGAGTTCCTCTAAACATTGTGCTACATCAGTTTGATATCAGAGCAATGGAGGACTTACAACGAGGGTGAATAGCCTAGAAGAAAGATTAGATCAACAAATCACTACTCTTCGTGAAGAACTCACTAGGAGGTTTGAAGAACTTGTTGTATTAGTGAGAAACAATCAAGGAGGTGTTACCAGAAACTGGAGACAACATCGAGCTCAATATGTGGAAGAGGAAGATGATGTGGAGGAACATGATCTTTATGCACAACCAAGAAGAGGTCATGCAAATAGTGGAGATATGTACAAGATTAAGGCTGAAATCCCAACTTCTAATGGTAATGTAAACATTGAAGGGTTTCTTGATTGGATCTATGAGGTGGAGACATTCTTTAAGATTATGAACATCCCTCCAGATCGTCGAGTACCATTGATGGCATATAATTGAAAGGAGGTGCTGGAGCTTGGTGGAATCGTCATCAAGAAGAGCTTCATTTGAGGGGTGAAAATAGTGTAAGATATTGGCCACAAATGAAAGCCCTTCTAAAGACTAGGTTCGTGCCGGCGGATTATGAACAACTCTTGTACCTACAGTTCCATAACTGTGTTCAAGGTAATAAATCTGTTTCTGATTATAAGGAGGAGTTCTTAAGATTACAAGTAAGGTGCAATCTTTCTGAAAATGAAGGCCAACAAATCGCAAGGTATATCAATGGTCTCAATTATTCTATCCAAGAACGTCTTGGCATACAACAAATTTGATCAATAGATCAAGCTCAAACTCTTGCCTTGAAAGCTGAGTGATATATAAAAACCAAGAAGTCTTATAAAGCCGCGTCTTATTCTCGCCCAAAAAGTATATCAAAAAGTTCTCCACGCCAAGGGGAGGGGAAGTTTATTCCATCTAAAGCAAAGAAAGATGAAAAGACACCATCTTCTAGCAAAAATAATGATAAGCAACCATCTAATACAATAAGTGTTACAAGTGCCGCGAAGAGGGACACATATCAAGCAACTGTCTAAGAAAGAAGTTTGTCAGCACCACTCGTCGTGATGAAAGTGATGAAGAGGTGGACAACTATGAAAGTGAAGGTGAACCCGAACTATGTGAAGAAGAGGGAGAAGAAATTGTATGTGGTCAAACATCTTCTATGCTCAACCATGCAACCCGAAGAGACACAACGAAAGAGGATATTCAAAAGCAAATGCACTGTGAGTTGGTAATTGATAGTTGTAGCTGTGAGAATTTAGTTTCTGAAAACATGGTTAAACACTTAAATCTTGAGACATATGATTACCCGAATCCATATACTATTGGATGGCTCAAGAAAGGAGTGAAGATCAGGATCACCAAACAATGTTGGTTACCACTTTCTTTGGGTAAGTATTATCGATCAAATGTCCTATGTGATGTGGCTGATATGTGGATGCATGTCATGTTCTTCTTGGAAGACCCTGGCAATATGATGTGAACACCACACATAAAGGAAGACAATTGGTATTCTTTCATTTGGAACAAACGAAAAATCATTATACTTCCAAACAAGACTACTAATAATGCCTCTGAAGTAGAGGAGAAGAGTATGTTAATCCTCACTCAAAATCCAAAAGAATTTGCTCAAGACTTAAAGAAATCAAAATTATGTGCCGCATTAGTCGTCAAAGGAGATGAGCAACCAACAAAAGAAATTCCGGTGGAGATGCAAAGTCTGTTATCTGAATACCAAAGCATACTTGGAGAGCCTCAACATCTACCTCCTATGAGGGATATTCAACATCAAATAGATTTTGTTCCAGGTACTAGTCTTCCCAACCTACCACACTATAGGATGAGCCCAAAAAAGCATGCAATTCTAAGGGAGAAGGTAGAAGAGTTATTGCGTAAGGGACATGTTAGAGAAAGCATAAGTCCATGTGCTATACCAGCACTACTCACGCTAAAGAAAGATGGATCTTGGTGGATGTGCGTGGATAGTAGGGCTATTAATAAAATCACTGCAAGGTACAGAGTTCCTATATCACGAATGGATGACATGCTTGACCAACTCAGTGGAGCAAAGGTGTTTTCGAAGCTTGATCTAAGAAGCGGATATCACCAAATACTAATTAGACCCGGTGATGAATGGAAGACTGCATTCAAGACAAAAGAGAGGTATGAATGGCTAGTTATGCCATTTGGACTTTCTAATGCTCCTAGTACTTTCATGCGCCTAATGAATCAGGTTCTTCGTCCATTCTTGTCACAGTTTGTAGTTGTCTATTTTGACGACATATTGATCTATAGCAAAAATATGGAGGAACATTTTGAACATGTCAAAAAGGCGATGGATGTATTGAAGGAGAATAAACTCTATGTTCATTTGAAGAAGTGTGTATTCCTTGAAACAAAACTAGTTTTCTTAGGCTTTATCATCTCAAGTGAGGGGATTCAAGTTGATGAGTCTAAAATAGATGCAATAAAGTGATGGTTAACTCCAAAAACTATCTCTGAAGTGAGGAGCTTTCATGGTTTAGCCACTTTCTATAGAAGATTTGTGAAGAACTTTAGTACTATCATGGCACCAATCACTGAATGTTTAAAGAAAGGGAAGCTCAAATGGGATGGAAAAGTTGAAGCTAGTTTCATGGAGATTAAGGAAAAGCTGTCACAAGCTCCTGTATTAGTGTTACCAGATTTCAACAAGACCTTTGAGTTGGAATGTGATGCTAGTGGAGTAGGCATTGGGGCTGTTTTATTACAAGAAATGAAACCTGTTGCTTTCTTCAGTGAGAAGCTAAGTGAAGCAAGACAAAAGTGGAGTACTTACCAGCAAGAGCTATATTCTATTTATAGAGCAATGAAGACATGGGAGGTCTATTTAATACCTAAAGAATTCATTGTCTACACTGATCATCAATCCTTGAAACATTCTAGAAGTCAAAAGCACGTGGATCGCATGTTAGCAAGATGGGCAGCTTACCTGGAGAGATTCAATTATCTTATTGTCCACAAGTTCGGAGTAACTAATCGAGTGGCAGATGCTTTAAGCCGACGTGCAAGTCTCATGGTTTCTTTTGAAGCTGAGTTACCAAGAGTAGACCAAATAAAAGACTATATGAAAATGATGAAGACTTCGGGTGAATCTGGGTGAAACAAACGAAAGGTTTACCATTAGAAGAGAATTTTGTGGTACAAGATGAATATCTCTTTAATGGAAACCGCTTATGTATTCCCAGAGGTTCTCTACGAGACAAGTTGATTCAAGAGATGCATTCATGTAATCTTAGCGACCATGTTGGGCGTGATAAAACTATTGCTAATTTGGAAGCACGCTACTATTGGCCACAACTTAAGAGAGATGCCGGCAAATTTGTGCAAAGGTGTCCCGTTTGCCAAACATACAAAGGTCAGGTTCAAAACACCGGACTCTATAGGCCACTACCTATTCCAAGTGCACCTTGGGAAGACCTATTAATGGATTTTGTACTTGTCTTACCAAGGACAAGGCGAGGACATGATGCTGTTTACGTGATAGTAGCCAAATTTTCTAAAATGACTCATTTTATCCCTTGTCGTAAGACAATGTATGTCCATCATGTAGCTAATCTTTTCTTCAGAGTAGTAGTCAGACTATATGGTGTTCCAAGATCAATTATTTCAGACCGAGATAGCAAATTTCTTGCTGCATTTTGGCTTACTTTATGGAAACAATTCAACACAGAATTGAAGTTTTCAAGCACTGTCCATCCACAAACAGATGGCCAAACAAAAGTGGTGAATAAATTTCTAGGAAATTTAATTCAATGCATATGTGGAGATAAGAAAGGACAATGGGATTTAGCTTTATCCCTTACGGAGTTTGCCTACAATAATTCTAAGCATAGGTCTACAGGTTGTAGCCTTTTCTCCATTGTGTACACTAGAGTTCCAAGACATATGGTTGATTTAGTGAAGCTACCAACAAGGGAGAATTCAAGGTCAGCTATGACCTTTGGTGACAACTATTCAGAATTATTTAAAGAGGTTCAAGATGTGTTAGAAACAACAAACAAGAATTATAAGCAGTTGGCAGATAGAAGCAGCAAACAAGAATTACAAGCAGTTGGCAGATAAGAATAGGAGGCTAATGTCATTCCAAGTTGGTGACCAAGTAATGGTATACCTTAGAAAGGAGAGATTGCCTACTGGTGTTCACGGAAAATTAAGGCAAAAGAAATATGGCCCATACACTATTCTAAAGAAGATCAACGACAATGCCTATATGGTCTAAGTTGCTCGGACTTTTAAAAAATGTCTACGGGTGCATGTCGGATCCTCCAAAAATAGTGTATTTTTGAAGGATCCGACACGGGTGCGGCAACATTTTTGGAGAGTCCGAGCAACTTAGTATGTGGTAGATTTGCCAAGTGAGATGAATATTTCAAATACTTCTAATGTGGCTGACCTATCACTCTATCATCCTGAGCAAACACTTTACGAAGAAAACTCGAGGTCGAGTTTCAAAGAAGTAGAGGACAATGATGAGGAACATTAAAATTCTAAACCTAGTCCAGAACCTTCATGAATCAAAAATCAATTTTGCTACTTATAGAAAAAGAAAGTCAATTTGAATTTTGCTACTAGTTGTCAAGTTTATCTTTTACATAATTCTAGAATACTTAGCTATTAAGAAAATGAGTTGTGTATGAGTTGTACAAAGGCTTTTTGAAGCCTATAAATAGAGGCAATGACCTCTAGCTATGTAGTTTTTAGTTCAACTCTTCTATTAATGAAACTTTGTGTTTTCTTTTAAGATCTTGGATTAGATCTTATATTTTAAGGGCTTTGGATTAAGCTCTTGTTATCCGTGGATTCGGATCGTCTTTAAAGCGTTATGTTACATGTTGAAGTTGTTCCTGCAACAAATTGTGTGGTTTACTTTATTTAGCACATTAGAGAGTTCCTCTAAACATTGTGCTACATGACTTTCCTAGTAAACCCACACATCCACCGAAGCATTCTCATCTCTGCCACCTTCATCTTCTAGATGTAGGCCTTTTTAACAAGCCAACACTTCGCCTCACACAACAAAGCCGTTCTAACCACCACTCTGTAGATCTTGCCTTTAAGTTAGGAGGTACCTTTTTGTCACATAAGATTCCGAAGGCAAGCCTCCATTTCATCCACCCTACCCTAATCCGATGAGTGACATCTTCGTCAATCTCTCCATTCTCCTGAATCATAGACCCTAGATACTTTAAACTATTTCTCTTATTGATAGAATGAGTATCAAGCTTAACAACCACATCATTCATGGGACATCTCGTTGAACTTACACTACCATCTTGGACCTACTCAACCTTAACTCTTTAGACTCGAGGGTTTGCCTCCGAACCTCCTATTTAACATTAACTCCACTACGTGTCTCATCGATCTAGACCATATCATCCGCAAAAAGCAAACAGTAAGACACCTCATCTTGAATTTGCTGCGTCAAAACATCCATCACCAAGGCAAAAAGAAACAGACTAAGCATCAATCCTTGGTGTAACCCCATCAAGAGGGGAAAGTGCTCCGAGTCCCCTCCCTCGGTCCTAACCTGAGTCTTGGCTCCGTAGTACATATCCTTAATCGCTCTAACATGCACCATAGGAGCACCTATAGCCTCCAAACATCTCCAAAGACCCTCCCTATCATAGGCCTTCTCTAAGTCGATAAACACCATGTGCAAATCCTTCTTCCTTTCCCTATACTGCACCACCAGTCTCTTCGTCCTGGCATAAATCCTAACTGATTTTCAGAAATAATCATAATCCTCCGCAACCTCAACTCTACCACCCTCTCCCAAACCTTCATAGTGTGACTCAACAACTCGACCACCTGTAGTATTTAAAGAAAAAAAATTTGTTCTTTATGATAATTGAATGGCAGTAAAAAGTAAAGATATTAACTGGTTGATGACAGGTTTATGTCAACAGAAGATCAGGCGTCCATTTGTATGGACTTTATTTTGTTCATTTCCTTATTTCTTGCCCTTTGTCGCACGAATCTAACCAGGTCGCGTGGTTCACCGGTTCCACCTTAAGCTTTTGACAATATTGGATATTTAAGCTAATAAATTCTGTTGAGGTTGAAAAATGTTTCTGTTTTTCTTTTCAATAATTTCACATAATAAGAGTTTTTTAAAAGAAAAAAAAATTGGTAACGTTTATATTCATCAGCACCCTAAACAGGCCTGGTATATCATATCTACAGATACAACAACAACAACAAACCCAGTGTATTCCCACATAGTGAGGTCGGGGGGGTAAGATGTACGCAGTCCATACCTCTACCTCTAAGGAAGTAGAAAGGCTGTTTCCGATAGACCCCCGGCTCGAGACACGAGATACCACACAAATACATAGTAAAGCATCGAACAAGATTTCATAACATAACATAAATACGACACCCATAAGTAATAAAAAACAGAGAAAAGCACACAGATTCGTAATAAAACCTGGAACAAGGTATCATAACAAGAATATTATCCCCCCCCCCCCCCCCAAAGTAATTCCCTACACTAGCGACCCAAACTGGCCCTAGCCTTCTGCCCTAATTTGCGTCCTCCAGATCTTCCTATTTAGGGTCATGTCCTCGGTGAGCTGTAACTGCTCCATGTCCCGCCTAATCACCTCACCCCAGTACTTCTTCGGCCTACCCCTACCCCGCCTAAAACCATCCAACGCTAGCCTCTCACACTTACGAACCGGGGCATCCATGCCCCTCCTCATCACGTGTCCGAACCATCTCAATCGGACTTCCCGCATCTTATACTCCACTGGAGTCACACCAACCTTCTCCCTGATAGTCTCATTCCGAACTCTATCCCCTCTAGTCAGCCCACACATCCAACGCAACATCCGCATTTCTGCCACCTTTATTTTTTGGATGTGGGAGTTCTTAACTGGCCAACACTCCGCTTCATACAACATGGCCGGACGGACTACCACCCTGTAGAATTTGCCTTTAAACTTGGGCGGCACCTTCTTATCGCACAACACCCCCGACGCGAGCTTCCACTTCATCCATCCCGCCCCAATACGGTGTGAGACATCCTCGTCAATCTCACCGTTACCCTGGATCACGGACTCGAGATACTTGAAACTATCCCTCTTACATACCTCCTGTGATTCCAACTTCACTACCACCTCATTCTCCAGCCTCACGTCATTAAACTTGCATTCCAAATACTCTGTCTTGCTTCTGCTCAACCTGAACCCTTTAGACTCAAGAGTTTGTCTCCACACCTCTAATTTGTCATTCACACCCCGTCGCGTCTCATCAATCAAAACTACATCATCTGTAAAAAGCATACACCATGGCACCTCCCCTTGAATACGCCGCATCAACACATCCATCACCAAAGCAAACAAAAAGGGACTAAGAGTAAATCCCTGATGCAATCCTGTCAAGACAGTGAAATGCTCTGAGTCTCCTCCCGCCGTCCTCACCTGAGTTTTCGCTCCATCATACATGTCCTTAATTGCTCTGATATATGTCAGCGGGACTCCACTCACCTCCAAGCATCTCCAAAGCACCTCCATGGGGACTTTGTCGTATGCCTTCTCCAGGTCGATAAACACCATGTGCAGGTCCTTCTTCCTTTCCCTATACTGTTCCACCAGCCTCCGTACCAGGTGAATTGCCTCCGTCGTCGAGCGGCCAGGCATAAATCCAAACTGATTTTTCGAAATAGACACTATCCGTCTTAGCCTCACCTCGACCACTCTCTCCCAAATCTTCATAGAGTGACTCAATAACTTAATCCCCCTATAGTTATTGCAACTCTGGATGTTACCCTTATTCTTATAGAGAGGGATCATGGTACTCCACCTCCAAGTCTCGGACATTTTTGCCGTCTTGAAGATTTCGTTAAACAATCCAGTCAACCACCTTACACCAGCCTCTCCAGTGAACTTCCAAAAATCCATCGGTATCTCATCCGGCCCCGTTGCCCTACCCCTTCGCATCCTTCGAACAACCTCTCTAACCTCTTCTACCTTAAAACGTCTACAATAACTAAAATCCCGACACTCTTCGGAGTGCTCCAGCTCCCCTAACACAATCGCTCTATCCCCTTCGTCATTCAGGAGCCTATAAAAGTACGACTGCCATCTATTCTTAATGTGGCCGTCCTCCACCAACACTGTACCGTCCTCCCCCTTAATGCACCTCACCTGGTCGAGGTCACGACCCTTCCTCTCCCTAGTAATGATTACAAAGAGGCAAAAAAGTCTAGTAATGATTCAACATCATCAACTAACTGTTCTTTACACCAAAATAAAGAAGAAAAATGCAGGAGCTCTTGATCTTCTGGATTGGACTGGACCTCCCTTCAAAACAACTTGCATTCCTCTCTTTCCAAATTGTCCACCATATGCAAGCTGGAACATTCTTCCACCACTCTTTGTGACATGTTTCTCCTTGTATATTGTTTCAACTGCATATTAGGTCAAAAGTACTCTGGGACATAACCCAAACATTTGAGCTAGAGCTGCAAAAAGACTGCTAGAGTCGTTTGGTAATTGCACAATGCAAGAAAAGATGCCCATTGTTTCAGCTTCTTGATTGCATAGAAGGCACCTAGAACAGAGCTGAAACCCCCTTCTTTGAAGTTCATCACCAGTGAGACGAGCTTTCCGTACTACTAACGAAGTAAAGCATACCACTGAAAGGAACTTTTGCTTTCCATATCTCTTTCCGTGGCCATGGTTCATTGATCTGCTCCAGATCAATTAAGTAGTTGTAAGCTGCTTTGACAGAGAAAACAGACTTGGTGCAGCCTTTCCAAGTGAGAGAATCCTCCTCTTCCTTTAGGCCAGAAAAACCTTCAAGCTTAGCCAAGAGATCTGTAACTCTAGAATCTCCCAGTCATAGACTTCTAAATACAATATTCTACCCCTGTGGAGTCCGAAGCTCTTCAACTGTAGTATTAGGAGAGGAGGAAAAAATGAACAGATCATGATGCAATTGATCTATTAAAGGCCCATTCCTAACCAGTTGTCTTTCCAGAAGGAGATTTTCTTCCCGTCGCCCAATCTAATTCCTGTATTTGCTATAAACACCCCCCAAAGGTTACTGATGGATTTCCAATTCCCCACCCCATGAGCAGAAGTCACTGGTTTAGTAGTCCAGTGACCCATTGGCCATTTGTTCATGCCTGCACTGTATAACTTGTCGCCATAATGCTTGCTCCTCAGTTTTATATCTCCAAAGCCACTTCAATAATAGTCTCATGTTCTGTATTTTGGGATTTTTGATTCCTAGTCCTCCCACACAAAACAAGAGTTTAGTAACTTGCTTTTTTTACAAACTCAGATATGGGAAGCTTACTCTCTTTAATCAGGTTGGTGATTAAATCCGAGTGTAAACTGCTGAAATATGATTTTGAGGGTTCACTTGTATCACGCCCTCAATAATAAACTGACTGATGCCTTTGGAAACCGATATGGAATAGTAGAAGTCCAAGAAGTTCTTCTTTGGTTAGGAAAATTCCCCTTACATAAATGTTACCAGTTTCAAAAAAAGAAAAAAAAATTCCCCCTACATAATATAAAATTACAAATGATACCCACATGCACGGTTTGGTGCATTCGTATGTAAGAAATAGGAGGACATCTCAAGGAGAAGAGTTTTCTGTCAATGAGTTTATTACTTGTCGACAACATAGTTCTTTTTCATTTTTATTTTTGCTGCAAAGAAAATTATGCTTCATAACATGAGGAGATCATAAGCTTTTTGGTAGAGCTAAATTTTTATAGCTGACTGAGTCGACTTGTCGTAATTGTGATTTTTGAAGAAATTGGTGTGTCTCTTTCTGCAAAGAGTTTAATTATATTCTGGTTGCTTTTTTCACCCGCTCAATAGTGGGCTCTTTAATGTTACTTTTCAAATGAAATAATGAATAAAGTACTCAAAAAAGAAACTAGGCGGCAGAAATAGGATGGACTTTGTGCTAATCACAGATTAGATACCGGCCCGTTTCTGTGCTAATCATTGGTTTCAGTGTCTTTTCAATTGGTAATGTGTTGGAATTGTTTTTGGATGTGCTTTAGGGGACAGATTTATTACTAAATTGGAGTAACTGATGTGTTTTGGGAATACAACAACAACATGCCCAGTGCAATCCCACAAGGTGGGGTCTAGGGAGGGCTATGTTTTACACAGATCCAGTGTTTTGGAATATTTGGCATAATAGTTCAATATAATGGAAGCTTCGAAACAGTGAGAATATAGAGTTGGGTTTGAATTGAATTCTTCTTAATTATATGATGTTGCACAAGTATGTGTCTAGATTGAAAAGAGATGAAAAGCTGATAAACAGCAGTGAAGGAAATAGCTAATAGTGACAATTCACATTAATACTAGAAAGACACCAAACAAAATATTCTTTTTCTTTTAAAGAAAGAAGACATATATTGCTTTTCAATCAAGAGATATTGAGCAAGTCACTAGTCAAATAGTCCCTTGATTGTCAGGGAATACTGATTGTTTACTCCTTGCACTTTCTCTAACATTTGTCTATTAAAAGAAGATGGGCCTTTTTAGCTTGTTTTATGTATTACTGGTGAATACACCTAAAAACTTCTTTAATAGTTTGATCAATTTCAACAGCATCTCGTCTCTCAAAGGTTTTATTTACTTATTTATTTATTTAAATGTTGGCCTTTTATTTTCTTGTTCTTGTTCTTTTCTGTGCGTTTTAACAGTTTCAAGTGAATGTTTTATCTCAGGTCAATAACTCTGGCTGGTGTTCGTCGACTTCTGGAAGAAGATCTTGGTCTTGAGAAAAATATTCTTGATGCCTTTAAGAAGTTTATTCATAATCAAATAGATGAGGTGGTATTTTGTTTCAAAAATCTCTTTACTTCCAAGAAGAGTTTGTTTGTTAATCATTTTCACTGTTCTTTTAAACAGGTGTTAGCATCTTCTGAAGCTCCTAAATCTAGCAGTGTTAAGAAAAGCCCTGAAAAAAAAAGTAAAACAGCAAAGAAGAGTGGTGAAAACTCTGATTCATTTAGCAGCCGAGGTAAAAATATAACAGAAAAAGTTAAATCAGGAAAGAGATCTGCCGCAATAGAAACAGTTGAGAAAGCTGAAGGACTGAAGAAACAGAAAAAACCTAATTCAGAGGATAATGTCCCCGCCAAAAAGCGGAAAGAAGTTTCTAAAAAGCTGTCAGATGAAAATAGTGATGGAGACACCGATGAGAGTGATTCTGGAGATGGTGAATCTGGATCTTCTGCTGAAGTACCTGCCAAGGTGAGTTTATTATGATAATGTCCATATAATATTATTTGTTAAAAACCCTTCCCATGCACGTGTGTGGTTCTTATTCATTAAACTTATCTTAATGCAGAAGAAAGTTGTAAAGGGAGCATCAGCTAATGCTGGATATGGAAAACGTGTGGAACATCTGAAATCAATCTTCAAAGCTTGTGGGATGAGGTTTGTCTTTTCGTAAGATTTCTAGTTACTTGTAACTAATGCTTGGATCCACATTCTAATTGAAATGTTCAACCTTCCCACCAGTGTTGCTCCTTCCATTTATAAGAGAGCAAAGCAGGTATCTGATGACAAGCGTGAGGGCTTCCTGATAAAGGAGTTGGAAAAGATACTTGCTGCAGAAGGGCTATCAACGAACCCCACTGAGAAAGGTACATTATGACTATATAAAAGTGTCTAGTGGAGTAGTAACACGTAACTGTGTCTCTGTGTAACTAACAAATTTTCACTTGAAATGGTATATAGCTTCTTCGCTTCTCTGCCGCTTTAAACTGCTTGCTTCTTTTACCTGCTCCTTCTGAGCATACGACAAAGTTCTTAGGGAAGTTCTATGGAGATGTATGGAGTCTAGACGAGTACCAAGGGCAAAATCAGGATTTCTCTTGGTTTTTGACTGCTGTATATGCTAAATATGAGAGAATGGATAAGAGAGAACTCTGGTGTGAGTTGGGAGCAATGAGAAGTCTTTGCCAAAGGCCTTAAATAGTGGGAGGTGGCTTCAATGTTATTGGATATCCTTCAGAAAGAAGTTGTACAAGGATTAATAGATCCTCCTTTATTTTGAGAAGAGTCAAGAATCATCCAACTGCCTCCAGAATTGACAGAACTATGCGTTCATCTGTGTGTGTGTGTGTGGGGGGGGGGGGGGGGGGGGATGGTCCACGTTACCTGAATTGGCATCACAACCCAATCCTTATGACTTGTGGAGATTTGAACTTCAAGAAATCTTACTTCACATTTGAAAATTGGTGGATGGGAGTTGAAGGCTTCAAGGAGAAGGTGATTCTGTGGTGGCAGTCTTTTGCAGTTTAAGGGGTACAAGGTTTTGTGTTAGCTGAAAAGCTGAAACTTTTAAAAGGAAAGCTGTAGAAATGGGGAAGGAATATCGGGAACAACTGGGAGGAACAGAAGAGATTTTGGACCAACTGAACAAGTGGGAAACTATACAAGAGCAAAGAGTACTTACAAATGATGAGCTTGTACAAAAATCAAACCTGGCTAATTCTTATGAACAAGTGGCTAAAAATAAAGAGAGAGTGGAGACAGAGATCTAGAAAACAGTCGCTGAAACATGGGCATGAAAACACAAAATACTTTCATAGGGCAGTTACTTCTCGTAAAAGATTCAGCTCCATAAATTCCTTGAATGTAGATGGAAGCAACACCAATGATCCTACTGCTATCAAAAGTTTTCACCTAAACCTATACAAGGAAACAGTTGAATGGAGGCCAGAACTACAGCAACAGGTGTTACAGATAAGAATGTGTCACTGAGGCTTAAAGGTAAATTCTACAAAGCGGTGGTTTGACCTACATTGTTATATGAGACTGAGTGTTGGTCAATCAAGAACACAAGTTCAGAAGATGAAGGTGCAGAGTGGGCGGAATATTAGGAGAGATATGTTTAGGGACGAAGCTATTCGGGGCAAGGTTGGAGTGCCCTCCGTGGAGGATAAGATCAGCGAAATGAGACTCAGATGGTTCAGCTAGTGAAGAAGTGTGCAGATGCACCCGTGAGGAGGTGCAAAAAGTTGGCTATAGTGGATGTCCGGAGAGGTAGAGATAGGCTCAAGAAGTACTCGGGAGAGGTGATTCGGCAGGATATGGCACATCTCTGGCTTAATAAGGATATGACCTTAGATATTATGGTTTGGACGTTAAGGGTTAGGGTAGAAGATTAGTACGTAGCCGAGCGATGTAGCACTTTTGTGTGAGATATAGGAGGCTAGTCTTCTCTTTCCCCTTTTCTCCTTATTAACAGTATTCCTGTTCAATACTTGTGTAGTATCTTCTACTTCGTCCATTGTTATGCGTTGCTGCTGTTATTTACTTTTTCCATTTCTAGCTTGTCTTGATTTCTCGTTTTAGTTGCTTTGTATCTTGCTAGTGTACTGTCATATTTTTCTTGCAAACATGCCTTGTTTTCCTTTTGAGCCGAGGGTCTATCAGAAACCTCCTCTCCACCCCACAAAGGTAGGGGTAAGGTCTACATTAAGGGTGGCAACGGACCGGAACCGGAAACTCCGGACCGGAATTACCGGATCCGGAACGTTTCCGGAACCTCGTTACCGGGTTTTGTCTCCGGAACCGGAACCGGAATACCGGAATATATTCCCTGTTCGGACCGGTCCGGTAGCTACCGGTGTGGAACCGGAACGAACCGGTCCGATACCGGAACGTTACCGGAATTTTGGTCGGCTACCAGTTTTTTTTTTTTTTTTTTTTTTTTAAACTTTTAATTGAAATTGTAACTTAATTAAGATTAATTTATAAGTTAAATATATATATTTTTAACTTATATAGTTTATATAATTTATTAACTTTTTTTAATAAGTTTAAGTTGTAATTATTGTAAATATATGTTAAGTTAAAGTGAAATACTTAATATAATATATTTTTTTTCATAATTGCAACAAACAAATGAGAAAATTTAAAACAAAATTAGGCAAATATTTATTACAAAGATATTAAATGTAAATCTAATCTACGCAGCCACCTTCTAGGAAGGGTTCTGCGTGAATTAGATTTCTATTGTACAATCTTATTAATATCTAAATTGTCTATAATTTTTTTGGCGTAATTTTTCTAATTCTTCGACGGATAAATCCTCCGGAATTGGTCTATTTCCTTGTTGCTCCATTGCTTCCATTCCATCATCACTATTTTCGTCAAAAAATTCATCTATTTCTTCTTCAATATGGGGCGTTAGTTTGGGGAGCCCAAAATTTCTTCGTTCGGCATTGATCCAATCTCTAAATAATACCGAAATCTCCAAACTATCCCTTGCTAACGAATACCGATGATCTCCTATTATAAATCTTCCTGCGCTGAAAGCTTGCTCCGAAGCAACTGAAGAAGCTTGAGCTGATAACAAATCTCGAACCATCCTTGAAAGTTTTGGAAATTGTCTGATCCGGGTCTTCCACCACGATAAAAGTTGTTGTTTTTCAGTTTCATCTCTAATATTTTCCCGGTCCTGCGAAAGATACGAATCAAAATCATTACTCCTACAACATTGAAGACCAAGTTCTTCGCCCATCTCGTCATCTAAATCATCATATCTACGTCTAGAACTAGGAGGTTCAATCGGGCCAATATTTTGTTCCATAACTTGATACAAGTTATATAAATTCCTAGCTGTAGGTACTATGCTGGCACAACAAGTTTCAACTGATGGCTTTTCATGAAGTCCAATTTCTAAATTGTTGTATAATTTTCTAACCAACATTACTGTACCATGTTCTTTATAAAATGGGTTTAATAAATTAGTTGTTAAAATAATTTGTGGAATTGGAAAATAATATTTTTAAAATTTTTCAACCATAGCTTCAATTGCCTCTTTGTTAGGACATATTTTTTTATATTCAACAAGTACTTTAGAAATAGCAGTAATAGTTACTAAAACAGAAGAAATAGTTGGAGTATATTGAGCAGATACTGTGTTCGTAGCTTGATAAAAAGTTTTCAAAAAATTACAAAGTTCTTCTACTTCAATCCAATCTTCTTCATCTAGCATTAAATTAACATCCACATTATAAGAATTATAAACTAATTGTATAGGTTTACGATATATAAGAGCAACTTCAAACATTTGAAACAAAGAATTCCATCTAGTAGGAATTTCTTTTGGAATTTTTCTATATGGAAGGCCACATTGTTCACATTTACATTTAAAATCATCCATTACAGCCTTTTTTTTATTTTTAAACATAGAACTACAAGCAATTCTCACTTTAACACAACCATTTCCAAACAAATGAATACCATCATGTACTATCAAATTTAAAATATGTGCGGAACATCTAACATGAAAATGATCTTGATACATTAAACATAATCTACTTTTTTAACTCGTCAATAGCTTTCAAATTATTAGAAGCATTATCTAATGTGCATGCCATAGGTTTACCAATAAATCTAAAATATTTCATGCTCGTCGTTATTGTATTAGCTATAAACATACCGGTTTTAGACTCATCGACATATTTATAAGCAATAATTCTTTTTTGCATGTTCCAATCGTGATCAATCCAATGAGCCATGAGAGTAAAATAATCATTACCGACAACACTAGTACCCATATCAGAAGTAACAGATATTCTACCATCAAATTTATCAAATAAGCAACGAATAAAATGACAATGTTCAGTTTGAAATTTAAAAATATCATTTTTAATTGTATTTCGAGAAAAACCTTTAAAAGAGGGATTATATACTCGTTGAATATAATGAATAAAACCTGGATGCGAAGGAAAACTAAAAGGCAAACCCATAACAGCAACCATTTTTGCTAGTTCTTCTCTATCTACATCTTCACTTTATGTCGAGGATGAACTTGCTTCAGCCGGGTTAAACATGTCTAAACGTGTTTGAACCATATTGGTTAAACATGTCTAAACGTGTTTGAACCATATTACCTCCTACAGATTCATGTACAAATGTTGTACCATCTTTTTTGGCCTTAGCCTCATTTTTTAGACGAATAAATTCTTTATTACATCTCATCAAATGCGAAGTTAGCAATCCTGTCCCGCCATTTTTCCCCCCAGTCAAATGTTTAAAAACATGCTTGCATTTATTGCAAGTAGCAGTATTTTTTACCCTATCATACTCCATAAATTTCCAAACTAAAGACCTTTTAGTACGTTCGGTACCTTTGGCCCTAGTAAATTTCGGTAAAGGGGACAGTTCTTCACCGTGTTCCGGTAATTCCGTAACCGGACTAGTAGGGGTAGGGCTATCACCTAATTCTTGTTCTTCTATGTCATCTTCCTCTGGTAAGTCTTCCTCAAAATTATTATAACGCCTATTCAGGGTCTCATTATCTAATTCCATACCAATACCAACATCAAAACCATTAGGTTGTGATAATGAAGTTTCATTAAATCTACCCGGTAATGAACTAGTACTAGCCTTACTTTTTTTATTTCTACGAAAGACCTTACCAAAATTTGATTTTTTACCACTACTATTTTTTTCAAAATCCATATTTCAAAATAAAATATTAAAACAAGCAATACAAATACAAATTGATGTTCGTAAATAAAAAAAATATAGATAATTAACGTAAATAAAAAGAGATTAAAGTTGGAACGAATATACCGAACGTCTGCGTAAAAGCAGACGTATAACAATTGTCGGAATTAAATGAATCCTCAACTTCAAGTGTTCAACTTATATAATAAAACTAGAAATATTTAGAGAGAATTTGAGAGAATATTAAGAGAGAGAGAGTATGAAAATTGATAATATTTGTGTAAAAAAATAATTGAAATGAGGTATATTTATAATAAAAATTTTAAAGGGTGGTGGGGGTAATTAGAAGGGGGGGGGGGGGGGCAACGGCTATAAAACGGCTAGTTGTTTTATTAAAAAAAAAAAAAAAAAAAAACTGACCGTTATTCCGGACCGGAATCCGGTCAACCGGAACCGGAAGTACCGGAAATTTTCGAAGGTCCGGTCCGGTTACGGTATCCGGAACATTTGGTACCGGTAAACCGGAACTACCGGAACCGGAACCCAACCGGAACTACCGGAACGGAACCGGAAAGTTCCGGTTCCGTTGCCACCCTTAGTCTACATACATCCTACCCTCCCCAAACCCCACTTTTGGGATTATACTGGTTATCTTCTTCTTGTTAATTCTCTTGCCTAGTTCTGAAGTGTTAAAAGTGTACCTTTATATGTGCATATATGGGGAAGTTTTGTTGTGTAACTTTATGCTGATTCCACTTCTGATTTCCCAGAAATCAAAGAAGTCAAAAAGAAAAAGGAAAGAGCGAAAGAATTAGAAGGCATTGACTTAAGCAACATTGTTTCAAATACACGAAGGAGATCAACGAACAGCTTTGTGGCTCCTCCGAGACCCAAGTCACCTCCTAAAAAAGATAAGAATGATGACAAAGATGGTGATAGCAACGGCGATGATGTAAGTGATGACGACAAAGACGATGATGACAGTGAAGATGATGAGAGCAGTCAGAGTGAGGAGTTCAATGAAGGTACATTTGTTAGCATATATAGTCTACAGTGGTGGTTTGCTGATTTGAGCTACTTTCTAGGCATTTAACTTTCTTGTTCAGTTGGGTTTCCCTGTGTTTTCCTTGTTTCCTCACCATGCCCTCCTCACCACTCTACTGAGTGGCATGTTTTGTCCTGCAGTAACAACGATTTTCCTCTTTTCTTTGGTTGAAGCTCCTTAACAGCAATATTCCTTGTTCTCATTGTCAGCACATGTTGGCAGTATTCCTACTAAGTAGTACCAGTTCTTTTGCTCATTGGCCTAAAGCTAAATCACTTTGAAATGTGTGTAACTAGAATAGGATGAAGTACAATCTATGGAAACACAGTTATTTCACTGTACTAATTTCTGCACCTGTTCTCCACCTGATTGTTGATCATTTGCATAAATTCATCGTACATATGTTTCTCATTTCTAAAACACCATTTTCCGTGGCAGATGATAACAAGGACAGTGAATGAAGCTCTCTGATGAGTGAAGATTATAAGTTACAGATTGGGGATGATCTTTCCAATGTATCAGTAGTCTCAGTTTCTCAACTTAGATTTTGGAGCTGAAATTTAGTGTATTTTAAGAAGTATATATATAAGAGATGTGATATTTAGCTTGAATTAAATTAGCGGTGATGGATATTAAATACCATAGTTGTTATTTATTGAACGATTTTGTGCATGGAACACATCTTTGCTTGTGCATTGTAGAAGGTGATAATTGCTATGTTTGTGCTGGTAGCAGTGCTTTTAAAGGCTTCTTGACACAAACGTCAGTGTCGGTAGTATTGGATGCTCAGCTCTGTGTTTTATCTTATCAGCTTTTATGTGAATCATGTGCACAATTTCTTCTAGTCTTATTAACCTTTTTGAATTCTTCAGTTAACCTCAACTTTCCTCTCGAGATATCGTCTTCCTCTACTTCAACTATGAAGTTCGAGAATATTTCAACCCTAAAGTTGCATATTCTTTGATTGAGATGCGAGTGAGGGTGAGATTCACCTTTAAACTGGCCTTTGGGAATTGTCAAACTTCATGTTCTGATTTGCTAATGGCTTCCAAGATCTTAGTTATATATTTTAAAGGTTCTTTTTTTATTTTTATTTTCATTTGAAACAATATTTTCTTTTTTTAGTTAATTGGTGAAGAACCAAATTATTTAAGTGTTAATGACTAGGACCTTCCAAATTATTTTCGACACAATACTCATCTTAGTAAGCGATTTTAATGATTAGATTAATGGAAACATGCGCTTTGCTATTTTCTGCGGATCCAATAAATTTTTACCTGTTTTACTGTAATTTTCATGTGTTGTACTCTATACAGCTAAGGGAACAAATAAGAATCAGGTTAGGCTATTTCTTTTCCGAATCAACTTGTCCTTGCGCTTACCACTTCTTAAACTTGCAAGGATGTGATGATTACTCCATTGCATTGGGTTAGATCTTATGATTTTTTCCCAAAGATATATGAATGTATTGTGCAGATTAGCTATTGTCAAAGAGGCTAGCAACGAGTTTGTGCTTTACTTCAAAAAAAAGTTCTTCCTTTCTTCAATCAGCAGGTTCAGAGTGATTTGGTGAAGCTCCCCTTTCTTCTATCTTTGAAATGGGCATCCTTAGGAAGGGTGATTGGTGTTTACGCAAAGACCGCTAGGTTAGTCCGCACAACCCACAGGAATCTTACAATCCAACATAAACTGATGGTTATAGATTTAAATATCAAGAGGAAAACGAAGGGTTGCATATGACCAGCCAAGGATTAGCCAAGGATTAGATGAGGAGGCCTAACTAAAGCCAAATCCAGGGTGATTAAAGAGAAGTTAGTGGCTATAGGGGCTTAGGCGAGTAGTGGATACAGTAGTATATGGGTTAGGACGACCGACTGCAGCAGAGAACCAACTAGAGAGGTGTTAGGGTTCTTGAGATATATCCAAATGGGTATAGAACTGATGGTGGAATGGTGATGTCCAAGGAAGATGGATGTCAAAAAGGCTACTTACATGACGTTATTAGAGAGCTTAGACGAGGACAAGGGGAGAAATAGGGAGAGACATAAGACTGAAGAAGGAAATGAAACTAGCGGTCATGATGGCTAAAAAAACAACAGCTGTATGAAGAGCTCGAGAGCAAATGCGAGGATAAAAAGTAGTATAAGTCCACCAAAATGAGAGAGAGGAGACCTCGTGACCTGGATCAAATGAAGTGCAACACGGATGAGAATGATGATGTGTTGGTAAAAGAGGCACACATATTAGACGGAGATAGCAGATGATTTTCATAAGCTCTTGAATGAAGAATGGAATGTTGATATCTAGTTCTAGAGATTTTGGATATTGTAGGTGCATTATGGTTGCATAGGCTAAGGAAATTATTCATGAGATAAGAGGAAGAATGATCAGACCAGATGAAATCTTGACGGATTTTTGGAAGAACACAAACACGACAAATAGGAGTGGTTGACTTGATTTTTTAATGAAATTTTTAGGAAGTAAAATGACAGAAGAATGGAGGTGTAATGCATTGGTATCGTTGTACAAGAACAAGAGTTATATACAACGAACAAGAATTATATTCATAATTGCAACAACTATAGGAGTATCAAGCTATTGAGTCATAATATGAAAATCATTATCGAGTAGAAGATGGGGATGGGTCCATTTATCTCCAAAAACCAATTCTAATTCATATCGGGAAAATCAACTATAGAAGTCATCTATCTTATAACGGAACTGTTGGATCTATATAGGATAAGAAGAACAACTTACACATGTTGCTCCTCAACCTAGAAAAGGCGTATAATATTGTAACAACCCTCATATTGATTTTCCACTTTTGGTACATTTTGATCATTTTACCCCTTTCATAGTTGTACTATAATATTGTAGTCTGCAGGAATGGATGATACGATTTTCGAGGTGGTTGGTTGAGTATTATAAGATTTTTTATTTTGGGAGGTTTTGAAGTTGGTATGGTTGACTTTGGTCAATACTTGGAGATTTTAAGGTTGTATAGAAATTTTGCCAATTTTGTTTGCTTCTGAATGCCACTTTTGAGTTAGTAGGACCTTTGGTTCGGATCCCAAGGTTTTCAAATGGATTTTGAGTAGTAGGTTGGAAAATTAGAAGTTTATGGCATAGATTTGACTGTGGTCAACATCCACTGATAACGATTTCCTTTCAAAAAATTGTTGGTTTCATTGAGTTCGGAATGTCATTTTTTTAATCTAGTAGCATAGTTGGATTGTGTTCATGAGGTTCAAAATAAATTTCGAGAATCTATTCAGGACATTTTGAAGTGTTTGGGACTATTGTCTTCTAGTGTAGCAATACCTTTTTCGCGTTCGTGAGCCTTCATTGAGATCACGAAGAAGGGAATGGTTGGTCATCGTAATCGCTGCGGTCACTACTAAACAAATGTCAAAAAATGATGGCCAGCGTTGCTTTTTTCAGCAAAAGCTACGAAAATTCATCACTTTTTTTTTTCTCAAAAAGTGGCATTGTTTTATTAAAATGACATGCGTCGCTTTTTGAAACAAGAATTTAGTTAACTTTTTTTAGCAAAAGCGACGCTGTGAGTCATTTTTTATTTTTTCATGTGAAGAACACATAATGAACAAATTATTGAAGGAAAAAATTGAAAAAAAATTCACAAAAAACGACATTGTCCGTCGTATTTTAAGAAAAATAAAATCTTTTTTTTTCCATAATAAAGACAAAAAACGACGTTGGTTGTCGCTTTTTTTAAATTTTATTTTAAAAAATTCCAGAAAAGCAACGAACAAAAGGGACCATGTCCGTCGCTTTTCTCCATTTTTTTTGGATGCAAAAATTTGCATTTTTTGCATCCCACTTGCCAAATAAAAATGTAATTCAATATATACAACCTCATGCAACACACATTTCTAAAATAATCATACAACGCACAACATTATGAAAACATTTAAGCAATTCAAACCATACACTTAAACAATCAAATTCAAAATACAACACACTTAGTAATTAGTCCAACAACCACCAAAACACTTAAAACAATCCTAAAGTTTTTTCCATTGGAGTCTAGGTGTCTGAGATTTCTTTTTAGCAGTTGACTTCGAACTCTTATCAGGACGAGGCCAATCACCGTCACCATCGGATGTCATCTGTATGCAAGTTTACATCAAAACATAAAAAAAATCAAGTCATTAGTTCAAATTTCATGTGACTACACTTACTATTTTCAAGTTACTAGTACACATTTCAAGATACTACACTCAAATTATTTTCAAATATCTAATTAACATTTTATTTCACTACAGTCAACCATTTTCAAATAACTAGTAGACATTTGAAGTAACTACACTTGATCATTTTCAAGTCACTACTACACGTTTAAGTCATTGTACTTAACCATTTTTAAATAATTAATTCACATAGCAAGTCACCACACAGAGAATATTTTCAAGTTACTAGTACACATTTCAAATCAGTACACTTCGACTATTTTCAATTAACTAAATCACATTTCAAGTCAATATACTTAATCATTTTCAAGTGACTACTTTATTTTTTAAAGTTATTAGTACACATTTCAAGTGACTACACTTAACCATTTTCAAGCATCAAGTTCACAATTTCAAGTAACTACACTTAACCGTTTTCAAGTCACAAGTTCACAATTTCAAGTAACTACACTTAATTTTCAAGTCACTACAATTAATAATTTTCAAATAACTTATTCATTAGTACACATTTCAAGTCACTACACTCAAACCATTTTCAAATAACTAATTAACATTTCAAGTCACTATACTTGAGCATTTTCAAGTAACTACACTTAACCATTTTCAAGTCACTATACTAAACCATTTTCAAATAACTAATTCACGTTTCAAGGCACTAGACTTAACCATTTTCAAATAATCAATTTGCATTCAAGTCACTATACTTAACCATTTTCAAGTAACTACTTTACATTTAAAATAACTATACTTAACCGTCTTCAAGTAACTACACTTAATCATTCATTTCAAGTCACAATACTTGACCACTTTCAAGCAACTAATTCACATTCCAAGTAACTACACTTAACCATTTTCAAGTCACAAGTTTACAATTTCAAGTAACTACAGTAAACCATTTTCAAGTCACTACACTTAATAATTTTCAAATAACTTATTCACATTTCAAGTCACTACACTCTAACCATTTTCAAATAGCTAATTGACATTTCAAGTCACTATACTTAACCATTTTCAAGTCATGTACAAGCATTTCAAGTCACTACACTTAACTAATTCACATTTTTAAGTCTCTATACTTAATCATTTTCAAATAACTGCACGTAACCATGTTCAAGTCATTAGTACACATTTTAAGTCACTACAATTAAATATTTTCAAATAACTAATTCACATTGCAAGTCACTATATTAAAAATCGATAAATCAAAAACCGATAAAAAAAAATACCTTATTGATTTGATTATTGGTTTAACTTATTTAAAAATCGATAACTGATAAACCAAATCGATAATATATAAAATCAAACCGAATCAACCGATGCACAACCCTAATTTCAAGAAAAAAAGTGAAAATTGATTTTAATATTGACTGTTGATCAAATATGATGAACGGTTGAGATTAAAATTGAGGAGATGAGTCAAATTGGAATTAGAAATTGGGTTAAAAAGATTGAATTGAAGATTTCGATTACGTTAATACAACGTATTAATATGATGAATTGTCGGTTAATTGGCATCATTATTATAACTTCAATAGTATATTATTACCTCTATCATATGATGTTAACATATTATTCAAAATATTTAGATATATAGATTCAGTTAGCTAGCTTTTAACTACTATATACATCACTATACGATAGATACGTGTGTGTATATATATATATTATTGACTATCAACTTTGTAATATGTACTATATACATCACATACATGAGTATATTACCTTGCAATATGATGAATTATCGTTTAATTTATTAGCTTACGTTATTATATTATAACTTCAACAATATATTATTACCTTGATCAATCGATCGTATGATGTCAATGTATTCAATATATATAGTTGATTGACTATAAAATTCACAATATGTATTAGATACATCACATACATATGTAAATTACCTCGTAATACAACGTTTTATATGCATACAATGATAAATTATCATTTAATTTAGCTTATATTATTATATTATAACTTCAACAGTATATTATTTTTTTGATCAATCGATCGTATGATATCAATATATTCAATATATAATTGAATACACTAAATTTTGTTAAATATAAAAAATATTTATTTAATAGTAAATTAAAAATATCAAATATCGACGGACAGTGTCGTTTTCATAAAGTTAATTTTTATTTAGTTTTAACAAACGCGGCGTTGTCCGTCGCTTTTTATAAAAAATAAAGAAAAAATTAAAATATTTACAAATTGCGACGGACAACGTCGCTTTTCAAGAATTAATATTTTTAAAAATAAAAATTATAGCGATGTTAGACGTCGCTTTTAATAAAAATAAAATTTAAAAAGCGACGGACAATGTCGTTTTTCAAGAAATTAATTTTTATTTAGTTTTAACAAAAGCGACGTACAACGTCGCTTTTTGTATAAATAAAAAAAATAAAAAAAATTATAAATTGCGACGGACAATGTCGATTTTCTAGAATTAATATTTTAAAAAATAAAAATTAAAGCGATGTTGTTCGGCGCTTTTAATGAAAATAAATAAAAATAAAAAATGAAGAAAAATTAAAAATAATTACAAATTGTGACGGACAACGTCGCTTTTCTAGAATTAATATTTTAAAAAATAAAATTATTGCGACGGTGTTCTTCGCTTTTAATAAAAATAAACAAAAACAAAAATCAAATTTAAAAATCAACAGACTACGTCGCTTTTAAATAATAATAATAATAATTTTTTAATAAATTACGACGCTGTCCGTCGCTTTTATTAAAAAAATTATAAATTATTTTCTAATTACTTGGCACAAAAATTCGCGAAACAAAGTGACGGATATTAAGATGTTGACGGTCGCTTTTAATAACAAAAAATTAAAATTAAAATTAAACTAAAAAAAGTGATGGCCAACGTCGTTTTTCTCGTTGCTTTTAAAGCGACACAGTCCATCGCTTTTTTGGCGTCGCTTTTTGGTTATTTTTTAGTAGTGGGTGGGCTCGTGATCTCCAAGAGGGATTTTCTGCTGGGTCAGGGGTTCTTTCAATGCATTCACGATGATTAAGGGGTCGGGTCAACCGCTATCACGCCACACCCTTCACAAATGTGTAGAAGAAAACACATGGACAAAATATCTAATCACATTTTCAAATCAATTTTTCATAACGCAATATTTTAAGTTTGGGAACTCAATTTTGAGAGATTGAAAAGGTAATTTTCAAGATTTCTTTCTTGGTTATAGTTCTTCTACTATTTTTTTACATTTTCGAATAACTATATCATGATTTAATATTACAAATCTTGTTTTTTCAACTTGAAAAATTGAAAGTTTTTAGGTAAAGTTAAAGAATAATAAATTAATAATTTCAAGGTCGATTTCTAACTCCCATTTTTTTATGAAATTTCATATTTGAACTCCTTAAGTTATGGCTAGCTTGATTGCAATACCTCGTATATTTCTAAGCTAGAAAACGAACCATTGTTCTTACACATGAAACCTCATATCCTGTGATTCATATTGGAGTACATGAATTAGGATGAGTATCCTAGTGATAATAAAGCTTATGATGTGTTAAGCATGTTCATAAGAGTCACTTAGAGTAAGCTAAGCTAAGAACTTTTGAATCCACCAAGTTTTTATGCATGATTTCACATAGGTCATCTTTGAATGAGCATAACTTGGTTTATAGGTGGTATTTTGGCATATTTATACCCTCCAAATTGTAGACAATTGAATAAGCTTTCAGTCGATACCAAATTCGCCTAAAATGGACACTCGGTGAAAAAGTTATAGCGATTTAAAGTTTTAGTAGCGTCATTTCAGTTAGTGGCGCATCGCGCCGTAAGCCAAAATGACGTTTGTCACATTTCAGTGTCTCTTCGCGATTCCACCGCATCGTGATGAGTTTCCAGGTCACAAACGGGGGGCAATGTGATATCTTCGAGTCGCGCCGGGGGCCCAAATTGGGTAATTTTCACAGAAATTAAATGATGCATCTAGAGGGGTATGTGGGCCATCTTTCCACCCCTATATATATTCTATAAATACGAAATTAAGCCCTTATTTCACCAAAACATACTCTTTCTCTCAAAATCCTCTCAAGAATACATTAGGGTTTTCAATTGGGGATTCAAGTTCAAGTAAATTTCTCCATCAATCATCAAGAATCTTCCATCTAAGGTATGCGTAGTGTTCATCTATGGATCCATTTCGTTCATAGAGCTCAAGAACCATGTTTTAAATATTATATTGTGATTGTCTTGTTGTGATATGACAGTGTACATGATGATGATTGTGGTTTAAGTTTCAAGATGATATCTAAAAGTATTTTCATAAAATATACGTGTTTATTAGTTGAAACCCATGATATTTATGTGGTTTAATATGGTGAGATTCAAGAACACACCTAAGCTAAAAGAATGCATGCAAAGTGTTTGATAAAAGGCCTAGGATGATAGAATTCATGTCCCGTGATTTAATAGTGCTTATATGACAAGTCCATGCCCTATGCTTTATGATTCCACATGAATTCCACATTATTGATATGTGTTGTTGTGATATGGATTGAGCATGATATTGAAGCTATGCAAGTATACACATGTTGTATGAATTTCCCTTCCATACTTAAGGTGTTGAGAACTATGCTTAGTGTGAAATTCCCTACTTATGATATGGTGAATTTGGACTCCATTTTATGATCAAGTCAATTATGTGTGTCAGTTTCCTTCCATCGAGTCCTGGGGGTACTTGTACCCGAAAAATATAGTTGTGTGCCTAGAGCCATGTCACATTATCACGATAATCTCAGTCAAGCCATGATCTATAGAACTCAGTCAGTCATGTGACTCAGAAAATCTCAGAAATCTCATGATCTCAATAAATTCTCAGATAGTAGTACTATTCCGTCAGTCAACGAAAGTCAGTTACTTAGTCCATGTACAACCAGTTAAATCATGTTCAGTCTCTTCAGATGGGAGTAGAAGTTAGCACCGAGTGAACCCAAGGATGGGAACTCACCTGCCAGTTTAGGGTGTGATTTTTAGTAGCTGTCCTTGTGTTCCAGAACTACGTAGCCAGCGTAGGTTGAGACATCTTAACCTGCCAGATTAGGGTGGATGAGGTCACTTAACCTGTTAGTTTAGGGTTCCCACCGTTCTCATTCGAGTACCTTCCAGCTCAGGGTTACTCACAACTGTCCTTACCAGTGGCGCGGTATTGACACTCTTCCAGTCAGGGCAGAGATTGGACCTCAACCTAGCTATATGCATTATTGAGGCATATCGGTTAAGCAACTACCTCCCACAGTTTCAGTCCTAGTCTCAGTAAAAGAACTCAGATAGTTCTTTAGATTTCAGTATACTAGGACTGTCAGTTACAGTATGGAACTCAGGTAGTTCCATCAGATTCAGTACTATCAGACACAGTCATCCATGCTATCAGAATTCCAGTATCAGTCATGTTAGATAACAGTAAACCATGTATTAGCGTACAGATCCAGATACCACGTATTCACGATCTCAATTACTATGTATGCATGCTTGCACTTTCACGTTTATATTAGTCAGTCAGTTAACATTGTTCATGCATGTAAACCCTTTTGCATTTAGCCTACCTCACTCGTATACTCAGTACTCCCAGTCGTACTGATGCATTTGCGTTATGGTGCTTTTTTTCATGTTACACCATAGGTTCAGAGACACGAGTTCCAGATCAACAGTAGCATTTTAATTGCAGAGTTGCAGTGAGTCCTCATCCATTCGAGGATGATATTATTTTATTTCATTTATTATTTCAGTTCAGTTTTGCTAGACAAAGTTAGTTGGAGACATGTTCCTTCAACTCCTTATTTCAAACAGTATTTAGAGGCTTTCAGATTTAGTTCAGATTTTAGATTCAGCTTTCAGTTGTTTTGGGTATTTGTTACCCTATATGGATGTTATTATTTATCAGATATTCTATTCAATTGAACCTTATGGCCTATTGTTCATGTTTTCCGCATTCTACAAGTATATTATGCAGTGTACAGATACAGATATCAGTCATGGGTTAGCTTGTGGTCCCTCGGGGTCATAAGCACCGTGTAGCGTTCAGGTTCAGCAAATCGGGGAGTTAAATTAATTTTTAAATAAAATTTTATTTTTTCTCTTGGAAGCTGGAGGTTGAATTTTGACTTGGTTTTTTGAATTTGGAATAAAAATATAGCAATATGGATATCGATGGACTCATATTTATGTGTAGAATTTGTTTTAGATATATTAGGAGCATTTTGAAGCTATCCGAAAGGGGTAAACTAGTGTGTGACATTTGGTGGCTTACAGTTTGACGTCAAGGTAGGTTATGACTTAACTTTCTTCAGACTTTACTTAGGTGAGCACTTATCGTGTAATCATGCTACAGGGTGGGAGAATAGTAGTAAATGAGTTGGATTGTTGGTGTGATGCTGGAATTGGGGCTTGTACCATTAAAGTGATGTGAGATTTAGACTTGATATTGAGGCTTGTAGCATATGCTTATGAGTTGAGTATTGTCTTGACATTTTACATGCTTGTTGTATCTGGCTTCGTTTTATCATTGTGATTATACATATACATTCTTCTCATGGATCATGAAAATGGTTGAAAGAAATGACTGATTTTAGTCTCGATTAGAGAAAGACTTGTTGAAATCCCCATTCAAGTCCAGGTAAATTGATACTAATTTTAGTCTCGGTTCAAGTCCGGGAAGAATATATGAAGGTCCCAGTTCGAATCTGAGCAATATATGTGGAAGTCCTGATTTAAGTTCGAACATGATATATGAATCTCGTGAATCCCTTATAGGTCCCACTTGCAGCATACAACTATGGTGGAGGTTGATGTGTTATAGAAATATAGCACTTTCGACGCTTAAAACTATGAAAATATGCAAGTTTCTGAGGTTGTTTTGTTAGATATGATGAGTTTTGGGTATGTTTTGCAGGAAATTAGATTTTGGACGCTAAGTTCCTGAAAAAGAAGGAAAAAGGTATTTTGGCTACTTATTGAGCAATAATGGGTGTTCGTGATACTTTTTGAATTGTTCGTGACCAAAACATCTGCGGATATTAAAGAAGAGCTGAAAAATAACTTCCAGTACTTGCTAAGTCAACATGTGGACCGCCTAGAGTACATGTGTACCGTATGTGGGCAAAACACGTGTCTGAAGTCCAAAATCCTGAGAGCTAACCTGAAGGAAATTTTGTTCCGGGCTTATGCGGTCACCACATGTGCCCAACCTCAGGTCGTATGTACTATATGCACCCAAGGCCAGGACGCATGTGGTGACCACATGTTCCCACTGATCTTTTTTTCTCTTATTTCATCCGGGTTTTTGATTTTAGGGTTTTCTCATGTACTATAAATACCCTTTATGCATATTTTAGTAGAAGTTACACACTCTTGATACTTACAAACATATTTTGATTCTGAGATTCTATTTTGATCTTAAAATTCTCTTATATTGATTTTAGTTGATTTATTCAGTTACGATTTTAGGGTTTTACTTGTGATTATACGATTTCAATCATGAATGTTATTAATTACTTCATAAGCATGAGTGGCTAAAAATCCTTAGCTAGGGTTGTGGAAACCCTGGTGAATTGACGAAGTAGGAAAGTGATATTGTTGTTCTAAACCGATACCCATGCATGCATTGTATTATCTTCACTTTAATAGCTATCTTAGCGGTTGCAAACGTTAGGATCCCACGTAGATTATTGCTACTTACTCCAAAAAAGAAGTAGTGACTAGGAAAAGATAAAGACAACAGTAATTTGGAGTTTAACTATTGATCCATGCTACTAGGTTTTATCTAAGTAAGATGGATAGATTTCATCTAATAACTAGAACTCAAAAGGTAATAGTTAATTGAGATCAAGATAAGGGTTAGTAAGGTGACATCCTAAGACTCAAAAGGTAAAAGGTAAAATCCTTCTGCTCGTCCAAACAATTGTAGAAGGTACATAACTTATTGATTCTGCATGCAAGGTATTGGGTTGGTTTAACAAAGCATGGTAAGCCTACTAAGTTAAGAAGCCAGGAGGAACACAATCCTAGTGTTATTGGGTTGGTTTAATAAAGCATGGTAAGCATACTGAGTTAAGAAGCCAGGAGGAACACAATCCTAGTGTTCACATATGATTGAATACAACCGAAGTTGATATTTTCTACTAGTTCGACATTGATACTCAAATCCCCCCATTTACTTTTCTAGTTCTACCCATTGATTATAATAGCTGAGAGCCGTGATACCACGTATTCCTTTGAGACTCGAACCCAACCTTTGTTGGGTTACCATAGTTGGCAGCGACTGCATCATCTTCAGAGTGAAGATGTAGCTTGGGTGTCACCAGAGGTGTATATCGGTAGACATTGGTCAATGCATTTTACTACATCATTGCATTGAATCATTCTTTGATTATTGTTGTGCTTTGAGGTGATCGTTAGTGATTTATCGATATTGAACTGTTGGAACTTTTTACTGTGTTGGTTTTTTTAGTATTCTTTATTCGATATAGTATTTGTTTGAGCCCAGTCGGCCTATGATGCATAGTGAATGCTAGTAGTTGTAGTCTCTTTTACCTTTTTGCATCCTTCTGATACAAATCCCAGTGCGAGTCGCCAGCTTGACCCTTGGTTCATGTAGAGTTTGTTGATTTGAAACTGTGGTGAGGTCCTATGTTAGAAGATTAGAAGATTATTCCAGTTTCTTCCGTCTTTTGTTTGTCTTATTTATTTCTTGAACAACTTTGTATTTTAATAGTCGATTTTAGATATCGTTCTTGTACTTGTGACAAATGAGTTTTAGAATTCTTGATGTATTGCTTTAATATTGTTTGAGGGTGTTTGGAGTTATTATCATAGATGTTTTACTATTTACCTTTCTTTTGAGTTGATGGTGTTTATTGAATTTTACTTACCTACCATGGATGGGTTGAAGTGGATGCCCTCAGAATCGTTATTATTTTGGATTGTGATAGATAAAGTCCATAGGAAGGTCGTCTAGAGATGTTTATAGGGTAGATGAGGGTTAAACTAGGGATCAACCTTGGTACATTCCTATGTGCCTTGTAATGGACAAATTAAGATGACATTTTCAAAGGAAGGTGTCATGGTGTATATTATTTGCAGATAACATAGTATTGATTAATAAAACGTATGACAAAGTTAACAATAACTTAGAAGTTTAGAGACAGACCCTGGAGTCTAAATGTTTCAAGTTAAGCAAAACTAAAATAAAAACTAAAATAAAGTACCTGGAGTGCATGTTAAGGGACTTAAAACATATGGAGGAGGTGGAAATGAAGATCAAATTATATCTAAGAAGGAAGCTTCAAGTATCTTGGGTCTATAATCCAACGAGATAGAGAGAATAATGATAATGTTTCATAGCATATTGGAGCGGAATAGGTGAAATGGAGGCTTACATTGAGGTACCGTGCGATAAGAATATGTTGCCAATGCTTAAAGATAAGCTCTAAAAATGGTGGTTAGACTAACATTGTTGTATGGGCCAAAATGGTAAACCCGTCAGAATGTTACATTCAAAAGATGAATGTAGTGGAGCTAAAGATGTTCTGATGGATGTGTGGTAATACTAGGAAGCATATGATTAAGAACGAAGTTATATGGATCTAGGTGAGAGCGTTTGTTGTGGTAGACAAGATAAGAGAAACAAGACGGAGATAATTCAAGCATGTGAATGCATAGCAAGGATGTGTGAAAGGTTGGCGTAATAGGAGTTAGAAGAGGTATAGAGGTAGGTTGACGATGAACTTGAGAAGGGTGATTAAAAAGGATATGGTACAACTTCAGCTTACTGAGGACATGATCCTTAGTAGATAGCTGGGTGGGATAGAAATTAAGTAGATAGCTGAGTGTTATCACACTTTATGTGGGAGAGGTAGGGGGCTATCATCATACCTTCTACTCTCCTTATTAGTAGTATTTAGTAAGAGAGAAATGTTGAAAACACTCCCAAACTTGATGTGGATTATTACTTTAGTTCCAAAACTACACCAATATTATAAAAACCCTTACACTTGACTAAGTGAATTTAAAAACGCCCTCGATATGCCACATGGCATATCAAGTGATCTCATATCTTTATGGGAACAAATTCTAAAAAATGGTGCGTGGGCATTAAACAGTGATAATTTCATTTTTTAAACTTCCCTCTTCAATTTTCTATCATTCCTAACGGTTGCAATAACCTTTCTTTTTCCTATTTAACTTTTCCTCCATTAAAACACACATCAAAGTTTGGATCACTTTTTTTGCTTCTCTTCTTTAGTTGCTTCATTTCTTAGGCTATAACATTCTCTCTCTATCTATTGTGTTGATGACTATTCTTTGTAGATGTGAATTTCCGACAACTTTGAGAATTACATGGTTGGATGAGTAGAAGAAGCAATAAAAAATGAGCAGAAAACGCTGACAAATGAATCCCTAACAAACCCAAATAGAAAACTCTAACAAAACCTAAATCGACGACTGTAACCACCAAAATGAATAAATCAAAAAACCCAAAATGAAGGGAATTCTTACCGGTACTGTTATCACAATTTATATGTTAAAATTCTTGGATTTCCATGGAAATCAAAGGGTTATATTATGCGATTTTAAGAGAATTCTAAGGAAAAGTTGTGTGGTGTGAGAGAATTGAAAGGAAGAGTGTGGGGTTACTCATCGGGTAGGTTATTTTAGTGGGTCTAATTTTTACATGTCTTTTCTCTCTCTTTTTTGAACTTTGTATATCTACGTGTATGCTACATATATAACACATCAACAGACAAATCCACTTGGACTACACGTGATAACACGTTACTTATGTATGACAAAATGGGAGCATTTTAAAATTCATTTGGTCAAGTGTAGGGATGTTTTTAATACTAGGTATACTAAAGGAATAATTCACGCCAAGTTTAGTGGTGTTTTCAATACTTTTCTCTCAATTGTGTAGTTTCTTATTCTCCAAAAGGGTCTTACTATCTGTTGTTTCATTTACCTTATATCTTGTTAATTTGTTGTCATATTTTCTTGCAACCCTTCTTTGATTGTTCCCTTTTGAACTGAGCATCTATCAGAAACAACTTTTCTACTCAACAAAAATAAGAGTTTTGCATGTCTATATCCTATCCTCCCCAAACTCCACTTGTGAATTAGAATTACACTGAGTATGTTATTTTTATCTTTGAAAGGGCAGTGCACAAATAGCCACTTGGAGAACCACTACTTAAACAAAGCTGAATTTTACAAAACATTTAAAATTTAGGCAGAAATCGAACTTCTGATCAGTACAGTCAATTTTCATAGGTTACAGAATTGGTCACAGTAAGCATGTAGAAGCAATCAATTTGTGGCAATATATAACTTTCTGCTACTAATGGACAGGATGTAAATCGCCGAAGAATTCACGCTTTCGCATTGACATATACTTTGTTTTTTTTGCAATATCCTTGGGGCAGCCAAATATGCCTCATTAAATTTCTTTCTTTTTTTTCGCTCTTTTGTTTTGTTTCACATCATACTCAACTGGAAAAGTCTAGATTAGATGTATTTTTAAAAATTCTATTTGTGCAATAATATGTAAGATTCATGTCTGAAAGCGGTGCTTTAAGAATAATTCTATGACACAACACACTATTATTAACTCGATCATCTTTCCATTTGTATGACAGCAATCTGACAGTGCAAAAATACTATTGAAAGGTTGAGCAGACAAGACAGGAAGGCCAACAATAGTGTGTTATTTTCCTTGAATGCAAGAAATCTGAAGGGACTTAGATTTAGACTAGTAATTATTTTTCCACTGGATCCATGCACTGTTCAAGTATCTGCTTATCAGACAATGCTGCCCCGCTAGATCATGAAATAGTTACCTCTTCTTCTGAAAGAATGCGCCTGACTTCCTTTGCTATGTCACTGACATGTTTATCTTCACATCCTAGTTCAAGTGAATATGGCAATATTTACCAAGAATGCAAAAAGAGTGATAAATATAAAACACAAAATGAAGTAGGAAACACAGCTTTTTTAGGCTTAAGAAGTTACCTAAGAAGTCAAGGGCTTTTTCAAGTTGAAAAAGGTAATCTTTATTGGGTCCTGAGGGGCCTTCTGCACGAGCAATTTGACTGCACAATTCAAATAGACATGAAAAGTTGTCAAATTATAATGCCTTTTCCAAAAATCAATCTTTAAATAGCACCCTTTAGATGAAATTAGAATTACAAAGAGCATAAGGCAGGTCAAGACAGTTACCCGTTGCTGCAGGTCAAGACGATTTTGAGAAAACTACTATTCACTATTCACTATCAGAAGTCAAAACTCTTAATTTTACAGTGCTGACGCTTAAAAGTAGCTTAACACCCACTCATACACAGCATTTATCACTTCAAAACATTTGCCCACCAAACTTCATCAGGATTGTTGGCTATACGTAACTTAGAGCAAAGTTCTTGAAAATTCATCCTTAGTACAACATATTGAAATAGTTAAGTGCTAAAATTTAGCTCTTCATAGTTAATTCAATCACAGAAAGCTCTGTCCTTAAATGGAACATCTTCTACATGACCACTCAAGCCTGTAGCACAGGGGGTCTTGGAAGCCTGGAGAGGGACCTTTCCTCCATCAATGTCCCTCTTCAAACGGCATCTTAGTCATGGCTTGGGGACCGAGCTAATATTGGTAACTCGAGGTTCTGGCGGGCAACATTAATCTTTTATTTAGATAAGCCATGAACCTTGAAAAGATAGCAAGAGATGGTTTAATTTGATCCAATTAAATATGGACTGGATTAACTGGAGATCATACTTAATCTCTGTTCGTAAAATTTTGTTTTGCAAGCAGCTGACACTAGAAAAGAGATTCTTTTTGGGTCGCAGGGAAGGATGGAATGTATACTCCAATAATAGGAGACAGAACAATGAGAGAGTAAATATCTCTTGTAAAGATTCTTTACATCAAAGGCCCAAAATGTGTCACAAGTTATGTGCACAGCACAATATAAGAACAGTAAAGTTCAAAGGCAAATTATCCTACAGTAGTTGATAACTTAATGCAGTGTAGACATATTCCTGAGTTCTTTCTTCCTCGTCTGATGTTGAAATATACCATACGAAGATCAAATCATAAGACAAAATGCTCTTAACTATTGCAAATGACTTACAAATTTAAGTATATGGAACTGAGGTGATTCAGGCAACCAGAGCTATCCAACTTGCAGACACCCTACTTATTTATTTGTAAATGATAACAAGTTCGGACCAGTTAATAACACGGAAATATCACTAGCAGTTGGTAAAAGGATCAAACAATCTAGCTAAATTACTTTTATTGGCATTGGTGGCCCATAACGTTCTGGCAGGGTAAATTTCCGTTGGGATTACTAATTCTTAATTGGTAATGCAAAGTCAAAGAATTCCTTGTGGGACTTTTTTTCACATAAGACGGAAGTAAATTCTCCCTCAATTTTGGAGGTAAGTCTAGAATTTTCTTTTAAATAATATCCTTGAGCATATTTGATCCTTTAAATCCCAAAAAGGAGCAATTTTGGTCTCTATTAAGAGAAAGCTTAAGTGCATCACTTAACTCAGACGGACATTTCATCATGAGAACTACTGAGCAAAGAACCGAATAAACTATTGGGACTTTCTTCTCCAGAATGCTTCCACCAAATCCCACACGATACAAGATCCCCCCCGCATATCTGCATTTCTCTTCCTCATCGTGCTATGCAGCTTGCTCACCAAAATGATTGTGCCAATGTCGCCTTCATCCAAAACACGACTCTGTGTGAGAGTCAAAACAGCTTCAGCTCGAGTTGGAGACTTAACATTTTTTCTAATGAACCAAGTCCAATTCATACTTGGTTTTTCAGGTTTACAGAAAAAAAATAAAACAGAAATCTTTCTGTCCCAACTGTCTCCTAAGTCGATATTTGGAAAATATTAGTTGAAAACTGAAGAAAAAAGGTATTTGAAGCTGGAAAAAAGAAGAGTTTTATCATCACAGTTGCATTTGCACATGAATTTCACTTGGAAAAAGGTTGAATACTCCTCAAATCATTTTTTTCAGACTTTGAAATTCTCTATTTCAAGTTGAAGTTGAAATAATGGACCACATTGTAAAACAATCACTTGTTTGGAAAAAGTATCAAAAATTCCAAATAACATCTATGTTCAAAATAGTTCTAGGAGCGAAAACTTTTGCATAATAAAAAATGAAGGGACAAACAACAACAACAACAACCCAGTATATTCCCACCAAGTGGGGTCTGGGGAGGTATGTGTACGCTGTCCATACCACTATCTTAGAGGTAAGATAGAGAAAAAAAAAATGAAGGGGCAATATTACTAATATAACAAGTGGTGAGTGGGGAAGTCCATGCACTCATAATTGACAGCTAAAATGCTATCAGCAATCTTGTAAGAAGCGCACACACCTATATCCAAACCGCGACACCGGAATGTGTCATCCAAGGCTTCGCAGTCAGTTAGGCACTTGGCTAGAGCTTTCTTGAGAATGCTTAGTTTTTCTCTTTCTTTTTTTTTTTTTTTTTTTTTAATGTGGTATTACTAATGTTGGGTTCTTCATCTTCTTTAGGGTAGAAAAGCACCACAGGGATGTAAATTGGAGGAGAATGTTGGTTGATTAACAACGGAGTAGAAAAAAATGAACTAATGAAGCTTTCTTTGGTTTTCATCTCATGTGATTCTCACACGAGATATTCCATCTAAGTTAATTGAAGGAGTAAGGATTTTACTTGACAGAGACTTAAAGTGCTCACTTATGGTAATTTAACAACAACATACCCAGTGTAATCCCATAAGTAAGGTCTGGGAGGGTGGTGTGTATGCACATCTTACCCCTACCTTGTTCAGATAGAGAGGCTGTTTCCAATAGACCCCTCGGCTCAAGTAAAGCATATCAAAGCAGGCAAGCGAAAAGACCATTTGGTAATGTAGAGGACCAAAAATGCTAAGGACCATATTTAGATGCCAATTTTCTCAAATCATGCCACATGCTTTACTTTCACATCCATGTTAATAGTGTATGATTAATGGAGCTCCATAAATTCTAAAAAAGAATAAACTAATTTTAATTTAATGAAGAAAATTTTAATTAAGTCGAGGTGCGCGAAAGTTGGCCAGACACCACAGTTATAAAAAAAAAAAGAAAAAAAAATTAACCAAGAGATGTATCCACATCATTGAAATCGACAAAAAATGTTCAAATACATTTCTCATATGTAACAAGAGTTTTCAGTCAAGGGAAAAATATGTATGTTCTTGGATTAAATAATAATAAATCTAAATGAAAAAAATATCTTTAGAAAAATGGACCTTGAGTCTAAATCCTAATTAACCCATATACTCAAGTGACAAAGGATTGTCCAGGAACATATAAGAAAATACAACTCATAAATGGTATGTATGAAGTGGTATAACAAGTGAACAATATTGAGTAGCCCAACATCAAGGATGAGACGAGCTTTGCTCTCATATCATATTGTCACAGCTTATACTCTATTGATATTATCCACTAGAACCAAGAACTTCACGGCTTTGAAGCGTGTCAAATCTTAGGCCTGCTTCCTTACATAACCAATAATTCTCTTGTATTTGTCAATGTGGATTTACTTAGTGTTAGAACATGAGTAGAAATAGGAATAGTATATATAAAATCCTACTTGGAAAAGAATTGTACTATAGTGTCTATGTAATTATGTAAACACACCATTCAATAATATTTTTCTCCATTAATTCTCACATGGTATCAGAGCGTTAGTGAGAAGCTTCAGAAAAGAAGAAAAAAAACTCAGTCACTGTCGTCAATTCCGGTCTAATTTGTGTCATTTTTTATTTTGTGGGTTGTGTGAAAAATACAACATCACCAAGAGAATCGGAAAGCTCAGGCGACGCAAACCCGACCAAAACCACCGAAAAATCAGCCCCCACGTGCCTGCCAAAAATCCAGCGAGATCAATCACGCGCCGGCGCGTGTGTTTTCTCCGGTTGAATTTTTTGAGTGGTTCCTTTTTTGTTGGGGTCGCCGTTCTTTTCCGATCAGGCTAGTTACTTTATTTTCAAATTCCAGCAAGTTTTTGAAGATTCCAACCGCCAGAGTTAGGGTTTCGACCGTCGTCGTTGACCCGACCCGATCTCCGGCTCCGGTCACCGGCCACCGGCGCGACCTTCGACGTCAGCCCGCCGACCCCTCCCTCCCTCCCCCATCGCCGGATCCGGCGAGATCCACCCCCCCAACCCCCCCTCGGTCTCCAGCAGCCGCCGGTCGATCGACCCCCCCCCAGCCAGCCGCCGCCGCCGCAGCTCCGCCTTCACCCGCCAGCTGCTCGGTCACCAACAGCCGCAGCACCCGGACGCCGACCAGTTCAGCCGGCCTCCAGCAGCCGCAGCTCCATCTCAGCACCGGAACTCACCGGAACCCGATCAACACTGGGTTCGGGTTTTCCGGCTTGGTCTACAAGCGTGACCCGGTGATCTCTAACCTTTGCTATTTCATTCCTAGCTATTTCATTTTATTCCCCGTTTCCTGCTAGTTTTATCCGACTTGCAGTTGATTTACTGATATTGTCCGTATCTGTTGTTGCTGTCGCTGTGGCTGTGGTTGTTTTCTTGCACTGCTTTTGTTTGGGTATCTGCTTGTGATTTGTTGATATTATCTGTTGTCTATTGTTGCTATTGTCTGTTGTTTGTTGTTGCTGTGACTGTTGTCTGTTGTTGCTGTTGTTGTGGTCGTTTCTTGCCTTTGAGTATATTTTCTTATATTTTCCTGTGTAGTGGCTGTGAGCGGTAATGGTTGGATAGGGTCATGTCTGAGGGGGTTGGGGTGTGGGGCAGTTGTGGGGGCGGGGGATGCGGTAAGGGCGGGAGTGGGAGGGAGGCCAAGGTATGGCTGCGGGGGCGGTAGGGGAGGGCGGGGGGATAGTGTTGGTAGGCTGAGGGTTGATTCTTAGAATATAGGGACCCTTCAAGGTAAGTCTATAGAGCTTGTGAAGATTCTTAGGAAGAGGAGGATCGATATCGCGTGTATTCAAGAGACCAAGTGGGTAGGGTCTGAGTCTAGGGATGTGGATGGTTACAAGCTGTGGTACTCTGGGAGCGAGAGGCGGAGGAATGGAGTTGGCATCTTAGTAGATGAAGAGCTTAGAGGCCAGGTAGTAGAGGTGAAGAGGATCAACGATAGGTTGATGACTATTAAGTTGGTCATTCGGGGGTTTACCCTGAATGTGTGTAGCGCCTATGCGCCGCAAGTGGGCTCGGAGGGGTAGGAGAAGTTGCGGTTTTGGGAGGCTTTGGAGGAGATGCTGAGAGGCGTGCCTAGCTCGGAGAAGATTGTTGTAGCAGGAGATTTCAACGGGCACATCGGCGCGTTACCGGGAGGCTTTGGTGATGTGCATGGTGGTTTTGGTTTTGGGGTGAGAAATGAAGAGGAGGCTACCCTTTTGGAGTTCGCAAGGTCCTTTGGGCTGGTGGTGGTGAACTCGGGCTTCCCGAAGAAGGACGATCACCTCATCACCTTTCGAAGCGCGATGGCCAGGACCCAGATTGACTTTATGTTGATCAGGAAAGGGGATAGGGTGTTGTGTAGGGACTGTAAGGTCATCCCGAGTGAGAACCTTTTGACCCAGCATAGACTCTTGGTCATGGACTTGGGTATAAAGACGAATAGTAAGAGGAGGAGTAAGGAGTGTAGACCTAGAATTAAGTGGGGCGGTTTGACGCCAGTGAATGCGTGGGAGATAGGAGAGAAGTTGGCGGAAATGGGGGTGTGGGAGTGTAGGGGGGACGTGGATAGTATGTGGGATAGGGCGGCTAGGTGCATCAGGGAGAAGGCAAGTGAGGTGTTGGGTGTTTCTAGGGGCCGGGCCGGGCACCATCAGGGGGATTGGTGGTGGAATGAAGAGGTGGAGAAGAAAGTACGGTCCAAGAAAGAGGCGTATGCTAAGTTGGTGGAGAGCAGGGACGAAGAAGAGAAGCGGGTAAACAGGAAAGAGTACAAACTAGCTCGGAAGGAGGCTAAGTCAGCAGTCACGGCAGCTAAGACGGCCGCGTTTGAGAGCCTGCATGCGGGGTTACAGGGGAAAAGAGGGGAGAAAAAGTTGTTTAGACTCGCTAAGGCTAGGGAGAGGAAGGGCCGTGACCTTGATCTGGTGAGGTGCATTAAGGGGGAGGACGGCAGAGTGTTGATGGAGGACAGCCATATTAAGAATAGATGGAAGTCGTACTTTCATAGGCTCTTGAATGACGAAGGGGATAGAGCTATTGTGTTAGGGGAACTGGAGTATTCAGAGGAGTGTCGGGAGTTTAGTTATTGTAGACGTTTTAGGGTAGAAGAGGTTAGAGAGGCTGTTTGCAGGATGCGGAGGGGTAGGGCGACGGGGCCGGATGAGATACCGGTGGAGTTTTGGAAGTACGTTGGAGAGGCTGGGGTAAGGTGGTTGACTGGTCTGTTTAACGAAATCTTCAAGACGGCAAAGATGCCCGAGGCATGGAGGTGGAGTACCATGATTCCTCTTTATAAGAATAAGGGTGACATCCAGTGTTGCAATAACTATAGGGGGATTAAGTTATTGAGTCACTCTATGAAGATTTGGGAGAGAGTGGTCGAGGGGAGGCTGAGATGGATAGTGTCTATTTCGAAAAATCAGTTTGGATTTATGCCTGGGCGCTCGACGACGGAGGCAATTAACCTGGTACGGAGGCTGGTGGAACAGTATAGGGAAAGAAAGAAGGACCTGCACATGGTGTTTATCGACCTAGACAAGGCTTACGACAAAGTTCCCAGGGAGGTGCTTTGGAGATGCTTGGAGGTGAGTCGAGTTCCGATGGCTTATATCAGAGCAGTTAAAGATATGTATGATGGAGCGAAAACTCAGGTAAGGACGGCGGGAGGAGACTCAGAGCATTTCACTGTCTTGACAGGATTGCATCAGGGATCTACTCTTAGTCCTTTTTTGTTTGCGTTGGTGATGGATGTTTTGACGCGGCGTATTCAAGGGGAGGTGCCTTGGTGTATGCTTTTTGCAGACGATGTAGTTCTGATTGACGAGACCCGAAAGGGTGTGAATGACAAATTAGAGGTGTGGAGACAAACTCTTGAGTCTAAAGGGTTCAGGTTGAGCAGAAGCAAGACAGAGTATTTGGAATGCAAGTTTAATGACGTGAGGTTGGAGGACGAGGTGGTCGTGAAGCTGGAATCGCAGGAGGTATGTAAGAGGGATAGTTTCAAGTATCTTGGGTCCGTGATACAGGGTAACGGTGAGATTGGCGAGGATGTCTCGCACCGTATCGGGGCGGGATGGTTGAAGTGGAAGCTCGCGTCGGGGGTGTTGTGTGATAAGAAGGTGCCGCCCAAGCTTAAAGGCAGATTCTACAGGATGGTAGTCCGTCCGGCCATGTTGTATGGAGCGGAGTGTTGGCCAGTTAAGAACTCCCACATCCAAAAAATGAAGGTGGCGGAAATGCGGATGTTGCGCTGGATGTGTGGGATGACTCGAGGGGATAGAGTTAGGAATGAGACTATCAGGGAGAAGGTTGGTGTGGCTCCAGTGGAGTGCAAGATGCGGGAAATCCGATTGAGTTGGTTTGGACACGTGAAGAGGAGGGACACGGGTGCCCCGGTTCGTAGGTGTGAGAGGCTAGCATTGGATGGTTTTAGGCGGGGTAGGGGGAGACCGAAGAAGTACTGGGGCGAGGTGATTAGGCGGGATATGGAGCAGCTACAGCTCACCGAGGACATGACCCTAGATAGGAAGGTCTGGAGGGCGCGAATTAGGGCAGAAAACTAGGGCTAGTTTGGGGCGTTAGGGTAGGGAAGTATTTGGTGGGGGTTTTATTCCTGTTATTCTTCCTATTCTTATTTTTATTCCTATTTCTATTCTTCTTCTTGTTATGCTTTCGGTGTTCCATGTTTTATTACGAATCTAGGTGCTTTTCGATGTTTCCTACTACTTATGGGTGCCGTATTTACGTTATGAAATCCTGTTTTGTGCGTTACTTTATATTTGTGTGGTGTCTCGTGTCTTGAGCCGGGGGTCTATCGGAAACAGCCTTTCTACTTCTTCAGAGGTAGAGGTATGGACTGCGTACATCTTACCCCCCCAGACCCTACTAGTTGGGAATACACTGGGTTTGTTGTTGTTGTTGTTGTCAGTTTTTATTCAGAGATTCGGCTATTGTTTCTTGGTACTTTCAAGTTAAAATTCCCAAGATATCTTTTGGGTATGATGTTTTTGGCCCCAAAACTACCGGTATCGGAAGTTCAAGTTCTATGATCACTTCCGAACCATTAATGGAAAGTTCAAATTATTTAGCCTGGGCTTCCTCAGTTGAGTTGTGGTGCAAAGGTCAAGGTGTCCAAGATCATTTAACGAACAAGGCTAGTGTGGTATATGAAAAGGAAAAGTCTAGCGCGGAAGATGCGAAAGCTAAAGAGCAATGAGAGAAAGTTGATGCTCAACTATGTAGTCTCTTATTGTGATCTATTGATTCTAAGTTGATGCCCTTGTTTCGTCCATTCCAGACGTGTTATTTAGTTTGGGAAAAGACTCGTGCTTTATACACTAATGATATATCTCGTTTTTATGATGTGATAGCTTGAATGACCAACTTGAAGAAACAGGAATCCGATATGTCTACTTACTTGGGACAAGTACAAACAGTCATGGAAGAATTTGATACATTAATGTCCGTCACTGCGGATGTAGAAAAACAACAAGAGCACAGACAAATGTTTTTAGTTCTTATAGTTGTTGGACTTTCTACTGACCATGATGTTGTACGTGATCATATTTTAGCTAGTCCTACGGTTCCTACAATTGATGAGTTATTCTTTCGTCTACTTCGTCTTGCCGCGCCTCCCAATCACAAAGTAGTTTCATCACCCATTGTTGACTCTTCTATTCTTGCATCTCAAACCATAGAAAAATGAACATATCAGCCTATGAAAAATCGACAAAGAGGAGGTCGTTCTAGAAAATCTCAATCATAGTGTAGTTATTGTCATAAAGTTGGACACGCTCAAGATATATGTCATAGTTTGCATGGTCCACCACCCAGTTATGATCCTTCTGCTGTAAAGGAATATAATGAGTTCCTTCAGAATTGAGCAAGTAAGGAGACATCTCCATAGCCTAATCGATCATCCAATAATGCTCATATTGCCTAAACAGAATATGATGAGTTCCGCCAGTATAGAGCAAGTAAGCAAACATCTCCACAAGTAGCCTCAGTTACCCAGCCTGATGCTTCTGTTGCTGGTAATCCTTCTGCTTGTGTTTCACAGCCTAGTACTCTTGGATCATAGGTTGTAGACTCAGATGCTTCTGATCATATTTCTGGTAACGAATCACTTTTGTCTGATAGTGTTTATTCACAATCTCTTCCTGCTATTACTTTAGCCAATGGGATCCGAACAAAACCAAAAGGAATTGGACAAGCCAAATCCCTATCTTCTGGCACTCTAGACTCTGTTCTTTATGTCCCTGGTTGTCCTTTTAATCTTGCATCTGTTAGTCGTTTGACACGTGCCCTTAATTGTAGCATAACTTTTCTTGATGACTCTTTTCTAATGCAGGACCGCAGTATGGGACAGAGGATTGGTGCATGACATGAATCACAAGGCCTTTATCATCTTACCTCTTCAAATTCCTTCACAGCATGCTCCGTTACAGACCCTCTAGACCTAATTCACAAATGTTTGGGACATCTAAGTCTATCCAAGCTATAAACGATGGTGCCTAGTTTGTCTAATTTATCCGTATTAGATTGTGAGTCATGTCAACTTGGAAAACACACCCGTGCTACTTTCTGACGTAGTATTGAGAGTCGTTCAGAGTCTATTTTCTCATTAGTACATTCTGATGTTTGGGGTCATAGTAGAGTTAGTTCACCTTTAGGTTTTTGTTATTTTGTTAGTTTCATTGATGATTTTTCAAGATGTACTTGGGTTTTTTTAATGAAAGATCGTTCTGAGATATTTTCTATATTCAAAAGTTTTTGTGCTGAAATACAAACTCAATTTGGTGTTTCTATTCGTACTTTTTGTAGTGATAATGCCTTAGAATACTTATCCTCTCAGTTTCAAGAGTTTATGACTCATCAAGGAATTGTTCACCAGACATTTTGCCTGTACATCCCTCAACAGAATGGTGTAGCAGAAAGAAAAAATAGGCATCTTCTTGAGACTGCTCGCACTCTTCTCATTGAATCCCATGTTCCGCTGCAATTTTGGGGCGATGCAATCCTCAAATCTTGTTATCTAATTAATAGAATGCCATCATCTTTCTTTCAGAATAAGGTTCCCCATTCTATATTGTTCCCAGTCACATCTCTACTCTATCCCCCCTTGTGTCTTTGGGAGCACACGTTTTATTCATAACTTAGCCCCTAAAAAAGACAAATTAGCCCCTCGTACTCTCAAGTGTGTCTTCATTGGTTACTCTCGAGTTCAAAAAGGGTATCGTTGGTATTCACCAGATCTTCGTCGCTACTTTATGTCTACCAATGTCACTTTTTTTGAATCTCGACCTTACTATATATCTTCTGATCATCCTGATATCTCTGAGATTTTACCCGTATCTCCAGTCTTACCTGCACCATCCTTGGTCTTACCCATATCTCCAGACTTACCCGAACCAATCTTTAAAGAATCAACGGTTACTTCTACGTCTCCTGCTACAGTGCCACCACTTCTGACTTATCATCGTCGTTCGCGTCCACCACTAGTCCCAAATGATTTATGTAATGTGTCGGACGCTGCTCCTACTGTGGATTTGCCTTCTTCTATCCAATCAGTTGCACTTAAAAAAGGTATGCGTTCCCCTTGTAATGCTAACCCACACTATACTTTCTTGAGTTATCATCGTTTATCATCACCCAATTATACTTTTGTATCTTTGTCATCTATTTCCATACCTAAGACTATAGGTGAAACACTTTCTCATTTAGGATGGAAGCAGGCTATGATAGATGAGATGTTTGCTTTACGTGCAAGTGGTACTTGGGAGCTTGTTTCCCTTCCTGCAGGTAAATCTACTGTTGGTTGCCGTTGGGGGTTTATGCAGTCAAAGTTGGTCCAGACGGTAAGGTTGATCGGCTTAAGGCTCGCCTTGTTGCCAAAGGATACACGCAAATATTTGGGCTTGATTATAGTGACACTTTTTCTCTAGTGGCTAAAATAGCATCTGTCCTTCTTTTCCTATCCATTGCTGTCGTTCGTCATGGGCCTCTTTATCAGTTGGATATTAAGAATGCTTTTCTTCATGGTGATCTTGAGGAAGAAGTCTATATGGAGCAACCACCTAGTTTTGTTGCTCAGGAAGAGTCTAGTAGCCTTGTATGTCGATTGCGCAGGTCACTCTATGGTCTGAAACAGTCTCCTCAAGCTTGGTTTGGAAAATTGAGCACAGTAATTCAGCAGTTTGGCATGATTCGTAGTAGAGCTGATCACTCAGTGTTTTATCGACATTCTCAACCAAATTTGTGTATTTATCTGGTGGTTTATGTTGATATCGTTACCACCGGCAATGACGAAGATGGTATCTCTAAATTGAAGCAACTTCTCTTTTAGCATTTTCAGACCAAAGACCTCGGCAGACTGAAATATTTTCTAGGTATTGAGGTTGCTCAGTCCAGATCAGGCATTGTTATTCCTCAACGCAAGTATGCTTTAGACATTCTTGAGGAGACAGGAATGATGGGATGTAGACCCATTGACACTCCTATGGATCCAAATGCCGAACTTCTACCAGGACAAGGGGAGCCACTCAGTGATCCTGAAATGTATAGGCGGTTGGTTGGAAAGTTGAATTATCTCACCGTGACTAGACCTGACATATCCTTTTCTATGAGTGTTGTAAATTAGTTTATGACTTCCCCTTATGATAGTCATTGGGATGCAGTTGTTCGTATTTTGCGATATATAAAGTCAGCTCCAGGTAAAGGACTAATCTTTAAGAATAGAGGTCACGAGCATATCATCGGATACATAGATACTGATTGGGCAGGATCACCCTCTGATAGACGTTCTACTTCCGAATATTGTGTTTTAGTAGGAGGTAATTTGGTGTCCTGAAAAAGTAAGAAACAGAGTGTGGTTGCTCGATCTAGTGCAGAAGTAGAATATTGAGCAATGGTTGTAGCAACTTGTGAGCTAGTTTGGATCAAACAGTTGCTGAGAGAACTAAAATTTGGAGAAATCGATAAGATGAAATTTGTGTGTATAATCAAACAACTCTTCATATCGCATCAAATACAGTGTTTCATAAGAGGACTAAACACATAGAGATTGAATGTCACTTTATTAGAGAAAAGATACTCTCAGGAGCTATTGTTACAAAATTTGTGAAGTCAAGTGATCAACTTGCAGATATCTTCATCAAGTCCTTCACCGGTCCTCGTATTAATTACATTTGTAACAAGCTAGATACATATGATTTGTATGCACCAGCTTGAGGGGGAGTGTTAGAATATGAGTAGAAATAGGAATAGTATATACAAAATCCTACTTGGAAAAGGATTGAACTATAGTGTCTATAAATAGGGTCTCGATGTAATTATGTAAACACACCATTCAATAATATTTTTCTCCATTAATTCTCACACTTAGTATGTTGCATACATCCTCCTTCTAGGAATTCAACGTCCTCGCTATGGGCTGTCCAACTATCACTTAAGGTTGTACACTTAATGGCTATGAAACCATGTTAAGAAAATGGATCTTGGGCTTAATCCAAAACGTTTGCTCATCTCTTAAGATTTTCTGAAATCATATAAGAAAGGCTACAAAAGATACACTTTACCAAAGTGGAATTCTAACAAATATAGATTGAATCACAGCTTGTTCACATAGGATATCAATGTCAAGTTCAATGACACTATAATGTATTTCCTTTTTTTTTTTAACAGAAATTCTGACATGGGCATGTCAATATAGAATGAAGTGCCAATCTTTTTTTTTAAAAAAAAAAAAAACACCTAAATATAATACACACCTAGCAATTTCTTCAACTGATGCAGGTCCCAGGTAGTTCTCGTTAACCTTCTTGTCTGGAGACCCTATGTATCTGAATAGTCAAACAGCAGTTTCGCAAGATGAATCAAGAAAGAAATTGCGTAGAAATTATGAAGTGTGTCAATTTTGTAACTTACACTAATACACCAGAAACAGCCGGTGCTGATGTTGCAGGCTCCTGGAATGTAAGTTGATTTGTTAATAAATCAATAATCGCAGAGCAAAGAATGATAATATCAACAAGCACTATCTTCTGGATAAATGTTAACTCAGTATGACTTACAGTGAAAAGATCTACATAAGCCTTCTTATCATATTGTTTTTCCCTGACTTCAAGGTACTAGATGGAGGAGACATGAAAAGAATATATGTTAACAAAATAGAGTCATTCAATAACATGACTTAGGCCACATGAATAGCATTATAATAGAACTGTAACTATACAAATAAAAAGGCACCGTGAAAGCTTGCAGCTCGATTAATATTTGGAAGCCTGGAAGCAGTAAATTGTCAAACTCGTGCAGAAATTGGGATAACCAGAAAAGTACAGCAATCAAGCACAGAAAGAAAATGTAAAAGCGCAGATATTTATGCTACACCTCTGCTGTTAAAGTGAATAGATGGTAAATCCTAGGAGAATGCTGCGGAGGAAATCTGTGCATGTGGAACAAGAGCAAACAATAATGGTTTTGGCCAAAGATGTAAATCGCAGCATTTAATACATATTTCAAAATCAAATTGTATGCTTAAGGAACCGAAAATATCAACTAACATAACTAAAAAGAAAGAAGGAAACCTTGAGAAACAAAAAACTTAGAATAATACTTTAAAGGGGAGCCAAATCTTTTGGATTCAAGTTGTGATGCAGTTTTCCAATTCATCTAAGTGAACATGAGCATTTATTTGATATTTGTAAGATTACCCAAATTTAAATATTTAAGGTTCTAGATTTCCCTTTCTGAAATTCAATTACCAGCAAAACAAATACCGGAAGTTCTAAGAGGCCACTGGCAAGTCAAGTCTAGCACAGCTTCTCTTCCATAGCATAAGGGTTGACAAATTACAACCAACTCATTTTACTATGACTTTCTAAGGCAACATCAGAGATTCTGCTTCCGGGCATTTAATGTAGTAAAAAAGAACCAGTGATTATGCCTTTTGTAATTGATGCATGCTCCAGTGCCTGGCAACTGAACGGTTTCCTCATTCAATTAGAGATACATGCCTAGTAAGACACTTTCGAGCTTAATGTTTCATTTCCAGCTTTGACGTATATTAGCACTTTTTTAATGGATAAATACACATAAGAGATAACACATGGAATACTGCTCATATTTGGAGCACATGTGAGATTCCAATGAGCATCGATCACTAACTGCCCCTTGTTTGTGGACAGACAGTTTCCCCTTTTTGACACTATAAGTAATAGCATCACTCTAATGAAAAATTAGTAACTTTTCAAGCATAGAATAGCTTGAAAAGTTTTATATGGCTTAACTGACCTATTTCTTTCAATCAAACTGTTCCCAAAAAATTCTAAATTAGACCACATTTTACCTCCTTAAAGCGGTAACTAACTCAATCAATTTAACAAACAAAATCAGATGTCTCCTCGACTCTTCAGAGCATAAAGTCAATAGATTTTAAGACAGCAAGATAACACTTCATTACTTTCAAACAGTAAAATGGAATGTGCCTCAAATGCATCTCTCACAATAGCATAAATTTTGAATTTTCACAAACGGTAAACACAAGCATAAAAATAACATGTAGTTTACAATCTTTCATATGGAGAAAAGGATAGAATAAAAGAACACGTCTAAAAGAAAGACTTACCGTCAGTGCAACTTCTTGATCTTCCTTCTTCGTTATTTTGTAGGCCATACCCCACTGTAAGTGTGAAGAGTCATCAGTTTCAACTATTGGGAATTAGTCACAACTCATACGTAAGCAGATAAATCTCATCACATAAAATAGCATTCACAAGCCCCATTGTTCTTTTTTCTCATTGAGGAGGTACATTGTTGCTGGAAAGAATATGCTGCAGATTATGCATTGCACTGGTTAAGCAGAGACTTCACTACTAAGTTGATAAGTTTAGTAGCTCTAAGAAAGCAAGGAGAAAGGGATACCCACTGTTGTGATTGGATACACAAGAGGAAAGAGATTGAAGAAGATTGCTTAATCATCTTCTTTCAGAGAATACACATGCCATACCCTTTCCCTTTTTCCCTTTGCATCAACCAGACATTTGAGTAACAAGTATACAAAATAAAAGAATAGACGATCATTGAATCAGACACTATTTTCCGTTGCATCAATCAGACATTGCTTTGGACTTATGCAGTGTTGATTTAACATAATCACATCAATAGCTGGTGCATTAGGACTAACTGTAACAAAGGAATGTTTGGAATCAGAAGAAGTGCATATAGAAGGAAACGATGTGCATCATCACCTGGCGAATCCATACGAACCTAAAAGACTGGCAGTGTCTTTCAGTTTCCGGGATAACCGAAAGGCATATCAGAGAAGGCTCCTCATATTAACATCCTAACCTAGACCAATCAGTCAGCCAATAGCTTTAAGGAAGCATCGAATATGACAACGGCAGGCTATTCCAAACCTCCAGCAGTACTCTATGAACAATCAAACAGAGAAGGCATCCAGTAGACAGAAGAAACATGCATAGTTCAATGGCACCAATAACCAAATTCAACTTATGAAGTTCTTTCTCCTTTCAAGATAAATTATTCTTGCCCTCTTTAAAAAGCATGATACGCTTTCTTTTACACTTGAAGGAACAAGGAAGCACACCAGCTCGAAACAACTCTCATTTAGTTTCTATGCAAAATACTTTGACAAAGCATGCCTACAAGGACTTTATGAACAGATCTGTTATATAACTTCCACTAATCCTTTTAGCAAATGAATAGACAAGATTGGAGGTATTAGACTTGCTTGAGAATCTTATTCAGATAAAAGAAGACAGCATACATGGAGAAAAGATGAGGGATGATTTTAGGATATTTCTCTTCTTTAGATTGGAACACACAACAACGGAAAAATTAAGAAAAGCAGTACTTTCTAGCAAAAACTTAGGATCCACATATATGATAATCTATTCGCCATTTTATATTTCCTTTTCGTACAGACATTTGGAAAAGAAGTGATCTGGTCATCAATTTATTTGATAAATTTAAATCTAAAATACTCTAATTCATTTTCGTTGAGGAGGAACTTCAATAGTAGGAAAGCATCAAGATCATCCAACTCTATGGTGGGGTCAATCGGGAGACATGAGAGGCAGCAATCAAGGCTTTAATTCATTTAACAGTCTAGTTTGCTTCCTTCTAACATACACAATGATACTTCTAGATCAATAGTTATGGAACGAATCGAATCCATTGAGTTAACCTGACATATCAAACAGCTTTTTCTTTTCTTTGGACGGAAATATTAGATTATATTACTTTATTTCTATTCTGCCGATTCCTGAAGAACAGAAAAAAAGCAGGATGAAAATGCCAAAGGGAAAAAAAAAAGTCACCTTGTTGAAGCAGATTAAGGAAATGAAAATCAGCATAAACAAAAAGGAAAAAAAATAAAAGGTCATACACAGGCAACTAGAAGGAAATTTCATGCTAACCTTTAATGTCACGAATAAATATAATTTTAAACTTTTTAGTGACACTTCTTCATACTATATTTATCTTTTCATCCTTGTTTGAACTCTTCCAACGTCAATTTTTAACGTAGGCATAAACTTAGAAATCAGATAAACTTAAAAATTCAGGCACATGGATAAGTTGCGACAAAGAAGAAAAAGAGACAATCAAGGTAGCCAATACATTCAGACAGACATGACATGTTTTAATGTAGGAAAAAACACTGACGCAAACTTCTCCTTCAGCAGGCTCCAGTGTTGCTGTTCTACCTGGGAATTCTGGTGTTCCTCTGTGATCAGTACTGCCTACATAACACACATTCATATTAACTTTTGGCTTATCGGGGTCAACTTACAAACTATCATTGTTAAATCCAAAATAATTTGGTCGTTTTTATTATAAAAAACAATAGTTTTGATACGAAGGAGAGCGGTGGAGTAACTCGTAAAGTTGTTCTCAGAAATGTAAGGTAAGTTTTTAACTCATTAAACTCTTGTGGTTCGGTTTTCCCGAACCCCGCACATAGCTGAAGCACAGACTGAGATGATCTTTTTGGAAAGAAGGGAGTAACATTCACAAGCATTCAAATGTACAGACAAGACAACAATAAAAATACAAGTTTGACAACCTTGATAGAAAACACGACGATAGCCTTTGATGAAACCTACAAGATGATCATCGTAGTTAAAACCTGGCTTCCAAATAAGAGATCCGTACCCAAATACCCACATCACCATTTCTCCCTCTCTCTTCGCAGGTGTTTTTGAGAGGGAGAGAAAAATGAATATTTGAGCAGAGCCAAGAATGAAGTGAGACTCGTCGAATACCTTTCAATACAAAAATTATGAGCAACTTACCAACCAATGGCAAGATGCCAAGACAGGATCCTAATCACGGACAGTTTTCAAATATTTTTTCCTAAATTTTATTAGTCAGAATTTTGAATGTACCATTCTTAAATTAAAATTGTGTTAAATATACAAACATATATTTTAATTTTATAATATTAAATATACCACCTATTATTTTATTTTTTTTAAACAGGGGAGTAATATGGAAAAAAGGGTAAAAAATGGGGGAACCACAAAAATGGGCATTCCGTCAAAAGTATTGACACCGGATGGTCCAAGAATTTGTGTATCGTGTGTTAAATTTATTATCATATAGTCAATATATAATTTCAAAAAGTTAGAAATTTAATTTTTGGGATAAAATTAAGTTTTTTTAAGGTTTTACTTCATCTTAAGAAATCTTTCAAGAACCTCATTCCTAACCAACCGAGTAATTATTTAATATCGCCTAATATTTTGAGTCTGTTGCTTAACAAACCTAAGAGAATTATTAAGAACTAATTGACAGTGCCTCAAATTACAGGTATGAGTTGATTTTTATCTTATAAAAATTATACAATATGACAAAGCACCGTATGCTTACATGCTTTTGGTGACAGAAGGTATGATTATTTTTATTATAGTAATTATACTTTGATGAAGCACTTTTGAAAAGTGAGACATACTTATAATTTTTATTAATCTAATGGAATATTTTCTACAATAAATTTATTAAGACTTTGAATTAGTGGTTACCCGTTTTAATATCCACTAACACGGTGAAGGATTAATCGAGATTGCAATTTATACGTTACCATATTTGAGGTGATATTATGATCAAATTTATTTGTGGCTATAATTAAGATTGGTTACAATATTTTTGAAAGGCTCAGGTTTGAGTTTTAATGCACAGACTAAGATGATGGATTCAAATATCATCACACTAAAGAGTAAGACACCAGGTTAGAATCTCGGTGCACCATGATGATAAGATGTTGGGTTTAAGTCTCATCGATTTATAGTCTAAGACGACTTTATATGGATAAGATATTGATTTTGAATTCCAAAGCACCAAATTGATGATATAATGATGACTAAGGTAAGATAATGTGTATTTGATTGAAAATCATGAGACATGTCCCATTAGATATGCTCCATTCTCTGAAGCGAATGTGGTAGCAGTGCATAATATATCTGAAAGAAGACAAGCAATTGAATGTATGAATATAAGCATGGGGAGACAATATGATAATAATCAATAAAAGTTTATCACACGCTTATTATTATTATAAGATATGTTAGAGAAAATTATCAGCATTATATGTATGCCTCGATTTGCTCGTGAAATAGTAATATCATGAAAGAGGTTATAAGCTATCAAAATTTGATAGGCTTAAGGCACAATTATATTCTATTTTCGGGGAATGAGAATTTCGATTGTTATAAGTATAGATCCATTCCTTAAAGTGAATGTGATAATAATATTTAGTAAAGTTTATAAATACAAACGTGCACTTGATTGTGATCGTATCACAACTCACCTCCAAAAGAGGCAAAATAATTGAGAAGAGTTATTTTAAAATCTATTTCTGAAATAATAAATTTGAAATATATACATGTAATAGTAAATCTGAAATTTACTAAAGCAAAAAGTACATGTCATGGTAATTTGGAGTTTACTAGTATAAAAGTTCACAAATTGATATGAGCGATTGCGACATTTTGAAGATGTACATATTGAATATTAGACATGTAATAAAGAACTAGAGGATTCTTAAGTAATTGTTTTATGTTGCTTGTTCTTATGATAAGTTGGTTGGACCGACTAATGTTGGAATCAAATCCCTTAAATTGGGAAAGTACCAAAGGTGAATATGGACTCGTTCACCTATCATGTGATATATTGAAAAGATGCATTAATAAGATAATCACATGTACATTTATTGTCAACTTATAGTTTGACATCCATAAAATTAGTTGCTCAATATAAATTGAGTTAAGGGCATAATTTTGAGATTATAAATATCCGAGTTGATTTGATATTAAATGCCTTAAAAAAATTAGTTAAATTATTGCTTATGAGAACAAAGTTTTATGTGTTGGTTTGAAGTATGATATATTGCATACAATAGCACTTGTTTGCATTAGACCAAAAAATTATGATTAGTTTCCCCCTCATTGGTTCAAGGTCAGAAACCAATTATTCTATCTAATAATTTTCATGTGCAGTATATGATTAATGGATATACAATGATGCACAAAGATGGATTCTCTAAAGTAAATTGAGATTTATGTTAGTTTTCTAAAATGAGGGGAAAATAATAAACAACATAAAAATATGTTGTGAATTATCATCAATATGATCCTCATTCAAAGGATAATTCAAGTTCAAATACTAGAAGCATTTGCTGATTCAAAAAGTGATATTATATTTAGTTGTAAATGCTCAAGTTGGATGTCCCTGAAGGACAAAGTGTAATGACCTCAGAACCTATCTTGAGACATCACACGGTGCTCAAGGTCACACGAGGCCACAATCTAACCCTCTAAGCCCGACGTTACTTTTAGAACTCACTATAACACTAATCGTGTGGAAATAGAGAAGAATGATCATGTCATGAACATACTGAAATATGAAGAGATGCTGGCTTGTACAAACAAAATACTGAAAGTCCTGTACATACTGGTACTCTAGTATGACAAAGCCTCTACTACATAAGACTGAGGAGCCATTGGGACAGATCCCCCAACTGACTCGTACTAATCTGAAAGAAAACAACCATCTATTAACAAGACAAAATCAGGAACATAGGTTCTCAAACCATGAGGACTCACCAACTGCAGAAATGTAGATAAAGGTATTCGAAGAATACTATCACTGCTGATACTGAGCACCTAATCCTACATCACGAGAAGATATAGAACACAGAAGAGTATGGGAATCAGTACTTGGGAATGTACTGAGTATGTGGGGGTGTATGTAACATTTTTAAATAATATCATAAATGTAAAATAAAATCATGCATGCAGACAATAATGAATCTCTTCGCTTGAATTTCCTGAAACATAATTTCCATAAATCATCAATAATAACACATGCTTTATAAATCTCATAAAGCATTGGACTCAACTTAAACTCTTTGACTCATGACTTAGAGTGACTCGGTAACTCAAGAAACTTAGACTATTATGGACTTAGGAGTTTCTTATAACCGACATAAACCATATGAGCCACATGGAGTCCAACATTTTGCCCTCCTAAGGAGAGAACCCCACATTAGTGGGAGCGTCGTACTCTTGCCAGGGAGTACAACCTCAACTTCGTGATCACAAGCTCATACTTGGCCTCTGTCCACAATAATCAATATCAATCCTACGGTGGCATGTAGTTCCGAGAAAATACCATATTTCCTGCTCGGTGCTAAATACTCCTCCCAGACTAAGCTCAGAACGTGTTAGGAAATCCATCTCAATCAACTCAAGGGTCTATCATAAAGACCAAAACCATAAATATATCTCATCTGTAAATCATAAACAATTTGTGAATTCCTAACTCGACTCAACTCAAAACAATCTTTCTCGACTTGCTTATCAAATCATTTCAAATATCAAAAGCTTCAGGGAAACATCATAGGACTCATTATTGACTCTCAAGCTCAATATATACATATATATATATATATATATATATATATATATATATATATATATATATATATATATATATATATATATTCAATAATCAACTTCTTATGAAAAATCTTAAAATCATGACTCTTATCATCTATCTCCTAGAAATTGTCAATTCATGGTTACAATATACAATTCATAGCATCAATTCTCAATTTAAGAAATAAAACAACGAAATAGTCATGTATATCAATCTTGAATAGCTCGATTTACATAAATCAATGATAAAGTAATTTGGATATAAACCCGCTTGCAAAATCATGAAACTCCAATAGTAAAAATCAATTCTTTGGGCACAAGAATGAAAGGATATTCTTGTTAAAGCCCCACATACCTTAATTATAATTCGGAATGAATAAATTTTTTATAGACTTCTTTTCCCACTTCTTGAGTTAGGATTCTTGATGTTCTTGACTTGGAAGTTTTGAATCTTGAACTAATTTATGAAAACTACGGCTCGATTTTGAGATGTTTAGACAAGAATTAGATTGGATTTTGGAGAGAAACCCTAGCTTTTGGATGGAATGGAAGAGGAAAATAAGGATTTTCTTCTCTATTTGTATATATATAGTAGGTAAGGACGGGTGGAAAGACCAAAATACCCTTGAGCAAATTCTAGAACTGGAGCCTGATTTTGGGTCCTGGCGTGACGCGCCACAGTCAAGGACCTTCACTGGATTTTGAAAATTGGGAATTGCACAGTGGTGCAACGCGGTGAAGTCACTTTTGCCACCTTGGTCGTGACCTGGAAGGACACCGCGATGCGGAGAAATTGCGTTGGTGCACTGGAATTTAACAACCCTGAAATTGAGCCTTGGCGTGACTCGGTGAAATCGCGAAGGCTCACTGAAAAATGACAATTGCCATTTTGGCTGGCTCCGCGATGCGCTGAAGTGCCAGTTGGCACACTGTCTCACTAAAATGGCTCTAACTCTTCACCCGAGTATCGAATTTGGGTGAATTTGGTATCGATAGAAAACTTATTCAATGATCTACATGATAAAAAGTATTAGAGAAATACAACACGTTATAAATATCAATCACTTTGGAAGTCAACCATATTCACTTAAAAGGCGAATTTAAGCTTAAGGAACGATCGGGGTATTACACAAAGTCTACTACATGTATGAATCATGGTAGATCAATCAGTTCTATAAGTAATAATTCTTGAAAAAGAAAAGAGAGAAAATGATCATAACAAGAAGGCATTGTACTCTTAAGGAGCCTATGACAAAGCACTTTATGAAACTTGATGAAAAGTTCAGGTACCTGAAAATAATAAAGTGATAAGATCTCAAAATGTTATGTCACATTGTGAATCAATACAAAATGATATATCATCTATAATATCTTTGATAAAATATCGACGCAATATAGTAGAATATTATGAGGATCTGGATTTTACGTTTATTTAAGCATGGTAACGTAGAAGTATTTATCAAGTGACATGAAAAGATGCATCTTGGTAAGCATAAAACTTATTTGATTTCTATTCCACACACTTGAAGATATCACACATGAAATTTTGAATATTGTCACTTGACAAATTTATATGAAAACTTTTTTTAAGGATTCAAAATGTTTGAAGCATATAAAAGTTTTTGGGAAACTTATTTATAATCCTTGAGCATAATTTATTACTTGAAAATTATTGAAACTCTTGGAGAATTTTCAAAAGTAATAGATTATTTATTGAACTAAGAAATATATCGAATTGGATTGATTATAATCTTAGTATAATTAGTAGACTAGTCTATCTTGTAAATACTATAGGACCTGATATACCCTTTTCGATCAATTTGTTAGCAAGGTATACTTCTTCTCCTATTATGAGACATTAGAATCGGATCAAACACATATTACGGTACCTTAAAGGGACTACCAATATAAACTTATATTATTTTAAAGATAACAGTCTTAATCTTGTTGATTATGCTGATGCTGGGTATTTATTTGTCACACATAAAACTCGATCTCAAATAGGCTATGTGTTCATATGTGTGGATACTGTCATATCTTAGAGATATACTATAATACCCTGAGTTTTTATGTTCTAAAACTCCCAAGAAATAGCTCATGAGGTTAGCTTTCCAACGCATCAAGCCTCATCTTAGTCTGAGGCCATGGGAAGAAGTTGTGGAACTTCTTACTTGAGAGCCTGGAAAGACTGCCATGGTTACAACTCAGGGTAATAAATCATTACCACTCATGACATGTCATCATGAGTGAGTCATCTAGTGAATCCCTTCGTCTTGAGCCTAGTGACTATGATACCTCAACACGACTCATAATTAGTGCCTACAATTTGTATAAAGAGACTCGTATTCACACCAGTGTGTGTGTCCAGAAACCCTCTCCAGTGTTTATGAGTCGAGCATACAACTTGTAACCAAACCTTACGAGTCTTTGCATGGACCCGTAACCTGACCAATGTATGACCCAAGGCCTCATCTTCTAACTATGACTCCATCCTATGACTCGTAATCAGTCCTGACGAGTAGTTAGGTGAAAAGTCATAGTCATACCAGAATGTACCCATAATCCCAAGTTATGACTTAGACCACGAGTCGTGACCAATCGTTATGAGTCGCAAGCTGAGTCGTAAGGACTGGGGGTATATTTTCCTGCATGATTTTCAAGGGCCTTTATGTCTTTTCCCACTCCCTTAAAAGCTAAATCCATGTTGTTTTGGATTCACAAGGGCTGATATAAAAGATCCCAAAAGCCCCAAATCACGACATAATGCTCAATTTTACCAAAGAGAGTCAAGAGGGACGGTTTTCTCTTATTCCTCAAGCAATTAGGGTTCCTTAAGAACAAGATCAATTTTAAGGATTTCCTCAATGCTTCTACTTTAGGTATGTGACGTATTCATCAATGGGTTCCTTTCACCCATTGAGCCCAAAAATCATTTTTTTGGTTCAAACATGAATTTTACTCTACTTATGATCATGTTCAATGTAAATTATGAAATTCATCCATGTTTCCTTATTAGTTTTACATTCAACCCATGTTAATGGTTTTAATCCAATGAGAATCATGCTCTTACATACTTAAAGATCCAAAACCCCATGTCATGTTCAGTCAATACTATGTCAAATTCTCAAATTATGCTTTAAACTGTATAAACATGATATTTTCCCAAGGTTAACTCATTCCTATGTTTACATTCATAAAATTTATTAGATTATTGAAATGTCTCATGTTTGAGTCTTTGAATTATGACTTTATTTCAGCGCTGACGGGTTATGAACACACGATACCTATATGTGTACTTATATTTCAGACTTTTTAAATAACGAGTCAGTTAACTCATGATTTTACTGTTATACCCGGTATTATTTCATGTTAAATTATCAGTTTTAAACCCTATGAAAAGAACTATCTAACCCATGATCTTGAGTTGGCACCTGTTGTCTTTGCCTTAATGATTTAGAGGCATTACCTTTATGGAGTTTATGCTAATGTGTCCACAGATAACAAAAGTACATAGTATGTGTTCACATAGAAAGACCTGAATCTTTATTAGAGAAGTTGGCTTGAGTTATTGAAAGATTATGATATGAGTGTGTTGTATCATCTAGGAAAGGCCAATGTAGTGACAGATGTCCTTAGTAGATTGTGTTATGACCCTTAGGGGTTGAACCACATAGTAAGGGATTGGGTCCCTTAAGATCAATCACAGGTGAAATACAGTAAAGCACCAAGAAGTAAGGAACACAAAAAGAGTAAAACAACACAAAATTTTTTATATGGAAACCCAAGATAGAGAAAACCACTGCTTGCCCTCACAAGAACCTCCAAATCCACTATAATCAACCTCTTAATTACAATCTAGATTTTTTCCTCACTCTAGGCTCCTTGTGCTAGAGGCAACTCTACTACAAGTTCATCTTGGTAACTCTATAAAGGACTCTCTCTACACTGATTAGCTCTAATCAGTGTCAAACTCAGGCAATTCTACCTAAGCATTTCTCTTAACAAGAAAACAAGACATTACTCTTATAAGATAAGTAATTCTTTTACAAATCAACACTAAAAAATACTCACTCATTTTTCAAGCAAAGTACAAAGTTAAAAACATGAGCAATGCTTGAGTAGTCTTGAGATGGAGTTTTTGCTGCCTCACTTCTCTATCTTTGGAATTGGCAAAAACTATTTGTAGAAGAGGCGTCTCATTCCTTTTATAGCTGGGTGATAATTAGGGCTAAAATTTCATTAGACCAACTATCCAAGTCAGTACAAAATAGCACCTACAAGTTTGTTATATAAGAAGATAAAGCTGTACAGATACTATGTGACTGCTGTATTATACTTTGTATGTCCAGGGACTTGGTCCCTTGCAGTTTCCCCTTTTTTGATAATGACAAACCAAACCATATAATTTGAGTATCAGTGCATATTCACCACATTTAATCATAGTGATTATAACCTAAAGATGAATGTTCCCCCTATCATCATGCTTTCTCTTTCTTCAAGCAATACAGGGAGCTGGTCCCTTGTTGTTATTTGTAATAAAACTTCCCCCTGTAGTGTGCACCTTTAGTTAGTGAATTTTTAATTTCTTCCCTCTATTATCATGACTCCCTTCATTAATCTATTTGGCACATTATATATTTCTCCCTATCAGCATGCCATTCAAATCTGCAATAATTTGCAACTCAATTCACCTGGTACCCTACTTTATGAACTCTATATTCCCTCTTTTGGCTTTACTGAAAAGTAAGAACAGTAAACCAAGAGTAAATTAAGCATAGATTATTTAACTCATGGTCACTGGGGCAACACTAATATGAAGAATAGCTTTGCACTTTAAAGAGAACAAATATTACACACAAATAAAAGATTCATCCACTCATAATAGTCAGTACCAGTACAGTAAGCTAAAATAATCATCATAAGATAACAATCTTTAAAAGTCATTATGAGTATTAAGATATGAAACTGACATAAGGTTGATGAGGGAATGAGGATAATAGGGTTTAGTTTGACGGAGGGTTGGCTTAACGGACTTAAAAAATATCTCCATTCTTGCATTTTCAACAATGTGAGCATCCAACAACTGTTTGGTAAGTTCCTTTACTTCAGCATTCAGTTTGGCCATTCTTGACTGGAGTTTTGCATTTTCAGCTCTAGGTCCATCGTTGGCACTTGGTCCTTCAGAGGACAACTTTTGATTCAACAATGTTAAATGCATTTAATTCAACATATTTGGTAGTTAAATTAATCCTTAACTCCTCTATTTACATTCCAAACTTCTCTTGAATAGCTAGCAACTCAGATACTTGAGATTTATTCTCCACAAGTTTTATTAGATTGATCATCAGCTTGGCTATTCCATGTGTTCCCTTTACCCAAGTACCCAAAAGTGATCAAATACTTTATTAATGAGGTACCCATATGGAATTACATGTCTCTCTTTTTCTCACATATTTTGGGATCAAGAATTCTTTACTGAGCAAAATTTTTGTGTCATCAATATTTTATTCCCTTTTTAACTACCCACATCCTTCATCGTTTCTTTTGGTTTCATTACTTGCCTCTTCCTTTTTAATGGCAACTTTTTCTTCTTTAGACTAGGTCCCTCAGAGTCTTTCTTCCTTCTCATAGCTATGTGTTTCAGCCTCATTACAACAAGGTTACCAGACTTTGACTTAGAGAACCGAAGGTAAATTTTTGTATGACTTTGGTTGCTGAAGGATCAAGGTATTTGGTAAAGGCATATTCAATTTTGGTTTTGTGAGTGAAAGAGAGTGAGATGGACCAATTTGGTTTAGAGGAGGCAAAGAGTGATGAATTAAGAATAAAAAATGAGAGATAACCTGATTTAGCAATTTGAAGAGGTGACCATTGTCATCAACATATGTTCTTTTTGGAATGACATGTCTGATTTTAATAAGAGCGACTCTTTGTTTTACATAAGAATTGACAACTTTTATATAGAGTAGGAAAAACATATGGCTTTATCAGACAATATTTTATGATTATTAAAGCACACTACAGATACTAACATAAGAGATAAGAGTGGGTCCTTCTTATTTTTGAGTGAATCTTCAAATTTTTGCAATCACATTTTTCCACTTTTCAAAGTTGTTCCCATAGGTGTATACCTGCAAGGATATGGTTCTGAGTTAGACTAATGTGCACCCACTTTATCAAGGATACTTGTCTCCTTATTATGGCCAATTTTTGTTGAGAGGCACTGATTCACATGATGGGTTAGGTTACTTTGATCAATCATGCTTCATTCTTTCTGCCTCTGCACACTCTTTCAGTTCTATTAACCTATTCTTACCGCAAGCCTGAGGACCAGTTCCCAAACATGACTAAATCCAGGCTACTAAAGATTCTCCTTCTGAGATGAATTTCCTAGGGACTAGGTCCCTGAGAATAATGACTTATCTGTATATTTTTCATCCTTTTTCTTGTTATTTTCATCACCACCAAGGTTCAACAATTTTCCTGACAAATCAAGAACTGCATGCACCTCTTATATCAATCCATAAAATTCTTTTTTAGTTTATTCTCTAAAGTATTTTCATTCATCATATCTTGAAGGTCATTCTAGGGCTTTCTTTTGAATACAATCTTCATATATGCCAAGGATTAGGACCTTGAGATCAATTTTTCACAATAAGACACCTTCACCTGAAGTGTCTTGAGAGAGAGAACACAGTCAGACCTTCCATTAGTGAGCTATTCCTAATTGCAGTCTCCTTATCATGCCTAAAATTAATACCACTTATAAAATTTAGGAACCTACTTGAGTCTGAGTTCCCAGTAGTAGGACAATGGAGTGATTAAATTCTTCTTATTCAACCTAGGCAGAGAGAGTCTCCTCTTCACCACTTTTTGAGACTGGAAGATCTTAGGATGTGTACTCTCCTGCTGAATGTATTTAGTAATCTTTAATTTTTCCTTAATCCAGTGCTAACATCTTTCTTTTAAATGTCCATCTCTTCCATAATAAGTGCACAAGGGTTTTTGCCCTTTGCTTCTATCATCATTAGCTAACTTTTCTTTAGACTCACAGGGTTGGAATTTTCCTTAGTAGCCCAAACCTCTTCCAGCGTTAGCTCCTTGACTGGTTAAATTAGAAAGGATTTCGAAGGAAGTAGCCCACTTAAGAGGCATATTCAACTCTTCTTTCAAGATGACCAGTTCCCTCCCTAATTCTTCATTCCTGTGGAGTGTTGACATAAACTTTTCTTGTGAATCTTTCAACCTTTTTTCAAGTTCAATTTGAAGCTGTGAAGCTTCTCTCTTTCCTTTGCCATATACTTCATTTACCCTTTATAGATTACTCATCAACCTCAAATTTTAAAAATTTATCTTTATGATCAACTTTTCAATTTTAGAAATTTGTAAAGTTAAAGAAATCAACACATGTTATTGATTCTTTACTTTTACTTCTAACTCATTCCTCTAAGTAGTTATTTCACATACAAAGTCTATCAAGATGTTAACAAGACCTTTTATCTTTCTAGCAGTATAATTATCTAGATTTTTCTTAATATTAGAAAGAGTTACCTTCTTTTTTTCTTTTATCCTCTGTGTCTTCCATGAATCTAAATAGGGAATCATAGATAATTAGACCTTCTTCTACTGCTAGCATAGATATATATCCAATCTTTTTGAACCAAAATGCTACACGGTGCTCATAATCCCGAAGGACCACAAGCTAACCCATGACTGATATTTATTCCTGTATACTGCATAATATACATAAAATACAGAAACATAAACATGAAAGGCTATAAGGTTTGAACTGAATAAACGTCTAATAACAAAATGTCTAAAAAAAGTATAACAATACCAAAACAAGTCATAAATACTAAACATAACGAGATCTGAATATCTAATCTGACATCTAGTCTGAAATCCTATAACTGAACTGAATAAGGAGTTGAAGGAACATGTCTCCAACTAACTCTATCTAGCAAATGAATTGTAAATGTAGCAATAATTATATCATCCTCGAATGAGAAGGACTCACTGTAAACTCTGAACACTGGAATACTACTGCTGATCTGGAGCTCATGCCTCTGAACCTATGGTGTAACATAAGAGAAAGCACCATAGCGCAAATGTGTCAGTACATCTGAATGCACTGAGTATACGAGTGAGGTAGGCTAAATGCAAAGGGTTATATGCATGAAAAAAGCTGACTAATTATGAATGTGAGAATACATACATGCATACATAACTGTAACTGAACTCGTGGAGATACTGACTACTGAGTTTGAATACTGACAACATGAGTGTACTGATACTGAGATACTAAATAGATGAATGACTATTTCTGACAGTTTGAATTATAAAGAATTGGTCTAGTTGACTATGTCTGACAGTTCTGAAGTTGAATACTGATATCATGAATTTTGATAATTGATATAACTGATACATGAGTTCAGAAAACTGATATAACTGATTTAACTGTGATGATCGGCCTAACCAATGTAACTGATACTGAGCGACTGTATCTGACAGTTTAAGTTCTGATGGAACTATCTGAGTTCTATTTTAGATGGAGTAACTGAATTTGAGATCAGTCCTATCTAGCGGGTGATCTTTAAATCTGATGATTCTGATACTGTTTAACTATAGTTCAGATCAGTCCTGTCTAATGGGTGATCTTGAAGTCTATTTATAATGATAAGGATTGATTGTCTTTAATAGTACTAAATTTGTACTACTGAACTGAGTTGACTGTATCTGACAATCCTGAATCTGTAACTAAAATTGTGGGATGTGTTTATCTAACTGACATGCCCCAAGCTAAGCTGACTAGGGTCCAATCTCTTCCCTGACTGGAAGGGTGTCAGTACCACACCACCAGTAAAGATATCTGTTATGGAGTCAGTCCTAATCTAGTGGGTGACTTCTGGGATCAGTCCTATACATATAAATATTCTAACGGGTGACCCCTGAGTATGTCAGTCCTATCTAACGGATGACATCTCGTACCTACGATGGCAACATAGTTCTGGAACTTAGGGATTGCTTCTAGGGATCTCGGTCCTATTCTAGTGGGTGAGCCCCCATCCCTAGGTTCGCTCGGTGCTGAATCCTACTTCCATTTGAAAGACACTGAGCTGAATAACTGGGATAAACTAAATAACTTAACTGAACTAATTTGCTTAACTGATACTGATTAACTGAATTGAAAATAGTGGTATTGTTTAGCGGAGCTAAAATTGAGTTTACTAGATTCTGATGACGGATGAAATATAATAAGTTTTGAGGACTGATTAAGAGTACTGAAGTTACTGAGATTTACTGTGATTACTGAGGTTACTGAGCACTGAGATTACTGAAAATACTGAACTACTGAGATTACTGAGTTTTCCTGAGTCACATAACTAACTAATTTCTATAGATCATGGCTTGACTGAGAGTATTATGAAAACATGACATGGCTCTAAGCATACAACTATATTTTTTGGGTACAAGTAACCCCAGGACTCGATAGAAGGAAACTAACACACATGACTGACTTGATCATAAGAGTAGAGTTCATAATCCACAATATCATAAATAAGGGATTTCATTTTAAGCATGGTTCTCAACAATCTATTTCATGGAAAGGAATTTCATACAACATGTATATACTTTCATAGCTTTCAATAGCATGCTCATTACATATTATAACCACAATCCATAATATCATAACTTGGGAAATTTCATGAAGTACATGGGTAGTCTACATCTTGTACATGAGTGGGTTTTGCAAGTAATCATAGCATAATTCCATAAGACTAGTTCATGAGTAATCCAACAATGTTCACAAGACGCATTATCAACATGGATGACATTGAATCATAGAGGCCTATCATGAATCCTTCCCTTAGTTACAATTTAGCTATAATGCATGATTTCTAGTCTCTTAGGTATTTTATCAAACACCTTACATGCACAACTTAGGCATAGGTGTAAATCATACATTTACTCATCATAAATAATCAAACTTACATGTTTTCATCTCATATGATGTCATAGATTCATAATGACACATAAAGATTCTATCTTGGCATCATTCAACATATAAACATGATCAATAATCCATTCATAACATGGAAACCATAATATATAGTTTTAGAAAAGTGTTCTTGAACTTCATGGATGAAAGGAGTCCATGAATGAACACACGCATACCTTAGAAAGGAAACCTTGATGATTTACTAGAGAGTTCTTGGATTGGGACACTTAATTCTTGATTATCTTAGAAAAAGGCTTGAATCTTGCTTTTGAGAGATGAGTTTGATGGAAACCCTAATCTTGTGCTTGAGAGTGTAAGAGAGAGTTTTTTGAGATGTTTAACTAAAGAGAATGGAAGATAATACGTTACATGAGGGTTATAAGTTTTGGGAAGTGAAGGAAAAAGACCAAATTACCCTTACTAAAACGTCCCTTAAGTTCTGGAAAGAACAACTAATGACATTCATGACAAGGCATCAAAAATGTGGTAAGCCGTAAAAAATGTCGTCACACAAGAGCTGAAATTGATGGTTTCTGCCTAAATCTGATGACAATTGTGACAAGGCATCACAAATGTGGTAAGCTACCACGAATGTCATCACTTAGGAGCTGGTTTCTGCCTAAGGATGATGACTTTTGTGATAGGGCATCACAAATGTGGTAAGCTACCACGAATGTCGTCACTTAGGAGCTGGTTTCTGCCTGAGGCTGACAACCTTTGTGATAGGGCATCACAAATATGGGAAGCTACTATGAATGTTGTCACTTAAGAGATGGTTTCTGCCTAAGAATGACGACCTTCGTGATAGGGTGTCACCAATGTGGTAAGCTACCACGAATGTTGTCACACTGTTTCCATCCTGCCATGCTAGAGTAAAATAGGAATAACTCTGTACTCCGATATCGGATTTAGGCGAAATTCTTATAGTTGGAAAGCTAATTCAATTATATATCTGTTGATAGGTCATGAGATAAAAATTCCAATTATAATGATAGATATGCTTGTTTGAAGTTGACTATACCAATATCCTTCTCAAGAATTCAATCGATAAGGAATGTTTTGATTCGTCTGATAGCTGGGAGTTATTTGAAGCCTTAATATACATATAACCTGCTCATAAAACTATAAAAGAACCATGATGTACTATGCATGAGCTTGGTACATAGATCTAATATTGGTTTGGATTTTTCAGGGTATTACATCATCATTACTTTAATCACTAGAAGAATCTCTCCATGCTTCCAGAGTTTTCTTCATTGCATAATCGAATGCAACCTTCCTTCTTGAATTATTAGGTACTTGGTCCCTGATACTTTCTTTGACACCAACAACCTTGAGGTAGTCCTGATGATCCATTTTGTGCAAGGGATAGTCCTTAATAAAATGTTCAGGAGTTCCACATCTATGACAAACTTCCATAGTGCTTCCCCTTTTGCTTCTACTCCAACTTTTTTGAAATTGGCCACTTTGTATCATAGCTCTAACTATTATTTTTACCAAGTAGGAAACATCAGTGTCTTTTTCCTTAGAGTCTAATTTAAATGCTTTTCGTTCCAGTGATTTTTATCTTTTTACCTCTATCTTCTCATGCTCTTGTTGCTTTTTAAGTTCATCAGTTTTCAGATTCCCAATGAGTTCATCCATAGTAAGGATTTTTAGATTTCTTGCCTTAGTTATGGCAAATACTTTGCTTTTCCATGACTTGGTAATAACAACTAGAATCTTCCTCACTTTTTTATACAATGGAATCACCTCTCCTACGTAGTATAACTCATTTGTGATGGAAGTGAATCTTGTATGCATTTCTTGTACTGTCTCCCTTTTTCATAGTAAAGGTTTCATACTTAGTTGTTAGCAGGTAAACTTTAGAATCCTTCACATCTGTTGTTACAGTCCTTAAGCAATCCTAGATCTTTTTAGCATTTTCATAAGCTGAGATCCTGCTATGTTCATCAAGACCTATGCCACATACATCTTGGCTTTGTAATTCTTTTCAATCTTTTTTCTATCTTTATCATTGAACTCCCTTCTGCTCTTGACAACCATTCTTGTTCTTTGTCCTTCCTTGGCTTCTTCTACTTGAACATGAGAACCATCAAGGATTATGTTTATCAGTTCACTATATTCATCCATAATAAAGTCAAACATCCTAGTTTTCCACCACCCATAATACCGTTCATTAAATCTTGGTGGTCTAGTTTTATATTACCCTTCTTCTAGATTAGGTGGAGTAGTCATTCTAACAAAGACACTCTAGGTATGAATATTTTAGAGTAACCAGACTCTGATACAAATTGTTATGACCCTTGGGGGTTGCACCATATAGTAAAGGACCAAGCCCCTCAAGATCAATCATAAGCAAAATACAGTAAAATAACTAGGAAGTAAGAGACAACATAGAAAGAGTAAAAAATATATGGATTTTTACGTGGAAATCCAAGATGGGAAAAAACACGACTTTCCCTCATAATCACCTCCAAATTCACTATAATCAGCCTCTTGATTGTATTATAAGTTTCAGCCTAACTCTAGGCTCCTTGCGCTAGTAGAAACTCTACTACAAGCTCGTCTTGGTAACTCTACCAAGGAGTCTCTCTAAATTGATTAGCTCTAATCAGTGTCAAACTTAGGCTACTTTACCCAAGCACTTCTCTCAATAAGAAAACAAGACATTACTCTTATAAGATGAGTAATTCTTTTACCAATCAACACTTAAAAAACACTCACTCATTCCTTAAGCAAAGTAAAAGTTAAGAACATGAGCTATGCTTGAGCAGTCCCAAAATAGAGTTTTTGGTACCTCACTTCTCTCTCTTTAGAATTGAAAAAAATTATTTTTAGAAGAGGCGTCTTATTCTTTTTATAATTGGGTAATGATTAGAGCTGAAATATCATTGATCCAGCTATCCAAGTCAGTACAAAATAGCACCTGCAAGTTTGTTACACAAGAAGACAAAGTTGTGTAGATACCGTGTGCCAACTATATAGTACTTTGCACGTCCAGGGAACTGGTCCCTTATAGTTTAGCTGCTCATCATCAAAACTATATATAGTAGATTATCTATAGGTAGTGTTGCTCATGTTGTAGATGATAAGAAGGAGTTAGTCCATGATATTCATTAGCTTGCTAGATTAGGAGTTTGGTTGGTTGATTACTGAAGGTAGTATATGGGTTTAGAATGGTTCTGAATCTTTGTTGGTTGTCAAAGTAAATGAAAATTAGGATAGGAATCCCAGTTTAGTTAAGTTAAAGAAGGAAGTTAAGGATCAGAAGGTAGAGATTTTCTCCTAAGAGGGAGATAGTGTGCTTTGTTGTAAGGGTAAATTGTGTGTTCCATGTATTAATGGTTAAAGGTAGCTTATATTAACTGAGACGTATGGTACATGATACTTTATCCACCCATAAGACACCAAGATATACCGATATTTGCAGGAAATTTAATTATGGAATGGTATTAAAAAAGATATTGCAGAGTTTGTAACTAAGTGTTCAAATTGGCAGTAGGTTAAAATTGAGCACCAAAGGCTAAGTGGTACAGTTCTGGAGTTTAGAATCCTCACTTAAAAGTGGGAGATAGTAAACATGGATTTTGTGATAAGATTTCCTCATACGCATTGCCAACATGACTCGATATGGGTCATTATAGATAGAATAACCAAGTCAGCTCATTTTTTGCCAGTTCATACTTCGTATTATGCTAGACTCTATCTCAGGGAGTTACTGAAGTTTCATGGGGTTTTTTGGTCTATCATTTATGATAGAGGTACTTAGTTTACCTCTCATTTTTTAAGGATTTTAGAAGGGCCTTGGTACCTAAATCTATCTTAAAAAAGCTTTTCATCCTTATCCAGATGGTCAGGAAGAGAGGACTATTCAGACCTTAGAGGATATGTTGAGGGCTTGTGTTATTAACTTTAAGGGTAGCTAGGATGACCACTTACCTTTTATTGAGTTTTCCTATAACAAAAATTATCATTCTAGTATTCATATGGATCCATTTGAAGCTCTCTATGGGAGGATATATAGATCTCCTATTGGTTGGTTTGAGGTAGGAGAGGCTGTGATAATGGGACCAAATTCAGTATTTGAGGCAATGGAGAAAGTTTAATTGATTCAAAGGCTAAAGACAACCCAAAGTTGTCAGAAATCATATACTGATGTGAGGAGAAAGACCTTGAGTTTGAGGTTGGTGACTTGGTTTATTTAGAAATTTTGCCCATAAAAAGGGTGAATATATTTTGTAAGAATGGGAAGCTCAGTCCCCGTTATGTTGGCCCATATAATATTTTGAGTCATTTTGGCAAAGTAGCTTATGAATTAGAGCTGCCTGTAGATTTAGCATTAGCATATCCAGTGTTTCATGTTTCCTTGCTAAAGAAATGCATTAGTGATTCAGCTTCTATGGTTTATTTGTAAAGTGTGGATGTAAAATATACTCTCTCATATGAAGAAGTTCCAGTTGAGGTCCTTGGCCATCAGGTTCGTAGGCTGAGGAGTAAAAAAGTTCCCCTGGTTAAAGTTCTTTGGCAAAATTAATCCATTGAGGGAGCTATTTGGGAAGCAGAAGCAAATATGTGAGCCAAGTATCATCATCTTTTCCACATAAATTCAAATCCAACATTAGTTAATAGTTTCTCTTAAATTGACTCTCTCTTGTCTTCTATCTTAGCTTTATAACCATCCTCATGTCATTGAATATATTCATGAATTTAGTTCAGTCTATATATCATGCCTCAGATTCAGTTGTTTTAATCATATTTTAGTTCATAAGTATTCAGTATATGACCTCAGTTTTCTTAGAATTTTTAGCCTAAAAAGTTTCATTCGAGCATGAATGATCCCAAGGGAAAGATATTGTAATACCCCAAGTTTACATGTTCTAAACCTTTCAAGAAATATCCCATGAGGTTAGATTTCAAATGCATCAAGCTTTGTATCAGTCCGAGGCCATGGCAAAAAGTAGCAAAAATTCTTACTTGAGAGCCTGGAAAGACTGCCATGGTTATGACTCAGGGTAACGAATCATTACTACTCATAATGAGTCGTTACGAGTGAGTCATAACCATTCCAGTGAATCTCTTCGCCTTAAGCCCAGTGACTACGATACCTCAACATGACTTGTTATTAGTGCCTATGAGTCATATAGAGGGACTTGTAGTCACACCAGTGTGTGTCTAAGAACCCTCTCCAATGGTTATGAGTCCAGCATACAACTCGTAACCAGGCCTTACGAGTCTTTACATAGACCAGTAACCTAACCAATATATAACTCAAGGCCTCGGCTTCTAACTATGACTCCATCCTATGACTCATAATTAGTCATGATGAGTAGTGAGGTGGCAAGTCGTAGTCAAACTAGAATGTACATAGAATCACATATCCCATGATACAACTCAGACCATGGGTTGTGACTAGTTATTACGAGTCTCAAGCTGAGTCATAATGACTAGGGGTATATTTTCCTGCACGTTTTTCCAAGGGCCTTTATGTCTTTTCCCACTCCCTTAAAAGCCAAACTATGTCATTTTGGCTTCACAAAGGGTGGTATAAAAGGCCCCAAAAGCCCTAAAGCATGACATTAATTTCACCAAAGAGAGTCAAGAGATATGGTTTTATCTTCTTTCTTAAGCAATTAGGATTCCTCAAGAACAAGATCAATTTCAAGTATTTCCCCAAAGCTATTACTTCAAGTATATGGGATATTCATCAACGAGTTCCTTTCACCCATTGAGTTCAAAAACCCTCTTTGTGGTTCAAACATGGTTTTTTCTCTAGTTATGATCAAGTTCAATCTAAATTTAGCACTGAGAGAAAAGATTGTGTTCAGCATATCCTACTTCCCAAAAACTATGTGCCACCATAGGCTTAGGGGCCTCACCAGAGAGTATTTCCCTTTGCCTAATATGAGCTCAGTTTAGTGATCACTCCAGTTTAGGTTCTACTCTAACAGAAAGGATAGAATAACCCTTCTCAATGCGGGTCATATGTTGGACTCTATGACAGCTCACATGGTTTATGTCGATTACATGATTACTCCCACAGTTTCAGTCAGTACCTATTTTATCTCAATTCAGGTTTGCTTGAACAATTAGATAGATTTCAGTATTTATTCAATTAGTTTTGTAGATTATTTTTGTTGTTTAGATAACAGTTATTTAGTTATTCAAATCATGTCAGTATATACTATACTTGGTCTTGCATTCTCAGTTTTACATGTTCATGCATCTATGTTCAGATTTCACTAGTATTTCAATAGTCCTTGCCTTACATACCAGTACATTTAAAGTACTTATCGCATACTTTTCTCTATGCTAGGTTGTCTTATACCATAGGTTTGGATGTTCAGTTCACTGAGTATCGTTAGAGATATTAGTATTCTCCCAGCAGCAGCAATGGTGAGGCATTATCTATCGAGAATGATATCTTATTTCAGTCATTTACAACAATAAATTTTATATTAGTCTGTCGGATTTAACTGGGGGATTGTTACATCAACTTCTCATGTTAGAGGCTTTCAAATATTCAGACTTATGTTCAGACAGTCAGTTTATCTTTCAGATCTTATTAGTTACCTTCAGACATGTTATTTATATTCAGATCAGTATTCCATTTCTGGATCATATTTAATCAATTTATCTTCCACGCATGCTATTTCAGTATCTATTTTATTCAGTGATTTCAGTAGGTACCAGTACATAAGTTAGCTTGAGGTCACTTGTGTCCTTAAGCATCGCATCGCGGCCAGGAGGTAGCCTCGGGTCATGACATCTACAAAGCAGTCTATCGTAGCCACTTCATCGAACTATCCTAAGATAATGACTATTCATAAAGTAAGCCGAGAATGTGTGTGGTTGAGGTAAATGGTACATCTCGATCGAGAAAAATATGATTTGAAACTTGACAATACCCATAATTTTATGTAAAGATAATACAACATGCATAACACAACTTAAGGAAGGATTCATAAAAGGAGATGCATATTTCACCAAAACGTTAATACATACACGAGCTCTAAAATAATGGTGATATTAACGTGCAATAGATTCATTTAAATAACAATGTCACTAATTTATTCACCTAGTGTTTTCCTACTATAACTTTCTAGAAGATGGCGGGCAAGATCGGGATGCAAAGATTCAAGGATATTCTTATTAGGGAGAGTTAATAAGCGTTGTACTCTTTTTTTCTTATGAGATTTAGTCCCACTGAGTTTTTCTTGTAAGATTGAGGCAACCTATATACATATTGTTAGAGATGTGTACTCTTTTTCCTTCACTAGATTTTTTTTCCACTAGGTTTTTTCTAGTAAGGTTTTAACAAGGCACATTATTAATCAATTAGACATCCAAGGAAGAGTGTTATAAATGTATTATCATATATAGTGAATGTCTATTTATAGAAATGTTAAAACCCCAACTTTTGGGACAACGTTAGTTTTTCCCTATAAATAAAGGGGTGGGAGTCTGTTATAAATGTATTATCATTTATAGTGAATGTCTATTTATAGAAAAGTTAGAAACCCCAACTTTTGGAACAACGTTAGTTTTTCCATATAAATAAAGGGTTTTTTCTTCATTATAAGAAACTCCTTAAGAACCCTTCAAGAATTCCTCAAAAGAAATAAAGAATTATTCTCTCTTCTCTCTCTATTTTTCTTGTTCTTACTTTATCTTTCATAACATATCCTATTTTATAGCCACTTTTGGCTTTTGCTACTGTACTTTCACTATTTTTTTTACTTCTCTCTGTATCTTTTATTGTTTCTATTTTTCTTTTTTTTTTTGCTATTTTTCATTGTTCTTTCTCTCTTTTATTTTGTTGCGTCTTATAAAAATACTTATTTTCACTATTTTTGTAAAAAGAAATTTTTTGGGGAAACAAATGTTAATTATTATCATCAACAAACAAAAGTCATAATTGCAGACTAAGGAGTACCTATTCTGTCACTCAAGTAGAGCAAATTAGAGCAAGACCTCAACTATACAGACTAACACTCAATGAAATTTTGTCAAAAGAACCTACATCTAGCATCTCTTTATGTGTGTTGAGACTGTTCTATTTGTATATTTTTCTAGTAATATGCCCAACAGTATCACTATAACTGATCCGCACATGCTTGAATTGCTTCCAGTTCCTTGCTCTACATATATGATATACCATAGCCTTCCATAGTGCAACCACCACTTAGTTTTGAAAGATTTTTCAATGCTTCTTACCTATCAACACAAGTATCTGCTTAAGTTCAACCGATGGTAAGTTAACCCCTGGCCACAGGATAAGTTCATTCCTTACTGATTGGGCATACTCACACTCCATAAATAAGTGCTTGCTTGGTTTCGCTACTGCATTTTGACATAGGAAACATTTATGTTCTGCTACAGGTGTATTCAAATGTATTAACCTAACTTTAGTGAGTAGTCTCCCTTGCATTGCATTCCATATGATGAATCTCTATTTTAGGTAATGAAATAGTATTTCTTATTACTTTTTTATTGCAACTCTTTTTTAAAAAGTATCCATTGTTATTTTTTCACTGTGTTTTTTCCATCTCTTTTTTTTAAGTTGTTGATTGTTTTCTTTAAATCCTTTTTTTGTTCTTCAATTATTGCACTTTTTTTTTTAAATAATAAAATGCAATTTGTAGCATTGTAATTGTTGCTCTTTCTTATTAATCAAATACAAAACTAGTATATTTTTTTCAAATATAATTAAAAAGAATGTATGAGTGTATATTTGATACCAAATACATATATATATTTATACAACCATGTATACAATTTCTTATACGCATCCTCTACATATACATACTCTATATAATAATGATATATTTTCTATACACATTATATACAAACACATATTATATATAATACAACAACAACAACAACAACAAACCCAGTGTATTCCCACCTAGTGGGGTCTGGGGGGGGGGGTAAGATGTATGCAGTCCATACCTCTACCTCTAAAAAGGTAGAAAGGCTGTTTCCGATAGACTCCCGGCTCAAGACATGAGATACCGCACATCCTATGCAACCCTTAGCTGCAATAATTATTCAAGATATATATTTTATGCAATAATTATACAGTTTCTATACACATATTATGCAACATTTAGCTACTATAATTTTTCAAAAACATATTCTATACAACAATTATTATTTTTGAACTCAACATTACAAAAATTAGAGTCGAAGATTCGTAAAGTTTAAATTATAGGTCCATCTTTAAATATTTGATATAATAATTACACAGTTCCTATACAGATCCTATACAATTTCTATATATATCTTCTACAAATATGTATTTTATATAACAACTATAAAGTTTTTATACAACTGTATTTAATTGGTTAAACAATTAGACTTTTTAACCAAAAAAATTTTAGCGAATTATTTTTTTAAAAAAGCAACACTGAACATTTTAAAAGGAGCCGAAATGGTCCAAACTTAAAAATGGTCATTTGTTAGAAGTAGTATACCCAAAGGGCTTACAATGGCATAGATTTGCAAATGGCCATTTATGTGGAATATCTTTGGCCAAATGGATATCCTATGTCCTTCACCCTAATAATACCCCCATCTACTTTTATTTATTAGTTAATTTTATCTTTTCTTGTAATGATCCATCAAGTTATTTTTTGTCTTGTCATTCTTTTTTTATGTTTAGAGCTTTTCTATAGCCGTCTCAAATTATTTGTGACTTGTTAGGAATGATAATTTAGTTTTTAGATAATTCATTTGATTTTTATGCCAGTTTTCATATTTTGATATTTTTGGAGTTGAGGAATTGATATTTAACCTGAACTCCTAGTAAATGATCTTGAATGAGAATTTCATTTGTAATTGCCTTAAATGTTTATGGAAAATTATTTGAAGTAACTATATAATGACCTGATTTTTAGTGATTTATGTGAAATATTTATTTCTGTGTGATTTAAACATTTTATCCCTCCCCGTGATTGTTTTATGATATTTCTGGGGTGTGTTTATAATTGATACAATTTTTGACGCATTTCGATGTGATTTATGCTATATTGTGGTTTTTAATAGCTTGAGAAATCTTATAGTTAACTTTGGGCAATATTTATTGATCTGTGCATCGGATGACAAAATTGATAGCGCTAGTAGATTTGAAACATCGATTCTAGGGTGGTAAAATAGTTGGTATGATTTTATGAATTTTTTTTAATCTAATTTTGACCCTTGATTTGAAAATTTATAAAATTGGTTTTTGGGAGTTAACTTAGTGAAAATTATTTTTTTCAAAAATCTGATATTTTCATTGAGTTTGGAGCATCGAATTAGATAGTGTAGCATAGTTCATTTGCATTCTTGGGATTCTGGGTGAATCCCGAAGGGTTCACGGAGACTAGGAGAATTCAAAGTGTCCACAACTGGTGCAGCCACTAAAGCGACACTTTGGCTGCTTTAGCGAATAGCTTTAAAGTGTCATGGGGTTGCTTTAGTGGCCAACTGCCCTGGGAGCTAGGGCTCTTTAACAGCCCTTGTCCGCTTTAGCCGAGGGCGCTAAAGAGGCCCTTGTCCATTTTAATTGATTGACCCTCTTGGAGAATACCGCTAAAGCGGTAATAGACCGCTAAAGTGGCCGCTTGACTGCTAAAGTGGTCATTTGACCTCTTTAGCAGCACCTATGGTCCTGGGTATAAATAATTCTTTTCTTGTTTTCTTCATCATTTTTTCAGACTTGGAGCTTGGGGTTTCGTGTTTTGAGCAAGTTCTTCCATTCCTAATCTTGGATAAAATCCGAAACACTTATTTCAACTACTTTCCTTCAATTTTATCATTTAAATCTTGTTTAAACGTGAATTTTAAAGTAGAGATTGGGAATTTTGGCTAGGAAGGCCTAAATTTTATATTTCAGCAATTTAAACCCCTATTTTATTTCGTTTTCACTTGGATAAGTTTCTAACATCATAATTATCACTTTTCTTTTAATTTCATCTTCAAAACAACTCAAATTCTCGATTTTAAAATTAATTTTGGAGGTTTTGCTAGTAAAGCTTAAAAATAGTTATTCATTAATGTGGACCTCGTTTCTAACTTATTTTTTCCTCGTGTTTTTATCTGTAGACACCTAAGAGTATGGGGAGCATGTTTGAAATGTAAAATTTTAATTCTACCTTTTTTTCGAAAATCCATTTCGGGCGTCCGTTTTGATCCTAATTCAAAATTAGGCAATATGGATATCGCTGGATTTTTTGATGCAAAGATTCTATATTCCTATGAATTAGTTTGTTTCTTATCCTTTCATGGGAGTAAAGATTTGGATTGAAGGATTTCGAATTGGTTTTTGGTATTTGAGGTAGGTTATGGTTTAACTTTTTTCAAACTGGGATGGGTAGTTAATATTGGTACAAAATCATGTTGAGAGTATGGGAAATAATCATAAAAATGACTACATTATTGTGTTCTGCCCGTGTAGGGGCCTATATATTAATGTTATTTGGTGGTTTAGGAATATTAATTGCTACGTGTGACCGTGTGGTCTTATATGATATTATTGTCCTTGTGTATGTGGAAATTAGTTGTAATCTTATTTTATGAAAAAGCCTAATATGGTATCAATAGTGATTTTTAATGTATTGCATTCTATTGGCTCATGGATTATGTTGGATTCATAGATGATTGGATTAATAAGTAGATTATGGCTCCTTTGGTTGGTATATTGGTTGGATATGGAAATTTCTCATTTTGGTTGGTCGTGAGAATTACATCCTCATATAATATTCATTTATGAAACGTTGGTACCACCATGGAAATATTGGAAATACTATTTTTTTCAGATAAAAAATATGGTATTTTTAAAACCCTCTACTGATGGATGCGCCGGACAGGAGTTATGGATATAATTTTTGTATATTGGTTGTGTACGAGTTGAAGAACCCCTATAGGTCCTACATTGGGAAGCTTTAGGTATGTAGGTGTATATAGAGGTTGCGCGATATCCTCGGGCATTATCATCAATATCATCATCATCATCATTATCATCATCTCCATTGCATTTGTATTTACTTTGTAATTTTTCAGTGAGGTATTATTAAAACACCTTAAACTTGGACCCTTAGAAAAATTTCCTTAGTTTGAGACTCTGGGCGAGGTATGACTCATAGGTACAAGTCTTACCCTAGGATACAGGTTGGGGTACCTCTTTTCATATGTTGGTCAGTAAGTTTTGGTTGGATTCTTTCCAAGATATGAGTAGACATCCGACAGGTCATATAATATAATAATAATGGTATCTTCCAACTCGTATGATGACCTAAGGTTGGTCTAGTAGATTCTATTCTATCCAAGGTACGGTTTAGGGTACCATTCATACTTTTGGGTACGAGTTTGGCATGGTTGTCTTATGATGACAGGTATGGAGGTCCATGGTGAGGTCTAGGGTACAAGTTAGGGTACCACTCATACCCTTGGGTTTGGTTTAAGTGGGTCTGTCTTACCCTCTTGGGAGTTAGTTTCCAGCTTTTAAGCTGAGGGATTTTAGATATTTCCCACCCCAAAACCCTTATGTACCTACTTTATATAACTCATCATAGTCTCTCATAACACTCATTGGAAGATCAAAATATTTCAAATACCCTCTCAAACTCACTCTTGAAGATTGGAGGCTAGAGTTTTCACAAGTGTTCTTCCAAGGGCTCAAGAGTTAAGTTTCCTTCCGTGAATCTTATTGTATAAGGCAAGTTACTCCTCTCTCATTGTTAGTTCCAACTAAAGGCATGATTTAATGTATTTTAAACCTTGGATATGAATCATAAATGGTGGTTTTAGAATATCAATGTTGTGGATTTTGATGCATATTGATGAGTATTATTTACTCTTGGTTTAAACAATATTTTCACATATTTTTGGTGATGGATTGCATATGTTGGCGCTTGTTTGTCGTGGCTTAACAAATAGGTCATGGGTAACCCTAAAATTGATGGTTTATATTTTGGTTTTGGTCTTGGTAAAGGTATGTCCTCAACATGTTTGATAAAATGCCTATGAGAATATTTTTACTATATTGTTGAACTTTCATTGAAACTATTGCATGGTATGATTTGGTTATGAAACTTAAATTGGTTTGGATGGTTTTTAAATGGTTTACATAGTTTGAATGGACTTACATGATTTTGAATGATGTGAATCTTTTGGAATGGTTAAAATGGTACTTCCTTGTGGATACAAAATTATTTTGAATGAAAACCTTGTGGGGTACATACAAATTCCCTAAGTGAATACATAATGAAAATGGTTTGAATGATGAATGTGTTATGGTTTACAAGTGAATCCACCAAGCAAAACTTAATAATGATGTACTTGCGGGGTACATGGGAATCCCCCCTAAGTAAAGTTAATAATATAACCTATGGAGTACATAGGAATCCCCTAAGGTTGGATAAAGACATTGCTTGCAAGATTTAGTCCGTATGGTGATACCACTAATGATAGCCTTGGTTAATAATAAATAAAATTGACAGTTTGGTTATGTTGTAATGGTTTTAATTAGGCAATAATGGCAGGGCGTGATAGCTAACTGTAAAGGTGTGAGTCCAATGGATGAATATTGGAAACTCAAGTTTTGTCTACATGAGGATTGGACATGGCGACATTATACTTGACGAGTACTCAGGAATCCCCTAACATTTATATATATGTATCATGGAGAGCAAAGGGTACACGGGAATCCCCTACTCCTATGGTATCTTCAATTCGTGCGGCTACATGCATTGGGGCTCGTTCAGGGGTTACACTGGACCCATATAACCCGTGGATAGATTATGATGGTTAAGCTACACATACCCAGGTTAATGGTTTTAAAGGAATGCTAATCCTGTTCCCTTTACCAATATGGATTATATATATGTATGGATATTATACATATTGTTGTTTGCTTGGTTTACTTGGTTTTATAGGTTGGCATTATTTTATCCTTATCCTGAGTACTTGCTAGAGTTACCTCTAACTCGTCTTTGGCCGGCGGTATCCCTACATGATGTAGGAATTGACCATACTACTCTTCTGGTACATTGATCAAATTCGGGAACAGTCAGTGTTGGGTGGTAGTGGTGAGATTCTAGAGTTTTGAAGATATCCATTTCATGTCATGGATTACTTTACATACTCTTGTTTTTTTATAGACTTTGGTTTTGCCTATGGTCAGGGACATGTCCCGACTAGATACTCTTTTTTTGGTTTAGAGGCTTTGTGTAGACAACTATGGACTTGAGTATGGAATATTTATGCTATATATATTATGTACGTTGGATTATCGTTTATGATTTGGTAGGTTGGTTACTGGATGGATTGACTTGGTTGGGTAGTCCCAGTAAGTAGACCTATCCCAAAGTCATTATATCTCTTAATTAGGTAACTTGTTATATGTTCAAAATTCACCTGACTTAGGGTAGTCATTGGTTGGTTGGATTGGGTTTCAGGGATGGCCTCTGGCCTCAGTTGAACTTGAGATGCCCATTACGACAAAGCCCCGATTTGGGTCGTGTCAAGTTGGTAGCCTAGGTTTCAATGTCACGGGGTATCCATAAAGCCATATTGAGTAGAGACTTGCTTATGGGTGTGTCTTGCACTACACTTATAATCAAGAGGTTATGAGGCATTTAGAATGTTTCACTTTCTTGTTGTTTTATGTTTGGGCTATGAAGTCTAACATCTTAAACTCATCCCTAAAACTTTTTTGATTTACTTTTCAGATCATGTCCCATCAACGATCTAAAGTTCATGGTAACACACCTATCCCACTTGAGGATAACATGGATAGATCTAGTCCAATTCTTTGGGCACAAACCTGGTCAAGGGTCGTTGTTTCGAATTTGCCTCGTAGAATTCCATCGATCTCCATTGACCTTACTTTGCAAGGTGGCACTTATGCTCAGTTACCTCAAGGAAAGGTTACCAGTGCTGAGTTTTGATATTCTATTCATCTATTAACCCTGATAGTGACAACTCTGTCATGCCAGTTCGGTCCTATTGGTAAGGGGGAGAATAAGGCAAGTCCAAAAATAGGCAGAGTGAGTAGTCTTAGTTTTTGGATGAAGGAGAAGCCAATATTTAGGGGGTAAGTAGTCCAAGAAGAAGAGTTAGGTGGGTCCTAACTCCTGGTTTATGACTAGTGCTCTCTACTTGAAGCTGTTGGGTGCCAAACATTATCATATTTGTAATGTTTCTAGGGTATAAGGTGCCCAATATCAAGCCGATGGGGCCTAATCTACACCATCCTACTCTCTTTGTTGATTTTGTGGTTAGTTGCACCATGGTTGTTGCAATAAAAGGGGAATCAATATTTTAATTGTGGTCAGTTGGGTCATATACAATGGGAGTGTCCCATAATTATTGTCGCTTGGGTAAATAGGACATCGATTACTACTTCTCTAGCTCTCACAATGGATACTGTTTTTGGCTCCAACACTAGTTGGGATTGTCTCAATGCCCTTACTATCCTTTAAGAATATAAGGTATCTTGTTAGGCTAACACCGGTATATTATAAACTCTTTTCTCATGATTGTATTGGTTACTTAGTCCGGGGTCCCCTCTCTTTTGTGAACCCACTTGTGGTTATGTATTTTGGTTTTAGACCCAAGGTTATTTTGGACTCTTCTTCTATTTATACCCCTGTAGGTGACTTTACGATTTCCAAAAGAGTCTATGGGTGTGTGTGACATCTGTTGGTAGTAAAGGGGCTTTGGTGGATTTGTTTGACTGGGTGGATTTTGGTGTTATTCTGGGGATGGATTGGATATATTCGTGCTATGCATTATTAGCCGGTTGAACCTATATGGTTGCCTTTAGGCTCCTTGGTAAGTCAGTTATGGGATGGAAGGATAATTCCTTAGCTATTAAGGGAAAGGTTATACTATACCTTATAGCTCAGAGATTAATCTCCAAAAAGGGGTGTCTCTATTATTATTTGGTCCAGGTTAAAAATTCTAACTCAAAAGTTCCTTCTTTATTTTTCAATGTTAGTGGTGAATGAGTTTTCCTGAAGTCCTTCCTAATGACCATCATGGTGTCTTTCTTATGAGGATATTGAGTTGTGGATTGGTCTTATTTTGGACACTTTTCTAAACTTAATATTCCTTTGTTATAGAATGGTCCTTGTTGGATTAGAGGATCTTAAGGATAAATTAAAGGATCTTTTTGAAAAAGGTTTCACCCGTCCTAGTGATTCTCCGTGGAGTATTTCAGAAGGGGAAAGCTTGGTGAATTGGGAAGGCGATAGGGGGAAAGTTGTGACATATAGGGAGGTTCAGGTTGAATTGGTGGGTTGGTGGTTAGGTTAGAGCATATAGTTTGGATGACTATGCTGGGCTCTAGGTAGCATTTGGATGGATGAGGTTTTAAGTATAGAAGAACAAAGAGTCCTTGGTGTACATCCTTGGTGATACCTTTTAGAGTGAATTATTGTTCTTATAGGTGTCATGGGATGAAGGTCGAGGGTTAATATATAATTTTTGTCTAGCATCGGACCCTAAGAAAAGGTCGAGTTACATATTCCAGCAGTTCTCTCCTATCTCGATTAAGTGAACACTCTTTTAGTGTTACATGTATTCTTATAGAACTTGTGCTTAAGGTTTGCATTCCGTATTTGCCTTGTTCTAGGGATATGAGTCTTGACCTTGCATTACATTACCTATGATAAATGCGATCGTGTGTCTTTCAGTGTCCAGTCCTACGCAATCTTACTGCTATAGGTTGTGTCGGGATGGTTCTTCATTTATGACGTAGGTGGCTTCTATGAAGTACTTTATGCTTAATGTACTGTATCTCATTTTGGAGGTCTCACTTGGGTGGCATGAGTAATTCTTGTACTTTAGTTCCTTAATGACCCTTCTTATGTTAGGTTGGTGGTAGCTTTGGAGGTATAATGATCTTTTTAATAGTAGAGAGGTAGAAGTCCCTAAGAAAGAAAGAGTTAGGGGTATCTCCTAGAGAAGGTTTTGGAGATAGAGTTAAGGTTGTTTTCATAAGAAATAGCTAGGAGAGAAATATGGGGTGATAATATTTGTGGTAAAATGATAGAGGTTACTAAATACTTTTAAAGATAGGAAGTACCGCTGGAATAGAAGAGGTAAGTTTAAATATTATGGTCGATAGATATACCAATTGGGGTGTTGGGTACCTAAGGATCTTGGTGAGGCATAATGCTTAGTTTCAGTGATGGGGCAGAATAGTGTTTTGGGTGAATGTAAGGAATAGAGCTCTATGTCCTAAGTTAACTTCTTTTTACTTGGGAAGGGCTTGAACATGGAAGTGGTGTGTATCTAGACTAAAGATCTCTAGTGATGAGTCTCCAGGGAATTGTAAGTTAGAATAAACTTGTCCTCTAGCATGAGTTCCATTCATTCAATATTTCATATGGTTATATTAAGGTAACTTTGGGTGGTCCTTCATTGGTTGGTTCATTTGGGTGATATTGGTATCTCAAACTCTTTGTTCTTTAAGGAGGTCTCGGTGAGGATCTTGGGTTTGTAAGTTCGCCGGTTGTGAGCAAAAAGGTATGGCTTCGGTGAAGGTTCTATGGAGAAACCAAAAGTCCGAGGGAGCCATTTAGGTTGCGAAAGTGGACATAGAGAAAGTATCTATGTCAGTTGTTCATTCTAGAAACTCATGCGCAAGGTTATGTGTCTTTTATCATAACTTGGTTACAGAAATGGTGGATTTCCTTGTGTTCTTATTTTCTAACTTAGTTAAATGTCGAAATGGAGGTTTTGGGGGGTAAATCGTTATTGGGGTATGTGGTGATCTTCTCATATTGTGTTATGTCTTTGTATCCTAATTTGGTTGGAGGGAAGTTTGATGTGTGTTAATATGCTAACTCGTGCTCGTGCTTACCTTTACCCATTATTTGAGGATGAATGATCCTAAGTGAGAGAGAATAAAACACCCTAAACATAGACCCTTAGAAAAATTTCCTTAGTTTGAGACTCTGGGAGAGGTACGACTCATGGGTACTAATCGTACCGTAGGATACTAGTTGGGGTACCTATTCTCATATGTTGGTTAGCAAGTTTTTGTTGGCTTCTGTCCAAGATATGAGTAGGCATTATACGAGTCGTATAATAGGATAAAAATGGTATATTCCAAATCATATGATGACCTAAGGTTGGTCTAGTGGATTCGATTCTGTCTAGGGTTTGATTTAGGGTACTATTCATACCTTTGGGTATGAGTATGGCATGGTTGTCATATGATGACCAGTATGGAGGTCCATGGTGAGGTCTAGGGTATGAGTTCGGGTACCACACGTACCCTAGGGTTTGATTTAAATAGGTGAGCCGTACCCTCCTGGGAGTTGGTTTCCATCTTTTAAGCTGAGGGCTTTTCAGACATTTTTCACCCCAAAACCCTTATGTACCCACGCTACATAACTCATTGTAGCCTTTCATAACACTCATTGAAAGATCAAAATATTTTAAATACCCTCTCAAACTCACTCTTGAAGATTGGAGTCTAGAGTTTTCACAAGTGTTCTTCCAAGGGCCCAAGAGTCAAGTTTCCTTTCGTGAATCTTCTTGTATAAGGTAAGTTATTCCTCCCTCATTGTTAGTTCCAACTAAAGGCATGATTTAATGTGTTTTAAACCTTGGTTATGAATTATAAATGGTGGTTTTGGAATATCAATGTTGAGGGTTTTGATGCATATTGATGAGTATTGTTTACTCTTGATTTAAACTTTGTTTTCACATATTTTTGGTGATGGTTTGCACATATGGGTGCTTGTTGTTTGTTGTTTAACAAATGGGTCATGGGTAACCGTAAACTTGATGGTTTATGCTTTGGTTTTGGTCTTTGTAAAGGTATGTCCTCAACATGTTTTATAATATGCCTATGAGAATGTTTTCACTATATTGTTGAACTTTCATTGAAACTTTTGCATGGTATGATTTGGTTATGGAACCCTAAATTGTTTTGGATGGTTTTTAAATGGATTAAATGGGTTGAATGGACTTACATGTTTTAGAATGGTATGAATCATTTGGAATGGTTAAAATGGTAATGCCTTGTGGCTACGGAATTGTTTTGAATGAAAACCTTGTGGGGTACATGGGAATCCCCCAAGTGAATGCATAATGAAAATTGTTTGAATGATGAATGGCTTGTAGGGTACAAGGAAATACCTAAGAAAAACTTAATACTGATGTACTTGCGGGGTACATGGGAATCCCCCAAGTAAACTTAGTAATGTAAACTGTGGGGTACATGGGAATCCCCTAAGGTTGGCTCAAGACATTGATTGCAAGATATAGTCATTTGACGATACCAATAATGATAGCCTTGGTTAATAATAAATGAAATTGATGGTTTGGTTATGTGGTAATGGTTTTAATTAGGAAATAATAGCAGGGTATGATAGCTAATCGTGAAGGTGTGGGTCCAATGGTCAGATACTGGAAACTCATATTTGCCGATATGAGGATTGGGCAACATGACCTATACTTGAGGGTTATACGGGAATCCCCTAACACTTGTATATATGTATCATGGAGAGTGAAGGGTACACGGGAACCCCCTACTACTATGGTATCTATGGTTCATGCGGCTACACGCATTGGGGCCCGTTCAGGGGTTAAACTGGATCCATATAGCCTGTGAGTGGATTATGACGGTTAAGCTACACATAACTAGGTTAATGGTTTTAAAGGCATGCCAAATCCATTTCCCTTTCCTGACATGGATTATATATATCTATATATCTATATATATATATATGTATATATATGTATGGATATGTATGCATATGGTTGTTTGCTTGGTTTACTTGGTTTTAAAGGTTGACATTATTTTATCCTTATCTTGAGTGCTTGATAGCATTCACCCGCTAACCCGTTTTAGGGTTGCTTTATCCCCATGTGATGTAGGAACAAGATATACTACTCCTTCTGTTCATTGATCAGATTCGGGAAGAGTCAGTATTGGATGGTAGTTATGAGCTTCCATAGTTCGGGAGACATCAATTGCTTGTCATGGATTACATTACATACTCTTGTCTTTTTATAGACTTTGATTTTGGTTATGGTCAGGGCCATGTCCCGACTAGTTTCTCTTTGATTCGGTTTAGAGGCTTTGTATGGACATCTGTGGACTTGGGAATATATATATATTTTGTACATTGGATTATCGTTTGTGGTTTGGTAGGTTGGTTGCTGGATGGATTGACTTGGTTGGGTTGTTCTAGTAAGTTGACCTATCCCAAAGACATTATATCACTTAATTGGCTATTTTGTTATATGTTCAGAATTCACCCACTCAGGGTACTCGTCGGTTGGTTGGATTGGGTTTCGGGGGTGGCCTCCGGTCTCGATAGGACTTGAGATACACATTATGGCAAGGTACCGATTCAGGTCGTATCAATTATCTGTTATCTATCTTTCCTTAATGGTGCACCTCAGCTGGTACAACCGCTAAAGCACCACTTTAGTGGATAGCGCTAAAGCTCCATGTGGTCATTTTAGCGGCCAACTGCTCTAGGATCAAGGGCGCTTTACCAACCCTTGTAAGCTTTAGTGCAAGGCGCTAAAGTGGTCCTTTTTTGCTTTAGCAGACTATCCTTCTTGGTGAATACGACTGAAGTGATAATAGATCACTAAAACGGTGACCACTAAAGCAGCCACTTGACTGCTTTAGCGACACCTGTTGCCCCAAGTATAAATAATTCTTTTCTAATTTTCTTCACAATTTTTGAGATTTGGAGCATGGGGTTTTATGTTTTGAGCAATTTCTTCCATTTTTACGCTTGGGTAAGCTCCAAAACACCTATTTCAACTACTTTCCTTTAATTTTATCCTTTAAATCTTGTCTAAATGAGGATTTTTTATAGGAAGGCCTAAAAATTTTATTTCTCCAATTTAAACGCCAATTGCAATTTATTTTTCACTTGGGTGAGTTTTAATCTCATGATTATCACTTTTTTCTCAATTTTATAATCAAAACAACTCTAATTCTCGATTTTAAAATGAATTTAAGAGGTTTTGCCGGTAAAGCTTAAAAATAGTTTTTGGTTGATTTCGACCTTGTTTCTAACTCATTTTCACTTAGGGTTTTAGCTGTAGACTGATGATAGGCGAATTTACGCGCCTATATCAATATATTTTACCCATATTTTAGCCTAGTTTTGAGAACTAATTATCTATTTCATACACTTTTAGTCCTTTTTCCTGTAAATGAGCTAACAAATGTGATTAGGAAAGTTTCAGGTATAAATGATGCAAAATACAGCAATTTATGGCTTACTTGACGCAAAAGAAAGCTCACAAACGAGATGGAAAGGAGCTGGACGCATAAAGGACTAAATCTGCTGCATGGAAAATCTGTCCCGGGCTAAAACAGCATTTCTGAAGACTTTGGGACTTACAGACACAAAGCTGGATTTTTGCCATAATACATTAACCTAGTGCAATTAGGTTATGTGTTTTATTATTCTATTTGGATTGGAATTTTGTAACCTTACCCTAGTACATTTGGGTCAAGGATTTCATTAGTATATTAGGATTTGGTTATTTATTTTATTAGTTTAGTAGGAGTAGGATAGGAGTATTATAAATACCCTATCATGCTAGAGATTTTGAGACATTCCGCATTCAATACATTCTTCACTTAATTCAACAATTAATTTTCTTCCATCCCTCTCATCTTCCACCACAAACATTCAACTCTTAAATTCCACAACAAGAGAATCGTTACTTGCTACGGAATCACTAAAACCACACGCCAAACACCCACTATTCACGCCATCCACCATGCAAAACGTGATATCCTTCGCATTCATGGGTAACTAAACCTCTTAGTTGGGGTTATGGAAGCCGAATGAGTTACTATCTATTGCTATGAGATTGTGAGTTCAAGACACGTATATTGCTTATATCATTATTCTCTTCATCTTAAATCCACATTCTTTGCGGTTCAAACACAAGAACACGCCATTCTAACATCTAACCTGTTCGAGAGAAAGGTTATTTGTCTAGAAAAGAAGACGCATAGACCAACGCCAGGCTAACATTTAACTTGTTCGAGAGAAAAGTTATTTGTCTGGAAAAGAGATAATGTCAAGGTAGTAGGACACCCTTTCCTATTAAAAAGCTAGTGCCGTACCTGGACTAACCTCTTGGAGAATTCGTACCGTTAAACACGCTTTAAGCTCGAGAGAGTTAAAGTGAAATAGTCCTTGTTTAGGTCGAGAGACGCTTGGATTTACCATCGACTACAATTCTCTATAAGCAATTGCATGTCAAGACTCTACACACTCATAGCCAATAGAGACGTATACCTCTGAAGGTGGACATAACCCCAACGCTTCAATTCTCATTGTTTACAACCAACGTGACAATCTTTCTCTTTTTACTTTGCTATTTTTCAGCTTTTATTTCATTACTTTGGTTACTTATTACAATCCCCCCTTCTTACGAGACTTGCACTAAAAGTCTATTAATTTTGCTTACTTGTTGACCAAGCTATTCCCTGTGGGATCGATACCCAACCCAGGTTGGGTTCTATATTTGCTAACGACCGCTTTACACTCCTACGAGAGCTGTAGATTGAGCGTTATCAAAAATTGGCGCCGTTGCCGGGGAATACGAGTGTCAATCAAGTTCGTGAAAATTACTAGACCCTTTGGTCAAAGATTCTCGTACTTTTACGTTTAGTTTTTGTTTTTGTTTATTGCAGGTTTTTCTTTTAGTGCATGCCCCATACAAGAAGTTCTGGTCAACCGTTATTACCAATCAATCCTGAACCGCAACGAATTAGAAGAATGGAAGCACAAGCTGAAATCGACAGGATGGCTGCTCAACACGAGCAAGCAAGATTATCTGCTCTTGCCGCTGCTCAAGTCCAACAACAAAACATTGATAATCCTGGACGAGCAACAAATCCTGACGATGAAGATTTAGGAGATGACGAGTTGATCAACCCAAGGCATGGCGCTGAAATGGCAACACCTGCCAACAGACGAGGTCGACAAGCTCGGTACAGATATGATCGCCAACCTTTGCAACCAGCTTTCGACGATGATGATGATGATCTTGATGGTGCCGGAGCCACTGGAGCTATAATTCCACCACCATTAGCGCCCGGAGCCAAGTTCAACATCACTAGCACCATGATTCAGTTATTGCAACTCAAGGGATTATTTGGTGGACTAGCAGGCGATGATCCGAATATGCATCTCATCAACTTTATTTCTACATGCAAGTCTTTTGACAATCCTGGAGTTGGTCAGAATGCTATTCGATTACGCCTATTTCCATTGTCTCTGTCTGGGGAGGCAACATTATGGTTGAATGGGCTGACTCCTGATTCTATTACAAATTGGAGGCAATTGAGAGACGCTTTCCTAGAAAGATTCTTTCCGCCATCCAAGAGGGCTCAATTGAGAGATGAAATCAGCAACTTTCATCAGCTTCCCTCTGAAGCTCTTCACGAAACATGGGAGAGGTTCAAGACAAAGCTAGCGAGATGCCCAAACCATCACATGACTAACGTTCACCTCATGGAGATCTTATATAGAGCCTTGAATTCAGTAACTAAACCAGTGGTGGACAACGCAGCTGGAGGTTCTTTTATGGACCTCACCTTTGGTCAAGCAAGCAACATGCTAGATCGTATGACGAAACAAAGTAGAGCTTGGCATACCAGGGATTCTGAGGTAGCAAGCCCCACTTTATCTATTGGCATGTCTGCAGATCAAAGAAGAAGAGAAGAAGAACGTGATCAAGACATGGCGCACATGAAAACCCAAATGGACCTTCTTACGAAGCATCTATTAGGGAAGACTGAAAAAGTGAAAGCAATTGCGTCAAAAGGAAGAGACGAATCTGATTCGGAAGAGGAGGCCAACTACTTGAACAATCAGGGGGGTTTCCGAGGGAATGCCCAAGGAAACCAAGGTCGGAACTATTATGATAAATCTGGAGGTAAAGACCAAGGTAGTTGGAAGAAAAATAATGAAAACAGTGGTTTGTACGTTCCCCCTGGTAGACGTGATACCACCACATCTAATTCTATGGAAGACATGATGGCTAAGTTATTGAAAGGAGTGGAAGCGACGAGCGCGGAAGTTAAGGAGGTGATTGACGATTTGGCCTCCATGAAGCAATTAGTTGATTCTCATTCCACTTCTATCAAGCAACTAGAGCAGCAATTCAGTCAACTTTCAGCAGCACTCAACCAAAGAAAAGCCGGCACCTTGCCTAGCGATACTGTGCAAAACCCAAGGAATGATGGGTCATGCATGGCCATCATTACGAGGAGTGGTAAGGTGCTGGAAACTTCAGCAGAAAGCAAGCAAGTAGTTGACAGAACAACAGACATGGACGCCACACCTAGTGACGCCACTAGGGAAGACGCCGCAATATCCACTTCCAACGTCAAGGACGTGTTGCCTAGTGACGTGCAGCCTGAAAAAAATAATAAACGGAAGCAAGAGGAGAAGAAAGCCATGGAAAGAACACTTCCATACCCACCACCACCTTATCCATAAAGATTGAAGAAGGCGGCCGATGACACTAAGTTTAGCAAATTTATGACCATGTTGAAGCAGCTAACTATTAATGTCCCATTGGTAGAGGCACTTGAACAAATGCCTGGGTATGCGAAGTTTATGAAAGATCTTTTGACTAAGAAGAGGGCAGCAAGCTATGAGCTGAAAGAAGATGTGCATCATTGTAGTGCAATAGCTACCCGATCCATAGTTCAGAAGAAGGCCGACCCCGGAGCTTTCACTATTCCTTGCACCGTCGGATCTTTGGACTTTGCTAAAGCATTATGTGACTTAGGAGCCAGCATCAACTTGATGCCATTATCAATCTACAAGAAGTTGGGGTTAGGAGATCCTACACCAACTAATATGAAGCTTGTTATGGCGGATAGGTCGGTAAAACGACCGGTTGGTATTCTATGCGATGTCTTGGTGAAGGTATCTTCATTCATATTTCCAGCAGACTTTGTCATCTTGGATTGCGAAGCAGATTCAGAGGTTCCCATAATCTTGGGACGCCCTTTCCTTGCTACGGGAAGTGTGCTCATAGATTTGAGAGCTAATGAGCTTTCATTCCGAATAAATGATGAAGTGGTGCGCTTTGATGTTTGCAAATCAATGAAGCAACCCAAAGATCTAAGTGTATTTTCTGTGGCTGATGTTGTCGTTGATGACGAGGATGAGTTACTTGCTGAAGAGCAAATTCTTGATGATCCTTTGGAGGTTTTGCTCATGGAAGAAGATGATGATGATGCTGAAATTTCTGAAGATGATATTTGTGCTCTATCGGGATTAGGAGCATATCGCTATCCTCCTAAGAAGCTGGATCTTGATCTCAAGAATCGACCCACACCACCAGCTAAGCCATCTATTGAAGAACCACCCACATTAGAATTAAAGGAGCTGCCAAGCCATTTGAAGTATGCATTCTTAGGAAGCGGAAACACTCTTCCAGTCATAGTGGCAGCCGATTTAGGTGAGCAACAAGTTGCAGCTCTTATTGCAATTTTACGCAAGTATATTAGAGCTATTGGATGGACCATTGCGGATATCCTTGGTATTCCACCTGGGATTTGCACTCATAAAATTCAGCTCCAAGAAAAGTGCACACCCACCATCGAACACCAAAGACGTCTAAACCCACCAATGCAAGAGGTGGTGAAGAAGGAGATTATCAAGTGGCTAGACGCAGGAGTTGTGTACCCTATTTCTGATAGTACATGGGTAAGCCCAGTACAATGTGTTCCCAAGAAAGGAGGTATGACGGTGGTTGCGAATGCAAAGAATGAGCTTATTCCACTCAGGCCCGTCACTGGATGGAGAGTATGCATGGACTACCGCAAGCTGAATTCTTGGACTCTCAAGGATCACTTCCCCATGCCATTTATGGACCAAATGCTAGATCGATTAGCGGGTAAAGGATGGTTTTGCTTTCTTGATGGTTATTCAGGTTATAATCAGATTTTTATTGCACCAGAAGACCAAGAGAAGACAACGTTTACATGCCCATATGGTACGTTTGCCTTCAAACGTATGCCATTCGGGTTATATAACGCACCAGCCACCTTTCAGCGATGCATGATGTCTATTTTCTCAGATATGGTAGAAGACACTTTGGAGGTATTTATGGACGACTTTTCAGTTGTTGGTGAGTCTTTCGAAGCATGTTTGGTGAATTTAAGCATGGCATTACAAAGATGTGTAGAGTTCAACCTTGTGCTGAATTGGGAGAAGTGTCACTTCATGGTAAAAGAAGGAATTGTTCTTGGGCACAAGATCTCCGAAAGAGGAATAGAGGTTGATCGCGCCAAAATAGAGGTAATTGAGAAGCTACCACCTCCAATTTCGGTGAAGGGAGTTCGTAGTTTTCTTGGCCATGCTGGGTTTTATCGTAGATTCATCAAAGACTTCTCCAAAATTTCTAGTCCATTGTGCAAGCTATTGGAGAAAGATGCGAAGTTTGACTTTAATGATGATTGCTTAAAGGCATTTGAATGCCTTAAAGAAAAACTCATTAAAGCCCCTATCATGGTAACACCAGATTGGACGCTCCCGTTCGAAGTCATGTGTGATGCTAGTGGTGTAGCCGTTGGTGCTGTTCTTGGACAGAGAAAGGAGAAATTATTTCATCCTATCTACTATGCGAGTAAGGTCCTCAATGAAGCCCAAAGGAACTACACCGTCACTGAACAAGAGCTATTAGCGGTTGTGTATGCGTTTGAGAAGTTCCGTGCCTATCTATTAGGTACTAAAGTGATCGTTCATACAGACCATGCAGCTCTTAGGTATCTAATGACAAAGAAGGATGCAAAACCAAGGCTGATTCGATGGGTGTTGCTGCTGCAAGAGTTTGATTTCGAAGTCAAAGATAGAAGAGGTTGCGAGAACCAAGTGGCTGATCACCTATCTAGACTTGAGAATGAGTATGTGGCGCAATCAGAAAATTAGATTGGTGATGCATTCCCTGACGAGGAGATACTAGCGACAACAATGGAGAACTTACCATGGTATGCCGACTTTGCAAATTTTGTGGTTAGTAATGTGTTACCTTCCAATTTATCTTACCACCAGAGGAGGAAGTTTATGCATGACGTTCAGCACTATTATTGGGATGAGCCTTATTTGTTTCGAAGATGCGCGGATGGTATCATTCGACGATGTATATCCCATGAAGAAGTGCCCACTATATTAGAAGCATGCCACACTTCGCAAGTTGGAGGCCATCATGCAGGGAATCGAACAGCAAGAAAAGTCTTGCAAAGTGGTTATTATTGGCCTACAATATTCAGAGATGCACACGACTATGTGAGAAGGTGTGACCAATGCCAACGTCAAGGTGCTATTTCAAAACACCATGAAATGCCCATGTCCAAAATCCTGGAAGTAGAACTCTTTGATGTATGGGGTATTGATTTCATGGGACCATTCGTGAATTCGTTTGGAATGAAGTACATCTTGGTTGCTGTGGATTATGTGTCAAAATGGGTTGAAGCTATAGCATTGGCCGATAACGAAGGAAAGCGTGTTGTAGCGTTTTTAAAGAAGAATATCTTCTCTCGCTTTGGGGTACCTCGTACTATCATAAGTGATGGAGGATCTCACTTCTGCAACAAGCTATTCAAATCTGTATTGGCCAAGTATGGAGTCAAGCAACACAAGGTAGCTACGCCTTATCATCCCCAAACTAGTGGACAAGTAGAGGTTTCCAATCGTGAGATCAAGCAAATCCTTGCCAAGACGGTCAATGCGAATCGGAAGGATTGGTCTCGGAAGCTAGATGATGCACTATGGGCGTATAGGACTGCATTCAAGACACCCATTGGCATGTCACCTTATCAGCTAGTTTATGGGAAGGCTTGTCATCTACCCATCGAGCTTGAATACAAGGCATTATGGGCATTGAAGCACTTGAATCTGAATTGGGATGATGTGAAGAACCTGAGGTTGGAGCAGCTGAACGAGCTAGATGAATTCCGTCTCCATGCATATGAAAGATCAGATTTATACAAGGAGCGGATGAAGAAGTATCACGATCAGCGGATTGTTCGACGACACTTCCAAAAAGGTGACATGGTACTACTCTTTAACTCCAGATTCAAGCTCTTCCCAGGTAAGTTAAAATCAAAGTGGTCTGGTCCATTTAAAGTCACCCACGTCTACTCGTCTGGAGTAGTCGAATTGGAAAATAATGAGGGTGTTATCTTCAAGGTGAATGGCCAACGTGTTAAGCCATATATCGGTCCTCTTGACTCGATGAATGACATGGCCATCACTTATCTCGACGAAGTCTAAGTACTCAAGATTACTACGTCGAGCCACGACAATAAATAAGGCGCTAGATGGGAGGCAACCCTTCGTTTTATCGTTTTGTTGTTTTATCGTTTTATCGTTTTGTCGTTTTAGTATTTTTTCTTTTAGATAAATGAAAATCCAAAAATAAGAGTCGTGCCACGACCAAAACTAAGGCGCTTGGTGGGAGGCAACCCATCGTACTAATCATTTTCATTTGTTTGAGCAAATATAGGTGTAAGAAGTATGCAACGAGGAGATGGATTTCAATTGACGATTTGGTCGCATTGTATGGTAAAGTCGGTAAGTTAGGAATGGTGATGCATAAGGCTATGGATTGAGCCTTTCTCACGTCATAATAGGCTTCGAGAAAGGCTAGGCCTTGGTAAAAATAGGCCACGAACGATGCACAACCTATTCTATCGCCTAAGGACTCGGAATCTAGTGTGCAATACACTATGCGCCGCCTATTCCTAGGTGTGCTTTTGACTATGCGCCGCCTATGCTATGGCATTTGAGATACTGAGACCAAATGCCATACCATATGCGCCGCATATGCCTAGATATGCCATACTATGTGCGGCGCATATGTCCCATTATGCCATGGACAATGCGCCGCATATACATGTGATAGGCCGAGGGATATGCGCCGCATATAGGGTGATTTTGTCCCCAAATCCGATTGTAAATGGGTCATAACCCGACCCATACTCCTCCTATATAAAGGGGACTTGTTTTTTTTATCACAAACACATTAGAAGTAACCCTAAAGGCGCCGCATATCATCCCAAATCCTCTCAAATTTTTCTTCCTTTGTTCTTCCAATCCACAACAACTTCTCCACAATCTTCAAGCAAGTAAGTGCTCTCTTATTCTTCATCTATTTATCGTAAGTACTACTTTACTATGCTTATTATAAAATGCTAAATCATGAGAGATTGGTGGTGATGTTCATGTGTGTGGATAATTGTTGCAAAATCGTGTGATTGATTATATACGTATGGAATTCATGACTTGTTTCCGACTTGAATTTTGTTTCAATGGCATTGTTGTGATACTTGCTGAACATATGTGGCCATGAATATTGCTTGAGAGTGTTGTTGGATGCTTGCATGATAAACCATCCCGGCCATCGGGATAATGTTATAGTGACTATCGACTTAGGTGGTGGTGTTTGTTGTTCGAATAGCAATTCCATGAGGTAACCCCTATGTTGTAACGTTGCTATATACACCATGCAAGTCGTCCAAATGGCTGCTCATAAGTGATGTAATACTGATTTTCTTGTCGGAATACAATCCTAAGACGTATGTCGACGACGTCTGAGTACTCGACCACGTTCACTTCACCGATTTGTGCCAACAAGATTAAGTGTGGGGTGGTACCCCTAATGCTTGCATATAGATTGTCTAAAGTGCGATTGTGCTGCATCTAACATTATTTCTAGTCTCAGGTCCAATGGCACCGAAAGCAAGGCAAGGCAAGGAGAAGGCTACCACGACCCGCAAGGACAAAAAGAGAAGCCGAAAAGACCAAGGCGAATCATCTTCCGCACACCTACCACGCAGAATGTTCGGAATCAAATGGGTTCTTGAGGAAGAAGCCAAGGCATGGTACAGCAGCAACAAAGAAAAGAAATATGTGCACGTCGACTTAATCAACAAGGAGACCTTAGCAAAGAAGGAGCCGCAACTGTTGGCTAAGATTATGGCTTTGAAGCTGGATTTCATCTTCCGTGACATGGGAGAGTGCAATCTTGACTTGACAAGAGAGTTTTATGCCAACTGGTCGCCAAACACAACAGGCAACGAAGTCAAAATTCGGGGCCAAGTGTTACAGCTTACAGCGGATTGGATCAACTAGTTTCTAGGCCTACCTTCGGTCGACACTGCACCATACAAAGAGCTGTACAACAGGCCTCCTTACAGAGCTATAAGACACACGCTTTGTGGAAGCAGATCGATGGCGAGATGGGGCAGACATAAGGAAACAGGCCGTCACAACACATTCCCCTATGCTCCACTAAATAGGGAAGCAAGAATCTGGATGCGCATTGTCAACTCATGCCTCATTCCTGGGACGCAATACACAAAGATATCGAGAGATAGAGTGTGCCTGGTTTATGCATTGATGACAAATGTCCCTATCAACTTTGGGGCAATCATTCGATCTACCATGAGGAAAGCCAGACTCCACAGCAGGTCCCATTTCACATTCGGCAATTTGTTGACAGCAATGTTGCGGAAGGAGGATATAGAAGAGGAACCAGCTGACCACAAACTCCCACATACCCCAAAGAAGGTTGACCTCACCAAGGTCAAAGATGCTGAAACAACGCATGGAGTCAACCTTACCACTGCGGAGAGACATGCTCGTGATGAGAGTTTCTTCCGTCATCTCTATGGCATGACGAGATTCACTATGATGAGTGGTGGACGTATTCCAACTGCTGTAGAGCTCCAACAGCTGGACCACGACTACCCAATGAACAGACATGCCCGGGAGATGTGTGGAGTGGGAGTATATTTCGAGGAACCTCTTGATGATGACGTGCCAACTGATGATGATAGACGCTTGCCTGATTCTGACGCTGAAGAGAACTCTGACGATGACTCTTACGATGACTCGGACGAAGGGGGTATGACCCCCGACATTGAGGAAGAGTCCGACTAATCAGGTTCTTCGACTTTATTTTCCACTGAGGGCAGTGTCTAGTCTAAGTGTGGGGTGTCTGCAGAATCTGCATGCTATGTTTGTATGTTTGCTTGTTTATTTTGTTTTGAGTCTTGTTTTGAGTCCAAATTTTTTGTGATTTTTTTTGTGATTTTTTTTCGTGTGACGTTTTTTTTATTTTAGGAGTAAAATTTTTCTAGCTACGCATGAAATTATTTGGATAGGCAGCATGAGATTAGAACAAGAGTATGTGCTACAATTGTGACTATTGAGACATTTAGGCTCTAGTTGTGACTCATTATGTGATAGTGTGTGATTCAATTCCTTCACTTGTTGGGTCGAGAGTCTATATTACTACCAATCAAGTCGACCATGTGCCTTGTGTGTGTGAGATAATAGTATATTCTATGTATGTGGCTGATGCTAGAACTTGCCTGGTATGTATGCAAAGCGAAAATAAGGAATGTAAGTTTAGGATATGATTTAGGCATTTCTTTGACAACCTATACATGTTTACCTTCAGTTTTTCCTACCCATGTAAATCATCCTAGTTAAACCCTTTTGAGCCTTTAGCCTATTTCTTTGACAACCTTGTATGTAAGCCTAATCCATTTCTTTCAAGACCGTAATTTGATCCAAATTCCTAAGTGCTTTAAAGTGAAAAAGTCATGTGACAACATAAGAGGAAATTGGGTGAGTATAATGCTATAAATTGGAATGGTTCTTGAATGTGTTATGAAAAAAAAAAAGAAAGAAAGTGCTATCATAAGAGGTATGTTGCGAAAAGAAAAAGGAAAAGAAAGCTGAAAAGTGAGTTGTGCTTAAAATTGAAAAACAAAAGATGAGAACAAGGGTGGAAGAATAAAATAAAGAAAGGTTGAAAGAAAAAAGTGTCAATGATACAATGTGATGTATTAAAATGCTTAGGAACTTAGTCACTATTTCTGGCCAAAATAGCTGATCCTACCCGTCCCTTAGCCTACATTACAACCATCAAAAGACCTACTTGATCCTAAGCTTAGCATTCCGACATTTAGTAGAGTACTACATTAAGGGCAAGCTTATGGTCATTAGTTGCTACATATGAATTCTTTGTGAGAGTGAGGGCAAGGACACTTGGATACCCATGTTTGAAAAATATGCTATATTTGTGAGTGATTATGGGTACTATATTGTGAGACACACATGGTTGATGAGTTTTGGGTAGTTGTATATGATTCTATGTACCTTAACGTTTGCATGCGAGTTGATCACCATCACGAGTCTATGCTTGAGGTTAAATTGTTTCTACTTATAATCGGAAAGCTACTCTTCGTTGATAATTGTTGTGCTTGTCTTGAAGAATGTTTTGTGTTGTTTCTGTAAAAACCGTAAGTCGATGCTTAGAAGGACATGATATGTTGTTCGAGGACGAACAAAGCTCTAAGTGTGGGGTGTTGATGATAGGCGAATTTACGCACCTATATCAATATATTTTACCCATATTTTAGCCTAGTTTTGAGAACTAATTATCTATTTCATACACTTTTAGTCCTTTTTCCTGTAAATGAGCTAACAAATGTGATTAGGAAAGTTTCAGGTATAAATGATGCAAAATACAGCAATTTATGGCTTACTTGACGCAAAAGAAAGCTCACAAACGAGATGGAAAGGAGCTGGACGCATAAAGGACTAAATCTGCTGCATGGAAAATCTGTCCCGGGCTAAAACAGCATTTCTGAAGACTTTGGGACTTACAGACACAAAGCTGGATTTTTGCCATAATACATTAACCTAGTGCAATTAGGTTATGTGTTTTATTATTCTATTTGGATTGGAATTTTGTAACCTTACCCTAGTACATTTGGGTCAAGGATTTCATTAGTATATTAGGATTTGGTTATTTATTTTATTAGTTTAGTAGGAGTAGGATAGGAGTATTATAAATACCCTATCATGCTAGAGATTTTGAGACATTCCGCATTCAATACATTCTTCACTTAATTCAACAATTAATTTTCTTCCATCCCTCTCATCTTCCACCACAAACATTCAACTCTTAAATTCCACAACAAGAGAATCGTTACTTGCTACGGAATCACTAAAACCACACGCCAAACACCCACTATTCACGCCATCCACCATGCAAAACGTGATATCCTTCGCATTCATGGGTAACTAAACCTCTTAGTTGGGGTTATGGAAGCCGAATGAGTTACTATCTATTGCTATGAGATTGTGAGTTCAAGACACGTATATTGCTTATATCATTATTCTCTTCATCTTAAATCCACATTCTTTGCGGTTCAAACACAAGAACACGCCATTCTAACATCTAACCTGTTCGAGAGAAAGGTTATTTGTCTAGAAAAGAAGACGCATAGACCAACGCCAGGCTAACATTTAACTTGTTCGAGAGAAAAGTTATTTGTCTGGAAAAGAGATAATGTCAAGGTAGTAGGACACCCTTTCCTATTAAAAAGCTAGTGCCGTACCTGGACTAACCTCTTGGAGAATTCGTACCGTTAAACACGCTTTAAGCTCGAGAGAGTTAAAGTGAAATAGTCCTTGTTTAGGTCGAGAGACGCTTGGATTTACCATCGACTACAATTCTCTATAAGCAATTGCATGTCAAGACTCTACACACTCATAGCCAATAGAGACGTATACCTCTGAAGGTGGACATAACCCCAACGCTTCAATTCTCATTGTTTACAACCAACGTGACAATCTTTCTCTTTTTACTTTGCTATTTTTCAGCTTTTATTTCATTACTTTGGTTACTTATTACAATCCCCCCTTCTTACGAGACTTGCACCAAAAGTCTATTAATTTTGCTTACTTGTTGACCAAGCTATTCCCTGTGGGATCGATACCCAACCCAGGTTGGGTTCTATATTTGCTAACGACCGCTTTACACTCCTACGAGAGCTGTAGATTGAGCGTTATCAAAAATTGCTAATAGCATGGGGAGCATGTCTCAAAAATAAAATTATGATTTTACTTATCTTTTCAGAAACTCATTTTGGGAATCCATTTTGAGCCCAACTCAAAAGTAGGTAATGTGGATATCATTGGCTTCTTGTTGACGCATAGATTTTATATTCCCATGTCTTGGTTGATTTCGAGTCCATTTGTGGAAGTAAGGCTTCGAATTGAAGGCTTTCAAATCAGTTTTCAATATTCGAGGTAGGTTGTAGCTTAACTTTCTTTAGACTAGGCTGGGTAGTCAATATTGGTACAAAATCATGTTAAGGGTATGGAAACTAATCATGAAAATGGCTATATTAATGTGCATATGGGAGTCTATATATTAATGTTATTTGATGGTTTTGGAATATTAATTACTGTCTGTGACTGTGTGGGGTCCTATATGACATTATTGGTCTTGCGTATATGGAATTTAGTTGTAATCTTGTTTGATGAAAAAGCCTAATATGGTATTAATTGTATTTTTAATGTATTTCATTATATTTGCATACGAATTATGTTGGATTTATGGATGGTTGATTAATGTGTGGATTTCATCTTACTTGGTTGGTATATTGGTTGGATATGGAAATTTCTCATTTTGGTTGATTGTTAGCATTATATTCATTCATGAAACATTGGTACCACCATGGAAACATTGGAAACACTAGCTTTTTCTAACAGAAAATATGACATTTTAAAATCACTCTACCCATGGATATGCCGGAGAGGAGTTATGGATATTAGTATTGGATATTGGTTGTATACGGGTTAAAACCCCCCCATGAGTCCTATGTTGGGAAGATTTAGCTCCATAGATGTATACGGAGGTTGTAAGAAAACCTCGGGCATCATCACATTATTATCATATCTCCATTGTATTGGTATTTACTTTTCAATTTTTTTGTGATGTATTATCTTTCCTTGATGTGATACCTGTCTGTGTGTACTTTTTCTTCGTATTTGTATGTCTGATATCTGTATACTTGTATTTTTCTCTCATATTGTGATGGTTTTTTATAATATTATAGAACTGTTAGTGGAGATGATATGGTTACCATTTGCAATATGTTTTGATTGCAGGTGATGTGCCCTAAGTGTGTATTTTGTATGCTTTATTTTCTACTTAGCTTAGTAAGCCTATGTTATCTACTAAGTATAAGTGGACTGTACTCACCTCTACTGCACTTTTTTGGTGCAGATCCATGTTCGAGAGCACCTCACGATGGTCGATTCAAGTGACATTTAGAGATTTTTGAGGTAGCAGTTGATTTCATGCATCTGGAATGGACTAATGGTTTTTCTTATTTAGGCAATGTCTTTATTTTTATTTACTTATAGAGTTGTTTCTTTTTGGATAACCTATGTATTTCGATCTCGAGTTATACTAGTTATGTTCTTACACTGTGACACTAAGTTTTGGGATTTGGTTTGGTATCATTGACCATGTGTTTCCTCTTTCACTATATATGTGTGTTGTTTGACTTTGATCTAGGAGCCTTTTCTTGGGTATTGGTGTTATTTTTTCCCTTTTCGCATCAGTTTGGATGATAGGGGTTATATTTTGTTTTGATGATGATCTCTTGACCACAAGGGACCAAGTCCCTGGGTCTTTATGAGTTTAGTACAGCTATCACTGTCTTGCACAGTTTTGTTTGTTAGTGTAACAAATTATGCAGGTGAGCTTGTACCATCAGGACACCTGGCCCAATCGTATTTCTACCTTAATCATTATCCATCTATAAATAGAAAAAATGCTCCTCAATTCACTAGTTTTTGCAATCAGATTGTCCAATGAGAGAAATCGGTGAAAACTCAAATATTGCTTAAGTCCCAATCTTTGTGTGCTAAGAAAGTGTGTGTTCTTGAGTCAAGTTTTGGTATGTAATTAAGTTACTCGTGTTATAAGAGTAGTGATTTTTCTTTATGTTCTTGAGAGTTCTTAGGTAGAGTTACCTGAGTTTAATATTGGTTAGTGTTTATCAATATTGAGGTGAGTTCTTGGAAGAGTTGTCAAGGTAGGTTTGTATTAGAGTTATTGCAAACTGGTGGAGCTTAGAGTTGAGTTCCCATTGAGTCTGTAATCAAGAGCTTGATTATAGTGAATTGTTGAGTGCTTATGAGGGCAAGTTGTGGTTTTCCTCCCTTGAGCAAAGAGGTTTCCACGCTAAATCTTTATGTTCTTTAATTTTCTATAAAGTTTTATTTCCTTACTGCTTTACTATTTGATTGCTTGTGTCTCACTCTAAGGGATCTGGTCCCTCATGGTATGGTGCAACCCTTTTACATTTCAACAATTGGTATCACAACAAGGACACTATAAAATATTCATACCAAGAGTGATTTATTGATCATGGATGCTCCACCTAATATGGAAGAAGGGCAATCTACCACTAGACCACCCCTATTTAATGGACAGTACTATGGGTGGTGGAAAAACAAGATGTATGACTTTATTTTGGCTGAGGATAGTGAACTGATGGATATAATACTTGATGGTCCTTCTGTACCTATTAGAGAGGTTAAAGAAGGATACATAACAAGGATGGTTGTCAAAACCAGGAGAGAGTTTGATGATGAAGATCGAAAGAAAGTTGAGAAGAATTACAAGGCAAAGAATTTGCTTGTCTGTGGCATAGAACCTGAAGAGTATAATAGGATTTCTGCTCGTGAAAATGCTAAATAAATCTGGGATTGCCTTAAGACGGATCATTAAGGAACAACTGATGTGAAGGATTCAAAAGTTGACATGTTGACTACTCAATATGAAACATTTTCTACGAAGAAAGGAGAGACAATTCAAGAAATGCATACAATATTCACTTCTATCACACATGAGCTGCACTACTTAGGAGAAGTGATTCTTTTGTATAAGAAAGTGAGAAAAATTCTATGTGTTCTTCCTATATCCCGGGAAAGCAAAGTTGATGCTATTACTAAGGCAATAAACCTGAGGACTCTCACTATGGATGAACTTATTAGTAATTTAAAGATTCACGAGCTCAAGAAGCAGCAAGGACAAGAGAAGAAGAAAGCAAAAAGAGAAAAGTCTCTAGCTTAGAAGGCTTCAAAATCTGATTCAAGTGAAGAAGACACTGGTGTTGCCTATTTGGTAAAAAGGATTGTTAGATCTATGAAGAAAAGTGGTTAGTTTCAAAGAAGCAGAGGTAGCAGCAAGACGAGAGGCAGTATTGAAGTTTGTCACAAATGTGGAAGATCCAAGCATTTTATTAAGGACTGTCCAACGCACAAAATGGATTACCAAAATATCTCAAGACTGGAGGTGACAAATGAAAGAATAGGGACCATGTCCCTGTAAAATCAAGAAGAAAGGTTGCAGCTGATTATGAAGTGAAGCAGACCCTAGCAGTGTGGGAGATTCCTCCAGTAAATCTGATGAAGCTGAAAAGGCTGAAGATGTGTCTATGATGGCTGTGGATAAGTGTGAAGTTACCTATGATTCCTTGTTTTCTTGCATGGCAAACACTAAAGATAAAGAAGAAAATGAGGTAACTCTCTCTAACATTAAGGAAAATTTAGATAACTACTCTGCTAGAAAGATAAATAGGCTAGCAATTGTGTTGATTGATTCGGTGTGGGAACTGACAATTGATAAAAATGCTCTAGAAGAGAAAGTAGAGAATTATGAGCTCAAATTAGTTGCTTTAACTCTCCAGATATTTGAAAAAAAAGAAATAGTTTACAAAGTTAAAATCTAAAACCCTGAGTTTAATAAGTCAACTAAAGAAAGTAAATGATTCTGATGGTAAAGGAAAGAAATAAGCTTCAAGGCTTCAAATTGAGCTTGAAGAAAAGTTGAGGTATTCTTAGAAGTATCTTATGACTGCACTTTATAAGAATGAAGAATTAGAAAGGGACCTTGTCCATCTAAGGGAAGAACTTAACAAATTACTAAAATGGACCACATCCTCATAAATCCTTTCTAATTTAATTGGTCAGAGTGCCAACAATGGTAAAGGGCTTGGATATTAGTACAATACCCAATCACTTAGGTCTCATGGGAAAGCTATTAATTGTAGTAGAAACACGGTCCAAAAAACTCTTTGTACTCATTACGGAAGAGATGGACACTTAAAGAAAAGCTATCAGTATTGGCTTAGAAATAGAATGAGCAGTACTAAGGACAACCAATAGGAGAACTATTATCCTAAGGATTTCATTCCCTTGAAAAATGTGAAGAAGAGAAACTCTCTACCTAGTTGGGCCAAGAAAGATTTAATCATACCTTTGTATTTCTATTAGGAGCTCAAACTCAAGTGGGTTTCCAAATCTAACAAATGACTATGTTTGTAGGTAGGAGGAGGGGAATATAGTCAGAACTGGTTTATGTATAGTGGATGTTCAAAGCATATGATAAGAAGGATCGATTGCTTTCTTTCTCTCAAGACACTTCAATGCGGAGGGTCTATTTTGGAAATTGTAAAAAGGGCTATATTCATGGTGTGGGAAAGATTGGAAGATCTTCAGATCAAGCAATAGAAGATATGTACTATGTGAATGACCTCAAGTACAATCTTTTAAGTGTTTCTCAAAACTGTGAAAAAGGTAATGACGTTAAATTCTCAGCTGATGGATGTACTGTATCAAGGTTGAAGTCTAGGAGAGTTATTCTCAAAGCCAAAAGGATGAAAAATATGTATGTGGCTGATTTGGAGTCTGTGGCTAATGGGGAAATAACTTTCTCAAATGTTCAAAGTGTAGATACTAATTTATTACACAAAAAGCTGAGACATGTAAGTCCCTCTTTGCTGAAAAAATTTATTTCAAAGGACCTGGTCCATGACATTCTAAAGCTGAAATTTCTAGTCAACAAGGTTTCTAATACCTCTATTAAGGGTAAAAGAAATTTTTTCTTTAAGCTGAAGAAGTAGGTGAGTACTTCTAAAACCCTTGAGATATTGCATATAGATCTGTGTGGATATGTTAAAGCCTAAATAGAAGAGAAAAGAAGTATGTGTTTGTGATTATGGATGACTACTCAAGGTTCACTTGGATAATGTTCTTGAGAAAAAAAGATGAAACTTATGAGGTTCTGGTTACTTTTGCCAAGCAAATTCAAATAAAGCTAAATTGTAAGATTGTTGTATTCAAATCTGATCATGGAACTGAATTTGAGAACTCCCAAGTTGCAGGATTATGTGATAAAAAAGGAATCATTAATAACTTCTATGCTCCAAGGACTTCTTAGCAACATGGAGTTGTTGAAAGAAAGAAAAAAACCCTTATAGAGATTGCCAGAACCATGTTAATTGATAGTGGGGTCCTAAAGAACTTTTGGGCTGAAGCTGTAAATACTGCTTGCTTTGTGACTTATAGGTACTTGATTAGATCACTCATGAACAAGACCTTTTATAAGCTTACATTCAATAGAAATCCTAAGCTTGACTACTTCAGACCTTTTGGGTGAAAATTCTTTGTTCTAAAAAATGGGAAGAATGATATAGAAAAGTTTGACTCCAGAAGTGATGAGGCAGTATTTGTAAGATATTCTTCAACAAGCAAAGCATATAGAGTTTACAATAAAAGAACACTGTCTGTTGAAGAAAATGTGTATGTGGTCTTTGATGAGTCAGGAAAGCTAATGAATCTAGGTGATGGTGAAGATTTAGAAATAGAAGAACTCATTCTTGTTCAAAGGGATGACATTATTGAAGAAGATGGTCAAGGAATAAATGATGCATATGAGAATGATGAAGGTGATGATGATCTAGGATCACAATCACAGAATCGAACTCCAGTTAAAGAACAACAAGAAGGGTCCAGTTAAACTCTTCAGGGATCAGTTCCTAGTATAACTAATCTTAGAAGGTCAAATTGGAGGCACAAATATTCTCATCCTCTTGAGAATCTTACTACACCTTTGGAATCTTGAGTCTAAACAAGAGCTCAAGCCGGAAATATGCCATTCTCAGCATTCTTGTCCCAAATTGAGCCTAAAAATATGAAATAAGCTCTAAAAGGTTCTAACTAGATCAATGCAAAGCAAGAGGTGCTTAATCAATTTTAAAGAAAAGTTTAGCACCTGGTCTCTAGATCTGTTGATAGAATAATTATTGGTACTAAGTGGGTGTACAGAAACAAATAGGATGAACAAGGAACTAGCAACAAAAATAAAGCAAATCTAGTTGTTCAAGGATATAACTAAGAGGAAAGAATTGATTATGATGAGATATTTTCCCAGTAGCAAGGATAGAGGCTATTAGGATTCGTATTGCTTTTGTTGCCAATATGAGGTTCAAACTCCTCCAAATAGAGGTCAAAAGTGCTTTTCTAAATGGAAACTTACAGGAATAAGTCTATGTCAAACAACCTCCAGGTTTTAAAGATGCAGATTTTCCTTATCATGTACTCAAATTGGACAAAGATCTCAATGGTTTAAAGCAAACACCTAGGGCTTGGTATGGGAGACTTTCAAAGCTTCTTTTGGAAAATTGCTTTAAACGAGGGATAATTAATAGTACTCTCTTTTTAAAGTCTAAAGGTACTGGCTTACTGATTGTTCAGATATATGTTGATGATATTATATTTAGAGCAACTTCTGAATCCCTATGTGAAGAGTTTGCAAAGCTAATGGGGAGTGAATTTGAAATGAGCATGACGGGTGAACTGAGTTTCTTCCTTGGTTTGCAGATCAAGCAAACTTCTTATGGGATAATGATCTATTAAGAAAAGTACATCAAATTAAGAAATATAACATGAGAGATATCAATCCAATTGGATCCAGTTCCAAGATGGATAATGATAAATTTGGTCCCTCAATTAATGAGACCATGTATAGAGGGATTATTAGATCCTTACTATATCTCATAGCAGGACAAATATTATATTTAGTATAGGAATGTTTGCAAGAGTTCAGGACTATCCTAAGGAGTTATTTAAAAGCAGTAAAAAGATTTTTCAGGTATTTGAATGGTATAGGGGACCTGGTCCTGTACTATCTTTCTAGAGACAATTTTGATTTGGTAGGATTTGCTGATGCTGATTATGCTGGATATCTAGTGGATAGAAAATGTACCTCATGGATGGCTCATTTTTTGGGTTCCTTCTTCATCTCCTGGGGCTTTAAGAAGCAGAATTCAGTTTCTTTATCTACTGATAAAGCTGAGTATGGAGCTGTAGCTTCTTATTGTGCTTAATTTTTATGGATCTAACAATAATTGAAGGACTTTGGGATTTTCTCAGACACTATCCCTCTAATATGTGATAGCACAAGTGCTTCCAACATGTCCAAGAATCCAGTGAAACATAAGAGGACTAAGCACATTAATGTGAGAAATCAATTTCTGAGAAAAAATATTGAGAAGGGAGCTATATTTGTATGGAGTTCTGCATGATTGAAGTCAAATAGTAGACACCTTTAATAAAGCTTTTCACAATGAATAATTTGTGAAGAATAGGTTGAGGATGGGGTTGATCAAAATAACTTGACGTACTCTATGAAACAATTTTTCTCCTTAAAAATGGCTATGATTAGGAGACAGGAATCCTTGGTAAAGTGTGTACTTGTTGTTGGTCTAACTCAATATCATACCTTTACAAGTATACACCTATGGGAACAACTTTGTAATAGGATTATATGACATGGCCAAAGTTGAGGATTCACTCAAGAAAGACCGGGATCTGGTCGTATCTTTCTTGTTAGTATCGTGAATGTGTATTTTTTTCTTCTGTCAGAAAAAGTCGAGTCTTTTCTCTCCTAGTATCAAAAATTTATCTTATCCCAAAAGAAAGATGAGTCACCCCAAAACTAAAAATGATCACATTCATTCTCTCAAAAAATCCTTCCTTATGCTTATTCATTATCTTAAACCTTGTTGTCCCCATATCTTCTCTTGTCAAATAAAAAAATCTAGCTACCAGTAGCCCTCTTATGACAAGGATTTCCAAATGGTTGTAAATTCCTCATTCTCGTGTCTTTAAAAGGAGTCTAAACTTAGCATATATAAAAATCCTCTCTCAAACCTTTTTGAAATACACCTTTCTTCTCCTACCCTTCCAAAGCCAAATTCCTTCTTTACTCAGCTCGTTGATGAAGATTCATCCTTGAAGCTTCATAAGCTTTTTGGTAATATATTAATAAATGATGCTTGGGTTGCTGAAAATCTCATCTTTCTATCAAATAGCCCAAGAAAGAATGTGTTTGGCCCTAAGGAATAAAATGTAAGTAAGATAAAAATAAATCCTGGAGAGAAGTCTAGAAGTTCTACTGAGAAGCAAAAGACTTCTGAAGGACCTGGTCCTAGAAAAGGAAAATAATTGAAGGAGAACCTATCTGTGCTTCTAGAAAGGAAAAACTGGAGAAAGAAAGAAGGTTTGTGTCTAAAGAAGTGCAAAATAGGTTCTTGAGAAATCAAAAAGTGCTAAATAAGAGGATCTTTGACTCAAGTGTATTAACAAAATCAAGTATGATGGAATTAGTTGAGCTTTTTAAACATCAAAGATGGTTCCATCTTATGGAATCCATTTCCATAAATTTTAATAAAGTAGTTAAGGAATTCTATTCCATATTGAATTTTTCTAAAGAAAACCTGAAGATGGCTGCTGTAGAAGATGACTGCTGTAGTTTAAAGGAAGAAGTTGAATCTTGATGCTGAATCACTTGGGAAAATTTTTGATGTTCCTATCGGTGGTGTGAGGGCAGTTTTAAAACAATAGCCCTTAATAGAATTCATGGAAAATGCATCAAATATTAAAGGAAAAATTATGGATGCAGTAAATAGGAAATCACTCACAAGTGAGTTAGAATTAGACTTTAATTTTGTTAACTTAGTGATTCTACCTAGATCAGAAAAGAGAAACATTGATTCAGCTGCTGATTTATATATGATGGAGGATGTGTTTGGTATGAAGGAAAATGTTTTCCATGAAAAATATTTTCCTAGAAAATGTCTTCTTGGAAAACAAGTTGATTTCTTACTTGTTTTCTTATGTTTGGTTGGTGGATGAAAAATATTTTTTAAAAAATATTTTATAGTGTTTGATTGGTGAATGAAAAAATATTTTTCAAAACATACATTCTAGTGTTTAGCTAAACCGTAAAAATACATTTTAGAAAAATAATTTTTGATCTCAAAAAATACTTTTTTAGGGTGCGTTCTATGAAGGAGGAAAAATATTTTCTAGAAAAATAAGTTATTTCTTACTTCTATTCGTGTGATCGTTATGCAAATTGGATAATTATATGTTTTCTAGAAGTATTTGTATATATTTGTTAAAAATAATGAGAACGAATAGGATAAAAAGGGCGGGATAAGAAAAAAGTTTTGAATCTATTTTAAAAAATAAATTAAAAATATTAATTTTTTTTGGAGAAGGGGTTGGGGTTGTCAAAATAGGTAAAAAGGGTGAGGTAAGAAAATATTTTTTTTTTAAATAACAAATTAAATTTTTTTGGGGGTTGGGGGGATTATAGGCGGTGGGGGTAGGGGAGAAAGAGTGGGGTAAGAAAAAAATTTGAAATATTTTTTGTTGAATGGGGAGTATTGGGGGTGGGGGTCGGGGTAAGGAAAAAATTAAAAATTTTTAAAAAATTAATTTTTAAAAATTAATATTTTTTGAGGAGGAGGGGGGGGGGGAAGGGGAGGAAGAGTTGGTTGGGGGTCGGGTAGGGGAGGTAAGAAAAAAGTTTGGATTTTTTCAAAAATTAATTTTTTTTGGAAGGGTGTAGGGGTTTGGGTTTTGAGTTTTGGGTAGGGGTGAGGTAAGAAAAAAATTAAAAATATTTTTTTAGTAGGGGTGATAAGGGACGGGGTGAGGGTGTGGGTAGGGGAGAGGGATTGAGGGTCGGAGTAGGGATGGATAATTTTGAAAGTTGTATGAATATTTCAACTTAAGAGTGATGTTGAAAGAGAGTTTTGGAATATGTTTTCCTTACTTTTTGAAAGGAAGTCATTTTCCTTAGAATTGAGGAAAATAAGTTGATTTGGAAAACATTTTCCAAAACCTTTAAGCCAACCAAACATGAGAAAATTGGAAAATATTTTCTAAAAAATATTTTCCTTCATACCAAACACACTCGGAGTGTCTTAGAAATTTTGGGTCCATTAGTTTACCTACTTTAATGATGGATCACATGCTTAAGGTTGTTTATGGAAAATATGGCATGCCTTACGAATATTGGTGAACAAAGTGTTTGATCATTTTTGTATTGTCTGCGAAAATAGATCTCCTGGAATTGTGATACAACTATTTGGTATGAAGAATCTGATCAAGACTGAGTGTGTGGAAAAAAATTTCTATATCTTGTTTTGATGATGATCATCTGATAACAAGGGACCAGGTCCCTAGGTCTTTATAAGTTTAGTACAACTGTCACTGTCCTGTGTAGTTTTATCTGTTAGTGTAACAAATTGCGTAGGTGAGCTTGTGCCTAATAAGACACCTGGCCAAATCATATTTCTACCCTAATCATTATCAAGTTAAAAATAGAAAAGAATGCTACTCAATTAACTAGTTCTTGCAATCAGATTGTTCAAAGAGAGAAATCGATGAAAACTCAATTATTGCTCAAGTCCCAATCTTTGTGTGCTGAGAGAGTGGGTGTTCTTGAGTCAAGTCGTAGTGTATAATTAAATTTCTTGCAAAGTTTTTTTTCCTTACTACTTTACAGTTCGATTGCCTGTGACTAAGGGGAGTAGTCCCTCATAGTGTGGTGCAACCTCCTTATGTCTCAACAATAGGCTTACTTGTCAAGGCTTACCACGACAAAGTACCATTATGACCCATGGTTTTTTGGTTATGAAAAATTAGTATCAGAGCATCCAGGTTTATTGGTCTCAATAGTATAAGAATGTAATATCTAATAGAGTCTCATAGATTAGTACATAGATGTCCATATCTTTCTTTGAGAGGCTATAAGATGTCTTTAGGAAAGTTGCCTCATTTTGTTGCTTATCATGTGGATTTTATTCATACCTTGTGTTCTAAGTATTTTTTCACTCTTTTTTGCGTAGATGGTGATGACTAGATCTTGTGAGGTTAGAGATATGGAGCCTTTATTTGAGGAGAGAGCCCAATCTAAAGGGTGAGTTGCAAGTCATGGATGGGAACAATGATCTGCTCCGACTAGGAGTAGTGCTAAGGGTCTTTCCCTTGAGCCTCAAGTTGAGCATGCTAGGGATGTGGAGGACCTACTTTGATCCTATCGAGTTCTTCTTCACCAGTCTTGGAGGGCTTATTGTTTTACTTATTGATGTTTTTAGAGGGTAATCCTTTGGGTGATCTTGGTGTTCCTCCATTTTGATTATTGTACCTCCATCTATGCTAGAGTCTCCTTATAGTGTTCCTTCAGCACTGAGTAGGGACTCTCCAATAGTACCTACTTTTTCCTTTGGTACTCCACAAACCCTGAGTGATTTCCCTTCTTTAGTGTTGACATATGAGTATGATATTTTTAGTTTGAGAGTTCAACCCTCATCTATGTTGCCTCCTCTTATTATGAGTACAGTTATGTCTTTTAGGAATAGAAGAGGTTTGAGAGGTTTACTAGTTTGGGTCCTCCCAGGTTCAGTAGTACTGTGGGCGAGGATGCCGATGAGTTTTTTGATTGACTGTAGTGAGAAGTTACATAAAATGGGTTTACTTGAGTTGCATGGTATTGTGTATCCTACTTATCAGTTGAATGTTGCCACTAGAGATTGGTGGAGGTCACTTTTTAATGGCAAACCTTTTGGTTCTCCTAGTATGACTTGGGATCAATTTTCTAAGGCATTTTTAAAGAGGTTTGTGCCTTATAGTCTAAGAGGTTAGATGAGAGATATGGTTGATTGCCTGGAGCAGGGCTCCATGATTGTTGCAGAGTATGAGGGACACTTTTATTCCTCGTCTAAATATTTATATGCCATCATTGCCACCAAATTTGAGAAGATTTCAAAGTTCATAAAGGGGTCAAATATTTCGCTTTAGCTTGCTATAACTCAGATGGTGGTGTATGGAGCTTTATTTCAAAGTATAGTGGATCATGGTAAAATGACTGAGGGTATTCTTTGAGCATCGCAGAGAGGCACCAAGAAGGTGCATCGTATGGGAGTGTTTAAAGGTTATACTTCTTGAGGTAGGGATTCTAGAGGTTTTCATAGATATTATGGTAGAGATATGCAGATAGCCTTGTAGAGTTCAAGTAGTTGGTCTTCTGGTTTAGTAATTTTGGGTGCCGTTCCGATCCAATTGTACCTCTTCTTATTGAGTTAGGTTGTAGGGGTGCAACGTGTTATGAGACTGGTCATCTAGCTGAGGTTTTCCTCATCGTGTGTTTAGGGCTACTTATATTCTAGTTGTGAGAGGTAGAGGTTCTACGAGAGGTGTGCGAGGTAGAGAAAGTAGAGACCATGGTGGTGGTCATGAGGTTATTCAACCAGTTATTGGTCATGGACGTGCTATGCTATAACTGCCAGACCATAGGTAGAGGCTTCTGATGTTATTACAGGTATCATCCCTATTTGTTTCAGACCTGCATCTGTGTTATTTGATTCGGGATTGACTTTCTCGTATGTGTATTATTTTGCTTTAGGTTTTGATTCTGCTAGTGAGCTTTTTGCCATACCTATTTGTGTATCTACCCTTGTAGGATATTCTTTAGTGGTGGATCGGGTATATTAATCCTGTATTATGACTTTTTCTAGGTGTGAGACTTGGGTAGATTTGCTTATCTTAGATATGGTTAACTTTGGCATCATTTTGGGAATGGATTAGTTGGCTTCTTACCATGATTTTCTAGATTGTTATGCTAAGACTGTGAACTTCGGTTGGTGTGCCAAGGATATCATGGAAGGGTGCACTTCATTTGGTTCCCAAGGGGGTTATATCTTATGTTTAGGTTCATTGCTTGATTGAGAGGGGATGTTTGTCTTATTTGGCTCATATTTGTGATACTAGTACTACATTACCTCCATCCTTAGATTCTGTTTGGACTTTTTCTGAGTTAATGGATATGTTTTCTATGGATTTTCCTCATATGGCTCCAGATTATGATATTGACTTTGCAATTAATATTGAGCCGAGTGCCAAGCCTATTTCTATTCCTCTCTATAGGATGGCCCCATTCGAGTTAAGGAAATTGAAGGATTAGTTATAGGAGTTATTGGATAAGGGATTTATTCGACCTAGTGTATCATTTAGGGGTATGCATATCGTATTTATGATGAAGAAAGATGGGTCTATGCAGATGTGTATTGATTATAGGCAGTTGAATAAGGTGACGATAAAGAATAAATATCATCTTTCTTGTACTAATGATTTTATTTGATCAGCTTTAGGGTGCTTCAGTGTTTTTAAATATTGATGTGAGGTTTGAGTATCACTAGTTAAGGATGAGAGACTCAGATATTCTGAAGATAACTTTTCAAACTCAGAACGGTCATTATGAGTTCTTAGTTATGTTTTTTGGGATGACCAATGCCTCAGTCGCGTTCATGGAGCTAAGGAACTAGGTATTTTGAATGTATCTCGACTCTTTTGTCATTGTATTTAAAGTTGATATCTTTTTTGGTTCTTAAAGTGAGGCTAATCATGAGAAATATTTATGGATTGTGCTTTAGAGATTGAGAGATAAGAAGTTGTATGCTGAGTTCTCGAAGTATGAGTTTTGGTTAGAGTCTGTTTCATTCTTAGGTTATATGGTGATGAAGAATGTTATTATGGTTGATCCATCAAGGATTGCAATAGTTCGTGATTGGGCTAGACCTACTTCTCCTATAGAGATTTGGAGTTTTGTTAGATTAGCAGGTTACTACCAATATTGTGAGGGTTTTTAATTTATTGCAGCTCTATCGACCAAGTTAACTCAAAAGAAGGTTTTCTTTTAGTGGTTCGATACTTGTTAGGCGAGATTCCAAAAGCTTAAGGATTTATTGACATCTTCTCCTATCTTGACCTGATCCAAGGAGGGTGTGGGTTTTATTGTCTTTTGTGATACTTCAAGTGTTGGGTTAGGTGTTGTGTTGATGTAGGAGGGTAAGGTGATTGTATATGCTTGTTATCAGTTGAAGCCTCATGAGAGGAATTATCCTACCCATGATTTGGGGTTGTGCATGTTGTTATTTTGCTTTAAAGTTGTGGATGCACTATTTGTATGAAGTATGTTTTGAGATTTTCTCAATTCATCATAGCCTTCAGTACTTCTTTACCCAATAAGATCTTAATATGAGGCAACATCATTGTGTTGAGTTGTTTAAGGATTATGACTTGATGATTCTCTATCATCTAAACATGGGTAGCTTGATACATTTTTGACCTAGGAGAGGACTTTAGCCTTAGAGGTTCAGTCTTTAGCTAACCAGATGGTTAGGGTTGATATTTCAATGCCTGAACATATTTTGGCATTCGTGGTGGCTAGGTCATCTTTGATGGAGCAGATTCGAGCTCATCAGTTTGATGATATTGGACTGAGATTGATTCAATATAAGATGTTGAGTGGTAAGGCTAAGGAAGCCTCACTTGACGCATATGGTGTTTTGAGGATTGAAAGCCTTTGTGTACTAAGAGTGGGTGAATGGATTAGGTTGATTTTGGAGGAGGCCCATTGTTCTAGTTATTCCATACATTTAAGAGTAACAATGATGTATCATGATTCAAGGAAGAATTACTGGTGTTTTGGTATGAGGAAGGACATGGTGTATTTTGTAGCTCTTTACCTATATTGCCAGCAGGTAAAAACCAAGAATTTAAGACTTGGTGGTTTGCTTCAAAGGTTACCCATTCCTGAGTGGAAGTGGGAATGCATCACTATGGACTTCATGACTGGGTTGCCTTCTACTTCTCATGGTCCTAGTAGTGTTTAGGTCATCATAGATTGATTAACTAAATCCGCTCACTTCATTCTAGTTTAGGTCTTTTTCAGTGTTGAGAGGTTGGCCTATATCTATATTCGTGAGATTATGCGTCTTCACAGTGTGCCAGTGTCTATCATCTCAAATTATGGATCAGTGTTCATATCTTACTTTTAGAAGACCTTACAGGATGAGTTGGGTATTCGGGTTGATCTTAGTACAATATTTCACCCAGACTGATGGGCAGTCAGAGCAAAATATTCATATTTTGAAGGATATGCTCCATACTTGTGTGATGGACTTTGGTGGTCAGTGGGAGCAATATCTAGCCTTGGAAAAGTTTGCATATAATAGCATCTACCATTTGTGTATTGATATGGCTCCTTTTGAGGTCATGTTTGGTAGGCGTTGTCGCTTGCCAGTGGGTTAGCTTAAGGTTTCTAAGATTAGACCTCGAGGTACGGACTTGCTTTGTGAATCTTTGGATACGGTTTGGGTCATTCAGGATTGGCTTCGAGCGAGTCAGATTTGGCAGAAGTGCAATGCAGATCATAAATTTTGTGCCTTGAGATTTGATGTTGGTGATTGAGTTTTCCTTTGAGTTTCTCCCATGAAGGGTGTGAGACAGTATAGAAAGAGAGGAAAGATTAGCTCAAGGTATATTAGTCCATTTGAGATTCTTCAAACTATATGTGAAGTGGCTTATGAGTTGGCTTTGCCCCTAGATTTGTCAACTGTTCATCTAATTTTTCATGTTTCCATGCTTCTCCATTACATTTTGGATTACTCTCATGTCATCCGTCGGGATTCAATTCAGTTAGATAAGAGATTGTAATTTGTTGAGGAGCCCATGTTAGATGGTTGCATTCTAGAGATATTGGTCTAGTGGAGACATCGACCTGTATATGAGGCTAGTTGGGAGGTTGAGTCTAATATGCGTAGTTCTTTTCCCTTGCTTTTTGCTGACTCAGGTATTTTCCTTGCCTTCAGTTCTAGGGCGAACTAGATTTTTAGTGGTGGATGGTGATTTTTGGTGATTTATATGAAATATTTATTTATATGTGATTTGAATATTTTACCCCTCACTGAGGTTGTTTTGTGGTATTTCTCAGTTCCCGATGTATTTTGGTATGATTTATGCAATATTATGGTTTTTGGTGGCTTGAGAAGGTTTATCGTTGATTTTGGTCAATATTTATTGATCTGTGCATCAGATGGCAAAACAAATTGCACTAAAAAATTTGGAACATTGATTTTAGGGTTGTAACATGGTTGGTATGATTTTATGACTTTTATATATCATTTCGATCCTCGGTTTGAAAAGTTGTAAAATTGGGTTCGGGGATCAACTTCGTGAAAATGACCTTTTTTTTAAAACTCTGATACGCCATTGAGTTCGGAGCATCGAATTTGTTAGGGTACATAGTTTATTGCGTTCTTAGGATTTTGGATGAATCTCAAGGGGTCCGCAGAGACTTGGAGAATTCCAAGTCTCCGCGGCTGGTGCACCTCAATTGGTGCAGCCGCTAAGGACCAGTTTGGCCGCTTTAGCTGATAGTGCTGAAACGCCATGTGGTCGCTTTAGCAGCCAACTGCCCAAGGAGAAAGGGATCTTTAGCGAACCTTGTCTACTTTAGTGAAGTGACATAAAATGATCTTTTTTCGCTTTAGCAGATTAGTGCTCTTGGCGAATACCACTAAAGTGGTAATAGACCCCTAAAGCAGTGACCATTAAAGCAGCCACTTAACCACTTTAGCGGTAACCCAGGGTATAATAATTCTTTTCTCATTTCTTCACAACTTTTGGGACTTAGAGCTTGGGGTTTCGTGTTTTGAGCAAGTTCTTCCATTCCTTAGCTTGGGTAAAATCTAAAACACCTATTTCAACTACTTCAATTTTATCATTTAAATCTTGTTTAAATGCAGATTTTAAAGTGAAAATTGGGGATTTTGGCCCGGAAGGCCTAAAAATTATATTTCTCCTATTTAAACCCCGATTTCAACCCATTTTCACTTAGGTGAGTTTTTAATCTCATAATTATCACATTTTTCTTAATTTCATCTTTAAAATAATTTCCTTTCTCGATTTTAAAATGGATATCAGAGGTTTTGTTAGTAAAGATTAAAACTAATTTTTTGTTGATTTGGACCTCGTACCTAACTTGTTTTCACTTGAATTTTTAGTTGAGACTCCTAAGAGTATGGGGAGCATGTTTTAAAAATAAAATTTTGATTTATTCTTTCTTTTTGTAAACCCATTTTGTGCCCAATTCAAATTAGGCAATATAGGTATTTTTGGATTTCTTTTGATGTATAGATTTTATATTCCTATGTCTTAGTTGATTCCGAGTCCGTTTGGGAGTACGGATTCAAGTTGAAGGTTTTTAGACTAGTTTTCGGCATTTAAGGTAGGTTATGACTTAACTTTCTTCAGACTAGCTGGGTAGTCAATATTGGTACAAAATCATGTTAAGGGTGTGAAAACTAATCATGAACATAGCTATATTTATGTGTTGTGCCTGTGTAGAGGCCTATATATTGATGTTATTTAATGGTTTTGGAATATTAATTACTATATGTGACCGTGTGGGGCCTTATATAACATTACTGACCCTGTGTAAATGGAATTTAATTATAATATTGTTTGATGAAAAAGACTAATATAGTATCAATGGTGATTTTTAATGTATTTCATTCTATTGGCATATTGATTATATTTGATTCATGGATGGTTGGATTAATGGGAGGATTTTTTCTAACTTGGTTGGTATATTGGTTGGATATGGAAATTTCTCATTCTGGTTGGTGGTGAGCATTATATTCATTCATGAAACATAGATACCACCATGGAAATATTGGAAACACTGGCTCTTTTTAACAAAAATATGACATTTTTAAAACACTCTACTGATAAATATGTTAGAGAGGAGTTATGGATATTAGTATTGGATATTAGTTGTATATGGGTTGATGAACCCCCCCATGGGTCGTATGTCGGGAAGCTTTAGCTCTGTAGATACGGAGGTTGTACGACAACCTCGGACATCATCATCATTATCATTATCATCATCTTAATTATCATAGTCATCTCCCTTGTATTTGTATTTACTTTATAATTTTTCTGTAATGTATTATCTTTCCTTGATGTGATACCTGTCTATGTGTACTTCTTCCTTCATATTCATATGTGTGATATCTGTATACTTGTATTTCCCTCTCGTAGTGCTATGGTGCATGTGAATATTATAGAACTGTTAGTGGAGATGGTGTGGGCTATATTTAGGATATTTTTTGGTTGCAGGTGATGTGCCCTTAGTATGTATTTTGTATTCTTTATTTTCTACTTTGCTCAGTCGGTCTATGATATCTACTGAGTACAAGTGAACGATACTCACCCACATTGACCCTTTCGGCGTAGATCCAGGTTCGAGTTTGCATCACGGTGGTTGAATCAGGTGGCATTTGGAGCTGCTTGAGGTAGAGGTTGATTTCATGCACTTGGTGTGGACTATTGCCTTTTCTTATTTAGACTATGTATTTATTTGTATTCAGAGACAGAGTTATTCCTTTTTGGATACCTTATACTTTTTGATCTCAAGTTGTGCTAGTTATGTTCTTGCACTGTGACACTAGGTTTTGGGATTTGATTTGGTATCATTTACTATATATTTCTGCTTTCACTATATATGTATGTGGTTCTCCTTCATTCTTGGAGCCTTGCCTTGGGTATTGGTGTTATTTTTTCCCTTTTCGTATCAGTTTGGATGATAGGCTTACTTTTCAAGGCTTACCGTGACAAGTACCATCATGACCCTTGGTTTTTGGGTTATGAAAAATTGCAATCAGAGCAGCCATGTGGCTAGGTTGTCACGGGTTCAATTCTTGGAAACAACGTCTAGCAGAAATGCAAGGTAATTCTCCATACAATATACCCTTGTGGTTGGGTTTTTCCCTGAACCCTGCACACAACGGGAGCTTTAGTTCATGAGTTGCCCTTTTATATTTGTGTGTATATATTTATATTATAAGGATTTCTAATAATTTATTGATATTTTAATATGGAAAGTACGTCTAGCTATGTTAAAAGTATTCTTATTATATAGGGTAGGCTTTTTTCAAGATGATTTTCTATTAAATTATGGTATATTCAAAATATTATATTTATTTTATTATAAACCTACGCAATATCTGAATATGCATAAAATGAGATGAAAATATTTTGGTGTTGCCACCTAACCTGAAGTGGGTGGACATTAACTTGGTTAGGTATGTAGATGCTGCCACTTGCCATTTTTATCATGACATAAAAGGTGGTGTGCTGACAACTTTCAGCATAAAACATATATGCTTCAACCATTTTTCTTTTAAGCCTTTAATTGACATTTATAAGAATTAAAATTATTTGTTCTTTGTAAACATACTTCTAGTTTTACATGCATGACACGTGGAAAATTAGTGAAAAATATATTTTGACACATATTTGATCTTAGAAGAGAATTAATTATCTACATCAAGTAATACAAAATAGAAATTCTATTGTGGCAGCATTCAAAGGCTGCTCAGAAAGGAAAATCCCCAAGAATAATTGATAGAAAGGGCATTGTTTGGCCTCTAGATAGTCTAGGCTTATCTTCCTTTAGACTTTGCTAATTCATTGTATTGGCATGGTAATTTTCTAATTATTTGTGGGTTATTATGGTTAAGATATTTTGTTATGCATCTCCTAACTATTTTAGTCGATTAGGGTACCTGGTGGGAATATATTGGGTATGTTGTTGTTGTTGTTGTGTTGTTGTAGGGGTTTTAGGGTAAGTTATCACCTTGATTTCCTTAGGTCTAGCAGTTCCTTCTCCTTTAGGACTCGACTTAGCATACTTTTGATCTTGGGTTTGGATTTAGTTGCCTTAATCTAGGTTTATATAGATGGTTTACGTAGGTTGGATCTTCAGGATTTATAGTTGGCATGATCGTTTCCTTTTAAGATAAATTACCATAGGACAGTGTCTTTTCCTATTATAAATAGCTATGAAACACTTAGGTGGGGTAGTTGTCGAAACTGGATTAGTTTTCTCGCTATATTGTGGTTGTTGACTTGGTATCCCAACATTTTAGCATTTTGACCTTAAACCACCATTTTTAACTTAATAACTGAGATTTCGTAAATCTTTAAGGATTTTGGTCTTGTAAAATGAAAAAAAAAGGACTAGTTAGACTTGGTTTGAGTATGAGCTCTGGATTGTTGCCTCATATTGTATATATAGTTCTGGTTCAAGTCTAGGATAATGTTTTATTAAATATTATTTATTATTTTCTATTTGAGTCCAACACCTAGTTTCATTGCTTATTACCTATTTAATTCTGGTTTGAGTTCGGTTCCTGATTTTTCTACTTATCTATCCATTTATTCTCGATTTGAGTCTAACATATATTATTATCGATTGTAGTTGGAAATCTGGTTTGAGACTGGTATTATTAATTATTATGGCTGGAGGAAGAGTATGGCATGCTTATCGCACATCTTGGCTAGTTTTTAAATTTTTTACTATTGTACTTGATTTTATATTGATATTACTCTTTGTTTGCACCCACCGTGCTTCTAAGAGCTTGGTTTAGTTTTATTTTATTGTGTGGACATTTTGGGCTTATGGGTGGTTCCAGTTAGGTTATAGTTGCACATTTATTTCCACTTTTGAGTTATTTTTATACGATTCCCATATTCGCTTAACATGTCCAGTAGTCCCACAACCAGTAGTAGCCCGGCTAGCCATAACTTTAAGAAGCAAAAATTGCTAGGTTGGTTTCTTAGATTGGCTCCAATGAGGTTTTCTAGAGCTCCATGGGAGGATGCATGTGAGTTCTTTACCGATTGCAAGGAAAGAATGCATAATTTGGGTTTAGTCAATTCGCTTGGTGTGGATTATACCATATTTTAGTTTGATAGTGCTACGAGACTGTATCAGAGGAGACACCTTTATTACTGACTAGTTGGATCTCCTCGTATGATATAGGTTCATTTTGTATGAGGCATTTATAGAGAAATATATTCATCACAACAGGTCCAAGTGTTTGAGAGTTGAGTTCACACAGTTATGATAGGGTTTTATGATAGTGGATGAGTACAAGGCTAGATTTCATAAGCAATCTGACACGATCCGAACCAGGGCCTTGTTGTAATGGGCTTCCAAGATTAACAAGGGCCGGAGACCACCCTCGATATCCAATCCAACTAATCAATACACCACAAAACAATAACCAAATCCATAACCATTCCATAGCATACCCAAGTCCACAGTTCGTCCATACAAAGCCTCTAAAACAATTTAAGAATATTCGGTTGGGACATGCCCCCGACCATAGACAAAACCAACATCCAAGTCTAAACCAATAAATACATAACAAAAATCATAGAAAGAAATGGAGCCTTCAAAAGTATGGAAGCTCACCACTTCAAGTCAGCACAAGTTGTCCCCGAATCCAAATCACCAAGTCGGAGGTGGGATGTAATAACCCGTATTTCCCTAGCATAATCTAAGTCCCAATACATGAGTATTCATATATTAAAATTTTGAAAATACTCATTAATTTTCAGTTTAGAGCCTGCCATTACATAGGAAATTCAATTAGCTTTCCAACGATATAAAATTCCCTCAAATCCGATAGCCGAGTAAGAAGTTATGGCGATTTTTAGTTTCAGTCATTAAACACCATCAGTTTGACCCTTAGCGCATCACAGAGCCAGTATAAATAACAATTACCAGTTTCTAGTATGGTACCGCGATGTTGGCGCATCACGCCAAGGGCCCAGTTCACATTTGGCAATTTCCAGCGAGCCTCCGCGATTATGGCGCATCGTAGAGGTAGACAAAATGGCATTCCAGTGAAGGACCACGATCTTATTGCGTCGCACCATCGTCGAGTTTCCTAATTGTCCCTTTTTCCTAGTGGCTTGGCACGATAGTGGCACATCACGCCAAAAATTGGGATCTTCAGTTTCCAGCTTGCATTTTTAAATTCATTTAGGGGTATTTGGGTCTTTTTACTAAGCCCTGAACTTGTCCTAAACACAAAATTTAACCCCTAATTGACCTAAATACTCATCATTATTCAATTCCTCTAAAATTAAAGATCCCCTTTTCAAGAACAAGAAACCCTAGCTCTCAAATTCAAGGCCAAATCTCAAGAACTCACTATCAATCCTTCCAAATTTATTAACTCAGGTATGTTAGATGTTCATCCATGGGTCCCTTTCACCCTTGGAGTCTAAGTATCCTATTTAAATTACAAAAATGTGATCTTTTCAAGTTATTTGATTTTAAATTGTTATTTCACCCATGAATCTCCATGAACTATGATTTTATACCATGTGTCAATGAAATTATTATTGTTATTCAATTTTCCATGTTTTTATGTTATCATTCCTTGAATTAAATCATGATTTTGTATTATTCATATTGAATTCATGCTTTAACTACAAGTTCTATGACATTCCTATGATTTGATCAAACCATGAACTCCAAGTGTTTGATAGAATGCCTACAAGAGTGATTGATTTAATAAAAGCCTTCATGCTTTGTCCTCCAAGCTTTAGTATCATTTTACTATTATTTTTTTGAGTTTTGGGGGTTTTGAATACCCGAAAACCATACCTGTTTACTTAGTCTAGTCTCAGTATATTACAGAATAGTTTTCAGAACATACTCTGAGCATTATCAGGACTGTCAGATATCAGTCAGTTAAAACTCAAAATAGTCTGGTATTTTAGTGTCTTTCAGTTGGGAGTAGGATTTAGCATCGAGCGAGAGTAGGGATAGAATTACCCCGTCAGATATGTAGAGTTGTTAGTAGCAGTCTCTATACTCTAAAACTACGTAGCTAGCTAGGATATAAGGAGTCACCCGTCATATTAGGCTTGACTATCTCGCAAGGGTCACCCGTCAGTTAGGGCTTGATACCCGTATTCCTTCGAACAATATATCAGTAAAGTGGATCCATATAGCCAGCATTAGTACCCATAGCATGGTATTAACACCCTTCCAATCGGGGTTACAGTTTGGACCCTGATTAACTCAGATTGGGGCATGTAGGTTAGATGATAGCTCCCACAGTCTCAGTCCAATAATAAGATCAGTAATTCAGTCTTAGTGTTGTTTGACCAAAGCATACAGATATCAGTATTTCAGTTTACAAAATTTTATTCAGTTCATGTTATATGCTTGGTCATGCATCCCAGTATTTATAGATTTCATGTACCTTCAGTATTTATAGGCTTCTATGCATACACAGTATTTACAGATTTCATATATTTCCAGTATTTACAGATTTCATTCTCTCTATTCAGTACTTCATGATTTACAGGTATATTAAGATAATGTAGTATTCCTGTTCATGAAACCATGCATATCAGCCTACCTCATTTTGCATACCAGTACATTTAAAGTACTGATCGCATACCTTTTCTTGTGCTATAATATATTATATCATAGGTTCTGATGCCCAGTTCCAGGACTGATCTTAGATATTTCAAACATCTCAGTAGTAGCAGTGGTGAGTCCTCATATTTTAAGGATGGAGTATTTTTATTTCATGTTTTCAGTCCAGTAGTTAGTTGGGGCCTATCCCACAATTCCCAATCATTCAATTTAGAGGCTTTCAGATATTAGAGTCATTTATTCAGTATTCAGACTTTAGTTGACACTACAGTTAGTTATTCAGTTTATTTAGATTCTAGCATTTTTATCAAACTCAGATAACTATGTTCTTCAGATTCATAATTTAGTTTTTAAAACCTTATGGCATATTAGTTATTCTTTTGCATTTATGATTATATTATTCAGTGCTTACAGCAGGTACCAGCTCATGGGTTAGTTTGTGGTCTCTGGAGACTGTAAGTACCGTGTGACACCTAGGGTGTACTCTCGAGGCATTACAAACTTGGTATCAAAGCTTAAGGTGTTAAAGTGTTTTAGGAAGTCTGAAAGCCACGTCAAGTAGAGTCATGTGCATAGGTGTGTAGCATGCCATACTTATGGACGAGAGGCTACAAGGCGTTTAGAAAAATTTTCCCTTCTTTCAGTATTCATGTCGTGCGAGTGAGCATCAACTCATGTTAAACTCTCAGTCTAATCTATTTCTTCCTTCCATTTATAAAACATGCCTCCCAAAAAAAATAACAGAAGAGGAGCGAGAAACCAGCCAATACCTCAGCCTGTCCAGGCAGATCCTTTGGACGAGCATGTCTTCCACGAAGAATTCAGAGCGGCGTTCACCACTCAAGCAAATTCTGTAGCAGCATAGAATGAATGGCCAGCTACTGTTTCAGCCAACCCAGTGGACAATACTATTGGAAACAGAATTTGGGACTTCACCTGGATGAATCCTCCTTCTTTCATGGGATCCAAGTCTGAAGAGGATCCTCATGAATTCTTAGATATGGTTCAAAAGGTAATGGATGCCATGGGGGTGATATCCAGTAAGAGTCCTAAGTTTGCGGCATATTAGTTGTAGGATGTAGCCCATACATAGTTTAAGCAGTGTAAGGTAAATAGGGGTGTTGATGCAGGGCCTGTAGAGTGGGAAGTGTTTTCCATAGCTTTCTTAGACAAATTCATACAATTAGAGTTGACGGAGGCCAAGGTGTTAGAATTTATTAACTTGAGGTAAGGAAGCATGAGCGTGAAAGAGTATTCCCTGAAGTCTACTCAGTTCGCTAGATATGCTCCCCATGTAGTAGCTAACAACAGATCCAAGATGCATAAGTTTTTGTCTGGTGTATTTTACAGCATGGTCAAAGAGTGAAAGACTAATGCTAATTAGGGAGATGGACTTATCTAGGATGATGGTCCATGCTCAATAGATAGAGGAGCAAAATATTAAGGAGAAAGAGAGAGGAAACAAGAGAGCTAGAATGAGTAGTTTTAATTTCAGTCAGCTAAGGTCAGAAGGTGGCAATTATCTTTAGTTTCATTAGATATCTTCAGCCCTAGCACCCTCGATATCTAGTTCCCCCATACCTAAATTTATAAATGATAATAGTGATAGAGCACCAAGCTCTAAATCCCAAGACAGTGTTAGCAGTGCCCGTATAAACCCTCAATGTTAGAAGTATGACATGCATCATCAGGGTGAGTATAGAGAGGGTATTGATGTGTGCTTCAGGTATGGCATGCCTGGCCATCAGATTCGAGAGTGTCGAGTAGCTTCTCAAAATGTTAGGGATTTGTGCCAATAGGGCCAGTCTAATCAGTCGTCAGTTCCATCTGGTCGCCAACCTCAGTAGGGTGCCACTTCCAGTGCTACCAGTGGTCAGTGTCTGAACAGATTATATGCTCTTTAGTCTCGCGAAGATCAAGAAAATTCTCTTGATGTAGTTATTGCTACTTTACAGGTCTTTCACTTATATGTTTATGCTTTACTAGACCCTGGAGCTTTTCTTTCTTTTGTAACTCCATATATAGCCATCAATTTTGGAGTGAGTCCCGAAACTCTAACAGATCCCTTTTCAATATTTACCCTAGTAGGCGTTTCCATTGTAGCCAGATAGGTATACAAGAACTATCCGATCACAATATATTATAAAGTTAGCTCAGTTGATCTTGTGGAGTTAGAGATGATATATTTTGCTGTCATTCTCAACATGGATTGGATCCACTCATGCTATGCCTCAGTTGATTGTAGAAAAAAATAGTTCTTTTTCAGTTTCCAAATGAACCATTCCTTGAATAGAGGGGTAGTACCACAGATCTTAGAGGTTAGTTGATTTCATACCTTAGAGTGAGAAAGATGATGTTGAAGGAGTGTATTTACCATCTTGTTTGAGTCAAAGACTCAAATTCAAAAACTCCAACTCTTGAGTCAGTTTCAGTAGTGAGGGAATTTCCAGATGTGTTCCCTGAAGATCTTCTTGGAGTTTCTCCTGGAAGGGAAATCAACTTCAGAATAGACCTTCTCCCAGACACTCAACCCATATCTATTTTTCCATAAAGAATGGCTCCAGCAAAACTCAAGGAGTTAAAAGAACAGTTAAAGAATCTCCTAGATAAGGGCTCGTGGGTCGTATTTGTTCTATTCATGTGTAAGAAAGATAGTTCTCTCAGAATATGCATAGACTACCATCAGTTGAACAAAGTCACCATCAAGAATAATTATCCACTTCCTAGAATCTATGACTTGTTTTACCAACTTCAGGGTGCTAGATACTTTTCCAAGATAGACCCCAGATCAGGCTATCATCAGCTCAGGGTCAGGGAATGTGACATTCTAAAAATAACTTTTTGAAATCGGTATGGTCACTTTAAATTTCTAGTTATGTCCTTTGGTCTCACGAATTCCCCAACAGCCTTCATGGACTTGATGAACTGAGTGTTCAAGAAGTACTTGGACATGTTCATCATAGTCTTCATTAATAATATTCTTGTTTACTCCCATAGTGAAAATGATCATGTAGACCACCTCAGAATTGTACTTCAGACTCTCAAAACTCATCAGTTATTTTCCAAATTCAGTAAGTGTGAATTCTGGCTAAAATCAGTAGCTTTCCTTGGCCATATTATTTTCTACAATGACATTAGAGTTGATCCTCAAAAGATCGAGGAAGTGAGAAACTAGTACAGACCCATTTCTCCGTCAGGCATCAGGAATTTCTTAGGTTTGGTAGGCTATTACCATCTATTTGTTGAAGGATTTTCTTCTATTGCATCCCCTATGTCCAAATTGATGCGGAAGAAAGTTAAGTTTTAGTGATCATATTCCTTAGAGAAAAGTTTTCAGGATTTGAAGACTCGGCTCACCTTAGACCCTATTTTGACTCTATCAGATGGTTCAGATGGGTTTGTTGTATACTGTGCATACAGAGTAGGTTTGGGTTGACTCCTCATGCATAGAGGTAAGTTCATAGCCTATGCCTCTAGACAACTTAAGACCCATTAGAAAAAGTAACCTACTCATGATTTGGAGCTAGTAGCTATAGTGTTTGCCTTAAAGATTTGGAGGCATTACTTGTATAGGGTGCACGCAGATGTGTTCATTGACCATAAGATCCTGCAGTATGTGTTCTCTCAGAAAGATTTGAATCTACGCTAGAGAAGGTGGTTAGAGTTGTTAAAAGATTATGACATGAGTGTTCTGTATCATTTGAGCAAGGCCAATATTGTGGATGATGCTCTCAGTAGAATGTCTATGGGTAGTGTTTCTCATATTGAGGATGGTAAGAAGAAGTTAGCTTGGGAAGTTCATCATCTTGCCCAACTAGGTGTCCACTTAGTTGACTCAGTAGAGGGTAATTTATGGGTACAGAGTAGCGTCGAATCATCTCTAGTTTTTGAGGTAAAAGAAAAGTAGGATAGAGATCCTAGTCTAGTTAAGTTAAAAAAATCAATTATATATTAGAAAGTGGAGGTTTTCTCCCAAGGGGGAGATGGTGTTTGCATTGTCAGGGTAGATTGTGTGGGCCCGATGTATAAGATTTAAGGCAACAAATTCTTACAGAAGCACATGGTGTGCATTACTCTATTTATCTAGGGGAAACTAAGATGTACCGTGATTTATGGGAGATCTATTTTTTGGTGTGGGATGAAGAGTAATATTGTAGAGTTGTAGCTAAATGCTCTACATATAATCAAGTTAAGATTGAGCACCAGAAGCCTAGTAGGTCCATGCAGGAGTTCAGTATTCCCACATAGAAATGTGAAGAAGTGAACATAGATTTTATGATAGGTTTGCCTTGTACACATCATCAATATGATTCTATTTGGGTTATGATAGACAAGATGAACAAATCAGCTCATTTCTTGCCAAGTTCATACTCTTACTCAGTAAAGGACTATGCAAAACTTTATCTCAGAGAGTTGGTTTGGTTGCACGGTGTTCCCTTATCTATCATTTTAGATAGAGGTACCCAGTTTACCTCTTACTTTTGGAAGGCATTCCAAAAGGGTCTTGGTACCTAAGTCCACCTCAGTACAAATTTCCACCCTCAAACAGATGGTCAAGCAGAAAGGAACATTCAAACCCTTTAAGATATGCTGAGAGAATGCATAGTTGATTTTAAAGGTAGTTGGGATGACCACTTGCCTTTGATCGAATTCACATACAATAACAACTATCATTCCAGTATCCAAATGGCTCCGTTTAAGGTTCTTTATGGGAGAAGATGTAGATCTCTGATTGGTTGGGGTTTGAAGTAGGCGAGGCCATGGTAGTAGGTCCTGACTTGGTGTTTGATGTATTAGAGAAGGTTCAGTTGATCAGAGAAAGACATAGAGCATCCCAGATCCAATAGAAATCATATATAGATATGAGGAGAAAGGATCTCGAGTTTGAGGTCGGTGATTTGGTGTACTTGAAAATATCTTCCATAAAGGGAGTGAAAAGATGTGGAAGGAAAGGGAAACTCAGTCCCCGATATATAGGTCCTATCAGAATTCTCAATCATTTCAGAAAGGTAGCTTACGAGCTTGAGTTGCCTTCACATCTAGCTTTAGTACAACCAGTGTTCTATGCCTTGTTGTTGACGAAGTGTATTGGTGATCCACTTGTAGTTGTTCCCGTAAAAAGTGTAGATGTTCAAAACAGTCTTTCCTATGAGGAAGTTCCAATAGAAATTCTTGATCATTAAGTTCGTAGACTAAGAAACAAAGAGGTTCCACTAGTCAAAGTTATTTGGTGAAATCAGTCCGTTAAAGGAGCCACTTGAGAAGCAGATATGCGGACCATGTACCCTCATCTTTTCTCCGCGAATTCAGATTTGGTTTAAGTTACTAATCTATCTAAGATTTCTCTCTATTATGCTCAGTTTTAGTTGCACCTCATGTTTATGTTAGTAGTGCATTTACAAATCAGTTTAGTCAAGTATTCCATGCATCAAATATGCATGTTCAGTGTTTAAGCTTAGTCCATCAGTTTTCCTCAGCTTAACCAGTCTCATTCGAGGATGAATGTTCCCAAGGGGGAGATATTGTAATACCTCGTATTTCCCTAACATAATCTAAATCCAAATACATGACTATTCATATATAAAATTTTCAAAAATACTCATTAATTTTCAGTTTAGATCCTGCCATTGAATAGGAAACTTAATTAGCTTTCCAATGATATAAAATTCGCCCAAATTTGATAACCGGGTAAGAAGTTATGACCATTTTTAAGTTTTAGTCGTTAAACACCATCATTTTGACCCTTAGCGCATCATGAATCCAGTCTAAATAACAACGGTCAGTTTCCAGTATGGTACCGCGATGTTGGCACATCGCGCCAAGGACCCAGTTCACTTTTAGCAATTTTTAGTGAGCCTCTGCGATTATGGTGCATCGCGGAGTTGGGATAAATGTCCTTCCAGTGAAGGACCACGATCTTACTGCATCATACCATCATCTAGTTTCCCAATTGTCCCTTTTCCAGTAGCTTGGCGCGATAGTGGCGCATCGCGCCAAGGCCGAAAATCAGGATCTTCAATTTCTTGCTTGCATTTTTAAATTCATTTAGGGGTATTTTGGTCTTTTTCCTATGCCCTAAAATCATCCTAAACACGAAAGTTAACCCCTAATTGACCTAAATACTCATCATTATTCAATTCCTCTCAAATTAAAGATCCCCCTTTTTAGAACAAGAAACCCTAGCTCTCAAATTCAAGGCCAAATCTCAAGAACTCACCATCAATCCTTCAAAATTCATCAACTCAGGTATGTTAGATGTTCATCCATGGGTTCCTTTAACCCATGGAGTCCAAGTATCCTATTTAAATTCAAAATTGTGATCTTTTCAAGTTATTTGATTTTAAATTGAGATTTCACCCATGAATCTCCATGAACTATGTTTTTATACTATTTTTCAATGAAATTATTGTTGTTATTCAATTCTCCATATTTTCATGTTATCATTACTTGAATTAAATAATGATTTAGTATTATTCATGTTGAATTCATCCTCATGTTGAATTCACACTTTTACTACAAGTTCCATGACATTCCTACGATTTGATCAAACCATGAACTCTAAGTGTTTGATAGAATGCCTACAAGAGTGATTGATTTAATAAAAGTCTTCATGCTTTGTCCTCTAAGCTTTAGTGTCATTATACTATTATTGTTTACAAGTCCTAGGGGTTTTGAATACCCAAAAACCATAGCTATTTAATTAGTCTAGTCTCAATACATTATAGAATAGTCTTCAAAACATACTATGAGCATTATTAGGACAGTCAAATATTAGTTAGTTAAAACTCAGAACAGTCTGGTATTTAAGTGTCTTTTAGCTGAGAGTATAATTTAGCACCGAGCGAGGGTAGAGATGGTGGCTTCCTCGTCAAATAGGCAGAATCGTTAGGAGCAGTCCCTAAACTCTAGAACCACATAACCAGTGCAGGATATGGAGAGTCACTCGTTAGATTAGGATTAACTATCTCCCAGGGGTCACCTGTCAGTTCAGGCTTGACACCTTTAGTCCTTCGAGCAGTATATTAGTATAGTGGATCAACACAGCCAACGTTAATACCCATGGCACGGTGTTAACACCCTTCTAACTATCAGTATTTCAGTATTTCATTTTACAGACTTTTATTCAGTTCATGTTATATGCTTGGTCATGCATCCCCAGTATTTACAGATTTCATATACCTTTAGTATTTATAGGCTTCCATGCATGCATAGTATTTATAGATTTTACATATTTCCAGTATCTACAAATTTTATGCTCTCTATTTAGTACTCCATGATTTATATGTATATTCAAATAATTTATTATTCCTATTCATGAAACCATGCATATCAGCCTACCTCATTTAGCATACCGGTACATTCAAAGTACAAATCACATACTTTTTCTTGCACTATGATGTATTATATCATAGGTCTTGATGCTAAGTTCTCGGACCACGCTTAGACATTTTAGACATCTCAGCAGTAGCAGTGGTGAGTCCTCATATTTTGAAGATGGAGTATTTCTATTTCATGTTTTCAGTCTAGTAGTTAGTTGGGGCTTGTGTCAGCAAACCCAATCATTCAATTTAGAGGCTTTTAGACATTAGAGTTGGTTATTTAGTATTCAGACTTTACTTGACACTATAGTTATTTGTTCAATTTATTCAAATTTCAGTATTTTTATCAGACTCTGATAACTATGTTCTTTAGATTCATAATTCAATTTTTAAAATCTTATGGCATATCAGTTATTCTTCTGTATTTATGATTTTATTGTTCAGTGCTCACAGGAGGTACCAACTCATGGGTTAGCTTGTGGTCTTTTGAGATTGTAAGAACTATGTGACGCACAGGGTCTACTCTCGGGGCGTTACATGTGATAGAATGACCAAGACCTGCATCACATAGGGATACAACAACGAAGATAGTTAGCGGTAAGAGCTCTAGCATGTGACTCAAGGATAAGTATACAATAGTTCCAATAGTTCAAAACCAATCAACTAATACATATAACAAACGCAATACATACATATATATATATATACCATGCTAGGGTAGGGAACAGGATAAGCATGAACTTTGAAACCATTAACCTGGGTTGTGTAGTATAACCATCATAGAATAAGGCACCCATAGGTATATGGGCCCAACTCTTCCCTAGCTTGAAGGGCCCTAGTATGTGTAGCCGCACAAACTAGAGAATATCCATAACTATATATACCTATATGAGGGACTTAAACCTCTCAACATAATCAAGGTGACTTAAGCACCAATACATATATATCATGGGGATTCAAACCTCCCATTCATATGTTCATTCAGAGGACACAAACCACCTGGTCATAAAGACACTCAAATCCCAATTTAAAACTTTCATTTCACATACACAACTATTAAGCCAATTACTTACCAAAGCCACTTTATTGGTTTCGTCATACCAACACCACTTGCAAGAGTACAATATGCCATTACCATTATCAATCGACTAATCATTAATTTGACTTTAGTACTCGAACCCATTTCCTAACAAAGACACTAATTAAATTAAAAATTTAGGGACTCGAACCCCTCATCTAATAAGGGCATAAATTAATTTAATGTTTAGGGACTCAAACCTTTTTTGCCAATTAAACCACCAAGGTTACCATTTAAATCATTACATGGCCAATAATTCCTTCACAAAACCATTTACCAACCATTCATATTCATTAGGATAATGCCTTATTTCAAAACATCATTTAACATATGACTAGTTTATTCTCTTAGACATTCTCACAAACATGTTGAGGGAATACCATTTTCAAAACCAAAATCAAGGTAAAAACCATCAAGTTTAGGGTTAGCCATAACCTATTTGTTAAACCACAGTTACCAAGAAGCCATATGTGCAAACCATCACAAAAAATATGTATAAACATAATCTAAATCAAGAGTAAACAATACTCAACCATATGCAACAAAACCCTCAACATTGGTTTTCAAAATCACTATTAATAAATTATAATCACTGTTTAAAACACATGATATTTGAGAACTAACAATGAGGAAAGAGTTACATACCTTATTCATGAAGATTCAAGAAGGTTCACCTTGTAGAAACCCTAGCCCAATCTTCAAGAGAGAGTTTAGATAGTGTTTTGGGAGTGTTTTGATCCTTCAAAGTGTGTTATGAGAGGCTACAATGTTTTATAAGATGTGAGCTCTTAAGCGTTTTAGGGTGGGAAGTGTCTAAAATGTCTTTTCTTAAAAGCTAAAAAATATGCGCAGGAGGGTACGTTTTCCCCTTCCACTCATAGCCACATAATACGAGTGGTACCCCCCACTCGTATGTTGATCAAAATATTGGACACCATAATCTATCCAACATATGACTCCTTAGCATGAATTGTATGCTACCATATGATTAGTACCTATTCAAATCGTACCCTAGGCAGAATGTCAAGGCTAGACACTAAACAACATATGGCTTGGACTTTACTACTAGTACCCTAACATACAACACATATCATGTCCATTCGTAACTTGAATAGAAACCAACCAAAACTATACGGAGTATCATATGACCAATGACTTCAAATCATATCCACATCATACGACAAGTAAGCACAAGTCGTATAGTGTTCAGAGAGCTCAAAATCAAGAAATTTCTATGGGTCAAAACTAGGGTATTTCACTATCTAGGCATGCCATCATGATTCTACATATCATGCATGAGAGGATTTGATGCCTTTTTATAGGTTGATACTTTATCTTTGTATGGATACCTATGGTATATTTTGGTAGATTATTTATAAATATTGCTGATCATGCTCACATTATGGAGGAAATGCATCGCAAGGGCAATAATAAGAGACCTCTTCATTAAGCCAATTATAGTGAGAGTCATTACAATTCAAAGTTCTAGGGTATAGGTTTCCAGGGTAGGTATTTGCAACAACATTCATATCAGTATGATGATTATTCTAGTTAGCTTATTCATGTAAAATTATATATTTTATATGAGGGTCAACCTGTTTATAGTGATTTTAGTGTTCAATCATTATGGGGTATTCTGTTAGGGACTTCAGGCCAAGGTGGATATTTTAGGTTAGTAGGACCTTCTTGTTCGATTAGAGTACCTGGGGCATGTTTTGATTACGGGGTTCTGGGATACTTTTTACGAGAGTGTCCTCGACGTAGGATTATCAACCCTTCTGCATAGGGTGTTCACCCTATTAGCATAGTGCCACCATTAACTAGCATTTTGACATAAATTTCTAAATATTTTTAAAAAGTTCGTTTTTGGTGAAGATTTAGGTGAAATTTTACCATGTGTTTGGCCATAGTATTTGAAAAGTATATTTTACCTTTAAAATTTCACAAAGATTGAAATTTGTAGAAAATACTAGTATTTTATAATATATGGGAATTTGGATTATTTGCCAAATAATGAAAATTTTATGGCTATATTATTTGCCAAGTTTTTTTTGCAAAAACTACTTGGGAATCTATTGCCAAATAGGTCCTTAGTTAGGGTGGTGTACAGATTCACAGGGATGGTATCTAGGGTTTTTATGGGGGTACTTAGGCAGGTAGAGTAGGTGGTTGGGTAGGCAATTTATCCAGAGGTGGGATGGGTCAGTTATTTTCTTCTTGGTAGATTGGAGGCTACTATTATTATAAGTATGATTTTGGTGTGCCATTAGCTGGCTTCTACATTATTTGATCTAGGCTTCATTTATTCTTATATTTCTACTTATTATGCATCTTAGTTGGGGTTTTATTATGAGCCATTATCTATGCTTGTGCATGTAGATACTCCCGTAGGCGATTCTTTAGTAGTGGATCATATGTATAGTTTTTGCATTATGACTATTTGGGAGTACGACACTTGGGCCAGTCTTATTGTATTTAATATGGTAGAATTTGATGTGATTCTATGCATGGACTTGTTATCTCTATCATGCAGTCGTAGATTTCTTTGCCAAGATAGTTACCTTATCCATACCTAGCATAACACTGATTGTGTGGCAGGATGCTTATAATCATGTGCCGACAAAGATTATTTCTTACATTCTAACTAAGAGACTGGATCGAGTCAATATTTGGCTTATATATCATATGTCTGAGATGTTAGTATTTAGAGTCCTTCACTTGACTCTTCCTTTGTAGTCTGTGAGTTCAAGATTGTATTTCCACTGACCTACTAAGCTTTCCTCCGAATTGTGATTTAGACTTTACGATTGATCTTGAGCTGGGAACCAACCTATTTCTATTGCACCTTATTGCATGGATCTTGTTGAGCTAAAAGAGTTGAATGTTTGGCTTTGGGATCTTTTGGGTAAGGGATTTATTAGATTGAGTATCTCGCCTTGGGGTACTCCTATTTTATTTAAGCATAATAAAAATAGTTCTATGTGTATGTGTATTGATTACAAATAGTTGAATAAGGTGATTGTGAAGAATAAGCATGTTATGTCGCATACCTATGATCTAGTTGACTAGCTATAGAAAGAAACTATATTTCCTAAGATTGATTTGAGATCTGGCTATCATTAGTTGAGTATTTGGATGATAAACATCTATATGATAGCCTTTGGGACTCGTTATGGCCCTCACGAGGTCCTGTTTATACCTTATGGGTTGCTCAAATGCCAAACAATGTTTATGGACTTGATGAATCAAGCTTTTAGGCCTTATTTGACGTCCTTCATATTATGTTTTTTGATGACATCATTTTTCATTCAAGGAGTAGGAAGGAACAAAAGAAATATCTGAGGATTGTGCTTCATTCTTTGATACATCAATGACTTTATACAAAATTCTCAAAGTGCGAGTTCTAGGTTGAGTCTATATCATTCTTGGGGTACGTGATATCCAAGGATGGGATTATGGTTAAACTGATAAAGATTGAGGTAGTTCTTGATTTGGCTAGCCTACATCTTCAACTGAGGTTCACAACTTTATTAGGTTGGCATCTACTACAGTCGTTCATCAAGGGATTCTCTTCTATTGCAACACCTACGACCAGCTTAATGATACGCCTAAATTATACCTCTCTTACGAGAGAGTAAGCGGTCGTTGACAAATATATAACCCTAATAGGTTGGGGTCGAATCCCATAGGGAATATGGTGTTAAATTAAGTTATTCATGAATCAATCAACTGATAGTTAGTAGTTTTCGGTAAATGGGGTTTTTACGAGATTAAACAGATAGTTATTTCTCACTTCAAGTTTATCACTTGTTACCAATATTTTAGTGTTTCAAGGAAATATTATGTAAGAAACCAGAATTGTGTTCACTAAAGGTGTTGGTGCTTGACATTATCTAGTAGAGATTCAAGATTCTTGTTACAGATAGGAATAATAGATCATCTGTATCAGAGCAATGCCTAAATGTCTCTCAACCTATTTAGGCATTCAATTACGTAATCCTTTCAAACTTAGGTAATTCATATTTATGAACCAGATTCTATTAGTTTAATTAACCTTGTTACAACGTTAATTATTAAATGGAAGTTTAATGCTTCCTAGTCCCTGTAGATAATTCACTTCCCACTAGATTGGATTTCTTATTTCTAGCAAATCACTAGTTAGGCATAATCTATCGTTTGCAACCAATAGATAATGTGTACAATAGAGGAATTATCAAGAAGTACCTAAAAGCTAACAAATCTTGATCCACTAGGGACATTGCAAGACTGAACCCATACATCCCACAATTTGGGTTATGGAATTAGCTACTCATGATGTAAAAAACAACAGTACTAATTGCATTCATAATTTGATGGATGATAACTTACAAACTAATGATTAGCAATAGTTGTTTCTCCTTCACAATCACAGTAGAAATACTAAGAAAAATATAATAATCTCCTAAAAAGGAATTGTAATGTTACAACCAAAAACTGTAGGGAAAAATGAAAATTAGTCGTGAAGTTCAAGATGCCCTAGAAAAACCTATCTCTGCCTTAAATACTCAGCCTAATTTTGGAAGCAAATCACAGATCATAGCTTTTTCCCTCGCACAGGTGACGACAACATGTGATAACTTATTAGGATATTGATGACTTATCAGACATATTGTCAACTCCTCTTCCTATTTCACGTGTTGCTGCCTTCGGCTGATGACAATACCTGATGGCTTATCAGGATGTTGATGACATATCAGACAATGTCATCAACTCTTTACTGCAACTCCTACACACTGCCTTAGGCTGAAGATATTCCTGATGGCTATTCATAAAGTTGACAACTTATCAGATAAGTCATCAACTGTACTCTTTATGGCTGCTTACTCAAAATCTATCTCTTTTGACTCAGTTGTCATTGGTTTTCATATATCTTAGCTCACCTGTACTATCACAGAGAAAACAATCAAAAACCACAAAAGTTACTTAAGAATTTACAATTATTCCGAGTGTGAGGAAAGCTTTTTGAAGCTTAAGGTCTTACTTACTTCAGCTCCTATTTTGATTCTTCTAGTTAAGGGCAAGGAGTTACAGTATATTGTGATGCTTTGGGTATTGGTTTGGGTTGTTTCCCATGCAACTAGGTCGAGTTGTAGCATATTCTTTGAGACTTCTGAAGGTTCACAAGTGCTACTATTCTACTCATGATTTGGAGTTGTCGGTGGTAGTTTTCATGCTTAATATTTAGAGGAATTACCATTATAGTGTTCACTATGAGATATTCACCAATCATCGTAGTCTTTAATTCATTCTAACTCAAAAGGGTCTTAATTTGAGATAATACAGGTGGCTTGAGTTTCTAATAGACTATGACCTCTCTATTATGTACTGTATGAGCAAGGAGAATATGGTAGTGGATGCCTTGGGCCGGAGGGTGGTGAGTATGGGAAGTTTGTCCTTTATTTGAATTTTGCAGCGACTGTTGGCCTTAGATATCCAGTCCTTAGCCAATAGGTTGATCTGTCTTGATATTTCAGACCCTAGAAGGTTCTTGCTAGTGTTGAGATTAGTTCTAATTTTTTGGAGTAGATTCAAGATTAATAGTTTAAGGATAGTCAGTTGTGTGGTATTCAAGATCAAGTGAGAGAGGTGAGTCCAGAGGGGCCACCTTAATCTTTGAGGGTATATTGAGGTTTGATTGTCGTATATGTGTTCTATGGATAGAAGTTTTTATTCAGTTGACACTTTAGGAGGCCCATTTCTCCAGATACTCGATTCACCAGGGGATAACTAAGATGTATAAAGACTTGAGGCAACATTACTAGTGAAGTAGCATAAAGAGAGATATAGCCAAACTTTGTGGCTCGGTGTGTGTGTTATCAAAAAATGAAGTCCTAGAATTTGAGATTTAGGGGTCTACCTTTGAAGCTACCTATCACAACCCAACAAATTAGATCATACATGTTCCTACTCTGAACAACCTAGATAGGAGAACCCTTACCACCCAATTTTAAAATATGCATAAGTCATAAAAAAAAGCATTACATTTCTCAATTATTATATAATAAAATTCTGTGAATACAAAATAAATTCTCTACCCAAAATATCTAATCTACATAGATATAAGATCTACTATACGGGAATTCATAAATACACATAACTCAGCTTCCACCATAAAAGATAAGTATAGAAGCTGCTGGAGATTCTATACTGGAACAAGCAATAAACATCAACTGATCCCACAACCAAACTATACCCCAAAAAGGTATATACAGTGGTATAAATATAAATAAAACATACTGGTAAGCATCACTAGCCAACCTGAATTAGATCATATAAACATTACATAAATATCTGATGTGCTATCGAAAAGTATCACTTTTGATGCTTAAAATTGTGAAAATATACAAGATTCTGAGGTTGTTTTGTTAGATATGATGAGTTTTGGGTATGTTTTACAAGAAACTATATTTTGGATGCTAAATTCATGAAAAATAGGAAAAAAGGTGTTTTTGGCTACTTATGTGAGCATAATAGGTGTTCGTGAAACTTTCCAGATTGTTCGTGGCCAAAATATGTGTGGGAGTTAAAGAAGAGCTAAAAATAACTTATGACACTTGTTAAGTCAATATATGGACCGCATATGGGCAAAACACATGTCAGAATACCAGAATACCTAGAGCTAACCTGTAGGAAATTTTGGTTCGGGCATATGCGGTCACTACATGTGCCCAGCCTCAGACCGCATGTACCACATGCGCCCAAGGCCAGGCTGCATGTGGTGGCTATATGTATCCACCGAACCTTTTTTCTCCTATTTTGTTTGATCTTTGGTTTAAGGGTTTCCTCATGTACTATAAATACCCTTATGTGCATTTTAGTAGAAGTGACGCACTCCTGATACTTACAAACATATTTTAATTCCGAGATTCGATTTTGGTTTTGGAATTCTCTTGTATTGATTTTAGTTGATTAATTTAGTTATGATTTTGGGTTTTTACTTATGATTATTGTGATTTCATCTTATGCTTTCAATCATGAATGTTGTTGATTACTTCACAAGCTTTAGCGGCTAAAAACCCTTAGCTAGGGTTGTGTAAACCCTAGCAGATTGATGAAGTAAGGGAAGTGCTATTGTTGTTTAGAACCGATACCCATGAATAAATTGTATTATATTTACTTTAATATATATCTTAACAGTTTCAAGCATTAGGATCCCGCCTAGATTATTGCTACTTACTCCTAAAAAGGAGTAGCGACTAGGAAAAGATAATGACAACAATAATTTGGAGTTTAACTGTCAATCCACACTACTAGGTTTTATCTTAGTAAGATGGTTATATTTTATCTAATAACTAGAGACTCAAAAAAGTATAGTTAACTGGGATCAAAATAAGGGTTAGTAAGGCGACATCCTGAGTCTCAAAAGGAAAAGGGTGAAATCCATCTGCTCGTCCAAAAGATTATAGAAGGTACATAACTTATTGATTCTGCATGCAAGGTATTGTGTTGGTTCAACAAAGTACAATAAGCCTATTGAGTTGAGAATCCTGGGGGAACACAATCCTATTGTTCACCTATGACAGAATACAACAAAAATTGATATTTGCTACTAGTTCGACATGATACTCAAATCCCCCCATTTACTTTTCTAGTTCTGTTCGTTGATTACAGTAGTTGAGAGCCACTATTCCACGTATTTCTTTGGTACTCGACCCCAACCATATTTAGGTTACTATATTTGGCGGTGACCACATCATCTTCAGAGTGAAGGTGTAGCTTGGGCATCACTAACATCCAAAATAAACATGCACCTTAAAAGATGTTATTTGTTAAACACCCCTCTTCACTAATTTTTAAGTCAACTTTCATACCACATTCAACTCTAATATACTAAATTTCAACAATTTCATCACCTCTAGCTATATATTTAATACTCACTTAATTATGAACTCAACTATACATCACTACAATGATTTCCAACCCTTCATAACTCTTAAGAAAATCATGATTTGGGGTTATTCACAGTTTAAGGGTAACATCCACATAATGTATCACATAGCCAAATATTTGTAAGTAAGTATCACTATACACACTTTAACAACTAATTTTTCCTCTAACATATATATGTCTCTAGCCTTTTACAAACAATACCAAAAAATTATGTGAAGTCCAAGTCAATATAGACAATATACCAAGTCAAGACATTAACCAAGTCAGTAAAACTATGACTCCACAATAATAAGCTACACCTTGCCTTAAATACACAAGCAAATAAGCATTAATAGATAATAAGCCTTTCCTTATATGTGTAGCTCGGACCACTTAAGGATCCAATTTAACAATCATAATGATCATAATAGATATAATAATCATAAACCTGGTCCACTCTAGGATCATCAAACTCACTGATACATTGAACACATCTAATAAGAGTCTTATGGTCTCCCACTATCCATGGTCTACAGGTGACAAGGTCCATCCATTTACCAAAAATCTCAAGCATCTAGTCTCTACCAACCTTATATCAACCTATACTAAGACAATGTCCATCTACTTATTTTACGTTAATAATAATAATAATAATCCTGTAAAGGTGTCCTTTATCGGCTTATCCCACAATAATAATAATCTCATGACAATTTCCTTTACTAGCTCATACCATAATAAGTATAAAATCACAATAATCACAACCGCAATGAGAATAAACAACCACACTTGTACAAGCAGTATGCCTTTAATATAACATCATTATATGTGATTAACACTTAGGATATCATTTAAAAATTTACTTTCTTTGAACTTGCATTGTAAGAAGTATATGAAGAAATAATTAACATACACGTATAAACCAAGTTGGGTTTTCAGCTACATTTAAACATCATCTACTAAATCACATGCCACACCAATATTTGGTATATTAATGAGGGCTTATCTAGGATTTTCAATATCTAAGATACACATCCACACACCCGTTTCACACCTTAACACGTCCAACCTTCCATCTTAACCCTAAGTTAACCCTAAGTGTACTTCTTAACCTAACATCTTCATTTAACTTCATCAAGTCACCAATTATCTCTAATTCGGTCTTCATTAGATCCTAACACAACTTTCAAGCATGAAAACATTAAGTGAACCCTACAAGTTAGTTTATCATTAAAAATAATACCCACCAATTCATATCACAATATCAATATCACACAATGTTAAGTTATATTCAAACAAATCTGGAGTTACTATCTTTATCTATCCCAACACCTGCCCATAGGACTAACATGGAATCTTTCTTCAATCTATGTCATGCATATTTTCTAATCCAGGTATATGCAATACACTTAAAAATAGCATACCTGGACACCAAATAGCTACTACAGATGTATGAATATGATGTTTTGACTCTGTGCCAATGATTCCCATCGTGAGATCTACGAGAAACTAATGGGTTTTACCCAATTTAAGACTATTTCTTCCTCTCCAATGATCTAAGGATGTAAGGCAACCTTATGGGGTTTTGGGAAGAAAACCTAATCCTATTTGCAACTAAAAAAAGAAGGAAATCATAAAATAAGAAACTAGTTACTCTTCTCGGTGTCCTGCTATAGCGATCAAAAGGCCGTTACCACGACATTGCTATATTGGGGTGGCGTTAGCCCTACCTAAATTTTCAAAGATTTATATTTTCAACTAAGTCTATATGTACTAGTTTGAGACTATATTTTATACACACTAGTTTGAGACTATATTTTACAAGAATTACCGTACCCTATGCCCCTAGATGAGATATCTTTAGTAACGACAGGATAGATTGTTACACTACCTATTTTTGTATAGAAGTAGGAGGTGGATTATTATAGATTTTGTAGGTGGTTTGCCTTATAATTCTCATAGTTATGATATCATTTTGTTCTTCTTAGATCAGTTGACCAAGTCAGCTCATTTCATACCTATTCAGTGTTCATACAGTGTTGAGATGTTGGATTGAATCTAGGTTCTGAGGTGCTTCTTATTCATGGTATACTTGTGTCTATTATTTCTAATAAAGGTTCTCAATTCCCCTCCAATTTTTGGAGAGATTTTCAAAAGGATTTGGGTAGCCAGGTCAACCCATCATGACGTAATTCATTAATTGAGTGGGCACCTATCCAAGTCTATCCTAGAAAGGAGAACCCCCCAACCATAGAATTAAGTGTAAATTTAAAATAAATGGTTTTTGGAAGAAATAATTCCTTAATCAAACCACACACTCTTTATCTAAATACATTTGTTCACTAATGACATAGTTGAAAGGAAATAATAGTTTCCCATAACCTAATCTAAGTCGGTACAAGATCACTAAACAATAAAAATAAAGACAAAGACACATCATCCATGTGTGAGTGAGATGGCAGGAGTTGCTAAAGATTAACCGCTGTTGTACTTCTTGAAACTCCAAATGACCTACATTATTGTTATACCCCTAAGTAGAGATATAGTAAGTTTAGTATCAATACAACCACACGTACATGCAGATATCATCAGTAGACACGAATAAAAATAGTAGAAGATAGGGAGGAATATGACACTAATTAAGGTTTCAGATAGCTAAGCCATCCTAATGACCCCCTCTTTAAGTCATTTGACATATTGCCCTTAGCATTTTTGTGACCTACCTGCCATTTAAAATTTTTGTTTATTTTTGTCCTTTGAAAATTTAGCCCCTTTTTAATTTCCCTAACTCTTATCTCACTTTCTTCACTAACAGTCCGACGACTTTACACCCAACACAATTATGCCTCACCACTCCACCTCTAAATCATAAATATAAGACCGCTAGTCTCACTTTCTATGATACTATTATGACTAGACCATCTCACCAAAGACCCCATTTTTATAATACATATACACTATATATGGTGAGATTAAGATAACTACTCAAATCGAGGCATACTTAATATTACACCTATGTGTTTTGATCTACTACTCATACCCACAACCCAAATATACAATACAAAATAATTACAATCATAACACTTTATCTCAATAGAATACATGTATACAAATACATCAATTGCATTGAGGTAGATTCTTTCAGTAGAGGCACCACAATAAATATGTTTAATGAACTACTGATTGCATGCATGCAAGATGTCCACACATACTAGAGTTAGCAGGGAATCCCAGCTATGACCTACAGAGGACTAGATAAGTCCATGTATCAGTGCCGATGTGACATCCATTCAAATAACAAGATTGATATACACCCGATCTATAAAATAGTATTAGTGTGACATCCGATCTATATGACATGTTATATATCATCCTATATTAGTTTTCGATATATGGAACAATCTATAATCACAAGTAATTAGGAAATCTAATTACGAATATTTAACAAACATATAAGCATAAAGTCTAGCAAGCTTTTACTACTACCAATAACTCATATAGTGCTTGTAGGATAGTCAAGCAATCACTTATATATGTATATATATAAGCACAAAGTAAACTAATTCTATGTTACACTCGAATGACTCATCCTCACAAACATAACAACCACAACAGCAACCACAAGACATCACCTATGCATATACCAACTAACGACGCTAATCCTAAATACTATGTCTACCTGTCATTTCTCTTCCCCTCTACAACATATACACCCAATCTACTATCAGTAGCTATGAACAAACATAACACTTACGCAACTCTTTTGACTCCTCTCGAATTACCATGACATCTAGAACCTATTACCCATTGCATTCACTCTTAAACTAAACTCTACCAGACTCATCTAAACCTACCAAACAACATACTTTGGCCATATCTTATATTTTTTACCTTCATATTTGCTCTAATTTGGTTTCTAACTTGTAAAAAACTCCTATTCATCTTTCTAGCTCTTATTCATGCAAAATTTATAACATTAGACAATTAAAGGAGTAATGAAACACCCTGGGTTTTGGATCCTTAGAAAATTTCCTGGGTTTCTGGTTTTTAGACATTATACGACTAGGAGGTACTAGTTATATAATGGGGTATAGTTGGTATGATTTTGGTCGTATGCTAACCAGTGTTGGTTAGTGGGTTTGATTAGTTTCTGGTGTGGGTATGACTTGGGTAGGTATGAGTCGTATGGTGGGTGACAGTTCATATGATTTGTTTTTTCCATTACTTAATCTAAAACTTGGTAGCTTAACTTCAATCTAAGTATGAGAGTAACTTAGATCTAAGTATGAGAGGCTTACCATGTGCTATAAAATAGGGTACGAGTCATACCATTCACTAGTATAGTAGACAGTGTCCAAATCTTCTTTGATTTCTATTTTTTCATAGACATGGGTCAAGGGTACAGGTCGTATGATCGGATACGACTTGGCTTGGATGGTCATATATTAGATAGTGTTAGGGTACCACTCATATAGTGGGGTGCGACTGGTATGGGGTGGTCATACCTTCCTGTGAGATTTTTATACAGTTTAAGTAGGGTAATTTAGACATTTCCCTACTTAATCTCTTAAGGCCGCATAACTTAATAACTCTTTTGGGATATTATTTACCCTAATATTATAATCTTAAACACTTAGAAACTTTCTTAAACTCTCTCTAAGGCTCTTGGGTAAAAGAAGGCTAGGGTTTCATCGAGAGGATCAATTTGGGGCTTGTACATGTGATTTATCTCCATCTTCTTCTCAATCTAAGTCAAGATACTTCTCCCTCATTGTTAGTTCCAATGAAAAAAATATTTTATAAATTGTTTTCATGACATAATTGTTGTATAGTTGTAGGTTTTCAATCATATGTTGGGGGTTTTGGTTATAAATGCTGGTTATGGTTTTTCCATATTTTATTTATGGATTTACATGCTTTAATGGTGGTTTGGACAATTGGTTGCACGGGAATTGTTAATTGGCAATTGGTTTTCATTAGGGAAACACTATGCCCCCAACATGTTTGATAAAATTCTTATGAAAATACTTTTACTATATTGTTGGAATTTTAGTGGAACTATTGAATTGAATAACTTGGTAATGGAACCCTAAATGGCATAAATAGTTTAAATGGTTTGGTATGGTTAAATGATAAGGTTTATTGGTCATGGTTACGGCTAATTAAACATTCCATGTGGGGTACAAGGGAATCCCTAAGTGAACCTAATTATAAAACACTTGTGGGGTACATAGGACTCCCCCAAGTCAACTTAATAATGTAATCTATGGTTACATGGGAATCCCTTATTTTATAAAAGGTTAGCTAAGTACATTTCTTGTAAGCTATACTCGATATGAAGATACCAATACTTATAGCCTTGGTTAATAACAAATGGAATAGTGGTGTTGATTATGTGGTAATGGTTTTAATTAGGCAATAATGGCGGGTGTGATAGCTAACCGTGAAGGTGTGAGTCTAATGGATAGATACTAGAAACTCATGTTTGCCAACATGAGGATTTGGTCATGATGACCATATGGGGACATGGGAATCCCCTAAGTTACAATCATATATATGTATCATGGAGAGCGAAGGGCACTTGGGAATCCCCTTCTCCTATGGTATCTCCAGTTCATGCGGCTACACGCATCGGGGCCCATTCAAGAGGTTACACTGGACCCATATAGTCTGTGGGTAGTTTTAGGACGATTAAGCTACACATACCCAAGTTAATGGTTTTAAATATATGCTAAAACCGATTCCCTCTTCCTAGTATAGTTATATATATGTATGTATGGTCCTGCATACATATGGTTTGTTTAATTGGTTTTAAAGATTGGAATTATTTTATCTTTATCCTGAGTACGTGCTAGCATTCACTCACTAATCCATCTTTGGGCGGCTGTATCCCCATGCAATGCAAGAACCGACCATTCTACTCCTCCTTCTTAGTGATTAGATCCATGATCAACTATTGGATTGAAGTGGTGAGATTCCATATTCCAAAAGGATCCATTTTATATCATTGATGTCGTTTCTTACTTTGGTCATTTTATGGATATTGGTTTTGGCGATGGTTTAGAGCAATGTCCCAAACAGAGATTTTTTTCCCTCTAGCTAGAGGCTTTGTGGAACTACTATTGGTTGGAATGGGCAGTGTCGGTATTGTTGTCAGTCTTAGTATTGGCATTGATATTGGGGATGATACCGTTTGATTGAATTTATGATTGTTCCATCCTTTTATGTTATGTTATGGACAGGAACTTGGTTTTTATATTAGTTTGGTTATGGTTGTTGTTTGGTATTGGATGGGTGGACTTGTTTAGGTTGGTCACGATTATAGACCTATCCTAGAGTTTGGAATTATAATCAACACTATTGTGTTATACATTTGGAATTCATCTGACTCAGGATATACATATTTGGAGATTGGGTTAGGTAACGGGGGTAGTCCCCTGTCCTAGTTGGACTTGGGATACCCATTATGGCGAGGACCTATTTTGGGTCATGTCAAGTAATACATTTTAAAAACTTATAATCCAATATGACAAATTATTGCCCCAATTTGAATTATTATTCAAATCTATCCAATCTCAGAGCCGAAGAGCTAAGACATGAAATCTTTGAACATCTCTATAATTATTACGTGTATCTAGCCCAAGTCTACTAAAATTAAATAATAGCCTACCTCTTAATGAATTCCACCCTTATAGAGAGTGAAGAGTCTTCTCACACATGCCTTGTGTTTTTCCTAAAACCAGAAACTCCACTAGAATACTTCAAAATTGCCCCCATAGATCTTGGACTCCGAATCCTTATCATACTAAGTATAGGGTTTATTTAGGGTGTTATTAGAGGATGGATATGCATTAGAGGCCTTATTTTAATTAGGATCTGAAATAATACTTGCGTTACTCACTACTCGACTACTACTATGGTGATGAGAGTATCATTGTAGCAACAAATATACCATTGTAGCAATGGGTTAGTGGACTAGCCAATTTTTTTTTCAATTATGGTTCAATATTGATTTGTGCCACAAGTTTTTCTCACAAATTAATTCCAATAAGGTTCAAAATAAGGATTTCTTAGTCAAAATATCTTTTTGAGATATTTTTTAACATAACAATAATTTGGGTGGTCATTACATTAGATAGCAATTTACCCACCATTCATCCCTGAACAATTGCAGACAGAGGACGAAGGTTTTCAACATGATTCTAAAATCTAACATACACAACGGTTTTTGAAAGGGAAGGTAAATCACTTACTCCTATTAATTACCTGTCAATATTCCTTTGAAACTCGATTAATTAAAGCCACACTCACCATTACACAACCTGTCTATGCATTAGGAGTCTTTAAACTTCTTAATTTGACATATAATTATTATAAACCAAGAATTATAATTAACAATGATATATTATGTTATGGTCATTTGAAATATCCCAAACATTGTAAAATATCACAACACACAAAAATTTAGGATAAAAATAAAACCTTGCAAAGATCATTGCTCAATTCTCAATTTTATTACCCCTACTTCCCAACTCTTAATCTCTCAAAACTCTCTCAATTTCCCTCAAACAAACCTCTTTCTAGTGATACTAACAAGGAAATTCTCACCCCTAGTACTTTATTTATGTGTTTAACATCATAGAATAATATTTAGAATAGAAAAGAGATTTTTGGATTTTTTTTGTGCAACTTGAAATTTGAATTTTTGTGGCCTTTTTGCACGATTTGACAAGTATACAAGATTATCTTACATCCCAATGCTCGTAAAACATTCTATACATAAGATTGACAACACTCATGGCAGTTTTTGGGATTATAAAGGGTGGGTGTGAAGAGTCACCCTTTTCAATGATTCACAATGATTTCGACTTGAATTTGGGTGTTAATTACCCTTTTTTTTGTGTAAAAGAGTTTGCATGTACTATACCAAGCCCGATTTACACTTAAATTAAAAAATTCAATGAAAACTTTGAAATTCTACTATAGAAGAGTTCGGGTATGGTTAGGGACAAAGATGTCATTGTAGCAAAACTTCTTCCATTATAATAACACTGCTGCAATGACAAAAACATTATTGTAGCAATGTAGGCAGTAGCTTTCTAGATTTTTTTGATTTTATCTGATTTGGTTTCCCTTCTCTTTTGTAGCATCTTAAATTGGTTTCTAACATTATAATTATGATATTTGTAGGGCTAATAATATGGCCAATCAACCCACATACCAAAGGTTCCGGAACACTGCCTTCCTTGAGCATTACGAAGAAGGGAAACTTACTAAGGGCTTTCTTTATAACTAGAGTTTGTGATGAAGGAGGTGTTTGAGGAGGCACCTAATTTTATAACCAGCTAAGGACTTTTGGTTGAGAGATGATGATATAGGTCGTCCCCACATATAACCTTGTTGTAGTTTTGGTGGATGCTGCAACCATCAATGAAACCTCACGGGTCCCAAACCCCTCCAATGATACCTTTGAGGCTAAAATCATTGATTCGTACCTAAAGTTATGGAAATGACCTTGGTACGGAGGGTCAGGAGGGTAAGGTTAAGTGGACTAGTGTCAAAGGGACTAAAAGCTCTCTTTTTTCTATGGAGCATCGGAGATGGTTTCACTTGTCATCCTTGAGGATCAGTTATTTAGAAAATTTTATTGATGCGACTTTCCACTAGGATATGGTGGTGGCCTATGCTCTTTTAAGGCTGGATATGAATGTTGGACTGCAGATTATCAATGAGTTTCAACATTTCTACACTAGGGGCATGTCTTTGAGGGATCGTTTCTTGCCTTTCTTGATCAAGGAGCTATGCAAGATAGTGGAGATGCCAAGGGAGTCCATGATACCCTAAAAGAGTATGAAGTGGACTTCAACCTACTAGAGTCAAAGGGTTCATGGGGAGGTAAAAAGAAGAAGAGAATGATAGGGGAGAAGATAAGAGTAGTAGGACAGAAGAGGTGGGAGACTATTACCCTCCTACACAGGTGCCTATATCTCTTAGTTACTTAGAGTCTGACCTCGATGTTGTTTATGGTTATTTGAAGTGGTCCCATCTGCCTCCCTTAAGTTTGAATCTTATGAGTACCATGAACCTATATACTTAGATTAGTCCTATGAATAGCTCTAACGAGGGCTAGATAAGGAAAAAAATAGAGATCTCCATGACCATATGCTATCTAGGATGTAGAGGTCCCATGTCATGTTCAAATTTTCTTCCCCTACTAAGGAGCTCCCAAATATAAAAAAAATACGGAGGATTTATCCTTCCTTAGCTGGATGGAGGAGGAAGCTATGACACCTCAAGCCTAATAGATAACTAGGCCACTAGATAGATCTTTCCCCTAGTTTATTATTAATTTTGATTTTTGGGTTGGCCCATTTTGGGCATGTAACACATAATATTTTTCTTTTGTTTTTCATACCTTTTGGATTTATTACTTAACTAAATAATATATATGCATTTATATTTATATTAGACAACTATTTCTATCCTTAAATACTGGGAACACAAGGTTTTTTTGCAAAGTATAAAAAATCACAAAATATGGGAAGACATAAAAACTTACTACCTGGGCTTGCAGCGATGGATTCAACACTATTGTGATGCCTCTATAGTGACAAAAGGGTTGCTAGGGTGGTGTCATGGAAGTGATGAGGAGCCTCCGTGGCAATGTCACTGTAACAATAGCGGCGCCCAATGGTGACTCTAATTTTAACCACTTTCTGGTCTTTTCTCACATGATGCTACTCCACGAACACTTTATTGTGCATATACTCATGTATTAGAAATATTTAACCAAGAATACTTAAATAGTTTATTCTAAGTCTACTGATTACGTGGTTTTCAAATCCTTTAATTCAATTACGCACATTCTAAACCTCATTTATCGGAAGTGATTACTTACCATGATAACTTACACTAAAAATATTAAGGTATCCAGATTATTTTTCAGGAACCGAATGGAAATTAAATAATACTACAGATCACAATAAATTAAGGAGTGTCTCAAATCACAAGTATGAAGATATACGTCAAAATCATACCCAGCCCTTATGATTCTCAAATTTCTTTCATAACAGCTCATCTCATGTCGTTTTAAATAATCATTTACACTTAAAAAGGTCATCTATCACACATCAAACCAATCCATTGGTTAATGTAATAACAATCCTTATAAGGAATACACATAGCATCCTATCATAATATAACTAGGAAAAAGGGTCAAATATACCCCTTAACTTTACGAAAAGGTCAAAATATACCTTCCATTGCAAGTTTGGTCCAAATATGCCCTTGCTGTTAAAGTTTAGAAGCAAACATATACCTAAACTTTGCGAAAAGGTCCAAATATACCCTCCGTTACAAGTTTGGCCTGAATATACCCTTATTGTTAAAGTTTAGGAGCAAATATACCCCTTAACCTTATGAAAAGTTCCAAATATGCCCTCCTTTACAACCCATAACCCAACCCACCCATTTGGACGAACCCATAACCCGACCTACCAATTTGGACAAACCCATAACCCAACCCACCAATTTGTATAAACCCATAACCTGACCCAAATTTTGTTTTCCATCATTGAGGGACCTTTTTCAAGCAACAAGACAATATCTCTAGTAGTAATCTAAACGAGGATCATTCCTTTTGTCTATCTAGCCTTCAGAAGAGAAATTGTGAATCTATTTTGCGAACCTAACTGTGTAACTTGAGGCATTAAATCTGTATATTAAAGTGATTCTACTCTACCCCTCGAGAAGTTTGTTGTAAAAATTGTCGATATTACTTCCAAAGATTGAAACAAAGCCTATTTTGGGTATGACAATTCTTATTTTTAGGTAGGGGTCTCTCTCTCTTAGGGGCTGAAACAGTTGGAGAAGACATGACCCTAATTCTTCCATATTTTACAACTATTTTGAAATATTTCAGTATATTAGAGTCCTTCACGATAAAATCAAACAACATGGAAACAAACCAAAGTTTAAAAAATACAATATTAACACAATATTTGAAGTAGAACACACTTGAAAATCCTCTCTCTTGAGAGTAGACCACGTTAGTGTAGTCTTAGTTAGGACTTGGAAAATTCATCCTTAGTATAGGGATTGGAAAAGCCAATATTGTTCTTCGCTTGGAAACGATGGATCTTGAGGTGAGTCGATTACCTTGGCGGTCACCGTAAGAGTGTGGTTTTGATTGTTACATTCATTAGGGGTTAGTGTTGAAATATACTTGGTTCTTAATCTTGTAATAATCTTGGTCTCACTATCTATCTTTATTTTCTATGCAATTTCCCTTGTGTTTGTGTTGAATTCATGTCTTGTTTCATCTTATGTCATTGTTATCATCTTTATCTTCTTTCTTTAGTTATAATTTCAGTTTCAAGATTTTTTTTCCGTATCATTTAGTATCAAAGAATGGCTTGATATTATTCCTACAAGATCAATCTTGGGCTTGCTTGTTAGAAAATTAAAAAAAAGTGTTATAACTAAAAAATCTAGAAAAATAGCAATCTTTCCGTGTTTGTGTTCTTGGCCAAAATTGTGTTCTTGGCCGAGATTTTTTTGTTGTGTGACTAGATCTAGTTGTGTTCTTGTTTGTTTTGTTGTTTCTAATGTTAGTTTTCTTGTCCACTAACACTTTGAGTCTAGATCTAAACTTGAGCTTGAACTTGTTGAAAGTTGTTGTTATGAACATAAGCCTGGCCCATTGTTGTTGACCATTGTTATGGTAGACTGTTTTGGCCGTGTGGTTTCTCCTTGATGTTCTAAACTTGACCACGTGATGTTGTTGTTACTTGGTGGCTTGAGAACCATTTTGTTGAAGTTGTAGTTGTCTTGGCCAAGTGTTGGAGATATTGTTATTGTGGATTGGAGTTGGCCGTTGGAATTTTTGTTGTTCTCAAAGAATGTTGTTATTGTTCTTGAATTTCTTCACCTTCCTTCTTATATTGTTAGAATATAAAGTGAATGTTAGATCCTAAAAGGTGAAGGAAAAAGGTGTATGTACTTGTTAGTCATGAAAGACCCCCAACCCCCAAAAGACTTTATATCACTTCTCAACCACTTTTCCATGATTTAAGGACCCATGTTTTAAGGAGAAGTACAAGAAAAAGTCAAGTCTTGGAAATTGAAAAAGGCCCCAAGACTTATTGTCCCTCCTAAAACAAATTCCACCAATCCAAATTAATTTTTTGACCAACACTCGAACATTTGAGAATAACCACTTCATAAAATCGAACCAATACATGACTGCCACATCATCACTACTACTGTTCACGCAATATTTTCGAGCTCAAATTTTAGATTCTTAGTTTCATCTTATTGTTTCATTAGTTTCATGTCTTGATTCTAGAATTAATTAACAACTAGTAATCACTGATAACGCTCAATCTACAACTCTCGTAGGAGTGTAAAGCGGTCGTAGTCAAATACAGAACCCAACTGGGTTGGGTATCGATCCCTCAGGGAATAGCTTGGTCAACAAGTAAGCAAAGATTACTAGACTTTTAGTACAAGTCTCGTAAAAGGAGGGATTGTAAAGTGTAACCAAATTATTAAAGTAAAAACTGAAAATAGTGAAGTAAAAAGAAAGAATGTTTAGTAGGTTGTAAAACAATGAGAATTGAGGAGTTGGGGTTATGTCCACCTTATGAGTTGTACGTCTCTATTGGCTATGAGTTATGTGGAATTCAGACATGCATGTGCTTAGAGAGAATTGTATTCGATGGTAAATCCAAGCGTCTTTCGACCTCAACAAGGACTATTTCACTTTAACTCCTTCGAGCTTAAAGCGTATCTAACGGTACAAATTCTCCAAGAGGTTAATCCAGTTACGGCACTAACTTTTTAATAGGGGATGGGACCCTATTACCTTGACATTATCTCTTTTCCAGGCATATAACTTTTCTTTCGAACAAGTTAATGCTATACTGGCGTATTCTATGCGTTTACAACCACAAAGAATTTAGATTAAGATGAAGAGAATAATGATATAAGCAGCATACGTGTCATGAACTCACAAACTCATAGCAATAGATAGTATCTCATATAATACCCATATCCTATTCCTACTAAGCTAATAAAATACTTAACCCAATCCTACTAGGTTAAAGTATCATTATCTTAATCCTAATAAATTACTGCTAGTCCCCAAAGTCTTCAGAATTACTGTTTTTGCCCCGGACAAATTTTCCATCCGCCACTTTTGGTCCTTGGCGTGTAAGCTTTCCCTTCCTTCTTTCGTGAAGCTTTCTTTGGCGTCAACTTATCCATAAAATGCTGAATTCTGCATCATTTATACCTGAAAACTTGTTAATCACGTTTGTTAGCTCAATTACAGGAAAAAGGACTAAAAGTGCATGAATTATATAATTTGTTCTCAAAACTTAGCTAAAATATGGGTAAAATATAGCACTATAGGCGTGTAAATTCGCCTATCATCAACACCCCACACTTGAAGCTTTGTTCGTCCTCGAACAAAATATCATGTCTGTTTAAACATCAACTTAGGGTTTCACAGTATCTACACAAAATATTCATCAAGACAAGCACAACAATTATCAACAAAGAGTAGTTTTCCGATCATTAGTAGAAACAATTTAACCTCGAGCATAGACTCGTGATGGTAGCCAACTCATATTCAAAAGTTAAGGCACAAAGAATCATACACTACTACCCAAAACTCATCAACCATGTGTGTCTCACAATATATTACCCATAATCACTCATAAGTATAACATATTTTTCAAACATGGGTATAAAAGTATCCTTGCTCTTGTTCTCACAAGGAATTCATATGCTGCAACTAATGTCCATAGGCTTGCCCTTATTGTAATGCTCCACTAAATATCAGAATGCTAAGCTTAGGATCAAATAGGTCTTCTACAGGTTGTAATGTAGGCTAAGGGACGGGTAGGACTATTTTGGCCAGAAATAGTGACTATGTTCCTAAGCACTTTAATACATCACATTGTATCATTAACACTTTTCTTTCAAACAACCTTTCTACTTTCTTTTATTCTACCACCCCTTTTCTCCTCTTTTGTTTTTCAATTTTGAACATAACTAACTTTTTAGTTTTCTTTCCCCCCCTTTTTTTTCATAACATACCTCTTATGATAGCACTTTCTTTTCCATAACAAATTCAAGCACCAATACATTCTAAAGCATCATACTCACCCAATTTCCTCTTATTTTGTCACATGACTTTACACTTTAAAGCACTTAGGAATATGGATCAAATTATGGTCTTGAAAAAAATGGATTAGGCTTACATATGAGGTTGTCAAAGAAAATAGGCTAAAGGCTCAAAGGGGTTAACTAGGATAATGTCCATGGGTAGGTAAAAAGAAGGTAAGCAATTATCGGTTGCCAAAGAAATGCCTAAATCATCTCCTAAACTCACATACTTTATTTTTGCTTCACACACATACCAGGCAAGTTCTAGCATCAGCCACAAGCACAAAATATACTATTATCTCTCACACACAAGGCACATGGTCGACTTTATTGGAAGTAGTATAGACTCTTGACCCAACAGATGAAGGAATTACACCACACAATATCACATAGTGAGTCACAATTAGAGCCTAAACGTCTCAATAGTCATGATTTTAGCACAAACTCTTGTTATAATCTCATGCTGCCTATTAGAATAATGTCATGCAAAGTTAAGTAAAAAATTTAAAACGAGAAAAAAAAACTTTGCTTAAAAACGAAAAACGAAAAAAAAAACTAAGCAAACAAACATAAATGCAAATGCAGATAAAGGAGTATAGCATGCAAATACCACCACCCCACACATAAACGGGACACACTGCCCTCAGTGGAAAATAAATACGAAGAACCTGGTCAGTCAGACTCCTCCTCTATGTCGGGGGTCATACCCCCTTCGTCGGAATCATCATAGGAGTCGTCGTCATCCGAATTCTCTTCCACGTCGGAGTCTGGCATTTGTCGCTCATCATTGGTCGACACATCGTCATCAAGAGGTTCCTCAAAGTATGTACCTACTCCACACATCTCCCTTGCATGCACATTCATTGGATAGTCATGATCCAGCTGTTGGAGCTCTGCAGCAGTTGGAACACGTCCACCACTCATCATTTTGAACCTAGTCATGCCATAAAGATAATGAAAGAAACTCTCATCTCGAGCATGTCTCTCTGCTATAGTAAGGTTGACGCCATGTGTGGTTTCAGCATCTTTGACCTTTGTGAGGTCAACCTTCTTTGGATTGTGTGGGAGTTTATGATCAGCTGGTTCCTCTTTGATGTCTTCCTTCCTCAAGATTGCAGTCAACAGATTGCCGAAGCTAAAGTGGGACCGCTTGTGTAGCTTAGCCTCCCGCATTGTAGATCGAATGATTGCCCCAATGTTGATAGGGATATTCGTCATCAATGCATATACCAGGCACACTCTATCTCTTGTTATCTTGGTGTATTGCGTCCCTGGAATAAGGCAAGAGTTGGCAATGCACAACCATATCCTTGCTACCCTATTCAAAGGAGCATATGGGAAGGTGTTGTATCGTCCGATGTCTTTATGTCTGCTCCACCTTGCCATGGATCTAGTTCCACAAAGTATATGTCGAATTGCTCTATATGGAGGTCTACTATACAACTCTTTGAATAGTGATGGATCGACTGAAGGCAAGCCAAGAAAGGAGTTGAAGAATTCCGCATTGAGTTGTAAAACTTGGCCCCGAATCTTGACCTTGCTGCCTGTGGTTTTCGGCGACCAGTTGGCATAAAATTCACTTGTCAAATCGAGATTACATTCTCCCATGTCTCGAAAGATGAAATCAAGATGTAATGCCATGATCTTGGCCAACATGCGCGGCTCCTTCTTCGCTAGGCTTTCCTTGTTTATCAAGTCCACATGAACATATTTTCTTTCCTTGTTGTTCCTATACCATTCCTTCACTTCCTTCTCAAGAACCCATTTTATTCCAAACATGCGGCGTGGTAATTGCATCGAGGATGATTCTCCTTGCTCTTTTCGGCCTCTTTTCTTACCTTTTTGGGAAGTGGTAGCCTTATCTTTGCCTTGTCTTGCTTTGGGTGCCATTGTACCTGAGACTTAAAACAATATTCATGTTAGCATCATCTCGATGGATACAATCTATAAACAAGCAGTAGGGGCACCACCCCACACTTAGGTTGTTGGTACAAACTAGTGAAGTGAAAATGGTCAATTACTCCGATTTCATCGACATACGTTTTAGGTGTTATATTCCAACAATAAAATCAAAGCAGTCACACTTCTTGTAATCTTGGCAATACATTCATGTTGGATATATCAGGACTACTACATAGGGATTGAATCAAGGTATAGTATCTAACAATAATCACAACCTCCTATGTTGGTAGGCAACTATAATCCTTATTCCGATGAACAAGTCATTCCAACATGTAAGTATGCAAGTGACAAGATTATGCAATTTTAATGACTATAGCAATTCCGCAAGAGTCTGACAATGCATCAAAATCAAATTCAAGTTGGGAACAAGTTAATATCATCCTAACGTATATGTTCACTCACTTGGTTGTGTATCAACAATTCAAACACATTCACATCACCAATATTTCTTCAAGAATTAACAATTCATAGTAGGCATGGTAATGTAATACTTACGAAAAATAAATGAAGAACAAAGAAGCACTTACTTGATTGATGCCTTTGGATGATGTTCTTGTGAAGAAATAGAGCAAAAGGAAAATTTTTGAGAGGATTTGGAGGCTATAGGAGGCGCATAAGCTAGGTTTCCAATGTGTTTTTGGTTCAAGACTAAGTCTCATATATATAGGAAAAGGTTGGGTCGGGTTTTTACCCATTTAAAATCAGATTTGGAGATAAAAAGTGACCATAGGCGGCGCCTTTTGCTTTGCCTATGCTTGGCATAGGCGGCGCCTTTTGCAAAGCATTGTCTTAGCATAGACGACGCTTATGCCATGGCATTCCTAGGCATAGGCGGCGCCTTTCACTTTGCACATGAGATTCAGAGACAAAAGGCTTTAGCATAGGTATCGCCTATGCTATGGCATACTTGAGCATGGGCGGCGCCTATTCTATGGCACACTAGATTCCGAGACCTTAGGCCATAGTATAGGCCTTTCCTTGTTCGTGGCCTAGTTTTACCTAGGCCTAGCATTGTTCGATGCCTATATTTTCATGAGCAATGCTCAATCCATAGCCTTTTGCTTCTTCATTCCTAACTTACCACCTTTAACATGCAATACGTCCAAATCAAAATTTGAAACCGACCTCCTCATTTTACACCTCTTTGCACCTACATTTACTCAAAAACAACAAAGACGATTAGAACGATGGGTTGCCTCCCATCAAGTGCCTATGTTTTGGTCGTGGAATGACTCTTCTTTTTGGATTTTTATTTAGCAAAAGAAAACACGTAATAAGACAAAAAATAAAAAACAATGGGTTGCCTTCCATCTAGCGCTTGATTTATTGTCGCAGCACGACATGGCTATCTCGAGTACTTAGACTTCGTCGAGATAAGTGATGGACATATAATTTATCGAATCAAGAGGACCGATATATGGTTTTACTCATTGGCCATTCACTTTGAAGACAACACCATTAGTGTCTTCCAGCTCAACTACTCCAGACGAGTAGACTTGGTTAACTTTGTATGGACCAGACCACTTGGACTTTAACTTACCTGGGAATAACTTCTGTCTGGAATTGAATAGAAGTACCATATCATCCTTTTGAAAGTTTCGTCAAACAATCCGCTGATCATGATACTTTTTCATCCGCTCCTTGTAGAGATCCGATCTTTCATAAGCATGTAGATGGAATTCATCCATCTCGTTCAGTTGCTCCAATCTCAGATTTATTGCATCATCCCAGTGCAAATTTAATCGCTTCAAAGCCCACAATGCCTTATGCTCAAGCTCAATGGGCAAGTGACAGGTCTTCCCATAAACAAGTTGGTACGGGGACATGCTAATTAGTGTTTTGAATGCAGTCCTATAAGCCCATAGTGCATCGTCCAACTTCCGAGACCAATCAGTCCTATTAGAATTTACCATTTTAGAAAGGATTTTCTTGGTCTCTCAGTTGGAAACCTCTACCTGGCCGCTAGTTTGTGGATGATAAGGCGTGGCTACTTTATGTTGCTTGACACCATATTTTGCCAACACGGATTTGAATAGATTGTTCCAGAAGTGAGATCCTCCATCGCTTATGATAGTACGTGGTACTCCAAAGCGAGAGAAGATATTTCTCTTTAAGAATGCTACAACACGCTTTCCCTCATTGTCGGCCAATGCTACAACTTCAACCCATTTTGAGACATAGTCTATAGCAACTAGGATGTACTTCATTCCAAATGAATTTACGAATGGACCCATGAAATCAATACCCCATACGTCAAAGAGCTTTACTTCAAGGATTTTCGACGTGGGCATCTCATGGTGTTTCGAAATAGCACCTTGTCTTTGGCATTGATCGCATCTTCTAACAAAGTCGTAGGCATCTCTAAATATCGAAGGCCAATAATATCCACTTTGCAATACCTTTCTTGCTGTCCGATTACCTGCGTGATGTCCCCCAACTTGGGAAGTGTGGCATGCTTCCAATATAGTAGGCACCTCTACATCGGCTATACATCATCGAATAACACCATCCGCGCATCGTCGAAACAAATATGGCTCATCCCAAAAGTAGTGTTTTACATTATGCATAAACTTCCTCTTTTGATGGTAAGATAAGTTTGCAGGTATCACATTTCTCACCACAAAATTTCCAAAATCAGCATACCATGGTAATCCTTCCATTATTGTTGCTAAGATCTCCTTGTCAGGGAATGCATCATCAATCTCGATTTCAGGCTGCGCCACATGCTTGTTCTCGAATCTAGATAGATGATCAGCCAGTTGGTTCTCGCAACCTCTTCTATCTTTAACCTCGAAATCAAATTCTTGCAGCAGCAAAACCCATCGAATTAGTCTTGGTTTTGCATCCTTCTTTGTCATTAGATACCTCAGAGCTGCATGGTATGTATGAACGATCACTTTGGTTCCCAACAGATACGCCCGGAACTACTCAAAAGCATACACAACTGCTAAGAGCTCTTGTTTTGTGACAGTATAGTTCTTTTGGGCTTCGTTTAGGACCTTGCTAGCATAGTAGATAGGATGAAATAATTTCTCCTTCCTCTAGCCAAGTACAGCGCCAACAGCAACCCCACTAGCATCACACATGACTTCGAACGGTAGAGACCAATCTGGTGCTACCATGATAGGGGCTTCAATGAGTTTTCTTTTGAGGCATTCGAATGCCTTCAAACAATCTTCATTGAAGTCGTACTTTGCATCTTTCTCCAAGAGTTTACACAATGGACTCACAATTTTGGAGAAGTCTTTGATGAACCGCCGATAGAAACCTGCATGACCGAGGAAACTACGAACTCCCTTCACTGAAATTGGGGGTGGTAGCTTCTTGATGACTTCAATTTTTGCTCGATCAACCTCAATTCCTCTTTCGGAGATTTTATGCCCAATAACAATTCCTTCTTTTACCATGAAGTGGCACTTTTCCCAATTCAACACTAGGTTGAATTCTACACATCTTTGCAACGCCATACTTAGGTTTGCCAAGAACGCTTCAAACGATTCACCAACAACTGAAAAGTCATCCATGAATACCTCCAAAGTATCTTCAACCATATCAGAAAAAATGGACATCAAACAACGCTGAAAGGTGGGTGGTGCGTTACATAGCCCGAATGGCATACGTTTGAAGGCAAACGTGCCATATGGACATATGAATGTTGTATTATCTTGGTCTTCGGGGGCAATTCAAATCTGATTATAGCCTGAATATCCATCTATGAAACAACACCATCCTTTCCCCGCTAATCGATCAAGCATTTGGTACATAAATGGCATTGGAAAGTGATCTTTGAGCGTCCAAGAATTCAGCTTTCGGTAGTCCATGCATACTCTCCATCCAGTGATGGGTCTAAGTGGAATAAGCTCATTCTTTTCATTTACGACTACCGTCATGCCTCTTTTCTTGGGAACACATTCTACCGGGCTTACCCATGTACTGTCAGAAATTGGATACACAACTCCTGCGTCTAACCACTTGATGATTTCCTTCTTCACCACTTCTTGTATAGGTGGGTTTAGACGCCTTTGATGCTCAATGGTGGGTGTGCATCTTTCTTCAAGATGAATCTTGTGTGTACAAATTACAGGTGGAACACCAATAATATCCGCAATGGCCCATCCAATGGCTCTAATATACTTGCGTAGAATAGCAATGAGAGCTGAAACTTGTTGCTCACCTAAATATGCTACCACAATGACTGGAAGTGTGTTTCCACTTCCTAAGAATGCATACTTTAAATGACTAGGTAGCTCCTTCAATTCTAACGTGGGTGGATTTTCAATAGATGGCTTAGCTGGTGGTGTGGGTCGATTTTTGAGATCAAGGTCCAGCTTCTTGGGAGCATGGCGATATGTCCCTAATCCTGATAGAGCACAAATAGCTTCTTCACAATTTTCAGCATCCTTACTTTCTCCATTCATGAGCACAAGCGCCAATGAGTCATCAATAATTTGCTGTTCTTCAAGTGATTCTTCCTCATTATCAAAGTAAACATCAGCCACCGAGAATACGTTCAGCTCTTTGGGTTGCTTCATTTCTTTGCACACATCAAAGCGAACTACTTCGTCATTTATTCGGAATGAAAGATCATTAGCTCTCAAATCAATGAGCACAATTCCCGTAGCAAGAAAAGGGTGGCCCAAGATTATGGGAACTTCTGAATCTGCCTCACAATCCAAAATAACAAAGTCTGCCAGAAAGATGAATGAATAAACCTTTACCAATACATCACATAGAATACCAATAGGTCATTTTATCGACCTATCCACCATTACGAGCCTCATATTGGTTGGAGTAGGATCACCCAACCCCAACTTTTTATAGATAGATAGTGGCTTCAAATTGATGTTGGCTCCTAAATCACATAATGCCTTGGCAAAATTCAAAGATCCAATGGTGCAGGGAATAGTTAAAGCACAGAGGTCAGCCTTCTTTGAACTATTGATCGGGTAGCGATTGCGCTGCAGTGATGAACATCATCTTTTAACTCATAACTTGCTGCCCGCTTCTTTATCAAAAGATCCTTCATAAATTTTGCATACCCAGGCATTTGTTCAAGTGCCTCCACCAATGGAACATTAATGGTTAACTGCTTTAACATAGTCATGAATTTGCTGAACTTTGTATCATCCGCCACCTTTTTTAATCTTTGGGGAAAAGGTGGTGGTAGGTATGGAATTGTTCTCTCTACGGCTTTCTTCTCCTCTTGCTTCCGTTTTTCAGCTTTTTCAGGTTGCAAATCATGAGGGGTGACATTATGGACGTCAGGTTCAGCTGCTGCGGCATCTTTCCCTTTCGCCTTATCATCAATGTCCACTACTTCGTCAACCACTTGCTTGACTTTTGATGAAGTTTCCAGCACCTTACCACTTCGGATAGTAATGGCCATGCATGACCCATCATTCCTTGGATTTTGCACAGTGTCGCTAGGTAAAGTGCTAGCCTTTCTTTGATTGAGTGCTGCTGAAAGTTGGCTCAATTGCTGCTCTATCTACTTGATTGAAGTGGAATGGGAATCAACTAATTGTTTCATGGAGGGCAAATCATTTATTACCTCCGTTACTCCAGCGCTCGTTGCTTCCAATCCTTTCAATAGTTTAGCCATCATCTCTTCCATATTTCCAGAACTAGATGTGGTGGCGTCACGTCTTCCAGGGGGAACGTACAAACCACTCTTTTCATTCTTGTTCTTCCAACTACCTTGGTCCTTGTTTCCAGATTTATCATAGTAGTTCCGACCTTGGTTTCCTTGGGTATTACCTCGGAAACCCCCCTGATTGTTCAAGTAGTTGGCCTCTTCTTCCGAATTAGATTCGTCTCTTCCTTTTGATGCACTATCTTTCACTTTTTTGGTCTTCCCTGATAATAAATGCCTTGTAAGAAGATCCACTTGTGTTTTCATGTGCACCATATCTTTATCACGTTCTTCTTCTCTTCTCCTTTGGTCTGCAGTCATGCCAATAGATAAAGTGGGGCTTGCTACCTCAGAATCCATGGTATGCCAAGCTCTACTTTGCTTCATCATACGATTTAGCATATTGCTTGCTTTACCAAAGGTGAGGTCCATAAAATATCCTCCAGCCGCATTATCCACCACTGGTTTAGTTATTGAATTCAAGGCTTTGTATAATATCTCCATAAGGTGAACATTAGTCATGTGATGGTTTGGGCACCTCATTAGCTTGGTCTTGAACCTCTCCCATGTTGCATGAAGGGCTTCAGTTGGAAGCTGCCGAAATTTGCTGATTTCATCTCTTAATTTTACTCTTTTGGATGACGGAAATAATCTTTCTAGGAAAGCGTCTCTCAATTACCTCCAATTTGTAATAGAATCAGGAGTCAGCCCATTCAACCATAGAGTTGCCTCCCCAGACAGAGACAATGGAAATAGATGTAATCGAATTGCATTCTGACCAACACCAGGATTGTCAAACGACTTGCATGTAGAAATAAAGTTGATGAGATACATATTCGAATCATCGCCTGCTAGTCCACCAAATAATCCCTTGAGTTGAAATAACTAAATCATGGTGCTCGTGATGTTGAACTTGGCTCCGGGCGCTAATGGTGGAGGAATTATGGCTCCTGTGGCTCCGGCTCCATCAAGATCATCATCATCATCGTCGAAAGTTGGTTGCATAACTCCGCGTTCAGGCCTAAACCTAGCTTGACGATCTCTTCTGTTGGCAGGTGTGGCAATCTCAGCGGCATGCCTAGGGTTTAGTAACTCGTCATCACCTAGGTCCTCATCGTCAGGATTTGTTGCTCGCCCAGGGTTGTAAATGTTTTGTTGATGCACTTGAGCGGAGGCAAGAGCAACTAATATCGCTTGTTCCTGTTGAGCAGCCATCCTTTCGATTTCGTGTTGTGCCTCTATTCTGCCAATACATTGTGGTTCAGGATTGATAGGTAATAACGGTTGACCAGAACTTCGAGTATGGGGCATGCACTGTATGAAAACCTGCAGAAAACAAAAACAAAAACTGAAAGTAAAAGTACGAGAATATTTGACCAAAGGGTCTAGTAACTATCATAAACTTAATTGACACTCGTATTCCCCGGCAACGGTGCCAATTTTTTGATAACACTCAATCTACAGCTCTCGTAAGAGTGTAAAGCGGTCATAGTCAAATATAGAACCCAACTGGGTTGGGTATAGATCCTTAGGGAATAGCTTGGTCAACAAGTAAGCAAAGATTACTAGACTTTTAGTGCAAGTCTCGTAAAAGGGTGGATTGTAAAGTGTAACCAAATTATTAAAGTAAAAAATGAAAATAGTGAAGTAAAAAGAAAGAATGTTTAGTAGGTTGTAAAACAATGAGAATTGAGGAGTTGGGGTTATGTCCACCTTATGAGTTGTACGTCTCTATTGGCTATGAGTTATGTGGAATTCAGACATGCATGTGCTTATAGAGAATTGTATTCGATGGTAAATCCAAGCGTCTTTCGACCTCAACAAGGACTATTTCACTTTAACTCCTTCGAGCTTAAAGCGTATCTAACGGTACAAATTCTCCAAGAGGTTAATCCAGTTACGACACTAACTTTTTAATAGGGGATGTGACCCTATTACCTTGACATTATCTCTTTTCCAGGCATATAACTTTTCTTTCGAACAAGTTAATGCTATACTGGCGTATTCTATGCATTTGCAACCACAAAGAATTTAGATTAAGATGAAGAGAATAATGATATAAGCAGCATACGTGTCACGAACTCACAAACTCATAGCAATAGATAGTATCTCATATGGCTTCCATAACCCCAATAGAGAAGTTTAGTTACCCATGAGTGCGAAGGAAATCACAATTGACATTGTTATTATACCACAATAAAGATTTCGTGTAGTAATAGTGTGGTAGGCGTTAGGCGTGAATTCCTAGCAAAGTAACGATTCTCTTGTTGCGGAAATTAAGAATTGAATAGATGAATAGAAGAAGAATAAAAAGTAGAATTAATGGAAGAGTTAAAAGTTGTAGTGAATGAATTGTAAGGTAAGATGATAATTATTAAAATCTCTAACAAAATAGGGTATTTATAATACCCATATACTATTCCTACTAAGCTAATAAAATACTTAACCCAATCCTACTAGGTTAAAGTATCATTATCCTAATCCTAATAAATTACTGCTAGTCCCCAAAGTCTTCAAAATTGCTGTTTTTGCCCGGGACAGATTTTCCATGCGCCACTTTTGGTCCTTGGCGTGTAAGCTTTCCCTTCCTTCTTTCGTGAAGCTTTCTTTGGCATCAAGTTATCCATAAAATGCTGAATTCTGCATCATTTATACCTGAAAACTTGCTAATCACGTTTGTTAGCTCAATTACAGGAAAAAGGACTAAAAGTGCATGAATTATATAATTTGTTCTCAAAACTTAACTAAAATATGGGTAAAATATAGCACTATAGGCGTGTAAATTCGCCTATCATCAATCACCTACTTAGTTGTAGATTAATTATTGAATCCGTTTCTTCGTTTCTTCGTTATTTGTGTGCTTTTCTCATTTTTAACTCGTAGTAACTTCTTTGTTTCAAGTTTGTAAGTAAATTTTATTTTTGTGTCTTGAGTAGATCAAACAATAATCTATTCCGGCCGCCAAATAGAATTGACATCTTATTGAATACCGGAGTATAAGCAACTTTCAATATTCGCCGCTCCAATTGTGAGGATCACAAAAGTGAGTGAATACGAGTGTTGGTGAGGAGCTTTTACTACTAATCTTGTTTGTTCATTTTGTAGGTTTAAAAGGTGATATAAGGGGAATATGTCTTTGATAGACAAGGATTATTATGACTACAACATGGGAGACTATGGTTGTAGTGAGGGGTTTTATGGCTACGAAGTTGGGGGAGATTGCGGAGGCTATGAAAGTAGCCATGATCGAAACTTGGGCAGATTTGAAAGTTACTGTTTTGAGGGAGAAAATGAGGTGAATGAAGTGCCTATTTCTTATGGTAACTTTGTAGATGATGTAGGACTTTGTCGTGGATCTTATGATGATGTTGGAGCATGTGAGGAGTCTTACACTTCTTACTCCTAACCTAGATTTGGTGTTAGGTATAACCCTTTCGTTCGCAAAAATTTTGAGAGCTATGATGAGAGTACACATGAGAAGTATGAAGATCCATATTCTCTACCTTGTAGTACTTCTTATCAAAGTTGATATAGTGTGAATGGTTATACTAGCTATAGTGCAGGTTGTCCAACGAGAAGAAAAGGGTATGCATCTCCAAAACCGAGGGGTAATCATATGCTTTATAATGTTGATCTGAGAAGGAGTGTACACTCCGGAAAGGTGACCATCTGTGGGATGCCGGACTGCCTCGTTGTGTTAAATGATAGGTACTATAGAAACAACATCGTTCCATCCATGGTTGACTACTTGGGGTTGTTTTGTGAGCCTTTACTTGTTCCATACTTCTTGGATAGGTTCAAGGTTACCAAGAGGGTAAAAGTTGTCTTCTCCCAAAATGAATACCATGAGGAGGTGTGGTGCGATATTCTTCCCTTGGACTATGGTCATGTATACTTAGGTGCCGATTGGTTTGCACGACATTAAGTTCCTAACATGAACAATTGGCCTAATGTTGTAAGATACCAATGTGGGAATTGCCTCATGACTTACTTGCTGCCCAAGCCACAAAGAGTGCCTACCTACTCCCATCCAAATTAGTATGAGAGACAAAATATTGAGAAGAGTAAGGGAGTGCAAGGTGGTAATTCGAGAGTGGAAAAAAGAGAGGTTGTGTGGAGCGAAGTGAAGGAATTACCTCCAAACTGTGCTAACATTTGCTGTCCTTCTATTTATAAGGACATTTATGCAGGTACCAACATGGCAAGCGAAGGCGAACAATACCGAAAGGAAGTTTCTATCAAAGCTTGTGGAGAACCTTCACACCATGACAAAGAAGAATGTACTCAAGGACTTCAATGTAAAATAGCTAACTCTTACACTTTTGTGCATGTGAATGATAATTGTGTGGCTAGTAGCCCATTGAGTGTGAGTAATAGCTTACCTATATGTGAGTCTATTATTTTTTTGCCACTTGATGATCATGTTATGAGTGTGGATACACTAGTTGATCCTATTGATGACCGGATTGACTCTTCTTGTAAGGTTGATTTATGTCCACCTAGTGTTGAAAACATTGTGTTGAATAAAAGTACATTATCTTGTGAAATTTGTGTTGATCAACTTATGTGTGAAAATTTCCCCCCACTTGAGGATGTGTATGATATGATTAATGAACCTCAAGTGTGTGATGATGTTGAAAATGTTGATTGATGTTAGGCGTATTTACACGCCTAAAGCACTTTAATTTACCAATATTTTTGCTAAGTTTTGCGGACAAAATATATAATTCCTGCACTTTTAGTCCTTTTTCTTGTAAGTGAGCTAACCAACGTGATTAGCAAGTTTTCAGGTATAAATGATGAAGATTTCAGCATTTTGTGGACTGTTGAACGCCAAAGGAAACTTCACGTAAGAAGAAAGGCAGCTTCTGGAAGCTTGTGGACCGAAAGTGATGCATGGAGAACTTGTCGCGGGCAAAAATAGTATTTCTAAAGAATTGGGGATCAGCAGTAACATAATAGGATTAGGACAAGGATAAAAACCCTATTTCAGTAGGACAAGGATAAAAACCCTATTTCAGTAGGACTAGGACAAGGGTGTTATAAAAACCCTTATTTGCTGAATTTTTCAGCATTCATTCATTCCTCCCCATTCTTTCTTATTACTTACGATTCTTTCCCTTCTTCAAAAATTCGTTTTCAAACATTATTCTTCATCTATTCGACTTTTAATTTTCATGACAAGAGAAACACTACTAGCAAGGAAATCACGCCACAACTGACACCAAAACATACTTCACGTGAGATTGTTATTAATTTGGTATGATGATAATGTCTATTGTGTTTTCCGTTGCACTCATGAGTAGCTAAACTTCTCTGTTAGGGTTATGGAAGCCTTATGATATACTATCTATTGCTATGAGTTTGTGAATTCTTGATACGTATGCTGCTTATATCATTACGCTCTTCATCTCAATTGAATTCTTGTGGTTGCAAACATATAGAATATGCCAGTATAGCATTAACTTGTTCGAAAGAAAAGTTACATGTCTGGAAAAGAGAGAATGACAAGGAAATAGGGCTACCAACCCATGTTTAAAAGTTAGTGCCGTAACTGGATTAACCTCTTGGAAAATTCGTACCATTAGATACGCTTTAAGCTCGAAAGAGTTAAAGTGAGATAATCTGTGATGGTCGAAAGACGCTAGGATTTACCATAGAATATGAATCTCTATAAGCGCATGCATGTTGGAATTCCGCATAACTCATACCCAATAGATACGTAGAACTCATAAGGTGGACATAACCCTAACTTAAAATTCTCATCGATTAAAACCTACTAAACATTCTGATTTTCTTTGTTACTTTGATACTTTTAATTCACGCTAAAATTAAATCCCTCCTTTTTTCGTAGAATTTTCAATCAACAGTCTACTAATCGTTGCTTACTTAGTGACCAAGTATTACCTGTGGGATTCGACACCCAACCCAGTTGGGTTCTATATTTGACAACGATCGCTTACACTCTTATGAGAGCTGTAGTTTGAGCGTTATCAAATTTTGGCACCGTTGCCGGGGAATACAGTTGTCAACTAAGTTTGTGATAATTACTAGACCCTTTGGTCAAAGATTCTCAGATTTTAATTTTAGTTATTGTTTTTGTTTTCTGTAGGTTTTTGTTCAGTGCATGCTAAATACTTGAAGTTCGGGACAACCATTATTACCCATAAATCTTGAACCCCAACTTACTGGCAAAATGGAGGCACAAAGAGACATTGAAAGAAGGGCTGCTCAACAGGAGCAGGCTAGAGTAGCTACGTTGTCCGCTGCCCAAGTACATCAACAGAATATTGATAACCCTTGGCGGGCAACAAATCCTGACGATGAGGACCTAGGTGATGACGAGCTACTAAACCCTAGGCGTGATGCTGAGGTGGCAACACCTGCAAACAGAAGAGATCGTCAAGCCAGATTTAGGCCTAAATGCCGCACTATGCAGATGCCTTTCGATGATGATGATGATGATTTGGACGGAGCTGGTGCCACAGGATCTATTATTCTTCCGCCCTTGGCACCCAGAGCCAAGTTCAACATCACTAGCACCATGATTCAGTTATTGCATCTCAAGGGACTATTTGGTGGATTTGCAGGTGATAATCCGAACATGCATCTGGTCAATTTTATCTCTACATGCAAGTCATTCGACAATCCAGGCGTTGGACAGAATGCAATTCGGCTATGCTTATTTCCATTGTCTCTATCTGGGGAGGCAACTCTATAGTTGAATGGGCTGACTCCTGATTCTATTAGAAATTGGAGGCAATTGAAAGACGCTTTCCTAGAAAGATTCTTTCCACCATCCAAGAGAGCACAGTTGAGAGATGAAATTAGCAATTTTCGACAGCTTCCAACTGAAGCTCCCCACGAAACGTGTGAGAGGTTCAAGAAGAAGCTTATGCGATGCCCAAATCATCATATGACCAATGTCCACTTGATGGAGATATTATACAGGTCTTTGAATTCGGTGACTAAGCCAGTGGTTGATAATGCTGTAGGAGGGTCATTCAAGGACCTTACTTTTATTCAGGCAAGTGATATGCTAGGTCGTATGACAAAGAAGAGTAGAGCTTGGCATACCAGGCATTCTGAGGTAACAAGCTCTACTATATCTATTGGCATGACTGCAGAACAAAGGCGAAAAGAGGAGGAATGCGATCAAGATATGACACACATAAAAACACAGATGGATCTTCTTACCAAGCACTTATTATCAGGGAAGACCAAAAAAGTCAAAGCTATTGTGTCACAGGCAAGAGGTGAATCCGATTCTGAAGAAGAAGATAACTACTTGAATAATCAGGGGGATTTCCGAGGCAATGCCCAAGAAACTAAGGTCAGAACTATTATGATAAATCGGGAAACAAGGACCGTAATCAAGGTAGTTGGAAGAACAAGACTGACAGGAGTGTTTTGTATGTTCCTCCTGGAAGACGTGACGCCACTGCATCTGGTTCTGGAAATATGTCCATGGAAGATATGATGGCTAAGCTATTGAAAGGAGTGGAGGCAACCAGAACGGGAGTAACTGAGGTAATAAATGATTTGTCCTCAATGAAGCAATTGGTTGACTCATATTCTACTGTAATAAAATAGCTGGAGCAACAATTGAGTCAACTATCAGCAACAATCAACAAAAGAAAAGCTGGCACTTTACCTAGTGACACTGTGCAAAATCCAAGGAATGATGGATCATGCAGGGATATTACTACCAGGAGCGGTAAGGTGTTAGACAGTCCGTCTAAAGGCAAACATGTGGTTGATGATATAGAGGAGATTGTTATTGACGCAGATTGTGATGATTCTGTAGAAGCTGAAAATCAGAAGGAGCGCGTTCATGATAAAACTATTCCTCTTCCACCCCCACCTTTTCCTCAGAGATTGAAGAAAAAGGCTGATGACACACCTGAAAAGGCTGATAATCGGAAGCAAGATAAAAAGAAAGTGGTGGAGAAAACGATTCCCCTTCCACCACCACCTTTTCCGCAGAGACTGAAGAAGAAGGTGGATGATACAAGGTTCAGTAAATTCATGACGATGTTGAAGCAGCTAACTATTAATATTCCTTTGGTAGAGGTGCTGGAACAGATGCCTGGGTACGCTAAATTCATGAAGGACCTTTTAACAAAGAAGCGGGCAGTAAGCTATGAACTGGCAGATAATATTCATCATTGTAGTGCAATTGCCACAAGGTCCTTAGTACAGAAGAAGGTAGACCCTGGTGCTTTCACTATTCCTTGCACGGTTGGATCTATGAATTTTGCTAAGGCATTGTGCGATTTGGGAGAAAGCATCAATTTGATGCCACTATCCGTCTACAGAAAGTTGGGGTTGGGCGACCCTACACCAACCAATATGCGGCTCGTGATGGCAGATAGGTTGGTAAAATGACCTGTTGGTATCTTAAATGATGTGTTGGTGAAGGTTTCCACCTTTATCTTTCCTGCAGACTTTGTTATTTAGGACTGCGAGGTGGATTCTGAAGTTCCCATAATCTTGGGATGCCCTTTCCTCGAAACCGGAAGTGTGCTTATTGACATGAGAGCTAATGAGCTTTTATTTTTGTTGAATGACGAAGTAGTCCGTTTTGATGTATGCAAAACAATGAAGCAGCCCGAAGATATGGATGTGTTCTCTGTAGTTGAAGTTAATTATAAGGATGACAAAGAATTATCGGTAGAAAAACAGCTTACTGATGAGTCACTATCTGATGAGCTGCTGAATTGTGAGCGTGAGGAGGCTCAAGAACATGAAGAACCTATGTGTGCTCTAACAGAAATAGGGTCCTATTCTCATACTCCTAAGCAGCCGGACCTTGATCTTAAGAATCAATCGTCATCAACAGCAAAGACTTCCATTGAAGAGCCCCCAGTGCTAAAATTGAAAGAGCTCCCCAATTATCTAAGGTATGCGTTCTTGGGTAGTGGAAATACACTTCCTGTGAGTGTGGCGGATGATTTAAGTGAACAACACATAGAGGCTCTCATCTCTGCTCTGAAGAGATACAAGAGAGCTATGGGTTGGACTATTGATGATATAATTGGTATCCCGCCTGGGATATGTATGCATAAGGGTCATCTCGAAGAAGATTGCATGCCTACAAGTAAGCCTCATTGTCGTCTGAATCCATTCAAAAAATGATCCACCATCTATCTCGATGAAGTCTAAGTAATCGAGATAGCTATGTCGTGCCGCGACAATAAATCAAGCGCTTGATGGGAGGCAACCCATCGTTTTTAATTGTTTTTGTTGTTTTTGTTTTCCTAGGATTTTTTCGAGCCACAACCAAAACTAAGGCGCTTGATGGGAGGCAACCCATTGTTCTAATCGTTTTTGTTGTTTTTGAGTAAGTGTAGGTACAAGAGGTGTAAAGGAGGAGATTAGTTTCAAATTTTGATTTGGAAGCGGTTCATGTTGAAGGTGGTAAGTTAGGAATGAAGAAGAAAAGGCTATGGGTTAGGAATTGCCTATGAAAATCTAGGCAACGAACAAGGCAAGGACTATGTAAATCTAGGCAACGAACAAGGCATGGCCTATGCTACGGCCTAAGCTCTCAGAATCTAGAATGCCATAGCATAGGCGCCGCCTATGCAAAAGCCTTTGGTCTCGAATTCTACAATGCCATGGCATAGAAGCCGCCTATGCCCAACAATGCCATAGCATAGGCACCGCCTATGCTCAACAAGGCTTTGCAAAAAGCGCCACCTATACCAAGAATAGGCAAAGCATTAGGCGCCGCCTATGCTCACTTTTGGTCTCCAAATCCGATTCCAAATGGGTCAAAACCCGACCCAAGCTTTTCCTATAAATAGAATTTTAGTCTTAAAACAAAAACACATTGCGAATCCAACCTAAGCGCCGCTTACCACTCTAAATTCTCTCAAAAATTTTCTTTTTGCTCTTTTAACTTTGCAAGAACATCTTCCAAGGACATCAACCAAGTAAGTACTTCTTTGATCTTCTTTTATATTCTGTAGTCATTACAATACTACGCCTATAATGATTCGTTAAATCTTGAAGTAGTCTTGGTGATTCGAATATGTTGATTTGTTATGATACAACTAAGTAAGTGAATGAATACGTAAGGGTGTTCTAGACTTTGTTCCGATTTGTAGTTGATTGTTATACACTGTCATCTTGTTGCGGAATCGAAATGGTAAAGTTAATCACATAGTCATGTAAGTTGAACGTTGGAATATCTTGAATGGCTCGATCATAATTGAATACAAGCATGAGATGTTGTATTATTTCTACACCCAAAACTTGATTCGATCTCTACGTAGTTATCTTGTTCCAAAAGTGCATTAATGAAAAACATAAAGCATGGACAAGATTACATGAAATAGAGTTGAACAATATAGTTAAGATGACATGAAAAGTATGACTGCACTGAATATATTGTTGGAACATAACACCAAATTGTATGGCAATGAAATCTGAATAATCGACATCGTTCACCTAATTAGTTATGCCAACGAATTAAGTGTGGGGTGGTGCCACTGTTTGTTTGTTGATTAAATCCTACCGAGATGAAGCTAACATGACCTTATTTTAATCTCAGGTATAATGGAACCTAAAAGTCGTCCATGAAAAGAAAAAGCATCCACCTCAATGAAAGGCCAAAAGAGGGGAAGAAAAGAGCAAGCTAAATCCTCCTCGCTGCAAATACCTCGCCGCATATACGGAATAAAATGGGTCCTAGAGGAGGAAGGAAAGGAGTGGTACAGGAACAACAAAATGAAAAAGTATGTTCATATGGAGCTGATACAAAAGGAAAGCCTAGCGAAGAAAGAACCTCGCATTTTGGCCAAAATAATGGCGTTACATCTCGATTTTATTTTCCAAGACATGGGAGAATGCAATATTGATTTAACACGAGAGTTTTATGCAAATTGGTGCCCAAAGACTACCGGCAGTGAAGTGAAGATTAGAGGCCAAGTCTTGCAGTTGAATGCTGAGTTCTTCAACACTTTTCTGGGTCTTCCAGCTGTCGATCCATCACCACTCAAAGAGCTTTAACAAAGACCTCCGTATAGGGAAATCAGACACACACTGTGCGAAACAAGATTAATGGCACGTTGGAGTAGACACAAGGACACCGGTCGGCACAACACCTTCCCATATGCCTCCTTGAACAGGGAAGCTAGGATATGGTTGCGAATAGTCAACTCTTGCCTGATTCCAGGGACACAGTACACAAAGATAACACCAGATAGAGTGTGCTTGGTGTACGCATTGATTATGAACATCCCCATCAACATTGTGGCAATTATTCGATCTTCAATGCGTAAGGCTAGGCTGCACAATAGGTCCCACTTCAGTTTTGGCAATCTGTTGACTGCAATATTGAGGAAGGAGGACATCAAAGAGGAACCTGCAGATCATAAGCTGCCACACAACCCAAAGAGGGTTGACCTTACAAAGGTTAAAGATGCTGAATCTATGCATGGAGTCAACCTTACCACTGCAGAAAGACATGCTCGCGACGAAAGCTTCTTCCACCATTTATATGGTATGACGAGGTTTACTATAATGAGCGGGGGTCATGTTCCAATTGCTGCAGAGCTCCAACAGTTCGATTATGACTACCCAATGAATGAGCATGAGAGGGCTATGTGTGGAGTAGGTGTATATTTTGAGGAACCTCTTGATGACGATGTTCCAACAGATGATGACCGCCGAATGCTAGACTCTGATGTGGAGGAGAACTCTGATGACGACGAATCTGATGATGATTCCGATGCAGGGGGTATGACCCTAGACATAGAGGAGCAGTGTGACTAACCAGGTTCTTCTTAGTTATCTTCCATTGAGGGCAGTGTGTCCCGTCTAAGTGTGGGGTACTGGTATTTGTATGCTATACTTCTTTATCTGCATTTGCATTTATGTTTGTTTGTTTTGTTTGTTAGTAGTTAAATTTTTAAAATTTTTTGCATGAAGTTGTTCTGATGGGCAGCATGGTTTATAACAAGAGTTTGTGCTAAAATCAATACTATTGAGACGTTTAGGCTCCAAATATGACTCATTGTGTGATAATTATGTGGTTCAATTCCTTCATCTGTTGGGTCAAGAGTCTATACTACTCCCAATAAAGTCGACCATGTGCCTTGTGTGTGTGAGGAAATAGTATATTCTGTGTTTGTTGCTGATGCTAGAACTTGCCCGGTGTGTGTGTAAAGCGAAATAAAGAGTGTGAGTCTAGGAGATGATTTAGGCATTTCTTTGGCAACCTGTGATTGTTTACCTTCATTTTACCTACCCGTGTACATTATCCTAGTTAACCCCTATTGAGCCTTTAAGCTATTTTCTTTGACAACCTTATATGTAAGCTTAATCAATTTTTTCCAAGACCATAATTTGATCCAAATTCCTAAGTGCTTTAAATTGTAAAGTCATGTGACAAAATAAGAGGAAATTAGGTAAGAGTGATGCCTTAGAGTGTATTGGTACTTGAATTTGTTATGAAAAAGAGTGTCTATCATAGAGGTGTGTTATAAAAAAAAAGAAAACGAAAAAGAAATAGAAAACTAAAAAGATAATTGTGTTTATGTTTAAATAACAAAATAAGGTGAAAAGGGGTGTTACATGAAAAAAAGGTAGCAGGATTATTTAAAAAAGATCGTTAATGACACAATGTAGTGGATTAAAGCGCTTAGGGAATATAGTCACTATTTCTGGCCAAAATAGTCCTACCTATCCCTTAGCTTACATTACAACCATGTAAAGACCTATATGATCCTAAACTTAGCATTCTGATATTAGTAGAGCATTACAGTAAGGGCAAGCCTATGGTCATCAGTTGCAACATATGAATTCTTTGTGAGAGTGAGAGCAAGGATAATCTTATACCCATGTTCGAAATATATACAATACTTATGAGTGATGATGGGTAATATATTGTGAGACACTTATGGTTGATGATTTTTAGGTAGTAGTGTATGATTATTTGTGCCTTAACTTGTGGATACGAATTAACCATCATTACGAGTCTATGTTAGAGGTTAAATTGTTTCTAGTAGTGATCAGAAAACTACTCTTTGTTAATAATTGTTGTGCTTGTCTTGATGAATATCTTGTGTTATTACTGTGAAACCCTAAGTAGATGTTTATATGGACATGATATTTTGTTTGAGGACGAACAAAGATTTAAGTGTGGGGTGTTGATGTTAGGCATATTTACACGCCTAAAGCACCTTAATTTACCCATATTTTAGCAAAGTTTTGCGGACAAAATATATAATTCCTGCACTTTTAGTCGTTTTTCCTGTAAGTGAGCTAACCAACGTGATTAGCAAGTTTTCAGGTATAAATGATGAATATTTCAGCATTTTATGGACTGTTGAACGCCAAAGGAAACTTCACGTAAGAAGGAAGGTAGCTTCTGGAAGCTTGTGGACCAAAAGTGATGCATGGAGAACTTGCCCCGGGCAAAAACAGTATTTCTAAAGACTTGGGGATCAGCAGTAACTTAGCAGGATTAGGACAAGGATAAAAACCCTATTTCAGTAGGACAAGGATAAAAACCCTATTTCAGTAGGACTAGGACAAGGGTGTTATAAAAACCCTTATTTGCTGAATTTTTCAGCATTCATTCATTCCTCCCCATTCTTTCTTATTACTTACGATTCTTTCCCTTCTTCAAAAATTTGTTTTCAAACATTATTCTTCATCTATTTGACTTTTAATTTTCGCGACAAGAGAAACACTACTAGCAAGGAAATCACGCCACAAGTGACACCAAAACATACTTCACGTGAGATTGTTATTATTTTGGTATGATGATAATGCCTATGTGTTTTCCGTTGCACTCATGAGTAGCTAAACTTCTCTGTTAGGGTTATGGAAGCCTTATGATATACTATCTATTTTTATGAGTTTGTGAATTCTTGATACGTATGCTGCTTATATCATTACTCTCTTCATCTTAATTGAATTCTTGTGGTTGCAAACATATAGAATACGCCAGTATAGCATTAACTTGTTCGAATGAAAAGTTATATGTCTGAAAAAGAGAGAATGACAAGGAAATAGGGCTACCAACCCCTGTTTAAAAGTTAGTGTCGTAACTGGATTAGCCTCTTGGAGAATTCGTACCATTAGATACGCTTTAAGCTCGAAAGAGTTAAAGTGAGATAATCTTTGATGGTCGAAAGACGCTAGAATTTACCATAGAATACGAATCTCTATAAGCGCATACATGTCGGAATTCCACATAACTCATAGCCAATAGATACGTAGAAATCATAAGGTGGACATAACCCTAACTTAAAATTCTCATTGATTTAAACCTACTAAACATTCTGATTTTCTTTGTTACTTTGATACTTTAATTCACGCTAAAATTAAATCCCCCCTTTTTTCGTAGAATTTTTGATCAACAGTCTACTAATCGTTGCTTAATTAGTGACCAAGTATTCCCTATGGGATTCGACACCCAACCCAGTTGGGTTCTATATTTGACAACCATCGCTTACACTCTTACGAGAGCTATAGTTTGAGCGTTATCATTGATCAAAGGAATAGGAGTGAACCCATGAGCTTACCCTTTGACTCTAATATTTGCTTGGATCATAGGGATAATCATGTGCTTAAGACATCTTTAAAACTTGATAATGAACTTTTCGAGAGTGAACTTACTTGTTCCAAATCTGCCCGTGGGATAGATCATGCTCTCTTTAGGTATAATGTCTTGTTTGAAGATGATATAAACACTCCTAATGAACCCAGTGGTTAAAATGATGGTATAGTTTGCTTTGAAAGCTATAGCCGATATGCTAACCCACTATGGTGTGACAACATTCCTTCTAAAGATGGAAATATCTTTTTGAAAGATGAGAGTACTCTTAAGGGTAAGGAATGTGTAGTCCTTGAAATTCTGAGGGCAAAGGTGACATTGACTCCTTGGAGTAACGTTCCTAAATGTCCATCCTTGTTTGACACACTTGTGCCTAAATTACATAAATTCCAAATTGTGGATGCCAAGTTTTCTAGTTGTTTTAAGGAAAGAATGTGTATGTGTTTAAATGCTTATTCTTCACCTGTGAATTCCTTCGCACGCGATTCTTTACTATATTACCTCTTTGCCTATGATGATGTCCATGCTAGTTTTGGATTTGTTTTATGTCAAGGTAGGAAGTTTGTTGGTCTATCCATGTGTGTGTGTGATAATGCTACATGGACTTTATGGACTTTATAAACAATAGAAACACCCCCTTGGTGATGTCTTTTGACGAGATAAAGAAGCAATGGTGTCTTATGGCTCATAAGATGAAGGAAGTTCTACCTTGTGGATTATTTGATGCCATTGGGACCTATGTAGTTTCTTTATATCTTGGTAATTCCCATAACCAAATACTTTGTGCATCTTTTATTGGGATTTTAATATTTAATTCAAAGGATCCTTGGGTATATTACAAATATGTGAAACCTTGGCATGTTGAGATGGTTTATTGTGCTAACCCTAACCCTCATGCCATGAGGAGTTTGTATTTGTTTACCCTCTTTTCATTTTGGCAAAATTTGGATTCGAGATCCAATCCTTTTCAAGAAGGGGAGGATGATACGAGAATAATGGCCACCTTAGCTTTCGCCGACATCATTCAAAGTTACTATGTGAAGATTCAAGTTTTGGTCGCATGGAGGGCACGATATTATACTTGGAGGGAATGCTTTGAGCCTACCATTGATCAAACCCGAGTGTGGAAGATTGCTTGGAGAGTTGAAGACTTAAGGACTCTCAGGTTTGGACCACCTTTGTTGGTTCACAGTTTTGGTTCCCTTTATCAAGGGCATTTTGGTCACTTATCTTTGTCCAAGTGACACTCCATGACCATCCCTCCTCATTAAGGGCATTGGAGTTATTTTGTGTTCATTTTGTAATAGATTATAAATAGGCTCCTTTAGTCTTATTTTCATTAGTTTTGAATGATGAAAGATTGAAACACTTGAAAACCTTCTCTCTTGAGAGTAGACCACATTAGTGTAGTCTTAGTTAGGACTTGGAAAAGTCATCCTTAGTATAGGGCTTGGAAAAGCCAATATTGTTCTTTGCTTGGAAACGGTGGATCTTGAGGTGGGTTGATTACCTTGGTGTTCACCGTAAGAGTGTGGTTTTGATTGTTACATTCATTAGGTGTTAGTGTTGAAATACACTTGGTTCTTAATCTTGTAATAATCTTGGTCTCACTATCTATCTTTATTTTCTATGCAATTTCCCTTGTGTTTGTGTTGAATCCATGTCTTGTTTCATCTTGTGTCATTGTTATCATCTTCATCTCCTCTCTTTAGTTGTAATTTTAGTTTCTAGCTTTGTTTTTCTTATCAAAACTTGTAACGGAGGGTATATTTAGACCTTTTCGCAAAGTTAAGGGGCATATTTGACTGTTTTCCCATATAACAAAAAAAAATTAAAATACAAATATTTTCTTGGTAAGCATAATTGATCAATGTAACAATATTAACTACCTCAAATGACATAACCACCTAAAATATGTGCATATCACTCATTAAAATATAATTTACGATATCAGAATACAAGTCCTACGCCTCTTATCCAACTCTATCGGTTAGAATAACACTATTCTAAACTTTAAAACATTATTGAGATACCAATTGGGACCAACTAGTACTACTTGTGATTGTTGAGATGCCAATTGGAATCTTCTAGAGACCAATTGAACTCAACTAAGATAGGTGAGAAAACTGTGAGATTGATTTCCTTGATGACTTGTATCTTCCTACCAATTTGATATGGGTGTTAACATACCAATCCGTAATATTCTACTCAATATTTACTCTTGTACTGTAAGATAAATAACTTGGGCTCAGATATTATCTTATCACAACACAATTCATGGGTCGTACGGGCACCTACCCAACTCTACCCTACATAAGAGAACATTTAACGCCCAACCATGCAATTAAGTGCAGAAGTTAAATAAAATGATGTTTAGAAGAAACAACCCCTTAATAAAATCACAAACTCTTTATCCAAATATATTTGTTAACTAATGACATTGGAAAAAGAAAAAAATCATTTTCCAAAATCTAATCTAAATTGATACAAGAGAACTAAATAATGAAAAGGAAGACTGATACAAATCATCCATCTCAAAACCAACGTTCAATGTATGATACAGTCTACAATCACAAGTAATGATTAAGGATGCATAACCCTGAATATCTTCTCCATCTCATCTATGAACCCTTGAGGATTATCCTTAACCTTAGAGCTAGTAAAAGTTAGAGGATTGAGCATCATAAACTATCTTATTCGATTAACCTCAGAAGAACTCATAGCAGTATCATCAGGACCCCGACTGATGTGACTGAGATATCACCAACTGGGTCAATAGATGAATAGATTGATAAAACTCAACATTAGAAATATCTCCTTGGGGTGGTGGGGCATGATCATTATCAACCCAAGGAGCCTGAGGAGGACTAGTAGAGACCATGAAACTCTATATGGGGTAGTATAATTAAGAGTTGGAACCCTAGACTGGGTCTGAACTCTATAAGCTGAACGTGTTCCATCCTCATTATCCTCAGGTGGGATAGTAGAGGTTCCACGGGAATCGGATATTCGAGGAGGCATGATCTAAAATGAGAACAAATGAAAAGTAGAGGAGTTTTCAACACCCTAGACTCTACAACTCAAAACTAGAACAACAAGAAAGGGAAGCATTCCTAAATGTCTCGTAGCCTGTCCCTCATAAGTGTGGTGTGCTACACACCCATAAAATATAGTCTACTTAACACGAATTTGTGGACACCCAATTGACCATGAACCTAGGCTTTGATACCAATCCAAACCAGGGCCTTGCCGTGATGGGTATCTTAAGTCCACCGAGGACCAGAGACCACCCCTATTGCCTAGTCAGATATAACATGATACACTATTCAGTGGATGCATTCCGAATATATAAAAAGAGAGTAACTCAAAGTCTAATATTGTCAACAACCAATACTAGTCCACTGTAATATAGAAATCCTTTATACCAGAAAATAACCTACGTTGGGGTATGCCCTTGACCCTAACATTGACAAAGTGATTGTGAAGTCTCTAATTCTAATTTATTGAAAGAAAACCAATGGAATGATCAAGTATTTTAGAGAATGGAATCTTATTACTTCACCATAAATGACCGACTCTGAGATCACCTATCACTGTGCAGGAAAAGTAAAAGTGCCTTTAGACCGTGCATTGCGTAGGGATACAATGTCCAAATACGGTTAGTGGGGTGAGCACTAACATGTAACTCAGGATAAAAAAAAAGTAATATCAGTCAAAAGTTTAATTTCAAGCGTACTATATATGTCCACATACATGCATACATATATATAGTAGATGCTGGGGTAAGGAACAATGTTTATCATGGTAGTAAACCATTATCCTAGACTACGTAGCTCAACCGTCATAAACAGGTATCCAGAACTGTATGAGTTCAATTCTCGCAGCTGAAAGGGACCAAGTGCATGTTAGCTACACAAATAGGAGGTATCAAAAAAGACCAAAGAAAGCCCTGACTCCAGGTTAATCCTAGATACAAAATATATTGATTGTGTGAACCATGCACACGATCATCTACACCAACCTTTATATCGACAAATATTGGTTTATGACATAAATCATTCGAGACCCACACCTTCTCAGCTTAGCTATATAATCCCTATTAAGTCCAATTAAAATAAATTTCACATAACCCATTCACTAACCAAGGAATCATACATTAACGCACACCACAGTATCGTCATACCATTTAGCTTTCGAGCTCATAATTATTCCATTACAATTCCATGAACTTGTGGGAATGCCTCGAACTCCTTTGTTCATTAAATCAAGTTGGAGGATTGCCTCTACCTCCATTAGTTTACCAAATAAAAATATTGTCAACAAGGTCTTCAAAATCCATGTTCACTGTTTAATCATTTATGCAACACAATAGTATAGGTGTGTAAATCAAACAAAGTGACAATTCCATAATTCAAATCCATTTACATAGGTGGGTTACGGGAATATAATTATCCAAAACCAATTTCCAAGTTCAAACATCAATTTGGAGGATTTCCTCGACCCCATTCCAATTCCCATACCCATGCACCCCATTAGTGCAAAAATATTCAATTCAAAGCATGAATAACTCATGAAAACCATACGAAAAAAATTCAAGGATCAACCATTCCAAAACCCTAAACCCATATCAAAACCCACATTCAAATCCATATAAATCAACCATTTAAACACATGCTTTTCACAAAATAAGATTTGAGGAAGAGTAACATGCCTTAAAGGATCACAATGTTAGAGGGAATTCGCCTTTGGAATCTCTAGACAATCAACCTTGAGAAAATCCTAATGCTTTTGCTTAAGAGAATTTATGAGAAAAGAGAAGTTATTTTAGTGTGTTGTGATTGGGAATGTGGTCCCAATAAGATATTAAAGTCGTGGGTCACATTTGGGGAAAAAGGAGAAATGTCCAAAGTGCCCTTGTGAAATACTAAGAATTATCACCCAATTGTTACAGATGACCTTATGACTCATAGGGTAGCGTTACCACTCGTGACCTCTAGTTGTAGTTTGGAAAATATCCATGGGCACCCACACTGGTCTAGCTACAAGTCGTACCATACGACTTGTACTCAAACATTATGGTTAGCTTTGTCAAATCATAGGTTAGACAAAACGTTTGGGCATGACACTGTTTTGGCTACGGATAGGACTATACGAATCGTATAGAGTCTTTATGACTCATTAGGATCCAATAATAATCATAATAGAAACTTGGTCAATCCATATTAGTCAGGCTATGATTGGGGTCCTATGACCTGTAATGACACCCTAGGACTCATAGGGAGAGTTCTAGACTGGGTAGTAATCTCAAAGCTCAGGAAAGTTTCAAGGACCAAACTCCGGGGTGTTATATTCTCCCCTTCTTTGGATCATTCATCCTAGAATAATCAGTCAATGCATCCATTATCACAATTTGACATAGAGTAGAACCATACTTACCTTTAACATGATAAAAAACAAAGATGTTAAGGAAATACACATACCTCAAGCACGATTATCCAAAGCAGGAAGCAAGAATGTCTACTAGGACCTTATGTCCTTTTTAAGTTCCCAAGTAGCTTCTTCGTCCTTATAGTTCCTCCACAGAACTTTCACTGAAGCAACATCCTTAGTTTTTAAACAACGGACTTGCCTATCCAAAATTTCCATCGGGACTTCTCATAGGACAAGAAATTTAAAACACCAACTCTCCAACGAAACAATCAAGGAAGGATCACACACACACTTACTCAATATCAAAACGTGGAATACCGGATGAATGAAACCCAAACTAGGAGGCAACTCTAATTTATAAGCAATATTGTTCACTCTTCTCAAGATATAGTACGGCCCAGCATAATGGGGATTGCACTTCCCTTTCTTCCCAAATTACATCACTACCTTCATAGGAGATACCTTCAAGAACAACAAATCACCAACATCAAACTCTAACTCTTTTCTCCTTATATCCGCATAAGACTTTTGTTAACTTTGGGCGAGCTTAAGCCTTTCTTTTATTACCTTCAACTTATCCATAGCCTGATGAACAAAATTAGGACCAAACAACCCAGCCTAACCAACCTCAGAACACCCAATAAGAGAATGCCATCTCCTATCATACAAAGCCTTAAATAGAGCCATTTGAATAGTAGAATGATAGCTATTATTGTACACAAAATCTATAGGATGCAAATAATCAACCCAACTACCTCCAAAATCTAAAACACAAGCCCTTAGCATATCTTTAAAAGCCTAAATCATTCTCTCCACTTGACCATCTATTTGAGGATGAAAAGTGATGCTAAGGTTCACCTTAGTCCTTAAATCTCTTTGAAAAGAATGCCAAAAATAAGACAAGAACTATGTACTTTAGTCATATATGATGGAAACTGGAGTACCATACAACTTGACGATTCTCCTGAATGACAAACTCAGCATAATCCTCTACCGAATAGGTAGAATTTACTGGCAAGAAATGATGAAACTTAGTCATCCTATCGACGATGACCCAAATCAAATCAAACTAATTTCAAGATCGCGGAAGACCAAAAATGAAATCTCTATACATCACCTCTCACTTCTACACTAGTAACTCAATCTCTTAAGACAAACCACCAAGCCTCAAGTGCTCCATCTTCACTTGCTGATACACTATGCACTTAGCCATAAAGTTTGACACATCATGCTTTATATAATCTTAGCCACAAAGTTTGCCATATCCAGCTTTATATTATTCCACCAATAGATCTCTTTTAGATCATGGTACATCTTTGTCAAACCTGGATGAATCGTACCTCAACTCATCAGCCTCAACCAAGATCCTGTTTCATAGTCCATCAATATCGGGAATACACAATCTTCCTTAGTACCTCAAGATACCATCACCACTAATCTTAAAAGCCATCACCCTCTGGTGACCATATCATCCTTGATTCTCATCAAAATATAATACGAAACCTACTTCTCCTTTACCTCAGCACCTAGCGAGGACTTCGCCACCTATTGAAAAATCATATCACCATTCTTAGAGTCCAAAAGATAAACTCTAACATTAGAAAAATGTTAAATATCCTTCACCAACCCTCGCTTCTTCTCATAATCATAAGACAAGATCCCTATAGATAACTTACTAAGAGCATCAGCAACCATGTTAGCTTCACCTGGATGATAATGAAAACTCATATCATAGTACTTAAGAAACTCAAGCCATCATTTTTGCTAAAGATTCAACTCCTTTTGAGTGAACACGTACTGTAAACTTTTATGGTCTGAGAAGATGTCAACATGAACCCCATACAGGTAATGGTGCCAAATCTTTAAAGCAAAGACTACCACCAATAACTCTAAGTCATGGATCAGATAGTTGCACCTTTAGCTGCCTAGAAGAATATGCCACAACCTTGCCCTACTGCATCAATACACAGCCCCTCCCCACATGAGATGCATTATAATAATAAATAAAGCCATAAGTACCCTCAGGTGGGGTTCAAATAAGAGTAGAAGTCAACTTATTCTTCAACTTCTCAAAACTGCCCTCACAAGTTCTGAATCACTGAGTCAACCTAGTTAATAAGGCAGCGATAGAAGAAAATCTCTCCACAAACCTCATATAATAACTGGCTAACCTAAGAAGCTTCGAATGTTGGTTGGATTTGTGGGTCTAGGCCACTTCTTAACCACCACAAAGTTCTGTAGATCCACCATGGTCCCTTTATTAGAACAACATGACCCAGAAAAGTAACAATATTTAACCAGAACTCACAGTTAGAAAATTTAGCATAAAACCACTGATCCTTAAGTGTTTGCAATACTATATAAAGGTGATTGGCATGATCCTTCTCATTTTTTAAATATACCAAAAATAATCAAGAAACACAATGATGAATAAGTCAAGAAATTGGTAGAATACCTAGTTCATAAGATCCATGATTACCATCGGGGCATTATTCAACCCAAAAAACATGACCAGAAACTCAAATGGCTATACCAAGTTTGAAAAATAGTCTTACGGATATCCACCTCCTTAATCTTCAAGTGATGATAAACCGACTGAAGGTCAATCTTAGAAAAGTACTTAGGAACCTGAAGCTGATCAAATAAGTCATCAATCCCAGGAATAGGAGACCTAATCTTCAATCACCTTATTCAACTGGTTGTAATCTATTTACATTCAAAGGGACCCATTCTTTTTATGAACGAAGAGTATAGGTGCACCTCATAGGAAAACACTAGTGAAGATAAACCCCTTATCAAGAAGATCTTTCAACTATTCCTTAAGTTCTTTCAACTCAGCTGGAGCTATTCTATAAGGAGGGATAAAGATAAGATGAGTATCCAATAAAAGATCAATCCCAAAGTATTTCCCTATTGGGAGGAACACCAAGAAGATCATTAGGGAACTCATTGGAAAACTCACAGACCATAGGGATAAATTATAAAGAAGGACCCTCCTAATTAGAATCTTCAACCCAAACATAGTGACAAAGACACCCCTTAGAAATCAACTTCCAGGCTCTAAGATAAAAGATGAACCTTTCTTTAGGAACTAGGGAACTCCCTTCCCACTCTATAATTGGCTCAGTAGGAAATTTAAAAATGGCCTTCTGGATTTGACAGTCTAAAGAGGCATAGCACGAGTGCAATAAATCCATTCTTAAGATCACATCAAAGTCAACGATGTCCAACTCTATCATGTCTACCAAGGTATCTCCGTTATAAATAGACACCACACAACCCTTATGGACTTTTCTATCCACAATAGAGTCACCTACCGGTGTAGACATAGAAAAGGGATCAGGAATTCACTCAAGACCAAAATAAAAATAAATAGACACATAAGTAGTCTTATAAGAAAGGGTAGACCCAAGATCTAGCAAAGAACAAATCATGAGAGAATAGTTTTAGTGTGCTAGTAATAACATTAGGAGATGCCTCAGAGTCCTGATAGGTGGAAAAAGCATACAAATAATTCCAACTAGTACCAAGGCCATAAGTAGCACCCTTAGGTACAGGAGCTGAAGAAGCAACAACCGGGACCTTATTAGCCCTAGTAGAAACAACGCTGAAGGGATAGTTCCTATGAATATAGCCAGGCTGGCAACATCTGAAAAGATTATTCCTCTCATCATCACAAAAACCACGGTGCAAATGAAAACAAAATCTACAATAAGGATATAACTGAGTTGACTCGGCCCCACTGGCCTGAGATTAAACACCTTGTGCCTTAAACCCACCATTACTCTAAAAGTTCTGATCACTGAACTACTTAGGATATAGAGTACTAGCCATTGAATAAGAACTAAAATTTCCCTACTTCTTCTTAGACTATTGCCTGTAATCTCTACCACTATTATGCTGGCCTCCACCCTTCTTAGAATAGCTAGACCTCTTACCTTGCCTTTTCCCTATTTTGACTTATTTTTTCCTTTTATCTTTTACTTGCTGCATATACACGATAATCCTTGAGATATCCACACCAATATTTAAGAAGATGGGCTTTCACTCTAGCACCAAGTCCTGATTCAAGCCCAAAGAAAACTTCCTCATCTTAGCCCTCACACTTGACAGTATCTCAGGAGCATAATGAGACACCTGATGAAATTTTGGGGTATACTCTTTCACAGACATCCTACTTTATTTTAGATTCATAAACTCCTTAGCTTTGGCATCCCTCAACTTATGAGTAAAGAAACGATCTATGAAGGCACCCGAAAACTCATCCCATAGTGCCAACTCTACCTCATCACCCCTAGACTGATCCCACTCCTCATACCACTGATACTCAATATCCTTCAACTGATATGCAACAAATTCGATACCCTTAGAGTCAGAATCATGCATAACCCTGAATATCTTCTCCATCTCATCTATGAACCCTTAAAGGTCCTCCTCAACCTTAGAGCTAGCAAAGGTCAAAAGGATTAAGCCTCATAAACTGTTTGACTTGAGTAACCTTAGAAGAACTCACAGTAGTACCAGTAGAACCCGATTGATATGACTGAGATATCACCAACTGGGTTAATAGATAAATAGACCAATATAACTCAACATTAGAAATATCTTTTTAGGGCGGTGGGGCATGATTATTATCAAATAGAAGATCTTGAGGAGGACTAGTAGGGACCAATGAAACTCCATGAGGGGTAGTACAATTAAGATCTAGAACCCTAGAATAGTTTTGAACCTCATAAGCAAGACGATTTCTATCCCCATTGTCCTTAAGTGGGATAGAATAGGATCCACGGGCATTAGATCTTTAAGGAGGCATGATATAAAATGCGAAAAAATGAAAATTAGAGATTTCAACACCTTATACTCTATATCCTGAAACTAGAACAACAAAAAAGAGAAGCATTCCTAAATATCTTATAGCCTATCCCTCATAAGTGTGGCATGCTACACACCCATAAAAGAGACTCTACTTGACATGGCTATGTGGAAACCCAATTGACCATAAACCTTGGCTTTGATACCAACTTTGTCATGACCCAAACCAGGGCCTATCTATGACGGGTATCTCAAGTCCACCGAGGACCAGGGATCATTCCCATTTCCTAGTCGACACGAATATCATACACTACTCAACAGATGAATTTTGAACATATAACAAGATAGAGTAAACATTGACTCAAAGTCTAAGATTGTCAACAACTAATACCCAGTCGACAGTAATCTAGAGAGCCTCTATACCAAAAAACAACCTACATCGGGACATGCCCCCAACCCTGACAATAACAATGACAATGATAAAGTAAATGCGAAGGCTCTAATTATAATATATGAAAGGTAAACCAATGGAATGATTAAGTATTTTGGGGAATAAAAACTTACCACTTCACAGTAAATAATTGACTCTAAGATCACCTATCACTATGTAGGAAAAGTGAAAATGGCTTTAAATCATACATCACTTGGGGATGCAGTATCTTAAGATGGTTGTGGGGTAAGCACTAATATGTAACTAAGGAAAATGATAAAAACATGTCAGTCAAAAGTTTAATTTCAGACTCACTGTACATGTTCACATACATACATACATTATCTAGTAGATACTAGGGTAGAGAACAAGGTTTAGCATGGTAGTAAAACATCATCCTAGACTATGTAGCTCAACCTTCATAAAAAAGGTGTCGAGGGCTATATTAGTTCATCTCCCTATAGTGAAAGGTCCCTAGTGCTTGTTCTACACATGAACCGAAGGTATCAAAGAAGAATAGGGATTGCCTGAACCTCACATTAACCTGAGATACAAAATATATCAATAGTGTGAATTGTGCACATGGTAATCTAGACCAACCCTCATATCGGCAAACATAAGTTTCCATTATAAGTCATTTGAGACCCGCACCTTCACAGCTTAGCTATATAATCACCATAAAGCCTAATTTAAACAACTTTTAGATAACCCATTAATTAACTAAGGAATCATAAATTAAGGCACAACACGGTATCGTAATACCATTTAGCTAGCAAACTCATCATTATGCCACTACAATTACATTTACTTGGGGGAATGCCTCGATCCCCTTTGTTCATTAAATCAATTTGGAGAAAGCCTGGACCTTCTTTGTTTATCAAATCAAAATGTAGCCAACAAGGACTTTAAAATTCTTGTTCATTATTTAATTATTTATGCAATGCATTAGTATAGGTGTGTAAATCAAATCAAGAGACAATTCTACAATTTAAAGCCATTTACATAAGTAGGTTGAGGTAACATAATTGTCTAATACCAATTTCCAAGTTCAAATCATCAATATGGAGGATTACCTTGGCCCTTATTTCAATTCCCACACCCATGCACCACATTAGTTTAATAACATTTAATTCAAAGCATGAAAAACTCATGAAAATCATAAAAAAACAAATCAAGGATCAACCATTCCAAAACCCTCAACCCATATCAAAACCCTATTCAAATCTATATAAACCAACCATTCAAACACATGTTTTTAACAAAATAAGATTTGGGGAAGAGTAACATGCCTTAAAGGATCATAATTTTATAGGGAATTCACCTTTCGAAGATCTTGACAATCAACCTTAAGAAAACCCTAATGCTCATACTTGATAAAATTTATGAGAAGAGAGAAGTTATTTTGGTGTGCTATGAATGAGAATGGGGTCCCAATAAGGTTTTGAAGTAATGAGTCATATTACGGAAAAATGAGATTTATCCAAAGTTCCCGTAGTGAAATACTAAGAATTATCACCCAATAGTTATAGAGGACCTTACGACTCATCGAGTAACCTTATGACTCGTGACCTCTATTGGTAGTTTGGACAATATCTATGGGTACCCACACTAGTCTGGCTATGATTCATACCATATGACTCGTACTCAGACATTTTGACTAGTTTTGTCAAATCATAGGCAAGACAGAACATTTGGGCATAAGGGTTTTGCTGCAGATAGGACTATATGACTTGTATAGAGTCTTTACGACTCGTTAGGACCCAATCATAATCATAATAAAAAATTTCCCAATCCACACATGTCAGGCTACGATTAGGGTCCTATGACTCGTAATGACACCTTATGAGTCATAGGGAGAGTCGTACTTTGGACATTAAGCTCAAAGCTCAGAAAATTTTCAAGGATCAAAATCTGGGGTATTATATACCTATTCCCTCCACTCTTAGTATAAGATCTACAATACTCCTTCGAACCCACCAAAAAGTACACCGTGCCTTTAGCTCATATTCATTACCTTCATAGTTTCCCTAATTATTCTTCTAACTCATAACATACTTCTATTTATCTATCTACCTCTAGTTCATGCAAAAATTATATCTTTAGACAATTGAAAGAGCAATACAATTCAACAACTTATCATTCAGTATCACAAACTATTGCCTTAGTTTTAGTCATCATTCAATCCATCTTATCTTTGTGCCTGAAGGCCTAAGAAATTAAATCTTATAACATCACTATAGTTATTATGTACATCTAGCCTAATTATATTATAATTAAATAATAACCTACACCAAAAATGAATTTCACTATTACAAAGAGCGAAGAATCATCCCACACATGCCTTAGCCCTTTCCTAACATCGAAAACTCTACTAAAATACTTCAAAATCACCCTTATGGAGCTTATCCTCCAAATCCTCATTATTGTAAGTATAAGTTTTAGGGAATTTTTAGAATAGGAAGATGACATAAGAGGCCTTATCTAAATGGAGGTTTTAAATAATCCTCAGACTAGTCACTACTCGACTTCCATTATAGCGGTGGGGAGTGTCGCTATGGCGATATCACTGTAGTGACAGATGTACTGCTGCAGTGATGGTTCATTGGTATGGCCTAATTTTTCTAGTTTTATGCAAATTCAATTTAGGCTACGACTTTTTTCTTGAAATAATTCCTATGTGATCTGAAATAAGGATTTCTTGGTTGAAGCATTTATTCGGGATGATTTTTAAAATAACAATATTTTAGGTTGTTATATTAGATACCAATTTATCCATTGTGCATCTTTAAATGCTTACAAAGAGAGAAATTAGGTTTTCACCATTATTCTCAAAGTTCAACATACGCAATGGTTTTTTCAATGGAACAACAATCCCTTATTCTTATTAATTACTTGATAATATCCCACTAAAACCTGATTAATTAAATATAGACTCACTATTACTCTACCAATCTATGAATTAGAAGTCCTTAAAATTCTTCACTTGAAATCATGAAATATAATTAAAAATAATATCTTAGTAGTGGGTCATTTAAAATACTTGAACTTTGTAAAATATCACAATGTATGAAAATTTAGGATAAAAATAAACTTTGCAAAGCCTGTCCCTATAACGGTAGGCCTATCCTTTTACCTATGTTGCTACAACAACATGAGTGTCACTACAGTAGGGCTCGACAGTTTTAAGTAGGGGAAGTGGTTTTATTTCTCCACTTTTCAACTCTCAATCTCTCAAAACTCTTTAATTTCTCTCGAGCAAACCTCTTTTCATGACACTGCTAAGAAAATTTTTATCCATTTTATTATTTACGCATTTAGCATCATAGAATCATGAAATTTAGAATAGAAAAGGAATTTTTAGATTGTTTTTTGGTGTAACTTGAAATTTTGAATCTTCTAAAATTGAAAAAAGGACTAGTTAGACTTGGTTTGAGTATGTACTCTAGATTGTGGCTTCGTATTGTATATTTAATTTTGATTTGAGTCTGATATCTGATTTTATTAAATATTATTTATTAGTTATAATTATATTTTGGCACTTGGTTTCACTACTTATTGCATGTTTAGTTTTAGTTTGAGTCTAGCACTTAGTTTTAGTATTTATTAATCATTTAGTCCCGATTCGAGTCTAGAATATATTATTTTTAATTTTTGTTGAAAATTTGATTTGAGAATATTATATTTTTGGTTATGGATAGAGGAAGATCATATTGCATGCTTATCATGGATAGTTTTCATATTTCTTACTATTGTTCTTGATTTATACTGATATTACTTTTTGTTTTCACCAGCGTGCTTTTGTGAGTTTGATTGGGTTTATTTTGTGTACCTTTTGTGTTTGTGTGGTCTAGTTAGGTTATCACTAGGCATTTATCTCTATTCTTGAGTTATTTTTATATAATTTCCACATTTTCTTAGCATAGATTTTTATCTTCACTCTGACCCTCTTTACTGCCTCTTAACATAGATTTGCATTTTATTATGCTTTTACTATAATTGAGCTCAGTCAACCTGCGATGTCTGCTAAGTATTGTATGTTTTGGTACCCATGCTATATTTTTGCATCTTTTGCTAATGTAGATCCTAGTATGAGTTATCACCATTGAGCTGACTTCGAGTAGATCTACTAATCATAGATTAGAGTAAGCCTTCAGTATCCGAAGCTGATCCATTTCCTTCTACTCTAGTATTAGTATTATCATGTATCTTTCGGGACTACTTTTATAATTTTGCACTAGTCTAGTACTTTTGTGTATAGTGATTCTTGTACTAGCCTTACCAGGTCTTAGAGGATTTATTTTATTATTTTATATTATCCCCTTATTTTTTATACCATGCTTCTATATTTCCTTTTGTAATTGCTTTAAATTACTATTTTACCTTTATTTTTCTCTCTCTATTTATCAGCTCATTGCTTGCTATTTCAAGTTATAGTTTTGGCTTACCTACTGATGGATTATAGTAGGTGTCATTGTGACTTGAGTTTTTGGGTTGTGATAGTCGTTAAATTATTAGGCTAAACATATCCCCTCATTTGTCAAACTTAACAAAATTATCCCTCAACCGATAGAAACCCCCAAATTCACTCAAAATATGTAATTTCAATTAAATTATTTATCATTCTTTTTAACCTGATCCAACTCATCAATGATGGTAGCGATGACTTAATAAAATTTTATGTCAGCAACTTAATAATATTAAGACTTTGTTACATATCTTAACTATTCATACATATTAAGCGGTTGCAGCATAAACAAACAAACTTATCCATTAAGATTTGAATGATTAAAATTCAGACATAAAAAACTTAATATTTGAAATTTGTTGTAAATGATATTGGAAGTGTGGATGAATTCAATTTCCTCCTTTATGAGTAGTAATAACCACACTTCCACCACCTCTTTATTAATCATACTCAATCGCATGATCTTCTTCCATAATTTTCATTATTAATGTTATGTTGTAATAATTTTTTATATTTCTCTATCAAGACTAGAAATAGTGGCATAGGATTTAATATTGTACACATTTGATAGTTGGATGAATAAGAAAACTCTCCAATCTTGCCTCTTTATATTCTTATCTACTTTTTTCTTTTATATTGTTATCATGAGCTTGATTTTATAATACACTATTAGCATGAGTCTCTCATCTTTAATTTAATAATATATTTTAATTTTTTCTAATCTTTTATCTCTTGAAAAGTATGAAAATTGCTTCCAGTATGCAAACCACTTCTTGATTATGAAAGAAAAGTGGTCAAAGTGTGAGAATATATACGAAGGTCAATTTGTAAATGTAGATCAAATTCATGAAAAAAGACTTGGATATCAATTGGAAGAGACGTCCTCCTTTGTTTTTTTAATAGTTAACTTATTTATTTGTCTTCTTTACATTATATTTTGTCAAATTTGTAGTTGAGAATATAATGGATGGACACAGTTTATCACAGAAGACTTGTATTGAAGCTTAACAAAGGCCACATGCAATGGACTCCAAGGCAATATTTTTGAGTTGATGCGGTTATACTTCATATATCTTGTTGAAATTTAATTTAGTTATACGTATAATTAGTAATTAGTAATATTTTTAAAGGCCAAATAATAAGTTATACCATAGTTTGACATATTTTGTCAATGGTTGAGGGTAAAGATGGTGGACTAAAGTTTCACTGCATCGTTAGGGTAAGACACTGAGCTGTAGTTCTAGGGTGGTATGATGATAATATGTTGGGTTCAAGTCTCACTAAATTATGGCCTAACAATCCTTCTTATGAATTAGACATTGGGTTCAAGTCCTAATGCAATTATTAATGATGAGCAAATTGATATGCTCTTGATAAAAATTGTGAAACTCTCCCAATTGATTTGCTTATTCTCTTATGTGAATTTGATAGCAGTATATAATATGTCTGAACGAAGACAAATGGGATAGAATAGTAATCTAGTCATCATTGTGGTAATTCTAAAAGGAAGATAATTATGAATTCTCAAAACGGTCCTTTAGAAGTGAAAGTTATTTTTACCATCAATTTGGTATGCAAGATAGTGTGCACTCGGTTGTAGTGTGACCATATTCAATAATTTTATAAATCCCCCATTAAAAAAAAAGAAAATTAAAGTGAAGGCACTCTCAATATTTTAAAGTGTTGTTGAGGTGGGTCACGTAAATATGCAAAATAAAATTCATGACATGAATGGGCTTATAATAAAATTAATGACACTCAATGAAGTAGTGTATTCCTTGAAGATGTGAAAAGAATTGTAAATGTTGCATATTCATAAAATGAATGCATCAAGGTGTGACAAATATTGTGTATAAGAATGTGCTTATGTAAGGTTGGATAAATACCAAATCTCACCTCAACGGAATATTTGAGAGAAAATATATTTTGATATTAATGATCATTGATTAAATATTTTTAATACATAAAAAAATATTGGGTATGTTTTATTATGAACTACCAACAAGGCAAAAGAAAGAACTAATTATTTTATATAAAGGTTGTGGTGATGACCAAAAATGAATGTTATTATGTGGCTGCACAAATTTTTCATTGGTTGTTTACTTACGGTACATCAAAATATTTTGCCATGTCTTATAAAATAATATATTAAAGGTAAAAGTAAAATAAGAGGCAAATCTTGCATGTAAAGATTTTGACCATGATAATAATAATATAATTTTTTCCTTAAAAGATGTTCATCTTTATGAAATATTTGGTAGAACCAAAAATATTTGGAGCTCTGTAAGAGCTAACGTATTACTACCCAAAGAATAAAATTATTTATAATATTGGGTTATACTAATTCTCAAAAGAAACTTTTTAAGTTTCAACAAAATTGAAAATTATTGTTATATTGAGACATAAATTATGAAAAGATATTTTTAATCCTCATATTACCACAATTCAAATGAGTTATAAATATTTTAAGGTTTTTTGTTTTCTCCTGTTTGTAGATACAAAACTGGGCATGATGGTGGAATCACATGCGATAGTAAAATTAAAAATTTATAAAAAATATATAAGTTGGAATGATTGATTGACCATCCCGGTTCAAACATGATGCAATAGTAATGGAGAATTCATGTGTTTATATATTGAAGAAATAAGATATTCTTCGCGCATTTTCTTGTGCTATTTGTTATCATGATAATTTATCATTATACTAGACAAGGTTGAACTGTATCTATTAAATTTTTAGAATGTATAACAAGGTGAATATAGGTCTGTTCACCTTCCATGAGGACCATTACCATTATATGATTTAATTCATGCATCTATGGTTCGTCACATACGTTTTGCTATTGCAACTTGCAATTTGATTTTTGCATGGTTGATCATCATGCTAAATTAAGAGCATGGTTTCAATCTATAAAATATATTGTTAAGGATAGTTGGTTTAGCAGAAATTGTATGCTTCCAATTATAGCTAAATTATTGGTTACGAGAATAGATATCTCAAAATAAATTTGGTATGGGATGCATTATAAAAATGTAGAAACACTCGAATGCATTAAGACAATAAGGGCCCCTTATATTATTAGTTCACGGCCAGGAACCAAATAATTTTATTTAAAAATTTAAATGTATGGTACTTGATTTAATTACTTCACCTTGCACCAAAGATGGATCCCCCAAAAATTTGGTGGAAATGCGGGATTTCCTAACATTTGAAGGAGATATGATTAACAAGTAAAATGGATGAAATGAATTATCTAGATCATCATAAAAAATTGTGAACTTGAAGTTAAAGAGATAATTCAGTTGTCAAATATTGTAAATTAATTGTCAGATGTATTTGCTGACTCTATGCCGTAATTCAGTTGTAAATGCTCCAATGAGAAATTCTTGAACGCCAAAATCGATGGCATGTCTGAAGCGTGATATACTAATCGGTTTCAAAGGTAAAACTCGTTGAAGAAGGAGAGGATCAAATGACACGATTCAATTTCTCAGGTCATGATTGCGCCTACCGTAATCCATTAGTAGACAAGCCAACCCATAGTCCTAAATGGCTAGTAACAGACTACTTAATAATATAAGAAAAAGAATGCGAAATAAATGAAATAAAAACCAATGCATAATAAAATTTCAAAATCTGGTGGTATTAGTACAAGGGCTTATAAATATAATAAGAGTACACAAGTAAATTATCAAGAGAAATACACTAATACGACTTATCTCCGAATACAACACTAGTCTAATACATAAAAGAGAGATAAGTAATACTCCAAATGCCAGAATCTCACTCTATGTCTCCGAACCATAGCTGGCCCACACAATGCACACATCAATGATGATAACCTATACTATAATTTGCAGGATGCAGAAGTGTAGAATGAGTACCAAATGAATGGTACTCAGTAGGCAACTTCCAACTGAGATCCAAAGATAAATCAGATATATACAATATATAAACAGAATGAAAACTACACACAAGAGTCCATACATCATATGACAAGTCAATGACATAATAAGAAACAACTATCTTGTTCATTTCAAAGAGTCTAACATAATAAGACTAAGAAGTATGTGGGTGAACTATCCTATTCCAACTACATTCAATGGGCGTCAATGGTATACTATATATCCTAGGCCAATATACTAATAAAGGGTAAAAGAAAGATATATAGCAATATACAAGACTAAAAAATGACTATACATTATAAACAAATGAAGGATGGGATATACAGTAGTACCATAACTTCATATAAATATATATATACACACACACATATATAAACATGAGGTTACCTCACAGCATAACGTAGATCATTATGTCCTCATTTTAAAACCTCATTATAAAACTATCAGGGTTTAATACTATCATACTCAAGGTTTCTAATCTATATGTATACACATGACATAATCATGCATAATAATGCAATTACAAGATAGAAGAGGCCAAACACATACCTCAAATCTCAATGACCAATGTGCCATAAGCTAGCCATTATAATGATCATAATAATGATAATAACAATATCAATAATATCGTGAATAACCGGCTACTTCGAACAACCATAACTCTAGCTGACCTATGCGTACCCCGACTGCCCAGCCTCAAAATCTTCAATCAACATGTAATAACACAAGATATATTCTTTACCCATATCTATACAACCGTCTTATATCGAATGATAGACATAGGTGCATACTGGTGATTGGGGATGCACATGCTGGAATGAATCCAAGGTACACAATCATTATCACAATCTCATTATCATAACCATCTCTATCATATCTATCATCATCATGTCCATCATTAGCATAATCAACCTTCGGACTTGCCGAATATTAATATATCATCACAGTATTCTACGACCTTGCCGAATATAAGTACATAATCACAGTATCCTCCTGACTCGAATCAGGTACCAATATCATCACAATAGTATCCTCCAGACTCAAATTGGGCATCAATATCATCAATGTGCATAGACATATTACCAACTTCTATTACCCATGTTTCTTTCACCTTTCTTATCAAATGGCCATTCGCCAACATATGTAATCATCATTAATTACCACAACTAAATAACATATACTAATACACTCATAACCATTATCACGTCACCATAAAAATATCTATTTTGTCAATACTTCCCAGCTACTCGTTATTAGCTAACCAACACTTATTATTATTAATTCACTAATTCTCTAGTCATCATATGCCCTCTAATTATTAGCCTAGACATTATCCTTCACATAATACTTATTCATGAGATAGCAAATATCCATTATTTATTAAATAACCAATACCTAACGTCCATTAAAGATTCATCACTAATCCATAATCGCCATTTATCCACTAATCACCATTATCAACTAATCATCCAATATCCGTTAATCATTATTAGTCAATAAATTACCATTTATCATCTGATCATCCTTTATTGACTAAAATCATTCATTAATTAACCATCATTTATCAAATAATCCTCACTTATCAATTATTCATTGTTATTAACTAGTCATCTCTTATCACCAACATCTCTTATTATCTAACCTCATTAATACACCACTCCTAATTTATTAACTAATCGACATCACAGACTTAATCATCAATACCAACTAATCTTCACCTAAGCTAAATCTGACACCATTATTAGCTACGTATCAGCCATCACTAGCTACCATATTTCAATTGAGCAAGGTTCAGTAACTAGTACATTAAATTTTAGCCATCAAGTACTATAGTCACTTAATATACAACTAGTTCCCACTTAGCCTAAACCTTATTTAGGAAGAATAATCATAAAATTGTATATTAGCTGGAATCAAATCAATTACAGATATAATAATCAAGAATGTACTGAATATATGCATATCATCACTAATATTCAATCAGTGGAATAATAAGAGTCATACTGCATATTCTTCTATCCTATACCGAAGAGATATGTATTCAAACATATATATAAATATAATTATGTACTATAACCCCAACACTTCTCAGATGTCCAAACGATATCATAACATAATGTTTGGTCCAATATGTGTTAGGAATAATCATAATAACATCATAATCACGGCCTTAGGCCTATATACATATCCAAAAATTATATCAATAACCATGTATATAAGACATACCATATTTATAAGCCATGGTATGTCTATAAACATCTCATAGATAGGAGACATCTCACATCTAGGAGGCATAATATCAATAAGTATATAACATCTATAATATATCTCATATCTATAGGTCATACATCATGACTATGAGGAATATCACCTATCTAGTCCAATTACCATATCTAAGAGAAATATCATCTCTATAGGCCCAAAATCAATATTAAGAGAAAAATCATCTCTTAGGATCCAACGTCATGTCTAAGAGGAAATAACATCTCTATGAGCCAAATATCAAGTCTAAGAGAAAATAACATCTCTATGGGCCAAATATCAGGTTTAAGAGTAATAGCATCTCTATGGGCCAAATATTATGTGTAAGAGTAAATAGCAACTCTATGGGCACAATATTAAGTCTAAGAGGGAATGCTATCTCTAAGGGTCAAATATAAAGTCTAAGAGGAAATAGCGTCTCTATAGGCCCAACATCATATAAAAAAGGAAGTATCATCTCTATAGGTCCAAATATCATCAACCGGGGAAAGTACATCATCATTCAAGAAGCCATGAAGTAACTTTATACCAAGGTTATTGACCTCAACTAAGACTAACATCCACAACTAAGCCCATAAGGCTAACATAAGTCTTGGCTTAAGTGGGCCGGGCAATCCCAATTCTAATATTTAATTTCCATAAGTAGACACACTATGCCTAAACTAGGCTAAGATCTAGTTCAACTTTTAGATGTCAAGTAAGCCAAACTCAAGCTTAACATAGGAACTTCAACTAAAACAAGGGCATTCAAGTCAACTCTACCCAAATTATAATTTTAATACCACCATACTAGCCTAATAAGATGAAATATACTAATCATGTTTTCAATACTAAAACTACATTCCAATCCTAGATTTATATCATATTCATACTACAGACTAATCGAAACTATGGATAAGACTATAAGATTCTAAAAGGTTATAAGGATACTATCTTACATGTCTAAAACCCTGGTCTAATACTCAAACATCAACAATCAAGGATAAGTTATCCTACTCATAATCAAGTTTAACATTCATGTTCACACACATTATATACCACACATTATCTACGAATAAAAATGGATAAGAGCTTACCTCAAATCCAAACTGCAAAACCTCACTTCATTAACCAACACCCATCTTCACTTCACAATCCCCAAATGCCATAACACTATCAAAATCATAATATAATCATCAATATGAGTCTAGCAATACCCATATTACATTATTGTGCTTTGGGTCTAAGAATGACACCAAAACCCTAAGTGGGTCCCACTTACAAAAAATGTATTTTTGAGGCCAACCCAATGTTCATGCATGAACAAGGAATTATAACCCCCAAGATATGGGTGCAAACAACACGAAATTTGGGCTAAAATCAAGCCCTAAACTAAATTGGGGTTTTGGGTGCAAACCAACAAATCCAATTATGAATTTAAAGGATTCATACCTTAAATTGGAAGATATTCATATTAAAAGATGTTTAGCAAGCTCCCATGTCATCCACAATATTCAATTTTGAGTTATTATACCCATTTAGGGTTTTTGACTCTCAAAGATGAAGAAGAAATGGACAAAGTAGCTTTTATAGGGTCTATTTATAGACCTCTCGGCAAAGAGATGCCATAATTGATAAGACATGGGCCACATTCGTGATATCGCAATCTCCGTGGCCTTATTGTAATCGACTCCTCCATGTCGCGATCGCCATCACAGCAAAATCAGTAAAACTTAGAAACTTTCCAAGTTTCTAGTAGTGCCTCAAGATTCATTCAATATCTGTCTTTTGCAAACAAAATATATAACCACACTAAATTCGACATTTTGGATGCATTGATGAAGTCGGGTTTTCAATTCGAGGTTATTTTGACCAAATATGGGTCTCACACCTAACGTTCAAATTTTTAACTTTCTAATTGATCGGTGGAAATGAGGGTGCATCGGGACCCGACTCAAAGGTGTACCTAGCCTAAAATAAATATTGTAGACCAACTGGCGCAGTTTGATAAGTGAACCATCGTAACCAAAGGTATACTTAGCCTAAAATCATTTCATTGAAGTTTTCGGCCTGTGGCCATTTAGGACCAGTGAAGACTTCAAAACAGGGATTTGGCTCTTAAAACCAAATGAGCTGCTCGGTAACCAAACTATTGGTCCCAATAAGTCATAAACGACTTGGGGAAGCTAGGAGAAGCTCAAATGGTGAAGATAAGAAAAAATATGAAAAATAATCGTAAGGCTTATTATAATATCCACTACTAAAAGGTCTTTTATTCCCGAAAGTCAATAGATAGAAAGAATCTCACAAGCTCAAAACTATGAGGTACTGAGTTCGCATGCTCCCAACATGACTTCCTAGGTAACCTTAATGAAGAAAGAACACTTGCAAGGGATTTTGCCATATGTATCCCTTTTCAACCAACACCTTAACTTTACTTCCAAACAGCCAAAATCCAACTTTGACCACTAACTGTCCTCCAAATGAATTGAAAAGGATGAAGTACTCACATCTTAACCATAATACGCTGATACCATCTTGATGAAAGCATAACCCTCCAAGGCTAACCCAAGCCAAAAGAAACAAAAAAATGAGTCATATCACCTACTTAAAATTCAAATATAACCTCTGTTTACCTTTTCCACCTGCTATCTACTCCAAACCATAAGGAAAATCACCTAAGCCTCGTCCAGACTATCTCATCATAGAGAACTTAAAGAACTGAAGCTGATCCACTGGAAGTTCATATGGTAAAAATGAGAATAATATTATAAGGCACTATTTGCACATACAAATGGAGATGATCAAGGAATGCAATACCAACCAATGCCACAACTAGCCCGGATAAAAATTAAATTGAAATCCTAAAGTCCAAGGTATACTACTCATTACTAAATAATCTGCTCCAGGATGTCCCATCAACCGAGAATGAAACCTTACTAAATCCATCTTGCATATATTACTCCCACTAAGTATATCATTATAAATTTCCCAAGAAAATTGGGGACTCGTGGTCAAAGTTAAATGAACCAATACCGGGTCCATATTCTATCATCAAAATACTTATCGACCATATTCCATCCAAAGTTGAGGAGTCCGAATAGGCAATCCGTGGAGTAGGCTCAACCAACCAATAAATTAAATTTTAACTGAGATAAGTCTAAAATAGAAGCTGTATGGAAGCTATATAATGCCAAGCAAAAATATCAACACATAGGCTAAATCGCCTGGTGTCAACTATCCAAATCAAACCTAAATATAGGTAGGCATTCATACTCCAAGTTTATCATAACTTCCAAATCTCCATTCCAAAGCGTCAAGTCAATATTGAACCAAGAAGCCTATATTATTACCATACATTCAAATCGACTGTAGTATCCAAATTTAACATATTTGAGATATATCATACCAAGACACAATCGAGACGTATCTAAAGAAAAAAAATCACCACAGGGATAACCGTCGAATGAACACAAGAAACTAGCTCTATATCATCTAGAAGGTATGAAATATAGACACAAAATAGGAATCATGCCAAAGAACAAATCACTGGCTAAAAATACATACAACCCACTCCATATCTGGTAGAGGGCATGAACTATTCCAACATACTCAGAAACTTCCCAAGGCTGAAAACCACACCAGTATTCGGAAAACTCTAGCAACCTAGAAAAATGCAACTTTATCTGACAACTAATCAATCTAACACTCCATCTCATCAAAGAATAGCCACAAGTACGCATCTTCAAGTAGAAATACTCCACCAAGCCTCATTAGGGCGTACAAACTATGGAATGAGAATTTTCCAAATCTACCCAAGTAGCACAATAACCACTCAATCCATCCGAGAATCATATCATCATAGGAGAAATATGTCAATCTCAAAATCAAGGTCAATGTCCAGACCTCCACCAGAGTACCAACATCTCAAACTAAAGAGTTTCAAATTTGTCAACTTAAGAAGCGATCATAGGAAAGGCCACCTACCTCTAACCTTCCAACAACACTAGAAAAACCATGTCAAATCAAGAAAAGAGCATTCAATATCCACACTAATAATAAGGGTAAACCATCATAAGGGAATGAACCCCATAAATCTAAGAAATGAATCCATGACATCTCAATCTCAAAACCACTATTGAGCAACTAAATACTAACAATTGAAAAATAGACCTCGAACTGGTCAATTTCATACATGAGCAATATAGAAAGGGATAACCAAATCAGAAACCTTCGCAACAAATAAGGCAAGTTTAAGAGACTCAAACTCAAGAACAGGCAATATAAATGAATTGCCAACCCTAGAATCATATCAGCACCACAGAAGGTTGACTTTTCTTTGATATCACAATACATCCTTAAATCAATCTAATACAACTAACCAAGAGGGAAACAATCAACCTCACTGTGCTAGGGGAAAGAAATCACCAAATTGGGATATATCTACTCAAGTTATGGAATAATATCATAAGAAAATAAAAGTCCAACTAGATAACATTAGTGTATACATCTACCCTGCAAGGATCAAATTTATCAAGTAACAACATCAAGTAATAATATCAGGTAATATCAATAGCCTCATGCAGTGGTAGCAATAGCAATAAAAATATCAATATCAATATGTTGAATAGGCTATACCAAAATAAACATTAATATCATGTTCCACTCAAGGGCCACAATAGGGCTAACATTCCAAAATAAGTGAGACTCGAACCCAAAAACCACACCCATATGGGAAACATTATGTAACACCATGAGTCTATACCCTGGATATCACACGGTGCTTACAATCTCAAAGAAACCCATGCTAAACTATGACTGGTACCTGCTGTGAGCGTAGAAATATAACTAAAATGCCATAAGATTCTCCAAATACTAAAAAAATACTGAATATTGATAGTAATACTAAAAAAAAATTTCTATCTGAAATAGTCTAGTTTGAAAGCCTTTAATTATCTGAATCAAGAGTTGATGGGACAAGTCCTCAACTAACTATGACTATTAAACATACTAAAATTTTGGAATGCTGAAATAATAAATATGTCCTCAAAATATGAAGAATCACCACTATAACTGCTATTGATAGCCTGAGCTTCTAAGTACGGTCAGGAGCCCGTGCGTTTGAACCTATGATATGAGACATCATAGCGCAAAAGAAAGAGTATTTGTCAGTACTTTGAATACAATGATATGCTAAGTGAGGTAGGCTGCTATACATGATTTCATATGCATGAGATGATAACTGACTGAATAAACTTCATGAAATAACTGAATGAGAGTACATGAATAACTAAAACTGCTGTAAATACTAATTATGCAATACTGTGCATATATATATACTGTATCTGAGATCATACTAAACTGATTACTGAGTTCTGATAGTTGAGTGACTGATATCTGAGTTTATTGATAACTATATTACTAATAACTGGGTGATAAGTTCTTACAACCCTGATTTTGTAGAACTGAACTAAGTCTGAAATTAAAATTATGGGAGTGTTCATCTAATCGATATACCCCAATAATAAACTGAGTTAGGGTCCAACCTGTGACTCCAGTTGGAAGGGTGTTAGCACCGTGCCATGGGTACTAATAATGGCTATGTGGATCCACTAAAGAATCACCCTCATCTAGCAGGTGAGATAAGGGTTAACCTAAACTGGCAGGTGAACACTTTATCAACCCTCAACTGGCAGGTTGATATATTTAACCTATGCTGGCTACGTAGTTCTGGAACTTAGGGACTACTACTAAAGATTACACCCTCAATAGCAGGTGAGCCCCCATCCCTAGGTTCACTCGGTGCTGAATCCTACTCCCAACTGAATAGACACTGAACTGACTACTAGACTATACTAGGCTTAACTGAACTGTTTGATGATAGGCGGATTTACGTGCCTATATCAATATATTTTGCCCATATTTTAGCCTAGTTTTGAGAACTAATTATCTATTTCATGTACTTTTAGTTCTTTTTCCTATAAATGAGCTAACAAACATGATTAGTAAAGTTTCAGGTATAAATGATGCAAAATACAGCATTTTATGGCTTACGTGATTCAAAAGAAAGCTCACGAACGAGATGGAAAGGAGCTGGACGCCTAAAGGACCAAATCTGCTGCATGGAAAATCTGTCCCGGGCTAAAACAGCAATTCTGAAGACTTTGGGGACTTACAGACACAAAGCTGGATTTTTTCCAAGATACATTAACCTAGTGCAATTAGGTTATGTGTTTCACTAATCTATTTGGATTATGATATTGTAACCTTACCCTAGTACATTTGGGTCAAGGATTTCATTAGTATATTAGGATTTGGTTATTTATTTCATTAGTTTACTAGGAGTAGGATAGGAGTATTATAAATACCCTATCATGCTAGAGATTTTTATTCATCTTCTAACATTCTTAATTCTTCAATTCCTAAACTATTAATTTTCTTCCATCCCTCTCATCTTCCACTACAAACACTTCTAATCTACTCTTCTATTCTTAAATTCTACAACAAGAGAATCGTTACTTGCTACGGAATCACAAAAACCACACGCCTAAACACCTACTTTCACGCCATCCACCATGCAAAACGTGATATCCTTCGCATTCATGGGTAACTAAACCCCTTAGTTGGGGTTATGGAAGCCGAATGAGTTACTATCTATAGCTGTGAGTTTGTGAGTTCAAGACACGTATATTGCTTATATCATTACACTCTTCATCTTAATCTACATTCTTTGCGGTTGCAAACGCAAGAATACGCCAGTCTAACATTTAACTTGTTCGAGAGAAAGGTTATTTGTCTGGAAAAGAGATAATGTCAAGGTAGTAGGACACCATTTCCTATTAAAAAGCTAGTGTCGTAACTGGACTAACCTCTTGGAGAATTCGTACCGCTAGACACGCTTTAAGCTCGAGAGAGTTAAAGTGAAATAGTCCTTGTTTAGGTCGAGAGACGCTTTGATTTACCATCGACTACAATTCTCTATAAGCAATTGCATGTCAAGACTCTACACACTCATAGCCAATAGAGACGTATACCTCTGAAGGTGGACATAACCCCAACGCTTCAATTCTCATTGTTTACAACCAACGTAACATCTCTTTCTCTTTTTACTTTGCTATTTTCAGCTTTTATTTCATTACTTTGGTTACTTATTACAATCCCCCTTTCTTACGAGACTTGCACCAAAAGTCTATTAGCTTTACTTACTTGTCGGCCAAGCTATTCCCTGTGGGATCGACACCCAACCCAGGTTGGGTTCTATATTTGCTAACGACCGCTTTACACTCAAACGAGAGCTGTAGATTGAGCGTTATCAAAAATTGGCACCGTTGCCGGGGAATACGAGTGTCAATCAAGTTCGTGATAATTACTAGACCCTTTGGTCAAAGATTCTCATACTTTTACGTTTAGTTTTTGTTTTTGTTTATTGCAGGTTTTTCTTTTAGTGCATGCCCCATACTAGAAATTCTGGTCAACCGTTATTACCAATCAATCCTGAACCACAGCGAATTAGAAGAATGGAAGCACAAGCTGAAATCGACAGGATGGCTGCTCAACACGAGCAAGCAAGATTAGATGCTCTTGCCGCTGCTCAAGTCCAACAACAAAACATTGATAATCCTGGACGAGCAACAAATCCTGACAATGAAGATTTAGGAGATGACGAGTTGATAAACCCAAGGCATGGCGCTGAAATTGCAACACCTGCCAATCGAAGAGGTCGACAAGCTCGGTACAGATATGATCGCCAACCTTTGCAACCAGCTTTCGACGACGATGATGATGATCTTGATGGTGCCGGAGCCACTGGAGCTATAATTCCACCACCATTAGCGCCCGGAGCCAAGTTCAACATCACAAGCACCATGATTCAGTTATTGCAACTCAAGGGGTTATTTGGTGGACTAGCAGGCGATGATCCGAATATGCATCTCATCAACTTTATTTCTACATGCAAGTCTTTTGACAATCCTGGTGTTGGTCAGAATGCTATTCGATTACGTATATTTCCATTGTCTCTGTCTGGGGAGGCAACATTATGGTTGAATGGGCTGACTCCTGATTCTATTACAAATTGGAGGCAATTGAGAGACGCTTTCCTAGAAAGATTCTTTCCGCCATCCAAGAGGGCTCAATTAAGAGATGAAATCAGCAACTTTCGTCAGCTTCCCTCTGAAGCTCTTCACGAAACATGGGAGAGGTTCAAGACAAAGCTAACGAGATGCCCAAACCATCACATGACTAATGTTCACCTCATGGAGATCTTGTATAGAGCCTTGAATTCAGTAACTAAACCAGTGGTAGACAACGCAGCTGGAGGTTCTTTTATGGACCTCACCTTTGGTCAAGCAAGCAACATGCTAGATCGTATGACGAAACAAAGTAGAACTTGGCATACCAGGGATTCTGAGGTAGCAAGCCCCACTTTATCTATTGGCATGTCTGCAGACCAAAGAAGAAGAGAAGAAGAACGTGATCAAGACATGGCGCACATGAAAACCCAAATGGATATTCTTACAAAGCATCTATTAGGGAAGACTGAAAAAGTGAAAGTTATTGCGTCAAAAGGAAGAGACGAATCTGATTCGGAAGAGGAGGCCAACTACTTGAACAATCAGGGGGGTTTCCATGGGAATGCCCAAGGAAACCAAGGTCAGAACTATTATGTTAAATCTGGAAGCAAAGACCAAGGTAGTTGGAAGAAAAATAATGAAAATAGTGGTTTGTACGTTCCCCCTGGTAAACGTGATACAACCACATCTAATTCTATGGAAGACATGATGGCTAAGTTATTGAAAGGAGTGGAAGTAACGAGTGCAGGAGTGAAGGAGGTAATTGACGATTTGGCCTCCATGAAGCAACTAGTTGATTCTCATTCCACTTCTATCAAGCAAATAGAGCAGCAATTAAGCCAACTTTCAGCAGCATTCAATCAAAGAAAGGCTGGCACCTTACTGAACGATACAGTCCAAAACCCAAGGAATGATGGGTCATGCATGGCCATCACTACCAGGAGTGGTAAGGTGCTGGAAACTTCAGAAAAAGGCAAGCAAGTGGTTGAAGGAACAGCAGATATGGACGCCACACCTAGTGACGTCACAAGAGAAGAAGCCGCAACATCTACTTCCAACGTCAAGGACGTTTCACCTAGTGACGTGCAGCCTGAAAAAAATAATAAACGGAAGCAAGAGGACAAGAAATCCATGGAGAGAACACTTCCATACCCACCACCACCTTTTCCACAAAGATTGAAGAAGGTGGCCGATGACACTAAGTTCAGCAAATTTATGACCATGTTGAAGCAACTGACTATTAATGTCCCATTGGTAGAGGCACTTGAACAAATGCCTGGGTATGCGAAGTTTATGAAAGATCTTTTGACTAAGAAGAGGGCAGCAAGCTATGAGCTGAAAGATGATGTGCATCATTGTAGTGCAATTGTTACTCGATCGATAGTTCAGAAGAAGGCCGACCCTGGAGCTTTCACGATTCCTTGCACCGTCGGATCTTTGGACTTTGCTAAAGCATTGTGTGACTTAGGATCCAGCATCAACTTGATGCCATTATCAATCTATAAGAAGTTGGGGTTAGGAGATCCTACACCAACTAATATGAGGCTTGTGATGGCGGATAGGTCGGTAAAACGACCGGTTGGTATTCAATGCGATGTCTTGGTAAAGGTATCTTCATTCATATTTCCAGCAGACTTTGTCATCTTGGATTGTGAAGCAGATTCAGAGGTTCCCATAATCTTGGGACGCCCCTTCCTTGCTATGGGAAGTGTGCTCATAGATTTGAGAGCTAATGAGCTTTCATTCCGAATAAATGATGAAGTGGTTTGCTTTGATGTTTGCAAATCAATGAAGCAACCCAAAGATCTAAGTGTATTTTCGGTGGCTGATGTTGTCTTTGATGACGAGAAAGAGTTACTTGCAGAAGAGCAAATTCTTGATGATCCTTTGGAGGCTTTGTTCATGAAAGAAGAGGATGATGATGCTGAAATTTCTGAAGATGATATTTGTGCTCTATCAGGATTAGGAACATATCGTTATACTCCCAAGAAGCTGGATCTTGATCTCAAGAATCGACCCACACCACCAGCTAAGCCATCTATTGAAGAACCACCAACGTTAGAATTGAAGGAGCTGCCAAGCCATTTGAAGTACGCATTCTTAGGAAGCGGAAACACTCTTCCAGTCATAGTGGCAGCCGATTTAGGTGAGCAACAAGTTGCAGCTCTTATTGCAATCTTACGCAAGTATATTAGAGCTATTGGATGGACCATTGCGGATATCATTGGTATTCCACCTGGGATTTGCACACATAAAATTCAGCTTCAAGAAAAGTGCACACCCACCATTGAACATCAAAGACGTCTAAACCCACCAATGCAAGAGGTGGTGAAGAAGGAGATTATCAAGTGGTTAGACGCAGGAGTCGTGTATCCTATTTTTGACAGTACATGGGTAAGCCCAGTACAATGTGTTCCCAAGAAAGGAGGTATGACGGCGGTTGCGAATGCAAAGAATGAGCTTATTCCACTCAGGCCCGTTACTGGATGGAGAGTATGCATGGACTACCGCAAGCTGAATTCTTGGACTCTCAAGGATCACTTCCCCATGCCATTTATGGACCAAATGCTAGATCGATTAGCGGGGAAAGGATGGTTTTGCTTCTTGGATGGTTAGTCAGGTTACAATCAGATTTGTATTGCCCCTGAAGACCAAGAGAAGACAACGTTTACATGCCCATATGGTACTTTTGCCTTCAAACGCATGCCATTCGGGTTGTGCAACGCACCAGCCACCTTTCAACGTTGTATGATGTGTATTTTCTCTGATATGGTAGAAGACACTTTGGAGGTATTTATGGACGACTTTTCAGTTGTTGGTAAGTCCTTTGACGCATGTTTGGTGAACTTGAGCATGGCATTACAAAGATGTGTAGAGTTTAACCTTGTGCTGAATTGGGAAAAGTGCCACTTCATGGTAAAAGAAGGAATCGTTCTTGGGCACAAGATTTCCGAAAGAGGAATAGAGGTTGATCGCGCCAAAATAGAAGTAATTGAGAAGCTACCTCCTCCAATTTTGGTGAAGGGAGTTCGTAGTTTTCTTGGCCATGCCGGTTTTTATCGAAGATTCATCAAAGACTTCTCCAGAATTTCTAGTCCATTGTGCAATCTATTGGAGAAAGATGCGAAGTTTGATTTTAACGATGATTGCTTAAAGACATTCGAATGCCTTAAAGAAAAACTCATTGAAGCCCCTATCATGGTAGCACCAGATTGGACGCTCCCGTTCGAAGTCATGTGTGATGCTACTGGTGTAGCCATTGGTGCTGTTCTTGGACAGAGAAAGGAGAAATTGTTTCATCCTATCTACTATGCGAGTAAGGTCCTAAATGAAGCCCAAAGGAACTACACTGTCACTGAACAAGAGCTCCTAGCGGTTGTGTATGCGTTTAAGAAGTTTCGTGCCTATCTATTGGGTACTAAGGTGATCGTTCATACAGACCATGCAGCTCTTAGGTATCTAATCACAAAGAAGGATGGAAAACCAAGGCTGATTCGATGGGTATTGCTACTGCAAGAGTTCGATTTCGAAGTCAAAGATAGAAGAGGTTACGAGAACCAAGTGGCTGATCACCTATCTAGACTTGAGAATGAGTATGTGGCGCAACCAGAAAATCAGATTGATGATGCATTCCCTGACGAGGAGATACTAGCGACAACAATGGAGAAATTACCATGGTATGCCGACTTTGCAAATTTCGTGGTGAGTAATGTGTTACCTTCCAATTTATCTTACCACCAGAGGAGGAAGTTTATGCATGACGTTCAGCACTACTATTGGGATGAGCCTTATTTGTTTCGAAGATGCGTGGATGGTATCATTCGACGATGTATATCCCATGAAGAAGTGCCTACTATATTGGAAGCATGCCACACTTCGCAAGTTGGAGGACATCATGCAGGGAATCGAACGGCAAGGAAAGTCTTACAAAGTGGTTATTATTGGCCTACAATATTCAGAGATACACACGACTATGTGAGAAGGTGTGACCAATGCCAACGTCAAGGTGCTATTTCAAAACACCATGAAATGCCCATGTCCAAAATTCTGGAGGTAGAACTCTTTGATGTGTGGGGTATTGATTTCATGGGACCATTCGTGAATTCGTTTGGAATGAAGTACATCTTGGTTGCTGTGGATTATGTGTCGAAATGGGTTGAAGCTGTAGCATTGGCTGACAACGAAGGAAAGCGTGTTGTAGCATTTTTAAAGAAGAATATCTTCTCTCGCTTTGGAGTACCTCGTACTATCACAAGTGATGGAGGATCTCACTTTTACAACAAGCTATTCAAATATGTATTGGCCAAGTATGGAGTCAAGCAACATAAGGTAGCTACGCCTTATCATCCCCAAACTAGTGGACAAGTAGAGGTTTCCAATCGTGAGATCAAGCAAATCCTTGCCAAGACGGTTAATGCAAATCGGAAGGATTGGTCTCGAAAGCTAGATGATGCACTATGGGCGTATAGGACTGCATTCAAGACACCCATTGGCATGTCACCTTATCAGCTAGTTTATGGGAAGGCTTGTCATCTACCCATCGATCTTGAATACAAGGAATTGTGGGCATTGAAGCACTTGAATCTGAATTGGGATGATGTGAAGAACCTGAGGTTGGAGCAGCTGAACGAACTAGATGAATTTCGTCTCCATGCATACGAAAGATCAGATTTATACAAGGAGCGGATGAAGAAGTATCATGATCAGCGGATTGTTCGACGAAACTTCCAAAAAGGTGACATGGTACTGCTTTTTAACTCCAGACTCAAGCTCTTCCCAGGTAAGTTAAAATCAAAGAGGTCTGGTCCATTTAAAGTCATCCAAGTCTACTCATCTGGAGTAGTCGAATTGGAAAACAATGAGGGTGTTATCTTCAAAGTGAATGGCCAACGTGTCAAGCCATATATCGGTCCTCTTGACTCGATGAATGACATGGCCATCACTTATCTCGACGAAGTCTAGGTACTCGAGATTACTACGTCGAGCCACGACAATAAATAAGGCTCTAGATGGGAGGCAACCCATCGTTTTATTGTTTTATCGCTTTGTCATTTTATCATTTTATTATTTCGTCGCTTTAGTATTTTTTTTTCTTCTTGATAAATGAAAATCCAAAAATAAGAGTCGTTCCACGACCAAAACTAAGGCGCTTGGTGGGAGGCAACCCATCGTACTAATCGTTTTCATTTTGTTTTGAGCAAATATAGGTGCAAGAAGTACGCGATGAGGAGATTGATCTCAATCGACGATTTGGACGCATTGTATGGTAAAGTCGGTAAGTTAGGAATGGTGATGCATAAGGCTATGAATTGAGTCTTTCTCACGTCATAATAGGCTTCGAGGAAGGCTAGGCCTTGGTAAAAATAGGCCACGAACGATGCACAACCTATTCTATAGCCTAAGGACTCGGAATCTAGTGTGTTATTCACTATGCGCCGCCTATTCCTAGGTATGCTTTTGACTATGCGCCGCCTATGCTATGGCATTTGAGATACTGAGACCAAATGCCATAGACTATGCGGCGCATATGTCTAGAAATGCCATAGACTATGCGGCGCATATGTCCCATTATGCCATGGACAATGCGCCGCATATGTAAGTGATATGCCGAGGGATATGCGCCGCATATGTGGTGATTTTGTCCCCAAATCCGATTGTAAATGGGTCATACCCGACCCATACTCTTCCTATATAAAGGTGACTTGGTTTTATAACACAATCACATTAGAAACAACCCTAAAGGCGCCGCATATCACTCCAAATCCTCTCAAAATTTTCTTCCTTTGTTCTTCCAATCCACAACAACTTCTCCACAATCTTCAAGCAAGTAAGTGCTCTCTTATTCTTCATCTATTTATAGTAAGTGCTACGTTGCTATGCTTATTATATTTTGCTAAATCATGTGAGATTGATGGTGATGATCATGTGTTTGGATAATTGTTGCAAAAACGTGTGAGTGAATATCTACGTAGGGAATTCTTGACTTGTTTCCGACTTGAATTTTGCTCCGATAGCATTGTTATGATAATTAATGAATTGTTGTGACTATGAATATTGCTTAAGATTGTTGTTTGGATGCTTACATGATAGACCTTCCCGGCCATCGGGATAAGGTTATAATACCTATCGACTTAGGAGGTTGTGCTTGTTGTAAGAATAATGATTCCATGTGGTATCCCCTAGGTTGTAGCGTGCTATATCCACCATGAAAGTAGTCCAATGGCTGCAAATAAGTGATGTAATTCTGATTTTCTTGTCGGAATACACTCCTAAAACGTATGTCGACGAAATCTGAGTACTCGACCACTTTCACTTCACTGATTTGTGTTAACAAGATTAAGTGTGGGGTGGTACCCCTAGTGCTTGCATATAGATTGTATAACGTGAGATTGTGCTGCAACTAACATTTTTTCTAGTCTCAGGTACAATGGCACCTAAAGCAAAGCAAGGCAAGGAGAAGGCGACCACGTCCCGAAAGGACAAGAAGAGAAGTCGAAAAGACCAAGGAGAATCATCTTCAGCACACCTACCACGCAGAATGTTCGGAATCAAATGGGTTCTTGAGGAAGAAGCCAAGGCATGGTACAGCAGCAACAAAGAAAGGAAGTACGTGCATGTCGACTTGATCAACAAGGAGACCTTAGCAAAGAAAGAGCCGCGTATGTTGGCGAAAATAATGGCTTTGAAGCTGGATTTCATCTTCCGTGACATGGGAGAGTGCAATCTTGACTTGACAAGAGAGTTTTATGCCAACTGGTCGCCAAACACAACAGGCAACGAAGTCAAAATTCGGGGCCAAGTGTTACAGCTTACAGCGGATTGGATCAACTCTTTTCTTGGCCTACCTTCAGTCGACACAGCACCATACAAAGAGCTGTACAGCAGGCCTCCTTACAGAGCAATAAGACACACGCTTTGTGGAAGCAGATCGATGGCAAGATGGGGCAGACATAAGGAAATAGGCCGTCACACCACCTTCCCCTATGCTTCACTAAATAGGGAAGCAAGAATCTGGATGCGCATTGTCAACTCATGCCTTATTCCTGGGACGCAATACACCAAGATATCGAGAGATAGAGTGTGTTTGGTTTATGCGTTGATGACGAATGTCCCTATCAATTTTGGGGAAATCATTCGATCTACCATGAGGAAGGCCAGACTCCACCGGAGGTCCCATTTCACATTCGGCAATTTGTTGACAGCAATGTTGCGGAAGGAGGATATAGAAGAGGAACCATCTGACCACAAACTCCCACATAACCCAAAGAAGGTTGACCTCACCAAGGTCAAATATGCTGAAACAACGCATGGAGTCAACCTTACCACTGCGGAGAGACATGCTCGTGATGAGAGTTTCTTCCGTCATCTCTATGGCATGACGCGATTCACTATGATGAGTGGTGGACGTATTCCAACTGCTGAAGAGCTCCAACAGCTGGACCACGACTACCCAATGAATAGGCATGCCCGGGAGATGTGTGGAGTGGGCGTATATTTTGAGGAACCTCTTGACGATGACATGCCAACTGATGATGATAGACGCTTGCCTGATTCTGATGATGAGGAGAACTCTGACGATGACTCTTATGATGATTCTGACGAAGGGGGTATGACCCCCGACATTGATGAGGAGTCCGACTAATCAGGTTCTTCGACTTTATTTTCCACTGAGGGCAGTGTCCAGTCTAAGTGTGGGGTGGCAGAATCTGCATGCCATACTTCTTTATTTGCACCTATGTTTGTATGTTTGCTTGTTTATTTTGTTTTGAGTCCAATTTTTTTGATTTTTTTCGTGTGACATTTTTTTTTAATTTTTTAGGAGTAAAATTTTTCTAGCTACGCATGAAATTATTTTGATAGGCAGCATGAGATTAGAACAAGAGTATGTGCTACAATTGTGACTATTGAGACATTTAGGCTCTAGTTGTGACTTATTATGTGATATTGTGTGACTCAATTCCTTCACTTGTTGGGTCGAGAGTCTATATTACTTCCAATAAAGTCGACCATGTGCCTTGTGTGTGCGAGATAATAGTATATTCTATGTATGTGTCTGATGCTAGAACTTGCCTGGTATGTATGCAAAGCGAAAATAAGGAGTGTAAGTTTAGGATATGATTTAGGCATTTCTTTGGCAACCTATACATGTTTACCGTCAGTTTTTCCTACCCATGTAAATCATCCTAGTTAAACCCTTTTGAGCCTTTAGCCTATTTCTTTGACAACCATGTATGTAAGACTAATCCATTTCTTTCAAGACCATAATTTGATCCAAAATCCTGAGTGCTTTAAAGTGAAAAAGTCATGTGACAATATAAGAGGAAATTGGGTGAGTATAATGCTATAAATTGGAATGGTTCTTGAATGTGTTATGAAAAAGAAAAAAATGCTATCATAAGAGGTATGTTGTGAAAAGAAAAAGGAAAAGAAAGCTGACAAGTGAGTTGTGCTTAAAATTGAAAAACAAAAGATGAGAACAAGGGTGGAAGAATAAAAAGAAGAAAGGTTGAAAGAAAAAAGTGTCAATGATACAAATTAATGTATTAAAGCGCTTAGGAACCTAGTCACTGTTCTTGGCCAAAATAGTCCTACCCGTCCCTTAGCCTACATTACAACTATCTAAAGACCTACTTGATCCTAATCTTAACATTCCGACATTTAGTAGAGTACTACATTAAAGGCAAGCTTATGGTCATTAGTTGCTACATATGAATTCTTTGTGAGAGTGAGTGCAAGGATACTTTGATACCCATGTTTGAAAAATATGCTATACTTGTGAGTGATTTGGGTACTATATTGTGAGACTCACATGGTTGATGAGTTTTGGAAAGTTGTATATGATTCTATGTACCTTAACGTTTGCATGCGAGTTGATCACCATCACGAGTCTATGCTTGAGGTTAAATTGTTTCTACTTATAATCAGGAAGCTACTCTTTGTTGATAATTGTTGTGCTTGTCTTGAAGAATGTTTTGTGTTGTTGCTGTAAAAACCTTAAGTCGATGTTTAGAAGGACATGATATGTTGTTCGAGGACGAACAAAGCTCTAAGTGTGGGGTGTTGATGATAGGCGGATTTACGTGCCTATATCAATATATTTTGCCCATATTTTAGCCTAGTTTTGAGAACTAATTATCTATTTCATGCACTTTTAGTCCTTTTTCCTATAAATGAGCTAACAAACATGATTAGTAAAGTTTCAGGTATAAATGATGCAAAATACAGCATTTTATGGCTTACTTGACGCGAAAGAAAGCTCACGAATGAGATGGAAAGGAGCTGGACGCCTAAAGGACCAAATCTGCTGCATGGAAAATCTGTCCCGGGCTAAAATAGCAATTCTGAAGACTTTGGGGACTTACAGACACAGCTGGATTTTTTCCAAGATACATTAACCTAGTGCAATTAGGTTATGTGTTTCACTAATCTATTTGGATTATGATATTGTAACCTTACCCTAGTACATTTGGGTCAAGGATTTCATTAGTATATTAGGATTTGGTTATTTATTTCATTAGTTTAGTAGGAGTAGGATAGGAGTATTATAAATACCCTATCATGCTAGAGATTTTTATTCATCTTCTAACATTCTTAATTCTTCAATTCTTAAACTATTAATTTTCTTCCATCCCTCTCATCTTCCACTACAAACACTTCTAATCTACTCTTCTATTCTTAAATTCCACAACAAGAGAATCGTTACTTGCTACGGAATCACAAAAACCACACGCCTAAACACCTACTTTCACGCCATCCACCATGCAAAACGTGATATCCTTCGCATTCATGGGTAACTAAACCCCTTAGTTGGGGTTATGGAAGCCGAATGAGTTACTATCTATAGCTGTGAGTTTGTGAGTTCAAGACACGTATATTGCTTATATCATTACGCTCTTCATCTTAATCTACATTCTTTGCGGTTGCAAACGCAAGAATACGCCAGTCTAACATTTAACTTGTTCGAGAGAAAGGTTATTTGTCTGGAAAAGAGATAATGTCAAGGTAGTAGGACACCCTTTCCTATTAAAAAGCTAGTGTCGTAACTGGACTAACCTCTTGGAGAATTCGTACCGCTAGACACGCTTTAAGCTCGAGAGAGTTAAAGTGAAATAGTCCTTGTTTAGGTCGAGAGACGCTTGGATTTACCATTGACTAGAATTCTCTATAAGCAATTGCATGTCAAGACTCTACACACTCATAGCCAATAGAGACGTATACCTCTGAAGGTGGACATAACCCCAACGCTTCAATTCTCATTGTTTACAACCAACGTAACAATCTCTTTCTCTTTTTTACTTTGCTATTTTCAGCTTTTATTTCATTACTTTGGTTACTTATTACAATCCCCCTTTCTTACGAGACTTGCACCAAAAGTCTATTAACTTTACTTACTTGTCGGCCAAGCTATTCCCTGTGGGATCGACACCCAACCCAGGTTGGGTTCTATATTTGCTAACGACCGCTTTACACTCAAACGAGAGCTGTAGATTGAGCATTATCACTGTTACTGATCATGTTGATTGACTGAACTAGGCTGTGTTCACTGAGTTTTGTAATTGTCTGAGTACTACTGTTTCTGATATTACTGAGACTATTCTATAGCTACTGTAATTCTTGGTAAATAGCTAGATTTTTGGGTATTGAATACCCCTAGGACTCGATAGAATCAATACCAAAACATGGTAAAATCTTAAAAGCATTACATTAACTACTTATTCACTATGCACTCATTTAGACATTTTGTCAAATACTTGAGAGGCATGAACTTGTACATGAATGGGACCACTTGATAACATGTCACAAATTCACTAAATTTACGTAGGCATTCTATGAAATACTTGGGGAGCATAATTAGTGTGCATAGCAATTATTAAGATATAAACATCATGGCTACAACATTCTACTTGTAAATTCAAGGGTTTAACATGAGAATCACATAATTCTACATACATGCTAATTTATTCACTTGAAACTTGTAATGAATCTTGATTTGAAAACCAAACATCAATACATACATGAACATAATCCAATTCAAACATGTAAATCATGAAATCAATAAACTTGTAGTTCTAAAAATAAGGTTCTTGAACTTGAAAGGTGGAAGAAAACCCAAGGATGAACACATAACATAACTTGATGATTAAATTCATGAAAATAGTTGGTTTGTTCTTGAAGCTTGGAATTGAAATTGAATGACCTAGGGTTTTTTTCTTGAGAGGATTTAAAAGAGAGTGAGTGATTTTTCCATTAGGATAGCTTAATTTTGTATTTTAGGACTAAATAAAAGTGGGAAAATTGACTTGAATACCCCTCTGGACGCAGACTTAATTACAGAAATATGCACCCAGCGATGTGCAGACCGATGCGCTGCATTATTGCTGTCGATGTGATAGGTGATGCACTATATTAAGTTTGCGTTGGTTCACTATTTTACAAATGGAATCATCGACGCATTGCGGTAAGATCACATTGACTCACTATTTCGGTCATCCAAACATACCTCAAACAATGTCTGAAAAATCTAAAACTCATCCGATAACACCTATTGACATCCCTGATCATGAATAAAATTAAAAATTGACATTCTAAGGTCATCAAGATAAAAAATAAGATCATCGAATTATGAAGGCAAAAAACTGATTCTATGTATAAACACTCAGCTGAAATTTCTGTCTGTGACCCCTTTTTACATTCTATATAGGACTGAATTAGACTAGGACTTTTATGGGATCTTACACATCAATATAGATCTACTGTATCCACTAATAAAAGAAATAAACCATAGAGTAGTAACATAATCATGAATCCAATAACAAGGAACATAATAACCGATATCAATTCATCAAGGCATATAATTATTAATGGGTATGAAAATCCTAATACATATAATAAGAGATAAATGTGAGAAATAAAATCACACCAATTGTGATAAAATCTACAATCACATGCCTTATAGGCATAGGGAAAAATAAATCTGAACAGGTCCAACTTGGACCGACCGACTAAATCATCAACTGAGGTACCAAAGACACCATCTCTAACTAAAGATGTCACAATATTACGAGGTTGATCTAAATAAGTTGAATGACTATAAATCTCATATATGGGACACCTCTTAGACTAGTAGTCAGTCTCTCTGTACTCATAAAAACTCCTAAAGCATCAATATAGAGAGAATACAAACTAAGCTCAAATGGATAGCAAACTGACATTGAGAGAAATCCACAAAATTATGTCCAAACTTTCGAAACCACAACCTATCTCAGGAAGTCTAGTTGGTGGGAAATAATTGCTAAATCTACCTAATAATCTATCTCATACTAGGGGAATTCTCTAAACCAGTGTCATATTAAGACACAACCAAACTAAGATCCTAGAATACTTTGAGATATTACCCCTCATAATACAAAATGGATGCCATGACCTAAGGAATCGTACCACACTTTACAAGTCTAAAGGGGAATCTATCTACTATGATTCTCACGACTATTCTGAGAACTATTCTTAGTATGGAATACTATTTGCATATAGATGATGGGCTGTAGGTGAAGCTGAATTCTACTAGATAAATACTCACTCCCAGGTAAAAGACCAATAAGAAAATAATGATGGCATGTCTTTTGCCGCTATTTCCATAAGTAATAATACTTGTGCTCTTTATAGTCCTCTCATAATCAACATCCAGATGAAAGGACGATTCAACTGCTATCTAGTGCTCTGATGCCAAATGGAGTGACAATACTAACCCTCTAACATATCTATTCACCAATGTCTGACTAAGAAGGACGTAGCATAGAAAAATGCCTAGACCACATAAGAAATCCAATATCGCACTCAAAACTGGTAAAAAAACCTAATGAACACCAATAGACTTAACTTTGGTCTGAGAACTACTCGATGAATCAAATGTCATATATGGCTGAGTAAGATTTACAATATGACTTGAATTTCCAATGTCGAACCTCAAAGGCTAAAGTAGTTGCAAGCTCAAATAGAGCAAAAGCTAGCACAATACCCTTTTGGGTCCACTAAAGATCTTCGATATCTATATCTAACTCTCTAATTTGATACTATATTAAAACTCTAGAAATACGTGTTGAAGTCTCATCTATATCCATCGATAATGTAGCATCGTCCTTTGAGGATAGAATAGAGTTAAAGAATATGTTCGTGCTTAATAGAAATGTAGACACACAATAAGAAGTCAAGAAGTGAATTTCCTAAACTATCCCTGTAGCCTCCCAAGGATAGGTTATTGATGTCTCTGCACCAATCTGTAGGGCACTACAAATACTAAGCTCTTGTACTAATACATCAATGAAACCTAGGCTCTAATACCAATTAGTCATGACCCAATTTCTCAAGTCATGATGGCTCCTACCATGACCCACCATTAGGAAAGACAACTCGTAGTCTAGAATGGCTAGTAACGGACTACTCAATAATATAAGGGAAAGAATGTGGAATGAATTAAATAAAGACCAAAAAAATAAAATCCCAAAATATGGTGGTATTAGTACAAAAGCTTCTAAATATAATAACAGTACAAAAGTGAAATATCAAGAGAAATACATTGATACGACTTATATTTGAATACAATATAGAAACTAGACTAATACATAAGAGAGAGATAAGTAATACTCCGAACATCAGGACCTCACTATAGGTCTCTAAACTATGGCTGCCCCACATGATACACATATTAATGGTGATAACCTGTACTATGATCTGCAGGCTACAAATGTATAGTATGAGCACCAAATAAATGGCACTCAGTAGACAACTGCCAACTAAGATCCAAAGATAAAATAGATATATACAATACATAAAAAGAATCGAAACTACGCCCAAGAGTCCAGAAATCATATGAAAAGTTAATGAGATAGTAAGGAACAACTATCCTATTCAAGTCAAAAAGTCAAACATAATAAGACTGAGGAATTATCAGGGCGAACTATCCTATTCCAGCTACATCCAATGGGAATCAATGCTATACTATATATCTTAGGATAATATTTAAATAAAGAATAAAAAAAGATATATAGAAATATACAAGGCAAAGAAATAACTATACAATATGAAAAAATAAAGGAGGGGATATATGGTAGTACCATAGCTTCATATAGCTATATATATGTATGTATATATCTATATCTACATCTATATCTATATCTAAATCTATATCTATATCTATATCTATATATATATCTTATCTATATCTATATCTATATCTATATCTATATCTATATCTATATCTATATCTATATCTATATATATATCTATATCTATATCTATATCTATATCTATATCTATATCTATATCTATATCTATATCTATATCTATATCTATATCGATATCTATATCTATATCTATATCTATGTCTATATCTATATCTATATCTATATTTATATCTATATCTATATCTATATCTATATCTATATCTATATCTATATCTATATCTATATCTATATCTATATCTACATCTATATCTATATCTATATCTATATCTATATCTACATCTATATCTATATATATATACACATATACACATTCATATAAATATGAGTTCACCTTACAGGATAAGTTAGATCATTATGTCCTCAGTTTAAGACCTCATTATAATACTATTAGGGTTTAATACTATCATACTCAGGGTTTCTGATCTACATGGATAGACATGATATAAACCTGTATAATAATGCAATCACAAGATATAAGAGGTCGAATACATACCTTAAATATCAATACCGTATCAATGACCAACTTGCCATAAGCTAGCTATAATAATGATAAGAACAATATCAATAACAACACAAATAATTGGCTACTACGAATAACCAAATACCTAGATGATCCTTTGAATACCCCAACCACCCCATGCTCAAAAGGTTTAATCAACATGCAACAACACAAGGAAAATTCTTCACCCATATTTATGCAACTTTACCATACCGAATAATAGAAAAAAGAGCATACTGGTGATAGACGATGTGCACACAGGAATAAATACAAGGTACACAATCAATATCATGATTTATCATCATAACCATCTCTATCATAATTGTTATCATCATGTCCATCATTAGCATAATCAACCTACGGCCTTGTCTGGTGATGAGTGGTGATTTTACCACTCATTTGCACCAAATATTTGTGCACATTACCGTGTTTTGTATAAGTAAATGAAACATCATCATGATCTAAATACACTAATACCCATATTTTGTAGGTATATAGTAAGAAGGTGAAAAGAAGTAGATTAGAGATCAAAAGGGATTAAATAGAAGCAATAAGAGTATAGCTAGAGACCTGGAGAATTCCAGCCTCAGTTAACATGACTGGATCCTCAGGCCATGGTTGCAGTTAGTCAAGATGGTCACCATAGTGTGATTATGCAGCACAGCCGTGGTTGCATAGTCGCGATCGTGGCTTAGCGACAATATGACCCAAGGTAGTTTTGTAAAATTACATAGACAAATCCCAAACCTTATATGAAAAAAAAAACCTTTTTTCTTTGGGTATTTCTTACCTCATAGACAATTTTGAATTTGAAGCGAGAAACCCTAATTGGGTTGTGTAACTAATTGTGGAGGCTTCATTTCTTAGTATTTTGTGAAGAATGAATGCTTTGGATAATCATTACGGTATATATTTCTTTCCTTTCTTCATGAGTGGCTAAGTAAATTAGTCTTGGGATTATGTTGAACTAAAGTGTAATTATATGTGGGTGTTGTTGGGTTTGCATGATTGTTAGTTGTTGAGTAAGGATTTCACCATTGCTTGAATTTAAGATTTGGAATTTGTGGGTGAAAACCCAAATCTGCACCCTAAACTCTATAAACCCTTCATCATCCTTGAAAAAGGGATGGAGGTGAACATGTGGTAACCCATAACATCCTTGAAAGAGGGTTAAGGGGGATAGGGCAATGGTGGATAATTAAGCCTCTAGTTTGCTACCTTTTCCAATCTTAGAAATAAGTGTAATTGGAGTGTAAATAATGTCAAGAGCATTATCCTAGAAATAAGGATGCTTGATTGAGGTTTTGGGTGATTACAAATTGCACTCTAGTTAGGTGCTAAAAAGAGCCAATGGGTTAAATCATTATGGTTTTATTGAAAGATTAACCACAATGATCTTCGACCTAGCCTATCCTTTAGTTAACAACTAAGTTTCGTGTTAAACCATCATCACCCCATATGCTTTTACTTTTAGGTTGACATAATCCCAAGATTTCCTCCAAACTTATTTCTAAATCAAAACTGCTATCTAGTGAGTTGTTAACCAAAGATTATTACAAACAATTTCAAAAACAATCCCCCTATTTTATTTTAAATGTCGTGTTTGTTAGAATTCTGGGTAATCCTTTAGTAATTTAAAGACCCATAGGATTTGAATTTTATACTTTGCTCCTTGTGGATTTGAACCCAATGCGAGCTGGGTTATTGACAACGACTGTCTTACCCCTCAAACATGAGAGTGAGTTAAGTGTTATCAAAATAGTTCCATTGCCAGGGAGTTAAATATTGATTTTACTAGTGCGGCATAATTCTTACTTGGGAATACCTGGGCTAGTATAGTTTACTTTATCTTTTAGGTGATCAAAGTGTTAATGGAACAATGCGTTATAACACAAGCAACATGGGCCCCTTTGATAGTCCCCTAGATGATGAGGGCCAACTAAATGAAGCAGGCCAAATAAGTGCAATCCGTATCCTACCAACTAATGGGAATAGAGTATTCCATGTGACTAGAGTCAGGCTTCATATGTTGCAAATGAAAGGATTGTATGGGGGTCAAGCCTTTGAGGACCTAAATGTCTATTTGAAGAATTTCATGGAAGTGTGTGCACTATTCAATATAGCACACATTACTTAAGAATCCATCCGGCTTTACCTCTTCCCATTCTCACTAACAAGCGAGGTGGGTTTATGGCTTCGCTCACTTTCACCTGGCTCAATTACATCTTAGAATGAGATTACTATGGTGTTTCTTGATAGAGACGTGCCACCATATAAAATACTTTAAAAGTAGGATGAGATTGTGAATTTTGGGCAAATGAATGGAGAGTCATTGTTTGAAGCTTGGAAATGGTTTAATGGAAAATTGGCCCAATGCCAAATCATGAATTCTCGAAGAAGATGCTTCTTATGATCATATACCGTTCCCTTGACCCATTAAACAAATAGTGATGGATAATACGTTGGGTGGATCTATAGTGAAGATGCACCATTATGTGACCTTTCTATTGATAGAAGAAGTGTCAAAGAAAAATCATGGTTGGCATACCCTGTATACCAAAGTTCCCAGGATTCCTTCCACTACTCCTATGGTTGAGAATGAAAAAATAAAGTGGAATGAAGAGAAGGAAGAGACCATGGCAAAACTGATGACCCAACTTGGACTCTTGACAAAGTATGTTATAGGTGCACTCGCAAAAGCAGTAAATGCTGTAACATCAAAATCTTATGAAGACGATGAAGAAGCAAAGAAGTTGGATGAGGAAATATGGTATTTGGCTAACTACTCGGAGGGTTCCCGCCCCGCCTATCAAAGGCAATATGGGAATCAGGGTTGGATAGACCATTAGCAGGATAAATATTTGAGTGATAGGAAGCATGATTATGACCATTATGTTCCCCCTCATGATCGAGCTAAGACCAGAGCGTCAAGTGCTATCAACCCCAAAAAATTCAAGACCGAAGATGTGTTAGCAAGAATATTGAATAGAGAAAACTGAATTCTCTCAACTATATCAAACTGTAGCTTCTCACTCTGTCTCTATCAAGCAATTGGAAACTAAAATTTGGTAAATCTCCATCCAACTAAATTCTAGGCCTAGAGGTAGACTCCCTAGTGAAATGATTGCTAATCCAAAGAATGATGCTCTAGTTCTAGAAATTGTCACAAGGAGGGAAATACATTTAATGATCCCTCTAAAGGAGACTTGAGTGAGAAAATCCCCAAAGCTAAAGAAAAGGAGGTGTTACCTCAAAGTCAAGAAGAAAATAATAAGAATGAGACTGATGAAAGTGACAAAAAAGTGGTTAAGGTTAAAAAGCCTCAAATTTAAGTAAGGCCCCAATCTATGTTCTTCATCTATTTCCTCAACGATTGTATATAAAAAGAAAGGTGAGAAATTGAGAAATTTCATGGAAAAATTTAGAAATCTATCAATAAACATCTCATTGCTTGAGAAGATCCAAGAGATCCTGGGATACGCTAAGTTAATGTCCAAAAAGAATCATGTCGAAGGTGAAACCATTGAGGTCACTCATGAGTGTAGAGCTATTATGGATAGTAAGGTTGCGGAAAAGAAAAATGACCCCAAAGTGTTCACTATTCCTTTCACAATAGGGATGCATGAGGTTGCAAAAACTCTATGTAAGATTAGTGCGAGCATAAACTTAATGCCTTTTGTTATCTACTAGAACCTTGGATTGGATTCCCCTATACCGACCTCTATGCAACTCTCAATGGAAGATCGGTCTATCAAAAGGCTGGTGGGAATTTTATGTGATGTCCTTGTTAAAGTAAACAATTTTATGCTCCAGAAGCACTTCATGATGTTGGCTTGTGAAATGGACCAAGAGGTACCTATCATCCTTGGTCATCTTTTCTTGGCCACTGAAAGGGCTATTTTCGGCTTGGAGATGAGGAAAATGAAATTTAGGGTACAAGAGGATGAGGTCTCTTTAAAAATTTGTATGACAAAGAAGCAAACTGTAGAGCTATAAGTTGTTTTCGTTGTGGATGTGGAGAGTTATAGGGCAAATGAAGATGGGATTGAGGACACACCTTGAATATGGATGAAGGAAGACGTCACTCCACGACGTTAACCAAGGGGCTAGATAGGAGGCAACCCACAAATTCTATGGAAGTGGCTCGTATCCTTTTCATCATGTTTTAGTAGTATTGATGTTAGCTTTTGCATATGAACAACTCATGAATTTATGGAACTATGGAGTGCATTGGATGTTCTTAGAAAAGAGTAAGTGTGCAATTTTGCATTGAAAACCAAACAGTGGAAAAATTTGTAAAAATTGAGCAAAGAGTTGAATAGGGGAGCAAAACTGCTCTCAGTTTCTGCGATCGCAGTCCCCAAGCATGGTTGCGTTCACCCACGTGTCCGCAATCCCAACCACCTGACTGTGGTCACGATCACTTAATCCACTTAATTATTAATTTCCCCGTATTTCCCTTCACACTCCATTTCAAGTTTTATTCTCTAATTGGACCACATTCTGGCCAAGATTATGAGCCCTCTAATAGCATTCTAGCATCTTTCTTGCATCATAAGATTAGTAGGTTTCATGAATTTATGCTTAAAATATGTTAAAATAGGATATAGAATGATGATTTAGAGAGGGTCTAAAAGTTTTTATTGTTATGCTTCCATGTTGTCATAATTGATATTTGTGTAGTTTTGGGTATTGAGTAAGGTGTGCACACAAGTGGGGAAGTCCTTAGTACCAAAAAATATTGGCAACATGTAGAAAAATGTAGTGTGCACACTAAGTGTTTGATACATTTCCCAAGTGAACTTTCATTAATGATATTTGCATGTTAAAGATCACATTCAGGTACTTGTAAGCATGATTCAGTTCTTCATCTGAATCCATATGGTAGAGAATGTTCGTGGCCTAAAAATTTGGAAGGGTTTTGAATATAAGAAGCTGGTACGAAACTAGCTTCAGGTATCATGACCATGTTCATGATCCGCGATTACAGCACTATGAATGCGGTCATGGCCCGTGATCGCAATAATCAGGGATAGTTTAATTCCACGCCAAAATTCTTGCGCTTTCAATTTTTAGCCAAGCACCACCAAACTCCTATTCCATTGAGTCTTTGTGAACAATGGGCATATTTTCCATGTTAAATTATCATTGATTTATATTTTATAGGACTAGTGATTTCAGGGTAACTTCATGGAAAATTATTATCACAGTTGATTCATGTCACTCGAGTGCCACACTCTCTACTACACTGATCTTCACAGGACAAAGAAGCTCCTGGAAAGAGGAATTTTCTTAGAGAATGTGCCGGAGATGCTACCGGTATTTCATGATAAACATGAATCCATGGGTGGCACTGCTTTTCCCCGGATTCATGCATTACAAATGAACAATAGGCCCATGAATTTCATGACAACATCAATGAAATGTCTTTTTCGGACCCATTCAATGTGACTATTATGATTCGGGGAAAACCTGTGAGAGTTTAGGGGTGAGCAAATCAATGATGTTTATGGGATCCAATATAAAGACACGGGTGAATTCAAAGTTAAAAGGTGTAAAGCGAGGAGTTGGATTGCGTAATGACTATGCCCCAAATAATAAAGTTTCTTAGGCAAAGACTAAAAGCAACATCTCCATGAATGACTTTATGTCTGAGGCTCGGATATGGTTGCACATTATTTGTAGACGAATCTCTTCTTTCACCCATATTATAGAAGTCCCAGACCTACGTGCTCGAATGGTTGCTTTTATTATAGACGACATCTTTTTTGATGTTGGTCAGCTCCGTGGTCAATGAAATGGTTCATTTCAAGACCCAAGGTGGTACATATATCTTCTTCCCCTCTTTGATTGCTGAGCTATGTAGAAGAGTAGGGGTTGAGGAATATGCTAGTGATACATGGGTATGACCTAGTGCCCCCATCTACCCCTTAATAATTTGAGGAGAGGGAACACCTGATGAAGGCAAGAAGAGTAAAATTGACTAGGAAAAGTCAGCATGTGTTGAGACTGAGTCTCGTAGACAAACCACCATCGAATCTCTTGAGCAGATTGGAGTTGATATTACAGCCATCAGGGAGCTTATGTCTAATTTTCCCCAAGGACCGGGAGATCCTTCCACTATCCATCATTCATATGTGTCACATACCAATTATGAGAAGTATAAGGAGTATCAAAAGAAGTAAGAAGCTACCATTTCTAGGTTGGAGAAAGACTACTCCTCTTTGGCAGAGTCACACCGAGACCTCTGAGGCACACATGAAAAGATGGTCACAAGAGAGAAAAAGAGGGATGAGTTCTTTATCAAGATCTGGAATAGGGTAAAGGGCCAGTAAAAGGTCCTAAAAACCCAAGATAGACTTTCTTCCAGTTGGGTAGAGAGTGATGATGAGGCCCTAGCTGAGTTTTCCGATCTTGAGGAAAATAATGATGATACAGAGTTCTAGAGTGATAGAAACCCTTGATGCAGTTTCTAGGAGCACCCTTATCTATTTTATCCTTGATTATTTTTACAGTGGGGAAACAACTACCTTTTAGTTAGGGGTGTCTCTTTGTTCTCACTCATTTGATTTGGCCCTGTATTATTGTTATTTCTGCATAGTTTCCCCATTATTTTGGTTGATTCTTATTTTTAATTGGGTTTTAATATTTAGGCACTATGACTGTTCCCACACTTACATAGATTAGTTACTTTATTAATAGATTTTTTCTTTATTTTACTTCTATTTGGACGAGCTCTTCTCTATGATAGACTGAGTGACAACATTCTTAAGGGGAAAGAATCATAATTGGGTTTATAACCATGGATGCAGGAGAAGTCTGAGTACCCATGGCATCATGGTCAAGCAAAGAAAGTTTGAGTACTTATGGAATTGATGATTTGAGATTGTATTCATACCTATTGGCAAAGTCTGAGGAGCCATGTGGAATGTTTGCCCATATTAGAGGAACAATGTGAGCAAATAGCTTGGGTTGTTTCCATGATTAACAAATTATGCATGGTTTGGATTCAAATAAAACACCTCCCTCCGTCCATAAACTTTTACAAAATTTGAGGGCATGGATGTGAGCAACTTTGTAACTAAACTTTGCCTCTTTTTATGAATCTGAAAAGTGACTTTGAAAAATAGTTGGTACTCTATTTTTGTCTTGAGAGGGTGGAATAATTAAACCCCCTTGACAAGTTTTGTATGCCATGTGTGTGAGATTACTTGTATAAATTTCATTTTCACTTGTACTATCTAGAAATATCTCGATTAGTCTTTCAAGGCTAAATTTATATTGTTCTTGGTTGGTAAAATTATCAAAGGCCATCTTGTGGCATTGGAAGCCCACTTTAGCCTAAAAAGCCTAACAATACATAGGAGTTACCCCTAGTCACTGTCTTTGAGCCTTTGGACTTTTCTTTGGAAAACACATTACAAGACTTGACCTTTCTATTTTTCCTCTTTTGAACCCTACCCTAATTGAACTTAAGAATACAATTTAAGGCTAAAAGCCTAAGTTGGTGTAATACCCCAGAAAATTTTTTGTTGAAATTTTGTGCGTAAACGTGTTGGGTTTTATCTTCTAGAATGAATTATAAATTTTTCGTATGAACTGTCTTAGATTATAACCCACCATTGCATAGAGTATTGAATAAGCTTTCCAACGATATATGGATCATCCAAAACGGACACCCGAGCGACGAGTTATGAACATTCAGATCGAACTGTGAATAGTAGTAAAAGTAAAACGTGCAGGAAAAAGTACCGAGGCCTGGCGTATTTTTGGGTTAACTTCAAACGATCATAACTCCTCATACACAATGATCTGGGTGAGATACTATATATTAACAAAAATATATAAGAGTCCTCTTTCTAATGAAATTGGTTTCATCCAATTTGGATATCAGAGTAAAACGTTATGGTTGATCTACTTCAAATTATCAAAATAGTCCAGCAAAGGACAGATTCGAGAATTGTTTGATTTTTAGGGGCGTTTTGATCATTCCCCCTCACCCAAAATCCATCTAAACCCTATATTAAAGCCTATTAGAAGCATTATATGTTATATTTCATCAAATTCCCTCTAAAAGAAAACCCTAAGATCCTACGTCCAACTTCAAGAACCTCCAAAGTTCACAATTAATTCTGCAAATTTATTCAAGATTGCAAGTTCCTAGTTCAAGAACTCCAAGAACCATCATTCAAAGGAACGATTAACATCTCAAAAATGAGTATCGATCTAAAGTTCATCATTCAAGGTAAGTGGAGTTTTTCAACTAGAACCCTCTTTCGTTCTTGTCCCCAAAAGTAATTTTCTTTACAAAGGTATGACTTTTATTTGATTTTTATGAATTTGAAGCATGAACCCATATCTTATGATGATTATTATGAAATATTGATGTTTATGATTTTGAAAGATGAATTTACATGTGTGGAGATATAAAACATGAATATTGAATGATAGTTATTATAATTTTGATATTTGGGTCGTAAATCCCCATTGGAAATTATGTTTTTTTGAGAAAGTGTGTGTTCTAAGCATGTTGACGTTGAATATTTGAGATATTTTGAATGATTTGACCTTTTGGTCTTAATGGAGTTGTTTTGAACTCGAGTGTGAAAGAAATCCACAACGTGGTTGATTTTGATAGATAGAAAGCATGATGGCTCCCGATGTATATTTATATATTACTGAAATTATTTTGTTGTGGATTATCTTTGAAATGGTCTGAGCCAAGTCTAGGAGAAATTTTTAGCACCGAGTGGGAGGTATAAAACGACCTTACTTTTCTAGAACTATGTGCCCTCGTAGGAGTGAGCCTGAGGCTGATTTATATAGTGATCACTAGTTTGTGTGGATTTGATATCGATAGTCCTACTCCGATGGCAAGGATAGGATGACTCTCCCCAAAGTGGGTTGTACGTTGGACTCTATGTAGCTCACATGGTTTATGTCAGTTATAAGATCTCCCAGTGTGTGTGTGTTTCCTTGTGTCTTTGGTGAATGGTGAAGTGATTTGAAAGTGGAATTGTGAAAGTTATTCTTTCAAAAGATTTAAATGATATTTACATTATGAGAATTGATATTCTTGATGAACTGAAAGTGATTGACAAATTATATGATGAATCATATGTGTTATTGTACTTATTTCATCCTCTCATGATTATGATGATTTTCTTCGGGCTATATGAGTCTTTCATACATCCTGCATATTTCTTATAAATATCCATGATTATAATGTTTATACAACTGTATACACCCCCATATACTCAGTTTCTTTCCATGGTACTGACCCACATCTTTGGATGTAGGATGTATTTTCTCGGAATGTAGGTTCAGGTGCTCAGTTTCAGGTTTGATAGTGATTCTTTGGGCACGCTGTTCTATATCCTCTATTGTGGTGAGTCCTCATGTTCCGAGGATGTGATGTCTGATGTTGGTTTCACAAAATTGTTTATATTTGATTACTGAGCATGAGTCAGTTGGGGCATGTCTCAATGGCTCGCTGGTTTTATAGATTTTCTTAGAGTCTTCTCAGACTAGTATAGATGTTGGGAGTTGATTAATAAGTCATATTTTGTTATCTATCTGAAGTTCTTTTATTCTTGGATGATAATTACTTTATTGATATTTGAGGGTTATTTTTGAAACCCCGTTGATTTGTGTTGAACTAAATGAAAATGGCTTAAAGGGTTAGCTTGGGGTTACTTGTAGCCTCAAGCATCGTGTGATGCTCCGAGACCTGTTTTTTGGGGTGTTACAAACTTGGTATTAGAGCCTAAGGTATTAAGGTGTCCTACGGAGTCTGATAAGCCGCGTTAAGTAGAGTCTTGATCATTGGTGTGTAGCGCGTCATATCTATGAGCAAGAGGCTACAAGATATTTTAGGAAAAAGTGTGATTCTTTCTTTCAGAAGTCTATCGTGCTAAAAGTATCCTGTTAACGTTCTTCATAGAGTTTTGTTGGCTAATCTGATTGAGTTAGAAATGGTCGATTTTGATGTGATTTTGGGTATGGAATGGCTGTATTCTTCTTATGCCTCTATTGATTGTAAGACTCGAGTGGTCAAGTTTCATTTTTTGGGTGCATCCATGTTTGAGTGGTCTGGGAATTCTGTGTCACCTAAGAGTCATTTTATCACTTACCTCAAATCTAGAAAACTTATTTCCAAGGGGTGTATTTACTATTTGGTTAGAGTCAAAGACATTAAGTCTGAGACTCCAACTCTCCAGTCTGTTAACGTCGCAATGAGTTTTCTGATGTCTTTCTGGATGATCTCCCAAGGATACCTCCTGATAGAGAGATAGAGTTCGGTATTGATCTTCGTCGCGATACTCATCCCATTTCTATTCCTCCTTTCCATATGGCCCCTGTAGAACTTAATGAGTTGAAAGAGCAACTCGAAGATCTACTAGATAAGGGTTTCATAAGGCCCAGTGTATCTCCTTGGGGTGCTCCTGTGTTGTTTGTAAGAAAGAAAGATGGATCTTTGCGTATTTGCATTGATTACCGCCAACTGAATAAAGTCACCATAAAAAATAAGTACCCCCTTTCGAGAATAAATGATTTGTTTGACCAATTGCAAGGTGTAAGTTATTTCTCAAAGATAGACCTTCGTTCCTGCTATCATCAACTCAAAGTTACGGAGTGTGATATCCCAAAAACTGCTTTCCGAACTCGTTATGGCCATTTTGAGTTTTTTGTTATGTCTTTTGGGTTAACTAATGCCCCAGCAGCTTTCATGGACCTCATAAATCGAGTGTTCAGATCATATCTGGATATGTTTGTCATAGTTTTCATCGATGATATACTGGTGTACTCCCGTAGTGAGGATGAACATTCTAATCATCTCCGAACTATCTTGGAAACCCTTAGAGATCACAAGTTGTTTGCCAAGTTCAGTAAGTGTCAGTTTTGTCTAAGGTCAGTTGATTTTCTTGGTCATATCATTTCTTCCGAGGGTATTAGAGTTGATCCCCAAAAGACCAAAGCTGTTAGAAATTGGCCTAGACCAATTTCTCTGATTGATATTCGAAGTTTCTTGGGTTTAGCTGGCTATTACCGCCATTTTGTTAAGGGTTTCTTCTCTATACTGTCTCCTATGACTTAATTGACCCAAAGAAAGTGAAGATCTTGTGGTCCGAATCTTGTGAGATAAGTTTTTAGGAGTTGAAGACTCCACTCACTTCAGCCCCAATTTTGACTTTGCCTGATGGTGTTGATGGTTTTGTGGTGTACTGTGATACTTCGAGAGCTGGTTTGGGTTGCGTATTGATGCAGAAGGGTAAGGTGATAGGTTATGGTTCTAGATAGTTGAAACCCCATAAGAAAAATTACCCCACCCATAACCTTGAGTTGGCTGCTGTTGTGTTTGCTTTGAAAATCTTGAGACACTATTTGTATGGTGTCCATGTTGATGTTTTCACTGATCATAAGAGTCTACCGTATGTGTTTACCTAGATAGAATTGAATCTTAGGCAGAGACGATGGTTAAAATTGTTAAAGGACTATGATATGAGTGTGCTGTACCATCTAGGCAAGGACAATGTTATGGCGGATGCCCTAAGTAGAGTGTCCATGGGTAGTGTTTTTCATGTGGTAGAAGGTAAGAAAGAGTTGTCTCGTGATGTACATCGTTTGGCTCGATTGGGGGTTAGGTTGTTTGACTCTGCTGAAGGTAGTATAGGGGTTCAGAGTAGTTCCGAATCGTTCTTGGTTTCAGAAGTGAAGGCAAAACAATACTTAAATGCTAGTTTGGTCAGACTGAAGGAGTCAGTCAAGGACCAAAAAGTAGAGGTTTTCTCCCAAGGGGGAGATGATGTGTTGAGATTGTAGGGTAGATTGTGTGTCCCGAATATTGATGATCTAAGACAGAGGATTATGGCTGAAGTGCACGGGGCACGATATTCTATTCATCCTGGTGCCACCAAGATGTACCGAGACTTGCGGGAAATCTATTGGTGGAGTGGCATGAAGAAAGATATAGCAGCGTTTGTAGCTAAGTGTGCAACATGCCAATAGGTTAAGGTTGAACACCAAGGACCTGGTGGTATGATGAAAGAGTTTAGTATTCCCACCTAGAAGTGGGAAGAGATAAATATGGACTTCGTGATTGGTTTACCTCCTTTCCGATGCCATCATGATTCTATTTGGGTTGTGGTTGATAGGTTGACTAAGTCTTCTCATTTCTTACCTGTTCATACTTCATATACTGCTGAGGATTACGCTAGATTGTATATACGAGAGCTAGTCAGACTGCATGGATTTCCCTTGTCTATCATTTCGGATAGGGGTACTCAGTTTACTTCCAATTTTGGAAAGCTTTTCAGAAGGGTCTTGGTACCCAAGTGCTTTTGAGTTCTGCTTTTCATCTACAGACCGATGGTCAGGCTGAGCGGACCATCCAGACCTTAGAGAATATGTTGAGAGCTTGTACACTTGACTTTAAGAGAAGTTGGGATGATCACTTACCGTTAATAGAGTTTGCTTACAAAAATAGTTTCCAACTAGTATTGGCAAGGCTCCATTTGAAGCCTTATATGGGAGGAAGTGTAGATCACCCATAGGTTGGTTCGAGGTGGGTGAAGCGGCTGTTAGTGGTCCTGATTCGGTATTTGAGGCTATGGAAAAATTTTAGTTGATTAGGAAAACGTTGAAAACTGCGCAGAGTCGTCAGAAGTCATATGCGGATGTTAGAAGGAGAGACCTTGAGTTTGAAGTTGGTGACCTAGTGTATCTGAAAATTTCACCCATGAGGGGGGGTGAAGAGATTCGGAAAGAAGGGAAAGCTTAGTCCACATTATGTTGGTTCTTACAAAATTCTTAGCCGTGTTTTTAAGGTAGCTTATGAGGTCGAGTTGCCTTCCGAGTTGTCCTCTATTCCTCCAATATTCCATGTCTCCATGCTTAGAAAGCATATTAGTGATGCTGTGGTAGTAGATTCCTCTGTGAGTGCTGACATTTTTCTTTTGATGAGATTCCTGTTGAGATTCTTGATTTCACTGTCCGAAGACTAAGGAACAAAGAAGTTCCCTTGGTCAAGGTGTTGTGGCGAAACCAATCTGTTGATGGTGCAACTTGGGAAGCTGAGGCAGATATGCGATCCAAGTACCCACACCAATTTTTCGCGAACTCCGATCAAGCTGAAGGTACCGTTCATTCCTAACTCATGCACTTTTGATAAAAGTTGCAGCAGTTAAGCTGTCATTTATTATGTGTTCAGCTGTAGTTTCTTGAATTTATGCATTCTATGTTGCATTCGGAGTGAGAAACGATGTGGTGATGAGTGTAATGAATGGTTTCAGCTATATTCTCTATTCCCTATCTAATCTTGGCATGTATAACATCATTCGAGGATGAATGTTTCCAAGGGGGGATGATGTAATACCCCAGGAAGTTTTTCGTTGAAATTTTGTGCGTAAACGTGTTGGGTTCTATCTTCTAGAATGAATTATAAATTTTCCGTGTGGAATGTCTTAGATTATGACCCACCATTGCATAGATTATTGAATAATCTTTCCAACAATATGTGGATCATCCAAAACGGACATCCGAGCGACGAGTTATGAACATTAAGATCGAACCGTGAATAGTAGTGAACAGTAAAACGTGCAAGAAAAAGTACTGAGGCCTGACATATTTTTTCTCTAACTTTAAATGATCATAAATCCTTGGACATAATGATCTGGGTGATCTACTACATATCAATGGAAAACTCTGTGAGTCCTCTTTCCAATGAAATTAGTTTCATCCAATTTGTCTATCAGAGGAAAAAGTTATGGTCGATCTACTTCAGCGTATCAAAAGTAAATTTTTTGGTCAACTTCAAACGATCATAACTCCTCGTACACAATGATATGGGTGAGATAATATAAATCAATGGAAATATATGAGAGTCCTCTTTCTAATGAAATTGGTTTCATCCAATTTGGATAAAGGAGTAAAACGTTATGGCTGATCTACTTCAGACTATCAAAAACAGTCCACCAAAGGACAAATTCGAGAATTATTTGATTTTTAGGGGCTTTTTGATCATTCCCCCTCACCCAAAATCCATCCAAACCCTATATTAAAGCCTATTAGAAGCATTATATGTTATATTTCATCAAATTCTCTCTAAAAGAAAACCCTAAGCTCCTACATCCAACTTCAAGAACCTCAAAAGTTCACCATTAATTCTGCAAATTTATTCAAGATTCTAAGTTCCTAGTTCAAGAACTCCAAGAACCATCATTCAAAGGCACGATTAACATCTCAAAAATGAGTATCGATCTAAAGTTCATCATTCAAGGTATGTGGGGTTTTAAATAAGAACTCTCTTTTATTCTTGTGCCCAAAAGTAATTTTCTTTACAAAGGTATGATTTTTATTTGATTTTTACGAATTTGAAGCATGAACCCATATCTTATGATGATTATTATGAAATCATGATGTTTATGATTTTGAAAGATGAATTTACATGTGTGGAGATATAAAGTATGAATCTTGAACGATATTTATCATGATTTTGATATTTGGGTCATGAATCCCTATTGGAAATTGTGTTTATTTGAGAAAGCGTGTGTTATAAGCACATTGATGTTGAATATTTGAGATATTTTGAATGATTTGACCTTTTGGTCTTAATGGAGTTGTTTTGAACTCGAGTGTGAAAGAAATCCACAACGTGGTTGATTTTGATAGATCGAAAGCATGATGGCTCCCGATGTATATTTATATATTACTGAAATTGTTTTGTTGTAGATTATCTTTGAAATGATCTGAGCTAAGTCCAGGAGAAATCTTTAGCACCGAGTGGGAGGTATAAAGCGACCTTACTTCCCTAGAACTACATGCCCCCGTAAGAGTGAGCCTGAGGCCGATTTATATTGTGATCACTAGTTTGTGCAGATTTGATATCGATAGTCCTATTCCGATGGCAAGTATAGGAAGGATCTCCCCAACGTGGGTTGTGCGTTGGACTCTATGTTGCTCACATGGTTTATGTCGGTTATAGGATCTCCAAGTTTGTGTGTGTTTCCTTTTGTCTATGGTGAATGGTGAAGTGATTTGAAAGTGGAATTGTGAAAATTATTCTTTCAAAAGATTTAAATGATATTTACATTATGAAAATTGATATTCTTGATGAACTGAAAGTGATTGACAAATTATATGATGACTCACATGTGTTATTATACTTATTTATCCTTTCATGATTATGATGATTTTCTTCGGGCTATGTGTCTTTCATACATCCTGCATATTTCTTATAAATATTTATAATGATGATGTTTATACAACTGCATACACCCCCATATACTCAGTTCCTTTCCATGGTACTGACCCACATCTTCGGATGTGGGTTGCATTTTCTGGGAATGTCGGTTCAGGTGCTCAGTTCCTGGTTCGACAGTGATTCTTTGGGCACGCTGTTCTATATCCTCTGTTGTGGTGAGTCCTCATGTTCTGAGGAAGTGATGTCTGATGTTGGTTTCACGAAATTGTTTACATTTGATAACTGAGTATGAGTCAGTTGGGGCATGTATCAATGGCTCGCTGGTTTTATTGATTTTCTTAGTGGCTTGTCAGAGTAGTATAGATGTTGGGAGTTGACTAATAATTCGTATTTTGTTATCTTTCTGAAAATGGCTCAAAGGGTTAGCTTTGGGCTACTCGTAGCCTCAAGCACCGTGTGATGCTCCGAGACCCGTTTTCTGGGGTGTTACAGTTGGGGGTGGTGGAAATTGAAAAGGGTATAGTTGGGCCCTGAAATCATAAAAAAGTGCCTACAAGCTTAGCTACAAAAGAAAAATGATTAGAAGAAAATAATATACAACAAAGCAAAGAAATACATGATTTATGCATAAAAAAAGAAAGAGAAAAATGGAAAAATCAAGAAAAGGCAAAGTAGGCACAATAGTAAATTAAAAGAAGTGCCCTAATAGCAAAAATTAAAAAAAGTGTGATGTAGAAGTTCAAGGAGGGTTTAGACTTATTGTCCTAAGTTGATATCTTACCCTACCTTAAACCTACATTACAAGCTTAAAAGACCTTTATAATTCCCAACCAAGTATGGTCATTGTAGTAATGATTGAAAATAGGGTTAATCCTATGACATAGTACTTGTTAACAAAGAGAATTTCTTGAGAGAGAGTGTGTTTGCTCTTAAAATTCCTTCTTGTATTATTAGTAACTAGGTGTGTGAAATTTTCTTTTTTTGTGAGGAGGCATGTGAAAAAGTTGAGGTGGGTGATTTTGTCATCTTTCGCACAATGAGATAAAAGAAAGTATAATATGGTTGTGGTTAACAAGTGAGTCTTTTCTAGAGTGTTAGTTGTTGTTATATAGTTTCTCCCCAAAGTCTATTTCATCTTTCAAGCATTCCATTTTATGTTGAGAGGTATAGTTGAAACCATTTTGCCCATGTGGAAAGAGCTTTTTCTAGTAGTAATCAGTTGAAGTCATTATGATCATTGGGTGATTAAATGAGGGAATACATATGAAATTGTCTCATATAAAAGGGTGGTGCTTCTTGAGGACAAGCAATGTTTTAAGTTGGGGTGATGATGAGTGGTGATTTTACCACTCATTTGCACCAAAAATTTGTGCACACTACCATATTTTGTATAAGAAAATGAGACATCACTATGATTTAAATACATAAATACCCACATTTTACATATATATAGTTGATAAGGTGAAAATATGATGATTGGAGCTCAAAAGGGACCAAATAGAAGCAAAAAGAGTATAGCTGGAGACCTGGAGCAGTTCAGGCTCAGTTACCATGACAACGGTTGTAATACCCCAAAGTTTCCTAACTGATTTCATCCCAAGAATGTATAGTATTATCTTCTAGATTGAATTATGTTTATTCCATGTGGATAAGATTCTCCTAAATCCGATAACCGGGTAAGAAGTTATGACTATTTCAAGTTCCTGTCGTAAAACAGTGCCAAATTGGTCAGTGGCACGCCGTGCCACAAACTAAAATGGAAATTTTTCTTTTTCCATTGTCTTAGTGCGATTTCTCCACATTACGCCAAACTTTCAGGTCATAAAAGAAGTGGCAACGCGATGGCTCCACATCGGGCCATTCCCCAATTTCCTAATTGAAAGATTGCAGTGACACGGGTCGATAGCAACGCATCGTTCCAGCGGTCCAGTTTGGGAAATTTTCATTGAAAATAAAAATATGCAACCAGGGTTAAAAGGGTAAATTTTCCACCCCTATTTAAGCCCTTTATCATGAGATTTAGCTATTTGAAACCCAAAATATAATAGTTTCTCTCAATTTTCTCTCAAGAACAAGCTAGGGTTTCAATTGGGAATTCAATTACAAGAAAGTCGCTCCATCAATCTTCGCTAAACCAAGAACTAAGGTATACGTTGTGTTGATTTATGGATTCCTTTTGTCCATAAAGCTCATGAACCCTATTTCAAATAGCAAATCATGATATTTATGTTGTGGGTTGATTGTAACCATGTTTATCTTGTTATATGATTGCAAAGTTGGAATATTTATGTGTTTTTCATGGAACTACATTATCACGTGAGTGAAATCCATAAATTAAGTTATTTATAATATGTTAATTTGATGATTAATCCTATGCCCTATGGGTGCATGAAAGGTGTTTGATAAAATGCCTAGGAAGACAGAAATTATGCACTATAGCTAAATTGTGATCCAAAATGACTTCCATGTTATTCTTACGTATTGAAATTTGTTTGTTGGATTGATCATGAGTTAGCCTTATCAAATTATGCTATGTGTACATGCTATCTTATTCACGTACCAAGCTATGATAATCAAATGCCAATCAAATATCTCCAATTATTATATTATGGATTGTTGATGATTGGTCATGCATTCAACAATATCATGCCTTGTCAGTTTCCTTCCATCGAGTCCTGGGGGTACTTGTACCTGAAAAATATAGCTATGTGCCTAGAGTCAGTGACATGTTTCATGATATCCTTAGTCAATCCATGATGTATAGAACTCAGTCAGTCGTATCACTCAGGAAATTTTAGTAATTCAGTAATCTTAGTACTATTCGACCAGTCAACAGAAATTCAATTAATTCAGTCCAGTTCAGTTTTGTAATTCATGTTCAGTGTCTATTCATATGGGAGTAGGAGTTAGCACCGAGTAAAACCAAGGATGGGAACTCACCTGTTATATGAGGGTGTGATTCTTAGAAGCAATACTTGCATTCTAGAACTACGTAGCCAGCATAGATTGAGACATTATAGCCTGCTATATGAGGGTAGATGAGGTTGATTAACCTATTATATGAGGGTTCCCACCGTTCTCAATAGAGTTACCTATTATATGAGGGTTACTCACAGATTTTCCTTACTAGCGCCGCGGTATTGACACCCTTCCAATTGGGGTTACAAATTCGACCACAACTCAGCCATAATGGCGTATTAGGGGCATGTTGGTTAGATAACTACTTTCCATAGTTCCAGTTATTGAATTCAGGACTATCAGATACAGTATTTCAGTCTCGGTATTAGAACTCTGATAGTTCTATAGAATTCATGACTGTCAGATATAGCCAACTCAGAGCAGTACGAAACTCAGCTAGTTCTATTAAATTTTAGACTGTAGGATACAGTCACTCATGTTATGAGTTATATCAGTCATCAAAACTCAGTTATTAGTCACGTAAGTTATCAGTAAACTCATGTTATCATGATTTCAAATATAGTTACTATGTGTTCATGCATGCATTCTCACGTTAATATAGTCAGTTAGCCAGTATTATTCATGCATATGAACTCCATGCATTTAGCCTAGCTCATATGCATACCAGTACATTCAAAGTACTGACATATTTGCGTTATGGTGTTTTGTACCATAGGTTCCGAAGCACAAGCTCTAGAGCATCAGTATATTCCAGATATCAGCAGTCAGTTAGTAGTGAGTCTTCATCCTTTGAGGACATGATTATTTATTTATTATCTCATTAATTAATTTATTAGTTGGAGTTAGTTGGGGACCTTTCCCATCAAGTCCTTATTCAGACAGTTCAGTTAGTTAGAGGTTTTTTAGAGTAGTGTGTTGAGACATTATTTCAGTGTTTTGGGTATTTCATACCCCATCCATATATTATGATTTATCAATTATATTATAGATTTGAACTTTATGACCTTTCAGTTCATGTTTCTGTATTTTTATAGTATATTATGAAGTATACATGTACATATATTAGTCATGGGTTAACTTGTGGTCCTTCGAGGTCATGAGCACCATGTACAATTTTGGGTACTAGATTCGAGGCGTTACAAACATAGTATCAGAGCCTAAGGTTCAATAGAATCCTAGGAAGTATGAAAGCCGCATCTAGTAGAGTCTTGTGTATGGGTGTGTTACGCGCCACATTTATGTACAGGAGGATATGAGATGTTTTAGCCGTAGTTTCCCTTCTTTCAGTAGTCATATCATGCCAGTGATTATAATTTCAAGTCAATCTCTCAGCCTACACTATTTCTCCTTTTCTTCTACAGAACATGCCTCCTAAAAGAAGAAATAGGAATTAGTACGCCTTTCTGCCCGAAGAACCTTGGGCAAACATATTTCATATGTAGAGTTTAGAGCTAAATTCACTACTTTTACTCAGTCAGTTACTTCTTAGAATGAACGACCAGCTATCATTTCGGCTAACCCAGTGGCCAATTCAGCTGCAGCCAGGATTCAGGACATCACCCGAATGAATCCTCCATCCTTTATTGGGTTTAAGTCAGATGAGGAACCTCAGGAATTCATCGATCAGGTTCAGAAGGTTACTGACATCATGGGAGTTACTCCTAGTGAGATTGTTGAGATAGCTGTATATTAGTTGTAGGATATGGCTCACACTTGGTTTAAATAGTGAAGGTCAGAAATGCCATATAATGCAGGGCTCATAGAGTGGGAGGAGTTTGTCACTACATTCTTAATAGATTCTTTCCCCAAGAGCTCAGAGAGGCTAAGGTGTTAGAATTCATTAACCTCAAGCAGGGCAACATGACAGGAAAGTGTATTCTCTTAAGTTTATTTAATTATCCAGATATGCTCCTCATGTGGTTGCAGATAGCAGGGCCAAGATGAGTATGTTTGTTTCTGGGGTGAATAATAGTGTGGTTAATGAGTATAGGTCTACGATGTTGAATAGTGACATAAACATAGCCAGGCTTATGACTCATGCTCAATAAATAGAAGAGTAGAAAACTAAGATGAGGGAGAAGTAGAATAAGAGAGCAAGGATAGGTTGTTTCAACTTTGCTTAGCCAAAATCAGAAGGAGAAAACCGTTCTTAGTTTTGTCCTAAGTCATCAATTTTAACTCCTTCTTTAGCTAATGCTCCAGCTCCTAAGTTCAGGGATGGTAATAAAGATAGAGAGCCAAGATCTAAGTCTCAGGGTAGTGTTAGCAGTGTCTGCACCTATCCTTTTTGCTAGACTTATGGCAAGCACCATCAAGGTATTTGCAAAGAAGGTAGTGGTATTTGTTTTAGATGTGGCAATCCAGGCCACGAAGTCAGAGACTGGCCTTAGCCAGGTCCTCAGGGTCAGCAGAACCGTCCCTCATCTCAGTCCGATCACCCAAACTAGAAGAGTGCCGCTTCCAATGGTATTATTGGGCAATGCCTAATTAGAGTGCCTATTTCTGTACATCGTGCCAAACTTCTAGGTCGCAAAAGAAGTGAAAACTCGATGGCTCCGCATTGCGCTATTCCCCGATTTCCTAGTTGTCAAATTCTAGTGACACGGCGTGATAGCACCGCATATCGCTAGGGGTCTAGTTTGAGAACCCTATTTCAAATTGCAAATCATGATATTTATGTTATGGGTTTATTGTAACCATGTTTATCTTGTTATATAATTCCCAAATTGGAATATTTATGTGTTTCTCATAAAACTACATTAGCAAGTGAGTGAAATCCATAAATTGAGTTATTTATAATGTGTCAATTGAATGATTAATCCTATGCCCTATGGGTTCATGCAAGGTGTTTGATAAAATGCCTAGGAAGATAGAAATTATGCACTATAGCTAAATTTTTATCCAAAATGACTTCCATGTTATCCTTATGTATTGAAATTTGTTTGTTGGATTGCTTATGAGTTAGCCTTATGAAATTATGCTATGTATAAATGCTATCTTATTTATGTACCAAGCTATGATAATCAAATATGGATTATTGATGATTGGTCATGCATTCAAGAATGTCATGCCTTGTCAGTTTTCTTCCATCTAGTCCTGGGGGTACTTATACCTAAAAAATATAGATGTGTGCCTAGTGTCGGTGACATGTTTCAGGAAATTTCAGTAATTCAACAATCTCAGTACTATTCCGACAGTCAACAGAAATTCAATTAATTCAGTCCAGTTTAGTTTAGTATTTCATGTTCAGTGTCTATTCAGATGGGAGTAGGAGTTAGCACCGAGTGAACCCAAGTATGGGAACTCACCTATTATATGAGGGTGTGATTCTTAGAAGCAATCCTTGTATTCCAGAACTACGTAGCCAGCGTAGGTTGAGACACCATAGCTTGCTATATGAGGGTAGATGAGGTGGCTTAACCTGTTATATGAGGGTTCCCACCTTTCTCAATAGAGTTACCTATTATATGAGGGTTACTGACAGATTTTCCTTACCAATGATGTGGTATTGGCACCCTTCTGATTGGGGTTACAGATTGGATCCCAACTCATCCATAATGGCGTATTAGGGGCATATCGGTTAGATAACTACTTATTATAGTTTCAGTTATAAAATTTAGGACTGTCAGATACAGTCATTCAATCTCGGTATTAGAACTCAAATAATTTTACATATTTTAGGACTGTCAAATACAGCCAACTCAGAACAATATGGAACTCAGCTAGTTCCATCAAATTTAGGACTATCAGATACAGTCACTCATGTTATCAGTTCTATCAGTCATCAAAACTCAGTTATCAGTCATGTTAGTTATTAGTAAACTTATGTTATCATGATCTCAGATATAGTTACTATGTGTTCTGCATGTATTCTCATATTCATATTAGTCAGTTAGCTAGTATTGTTCATGTATATAAACCCCATGCATTTAGCCTACCTCACATGTATACCAGCATATTCAAAGTACTGATGTATTTGTGCTATGGTGTTTTATACCATAGGTTCTGAAGCACGAGCTCTAGAGCATCAGTAGATTCCAGATATCAGCAGTCAGTTAGCAGTGAGTTCTCATCCTTTAAGGACACGATTATTTATTTATTATCTCATTAATTAATTTTTTAGTTGGAGTTAGTTGGGGACTTGTCCCATCAACTCCTTATTCAGACAATTCAGTCAGTTATAGGCTTTTCAGACTAGTGTGTTCAGATAGTTATTTCAGTGTTTTGGGTATTTCATACCCCATCCATATGTTATGATTTATCAGTTATGTTACAAATTTGAACCTTATGGCCTTTTAGTTCATGTTTCTGCATTTTATAATATATCATGTAGTATAAAGGTACATATATCAGTCATGGGTTAGCTTATGGTCCTTCAGAGTCATGAGCACCGTGTAGAATTTTGGGTAACAAATTCAGGGCATTACAGCGGTCCTCAGGATGTGTTTGAGGTCAGTCAAGATGGTCAGTATAGTGTGATAGTGGAGCAAAACCATGGTACCATAGTTGCGGTCACAGTTAAACCTGCGCGATCGCGGTTCAGTGAGAATATAACCCAGGGCAGTTTTGTAAATTTCATAGATGAATCCCAAAAATTATATAGGGAAAAACCCTTTCTTCTTTGGGTATTGCTTATCTCATAGACAATTTTGAATTTGAAGCAAGAAACCTTAATTGGGCAAGTGTGTAATTAATTGTGGAGGTTAGATTTCTTAGTATTTTGTGAAGAATGATTTCTTTGGATAATCCTTATGGTATATATTTCTTTCCTTTCTTCATGAGTAGCTAAGTAAATTACTCTTGAGATTATGTTGAACTAAACTGTAATTCTGTGTGGGTGTTGTTGTGTTTGCATGATTAATAGTTTTTAAGTATGGATTCCACCATTGCTTGAATTTATGAGTTGGAATTTATAGGTGAAAACTCTAAATTTCCAAATGGATTTGATGGGTGAAAACCCAAACTCTAGAAACCCTTCATCATCCTTGAAAGAGGGATGAAGGTGAACATAAGGTAACCTATAACATCCTTGAAAGAGGGTTATAGGGGGAAAAGGTAATGGTGGACAATTAAGCCTATGGTTTTCTACCTTTTGCAATCTTAGAAATAAGTGTAATTAGAGTGTAAATCATTTCAAGAGCATCATCTTAGAAATAGGGATGTTTTGAAGTTTTGGGTGAGTACAAATTGCACACTTGTTAGGTGCTCGAAAAAGCCAATGGGTGAAATCGTTGTGGTTTTATTGAAAGATTAACCACAATGATCTTCAACCTAGCCTATCCTTTAGTTAACAACTAAGTTTCATGTTAAACCATCATCAACCCATATGATCTTTATTTTAGGTAGATATAATCCCAAGATTACCTCAAAACTTGTTTCTAAATCAAAAGTGCTATCTAGTGAGTTGTTAACCAAAAATTGTTACAAACAAGTTCAAAATCAATCCCCCTATTTTATTTGAAATGTCCTGTTTGTTAACATTCTAGGTAATCTTTATGTAATTAGAACACCCATAAGATTTGAAATTTATACTTTGCTCCATGTGGATTTGACCCCAACGCGAGTTGGGTTATTAACAACGACCGCATAACCCCTCAAATATGGTAGTGAGTTGAGCATTATCACCAGGTAGCAATATATCATCACGGTATCCTTCGGCCTTGTTGGGTATCAATATATCATCATAATATTCTTCAAACTCGAACCAGGTATCAATATCATCATAATAGTATCCTCCAGACTCAAATGGGGTATCAATATCCTCAATGTGCATAAACATATTACCAACTGCTCATTATCCAGGTTTCTTCCACATTTCCCATCAAACTTCCATTCACCAACATATGTAATCATCATCATATACCATAAATAAATAACATATACTAATTTACTCATAACCATAATTACGTCATCATACAAATATCTATCTTGTCAATACTTCCCAACTACTCATCATTAGCTAAACAACACTTATTATTATTACATTACTAATTCGCTAGTCATCACATGACCTATAATTATTACCCTAAACAATATCCTTCACATAATCCATATTCATGGGATAGAACCTAATCATTATTTATTAAATATCCAATACCTAACATCCAGTCAAGACTCATCATAAGACCATAATCGCCATATATCCACTATTCATCATTATCAACTAATAATCCGTTATCATTATTAGTCATACAAATTACCTTTTATCATCTAACCATCCTGTATTAACTAACATCATTCATTAACTAACCATTATTTATCAAATAATCCATGTTTATCAATTATTTATCATTATTAACTAGTCACCTCTTATCACCAACATCTGTTATTATCTAGCCTCGTTAACGCACCACTCCTAATTTATCATCTAATCAACATCATAAACTTAAACATCAATACTAACTAATCTTCACCTACGCTAAACCAAACACCATCATTAACCAGGTATCACCCATCATTAGCTACCATACTTAAACTAAGCAAGGTTCATTAACAAGTACATTAGATTTCTAGCCATCAAATACTATAGTCACTTAATAGACAACTACTTCCCACTTAGCATAAACCTTATTTAGGAAGAACAGTCATAAGATCACTTTTCAGCTAGAATTACATCAATTAAAGATGTAATAATCAAGAATGTACCAAATATATGTATGCCATCACCAGTATTCAATCAGTGGAATAATAAGAGTCATACCGCATCTTCCTCTATCCCATACTGGAAAGATGTGTATCCAAACATATATATATATATATTTAGTATAACCCTATCTTTTATAAGGATAAACACTTCTCGGATGTCCAACATAAATCATAGCATAACCTTTCGCCCAATATATGTTCAGAATAATCATAATATCAAAATCATAGGCTTAGGCTCACATACATATCCGAGACTTTCATCAACAATATAATGCCCTGAATCTGGTACCCGAAATGCTACACGGTGCTCATAACCCCGAAGGACCACAAGCTAACCCATGACTGATATCTCTACCTGTATACTACATAATATACTGAATAATGCGAAAAACATGAACTGAAAGGCCATAAGGCTCACATTACTGAAGTAAAACATAACATCTAGATTGGGTATGAAATACCCAAAACAACTGAAATAACTATCTGAACATACTAGTCAGGAAAACCTCTAAGTGACTGAACTATCTAAGTAAGAAGTTGATGGTACATGTCCCCAACTAAATCCAACTAATAAACTAATTAATGAGATAATAGGGAAATAATTATGTCCTCAAAGGATGATGACTCTTTGCTAACTCTGGCTGCTGATATTTGGAATCTACTGATGCTCTGGAGCTCATGTCTCTGAATCTATGGTATAAGACACCATAGCACAAATGTGTCAGTATTTTGAATATACTGGTATGCATGTGAGTTAGGATGAATGCATGGGGTTCATATGCAAGAACAATACTAGCTCAGTGACTAATGAACGTAAGAGTACATACATACATACATAATAACTAAATCTAAAATTGTGATAACATGAATATACTGATGACTAACATGACTAATTACTGAATTCTGATAACTGACAACATGAGTGACTATATCTGATAGTCTTGAATCTGATGAAACTAGATGAGTTCTGTACTGTATCTAAGTTGACTGTAACTGACAGTCCTGAATTCTAAAGAACTATCTGAGTTCCTTTACTGATACTGATACTAAGACTATGAAAGGTAGTTAGCTAACTGATATGCCCCAAATAATGCATTACAGTTGAATTGGGGTCCAATCTATGCACCAATTAGAAGTGTGTCAATACCGTGCCACTGATAAGGAAAACATATGAGTGGCCCTAATATAATAGGTAACTCTAGTGTAAACGGTGGGAACCCTCATATAGCAGGCTAAGCCACCTCATCTACCCTTATAGCAGGCTATGATGTCTTAACCTATGCTGGCTACATAGTTCTAGAATGGAAAGATTGCTTTTAAGAATCACATGCTTATATAACAAGTGATTTCCCATCCTTAGGTTCGCTCGATGCTAATTTCTATTCCCATCTGAATAGGCACTGATCATGATTTACTAAATTTAACATGAGCTGAGTTACTGAATTCCGTTGACTGATGGAATACTACTGATATCTTACAACTGACTAAGTTCATAAGATCATGGAGATTTCTTGAGTCATAAGACTGTCTAAAGTCTAAGGATTTATAGCTTGACTGAGAGTATCGTGAAAACATGACATGGATCTAGGTACACAACTAATGTTTCGGGTACAAATACCCCCAGGATTCTATAGAAGGAAACTGAGAAAGCATGATTTTCTTGAATACATAATAATCACCATAATACATTTACTGAAGCATTTCATCAAACATGTGATAGGCATAATCTTGTACATACATGGGAATTTCATGACAACATGCTAGTTAGGCTCTTTTCCTTCATTTAAGAATTAAATCAAACATATTGTAGGCATGGTACATGTAAACATCATTGTACAACAATTAAACATCATGGTCACATTCTAATTTCATCATTCAATGGTTTAGTCATAGGTTTGCATGAATCTATATCTATAATAATTAAAACCAGATAGAAATTATTACCTAACATGGAGTAGAATTCAATTTCTCATTTATCAACATGAACAAGAACAGCCCAATCATGAAATCATAAAGAAAATCCATAACTTGAAGTTGAAAAGGGGATTCTTAGACTTCATGGATGAAAGAAGTCCATGAATGAACACTATGCATACCTGGGTTAAGATTCTGATGCTCTTGAACTTGAAGAATTTGAAATCCCTTAGTTCTTGAAGAAGATTGGATTTTGTTCTTGGAGATTAATGTTTGAGAGAAACCCTAATATTGGTTTTGAAGTAATAATGAACCAAATGGCTGAAATCAGATATAATTGGGTATATATATAGGTGGGTGCTGAATTACTAAAATACCTTTTTAAAAATAACTTTAATTTGCTGAATCAGGACCTGTGACGGATCATACGACGGTCGATCGCTAGAGCGATAGTCCATATTTTCAACCGTCGTACGTGGACCAGGGAAGGGGCTTACTGCCAAAGTAGCGATGGCCTAGGCGACGGTCCATCGCAAGCTCGACGGTTTGTCAACCTTCCCGTCGCACCTTATCTACAATGTGGCCTCACTATTTTCCTTGTGATGGTTGTGGCCAACGGTCTGTCGCTAGTCCGATGGTCCATCGGCCTCACCATCACACCTGGGCGGTTTTTACTGCGTTCTGTATTTTGCCCATAACTTTCTCCTCCGATGTCGGATTTTGTGAAATTGGTATCTTTGGAAAGTTAATTCAATTTCCCATATGACAAAAAGTTAAAATGTTGAAAATACCACATGTACAAAAGTGGATTCATCTTTCAAATTAAGTTTCTAACATTCTTGAGATGATTTCAAGCTAGGAAAAAGTATGGGGTATTACAACTAACCATGTATATAAACCATCCCATATTTATAAGACATAACATGTCTATTAATATCTCATAGATAGGAAGCATATTACATCCAGGAGGCATAGTATCAATAAGCATATAATGTCTATAATATATATCATATATATAGGTCATACATCATGACTTTGAGTTACGTGACCTCTCTAGGCCAATTGTCATATCTAAGAGGAATATCATCTCTATAGGCCTAAAATCATTATTAAGAGAAAAATCATCTCTTAGGACCCAACACCATGTTTAAGAGAAAATAACATCTCTATGAGCCAAATATCGAGTATAAGAGGAAATAGCATCTCTATGGGCCAAATATCAAGTCTAAGAGGAAATAGCATCTCTATGGGCAAAATATCAAGTGTAAGAGGAAATAGCATCTCTATGGGCACAATATTAAGTCTAAGAGGGAATGGCCAAAAATTATATTAAAAAAAAGTAGCATCTCTATAGGTCCAAATATCATTATTCAGGGAAAATACATCATCATTGAATAAGCCACAAAGTAACCTTATACTAAGGTTTACTGATCTCAACTAAGCCTAACATCCGCAGCTAAGTCCATAAGGCTAACATAAGTTTTGGCCTAAGTGGGGCTGGACAATCCCACTACTAATCCTCAATTTCCATAATTAGACACACTATGCCTAAACTAGGCTAAGGTATCTAGTTCAACTTCTAGATGTAAAGTAAGCCATACTCAAGCCTAAGATAGGAACTTGAACTAGAACAAGGGTGTTGAAGTCAGCTCTACCCAAATTATGATTTCAATACCACGACCTAGCCCAATAAGATTAAATATACTAATCATGTTTCCAATACTAAAACTATATCCCAAACCTAGCATTATATCATATTCATACTACAGACTAATCTAAACAAAGAATAAGGTAATGGGATTCTGAAAGGTTATAAGGATACTATTTTACTGGTCCAAAACCATGGTCTAATACTCAAACATCAACAATCAAGGATAAGTTATCCTACTCTTAATCAAGCCTAACATTTATGTTCACATGTAATATATATCACATATCATCTATAAATAAAAGTGGACAGGAGCTTACCTCTTAAGCCTAACCGTAAAATCTCACTTCATTCACCAACGTCCATCGTCACTTCATAATCCCAAAATTCCATCACACTATCAAAATCATAGTCTATTAATCAATACGATTCTAGCAATACCCATATTGCACTATTGTGCTTTGGGTCCAAAAATGATACCAAAACCCTAAGTGGGTCCCACTTATGGAAAATGTGTTTTCGAGGCTAGCCTAATGTTCATACATAAACAAGGGATTCATAACACCCAAGAGATGGGTGCAAACAAAGATAAATTTGGGCTAAAATAAAGCCCGAAACTAAATTGGGGTTTTGGATCCAAACCAACAAATCCAAGTATGAATTCAAAGGATTCATACCTTAAATTGGAAGATATTTGAATTAAAAGATTAGGCAAGATCCCAAGTCATCCACGATACTCAATATTGAGTTATTATACCCATTTAGGGTTTCTATCTCTCGAAGGTGAAGAAGAAATGGCCAAAATTGCTTCTATGGAGTCTATTTATGGACCCCAGGCATGGTGATGCCGCTATTGCGAGATGCAGGCCACATTCGCGTTGCCACAGTCACCTCCTCCATGTCGCAATCATCGCTGCCCCAAAACTAGCAGAATTTGAAAAATTTCAAAGTTTCCTATGGTGCCTCAAGATTCATTCAAAATCCATTTTTGTATACGAAATATGTAACCACACTAAATTTGATATTGTGGAGCATTGGTGAAGTCGGGTTTTCAATCTGAGGTTATTTCGACCAAATGTGTGTCCCACACCTAACTTCCATACCATCAAATTTCCAATCGATAGGTCAAAAAAAGCTAAGGTGTAACAGTACCCAAATCAAAGGTCTACCTAGCCTAAAATTGAATCTCAGAGTAGCTGGCGCAGTCCGGTAATTGAACCGTCATAACCAATGGTTTACCTAGACTAAAATCATTTCAATGAAGTTTTTGCCCGATGGCCATTTAGAACTAGCGAAGACTTCAAAATTAGGAATAGGCTCTAAAAACCAAACGAACTACCCGATAACAAAATCGTCGGTCCTAATAAGTCATAAATGACTTAGGAAAGCTATGGAGAAGCTCAAATGGTAATGATAAGAAAAAATATGAAAGATAACCATAAGGGTTATTATAATATCCACTACTAAAAGGACTTTTGTCCCCAAAAGTCAACGAATTGAAAGAATCTCAAAAGCTCAAAAGGATAAGGTACTGGGCCCATATGCTCCCAACATGACTTCCTAGGTAACCTGAATGAAGAGAGAACACTTGTAAGGGGTTTTGCCATAGGTATCCCTTTTCAATTAGTACCCTCACTTTACTTCTAAATAGCTAAAATCCAACTTCGACTACTAATTGGCTTCCAATTGAATTGAAAAGGCTGAAGCACACACATCTGAACCACAACACGTTGATACCATCTCGATGAAAGCATAACCCTTCCAAGACTGGTCCAAGCCAAAATCAAACCAAGACATAAGTCATATGACAGACTTCAAATACAAATATAACCTCTCTTTATCTTTTTGCAACTGCTATCCACTCCAAACATGGAGGAAAACCACCTAAGTCTCGTCCACACCATGTCATCATAGAGAACTCACAGAACTGAAGTTGCTCCATAGATAGTCTATATAGTAAACATGAAAATAAGCTTATAAGGAACTATTTGGGCATACAAATAGAGATGATCAGGGAATGCAATACCAGCCAATGCCACGACTAGCCCAGATAAAAATCAAATTAAAAACCCAAAGTCCAAGGTATAATTAATCATCACTAAATAATCCACTCTAGGATATCCCATCAACCGATAATCAAACCTTACTGAATCTATCTCGCGTATATTACTCCCACTAAGTATATCAACAAAAATTCCCAATAAAATTGGGGACTAGAGTCAAATCTAAAAGAACAAATACCGGGTCCATGGTCTATCATCTAAATACTTATCAACCATATTTCATCTGAAGTCGAGGAGAATGAATAGGCGATCTACGGAGTAGATTCGACCAATCGATAAGTGAAATCTAAACTGAGACAAGTCTGAAAAGAAAAACAACACACAATCTATACAATACCAAGATAAAATATCAACACAAAAGATGAATCGCCCAATCTCAACTACCCAAATGAAAGATGAAGATGGGTAGGCATTCATACTCCAAGTTTATCACAACATCCAAATTGCCATTCCAAGGCGTCAAGTCAAAACTGAACCAAGAAGCCTATATTATTACCAACCATTCAAATCTGCTTTAGTATCCAAATATAACATATCAATGATATATCATACCAAGCCACAGTCAATTCATATTTGATGAACAAAACTCACCGAAGGGATAACAGTCGACTGAAGCACAAACAACTAACTTTATATCAATCGGAGGGTATCAAATATAGACACACAATAGGAATTATGTCAAAGGACAAATCACTGACTGAAAATGCATATAACCCACTCCATATCTGCTGGAGGGCATGAACTATCTAAATTTAATCAAAAACTTCCCAGGGCTAAAAATCACACTAGTATTGGCAAAAACTCTAGCAACCTGAAGAAATGGAATTTTAGCCGACTACTAATCAATCTAACACCCTATCTCAGAAATTAATAGCCACAAGTATGTATTATCAAGGAGAAACAATCCACCAAGCCTTATTAAGCCGCATAAACTCTGAAATGGGGATTTTCCAAATCCACCCAAATAGGAAAATCACCACTAGATCCATCCAAGAATCACATCATCATAGGAGAATTATACCAATCTTGAAACCAAGGTCAATTTCCAAACCACCACCAAAGAACCAACATCTCAAGATAAAGAGTTTCTAATTTGCCAACTTAAGAAGAAATCATAGAAAAGGCCACCTGCCTCTAACCTTCTAACACCACTAGACAAATCTTTGTCAAATCAAGAAAGTAGCATCCGATCTCCACAGTAATAACAGGGGTAAACCATCATAAGGGAATAAACCCCACAAATCTAAGAGATGAATCCATAAAATCTCAATCTCAAAACTACTATCAGGTGATAAAATAGACATAAAATATTAACAACACCTCAAACTGGTCAATCTTATACATGGGCAATATATAAAGGAACAACCAAAGCAAAAACCATCGTAACAAATGAGGCAAGATTAAGAGTCTCAAACTCAAGAACTATCTATACAATCGAATCACCAACCCTAGAACCATATCATCACCACAGAAGGTCGACTATCCTTTGGTTTCAAAAGACATCCCCAAATCAATCTAATACAGCTTACCAAGAGGGAACACAATCAACCTCTCCATGCTAGGGGAAAGAAATCATCAAATTGCGATATATCTACTCAAGCCATGGAATAATATCATAAAAAAATAAACGTCTAACTAGAGAAAACTAGTCTATACAGCTACCCAATGAGGATCAAAATTTTAAAGTAATGATATCAAGTAATAATATTAAGTAATATCAATAGCCTCATGCAGTGATAGCAGTAGCAATAAAAATATCAATATCAACATGCTGAACAAGCGGTACCAAAATAAACATCAATATTATGTTCCACTCAAAGGCCACAATAGGGATAACATTCCAAACTAAATAGGACTCGAACCCAAAAACCACACCCATGGGGGAAACATCAATATAGATCTACTCTATCTACTACTAAAAAAATATACCAAGGAGTAGTAATATAATCATGAATCCTATAACAAGGCACATAATAATTGATATCAATTCATCAAGGCATATAATCATCAATGGGTATGAAAACCCCTACTACATATAATAAAAATAAATACGGGAAATAAAAGAACACCAATCATGGTGATATCAGCAATCACATGTGTGACAAACATAGGAAAAAATAAATCTGAACAAGTCCAACTCGAACCAACCGACTGAATCATTAACTGAGGTATAACACACACTATCTCTAACTGAAGATGCCACATCATCATGAGGCTAATCTAAATAAGCTGAATGACTAGAAATCTTACCTCGGGGAAAACCCCTAGACTAGTAGTCAGTCTCTTTGCAGTCATAGCAACTCCTGATGCATTAATATAGAGAGAACACAAATTGAGCCCAAATGACTAACCAACTAATACTGAGAGAAATCCATAAAAATATGTCCATACTTTTGAAATTTATTGGAGCAGGTTGGATGAAGTAGAGACTCGCCTCAAGAGTGTTGTGTGATAAGAAGGTGTCCCTTAAGCTTAAAGGAAAATTCTATAGAGTGGCAGTCCATCTGACCATGCTATATGGAGCAGAGTGTTGGCCAGTTAAGAACTCCTACATTCAATGATTAAAGGTGGAAAAACTGAGAATGTTGTGTTGGATGTGTGGACTTACTAGAGGGGATTGAGTTAGGAATGAGACTATCAGAGAGAAGATAAGAGTGGATTTGATGGAGGACAAGATGTGAGAAGGAAGGCTTATATGGTTTGGTGATGTGATGAGGAGGGGCACAAATGCCCCAGTTTATAGGTATAAGAGGCTAGCTTTGGATAGCTTTAGAAGGAATTGAGGTAGGTTGAAGAAATATTGGAGGGAGGTGATTAGACATGACATGGAGTAGCTATAACTTACTGAGGATATTAGCCTAGATAGGAAGGTGTGGAGGCTGCGAATAAGGGTAGAAGGATAGTGTAAGTGTGTGGGTTGTAGCAAGGTATTAGGAGAGCTCTTATGTAACTGGGTTAGTAATCCTAGGACCTTGTCCATTAGTAGGAGCCTTAGTCAGGATAGTTTGGGTGTGGTAGGTGTCTTTGGTCTGTGAGTGTAGGTTACCACAAGGTGGGTGTCCTATCTCTTATTTCTTATTTTGAATTACTCGTATTTCTAATATTTTGTATATCTCTGATATCTATTTTATTATTTCTTATTCCTTATTTCTTTTGTGTCATCCATCCTACTTCATGTTTCACTATGACCTTGTGTACTATTCTCTATTCTGAGCCGGGGGTCTATTAAAAATAGCCTCTCTACTTCTTCTGAGGTACCGATATGGATTACTTACATTTTACCCTCCCCAGACCTCACTTTGTGGGAATACACTCGGTTTGTTGTTATTGTTGTTATTGTTGTTGTTCCGAAACCGCAGCCTATCTCAAGAGCTTTAAATGGTGGGAAATACATGCTAACTCTAGCTAATCATCTATCTCATACCTTGGGCATTCTCTAAATTAGTGTCTTATCATGACAGAACCAAAACAAAATCTTGGAATACTTTGAGATATTGCCTCTTATAATCAAAAATAGTTGCCTTGGCCTAAAGAACCATATCATACTCCACAAGTTTAATGGGGACTCTGTCCACTATAATCCTTATGATATTCTGAGAAGTACTCTTAGTTTTGAATACTGTCTGCATAGAGCTGATGGGTTGCAGGTAAAGCTGAATAGAGTCAAAGAATGTGTTTGAGCTTGATAAAAATATGGACGCACGATAAAGTGTTAAGAAGTGAATTTCCTAAAATATTCCTGTAGCCTTTCAAGGATAGGTTACTGAAGTCTCCGCACCGATCTGCAGGGCACTACTAACACTTAGCTCTTGTACTAACACACCAATGAAACCTAGGATCTATATCAATTTGTCACAACCCAATTTATCAAATCATGATGGCACCTACCATAACTCACCGATAGACAAGTCAACCCATAGTCCAGAATAGCTAGTAATGGACTACTCAATAATATAAGGGAAAGAATGCAGAATGAATGAAATAAAGACCAATACAAAATAAAATCCCAAAAGCTAGTGGTATCAATATAAGAGCTTCTAAATATAATCAGAGTACAAAAGTGAAATATCAAGTGAAATACACTGATATGAATTATATTTGAATACAACATAGAGACTAGTCTAATACATAAACGAGAGATAATAATCAAAATGTCAGGAGCTCACTCTAAGTCTCTGAACCATGGTTGCCCCATATAATGCACATATCAATGGCGATAACCCATACTATGATCTACAGGCTGCAGAAGTATAGTATGAGTACCAAATGAATCGTACTTAGTAGGAAATTGCCAACTAAGCTCCAAATATAAAGTAGACATATATAATACATAAACAAAATAGAAACTACAACCAAGAGTCTGTAAATCATATGACATGTCAATAAGATAATAAGGAAAAACTATCTTGTTCATGTCCAAGAGTCTAACATAATAAGACTAAGGAAGTATTAAGGTGAACTATCCTATTCCTACTACATCCAATGGGAATCAATGTTATATTGTATATCTTAGGCCAATATTCAAATAAAGGGCGAAATAAAGATATATAAAAATATACAAGGAGAAGAAATGACTATACAATATGAACAAATGAAGGAGAGGATATATGGTCTTACCATAGGTTCATATAGCTATATATATGTATATACATACATATAAACATGAGGTCACCTCATAACATAACCTAGATCATCATGTCCTCAGTTTAAGACCTCATTATAATACTATTAGGTTTTAATATTATCATACTCAGGGTTTGTAATCTACATGGATATGCATGATATAATCTTGCATAATAATGTAATCACAAGATAGAAGAGGCCAAAGATTGACCTCAAATCTTCATATCGGATCAATGACCAATCTTCCATAAGATAGCCATAATAATGATATAACAATGATAATAACAATATCAATAACAATGTAAATAACCGAATACTTTGGACAACCAAATGCCTAGATGATCCTATACGTACCCCCACTGCCCTAGGCTTGGAAGGTTCAATCATAATACAACAACATAAGGCATATTCTTTACCTTTATCTATGCAACCGTCCCATACTGCTAATAGACAAAGGTGTATACTTGTGATAGGTTATGTGCATACAGGAATAAATTTAAGGTACACAATCAATATCACAATATTATCATCATAACCATCTCTATCATAACTATCATTATCATGTCCATCATTAGCATAATGAACCTCTGGCCTTGCCAGGTATCAATATAGCATCACATTATCCTTCGGCCTTGTTGGGTATTAATATATCATCAAAACATCCTTTAAAACTCGAACCAAGTATCTATATCATCACAATAGTATCCTCTAAAATCAAACTAAGTATCAATATCATCAAGGTACATAGACATCAACTACTCATTATCCATGTTTCTTCCACATTTCTTATCAAATGGCCATTCCCCAACATACTTAATCATCATCAATTACCATTATTAAATAATATATTATAATATACTCATAACTACAGTTACATCATCATACAAATATCTATCTTGTAAATACTTCCCAACTAATCGTTATTAGCTAACTAATTCTTATTATTATTAAATCACTAATTCTCTAGTCATCACATGACCTTTAATTATAAGTCTAAAAATTATGCTTCACATAATTCATATTAATGAGTTAGAACCTAACCATTATTTATTAAATAGCTAATACCTAACATCAAGTCAAGATTCATCACTAGACCATAATCACCACTATCCACTATTCATCATTATAAACTAATCATCCTATATACGTTAATCATTATTAGTCTTACAAATTACCCTTTATCATCTAACCATCCTTTATTGACTAACATCATCCATTAACTAACCATCATTTATCAACTAATCCTCATTTATTAATTATTCATCGTTATTAACCAGTCATCTCTTATTACCAACATTTGTTATTATCTAGCCTCATTAATACATCACTCCTAATTTATCAACTAATAGACATCATAGACTTAATCATTAATAATAACTAATATTCACCTATGCTAAATCTGTCACCATCATTATCCATATATCAACCATATCTAGCTACCATATTTTAACTAAGCAATCTTCATTAACTAGTATATTAGATTTCTAGCCATCAGGTACGATAGTCACTTAATGACAACTAGTTCCCAAATAGCCTAAACCTTATTTAGGAAGAATGATCATATGATCATATTTCATCTAGAATCACATTAATTATAGATGTAATAATTAAGAATGTACCAAATCTATGCATGCCATCGTAAGTATTCAACAAGTGGAATAATAAGAGTCATACTACATCTTCCTCCATCCCATACTAGAGAGATCTGTATTCAAACATATATATATATATATTCATTTATTATAACCATATCCTTTACAAGGATAAATAGTTCTTAGATGTCTAACTGATATCATAACATAACCTTTGGTCCATTATGTATCTGGAATAGCCATAACATTATAATCACAGCCTTAGATCCTTATATGTATCCAAAAATTATATCAATAGCCATGTATAGAAACTATCTCATATTTATAAGTCATAGTAGGTCTATAATCATCTCAAAAATAGGAGAAATCTCACATGTAAGAGGCATAAAATCAATAAGCATATAATATCTATAATATATCTCATATCTATAGGTCATACATCATAAATATGATAAATGTCACCTCTCTAGGCCAATTATCATATCTAAGAGGAATATCATCTCTATAGTCCAAAAAATATTATTAAGAGGAAAATTGAAACACCCTAGTTTCTAGACCTTAGAAAGTTTCCTTGATTTTTGGTTTCTTTGCAAGATACAACTTAAGGGAATGAAATGTACACTTAGGTATTGGTGCTATGGACCAGTAGTATGCTGAACAATATTGGTTGGTGTGATGGATTTTGGTTACTGGAATGGGTACGACTATGGGGTACAAGTCATATTGGTGGATATAGATTGATTAGTTACTTCACTTAACCTTATACTTAGTTACTTTAGTTGGATGTTAGTATGAGTGGATCACCATGAGCCATAAGCCAGGGTATGATTCGTACCCATGACTCATGTGGTGGTAAGTGTTTAAGCCTTCTAGGATTCGATTCTGTCAGGGATATGGTTTATGGGTACTAGTTATACACATGAATACAAATTGGGTTTGGGTGTGTCATACCTTATATAGTACAGGGTACAAGATGAAGCCTAGGGTGTGAGAGGTGGGTACCACTCATAAAGGTTGGCTATGACTCATAAGGGTCAGTCGTACCCTATGATGTGAATTTAATGCAATTTAAGTGAGGGAAATATGGATATTTTCCCACTTATCCTAATAAGGTCCAATGACTTATATGTACTTAGGAGGTTATTTGCCTTATTATTATATCCTTAAACACTTGGAAAATACTTTTAAATCCTCTCTAGAGTTATAGGGCTAAAAAATCTAGGGTTTCATCTTAAGGAGTAATTTTGGGCTTGTCTTGGTAATTTATCTCCATTATCATCTTGGTTTAATGAATGTTATGTTCCAACTAAAAGTATGGTTTTATACAATGTGGTCATGATTTGAATATTATATGGTTTTGGGTTTTCAAATGTAATTTGGGTGTTTTGGTTATAAATTCTTTGTTATGGTTTTACCACGTTTTAATTATCTTTTTATATGTATTAATGGTGGTTTTGGATAATTGGTTGCATGGGAATGGTTATTTGGTAATTGACTTTGGTTTTGGAAATACTATGCCTCCAATGTGTTTGATAAAATGCCTATGATAATATTTTTACTACAATATTGGTTTTTCAATGGAATTTGTGCATGGTTTAAACTTAGTAATGGAACCCTAAATGATATGAATAGATTAAATGGTTTGAATGGATTGGAAAGTCCTTAATGCCCATGGTTTTAGTTTAAGTAGAAATTATGTGGGATACATGGAAATCCCCTAAGGATTGGATAAGGACAATACTTGCAAATTATAATAGCAATGACGATACCACTATCTAATAGGCTCTGGTAATAAATGGTTAATGATTTCATTTGTTGCTTGGTAATGGTTTTAATTGGGTGTAAAACAGGGGTACATAGTAAAGCCATGGAAGGTGGAGGTCCCCGGGGGATCTAAATTAGAAACTCATATTTGTCAATGTGAGGTATGGTTCTAGTGACCATATGTATGATGTCACACTATATATTTTGGGGGATATACTAGTCGTCCCAAGTTTTCTTCACTGGTCGTGCGGCTTCACATATTGGGGCCCTTTCAGTAGGGGGAGCTAAACCCATATAGCCCATGGGTAATTTAGGATGACAAAGCTACACATAATAGGCAAATGTTTTAAATGACATGATAAACCCAATTTCCTTTCCCAAAATGGTTATATATATGTATGGTTTATGTGAATATGGATGGTTTTACTTAGTTTTATGAATGGCGGTATTTTATCCTTATCCTGAGTTCATGTTAGCATTCACCTACTAACTTATCTTTGGGCGTTATATCCCTATATGATGCAGGAATTGGCCAATCTACTCCTCCTTCTTAGCGATTCAGACTTTGGGGTCAACATTTAGATTTAAGTAGTGAGTTTTCATCTTTTTAAAAGGATCCATTTCATGGATATTATTTCATACTTTGATTTAGTTATGGATATTTATTTTGGCTATGTTTGGGGACATATCCCAAGCGGATATTTTATTCTTTTAGTTAGAGGCTTTTGTAGAACTACTATAGGTTAGAATAGGTGGGATCGGTATTTGTGTCATCCTTATTATTGGTATTAGTATTGGGGATGATATCGGTTGATGATAATGTTGGTTGTTCCATCCTCTTTTATTTTGGGATAAATCATATTATGTTTTGGAAATTATTTGGTTATGGATAGATCTATGGTTTGGTTTAGCTTGGTATGTTGGATGGTTGGTATGGGATGGTTGGACTTGGTTGGGTCAGTCACGATTATGATCCTATCCCAGAATCTTCATGTGAGATGTTACACTATCTTATTATATGCTTACAATTTAGACAACTTAAGACAGGCGGCTGGAGGTTGGGTTGGGTAACGAGAGTAGTCTTTGGTCCTTGTAAGACTTGGGATGCCCATTATGACAAGGCCCTGGGTTAGATCATGCCATATTGGTATCAGAGCTTTAGGTTCATGGTCAATTAGGAGTCCACAGAGCTATGTCGAGTAGAGTCTCTTTTCAGGGTGTGTGGTGCCCCACACTTAGAAGATAGAGTCTACAAGGCATTTATGAATGTTTCACTTTCTTAGTCTTCTATTTAAATCTTGGAGTTTATGTCCTGGAAATCTTCCCTAATACTTGGTTGTTCACTTTTCAGATCATGCCTTGATGATCTGGAACATAAGGAAACTCTCCCATCTTATCAGAGGATGATGTTGATAGGGTACGTCCTACACCTGGAGTTCGCACTCGATCTTAGGGTCCTATCCCTAATTGTTCCGAAGTTCCTTCGGTAACTACTAGTCCTCCTCAGAGTGAAGTAACTGATGAACAATTTCCCTAGTATGTTCATACTATTGGTTAGTTGGTTGGTGCTTGAGCGGAGCATGGTACATCTCGTGGGTTATCCGCTGAGGCCACAAGGGTTGGTCAGTTTATAAAACTGAATCCTCTTATATTTACTGGTGTGAAGGTAGAGCAGGATCCTTAGGGTTTCTTGGATAAAATGGAGAAGACATTTAGGGTGATATAGGCCACAAATATAAAAGGTGTAAACTTTGTAGCTTATTAGCTCAGTGATATTGCGTACCAATGTTAAAAGAGTAGGATACGGATAGAGGTGATGTCAAGGAGTTGTCCTTATGGGATGCTTTTTTTGGTGCTTTTCTGGACCCTTTCTTTCTTTAAGAGCTGAGGGAAGTGAAGATAGACAAATTTGAGAATCTTAAGCAAGGGAGAATATCTATCGAAAAATATGCCCTGAAATTTCATTAGCTATCAAGGTATGCTCCTAATTTGGTGGCTGACATAAGGGCGAGGATGAGAAAGTTCACTTTTAGGAATTCTTGGGATTTTATCTTGGAAAGAAATACTTCTTTATTAATAAAGGTTATTTATATTTTGAGGTTAGTCATCCACATGCAATAGGTAGAGGATGAGAAGAGGAGATAGGTGGAGTTCAGAGATAGGCAGGGTAAGAGGAGCAGGTTTTCTAATCAGGGAGGTGCTTAGTCACATAATGGTTGGGATAGATGTAACTAGCTAAAAAGAGTGAGAGAGTTCTGGTTGTTTTTCTGCTGCTAACACTCCTTACCTGAGGCAGTTGGGTAAGAGGCTTAAACAAGGTGGTGATAATTTCTGTGAACAGGGTGCTCAATCTTAAGTGAGTGGGAGTCAGTCGGCTTCTTCATCGCATCACTTTCGATTTTATGGTCATATTCATTGGGGTTATTGTGACAAAAGAAGGGATAAGTGTTTTAAATAAGTCCAGCTAGGCCATATGCTCAAGAATTATTCAATTGGTAAGGGAGCTTCAGGAGCGGTCAAAGCTTTAGTTGCTTCATGTTCTACTCTTGCACCTAGTGGTGCGACTTTGGTGTCTCCTCCTGCTTTTGGTACCAATCCGGGACAAAATAAGTTGTATGCTCCTGCATCTTAGCAGGAATCTGAGGCATCAACTGATATCATTACTGGTATGTTACTACTCTTTTCTCGTAACGTGTATTCTCTACTTGATCTGGTGTCCACTTTTCTTATGTGACCACATTTATGGCTATATGCATTTGTTTTGATCCTGAGGTTGTCTTGGATCCCTTTTTTATTTCTACCCTGGTGGGTGACTTGGTTGCTGGTAAAATAGTTTATAGGGGGTGTGTGTTATCTGTTGGTGATAGGAAAACTTTGGTAGATCTGTTTGAACTTAATATGGTGGATATTGATGTTATTCTATGGATGGATTAGTTACATTATTGTTATGCGTCCTTGGATTGTTGACCCCATAAGGTTGTCTTTAAGTTCCCTGGTGAGCCAGTTATAGAGTGGGAGGGTGGTTCCTAGCTCCTAGGGGGAGGTTTATATCCTATCTTAGAGCTCGGAGGTTAATCTCTAAAGGTTGTCTTTATCACTTGATCCGGCTTAAAGATTCTAACTAGAAGGGTCCTTTTTTCCATTTGGTTTTGATAGTAAATGAATTTCCTGAGGTCTTTCCGAATGATCTTCCTAGTGTTCCTTTGGATAGGGAAATAGAGTTTGGCATTGACCAGGTTTTGAACACTTATTGAATATTTATTCCTCTTTATAGAATGACTCCTACTGAGTTGAGGGAACTCAAGGATCAACTTTAGGATATTCTAGATAAGGGGTTTATTCGTTCTAGTGTATCCCTATGGGGTGCACCAATGTTGTTCGTGCATAAGAAAGATGGTTCCCCTTGGATGTGCATTGAGTATCGACAGTTGAATAAGGTAACAATCAAGGACAAGTATCCTCTTCCAAGGATATATGACGTGTTTGATCAGTTGTAAGATGCCAAGTTCTTTTCTAAGATAGATCTTCAGTCTAGGTATCATCAACTTTATATTAGGGAAGAGGATATCACTAAGGCGAATATTTGAACTCGGTATGGGCAGTTTGAATTCTTGGTGATGTCATTTGGTTTGACTAATGCCCCGACGATATTTATGGACTAGATGAACAAGGTTTTCAGGCAATTCTTAGATCTCTTTATCATTGTGTTTATTAATGACATTCTAGTTTATTACAAAAATAAGGTGGATCATGCTAATCATCTCTATGTGGTGTTGCTGTAACACCCCGATTCGCTGAACCGAAAAGCTACATGGTGCTCATGACCCCGAGGGACCACAAGCTAACCCATGACTGATATCTGTACCTAGATACTACAAATCATGATATAATAATGCAGAATACATAGAACTGTAAGGCCATAAGGTTCAATTGAATATAATCATGTGGGTGAAAATACCCAAAATAACTCAATCTGAAAGCTAAGTCTGAACGTAAATCTGAAAGCCTCTAAACTATCTGAATAAGGAGTTAAAGAAACATGTCTCCAGCTAACTTCGCAAAACTGAACAGAAGAAATAAATGAATGAATCAAATCATATTGTCCTCGAATCAATGAGGACTCACTGTGTCTCTGCGACTAGAATGCTACCGCTACTGCTGGGCTGGAGCTCGTGTCTCGGAACATATGGTGTAACATGAAAAGAAAGCACCATTGTGAAAATGCGTCAGTACAACTGGAGTACTGAGTATACGAGAAATGTAGGCTGAACATAAAGGGTTTCCTGGATCAACAACACCGACTGACTAATATGAACGTGGGAGTCCAAACACACATATATAGAAACTGGGACCATGAATACGTCATAGCATGACCTGTAAGCTAATAAACTGTATCTGACAGTCCTTTATATACTAAAATCTAAAGAACGCCCTGAGTTCTTTTACTGAGATTGATACTCAAACTGTGGGAAGTAGTTTTTAACCGACATAACCCATGTATGTCGTTATGGCTAAGCTGGGTTCCAATCTCTGCCCCGACTGGAGGGATGTCAATACCGTGCCACGGGTAAGGATAGCCTGTGAGTGACCCTTATCTGGCGGGTACCCAATGAGAATGGTGGGAACCCTAAACTGACGGTTTAAGCCACCTCATCAACCCTAATATGAAGGGTTAAGATGTCTAAAACTACGCTGGCTACGTACTTTTGGAACACAAGGATGACTACTATGAATCACACCCTGAACTGGCGGGTGAGTTACCATCCTTGGGTTCACTTGGTGCTAACCTCTACTCCCATCTGGAAGGACTGGACATGAATAACTGACTGTGCATGACATAATCTTACTGATTTCCATTGACTGGCGGAATATTATTGGCATCTGACAGCTGACTAAGATCATGAGGTTTTCCTGAGTCACATGACTGACTGAAGTCTATGAAATCATAGCTTGAGTTCGAATATCGTGAAACATGACATGGCTCTAGGCACACAACTGTAGTTTTCAGGTACAGGTAGCCCCAGGACTCGATGGAAGGAAACTGACACACATGACTGACTTGATCATAAGAGTAGAGCCCATAATTTATAATATCATAAGTAGGGATCTCACACAAAGCATGGTTATCAACAATGTATTGCATGAAAAGGATTTCATATCACATGGAAGTACTTGCACAATCTTAATATCATGTTCATTGCATAATCATATTGGCAACACATACCAATAGCATGAAAGTTCATGTGGATTGCATGGTTTTCATACATCTTGTTCATAAGTAGGATTTGCAAGTAACCATAGCATAATCTCATAAGAATAGTTCATGACTATTCCAACAATATTTACAAGGCACATTATCAAAATAGAAGTCATTGGAATGTAAGGGCATATCATGAATCCTTCACTTAGTCACAATTTAGCTATATTGCATGATTTCTAGTTTATTAGGCATTTTATCAAACACCTTACATGCACATCTTAAGCATAGGTGAAATCATCAAATTATACATCATGAACAATCCAATTTACATGTTTCCAACTCATATGATATCATTAAATTCAAAAAACTTATAAATATTCCATCTTGGGAATCACCCAATATTAACAACATGATCATCAACACCCAAAAATATAGAAATCATACTTTATAATGAAAAAGAGGGTTTTTGAGCTTTATGGATGAAAGGGATCCATAAATCAACTCACGCATACCTTAGAAGGAAGATTCTTGATGATTGACGGAGGAATTTCCTTGAAATCAAATCTTCAAGCTTAGTTATGCAACCCTAGTTGTTTTTCTCTTTTAGTGATCTTGGATGATGAGCTTTGAGATAATAATAGGGTAGTAATATGTTTAGAAGATATATATTTTGTAGGGTTAAGTTTAGGGACGTGTAAGGAGTGTTAAAAGACTTAATTACCCTTAAAATAACTCAAAACGGAGTATTTTTGGCACCTGGAACTGATTTAGGCGGCGCCCAAGTGATTGCCTTAGCTAGGTTGGGCGGCGCCTAACCAATCGCCTATTCTTGGGTTGGGTGACGCCTAACCAATCGCCTATCCTTACTGTCTCACATGAAAATGGGCATAACTTTTTGCTCGGGTATTGGATTAAGGCGAAATTGGTATTGTTGGAAAGCTAATTCAATTCTCTACAATTTGGTGGTTCTAAATCAGCCAAAATACCACATTAACATTGATTTATACTCGTTCAAAGATGACCCTTGCAAAATCGAACACTAATACTTGATGGATTTAAAAACTCTTAGCTTGTATTACCTTAAGTGACTCATATGAACATGCTTAATGCATCATAAGCTATCCTATCACTAGGATATTCATTGTAAGTCATGTACTCAAGTATGAATCACAGGATAGGAGATCTCATACGTAGGAATACTTATTCACTTCCTAGCTTAGAAAAATATGGGGTATTACAATATCTCCCCCTTAGGAACATTCGTCCTCAAATGATAATTTTCTAAGAAGGGATACAAGAAAATAGAACCTGAACTGAACATGAAGAACTGAAACTTGATCTTATGAATGACATGATAAACATACTGAACTCATGTATATCTGATGCACGGACAACTGACACATGAATGCATGACTGAGTATGAAACGGTTAATAGGTACCAAGTTTATACTGGAAACATGAATGCAAACTGAATAAGATTAAAGAGAACTATTACCTTGAGATTGATCTGAATTGGCGGGGAAGAGGTGAGGATACTTGGTACGCATTTTTACTTCTTCTTCCCAAGTAGCTCCCTCATAAGACTAATTTCACCAAAGAACCTTGAATAGAGGGACTTCTTTATTCCTCAATCTACGAGTCTAATAATCTAAGATTTCGACTAGAATCTCTTCATAAGAGAGGCTATTCTGAATGTCGATGCTTTGAATAGGGACAACAGCTGTTGGGTCACCTATACACTTGTTTAGTAAAGAGACATGGAAGACTGGATGGACTGAGGCTAGATCTGAAGGCAACTCAAGCTCATAATCTACCTTACCGAAGCGAAAAAGAATTCTGAAGGGACCGATATACCGGGGACTGAGTTTCCCTTTCTTTCAAAACCTCTTTACACCCTTTATAGGAGAGATATTAAGATAGACATAGTCATTGACCTCGAACTCGAGATCCTTTCTACGAACATCTGCATAGGACTTCTGTCAGCTCTAAGTAGCCCGGAGTCTCTCTCTGATCAACTAAACTTTCTCTAATGCATTGAATACTAAGTCAGGACCTATGATTGAGGCCTCACTAACTTAGAACCAACCAATCAAAGATCTACATCTCCTACCATAGAGAACTTCGAATGGAGCCATCTGAATACTAGAATGATAGCTATTGTTGTATGCTAACTCAATCAAAGGAAAGTGGTCATCCCAACTTCCCTTGAAGTCAATTGCATACGCCCTTAGCATATCTTCAAGAGTATGAATGGTCCTCTCTGCTTGACCATCTTTCTAAGGATGAAATGTTGTGCTAAGATGGACTTGGGTACTGAGACCCTTTTGGAATGCTTTCCAAAAGTGAGAAGTGAACTGGGTACCTCTGTCTGAGATGATAGATAGTGGAACACCGTGTAATCTAACCAACTCCCTGATATAGAGTTTGGCACAATCCTTAGTAGAATAAGAAGTACGAACAGGAAGGAAATGAGATGACTTGGTCATTCTATCAATAATGACCCAGACTGAATCATACTGATGAAGAGTTCTAGGCAAACCCATCACAAAATCCATGTTAACTTCTTCCCACTTCTAAGTAGGAATGGTGAACTCTTGCATGGAACCACTAGGTTTCTAATGCTCTATCTTAACCTGCTGACATGTAGAGCACTTATCCACAAACTCTGCAATATCTGTCTTCATCCCACTCCACCAATAGATCTCCCGCATGTTATGGTACATCTTTGTGGCCCCTAGATGAAGATAGAATCACACACCATGCGCTTCTGTAAGAATTGGCTGCCTGAATTCATCTACACCTGGAATACATAGACAACCCTAACAACGAAGAACACCATCTCCCCCTTGGGAGAAAACCTCGACTTTATGATTCTGAACTAGCTCTTTGAGCTTGACAAGGCTAGGATCCCTGTCTTGTTTATCTTTCACCTCGGAAACTAGAGATGACTCTGAACTACAATGAACACATACACCACCCTTTGAAGAATCGACTAAGCGAACGCCTAGTCTAGCAAACTGATGGATCTCTTGAGCCATATTTTCCTTACTATCCTCAACATGAGAAATACTACCCATGGAGAGTCGATTGAGAGCGTCGGCCATAAAATTGGCCTTGCCTGGATGATAAAGAACACTCATGTCGTAATCCTTCAAGAGCTCTAACCACCTAATCTGGTGAAGATTGAGATCTTTCTAGGAAAAGACATACTGGAGGCTTTTATGGTTTGTGAAGACATCTACATGAACTCCATAGAGATAATGCTTCCAAACCTTCAAGGCAAAAACTAACGCAGCTAACTCAAGATCATGAGTAGGATAATTCTTCTTATGTGGCTTTAAATTTCTAGAGATGTAGGCTATGACCTTACTATGCTGCATGAGGACACAACCTAAATCCAATCTAGATGCATCACAATAGACTACAAAACCGTCTGAACAATCTGGAGTAGCTAGAATTGGAGCGGAGGTGAGTCGAGTCTTCAACTCTTGAAAGCTTTTCTTGCATGAATCTGACCACTAAAACTTAATCTTATTCTGAGTCAATCTGGACATGGGAGATTCAATAGAAGAAAATCCATTAACAAACCATCTATAATAGCCAGCCAAACCCAAGAAACTCCTAATATCTGATGGAGATACGGGTCTGGGCCAATTTCTCAGTGCCTCAGTTTTCTGAGGATCTACTCTAATGCCATCACCAAAAACAATATGGCCAAGGAATGATACTAATCTTAAAAAAAATTTGCACTTGCTGAACTTAGCGAATAACTGGTGATCCCTGAGAGTGAAGAACAATCTTGAGATGGTCTGCATGATCACACTCTTTGCGAGAATAGACCAGAATAACATCTACGAAGACTATGAAAAACATATCTAAGTACTACTTGAACACACGGTTCATCAAATTCATATAAGCTACAGGGCATTGGTAAGACCAAATGACATGACTAAAAATTCAAAGTGACCATACCAAGTACGGAAAGCTTTCTTTGGAATGTCACATTCTCTAACTCTGATCTGATGATAGCCTGATCTGAGGTCTATCTTGGAGAAGTAACTGGCACCCTAAAGTTGGTTGAATAGATCATCAATCCTAGGAAGAGGATATCTGTTCTTGACCGTGACCTTGTGGAGTTGACGGTAATCAATACACATCCTGAGAGAACCATATTTCTTATGCACGAATAATACTGGCGCACCCCATGGGGAAATGTTGGGTCTGATGAATCCCTTATCTAACAGATCCTTCAATTGATCTTTCAGTTCCTTGAGTTCTGCTAGTGCCATTCTGCATGGTAGAATAGAAATAGGTTGAGTATCCGAAAAAAGGTCTATGCCAAAGTCTATTTCCCTTTCAGGAGGAATGCCTATAAGATCTTCGGGAAAGACATCTAACGATTCATTAACAACGGGGACTGTTTTAAGGATGGAATACTCAGAATTGGAATCTTTAACATGGACGAGATGATACACACACCCCTTAGAAAATCATTTTCCTTGCCCGAAGGTAGGAAATAAGTTGACCCCCAAATGCTGAAATGCTACCCTTCCACTCTAGGACGGGCTCATTCGGGAACGAAAACTGAACTATCCTATTTCTGTAGTCGATTGTGGCATAGCAGGAATAAAGTCAATCCATACTGAGAATGACATCAAAATCAGTCATCTCTAACTCCACTAAATCTACTGACATGGATTTATGAGATATAATAACTGGGAAGTTCCTTTATACCCACTAAGCTATGATGGTTTTACCCACTGGGGTAGATATTGAGAAGGCTCTGCTAGGACTTCAGGACTAATTTTGAAATCACCTACTATGTATAGAGTAACAAAAGACAAAGATGCACCTGGGTCTTGTAAAGAATAAACATGAACATGGAAAATCTATAACGTACCAATAACGACATCAGGAGAATTTTCCTGATCCTGCCGGGACTGAAGAGCATAGAGTCTATTTAGGCATTGCCCACAGGTAGCACTGGAAATGGCACCCAGCTAGTTCGGGTGACTGGACTGAGCTGTAAAATGATTTTACTGACCCTGAAGACTTGACTGCAGACACTCCCTAATCCTATAGCCTGGCTTACCCCAACTAAAACAGACATCACTACCGGCTTTGCAAATGCCCTTTTGGTTCTTACCACAAGTCTGATAAAGGGGATTCATTCGGGCACTACTAACACTGCCCTGAGATTTAGAGCCTGGCGCTTTGTCTCTATTGCCATCTCTGAACTTCGGCATTGGAGTGATGGCTTTGGAAGGAGATGGAATGGTTGACTTAGAGCGAAACTGTGAACGGTTTCCTCCATCAGACTTGGGGTGAGCAAAGTTGAAATTACCTAACCTTCCTATCTTGTTCTGCCTCTCCCTAGTCTTAAGCTTCTGCTCTTTTACTTGTTGGGAATGGGTCATTAGTCTGGCTAAGATCATATGACCGACCAGCATCGCAGACCTACGCTCATTTACAACGCTATCATTGACCTCTGACATGAACTTGCTCATCTTAGCTCTATTGTCTGCAACCACATGAGGAGCATACCTTGCTAGCTGAGTAAATTTGAGAGAATTCTTCCTAACCGTCATATTCCCCTACTTGAGGTTGATGAAATCAAAAACTTTGGCTTCCCTCAGCTCTTGGGGAAAGAATCTGCCTAAGAAGGCTGTGACAAACTCCTCCCACTCGATAGGGCCTGTATCATCTAACCTCTCAGACTTCCACTATTTGTACCAATCACAAGTAACATCCTGTAATTGGTAGGCGACTAACTTAGCACTCTCAATAGAAGTAACACCCATGATGTCAATGACATTCTGGACTTGGTCAATGAACTCCTGAGGGTCCTCATTTGACTTAGATCTATGGAAAGATGGAGGGTTCATCCGGGTGAAGTCCCAAACCCTAGCTACTTTGGGATTGGCCAATGGATTGGTCGGAATGACTGGTGGCTGTTCAGTCTATGCAGCCATGGACTGAGAAAGTGTGGTAAATGCGACTCTAAATTCTGTATGGGAAACATGTTCGCCCAAAGGATCTTCGGGATGAGGAGCTGGCTGATTTCTTCCCTTTGGGGCCATGGTCTGGAATAAGAGAAGAATGGATTAGACTGAGAGTTTAACTTGTGATTATGCTCACAAGCATGACATAAATAATGAAGAAAGGGGACTGTTCCCAAAACATCTTATAGCCTCCCACATATAAATGTGGTGCGTAACACACCCATGTACAAGACTCTACTAGATGTGGCTTTCAAATTTCTTAGGACTCTACTGAACCTTAGGCTCTGATACCAAGTTTGTAACACCCCGATTCGCTGAACCGGAATGCTACACGGTGCTTATGACCCCGAGGAACCACAAGCTAACCCATGACTGATATCTGTACCTGTATACTACAAATCATGACATAATAATGAAGAATACATAAAACTATAAGGCCATAAGGTTGAACTGAATACAATCATGTGGCTGAAAATACCTAAAACAACTCAATCTGAAAGTTAAGTCTGAATGTAAATCTGAAAGCCTATAAACTATCTAAATAAGGAATTGAAGGAACATGTCTCCAACTAACTTCGTAAAACTAAACTGAAAAAAATAAATGAATGAATCAAATCATATTGTCCTCAAATCAATAAGGATTCACTGTGTCTCTGCTACTGCAATGCTACCGCTACTGGTGGGCTGGAGCTTATGTCTCGAAACATATGGTGTAACATGAAAAGAAAGCACCATAGCGCAAATGTGTTAGTACAACTGGATTACTGAGTATACGAGGAAGGTAGGCTGAACATAAAGGGTTTCATACATGGACAACACTGACTGACTAATATGAATGTGGGAGTGCAAACACACATATATAGAAACTGGGACCGCGAATATGTCAAAGCATGACCTGTAAGCTAATACATAGTTAACTGATAACTGTCATGACTGATACTGAAATTGATGACATGAACGACTGTATCTGACAGTCCTGTATGTACTGAAATCTAAAGAACCCCTTGAGTTCTTTTATTGATAATGATACTAAAACTGTGGGAAGTAGTATTTAACCGACATGACCTATGTATGCCATTATGGCTAAGCTAGGTTCCAATCTCTACCCCGACTGGAGGGGTGTCAATATCGTGCCACGAGTAAGGACAGCCTGTGAGTGACCCTTATCTGGCGGGTACTCAATGAGAATGGTGGGAACCCTAAACTAATAGTTTAAGCCACCTCATCAACCCTAATCTGACGTGTTAAGATGTATCAACCTACGCTGGCTACGTAGTTCTGGAACACAAGGATGACTACTAAGAATCACACTCTGAACTGGAGGGTGAGTTCCCATCCTTGGGTTCACTTGGTGCTAACCTCTACTCCCATCTGGAGGGACTGGACATGAAAAACTGACTGTGCATGACTTAATCTTACTGAATTCTGTTGACTGGAGGAATGTTACTGACATCTGACAACTGACCAAGATCATGAGGTTTTCCTGAGTCACATGACTGACTGAAGTCTATGGAATCGTAGCTTGAGTTCGGATATTATAAAACATGACATGGCTCTAGGCACACAACTATAGTTTTTGGGTACAAGTACCCCCAGGACTCGATGGAAGGAAACTGACACACATGACTGACTTGATCATAAGAGTAGAGTCAATAATTTATAATATCATAAGTAGGGATCTCATATTAAGCATGGTTATTAACAATGTATTGCATGGAAAGTATTTCATAACACATGGAAGTACTTGCACAATCTTAATATCATGTTCATTGCATAATCATATTGGCAACACATAATAATAGCATAGAAGTTCATGTGGATTGCATGGTTATGATACATCTTGTTTATAAGTAGGATTTTCAAGTAACCATATCATAATCTTATAAGAATAGTTCATGAGTATTCCAACAACATTTACAAGGCACATTATCAACATAGAAGTCATTCGAACGTAATGGCATATCATGAATCTTTCACTTAGTCACAATTTAGCTATATTGCATGATTTCTAGTTTCTTAGGCATTTTATCAAACACCTTACATGCACATCTTAACCATAGGTGAAATCATCAAATTATACATCATGAACAACCCAATTTACATGTTTCCAACTCATATGATATCATGAAATTCAAAAAAATATATAAAGATTCTATCTTGGAAATCACCCAATATCAACAACATGATCATCAACACCCAATAATATAAAAATCATACTTTATAATGAAAAGGAGGGTTTTTGAGCTTTATGGATGAAAGGGATCCATAAATCAACTCATGCATACCTTAGAAGGAAGATTCTTGATGATTGACGGAGGAATTTCCTTGAAATCGGATCTTCAAGCTTAGTTACGCAACCCTAGTTGTTTTTCTCTTTTAGTGATCTTGGATGATAATAGGGTTATAATATGTTTAGAAGATATATATTTTGTAGGATTAAATTTAGTGACGTGTAAGGAGTGTTAAAAGACATAATTACCCATAAAATAACTCAAAATGGAGTATTTTTCACACCTGGAACTGACTTAGGTGGCGTCCAAGTGATTTCCTAAGCTAGGTTGGGCGGCTCCTAGCCAATCTCCTATGCTTGGGTTGGGCGGCGCCTAACCAATCGCCTATCCTTATTGTCTCTCACGAAAATAGGCATAACTTTTTGCTCGGGTATTAGATTAAGCCAAAATTGGTATCGTTGGAAAGCTAATTCGATTCTCTACAATTTGGTGGTTCTAAATCAGCCAAAATACCACATTAACATTAAGTTATATTCATTCAAATATGACACTTACAAAATTGAACCCTAATACTTGATGGATTCAAAAACTCTTAGCTTGTATTACCTTAAGTGACTCATATAAATATGATCAATGCATCATAAGCTATCCTATCACTACGATATTCATTGTAAGTCATGTACTCAAGTATGAATCATAGGATAGGAGATCTCATACGTAGGAATACTTATTCACTTCCTAGATTAGAAACATGCGGGGTATTACAGTTGCAGACCTTGAAAAAATAGCAGTTGTATGCCAAGTTCTCCAAGTGTGAGGTTTGGTTGAACGTTGTAACTTTTCTTAGTCATATTATTTATTGTGAGGGGATCATGGTGGATCCACAAAAAGTGGACTAGATCCATGACTCCAATTGATATTTAGAGCTTCTTTGGTTTGGTTGGGTATTATCGGCCATTTGTGGAGAGCTTTTTGATAATAGTTACTCTTTTGAATAAGTTGACTACAAAAAGGTGAAGTTTTCTTATTCCAATGCTTGTTAGGGGAGTTTTTCAAAGTTGAAAGATAAGTTAACTTTGGCTCTAGTTTTCATATTACCTGAGGGTAGTGAGAGGTTTGTGGTTTATTATGATGCATCTAGTGTAGGACTTGGTTTTGTTTTTTATACAGCATGGGAAAGTAATTGCCTATGCTTCTAGGCAGTTGAAGGTATATGAGAGGAATTATCCTACTCATGAGTTAGAGTTGTTGGCAGTGTTTTTTATTTGAAAATTTGGTGGAATTATCTATATGGAGTGCATGTAGATATATTTTCTAATCATAATAGTCTACAGTACAGTATGGGTTCACTTAGAAGGAGTTGAACCTCATGTTAAGGAGATGGTTGGAGCTTCTCAAAGACTATGACATGAGCCTCCACTATTACATTGGTAAGGCTAATGTGGTTCTTGATGCTCTTAGCAGGTTATCTATGAGGAGTTTGGCTAATGTGGAGAAAGTAAAGAGAGAATTGGTGAAAGATATTCACCGCTTGGCAAATCTTGGAGTTTATCTTTTATAATCCAACGATGGTGTGGTGATGGTACAGGAAGTGGTCCAATCATCTCTTGGTGTAAAGATTAAGAAAAAAAAGCACTAGATCCTATCTTGATGAAAATCAAGAGTATTATGGGTATGCAGAAGGTAATGGTGTTTGAGATCAGTGGGGACACTACTTTACGGTACCAAGAGAGGTTGTGCATTCCTAATGTCAATGGGTTACGACAAAGGATCTTGGATGAGGTGCGTAAATCGAGCTACATTGTATTTCCCAATTCAATAAAAATATATCATGATCACAAGGAGATGCATTGGTGGGATGGCATGAAAAGGGATGTGGCTGATTCTGGGACTAATTTCCAACAATTAAAGTTGAGAACATGAGACCCAATGGGTTGTATCAAGAGATTGTTTTTTGCAAATGGAAATAGGAGGTAATCCATATGGGCTTCATTATAGGTCTTTCTTGGTCTCGAAATCAATATGATTTGATTTGGGTCATCGTGGATAGGATGACAAAGTTTGCTCACGTTTTGCTAGTGAGCACTACCTGGTTGGTGGAGGATTATGAAAAATTATATCTTTTCGAGATTGTGAAGCTACATGTGGTACCTGTTTCGATTATCTTTCATTGTGGTACATAGTTTTCATCTTATTTCTGGCAGTTTTTTCAGAAGGGATTAGATACTAAGGTGAGTTTGAGTATTGTTTTTCATCCTCAAATGGATGGGAAAGCAAAAAGATCTATTCAGACATTGGAAGAAATGATTTAGGCCTGTGTGGTTGATTATGGTGGCATTTGGGTTGAGCATCTACCTTGGGTAGAGTTTTTTTACAAGAATTGCTATCATTCTAGTATTGGTATTGCCCCTTTTGAGGCATTGCATAGTAGAAGGTAGAGATATACTACTAGTTGGTTTGAGCTTTGTGAGGGGATATGTTTGGTCCATACTTGGTTTATCAGGCAATAGAGAAGGTAAAAGTGATTAGGGATATGCTTAAGGCTGCCCAAAGTTGATAAAAGTCCTATACGGATATAAGGCGTAGAAACTTGAGCTTGAGGTTGGGGATAAGGTGTTCCTCAAGGTTTTTTCCATGAAAGGAGTTATGTAGTTTGGCAAAAAGAGGAAGCTTATTCCTCGGTATATTCATCCTTTTGTGGTTTTGTAATGTTACTTATGAATTAGAGTTGCCTTTTAGTTTGAACTCCATTCATCTGGTATTTCATGTCTCCATGTTGAGGAAGTGTCTTGGTGATCCTTGTTCGATTGTTTTCTTAGAGAGGTTGGGTAGCTCAGACTCTCTTTCTTATGAAGTGGTCCCGGTAGAGATCTTGGATAGGCAGGTTCGTCGGTTGCGAACCAAGGATGTGGCTTCAGTTAAGGTTATTTGGTGGAACCATAAGGTGGAAGAAAATACTTGGTAATTTAAGTTGGATCCGAGTACGAGTGGCTCACCATGAGCTATAGGCCATGGTATGAGTCATACCCAGGACTGTGTAGTGGTTAGTCTTCAAGTCTTTTGGGATTCTATTCTGCCAGAGGTATGGTTTATAGGTACTAGTCATACACATGAATACAACTTATTTTTGGGTATGTCGTACCTTGGATAATGTTTGGTACAAGGGAAAATGCCTAGGGTACGAGAGGTGGGTACCACTCGTACAGGTTGGGTACGACTCATAAGTGTTAGTCGTACCCTATGACATGAATTTAATGAAATTTAAGTGAGGGAGATCCAAATATTTTCCCATTTATCCTAATAAGGTCCATGGCTTATATTGCACTTGGGAGGTTATTTGCCCTTTTATTCTATCCTTAAACACTTGGGAAACACTCTTAAATTCTCTCTAGAGTTCTTAGGCAAAGAAAGCTAGGGTTTCATCTTATGGAGTAACTTTGGGGCTTGTCTTGGTGATTTCTTTCCTTCATCATCTTGGTTTAAGGTATGTTCTCCTCCCTTATTGTTAGTTCCAACTAAAGGTACGGTTTTATACAATGTTTGCATGATTTGGATGTCGTATGGTTTTGGGTTTTGAACTATAATTTGGGGGTTTTGGTTATGATTTTCCCATATTTTATTTATGCTTTTATATCCATTAATGGTGTTTTTGGATAATTGGTTGCATGGGAATGGCTATTTGGTAATGGACTTTGGTTTTGGAAATACTATGCCCCCAATGTGTTTGATAAAATGCCTATAATAAAGTTTTCACTACAATATTAGTTTTTCAATAAAACTTATGCATGGTTTAAGCTTGGTAATAGAGCCCTAACAGATATGAATGGTTTAAATGGTTTTGAATGGATTGGAAAGGCCTTGGTGGACATAGTTTTGGTTTAATTAGAAATTATGTGGGATATATGGGAATCCCCTATGGATTAGGTAAGGACAACACTTGCAATTTATAGTCGGTATGATGGTACAACTATCTAATAGCCCTTGTTAATAAATGGTTAATGGTTTTCTTAGTAATGGTTTTAATTAGGCTTGAAGGAGGGATGTGTAGAAACGTCGTGGAAGGTGGAGGTCCCAGAGGGATCCAAAATGGAAACTCATATTTATCGATATGAGGTTTGGTCCTAGTGATGCACACTATATATTTTGGGGGATGTACTAGTCATCCTAGGTTTTCTTCCTTAGTCGTGCGGCTTCACACACTGGGGACCTTTCAGCAGGGTGAATTGAAAACCTACAACCCATAGGTGGTTTAGGATGACAAATCTACACAACCCAGATAAAGGTTTTAAATAACATACTAAACTCGGTTCCCTTTTCCGGCATGGTTGTATATATATGTATGGTTTGTGTTTATATGGATGGTTTTACTTAGTTTTATAAATGGAATTATTTTATCCTTATCCTGAGTTTATGCTAGAGTTCACCTGCTAACCACGCGATGCAGAAATCGGCTGTTCTACTCCTCCAGCTTAGTGATTCAGACTTTGTGGTCAGCATTTGGATTAAAGTGGTGAGCTTTCATTTTTTTGGAAGGCTCCATTTCATTGATGTTATTTCATACTTTGATTTATTTATGGATATTAGTTTTGGCTATGGTTGGGGCACGTCCCAACCTGATATTTGTATCCTTTTGGTTAGAGGCTTTTATGGAACTACTATGGTTTATAATGGGCGGAATCGGTATTAGTGTCTGCCTTAGCATAGATATTAGTATTGGGGTTGATACTAGTTGACGAGATTATTAGTCGTTCCATGCTCTTTCATTTTAGGATTAATCATATTATGTTTTGGAACTTATTTGGTTATGGTTGGATCTATGGTTTGGTTTTGTTTGGTATGGTTGGACGGTTGGTATGGGATGATTGGACTAGGGCGGGTCGGTTACGATTGTGATCCTATACCAGAGTCTTCATGTGAGCTATTAAACTATCTTGTTATATACTCGAAATTCAACCAACTCAGGGCAGGCAACTGGAGGTTGGGTTGGGTAACAGGGATGGTTTCCGGTCCTGTTGGACTTGGGACGCCCATTATGACAAGGCCCCAAGTCAAGTCATGTCAAAAATCATCTCTAAGCACCAAACATCATGTCTGAGAGGAAATAATATCTCTATGAGCCAAATATCAACTCTAAGAGAAAATAACATCTCTATGGGCCAAATATCAAGTCTAAGAGGTAATAGCATCTCTATGGGCCAAATATCAAGTCTAAGAGGAAATAGCATCTCTATGGGCCGAATATCAAATCTAAGAGGGAATAGAATCTCTGTGGAACAAATATTAAGTCTAAGAGGAAATAGTGTCTCTATAGGCCAAACATCATATCAAAAAGGAAGTAGCATTTCAGTTGGCTCAAATATCATCATCCGGGGAAAATACATAACATTATACTAAGGTTTACTAGCCTCAACTACGCCTAACATCCACATCTAAGTCCACAAGGCTAACACAATTCTTTGCCTAAGTGGGCCGGAAATATCCCACTCCTAATCCTCAATTTCCATATTCAGACACACTATGCCTAAACTAGGATAAGGTATCTAGTTCATATACTAGATGTCAAGTAAGTCATACTCAAGCCTAAGATAGGAAATTCAACTATAACAAGGGCATTGAAATCAATTCTACCCAAATTACGATTTCAATACCACCACACTATCCCAATAAGATTAAATATACCAGTCATGTTTCCAATACTAAAACCACACCTCAAACCTATCATTATATCATATCCATGCTACATACTAATCTAAACTAAGGATAAGATAATAGGATTCTAAAAGGTTGTTAACATACCTTCTTACCGGTCCAAAACCCTGGTCTAATCCCCAAACATCAACAATCAAGGCTATGTTATCCTACTCATAATAAAGTCTAACATTCATGTTCACATGCAATATATATCACACATCATCAAAAAATAATGTTTTTAGGATCATACCTTAAAGCCAAACCACAAAACCATACTTTATTCACCAACATCCTAATTTATTTCACAATCTCAAAATGCCATCACACTATCGAAATCATAATCTACTCATCAATATGAGTCTAGCGATACCCATATTATAGTATTGGGCTTCGGGTTCAAAAATGACACCAAAACCCCAAGTGAGTCCTATTTATGAAAAATGCACTTTTGAGGACAACTTAATGTTCATACATGAACAGGAATCATATTCCCTAAGAGATGGGTGCAAATAAAGCTAAATTTGGGATAAATCAAGCCCTAAACTAAATTAGGGATTTGGGTCCAAACCAATTTCGTACCTTAAATTGAAAGATATTAGTGTTAAAAGATGTTTAGAAATCTCCCAAGTTATCCACAATACTTAATTTTGAGTTATTATACCAATTTAGGGTTTTTGACTCTCAAAGGTGAAGAAAAATGGCCAAAATTGCGACTATTAGGTCTATTTATTGACCCCACCTAGTCAAGGAGATGTCACAATTACCGATACATAGGATGAATTTATAATTCCATGATTTTTGTGGCCATTCCATGATTTTCATGCCACGACTGCTTTCTCCATATTGCGATCACCGTCACACCAGAACCAACAAAACTTGGAAAATTTCCAAGTTTCTAACTATGCCTTGGGATTTATTCGAAATCTACTTTTTAAAAATGAAATATGTAAGCAACCTAAATTCAATGTTTTGGACATATTGGTGAAGTTGGATTTTTAATCGAATATCTTTTTGACCAAATATGGGTCCCACAACTAATTTTCAATTTTTTAACTTTTTGATTGATAGGTCGAAATGAGCTCGGGTGCATCAAAGATATTTTCATTGATGTTTTCACTCGGTGACCAATTGGATCCAACAACGACTTCAAAATAATGAATTGTCTCTAAAAACCAAACAAAGTGCTCGATAGTCAAACCTTTGGTCCTAACAAGTCATAAATTACTTGGGGTAGCTATGGAGAAGCTCAAATGGTGAAGATAAGAAAAAAATATGAAGAATGACTGAAAGGGTCATTACATTAAATGATAAAATTGGTCATGATAATGAGGCAAGTGCCTTAAGCAAGCACCATGACATTACTCATCATAAAAGCTTGACAAACATTTAGTTATATTAAAATGATGAATTGATCTCAATATTTTATATCATCATATAACCAGCATCAAATGACCATTGACGGTATCTTTGATATAATGTAGTGCTCAATATTATTAATGTAGCGAGGATGTTGAATAAAAATCTATCAAAGAGTATGGAAAGATATGTAATGACCCTCTAGGTCATCTTGTGTTGTCATGTGTTTATGCCATTCTTATACCTACCCTAAGTCATTTTTTTCTTGTTGGGACAACAGCTCAGTGTAACCCCCTGAGACTACCCCCTGGATGTCACAAGGTACTCAGGACCACCGGTGATCCTACGCTAACCCTTGTACTGGTGTAACTCATGAGCAACTAAAATAAATACATAAGAATGCGGAAGATAATTTTTTTTTAATATGATCAACACAAAACTATATTGAAATGATTATAACTCTGAGAATACGAAACAAACTGGAATCAAATACATCAACTTGTACTGACTGTCTATGAAGCCTTTACCAGTATTGACTATAGGTAGCCGGGACATGACCCCCAGCTATCCTGAATCAATACGACTGAATGAAGAAAATAAAATACTACACAAATTCTGAATGACTAGATCCCTTGAATCAAAAAGACTCATCACCTGCTGACTAGAAATTGCAACTGTCTGATTTTGATATGCATACTACAACTTGTACCTACATTATTAAATAATGTAGCATATAGAAGTATATGAGGAACAGTACTTTTGGAATGTACTAAGCATATGGTGGTAAATGCATAAGTAAAAATAGTAACTACCTGTGCATATAACTGGTAAAGAATGCATGCTAAGTGCAAATGATTCACGTTGGCTGGAATACTGTAAAGACTGTAAAATATAAGTATACTGTAGTAAAGCATAAAAATAATCTTTGTGGGCCATCACACTTAATTCTAAAACCTGTACTTTTACTCGTTCTATTCGTGGAATAAGTAGGGCTGAAGTTAAGTTTGTTTTTAAATCATGCAGGATAAGGTGTAAAAATGGCTCACCTTTATCATCTATAAACTGAAATCTGAAATCTCATAGCAAATGTCTTATGTAAAACAATATCTGAATAAAATTGTGAGCCTTTACACTTAGTTTCTAAAAGTTGTTTTGTTATTTTGTCTTAGGACTTAGGGAGTTTCTTTTAAAAGTTTTTTTGTTATTCTTTTCTCTTAGGCAGGTTCTTCTAACCGACATAAACCATGTGAGCTATCATGGAGTCCAATATCTATTTCCCCTAAGGGGAAAACCTCACATTGGCGAGAGGTGTTATACTCTTATTAAGTAGTATAACCTGAGCTATGTGATCACAATCTGTATCTGTCATCCATATAAATGGAAATAATCTGAATCTGTAACTACGTTGTCTCATAGTTCTGGGGAAGTAGGATGCGATAAACCTACACTTTCTTCTCGGAGCTAAATACTACTCCCTTTAATCTATATGGTCATTTTATAGGAAATCCACTTTAAAAAACTAGCATAAGGGTTTATAATGAAAACTAATTGTGCATCCGTCTGTTTTAAACTATAATCAAAACTAATCTATTTTCTGTAAACTGTAATAAAACTTTAATGAAAACTGTAAAGTGGATTCCATATCTTAGCTAAGATCAAAAGATCAAATATTGTTCAAAATCTGCATCTAAACTAATCATAGGGTTCCTATAAGCATTATCTTCTTGAAATATCAATATTCAAACTAGGGCTTAATAATCTATGCTCTAAATTCATGTCAAATCAAAATAATACTTCATGCTCAATAAGCTTTTTGAAATAATTCAATAATTTTAGTTAAGATAATGAAATCAAAATCACAATATGAATCTTATGGATCAAAATATGAGCATGCGTAATCTTGATGCACGTAAAGCCTTTAAATCTCATACATTCATATAACTTGCAACATAATATCATGCTTAAATCTCAATTGAAAATATTTGAATCAAAGCATAAATAGATAAGAAAAGGAATGCACTTTAACACTTAAATCCATAAAGTCAAAACAAGATAGATTGGGTATGAACCCTTATTGCTACTTACATAAATTCAACTTTAAAACTAGTTTTGGGCACAAGGATGAAATAGTATCCTTGTTCATAACTCCACATACCGTATTATGCTTGATTTGATGTAATAGCTTGACTTTGAACCCTTTGAAAATAATCTTGAAAGCATTCTTGAAGTTCTTGGATTAGGAACCCTAAATTCTTGATGTTTTTCTTGAAGAGGAAAAGATGGAATTGATGATTCTTGAGGGGATTGGTTAGGGTTTGTTCTTGAGAGAAAAATTGCAGAATGAGGGCAAATAATGCCCTAACTGAAGCCTTATATCGTTTTTTTACGACTTGGGTTAAGGTGGTAAAAAACCTCATTGTCCCTCACTCATTTAATTCAAAAATTCATAACCCAGATTGCGGTTTGAAGGCTCACCGCGATGCAGTGTAATCGCGGTCGCTTACTGCCACACACAAAAAATGCAACTTTTCACTCGAGTATCAGATTAAGGCAAAATTGGTATCATTGGAAAGATTACTAGATTATATAAAATTTGGTGGTCTTAATTTTAAAAACTCTATATACATAAAAAGTTATACACTCTATAAGTTGACCCTTGTAGAATCGAACACCAAACTTTTGACAAATCAAAGGATCTTACCTCAACTTAGATCTAAGTAATTTATATGAACACTCATCACCTAATAAGAACTTCACACACTAGGATAAATATCATGACATATGATATAGCCACTGATATAGCAAACACCTTCACTGCGATGTGATGAGTGTCTCACCGATATAGCCACCGCGATGCACCCAAATTATGGTGACTTGCTATTTTGGAGAACCAAATGTGGTACAAACCTCATATGAAAAGTCTAAAACTTACTCGAGATATGCTACTTACACCTTTGAACATGAATAACCTCAAAAACTATCGTCTCAAAGTTCAAAAGGTCAACTTGAAATTCCTCAAAGTTAAAATGTCTTAAAAATGGCTAAGTCCTCAACACATAGCTAAATTTTCAAGGTTTTAACCTCTTAGGAAAGCTCTAGGAGATGAACTAAACTAATAAAAGTATGGGGTATTACAATATCTCCCCCTTGGGAACATTCATCCTCAAATAAGACTGGTTAGACTAAGAGTACTTTACTAAGGTAACTGAGGTTATATACTGAACATACATGACTTGGGACATGATTACGTAACTAAATTTGAAACATGATACATGAACTGATTATCATGACTAAGTTGATTTCTTAAATACATTCACTGACATAAGGATGGTTATAAGGCTGAGATAGAAACGAAAGAGTCAACTCATAAGTAACCATTACTTTAGGTTGGATCTGATTTCATAAGGAAAAGATGAGAGGTTTAGGACATGTAAACTTGGCGTATTACAATATCTCCCCCCTTGGGATCATTGTTTTCCCAAATGATACTAACTTGGCTAAAATACTAAGGAAAGATTGAGATGATACACAGGACACTTAACTGAATCGTGACTGAATATCTGAATCTGAAATTAATGCATGATGCATGATGCATGAACTGAGCTGAATTCATAAATTACATAAAGAGAACAAATTAATTCTTGGAATGTACTAACTCACGAAACTTTAGATAGTAAAAATCGATTGAAATATGGAAAAACCATAGGAACTTTCTTGTTTGACTGCTAAACTAAATTACTAGCTATACGGACTGAATTATGCTGAAAGTTTATACTTGACTATAATTTTACCCTTAAATAACATGCTTATTCATTGTCATCACCACTATATTAACATAGAAAAAGGTCACTGAAGGGCTAATGCATAAGGACCTGAAGCACCAAACAACACTATACATAATTTTGACACTTAACTGAGGTTTGAGAAATAGAATGTCAAAGTAATGGATTCGTTAAAGAGATCTAGACTGAAGGAATTTATGATATAAACTGAATATTGCTGATCATTAGGAGTGTTTCATAAGCACCTGGAACTAAAAATATTATAAGGCATGGGTACATGAGTCATGAGATGCATGAACTGCGTTTGGAGTTCATGATGTCATGGAATATAATTTGTACTTTTGAGTTAACTAGAACTCCTAATACTAGGAACTGGAAGCATACATGATTTTATATAAACTGAATGAACATGAGCTATGATGAGAATCTATATAAGTTTCTTAGAGAACCTTTCTATAGAATGGTCTGAGACATGAAAGAAGGGAAGCATTTCCTAAATGCCCTGTAGCCTCTTAAATAAATGTACAAACGTCTTCCTACCATTCCACAAGACTCTACTAGACATGAATTCTTAGACACCCAAGGAAACTTGAATTCTGTGATCTAATACCAAGTTTGTAATGCCCCAAGACTACCCCCTAGACGTCACACGGTGCTCAGGACCACAAGTGATCTCAAGCTAACCCTTGTACTAGTGTAACTCATGAGCAACTAAAATAAATACATAAGTCTAAGAGAATAATGTGAAAGATAATCTTTTCTAAATATGATCAACACAAAACTAGATTGAAATAATTACAAGTCTAATTATACAAAACAAACTAGAATCAAATATATCAACTTCTACTGACTGTCTATAAAGCCTTTACTAGTATTGACTATAGGTAGTCAGGACATGACCCCTAACTATCCCAAATCAATACGACTGAATGAAGAAAATAAAATACTACACAAAATTTAACTGACTCGAGCCCTTAGATCAAAAGGACTCATCACCTGCTGACTGGAAGTTGCAACTGTCTGATTTGATATGTACACTACAATTGTACCTATATTATTAAACAATGTAGCATATAGACGTATATGTGGATCAGTACTTTTGGAATGTACTGAGCATGTGGGGGTGAATGCATAAGTAAAAATAATAACTAACTATGCATATAACTGATAAAGAATGCATGCTAAGTGAAAATAACTCACGTTGGCTGGAATACTATAAAGACTATGAAATATAAGAATACTATAGTGAAGCATAAAAATAATCTTTTTGAGTCATCACACTTAGTTCTAAAAGTCGTACTTTTACTCTTTCTATTCATGGAATAAGTAGGGCTGAAGTTAAGTCTGTTTTTTAATCTTGCAGGCTAAGTGTAAAAAGGGCTCACCTTATCATCTATAAACTGAAATATGAAATCTCATAGCAAATGTCTTATGTAACATAATATCTGAATAAAATTGTGAGCCTTTACACTTAGTTTCTAAAAGCTATTTTGTTATTCTTTCTTAGTACAAGGAGTTTCTTTTAGTTTATTTGGTTTACACTTATTTTCCAAAATAATAAAGAATAGTTCATTTGGTTCTTATAACCATTTCCTATTTTGAGGTTTTTAAAGTTAAGAAATGGGTCTTGGGCCAAAATTTTAAGTAAACAACCTCAGATGCTAGTTTTGATAATTTTACTAGGTCCAAAATGTTAATTTTAGGGTAAGAGGACCCTTTGTTAGGGTCCTAAGGCTTTTAACTCATTTTGGGATATTGGGTAGATTTACTTAAAATAAACCCTTTGTTGTAGGACCCACTTTTTTTTTTCAAAATGACCTTGAACAAAAGTTTTGATGGTTTTGTTGAGTTAGGAATGTTAAATTTGGTATGGTGGTATAGTCTGTTTGCATTCAAGAGATTTTGAATTAATCCTAAGGGCCCATTCAGAGAATTTATAACTCAGCAAAGTTTATGGTGTTAATACACCTGATGCAGACGAAACTGGACTTCGTATTCACGTGGATTTGGCTACAATCATAAGGGTTTAGGATTCTTAAACTATATGTTCATAAAAAATCCTTTATGTTCTCAGATAAAAGGTCAGCCTTACCGATCTAACCTTTTTATCATAATCTCAAAGGACCAATCGTATTTGTGAAGGTCTATTTGAGTCATCTCCCATATTTATGATGGGGGTCCCATGATTATGAATGATCCTTTCCAATATATAAATATTTTCCTTCCTTTCAATCTTTATTTTCTAAGTGTAAAGATCTATCGTAGACCTTTGGGGGCTCAAACATAGAGTGAAAATTGTAAATTAGAGCTAGAATTAGCTTGACAACATGATTTTGAGCATTATCTTGTCATTATCCCACATGTTCTCGATTTAATTTATATTAAAATTCTTGATTTTTGTCTTGATTTTATTGCTTGGATTAGTACCATTTTAGAAATATTACTAGGCATAGATTACGCCCAATTTGGGTCAAATAATCCTTGAGCTGAGAGGGACACTGTGACAATTTTGATTTTTTGATTCCACAAGTGGGCCCCATGAGGGATTCTTAGTTTAATTTCTAACCTAGAGTGTTAATATGTAATATGGGTATTGATATTCTCATCTTGATATATAGAACCTTATTTTGATAGCATGGTAGAAGTCACAGGCTTCTCAGAAGTAAAAACTCTATGTAGAGGATTTTACATGCTTTTGATGGTATCCAAATAGGCTAGTCTTACCTTTCTCTTAGAATGTTGTTTATTGCAAAATTAGTTTGATATTATGATAGTTATAGGTTGGTATTTATGGACTGATTGTTATTTTATAATTAACTATTTTATTTAGCTGGTTAGGGGTCCTTTTTTGTAGAATTTTGGCCCATTTTTCCTTATATTAGTCTATTACTACTATTTCTTAGCTCTTTTAGCGCCTATGTCAAAATGAAGAAGTCTTAGCCTAGTTCTAGAAAGATGCTTGCCTTAGGTTGGATTTTTTGGATATGTAGTTGGCCTCACCACCTTTTTAAGATAGAGTGTTCAGAATAATACCCCTTTTGACCTTAAGGATCACATAGTTTCTTCTGTAGGCCACTACTCGAGTTTAGGGTAGATTTAGGAATGGTTTTACACTTACTTATGTTAATTACACCAGGCAGGGCAAAAATTGACTTTAGACCATGCCTTTTAGACATAATAGTTGGAAGTCGCTTTGCTCTATAGGAATTGGATGCCTAAAATTGGATCCTATTGAATAAATGGACTAGAGATAGGTTAAAACATTGGGATATCACACTATTAGTTTAATGTTGATTTGTTATGGTTTGAGTTCAATAATTTTCTATTTCATTATTGCTATCATTTCTGGTTTAAGTTTGACATATTCTATATGGTTATCATTTATGAGTTCCAATTTTAGTTCAATATTTTATATTGTTATTATTTAAAAGTTCTAATTTAAGTCAGACATATATTATCATTTCAATTACCGCACTGGAGTTTGGGAAAATTGATAAACCGTAACTAAGCAGTAGTTATGACTTGAAAAGGGAGTATAAGGTACATGTGTCATATATCTTGATTCATTTTACTTTTATTTACCTTTATAGTTTATCCTTACTTTAAAATCATTCTTTACGTGTACTCATCATGCTTATGGGTGATTAATTTGGTTAGTTTTCTTTGTCTGTGCCTTCAAGGATTATGAGGGCCATTTAGGTTGTAGATATTTTTCTACCAACGCTTTTGAGTTACTTATATTTTATCTATTGCATCTGCGTAGGATAACCTATTGCTTTTATTTTTGCCATTATTTATTGACTTTAGATTATATTCTCTCACGTTATTTATCCCTTTAATATAGTTTAGCTTAGTCTACCTATGATGCCTACTGGAGTATCAATTGTTTTGGTACTTATACTAAACTTTTTCATATTTTTTCGTGATGAAAATCTAACTACTAGCTACCACTATTGATGACATCTTCGGGCAGTACTACTGTTCAGAGATAGGGTGAGCTTTTAGAATCCGAAGTTGATCCTCTTCCTTTACTATTATAATAGTCTTATTTGTATATTAGGAGACTATGATGTATATTATTAAAATGTCTAGTACTGTTTGTATTACTGACTCTTGTACTGACCTTACTAGGTTGTGGGAGGGGGAACTCAATCAGATACTTTTTTCTCTTTCCCTCTTGTATAATATGCATTTTCACATTCACACATACACACATATATCTATATTCAGACCTCTATTTTTGTACCTTCTTATAGCTAGCTCGTTACTTATCATTTCGAGCTATGTTTTTCTTACCCACTGTGGATTAAAGTAGGTGCCATAATGACTCAAGACATTGGGTTATGATAATTTTGTATCAGAGCCTAGGTTCACCAGTATTGTTGGAACATGAGCAAGTTTCTATTAGAGTCCTGAGGATAAAAAATGGCATTATATCATATATTTGGGAGGATACGATATTCCTAGAAAATCTCATCTTGTAGATTCATTATTATGCCTTGTTGCTATATTGGTTTCCTGATTCTTATTTGTCTCACTCTTTTATAGATGGCTCGGATGTAGGATATGATAGCCGGGGACAAAAAACCCAAGATTTAGCTAGGGCACCATTTAGGGGTAGAGGTCGACCCCGAGGATGAGGTTAGACAAGAGTTGTAGTCTTAGCTCGATATAAAGCCAAGGAGCTTTCACCAGATCCTATTATTGCTTTTGAGCAAGAGATAGCACCAGAGGGCCAACTACCACAATAGTAGGTCGACCATAGGGTAAACTAGGCCCTAACTACCTTTATATCTTCTTTAGTTATCCATAATGGTTTGGGTCTACTATTGGGCTTAGAAGGTGGATCTTCGAGAGATAGGGCCCAGAGAATAGTCCAGGGTAGTTTTATTTAGGAGCACAATCTGTAGTTGTGGCTCCTACAGTAGAAGTTTAACCAGCCCCAGTAGTTCCCGAACTGGTAATAGCCTGGCCAACCATGATTACTGAGGAGCAAAAAATGTTGGGCTTGTTTCTTAGATTGGCACTATTGAGATTTAAAGGGTCCCCAAGGGAGGATACTTTTGAGTTTCTGACTAGATATAAGAAGCTATGAAATTTAGGCATGGTAAAATCTCATGGTATAGACTATACCACTTTTCAGTTTGATTGAGCAACTAGATAGTAGAGGGGATATCTTGATTCTAAGTTGGTTAGATCTCCTCCTATTATTTGGACTTAGTTCTCTAAGGCTTTCATGGATAAGTATATGCCTCAAAACATATGTTAACACTTGAGAGATGAGTTCATGGGTTGCAGCAGGGTTCCATTTCTATGGAAGAGTAAAAGGCAAGATTTCATAAGTTAGCCAGACATGCCACAATGATTCTACCTACTGAGTATGAGAAAATTTGGTGCTTCGTTAGAGGGTTGATACTTCTGCTCTGTATGGTTGTTCAAAGTTTAGTGTTTATGGGTAGATCATTTGTTAATATCATGGATTATGTTTATACTTAAAGGGGTATACATTGTGATGCCTAAGAGGCAGTGATAATAGGATCGTAACTATGATAACTATAGTGGGAGCCACAGTAACTCCTAATTTAGAGGATGGGTATTCCAGGGTAGGTACACCTAGAATCAGCCTTATTACAATTAGGGTCAGTTTTAGTAGACTCATTCAGGCAACTCTATAGATTTTAGAAGAGGGTTAGCCCGAGTATAGTGATTATAATACGCAGAGTAGTGGTCAGTGTTTGAGGGGTGTTCAGGTAGGGTCTTTAGGATAAGATAGCCATTCTGGATTACCCAACCCTTTTTAATAGAGTAGAGTTCTCGGGACATATAATTAATATGGTATAGCTGTGCATTTACACAAAAAATTTCCATAATACGAGATGATTAAGCTAGAAGTGTAGAGTGTTTCATCGATTAGATTAGGTTTTCCTCCTGCTAGGGGTGGTGCACAGGGTCTTAAGGGTGGTCTTAGGCTCTTATAGGAGGTCCTCAAGTAGGTTTGAAAGGTAGTCAGACAGGCACTAGTTCAAAAGCAAACTAGGTCACTTATATGTACTTTTGGTAGGCCAAAGGCTCAAGCTTTGGATGTTGTTAATATAAGTATGGTTTCAGTATTCCATCAACCAAATTTTACGTTAATTGATTCAGGATCCATACATTTATATGTTTATACTTACTATACACCGCAGTTAGGGTTGTCTTGGGTATCATTATGTGTGTTTTCATGTGTAGTTACACTTATGGGTGATTATTTAGTAGTGGATTATGTAAATAGATTATGTATCATGACTATTCGATAGTATGAAACTCATATTGACCTAATTATGCTTGACATGATGGATTTTAATGTAATCCAAGTCATGGACTGTTTATCTTTCTATCATGCAGTGTTAGATTACTATGCCAATACTGTTATCTTAGTCTTTCCTGGTATACCCCTAATTGTATGGCATGGTTTTTTATCCATTCATTAATAGGGATTCTTTCTTATATTTGTGCAAAGATACTAGTATCGAGGAGTTATATAGTTTATTTATCTTACGCTCATGATGTTAGTGTTGACATTCATTCACTTGACTCATTCTTATAGTCTATGAGTTTGTTGATTCCTTTTCTATCAACCTACCTAGATTTTATCCTAAGAGTGATATAGAGTTTGCTATTGATCTTGATCTAAGCACCTAACCTATTTGTATTTCAACTTATTGTACAGCTCCTGCTGAGCTAAAAAAGTTAAATACTCACTTCAGGATATTTTGAGTAAAGGGTTTATTACATAAAGTGTATTGCTCTGTGGTTCTCCAGTTCTATTTATGAAGAATAAAGATAGTTCCATGTGGATGTGTATCAATTATTTACAGCTAAATAAGGTTATAGTAGAAAATAGTTACCCTATGCCTCATATCAATAATCTAGTTGACCAACATTAGGATACAATAGTTTTTCTAAGATTAATTTGAGGTTTGGTTACCATTAATTGAGGATTTAGGTAGAGGACATCCTTAAGACAACCTTTAACACTCACTCTGGCTATTACAAATTCTTAGTGATGTTTTTTTGGTTTAAAAATGTCCCAACAACGTTCATGGACTTCATGAACCACTCTGTTAGGCCTTACTTGGACTCTGATACAAGCCAAATGGGTATCAACGCTTTTGATCACACAATTCAAGGCTAACACAAGGAGGTCCAAGCCATGATCAACCTAAGGATTCAAGAATATGCTTATAGGACCTTCTTTGAGCTCCTAATTAAATAATGTTGTATTTGAAGGATAGCTTGGAGCCGAGGAAAGCTATGGCACAAGGAATAAAGAGAGCTCTTGTTGGTTATTTCCAAAATAGACACTTTTGAGCTATTTTTGTAATAAGCTATTTGTGCAAAGTAAAATACTATAAATAGGTGCCTTAGATATTTTATTTTCTTATTTATTGATGAATTATGAATGATTACTTCTTTGTAAGTGACTAGCAAGATTGGATTAGCTTATGGAAGGCTTGAATTAGCTTGTGTTGATCTTTCATTTAGAAATATTGGTTTCTTGGGAATCTGATTCTCTTATAGTCTATGTAAGAGCTAGGTGCTCATAGGTAATCAATAAGGGAGGTCTTTGGGTTTGACAAACACTTTTTTTGCCCTTTTGTTATCTTTATGTGTCTATCTATCTATCTATCATCTCTTCCCATTCTTTACTTTATAGTTCATTTGATTTTGTATCTTAGTTTAGTTTTTGTTTCTATACTTTATTTTTGTATCATGTGTTTTCAAATCCGAGCTTGATTTCATTCCTATGAAGTCAATCTTGGGTCAAGTCGTCTTGAAAATTAAAAAATCACCAAAAAAAGTTACTATTCACATTTTTATTCTTAGGTCAAAATTTGAATTTTTGATTTTTGTGTTTTCTTGTGTTTCTAGTGTTAGATTTCTGTTCCCTAACACTAAAGGAGTCCAAATATCAAATTTGAGCTAAATCAGAGCATTATTGAGTGTTCTATCCTTGTTGAAAGCTTGGATTGAAGATTTTGAAGTGGATTGCAATATTTAAAGTGACGAGTGAGAAATTTGCACAAAATAATAAGTGGAATGAGTTTAGAAGGTTGAAAAGTGCCTAGGCTCAAAAATTTTACCCAATTCGATCTAAGAAGAAAAAGTTGAAAAAGTATGTGTTCGTGGTGTTCTTGGAAAAAATCATTATCTTAAAGAAGAATTTTCAGCTAACATTGTTTGTTTGATCCATCCAGATGAAAGAAAAGGTGTGAAATTTTTTGTACATAAGCATCTCAAAAGATCCCAAGGATATTCCAAGAGAAGAGTACAAAAGAGGGACCATTGGAGGGCATTTCTTCCATTTCAAAGGGCATTTTTGGCCTTGTACAAGCTGAATTTCTGGCAATCTTCCTTGGAGATGACTTGGATGTGCACCCAACTTGCTAAAGAAGGTTAAGGGCACCTTAAACTAGTAGCACCTACATCCAGGCTTCCTTGCACCTGCGTTCCACATGCTAAAGCAGGTTGTCCAATACAGACAACTCTCCCTAATGCAAATTGAGTTTCAAGCCTCAAATTCAATCTTACAATTTTATTTTAACACTTAAATTAGTTCATTGATCAAGTTTTTATTCTTTAGTTTTATGTTCTTGATTACAAAACTCATTATTGATTCTTAAACTACTCATCAACTTGTAATTCATCTGCTAAGTTGATTGATTAGTTCTTGAGCTCTATTTCTTTCATCGTCCAATTTCTTTCAAACTTTTCTCTTTTTAAATTAATTGTGATTTCTTGATTCAAGTCCTTAAGTAATTTTTTTTAGTCTTTCAAGCAAGAATCCATTTAGACCTCAAGACATAATTTGTACCAAGGAAACTCTTTGGAGTATAAATGATTTATCAATGCCTGCAATACCAATTGTAAGACAAACCAAAGGTGTGAACTTTGAGAGCTTGTGAGATTGAATTGCTTACCATAAATTATTTGTTGTTTTTATTTTTGTTTAGTATTTCTTTTATTAGAAACCATGGATTACAACACCTCAAATGTTATCTTAGCGGCCCTTGAAGATCTCAACCATAATGTAGATACCATGTGTAAGAGGATGGAAAACATGATAGATAGTTTAAACTATCGTAACTCCAATATTTAAGTTCCCTTTATTGGACATGCTCCAAACAAAATTCAAGGTAACCAAGCTAACTCTTTCACTCTAGTAAATTTGAAATATCATTATAAGGCTAGTAGCCTACTAAGTATGAATGACATCTTATCTTTAAGAGAGCCTAATATCTCTTTTCTTCATGATGATAATCTACACCTTGAGAGAGTGGATACACTAGTTGATCCTAATGATTACAAAATTAACTCTTCTTATAAGATCGATTTGTGTCCACCTTGTGTTGAAGCCAATGTGATGAATGATGGTACATTATCTTGAGAAATTTGTATTGATACACTTGTGTGCAAAACTAGCCCATAACTTGGGGATATTTATGATGTGATTAACGAACATTAAGTGAGTGATGATATTGAAAATATTGGTCAACTAAATAGGAGTGACCTTTTGAGCATGACTTTTAGTGAGGTTAATATTGCTTGTTTGGATCTTAGGGATAACCATATCTTCAAAACATCTTTGACACTTGATAGTAGTCTTTTAGAGAGTGAACTTTCATGTTCTAAATCCTCTTCATGGATAAATCCTTCTTTCTTTAAGAACAATATCTTTTTTGAAGATGATGAAAAAACTCCTAATGGATTACCTAGTAGTGTGGATAGCATTGATGGTGTAGCTCATCTTGAGGGCTATATCCCATATGACAACCCACTATGGCGTGACAATATTTCTCACAAAGATGGAAATCTCCTCTTTGAAGATGAGAGTCCTCTTAATGGAAAGAACTGTGAATATTTGAAAAGGAATGATCAATTGGGTGATGATAACTTTGATTTACTTGAATGTTTGAGAGACCCAATTAGTAATTGTTCCTATGAAAATAATTATGGCCGTGATCCTTTATATGAAACCCCACCCTTTTTTGATAATTATGTGGATGGATTGCTTGATTCTTGTGATGACTTGAGTAATAACTCCTTTGATGTTAGTGGTGGTTTGTGACTACTTAAGGATTCACGCTTTAAAAGAAAAGGTGTTACTTGTTTGGAAATAATTCCTTCTTCTTTATGTGCTTCTATTGATAAGAATACTTATGGGGATGACCTGGAATTCGATAATGAGTATATTCATGAGGACACCTTAGTTGAAGTTAATTTGTGTGATACCTTTCTCTACCCCTTTTTTGCTTATGAAAGTATAAATGGTCATGTAGAGGGTAAACTTAATGGTAAAAATGGCACCTTTAGGGAAAGTGAGTATTGCCATTACCTATGTTCTTGGCTAATTCTTCTATTTGACCCCAATGACCTATTGGGATATAGTGATTTCCATACACCCAACTTGATGCTTGGTCTAGATGGAAAGCAAAGTTTGAATAGGGATGTTGGGACCCTTACCTATGATGTAAATTTTTTCTTGGGGATTTACAATCCACTTTATAGATCCAAGTTCTGCAAGAGAGGCATCTCCAACAAAGATGAGTGGTATAGAGGGGTTATGTGCTTGTTGAGACATGGAACCATCCGAGTTTTCATGAGAGATTAATTGATTACCATGGTTCCTCTCGCCTTCCTCATTTCTAAAATCTCTTAAATGGCCAAGTAGCTTGTATATTATGGGGTTACACACGCTTGATTGATTATTTTGATGATTGGTTATATCTTATGTGTGTGAAACCTTGGTTATATCCTTTCTTTGGTTTTGCAAGGTTTGAATTCTAGGTTAAATCCTTTTCAAAAAACGAAGGATTATACAAGCCAAATGGGTATCAATATTTTTAATCACATAACTTGAGGCCGACACAAAGAGGTCCAATCCATGATTACTCTAAGGATTCAAGAATGTGTTTTGAGGACCTTTTTTGAGATCCTAATTAAACAATCTTCAAATTTACCCAATTGTTGGTCCAATTCGGTGAGTCGTATTTGGAAGATATATTGGAGACAAGGAAAGCCTTGGCATAAGGAATAAAGAGAGCCCTTGTAGGTTATTTCCAAAATAGCCACTTTTGGGCTATTTTTTTAATAGATTATTTATGCAAAGGCAAATACTATAAATAGGTGCCTTAGAGATTTCATTTTCTTAGTTATTGATGAATTATGAATGATTACTCCTTTGTAAGTGAGTGGCAAGCTTGGATTATCATGTGTTGATCTTTTGTTTAGAAACATTGGTTGCTTTTGAATACAATTACCTTATGTTCTTCATAAGAGCTAGGTGCCTGTACATAATCAATAAGGGAGATCTTTGGGTTTGATACATCCTTTGATTTCTCTATTGTTATCTTCTTATGTCTCTCTATCGATCTTTTCTTCCTATTCTTTACTTTATTGTTCTTTTATTTTGTATCTTAGTTTAGTTTTCATTTTCGTACTTTATTTTCATATCATCAATGATCAAAAGCATTGGCACTAATTTAACTTGTATTAACCTCTTTCATGATCTTTTTTATTGTTGACATCTTATCTGTTCGACTAGTAGAGAGGAGCACGAGCAACATTTTCAAACTGTGTTCTGTACTTTGATATATCATCGGCTTTATGATAAATTCTCAGATGTGAGTTCTGGACTAACTTTTTAGATTTCTTGAGGCATGTGGTGTTCAAAGATGAGATTGTGGTAGACTCGGTGAAGATTGAGGCCATTCATTATTGTGGTACACCTATATCTCCTACTGAGAATCAAAGTTTTATAGGGTTAGCAGGATACTATAGGTGGTTTGTCGATATATTTTCTACTATTGCAGCACCTATGACTAAATTGACTAGGAAGAAGGTTTAATTTTAGTGATCTGATGGGTATGAGGTGAGATTTTAATAGATTAAAGACTTTCTCACTAGAACTTTTATTCTGACTCTTCCAGTTGAGGGAAGGAATTTACTACGTATTGTGATGCTTCTGGTGTTTGTTTAGGGTGTGTTCTGGTGTAGTGAGATTAAGTTATAGCATATGTTAAAGGATAGTTGAAGGAGCACCAAAACAACAACCCTACTCATGGCTTCGATTTGGCAGTGGTAATTATTGCACTTAAGATTAAGATTTATTACATTTGTGGTGTTTGCTGTGGGATATTCAGAGACCATCGTAGTCTTTAGTACATTATGACCCAAAGAGAGATCAATTCAAGATAGTTCAGGTGGATTGAGTTGTTGAAGGACTATGATATCTTCATTCTATACCATTAGGCGATTATGGTAGCGGGCACAGTAAACCAAAAGGTAGTGAGTATGTGTATCTTAGCCTTCATTTTAGTTTCAGAGTGACCATTGGCCTTGTACTTCTATTTCTTAGGTGATATGATGATTTAACTTGATATTTCAAACCCTAAAATAATGTTTGCTACTATTGAGGGTAGATCTACCTTATAAGAGAAGTTGGGGTTTATCAGTTTAAGGATAGTGAGTTGCATGGTATTTTTGATTAGGTGTTAAGAGGTGAGTCCAGGAGGGATACCTTAGGTTTTAAGATTCAATGGTCGTATTTGCATTTAGAAGGTAAGAGGTTTCATTTAATTAATACTCTAGGATGCTTATAGCTCTAGATATTCTATTCAGCCTGATACAACTAAGATGTACAAAGATTAGAGGTAACATTATAGGTGGAGGGATATAAGGATATATAAAATGAACTTCGTGGTTTGGTTCCTGTATTGTCAATAGGTAAAGATGAGTATTTGAGAACTGGTGGATTGGTTCAGAGATTACCCATTCCTATGTGGAAATGGGAGCAAATCACTATAGACTTTGTGGGTGGTGTGGCCTTTACTTCTTGTGTTTTGATAGAATATGGGTCTGTAAGAAACCATAAAATTTCAATCATTTTATTTTTGAGCCTTTTATATGTGTGACATAATTTTTGACTTGTATTATGATGAGGGAAGTTAAAGAGGTGTTTTGGGGAAAGTTTCAAAATATTTTGAAGGGGTTCGGGGTCATTTTGGTAACCTAAGGTAGGAGGGTCCATGATAGTGGCATGCCATGCGACTTAGCTTCTGGAATAAGAGTGTGGCATGCTGGATACCCTCTACGATAGTGGTGTGCCATGCTGCTATGTTAATTTCATCCAATTTTAGTTCTTTTTCACTTGGGGTGAGGTCTTTTTTTATCCTTTACCCTTAAAATGACTTTAACACACTTAGATGAACCTTTTCCATTCAGTTATCAAGATCAAAACCTTGCATTTTCCTCCATAACTCTTGAACCAAGAAAGTTCAAGGGTTTTTACAAGGAATTCACCATTCAGGATCTAAACTTTGATTTTTCTTCAAATTCTTTGGTACTTCAGACATCTTTCTTTTTCCTTAAGTTTAATTTTACATTATGGCATCAATTTATTGAATATTCATGTGATTTGAATTGATAGATTTGAAGTTGGGTTGAGGGTTTTTTGTTGTTATTGCTTGAATTACTTTTCCCATATTTTAAATAGATTATTCATAATTTAATTAATTGTTTTGGGACTGAACTGGTTGATTGTGATCATGCTGGAAATGGGTGACATGGATTTCACCAAATTTAATGAATTTTTTACTTAATAATGGAATTAACCTCAACCCACATTGTAAACTTGATTTTGAATATGCATATTTGCATAATATTACTTGTCTTTGAACCTATTGTATTGAATTAAAGGATAAATGGATAAATATTATATTGGAATGCCCTTGGTGGCCATGATTTTCAATTTTAAAAGGAACTTGAGAGTCTAATGGTTATATGGACTAATTTGGCATAATTGAATTAGCTTGCAAGAATATTGGTATGGTGATAACACATTGGAAAATGCATTAAGAAAGCCTCCTTGGTTAATGGTTGGGTTTATGTATAAACTATTTTAAGTTGGGCTTAAAGAGAATTATGTAGCTCACCGTGAAGATGTAGTCCCGGAGGGACCACTATTGGAAACAATGTTTGCCAATGTTTGGGGTCTATATGGCCATGTGTCTAGATATAAATTATATTTTGGATGACTATCGCCTTGGTGTCTTTAACCTTTCCTTGGTACATACAGCTAACATGGATGGGGACTCTTTCAGTAGGGAAAATCAAACCCATATATCCCATGGGTGCCTTTAGGACAAAGCGAGCTACACAATTCAGGGCATAATCTTTAAACAATCATTTTCATAACCCTTATTCCTATCCTAACATCCTATATATATTTATAATTATTGTAGATATGGTTTATGATTGAATTTTGGTAAATGCATTATTTTATCCCTATCCCTTGAGTTATATGCCAGTGCTCGCCCCACTGACCATCCATAAATGTTGCATCATTTGATAATGTAGGTTCGAAGGACTTTTCTGTTGCTCTTGTGCAATGTTAGGTGGTTCAGTACATCTATTGGTCTACTGTGAAGTGGTGAGCCTCCATCTTTTGGAATGCCTGGTTATTTCATTGATTTTATTATTGTTTTAGTAGTTTCTTTTAGATTTTCTTTGTCACAATTGGGGCTATGTCGTAACTTATTTTGGTATTCTTGGTTTATAGGCTTTTGTGGACATGTAATGGATTGGTTGTTTGTTTTGATTCTTATACTTTTCATTAGACTTATCTATCCTTCTTATTACTATTTTGATTGGCTTTCGTTATTTATCTTAATATGCTCTTGAGGTAAGGCTAAGAGGGTTGTCTCTAGCCCATGGTGGGCTTGAGATTTCATGTTATGGCTAGGGCTAAGTTTAGGTCGTGAAAATCTTGGTATTAGAGCACGCTTTAGGGTCACTAGGTGTCCACAAAGTCGTGTTGAGTAGAATCTTTTTTATGGGTGTGTAACGTGCCACACTTATAAGGGAGAGGCTGTGACGAATTTAGGAGTGTTCTCCTTTCTAGTTCTATTTTTGTTTTTAGAGTCTAGTGTTGGGAAACTCATCTAACTCCAAGATTACTCGCATTTGAGATCATGCCTCTCCGAAGATCTGACAGTTATAGAAACTATGTTGAAACTTTTGTGGCTTATGCTTTGAAGCTTTGATGTCTTTATTTGTATGGGTTCATGTGGGTACATATTCTAACCATAAGAGCTTGCCGTATGTGTTTATGTAGAAGGAAATGAATATCATGCAAAGGCGGTGGCTCGAATTGCTTAAGGATTACGATATAAATTTGTACTACCATCCATGTAAAGCTAATAGTGTTGTTGATTCTCTTAGTAAGTTTTCTATGGGGAGCTTATCTTACATTGAGAAAGAGAAACGTGGGTTGGTGAATGATATTCACCGACTAGCAAACTTGAGAGTTCGTATTTTAGACTTTTAGGATAGAGGAGTGATTGTTTAGGAAGTGGTTAAATCATTTCTTTGTGATGAGTTCAAGGAGAAATAGGCTATGGACCCCATACTTATGCAAATCAAGGATGATGTGGGTCAACAAAAGGTTATGGCATTCAAGATTAGGGGAGATAGTATTTTAAGGTATCTAGGAATGTTGTATGTTCCTGATATAGATGGGCTACGGGAATGGATTTTGATCAAGGCTCATGAGTCCAAAGATACAGTTCATCTGAGTTCCAAAATATATCATAACTTGAAGGAAATCTACTGGTGGAATAATATGAAGAGAGATATGGTAAATTTTGTTGCTAAGTGTATGGTTTGTCAGAGAGTCAATGTTGGACATTTGAGTCCTAGTGACATATCCCAAGAGATAAAATTTCCCATATGGAAGTGGGATATGATTAATATGGATTTTGTTATGGGTCTGTCATGGTCTCACAAACTGTATGATTCTATTTGGTTCATTGTAGATAGAAGGACTAGGTTTACTCAGTTCTTGCTTGTAAGGACTAACTACCCAGGAAAGGATTATCCTAATTTATTCATTTAGGAGATAGTTAAATTGGATGGTCATACTACCCAGGATAGGATTATGCTAATTTGTTCATTTAGGAGATAGTTAAATTGGATGGGCATCGGTGTCCATCATTTTAGATTGAGGTACATAGTTTTCTACTCACTTCTGGCGTTCGTTTCAGAATGTTTTGGGTACTTAGGAGAACCTTAGCACTACTTTACACCCTCAAATGGATAGACAAGTGGAGTGTACCATTCAACCTTTGGAGTATTTGCTAATGGCATGTGTGATTGACTTTAAAGGTGGTTGGGTTGACCATTTGCCTCTTATTGTATTCGCTTACAATATAGTTATCATTCCAACATTCAAGTGACCCTTTTTAAGGCTCTTGATAGCAGGAGGTGCAGTTCACTTATTGGATTGTTTAAGGTGGGTGAGATTAGGTTGTTTTGTCCTAGATTGGTTCACCAAGCCATAGAGAAGGTGAAGGTAATTAGAGAAAGACTTAATACTACTCAAAGTCGCCAAAAGTCTTATGAGGATTTGAGGTGAAAAGAGTTGGAGTTTGAAGTAAGTGATTAGGTGTGCTTAATGGTTTCTCCTATGAAAGTAATCATGAGATTGGGAAAGAATAGGAAGCTCAGTGACACAACCCGAAACTGGGACATGTCGTATGGGCATCTCAAGCCCACTATGGACTGGAGATCGCCTCGTAAACCCAACCTACCAAATATTCCAATCCACAAGTGTCGGATGAACTCTGATCATAAATCATGATAGCAAAAGCAAAACTAATATCATAACTTAGATGATGTCTAAGCATTTGATTTACATCAACATACTAACCAACATACCCAAGTCCACAGTTATCCACAATGCCTCTACAAAAATCCGATTTTTAAATATGTCGGGAAAAACCCCCAATAATAGCCAAACCAAATCTAAATAAGTGTATGACCAAAGATAAGGGATTATGAAATGTATGCCTTTTGATGTAGGGAAGATCACCACTTCAAGTCACACATGATCCGCTTCAATCACCTAATCACTGCGTGGGAAGAGAAGAAGAAGCTCTGACCCATATTTTGTGTGGGGACATAGCATCCGAAGATGGTTAGCTGTTGGAGCGCTTGCATGTAACTCAAGGATAAGGATAAAATAGAATCATCATTAAAAACCAAGACAATACTTCAAATTCAACCACATTTACATACATAATCATTAGTGTAGATATATATCAACCCATGACATGTCAAGAAAGGAAACAAAGCTTAGCAACATTCATAAAGCACTCAATCATGAGACATGAAGTGGAGGACTCCGACCTCTCGCACTTATAAAGTCAAACGTTTCTTAGTAGGCAAGGTACTTTAACCACATACACTTTTATTTAACAAGGGAATCTAACCTCATGCACTTTCATTAGGCAGGGGAATCCAACCTCATGCACTTTCATTAAGCAGGGGACTCCAACCTCATGCATTTTCATTAGGCATTGGACTCTAACCTCATGCACTTTCATTAGGCAAGGGACTTTAATCTAAAATTTTATTTAATAAGGGACTCTAACTCCAGGCCGCCATATTAGACAAGGGACTCTAACCATAAGCCACCTTATTAGGCAAGGGACTCTAACCTCATTCTGTCTAGTTAGTCAAGGAACTTTAACCTCATGCCGTCGCGACTATAATTAGTCGACTTTAGGACTTTAACCCTTCGTCAATTCATCAACATCCATTTAATTCACACAAAAGGACTTTCACCCATTTTAACCAAATCAACATCATATATGACCACAAGGTCTTCATAGAACCATTTTATCATCAAACACTTTAATAGGACAATGCCTTAATTCAATTCATCATTCAATTTAATTTATGAAAATCAAGAACCTTATTAAACCATTCATTATTCATTAGCATTTCTAGACCACACCTTATTCCAAACACAATTCAAGTTCAATTTCATGTCTAAGGACTTTAAACCCTTTATCCATCAAACAAACAAAGTCATCAATTAACTCAATAAATGGTTAACAAGGTATTTACAATACCATTCACCAACCACTCACCCTTATTGGGCCGTTTCCTTTGTTCAAAACATCATCAACCTATGACTAGATATTTTACTTAGACATTTTCACAAACACCTTGTGTACATGCCTTTACCAAGGCCAAAACAAAGGTAAAAATCATCAACCTTAGGGTTACTAATGGCCCACACATTAAACCACATACAAAAAATACTCATATGTGCGTATCATCAATAATATCATGTATAAACACAAGTCTAAACAAGAACAAACATTATTCATTATAGGCACCAAAACCCTTAACATTTGATTTCAAAACCAAGGTTTACAAATCATAATTCATATTTTAAACACATGATATTCGAGTTATTAAATAGGTAAATAGATAAATTCCTTAATACAAGTTGATTTAAGGAAAAATTCTTGGTCTTCAAGCCTCTAGAAGGACCCTCTTGAAACCCTACCTTCAATCTTGAGGGAGAAGTCATTGACAGGATTTTTGTGGTTGTGCTCTTGTATATGTGAAAAATGAAGGGCCAAAAGATATTATATATTGAGGGTTTTAAGGGTTTTGGGTAGGGAAATGTCCATAAAGCCCTCAGCTTAAAAGCTGAAAAACGACTTCCTAGGTGGGTACTCACTTAAGTAAATCGTATACTAGGGTACAAGTGGTACCCTAACTCATACCCTAGGCCTTCACAAGGACCCCCACACTGACCAAGGTATGATCACACACCATTTAATCATACACAAGGGTAAGAATGATACCCTAAATAATACCCACAAACCATACCCACAACAGTGTAACCTAGGCTAAGTGCCAACCATCATACAACTTGACTTGGTGCGCCTCGTACCTTAAGTACGGTAATGAAAAGGCCAAGTAATATCTTGGATAGTGTGTACCCCCCAAAACAATTATTAGGATAATATAGGGGGTCACTAAGTCATATCCAAGGGAATGACTTGTCCCCTGAGTTATACCTAGTCCAGAAGCTTCAGTCAATGGAATTTTTCTAAGGGGCCAAAGCCTAGGTGTTTCAATTCTCCCCTACTTGGATCATTCATCCTCGAATGATAGGTAAGGCAAGCATAAACATTAGTTAACACATTGTTAAATGTCAACTAACCTTTAACCAATTTAGAAATCAAAACATACAACAAGGATAAGATGTACGCCATGATCATTATCAATCAACTATTCATTTCATTGACTATGGGACTCAAACCCATTATTTATCAAAGACATTTTGTTCATTTCAAATCCTAGGGACTTTAACCCATTTTCTACTAAATATATAAGTCAAATCAAGGATATTAACATATACCTCAATCACGAGTTTCCAAGACAGAAATCAAATGCAAATACTTAGACTTCATGTCCTCTTCCACCTCTTAGGTAGCTTCGTCGGACTTTTGGTTCCTCCCTATAACCTTCACCGAAGCCATCTCTTTTGTTCACAATGGAGAAATGGACAATCTAAGATCCTTACCAAGATCTCCTCATAGGACAAATAGTCTAAAACGCAAACATCCTTACCATGCATTTTCGTAACATAGAGATATGGAAAGTCGGGTAGATAGATTTCAAACTAGAAGGCAACTCTAACTCATAGGCAACATTGCTAAACCTTTTCAAAATGAAGTAGGAACCGAGATATATCGGGGACTAAGTTTCGTCTTCTTACCAAACTGCATCACTCCCTTCATGGGATACATCTTCAAGAATATCCAATCGCCAACATTAAACTCTAAATCTCTATGCCTCACTTCTGCATAGGAATTTTTATGACTTTGAGTGATTTTCAACCTATCATGAATCACCTTCTCTAAGTTTTGGTGAATCAAATCGAGGCCAAGCAAATTACCCCCACCAACTTCATACCACCCAATAGAAGAATGGCATCTCCTACCATACAATGCCTCAAAAGAAGTCATACCAATGCTAGAATGGTTACTATTGTTATAGGCGAATTCAATCAAAGGTATATGGTCATACCAACTACCACCCTAATCAATTACACAAGAACGCAACATATCATATAATGTTTGGATGTCCCTCTCCACTTGCCTATCTATCTGTGGGTGAAAAGCTGTGATAAGGAACACCTTAGTTCCCAAACCTTTTTTAAATGACTTCCAAAAGTGAGATGAAAATGGAGTACCATGATCTGAAATAATAGAAACCAGAGCACCATGAAATTTCACAATCTCCACAAGATATAACTTAGAATAATCCTCCACCGAGTAAGTAGTCCTCATCGGCAAAAAGTGAGCAGACTTGGTCTTTCAATCCATAATGACCAAAATAGAATCACATTGATTTTGAGACTGAGGAAGACTGGCAACGATATCCATATTAATAGCCTCCCACTTCTATTAGGTCAACACAACTTCTTGGTACAAACCCCCGGGTTTTATGTGCTTAACTTTCACTTGTTGACATGCTATACACTTAGCAACATAGCTAGCCATATCATGCTTTATATTACTCCACCAATAAAACTCTCTAAATTTATGATATATCTTTGTAGAACCAAGATAAATAGCATATAGAGATCCATGAGCCTCGGCCAAAATCTTTTCCCTCAACCCATTAACGTCAGGAACATATATCCTACCTTGTTACCTCAAGATACCATCACCACCTATCATGAAGTCCACAATCTTTTGTTGACCCACATTACTCTTAATCTTCATCAAATCGGGATCCAATATTTTCTTTTTCTTTACCTCAACCATTAGAGATGACTGAGCTACTGGATGCATAAATACACCACCATCTTTGGAGTCAATGAGATGAACTCTAATATTAGCCAAATGGTAAATGTCCTTCACCAATTCTCGCTTATCCTCATCCACATAGGCTAAACTCTGTATGGACAATCTGCTAAAAGCATCAGCGACTACATTAGCTTTACCCAAATGGTAATGAAGACTAATATCATAGTCCTTCAACAACTCAAGCTGTCTCCTATTCCTGAGATTCAACTCCTTTTTCATAAACACATACTTAAGACTCTTATGATTAGAAAAGATGTCAACATGAACCCCATAGTGATAATGTCGCCAAATCCTCAAGGCAAAAATCATAGCTAATAATTCTAAGTCATGAGTGAGGTCGTTCTTCTCATGAACTTTCAATTGCCTAGATACATAGGCCACCACCCTACCTTGATCCAACAATAAAAAACTAATGCCAATAGGGGAAGCATCGCAATATAAACCAAACCATTATTACCCTCGGGCAAGGTCAAAATCATAGTCGAAGTCAATTTATCTATCAACTTCTCAAAACTACCCTCACACGCATCCAACTACAAAAACTTGATGTTCTTCTGGGTCAACCTAGTTAATGGGGCAGCTATATTCAAAGAAACTCTCCATAAATCTCTTAAACTAATCGGCTAGACCCAAGAAGCTCCAAATATTAATTGGAGTCGCAGGTATACGCCTCTTTTTAACTTTCACAACCTTTTGAGAATCTACCATAATCCCTTCACAAGAAATAACATGGTTATGTGACCAATAAAAGTCACCGCCTCTAACCAAAAATCATACAAAAGAACTTGGCATACAAATGATGATCCTTTAAATTTTGTAACAAGATACGTAGATAATCGACATGATCTGCCTCACTCTAATAATAGAATAAGATGTCATCAATCAAGACAATTACAAACATATCCAAGAACAGATAGAAGACCCTATTCATTAAATCTATAAATGTTGTAGGGGCATTGGTCAACCCAAAAGACATGGCTAGGAACTCATAGTGACTATACTGAGTTATAAAGGCAGTCTTAGGTATATCCACATCCCTAATTTTAATCTGATGATAACTCGACCTAAGATCAATCATAGAGAAACACTTTGCACCTTGGATCTAATCAAACAATTCATCGATCCTAGGAAGAGGATATTTATTCATTATGGTTACTTTATTCAACTGATGATAATCGATGCACATACGAAGGGGACTATCCATCTTGCGCATAGAAAACACAGGAGCACCCCAAGGAGACACACTAGGATAGATGAAACCTTTATCTAAGAGCTCTTTCAATTTCTCCTTAAGCTTCTTCAACTCTGTCAGAGCCATTCTATAAGGGGGAATAGAAATTGGATGAGTGTCCAAAATGAGATTGATCCTAAAATCAATTTCCCTATTGGGAGGAATACCAGTAAGGTCATAAGGTAAAACCTCAGGAAACTCATTAACTATGGGAATGGATTCTATAGAAGGACCTTTCTATTTAGAATATTTAACTCAGAAAAAATGATAAAACACCTCTTTGAGATCAACTTTAGGCTTTTAGATATGAAATAAATCTCCCCTTAGGTACAAAAGAACCACCTTCCCATATAATGACCATCTGATTAGGGAAATTAAACATGACCTTATGGGTTCGACAATATAAGAAAACATAGCATGAGTGTAACCAATCCATCCCCATAATAACATCAAAATAAATCATGTCCAACTCTATCAAGTTTACTACAGTTTCTCGACCACTAACAATACCACACACCCCATATAGACCCTCTTAACAACCACAAAATCTCCTACTAGGGTAAAAACAAAAAAAAGGAACTAACAGACTCTTAGGACCAAACCAATATGCACAGCCACAAATTGGGTCACATAAGAAAGAGTAGACCCTAGATCAAGCAAATAATATATATCACGAGAGAAAAGTTTCAACATACCTTTGAAAATATCAAGAGATGCTTCTGAATCCTAGTAAGTAGAAAGTCATGCAAATATTCCAACCAGCGCTGGTGCCAAGAATAAAAGAAGAAGCAGAAACAGAAATAACACCTTTAGGCCTGGGAGTAGATGAAGTAGCAATAGGGGCATTGTTGGCCAAAGAAGTCTCAAGAGAGGGGAACTCTCATTTTATATGCCTAATATGACCACATCTAAAATACCTATTTTTCCTCTTCTCGCACTGATCGCTATGATGCTGACCACAAAATCTACAAGAAGGGTAGGATGGAGCTGAGTGAGCCCTTCTAATCTAAGATTGAGCACCCAATGAATAAAACCCACCACTAAATTGAGACCAGCAATCACCCGATGGATTCAACTAAGGAGTTATAAGACTCCACAAAATTGCCTTATAGTCTGAGCCTTAAAGCTTGTTCAGTGAAGTGTTAGTCCAGCCCTAAAAGGTTGAGAAGCGTCTTTCCAAGGGAGAAGTATTTTGAACCGTATATAATTTCCTGAATATCAAATTTTTGTCATGTAGAGAATTTAATAAGCTTTCTGTTGATACCAAATTTTCCTAAATTTGACACTCAGGCAAAGAGTTAGCACTATTTTAGTGAGATAGTGTGCCACCTTGCACTTTAGCGCGTCACAGAGCCAGCCAAAATATTAATCATCAAAATCCAGTAAGCCTCCATGATTTTGGCATGTCATGCCAAGACTTTATTATCTATATTATGCAGTGTTCAGGTATAGATATTAGTATAGGGTTGGCTTATGGTCCTTCGGTATCATGAGCACCATGTGACATTCCGATTCCAGAAAATTAGGTTGTTACAGTAGTACTAGCCGAGGAGTAGGAACACAAACTCCCCACTTCTTTTTGGCCACTTATCACCGTCTCTACCATTTTTCTTAGAAGATCTAAATTTCTATCCTTGCCTTTCACTAAACTCAACTTGTTTATTTTTCTCTTCATTTACATCTTGCATATTCACAACCAACCTAGAGATGTCTATGTCTTTAATCAACAAGGCTTCCTTGCTCTTAAGCACCAGCTCATGAGACAAACCCAAACAAAACTTATGCATTATATCCATCATGCTAGAAAACATCTAGGGATCATACTTAGATAACAAATAGAATTTTAAGGCATACTCTTTTACACATATCCTACCTTTCTTTAGGTTCAGTAACACCTCTATTTTTGCTTCTCTTAACTTTTAAGGAAAGAAGCGGTCCTAGAAGTCCATAAATAAACCCTCCCATATGGTAGAACTATAATCCAAACCTCTAGACAATTCACACCTTTCGTACCATTGGTATGCTAAATCTTTCAATTAATAGAAAGCAAACTCAACAGCCTTAACCTCCACAGCATACATAATCCAGAAGATCTTCTCCATTTTATCAATGAATCCTTGAAGATCATCCTCAACCTTGGTACCCATGAACATAGAAGGGTTCAACCTCGTGAATCGGCCAACCCATGTGACTCAAAAGAATCAATAGCCAAAGCACCACGCTCCAATTGAAAGGGTACCAATTGAGTCAAGAGATTGATAAAGCAATAAAACTGAACATTAGAAACATTCTTAGGTGGTGAATGATTAGGAGTGTTACCCTAATAAATAGGGTTAGTGGGGATAGGTGTAACCTTACATGGATAGTTAGATGTCACAGCCCTAGCTAGGGCCTAGACCCTCAAAATTATATGAGCTCCGTCCATAGGGCCCTCAGTCGGGGACGAGGTATTTTCCTAAGCATCAGATCTCCTTAGAGGTAAGATCTAAAATATAAGAAAATAGAAATCAAAAGAATCCAAGACCTTAGACTCTATATCTTGGATTGAAACACAAGAAAGGGAAACATACCTAAATGTCTCCTAGCCTCTCTTTTATAAGTGTGGCGTGCTTCACACCCATAAAAGTGACTCTACTTGACATGATATTATAGACACCCAACTAACAATGAACCTAGGATCTGATACCAACTTGACACGACCCAAAATTGGGCCATGTCGTATGGGCATATCAAGACCAACATGGATCGGAGATCACCCCGTAAACCAAACCTAACCAATATTCCAATACATAAGTGTCAGATGAACTCAAATCATAAATCAAGATAGCAAAAACAAAACTAATATCATAACTTAGATGGTGTCTAAACATTTTATTTATATCAATATACTAACCAACATACCTAATTACATATTCATCTATAATGCCTCTATATAAATTCAATGTCTAAATATGTTAAGACAAGCCCCTAACAATAACCAAACCAAATATAAATAAGTCTATGACCAAAGATAAGGAACCATGAAAGGTATCCCTTCCAATGTAGAGAAGCTCACTACTTCAAGTCAGCATACGATCAACTTTAATCACCAAATCACTATGCAGAAAAAAAAGACAAAGCTCTAGAACTTGTGTCTTATGGGAACATAGTAGTCAAGGATAGTTAGCAGTTAGAGAACTAGCATGTAACTTAAGGATAGGATAAAATAGTGTCATCATTTAAAACCAAGACAATACTTCATATTCAACCACATTTACATACATAATCATATATGTAGATCTATATCAATCTATAGCATGTTGAAAAAGGAAATAAGGCTTAGAAACAATCATAAAGCAGTTAATCATGAGACATAAAGTGGAGGAATACGACCTCCCGCACTTATACATTAAAATGTTTCTTATTAAGCAAGGGACTTTAACCATATTTACTTTTATTTGGCAAGGGACTCAAACCTCATGCACTCTTATTAGGCTGGGGACTCTAACCTCATGCTCTTTCATTAGGAAGGGACTCTAACCTCATGCACTTTCTTTAGGTAAGGTAATTTAACCTCAATATATATTTGATAAGGGACTTTGACCCCAAGTCGACGTATTACGAAAGAGACTCTAACTATAAGCGACCTTATTAGGCAAGGAACTCTAACCTCCTAGTAAGGCAAGGGACTTTAACCTAAAGCCACAACTACAATCATTAGTCATAATTAGGACTTTAACCCATTGTCCATACATCAACATCCATTCAATTCACACTTAAGGACTTTAGCCTATTTTAACCAAATCAACACCAAATATGACCAATGGTCTTTATGGAACCATGTTATCCATCAATCACTTTAATAGGCCAATGCCTTAATTTAATTCAATTTATGGCGATCAATATCCTTACTAAACCATTCATTATTTATTAGCATTTCTATGCCACACCTTAGCTCCAAACACAATTTAAGTTCAATTTTATGTTTATGGACTGTAACTCCTATAGTCATCAAACCAACAAAGTCACTAATTAACTCAATATATGGTTAATAATGTCTTTAAAATACCATTAACAAACCACTCACCCTTATTGAGCCATTACCCTAGTTCAAAACATTATCAATATATGACTAGATATTTTCATAAACACCTTGTGTACATGCCTTTACCAAGGCCAAAATCAAGGTAATAATCATCAAACTTAGGGCTAATCATGACATACACCTTAAACGACATATGAAAAACACCTAAATGTGTATATCATCACCAATATCATGTATAAATACAAGTCTAAGCAAGGACAAATATTATTCATTATTAGACACCAAAACCCTTATCATTTGATTTTAAAACCAAGATTTACAAACCATAATTCATGTTAAAACACATGATATTGGAGTTATTAATAAGGGAAAGATCTACATTAATTAATACAAGTTGATTCAAGGAAAAATTCTTGGTCTTCAAGCCTTTAGAAGGACACTTCTTGAAACCCTGGCTTTAATCTGGAGGGAGAAGTCTTTGAGAGGATTTTTGTGTATTGTGATCTTGTATATGTGAATATTGAAGGGACAAAAAATGTTATATATCAAGGGTTTTAAGTTTTTTTTTTTGGGTAGGGAAATATCCATAAAGCCCTCATCTTAAAAGCTGAAAAGTGACTTCCTAGGTGTGTATGACTTACTTAAGTAAACCGGACCTTAGGGTATGAGTTGTACCCTAAATCGTACCCTAGGCATTTAAAAGGACCCCAACACTGACAAAGGTACGAACACATATCCTTGACTTGTACACAAAGGTAATAATAGTACCTTAATCTGTACCAACAAATCGTACCCACAATAGTGTTAACTGGGCCAACTGCTAACTATCCTATGAATTGAATTGGTATGAGTCGTACTATAACATACAACCATGGGGAGGCCAATTCTTATCTTAGATAGTGTTAACCCTACCATACTTACTAAGAAATGATATGGGGTCACTAAGTTGTATCCAAGGGTACGACTAGTACCCTGAGTCGTACCTAGTCCAGAAGCTTCAATCAATGGAATTTGTCCAAGGTTCCAAATTCGAGGTGTTTCACTTGTCCTCGTTACATTAGTCCATATCAAATTTTAAAAAAAATTGCAATTCACATATGAATTAGATTTATGAGCGAGTTTGGCTTTGATTCATTCTATTTTCCATGTGTCCATTCTTAAGAAGTATGTGGGTGACTCTTCTTTGATAGTGCCTATTGAGGTTGTTGGTGTTATAGATTTTTTATCTTATGAAAATTTCTCAGTTAAAATATTTAATAGATAAGTTCATAGATTATGGACTAATAATATAGCTTCGATGAAGATTCTTTGGAGGAATCAAAAGGTGGAAGAAGCTACATGGAAAGTGGAGGAAGATATGAGGGCGTACCTATTCTAGTTTCCAATGTTAAATGAAAGTGATTAATATATGAAACTTACTTCCCTATTATTACATCTGTAATATGTCCTTGGATTATATTGTGTTCTTTCTATTATCACGCTCAAAATGCCCCAGCTCCTCATTCAGGGGATGAATGATCCAAATGAGGGGATAATGTAAGACCCCATAAAATTTTGATCATTTTATTTATAACCCTACCATTTGTTTGAAATTATTTTTTTACTTGAATTATATTAAGTTTTATTAAAGGGGTATTTTTTGGATAGTTTTAAAATTTTCAAAAGAGGTTCGGGGTTATTTTAGGACCTTGAGGCAGTGAGGGACCACGATAGTTGCATGAAATACCACTTAGCTTTTGTGATAAGAGTATGGCACGTTGGATACCCTCCGCGATAGCGGCGTTCCATGCTTCTATGTTAATTTTATTCAGTTTTTGTTTTTTCACTTAGGGTTAGGGTTTTTTTTGGTCATTTATCCTAAAAAAGACGTTAAAACACTTAGATGACCCTTTTCCCTTCAGTTATCAAGATCAAAAACTTACTTTTTCCCCCTTAACTCTAAACCAAGAAAGTTCAATTTTTTTACAAGGAATTCACCATTCAAGCTTTAAACCTCGATTTTTCTTTAATTTCTTTTGTACTTCAGGCTTATTTCTCTTTTCTTAACTTAAATTTTACATTATGACATCAATTTATTAAATATTCATGTGATTTAAATTGATAGGTTTGAAATTAAGTTGAGGGTTTTTGTTCTTATTACTTGAATTACTTTTCCCATATTTTAAATGGATTATTCATAATTTAATTAATTATTTTGGGACAAAACTGGTTCATTGTGATCATGGTTGAAATGGGTGACATGGGTTTTACCAAATTTGATGAATTTTTGACTTGGTAATGGCATTAACCTTAACCAACATTGTAAACTTGATTTTTAATATGGATATTTGCATAATATAACTTCTCTTCGAACCCATTGTATTGCAGTAAAGGATAAATGGATAAATATTATTTTGGAATGCCCTTAGTGGCTATGATTTTTTATTTTGAAAAGAACTTGCGAGCCTAATAGTTATATGGAATAATTTGGCATAATTGAATTAGCTTTCAAGAATATTGGTATGGTAATACCACGTTTGAAAATGCATTAATAAAGACTCCTTGGTTAATGGTTGGGTTTATGCATAAACTATTTTAATTTTGGCTTACAGAGAATTGTGTAGCTCACTATGAAGGTGTAGTCATAGAGGGACCAACACTGGAAATAATGTTTGCCAATATTTGGGGTCTATATCGCCATGTGTCTGTATACACATTACACTTTGGATAGTTATCACCTTGGTATCGTTATCCTTTCCTTGGTACATGAAGCGGACAAGGACTAGGGCCCTTCTGGAAGGAAGTGTCGGACCCATATATCCCATAGGTTCCTTTAGGATGGAGCAAGCTAAACAATTAAGGACTAAATCTTTAAACAATTATGTTTCATGACCCTTGTCCCTATCCTAACATCCTATTCATATGTATAATTATAGTGCATGTGGTTTATGACTAGATTTTGGTAAATGCATTATTTTATCCCTATCTCTTAAGTTATATGCCAATGCTCATCTAACTGACCATCCCTGAATGTTGTATCATTTAATAATATAATTTTGGAGGACTTTTCTATTGTTCCTGTGCAATGTTAGGTCGTTTAGTATACCTGTTGGTATGCTATGAAGTGGTGAGACTTCATCTTTCGGAAGGACTAGTCATTGGATTGATTTTATTATTTTCTTCGTATTTCCTTTGAATTTTCTTTGTCGTAGTTGTGGGCATGTCCTGACTTAGTTTGGTATTATTCGTTTAGAGGCCTTTGTAGAAAATTATTAGGTTGGTTGGTTGTCTTGATTCATAGAATTTTCATTGGAATTATCTATCCTTCTTATTACTATTTTGCTTGGCTTTCACTGTTTATCTTTATATGCTCTTGAGGTAAGGCTAAATGGGTTATCTATAGCCCATGTTGGGCTTGAGATTTCCCTTTATAGCTAAGGATAGGTTTGGGTTGTGAAAAGCTTTGTATTAGAGCACTCATCAGGGTCGTTAGGTATCCATAAAGTCATGTTGAGTAGAGTCCCTTTTATGGGTATGTAATGTGCCATACTTATAAGGGAGAGGCTACGAGGCATTTAAGAGTGTTCCCTTTTCTTATGTTCTATTTTAGGATGTAGAGTGTGGTGTTGTAAAACTCCTGTAACTCTAGCCTTCCTCGCATTTTAGATCATGTCACCCCAAAGATCTACTTATTGTAGAACCGATGTTGGAACTTTTTCCTACCTGAGAAAAATGTAGAGGGGATTCCCCCTACTTATGGAGTGCAGACCCGGTCTAAAGTCCCTTCTCCTGACTATGCCTCTCCATCTTGGGTTTCACCGCTCCCTAATTGTCCTCATTGGGCTTCCTGGGTTGGTGATACTTATGCTTAGTTACCTTAGTAAGATGTCTCTTCTGAAAAGTTTTGTCAATCTATTGATATGTTTGCTCCTGATGGCATCATAGTCTCATTGACTTAATCATGTTTGTCCTATTTTCAGTTTGACTAAGGTAATCTAGGTTGAACAGTTTATGAGGTTAATTCCCCAGCCTTTACAAGCTCTAAGGTTGAGAAGGATCCTCAAGGGCTTATTAATAAGATGGAGAAGATTTCTAGGGTGATGCATGCTACTAATTTACAGGGTGTAGAGTTTGCAGCTATTAGTTAAAAAAGGTGGCTTACTAGTGGTATGAGGAGTGGGATACAACGAGGGGTGATAATGTTGAGTCGACAAAGAGTTTTCAAGTGCTTTTCTTGATCATTTCTTTCCTCACAAGTTGAAAAAAGCTAAGTCAGAAGATTTGTTAATTTGAAGTAGGGTTAGATGAGTGTTAAGGAGTATGCCCTAAAGTTCCAGTAGTTTTTCTGCTATGCTCTAGAGTTAGTGTCTAAAATAAGATACTAGATGAGGAAGTTTGCTTTTAGTTTGTCCCATGAGTTGGTGTTAGAGTGTAAAGTTTCTATGCTAAATAATGACATGGACTTATCCAGGTTGGTGGTTTATATGCAGCAGGTGAAGGATGATAAAAAGAAGTAGGTGGAGATAAAAGAAAGGCAAAATAAGAAGGTTAGGTATGCAGAGCAGGGTATAAATCAGGAGACCTGTAGGAGAGATGGTAGGAATTGGACTAAGAAGAAGAATTGGTGAAATTCTTATTTGATAGATAGTGCTGCTTACCCTAATCCTTCAATTGATCGTCGTTTTCATGCTAGTTATGGTCCTATGGCATAGGGTGTCCAATCACAGCTAAGTTGAAATCAGTTAGCCCCACCTTATCCTCCTAGTGCTATTGTAAATAACTTTTCCATGGATATTATGAGGAGGGTAGGACATTATGGTTAGCCTTGTCATCTGCAGAAGAATTAACCTGTAGCCAAAGTTTCCACTGTAGGTAATAAGGTCTCAATCACCACTTCTTCGGCTCTTGAACCTAAGGGTGTCACTTCAAGTACCGATAATAGCCAAAATCACCTCTATGCACTTGCAACTCATCGAGAATCTAAAGTATCTGTAGATGTTATTACGAGTATGTTACAACTCTTTTCCTGTGATCCTTATTGCTTGCTTGATCTGAGTTCTACCCTATCTTATATGCACTTTTATGTGACTGTATATTTTGGTTTTGATCTTAAAAGTATTTTTGATTCCTTTTTTATTTGTACTTCTGTAGGTGAGTCTATTATTGCTAAAAAAATCTATAGGGGTTATGTGATGTCTATTCTTCATAGGGAGAAATGGGTGGATTTAATAGAACTTGATATAGATGATTTTGATGCATTCATGCTATGTTTCTCTGGATTATAGGCCCTAAAAGTTTAGTCTCCGTTTTCCTAATGAATCATTGATTAAATGGAGGGGAGTTCCTTAGTACCTAAAGGGAGGTTTATTTCTTATCTTAGAGATCAAAAACTGATTTCCAAGGGGTATCTATATCATTTAGTTTGGCTTAAGTAAATCAAATTCTGAGAGTCCTTATTTGTAATATATCCCTATGGTTATTAAATTTCCTAAAGTTTTTTTGATGATCTTTCTAGAATTCTTCCTGATAGGGAAATATATATTGGGATGACCTTTTACTGGAGACCCATCCCATTTTCATTCCTCTTTATAGGATGTCTCTAACTAAACTAAAAGAACCACAGGAGTAGTTAGAGGATCTCCTTGATAAAGGTTTTATCCATTCTAGTATTTATTGTGGGGTGCTCCTGTGATTTTATTATGAAAGAAAAATGGGTCTCTTCGGATGTGTATAGACTATTGTTAGTTGAATAAGGCTACAATAAAAAATAAGTACCCTTTTCCTAGGATTGATGACCTATTCGATCAGCTTCAGTGTGATGCAGGTTTCTCTAAGATTGATCTCCATTCATGCCATCACCAATTTAAAATTAGAGAGGTTGACAATCCCAAAACTGCTTTCCAAACCAGGTATGGCTATTATGAGTTTTTGGTTATGTCATTCGGGTTGACTAATGCTCTGTCTACTTTCACAGATCTTATGATTTGGGTTTTCAGGCAGTTTCTGGATTTGTTTGTTATAGGCTTCATTGATGACATCTTGGTATACTCATAAAATGAGGAGGATCATTCCAATTACCTCTGGATTGTGTTGCAAACTCTTAAAGACCAAAAATTGTATGCACAATTTTTCTAAGTATGAATTTTGGTTATGTGTTGTGACTTTTCTCAAGCATGTCATTTCTAGTTAAAGGATCAAGGAGGATCCATAGAAAGTTAAGGTAGTTAAGAAGTGGTCTAGACCTACAACTCTAATAAACGTTAGGAGCTTCCTGGGCTTAACTATATTATAGGAGGTTTCTAGAGAGTTTCTCATCTATTGCTGCTCCGCTGATGAAGTTAACTCATAAAAATGTTAAGTTTTTGTGTTCGGATGCTTGTGCAGGTAGGTTTGAGAATTTAAAGGATAAGTTAACTTTTGCACCTATTTTGACCCTACCCGAGGGTGTTGATGGGTTTGTTGTGTATTGTAATATGTCCCCTGTAGGACTGAGTTGTGTTTTGATGTAGCATGGTAAGGTGGTAGCCTATGTTTCTTGGCAGCTTAAGTTTCATGAGAGAAGCTACCTGACTCATGATGTAGAGTTGGCCGTTGTGGTTTTTGCTTTGAAGATTTAATGTCAATTTTGTATAGGTGCATGTAAATATTTATTCAGACCGTAAGAGTTTGCAGTATGTATTTATGTAGAAGAAATTGAATCTCATGCAAAGGTGGTGGTTGGAATTGCTTAAGGATTATAATATGAGTTTGCACTACCATCCAGGTAATGCTAATGTTGTTGTTGATGCTATTAGTAGGTTTTCTTGGGGGAGAATATCTTACGTTGAGAAGAAGAAAAGAGGGTTTGTTAAGGATATTCACCGATTCGATAACTTGGAAGTTCATCTTTTAGACTTTGAGGATAAAGACGTGATTGTTCAGGAAGTGGTTAAGTTATTTCTTGGTGCAGAGTTCAAGGAGAAATAGGCTACGAATCCCATACTTATGCAAATCAAGGATGATGTGGGTCAACAAAAGGTTATGGCTTTCAAGATTAGGGGATATGCCATTTTAAGGTACTAAGAAACGTTGTGTGTCCCTAATATAGATGGGATAGGAGAAAGGATTTTGATCAAGTCTTATGAGTCCAGATATATAGTTCATCAGGGTTCGAACAAAATGTATCATGACTTGAAGGAAATCTACTAGTGGAATAATATGAAGAAAGATATGGGAAATTCTATGGATAAGTGCATGGTTTGTTAGCAAGTCAAGGTTAAACATTTAATGTCTAGTGGAATGTTCCAAGATATAAAATTGCCTATATGAAAGTGGGAGATGATTAGTATGGTTTTTTTTTTGGGTCTGTCGTGGTCTCAAAATCTGTATGATTCAATTTGGGTCATTGTAGATAGAATGACTAAGTGTGCTCATTTCTTACCAGTAAGGACTAACTACTCCAGAGAGGATTCTGCTAAGTTATTCATTTAGGAGATAGTTAAATTGCATGGGTGCCGGTGTCCATTATTTTAGACTGATGTGCACAGTTTTCTTCTCTCTTCTAGCATTCATTTAAGAAATATTTGTGTACTCAGGCAAACCTTAGCATCGCTTTCCACCCTTACATGGAAGGACAAGTAGAGTATACCATTCAAACTTTAGAGGATATGCTAATGGCCTATGTGATAGACTTTAAAGGTAGTTGGGTTGACCATCTGCCTCTTATTGAATTCACTAACATTAATAGTTATTATTCCAACATTCAAATAGCACATTTTGTGGAGCTTTATATTAGGAGGTTTAGGTCTCTTATTGGATGGTTTGAGATGAGTAAGACTGGGTTGTTTGGTCCTAACTTGGTTCACCAAGCCATGGAGAAGGTGAAGGTAATTAAAGAAAAACTTAAGACTGCTCAAAGTCGCCAAAAGTCTAGTGTGTATATGACGCAAAGGGAGTTGGAATTTGAAATAAGTGATTAGTTATTCTAAAAGGTTTCTTCTATCAAAGGAATCATAAGATTTGGAATAAAGAAAAAGCTCAGTCCTCGTTACATTGGTCCATATCATATTTTAAGAATAATTGGGAATGTTAGTTGTGAATTAGATTTACGAGTGAGTTTGGCTTTGATTCATTCTATTTTTCATGAGTTCATGCTTCTGAAGTGTGTGGGTGACAATTCTTTGATAGTGCTTATTAAGGATGTTGGTGTTACGGATTTCTTATCTTATGACAAAGTCCCTGTTGAAATGTTAGATAAACAAGTTCATAGATTTGTGGATTAAGGATATAGCTTCGGTGAAGGTTCTTTGGAGGAATCAAAAGATGGAAAAAGTTACATCGAAAGTGGAGGAAGATATGAGGGCTAATACCCATTCTTGATTCCAATGTTGGATGAAAGTACCAAAGATATGAAACCTAGTTCCCTCTAATTGCATCTTAAATTTCTCCTTGGATTCTATTATGCTCTTTATATTATTGTTCTCAAAATTCCCCAGATCCTTATTTGGGGATGAATGATCCAAAGGAGGGGATAATGTAAGACCCCATATAATTTTGATCATTTTATTTATAACCCTCCCGTGTGTGTGACATTAATTTTTACTTGAATTATGATAAGGGTTGTAAATAGGGTGCTTTGGGAAAGTTTTAAGATTTTCAAAAGGGTTTCAGGGTCATTTTGGGACCCTAAAGCGGTGAGGGACCGTGATAGTGGCATGCAACACCACATATCTTTTGTTATATAAGTATAGCACGTTGGATACCCGTTAAAATAGTGGCGCACCGCGCTGCTGTGTTAATTTTATCCAATTTTTGATTTCCTCTCTTGGGGTGAGGGTCTTTTTTGGTTCGTTACCCCTAAAGAAACTTTATAACACTTAGATGATCCTTTTCCCTTAAGTTATCAAGATCAAAACCTTACTTGGTATCAGCCTACATGAAGGGTTTTACAAGGAATTCACTATTCTGGCTCTAAACTTTTATTTATCTTCAAATTCTTTGGTATTTCCAGCATGTTTCTCTTTCCTTAACTTGAATTTTACATTATGACATCAAGTTATTGAATATTCATATGATTTGAATTGATGATTTTGAAATTAGGTTGAGTGTTTGTGGTTATTATTACTTGAATTACTTTTTTCATGTTTTAAATGGGTTAATCATGCTTTAATTGATGGTTTTAATACTGAATTAGTGCATTGTGATTATAGTTGAAATAAGTGACCAGGGTTTCACCAAATTTGATGAATTTTTGCTTGGGAATGACATTAACCTTAACCCACATTGCAAACTTAATTTTGAATATGGATATTTGCATGATTTATCTTGTCTTTTAACCCATTGCATTGCATTTAAGGATAAATGGACAAATATGTTTTGGCAATGCCCTCAATGGCCATGGTTTTGGATTTTAAATAGAATTAGGAATCTAATAGCTATATGGACTAATTTAGCATAATTGAAATAGCTTGAAAGCATATTGGTGTGATCATACTATGTTGAAAAATGCCTTAATAAAGACTTCTTATTTAATGATTGTTTTAATTTGGGCTTAAAGGGAATTGTGTAGCTCACTATAAAGGTGTATTCCCGGGGGGACCAACATTGGAGACAACGTTTACCGACATTGGGGGTGTGTATGTCGATGTATCTAGAAACATTATATTTTGGATGGCTACATACTTTCTTGGTATCTTTAGCCTTTCCTCGATACAAGCGGCTAACATGGACCAAGGCCCTTCTAGTAGGGAGAGTTAGACCTATCTAGCCTGTAGGTTCCTTTAGGATTGAGCAAGTTAGAAATTCAGGACTAAATCTTTAAATAATCATGTTGTATTACCCTTGTCCCTATCCAGTAATCCTATACATATGTAAAAATATTGTGCATGTGGTTTATGACTGAATTTTGGTAACTACATTATTTTACTCCTATCCCTTGAGTTATATGTCAGTGCTCACCCCACTAATCATCCCTGGATGCTATATCATTTCATAATATAGGTTCAGATGACTTTTTTGTTGCTTCTATGCAGCATTGGTGGTTCGGTACGTCTGTTGGTCTGTTGTAAAGTGGTGAGTCTCCATCTTTCAGAAGGCTCAGTCATTCATTGGTTTTATTATTTTCGTAGTATTTCTTTTTGGATTCTCTTTGTCATAGTAAGAGGAAAGTCTTAACTTAGCTTGGTATTATTAATTTAGAGGCTTTTGTGGAGAAGTATTGGGTTGGTTTTTTGTTTTGATTCTCAGAATTTTCATTGAACTTATCTATCCCTTTTATTACTATTTTGGTTGGTTTTCGTTGTTTATCTTTATATGATCTTGATGTAAGGCTAAAGGGGTTATCTCTGGCCCATAGTGGGCTTGATATTTCCCATCATGACTAGGCCAGGCCTGTGTTCAGGTCGTGGCAGGGTCACTATAGACCGATTGACCAAGTATACCTATTTAATCCTTATTTAAAGTTTCTATAGTGCCGAGAGGTTGGCTCAGATCTATGTTGGAGAGGTGTTTCACCTTCATGTGGTGCTCGTGTCTATTATTTTAGAAAGGCTCTCAATTTACTTCTAGCTTCCAGAGGGCATTTAAGGAGGAGTTAGGCAGGCAGGTTGATCTTAGCACCAGTTTTCTCCCATAGACTGACACACATGTAAAAGCAGACTATTCAGGTTCTGAAGATATGCTCCATTGTTGTGTCATGGAATTTAGAGATTAATGGGAGAAATTTTTCACCTTAGCGGAGTTTGCCTATAATAATAACTACTATTGAGTATTCGGATGGCATCTTTCGAAGCGTTACACAGTAGGAATTATTGATATTTGATTGGTTTGTTTGAGACTTCATTCGTTAAGTCCCGTGGTATTAATTATAATTCATGAGTTTTTGGATAGCATTTGGGTGATTTAAGATAGGCTACGAACAACTCAAAAAGGCAGAAGGGTATGTTGATCGTAGGCTTCACGCCTTAAGATTCAAATTTGATGACTGGGTTTTTAAATAAGTATCACCCATGAAAGTCATGATGAGTTTTGGGAAAAGAGGCAAGCTCAGAACCAGGTATACTATTTGAGATCCTTCGAAAAGTTATAGAGGTAACATATGAGTTAGACTTGCCTTTAGCATTTACATCCATACACCCAGTCCTCCAAGTATCGATGCTTTGATGTTACATTCTAGATGAGTCTAATGTGCTTCAGTGGGACTAATTTTAGTTGGATAAGAAATTGACATCATGGAGGACCCAATTTCCATTCTAGCTAGAGATTTCAGACGGTTGTATTATAAAGATATTTTTAAGTTTAAGGTTTTGTGGAGACACTATAGGTTGGGAAGGCTACTTAGGAGACCGAGTGTGATATACAAACATAATATCCTCACCTGTTCAAGCCTTAGGTACTTCGTAATCCTTTACTCAAGGATGAAATTCTTTTTTGTAGTGGATATTGTAGTGACCCCCACGTCATTTTTTGTATTTAGAGAATTTCTATATCTTACCCAAGTCATTTATAACTTTTTTAGATTGATAGCTCATTTATCAGGAAGTTTGTTTTATTTTTTTGAGTTATTTCCCTAATTTGGACCTTTTGATGTTAAGAAATGGGTCTTAGGCTAATAAATCAAGCAACTGGCCTCAGATGTCATTTCTAACTATTTTATTAGGCTAATAAATCAAGCAAATGCCCTCAGATGTCATTTCTAACTATTTTATTAGCTCTAAAATTTCTATTGTACGATAGGGGGATCCTTGGTTCGATTCTTGAGTTTTTTGGACTCTTTTTAAGCTATTGGGTTGATTTTCGTTAAAATGGAACCTTAAATTTGGGACTAAATTTTTATTGAAATGACCTCGAATAGAAGTTTTGATAGTTTTGTAGAGTTTAGAATACGAAATTTGGTAGGGTACAGTTCGTTTACATTCACAGGATTCTAAGTTAATCCCAAGGGCCCATTCAGAGAATTTGCTACTTAGAAAAGTTGCTCATACTGATGAACCTAGTGTAGGCCGAAATTGGCCTTCACATTTGTGTGGCCTTAGATGTGATTGTATGTTAAGAATTATTAACCTCTGTATTTGCGGTCTACACTTTGTATTTATGAAGAGGATGCTAGCCTGATCGGTACATCCTTCTTTATTGCAATCACAAAGGATCAGCCGCATTTGCGAAGGCCTATATGGGTTAGCTCTCGTATTTAAGATAAGAGTCCTATTATTGCAAAGGACCCCTGATAGTATATAAGTATTTCCTCATTTATATCTTCATTTTCTAAGTGTAAATATCCATAGTAGACCTTTGGGAGCTTAAAACTAGTATGGAAATTGTATATTGGAGATAGGACTAGCTAACTTGAGAACGTGATTATGAGCACTATCTTGTCGTTATACTATAAGTTTGGTTTACTTTTAACTAAAATTCTTAAATTTGTTCTTGACTTAATTGCTTGCCTTGGTACTATTTTGGGACTGTTATAGGGCTCTGATTATGGCCAATTTTGGGATAAATGATTCATGAGCTGAGAGAGATATTGTGACAATTATGATTTTGTAATTCCAAAAGTGGGCTCCATAAGGGTTTTAGTCCTATTTTTGACCCAAAATGTTAATATAAAATATGTGTTTTAATATTTTCATATTGATGTATTGAATCTTATTTTGGTTAGCATGATAGCGGTCGGAGGCTTCTCAAAAGGGAAAAGCTCTGTTATATTAGATTTTATATGCTTTCGGTGGCGTGCAAGTTGGATAGGCTTACCTTTCTCCCAGACTATGTTTTATTATGGATTTAGTGTCATATTATGCTAGTTATGGGTGGGTATTTATGGCTTGACAATTATTTTAGTATTTATTGCTTTATTTATCTAGTTTGGGGCTCTTTTCTGTAGAATTCAGGCCCATTTTTCCTGATTTTAGTGCAATACCCCATACTTCTACCTAGCTTAAATTCATCCTAAAGATGTCAAAGACATACTTTAAAGATTAATACACTTTTATATGTGTGTAATTTTCAAAATTTTCACTTTTTGTTGTATGGAAAATTGAAAAAGCTTTCCATCGATACCAAATTTGCCTAAATCCAATAATCGGGTAAGAATTTATGGCAATTTAAAGTTTTAGTCATAAAACACCATCATTTCAGCCAGTGGCGCATCACGCCATAAGCCAAAATGACATTTGTCGGTTTCCAGTAAGACTCCGCGATTACACTCTTTGTGGAGGGCTCCTAAATCCTAATTGTCCTTTTTCAAGTGAATCTCTGTGATGTCTCCGCGTTGTGCCAAACTTCTAGGTCGTAAACAAAGTGGCAACGCAATAGCTCCGCGTTGCGCCATCTCCTAATTTCCCAGTTGTCAAAATCCAGTGACACGGCGTGATAGCACCGCGTCGTACCAGGTGCCCATTTAGGAAAATTTTGCAGAAATTAAAATATGCGTCTAGGGTTAAATGATTCTTTTTACATGATTTTATTCCACCCAGGTGTGAGATTTAAGCCCTAAAAATGTCCTTAGCTACATATTATTCACTTTTTCCCCAATATCAAGAACATTCTCTCTCAAGAACAAAACCCTATCCCTTGATAATCAAGGTCAATCTCAAGAAATTCATCCAAGAACTCCAAGAACCTTTAAGGTTTCCTATCTCAGGCATGCATAGTGTTCATTCATGGATTCCTTTCGTCCATGAAGCCCAAGAATCAAGTTTTAAACTATGAATTATGATATTTATGCTATGTGTCGATTATATTCATATGGTTGTTGTTGTATGTTCCCAAGTTGAAATCTTAATGTGTTTTTATGAAAATATGTTAGTGTGTGACTTGAAAAACCATGAATTTCAGTTGGTTATGATATGTTAATTTGATGATTATGCCATGCCCTAAGTCATGCACCCTAATTGTTTGACAAAATGACTAAGAGACTAGAAATTATGTAATATGACTCAATTGTGACTTAAGTGAAGGATTCATGTTTTATCCTTTTATTCAGATGACTCCCATGCTATTGATGTGTAATGTAGATGTTTGTTGGAATGCTCATGATGTTAGAGTATGAAATTATGACATTGAATATATGCATTCCTACCATGTACAAGATTATGATAACCATGTACTTCATGAAATCGCCAACTTATTGTATTATGGATTATTGATGTTGGTCGTGTATTCAAGAATGTCATGCCTTGTCAGTTTCCTTCTATCGAGTCCTGGGGGAACATGTACCCGACAATTTAGTTGTGTGCCTATAGCCAGTGTCATGTGTTTACGATATCCTCAGTCAAGTCATGTTCAGTAGAATCAGCAAGTCATGTGACTAGGAAAACTCAGTAAACTCAATAATCCCAGTAATCTTAGAAAGCTCAGTACTTCAGTAATCTCAGTAGTATTCCATCAGCCAATGGAACTCAATGAACTTAGTCCAGTTCAAATTAGTTAATCATGTTCAGTGTCTATTAAGATAGGAGTAGGATTTAGCACAGAGTGAACCTAAGAATGAGGACACACACTGACAGTTGAGGGTGTGATCCTAGAAACAATCCTTGCATTCCAAAACTATGTAGCCAGCATAGGTTGACACATCAATACTGGCAAATGAGGGTTAATGAGGTGGATAAAAAATGTCAGATGAGGGTCCCACCATTCTCTTTTGGGGACACTGTTAGATGAGGGTCACCCACAGCTTGTCTTTACCAGTGGCGCAGTATTGACACCCTTCTAATTGGGGTTATAGATTTGACCCCAACCTGGATATATTTCTTTATTTGGGGCATGTCTATTAGATGACTACTACCCTCAGTTACAGTTTTAGACTCAGTCTCAGTAATAGAACTCAGATAGTTCTTCAAAATTTTAGGACTATCAGATACAATTAACTCAGAATAGTATAAAACTCAGTTAGTTCCATCAGAACCTAGACTCTCAGATGCAGTCGCCCAGTATTAATTATATCAGTTATTAGTGACTCATGTTATCAGTAATTAGACTCAGTAGTCATTACCATCAGGATTCAGTCACAGTCATTTATTCATGCATGTATTCTCACGTTCATATTATACAGTTAGTTAGCAATGTTCATGCATTTGAACCCTTTGCATTTAGCCTACCTCACATGCATACTAGTACATTTAATCGTACTGACGTATTTGCACTATAGTGTTTTATTCTATACCATAGGTTCAGAAGGACGAGATCCAGACTATCAGTAGCATTCCAGTTTCAGTAGTCAGAGTTAGCGGTGAGTCCTCATCCTTCGAGGACATGATTATTTTTTTACTTCTTCATTACTTTGTTTATTTCAATAGTTAGAGTTAGTTGGGGACATGTTCCATCAACTCCTTATTTAGAAAGTTAGAGGCTTTCATACTACAGTGATTTTAGACCAGACGTTTTTAGCATTGTTTTAGTTTTTGTATTGTCGTACCATATTATTCAGATATGGTTTTATTAGATGATTATCAGTTTTGAACCTTATGGCATGTTTCAGCCTACTAGTTTTGCATTTATACAGTATATTATGTAGTGTTTAGGTATAGATATCAGTCATGGGTTAGCTTATGATCCTTCGGGGTTATGAGACCGTACAGCATTGTGGGTACCAGATTTGGGGCGTTACAATTAGTCTATCATTACCTTTTGGGATTAGACTTAGATCTTTTACTACCTTGGGTCGGGATTGAGAAGTCTTAGAGCCTGTTTGGGATTGCTGTTACAAAACTGCTTATTTAAAAAACACTTTTATAAAAATAGCTTTTCAGAAAAGTGCTTTTGAAAAAAGCAATTTGTGTTTAGTAAAATCATTTGAAAAGTACTTTTGATAAATTGATTGTGTTCGAATAATCTTTTTCAAGAAGTGTGTTTTTGAGACAAATGACCAAAAAGGACATGTATCAATAGTCTTTTACTACTAAAATCAATTTATAGAGAAAATTTATTTTCAATATCTATTATAATATTTTTAGTTAAAATTTAATTTTTATTTAATTAAAAAGCACGTACTCTAAAATTTTCAATAAATATTTATATACATAAATACATTAAAAATATTAATAAGAACATATTATTTAAACAATTTAAATATCACTTTAAAATATCAAATAAAAATAAATATCAAAATTATATCATAAATTAAATTATTATCTATGAATTAACGAAAAATATAATTAGTCCTTCATACATCACAAAATTCTCAATGATTTCATCCCTAATTTTATTATGCAATATTTCCATACTAGTAGAAGATTTGTCTTGTATTTTTGAAGGTATATCAAAAGGCTCATCTCCTTCCTCATATATGTAAACTACATGGTAACAAATATGTCACTAATCATGAATTATTTATTTAAAATTAAATAATTGAGGAAAAAATTACAAGTGCTGTCAAAATATCATTTATTAGTGTAACGTGATTCTTTTGTCATTTGTCATTATTAATAATCAAAAATAAAAATTTATATATTCTTCGGATCATCATTAATGATTCTCTTAAATTTATTTAAAGAAAATGAGTGAAAATAAAATAATAATAATAATATATAAATCATAAATAAAATAAAGAATTATGATGTAAATATGAAGTATAAAATATTAAAATCAAACTTTAATCATATATATACATATACACATATATATATATGTATATATATATTTATGCATATATCTGTAATACCTCGGATTTTCTTTAAGTCGAGTTTCATTTTGAAAAAGAGTAAGGGCTAACTTCCCAAGTGAGAAATATTTTAACCGTGTAGAATTTCTCTAATTTGACTTTTTCCTTGAAGATAATTGAATTAGCTTTCCAACGATACCAATTTAGTCCATATCCGGTATCGGGGTGAGATGTTATAGCCATTTTACTGAGAGTTGTCGGAACCGCCCAGGTGCAATGGGCAGGTTGACGTACCGTTGCGTTTGTGATGGACCATCGCCTGGACCGTCACAACCAAGGCACTGACTCCCTCATCATTCCCAAGTGCGATGGCCAAGACGACAGACCGTCAAGCTAGCGATGGACCCGCAAGGACCATCGCAACTAAAGCAGTGTGGCCTCTTTCTGACCAACGTACGATGGACGATCTGACGAACCGTTAGATTAGCGACGAACTATCACTCTGACCGTCGTAAATCCCATTTAGTATTTTTAAGTCATTTTTAAAAGGATCTTTTGGGTTTTTTCTCTTTTAATACTCTGATATATTCAAAATAAAGCAGATAGCCTCATTATCTCCCAAAATATCTAAGAGCTAGGGTTTCTCCCTCAAGAGCAAATCCAAAACCCTTCTCCGAGAAATTCAAGAACTTACCATAGATTCTACAAATTGAGTTGATATTTGAGTTCCCCACATCCAATGCTTCAAGAACCCTTTCTCAAAGAGTAAGAGGAAGAGTTTGAAAAGAGCTTGTTCATCTTGTTTCACAATCTAAGGTATATGGCGTTTCAAGAAGGACAATCCTTTCGTCCTTATGCCTAAAACTCTTTTTAAATTACAAAGATATATGAATTTATGAGTTATCCTATGAATTTGAAGTGTGGGTTCATACTAATATTACTATGCATGAGATTTTGAGATTGGCCAATGTTATAGAAATTGAAGTACATGAGTATATAGAGATTTTGAGACAAATTGCTGAACATTCCAGATTTCTATATTATTCGTGTATCCTTATGACATCTAGTATGCATTTTAATGAGTCTTAACTTGAGATTTGATCATAGGTCATTAAATCCTACTTGAAATTGTAGTTTTTATGAACTTTTGTGCTATAAACACCCATTATTTGAGTATTTTAAGATCATTAAGAAAGTTTTGACCTTAATGGTCATTGTAGCTTTGAAATCCAGTTTACCAAATGAGATTACAGATTTTATAGTTGGGTTCTTATGAACCATAGATTATTTTAAAGTGGATTTCCGTGAGATGAGCGTAGCTAACTAATGGGAGTAGAATTTAGCATCGAGTTGAGTAAGTGACTACAGTTTCATACCCCAGAACTACGTGCCACAGTAGAATTGAGATTTATGGGCCCTAGGCTGAGATATATTGATCATTGAGTTAAGTTTATACTCCTTGGCAAGAGTGTGATGCCTCTCCCCAACGTAAGGTTTCTTCCTTAGGAGGACAAGATGTTGGACTCCATGTAGCTCGCATGGTTTATGTCGGTTAAAAGAACCTCCCTTGAGATAGAATATTTTTCCTAAAGCTTTGAGATAAGTGATTTTTCCTAATAGTAAGATTTTCAAAATAGTTTCTTGAAGTAAAAATTTTCCTAGAATAAAGTAGTTTTCTCTACTAGTAAGAGTTATAGAATTTCGAGTTCCAAGTATCTTGAGTTTAAAAGAGTTCTAAGTTCTTGAGCATCAAAGACGTTTTACTCTCCATCAGATATATGCATGAGATTGAAAGTATTGTTTAAAGCTTTCTTTAGTCTTCGAGTAATGAAAAAAGGAGAAGAGTTCAGATTTTAAAGCTAAAGTGTAATGACTCATAGGATTTGTCTTACATGATTCATTCAACATGATTTATGAGCTTTATATTGTAGACATATTCAAGCTATGTGAGTCATTCATATTTGCATGCATGATTTTATTAAAGAGTATGGATATTGTTTTGTGTAAATGCATACACCCCCATATACTTAGTACATTCCCAAGTGTTGATTCACATATACGTCTATGTGCTACATTGTCTTATAATGTAGGTTCAGGTGCCCAGTCCCAGCCTCGTCAATGATTTCTGAGTACCTTTGCCTACATCTCCCTAGTGGTGAGTCCTCATGGTTAGAGGACGTATCTTCAGATATTTAAGTATTGTTATAGACATATTAATGCTTTCAATTCAGTTTAATTCAGCTGGGGACCTGTCCCAATGGCTCTCTAGTAGACTTGAATAGTAGAGGCTTTGTCAGACTAGTTATCAGACTGTTAGTATGTTGAGATTTCTAGTTTGTGGTCATTTGAACCAAGTATTTTCTTCGTATTTCCTATCATTTGATATGACAGTGCCAGTATTTTGTTTATTTCATCTCGAATTGAGTTATTATATGTAGTAATAGGCTCAAAGGGTTAGCTTGGGGCTACTTGTAGCTTTAAGTACTGTGTGACATTCTGGGAAAAAATTTTAGGGAATTACAAACTTGGTATCAAAGCCAGGTTTAAGGAGTACTAGGGAGTCTGACGAGCCGCGTTGAGTAGAGTCTTGATCATCGGTATGTTGTGCGCCAAATCTATAAGCAAGAGGCTACAAAACATTTTAGGAAAAAGTTTTTATTTCTTTCATATTCTATCGTGCCTATAGTTGTCCCTATTATCTAATAATTTATCCTCTTCTATTTCAAAAAATGCCTCCCCGAAGAGAAAACGCCTATAGAAACGATAATGAGCAACCCCAATATGTTGATCCCTTGAATGAGAAAGTGTCTCATGCTGAGTTTCGGGCGGCCTCTTAGGTATTACCCCAATCAATCAACGCTAATGTTTATGTCAATAACCAAGCAGTAGTTGTAAATCAGTAGGGTGGTGATTTAGCTACTGCTAAGATTCATGATTTCATGCAGATGAATCCTCCAGAGTTTTATGGGTCTAAGGTAGGTGAGGACCCATATTTATACCTGGAGGAGGTAAGAAAAATCAAATAGGTGATCCATGTTTTTGATGAAGAAAGTATTGAGCTGGCGTCATATAGATTGGAGGATATTGTGTATGACTGGGTGGTAGCTTGGAAGAAGGGTAGAGGTGAGGGTGTTGCTCCTATGACTTGGCAGGTGTTCCAAAATACATTCTTGGTCAAGTTCTTTCGTCTTGAGAAGAGGGAAGTAAAGATTGAGGAGTTTATGAACTTAAGATAGGGCTCCATGACTATTAAGGAGTACTTATTAAAGGCCAAGTATGCTCCTGATTTGATTTCTGACACCCGAGCTAGTATGAGCAAGTTCGTGATAGGTGTTTTTAGTTTAGTACTGAAAGAGTGTAGGATGAAGATACTTAATAGGGATATGGATCTGGCTAAGTTGATGATATATGCACAACAGATAAAGATGGATAAGATAAGGCAGAGAGATAGAGTGAGGGGTAACAACAGGGATAGATCTGAGCAACATGAGTATGGTTAGTCTAGGTCCCATGGAGAGAACCACCCATAATTCCAGAGTCGTTCATCTATGCCAACATCTTCATCAGCTAGTGATCCCATTCCTAGAGGCAGGAAGGAGCAAGGGAATAGATCTTCTATGTCTAGGTCACAGAACAGTGTAAGTAATAGACCTCGGTAGGCCATAGACATAGAGATTGTCTGTATGCTAGGTAGGGGAACAAAGATTCTCGAGCTCATGCATAAACTACTAGTGCACCAGCTCCTATACCTCATCCCACCCCTACTCAGGGCACTTCATCTAGCATTACTGCAGGTCAACACCAGAATAGATTCTATGCCTTACCATCCTGTCAAGAGCAGGAGGACTCTCCCGACGTTGTTACTGTTATGCTCTGTGTTTTTTTACTTTAATGTTTATGTATTGTTGGACCCCAGGTCAAGTTTCTCTTATGTGACCCCATTAGTCGTTGTGAATTTTGAAATGAGTCATGAAAAGATTCTTGAGCCTTTCTTAGTTTCCACACCAGTAGGGGAGTCAGTGGTTGCCAAGCAAGTGTACAGAAATTTTCCTGTTACAGTTCTTCAAAGAGTCATATTTTCTTATTTGATAGAGTTAGACATGGTGGATTTTGACCTTATTCTGGGTATGGATTGGTTTCATTTTTGTTATGCATCTATAGACTGTCCTACCTGTGTGGTCAAGTTTCAATTTCCTAATGAACTAGTTTTTGAGTGGTCCGGGAGTTCGATATCTCCCAAGGGCCATTTTATTTCCTATATCAAATCCAAAAAGCTAATATCCAAAGGTTGAATTTATCACCTATTTAGACTTAAAGACACTAAGTTCGAGGATCCAACTATTTAGGCAGTCTACATTGTTAATGAGTTTCCTGATGTTTTTTTGAAAGATCTCCCAGGGGTACCTCTCGATAGAGAGATAGAATTTAGGATTGAAATTCTTCTTGACACTCAGCCTATTTCTATTATGCTATACTGTATGGAACCTACAGAGTTTAAGGAGTATAAAGAGCAACTCAAAGATCTTTTAGATAAAGGTTTCATAAGGCCCAATGTTTCTCCTTAGGGCGCACATGTTCTATTCGTGCAAAATAAAGATGGTTCTTTGCGTATGTGCATTGACTATCATCAGCTTAATAAGGTCACAGTAAAAATTAAGTATCCTCTTTTGAGAATTAATGACCTATTTGATCAGTTGCAAGGTGCTAGTTATTTCTCCAAGATAGACCTTAGATTCGGCTATCACCAGCTTAAAGTGAGGGAATATGCTATCTCAAAGCCATCTTTCCGAACCCGCTATGGTCACTTTGAGTTTTTTGTCATGTCTGGGCTAACCAATGCCCCAACAGCCTCTATGGACCTCATGAATCAAGTGTTCAAGCAATATCTTGATATATTTGTTGTTATTTTCATAGATTACATCCTTGTGTACTCTCGTACAGAGAAAAACCATGATGATCACCTTAGAATTATCTTACATACTCTTAGAGATCACCAATTGTTCACCAAATTCAGTAAGTGTGAATTTTGGCTAAGATCAGTAGCTTTTCTGGGTCGTATTGTTTCAACCGAAGGCATTAGAGTTGATCCCCAAAAGACACAAACTGTAAGAAATTAGCCTAGATCTATTTCCCTGTCTGACATTAGATGTTTCTTAGGTATAGCTAGCTACTACCTCTATTTTGCTATTGCATCTTCTAGGACCCGTTTGACCCAAAAGGAAGTTAAGTTCCAGTGGTCAGATTCTTGTGAGAAAAGTTTTCAGGAGTTGAAGACAACTTAATTCAGCCCCTGTGTTGACTTTGTCTGATGGTACAAATGGTTTTGTGGTGGATTGTGATGCCTCTAGATTTGGTTTAGGTTGTGTGTTGATGTAATGAGATAAGGTTATAGCCTATTTCTCTAGACAGATGAAACTATCTGAAAAGAACTACCCAACCCATGATCTTGAATTAGCTGCTATGGTCTTTGCTTTAAAAATCTGGAGACACTATCTTTATGGTGTCCATGTTGATGTGTTTACTAATCATAAGATCCTGCAATATGTGTTTACCTAGAGAAAGTTGAATCTTAGGCATATGAGATGGTTAGAATTGTTAAAAGACTATGATATAAGTGTATTGTATCACCCGATCAAGGCCAATATAGTGGCAGATGCCCTTAACAGGTTGTCTATGGGTAGTGTTGCTCATGTAGAGGAAGGTAAGAAAAAGTTAGCTCTGATGTGCATTGTCTGGCTAGAGTGGGTGTTAGGTTGCTTGATTTAGCTGGGGGATGTACTTTGGTGCAAAGTAGTTCCGAATCCTTTTTAGTTTTGGCAGTAAAGGAGAAGCAAGATCGAGATCCTAGTTTGGTCAGACTGAAGAAGTTAGTTAAGGAAAAAAAGGTAGAGGTTTTCTCATAAGGGGAAGATGGCATGTTGAGATTGGAGAGTAGGTTGTGTATTCCTTGTGTTGATAATTTGAGGCAGAGGATTATGGCTGAAGCGCATGGCTCACGGTATTCCATTCATCCCGGTGCTACAAAGATGTACCGCGACATATGGTAAATCTATTGGTGGAGTGGTATAATGAAAAATATAGCTGAGTTTGTAGCAAAGTGTGCCACATGCCAATAGGTAAGGTAGAACATCGAAGACCTAGTGGTGTGATGTAAGAGTTTGGTATACCCACTTGGAAGTGGGAAGAGGTGAATATAGACTTCGTGACTGGTTTACCTCCTTTGCATCATCATCATGATTCTATTTGGGTTGTTGTAGACAGGCTGACTAAGTTTGCATATTTCTTGCCTATGCATACATCTTATACAGTTGTGGATTATGCTAGATTGTACATCCGAGAGTTTGTTAATTTGCATAGAGTTACCTTGTCTATCATTTTGGATAGGGGTACTCAATTTACTTCTCAGTTTTGAAGAGTATTTTAGTAGGGTCTTGGTACCCAAGTTCATTTAAGTTCCATTTTTTATCCGCAGACAGATGGTCAAGCTGAGAGGACCATTTAGACTCTAGAAGATATGTTAAGGGCATGTGCTCTTGACTTCAAAGGTAGTTGGGATGAGCATTTGCCATTGATAGAGTTTTCTTATAACAATAGTTACTATACTAGCATCGAGATGGCACCATTTGAGGCTTTGTATAGTAGAAGATGTAGATTACCCATAGGTTGGTTTGAAGTGGGTGAAGCTACTATGATTGGGCATGATGCAGTGTTTGAGGCTATGAAGAAAGTTAAGTTGATTAGAGAAAGGTTGAAGACAACTCAGAGTCGCCAAAAGTCATATGCTGATGTGAGGAGAAAGGATCTTATGTTTGATGTGGGTGATTTGGTATACTTAAAGGTTTCACCTATGAAAGGGGTGAAGAGGTTTGATAAAAAGGGGAAGTTTAGTCCCCGTTATGTGGGCCTCTATAGAGTCTTGAGTCGTGTCGGTAAAGTAGCCTATGAATTTGAGCTTCCCATAGAGCTATCAGCCGCTCATCCTATTTTTCATGTCTCTATGCTTAAAAAGCATATTGGTGATTCCGTTGTAGTGGATCCTTCAGAGAGTGTTGATATTCAAAATAGTCTTTCATTCGATAAGATTTCTGTTGAGATCCTAGAATTTTAGATCCGTAGACTGAGGAACAAAGTGGTTCCCTTGGTCAAAGTTTTGTGGTGGAACCAATCAGTTGATGGCGCTACTTGGGACCCAGAAGCAGACATACGAGCCAAGTACCTGCACCTCTTTTTCATGAGTTTAGATCAAGCTAAAGGTACTATTCTTCCTTAATTCAGCCCTTCTAAATCTAAAGTTCAACTATATATCTATTCTTGCAGGAGCTCTTGCAATTTCTGAAGTACTTAAGAGTTTAGAAAGATATTGAGCCGTTTAGCAAATTGCTTCTGCTATGTGTACTCAGTTTTTCCTATGTTCTTGGTCTAACAAGCGACATTCGAGAATGAATGTTCCTAAGGGGGAGATATTGTAATACCCTGGATTTTCTTTAAGTCGAGTTTCATCTTTAAGAAAAGTTGTCGAAACCGCCCAGGTGCGACGGACAAGTTGACGGACCATCAACTTGTGATGGACCGTCGCCCGAACCAGCACAACCAAGGTAGTGAATCCCTCTTTTGGCTTAAGTGCGATGGCAAAGATGACGGACCGTCAAGCTAGCCATGGACCATTGCTACTACCATCACAACTAAGGTAGTGTGGCCTTTTTATGACTAATATGCGACGGACGATCCAACAGACCGTCAGACTAGCGACGGACCGTTACTCCGACCATCGTAAATCCCGTTCAGTATTTTTAAGTCATTTTTAAAAGGATATTTTTGGTGTTTTCCCTTTTAATACCCCGAGATATTCAAAACTAAGCAGATAGCCTCATTAACTTCCAAAACATCCAAGATCTAGGGTTTCTCCCTCAAGAGCAAATCCAAAACCCTTCTTAAATAAATTCAAGAAATCACCATAGATTCTACAAATTGAGTCGATATTTGAGTTCCCCAAGTCCAAGGCTTCAAGAACCCTCTGTCAAAGAGTAAGAGGAAGAGTTTCAAACAAGCTTGTTCATCTAGTTTCATAATCTAAGGTATGTGGGGTTACAACAAGGACAATCCTTTCGTCCTTGTGCCCAAAACTTGTTTTAAATTACAAAATATATAAATTTATGAGTTATCCTTTGAATTTGAAGTGTGGGTTCATACCCAAAATTACTATGCATGAGATTTTGAGATTTGCCAATGTTCTAGAAATTGAAATACATGAGTACATTGAGATTTTAAGACAAATTGCTGAACATTCCAGATTTCTATATGATTTGTGTATCCTTATGACATCTAGTATGCATTTTGATGAGTTTTAACTTGAGATTTGATCATAGGTCATTAAACCCTACTTGAGATTTCAGTTTTTATGAAATTTTGTGCTATAAGCACCCATGATTTTGTATTTTGAGATCATTGAGAAAGGTTTGAACTTAAGGTTATAATATCTTTGAAATCCACTTTACCAAATGAGATTACAGATTTTATAGTTGGGTTTTTATGAACCATGAGATTATTTCAAAGTTGATTTTCCTGAGATGAGCGTAGCTTACTAAAGAGAGTAGTATTTAGCACTGAGTTTGGTACGTTACTATGGTTTCTTACCCCTGAACTACGTACCACCGTAGGATTGGGATTTATGAGCCCGAGGCCGAGATAAGTGATCACTGAGCTGAGGTTATACTCCCTGGCAAGAGTATGATGCCTCCCCCCAATGTGAGGTTTCTTTCTTAGGAGGACAAGACGTTGGACTCCATGTAGCTATCATGGTTTATTTCGGTTAAAAGAACATCCCTTGAGATAGAATATTTTCCCTAAAGCTTTGAGATAAGTATTTTTTCCTAATAGTAAGATTTTCAAAATATTTTCTTGAAGTAAAACTTTTCGAAGAAGAAAATAGTTTTCTCTACTAGTAAGAGTTATAGAATTCCGAGTTCCAAGTGTCTTGAGTTTAAAAGAGTTCTAAGTTCTTGAGAATTAAAGAAGTTTTACCCTCCATGAGATATATGCATGAGTTTAAAAGTATTGTTTAAAGATTTCTTTAGTCTACGAGTAATGAGAATAAGAGAATAGTTCAGATTTTAAAGCTAAAGTATAATGAATCACGAGATTTGTGTTACATGCTCTATTTTACATAATTTATGAGCTTTATATTGTAGACGTATTCAAGCTATGTGAGTCATTCATATTTGCATGCATGATTTGATTAAAAATTATGGATATTGTTTTCTGTTAAATGCATACACCCCCATATACTCAGTACATTCCCAAGTGCTGATCCACATATACATCTATGTGCTACATTGTATTATAATGTAGGTTCAGGTGATCAGTCCTAGCCTCGTCAGTGATTTTCGAGTACCTTTGCCTACATCTCCCCAGTGGTGAGTCCTCATGGTTTGAGGACGTATCATCAGATATCTCAGTATTGTTAGTAGACATATTATTACTTTCAGTTCAGTTTAAGTCAGTTGGGGACCTATCCGAATGGCTCTCTTGTAGACTTGAGTAGTAGAGGCTTTGTCAGACTAGTTATCAGATTGTTAGTATGTTGATATTTCCAGTTTTATGGTCATTTGGATCGAGTATTTTCTTTGTATTCCCTATCATTTGATATGACAGTGCCAGTATTTTGTTTATTTCATCTCGAATTGAGTTATTATATGTAGTAATAGGCTCAAAGGGTTAGCTTGGGGCTACTTGTATCCTTAAGCACCGTGTGACGTTCCGAAGGAGTTTTCGGGGCATTACAATATCTATTTATATACATATATATATATACACACATATATATATATGTATATATATTTATATTTGTATAAATATATACATATATATATATATATATTAGTGTGTGTGTGTAAGAGAGAAAGTGATAGAGATATTTTGGTCATGAAAAAAGTAATTTTCTGCTCCTTCTTCTGCTTTTTTTAAAAAGCTAAAATTTTTTGCTTTTTTCCCAAAGCAGAAAAGTTATTTTTGCTTCTTTTTAAAAGCACTTTTGGAAGTTTACCAAACACCCTTCATTTTTAAAAAAGTTTTTTTTCTCAAAATAAGTGCTTTTCTTTGGGAAATAAGCAATCCCAAATAGGCACTTAGCCTAGTTATGGGTAGATTCTTGCCTTAGGTCAAATATTTGAGTTTGATAGTGGGCCTTGCTCCTTTTTTTAAGATTAATGTTTAGAATAATACCCTTTTAACCTTAATAATTCTATAATTACTTCCGTAGACGAATACTCAGGTTTGGGGTAGACTTAGGCATGGTTTGTTTAGCTTACTTAGCTTTGTTACACTTGGTAGGGAAACAATTGACCCTAGACTATGCTTTTCATACATAATAGTTGGAAGCGACTTTGCTCTATAGGATTTGACTACCTAAAATTTGATCCTATTGAATAAATAGACTAAAGATAGGTTAAAACCTTTGTATATCACTGTTGGTTTCATGCTTACTAGTTTTGATTCAAGTTTGATAATTTTTATATCATTATTATTATCATTTTTGATTCCTGTGTGGCATATATATATATATATATATATATATATATATATCATTTATAAGTGCTGATTTGAGTCCAACGTCTATATATTGTTATTATTTCTAAGTTCTAGTCTGAGTTTTGCATGTATTATCATTTCTATTACTGATCAAGAGTTAGAAAAAACTGATAAACACTAATCTAATTATGGTTATGACTGGTTAAAGGGAGTATAAGGTACTTGTGTCTCACATATTGATCTGTTTGACTTCAATTTACTGTTATATTTGATCCTTAATTTGGTATCATCCTTTACTTGTACTAACCCTGCTTATAGGGGCATGGCTGAGTTAATTTTCTTTATGTGTTCCTTCTGGGCTTATGGGAGACTAGTTAGGTTATAGCTAGATTTTACCACTACTTTCGAGTAACTTTCATTCTATTTATTACATCTACCTAGAATAGTCTATTACTTTTATTTTTGCCCCTTATTTGTTGACTTTAGATTAATTCTTGCACTTTATTTATCATTTTACTATAATTTATCTTAGTTGTCCAATGATGCTTATTAAGTACCTATTGTTTTGGTACTTATACTGCTCTTCTAAATTATTTTCCTTGATACAGATCAAAGTACTAGCTACCATCATTAACGACATCATCAAGTTGTACTGTTGTTCGAAAATAGGTGAGCTTTTAAAATCAAGTGTTGATTCTCCTCCTTCTGCTATTTTGATAGTCTTATTTGTATATTTGGAAACTATGATGTATATTTTGATAGTGTCTAGTACCTCTTTTTAATTAGTGGCTCTTGTACTAACCTTAACATGTAGTGGGGTGGGGGAAATAATTTAGATTTTGTCATCTTTCCCTCTTGTATAGCATACATATTGTAAACCCCATACTATTCTTAGTTCAGTTCAGCTTTTAGTTGCATGCATAAGGGGCCTAAAGCCTGAAAATTTCACAAAGTGTTGGGGACTTAGTTGTTTTAAGACCTCTTAACTTCAAGGATTTTTAAATTTGTCTTCCTGACCCGAGGTGTTAGTTTTTAAGTTAATTCATATTTAGGGGTGTAAGAAGCATGTCTCAGAGATGTTTTAAATTTTTTGTACGAGGATTGAGTCTTATTTGGATCTCGAATCCAGCAACTCACCGCGATAGTGCCGTGTCTTTGTGCTTTTAGAGATGACACGTACACCACATTGCTTAAAGCATATAAAATACAATCCAGTTTTGAATATAATTGCCTAAAGGGCAATTGTGCCTTTTCCCCTCAACCCAATTCATCATATCACGACTTATATCATCAGTTAGGGCATTATTTTCCCTTCTTCTCAAATTTTTATCTCAAGAAAACCATCTCTGTCTCCCTCTCCCAAGATCATAAATTCAATTACTTTCTCTCCATGGAAATCAAGAATTCAAGATCCCCAAGTTCAAGAACCTTCAAGAGTGCATCAAAATTGGAGAATTCTGTCATGATTTAGTTTGTATATGTCTCGTGCATCATCTCAGTCTTTCCTTAGTATTTTAGCCAAGTTAGTATCATTTGGAGGACGAATGATCCCAAGAGGGAGATGTTGTAATGTTTTGAGTTTTCATGTAATAAACCTCTTATCTTTTCTTCACGAAACCAGATCTATCTTGAGGTAATGGTTACTCATGAGTTGACTCTCTCGTTTATATATAATCCTTTTAACAATTCTCATGTCATTGCATGTATTCAAGAAATTAGTTCAGTTTATGTATCATTCTCAGACTCAGATTATGCATTTATGTTCCAAGTCATGCATGTTCAATATATGATCTCAGTTAACTTAGTACAGTACTCTCAGACAAACCAATCTCATTCGAGGATGAATGAACCCAAGGGGGAGATATTGTAATACCCCATACCATTTTTAGCACATTCAGCTTCTAGTTGCAACCATAAGGGTCTTAAATCCTGAAAATATTACTAAGAGTTGGGGACTTAGTCATTGTAAGGCCTCTTAACTTTGAGGATTATTAATCTGGTATTCCCGACCCTAAGGTATTGGTTTTTGAGTTAATTCATTTTCAGGGGTGTAAGAAGTATGTCTTGGAGATATTTCAAATTTTTTGGATGAGGATTGAGTCACATTCGAATAACGAATCGTGCGACTCACAGCGATTATGCCATGTCACGGTGCTTTTAGCTATGGAACATACACCGCAGCGTGGTGAGCATGTAAAATTTTGTCCAGTTACGTATTTAATTACCTTAGGGGCAATTATGTCTTTTCTGCTCAACCCAATTCATCATATCATGACTTATATCATCAGTCAGGGCATTATTTGCCCTTCTTCTCTAATTTTCCTCTCAAGAAAACTCTTTTTGTCTCCCAAGATCATAAATTCAATAACTTTTTCTCTAAGGAAATCAAGAATTCAGTTTCCCCAAGTTCAATAACTTTCAATGAAGCATCAAGATTGGCATTTCTCTTTCAAATTAAAAGCTTAAGGTATGTAGAATTTCATCCATGGGTCCTCTTTGACCCATGGAGCCCAAAACCCTTTTCTTTCAATTAAAGAATGAATTTTTTGTCATTATGGTATTCTGTATGTTCAAGAAAGGTTGAATTTCATGTTTTCATGGTGATTTAAATTAAATTCACCCTATGTATGATTCTATGCAAAAATTTGACTTTCTCATGCGATGAATTCAAGTTTCCCATATCCTATTCCAAGTGAATTCCATGTTAAATCCCCAATTTATAATTTTAGTCATGTCATCATGCTATTTCCTTATGTTTAATGTATTCTTACATTCAAGTCCAGGATTCTCACACGTTTGGTGTAATGTTCATGTTTTGGGTCTTTGAACCATGATTCCCATATGATAATTTTAAGTGCTGATATTGTGCTTTATGGTCATTCAGTGCTGGTGGGTTATGAACACCTGATACCTATGTGTTTATACAAGATTTCAGACCTTTCAAGTAATGAGTCAGTCAGCTCATGATTTTATTGTTAAACTTATTTTGTTATGAATATATTAAGTACTATCAGTTAACATGTTTAGAATTACTTCAGTATTTGTATGCACTATTGTTTTTGAAATACCATGACCTGAGCTTATTAGTTATAAGTGCATGTACCAGTTAGTATTTCACTTTATTTCAATTGGGAGTAGGATTTAGCACCGAGCGAACCCAAGGATAGGGCATTCCTGCCAGTTTAGGGTTTGACCCTTAGTAGCAATACCTGAGTTATAGAACTATGTAGCCAACGTAGGTGTGAGATATCTTCCGGCCAGTTTAGGATTAACACATATCTCATGAGTACTCCTACAAGTATAAGGTGACTCTTTAGTCCTTCAAGATGCCTGTTTAATGGATCCACACACCAGTGTTAGTACCCATAGCACTATACAGACACTCTTCCAATTGAATTACAGGTTGGACACCAATTATCTCAGATTAGGTCATGTCGGTTAGATGATACCTCCCATAGTCTCAGTACAGTATTCAGTGTAGTTTAAGTTCAGGTTCGATTGACTAAATCATATAGATTCTCAGTTATTATATTATCAGATTTTAGTCTTTCAATTTGTAAATTATTTTAGAAATATGATTATGCTTGGTCTTGTATTCTCTGATGTTACAGTTTTCATGCATTGATGCTCAGCTATTTCATGTTATTCAGTCAGTCCTTAACTCATATACACAGTATCCCACGGTTTTAGTCTAGTTATTTTGGCTAAGTATAAAGTTTTATATAATCTGCATTTAGATGCCAGTCATTCAGTATTTAATTATCTGCTATTCAGTGTTTGGATATCAGTAGTCTGTATTCATATATTAGCTACTCAGTATATACATATTAGTTATCCCTTTTATTAGATTTGAATGATTCTATCACCCATACATTAGTTATTCAGTTAATCAGATCATCTCAGTACATATATGTTTGGTCTCATATGTTCATGTATTTATGTTTTCCCGTATCCTAGCTTCATTTCTACTTATTCTACAAAAGCAATGTTTTAAGAAACTAAGTGTAACGATTCACCAACTTATCAGATTATGTTTTTTATTCATGATTTAAGCTACTTCAGATTTTAGTTGATTTTAGTCTCTTGGTGAGTCTACTTGCACTTAGTATGTATGTTTTAAGATTATATACCTCCTGATTTTTACTTATTGCATTCACCCCCGCTTACTTAGTACATTCCAGAAGTACTAATTTACATATACGTCTGTTTGGCTACATTGTTTTATACTGTAGGTACCAATTATAGCCTATACATCATGATCAGACAGTTGCAGTTTCCAGCCAGCACGTGATGAGTTATCCTATTTTGAGGGCTCCAGCCATATGTTGTTCATGTAATTTATTTTTATTATTATTATGTATTGATTAGTAGTGGTTGGAGGCATTTCCTAGCTATCTATAGTCAGCATAGTAGAGTTTTTATGGACGTCAATCAGAGTCAGTCATGTAATTTGAGTTCTTTCCTCAGTTTTATCAGACTGTAAACTTTATAGGTATTGTATTTTTCTAGATTATTCCATGATTATGTTTTTACATAGCAAACTCGGTTATTTTATACATATTAAATTAGTTGCTAAATTGTATGCCAGTTCATGGGTTAGCTTGGAATTACTTATGGATCGAAGCACCGTGTTATGACTAGAGGGTAGTCTCGGGTTGTGTCAAATTTGGCATCAGAACCAGTTTTTCAAGTGTCCTAGGGTGTCTATGAAGTCGTGTCTAGTAGAGTCTTACAGAACGGTATGGAGACATTTGTACTTTTCTTTGAGAGGCTGCATGGCATTTAGGAAATATTTCCCTTTTTTCATGTCTCAGAACATGTAGTAGATGTGTTCCCTCAGGAACTTATGCAGACTCTTACGTTAATACATTAATGTTAACTCCTCCTTATTCTTGAGGCAACAAAAATAGTCAAGCTTAAATCTTTACATATAGAACTTTCTCAAGAAGTCCCAAAAATCATGCACTAAGCCAAAGTCAGATGTGCCTTCAGATCCCTTCTCAAAATCCCATGACAACAAGTGATCTAGAATTAGAAGCATGAACCCAGAAGTTTAGCATTTGTAAAGTGGTGATAGTTTTTATCTTGATTTATTAAATTATGTATCCATGGGTCTAGTTGTATGAAAAATGAATTAGTAGGCTTGAAGCGGTATATGCAAGAATTTATGTATGTTGACTCAAAGTTATATGTTGTTGATGTTGTGTATACCTAACTGCCTTTTTTTATAATATGTTGAATTTGATTTTTTCTTTTGTCTTGAGCCGGGGGTCTATAGGAAACAACTTTTCTACTTCCCCGAAGGTAGTGGTATGGACTGCATATATTTTACCCTCCTTAGACCCCACTAGGTGGGAATATACTGGGTTTCCTATTATTGATGTTGGTATGTAGTGTGATAGTAATCTTCATGGTTTAGGATAAAATAAGTTTAGAGATGTGATATTAGTAACCTGTGAAGAAAGTTAGTAGGGTTCATTAAAGTTTTAGGGATATCCATATTAAGTGCTAGAATCTAAGTTTGAATCTTTGAAGATTGAGCTAGTCAAAATAAAAGTTGAAATTCTTGATAGTGTGAACTAAGTGTCTAGTGTTACTCCTGAAAAATTCTAAGTTATTGTTTAAGTTATTGTATGATAACTATTAGGGCTATAGAGAGTTAAGAGTTCTATCTCAGATTGAAGTATTAACAGTGGCTTTTATACTTTTAGATGTAGTCTTTCAGGTTAAGTTTACTATTTATGTGTATTTTTATATTTTGGACTCTAGAGTAAGATGGTTGCAGTCTAGTTTAGAGATTATTAAAAAGGGCCTACAGACATAGAATGATGGCTTAAAGCTAAGGGGGAGATGATAGAACAAGTAACCAAGTCAGGATCTCAAATCCTAGTAGTGATTCCAGTATGTGTAGAATAGTAGTAAGGGAGAAGGATGCCCAACCCATTACTATCTCAGTGTTAAGTTTTGTTCTTCAGTCATCACGATATATACTTTTGCCTTACATGTCAGTTCCATGATTATAGTTCATGTTCATGTACATAATAGAGAATCATGTACTCTCCCAGTTCCTAGTATGAGGAGTCCAGTTCGTTCAACTATATGAATCATGTTCCATAAATATATGAACTTCAAACTCAGGTCATGTAGCTCATACCTTAAGTATGTTCAATTCTAGGTACTCATGCTACACTCTTAATGATCATTGAAATTTAGATTTATGTCATGTGTCCTAAGTTTTAATCTTTGTAATGAATCCATATCATAGATACTCTATTTCTTAGGCCTTAGTTAAGTGTCCAAGTTATGTATAGTATTGTTTCATGCTTCAGGTCCGCGTGTTCTAACCTTTCAGTGAACTTTCCTTAGGTTAAGATAGTGATGACAAACAATTATTTAGAAGAGAAAGAGTAAGTGTTTCTTGTTTTCATTGTACAGAGTAGTGTTATGGTGTTATATGTAGTATCTTGTGATTTCGAGTTAGGCTTAAACTTAGTGGGAGTATATTTCTCAACCCAGACTTTGGCTGAAGTAGTTATGTGTACCCATGCAAGTATTCAAATTTAAGAAGCGAGAATAAGTTTGAATTGGGCAGTTGTGTTGCCTATGTCTTAGTAATTCTATCCTAGTTTATGTTTTATTGGCCTATAGTCCATGATTATAGAGTTTTAGCCATGTTTTGGTTCCATATTCAGGTATATCACTCAGATCATACCCAAGATCCTTTGCTCCCTAATATTATTATAGCTTCTTAGAAAGTGTGTTGAAGAAATAGTCTAGTTGAGTATAAACTTTTAGTATAATTCAATCCGTATAGCCAACCATTCAGTTAAGCAGTCAAATTGATAAGTTCCTATAGTTTTTTCATCTTCCGATCTAGTCTTCCAATCCAAAGTTTCATGAATATGCCCATTCCATGAGGTAATTTATCTGCATTTATGAAAATTGCAAATTCAATTCAGTCCTTACTTCTAGTCTAATAAGTCTTAACCATAAAAGAGATCTAGATTCAAAAATTGTATTATCTTGGTTATCCAACTTCAGAATTCGGCCAAACAGTACTAATGGATTCCCAAATTTTAAAACTGTTACAAAAGGCATTTATAAATTCAGCTCAGTTCATGCATCATGTTTTAGATTCAGAATTTAGTCATGATTCAGTCCGTAAGTGTCTTGTGCATCATCTCAGTCTTTTCTTAGTATTTCCGCCAAGTTAGTATCATTTGGGGGATGAATGATCCCAAGAGGGAGATGTTGTAATATTTGGAGTTTTTATGTTATAAATATCTCATCTTTTCTCCAAGAAACCAGATCTATCCTGAGGTAATGGTTACTCATGAGTTGACTCTCTTATTTCTATATCAACCTTATAACCATTCTCATGTCATTGCATGTATTCAAGAATTCCGTTCAATTGATGTATCATTCTTAGAATTAGATAATACATTCATGTTCCAAGTCATTCATGTTTAGTATAGATTTTAGTTACCTTAGTACAGTAATATCAGTCAAACCAGTCTAATTCAAGGACGAATGAACCCAAGGGGAGATATTGTAATACCCTGTTGCATTCTTAGCACATCTCAGCTTCTAGTTGCATCCATAAGGGGTGTAAAGCCTAAAAATTTCACTAAGTGTTGGGGACTTGGTCATTTTAAGGCCTCTTAACTTCGAGGATTTTTAAATTGGTCTTCCCGATCCTGAGGTGTTAGTTTTTGAGCGAATTCATGTTCAGGGGAATAAGAAGCATGTCTCGGAGATGTTTTGGATTTTTCAGATGAGTATTGGGTCACGTTTGGATCATAAATCCAACAACTCACTGCTATAGTGTCGTGTTGTGGTGCTTTTAGCAATGGAACATACATTGCATTGCGGTGAACATGTAAAATGCAGTCGAGTTATGAATTTAATTAGGTAAAAGGCAATTGTGTTTTTTCAACTCAACCCAATTCATCATATCATTACTTATATCATAAGTTAGGGCATTATTTTCCATTCTTCTCTAATTTTCCTCTCACGAAAACCCACTTTCTCTCCTAAGATCATAAATTTAATTACTTTCTCTCCAAGGGAAAAAAGAATTCAGTTTCCCCAAGTTCAAGGACCTTCAAGAAAGCATCAAGATTGGCGTTTCTCTTTTAATTAAAAAGCTTAAGGTGTGTGGGAGTTCATCATTAGGTCCCATTTCATCCAAGGAGCCCAAAAACTCTTTTCTTTCAATTAAAGAATGAATTTTCTATCATTATGGTATTTTGTATTTTCAAGAAAGATCGAATTTCATGTTTTCATGGTGATTTAAATTAAATTCACCCCATGTATGATTCAATGTAAGATTTAACTTTCTGATGCATTGAATTTCAGTTTCCCATATCCTATTCCAGGTGAATTCCATGTTAAATCCCTAATTTATGATTTTAATCATGTAGTCATGCTATTTCCTTATGTTTAGTACATTCCCATGTTCAAGTACAGGATTCTCACATGTTTGGTGAAATGTTCATGTTTAGGTATTTGAATAATGATTCCCATACTACAATTTTAAGTATTGATATCGTTCTTTATGGTCATTCAGTGCTGGTGGGTTATGAACACCCGATACCTATGTGTTTTTATGGGATTTCAGACCTTTCAAGTAATGAGTTAGTCAACTCATGATTTTATTATGAAACTCATTTTGTTATGAACATGTTAAGCACTATCAGTTTACATGTTTACAATTACTTCAAAATCTGTATGCACTATTGTTTTCAAAATACCATGACCTGAGCTTATCAGTTATTAGAGCATGCACCAGTCTATATTTCACTTTCTTTCAATTGGGAGTAGGATTTAGCACCGAGTGAACCCAAGAATGGGGCATTCCTTGCAGTTTAGGGTTTGACCCTTAGTAGCAATCCTTGCGTTATAGAACTACGTAGCTAGTATAGGTCTGAGATGTTTTCCTTCCAGTTTAGGGTTGACAGTATCACATGAGTATTCCTGTAAGTATAGGGTGACTCTTTAGTCCTTCGGGATGCCTGATTAGTGGATCTACACAACCAGTGTTAGTATCCGTGGCACTGTACTAGCACCCTTCCAACTGGGGTTACAGGTTGGACCCCGATTATCTTATATTGGGGAATATCGGTTAGTTGATACCTCCCACAGCCTCAATACAGTATTCAGTGTAGTTTCAGTTTAGTTTTACTTGACTAAATCATACAGATTCTCAGATATTCTATTTTCAGATTTCAGTCTTTTACTTTACAAATTATTTTAAAAAGATGATTATGCTTGTTATTACATTCTCAGATGTTACAGTTTTCATGCTTTCATGCTCTGCTATTTCATGTTGTTCAGTCAGTCCTTAACTCATATGCACAGTACCCCACAGTTTTAGTCTAGTTATTCCGGTTTAGTATAGTTCAGTTTTATATATTTCGTATTCAGATGTCAGTCTTTTAGTATTCAGTCATCAGCTATTTAGTGTTTGAATATCGGTAGTCCGTATTCATAAATCAGCTACTCAGTATATACACATTAGTTATCCCTTTTCTTAGATTTCAACAATTCTGTCACCCATGCATTAGTTATTCAGTTAATTAGATCAGCTCAGTACATGTATGTTTGGTTTCGTATGTTCATGTATTCATCTTTTACCATATCCCATCTTCAATTCTACTTATTCTACAAAAGTAAAGATTTAAGAAACTAAGTGTAATGATTCACCAGCTTATTAGATTATGTGTGTTACTCATGACATAAGCTTCTTTAGATTTTAGTTGATTTCAGTCTCTTGGTGAGTCTACTTGCACTTAGCATGCATGTTTTAAGATTATGTACCTCCTCAGTTTTACTTATTGCATTCACCCCCGCTTACTCAGTATATTCCAAAAGTACTAATCAACATATACGTCTATGTGTCTACATTGATTCATTATGTAGGCATCAGTTGTAACCGCACATCATGATCAGACAGTTGCAGTTTCCAGCTAAGTGATGAGTTCCCCTATTTCGGGGACTCCAGTCAGATTTTGTTCATGTGCTTTATTTTTATTATTCATGTGTATTGATTAGTGATGGCTGGAGGCATATCCTAGCGATCTATAGTCAGCATAGTAGAGTCTTCATAGACGTCAGTTAGAGTCAGTCATGTAATTTGAGTTCTTTCCTCAGTTTTATTAGTATTGTATTTTTCTAGATTATGCCATGATTATGTTTCCACATAGCAAACTCAACTATTTTTTATATATTAAATCAGTTACTCAATAGTATGCCAGTTCATGGGGTTGCTGGAAATTACTTGTGGTTCCAAGCACCGTGTTACAGCTATGGGGTAGTCTCGGGTCGTGGCACACACACACATATATATAGAAGGGCGGGGGGGGGGGGGGGGGGGGGGGGGGTTATACCAAACTATAGCCCAAAACGGTAAATTACGGGCTAACAGACAGAAGGTAAGAAAATAGAGGTCCAACTATATGTACACATAACTCAAATAGATATTGTATTATGACAAGATAAATGATTGGTCAAATAAAAACACGTAATTCAAAAATATTTTTTTCACTCAAGAAAATCAATATTTTGAATTATAGTGCAAAGACCAAGGTATAATGTTAATGGAGCACAAATGAGTTATTGAATGAAAAATAAAATCATAAAATATATAATAGGCTTGTGCCTTGGGGCGTGAAGGTTTTTTGCAAAATTTCTGAAATTATTGTTAGGAAATGTATTCACCTATTGTGGATGCAATAAGTTTCTTTCCGTTTGGCAATATTGAAAATTTTGAATACGTATAATGAATGATTGACATATCATGCTAAATGGTAAATGTTATATAAAAGTCTTTAAAGTATTTAAATTAAAAGGTTTTAAAATGATTCGATCCTTTTAATACCTAATGATTACGAGATCACTTAATATAAAGAAAGATCAATTTCGATCTAATAAAATGGATAGAAAGTATCATGTCTTAGTATAATTGATGCATTTATATATCTTTCTATTTCTATACATGAGAAAATATTTTTTGTTAATATGCAGGAAAGATTCAATTTCACTTTTACGTGAATTTGAATGAAATTAAATACTGATTGAATTTATTGTTTCTAACCAATATTATCAAAGGATTATTTGTTACAAAACTGTGGAAAATTATTTGATTTATTTAAATTTGATCTCAAGAAAGCAATTTGTTTGCATGTGGAAACACTATTATAATGTTATTCTACAGGAAAGTCAGTTCTATTATCACAAAAAATAAAGTGTCTGCCGCTTGATTATTTCTACAAATAAGTTGAATGAATAATTTTATCAAAATGACAAGGTCACAAACAAATTTATCATCAAGAATGTAACAAAGACTAGATATTCTGAAGAGACAAAAAAAATATATCGTGATGAGCTCACGGATGCAATATATTTATGAAGCTAATTTGTTCACTAAAGTTTTACCAACCTCAACATTTAAAAACCTAGTATTCAAGATTGGGTTGCGTCTTCTACGAAAAATTAAAAGTTGTTTACATTAGAAGGAGGAAAATATGAGGAGACACTTTTTTCCTCAGCCTTTTTCATTTATTAGTGAATTTGAGTAGTCATGATAGATAAATAAATTAAAAAATGATAAGCATATCAATTTAACTGAGATAAAAAGATTTTGTATACGTAATTACAAAATTAATTCTATAATTAAGTTGATGAAATCACAAATATAAGTATATAACTTAAATGACTTAATTCTCATGTTGCAATTGTTTTCTTCAAGCACAGTACATATTAGAGTTGTAATACTTCAAACTTCTAGAAAAAGATAATTAACATATGAAATTTGATGTGTATGTTTTAATCAATTAGTTTTTAGATTTTTGAAAAAATGAAAAGAAGTTTGAGTAATTGCAATAAAATTGGTAACTACACTGTGATTTGATTGGGAGAAAAAAAAAGAATGTGAAAATTGTGTACAAGATTAAAATTTGAAAATAAAAGTAAATTAAGTGAGAGCATTGGCAAGACTTAAAAAATGAAACTTTCTTCTATTAGGCGGTGTCCAGGTCATGATGACACCTACCCCAATAAAAGCCTAACTCCACAAGAGTATAAGAAATGAAAATAAGATAAATAATAATCAAATATAATATTTTTGGATAAAGTTTGGACAATAATATAGAACAACTCGATATATGAAATACGACTCAAAATGTCTCAAGCATCTAGTGTCAAGAGAAAAGAGTACTCTAAATCTAACGTATTGTATAAAAGTACAGAAACACTGTCTCTAACTCTAAAATAAAGAAACAAAGTTAGATGAAGCCAAGAACAAATTCAATAATGGGGAGCTCACCCTAACTTTAGAATACCTAAATTGTACGAACTCATAATTTGCTGGTTGCACTCTAATTGACACAGAAAGAATATAAAAAGTAAGAGTGAGTATGGTCTACCTGTACTCAGTAGGCATCATTAGGTAGAGGGCCAAATTTTGAACACGCTTAAGTTCTCGTGATCACAACACTATCCATGCAATAGCATGGGTCAAAGTTTGACCAAACTTAAGTAGGTCATTGCAATCGTGAGAAAAGGCCAAATGATCACGTTGAGTACCTAACCTTGCCTACGCGATCACGGTGGCCCACCTTATGATCATGATGCATAGCTACATGATTGCAACACTCTCTCCCATGATTGCAATAAGTATGTAACTGCTGCACCAGTAACTGGGCCCAAGAAATTAGTCCAAGCCCAAAATTTTTTTCAAATGGATCGTCGGGACCTGTTCGGCACCCCCACGAAAATAATCTGATAATTCTACTAGGCTAATTTTATTATTTTTGAATCAATGGAACTATCAAATATACAGAAATAGGTTGTTATCAACAAGTTACACCCCAAAAAGCCATTTAGGTTAAAATAACTAGTTTCTCACCTAAATTCTTAAAACTCAAAATAAAGTCTCAAAATTTGAACCGACCATGATTCTTACCAAAATCAACATTTCAGATCTAGTGGAGCAAACAGAATCACCATCTAATGCTCAGATTACAAAATATTGGCGAAAGTCAAATTAATCATTTTAAAGGCTATCAAGAACTCAAACTCACATAACTCATTCCCAAATGCTTTAGAGATCGTAGAAACCATATCCATAACTCATAAATGATATAAAACAACTACAACAAAGGGTAAAATAATCAAATACAAAAAAGTTTTAAATGGCCATGAGGTTTGTTACATTATCCATCACTAAAATACCCATTTGTCTTCAAACAAAATAATAGAAAGAAAGTACCTGAATTGGCAAACAATAGTGCTATATACCCCTTATATTGGACTCAATATCCCATGTAGCCTCCTTACTTACGCATTTTTCCACTGAACTTTCACAAAATAAATATTATTGGATCTCAACTTTCTAATCTACCTATCCAAAATAGAAATAGGCTCCTCATCCAAGGATAAATCACGATCTAATGTAATTGAATCCCACCGAATCACATAAAAATTATTAGGATGGTATTGCTTCAACATCAAAACATGGAATATCGAATAGGCGTTAACAAGTTCAGGGCTAGGTCTAACATATAATCCATATCTCCAACTATCTCAAGAATCTCAAAAGATCTAATAAATCATAGACTAAGCTTAATTTCTTCTTAAATCTCATCACTCCCTTCATGGATGATACCTTCAATAGAACCCTTTCACCAAGTATTAATGCCATATCCTGAACCCATCAATTGGTGTCACTCTTTTACCTACTCAGCAAAACCACAAGGCTTTACTAAATCCATTTCACTCGGTCCATTGAGTGTCTTACCAATTCCGTGTCGCATGGCGTAACCTCAAATGAATCAAACAATCCCATGGAGAATATACACCTTCTCCCATACAAAGCCTCAAAATGTATTATTTGAATGCTAGAATGGTAATTGTTATTATAGGCAAACTCCACTAAGGGTAAGAACTGTTCCTTATGACGACCAAAATCCATAACACGCGCTTGAAGTATGTTCTTTAACACCTTAGTAGTCTTCTCTAAATGTCCATCATCTAAGGATAAAATTTATGCTCATCTCAAGTTGAGTACCCAACTCACTCTGCATATAGATCCAAAAATTTGAGGTAAAATACGTACCTCTATAAAAAAAATTATGGAGATAGGTACACCATGCAACCAAACTATCATGACCCAAATCAAGGCCTGGTCATGACGGGTATCTCAACCACACCGTGGGTCAGAGACCATCCCCTAAGCCTAACATCCAAATAACAATAAAATAATACAACGGAAGAAAACTAAACATAATGATAAGAAGAATATATAAACCAAAGAGAACTAAGAGTCAAAATGAACAACCAATCCACACTTATCCACAAAAGCCTCTATAACCAAAATACCAAACTAGGCTGGGAAAAGCCCTCGACCATGACAAAGAAAAGTCACAATTCCCAAAATTTGAAAATAAACCTAATAAAATGGCAAGGCTGTCTAAAAAATTAGGTTCACCACTTTACAGCAACTCAACTTATGTACCACACCACCTAATACTGCATTAGAGTAACAAAAAAAAATAAGACCCTGTATCATGAAATAATACAGCGTCCAAACACGATCAGTCAGATAGGCCCTGCATGTAACAGGGAAAGTGATAAAATAATGACATGTCCAAAATCAATCAAAAATACATGTAAAAAAACATATATATATTATAGAATGCCAAGATAGGTTAAAGGGTAATGACAATGAGAGTTTAAAACCATTAACTGAACTATGTAGCTCACTCTATCCTAAGGGCATCCATAGGATATATGGTTCATCTCCTTCTGCTGAAAAGACCCTAGTGCGTGTTAGCCACATAAATCGAGTAAATCTAAAGAATAGGCTAAAGATACAAAGGTGATAGCCATTCCAATATATATATATAATTTGTACCATGCACATGATCATATAGACCCCTACTCTCAAAAATGTGGTTTCCAGTGTTATTCTCCTCGAGGCCTCCACCTTCACAGTGAGCTACATAATCCCCTTTTAGCCTAAATTAAAATATTTTTCACATAAACCCAACCAATAACCTAGGAGGCATTTATTAAGGAAATTAACGACATGGTTTCATCATACCAATCATGCTTGTCATATTATAAATAATTATTTCACACCAACCCAATTAACCATTAGACTCTCAAGTTCCATTTAAAAATCTAAACTATGGCCACTAATTGGTCATTTTATGGACTCATTGTTAGGGGAACTGAACTTAGGCAAACTCGCTATCGTGGTAATGAGTATTTTTCTAATGACTTATTACGTGATATCATGACTCGTTGCTTGGACCGTTATCACTAACATCATTAACACAAATTTTATAAACCTAGTTCAACTCTTAGAGGTTCTAAAGCTCAAGAACCTGGGCTGTCACATTACCCCCCTTAGTATTATTCATCCCCAAATGAGAAGCTAGGGCACCCTTAGAGTGAAAAGAAAGAATACAAATAAAATATAAGTACAAAATTAAAATTCCACAAAAGGGAGAATAAAAATCATACATCAAGCTTTTTTATCCAATGCAAGGAACAAGAATGGGTATTTGGTTCTCATATCTTCTGCAGTTTCCTAACTAGCTTCTTCTACCTTTTGATTCCTCTAAAGCACCTTTATCAAAGTTATATCCTTAATCGTCAATCTATGAACTTGCCTACCTAATATTTCAACTGAGACTTCCTCATAAGACAGAGAATCTGAAACACCAACATGCTTAATAGGTACTATCAAAGAAGGATCGCCTACACACTTTTTCAACAAAGAAACATAAAAAATAGGATGAATGAAAGACAAACTGGGATTCTAACTCGTAAGTGGCATTCCCAAACCTTAAGATAGACCAATGTAAAACAGACTGATCTTTCCCTTCTTCCCAAACCTCATGACTCCTTTTATAGGATAAACCTTCAAGAATACGCAATCGCTTACCTCAAACTCCAACTCCCTTCGCCTCATATTCGTATAAGACTTTTGGTGATTCTGAGTAGTATTAAGTCTTTCTCTAATCACTTTCACCTTCTCCATAGCTTGGTGAACCATGTTAGGACCAAACAACCGAGTACCACCAACCTCAAACCACCCAATAGGATACCTATACCTCCTACCATTGGGAGCCACTTGGATGTTAGAGTGATAACTATTATTTTAAGCAAAGTCAATAAGAGGTAAATGATCAACCAAACTTCCTTTAAAATCAATCACACAAGCCCTTAGCATATCCTATAAAGTATAATTAGTGTGTTCCACTTGTCCATCCATTTGAGGGTGTAAATCGGTGCTTAATTTCACTCAAGTGTCCAAACCTTTTTGAAACAAGTGTTGGAAGTGAGCAAAAAATTATGTACGTTGGTATGAATAATGGACAGAGGTGCTCCATGCAACTTAATCATCTCCTGAATGAACAAACTAGAATAATACTCTCCTAAGTAGTTAGTCCTCACAAGCAAAAAGTGAGCAGACTTAGTCATTCTATCCACAATGACCCAAATAGAATTATACTAATTATGAGACCGTGGAAGACCCGTACTAAAATCCATATTGATTATCTACCACTTTCACATGGACAACTCTATATCTGGGACATTCCACAAAATTTGCTATGTACCTCTTTATATTATTCCACTAGTAGATTTCCTTCAAGTTATGGTACATCTTGGTTGAACCCTAATGAACTATATATCGAGAACACACAATCTTCTTGTGATTTAATCCTTTAGAAATTCAAGCTACCACCTCTTCCTAAAATTTAATTCTTTCTGCATAAATATTGCAATCTCTTATGGTTTGAATAGATATCTACATGCACCTCATGCAGATAATGGCTCCAGATTTTCAAAGCAAAGACCACAGTTACCAACTCTAGATCGTGAGTCAAGAAATTCCTCTTGTGAACCTTAAGCTGCCTGGAAGCATAGGACACAACCTTACTATATTCCATCATAACATAACCCAAACCCATACGGGATACATCATAATATACAAAAAATCCATCAGTATCCTCGGGTAGGGTCAAAATTAGAGCAGAAGTCAACTTATCCTTCAATTTATCAAAACCACCCTCACAAGCATCGGTCCATAAAAAATTAACCTTTTTTTGAGTTAACTTCATCAGTGGAGCAATAATAGATGAGAATTTCTCCACAAACCTTCTATAATACTCGGCCAGGCCTGGGAAGCTCCTATTGTCAGTTGGAGTCGTAGGTCTAGGCCACTTCTTAACTGCCTTAACCTTCTATGGATATACCTTTATCCCCTTACTAGAAACAACATGCCTAAGAAATATCACAACACTCAGCCAAAATTCATATTTAGAAAATTTTACATATAATTCTTGGTTCTTAAGAGTCTAAAACACAATTTGGAGGTGATTTTCATGATCTTCGTCACTCTTAGAGTACACCAAGATGTCATCAATGAAGATGATAACAAAAAAATCCAAGAACTACCTAAGAACCCAATTCATAAGATCCATTAAAGTAGTTGGAGTGTTAGTCAACCCAATTGACATATCTAAGAACTAAGAATGACTATACCGAGTTTGAAAAGTAGTCTTAGGAATACTAACCTCCCTAATTTTTAGCTGATAATAGCTCGAACGAAGGTCAATCATAGAAAAAGACCTAGCACCATGAAGCTAGCCAAAAAGGTCATCAATCCTAGGAAAAGGATACTTATTATTCTATGTAACCTTTTTCAACTAACGATAATCTATACACATCTAGAGAGACCCATAATTCTTTCACATAATAAATACAGGGACCCCACGGAGAAACTCTAGGATGAATAAAGACCTTATCAAGAAGTTTCTTTAATTTCTCCTTTAGTTCTTTTAGTTTAATTAGGGCCATCCTATAAGGAGAAATGGAAATAGAATGAGTATCCAATAAAAGATCAATCCCAAAATAAGCTTTCCTATTAGGAAGAATTCCAGGAAGATCATCGGGTAACACTTTAGGAAATTCATTAACCATAGGGACAGATCACAAAGAAGGACTCTAAGAGTAAGATTCTTTAACCCAAACTAGCCGATACATACACCCTTTGGAAATTAACTTTTGAGCTATAAGATAGGAAATAAATCACTCTTTGGGCACAAAGGAACTCCCCTCCCATTCAATCATCGGTTCATTAGGAAATTGGAAACTAACCTTTTGGGTCCTACAATCTAGAGAAGAATAGCATGAATGGAGCTAATACATCCCCAAGATTACATCAAAATGCACCATATCAAGCTCTATCAAATCTATCAATGTCTTTCTATGAAAGATGAACACCACACAACCCTATAGATGTTTAAAGAAACAATGGAATCACCTGCAGAGAAATAAAAAAAGAGGTTAAAAATATTTTCAGTACCAAAACCAAAGTGTATAGTGGTATAAAGGGCCATATAAGAAAGGGTAGAACCCAAATCTTTCAAATAATAAACATCATGGAAAATAGCTATAATATACCAGTAACAATATTTGGGGATGCCTCAGATTGGCGAGTGGAAAGTGCATAGTGATGATTCTAACTAGTGCTAATACCAGAAGTAGCACCCTTAGGTGCAGGAGCTAAAAAGGTGGCAACCGAAACATTATTAGCTCTAGTGTCAAATTTGGCTGAGGGATAATATCGTTGTATATGACTAAGTTGACCATAATTAAAATACCAATTTCTCTCCTCCTCATAATAGCCATGGTAAAGCTACCCATAAAATTAGCAAGAAGGATAAGGTGGGGTTAACTGAGCTCCACTAGACCTAACCTAAAAACAATAATCACCAGAAGTATTAGGATAGGGAGAACTAGCTGTCGAATAAGAATTTCCTTAATTCTTCTTCTTCGTCCACTTTTTACTATCTCTCTTATTGTTCTCCTGCCCTATACCCTGCTCTGAATATCTAGACTTCTTGCTCTGCCTCTCTCGTATCTTTACATATTTTTTTCTCATCCTCTACCTAATGTATATAAATCACCAACTTGTATATTTCCATATAATTCTTTAACATTATAGCCTTACACTCTAACACAAATCATGAGACAACCTAAAAAAAAACTTCCTTATTTTGGATCTCATATTAGACATTAACTTCAGACCATAAAAGGACAACTACTAAAATTTTAGAGCATGATCCTTCACACTCATATTGCCATGCTTCAAGTTCACAAACTCTTCAGCCTTATCTTCTCTCAACTACTAAGGAAAAAAGTGATAAATAAAGGCACCTAAAACCTTATCCCATACTGGCTGCTCAGCATTATCACCCTTTATTAATTCCAATTCCTTATACAACTGGTAAAACACATCCTTCAACTAATAATTAAAAAAATCGACACCTTCAAAGTCAATATTTACATCACCCTAAAAACATTTTCCATCTCATCAATAAAACATTGAGGATCCTCTTCAACCATATAGACTATAAAGGTTGAGAGATTTAACCTAAAAAACTTGCCAACATGAGTGACCTCAGATGCACTAGCAACAGGACCAGATTGACGAGATTGTGATGCCATTAATTGAGCAAGCATATGAATAGATTGGCAGAACTCCGCACTAGATATATCTCTATGAGGTGGCTAATAATAAATATTACTAGTCAGGAAAGTCTAAGAAGGTCTAGTAGGGATCGATCGAGCCCCACGTAAAGCACTATAATCAAGAGCAGGGACCCTAGACTAGGTATCAACTCTATAAATAAGGTAGTTGTAAGACACTTAAAATTTTAATTGATTTATTTTTTACCTTCTCATGTTTGTAATATCAACCTTTAATTTGATTTATATTTAGGAATGTTAAAAGTGTAATTTAGAAAAGATTTAAAATTGTTGAGAAAGGTTCAGGGTTATTTTTGAACTTTAATAAAGTAAGACTCTGTGTTATCACGGTGTCATGGAGGTTACCCTCCATGATATTTTTGCATGGCACAGAGGTTAAACCTCTGCAATATTGGCGTGCCACACTAAAGTGTAGTTTTTTTCCAATCTTATTTTTTAAAACTTAAGGGTGAGGGGTTTTTGTTTTTTCACCTTTTCCATGATTTTTAAACATAAAATAGTACCACTCACATTAGTTTTCAAAGATGAAATCCCCTTATTTCACTCTCAAACACAAAACCCAACAACATTCAAGGGTTTATCCATTCATTATCTAGGCTCCAAACTTTAAATTGATTACAAATTATTATGTGTTTCAGGCATATATCTCTTCCCTAAATTAATTTTATACAAAAACATGTGTTTTAATTATTGTCCATGTGGTTTAGTTGTTGGGCTTTGAATATGGGTTGAGTGAATTGGAATGGTTGTTACATGAATTGAGTTCCCAAGGTTTTGAATTCACTGTTTATGATTTGTTCTGATGATTTTGAAATAAATAAATACATGGGTGTGGGAATTAGGATGGGGAACATAGGTTTCCCTAAATTTTATTTTTCAATGATTTAGAATTTGCTTCAACATTAACGCAACTTGTAAAATTGTTTTTAAAACATGGACATATACATAATCTACTTTACTTTTGAAACTTTGCACTGCATAAAAGGTAAATGGAACAGAAATTTATTTTGAAAGGCCTTGGTGGCCACAAATTGGTATTAAATTAGAAACTTTAGAGATATTTTAGCTAATTGGTTTTGCAATGGCATAATGAAAATGGCTTGCAAGCTTAACTTTATTTGGTATTACGATACCAACAATATATGAAAATTAAAAGACTCCTTGTTTGATGGATGGAAATATGTGTAAATAATTTTAATTTTGGCTTAAAGGGAGTTGTGTAGCTCACCGTAGAAGATGGAGGGCACGGGGGTATTTATGGTCGTGTACATAGTTCACACATTATATAGATATTTTTGAAATGGTTAGAGCTTCGGTGGCTTTGGCCCTTTCTCAAAATTTCTCTGGTTCGTACGGCTAACACACACTAGGACCTTTCAACAGGAAGAGCTACACCCAAATAGCTTCTGGGTTCCCTTAGAACGGTTAGAGATACACAATTTAGGATAATCATTTTAAATCTCATGCTTAAACCTTTTCCTCTATCCTAGCATCTTATATATGAATATACAATATGTACATGTGGTTTAGTTTGGTTTTAGACATAGCATGATTTTATCTTTATCCTGAGTTACATGTTAGTGATTATCCCCCTAACCATCCTATCATACTATATTGTTTCATAATGTAGGATACAAAGACACTTTTTTACCCCTGTGTAGCATTAGGTGGATTAGCACATTCATCGAGTAGTTGTGAAGTGTTGAGCCTCCATCCTTTGGAAGGCCTTATCATTTTCATATTCTTTTATTTTGACTTAGTAAATTTAGATTCTTCTGATCATAGTCAGGGGCATATACCGACTTCCTTTAGTATTCTGGTTTTAGAGGCTATTATGGACAAATGTGGTTTAGTTGGTTATTCTTTTGACTTTTATCTTTATTAAGTTATTTATTCATCTTCTTATTTCTTTTCAGTTGTATTCCACATTATTATTATTATTATTTTATGTTCATGAGTTTAAGCAATAGGGGTAGTCTCTGATCTAAGGTAGGCTTGAGATACCTATCATGGCCAGGACCTGGTTCGTATCATGAAAAGCTTGATATCAATGCACTAGTTAGATTCATTGGGTGTCCACAAAGATGTGTTATGTAGAGTCTTTTTTATGGGTATATAGCATGTCACACTTATAAAGAGAAGGCTATGAGGTATTTAAGAATGTTTTTCTTTCTTATGTTCAATTGTGGGATATAAAGTCTAGTGTTATGGAACTTCTCTAGCTCTTGGCCTTCTCATATTCTAATCCTGCCTCTCCAAAGATCTGATATTCATTAAATATTGGTTGGAAACTCTGTCCTACCTAAGGACAATATAGAAGGGACTCGCCCTGTGTGTGGAGTGTAGACCAAATCTAAGGTCCCAACTCCTGATTATGTCGCCCCATGTGGAGTTCCACCTGACCCTACTTATCCTTCTTGATATTGTCGTGGTGGTGATACTTATGATCATCCACCTCCGGGGGACATCTCTAATGTGAAATTTTATTGATCTATATATTTTCTTACTCAGTTTGTGATATCTCAGTCTCATCAGACTGGTTGTGTTGATTATGTTGTTCCTTCATCTAAGGTTACTTGGGTTGGCCAGTTCATGAGGTTAATTCCCCTAACTTTAATAGGCTCTAAGGTTGAGGAGGATTCTCAAGGGTTCATTGATGAGATGGAAAAGATTTTTAGAGTGATGCATGCTACTGATTCTGAAGGTGTAAAGTTTGTTGCATATTAGCTAAAAGATGTAGCTTATTAGTGGTGTAAGGTGTGGGAGTTGTTGAGGGGTGATAATGTAGATTTCTCATTATGGGATAAGATTTTAAGTGCCTTTCTTGATCATTTCTTTCCTCATGAGGTGAGAAAAGCTAAGGTTGAGGAGTTTGTTAATTTGAAATATGGTATGATGAATGTGAAGAAGTATGTACTAAAATTTTAGTAGTTGGATCGATATACTCCTGAGTTGGTGTCTAGCCAGAGATCCAAGTTGAGGAATTTTGCTTTTGGTCTATCCCAAGACTTGGTATTGGAGCGTAAGGTTATAATGTTGAATAATGATATGGACATCTCCATACTTGTGGTTTATATGCAACAGATAGATAATTAAAAGAAAAATAGGCTGAGATTGAAGAGAGTCAAAATAAAAAGTTTAGATATTCAGAGTAGAGTGGGGGTCAGCAAAATACTGGGAGAGATGGTAGATAGTGGAACAAGAAGAACAATTAGGAAATTCTTATTTATCTGCTACTGCTTATTATCCTAAGCCTTTAGGCAATCTTCATTCTCAGGCTAGCAGTGGCTCCAAGGAATAGATTGCCCAATTTTAGGATAGCGAGGCTCAGTCAGCCCCACCTTATTCTTTATGTCATATTTGTAGGAAACTTCATAATGGTTTTTGTAAGGAAGAGAGAAATTGGTGGCTATAATTATGGCAATCTACGTCACATACAGTGAGATTATCCTTCAGCCAAGGTTACCAGTAGAGCCAATAAAGTTCTAGTTTCCACATCTTTAGTTCCTACACCAAAGAGTGCTACTTCTGGTATCGATATTATCTGATATTTCTACTCTATTCACTTGCTACTCACCAAGAATCTGAGGCATCTCTAGATATTTATACTGGTATGTTACAACTCTTCTCGTATGATATGTATTATTTGTTTGGTCTAGGGTTTACCCTATCATATGTGACCCCTTATATGCCTGTGCATTTTGGTTTTGGTATCAAAAGTATTTCCAACTCCTTTTCTTTATCTACCCTGGTAGGTGATTCTATAGTTGCTAGAAAAATCTATAGGGGTTGTATAGTGTCATCTTTCATAGAGAGACATTGGTGGATCAAATAAAGCTGGATATGGTAGATTTTGATATGATCTTAGGGATGGACTGGATTCTTTTGTGCTATGCTTCTTCGGATTGTAGGACCCAAAAGGTCAATTTTCAATTCTTAATGAACTAGTAATTGAATAGGAGAGAAGTTTCTTGGTACCCAAATAGAGGTTTATTTCCTATCTTAGAGCTCGTAAGTTGATCTCAAAAAGGTATCTATATCATTTGGTTTGGGTTAATGATTATAACTCTGAAAGTCTTTCTTTACAATTTGTCCCTATAGTTAACTAGTTTCCTGAAGTGTTTCCCGATGATCTTCTTAGAATTTTTCCCAATAGGAAAACTAATTTTGGGTTTGATCTTTTATCGGATACCCATCCTATTTCCATTCCTCTTTATAAAATGGCTCGAGCTGAATTAAAGAAGATAAAGTAGCAATTAAAAGATCTTCTTGATAAAGGGTTTATTTATCCTAGTGTTTCTCCATGGGTTGCTCTTGTGTTTTTCGTGGGTAAGAAGGATAGGTCTTTTTGGATATGTATAAATTACCATCAAATGAATACAATGATTGATAACGCCCAAACTACAGCTCTCGTAAGAGTGTAAGCGGTCGCTGTCAAATATAGAACCCAACTGGGTTGGGTTTCGAATCCCACAGGGAATACTTGGTCACTATGTGTTGCAATTATTAGTAGACTGTTGGTCGCACATTCCATGGAAAAAGGGGGATTTGATTATGTGTGAATTAATAATATCAAGTAACGAATGAAACGATGTATGTATTAGATTTAATCACAGAGAATAATAAGTTAGGGTTATGTCCACCTTATGAGTTCTACGTATCTATTAACTATGAGGAATGGGAAATTTAGACATGCATGCACTTATAGAGATTCGTATTCTAATGGTAAATCCTAGTGTTTCTCAACCATCAAGGATTATTTCACTTTAACTCTCTCGAGCTTAAAGTGTATAACTAACGGTACAAACTCTCCAAGAGGTTAATCCGGTTAAGGCATTAACGTGTAAACAGGGGTTGGTAGCCCTATTTCCTTGTCACACTCTCTTTTCCAAACATGTAACTTTTCTCTCGAACAAGTTAATGCTATACTGGCATATTCCTACGTTTGCAACCATAAGCATTCAATTAAAACGAAGAGAGTGATGATATAAGTAGCATACACATCAAGAATTCACAAACTCATAGTAATAGATAGTATCTCACAAGGCTTTCATAACCCTAACAGAGAAGTTTAGCTACTCATGAGTGCAACGGAAATCACAATAGATATAATCATCATACCATAACTTAGAATAAACTTGGCGATGGAGATAATTTTTGGTGTCAAAAGGGAGAAGAACGTCGTTCTCTCCGTTGCTCAAGAAAGCCGTGTTTTTCTCTATCTAAACTTACAGAATCTGTAAACTGAATAATGAAAACAACCTTTTCTGATGCTGAAAAATTCAGCAATAGGGTTTTTATAACATCTTTGTCCTAGTCCTACTAAGTTACTGCTGCACCCTTAAGTATTTAAAAATACTTCTTTTGCCCGGGACAAATTTTCCATTCGTCACATTTAGTCCATAATCTCCCAAAAGCTGCCTTCCCTCATGTGTGAAGTTTTCCTTTGCCGCCCAAAGGTCCACAAAGTGCTGAAATTTAATCATTAATACCTGAAAAACATGCTAATCACATAGGTTAGCTCACTTACAGGAAAATGGACTAAAAGTGCAAGAATTATATATTTTATCCTCAAAACTTAGCTAAAACATGGGTAAATTATGGTGCTTAGGCGTGTAAATACGCCCAACATCAATTATAGTGAATAATAAGTATCCTCTTCCTGGGATTGATGACATACTAGATTATTTTCTAAGATTGATCATCATTTGGGTTATCATCAGTTGAAGATTAGGAAGGTTGACATTTCTAAGACTGTTTTCCAAACCTGATATGATCGCTTTGAGTTTTGGTTATGTCATTTGGATTGACTAATGCTCAGGCTGATTTTATAGATCTTATGAATTGGGCTTTTAGGTACTTTTTGGACCGTTTCTTTATTTTCTTCATTGATTTTATATTGGTGTATTCCAAAAGTTGATAAGATTATGTCAATCACCTCCGAATTATGTTGCAGACCCTTAAGGATTAGAAGTTGTATGCAGAGTTTTCTAAATATGAGTTTTGTCTTAACGTTATTACTTTTCTTGGGCATGTTGTTTCTAGTGAGGGGACCATATTGGATCCATAAAAAGTTGAGGTGGTGAAGAGATGGCCTAGACCTACAACTCTGACTAACATCAGGAGTTTCTTAGGCTTGGCCGGGTATTATAGGAGATTTATGAAAAGCTTCTCATCTATTGCTGCTTTGTTGATGAGGTTAAATCATAAGAAGGCTAAGTATTTGTGGTTCGATTCTTCTGTGGGTATATTTTAGAAGTTGAAGAAAAAGCTCACTTCTGCGCCAATATTTACCCTGCCCGGGGATACTAATAGTTTTGTTGTGTTTTGTGATGTGTTTCATATGGGACTAAGGTGTGTTTTGATGCAATATAGTAAGGTTTGTCCTATTCCTATAGTAAGCTTAAGGTTTGTCAGAGAAAATATCCAAGTCATGACTTGGAGTTGGCGGCTATAATTTTTTCTTTGAAGATTTGGTGCCATTATCTATATGGTGTACATGTGGATATCTATTCAGATCATAAAACCTTGTAGTATGTGTTTACTCAGAGAAAGTTGAATCTCAAGAAAATAAGGTGGCTTGAATTGCTCAAGGATTATGATATGAGTCTTCACTACCATCCAGGTAGAGCTAATATCACTGCTGATTCTATTAAAAGGTTATATATGGGGATCTTATCCTATATTTATGAGGAGAAAATAGGATTAGTAAAGGACATTCACATATTGGATAACTTGGGAGTTCACCTTTTGGACTCTGAGGATGAAGGAGTCATTATTCAAAAAGTGGTCAAATTATCTCTTTGTGCTGAGGTGTAGGAAAAGTAGGATTTGGATCCCATACTTATATAGATTAAGGCTGATGTGGGTCAGCAAAAGGTTATGGATTTTAAGATTAAGAAAGAGGGTATTCTGAGGTACCAAGTAGGTTATGTGTTCCTAATATTGATGAGTTACGGGAAAGGATTATGATTGAGGCTTATGAGTCTTGATATATAGTTTTTCTAGGTTTGACTAAGATGTGCCATGACTTGAAGGGGATCTATTGCCTAAACAAAATGAAGAGGTATGTAGAAAATTTTGTTTCTAAGTGTATGGTTTGTTAGCAAGTTAAGATTCAGCTAGAATGACTAAGTCCATTCACTTCTTGCCTATAAGGACTAACTACTCCGGAGTTGATTATGCAAAGTTGTTCATTCAGAAGATTGTGATGTTTGTTGGTGTGCCAGTGTCAATTATTTTAGATCGAGGTACTCAATTTTCTCTAACTTCTGACATTTTCTTCAAAAAGGTTTAGGTATGTAGCTGAACCTTAGCACCACTTTCCACCCTTAAACGGATAGGAAAGCGGAGACTACTATATAGACTTTGGAGGATATTCTAAGGGCTTATGATATTGACTTTAAGGGTAGTTGGATTAACCATTTACCTCTTATTGAGTTTGGGTATAATAATAGTTATCATTCGAGCATTCAGATAGATCCTTTTGAGGCTCTTTATGGTAGGAGGTATAGGTCTCATATTGGATGGTTGAGATTGGTGGGACTAGGTTGTTTGGTCCAGAATTGGATCACCAAACTATGGAAGGTGAAGGTGATTACAGAAATACTTAAGACTACTCCAAGTCGCCAAAAGTCCTATGCAGATGTGAGGTAAAGAGAATTGGAGTTCGTAGTAAATGATTGGGTATTCTTAAAGGTGTATCCTATTAGAGGAGTCATGAGATTTTTGAAGAAGGAAATACTCAATCCTTGTTACATTGGTCCATACCATATTTGGAAGAGAATTTGGAATATTTCTTGTTAGTTAGACTTGCCTGTGAGATTAGGCTTTATCCATCTCGTGTTCCATGAGTCCATTCTAGAAAAGTACGTGGGTGATCCTTCCTTGATTGTACCTATTGAGAATGTTGGTATTACAGATTCTTTTTCTTATGAGGAAGCCCCAGTTGAGATATTGGATAGTCAAGTTTTTAAATTTAGGACCAAGGATGTAGCTTCAATCAAGGTTGTTTGGAGAAACCAAAAAGTAGAAGAGGCTACCTGGGAAGCTGAGAAAGATATGAAGGCTAAATACCCATTCTTGTTTCCCTAATTAGATGAAAGTGCTTAAGGTAAGAGTTTCATTTTCCTCTTGTTATTTTCCAAGTTTTTCAGTTGGTTCTTGTGAGTTCTTGATCTCCCCATGCTAAATGTGTCCTAACTCATCATTCGGTGATGAATGATCCTGGGGGCATAATGTAAGACCCTTAAAATTTTGATCAATTTATTTTTGACCTCTCTTTATTTGTAATATCAATTTTTGACTAGGTTTATATTGAGGGATGTTAAAAGGGTAATTTGGAAAAGTTTTAGAATTTTTGGGAAAGGTTGGGGGCTGTTTTGAAATTTTGAGGCAACGAGCCTCTATGTTATCACCGTGTCATGGAGATTACCGTCTGTGATATTGGTGTGCCACGTCAAGGTCTAATTTTCATCCAGTCTTGTTTTTTTACTTAAAGGTGAGGGTCTTTTGGTATTGTCACATTTTTCACGACTTTTAAACATAAAGTATCCCATTCACATCAGTTTTCAAAGGTCAAATCCCATATTTCACTCCCAAACACAATTCAAGAACATTCAAGTGTTTCACTATGCATTCATCATCCAGGATCTAAATTTCAAATTTATTACAAATTCTTGTGAGTTTAAGGCATGTATCTCTTTCCTAAATTAATTTTATGCAAAATCATATGTTTAATCATTGTCTATATGGTTTAATTGTTGGGTTTTGAATTTGGGTTTAGGGATTTGGAACTGTTGTTACTTGAATTGAGTTCTTAGGGTTTTAAACTAGTTGTTTATACTTTATTCTTATGATTTTGAACTAAATAAGTGAATGGGTGTGGGAATTAGGATAGGAAACATGGGTTTCCCTAAATTTTATGGTTCAATGGATTGGAAATGTCTTTAACCTCAACCTAACTTGTAAAATTGAGTTTGAAATATGGGCATATACATAATCTACTTCACTTTTCAAACCTTGCATTGCATAAAGGTAAATGGAACATAAATTGGTTTTGATAGGCCTTGGTGGCCATGGATTGGATTTAAATTGGAAATTTTGGAGTCAATTTGGCTAATTGGTTTTGGTATGGCGTTATGGAATTAGCTTACAAGGTTAACTTTATTTGGTAAGACGGTACCAACGGTAAATGACTAATTAAAGGACTCCTTGGTTAATGGATGTAATTGTGTTTAAATGGTTTTAATTTGGGCTTAAAGGGGGTTTTGTAGCTCACCATGGAAGGTGGAGGTGCCATGGGACCGATACTGGAAATCATATTTTTCCGTGTGGCGGTCTTTATGGCCGTATGCATAGTTCACACATTCTATATATCTTCTTGGAATGGTTAGAGCCTCAGTAGTTTTTGCCTTTCCTCAAATTTCTTCAATTAATGCAACTAAAATGCACTGGGGCCCTTTCAGTCAGGGGAGATAAATATAAATATCACATAGGTGCCCTTAGGACGGTTAGGGCTACACAGTCTAGGATAATGATGTTAGATCCATGCTTAAACCTTGTTCCCTATCCCGGCATATTATATATATGGATATACAATGTGTGTATATGGTTTAGTTTGGTTTTCGACATGAAATAATTTTATTCCTATCCTGAGTTACATGCCAGTGCTTATCCCATTAACCATCCTAGGATGCTACATTATTTCATAATGTAGGGTCCGAAGACACTTCCTTTACCCCTGTGTAGTGTTAGGTGGATTACCACGTTCGTTGAGTATCTATGAAGTGGTGAGTCGCCATCCTTTGAAAGGACTTATCATTTTCAAAGTCTTTTATTTTGACTCAGTACTTTTGGATTCTTTTAGTCATAGTCAGGGGCATATCCTGACTTGGTATTCTAGTTTTAGAGGTTGTTATAGACAATGTGGGTTAGTTGGCTAATGTTTTGAATTTTAGTTTCATTGAGTCATTTATTCATCTTCTTATTTCTGTTTTGTTAGCTTCTGCATAATTATTACTATTTTGTGTTAATAAGTTTAGGCGATAGGGGTGGTTTTCGGTCCATGGTGGTCTTGAGATACCCATCACGGCCACAACCTAGTTCGATTCATGACAGCGGTCCTCTCCATATTTTCCTCAAGTGGGACAGAGGTTCATGTAGAGTTTCTAGGTACATCAAATCTTTGGGGAGGCATAATCTGAATCGCAAGTAAACTAGGAATTATAAAGTTTCACAGCACTAGTCTCTCTAGTCCGAGATAGAACACAAGAAAGGGAAACATTCCTAAATGCCTAGTAGACTCTCTCCTATATATGTAGGGAACACAACATACAAATAAAAGGGACTCTACTCGACACGGCTATGAGGACACCCAGTGACCTTGAACCATTCTCTGATACCAAGCTTGTCATGACCTGAACCAGGGCATGGTCGTGATGGGTATCTCAAGCCTACCATGGGCCGGAGACCACCCCCTTAGCCTAACATCTAGTGTACAATAAAAAAATACATCAAAAAACTACTAAACAATAATGAAAAGAAGGATAGATAAACCAAAGAGAACTAAGAGTCAAAATGAGCAGCCAACCCACACTTGCCCACTAAAACGTCTACAACCAGAATACCAAACTAGGTCGGGACATGCCCCCCACCATGACAAATAAAAGTCATAATTCCTAAATATTAAAAGAAACCTAATGAAATATCAGGGCTTTTTAAAAGATGGAGGCTCACCATTTCACAGCAATGCAACTGACTTACCACACCACCTAGAAATATACATGAGTAATAGAAAAACCCTAGGACCCTACATTATGAAATAATGAAGCGTCCAAGGATAGTCAGTGGGATAAGCACTGACATGTAATTAAGGAAAAGTGATAAAATAATGCCATGTCAAAATTGGTCAAAACCACATGGACAAATTCATATATACACATATAGGATGTCGGGATAGGGCAAAGGGTCACGACCATGAGAGTTTAAACACTCGACCTAAATTGTGTAGCTCGCTCTGTCCTAAGGTACCCACGGGCAATACGGGTTTAGCTCCCCCTGCTGATAAAGCCTTAGTGTGTATTAACTGTACGAACTGAGAAAATCTAAAGGAAAGGTCAAACACACCAAGGAAATATCCATTCCAAAAAATATATAGTATGTACCATGCATACGGTTATATAGAACCCCATGCTGACAAATGTGGTTTCCAGTGTTGGTCCACTCGGGACCTCTACTTTTACTGTGACCTAGTCAATGCCCTTTTAGGCCAATTAAAATAGTTTTCACACAAACCCAGCCAATAATGCAGGAGTCATTAATTAAGGCATTTACTGACATGATATCATCATGCTAATTATTCTTGATATCTTATACATAATTATGCCATACCAACCCAATTAATCTTTAGACTCTCAAGTTCCATTTAAAAATCCAAACCCTAGCCACCAAGGCCTTCCAAAACCATTTTGATTATCCATTATCATTTTATGCAATGCAAGGTTCCAAAATTAAGTTAAATTATGCAAATTCCATAATCAAAACAAAAGTTATGAAGGTGGCTTAAGGTTAATGCCATTACCAAGCCAAAAATCAATGATTTAGGGAAAACCATGCTCCTTATTCAAATACATACAACCATACACCCATTCAGTCTCAATAATGTCAATTAAAGCCCAAATAGCATATTTAAAACATATGAAAGGAAATTCAAGTAATCACCATCAAAGTACCTCAACCAAATTTCAAACCCAATAATGAAATCATATAAATATTAAGCCAATTTATTCCAAAATTCTAAATACACATTTAGGGGTGAGATACATGCCTGAAATATGCAAGAAATGGAAAGTAAGTTGATGGTTGGAGCTTGAATATTGATTTCCTTATAAAACCCTAGTATTTTCTTCCCTTGAGAGTTAAAGAGGAGAAAGTAGCATTTTTGATTTGATAACTGATGTTAAAACGACCTTTAAATTGTTTTTAAGCCGTAGGTAAAGTGTAAATAGAGGAAAAGACCAAAAAACCCTAATTAAAATAGGCAGGAAAAATAAAAGGCAATCGTCAGGCTTGGCTAACGACTCACGACGACTAATCATGAATCTTTGCCTAGACTTGTGACCTGAGCGTCAAAAACCTTATCCTTTATTGTTATGACAATGAGTCCATCATCATGATTCGTTACCCATAATTATAATTTAGTGATAAAGACTCATGATCAAAGAAAAACACAATGGCGACCATACTGTTCTGGCAACGAGTCCCTCCTAACGACTTGTTATGTCACAAAACGGGTCGTTCCTTGGACTCATTGTCAGGGGACATAAAATTAGGAAATATTGATACCATGGTAATGAGTCTTCCTAATGACATATTACATAACATCATGACTCATTACATGGACCATTACCACTAGCAGTGTTGACACAAATTTAGAAACTTGGTTAATTCATTGCTCAACTCTTACAGGGCCTAAAGCTCAAGAACCTGGGGTGTCACACAAAAAATCTCTCAAATATAAATCTTGGCCAATTTCTCTACATTGTAATTCACCTTCACAAGCATAAAGTGCACTGATTTATATAATATATCCCTAATCACTCAAATAGAATCAAACTTTGCCAAAGTTAGGGGTACACCAACAACAAAGTCCACAATTATTTCCTCACATTTCAACTTTGGGACAGGAATCCTCTGTATCTTACCTCCTGATTCGATGCTCATACTTTACTTCTTATTGAAAATTTAAACACTTAGCCACAAACTCTACAATATCTTTCTTTATCTCGTACCCATAATAGTATTGCTTCAAGTGATGAAACATGATACATTTTAGCTGCACCAGAATAAATAGAATACCTCCAACAATGAGTCTCCTTCAAGATTAGTCTATTCCAACAACAAACCCTTGGTAAACAAACATAACTATTAATCCTTAAAATACCCTCGGGATCAACAAATTCTTGCTACTCCTCACTAGTCAAACACTTTATCATAAATTATTCTCAACTTACCATTATCAAACTATTAAGTTTGAATCTTTTCTATTAATATATCTAGCTTCAATATATGTCAAAACATGTTCAGGTTCTAAAATATCAAGTTGAATGAGCTGGTTAGACAAACACTAAAAGTCTAAGTATAGAGGTCACTTATTTGCCAAAAGATAAGACAAACTCTCTATATCTCCACCTTTCAACTCAAAGTATCTGAAGCCATATTAGACTTACCTAAATGATAATAAGTAGTGAGGTCATAATCCTTAATTAACTCCAACCACCTGTGTTATCTTATATAAAGATCTCACTTATTGAAAAAGTACTGAAGGCTATGATGATTGAATAAAATCTCTCAATGAACCCTATACAAATAGTGATGCCATAATTTTGATGCAGCCAAACATCAGCTAACTCTAAATCATGAGTAGCATAGTTCTTCTCATGATCTTTTAACCATCTAGAAGCATAGGATTCACCATACCTTTCTACACCAACACACCACCCTAGAAAACTCTAAAAGTATTAAAAAACATAATGAAACCCATGACTCCCTCAACAAAAGTAAAGATAAGAGCCAATGTTAACAACTCTCTATGCTTGAAAACACAATGAAACCTATCGCTCCCTCAAGAAAAAATAGAATCCAACCAAAACTCAAACTTAGAGAACTTGGCATATGAATGCTCATCTCTCAATTTTTAAATTACGGTGCACACTTAGAGAACCTGTCATAAAAATGCTCATCTCTCTATTTTTAAATTACGTTCCCCAAATATCTCACATGTCCAACCACATTATTGGAATAAACTAAAATATCATCAATGAAAACAATTATAAAAGAATCATGCTAGGGTCAAAACATCCTATTCATCAACTTAATAAATATCGCTTAGGTGTTAGCAGTCAAAAACATAACTAAGAACTCATACTGGAAATATCGTGTCTTAAAAACCATCTTCCAAATATTTAAAACACCAATCTTCAATTTTGGTACTAGACAACAAATTAATCTTAGAAAATACTTTCGCACCTTGAAGATGATCAAATAAATCATTGATACATGAGAAAAGATACTAATTCTTAATATCCACTTTATTCAACTGTCGGTTGCACGTAGTCCTAACTTTCTTCTTCAAGAACAAGACAGGATCACCCTAAGGAGAAATACTCAGTCTAAGAAACCCTTTTATCAATAAATTCTACAAGCATTCTTTTAATTCCTTTAACTAATTTGAGGCCATATTATAAGGTGAAAAATAAATAGGATTGGTTTCATGCCTAACTATAATGACACTTTTTATTGTTATGATAATGTTTAGCAGGCCAAAATTTTTATTAAAATTCTCCTTGGATAAAGAGTTAGAAGTTTCAGGCTAGGATAGCCTTGAATGAAATCCAAGTGTGGGATGGTCTAGGATGATCATGGAATGGATTACTCAATGGTTAAGTGATTTAAGGTTATTTTATAACAAAGGAAATAAGGAATAGATTAAAAGCTTAGGTTATTAAAACCCTCATTATCTAAATTGACAGAAAGGAAATAGTTTAGGATGTTAATATTTAGAAGTGTGTTGTGAAATAAGCAAATTTTAGGGGTATAATGACATTTTACCTCCATCAAGGCCGTTATAGTAGGAGGAAGGCCACTACCACTGACATACTATAGTGATAATATTCTGACTATAGCGGGAGTCAGAGTTGATCAATCCCACCATAGCGGGTGTGCCTACTATAGTGGTATACTATTGTGGAAGTTGTCCCACTATAGTAGGATAATTGTTAATTAATGTGTAAAATATCCCAAATACATACTTTTTACTCCAAATACATTCAAGGGGTAGAGAAGTCAAGTTGGGGTAGTTTTCCTTGATTTTCCACCAATTTTATTTGTTAAGGTAAGTAATTTCATCCTTCTAACTAATTTTTCAAAGAAGTAACCTTTGAATCACTAGTATTTAGGTATGGAGAAGGATTGAACTTGACCTAGGTGGAATTTATAATGCAATTTGGTTGTTTTGGTTGAAATTCTTTGGGATTGATTAAAAATAAATGAACTAAGGTTACATATCTAGAATTCATCCCTATAAATATGAAATTAGTAGAATTAAAGTGGAACAGTGATAGAAAACCCTAGATTAAAAGAATGATCATGAATTTGTTTTTGGTGTAAAGGGATTTAGTTGTAATCCTTGAATTTATTTGTTCATTATGTGAATCATGATTAGATTGTCATTTCTAGACCACAACCAAGCTAATATTGCAAGAAAAGGCAGGGCTCAAGTTTGTTAAAGTAGTATAAAGCTTTGATTGTTGTTATTGATGGTTAAATGTAGTTGAAAACTCGATTTGGTTTATGTATATATATATATACTATCTCTTTGTGTACTTTTTACTTTGCATGTTTAACAAGTGTAATTGTTGAATAATTTCTTAAGTGTCTAATCATATTTATGAGATTGTATTAAAGGCTTATTTGTTGTACAAGTGTGATTGTGCATTGTTATTCTCATTATGATTGTACTTGTTATGATATCAGTTGTTATTATGAGATAAACTAATAATAACCATTGTCACAGATTTGTTAAAACTAAGTATAATGGTATATTGTATTGAGGGAGATATTTAGGATAAGGGTGGCAGACATAAGATGTTTGGGATATTTTGTATATGAGCTGAGCTTGTCCCCTGCAGGTCATAGCTAGTGGGTGACCATATGATCCTTATTATTTATGTACAAAGATTGGTGAGTTTGACAGTTCCTTGAGTGGATTGGGTTTGTTATTAATTGATATATAATTGGCTCCTTATGTGAACTAGTGGATATTATTATTCTTATATTAGATCCTTGTGTGGTTTGGGTTATTGACATGATTGAAAGGTATAATTTCTACTAATGTCTATTTAATAAGTAATTGAGACAATGTGGAAATCTATTATTGTTAGTTATGGTTTCTTAACTTGGCATATAGTTGGCTGTTATGGTCTTGACTTGGTATGTTTTCTATATTGACTCACACTTGTTACATTAAGTTGGTCTTGCTTGAAATAGCTAGTTGGAAACATAATTGATGTAAATACAATTATTAAGTGTTCATGGTTGTACTTATTTACAAGGTTATATTTATTCATTCACATTTATTATTTTGGGTTGGTCAATGATCCTAATAGTACATAATTGCTTTGTACTGATACTACCTATACTCTTTTTTATATTGAGTACAGATCATCTTTCAGTGACTACATTAAGACAAAACTTTGTATCGTGATTCACATATTAACTTAGTGGAAGCTATATCTTCTGGGTAGCTATGAGCCATGTCTCTTTAGTTTTGTACACTTATTTCAGACAAGGATACTTTCCATAATATTTGTGGGTTGAACCCATTATTGATATCCTTTAGTGCTTTTTGTAGAATGACTTTTAGTTCTTGGGGGTCTTAAGACATTCGTATATTTTCCACATTTGATACTATTATTAGAATATTTTGAAAATATTATTTTTACTAATAGAATTGCTATTTCACTTTTAAAATTTGTTAAGTGTTGGTGTTCAGTAATTAGGATAAAACAATATCCTCTCATTGTAGGGATAGCGTGGGTGCCATTTACAATGGGTATGGGTCATGACAAAGGTTTGTATCAGATCCCTAGGTTAGTTAATTTCGTTGCACCAAAAATGGGTCCAGTTGACTCTTGTATAATGGTACATAGAAGTTTTTACTTATTTTTTAGAGACTATTGATGTTAGGCGTATTTACACGCCTAAAGTACTATATTTTACCCATATTTTATCTAAGTTTTGAGGACAAAATATATAATTCATGCACTTTTAGTATTTTTTCCTATAAGTGAGCTAACAAACGTGATTAGCAAGTTTTCAAGTATAAATGATGCAGATTTCAGCATTTTATGGATAACTTGACGCCAAAGGAAGCTTCACGAAAGAAGGGAAGGAGAGATTGGACGCCTAGGACCAAAAGTGACGCATGAGAAACCTATCCCGGGCAAAAACAGCATTTTCCAAGACTTTGGGGATCAGCAGTAACCTATAAGGATTAGGATAATGATGCAGTAATTTATTAGGATTAGGATAAGTACGTAGTAGCCTTATAGGAATAGGATATGAGTATTATAAATACCCTATTTTTCTGCAGTTTTTAGACACACATCATTATTCTCATCATTCTACTTCTAATTCATTCCTCTACTATCCGAACAATTTTAATCTTTTAATACTTTCAATTCTTATTCTCTTCATCTATTCAATTCTTAATTTCCACAACGAGAGAAAAGCTATTCTAAAAAGAATTCACACCTAAAGACATACCACACCATACTACACGTGAGATCTTTATTGTGGTATAGTGATAACGTCTATTGTGATTTCCATCGCACTCATGAGTAGCTACACTTCTCTGTTGGGGTTATGGAAGCCGTATGAGATACTATCTATTGCTCTGAGTTTTTGAATTCGTGACACGTATGCTGCTTATATCATTATTCTCTTCATCTTAATGCAAATTCTTGTGGTTGCAAACGCATAGAATACGCCAGTATAGCATTAACTTGTTCGAAAGAAAAGTAATATGTCTGGAAAAGAGATATTGTCAAGGTAATAGGGCACCAACCCCTGTTAAAAAGTTAGTGTCGTAACTGGATTAACCTCTTGGAGAATTTTTACCATTAGATACACTTTAAGCTTGAAAGAGTTAAAGCAAAATAGTCCTTGTTAAGTCGAAAGACGCTTGGATTTACCATAGAATACAATTCTCTATAAGCACATGCATGTCTGAATTCCGCATAACTCATAGACAATAAAGACGTATAACTCATAAGGTGGACATAACACCAACTCTCAATTCTCATTTGTTAAACATCTCACTAAATACTCTTTCTGTTTACTTTGCTATTTCTGTTTTTACTTTACTATTTTGTTTACATTATTTGCACATTAAAATTGCCCCTTTTTTTATGAGACTTGCACCAAAAGTCTAATAATATTTGCTTACTTATTGACCGGCTATTCCCTGTGGGATCGATACCCAACCCAGTTGGGTTCTATATTTGACAACGACCGCTTACACTCTTACGAGAGCTGTAGTTTGAGCATTATCAAATTTTGGCACCGTTGCTGGGGAATACGATTGTCAACTAAGTTTGTGATAATTACTAGACCCTTTGGTCAAAGATTCTCATACTTTGCTTTTAGTTGTTGTTTTTGTTGTTTGCAGGTTTTTGTTCAGTGCATGCCACATACTCGAAGTTCTGGTCAACCATTATTTCCTTTCAATCCTAAACCACATCGTATTGGCAGAATGGAGGCTCAACAGGAAATTGAAAGAAGGGCTGCTCAATAGGAACAGGCTAGACTAGATGCTCTGGCCGCCGCTCAAGTGCATCAACAGAATATTGATAATCCGGGGCGAACAACAAATCCTGAAGATGAGGACCTAGGCGATTACGAGTTACTAAACCCAAGGTGTGATGCTGAGATAGCAACACCTACTAGCAGAAGAGATCGCCAAGCTAGGTTTAGGCACGAACTCCGACCCGTGCAACTAGCATTTGACGATGATGATGATGATCTCGATGGAGCCAGAGCCACAGGAGCCATTATTCCTCCGCCATTATCACCCGGAACCAAGTTCAACATCACGAGCACCATGATTCAGTTATTACAACTCAAGGGATTATTCGGTGGACTAGCAGGCGACGATTCGAATATGCATCTGATCAACTTTATTTCTACATACACGTCATTCGACAATCCTGGCATTGGACAGAATGCAATTCGGCTGCGTTTATTTCCATTATCTCTATCTGGGGAGGAAACTCTATGGTTAAATAGGCTGACTCCTGATTCTATCACTAATTGGAGGCAATTGAAAGACGCTTTCCTAGAAAGATTCTTTCCGCCATCCAAGAGAGGACAATTGAGAGATGAAATCAGCAATTTTTGACAGCTTCCAACTGAAGCCCTCCACGAAACATGGGAGAGATTCAAGAAGAAGCTTATGAGGTTCCCAAACCATCACATGACCAATGTTCACTTGATGGAGATACTATATAGATCCTTGAATTCAATAACTAAACCTGTGGTGGATAATGCGGCTAGAGGATCATTTATGGACCTCACCTTTGTTCAGGCAAGTGATATGCTAGACCGGATAATGAAGCAAAGTAGGGCGTGGCATACCAGAGATTCTGAGGTAGCAAGCCCCACTTTGTCTATTGGCCTAACTGCAGAACAAAGGAGAATAGAAGAAGAACGTGATCAAGATATGGCGCACATGAAAACACAAGTGGATCTTCTTACAAAGCATCTATTATCAGGTAAGACTGACAAAATCAAAGCTGTTGCATCAAAAGTTAGAGAGGAATCTGATTCTGAAGAAGAAGCCAACTACTTGAACAATCAGGGGGGTTTCCGAGGCAATACCCAAGGAAACCAAAGTCGGAACTATTATGATAAATCTGGAAACAAGGACCAAGGTAGTTGGAAGAACAAGAATGACAAGAGTGGTTTGTATGTTCCCCCAGGGAGACGTGATGCCACTGCATCTAGTTCTACAAATATGGAAGACATGATGGCTAAACTGTTGAAAGGAGTAAAGGCAACTAGTGCGGGAGTAACTGAGGTAATAAATGACTTGGCCTCAATGAAGCAATTGGTTGACTCACATTCCACTTCTATAAGACAGATGGAACAACAATTGAGTCAAATTTCAGCCACATTAAATCAAAGAAAAGCTGGCACCCTACCGAGCGACACAGTGCAAAACCCAAGAAACGATGGAACATGCATTGTTGTTACTACCAGAAGTGGTAAGGTGCTGGAAAATTCAGCCCAAAGCAAGCAAGTGGCCGAAGATATCGTAGGAGATGACGCCGTCGAAACTGGTGAAGACGTTTATGACATCAGTCCTCGATGTCCACAGCCCAAAAAGATCACCAACCCAAAAAAAGAGGAAAAAAAAAGTCCTGGAGAAAACTATTCCTCTTCCACCACCACCTTTTCCTCAAAGATTAAAGAAGAGAGTTGATGATACCAAGTTTAATAAATTCATGTCAATGTTAAAACAGTTGACCATTAATATTACATTGGTTGAGGCGCTGGAACAGATACCTGGGTACGCGAAATTCATGAAGGACCTGTTGACAAAGAAGCGGGCAGCAAGCTATGAGCCGGCAGATAATGTTCACCATTGCAGTGCAATTGCCACAAGGTCCTTAGTACAGAAGAAGGCAGACCCTAGTGCTTTCACTATTCCTTGCACGGTTGGATCTATGAATTTTGCTAAGGCATTGTGCGATTTGGGAGCAAGCATCAATTTGATGCCACTATCCGTCTACAGAAAGTTGGGGTTGGGCGACCCTACACCAACCAATATGCAGCTCGTGATGGCAGATAGTTCGATAAAATGACCTTTTGGTATCTTAAATGATGTGTTGGTGAAGGTTTCCACCTTTATATTTCCTGCAGACTTTGTTATTCTGGAATGCGAGGTGGATTCTGAAGTTCCCATAATCTTGGGATGCCCTTTCCTCACAACTGGAAGTGTGCTTATTGACATGAGAGCTAATGATCTTTTATTTCGGTTGAATGATGAAGTGGTCCATTTTGATGTATGCAAAGCAATGAAGCAGCCCGAAGATATGGATGTGTTCTCTGTAGCTAACGTTAATTATAAGGATGACAAAGAATTATCTGTAGAGAAGCAGCTTACTGTTGAGTCACTATCTGAGGTTCTTTCGAATTGTGAGCATGAGGATGTTGAAGAATATGAAGAAACCATTTGTGCTCTAACAGGAATAAAGTCCTATTCTCATGCCCCTAATAAGATGGACCTTGATCTTAAGAATCAACCTTCACCACCAGCAAAACCGTCCATTGAAGAGCCACTAGTGCTAGAATAGAAAGAGCTCTCCAATTATCTAAGGTATGCGTTCTTGGGAAGTGGAAATACACTTCCTGTGAGTTTGGCGGATGATTGAAGTGAACAACATGTAGAGGCTCTCATCTCTGCTGTGAAGAGATACAAGAGAGCTATGGGTTGGACTATTGATGATATAATTGGTATCCCGCCTGGGATATATATGCACAAGGGTCATCTCGAAGAAGATTGCATGCCTACAAGTAAGCTTCGTTGTCGTCTGAATCCGTTCAGAAAATGATCCACCATCTATCTTACCGAAGTCTAAGTAATCGAGATAGCTATGTCGTGTCGCGACAATAAATCAAGTGCTTGATGGGAGGCAACCCATCGTTTTTAATTGTTTTTGTTGTTTTTGTTTTCCTAGGATTTTGTCGAGCCACGACCAAAACTACGGCGCTTGATGGGAGGCAACCCATCGTTCTAATCGTTTTTGGTTGTTTTTGAGTAAATGTAGGTACAAGAGGTGTAAAAGAGGAGATTGGTTTCAAATTTCAATTTGGAAGTATTGCATGGTGAAGGTGGTAAGTTAGGAATGAAGAAGCAAAAGTCTATGGGTTAGGCATTGCTTATGAAAATATAGGGTAAGAACAAGGCAAGGCCTATGCAAATCTAGGCCACGAACAAGGTAAAGCCTATACTATGGCCTAAGCTCTCAGATTCTAGAGTGTCATTGCATAGGCGCCGCCTATGCTCAACAATGCCATAGCATAGGCGCCGCCTATGCAAAAGCATTTTGTCTCTGAATCTCATATGCCATAGCATAGGCGCCGCCTATGCCTAACAATGCCATAGCATAGGCGCCGCCTATGCTCAATAATGCTTTGCAAAAGGCACCGCCTATGCCAAGCATAGGCAAAGCATTAGGCGCCGCCTATGGTCACTTTTGGTCTCCAAATCCGATTTTAAATGGGTCAAAACCCAACCCAAGCTTGCCCTATAAATAAGAGATTTAGTCTTAGACCAAAAATACATTGCAAACCTAGCATAAGCGCCGCCTACCTCTCCAAATCCTCTCAAAAATTTTCCTTTTGCTCTTTTACTTTGCAAGAACATCATCCAAGGTCATCAACCAAGTAAGTACTTCTTTGTTCTTCATTTATATTCCATAAAGTACTACACTACTACGCCTATTATGAATCGTTAAATCTTGAAGTAGTATTGGTGAGTTGAATGCGATTAATTTGTTGTGATACAACTAAGTGAGGGAAATAATACGTAAGAATGATCTTGACTTGTTTACAACTTGTATTTAATTTTGATGCACTGTCATACTTTTGCGGAATTGACATGGTCAAGAACATTGCATAATCTTGTCAATAGAACTCTTACATGTTGGAATAACTTGTGTATAAAAGTGAAAACCATGGTTGACTACAAACATACGAAATTGTGATTATTCCTAAAACTTGATTCAATCTATATGGATTAGTCTTGCTCAAAAGATATATCAAACATGTCCAAGATTTCATGAAGTATGACTGCACTGATTATATTGTTGGAACATATTGCCAATATGTATGTCGATGAAGTCTGAGTAATCAACATCACTCACTTAATTAGTTTGTACAAACAAATTAAGTGTGGGGTGGTGCCACTATAGTTTGTTTGTCAATTATATCTTCCGAGATGAAGTTAACATGACTTTATTAAGATCTCAGGTAGAATGGCACAAAAAGAACGACAAGGAAAAGAAAAAGCGCCCACCACACAGAAAGGTAAGAAAAGAGGAAGAAAAGATCAAGCTGAATCCTCCGTGCTGCAGATACCTCGACGCACTCTTGGAATCAAGTGGGGTACTTATGAGGAACTTCTGAGGATAAAGACTCTGATGATGATTCCGACGAAGGGGTTATGACCCCAGACATAGAGAAGGAGTCCGACTAACCAGGTTCTTCTTATTTATTTTCCACTGAGGGCAGTGTGTCCCGTCTAACTGTGGGGTGCTGGTATTTGTATGCTATACTTCTTTATCTGCATTTTCTTATTTATGTGTGTTTTGCTTATTTATGTTTGTCTGTTTTAATTTTTTTTTAGGAATTTTTTTTTGTTGCAAACTTTGCATAAAATTGTTCTGATAGGCAGCATGGTATTATGACAAGAGTCTGTGATAAAATCATTACTATTGAGATGTTTAGGCTCTAAGTGTGACTCACTGTGTGATAATTGTGTGGTTTAATTCCTTCATCTGTTGGGTCAAGAGTCTATACTGCTTCCAATAAAGTCGACCATGTGCCTTGTGTGTGTGAGATGATAGTATATTCTATGTTTGTGGCTGATGCTAGAACTTGCCTGGTATGTATGTAAAGCTAAATAAAGAGTGTGAGTTTAGGAGATGATTTAGACATTTCTTTGGCAACCTATGATTGTTTACCTTCATTTTATCTACCCATGAACATCATCCTAGATAACCCTTTTTGAGCCTTTAGCCTATTTTCTTTGACAGCCTCATATGTAAGCCTAATCCTTTTTTTTTTTCAAGACCATAATTTGATCCAAATTCCTAAGTGCTTTAAAGTGTAAAGTCATGTGACAAAATAAGAGGAATTTGGGTGAGTATGAAGCCTTAAATTGTATTGGTGCTTGCATTTGTTATGAAAAATAATTGCTATCATAAGAGGTATGTTATGAAAAGAAAAAAGAAAAGAAAAATAATAAGTTAATTCTGTTGAAAATTGAAAAACAAAAGAGGTGAGAGAGGGTGGTAGATTAAAAGAAAATAAAAAGATTGTTTGAAAGAAAGGCTTATTTATGGCATAATGTGATATATTAAAGCGCTTAGGAACATAGTCACTATTTCTGGCCAAAATAGTCCTACCCGTCCCTTAGCCTACATTACAACCTGTAAAGACCTATTTGATCCTAAGCTTAACATTCTGATATTTAGTGGTGCATTACACTAAGGGAAAGCCTATGTTCATCAGTTGCAACATATGAATTCTTTGTGAGAGTGAGAGCAAGGATAATCTTATACCCATGTTCGAAATATATACAATACTTGTGAGTGATTATGGGTTATATTTTGTGAGACACACATGGTTGATGAGTTTTGGGTGGTTGTGTATGATTCCCTGTGCCTTAACTTTTGAATACGAATTGGCCATCATTACGAGTCTATATTAGAGGTTGAATTGTTTCTAGAAGTGATTAGAAAACTACTCTTTGTAATAAGTGTCGTGCCTCTCTTGATGAATATTTTGTGTTGTTACTGTGAAACCCTAAGTGGATGTTTAGAAGGACATGATATTTTGTTCGAGGACGAACAAAGCTTTAAGTGTGGGGCGCTGATGCTAGGCGTATTTACACGCCTAAAGTACTATATTTTACCCATATTTTATCTAAGTTTTGAGGACAAAATATATAATTCATGCACTTTTAGTATTTTTCCAATAAGTGAGCTAACAAACGTGATTAGCAAGTTTTCAGGTATCAATGATGCAGATTTCAGCATTTTATGGATAACTTGACGCCAAAGGAAGCTTCACGAAAGAAGGGAAGGAGAGCTTGGACGCCTAGGACCAAAAGTGACGCATGAGAAACCTGTCCCGGGCAAAAACAGCATTTTCCAAGACTTTGGGGATCAGCAGTAACCTATAAGAATTAGGATAATGATGCAGTAATTTATTAGGATTAGGATAAGTACGCAGTAGCCTTACAGGAATAGGATATGGGTATTATAAATACCCTATTTTGCTGCAGTTTTTAGACACACATCATTAATCTTATCATTCTACTTCTAATTCATTCCTCTACTATCCGAACAATTTTAATCTTTCAATAATTTCAATTCTTATTCAATTCTTAATTTCCAAAATGAGAGAAAAGCTATTCTAAAAGGAATTCACGCCTAAATCCATACCACACCATACTACACGTGAGATCTTTATTGTGGTATAATGATAATGTCTATTGTGATTTCCATCGCACTCATGAGTAGCTAAACTTCTCTGTTGGGGTTATGGAAGCCGTATGAGATACGATCTATTGCTTTGAGTTTGTGAATTCGCAACACGTATGCTGCTTATATCATTATTCTCTTCATCTTAATGCAAATTCTTGTGGTTGCAAATGCATAGAATACGCCAGTATAGCATTAACTTGTTCGATAGAAAAGTTGTATGTCTGGAAAAGAGATAATGTCAAGGTAATAGGGCACCAACCCCTGTTAAAAAGTTAGTGCCATAACTATATTAACCTCTTGGAGAATTTGTACCATTAGATACGCTTTAAGCTCGAAAGAGTTAAAGCAAAATAGTCCTTGTTAGGTCGAAAGACGCTTGGATTTACCATAGAATACAATTCTCTATAAGCACATGCATGTCTGAAGTCCGCATAACTCATAGCCAATAGAGACGTATAACTCATAAGGTGGACATAACCCCAACTCTCAATTCTCATTGGTTAAACATCTCACTAAACACTCTTTCTGGTTACTTTGCTATTTCTATTTGTACTTTACTATTTTGTTTACACTATTTGCACATTAAAATCCCCCCTTTTTTTACAAGACTTGCACCAAAAGTATAATAATCTTTGCTTACTTATTGACCGGCTATTCCCTGTGGGATCGATACCCAACCCAGTTGGGTTCTATATTTGACAACGACCGCTTACACTCTTATGAGAGATGTAGTTTGAGTGTTATCAACTATAAGATTTAGAAAACTATCACTTCTTTCTTCTTTCATTCTATAGCCTGATTCTAATTATTATCTAGCAATCCAAATTGGCATATGACCTCTTTAGAATTTAATCTATAGATATTGAATGTAAGAGCCAATGGAGTGAGAGAAGTAGTTCCTACACCAACAACTCTAGCTACAGAACCAATTGTCTGAGGAATAGGAAGAGGTAGGGAAAGAGGGAAAGGTAGAGAAACACTCACTAGGGGTAGAGCTCGGTAAGAAACAAATTTGGCCTATAAAAGGAATGAGACACCTCCCACCCTAGGTTTAGCATAATAAGGTCATGAATGAGGATGTTTTGGAACAAAAGGAGGTAGTTACAATTTTGGTAGGTGTAGCTCATCCACCGATGTCGTCTGAGGTGATTTAGTAGGTTCTTGCTTTTTTTAGTGGGATGGATAGTACAGACCACACATGCAACACCTGCTTATCAATTTCCAAGTGTTCAACCTACTTCTACTCTTGCTTCTATGATAGATAAGGCCTTAATGTCTGAGATTTTTCTCATTCGGTGTTAAGTCCAATCATGTTTGGGACTGATCATGATATGTTGACTAAATTTTTAAAGATAAAATCTCCTACTTTTATTTGTTCTAAGATAGAGGATGTATTTGAGTTCATAATTAATTGTTAATAAAGTCTACATAAAAAGGGTATTGTGGAACAACAGGAGTTGAGTTTGTAACCTTATAACTACATGGTGATGCCAAACAGTGGTAGAGGGATAAATGTGATGTGTCTATCTCTAGCTTTACCTCCATTAACATATACTCAATTCTACTCTATTTTTCGAAATATATGTACCCCATACTCTCATAATCAATATAAGGATAATTCTTAAGACCTTCTACAGGGTAGTATGTATTTTATAGCCTATAAGGCTATGTTTTATGCATTTTCCCATTATGCTACTCAGTTGCTAGGTACCTAAGAAGAGAAGATATGGCTTCTATGAAATGTTTAAACATTGATTTATAAGTTTTGGCTATGTAGATTACTTCTGCTAGAAAGACATTTAAGGATATTGTTGATCACGTGAAGAAGGCAAAAGGAGTCAAACATATTGGCCAGGATAAAGTTGTAGCAAAGAAATCCTAGAATGCGGGTAACTTCAGTGGTTCTTACTCTAGGAGTTATGGTCATCAGTATTATCCATCTTTGCCTATTCAATCAGCTTTTCCAGCATCTACAGTGGATTCATCAATGTTATGACTCGAGACTACCTCTTATTCATTACACGATGCTTAGAATCACAAGTGACTCAAAGCCAACCCATGGCCTGGAAAAAGACTAAGTATATAGATAATAACTAATAATAACAATTCTTAAGCAGAAGCTAAACTGAATAGTATAATGAATATCAAGAGGAAACAAATCATAAATAATGAAGTTTAAGATCATAAGGTGAACAACTAACTATAAGTCTGAAAATTCTCTACAAAGATAAGTTGTTGGAACAAGCCCCCAACCAACTCTAATTTTTTTAGAACTAGGAATTAAAAAGATAAAATAAAATAAAATGATAACTTTTGTCCTCACATGATAATGACTCACCAAAATTGTTGTTGTTGATATAGTAAGGGGTCATACTATGCACGATTAGAATACTTAGTGTCCGAACCTATATTATAAGATAATATAGCTCAAAGAAATTACGTGATCAGTACTTTGAATATACTGAGTATGTGATAAGGGTCAAAGATGTGAAGGAAAATAAGAAAGAAAATGATGTGGGTTAATATTCAAGATGTTGAAATTATGGGCAAAAACCAGATAAAACCCACATCTCCCAATTGATTTCAACAACTTAAAATCAACTCGACTCAACAAATCAAAGGAAAATCAAATAAACCACAAATAGATAACCTTCAATTAGTCAAGCAAATAAGTTCTCTAATAATTTTGAGAGTTCACCAAGACTAAATACTTACTAAAAACTCACTAAGAATGAACCACAAATTTCAATCAATATTCATCAAAAACTCCCATGAGAAATAAGGAAATGTCCTATTTATACTAAGAAAAAAAATGACAATTTGTTTTTACAAATATGCCCTTAACGAACAAAGGTTTTCTTTGTCTCTCTTCTCTTTTATGAATCATTGAATTTAAGAAGTGGCTATTTGTAAACTTATCCCCTTCTCTTCTCCTTCTTCACATTGATTCACCTTCAATAAGTTGAATGTGTTTCTTTGATATCCTTCAAGTTTCTCTATGGCCTCGTTTCTCGCAAACATGATTTGAAGATCTTGAAGCTCTTTTGCTCTACTATGAGTGAATGGTTTTAAAGGATCCATGCTGGTATCACCCTCCTTTTCTTGAAAATTATTCATCCTCAAATCGAAATTTTCACCTACAACACAAGGATAAAGATCACTAACATTGAAAATATTATGAACATTATACTCACTTGGTAAGTGAATCATGTAGGCATTATCATTGATTTGCTTAAGCACTTTGAAAGGCCTATCACCCCTTGGACTTAGATTTCCCTTTAGGATACGTGGGAAACTTTCTTTCTATAAGTAGACCCATACCCTATTTTTCGTATTGAAGATCAGCTCCTTTCTCCTATGATTTTTTCTTATTGGCCACTTGTTAATTATTTTTTTCAATGGCCTCTTTTACCTTTGAATGGATGTTCATCATCTCTCTTGATCTTTTCTTGACATCTAAACTCACAACAACATGGCTAGACAAAGGAGTCATGGTTAATGAAAACAAAGGCTTAAAGCCATAATATCCTTCAAATGGGGGCATTCCAATAGAAGAGTGAAAAAACCAAATATATGCAAACTCAATCATGGGTAAACGGTCTTCCAAAATAGTTGGAGTTCCCTTAATCATACACCTAAGAATGTTTCCAAGGGTATGGTGGACTACTTTGGTTTTCCCATCCATTTGGGGGTGGCAAGCAGAAGAGAACATAAGTTTGGTACCAACTGTACACCATAGACTCTTCCAAAAATAAATAATAAACTTGGCATTCCTATCACTCACAATATTTTAAGGGACCCCATGCAATTTAAGAACATTAATAACAAATAAAAATGCAACATAAAATCCATCATCACACTTATGCGTAGTTAGAGTAAAGGTGAGGAACTCAACAAGGATTTCAAGGATTGAACAGACTTCTCTTGTTCATAAACCCATACAAAAGGTACATCCTTTTTGATCAATTTGGTTAGAAGAAATTGAACTAAAACCTTTCACATATCACTAGTAAATTCTTGCTAAACCATGAAAACTTCTTACCTCAGTAGCATTGGTTGGAGTTGGCCAAGATTTGATGGACTCCACCTTTTCTTTATCAACCTCTATACCATTTTTACTTTCCACAAAACCCAAGAAGACAACTTTCTCAACACAAAACAAACACTTTTAAGATTAGCAAAGAGTCTCTCTTGTAGAAAGACGTCAAACACCTATTTCAAATGGGTCATATGTTCCTCAATGATTTTACTATACACTAGTATGTCATCAAAATAAACTACCACAAACTTTTTTATGAACGGAATAATAACATGGTTCATCAACATCATAAAAGTACTTGGAGTATTGGTCATCCCGAATAGGATCACAACCCAAGTATAAACCAAACTTTATTATGAAAGTCGTTTTCCACTCATTACCCAATTTCATGTGAATGTGATGGTACACACTTTGAAGGTCAATCTTTGAGAAGACACTTGATACATCCAATTCATCCAACATGGCATCAATTCTAGTAATTAGATGTCTATACTTGACGATAATCTTATTTATGGCTCTATAATTTATGCATATTCTCCAAGTATTATCCTTTTTAAGAACAAGAATGACCTGTATGGCACAAGGACTTACTCTCTCTAATCAACCCCTTTTTAAGAAGCTCTTCCACTTGACTTTATGGTTCCTTGGTCTCTTCCAGATTGCTCCTACAGGCCAATCTATTTGGAATTTCCGAACCTGATACAAAATTAATTTGGTGCTCAATCCTACTCAAGGGTGGTAATCCCTTAGGAATCCTCTCTGAAAATAGATCAATATAGTCCTGCAAAAGAGAAAACAATACTATGCAAAGTGCCAGTATTTTGGTTAGCATGTAACAAAAGTTTGGTTTGACAAAGCACACTAAAAAGTGTTCCTCATCCATACCCTTGAGACACTTTCTTGGCTTAGCTATCATACACTTGTTCTTATTGTTCTTATCCAAGTCACCTCCATTTATTGTTACAATGGTGGAACTTTAACCTTCACCCATTTTCTATTCTACCATTATCCTTTCTCGAATCTACATCATATCCCTATAGTCCTCACTCACTTAGAAGGGAGTGAGAGGTGTGACCATAAATTTTTTTCCCTCAATTACAAACGAATACTTGTTGAACCTCCCATGGTGTAAAACATGTTTATAAAATTTCCACGGTCTTCCTAATAATACATGACAAGCCAACATAGGCACAACATCACAAATCAACTCCTTATTGTACTTGCCCACACTAAACCAGATACTTGCTTGTTTGATGACTTTTATATCACTACTCTCATTGAGCCATTGTAATTTGTAAGGTTTGGAATGCTTTCTTGTTGGAATTTTCATATTCTCTACTAAAGAACTACTCACCACATTAGTGCAACTTCCTCTATTAATAATCAAAGAATACACCTTATCTTAGATTTTGTACCTAGCATCAACTAGATTCTCCCTTTGATAAAGTTCTTCTTTCTCAATGGATACTATAATCATCCTCACAATACATGGAAGAATGGTGTTCACCCTCAATTCTCCATCATCATTAAGAAAGGGTCTTTCTTTCTCAAGGAAACAAACAAAATTCACCCTCTCATTTAATCTCTCTTCCTCATCCCTCGAAGCATCTCCCTCTTTCTCCCTTTTATCTCCCATATTCTCTCTCTTTTCATCACCATATTCTTCAACCTCCATTCTAAACCTATATTGGGGAGAAATAATCATCCTTCTATTGGTACATTCACTAGCAACATGCCCCTTTTGTAACATCAAAAGCATTAGATGGTAGAAGGTTGAGGAAAGTTAGGTTTGATATAGATACCTCCTTATGTATTCTCACTTGATTTGGAATTGTAATCAACCTTGACTTGAGTATCTTGACCAACACCCTTAGATTTACCTTTAAAAACCGTCGCCTTTTAATTATCTTTATTCTTGTCCCATGCGGAAGTGGAAGAAGTCTTGGCCTTGAAAGATCTTTCTTTTTCAATTACACTTCTACCTTTGAGGCATCATTAAAGTCCTCTTTGAGATTATTATAGTTTTTAAGCTTCAAAAGTCTCAAAATATCATGCCTCAAATTTTCCACAAATTGAATCACCATACATTCCAAGTTGTCTTCAAGTTTTGACTTCATTTGCAAGTTTTAAAACTCATTGTAATATTCCTCCGCACTTTTAGAACCTTGGATCAACATATATACCTTATTGATCATTTCTTAGTGGTAGTTTCGGGTCAAGTACCTCATCTCCATAAGTATAATCAATTCTAGCCACGTAGGTAACTCGTAGTTGTGATAACTCTTTCTTTCTCGCCTATTGGACTCCAACCAAGTGGACGCATATCTTTTAAATTGTATGATACTATACTTTTCCTTCGACATTTTTGAGAAATTATTTGTTAGAAAGATCTACTAACTTTGAATTTTCCATTCCAATAACTAATCAGGGTCACTACTTTTGTTGAACTTAAGAAGTGTAACCTTGATGGTGTTTAAGCCTTGATCTTGTATAATTCCTTTCCCCAAATGTATTACTCTATTTCCCATCCTATCATCCTTCTATCCTATTCTATCTCCTATATTTCCCATTCTATCTCCTTTGTTCCCATATTCTTGAACACATATGCCTTGGTCCCACCTTAACTCCCGAGGCCATACTCGTTCCCTTGGAGATCCATAACTACCTCTACCTTTATGATCCTAAAATTCATCATTATTGAACTCATCATTCATTTTATCATAGAGTGGATTTTGGTATTGGTAGTCTTGGTATGACATTTGTGGTACAATTTATGGGGGTGATATATAGGAACCATATAAGGATACATTTGATGTATTTTGGAGTGAAGATTGGTATCGAATATTATTGTCCACAAAAGATTTATTCTCTTATGGTGGATTATAGGGTTATGGTTTGGGATATAGTGTAAGTTGCCATGGAAAATTTAGCGTGTTGTTTGTTTGGAATGTTGGTTGTTGGAAGTTTCGAGTTTGATTTGGTAGAGGGTAACATAACTTGTGATCTTGCCCTTAAGTAATGGTGGGATTGTACCAACACCCTCCTTATTCCATCATCTTGTATTTGAATTATTTCCCTCTCCCTGTGTAATGCCCCACACTTTTCCTAGTTCAAATTCATCTCTAGAGCATAAAAAATATTGCTTCAAATATGAATATATTTTATTTCATATGAAATTTTTAAGATTTTGACTTTTTATCACATGGGATATTGAATAAACCTTCCATCGATACCAAATTTCCCCAAATCCGACACCCGAGCAAAGAGTTAGAGCCATTTTAGTAAGACAACGTACCACCTGGTACTTTAGCGCATCACGGAGTCAGCCAAAGTGACATTTATCAAAAACCAGTGAGCCTCCGTGATGTTGGTGCATCGTGCCAAGGCTCAATTTTAGAATTGTCAATTTCTAGTGTACTAACACGATTCCACCGCGTCACGTGCCTTTCCAGTTTGCAACCAAGGTGGCAATGCAATTTTCATCGCATCGCGCCACCAACTAATTTCCCAATTGTCCAATTTCCAGTAAGCTGGTGCGATTTCACCACGTCACGCCAGTATAAAAAATTAGGATTTTCAGATTCCGTTATTTAATTTCAAGGGCCAATTGGTAATTTCGTATAGCCCCTAATCAGCCTATACATTGGATTTAAACCCTTAATAGCCAAAATTGCTCAGTTATTTTCACTATTCCTCAAGAACAAAAGCATTCTCTCTCAAAAAAAAAAAGCCTAGCCCCCAAGTTTCAAAATAAATCTCAAGAATCCCTCCAAGAGTCTTCAAGAACTTCAGGAATCTAGATTTACAGGTATGTTAGATGTTGATTCTTGATTTTCTTCCACCCAAAAAGTTCTAGAATCGTTTTCTAAATTCAAAGATTATATCTTTATGATTTTTCAGGATTCATGTGAATTGAAATTGAAGTTCATGTTGTTATTGAGTTTTAATTCATATTTTGTTTACAAAGCTCCATGTTTTGAACCTAGTATGTGATATTTATGTGATGTTCGTAATAAAACGCTTCACGATGTATGTTGATTGATGTAACCATGTTAATTAGGTGTATTGAATAAAGTATTCTCCCCATATGTTTGATTAATGCTTATGTGAAGGAAATAGAGTCATTATAGCATGTTGACAAAAAATCCCCAATTGTGTATAAGTTAATGCATGCCAAGTATTTGTTGAAAGGCCTTAGTGAATAAATTATGATATGTTGCATGCATTCCTACTCATTTGCATTCCTTATTAATGAAATATGAGATAATAGTATGCACTCCCTATACATTTACATGTTTAAGACTTCTAAGTGCTTGAAGAGATGCTTCACTGATTGTGTTGTGAATGATAGCCTATTGCCAATGTTATGTATGAGTTAACCTGTCTTGTATTTTTTATGTTATCGAATCCTGGGGGTATTTATACCCAAAAAATTAGTTTCTTGTCTAGAGATAGTGTCAGTTTCATGATAATCTCAGTCACGCCATAATTAGTATTACTCTCAGATTGTCCAACAACTTCGGAAATCTCAGTAATCTGAGTATCAGTAGCATTCTAGCTTTAGTTCAGTACTAAATTTAGAACCCAAAAGTATTTTGTCAGTCAATGGAACTCAGTGAACTCAGCTTATAGCTCAGTTAATAAGTACGATCAGTAAGTACAGTCTAAGAATCATTTAAGAGTCTCTCAGTTGGGAGTAAAATTCAGCACCAAGAGAGCCTACGGATGGGGGCTTACCCGTTAGATAGGACTGAGATCCCTAGAAGCAATGCATAAGTTCCAAAACTACATATCCAGTGTAGGTATGATATATTACCCATTCGAAAGGACTGACAAACTCAGGGATCACCTGTTAGGTAGGACTGATCCTAGGGGTCACCCATTAGATAGGATTGACTCCATAAAAGTTTTCTTTACCTGTGGCACGGTTAGGGTTACAGGTTGGACCCCAAACATAGATAGAAGGGTTATGTCAGTTAGATGACTACCTCCCACAGTCTTAGCTTCAGAATCGATCTCAGTAAAAGAACTAAGCTCAATAGCATAGACTCAAGACTGTTAGATACAGCCACTCAATAGTATTATCAAGATATCACCCGCTAGATAGGACTGATCTTAGATTTAGTGAAGTAGTATTAGTATCAGTACCATTAGATTCAGAGATCACCCGCTAGATAGGACTGATCTCAGATTCAGTTAATTATCTTCATTATCAGTATATTCGGAGATCACCCACTAGATAAGACTGATCTCAACCTCAGTCAATCAGATATCAGTACCAGTAGACTCAGTAATCAAAAATCCAGTTATTAGAACTCAGTATTCAGTATTCTATGTTACTATGATAATTTAGTAGTCTCATGATATTTAGTTAGTATTGTTCATACATGTAATCCATTGTATTCAGCCTTGCCTCATCTAGCATACCATTACATTCCCACATACTGACGCATACTTTTCTCTTGCGCTATGTTGTCTTAGACCATAGGTTCAAAAGCACGGGATCTAGAGCACCCTTAGCAGTTTAGATTCAGCCGACAAAAGTTGACTTAGCAGTGAGTCCTCATCATTCGAGGATGTTCCTTATTTTATTATTACATTAGATTTAGCATTTTTGTAAATGGAGCTATTTAGGGGATTGTCTAATCAACTCCACAGTTTAGACAGTTTATAGGCTTTTTCAGACTAGATGTTCAGATAGTTGCATTATTATTCAGTTTTTTGATTGTATTTCAGTTTTTGAACCTTATGGCAAGTTTTCCGCCAGTTTTCTGCATTTTTATAGTTTATTATTTAGTTCTCAACTATAGATATAAGTCAAGGGTTATCTAATGGTCCTTTAGGATTATGAGCACCGTGTAGCATCCGGGGTACCAGACTCGGGGTGTTACACTCTGCCTGTACCAACCTTTCCTCCATACCTCCCAATATTTCATTTATTTACACTAATTATTTGGTGAGGTGGGTGAAGGCCTCCAAGATATGGTTGGAGCCTTCCCCACTTGGACTTGCATTTGACATGGTACCTACAAAACATAACAAATAATATTAGTAGAAAAAGCCTCACGTCACTCGTATGTAAGCTCTCAACTCACCTCCTAAAGTGTCATATCAAAATTTATAGTAAACTAGCTTGGCTCAATCCATTAAAAATTATCTATCCTTTATGGTGGAGTGGATTCTTGTGAATCTTGAAAGAAGAACGACTCGATAGAATTCCAAAGGACTTGAATCAAGAAGTTTATCAACAAATTAAGATCAAAAGCTAAAAAAAAAAAACACGAAAAAAATTGGACTAAAAAAAGTAACAAAAATAGAAAATTACTTATGTTTCTTAATTTAAGGAATCAAAGAAAGAATTTGATGAATTAAAGTTAGTTAACAAGTAATAAAATATGTTAATTACTCATTAAATAGTTGAGAAAACGAAGAAAGAAAGTGCAGAAAAAAGAACCACGAAATTTGAAGACTTAGTTTTCTTTGTTTTGGGACCCCATAAAATGACTAAGTGTTGAAATGTGAGCAAAACCAGCACTCTAAAGTTGCAACCCATACATTGTATAGGCACTTATTTTTTATTGCCCCTGCTTTCTGCTGACGGGGCAGGTTGTTGGCTGATACATCAGTAGTCAACTATTGATTACTGATGTGGCAGAAACGTGGAATTTAATAAGATTTTCTTTTTAATTTTTTTTTCCAAAATTCAAAAAATAGCCCTACTAACACTTTGATCACTTTAATCTTAATTTTTTTAAATCAAAGTATATTTTCTATCCTCTCCTCCTCCAAGAACAAGATGAATAAACTCAAGAACACCAACAAAACCCCCAATATTCACAACATCATATCTTCTTCTTCAACTCCAAATTTGACGAAATTTTCACCCTCATATTCCTTTCAACGCCACGAACAAACCCCACTAATATTTGGCCTTCAACATCAAGCAATAAATCCACCTTTCATAATCCATAAAGTTTCAAAAGATTCAAACCTTTAATGGTAACTTCAATTCAACACCTAAAATCACACGACATTTAAGATTTAGGCTCAAAAAAACTAGACAATCAAGATCTAGTGTAAAAACAACAAATCAGAACAAAAAAAATCTGGATTTTTTTGGAAAACTTTTTCGATTTTTTTTTTTGGATTTTTGAAGAGATCCAAATCTCAAAATTAAGATTTATGAAAACAAACCTTAATCTAGGGTCTAGATACCAAAATGATAAGGATCAAAGATAATAAGTGGGGGTGTGCAAAAAATGAATTAGCGATAAACCAAATCAAAAAAATCGCTATTGGTTTATCGTTATCGAGTTATAGGGTTAATGGTTTTTAAATTGTTTTAGAAATGTTTTTATTGGGATATCGGATTATCGGTTCGATTTTGGTTTTGAGGTTTTGATTAATGGTTTAATCAATAACCTAAAAAGATTATATTAAAATAATATTTTTGTCCCTAGTTATATAATAGTGACTTTATATTTTAAATACATAACCCTATTATTTTTTGCATTTTATAGTTATTGTCTTAGTATTATTTATTTCTTTATAAACTTGTTGGCTTATCACATTCAACCCATTAATATAAACTATAAACCCATATTGATTTTCTTTTTTGAGAGATTGTTATCGATTTTTACTACTTTCAAGATCGCTACTTAACAAAAGAAAAGAAAGATTTATTTTAGTAATAATATATTTGAATTTGCTTCTACATGTACTTTATTTAATATATTAAAAGTGTGAACACCATTACAAAAGTGATTTTGAACTTTTTGTCCTTCATTAAAAGACTCTTCTTTAGACAAAACTATCTTTTCACTATTTTTAATTTATTATTTAATTAATTTTTATTATATTAACTAGACTTTCTAAAATATATGGTAAGATAATTAATTAATATTTTCCTTTCTACTAGAATACGTAAAATATACGGGACTCCAAAAATATATGATAGGAGAATTAATTAATATTTTTCTAAATAGGCTCTATTAAGAAAATACTTCTATAAATATTGAGATGTACGTTAAACCAAAGAACAAATCGGTTTGCCTATTAGGAGAATATGATTGATGCTCATCTAATTTGATTCGATTGCATGTCTTCTAACCCTCAACTTCTTCACTGTTTTTGTCACTATAATAGAATTCAACATGTGTTTATATATATATCTTCTTTGTTTTAATTCAAAAACATTCTTTAGGGTCAAAATTTTTGTTAGAAAAGAATTGGTTGGATCAAAATCGAAGCTTTGTAATCACTGTTATATTGTTTTTTAATAGTTTACAGGTCGTAGATGAATCTCGGTTGCCTTTGAAGAATTTTTTGCGTAAAGGTTATGTTTAATTGTATTGTTTTGATATATTTATCATCTTATTATTTTATTTTAATTTATAGATGCTAGATGAATGTGGGTCTACTTTAATTTTCATTAGATAAAGATTAGGTTTAATTATATTATCGTAATATCTCTATTATTTTGTTGTTTTATGGTACTTTACCGTTCATATATGAATCTCCATCGGCTTTGAGAAATTTTTTTGTGTAAAATTTAAGTTTAGTTTTATTGTTTAGATATCACTTTTATGGTATTATTTTGTTGCAGTTTATAGGTGATAGATAAGTGTTGGTAGTCGAGGAATTTTTTATTTAAAGGTTAGGTTTAGTTGTATTATTTTGATATCTATATTATCGTATTATTTTGTTATTGTTTACAGGTGGTAGATGAGTCTCGGACAACTTTGAGAAATTTTTTGTGTAAAGATTAGATTTAATTATATTATTTTGATGTCTCTATCACTATATTATTTTGTTGTAATTTACTGATGGTAGATGAATGTCAATCGACTTTTAAAAATATTTTTGGTAAAGATTAGGTTTAATAAATAAACTCTCCATCTTTACATACTCAAATGATATTAAATTTAATTATTATATCCATCTTTATTATTTAAACAAATATCTTATTTAGTGTAATGTTTGAACACATTAAAGTGAGGGACACGCGCAAGGTGCGTACACCTAAACTAGTATGTATATATATATATATATATATATATATATATATATATGAGCATATGAAAATAAGAAGAGAAGGTGAAAAATATAAAATAAGCATTTTGTTATTGGTTAAACCGATAAATTGAAGTGTTAAAGTCCAAAATTTATAAACAAAAAACTGATAACAAATATCTTATTGGTTTGATTGTCGTTTTAGCATGTTGACAAATCAAATACCGATAAACCAAACAGAACCGACTGATTTTCACCCCTAATAAAAAGAAAAATAAGAAAGAAAATATATAAAGGTTAATACTCAAGCTATTGAAATTATGGGAAATAACGGACTAAAACTCTCACCTCGCAATTGATTTTAGCAACTTAAAATCAACCCAACTTAACAAATCAAAGAAAAATCAAATTAATCAGAAATGGATGACCTTCCATTAATCAAGCAAATAAGGTCACTAACAATTTTGAGAGTTCACCAAGACTAAGTACTCACTAATTACTCACTAACTACTCCCTAATAAGAAACCACAAATTTCAAACAATATGCACCAAAAACTCCCATGCAAAATAAGAAAATGTCCTATTTATACTAATAAAATAAAATGATAATATGTTTTTACAAATATGCCCTTCATGAAACAAGGGATTTGTTTGGCTCTCTTCTCTTTTGTGAATCTTTGAATTCATGAAGTGGCTATTTGCACACTTAGGCCCTTATCTTCTCCTTCTTCACATTGATTCACCTTCTGTATATTGAATGTCTTCCTTTGTTACCCTTCAAGTTCCCCTAAAGCCTCTTTACTCGAAAACATGGTTTGACAATCTTGAAGCTTTTTTGCTCTACTACGAGTGATTGGTTCTTAAGGATTCATGTTAGTATCAGTATATGAGATAGGAAAATAACTTATATGATTTGAACATGGAATACATAACATGATAACTAGTGTAAGACCAAGTAATGAACATATGTTGTAAAATGAATAAATCATTGAATACAAGGTCATGTAAGAATTTGAATATGAATTATACGTTGTGGACTATGGGAGTTACTATTAATAGGCATACGTGAACTAACTGGGGCCCAACCTATAAACTCAGCTGGAAAGGTGTACAGTACCTTGCCAAGGGTACGAACACTAACTGGCGTGGATCAACTAAACTGATGTCCTAAATGACTAAAGTGTCAAGATTGATATGAGGGGTGACCCTTTAGAACATATGGTGGATTCATAGTTATGGGACTTAGGGAATTCTACTAAAGGTCTCAGCCTAACTGACGGATGAACCTTCACCTCCCATATTTGCTCGGTGCTAAGTAATACTCCCAACTGATTGACACTATTAATTGAAATGCTCGTTAATGGTGATAATTTGATAATTAAAATAAATACACTCTCTAAAAGCATTCAAAATATGCAACTAGGGAATATAACATCCAATAGTGTATGCATGAAATTCTAGGTCATCAAGTGTGCAACTATTATGTCAATTTCATTAACTGATCGAATTAATAAAATTCAATGGCTCGGGTCCAACAATCATAGATTTCTCAATATAACTAGGATTTAGGATCATGGTAAAATAATAATACTGGAATTTATTCTAGTACAGGGATTATAGCTCAATGACACCAAAAGACTGAGATAACAATGAATCTACCAATATCCATAACCCTAAGTTATGAAAGAAAAATTATACTGGAGAATTGGTTAGGGATCAATTGATGAAAGGAAACCCACTGATGGAATATTAAATACCTGGTTATGTGAGCCCTGAAAAATTCTTTAGAGTTGGATGTCTGAGAAAGATGGACCCTAACTCTGCCTTAGAAAAGAAATTGCATTTTTTCTCTTTCAAAACTAAGCATCAGATGATAATCCAAATAATGAGAGCTTAGGGTCATATAAACCCAAATAATGACCCTTTATATTCCACAAAATGACATATTTTTAATGTTAAGAGAGTGGGAAAAGACTGAAATCCCTCTTCAAATTTTATAACTGGAAACTACGGGAAGGGGCACACAAGAAATTTCCACAATCGTTGGAATAACCTACGATCATAGGTTGAACTTGTGGCTCAGAACTTTATGTGAGCTCTTTGAACATGACCAGATGGGCACTGGAATGATTGTCTACCTTGTTTCATATGTTTACTGGTTAGATCAAAGGCATTTGTGGGACTCATAATCATGCTAGGGGATAGTGGTTCCCTCTTGTGGTACGAGGGTAAACTTTGACATCTTTCAAAAATTGGGTTATCTCAATCAAACGAGACCATTGTATGTTCATACAATGTAACCACGGTTGTGGTTGTTCACATGGCATCTCGCTGCAGAGTAGTGCTTTACTAAAAAGTCCATAATTTTCTAATCCGATATCGAATTAAGGCAAAACTTACTGAGTTGGAAAAATAATTAAAATATCTATCATTTGGTGGGTCTGGGACTCAAATATACATTTTAACTTAAAATTTATGCTTGTTTAAAGATGATCACTTCTTTAGGAATTGATCGGTAAGAGAGGTTTTGGCTTTGTTAAGGGCTATGGGTTATTATGGCCTTGGTTCATGGATAAATTCCCTCTCATACTATTAAAACCTGATTTTTAACCTTACATTTACTTGATTCATGATTCTATCCATGGTTTGAAATTTTTGGGGAATTACAATATCTCTCTATTGGGGTCACCACTTCTCCTAATATTATTGGAATCTTTCTACACCATATGTACCTAGAATTCCTACACTGAATTTTTAGGAGCTGAACATTGACATGGTACTGAGTTATTAACTAAAACATATACTGAATTGGACTCATAGGTGTGTTCTATGCAATGGGAAAATTTGGGTGATGTGAAATAGGAATAATTAATTATTTAATTTATTACCTCAATCTGGGATTTATTTTGAAGAAAAGAGGTAGGGATACTTGGTTCAGGTCTGCCTCTGCTTCCCAAGTAGATCCATCAACTGACTGATTTCTCTAATGAACCTTTACTAAGGTAACCTCTTTATTCCTTAAACTACGAACTTGACGTTAAAGGATTTCAACAGTAACCTTTTTGTAAGAGAGACTATATTTCACGCTAAACCTTACCAAAGGCACAACTGATGTGGGTCACTAATGTACTTCTTCAGTAAGGAAACATGAAAGATTGGATGCGCTGCTGCCAAGTCCACCGACAAATCTAACTCATAGGCTACTTTTCCAAAACAACCTATAATATCATAAGAACCATTGAAGTGGAGACTATATTTCCTTTATTTCTGAATATTTTCTCCCCTTTCATAGGTGAAACTTTCAAGTAGACCAAATTACCAATGTCAAATCAAGTTCCTTCTTTCTAACATTTGTATAGGACTTTTAATGACTCTGATCCATTCTCAACCTCTCAGCTGAACTATCTTTATAGCCTCATAGAATAAGTTTGTTCCTATTTATGTAGCTTTACCTAATTTGAACCTAATAATATAAGATCTACACCTCCTCCCATAAAGTGCCTCAAATGGGGCCATCCGAATAGTAGAGTGATAGATGTCATTGTACACAAACTCAATCAAAGGTAGATGATCATCCCAACTATCTTTGAAATTTATCATTGATTCTCTCAACATGTCCTCTAAGGTCTAAATGGCCCTTTTTGCCTGACCATCTATCTATGGGTAAAAGGCGATACTAAGATAAACTTGGGTGCTAAGACCCTTCTATAATGCATTCCAAAATTGAGACGTAAACTTATAACCTCTATCACCAAGTTCTTCAAGAAGAGTTTAGCATAGTTCTTAGTTGAATCTAAAGTGTTAACTGGCAAAAAAGGGCTAACTTAGGCATTCGGTCTATAATAACCCAAATAGAATTATGTTATTGATGAGTATGAGGCAACCCTATGATAAAGTCCATTTTTACTACCTACCACTTTTAAGTAGGAATACTGATGTCCTGAAGCATGCCTCCAGGTCTCTAGTGCTCAGCTTTAACCTGCTGGCAATTTGGGAAGTTACCCACAAGTTCTGCAATATTCTTTTTCATACCATTCCTCCAGCAGACTTCCCATAGATCACAATGCATCTTTGTGTCTCCTGGGTGAATATTATACTGAGAATTATGAGCGTGCATGAGCATTCACTATCTCAACTCATCTATATCTAAAGCACAAAGTCTGTCTTAATAGTAAAGAACATCATCTCCCTATTTGGAGAAATCCTTAACCTTGTGACTCTAAATTGTTGCTTCCAATCTAAGAAAAATAGGATCACTATCTTGATTTTTCTTAATCTTGACTACCAATAAGGATTTTGAACTATTTTAGACCAAAATACTACCTTTTGCTGAGTCAACCAATCGAAATAATAGCCTGACCAACCTATGAACCTTGAGAGCTAGTTTTTTTTCTTATTATCATCTACATTTGTTACACTCCCCATAAATAATCTGCTAAGAGTGCTGGCCACTATATTGTCTTAACCTGGATGGTAAATAACACTCATGTCATAATTCTTTAGCAATTCTATCCATCTTTTCTGGAGACTTAAATCTTTTTGAATGAACATATACTAGAGACTTTTGTGATCGGTGAACACATCAACATAAATCTCATAGAGGTAATACCTCCAAATATTTACGGCAAAAACCATTGTTACCAAGTCTAGATCATGAGTTGGGTAGTTTTTCTAATAAGGTTTGAGCTTTATAAAGGAATATTCTATAACTTTTCTTCACTACATTAACACAAAACCAAGTCCAACCCCAAAATTATCACAATACACGTTAAGACCATCGAAGCACTTGGGCAGAGTTAAAACTAGATTGGTAGTGAGTCAAGTCTTCAACTCCTGAATAATCTTCTCACAAAAATCAGACCACTAAAACTTTAGTTTCTTATAAGTCAACATGGACATAGGATAAGCAATGGAGCAAAATCTCACAACAATCCATCTACAGTAACCGGCTAATCCCAAAAAACTTCTGATATCTATTGGAGAGCTAAGTTTAGGCCAATTTCTTACTACCTTGGTCTTCTGAGGATCAACCTGAATGCCTTCTCCAAAAATAATATGACCAAGAAATGTTGTTGGCTTCAACTAGAACTCACACTTGTTGTATATGGCAAATAGTTGGCAATCCTTAAAAGCTTGCAAGACAATCCTCAGATAATTTATGTGCTCATCCTCACTATGAGAATAAATGAGGATGTCATTTATAAAAACTTTAACGAACATGTCCAAGTAATACTTGAACACCCTATTCATCAGGTCTATACAGGATGCATAAGCATTCGTCAGTCCAAAAGACATAACAACAAATTCAAAGTGAGCATAACAATTTTTGAAGGTTGTCTTTGGAATATCACATTCTCCGACTCTGAGCTGATGAAAACCTTACCTATGGTTTATCTTAGAGAAGTAACTAGCACCCTAAAGTTGGTTGAACAAGTCATTAATCATGAGGATTGGATACTTATTTTGGATTTTGACCTTTTTCAACTGACAGTAGTCGATGTGCATTCTAAGAGAATCATCTTTCTTGAAAGAACCAGCCAACCCTATGGGGAGACACTAGGACTGATAAAACCATTTTGTAGAAGGTGCTTCAATTATTTCTTCAAATCTTTATGCTTGGATAAAGTCATTCTATATGGTGGAATTGAAACAGTTTAGGTATCTCGAAGGAGAGCTATTCTTAAGTCAATTTGCCTTTTAGGGGAAACTGAGGGTAGGTATTCTAGAAATATTTCTAGAAATTTATTTACCATTATAAATGACCCAAGATTTGAGGTTTTGTATGTTGAATTCTTAAGCTGTACAAGATGATAAATACACCCTTTGGAGATTAACTTTCTAGCCTTAAGGTAAGAGATGAATTAACCCATAGGCATTGTGGTACTAGCTCTCCATTCTAAAACTAGTTCATTCAAAAATTTGAATTAGACTACTATTTTCCTAAATCAATATAGCAATATCAAGGTTATAGCCAATCCATACCAAGCATGACATATAAATCCACCATATCTAATTGTTTGAGATCAAATGAGGTGACTTTCTGGAAAACTGTAACTAGACAATTTCTGTATACCTAGTTAGCTATGATTGAATCACCAATTAGAGTAGAGACTATGAGAGGTTCTAAAAATCTTTTAGGATTGACACCAAAAAATACTACTATATAGGGAGTGATGAAGGAAAGTGTACCTCTAGGGTCTAATAATGCATAAACATAACTATGGAAAACCAATAACATACCCATGACTCTATCAGGAGAACCCTTCTTATCCTATGGAGTCTAAAGGGCATAGAACCTATACTGATAATGTCCACCAGCTACACTAGATTAGGCACCCTACTGAACAAGACGACCTATGGGTGTTTCTAAAGAATTAGATTGGATTTACTGATGGGCATCTCTAATTTTTTGAGAAACCACTAGGTATACACTAAACCTATGGCCTAGCCTGCCACACCCAGAGGAACCATCACTACTTGATATACACTCACCCTTATGGTTCCCACCATAATTTTTGCATACTAGGTTGGTACAGACATTGCTTACACTACCTTAAGAGTTAGAGTGGGATGACCTATCATGATGATCCTGCCTAAACTTTATCACTAGGTAACTAGAATAGAAGAGGATGGAACTAAATATTTCTAGCAAAATTGAAAATAACTTCCACCATCTGACTTCTACTAAGAGAAATTGGAACTACGACTATTACTCTCTCTTTCCTTCTTGTTAACTTTCTTTTCCTCTATCTACTAAGCATGAAGCATCGATCTCGAGATGTCCATCTCCTTCACCAATATAGTAGTCTTATATTTTTTTACCATATCCTTAGAAATACCAAACACAAATTTGCTCATGCAGGCCCTGGAAAATGTAACCATATATGAAATATACCTTGCCAACTGAGTAAACATAAGATCCTTCACACTCATGCTACCCTATTTTAGTTTTATGAAATCCTATGTTTTCGCCTCTAGTAACACCATATATTTTGGTATTTAAAATTTTTTGAGTCTTTGAACTCACTGTCTAGCCTATGACTCACCTTATGAGTTGTAAAGTATCGTTTTAGGTCATAGGGCCCTAATCATAGGCTGACCAATGAAGGGTGCCTCTATTTATATTATGTTTCATACTTGTCCAACGAGTCGTATAGTCTCCTTATGAGTCATATAGACTCCTCGTGAGTCGTAATATGCCAATTGTAAGGTAACCAATGTATGCCAAATGGATTTTATATTGATTACGACTAGACCTTATGAGTCATAAGGTATCACTATGAGCCATAGGTAAAAGTAATAAGGCAAATAGTGTGTGAGTACCCAAGGGATCTACCTTGACTATTACTCAAAGGATGACTCATAGCTTGTCGTAACGAATTTTAGGATGGCCCATAGCGACTGGGCAGTAAATTTCAGCATTTTAAGTAAGGGCATTATGGTCAATTCCCTTATTCCCCACTTAGACCCCACATACATAAAATACCTTTGGGATATTATTTCCAACCCTTATCAATCATAAACACTCTCTTTACTCTCTCAAATTCCACATTCAAAGACAAGGATAGGATTTCAAGAAATTGGTCATCTAGGCTCTAAGGGTGATTTCTTCTTTAAATTTCTTAATGATTAAGGTATGTATCTCTCTCCTTAAAATTATATTTCATTTATGGCATGAATTTGTTTATTATTTACTTGGTTTTGATGTTGGTTTTTGAATAATGGGTTGAGGGTTTGGGATGTAACTTGTTTAAATGTTTTTTGTGATTATTATGGATTTATTATTCATTGAATTGATGATTTGTGAACCCATTGCAATGTATGGGAATAGTGAATGGAATAGGGGTACAAGTATTCCCCAAATTCACAAATAATAGAAATAAGGGTACAAGGATTCCCTAACATAATTGGAATTTCGTAATAAAATTGATGAGAACCTTAACCCACTTGCATAATTGATTTTGGAATTTTAATAACCTTTGGATTGGCCTATTTTTCTTAAAACTAATGCATTGCATAAATTGCTAATGGATAAGAATGACCTTGAAAACCTTATGGGGTACAAGGATTCCCCCAAGCGAACGATTTTCTTGAAACCTTATGGGTTATAAGGATTTCTCAGAGTTGATTTTAATAATGGAGTCTGGGGACAAGGATTATCTAAGTGAGAGCTTAATGACATTTGCTTACAAGATATAGTTGGTATAATGATACCACTTAGCGATGCCATATGATTGACTACTTGAATTAAAGGATAGGTTATGTATTAAATGTTTTAATTGGTCTTAAATGAGGTTGTGTAGCTAGCCGTGAAGGTAGAGGTACCAAAGGACTAATATTGGAAACTCATGTTTGCTGATGTGAGGGATTGGTCTAGATGATCGAGTGCTTGTGTCATACTATGTGTATATCTATATCATGGATGGCGTACGGTACAAGGACTATAAATCTTTTATGATATATCTAGTTTGTGTGGCTAACACATACTAGGGCCCAACTAAGGGGTGATAGCTTAACCTATATAACCCATGGGTTGTTATTTGGATAGTCAAGTTACATATTCTAGGCTAATAAATTTAAGGTTCATGATAAACCTTATTACTTCTCCCAACATCTTATATATATATATGTATATATGTTGCATGTGTACTTGTGCATTGATTTTGAATTGGTTTTGGAATATGGCATTATTTTATTCACTTATACTCGAGTTACATGCTAGCTCTTAACCCGTTAACCATCTTCGGATGTTATATTTACCATGTGATACAGGAATTAGAGACACTTATACTTTTTCTATATAGTGATCGATGATATTGAACTGTTCATGAGTTATCTTAAAGTGGTGATCCTCCTTCTTCTTGGAGGCTATTAATTCTTGGTTTACTTTGTGTCACAAAATATTCTTTGATTTTAATTTTGGCTATCATCAGGGGCATAAACTGACTTAGATTGATTTTAAATTTAGTTTAGAGGCTTTGTAGATTAATGTAAATTAGGGTGGTTGTTGAAATTCTTAGATTTATTGAGTTTTGATTATTCTATCTTGTTATATGTTCAAAATTCATGCACTGCAAGTATATCTGGTTATGTTTGACTAGGTAAAGGGGGTGGTCTCTGGTCCACGGCGAACTTGAGATATCTATCACGACCAGGCCCTGGTTTGGGTTATGACAAAGTTTGTATCAAATTCCTCAGTTCATGTTCAATTGGGTGTCCACAATGTTATGTCAAGTAGTTTCTCTTTTATGGGTGTGTAGTACACCACACTTATAATAGAGAGGCTATAAGAAATTTAGGAATGTTTCCCTTTCTTGTTGTTATATTTCAGGCTATAGCGTATAAGGTCTTGAAATCTCCTCTAATTCCATTTGTTTGCATTTTAGATCATGCCTCTAAGAACATTTGGTGCTCATGGAAACTCTTTTATCCCACTTGAGGACAATATGTATGAAACTCATCCTACTTATAGTGTACAGACCTGGTCTAGGGCCCCAACTTCTAATTTCCCTCGTGGAGTTACACTGGTCCCCACTGATCTTTATCCAACCGATGATGCTCATACTCAATAATCTTAAGGAGATATTTCTAATGCTGAGTTTCACTATTTTATTCATCTGTTGACCTAGTTGGTAAAATCTAAGTCATGTTAGTTGGGTCTAATTGGTACTACTATGAGTTCTTCTGAGGTTACTTGAGTTTGGTAGTTTATGAGGCTCAATCCTTCGAGCTTTATTGGCTCTTAGGTTGAGGAGGATCCTTAACTATTCATAGATAAGATGGCGGAGATCTTTTGAGTTATGACTGTTTCTAACTCTAAGGGTATAAAATTTATTGCATATCAGTTAAAAGATATGACATATCAGTAATATGAAGAGTGGCATCAATTTAGGGGTGATGATGTAGAGTTAGCATTATGGGATAATTTTTTTCGAAGCTTTTCTTGATCATTTCTTTCCTTAGGAGTTGAGGGAGACTAAAGTTGAGAAGTTTTTAAATCTAAAATAGGGTAGGATGACCATGAAAGAATATGCCTTTAAGTTTTATCAGTTGTTTCTCTATGCTCCGGAGTTGATATCTTTTATAAGGGATAGGATAAAGAAGTTTACTTCTATGTTGTCTTGGGACTTGGTCTTGGAGTATAAGGTTGCACTGATGAATAATGACATGGGTATCTCTATGCTTGTAGTGTATATGCAATAGGTAAAAGAGAAAAAAAGAAAGCAAATATAGGAGAGGGGTGAAATAAGAAGTTTAGATATTTGAATCAGAGTAGAGGTTAGTGGCAGAGTGGTAGAGATAATAAGCAGTGTTCTAAGAAGAATTTGGGAAGTTCTAACTCTTTCTCAATAGCTAGTGCCCCTTATCCAAGGTCATCTGGTAATTGTCATTTCTAGGTTGACAATGGGTTTAAGGCACACGGTGCCCAGTCTTAGGCTAGTGGAGCACAGTCATCCCCAACCTATCCTTCTTATCGATTTTATGGTCAGTTACATTATAGTTTCTCTAGCTAAGAGAGGAATCGATGTTTTAATAAGGTCCTTGTTACTACTTCTTTAGATCTTACACCAAAGGATACTATTCTAGTACCGACTTTGGCCAAAATTATCTGTATGCTCTTGCCACCTGCCAGGAGTCTGAGGCATCTCTCTATTGTCACTGGAATGTTAAAACACTTTTTCCATGATATGTATTGATTGCTTCATCTGGGGTCCACTCTTTATTATGTGGCCCCTTATGTAGCTATTTATTTTGGTTTTGGACCTAAGTTTATTCCCAAGCCCTTTTCTATGTCTACCCCAGTGGGTGACTCTGTTGTGGCTAAAAAATTCTATAGAGGTTGTGTGGTTAAATATCTATGGTAGGGAGACCCTGGTAGATTTGATAGGGTTGGAGATGTTAGATTTTGATATGATCTTGAGGATGGATTGTCTTTACTCGTGCTATGCTTCTCTTGATAGAAAGACCCAAAAGATCAGTTTCTGATTCCCAAATGAACCTGTGGTTGAATGGGAAGGTAGTTCCCTAGTTCCTAAGGTAAGGTTTATTTCATATCTTAGAGCTTGAAAATTAATTTTCAAGTGGTGTCTACACCATCTAGTTTGGGTTAAAGATTGTAGTTCTGAGGATCCCGCTTCGTAATCTATTTCTATGGTCAGTGAGTTTCCGTATGTATTCCCTAATGATCTTCCTGGTATTCCTCTCGACAGGAAAATAGGTTTGGGGATTGATATTCTTTCGGATACCCATTATATCTTTGTTCCTCCTTATAGAATGGCTCTAGCTGAGTTGAAAGAACTTAAGAAACAGTTGAAAGATCTTCTTGATAAGGGTTTTATCCACCCTAGTGTGTCTCTTATGGGTTCTCCCATTTTTTTTGTGCCTAATAAAAATGGTTTTCATCATATGCGCATATACTACCGCCAGTTGAATAAGGTGACTGTGAAGAATAAGTATCCTCTTCCTAGGATTGATGACCTATTTGACTAGGTTCAGGGTGCAAAGTACTTTTATAATATTGACCTTGTCGGATTATCATCAGTTGAAGATTAGGGAGGTAGATATCCCTAAGACTATTTTTTACACCTAATATAGCCATTATGAGTTTTTCCTCATATCTTTTGGGTTGACCACTACTCGAACAACATTTATGGATCTCATAAGCTGGGTGTTTTATCAGTTTCTTGACTTGTTTGTGATTACATTTTTTGATGATATGTTTGTATATTCAAAGAGTAAAGAGGACCATGTCAATCACCTTCGTATAGTGTTGTAGACCCTTAAGGATCGATGTTTGTATGCTAAGTTTTTAAAGTGTGAGTTCTAGTTAGATGTTGTTACTTTTCTAGGTCATGTTGTTTCAAGTGAAGGGATCATGGTAGATCCACAAAAAGTTGTGGTGGTTAAAAATTTTCCTAAACCTATGACACCAATCAATATTTGATGTTTCTTGGGTTTAGCCGATTATTATAGGAGGTTTGTAGAGATCTTCTCCTCGATTGTTTCTCTATTAACTAAATTGGCTTAGACAAAGATGAATTTTCTGTGGTTGGATTCTTGTAAGGGTAGCTTTGAGAATTTAAAGAATGAGTCGACTTATGCTCTAGTATTAACCCTACCCGATGGTACCAATGGATTTGTTGTTTATTGTGATATTTCTTATGTAGGACTTAGTTATATGTATATGCAACATGGTAGGGTGATAGCATATGTTTCTAGGCAGTTGAAAGCCTATGAGAAAAATTATCCAACACATGAATTGGAATTGTTAATTGTTATCTTTGCTTTAAAGATTCGGTCCCACTACTTGTATAGGGTTCATGTTGATATCTAGTTAGATCATCAGAGCTTGCACTGTGTATTTAACCAGAAGGGAGTTAAATCTTAGGCAAAAGAGATGGCTTGAGTTGCTCAAGGATTATGATATGAGTCCCCACTATTATTTAGTAAAAGCTACTATTGTTGTCGATGCTCTTAGTAGGTTATCTATTGGTAGATTATCTCATGTTGATGAGGAGAAGTGTGGTTTGGTAAAGGATGTTCACTATTTGGCTAATCTTGGAATTCATCTTTTAGACTTTAAGGATGGAGGTGTGATTATGCAAGAGGTGGTAAAGTTATTTCTTAGAACTCAGGTGAGAAAGTAGGTTTTGGATCCTATCATGACGCAGATTAAAAATAATGTGGATCAGCAAAAATTCTTTGTTTTTTGATTGGTGGTGATGGTATCTTGAGGTACCAAGCTAGATTGTGTGTTCTCGATGTAGATGGTTTCGAGAAAGAATCTTGGCCAAATCTTATGATTTGCAGTATACGATCCATCCTAGTTCAACAAAGATGCACCATGATTAGAATATGATCTATTGGTGGAATACACAAAGAGTGATGTGGCAATTTTATGGCAAAGTGTATGGTTTGTCATCAAGTAAAGATGGAGCACTTGAGGGCTGGTGTTTTTTCTTAAGAGATTGAGTTACCCTTGTGGAAATGGGAAGTGATTAATATGGATTTTGCTATCGAACTCCCATTATTTCATAGACAGTTTGACTAAATTTGGGTCATCGTTGATAGGATGACTAAGTCCACTCACTTTTTGCCAGTGAGGACTAATTATTCACCAGAGGATTAGGCTAAGATTTTCATTCAGGAGATAGTCAAGTTGCATTATTTGCCTATTTCTATTGTATTTGACTGAGGCACATAATTCTCTTCTTACTCCTAGCTTTCTTTTCAGATAGATTTGTGAATTAAGGTAACCTTAGCACTGCTTTCCACCCTCAGATGCATGGACAAGTGAAAAGGTCTATTCGAACTTTAGAAGTTATGGTAAGGGCCTATGTGATGGACTTCGGTGGTAGTTGGGTTGATAATTTTCCTCGTATAGAGTTTGCATATAATAACAGCTATCACTTGAGTATTTAAATAGCTTCGTTCAAGGAGTTTTACGGTAGGAGATGTCATTCTCCAATTGGGTGGTACGAGGTTGATGAGGCTGAGATGTTTGGTCCTGATTTGGTTCCCCAAGTAATGGAAAAGGTGAAGGTAATTAGGGATTGGCTTAAGACCACCAAAATTCCTATGTGGATGTGAGGCGTAGAGAGATGGAGTTTGATGATGGCGATTGGGTATTCTTGAAGGAATCTCCCATGAAGGAAGTACTGTCATTTGGGAAGAAAGGGAAACCCAGTCTCATTATATTGCCCCATACTTGATTTTGAGAAGAGTGGGTAACGTTGCTTATGAGTTGGAGTTTCCTCCTAGTTTGGGTTTTATTTATCCGGTCTTCCATGTTTCAATGTTGTAGAAGTGCGCGGGTGATCCTTCCTTGGTTGTTTCTTTTGAGAGTGTCGGTGTTTCAGACTCCTTGACTTATGAGGAAGTCCCAGTGAAAATCTTGCATCAACAAGGCCTTCATTTGAGAACTAAGGATCTGGCTTCGGTGAAGGTTCTATTAAAGAACCAAAAGGTAGAAGAAGCTACTTAGGAATCTGAAGAGGACATGAAGTTCAAATATCGATTCTTGTTTTCTGCTTGGGATAATCGTGCTTAAGGTATGTGTATTCCTTAATATCTTTGTTTTTTGTCTTTGTTAAAGGTAATTGTGGTCGTGTTCCATATTAAATCGTATTACTGGATGCCTTATCTCATCATTTAGGGACGAATGATCCTAGTGGGGGAGAATATAACACCCTAGATTTTGGTCCTTGAAAATTTTTGTGTTCTTAAACTCACTATCCAAACTATGACTCACCTCGTAAAGTGTCATTACGGGTCATTGGACCCAGTTCGTAGGGTGACCAGTGAAGGATTCCCTTATTTCTATTATGGTTACAACTTGTCCTAACGAGCCGTATAGACTACTCATGAATCGAAATGTTACAATCATAAGGTAACAAGTGTATGCCCAAATGGATTCGATATTGATTATGACTAGGCCCTATGAGTGGTAGTGTCTCACTAGGATTTGTAGGGTAAAAGTCGTAGGGTCAATAGTGTGCATGATCCCAAGGACTCTCCCTTGACTATGAGTCAAGGTACGACTCATAGCCAGTCCTAGGGTGACTCGTAATGACTAGGCGGTGAATTTCAGAATTTTAAGTAAGCACATTATGTTCAATTCCCCCAGTCCCCACTTAGACACCACGTACATAAAATACATAGGATCATTATTTCTAACCCTTATCACTCATAAACACTCTCTTTACTCTCTCAAATTCTCCATTCAAAGACAAGGCTAGGGTTTCAAGAAATTAGTCATCTAGGGCCCTAAGGGTGATTTCTTCTTTAAATTTCTTAGTGATTAAGGCATCTATCTCTCACCTTAAACTTATATTTTCTTTATGGCATGAATTGGTTTATTATTTACTTGGTTTTGATGTTGGGTTTTGAATGATGGGTTGAGGGTTTTGGATGTAAATTATTTAAATTCTTTTCTCATGATTAGTATGGATTTATTATGAATTGAATTGATGGTTTCTGAACTAATTGGGACACATGGAAATGGTGAATGGAATAGAGGTACAAGTATTCCCCAAATTTGCAAATAATAGAAATAGGGATACAAGGATTCCCCAACATAATTGGATTTTGGTATTGAAATTGATGAGAACCTCAACCCACTTGCATAACTGGTTTATGAATGTGAATAATCCTTTGGCTTGTCTTACTTTTCTTTAAACTAATACATTGCATAAATATGAAATGGATAATAATTACCTTGAAAACCTTGTGGGCTATAAGGATTCCCCCACGTGAATGACTTTCTTGAAAACCTAGTGGGGTGAAAGGATTCCCCCAAGTTGATTTTAATAATGGAGTCTAGGGATAAGGATTCCCCAAGTGACAGCTTAATGACATTCGCTTGCAAGCTATAGTCAGTATGACGAGACCACTTAATGATACCGTGTGATTGACTCTTTGAATTAATAGATGGGTTATGTGCTAAATATTTTAATTGATTTTAAAGGGGGTGTTGTGTAGCTAGCCGTGAAGATGGAAGTCCCGAGGGACTAATATAAGAACTCACATTTTCTTATGTGAGGGATTGGTCTAGATGATCATATACTTGTGTCACACTATGTATATCTGTATCATGGATGGCATAGGGTATAAGGATTCTATGGCCTTCTATGATATCTGAGGTTCGTGTGGCTAACATGCTCTGACGCCCGACCAGGGGGTGATAGCTGGAACCATATAGCCCATGGGTTGTTATTAGAACGGTCAAGCTACATAGTCTAGGCTAATAACTTTAAGGTTTGTGCCAAACCTTCTTTCTTCTCCTAGCATCTTATATAAATATGTATATGTTGTATGTGTACTTGTGTATTGATGTTGAATTGGTTTTAGAATAATGACATTATTTTACTCCCATATCCTCAGGTTCTATGCTAGTGCTCAACCCACTAACCATCTCCAAATATTGTATTCCCATGCAATGCAGGAACTGAAGAAACATCTGATTTTCCTATGTAGTGATAGGTGATCTTGTACTATTCGTGAGTCAGCTTGAAGTGGTAAGCCTTCTTCTTCTATTAGTCTATTACTTCTTGGTTTACTTCATGTCATAGACTAAATCTTTGATTTTAGTTTTATCTATCATAAGGGGCATATCCTGACATAGATTGATTTTTAATTCGGTTTAGCGGCTTTATGGATTATTGTGGATTGGTATGGTTGTTGACATTCTAAGATTTCTTGAATTCTGATTATTCCATCTTGTTATATGTTCTGAGTTCATCCGCTGCAAGTATTCTTGTTCTATTTGACTAGGTAGAGGGGGTGGTCTCTGATCCACAGAAAACTTGAGATACCCGTCAGGGCCAGGCCCTAGTTCAGGTTGTGACACCTCCTTTAACTAAAGTAGGATAAACCTTTCTGAAAATACAACCACAAACTCGTCCCATTCTACCAATTCTACGGTTTCACCTATACCATTCTTCCACTGCTTTTACTAGGTGTGAGATACTCTTTACAATTGACAGACATCCAGGTCAACACTCTTAATTAGGGTAACATCTGTAATCTCTATAACATTCTGGACACTGTTAACAAACTTCTACTGATCCACCTCAAACATGGACCAAAAGAACACTAAGGGATTAATTCGGGTAAAGTCTCAGACTCTTCCATTGCCGTATTTATTGCTGGGTTGGTTGCTACCATGGTAGCCTGGTTTTTTGGGCAGCCACAAACTGCCCTAAGGCTGTGAAAGAGCCTTGAATTTGGCATGTGTGACTAGTTTGTTGATAGGGTTTTCTGGAGTTGGTGGTGCTTGTTAATTCCCTACCTAACTCTTATTTCCACTCCTATTTTTGTTGGTCATCTTTGGAGATGTATTCTATAAACATGTAGAGAATAAGTTATAAAAAAGTTTTTAATAAAGATCATACTCTATCGCACAACATGAGAATAAAAGAAGGAAAACTTTTCCTAAAACTTCTCATACCCTCTCACTCATAATTGAGGAACACTTCACACCCATTAATAATACTCTATTTGACATGGCTTTCAGACCTCCTAGGACACTTTAAACCTATTTCTCTAATACCAAGTTTGTTACAACCCGAGACTACCCCTAGTTATAACACGGTGTTTAAAATCACAAATAACTCCAAGCTAACCCATGGCCTGGAAAAACACTAATAATATAGAAAATAACTTATTAAAATAAAACTTAAGTGTAAGATAAACTGGATAGTATAATGAATATCCAAAGGAAATAAATCATAAGTAACCAAGTTTGAGATCAAAAGCTAAATAACTAACTATAAGTCTAAAAGGCTTATATAAGATGAGTTACTGGGACTAGACCCTAATAACTCTAACTGTCTGAGAACTGGGAATAAAAAGGACAAAGTGAAATAAAATACTGAGTTTAGTCCTCATAAAATAAGGACTCACAAAAATTGTTACTGCTGATATGGTAAGAGACCGTACTATCTGTGATCAGGATGTTGAGCATTCAAACCTATATTATAAGGCAATATAGCATACAGAAAGTATGTGATCATTACTTTGAATGTAATTAGTATGTGAGATAGGAAAATAACTAATATTATTTGAACATAGAACACATAACATAATAACTAGTGCAAGACCAAGTAATGAACATATGCTATAAAATATACCGAATAACTAAATACAAGGCATGTAAGAATCTGAATTTAAACTATAAAATATGGACTGTGGGAGTTACTAATAAGAAACATACCTTAATGTGAACTAATCGGGGACTAACCTATAACCCCAGCTAGAAAGGTGTCTAGTACCTTGCCTGTAAGACCCCGTAAAGTTCCCTCATTATTAAGTCCTTCGAAACGAATCAAAAAAAGTCTTACACTTAGAAATTTTGCTAAGTGGTCAACACTTAGTTTATTTTTGAACCTTCAAACTTTGAGGAATTATTTTGTGACCTTCCCGACCTCTGATTATTGGATTTTTTTGTTGCGTTGTGATGGGATAAGGTCATAGTACATCTCAGGTGAGTTTTGGAATTTTTGGAATCTATTTAGGGCACATTTAGGGTGCCAAACCTGTAGATAAAGGCGCTGGTAAGGCGCCACCTATCTTGGTAAAGGCTCTCACTAAGGCACCGCCTTGGTCCTCCAAGGCTCTAGCCTGGGCGCCTCCCTTTGCATAGCCTTTTTGCCCAGTTTTCAGCTTCTCTTCTCCGTCTTATTAAGGGTAAGTGTGGTATTTTTCAATTCCTTATCCTCTTTAACATGAAATTTATCCCCAATTACACCAAAATTGATCACTTTTCTTCAAAACCTCTAAAGAACTCTCATAAGGGTTTCAACCTAAAGATTAAAGTATCTCAAGATTCAATCGTAGGTTTTCAATAATTGTTTGAGATTTGGATTCCGATTTCCGAGGGCTACAAGAAGCATCCATCAATTTCACGAATAGAGTCCCAAAAGCAAGAGTCCATAATTTGAGGTATGTGGGGTTTGAACAAGGGCAATCCTTTCGCCTTTGTGCCCAAAACTATGTTTTTTTGAGAATTTCTTTTAATTTTGAGGCTTGGGTTATGCCCAAAGTTTCTTATTGATGATTTTGAGCATGATATGATTAAATTATGAAATTCCATGGTTTCTTGAGTTGAAGAATTCTATCTTCATGATTTTGAATGCCATGAATATGTTATGAGATATTGATTTCAGATTTTCAATTGAATTTGAGCATGATATTATGACTCTTGAATTTTTATGTTAATATTGATGAAATATTTTCAAGAAAACTTATTGAGCATGACGAGTTACTATGAATTTACATCAGTTTGATATATGGGTATTTAGACCTTATTTTGAGTATTGATATTTCAAGAATTTGTACTTTTAAGAACCCTGAGATTTGTTTATCTACAAGTTGTACAAGCATTATTTGATCTTCGGATCCCTAATTGAGATTTCGAATCCACTTTTCAGAGTTCATAACAGATTACATATATGAGTTTGGTTTCATTATAAACCATGAGATTTTATTTTAAAAGTGGATTTCCAATAAGAGGAGCTAGATAATAAGGGAGTATTTAGCACCGAGTTGGGTATGATTTCGAGGTCTCATACCCCAGAACTACGTGCCACCATAGGATTGAGATTAATGTGCCTCAAGTCGAGATTGTGATCACTAAGTTAAGGTTATACATAATGCTCCTCCCCAACGTGGGGCTTCTTCCTTAGGAGGATAAAATGTTGGAATCCATGTAGCTCGCATGGTTTATGTCGGTCAAGAGAACTTCCCTTGAGATAAGGTATTTTCCTTAAGAGAAGCTATTTTCCTAATAGAAAAGTTTGCAGATTAGTTTCCTAAAGTATTTTCTCTAAAGCTTTGAGATAAGTGATTTTCCTATTAGTAAAGAAAGGCTTTTAGAAGTATCTCCTTAAGATTAAGTAATTTTCCATAAAGTTTGAAACCTTATAGACTATAGATTTTAGAATAGAGAGGATTTTAGAAACTAAGTGTAAAGGCTCATAACTACATTTCAGATGTTATTTTACCAAAAGATTTGAGTTATAGAGTTCAGCTCCAGATTTATATTTAAAGAGTGAACACTAAGACAGTCTAATTTAAAGACATAATACAAGAACAGTTTTTAGAACTAAGTGTAATGACTCACGAGATTTATACTATGTGTTTTTCTATTCCCGATGTATGAGATTTAGTTTTTAGATTACTCAAGCTATGTGAGTCATTTGCATTTAGCGTTTATGATTTCTATAAAGATTGATGATATTGTTTAACTATTGCATACACCCCCATATACTCAGTACATCCTCAAAGTACTGATCCACATATATGTCTATGTGCTATATTGTCTAATAATGTAGGTATCAGTTCAGTTGTAGCACGCATACTATATTTAGACAGTTGAAGCTTCCAGACAGTAGGTGATGAGTCCTTTTGATTTAAGGGCTCGAGTCAGTTCTACAGTTTGATATTTTCTTTATTCAGTCGTATTGATTTGGGATAGTTGGGGATCATGTCCTGGCTATCTAAAGTCAATGCTACTAGTGGCTTTATAGACAGTCAGTAGAAGTTGATGTATACAGTTTCAATTTTGTTTCTAAGAGTAGAGTTGTAATCTTGTAAATTCTATTTTGTATAGTATGGATTCATAAAGAGTTATTTTTCGCTGATTTTGTAAAGTTTTATGTATTTTATTCAGTTGCGTATGAGTTATGCCAGTAGAAGGGTTATCTTGGGGTCACTTGTGACCCTAAGCACCGAGTGATGTCTCGGGACTCATTTTTGGGACATTACATTGCTAAGGGTACAACACTAACTAGCGTGGATCTATTAAACTGATGTCCAAAAGGACTAAGTTGTCAAGCCTGATATGAGAGGTCCTTTAGAACCTATGGTGGCATCGTATTTTTGGGACCTGGGGACTTCTACTAAAGACCTCATCCTAATTGATGGATAAGCCTTCATCCCTACGTCTGCTCTGCGCTAAGTACTACTCCTAACTAAAAAACACTAATAACTGCAATGCTCACTAATAGTAATAATTTGATAATTGAAATAAATGTACTCTCTAATAGCATTTAAAATATGTAACTGGGGAATATGTCATCCAATATTATATGCATGAACTCCTTGATCTTTGGGTGTTCATAACCCGCCACCTCTGAAGAATGAAACTATTATATCAATTTTGTAAACTAATTGAATTAACAAAATTCGATGACTCAGCTCCAACAATCATGGAGAATGTAACTAGGGTTTAGGATCATGCTCAAATAATAATACTGGAATCCATGCCAAAACAGGGATTATAGCTCAATGAAACCAAAAACTAAGATATCAATAACTTTACCAATATTTATAACCTTGAGTAGTAAAAGAGAAATTGTACTGTAGAATTGGGTTAACTTTGGGACTCAATGTATGAATGGAAACCCATTGAATAAATCCCATATACTTGGTGATGCAATCCCTGACGAATTCCTTAAAGTTGGATGCCTGAGAAAATGAACCCTAACTCTACCTTGGGAGAAAATCACCTTTTTCTTTTGAAACTAAGTATCAGATAATATTCTAAGTAATGAGAGCTTAGTGTCATATAAACCCTACTAATGATCCTTGAGATTCCCCAAAACAACATAGTTTTAATGTTAAAATAGTAGGAAAAAGATTGATATGCCCCTTAAAATTTTGTAACTGGAAATATAGAAAGGGACATACGAGACCTTTCCATGATCGTGGGAACAACCTGCTATCGTGAGTTGCATTTGTGGATGGGAGCTTGGGAGCTGGATGCAAGCTCTATGAATATGATTAGATGAGCATTGGTGTGGTCGTTGGTTCTACACACTATCATATTTTAGTTTGTATGTTCGCTAGTTACATCAAAGGCATATGTGGAACACATACTTGTGCCAGGGAATCGACGTATTAAAGCATGATCATGGTTCCTTCTCATGGAATGAGGATACACTTTGTCAATTTTCAAAGGTTAGGGTTATCTCAATCAGATAAAACCATAAAACGATCATACTATGTAACCACGATTGTGGTTGGTGTTGTGGTATCTCACTGAGAGCGGTGCTTTACTAAAAAGGCCATAACTTTCTACTCTTATATCGTATTAAGGATAAACTAGATGTGTTGTAAATATAATTCAAATATCTATCACTTGGTGGGTGATAACGCTCAACTTACACGTTTATTTAGTGCAAGGTGGTCGTCGTCAATATATTACCCAACTTTAGAGTCGGGGTCGAATCCACAGGGAACAATGTGAGTGGCGATTAAACTAATTTGAAACAATAGCTACAATTTGAATTCAAATAAATTATATGAAAAGATAAAATGGGGGTTTTTAATTTGTGAATTATGTCCTAATTAATTGTAACAGAGTTCTTCCATCTAATGATTCATTTTGTATGTAGAAATTCAAAGATATTAAATAAACTAGAGTTATGGTTACCAAGATGCTTGAACAATTAGGGTTGTGAATCACTTATGAGTTCCAATTAACAATTTCCATTGTAAGAGTAGTTGATTCCTATTATTTACCCATTAGTTTCTCAACTTGACTAGGTAATTTATCCCTTAATTCTCTCAAACTCAAAGGATATATTGTTTATTCAACTATTTTCTCATGTACATAATCCTGCTAAGGTATTCATCATTAATCTAAGGTTTAGAGCCTTGATAATTTATGTAAACCCATTCTTTTCCCAATACACACTTTCCTTTTTAGACAAGTGATGTTTAAGAGCTCACTCTTCAAGTTTGCAACCAAGAAAAGTCATTAAAGTGAAGAAAGGTTTATACAATGTCCATTACTCATAGAACTCAATTGGATTCACAACCCAAAATCCAATTTTTACATCAAGGCTCCAATAACTCTAGTTATGGGATCTTATCCACACATTTCCATAGAAGAAATAGAAAGCATCTTTGTATTATTCATAAATAAATTCAAGATTTACTTACAAAGGTTACAAGAATTTGTTATTGAATCTCCAATAGAAATGGAATGATTAGATCCACAAGATTTTCTTAATTCCAAAAAATACTACATTACAAAGAGTTTCAAGTATAGAGGCTACGATAAAAGATGCTAATATAATGATATCTTCCCCTAATAAAACCTAAAACTGGTATTTATAGGTTCCCAAGTAAAAAGGAATTAAAATTTGAATTCAGAAAAATTTCGTCCAAGTTGGTGGTCCACCGCAATTGGACTTTTCATGCGCCATCAATGGTCCAATATATTTCAGGACTCCAAATGGAGTCAATTTCTGCATTTCGGTTTCGTTAAGCCATTCTAAGCCTTATTGAGTTGTTTCCACTTTATTTAAAGCTTGTCTATCCTTCATATATCATCATGATCTATTAAAAAATCATCCTAATTTATTAAATACTACAAATTAGAGATCAAAACAACACAACATCCAAGATGGTGAACTCAAAACACGAGCTAAGCATAGGCTAATTTAACTTTGATTTTTAGCTCTTTGTTTTGAATCTTTTCTAGATCCAAATGACCTATGAATATTATAACTATGTTGTTTAACATATAAATACATAATAACAACCTTATGAACTCATTAAAATATATTATAACCCAACAGAATAGACTAGACAAACGCCTAGCTCAAGCTAGTCACACTAGTTTTCTCGATTGAACTCTAAATGTTCAAAGTGAACCAAAATTAAGTAAAAACATCATTAAGCATTATAAACCCATATTTGGACACATGAATGAACATTTATGTCATTATAAGCACATATATCATAAGAATCATCATCAAAACAAGGATAAAAAGGGCTAAAATAGTAATGCTAGAATGCATAAATACACCCAACATCAACACCCCACACTTAAATCCTTGTTCACCCTCGAAAATCTCTTCACTCTATAAGAATAATGAAAAATATAGTGTACTATTAATGCTTGTATTAGTTATTCTTGCATTTTTTATGCTTGTATTTTTCTTATGCAGTGTTTGGTTCGATGTATTAAAAAAACCATGAATTACATAATTTCTAAAAAAAAAAAATTCGTACATAATACCCTCAATATATATGTTAGAACAGGAAGGGGAATTTTTTTTAGGGGTAATAGGGTCTTTAAGCATGTTAATACATGCATTAGATCCATTGCATTACTAATGTCATGGATTTTGAGGTATAAGTAATACACACCTCAATACACAATAGAGTGTATAACTAATGCTTGCATTAGCTATACATAGAGTAAAAAGGTATACCAATCAAGGTACTACTAATACACATTAAACTAATACATGCATTAACATTTCAATACACTCTACCAAACGACCCCTAAGTATCATGGGTTGCATATATTCCACACTCCTTCTACATGCAAGACATTCAAGCTAGTACTACAAACACTAGACATAATGCAAGTTTTTACAATAAGCATGTCACAAACATAATGGAAAGCTCATGAATCCTACTTCTAAAACATCCTAGCGTCAAGAATTTACTCACCTTATTGGCAAACTCATGCTTATTATTCAGTCACAGACATCTTACAAATCACTTATATTCATCAAACATGTGCCCCTCACAACAAGAGAGTTACCTATAATCAATCACAATAATGCAATTTATAATAATGGGTACAAGAATCAAATTTTTCTCTATCTCACAAAGAATTCACAAATTACACATAATGAACCATAGGCTTGCCCTTAGTGTAATGCTCCACCAATAGTCAAATGTAAAGCTTAAGATAAAGTAGGTCTTTTTTGGGTTGTAATGTAGGCTAATGGAAGGGTAGGAACTATTTTGGCCAAGAATAGTGACTATCCTCTCTAAGCGCTTCAATACACTACCTTGTACATTTAAAACAAATATTCAACAACCAAATTACACCAGAATTTTTTTTCACCCCATTTCTTTTTGGTTTTACCGCAACTTTGTTCAAGACATTAACAACAATTATGTTAGGGGTACTTCCCTTATTCTTCATACACCAGTTATTGTTATGCAACCCTATAGAAGCCACCCTCAACTAAAGTTATTCGCGTTGGTTGAGGAGCACATTGTCCTAAATGGATCAGGGCCAAATAGGTTCATTGTAGTAAAAACCGGGCAAAAAAAAAAATTAACATTTCTTTTATACTTTCTGTAGTTCCTAACCATCACAATTTAGCACACAATGAACATTTCCTTAGAGTTTCACTTTCACTTTACTCCTTCAGTTTCAAAAACCTTCCTACTTAGTCCTTTATATTAAAGCACTTAGTAGATTTGGATCAAATTAAGGTCAATCAAGAAAGGGGATTAGGCTTCACATGAGGTTTCCAAAGAGAAGGATAAAGGCTCAATGGGGTTAACTAAGATAATGCAAAAGAGTAGTTAAAATAAGATATAAAACCAAGCTATCAAAGAAATGCCAAAATCATCTCCTAAACTCACATTCTTTATTTCGCTTCACACACGCACCGGGAAAGTTCTAGACAACACATACAACAAGGAATATACAAAAATTTCACACGCATATGGCACATGCTCAATTCATAGAGGATCAGCATAGACTCTCAACCAAACAATAGCATAAATTCAAAATTAAGCTGAAAATTAAAAGATTCAAAAACATGAGCCTAAGAGTATCAAAAATAGAAATTCCCATAATTCAACATTCTTTTACAAACAACCCACTTGCATCATGTAATCAAAAATAGCACCAACAAGAATACCTCACTTATTCCAAACCTAAAAAAAATAAAATGAGCCAAAATTTGGAAATTTCCCCACCCCACACTTAAAAATCTACTTTTTTCCCAAAGTGAATTTTTAAACGAAGCGATAGAAATACTCCCTGAGGCCTCTAGGCCTAGCTAGATGCATCTTCACATAGAAGAGATCCTTGGAACCCTACACTTATTTTATGCCATGCTCCTTTGCGCAAGATTATGGTAGTCAGACTTCCCATTAACCTGTGACTCAACCAAAAACAAAACTACTTGAAATAAAAACTGAAGACTAAAAATTAACAAGAAAAAATACCTTAGCTTGGGTTGCCTCCCAAAAAGTGCCTAATTTAGTGTCGCGGCACGACTTAATCAAGTTTTTTCCTCCATCTTGAGGATATAAATTTCATCCCCAACTTAGCATCCAACTTTTTGCCTCGCTCATAAGGAGGTGGTATAAAGATTAAGAAGCCAAGTAATGGATGATGCATGGTAAACAACTCGCTCTTAAAGTGAGGTGTGTTTTTATGTTGGTTGTTAAGTGTAAAATAAAGAACATAGGATTCTTGTTCCTCATCTTTATACTCTTCCACTATTTTAGATGATTCCACAGACAAGATATCATCTAAACATAATGTAGAAAAATGCTTTGAGTGAGGCCCAACTAATTCTACTTCAAAATTTACATGATCTACTACACACTCACTTTTATTCACCTTTTCAATGTTAGTCTCAAGATCACAATGACAATCGAGTGGTTGCGATTCTTTAGTTTTTTCCTCAAATTGGCTAATGTCCTCCTCATATTCTTCTTTGTTTAGCCACTGTAAACATAGTGGAAGTGGCAACTCCTTTAGCTCTTCCCACAACTGTGCTCGATTAACTAAAATTTGTTTTATCAGTTTATCAGCATGAATCGTGGAAGCACACATATACTTAGAATGATCACTTTGACCATAAGTCAAACACCAAGTTACAGATCCATCTAAATATGGGCAGTAAGCCTCATAATGTGGTTCCCCACAATAATCACAAGAATCATCACAAGAATTGTAATCACTCCAAAAACCATCTATCCAGGTTGACATCTCAAAACTGTGTAAGGACAATAAAAACAAAATAAAATTAAAAAAAACAAATATTTACAAGTTTGAATTCAGGAAAGTAAACTAAAAATTCCAAACCAACTCAATACACCAAATTGTTCCCCGGCAATGCGCCATTTTTTATAACGTTGAACTTACATGTTAATTTAATGTAAGGTGGTCGTCGTTAATATATTTACCCAAATTTTGAGTCGGGGTCGAATCCATAGGGAATAATCTGAGTGTCGATTAAACTAATTTGAAACTATAGCTACAAGTTGAATACAAATAAACGGAACAAAAAGATAAAATGGGGGGTTTTTAATTTGTGAATTATGTCCTAATTAATTGTAACTGAGTTATTCCATCTAATGATTCATTTTGTAAGTAGTAATTCAATGATATTAAACAAACCAGAGTTGTGGTTACCAAGATGCTTGAACAATTAGGGTTGTGAATCACTTATGAGTTCCAATTAACAATTTCCATTGTAAGAGTAGTTGATTCCTATTATTTACCCATTAGTTTCTCAACTTGATTGGGTAATTTATCCCTCATTTCTCTCAAACTCAAATGATATATTATTTGTTCAAATATTTTCTCATGTAGATCAATCCTGCTAAGGTATTTATCGTTAATCTAAGGTTTAGAGCCTTGAGAATTCATGTAAACCCTTTCCTTTCCCAACGCACACTTTCCTTTTCAGACAAGTGATATTAAAGGGTTCACTCTTCAAATTTGCAACCAAGAAAATTCATTAAAGTGAAGAAAGGTTTATACAATGTCCATTACTGATTGAATCCAATTGGGTTCACAATCCAAAATCCTTTTTTCACATCAAGGCTCCCATAACCCTTGTTGTGGGAGCTTATCCACACATTTCCATAGAAGAAATAGAAAGCATCTTTGTATTATTCATAAATAAATTTAAGATTTACTTACAAAGGTTACAATAATTTGTTCTTGAATCTTCAATAGAGATGAAATGATTAGATCCACAAGATTTGCTTAATTCCAAAAAATACTACCTTACAAAGAGTTTCAATTGTAGAAGCTACGATAAAAGATGCAAATATAATGATATCTTCCCCTAATAAAATCTAAAACTGGTATTTATATGTTCCCAAGTAAAAAGGAATTAAAATTTATATTTAGAAAAATTTCATCCAAGTTGGTGGTCCACCAAAAAACTGGTGGTCTACCATTTTGACCTTTGCTGGATGTGATTAAATCTAGACTTCTATTTTAGGTCAGGTAGTCAGTTTGGTGGTCAGTTACAAGACTGGTTGTCCACCATTTTGGCCACCAATGATTTTTCTGAAATCTTAAATCTGTTGGTCAGTTTGGTGGTCAGTCGCAAATTTGGTAGTCCACCATTTTGACCATCACTAAGTTTCTTGAATTCTTCAATTTTGTTTTACCTTGGTGGTAGAATGGTGGTCAGTCGCCAGACCGGTGGTCTACCATTTTCACCACCAGTCAGTCAATTTCCAGAATTTCACTAGCGATTTCACCGCATCGTGGCGCCTCTTTACACTACATAAATTCCTACACGCGCCATTGGGCCTTAAAATATAGAATTTAATGAATACAGTAGTGTTTAACATGTATCCATTGGAATTTCCATGCACCGTCAATGGTCCAATGTATTTCAGGACTCCAAATGGAGTTAATTTCCGTATTTCGATTTCATTGAGCCATTCTGAGCCTTATTGAGTTGTTTCCACTTGATTTTAAGCTTTAATATCCTTCATATATCATCATGATCCATTAAAAAAGCATCCTAAAGCATTAAAAACAACAAATTAGAGCTAAAAACAACACAAAATCCAAGATGGTGAACTCAAAAATATGAGCTAAGCATAGGCTAATTTCACTTTGATTTTTAGCTCTTTGTTTTGAATCTTTTCTTGATCTAATTGACCTAAGAATATTATAACAAAGTTGTTTCACATATAAATACATAATAACTAAATTATTAACTCATTAAAACATATTAGAATCCAACACAATAGACTAGACAAACGCCTTGCTCAAGCTAGTCACACTAGTTTTCTCGATTGAACTCTAAATGTTCAAAGTGTATAAAAACTAATGTAAAAACAACATTAAGCATTATAAACCCATATTTTGGACACATGAATGCACATTTATGTAATTATAAGCACATATATCATAAGAATCATCCTCAAAACAAGGCTAAAAAGGGCTAAAAGAGTAATGTTAGGATGCATAAATACACCCAACATCAACACCCCACACTTAAAACCTTGTTCGTCCTTGAAAAACTCTTCACTCTAAGTATCATGGGCTGCATAGATTCCAAACTCCTTCTACATGCAAGACATTCAAGCTAGTACTACAACCACTACACATAATGCAAGTTTGTACACTAAGCATGTCACAAAAATAATGAAAAGCTCATGAATCCTACTTCCAAAACATCCTAGCCTCAAGAATTTACTCACATTATTGGCAAACTCATGCTTATTATTCAGTCAAAGACATATTACAAATCACATATATTCATCAAACATGTGTCTCTCACAACAAGAAAGTTACCAATAATCACTCACAATAATGCAATTTATAACAATGGGTACAAGAATCAAATTTGGCTCTATCACACAAAGAATTAACAAGTTACTCATAATAAACCATAGGCTTGCCCTTAGTGTAACGCTCCACTAATAGTAAAATGTAAAGCTTAAGATAAAGTAGGTCTTTTCTAGGTTGTAATGTAGGCTAGCGAAAGGATAGGAACTATTTTGGCCAGGAATAGTGACAATCCTCTCTAAGTGCTTCAATACACTACTTTATACATTTAAAACAAATACTCAACAACCAAATTACACCAGAATTTTTTTCACCCTATTTCTTTTTGTTTTTGCCCTTACTTTGCTGAAGACATTAAAAACAATTATGGTAGGAGTACTTCCCTCTTACATCACAAGTCAATTCTCAACTTATCTTCATACACCAGTTATTGTTACACACCCCAATAATAGCCACCCGTAACAAAAGCTATTCGCCTTGATTGAGGTGCACATTGTCCTAAATAGACCAGAGCCAAAACAAGTTTATTGTAGCAAAACTAGGCAACAAAAAAATTGAAGTTGCTTTCATACTCTCTGTAGTTCCTAACCATCACAATTTAGTCACACAATAAACATTTCCTTAGAGTTTTACTTTCACCTTCCTACTTAGTCCTTTACATTAAACCGCTTAGAAGATTTGGATCAAATTAAGGGCAATCAAGGAAGGGGATTAGGCTTCACATGAGGTTTCCAAAAATAAGGCTAAAGGCTCAATGGGGTTAACTAAGATAATGCAAAACGGTGGGTAAAAAAAGGGGTAAAACTAGGCTATCAAAGAAATGCATAAATTATCTCCTAAACTCACATTCTTTATTTTGCTTCACACACACACCAGACAAGTTCTAGACATCACATGCAACAAGGAATATACAAAAATCTCACACGCACATGGCACATGCTCAATTCATAGAGGATCATCATAGACTCTCAACCAAATAGTAGCACAAATTCAAAATTAAGCCAACAATTACAAGAGACAAACATGAGCCTAAGAGTCTCAAAAATAGCAATTCCCACAATTCAATATGCTTTTACAAACAACCCACTTGCATCATGTAATCAAAAATAGCACCAACAAGAATACCTCACTTATTTCAAACCTAAAAAAAAATTAAATTGAGCCCAAATTTGGGAATTTCCCCACCCCACACTTAAAAATCTACTTTTTCCCTAAAATGAATTTTTAAACGAAGCGATAGAAATACTCCCTGAGTCCTATAGGCCTAGCTAGATGCATCTTCACATAGAGGAGATCGTTGGAACCCTACACTTATTTTATGCCATGCTCCTTTGTGCAAAATTATGTTACTCAGACTTCCTATTAACCTATGACTCAACCAAAAACATAACTACTTGAAATAAAAACTAAAGACTAAAAATTAAAAAGAAAAAATACCTTAGTGCCTAATTTAGAGTAGTGGCACGACTTAATCATGCTTTTTCCTCCACCTTGAGGATATAAATTTTACCCCCAAATTAGCATCCAACTTTTTACCTTGCTCATAAAGAGGTGGTATAAAGATTAAGAGGCTAAGTAATGGATGATGCATGGTAAAAAACTCGGTCTTAAAGTGAGGTGTGTTTTTATGTCGATTATCAAGTGTAAAATAAAGAACATAGGATTCTTGTTCCTCATCTTCAAACTCTTCCACTATTTTAGATGATTCCACAGACAAGATATCATCTAAACATAATGTGGAAAAATGCATCGAGTGAGGCCCAATTAATTCTACTTTAAAATTTACACTATCTACTATACACTCACTTTTATTCACCTTTTTAATGTCAGTCTCAAGATCAAGATGACAATCGAGTGGTTGCGATTCTTGAGTTTTCTCCTCAAATTGGCTAATGTCCTCCTCATATTCGTATTTGTTTAGCCACTGTAAACATGGTGGGAGTGGTAACTCTTTTAGCTCTTCCCACGACTGTCCTTGGTTCTCTAAAATTTGTTTTATCAATTTATCCTCTTGAATTGTGGAAGCACATATCTTTAGAATGATTACTTTGACCACAAGTCAAACACCAAGTTACAGTTCCATCTAAATATGGGAAATAAGCCTCAAAATGTTGTCCCCCACAATAATCACAATAATCGTCATCACTCCAAAAACCATCTATCCAGGTTGACATCTCAAAACTGTGTAAGAACAATAAAAATAAAAGAAAATAAATAACAAAAACTAAACAAATATTTACAAGTTTGAATTCAAGCAAAAAAACTCAAAATTTCAAACCAACTCAATACGCCAAATTGTTCCCCAGCAACAGCGCCATTTTTTAAAACGCTCAACTTATAAATCAATTTAGTGTAAGGCGATCGTCGTCAATATATTTACCCAACTTTGGAGTCGGGGTCGAATCCACAGGTAATAATGTGAGTGGCAATTAAACTAATTTGAAACTATAGCTACAGGTTGAATTCAAATAAATGATACGAAAAGATAAAGTAGGGGTTTTTAATTTGTGAATTAGGTCCTAATTAATTGTAACAGAGTTATTCCATCTAATGATTCATTTTGTAAGTAGTAATTCAATGATATTAAACAAAGCAGAGTAATGGTTACCAAGATGCTTGAACAATTAGGGTTGTGAATCACTTATGAGTTCCAATTAACGATTTCCATTGTAAGAGTAGTTGATTCCTATTATTTACCCATTAGTTTTCTCAACTAGATTGGGTAATTTATCCCTCAATTCTCTCAAACTCAAAGGATATATTATTTATTCAACTATTTTCTTGTGTAGATCAATCCTGCTAAGGCATTCATCATTAATCTAAGGTTTAGAGCCTTGAGAATTCATGTAAATCCTTTCTTTTCCCAACACACACTTTTCTTTTCGGAAAAGTGATGTTTAAGGGCTCGCTTTTAAAGTTTGCAACCAAGAAAAGTCATTAAAGTGAAGAAAGCCTTATACAATGTCCATTACTCATAGAACTCAATTGGATTCAGAACCCAAAATCCATTTTTAACATAAAGGCTCCCATAACCTTAGTTATAGGAGCTTAGCCACACATTTCCATAGAATAAACAGAAATCATCTTTGTATTATTCATAAATAAATTCAATATTTCATTACAAAGGTTACAAGAATTTGTTCTTGAATCTTTAATAGAGAGAGAATAATTAGATCCACAAGCTTTTCTTAATTCCAAAAAATACTACCTTACAGAGAGTTTCAAGTATAGAGGCTATGATAAAAGATGCAAATATAATGATATATTCGTAAGTAATAAGGAATTAAAATTTACATTCAGAAAAATTTCATCCAATTTGGTGGTCCACCGCAAAACTGCTGGTCCACCATTTTGACCTTCGCTGGATGTGCTGAAATTTGGACTTTTGTTTGAGATTAGGCATTCAGTTTGGTGGTCAATCACAAGACTGGTGGTCCATCATTTTTGCCACCAGTGAGTTTTTCGAAATCTTGAATCTGGTGGTCAGTTTTGTGGTTAGTTGCAAAGCTGATAGTCCACCATTTTGACCTTCACTGAGTGTCCTGAAATACCGGATTTTGTTTTAACTTTGTGGTCAAACTGGTGGTCATTCGCCAGATTGGTGGTCCACTATTTTGTCCACCAGTGAGTCAATTTCTAGAATTTCACTGGCTATTTCACCGTATCGTGGCGCCTCCTTACACTCCATAAATTCCTACACGTGCCATTGGGCCTTAAAATACAGAATTTAATGAATCCAGTGGTGTTTAACATATATCCATTGGAATTTCCATGCACCTTCAATGCTCCAATGCATTTCAGGACTCCGAATGGAGTTAATTTTTGCATTTCGGTTTCATTGAGCCATTCTGAGCCTTATTGAGTTGTTTCCACTTGATTTGAAGCTTGTATATCCTTCATATATCATCATGATCCACTCAAAAATCATCATAATGCATTAAACACTACAAATTAGAGATTAAAACAACACAACATCCAAGACGGTGAACTCAAAACACGAGCTAAGCATAGGCTAATTTCACTTTGATTTTTAGCTCTTTGTTTTGAATCTTTTCCTGATCCAATTGACCTATAAATATAATAAATAAGTTGTTTCCCATATTAATACATAATAACAACCTTACTAACTAATTAAAATATATTAGAACCCAATACAATAGACTAGACAAAGACCTAGCTCAAGCTAGTCACACTAGTTTTCTCGATTGAACTCTAAATGTTAAAAGTGAATCAAAACTTATGTAAACACACAATTAAGAATCATAAACCCATATTTTTATACATTAATGCACATTTATGTCATTATAAGCACATATATCATAAGAATCATCCTCAAAACAAGGCTTAAAAGGGCTAAAATAGTAATGGTAGAATGCATAAATACACCCAACATCAGTGGGTTTAAAAGTAAAAGATGCATCTAAATCTTGAAGTTATGCTCATGTGAAGATGATCAGTTTTTTAAGAATCAATAAGTAAGAGAGGTTTTGGCTTGGTATGGGAATAGAGAGTTCTTGTGGCCTTGGTGCATGGACAAATCCCTTTGCATACTTCTAAAATTGATGTTTTCCCCTACAAGTACTGGAAGCGTGGTTCTATAATATTCTTGGATTTTTGTGGTTTTATAATTAGGGACTAATCATTAGTCCTCGATTATAAGAAGCCAAGGGGATTTATATTCTTTTGCTATCAGGCGTTCCCTAGATTGAGTTTGCTATCTTGTGGGCATGTAGGTCACTTCAAGGGAGAGTTTCCTAATAGATGGGCTAGTTTTTTTGGGCAATAATAAACTAGAGGTATGGTTTGTGCTAGTATAGGTGCCAAATGTTGTCTATAGAATAGGCACAGTAATTATCAAGGTGGCCACAATGGAAATTGAGGATTTGGTAATACAGGGATAGGTAGTGATCAGCCTACTAGAGAGGGTACTCATAAAATCTCATTTGTATGCCTTCCTTAGTAAATCTAAGTCGATGTCATTAGGTGTTATCATTATAGGTATTACTCATGTTTGTGACCAAATGGCTATAGTCTTATTTGATTTGGATTCTACTTACGGTTATGTTCTTTTTTTATTTAAGATACACTTATCCTTAAGTATCTGTAAAATTTTCATTAGGATTGGATATGGTTTGTGATATGCTAGATTCATTTATGCATGTATCTATTTGGTGTAGACTCTATGGTAGTGACCCAAGTGTATCATTCTTTTTCTATGACGTTTAGGGTTTAAAACTTGGAAACATTTGATAATTTTTTATTTTACTTATTTTAATATCAATTTAGGCATGACTTGGGTGTCTCTATATCATGATGTTCTGAACTATAACTCTATGAATCTGACCTTGGAGATGCTTGGGATATATAAGTTAGAATGGGACATGTGTATAATTCTAGACCTATGAAAATTATATCTTTTATTTGAGTTGAGAAGCTATTTGGGAGGGGGTGTTCAACTTTTTAGGACACTTTTGGGATGTTAGTGCAAAGGTCCCCCTATTGAGTCAGTTCCCATAGTGTCAAAGTTTCAAGACGTATATTTTACCAATTTTCCTAGTTTATCTCGAGATCAAGACATTGACTTTTGTGTTGATTTGGAGTTGGGCACACACCCAATTTTTGTTCCTCCTTATCGAATGGATCCAGTAGAGTTTAGAAAACTCAAGACTCAGTTGTAGGAGTTACTTGATGAGGCATTCATAAATTCCAGTGTTGAACCATAGGTTGTTCTAGTGTTGCTCATTAAGAAAAAGTATGGTACATGAGATTGCATATTGACTACATGTAGAATGTGTATTAACTATAGGCAGTTGAATAAGGTTACCATCAGGAATAAATATCCTTTGCCCCAAATAGATGATATTTTTTGACTAGTCGCAATGTAATTTAGTTTTTTCTAAGTTAGACTTGAGGTCAGGGTATCACCAACTAAAGCTTTGACCTGAGAAAATACCTAAGATAGCCTTTAGGACTTGGTATGAGCATTATGAGTTCTTACTGATGTCCTTTGGGTTAATCAATGTGTTAGCAACCTTCATGAGTTTAATGAATGGTATTTTCAAGTCTTTCTTGAATTCGTTTGTAATTGTTTTAATTGATAATATTTTGGTTACTCCTTGAGTGAGGAGGAATATACAAGTCACCTTCGTATAGTTTAGGGATTTTGAAGGAGAAGCATCACTATTTTAAGTTCTCTACATGTTAATTTTGTATGTCTTTTATGGACTTTTTGGGCATGTTGTTTTAAATAATGGGGTGATAGTAGATCCCTAGAAGACTAAGGCTGACAAGAGTTGGGTTCATCCTAACTTTGTGACTGAGGCTTGAAGTTTATGGGTCTTTCTAGCTACTATCATAGGTTTGTAAAGCACTTTTCCTCCATTGCTACTCATTTAACAAGAATGACTCAAAAGGAGGTGCCATTTTCTTGTTATGACAAGTTATGGGAGATCTTTCAAAAACTTAAGTCTCTTTTGACCACAACTCTCATTCTGTAAGGCAATTGAAGCCTCATGAGAAGAATTATTCAACCTATGAATTGGAGTTGACATCTATATTTTTGCACTTATGATATGGTGTCAAATGTGAAGTATTTACAAACTATTATAGTTTAGAGCATGTTTTCATCCAAAAAGATTTGTACTTGAGCCAGAGATATAGATGAAGCTGTTGAAGGATTATGATGTAAAAATTCAATACCATCTTGGCAAGGCCAATGTTATGGAAAAAGTATTGATCTAGAAATCCATAAGTATAGGCAGTTTAGCTTTTTTGAGTGTGTCAAGGTGGACTTTGGATAAAGATTCAAACTCTAGCAATTAATTTAATGCATTTTTATATGGCCAAAAAAATAGAGTATTGGCTAGTGTGGAGGTAAGGTCAACATCTCTTGATCAAATAAAGGCTAGGCAATTTGACAATGAAAAATTATACAAGATTCAGAATATTATGGTGTGTGGTAATGCTTTAGATGTGACACTTGATATGTGTGGGGTGTTGAGAGTAAGGGGACACATATGTATTCATTGTGTTGGTGATGTGAAACCTTTGGGCACATACTTGGTAAAGAAAGCTGAAGATAAGATGAGGTTCATTTAGATAGGATATTTGTAGCAAAAAAGTTGACAAAAGAAATATACAAATCACAAGGTAAGATTTATGTTTTACAAACTAGGTAAGCATGTACTGTTGAAGGTGCCTCCTATGAAGGGTTATGCAGTTTGACAAAAAGGGTAAGCTTAGCTCTTAGTAAATTAGTCCGTTTGAAAATTTTTATGATGTTGGTCAAGTATCTTACAAGTTAGAATTACTACTAAGCCTGTCAAGAGTTCATATGGTATTTCATGTTTCTATGCTCAAGAAATACCATAGGTATGATAATTATATTATTAAATAGGACTCAATTTTTATTAACAAGAATCCTTTATAGGTAGAGGAGCCAATTACGATCCTTGATTTATATGTTTAGAAGTTGAAACTACGGAAATTTGGTCTGTAAAAGTTCAATAAAAACACTAACCTATTGAGGAAGCCACTTTAGAAACCGAGAAGGACATGTGTAATGACCCAAATTATTATTACACTGAAATAGGAGGTAAAATTTGTACATACTATTTTTGGTTAATTTTTGATAAATTCAGGGCTGGTCCTGTATGGGATTATTTTTGAGGTTGTAGTAGTTGAATAAAATTTGGTATTAATATAATTGGTAATAGTGGGGTTTGATGTGATAGCTGGGTAGCCAATGAGTATAAGAGGATATAGAAACTTCCTATAACTAAAATAGAGTTATTAACTGTGGGTATAGACTTTATTGTGAAGGGGTTAGTTCATGATATTCTAATTCATGGTATGTTTTGTAAAGTGAGAAAACATAAAGAGAGGTCCCAAGTTTCTGTGTCAGACCACTATAGCAAAAAAGTAACTACTGCAGTGGTAACTAGAACTGCAGTGGTGGATTCCATAAAAAGGTATGAACCACTACAGTAGTAATTATCAACTTTGTATCAGTGGTATCTCTTTTTTTAATCTTATCGGCCTATGATGCTTATCAGTGCTTTTTGATGTACTGATTCTACATGTCTCATCTTTTTGTGGAGTGCTGAACATCTTCTAGTGGTCAACACATGACCTCAGCTCTAGTTAGCAATTTGTACTGGATTTTAAGGGTGAGCACCATGTTCAGGCAATCTTCAAATAGTCTTGTGATGTTGATATCCTTTGTTTGAGACTAAGAACATTCTTTTACTTATGTTTTAGATATTCTAGTTATTTCCAAAATTAGATATTTATTATGGATCTCCTACCATAGGCTAGGGCAGGTGCCAATCATGATCATTTGGGTCCTAACAATGATGGTATTAGAGCACTAGGTTCATAGATCTCATTTTACAAGAGCATGTCAATTAGATTCTCGAATAACAGTATGGAGATGGCTATACTTTTCTTCCGGAGGCTACATGGAATTAGAAAAAAAATCCTTTTTTTTTCTTTTTTCATGCTATTAATTGATTCTAATTGGTATGTAGTGATCCAAATTGGTATCTGATTCATTCACTATTGTTCATATATAATGAATGCTTATTCCACTAGAGCAGCATTAGCAACCAAGGTAGAACCTACAGCAGAATGCGCATCAGCTATTGGGGTCGTAGTCTGAGGAAGGCCTCGAGTAAAAGGTAGAGTAAAAAGGGGAGGATGAGGAGATGCAACCATTGGGGGTAAAACACAAATAACTAAGATACTATCAATACAAAGACCACCATCCCCTCCACCATAACAAGATGCCCCAGACCATGTTCACTATGAAAATGAGGTAGTTGAGAAATAGGAGATGATAAATTCCTAGAATTATGTGCTAGCACCAAATGTTGTAGCTTAGGTTCCTTTGTGTTTAGAGATGATTCAGCAAGTATTGGGGTTCTTGGGTAGTTTGGATGGCACTAGATATACTCCGGTGGTTTTGACTGCTCCACCACCAGCTTTGTAACATGCTTCTACAATAGCACTTTGGATGGATTAGGGATCTATTGAAATATGGGGGGTTAAACTATACTACGAGGAACTAGGTCCCTTAAAATTAGATACATCTAATAAAATAGTAAAGCAGTAAGGAAAGAAAATTTTTTCTAGAAATTAAAGAACACAAAAATTTAACGTGAAAACCTCCTTGCTCAAGGGGGAAAAACCACGGCTTCCTTCACAAGAACTCAACCATCCACTATAATCAAATACATGATTACAAACTCCATTGGAACCTAACTCTAGGCTCCACTAGTTTGCAATAACTCTATTACAAACTCTCGTTGACAACTCGCCTAAGATCTTACCTCAATATTGATTAACTTTAACCAATATCAAACTCAGGTAACTCTGTCTAAGAACTAAATAAACGCAAGAAAAACATTACTCTTATAACATGTGTAATTCAATTACATACCAAGACTTGACTCAAGAACAAACACTATCTCGGTATATAAAATCTTAGATCTTGAACAATATTTGAGTTTTTGCCAATTTCTCTCTTTAAATAATCAGAATGCAAAAACTATTAATTGAGGAGCATTATTTTTTATTTATAGTTGGATAATGATTACATTAGAATTTCTATTAGTCCAAGTGTCCTAACTAGTATACACCTCACCTGCGCAATTTGTTACACTAACAGACAAAATTGTGTAGGATGGTGACAACTATATGTTTTTATGAAGATCAAGGGACCTGGTCCATTATTGTCAATTGATCATCATCAAAACAAGATATAGCAATTTTTCTCCTTTTTGATGATGACAAACCAACCATAGATTTGAGCATCAAAGTTCATTGATCTCATTCAATTAGAGTGACCACTAGTACTGTTGATGAATGTTCCCCCTATCACTATACACCATGTTTCCCCTATCATCATGCTTCACCAACATTCTTCCCACTATCATATGCCATCATACTTTACCAGTATTCAATTCATATTTACCTGGTACATAATCTCTAACACATCATGCAACACATACATGGTCCCTACAATATGAATTCAATATTGCCCCTTTTGACATCATTGAAAAGTGATAACTATAAACCAAAAGTAAAATAAGCACAAGTTAGTTAGCTCATGGCCACTGGGGCAACACTAACATGAAGAACAACTTTATAATCATAGAAGAGACAGATGAAACACTAAAACAAATATTCATTCATATGTAAAACGTAAGTATCATTTCAGTGCATAATTCACAGGAATCATGAAAATTTAAATAGGAGAAGTAGAGCCATGTTGTTTTTTTCTGTAGTATGATAGTGTAACAATTCCTTTGTTAGCTACCTTATATCTGCATTCAAGTCAACAACCTCATCGGACAGAGTTGAAACTCTCTTCTTTAGTTTAGCATTCTAAGTTCTAAGCTCTTCAAAGGCACTTGAATCCTTATTAGAAAGATGATGAATTATCATTTGTAATTTTCTAATCTCTGCATCCTTAGCAGTTGTGTTGAGTTTCAATTCCTCTATTTCATTATTGAGCTCCCCTTGAGAGATGTTATCTGATTTTATTTCCACACACCCAGTTTTGATTAGAGTGTTTATACTAGACAGTTGTATCATAGTTCTAGGATTCCATTTTTACAGACAATACCAAAATGATCAAATACTCTGCTTACCCAATATCCATAAGGCATGCCATGTTTTCTATTATTCCCATGAACAACTTTATGTATGTGCTCCATCATTAAATCAGGTAAACTAGTGAACTCAATACTGCTAAGGCACTCCATCACAAATAAATCAGTAGCTGAAGAAATGTTCCTATTTTGTGATCTAGGCAGAATCACTTTGTTAACAAAATCACAAACTAATTATAACTCTCTTTTGAATGATTTCCTATTTACTGCAGTCACAGATTTTTCTAAAATCTTTGATGCATTTGCCATAAACTCTATTGAGGACTATTATATTAAGATAGTCCTCACACCACTGATAGGTACATCCAAAATTTTCCCAAGTAATATAGCATCAAGATTCAGCTTCTTCCCTTGAACTATAACAGCCATCTTTAGTCTATCTTAAAAAAATTCCAATGTGGAATAGAATTCCCTATAAGATAGAGCCGTTTTTTATGTTTAACAATATCAACTAATTCCATCATGCCTGGTGTTGTTAATACACTTGAGTAAAAAACATTCCCAGTCAGTACTTTTTGATTTCTTAAGAATATATTTCTAAATTCCTTGGACGTAAGCATACTTTCTTCCTCCTATTTCTTTCTATTAAAAGATTCCCTTTCAAGCATTCTCTTTTTTTAGGACCAGGTCCCTATGAAGTTTGTTGCTTTATAGTAGAACTCCTAGATTTCACTCTCAAACGTCTTGTTTTCATACTGACATCTTGTATCTTAGGACCAAACAGACTCATTTTTGGGTTATTGATAGCAAGATGAGATTTTCACCAACCCAATCATTTTTTGTCATTACACTTTCAGAAAGATAATGTGTTTTGGGGGATGAATCTTCATCAATGAGTTGAGTGAAGAAGTAGTCTGGCCTTAAAAAAGAGGATGAATTAACTTGGTTGACTCTTTGAATAGGGAGATTTTCAGAAAACAAGACTTCAAGAAGAAGCTAAACCATTTTCTTAGGGATTTTATTCACTTAAGGTTCATTAGGAAAGGTGGCTATGAAGACTGGTTTAGTCAGGTGTTGTCCTGATAGGGATGGGAAGGAAGAAAAGGGATTTGAGTTCTGAAAAAGGTTTGAGAATTGGTCTTTATCAACACTAAATTTTGAGGAAATGACTTTTTCGAATTAGGTGCTCCTTTGAAAGGATGAAGGCCACAGGTCTTGAAAAAAGCATTATGGAAACATATGCACACAAGGATAAGTTTTTGAAGGAGTGAGAAGAGGTTGATTTTAATTTTGTAGCGTGTCACCTTTCCTTTTAGGGTTAGACAAATTTTTGACACAAAGAGAGAAAAACTGACTTTTTTCTATCAGAAAAAAAGAATGCACATTCACTATACTAACCTAAGAGATGGGACCAGGCCCCTCTCTTTCTTGAGTGAATCCTCAAATTTGTGCATATCACATAAGTTGTCCTCCAAAGTTATACCTATGCATGTATACCTACAAAGGTATGATACTAAGTTAGACCAAAAAGTACATACTATATCAAGGATACCTGTGTCCTGATCATAGCCAATTTTAGGGAGATAAACTAATTCATCTAATAGGTCAGGTTATTTTGATCAACCCCAGCCTCAACCTATTCTTCACAAATTATTCTTTATGAAGATCCTAGTAAAGATGTTTGTTATGTGATATTCAGCCTTGCAAAACTTCATACAAGTATCTCCTTTTCTTAGTATTGTCTCTCAGAAAATAATGTCTCACATCAATATTGTTGGTCCTCTGATGCTGCACTAGGTTCTTAGCCATGTTAAGAGCACTTTTGTTGTCACATATTAGAGGTATAGTATTTGAGACAATCCCAAAATCCTTTAGTTGATATTTGATCCATAACAATTGAGCATAACAAGAAGTTGTAGCCACATACTCAGCTTCAGCACTAGATAAAGCAACTGAATTCTACTTCTTAGAACCCCAAGAAATTAAGAAAGAATCCAAAAAATGAGCCATTCCTGAGGTGTTTTTTCTATCCACCAGATATCAAGCATAATCAGCCAGCATCAGTATATCCCATTAGATAAAAACTATCTCCAGAAAGATAGTACATGACCAGGTCTTTTGTACCTTTTAGATATCTAATTCTTTAGGACAGGCTTGAAATCTTGCATACATTCCCACACTAAACACAACATCTGGCCTACTTACATTAAGATATAGTAAGGATCTAATGATCCCTCTATACATGGTTTCATTAATTGAGGGACAAAATTCATCATTATCCATCTTGGAAATGGTTCTTATTAGAGTTTCAATTGGCTTGGAATCTCCCATATTTTATTTTTTCAGGCGATCTTTGATGTATTTCTCCTGACAAATCATTTTCCCTTGAGAGGTTTGCTTCATATGCAAGCCTAGGAAGAAACTCAGTTCACCCATTATGCTTATTTCAAATTCACTCCCCATTAGCTTAGCAAACTCGTTTCATAGGGATTCATAAGTAGCTCCAAAGATTATGTCATCAACATATATCTGAACAATAGTAAGCTGCTACCTCTAGACTTTAAAAAGAAAGTATTGTCAATTTTCCCTCTTTTAAAGACATTTTCTAGAAGAAAATTTAAAATTCTTTCATACTAAGCCCTAGATGTTTACTTCAACCTATAGAGAGCTTTGTCCAATTTGAGCATATGATGAGGAAAATTTGCATTTTCAAAACCTGGAGGTTATTTGACATAGACTTATTTCTTTAGGTTTCCATTTATAAAAGCACTTTGGATATCCATTTGGAAGAGTTTGAACCCTATACAGACAACAAAAACAATAAGAATCCTGATAGCCTCAATTCTTGCTAAAGGGGAAAATGTCTTATCATAATCAATTCCTTCCTCCTAGTTATAGCCTTAAACAACCAGCCTTGCTTTATTTTTGTTGATAGTTCCATGTTCATCCTGTATGTTTCTGTACACCCATTTAGTCCCAATAATTGTTCTGTAAATAGGTCTGGAGAGCAGGTGCAAAACCTTACTTTCAAATTATAGAAGCTTTTCCTATATTGCATTGATCTAGTTAGCATATTTCATAGCTTTTTTACATTTATAGGATCTACTTAGGATAGGAATGCCGAGAAAGCCATGAAATTTCTTGCTTGAGCTCTTGTTTGGACTCCTGATTCCAAAGGAGTAGTCAAATTCTCAAGGGAGTGAGAGGATTTGTGCCTCCAGTTTGACCTTCTGAGATGAGTTCCACTAGAACCAGGTCTTGATATTCTTCTACTACAGAAAGGGTCTATAACTGAGATCCTGTATCACCATCATCTTCATCATTCCTAATTGCATCATTTAGTTATTGACCATCATCTTCATTAATATCATCCCTTTGAATAGGAATGAATTCTTCAATATCATAATCTTTATCATCACCTAAATTCATTAACTTTTTTGATTCATCAAAGACTACATGTACACTTTCTTTGACAGATTGAGTTGTTTTTTTGAAAACTCTGTATGCCTGGCTTGTTGAGGAATAGCCAACAAATACTACTTTATCACTTTTGGAATCAAACATTCCTAAATCATTCTTCCTATTATTTAGAACAAAGCATTTACATCCAAAAGGTCTAAAGTAGTCAAGCTTAGGCTTTTTATTAAACACAAGCTCATATGGGGTCTTGTTCCGGAGTGATCTAATCAAGCACATATTTGTCACATAGAAAGAAGTATTTACAGATTTAGCCCTAAATTTATTTGAAAGCCCAGTGTCATTCAACATTGTCCTGGCAATCTCTATTAGGGTTATGTTCTTCCTTTCAACAACTCCATTTTGTTAAGGATCCCCTAGGGAATAAAATTTATGATTAATTCTATTTTAAGCACAGAATTTTGCAACTTGGGAGTTCTCAATTTTAGTTCCTTGATCATATCTAAATTTAACAATCTTAAAGTTCAGCTTCATTTGAATTTGCTTGACAAAAGTAACCAGAACCTCATAGGTTTCGTCCTTGGTTCTCAACAACATTATCCAAATGAACCTGGAGTAGTCATCTACAATAACAAACAGATACTTCTTTCCTCCTCTATTTTGGACTTTAACAGGTCCACATAGATCCATATGTAGCATCCCAAGGGGTTTAGAAGTACACACCTGCTTCTTCAGCTTAAAGGGCCACTTGTTTTTTTTTCCTTAACACAAGCATTACAGACCTTGTTGTTTGGAAATTTCATCTTTGGAGTGCCACATACTAGGTCCTTTGAAATCAACTTGTTTAGCAAATAGGAAATTACATGTATTAACCTTCTGTTCCATAAATCAATTTCTTCACTTTGAACACTTAAGCAAGTTAATTCCCCATCAGCCACAGACTCTAAATCAGCCACATACATAGTTTTTATCCTCTTGGCTTTGAAAATAACTCTCCCAGGTTTCAATCTTGACACAGTACCTCCATCAGATGAGAATTTGACCTTATTACCTTTGTCACGGGTTTGAGAAACACTTAAAAGACTGTACTTATGGACATTCACATACTACATATTTTCTACTGCTTGATTAGGTGATTTTCCAATCTTTCCAATGCCGTGAATATATCCCTTTTTACCATTTCCAAAAGAGACAGCTCCACCTTTAAGTGTCTTGAAAGAAAGAAAGAAATCAGTCCTCCTATTCATATGCTTTGAGAATCTAGGTAGAGAGTTCTTTATAATTTTCAAGGGCATGGAACTCTTAGGATAATAATTCTCCTGCTGGATGTATTTAGGACTGCTCATTGTAGCTCTAAGTCAATACTGATAGTTTTTCATCAAGTTCCCATCTCTTCCATAATGAGTATATAGAGGTTTGTAGACCTTGTGTTTAATACCATGGACAGCTTTTCTTTGAGACCCAAGTGACTGGGTTTTATTCTGATATCCAAGTCCTTTACCATTATTGACACCCTAACCAGTTAAATTAAAAAGTATTTGAGAGAATGTGGTCCATTTTAGTGATTTGTTAAGATCTTACCTTATATGGACCAGGTCCCTTTATAATTCTTCTTTCTTATGGAGTGCATTCATAAGATTCTTTGTATAATCCCTTAAATTTTCTTCAAGCTCAATTTAAATCCTTGAGGCTTGTTTCTTCCCTTTAAGATCAGAATTGTCCACTTTCTTCAGTTGATTCATTAAACTCAGATTTTTAGATTTCAACATAGTAAACCATTCCTCTATTTCATATACCAAAAGAGTTACAGAAATTAAATCAAGCTCTTGACTTTTTTTACTTTATCTCCTAACACATTCTTTTCAACAGTCAGTTTACACACAAAATCAATCAGAACATTTTCAAGTTTCTTTATCTTCCTAGCAAAGTAGTTATCTATGTTTTCCTTAATATCAAAGAGAATTACCTTATTTTTTCTTCATCTTTAGTGTTTTCCATAAGAGAAAATAAGGAATCATAGATAAATTTACTATCTTCCACATCTAGCATAGACACAACTTCAGACTTCTCATCTTCATCAAATTCATTAGAGCTATCTTCCCAGACTTTTAGGGCCTGATTCACTATATAATTAGTCTCAGCCATTCTTCTTGATTATAGAGTGACCTAGTCCTTGTTCTTTCATTTGTCACCTCCAATATTGAGATATTCTTGATAATCTATTTTTTGTATTGGACAGTCCTTAATTAAATGCTCTGAACTTGCACATCTGTGACAAACTTTAACTGTGCCTCCCTTTTTGCTGCTACTTCCTCTTCTTTGAAATTGACCACTTTTCTTCATAGCTCTATCAATCCTTTTCTCCAAATAGGAAATATCAATGTCGTCTTTGCTTGAATCAAATATTGAAGCCTTCAATGCTAGATATTTCTCTTTTTTCTTCCTTCTTCTCTCTCCCTTACTGCTTCTTGAGTTCATGAGTATTCAGAGTACCAAAAAGTTCATCCATTGTAAGAGTTTTCTAGTTTCTTGCTTCAGTGATAACATCCACTTTGCTTTCACAAGATTTATAAAGAACATCTAAAATTTTCTCACCTATTTATAAAGAGGAATAACTTCTCCTAAGCAGTGTAACTCAGTGGTGATTAAGGAGAATCTAGTATGCATCTCTTGGATAGTTTTTCCTTCTTTCATGTTGAAGGATTCATACTGAGTAGTTAGCATATCAAATTTTGAATCCTTCACATCAGTGGTTCCTTCATGATAATTCCTTAATCAATCCCATTTTTGCTTAACATTTTCACAAGTAGAAATCCTGTTATATTCATCAAGTCCTATGCCACAGACAAGAAATTTATTTTCCTTATAATTCTTCTCAACTTTGTTTCGATCTTCATCATCAAACACTTTATTATTTTTGACAACCATCCTTGTTATGTATCCTTCTTTTACCTATCTAATAGGAACATGAGAGCTATCAAGTATTGCATCTATTATCTTACTATTCGCGGCTATAATGAAGTCATACATCCTGGTTTTCCAACACCCATAGTATTGCCTATTAAATCAGGGTGGTCTAGTAGTAGATTGCCTTTCTTCCAGATTAGGTGGAGTAGACATGATCAATAAATCACTCTACATATGAATATATTTTAGTGACCTTGATCTGATACCAATTGTTGAAATGTGGTGGGTTGAACCACACTACGAGGGATCAGGTCCTTTCAAGTCAGACACAGGCAACAAAATAGTAAAATGGTAAGAAAAAAAAACTTCATTGGAAATTAAAGAACAGAAAGATTTAACATGGAAACCTCCTTGATAAAGGGAGGAAAAACACGGATTGTCCTCACAAGAACTCAACCATCCACTATAATGTAACTCATGATTAAAGAATCCATTAGAACCTAACTCTAGGCTCTACTAGTTTACAGTAACTCTATTACAATCTCTCCTTGACAACTCTGTCAAAATCTCACATCAACATTGATTAACTCTAACCAATATCAAACTCAGGTAACTATATATAAGCACTCAACAAACACAAGAAAAGCATTACTACTATAACACAAGTAATTCAATTACAGACCAAGACTTGACTCAAGGATAAACTCTCTCTCAGCATAGAAAAGCTTGATTCTTTAGCAATATTTTAGTTTTCATTGATTTCTCTCTGAATAATTAGATAAACTATGAATTAAGGAGCACTCTTTTCTATTTATAGCGGGATAATTATTAGGGTAGAATTTCTATTGGGACAGGTGTCCTGACTGGTAAACATCTCATCTGTGCAGTTTGTTACACTAACAGACAAAACTACATAGGATAGTGAGAACTGTATGTTTTCATGAAGACTTAGGGGGCTGGTCCTTTGTTATCAATTGATCATCATTAAATCAAAATATAGCAAGTTACTAGGTATGTATCCCTAAAAAGTAATTAGGATAGTAATAAGTGATGATGAGCATGGCTTATTTTGTAAGTTCATGAAAATAAAGCCTCGGGTGTTCAAAGGTATAGAGTCCAAAAATGCTTTTATATTCTTGATAGATTGTCTTAAACACCTATATAAGATAAGTTTACTTGAGAGGTATGGTATATATTTTGTTTCTTTTCAGAATCACACGCCAAGCAATGGTGGTGATTATTTGTAGAGTGCAGGGCTTACTTACCTCTACTTACTCGGGCATAATTTCAGAATATGTTCTTGGAGAATTCTATTCCCCAAACTTATAATAATCAAAAGAAGAATAAGTTTTTAAGGTTAAGGTAGTATAACATGTTTATGGCAACCTATGAGACCAACTTTTATGCTATATTCTATTATGCTCTACAATTGATCACCTTAGTGAAGAAAAATATTATGTATTTTGTGAAAGGTCTAAACTCTGGGATTCAGTTGGCTACTTTTTCTGTTGTTGTGTCTGGTAAGTCTTTTTAGGATGTTGCTGAATTTGCTAAGAAAGCCGAATTGCTTGAAAAATATAGAGAGGTACAATCAAAACAAAAAAGGCTTGGACCTATTGCTAGTTTAGTAGTACTTTCTCAAAGGGTCATGGTTCTACTCAGCCTTACAATTCAGCCATTCCAGTGTCTCTAGGGGGCCCATCTGGTCCATTTATTAGCCTTCTCGAGCCAACACCTATACACCTTCATCTTCTTCAGATCAGAGGCATACATTGGGATCAAATTCTTTGAGTGTGGGGGTTTAGACCACATTAGAAAGTATTGTCCTAACTTCCTGTCCGGAGGTCAATTGACATAGTAACCATTTTCTACTACTCTAGTTATGGCAGGTCATAGTGGTAGAGGAATTAGCAAGGTTTCTCTATAGGGTGGGAATAGTGTCCATGCTAAGGGTCACAATCAGGTCAATCTATGTGGAGGACAATTTGGTAGGAACAAAGCTCAGGTAGTAGAAGTGGCCGATAGGATGGTGATAACCTACATCTTTATATAATTTTATGTCACAACCCGAACCAAAGCTTGGCCGTGACGGCTATCTCAAGTCCACCATAGACTAGAGACCACCCCCTTAACCCAACCTCCAAAGCACAATAATAATTAATAATAACATTGCAAAAGCCAATTAAACAGAAATAAAAGATTAATTGATAACTCTATGAAATCTAAGATTCTAAAAAATAGCCAGCCAACCCACGTCTGTTCACAATATCCTTTAAAACCAAAATACCAAATAAAGTCGGGACATGCCCCCAACTATGATCAAAACAATCCAAAATACTAAGCAATGAGGCTCACCACTTCACAGCAACTCAACAAATATGCTAATCCACGTAGCGTTGCACAGGAGCAACAGAAGTGTCTTCGAACCCTACATCATGAAATGATGTAGTGTCCTAGGATGGTCAGTGGGATAAGCACTGCATATAAGTTAGGGAAAGTGATAAAAGGATGCAATATCCAAAATCAGCCAAAAACCACATACACATATTCATACATACATATATATAAGATGTTGGGATAGGGTAAGGGTCATCAAAATGAGAGTTTTAAGAACCATTAACCTGGACTGTGTAGCTCTATCCATTCTAAGGGAACCCATGGGCTATATGGGTTCAGCTCCCCCCGTTGACTTGGTCCCAGTGCATGTTAGCTCCCCCATCCAATAATACCTGGCCAAGCCCAAGAAGCTCTTAATATTAGTCGAAGTCGTGGGTCTAGGGCCATCACTTCACCACCTCAAATTTTTATGGATCTGCCTAATCCCTTTACTAGAAAAAACATGCCCAAGAAAAGTCAAAACATTTAACCAAAACCCACAATAAGAAAATTCTCATATAATATTTGGTCCTTAAGGGTCTGCAATACAATTTGGATATAATTGGCATAATCCTCCTCATTTTTAGAATACACCAAGATATCATCAAAGAAAACTATAACAAACAAGTATAAAAATGACTTGAAAACCAAATTCATAAGATTCATGAAATCAACTGTAGCATTAGACAACCCAAATGACATCACCAAAAACTTATAGTGACTATATTGGGTTTGGAAAGCAGTCTTGGGAATATAAACCTCCCTAATTTTCAACTGATGATTGCCTGAACAGAGATCAATCTTAGAGAAATATCTAGCACCCTGAAGCTGATAAAAAAGGTCATCAATCCTAGGATAAGGGTACTTATTCTTCACTGGCACTTTATTCAATTGATGATAGTCTATGCACATCCGAAGGGACCCACATTTCTTTCGCACAAAAAGTACAAGATCAACCTATGTAGAAACACTAGGATGAATGAACCCTTTATCAAGAAGATCTTTAAATTGGTCCTATAGCTTCTTTAATTTAGCTGAAGTCAGTTTATAAGGATGAATAGAAATAGAAAGAGTATCCAAAAGAAGATTAATCCCAAAATCTATTTCTTATATAGAGGAATCCCAAGAACATCATCAAGAAACACTTCAGGAAATTCATTAACCACAGAGATAGATTGTAAAGAAAGACTTTAAGAGTCAAAATCCTTAACCCAGACTTAATGATATAAACACCCTTTTGAAATCAAAAGTTGAGCTCTAAGATGGGAAATAAACCTCCCTTCGGGTTCTAAGGAACTCCCCTCCCATTCTAATACCAGCTTATTAGGAAAGTAAACACTGACCTTTTGGGTCTTACAATCTAGAGAAGCATAGAATAAGTGTAGCAGATCCATCCCAAAGATAACATCAAAATCCACTATATCCAACCCTATCAAATCCACCAATGTATCCCTATGAAAAATAGACACCACACAACCCTTATAGATTTTTCTAGCAACCATAAAATCACTCACCGGGGTAGACATAGAAATGGGGTCAGAAATACTTTTGGGACCAAAACCAAAATGCATAACTACATAAAGGGTCATATAAAAATGGTAGACCTCGGGTCAAGAAAATAATACATATCATGAGAGAAAGGTTGTAACATACCAATAAAAACATTTGGATATGCCTCTGATTCCTAGCGAGTAACAAGTGCATAGAGGTGATTCCAACCAATGTTGGTACATGAAGTAGCTCTCTTTAGCATAGGAGCTGAAGATGTGGCAACTTAAACCTTATTACCCCTAGTGGAAACTCTAGATGAAGGACAATCTCCTTGCATGTGATCCATTTGACCACAATTATAACACCAAATCCTTCTTTTCTCACAATAATCATGATGAATCTTCCCACAAAAATGACAAGGAGAATAAGGTGGAGCTTACTAAGTTCCACTAGCTTGAGACCAGGCAACCTATACCTTAGAACCACTTTTAGCTTGAGAACAAACATCGCCCAAAGGCTTAGGATAAGGAGCATTGGTAGATGAATAAGAATTGCCCTAGTTTTTCTTCTTGGTACACTGTCTACCATCTCTCCCACTATTTTGATGACCCCCACCCTGCTCTAAATACCTCAACTTCTTACTGTGTCTCTCTCTTATCTCTACTAGTTTTTTCTTTTCATCCTTAACATGCTGGTTATAAACCATAATTCTAGAAAAATCTAAATCATTATTTAACACTACATCCTTACACTTCAATACCAAGTCTAGGGACAACCCATAAGCAAACTTCATCATCTTGGGTCTATGGTTAGACACCAACTATGGAACATAATGAGACATCTACTAAAATTTAGATGCATATTCTTTCACATTCGTCTTACTTTGCTATAGATAAACAAACTCCTTTGCCTTATCCTTTCTCAACTCCTGAGGAAATAAGTGATCAAGAAATGTACGCAAATACTAATCCCATAATATTGGCTCTGCATCATCACCCCTCAACTTCTCCCACTCCTTATACCATTGATAAGCTACATCTTTCAGCTGATTTGTAGAAAACTCTACACCTTCAGAATCAGTAGCATGCATTACACTAAAAATCTTCTCTATCTCATCTGCAAACCCCTGATCATCCTTCTAAACACTAGAACCTGTAAATGTTGGGGGATGTAACCTCATGAACTAGCCAAACTGAATGACATCAAATAAAGGACCAACAAAACTAACACGATCCCAATCATAAGACTGAGACATCACCAACTGAGTAAGCAAATTAATAGACCAGCAAAGCTTTGCATTAGAGATGTCCCCGTGAGGCGGATGATCATAAGCATCACCACCCCAAAAAGCTTAAGAAAGACTAGTAGGGATAGGTAAAACTCTATGTGTAGCAGCACAATTAGGAGCATAGACCCTAGATTAGGTTTGCACTCCATATATAGGGTGAGTCCCGTCCACATTATCCTCAGGTACGACAGAGTTCCTAGTAGAGTTTCGATGAATGTCAGATATTTAGAGAGGCATGATCTTAAATGCAAGGAAGCCAAGAGTTACAGAAGATTCATAACACTAGACTTTATAACCTAGAAATATAACACAAGAAAGGAAAACATTCCAATATGCCTTGTAGCTTTCTCCATATTAGTGTAGCACGCTACACATCCATAAAAATGACTCTACTCAATATGAATTTGTGGATACCAAATGACTCTAAACTATTCTCTGATACTAACCTTGGCACAACCTAAACCAAGGCTTGGTCGTGATGAATAACTCAAGTTCACCATAGAACTAATACAACCCCCTTAACCTAACCTAAAGAGAATAATATTAATAATAATAAATAATAAGAATGTAGCATCCAATTAAATACAAATAAAAGATGAATTGATAACTTTATGAAATGTAAGAGTCAAAATAGTAGCCAACCAACCCACATCTATCCATAATAGCCTCTAAAACCAGAATACCATAAAAAGTTGCGACATTCCTCTAACTACAACCATAAGAATTAAAAACTCTGTGTAAGTATTAAAAGAGAAATAAAATGATAAGGCCTTCTGAAAGATGGAGGCTTACTACTCTACAATAAATCAATGAAAGTACTAATCCACCTAATGCTACACAGGAGAAACTGAAGTGTCTTTGGTCCCTATATTATGAAATGATGTATTATCCTAGAAAATCCAGTATGATAAGCACTAGCATGACTCATGGAAAGTGATAACATAATGCAATGTCTAAAATCAGTCAAAAACCATATGTACACATTAATATATACATATATATAAGATGTTAGGATAGGCTAAGTGTCATGAGCATGAGAGTTTTAAAATCCATTAACCCTCTTCGTCTTAAAGGTACCCACGGGCTATATGGGTTCAGCTACCCTACTGAAAGGGTCCCAGTATGTGTTGGTTGTACATACTAGGAAAATTTGAGGAAACTCCAAAGCCATTGAGGCTCCATCCATTCCAATATATATATATGATGTGTGAACTATAAAAACGGTCATAAATACTCCTACACCGATAAATATAATCCAATATTGGTCCCCTCGAGGCCTTCACTTTCATGGTGAGCTACATAAACCCCTTTAAAATGCGAAAAAATGAAGAGGGGTCCTAAGTTTCTTCCTTGGATCACTGTAGTGGTAATAAGAACCACAAGGAGTAGCCTTCTGGAAAAGGGTGTGAACCACTACAATGGACTTTAACCACAACACCAGTAATTATCTACTAAAGTTGTAACACGTAATAAAATTATACTCTTAAAAAAACCAAAATAATTTTCATTCCCTACTTTTTAAAAAACAAAAACAAAGTAGAGCTCTATGAAGGCAATTTTTAGAGGGTTCTTGAAGTTTTTCATCTTCGAAGGTAAGTAATTATACTCTAGACTTGAATTTACTTTATTTAACCTTAAAAACACTAAAATTAAATTAATGGTGGAAATTGGGGTTTAATCCTAGTTGATGAGAAGTGATGAAAAGTGAAGAAAATATGTATAAATTCTATACATAATGATCCTAGGGTGTTAAAAAATACTAATGGTACTAGAATTATGGTTGTTTATGATAATTCAAGTATAATATATGAGGTTTAAGATATAGAAAACTTAAGATGGTGAATTAGTGTGAGTTATGACTAAAATTTATGATTTTTAATCCCACGATAGTTAAAAAGGATGAATTATTGAAATGAGTATATATTTTTCTTGTTATAGATTAAGAATGAGATCGCAAGGGTAGTAATGTGGCATAAAAGTGACTTGAGATTAAGTGACTTTATTGAATTTCATTTGCATTATGGTGATATATTGAGATGATTAGTTGAGTAACATATTGGAACAAATTTCATTTGTATTGTGATAATATATTGAGATAGATTTGGTATAATATCAGTTCGAATATGATATTTTATGATAACGGGTTGAGTACCACACCAATATGATGTTGTAATGATAATAACATTGAGAAGGGTAAGAGATCATGCGCACATCTTGTATCGATGCACTTATACATATGCATTAAGTGCATTTATAATGATTATGCATGATAATGAATTTTTAGTGAAAATGACTAACTGTGAAAGCCTATGAGTTGAAATTATATGATGATACATGTTGTGTTTTTTAATGATATCATTGGTTATGAGTTCTGTTATGATTTCTTTTTAACTTTTTTAGCTTGCTTACTTGTATATTGTTGAGTTAGTCAGCCTATGATTCTTATCAATACTTGTTGATGAACTGATGCTACATGTATTCATTTTTTGTTGAGTGCAGAATATCTTTCAGTGGTCACATACGACCGCAGCTCTATTTAGCAGTTCACACCCAATTTTGAGGATGAGCACTATGTTTGAGCAACCATCAGATCTTCTTGTGATGTTGATGTCCATTATTTTTGGACTAAAAAATTTTTTTACTAATATTTTGGATATATTAGTTATTTTTATACTTAGTTGTTTTTAGATATTCTTGTATCGTGACTTCAGGTCCCAGATATTGTAATAAATAAAGGTTTTCTCACTCTATTCACTTTATGGATGATGATGTCGCTCTAATAACGACTTTCATTTAAATGAAAACCTTTATATGAATGTGAGATTAAAACTTAAGTATGTAACGGTGACACTAGTATGGTTCTCATGCCATAGGCTAGGAAAAGTGCCAATCATCACCATTTGGGTTGTTACAACATACGTAGTAAGTACCCTCAATTGTCTGAGGATTCAACTAGAATGAATGATGGGTAAATTGGTATCTATTGTAATGACCCTTTTCATTATTACAGTAAAGTCAAGCATTACAAAATTCAGGTTAAAATTCTCTTTGTATAAAAAGTTAGAAATTTTAGGCTAGGCTAGTCCTGGATAAAATCTTAGTATGGGATGGTCTCGAATGATCTGGGAATAGAGTAATCAATGGTTAAGTGATTGGAGGCTATTTTGTGATTTCTAAGGTGATAATTAATCTGTAGAAAAATTTGGAAGTGAATTCGAGCTAGTAAAACTTTGATTATCGTAATTGATGTTAAGGGGATAATTTGGAATGACAATATCTGAAAATGTGTAATGTAATGTGAAAATTTCACAGGTAGATGGACTCTTAGAGTCTACCTTGGGCTTTATAGAGAGAGGCAATCCATTGCAACTAGCCCATTATAGAAAAAATATTCCAACTGTAGCAGGAAGTAGAGTCGATCAATCCTATTATAGCGGGCGAATTCTTCTATAGCAATGTCACTATTGTAGAATAAGCATTAATTAATCCAAAACAAGAACAATTTTTTTATTCCAAATATATTCAAGTATTGGAGCAGAGTTGGGTGATTTACCATGATTTTCCACTAGTTTTCTTTGTTAAGTTATTTCATCCTTCTAACTAGTTTTTTGAAGAACTAACATTAGAATCACTAATATTTAGGCATAAGGAATGACTAAACTTTACCTAGGTGGAATTTTTGTGCAATTTAGTGGTTTTTGGGATAAATCCTTGGATTTTGACTAAAAATAAATGAACTAAGGTTGCATGTCTATAATTCAGCCATATAAACATGAAATTGATAAAATTAAAGTGGAACTATGGTAGAAAAAACTTAGAATAAGGGAATGATCATGAATTTGACCTAGGGGTTATGGGATTAGGTTTGAATTTATTAGTACATTGTTTGAATCATGATTTCATTATTGTTTTTAGATCACAACCAAGCTGAAATTGTAAAGAAAAGCAAGGCTAAAGTTTGTTAGAGTGGTGCATGGTTTGGATTAAGGTAGGTGATGGTTAGATGTAGTTGACAAACCAATTTGGTTTAGGTGTGCATATGAATTATATCTTTGTGTACTTATTACAATGCATGTTTAAGAGGTGTAATTGTTAAATGGTATTTTAATAGGCTAATCATATTTTATGAGATTATATTAAAGGTTTATTGGTTGCACAAGTGTGATTGTGTATTGTTATTCTCATTGTGATTGTACTTATTATGATATTAGTTGTTATTATGAGATGAACAGTAATGGTCAATAGTTATCATTATAGAATTGGTGAAATTCAGGGAGTATAAAGGTGGGGATGTTGTATTAAGGATGGCATCATATTGGTTTAGGATAACAGTGACAGACACTAGATGTTAAGGATATTTGGTACATGGACTAAGCTAATCCGCTGTAGGTCATGGCTAGTGGGCGACCATAAGACCCTTAGTATGTGTGTACAAGGATTGGTGAGTTTGCAGTTCCTTGAGCAGACTGACTTTGTTGTTGATTGTTATACGATTGGCTTCATATGTGAACTGATGGATATTATTATTGTTATATTGGATCTTTTTGTTTCCTAAACTATTGACATGATTGAAAGGTATAATCTCTATTGATGTCTATTAAGAATTAACTAAGACGAAGTAGAAATTTATTATTGTTAGTCATGGTTTCTTGACTTCGCATAAAGTTGGTAGTCATGGTCTTGACTTAGTATGTTGTCTATATTAACTCACACTTATTGCATTCATTTAGTATAGTTGTAATGGCTAGTTAGAAACATAATTGATGTAAAGGTAATTGTTAAGGGTTTATAGATGTACTTGTTTACAAGGTTATAGTTATTTGTTCACATTTATTATTTTGGGTTGGCCAATGACCCTTCCAGTATATAGTTGATTTTTACTAATACTACATGTACTCTTCTTTTTGTTGAGTGTAGAGCATTTTTTGGCTACTACATCAAGACCTTTGCATTATATTGTGACACGCAAATCAACTTTAGGATGAGCTACATCTTCTATGCATCCATGAGTCATCTCTCTTTATTTCTTGTGTACTTGTTTTGCTCATAGATACTTTCCATATTATTTTTGGGTTAAAATCGTTGCTGAAATTTGTTAGTGTGTTTGGTATAATGACTTTTAGTTCTTGGGGGTATTTGATGTGCTTTGAATTTATAGAACTTTTGACGCTTAAACCTACGAAAATATACATGATTCTTAGGTTGTTTTGTTGATATGATGTGTTTTGGTTATGTTATAAATGAAACTAGGTTTTGGATGCTAAGTTAAAAAAAAGGTGAAAAATGAAGTTTTTGGCTACTTACTTGAGCATTTTTGGGCGTATGTGGCACTTACCGGGCATAAGTGACCAAATCATGTATCAGAATTTGAAGTCCAGAGGCTTGGTTACAGGAATTTGAAGACTTTGGCACTTACTCGGGTCTAATTGTGGACCGTATGTATTACTTGTAGACTATAGGTGGCTAAGGTAAGTGCCAGAATACAAGATCCAGGGAGTGCAAAGCTGCAGGAAATTTTTCTAGCACTTTCCTAGGTCCACTTGTGGACTGTATGTAATACATATGGGTTATATGTGACCTAAGTATATGGACACCGACTCTGTTTTTCCTTTTTCATTCGGGATTTGATTTTTAGAGTTTCCTCATGTACTATAAATACCTTTTTTGTGTTTTTAGTAGGAGTTGCTACTTTGACATATTTTTACACTCTTTCATATATTGTAATCCTTGAATTCTTGTATTGCTGATTTTGGTTGATAATTTAGATTCAAACTTTGGGTTTTGATCATAGATTATTGTGTTACTAATTTAATGCTTTCCATCATGAAATTCTTTGGCAGTTTCACAAGCATAAGTGGCTAAAACCCTTAGTTAGGGTTGTAGAAACCCTGGTAGTTGATGAAGTAGGTGAAGTGTGAAGTTGTTCTGAACCAGTACCCATGCATGCATTGTATTAGCGGTTTCAAACATTAGGATACCGCCTATATATTCCTATTAACTCCAAAAGGGGAGTAGGGACTAGGAAAAGATAATAACAATAGTAATTTGGAGTTAATTGCCGAAACAAGATTACAAGTATTATCTTCTTAAGCCAATTAGTTTCATATAATAACTTGACGCCCATAAGGTGATAGTTAACTGGGATTTAGGATAATCGCTAGTGAGCAACACTCTGAGACTCAAAATTTAATGGGTGAAATTTGTCAATGAGTCCACAAGACAATTGATGGTACGTAACTTATCATATTTTACATGCAAGGTACTGGGTTGGTTTCGTTGAGCACGATAAACCTATGGATTTGAGATGACAGGGCGACACAATCCTAGTATTGTCTCCTATTGATTTCAACCAAAAGCAGCAACTAATTACTTATGATTACTTTATATTATAAATTCCCCTATTTACTTTCCACATATACCTGTTGATTCCAGAAAAAGAGAGATACGATAACTATAGTCCATGTGGGTATGACACTAACCTTAGTTGGTTTACTATGCTAACTGCAACCACTTTAGCCCTAATTTGGAGGTCTAGTTTAGGCTCAGATAAAAATTTTAGCATTGTTGCCAGGGATTACAGTGTTGAGTAGATTGAAGTTACTGAAGTTTGTCGGTTTCATTCATTGTTTTTAGTTGGGTATACACAAGTGTATGCCTATTGCCAGGAGTCAAAGCAATCCCTTACTCCTTATGAATTCAAATCAAAGAGAATCCTACAGTCGATGAGTAGGATGATAGAGCCTAAGAGAGATGACATTCCTAAAGGGGTTTGTGATGATACACGCTAAGTGCCTCCCTATTATCAACATGGAGTTCAGGATATTATTGATTGACAGAATAAGGATTTATTAGGACAAGTTGTTAATGAGAGTAGGGAAGAATATGCTCAGCGTATAGCTCGACAGGAAGAACTAGTCTAGCAAAGATAGGAAGTAGATCGTCGTGCAGCACTCAGAGGTAATCAGAATAGAGTTAGAGATGGATGATCTCAAGTGATCCCAGTGTACTAGTATTTACAGCCATATGAGAATAATGATGAGGACTTGGGATACGTTAAGCTGACGAAAACAAGATCTATTGTTCCTCCTATTTTGCCCCAAGTGTTAAGTTTGATATAACATCTCCATGATCCAGCTCTTAAACTTGAAGGGTGTATTTGCAGGTTTGCCTACTGACGACTTAAATATGCACCTTGCTAATTTCATTAGGAGATGCATTTCTTATACAAATATAGGGGTGAATTAGAAGGCCCTTATGTTGAGGTTTTTCCCTTTCTCCTAACAAGATAAGAATTTTTATGGTTAAGGGAACTTCCAAGAGTATCTATCACCTTCTGGAATGATCTATGCAAGCAATTCTTAAACTGGTTCTTTCCTCCATCTAGAATGTTACACCTTAAAGATAAGATTTATCATTTCAGGAAGCTATAATCTGAGTCTATGTAAAAGGCTTGTTTACGGTTCAAGAAGAAGTTGAGTGTGATGCCCAAACATAAAATTTCAAGAACGAGTTTATTGGAGATATTCTACAGAGCCCTGACCATCAGTTCCAGATCCATGGAAGATACAATCTCTAAAAAAACTTTATGAGACTATACTGGGAGATAGATTTTGAAATTTTACACCAGATCTCTCTCACTAACCAAGGGTGGAAAACTCAAGAGGGATAAAGGGGTTCTGGCACTTATACTATTGGTTTTAATAGTGACCAGAGAGTAGTCGATAATTCGGTAGAGCTAGATATTGAACTGTGGATAGATGATCTTAGGTTGCTGGATAAGCAGTTTGTGGTAACAAATTTTGAAAAAGTGAACACAGTTGGAACACAGGGTACAACTTCTAGAGCTTAAAGGCAATGAAACCAAGAGAGTCAGGAGGCTACCTTAAGTTAATTGGCAATTTATAAGCATAAGGGCAATGAAACCAAGATCAAAACTACTATGGTGATAGATACAGAGATCACAGTAGGAAGTGAGATAGTAACTGACATAGAAGATACAGAGATCACAGTAGGAAGTGAGATAGTAACTGACATAGAAAGGATAACTATAAAAAAAAGGGAGACACGTGTATTCTACTAGGGAATCGTGATACAGAATCAAAAATAGAACTAACCAAATTGGTAAAGGGATAAGTGATTTAGGAGGCTAGCCTTAAGAAAATCAAAGAAAATATCTTAGCACTGACCCAAAAGGTCGAATCTCACAGAACTACTATCAAGTAATTAGAGCACCAGTTCGGGTAAATATCAGAAACTTTAAGTCAGAGATCTAGGGAACCTTTCGAGTAACACTATTCAAAATCTAAAAATTAATGGTCATGTTCTTTCTATTATCACATAAAGTGGTATAACTACTGTGCATCCCCCTTTACCTACTACGGAAGTTCCAAAGAATAATGAGGTTGTTGTTGATAAGACAGATTTAGTAGAGTCAGAAAAGGCAATAGGTAGTAAAGATAAAGTTGATAAGGATAAAGGTACGGGTAAGGTAAATGAGATAGTAATAAAGTTGATTCCACAAACACCCTCACCTTTTCCTCAATGGTTGAAATAGAAGAAAGAGGAAGGGAAGTTTAATAAGCTTATTGATGTATTAAAAGACATGAGCTTGAACATCCATCTCCTCAAAGCATTAGAGCAGATGTATGGGTATGCCAGGTTTATGAAAGAACTAGTGGCCAAGAAGCAGACTGTGAGTTTTGAAAATATGGGTGGATTGTATCACTATAGTGCAGTTACTTCTAGATTCCTAGCACAAAAAAAGGGTGATCTAATAATGCTCAACTTACACGTCAATTTGAGTTCAAGGCAGTCGTTGTCAATATATTTACCCAACTAAGAGTCAGGATCGAATCCACATGAAACAATATAAGTGTGATTGAGTAAATTCAAAATAAAAGGTTCTTGCTCGAGTTCAATCCTATGGTACAAGATGGTTTGGGGGTTTCCAATGTTTTCTGATGTAGAAGTAATTATTGGATTTCTAAGGGACTAATTCGAGACTAAGAATAATTAGAGTATAATCTATTAAAATAGATCTTGGGACTATGCTTTCCTAGGGGAAAGTTGTGCATGGGAACGTGATAATTCAATGAAAATTCTAGTTGTTGATGATGTGGTAGGCTAGATTTAAGGTATTTGGGGATAATTTTCCAACAAAACCTCAAAGATGTCACTCATTGACCCTTTTGAGTACCTAACGAGTGTCTCAATTAAAGCCACCCAATACCTTAATTGGGTATCCCGATTTCTAGGATAATACCCATGGTATAGTCAACCTCCTTATCACCCTTATGTCTAAGATAGTGAGAAATTGGCAAGACATACCCATAAATTATCTGTAATAGCTTTGGTTCCCGCATCCCTCTTTCAAGGATAATGAGGGTTCCTAAAATTTACCTAAACCCCTCTTTCAAGGATGGTTTGAGCTTTCAAGAGCTTGGGATTTTCATCCATCACATCCATTTGAGTATTTGGGACTTTAACTGACAAATCTCAACCATTTCAACCAAGAAATAGTAAAACCCATCATAAACTAACTAGAATCTACACAAATATATCACAATCCATAGACAATTTCATCCTGATCTAGCATAATTATAAGAGGTAGATCTAGAAAATAATAATGATAATAAACACAAATAAACTAATATTCTCATCAAAGTTATTCATAAAAAATAAGCAGAGGGAAAACCATACTTTAGAATCCAATGAATCTTCAATGGGTGATGCTAAATATACACTTAAAAGTCACTCTAATGTTTTTTTTCTCAATATTAGTACAAGTTTTTCTCCAAGCTCCAAGAAATTACAAAAAGCCCTAAACTAAGGATGGGAGGTAGGGTTGTAGAATGATAGAATGATGGATATCCTTTAATAAACATTTTAGCCCTTTTTGTGAGAGTTGGGATTGGCAATATAGAATGAAAATTTTGCCCCTAGATAGAAAACCCGCTATACCACGATCGCACTAGCTTAGCTGCAATTATGGCTCCATGATGAGAGGTAATTTTACCACTTATTTACACTCAGTATTAGTGCATATTACGTTGTTTAAAATGAGTAAATGAGTCATGATTCCGATTAAATTCACTAATATCCACTCTTTGTAGGTATAAGAGTTGAAAAGACAAAGAAATATGGAGTGGAGCTTGAAATAATAAAAAAAAAGCAGAAAAACTGCAGCTAAAGACCTTCAGTAGAAGAACCTCAGTTACCGCAGTTGCATCCCAATGGTAGCAATCGTGGTCAATCAATATGTTTAATCAACCACAGCTGCAGAAGTTAATTGTGGTCGTGTAGCCGCGGTTGCAGCCAAATCTACTCGATTGTGGCTTGGCAAAAATATTCAACCCAAGGGAAAAACTTTAATTGCACGTGAAGACCCAACTTTAACAAAAAGACTCAAACCCTAATTCCATGGGGATTCATTCCATCACATTCGTTTCCCCCAATTTTTTAGGTTTTAGCTTGAGACTTCATAGCCTCCATTTTTAGAGAAGAAAATATTGTTTAAATTTTGGGTGAAGAATACATTAGAGACTCTCTAAGTGAAAGATTTTCTCACTTTCATTGTTGATATTATGGGAGAGCCACGTTTGAAGTAACATTCACTAAAATCTTCAACAATTTATTTCAATGGAGATTATGGGTATATTTATGCTTATGTATTTTATGTGTAGAGAAATCTCCCTCTTGAGGTTATGTGTGAATAGGGGTTCAAGCGTGTGTGGGGTTTTATTGTTAGAATATATTTGGTAGTTTATATTTATGGGTTCTATTATTGCTATTCTAGTTTGGTTGGGATTTAATAGGTGAAAGCTCCTAATACCCACATGGGCTTGATGGGTGAAATCTCCAAGATCTAGAAAACCCAAGGCTATCTTCGAAACAAGGGTTTTGGGTGAATTTTAGAAATCTATATCATCCTAAAAAGAGGGATATAGAGACCAAAGCAATGATAGAGAATTATGTGTATAGTTTATTAGAATTCTCACTATCTTAGAAATAAGGGTGAAAGTGAGGTTGACTATACCTTGGGTGTCATCCTAGAAATAGGAATGCCTTGATTGAGGTTGTGGTTGCCAATTATTGAACATACCTATTAGGTATTCGAAAGAATCAATAGGTGAAAGTTTGGTGTTTTTTCAAAAGACTAGCATCAAAATCTATAACCAAGCCTACCCATATTTGATTTACTGAATTGATGTTGATTATTAACCCCCACATGTCACTCCCTTAATAACACATAATCCCAAGATCCATTCGTAATTATTAGAACTCTAATTATTTGTATCCCCAAATTTATACTAGAAAAAACCAAAAAGAAACATTAGTACAGGTAGTCACCTCCCCTATTTTAATTTCTTGTAACATTTATTTAAATTTAACCTGTATCAATCATTTCAAATTAATTTGATCACCACTCATGTTATTTCTTGTGTATTCAACCCTGAATCCAAAGTTTGGTAAATATATTGACAATGGCCGCCTTGATCTTAAATTGACGTGTAAGTTGAGCGTTATTAAGAATGGCACTGTTGCTAGGGAACAATTTGGTGTATTGAGTTAGTTTGGAATTTTATCCACTTGCTTGAATTCAATCTTGTATATATGTGTGTGTGATTTTCCTTGTAGGTAGATTATATTTTATTTTTACTTTTCTTGATAGAATCTTCTAACAAATATGAGTTGAATGATTAGAAGTCATATCGAGTCCCCCCATGTTTGTATTATTACGGACCACTTTAAGAGAGGTTGTAAGTATGCTCCTCGAGGAGAGATTTCACTATCTCAATCCAATTGGTATTATGGTTGCCCTATGTGTGGAAGTCTACAAGGACATTTTAAAGAGTTTCCAAATACCCTATCCCCCTATTATACTAATTGAGTTGCTGGTATATCTAACAAGCTTGACAGGTTCTATGATGAAAGAAAGAAGGAGCAACATACTAAGTCTAATAGATGTGACCCAAGGTAAATTTTTATTTTGGACCAAGTGGAAGAAATGGGGAAGATTATTAAGGACTTGCATAAATCCCATGAGGTGTTTCAATGGGCAAGTGTCAAGGCAAGAGAATCGGACGAGAACAAATTCTTCCAATCCTTATAACCCCAATTGTTTCTCAAGAGGAGGTGTATCAAGAAGAGAAGCCAATCTATGATGATGATCTTGGTAGCAAAGAATCCTTAGCGGTTTCCCAACAATCCAACTCATATGAAGAAGAAGAAGAAGACAAAATAAAAGAAATGATCCTAGAGTTAAGAAAAGTATAAAAGTATAAAAGCAAACCTCTTATGATGAATCGTGCTCATTTTTGGGTGACAATGTTTTGGAGGAAGATAACCCAAATATAGGTGTTGAACCTCGTTCAACCCACTTTTCAACATTTGGCATAGAGGATGTGATGAGGATCTATCCTTTTGACCAAATGAAGGATTGTGGGGAGGTGGAGTCCGACTCTTACATTTTGGAGTTTGTCACTTCGAAGGAACACATGGAGCCTCATCCATCAAAGACCAAGATGCTCAACTTCTAAAGTACAAGGAATTTTCTATTGATGTTCTTATTTTTACCCAAGGAGTGACTCCGAAAGATCGATGTAAAGTTGAGTAAAAGTTTTAAGTCTTCAAAATGGTGAGATCGGATCTTTCTTTCCATTTTACAACCCCTTCCAAGTTTCATCTTGGAAGATTTGATTTTTTGTTCCTCTACTACTCATTTCATATTGAGCGAATATTAGGATGGAGATTAAAATTTTCTAAGTGGACACATAAAAAGGAGTGAAACTGTCGTGCTGCGATGTTAAACTAAGTGCTCGATGGGCGGCAACCCATCATGCCATAAAAAATGGCCCTTTTCCTTTTGTTTACACGTGCTAAGGTAGATTTTGATTTGTGTTATTGTTTGTGTGTATGCATAGTCCATACAGTATTGTGCTTAGGGGCATTTTGTTTGAATTCAAAAAGAAGGGATATGTGAATTTGGTAAATTGACGAAGCAGGACATGTAGGAACCCTGGATGCTTGGTCTCAGTTACCACAACAGCAGTCTGTGTCTCTGGAATCATGGAGACCACATGACTATGATCGCATAGCTTGGACTGCGATCGCGGTTAACTCAGATTAAAAAGACCATCCAAAAGCCATGCACCCATGCACCTTAGTTTTAAATTTTCTCATAATTTCCCTCAAATTTATGGCCTCTCAAGAGTATCCAAGGTTTCATTTCAAACCTGTTGCATCAGTTGCCTGGTATGCAGTCTCAAACTCCTTTACATTTACTGTTATTGCAGTCTTAGGACATGTAGCTAGAAACGAGCTTGAAATAATGTTATAATTCCAAAACTATGCTTATTTGTAATTATAATTATAGTTAGAAGCTATAGGGCATCTACATGTCATTTAGGGAAGTCTTGAGTAGCTATTTTCTAACCTAGACTCATTATAATTAACGTGTACAATAGGTGTCCATTCATTGGCCAAATGAGTCCAACATGACTTCCTTCAAATTTGGGGCTGCAATCTTGCTATCTAGGGTTATTTAATCTGATCATGATGTTGTACACCTAGTTGGAAAACAAAGTTGGTGTTAAGTTCATGTCTTTTAAGCAATGGCAGAACTGCTGGCTGCGGTCTCAGGTATCTCAACTGTGGTCCACATGACCGCGACCGCAGTAGTGCGATCACGGTAAGTGCTACGTGATTTCCATACCTAAGGACAGCTACCTAGAGACACCCAACTTTTTGTACATCTATGTTTCACCCCCAGAATCTCCTATAATAGTGCCACATGTACTTTTCTTGTTAATCTAGCATACGTTTTGCTTTGAAAATCTAAAAAATAGTCCGAAGTGTCCTATATATAGGTACTCAGCTAAAAAATGAGAAACTTAGACAAATCTGAGGCCTTGCTTCTGGAAAGCCACTACCAGTATTGCAAAAACCTCTGAAGGACTAAGCTACACCTAGATTAGAGTATTTCTATGGACAAAGCCCCAGTAAAGTTCCTAGAATTCGTTGATAGAATTTTTGCTATCATGGAACTTGATCCAAGACTATCCTAGGGGCCTGGAGAATCCTCTACCACTAGCCATTCATATGCGGCTCAGTCCGACTATGAAATATATCAAGAAGAGCTAAAGAAGCTACGTGTTAGGGTTGCCAAATTGGAAAAAGAGTATTCGACCTTTGCAATATCATACAGCACCTCACGAGAGTCACATGAAAGGTTGTTGAAGAAGGAAAAGAAGAGAGAAAAATTCTTCACTAAGCTGTGGAGAGGGGTAAAGGGAATCTTCAAGGTGCATAAGCCTACAGAACATCTACCTTCATTGAGGAGTGACAGTGATGATGGAGCCACTGCTGAAGGTTATGGTGCTAATGATGGTGAAGATAATGCAGGGTATACCGGAGATGATGAAGCTAATTCAGGGAGTATCCTTTACTCTTACCTTGCTAACTAGGCAGTGGGGGCACTGCCAACTTTTCAGTTTGGGGTGACTGTCACTATATTTGATTTGTTTGGATGTCCTTGGGTAGTGTTTTAGATGACACTCTAGATATTATTTTTATTGTGTTTCGAGATGCTATATTTCTGGATACTTTAATGGTGCCCACGCTTTATGGATTATCATGTTTTTCTTCTATTTTAAGTATTCTTTTGATTTAATTTTATTATAATTTTGTTAATGAACGATTAGCTTTGCCCAATGATAGATTGAGTGACAATATAATTAAGGGTAAAGTTTCGTATTTGGGTTTGAGACACAGGTGTAGGGGAATTCTGAGTACCCATAGCATTAAGTGTCATTTAATGTAAGGGAAGCCTGAGTACAAGTAGCATTATACGTTGTTAAGTTGGGATCACTTTATACACTATTGGCGAAGTCTGAGTAGGCATATGGTTAGTTCGTCCACGATTGAGCCTATATGTAAGACTAGGCTTTGGTTGTGTTATAGGTTAGCAATTTGCACGTTGTGCTATTGCAAATCAATAAAACCCCTCCATAAAAATTTTTTGAAAGATCAATGGCATGTACGTGTGCAATATTACAACAAAACTTTCTCTCTTTTTATGCTTTCACAAAACTTTATGTGTTAATAGTGATAAATATTTTGATTGTGTCTCCTACGGGAGGGATATTTGAGCTCCCTTGGCAAAATTTTGCATGCCGTGTGTAGTGAGCTACATGATATTCATCTCTTTCACACTTATGTTACCTAGAACTTGCTCCATTAGTCTTTCAAAACTAATTTTTATTGTACTTGGTTGGAGAAATGATCTTAGTCCCTCTTTGTAATTTTGGAACCCACTCTAGCCTGAAGAGTCTTTCCATACATAACGGAAATCCCTAGCTACCCACTTTGACCTTTTGGACCTTTCTTTGGCAAACACATTACAAGTCGTGAATCATTCTTTTATCCCTTTTTTGAATCATACCATCCTTGAACTTGAAAATATAATTTAAGGCTAAAAGCCTAAGTTGAGGGTGGTAAATATTGATGGAAGTAAGTTTGGGGCCATAAAGTATTAGTAAAATACCAAATGAGCCTATGTTTTGAAAATCAATGTTTAGAAAAAAAAGAATCCCATAAAAGAATGAATTGCACAAAATTTCAAGGAAGTGGAAGTAAAAGAATAGTGGTGAACAAAGGAAACAAAATATAGGCTTTCAAAAAAAAAATAAAGAAGAGTGGACCTTAGTCGAAAGAGAAGGGTTGTAAAACGTGATGTAGATGTTCAAGGTAAGGTGTACCCATATTATTCCTAAATGATGTCCTACCCTAAACCAAACCTTCATTACAACCTTAGAAAGTCCTTTAAGATCTCTGACCATTTATTTTCTTAGTAGTGGTGATTGAAAATAGGGGCAAGCCTATGGCATGCTACTCATTGCATTGAGATTTCTTTTGTGAGGGGAGTTTTCTTGAACTAATAATACCTTGTTGCATATTCTTTAGTTTGGTGTGTGTAAATTCTTTTTTCTTGTGAGGACTCCATGTAAACAAGTTTATGTGTGTGACTTTTTCCACCTCCTGAACATTGAGACAAATGGAGTACGGTTTAGTTATAGTCAAAGGTGAGCCATTTTTAGAGTATTAGGTTTTGTTGTTTGATTGTTCCTTAAAGTGTTATGCAGCCTTAAATATTACATTTTATAATGAGGGGTGTTGAGAAAATAGTCTATCATATGTTCGATGAGCTACTTGTGGTTGCGACTTAAGTTGAAGTTTGTATAGCCTTTAAGGCATAAAATGTAGGAATAAATAATTGTGTCTCATGGTAAAGAGGTAGTATTTCTTGAGGTCAAGCAAAGGATTAAGTTGGGGGTGTTGATGAGAAGTGATTTTACCACTCATTCACACTCATTATTAGTGCACATTACCTTATTTTAAATGAGTAAATGAGTCATGATTGTGATTAAATGCACTAATATCCACTCTTTGTAGGTATAAGAGTTGAAAAGACAAAAAGATATGGAGTGGAGCTTGAAATAATCAAAAAAGAGTAGAAAAAGTACAATTGAAGACCTAAAGTGGAATAGCCTCAGTTACCATGGTCGCGGTCGCGGCTAGTCTAGACGGTTAATCAACCGCGAATGTGGAAGTTAATCGTGAGAGTATAGTCACGGTTGCAGCTAGACCTGCGTGATCATAGCTTGGCAGAAATGTTCAGCCCAGGGGCAAAACTGTAATTGCACGTGTTGATCCCAACTTGGACAAAAAGACTCAAACCCTAATTCCATGGGGATTCATTCCATCATATTCCTTCTTCCCCAATTTTCTAGGTTTTAGTTTGAGACTTTGTAGCCTCCATTTTTGAAGGAGAAAATATTGTATTAATTTTGGGTGAAGAATACATTGGAGACTTTCTAAGTGGAAGATTTGCTCACTTCCATTGTTGATATTTAGGGAGAGCCAAGTTTGAAGTAGTATTCTCTTAAATCTTCCATAATTTATTTCAATGGAGATTATGGGTATATCTATGCTTTTGTATCTTAAATGTAATCAATCTTCCTCTTGGGGTTATGTGTGAATAGGGGTTTAAGTTTGTGTGGGTTGTTATTATTAGCATCTATTTGGTAGTTCATGTTTATGGGTTCTATTATTGCTATACTAGGGTGAAATCCTCAAATACCTGCATGGGCTTGATGGGTGAAAGCTCCAAGCTCTAGAAAACCCAAGGCTATCTTCAAAAGAAAAGTTTTGGGTAAAGTTTAGGAATCTATATCATTGTCAAAAGAGGGATGTGGAGACCAAAACAATGATAGGGAATTATGTGTGTAGTTTCCTAAAATCCTACTATCTTAGAAAAGGGTGAATGTGTGGCTGACTATACCTTGGGTGTCATCCTAGAAATAGGGATGCCTTGATCAAGGTTGTGGTTTCCAATTGTTGAACACACCTATTAGGTATTCAAAAGAATCAATGGGTGAAAGTTTGGTGTTTTGTTGAAAGACTAGCATCAAAATCTATAACCAATCCTACCCATATTTGATTTACTAAATTGATGTTGATTATTAACCCCCACAGGTCACTCCCTTAATAACGCATAATCCCAAGATCCATGCCTGATTGTTAAAACTCTAATTATTCGTATCCCCAAATCTATACTAAAAAACCCAAAAAGAAACATTAGTGTCAGTAGTCACCTCCCCTTTTTTAATTTCTTGTAACATTTGTTTGAATTTAACCTGTATCTATTATTTCAAATTAATTTGATCGCTACTCACGTTGTTCCTCATGGATTTAACACCGAATCTAAAGTTGGGTAAATATATTGACAACGACTGCCTTGCACTTAAATTGACGTGTAAGTTGAGCGTTATCACTTAACGATCGTTGTATTCTTCATCCAATTACAGCCTTCTGACTTTCTTGACTTACCACAATCATAGTGGACAACCTATGATTGTGATACCTGAGGCCCAGCCTGTGCAAGTTTTCTAACTTTTGCACTTTTTTTCCCTTTTTGATCATTTTTGACTCAATTCCACATTCTTCTGTCTCATCACCTATACACCTACAAAATATGGAAATTAGTGTATTTAATCATAATTTTGTCTCATTTATGCTTTCAAATCACAGTAGTGTGCATAACAGTTAAGTGTGAATAAGCTATAGTTTCACCACTCATCATGATCCTAATGCATTTACGATTCCATGTACTATTGGGACCTCCAAATTTTCTAGAGCTCTATTTGACTTTGGGGCCAGCATAAATTTAATGTTGCTGGCCGTGTTTAGACAATTAGGTTGAGCCTTGCCTAGCTGACTACTATGCGGTTATTGATGGTTGATCGCACTATCAAGAATCTCATAGGCATTTCATTTGATGTGATCGGAAGAGTTGATCACCTTATCTTTCCAACTAATTTCATAACTTTGCATTATGAAGTTAATTTTTAGATACCCATAATTTTGGAAAGACTGTTTATGGCAACAGGAAAAGCGATAGTTGTCATAGAAAAAGGGGTACTCAAATTCAGAGTCAATAAGGAAGAAGTCACTTTTAATTTCCAAAGAACAATGAAGCAACCAACTAACATGTGAGTGGTGTCATTCATTGATTGCATTGATAAATTGGGAGCTTACACTTTTAGGTATCTTGAATTCTACTCTTTTGGGTATCTTGATGAATTTTTAATAGTCAAAATATCCATATCTTTCCACGACATTAAATCAAGCACTGCATACGAGGCAACCATGGTCTTGTTGGTGAATCTGAGTGACCAACATAGCCTTTTCATTTTGCAATGTTAAATTAGGTGTTGTTAAGGAGGACACTTAGTATGTCCCAAGTATGTCCTCACTTACCTTTTTTTACATTGTTTTTCACATTGAGGACCATGTGCAAATGATAGTTGTCGCTCGTTTTTATAGCCGTGCTTCTTTTTTGTTGTCCGCTTTATGGTCTTAGAACTTACATGTCTAGGTTTAAATTTTTTTCATGATGTGTTTTGTTTCGTGTTGTGATGTGTTTTGTTGTGTAACTTTGTGAACTTTGAGTATTTAGGGCAGTTGGTATGTTTTGATTGTGTTTTTTGAGAAAAACAATATCCCTCCAAATTTTTGTTTTTGAACTGTGTGTGATGTATATATGTGTGACCTTCATGGATATTGTTATGGCATTATGATTAGGAACAAATAGGTAATATCTTATGATCCAGTCATGTGCCAATGTGTCTATGAGATACTACTTAGTTCCCTTTGTGTGATAAATCCAAAACTTTCCCAGTTTGTCTTGCTTAAGTCATAGGATAGTTGGTTAGGAATGGATCATAGGTTGTTTTTTAGTTTAGTCCACTTTCATCCTAAATGACCTTACATGTGGAAATTAGTATCCCTTGATCCCTATTTTGAACCTTATAGCCTATTTATTTATTTTTACGTTCCCATTCGTGTTACAATGAATCGTTTTTAGCCATGGTCCTCCTTGGAAATTATGCACCTCAACTCAGTCAAATAGCCTAAGTTGAGGGTGGCTATCATAGGGGTGCGTAATGTAAAGTGGGCATGAAGATGGAAAAAATAAAAGAAAAATAAAGTAGGACAGGGTGTGGCAGCAAAAGAAAAAGAAAAATATAAAAATGTTGAAAAAGAAAGAATAAGAAAATGACACCTAACCTGAAGGTGCTTTAAAATAAAAAGGGATGACTAAGGGAGGAAATAAAGTGAAAAATGGCTAATAAGTAACACCTCAAAGTTAGTTTAGTGCCAAAGAGGCTTAGTCACTTGATATCCATATGTACCATACCATCCCCTCTAGCCTATATTACAAGTCAAAAAAAGTCGTATAGTGATCCTGACCTGACTATCTGAATGCTTAGGTGTAAAAAATAAGGCAAACTATGGTTTATGATATGTATTGATTGGAACTTCTTTCTGATTATGAGTGTCTCTTGATTATCCTAACATTGACATGCTTGATTTCATAAATAAGTGGGGAGGCCTTCTTTTGATGTAAGGGCACATGAGTTGTATGACTAGATGCATACTTGTTTGGGTAACTATGACCTCTATATATGCATGGTTGTCTGTTGCTAATGTAATTTCCATAACTTGATTCCTTTGTGTCATATAATTGTTCTTCATGTATACACATAGTTATTTTTCACTTATGGTATAGGATGGGATAATGAATTTGAACTTAAGATGATGATTGACTGTCTTGGATGTCTTAGATTGTCCTAGTTCAGAGTCATACTTTATTTTTGTTTTCTTTTGTTGCCTGAGGACATGCAATGTTATACCTTAAGGGTGTTGATGTGCTATGAATTTGTAGCACTTTTATACTTAAAACTATGAAAATATCATTATTCTTTGGTTGTTTTGTTAGATATGATGTGTTTTGGGTAGGTTTTGCAAGAAATTAGGTTTTGGATGCTAAATTCAAGAAAAAAAATGAAAAATGATGTTTTTGGCTACTTACTTGAGCATTTTTTTAGAATATGTGGCACCTACTGGGCGTATGTGACCAAAGCATCTAACAGAATTTAAAGTCCAAAGGCTTGGTTGCAGGAATTTGAAGACTCTAGCACTTACCTGGGTCCACTTATGAGCCTTATGTATTACTGGAGGACATAGATGGCTAAGGTAAGTGTCAAAACCCAAGATCCAGAGAGTGCAAAGCTGTCGACAAATTTTCTTGCACTTACCTAGGTCCACTTGCAGGCCGTATGTAGTACATACGGGTCGTATGTGGCCCACCAACTCCATTTCTCCTTTTTTATTCGAGATTTGATTTTTAGGGTTTCCTCATGTACTATAAATACCTTTTTGTGGTTTTTAGTAGGAGTTACATAATTTGACATATATTTACACTCATTAACATATTGTGATCCTTGAATTCTTGTATTGTTAATTTTAGTTGATAATTTAGTTTCCAACTTTGGGTTTGATCATTGATTATTGTGTTATTACTTTAATGTTTTCCATCATTAAATTCATTAGCATTTTCACAAGCATAAGTGGCTAAAAACCTTAGCTAGGGTTGTGGAAACCCTAGTAGATTGATGAAGTAGGTAAAGTGTGGAGCTGTTCTGAACTAGTACCTATGTATGTATTGTATTATCTTCGGTTTAATAGTTGTCTTATAGGTTGAAAAAGTTAGTATCCTGCCTAGATATCCTATTCACTCCAAAAGGGGACTAGGGACTAGGAAAAGATAATGAAAATAGTAATTTGGAGTTAACTGCCAAAACAAGATTACTAGTATTGTCTTCTTAAGCCAATTAATTTCATCTAATAACTTGAGACCCACAAGGTGATAGTTAACTAGGATCTAGGATAAGGATTAGTAGAGGACCACTCTGATACTCAAAAGGTAAAGGGTGAAATCCCTCAATGAGTCCGCAAGACAGTTGATGGTACATAACTTACCAGATTCTGCATGAAAGGTACTAGGTTGGTTTAGTTGAGCACAATGACTATGGATTTGAGATGCCAGGGGGAACACAATCCTAGTGTTTGTCTCCTATTGATTTCAACCAAAAGCATCAACCAATTACTTACGATTACTTTAAACTGCAAATTCCCCTATTTACTTTCTGCATTTACCCTTTGATTCCAGAAAAGAGAGATACTATACTTGTAGGGTATGACCCCAACCTTAGTTGGGTTACTATACTGACTGCGACCACTTTAGCCTTAATATAGAGGTGTAGTTTAGGTGGTTATCAGTATTTAACATTCATAATTTCTACAATTAATATTATTATTAGAATATTTTGACAATATTGGTTTAACTAAAAGAATTGACAATTGCATTTAAAATCCTTTTAGTTGACTAGATGAGTTTTTGACTATTTGGTTATCCCACTGAAAAGATAGTGTGGGTGCCACTCATAATTGGTCTGGAGTGTGACATCTATGTCAATAGCAGAATCAATATCCCCATTCAGAGGAACACCAGTCAACTCATAGGAAACACATCCATGAACTCTCTAACAACTCTCATTAAATCAACATTGGTATTGTGCACAAAGACCAAATAAGAAAGACACTTTTTTTCCTACCATATGACAAGCATGAAGTAAGGATATAACCCCTTTCGGACAAGAACTAGGAGAACCCTTCCACTCTGAACTCAAAAAAGTCAAAATAGTTAAGGTAACAATCTTACAATAACAATCTAAAACTGCATGATAAAGAGACAACCAATCCATACCTAATATGACATCAAAGTCAACCATATCAAGGATGATTAAGTCTACCCAAGTCTCACTCCCTTAATAGTCACTATACATGATCGACACACTCAATCCACCACTAAAGAATCACCTATGAAAGAAATAAAAATGTGCATATCAGTAAACTCACACATAGAATCAATACCAAAGTCAAATATATAGATACATAAAATAATGTAGACCCAAGGTCAAACAACACTAAAGTAAGATGATGACAAAATAGGACAATACCTATAATCATAGCATCAGAGGCCTCTACCTTAGGTCTCTCAGGAAAAGAATATAATTACCCGCGCCCACTGAACAACTACTCATATACTGCCATGACCTCTATCTCTAGTACCCTATATCCCCTTTTACTTCCTTGTCTACCCCTTTTGAGTATTGACAATAGCATCAGACAAAGCTGAAGTTGAGAACCCTATTGGGGAGGACACGTTGTATGTTGGGGATATTCTTTTCTAAGTGTCTAAACTCATTATAAATAAAACATCCTTAATTAGAAAAATCTTACTATGAGGGCCAAGAATAATCAAAACACCCTCCATAATTAGATAAACCAAAATGAGGCCCTCAATTTACATGACCTGATCTCTGACTACTCAAAGCCTCAAAATTTACAAACCAACTAATTGAACTCTAAAAAATTGCCTGAATTAATCCACTATGGTAACAATAAGAACATCTACCTAGAAATACCTACCTTGGGATAAACAACCACTAAAATTGTCCTGTCAGTGTCCTCTATTAACACCACTGTGATAAGCACCCTAGTGAATAGTCTAATCCTCTTAGCATGATCTACAATATTCTAGAAGGAGGCACCTATAATGTAACAACCCGTACGTTTCTAAGCTAAAAATTGGACTTTCAATCCTACGTAATTAATTTCTAGTCCTATGATTCATACGTGAATCCATGTTTCATAATCATCAATCTAGTTTGAAGAGGGATTATGAGGTGGGAAAGCTGTTAATAAGGGTCACTTAGAGCAACGTGATCTAAGAGTCTTTGATTCATCCAAATTTTGGTGTTTAATTCTATAAAGGTCAACTTTGAATGAGTATAACCTTCTGTATATATGGAATTTGTCAACTTAATACCCACCAAATTGTAAATAATCGAATTATCTTTCCAACGATACAAATTTTTCCTTAATCCAATACCCGACCGAAAAGTTATAGCCATGCAAATGGGTGTTTGTCACCTAACAATTGCCTAAGGCTACTAGAATGGGTGTGCGATTGGCTAGGCATCACCCAACCAAGGGATAGGAAATTAGCCATATGTCTCCAAGCCCAGGGCTAGGTGATTGGTTAGGCATCGTCCACCATGGATTGGGCTATTTTTTGGGCGTCGCCTAAGTTATTTCCCAGTGCCACTCCGTTTTGACTTAAATTAATGGTGTTGAATTCATTTTACACCTATAAACCGTCCCTATTCACATCAAAACGTTTTGATGAAGTATTAAACACATTAACTCCTCACTCTTAACCCTAAGTAATCAATAAGCAACTCAAAACAACCCCTCCATTCCCAAGAACAAGATTCAAGCCCTTTTCACAAGAAATTAAGGAATTTAAGTTTCTAATCCAAGAATCCTTCCATAAATCAGTCGTTAAGGTATGTTTGATGTTCATCTATGGTCCCTTTTCACCCATGGAGTCCAACAATCCATTTTAAGTTCTACATTATGATTTTGATATGTTATTTTGAAATATATCCATGAAGCGCATATGAACTTTGATTCGAATCATGTTTACCATGTGATGTCGTTGCAACTATCCCTTGACACGTTTGAATGATGATTATTCTTATGTTAAATTCATGTCCCGTGATTTTAATATTGCAATTATGTTATTATCATATATTTTAACTATTCCCATGCTTTAAATCATGACCCTCGTTTGTTTGATGAAATGTCTATGAGATGAATTTTGAACAATGATCTATATTCTGGTTTGTAAAGCTATATATATACCCTTATTGACACTTCTATTCAGTGCTGGGGGTTATGAATACCCAAAACTTAGCTATTTACTTATTCTTAGTATCTTTCATGATGGTTTCAAATATGTATGAGCATTATTCATTCAGTTAGTTATCATAATTAGTTAAACTTAGATCAGTTCAGTAATCCAAGTCAGTTCAGTTGGGAGTAGGATTTAGCACCGAGAAAACCCAGGGATAGGGGAACACCTGCCAGTAGAAGGTGTGACTCTTAGTAGTAATCCCTGTATTCCAGAACTATGTTGCCATCGTAGGTTTGAGATATTAACCTAACAGTTGAGGGTTGACACATATCTCACCAGGGCATCTTCCAGTAGAAGGTGACTCTTTAGTCCTTCAAGACTTCACTTTAGTAGATCCACATAGCCATTGTTAGTACCCTTGGCACGGTATTGACACCCTTCCAACTGGGGTTACAAGTTGGACCCCAATTATCTTAGATCGGGGCATGTCGGTTAGATGATACCTCCCATAGTCTCAGTCCCGTATTTAATGTAGTAGTCATTTTTAGGTTTGTTTACCCATGACATACAGTTATTAGTTATTCAATTATCAGTATTTCAGTTTACAGACTATTTCAGAACATGTTTTATGCTTGGTAATCCATTCGTAGATTTCACAGTTTCATTTATTTATATTCAGTTATTCTAAGTTATTCATTTAGTCAGTTATTATTCATGCACGTGAACCCATACATATCACCCTAACCTCATCTCTTACACCAATATATTCAAAGTATTGATCGCATACTCTTTTCTTATGCTATGATGTTTAGCATCATAGGTTTGGATACTCAGGCTCCTGACCCCGCAAAGATATTTCATCCTATCAGCTGTAGTAGTCATTGTGAGTCATCATCTATCAGGGACATGGTGGTTTATTTTAGTTTACTTTAGTATTTCAGTACTTTATTTTAGTTTGTTAGTAGGAATTAGTTGGGACCTCTCCCATAAACTCTTTTTAGTCAGTATTAGAGGCTTCAGGCATTTTGGATAGTCAGTTGAGTTGTTAACTTTTTCAGTCAAATTTTTAGTATGTTTATTTGTATTTTAGACTTGAGAATTTCGTTGTATTAATATTAGTACTTAAAACATTTGGCATTATTCAATTATTTCCGCAATATGTATATTATTACCATATTATTCGGTGCTCATAATAGGTACTAGTTCATGGGTTAGCTTGTGATATTTTGGGACCATAAGCACCGTTGTCAAGACTAGGGGGTAGCTTTGGGTCGTGACAAAACTTGGTATCGGAGCCTTAGGTTTTAAATTTTCCTAGGGAGTCTAAAGCTGCATTGAGTAAAGTCTTGTGCATGGGTGTAAAGCGTGCCACACTTATAGATAGGAGGCTACAAGACATTTTAGGAAAGGTTTTCCTTCTTTCAGTATTCATGTCGTGCAAATGATCATGATCTCAATTTGAACTCTTTTTCCAATTCAATCATCCTTCCATTTATAGAAAATGCCTCCCAGAAAGAAGAAATAGGAATCAACCCACACGTTCACCTGTTCAAAAAGATCCCCTGAATAAGCATGTTTCTCATGACAAGTTCAGAGCTGTATTCACTACTTTAGCTTACTCGATAGTAGCCTATAATAATCAGTACGCTGCTATTCTAGCCAATCGAGTGGCTAAAACCAGCACAACTAGGATTTGGGACTTCACCCAAATGAACCCTCATTTTTTACGGGATCTAAGTTTGATGAGGATCCACAAGAGTTTCTTAACATGGTTCAGAAGGTTACTGATATTATGGGTGTCACATTTAGTGATAGTGAAGAGGTTTCTTCTTACCGATTGTAGGATGTAGCTCACACCTGGTATATGTAGTGAAAGGGGGATAGAGGCGCAGATGCAGGGCTTGTAGAATAGGAGGAGTTCACCACAACCTTTTTACACAAGTTCTTCCTAGTAGAGTTGAGGAAAGGTAAGATTTATGAGTTCATAAATTAAAAATAGGGTAACATGAGTGTGAGGGATTATTCTCTTAAGTTTACACATTTGGTCAGGTATGCTTCTTCGATGGTGGATGATAACCTATCTATGTTTGTCTCTGGTGTAGCTGATAGTGTGATCAAGAAGTGTAGGACCATAGTGTTGATTTAGGAGATAGAATTTTCTAGGCTTATGGTCTATGCTCAGTAGATTGAGGAGGATAAGGTTTAGAATAAAAAAAAAAGAATAAGACAGATAGGAAAGGTAACTTTAAGTTTTATCTACCGAGATTGGAGGGTGGCAACCATCCTCAATTCCATTAGAAATATTTAGAGCTAGCTCCATCATCAGCTAGTGCTTTAGTGCTAAAGTTCAAAAAAGATAATAAGGATAAAGCGCCAGGCTCTAAGTCCTATAAAAGTGTAAACAGAGGTTGTACTAATCCTCTTTGCCAGAAATATGGTAAAAATCATTAGGGTGTATGTAGAGACGATAGTGATGTGTCGTTTGGGTGTGGAAAGCCAGGCTACAGAGTCAGGGATTTCCCAAACAGTGGTTGACAGGGTCAGTTCAGTCATCACCTAATTCTATCCAATCGCCCAACTAAGTAGGGTGCCGCTTCCAGCGCAATCAGAGGCCAACACCCGAATAGGTTGTATGCACTCTAGTCTAGATAGGATTAGGAAAGTTCTCCTGATATGGTTATGGGTATGTTACAGGTCTTTCATTTACATATTTGTGTTGTGTTAGATCGCAAATCTTCACTTTCTTTTGTAACCCCTTACATAGTTATTAATTTTAGTGTCAGTCTTGAAACTCTATTAGAGCCTTTCTTAGTGTCTACCCTAGTGGGTAAATCTATTCTAGCTAGGCGGGTAACAAAAATTGCCCGATTACAATATCTCAGAATGTCACTATTGTAGACCTTATAGAGTAAGAGATGACTAATTTTGATGTCATTCTCGTTATGGATTAGCTACACTCATGCTATGCTTCAGTTGATTGTAGAAATATAGTTTTTGATTTTTAGTTTGTGAATGAACCAGTCCTTGAATAGAGGGGTAGTAATTCAGTGCTTAGGGGTTAACTTGTTTCATACATTAAAGTGAGAAAAATGATATCTAAGGGATGTGTTTACCATCTTGTTTGAGTTAAAGACACTAATTTTGAAACTCCCATTCTTGAGTTCATTTCAGTAGTAAGCGAATTTCCAAATGTGTTCCCTAAAGATCTTCCCAAAGTTCCAACCGAAAGGGAAATTGGCCTCAAAATAAACCTTTTTCTATATACCCAGCCTATCTTTGTTCTTCCATATAGAAAGGCTCCAGCTGAGCTTAAAAACTTGAAAGAATAGTTAGATGACCTCTTATATAAGGGATTCATCATGCCCAGTGTTTCCCCATAGGGCGCTCCAGTCATTTTCGTGTGAAAGAAAGGTGGTTCCCTAAGAATATGTATTGATTACCACTAGTTGAACAAAGTCACAGTCAAGAATAAGTACCCACTTCCCAAAATTGATGACTTGTTTGAACAACTTTAGGGTGCCAATTATTTCTCTAGCATAGACCTCAAATCTAGATAACATCATCTCAGAGTCAAAGATATGACATTCTGAAAATATCTTACAGAACTCGATATGGTCACTTTGAGTTTCTAGTTATGTCTTTTGGACTAACGAATGCCCCAGCAGCCTTTATGGACTTGATAAACTGAGCATTCAAGTAATACTTAGACATGTTCGTCATAGTCTTCATTGATGATATTCTTGTCTATTCCCAAAACAAAAATGATCATGTAGACTACCTCAGAATGGTATTACAAACTCTTAGAGCCCATCAGTTTTTTGCCAAATTTTGTAAGTGTAAATTTTGGCTAATATTAGTAGCTTTCCTTAGCCATATTGTTTCTAGTGATGGCATTAGAGTTGACCTTCAAAAGACCAAAGCAGTGAGAAACTGGCCTATACCCATCTCTCCATTAAATATCAGGAGTTTCTTAGGTTTGGCTGGCTATTATTGATGGTTTATTGAAGGGTATTCATCTATTATATCCCCATGTCCAAATTGACTCAGAAGAAAGTCAAGTTTCAATGGTTAGAATCTTGTGTGAAGAGTTTTCAAAAGTTAAAGACTCGACTTACGTCAGCCCCAATTTTAACCTTGCCAGATGGTTTAGATGGGTTTGTTGTTTACTGTAATACTTCAAGAGTTGGTTTGGGTTATGTTTTGATGTAGAGAGGTAAGGTTATTACCTACGTCTCTAGACAGCTTAAACCCTATGAAAAGAATTACCTTACCCATGATCTTAAGTTGGCAGCTGTTGTGTTTGCCTAAAAAATTTGGAGGATTTATTTATATGGCATTCATGTTGATGTGTTCACAGATCACAAAAGTTTGCAGTATGTGTTTCTGTAGAAACATTTAAATCTCTGTCAAATAAGGTGGTTAAAAGTGTTAAAATATTATGATATGAGTGTTTTGTATCATCCAAGCAAGGCCAATATAGTGGAAGATTCCCTTATTAGATTGTGTATGGGTAGTATTGCTCATATAGAGGATGATAAGAAGTAGTTAGTTAGGAAGGCTCATCAGCTTGCTAGATTAGGTATGCATTTGGTGGATTTAGCTGAGGGTAGTGTATGGGTTCAGAATAGTTTGGAATGTTTTTTGGTTGCTGAAGTGAAGAAGAAGCAAGATAGAGATTCCAGTCTAGTTAAGTTGAAGGAATCAATTAGAGATAGAAAGGTAGAGATTTCTCCCAAGGGGGAGATGGTGTGTTGCGATGTCAGGGTAGGTTGTGTGTACCGAGTGTATATGGTTTAGAAAACAAATCCTTTCATAAGTGTTTGGTGCGCGCTATTCTATTCATCCAGGAGCCACTAAGATGTACCGTGTTTTGCGGGAAATCTATTGATGGGATGGTATGAAGAGGGATATTGCAGAGTTTGTAGCTAAGTGTCCTAATTATCAGCAGGTTAAGGTTGAGCACTAGAGGCCTAGTGGCATAATGCAGGAGTTTAACATTCCCACTTAGAAGTGGGAAGAGGTGAACATGGATTTTATGATAGGTTTTCCTCATATGCGTTGTCAACATGATTTGATATGGGTTGTTATAGACAGAATGACCAAATCAGCTTATTTCTTGCCATTTCATACTTCCTATACAGGCGAGGTCTATGAAAAGCTGTATATTAGAGAGTTGGTTAGATTGCATGGAGTCCCATTATCTATTATTTCAGATAGAGGTACTCAATTTACCTCTCACTTTTAGAAAGCTTTTCAAAAGGGTCATGGTACCCAATTTCATATCAGTACAACCTTTCACCCTCAAAAAGATGGTAAGGTAAAGAGGACCATTTAGACCCTAGAATATACATGTTAAGATCATGTGTTATTGTCTTTAAGGGTAGTTGGGATGATCACTTATCTTTAATTGAGTTTTCTTATAATAACATTTAACATTTCAGTATTCAGATGGCTCCGTTTAAGAATCTATATGGGGAAAGATTTAGCTCTCCTATTGGTTGGTTTGAGGAAGGTGAAACTGTGTTGATAGGGCCAGATTCAGTATTTGATACGATGGAGAAGGTTTAGTTAATCAGGGAGAGGCTTAAAACAGCCCAAAGTGACCAAAAATCCTATACAGATATGAAGAGAAGTGATATTGAGTTCGAGGTTAGTGACTTAGTTAATTTGAAAATCACTCCCATGAAGGGAGTGAAATGGTTTGAAAAGAAGGGAAAGCTCAGTCCTAGATATGTTAGGCCTTATAAGATCTTGAGATGCTTTGGAAAGGTAGCTTATGAGCTTGAGTTGCCTATTTGGCATCGGTGCATCCAGTGTTCTATGTCTCTTTGTTAAAGAAGTGTATTGATGACCCAGCTGTAGTAGTCCTTTTAGAAAGTACGGATGTTCAGGACATCCTTTCTTACGAAGAAATCCCAGTTGAAATCCTTGATTGTCAGATTCGTTGACTGAGGAGCAAAATAAGTTCCTTTGGAAAAAGTTCTTTGGCGAAATCAGTCCATTGAGGGAGCCACTTGGGATGCAGAATCAGATATGCATTCTAATTACCCTCATCTTTTCTCCGCAAACTCAGACTCAGCTTATGGTAACAGTTATTCTTAGATTGATTTTTTTTTCATTTTCGGTTCTAGCTATATGACCACTCTCATGTCATTGCATGCATTTTATGAAAGTAGTTTGGTTCATGTCGAATGTTTTAGAATCAATTATGTAATCATGTTCTCAGTCATTTATGTCCAGTATATGATCTCAGTTGCCTTAATTCAGTAGTCTCAGTCTAACCAGTCTTATCCGAGGATGAATGTTCCAAAGGGGAGATATTGTAACACCCTGTACATTTCTAAGCTAGAAATTAGACGTTCATTCCTACATAAGTAAACTCTAGTCCAGTGATTCATACTTGAATCCATGTTTCATGATCATCAAACTAGTGTAAAGAAGGATTATGAAGTAGGAAAGATATTTATAAGGGTCACCTAGAGCAACATGAGCTAAGAGCCTTTGATTCGTCTAAATTTGGTGTTCGATTACACAAGAGTCAGATTTTAACGAATATAACTTTATGTATATGTGGAATTTGTCAGCTAAAGACCCATTGAATTGTAGATAATCTAATTATCTTTCCAAAGATACGAATTTTGCCTAAATTCGATACTCGAGCAAAATATTATGGCCATACAAAAGGGTATGCATCATCTAACAATAGCCTAAGGCTATTGGAATGGGTGTACAATTGGTTGGGCGTCTCCAAGCCAAGGGTTAAGCGATTGGCCATGTGTCTCTCAACCCGGGGCTAGGCAATTGGCAAGGTATCACCCACCTTGGCTTGGGTGATTTGCTCGGCGTCACCTAAGTCATTGCACAGTGCTAAAAAACTCTATTTTGACTTAAACCAAGGGTGTTAAAGTCACTTCACACACCCCTAAACCATCCCTAATCACTTCAAAAGGTTTTGATAATGTATTTTACACATTAGATTCTCTCTCTTAACCCTAAGTAATTAGTAAACAACTCAAAAACCTCCTCTATTCCCAAGAACAACATTCAATCCTCTCACAAAAAATCAAGGAACTCAAGTTTTAAACCCAAGAATCCTTCCAGAAATCAGTCGTTAAGGTATGTTAGATATTCTTCCATAGGCCCTTTTCATCTAAGGATTCCAAGACTCCATTTTGAAGTTTTAAATTATGGTTTTTACATGTTATTATGAATTATATCCATGAAGCTCATATGAACTTTGATTTCAAATCATGTTCACCATGTGATTTCATTGCAATTATCCCTTGACACCTTTGAATGATGATTATTTGTATGTTATATTCTTAACGCATGATATTAATATTGAAATTATGGTATTATCATATGTTTTAACTATTCCCATGCTTTAACTCATGACCCTCGTGTGTTTGATGAAATGCCTAAGAGATGAATTTTGAACAATGGTCCCTATTATGGTTTTTAAAGCTATATATATGTCCTTATTGATACTTCTATTCAGTACTGGGGGTTATGAATACCTAAAACTTAGTTGTTTACTTGGTCTCAGTATATTTCATAATGGTTTAGATATATATCAGTATTATTCATTCAGTCTGTTATCATAATCAGTTAAACATAGATCAGTTCAGTAATCCGAGTCAATTCAGTTGGGAGTAGGATGTAGCATCAAAAATCTAGGCATGGGGGCTCACCTACCTGTAAAGGGTATGACTCTTAGTAGTAATCCCTATATTCCAGATCTACGTAGCCAATATAGGTTTGAGATGTTAACCTACCATTTGAGGTTTGACACATATCTTACCAGGGCACCTGCTAGTATAGGGTGACTCTTTAGTCCTTCGAGACTTTACTGTAGTGGATCCACATAACCATTGTTAGTAGCCATGGAATGGTATTGACACCCTTTCAATTGGGGTCACAGGTCAGACCTAATTAGCTTAGATTGGGGCATATCGGTTAGATGATACCTCCCACAGTCCCAGTCTAGTATTCAGTATAGAATTCATTTTTAGGTTTGTTTGTCCATAGCATACAGTTATCGATTATTCAATTTTTGGTATTTTAGTATTTTATTTTATAGACTATTTCAGAACATGTTTTATGCTTGGTCATGCATTCACAGATTTCATAGTTTTCATGTATTTATATTTAGTTATTCTATGCTATTCATTTAGTCAGTTATTATTCATGCACGTGAACCCATGCAAGTATTGGTCGCATGCTCTTTTCTTAAGCTATGATATTTAATATTATAGGTTTGAACGCTCAGACACCTGTCCGTACATAGACAGTTTAGCCTATCAGCAGTTGTAGTCGTGGTAAGTCCTTATCTATCAAGGATATGGTGGTTTATTTCAGTTTACTTTAGTATTTTTGTAATTTCTTTTTGTTTTTTAACGGAGTTAGTTAGGGCCTATCCCATCAGCTCTTTTCAGTCATTTTTAGAGGCTTTCAAACATTTCAAATGATCAGTTGATTTGTTAGTCTTTTTAGTCAGATTTTTAGTATGTTTTTTTATATTTCAGACTTGAGAATATCTTTGTATTAATTTTAGTACTTAAAACCTTTGGATTTATTAAGTTATTTCTGCACATGTGTATCTTATTACCATATTATTCAGTGCTCATAGCAGGTACCATTTCATTGGTTAACTTATGGTATTTCGAGGCCATAAGCATCGTTGTCATGACTAGGGGGTAGACTTGGGTCGTTTCATGTAATCACTAACTGAGCATTCTCAAATTGATTAGAAGTAGTTGAACCCTTAACAAACTTTCTGATCCTCTCAAACTCTGTGGAGATACTAGTTATGGCATACCTATATAAGGCATAGAAATGATTCCCATACTCAACAATAGTCATGGAGCGTTACTTTAAACTATCTGGTGTTGGGCGTATTTATACGTCTAAGCACCATAATCTACCCATGTTTTAGCTAAGTTTTGAGGATAAAATACATACTTCTTGCACTTTTAGTCCATTTTTAGTTAAGTGAGCTGACCTATGTGATTAGCAAGCTTTTCAGGTACTAATGAGGAAGATTTCAGCACTTTGGGGACCTGTGGACAGCAAAGGAAAATTTCACATTAAAAGAAAGGCAGCTTTTGGACTGAATGTGATACATGGAAACTTTTTCCCGGGCAAACTCAGTATTTTTAAATAGTTAAGGATGCAGTAGCAACTTAGTAGAGAAGGATATTATTAAAAACCTTATTGCTGAATTTTCAGCATGATTATTCATTATTCAGATTCTGTAATATTTTTGAAGAGAAGAAAACGGCTTAGCTTGAGCAACGGAGAGAGAGAAACACGTTTCTCTCTTCTTGTCGCTAGTCATCTCCATCGTCGAGATTGTTCTAAATTTTGGTATGATGATTATGTCTATTTTGATTTTCGTTGTATTCATGAGTAGCTAAGCTTATCTGTTAGGGTTATGGAAATCGTGTAGTATACTCTCTATTGCTATGAGTTTGTGAATTTATGATGTGTATTCCACTTATATCATTACTCTCTTTATTTTAATTGAATTCTCGTGGTTTCAAACATAGGGAATACGCCATTATATCAATAACTTGTTCGAGAGAAAAGTTACTATTTGGAAAAGAGAGTGTCACGAGAAAATAGGATTTCCAACCTCTATTTTACACGTTAATGCCCTAACAGGATTAACTTCTTGGAGAGTTCGTACAATTTGTTGTACACTTTGGGTTCGAAAGAACTAAAGTGAATAAATCCTTGATGGTTGAAAAACACTTGGATTTAGAATTAGAATACGTCTCTCTATAAGTCCATGCATGCATAAATTCCGTATTACTCATAGTTAATAGAGAAGTAGAAACTACAAGGTGGACATAACCCTAACTTGTCATTCTCTGTGATCAAATATTACTACATATATCGTCTCATTCATTACATTAATAATATTATTGTGCACTTGAACCAAAACCCCCCTTACCTTGGAACCTTCGATCAACAGTCTAATAATAATCGCAATACTTAGTGATCAGAGTATTCCCTGTGGGATTCGACACCCAACCCAGTTGGGTTCTATATTTGACAGCGAACGCTTACACTTTCTAACGAGAGTTGTAATTTGAGCGTATCACTATCAAACTCATCTCTTATCTTATCCCTCAAGCTAAAGGAACAAACTTCTAAAGGAAAATCTCAAAAAATAAGGTCCAATTCAAAGGAGGGGAACCCACTAATCTACAACTAACAAAATATCTATACCACTACTTAACTATATTAGTCAACTAGAACGTAGTGTAATCAATAACATAGAACTCAAGCAAATAAATGTTATAAAACTTCTCCTGAAAATTGACCAAAAAATCATAAGCCTCCTCACAAATAGCACCACTACACTTTCGAGGTCACAATCTCATAAATTCTCAAACCACTTCTACTTATCAGTAGACATTACTAGACCAAGTTCTATAGAAAGAATAATAAGCCTAGAAGGTAACACCTCAATATATGAATCTAAATAATAATGGGTTAAAACCATAAATAGAAGCTTATACTGGTGGTTTTACACCCTCTCTCATCTAGGAACCATCCAGAGTACCTGGTAGGATATTTGCTTGAGAGATGCCATTTAAATGGCTCAAAAGTTGAATAAGAATATCCTATAAGACTAGGTAGCAATAAAATCCTAAGGGAATAGGATGGTCTCATATTTCTAGATGATAAGTCTCCTTAACATGATTAATGTCTGGCTTAGGGGAGGCCATTCTAGCTTGCCCTTTAGTTTAAGCTAGTATTCATGCTTGACTACTACCTTAATCCTAACTGCAACTCCTGCCTTATCTCTTGACTAGGATCTTATAGTAGGAGCTAGCTTAGCATTATCAATATCTCTTGATCAAGTTTTCACTACTGAATTTCTTTAAGAAAATTTTTGTTTTTATTGATTAATCATCCAAAAAATATTACAAATACTCGACTTGGTCCAACTCACGTTTGAAAAACAAATGCACAAATCAAAATATGTAAGCCCATGACTCAACCACTTATTCCCTTATGTATATACACTATTCTAAGGTTTTCTAATTTATTTCCTCTTCTTTCAGCTCTGCCCTACCACACTTGAGAGATGATGGTGATGTGTAGCACCAGTTCTTTCTCTTCCTTTTGTGGGTGATAAACTATGCTTCCTTGTTTAGTCTTGCAAATGATGTTTTTGGCTTGTAAAAATAAGCTTCCTCGCCCTTTCTTTTTCTCTTCATTATATTTTATTTTCACCAAGTATTTTACAAGCTTGTTATCCTCTTATTATGTGTTGAAACTAAACTTGCTTGTATGCTATTTGTTCTTTTATTTGAATGATTATGGCTAATTTGCTCTATGGACAATCCCATTCTCCCTATAATACCTTCAGTAGTTTTAATAAGTTTGTTTGAATGATTACCCTATTAAGATGCTCTTACTTCCAATGTTTAGTAGCTTTCAGCTATTGTGGCCTCTGCTTCAGTAGTAGTAGTCTCATCAACGTAATCCCCCTCTGCATATATTAAGTCTTCATTCTCTTCACTGAGGCAGAAAGCATACAAGCCTAATCCTGTATTTCCTTTAAATGTCTCATCTGTGTTGTATTTCACCCATCCTTATGGAGGTAATTTTTATGCATCTTTGGTAATCTTGATGGGTGTTCTTATTTTTTCCAATTCTTTGAAGACTCCCTACCAACTAAGGGAAAATTTTGTCTTGGCTTTCTCACTTTAGCAGCATCCATAAATTCTTTGTGCTGTTATGAATTATCCTTTTCCATGCCATATTCTTTCCTTCATGCTTCTTTTTATTCCTTTTCCTCCGCAGTTCCCACACTATAATGCTTGGCATTTCTTGGAAGTATGTATTTATTCTATTTCTTACTTTAACTTCCTACCATTTCATAATAACTTCTCTTAGACTTAATCCCAGGATATTTAAACCTGATAACGAATAAAAATAAGGACCAAGTCCTATTAGTGGCTTCTGATTGTAGGAACACATGAGATATAGTCTCTTATATAGGATTTATACAACACCAATACCTAAAAGGTCTTTCATATCCCCGTCTCCTTATCCTATCATCCATAGGTACTTTAAATTTCTAAAGTCTCCATATGAACAAAGCTATTTTGAATGGCAATCCTTTCACCCATATCTTCACTAAAATTTGACTAGGCGGCTCCATATGTCTGATGTATTTTCATAACAATCAAAATAAAAATTTCCCATTAGCCTCAAGAATCCACCATGGTCTGTCATCCTCTTTTCTTCTTTGTGGAGGCCTAATCTTGTTAATAATATAATCAGCCATATCCTCTGGTAAAAGGACTTTGATCAGTTATTCATTCTATTCCTTTCTATAACTAGATCTTGAATATGTTGGTATCTCTCATCCCATTCTTGACTTTCTTTAATAATAGAATTTAAAGAACCCATACCTGTCTAATTTTCATGCCACAACTGAGTTGTTTCCTTCATTGTTTCCCACCATATTTGATCTTTAGTCAAATCTCTAGCTTGTAGTAATTTCTTCATAGCATTTTTCCATATTACCAAATTTAGGTACTCATTCTTACAGTTCTTGTTGTGCATGTAGTTTCTCCACACTGATGGTTTTATTTTGAAGTTCCACCATAGTTTACAGAATAAAGCCATTGATAAATCATGAACCAGTTTGAATCTAATACCTTTCTTTTTCTCTAGGAAGTATAACGTTTCCCATCTTGTCTAATAATTACCTCTTACTCCTATACTGCTACTTTAGAAGAACTGGGTCATCATCCTTTCAATGTTATTCATGTCATTTAAAGGAGAATTCATTACTGATAAACAATGTATAAGTATACTCAGTAGCACCTGTTTTATTAGTAATTCTCTTCCTCCATAGGAAAATAATTTCCCCTTTTATACCTGAAACTTTGTGCTAATTATATGAATTCTCTAGTGATGGTAGGCGTTCTACTTACTCATATAGAAAATGGGACAACCTAGGTAAGTAAAATGGAATTTATTCCTTAAGATACCAGTTGCTACCTTTGCCACAATCACATCCCCAAGAGGAACATTTTTGTGAAAGTAAATATTACTCTTATATTTGTTCATTTTCTATCTTGAGACCTTCTCATAATTCTTTAAAACTCCAGTCTCAGGTTTCATTGTGCCAATTTCAATTTTTAAAATATAATCATGTCAACAGCAAAAGCTAGTTTTCACTTTTAGGCTCCCTCTAGGTATTCCAAACAGCTTGAATTTTTTCTTCTTTAATAAGGAGTTTATAGATCTAGATATAAACTCTACAGTAAATATGAAAAGGGTAGAAGATAGAGGATCTCATTGTTTCAAGCCTCTTGATGAAGGTAAAAACCCTTTTGGTTGACCATTTATGAGAACAACATACCAATTATTTCCTACCAATTTTAATACCATGTCAATTATTCTTTCCCCAAATCCCATTCGTCTCATTACTTCAATAAGATACAATTGCTCTACTCTATCATATACTTTCATCATGTCCAGTTTAATGACCAAATTTGGGGGCTTAAAGTTTTTCCTGATTTCAGTGGTAATATCTTGTACTAATAAAATATTCTCTACTATTCTTCTCCATTATACAAAACTAGCATATTCCACTAATATAACCTGAGGAAATAGCCTTTTATTCTTTCATGAATGATCTTTGAATAAATCTTATTTACAAAGTTACTCAGTGATATAGGCCATATGTCTAAGAAGGTATTGACTATAGTCTTCTTAAGTAACAATACCATATTTGTATGGGTTATAAATCTAGGAAGCTCAGCTTCACAAAAGAAACATCCTACCATGTTATAATATCTCCATCCACTATTTCCCAAGCATCCTGAAAAAAGGCTCATGTCATTCCATCTGGTCCTCCTATGTTATATCTACTAGGTAGTATCACTGCTTCTTTGACCTCCTCTTTACTAGGAATTTTATGCAAATTTCCAAAATTTTCATTGTTGATTTGTCTTGGGACTTCATTTATCATCTTAAAGTCCCAAACATCCTTATGCTTAGTGAATTGCCTAAAACAAATCAACAGTTGCATCTGTAATACCACTTTGTCGGTCTAGCCATTCCCTTTTATCATTTGAAATTCTCTGCACTTTAAATCTTGTCCTTCACCCTTTGACTGTGGTATGGAAAAATTGTGTACTTCTTTCCTTATTCTTTAACCATTCAAATCTATTTTTTTTGCTTCCAAAGTTCTTCCTCCCTCTATAATTTCCTATTTAGCTCTACTTGACCCTTATGCAACTTTTCTCTATTTACGCCAGAATGTTCTTCTTGAAAAATATTTCTAAATTTCTCATCTCTTTACTGTGATAAAGCCTTCTTGACTTTCTTTAACTTGATATGAAATAAGATAAAGTGGTTGACTTTAAAATCTACTTTCCAGTTCCGTCGTACTACTTCCATAAAGGACTCCTCTCTAAGCCCAAAATTCAGGAACTTTAAGAATTTGACATATTCTTCATTATTAGTGCTAAACTTGATTTAAATTAGAGAGTGATCTAACCCACTTTAAAACAAATGCTCAATTTCCACTACTAGAAATAGTTCTTGCATCAACTCATTACATAGCACCTTATCCAACCTTTTAAAAATACAATACTTATCTATTCTTCCATACCACTAGGTGTACTTTCTTCTATTTAATTCGTAATCCTCCAGATTGCACACATTTATGCAATGTATGAAATATTCTTTTTCTATTAATGTAACTAGGAGACCTCCTAGCTTTTGTTCTTCACCTATAATGACATGAAATTCTCCTCACTATCCATGGACATTGAATAGTATCATTTAGTTCTCCCAAAGATTCCCATAATGTTTTTCTCTCTACCTTGGTGCACTTAGCATACACCAACGCCACTATAAATATTACTTTTTGCTCTTGATTCTCCAGTTTAAAAGTGAGTTATTACTTCCCATTCCCTACCAGAACATAACTAATGACTGCATTCATAAAGGCCCATATTTTCCTATTTGTATTTGTGACTGCATGTTGCATCTAAAGCATTTTTCTATATTTTTCAATTGTGAGATTGTCCTAAAATGGTTCCATCAATTCCACAAAGAAAAATTTGTGTCTCTTTTGTAATGTTATCAGTCTAATGAATGCTTTTTGAATGTTCACTGATCTTATATTCCATATCAGATGATTCATTAACATTTATTAATTGTTTGATGCTGAACTCCTTGTTTGCAGTGCTCATGATTAAGACTTTTCTCCATTATCTTTCTTTCTTTGCTTCCTATGTGATTCCCTTAATGTATCTATCTATTTATGTGATAGGCTTCCTTCAATGGCAATATTATCTGTATTATCCTCCTAGTCCCTCTCACCACATCTTCTCTATCTTTGTTTACAGCATCAATCGGATTTTTAATTACAAATGGTACCACTTTGTTATTGTAAACTTTTGAAATCACTATAGCACCAAGTCTTATTCCTTCACATTATTTTTATCCCACTTCTGGTCATGTTTTTCACTAGCCGTCTTATTCTTCTCTCCCTTCAGTTGCTCAATTATTGCTTCTTCACTGTTGTTTGTCTTATCCTTAATTACTAACTTTTGTGGACTTTTCCTAAAGCTCTGGTTGACTTTTTTCTTAGTGTTTGCTTTATGGATCTCCTTGGCTAGTACCATATCATCAGTTATTTGATATAAGTCTAAAATAGTGGCATGAACAATACGTATGATAAGAATCAAATTAGGGAATCTTTTCTAAGAATGTCGTGTAGCCTCCCAAAGATAGATATAGGCATCAACATATCAATTGTTGGACTCTATTAAATCATAGTACTTGTTTGAGATGTAAAGATCTAAACTTCTTGGAAGAGATAATTAAGATATGAATTTTTAATGTGTATGTTTTAATCAAATATGTTTTAGATTTCTAAAAAGTGGAAGTTTGAATAATTGTAATGAAACTAAAAACTACTATGTGTTTTTACTGATAAAAAGAATATGAAAATTCAGTAAAAGATGGAAATTTGTAACGGAAAGAAAATTACGTGAGAGTTTTGGAAATATTTAATAATTGAACCTCACTTCTATGAGGTTGGTGTCTGCCATGATGCAAAAATTGAGGTTAGAATGGCACCTACCTTGATCCAACCCCAGGTAGGTATGTCTACCCTAATCCAGCCCTAGGTAGGTATGTCTAACTCAATAAGAGATACAAAAAATGAAAAGCAGATTAAAAATAATCAAATACAACTTAATTATCATGTTCAATTTCAATAAGACATAAGATAAGTTTCAATCATAACTCTAGGATACATAATCTAGAAGAATATAAGATACTAGCCAAAAAAATCACACAAAGAACAAAACATGTTTTAAAAACATCACTCAATATAAATTAAGTTTGTCCATGATCCATTTCTTACCAGGTTATGAAGCCATAGCAGAAAAAAAGTTAAGCATTTGTCGCATTTGCAATAAGGTTAGTAGATTGCATTGTCCATTCATCAGGGAATCCTAATTCCGATATCCAAGGCATCAATTTTTCAATAGAAGTTCTTTTTGGTTCATGTTGTAGCCTTATTTGTTCTTTAATTATTGATTTCTATCCATCAATGGTTCGGACAAGTTGCTTCCAATAGAATTCTTAATTCTTTTTGTATGCAATTGTAAAAGTTAGTTGCTCAGCTAAACATCCTTTTCCTGATCTCTTATCTTGACTAGCGATTGAGTTACTTCAGTAGTATTAAATTTTATGTTTTGATCAATATATTTGTCATCAAGGTCAACAAATGTGAATCTTTAGGAAAAGGTGTAGTAAATTTTTTAGTCATTATATCATCATCGATGAATTCACTTTCAAAAACCTTCGCATCATAAATTTCACACTGAGTCCTACAATCAGCAGTAGTGTATTTAAAAGTTAAGGCCAAACTATTATAGTCTGGCAATTTATTCATCCTATACTAAGAGTCTTTTGGATATGCCTATTATATAATAATAGTCATAAATCACAAAAAGAAATTACTTAAATTCAAACGTTATCAGGAGAAAAAAATGAATAATATAACTCATAACAAGGTACTCTCCTGAACATCATCTTCAATATAAGATTTTGTGTTTCTTCATTCTATCTAAATCCACTATGTTGTACCATTCTGTTCATAATAATATATGTTTTCTTCAAAGTCCTTATCATATTTCCTTTTAGCCTTAACTAATTTATCCCGTATCACTTTCTCATTTCTTTACAACACCATACAATCCTTTGGTGGTTAAGCCTCCTAATTGCTTTCTTCCAACTTAACTTGTTCATTAATAATATAAATAGAATATTTGTATTGAAATTCACTCTATTTGATGTATGGTTTTACAACCTTAAGTGTTTGGTTAGTTTTCATCCTTTAAAAATGAATATATAAAGATTTTCAAAGATAAAAAGTACTTTAAAAAGTAGGATATAACATAAAATAAAGGATGATGTCATCCCTGGGTCAACTTTCTATCTATTCATGGAGAGTAGGAACTATCTCTTTACTTTGTGTCCTTTCTTAACATTTATATGGAAGAAATTGTTATCATAGAAGGTGTTAAAAGGTAGGTGTTGGATTGACAAGGTGAACTTGATTAGTCTTAAAGTAACATAAGGAGTAATGTACCTCATGCTCATATTTATCGGATGATTATGACTAGTTATATATATCGTGTGTCAAGATAGGAATCAAAGATATATCAAAATGTGCCCAGTAGTTGAGAAATTTTGATTCAACGCATCATCCAAGTATTGATATACTAGGCAAGTTTCAAGCCCAAACTAGCATTCGGTACAGATAACCTGAATTACTAGCCCATTTAAAGTTTTCTTGGTAGGCTTGCTAGGAGTTGATCTTTTGTGTTGCTACCAGTAGATTTTATGCATTATAACTCTCACTTTGGTTAGTAAAATCAGTAAATTATCAAGTCGGTAAGTCTTTCAGGGTATATAGATTTGTTCCAGTTGCTTCTTTATGTTATAATTTAGATATCTTTTTGTATATGTAGTCTTTTCCGTTTATGCGATTAGTTTAAGAAAGTTGTTGAGTGATATCTATTTATGAAAATTGACAATATTAGCATTTGAGAAGAGTTGTAGAGGGAAATGTTCTTCATTAAATTAGCATTTATTTATTTATGGCAAAAACCAATTACTTTTTCTTGTTATATGGAGTCAATGACATGACTAACTTTTGCTCTTTTTTGTAAGAGAATCTGTTCAACGTTATAAGGATGGCATTATTAGGTATAATCCATCACATTCATAGCCACTTATTGGTTTCGAACATAAACTAGGATGGTGAATGGTCACATAGATTTAGAGAGTAAAAAATGACATTAGATTATAGAGTTTAGTTGTGGATATCAAACAAAAGTATAGGGAATTGAAGTAAAGAATAGCTACAGAGCTATGAAAATAAGAGTTGAGGAGACTGGAAACCAACATATTAATTATGATGGAAATACAGAGAAAGAGATCCTATATGGGAAATCTAATTATGTTAAATATTGGCCTTTAGGATTTTTAGAGAGGATGTCTTTACGCTACAAGATATCCACACAACAGAGCTTTTCATTCGGATATCTAGTTATGGGTGATAGCTTTTGGACATCATTTTGTACCAAAAATAGTGGATGGTATCTTGATATCAAGAATTGTTTCATATACCAATATCAATAAGGAGTAGTTTTTATGAAAAGAATTCCACAAACCACAACTATTTTGAGTATGTTCCAAACAATTGGTGAATCAAAATTTTGGGAGAGTAAGGAGACAAGAATTTTTATATTGTTTTATAATTAGCAGGTTGGATAGTAATTGATCATTTGTTTTGCAACTTACTAGTGCTAGTTAATAAAATCAATTTATTTTCCAATTTTTTTATAACATTCCTAGTGTGTGAGTCAAACTTAAGTTATTTGACATTCCAGAGAAAACATAGCCAATCCAAACAGGTCTTCCCATTCTTTTTAAAGGCCGAAAATTACTTCAAAGGGCCCATTAGCTAAAAAATATAACTCCCTCTCAAATTTAAACCCTCCAACTCCCTGTAGACTCCATATAAGGAAAGAATTATCCCTATTCTTAGAACCAACAAGTTCAATTGCACAATTTATGCATTCAAACTAAGGTTTTTCTACACTTCTTCATGTTTCAATTTCCATCTAAAAAAATCAAGGTAAATTTCTTGGATCCTATGAGTATTATTGTGTAATATTAACAAAGAAAAATGAGTTGGTACTTGAATACTATTGAAAATTATGTGAAACTCAAAATCTTGTTTATATAAGCCTAGAATAATATAAAAAATTAGAATTGGTGCATTGTTCTTGAATTATAACTCTGCGATCATGCCCAAAATGAAAGTAGAAGTTGAAAGAGTTAATGAAACCCAAAATTCCTTTGTGCCTTCCCTGTATTTTGAAAATTAATACAAGTTGTGTGTGGAAAATTAGACTTGAATAGGCTGATTACAATGTATGGGGATGTAAAATTTGAGAAAAATTTGAATTATGATCAGTTTGATTTTTTTTTGTCAAATTTTGCACTCCCTTATTCTCTTTTAAGTCACTAACACTTGCTTTTTCAAGTACTATGGCATATAAGGCTACCCAGAAGAAGAGCGGATAGTCGTGGCTTCGATACGAGTCCCTTAATCATAGTGTCTTAGCGGAGAAGTACCTGATAGCCTCAAAGAGAACAGCAGCCCCACGGACTGGGGGCCAGAAGCAGGCTATAATTGCGGCCATCATTGCAGCTACATTAGAAGTTTATCTCCCACCACGAACTTAGTAGGGCTCACACTTAAGATATTTTTAGTACAAGAGCAAGTGCCTAGTAAAGTACTACGGATCAAAATATTGACGTTCGTTTCCTATCTTCGGGAGGCTATGGGACATTCTTAGGAGTCCTTCATTTCTTTCACTAATATCGTGCTAAAGGTCTAAATTGGTTTGTAGGATATCCGCTTGACCTTACTCTTTCAAAGATGACCAAAATGCATGCTACAACTATACATGAGGTGGGTCCTAAAACCCAACCTCATGATGTGTCCCCAATTAGGGATCAATATGGGCTTCCCCAAAACCCAATTCCTGTAACTAAGCCAGAGATTCATCCGCCATAGCCAGGAACCTGCCCAGGATCCTCCAAGTTTTATTCCTTCTTTATTGCTTAGAGATTCTTTGGTTTAGCTATTGGGTATTGTTGACGGTTCATAAACTACTGGGTAGGAGTGAAACCTATAGCTGTAGCTCCTGGAGTTAAGGTTTCTCCTATGCTGACAGTTGTTCATTTGGTAGACGCTTAGCCAGTTATTACGTAGCCTGCTATATTTGTTGAGGAGCAAAAGATTATGGGTAGGTTTCTGAGGTTGGCTCCATCTAGGTTTTATAGTGCTCCCGGAGAAGATGCATTTGAGTTTCTTACTACTTGTGAGGATAGGCTTCGTGGATTAGGCCTTGTTTAGACTTGTGGTGTAGATTAAACCATATTTTAGTTGGATTTTTCTGTTCAAAACTGGTGGAGAGGTTTTATGTGTTCTAGGCCAATTAGATCTCCTCCTCTATCATGGACTCAGTTCTCTGAGATTTTCTTGGAGAAGTATATATTATGCAGCCTTAGAGATCAATAGAGAAATCAGTTCACTAGGTTGGAGCAGGTTTCTATGATAGTTGATGAGTATGAGGACCATTTTCTCGAGTTGGCTAGGCATGCAACTTCTATTTTAGATACTAAGTATGAGAGATTTTGCTGCTTTATGAGAGGATTGAGACTTCTTATTCATATGGTTACTTAAAGTCTAGTTATTGTAGGTAGGAATTTTGTTGAGGTTTTTGACCATGCTATAGTGATGGAAGACATGCATCGTGAGGGTCGTGATAAGAAGCCCAATTATCAGGGCATATTTGGTGGGATCAGTAGTAGTTCTTAATTTAGAGGTGGTACTTCTTATGTTGGCATCCTTCGTGTCCATCTTTTCATCCTTATATTCAGACTAGTTGACCAGTTCAGGCAGCTCTTCAAACCACTAACGAAGGTCAGTTTGGTACTAGTGGTCACTCTAGTAAGGGCGGTGATCATTCTTTGAGAGGTTCATCCATAGGCTACACTAGATGTGGTGGTTTCTCCTGTTCAGCCGGATCTGTGTGTTCTGGTTCTGCTTGCAATTATTATTTTTCTTATTGGCTTTTTGGTCATTTTTATTGAGATTTCCCTAGTCGTGGGGAGATAGTTGTTTCAGGCTAGGGTACTATTCCTATTAGAGAAATTTATCCCTCAGGTAGAGGTGGGTCGCAAGGTCGTAGGGGTGGTAACTAGGGTGCTCAAGGTGGTACTCAGGCAGACTAGACAGGAGGTCAGCCAAGTGCCCAACCAGGTGGTGGGCATGGTTAGTTGTATGAGTTACCTGCTAGACCCGAGGCTGAGACTTCAGATGCTATAGTTACAAGTATAATTTTGGTGTGTCGCAGGTTGGACCTTGCTTTATTTGATCCCAGATCCACTTATTCTTATATATATGCTTATTATGCATCATGATTGGACTTAACTAGCAATTTATTATTTGTGCCATTATGCGTATCTACTCTCCAGGATTGCTCTTTAGTAGTGGATCGAGTATTCAGATCTTGTATTGTGATAGTTATTGATGTTGATACTTATGATGATCTTATTATTCTGGATATGCTGGATTTCGATGTAATTCTAGGCATGCACTAGTTATCCCACTATCATGCAGTAATGTATTATTTTGCTAAGACTGTTACCTTAGCCATACCCGGTGTACCCCCAATCATGTGAAAGGGGGTGGTTAGCCATGAGTCGACGGGGATTATTTCTTATGTTTGTGATAGAAGGCTTATATCGAGAGGTTGCGACTCTTATCTCACTTATGTATGTGATACTCTTGTAGAGAGTCCGTCGCTTGACTCTATTCCTATTGTGTATGAGTTTCCTGAGTTATTACCTGCCGACATGCAAGGTCTATTTCTAAGACACCTTACCGTATGGCTTTTGTTGAGCTTAAGGATCTGAATTCTTAGCTCCAGGATCTTATCGGTAAGGGTTTTATTAGATCGAGTGTGTCTCTATGGGGAGCCCCTATTTTGTTTGTAAAGAAGAAAGATGGTTTGTTGCGCATGTGTATTGATTATAGGCAACTTAACAAGGTAACAATGAAGAACTATTATCCTATGCCTCACATTGATGATTTATTCGACCATCTTCAGAGCACAGCCATGCTTTCTAAGATAGATTTGAGGTCCAATTTTCATTGGTTGAGGATTGTGCTCCATACCATGATAGACCAGGTGTTTTTTGCTAAGTTCTCTAAATGGGAGTTTTGGCTTGAGTCAGTGTCATTCCTTTGACATGTGGTATCCAAAACCGGTATTATGGTAGATCTGGCAAAGATTTCGGTTATTCGTGATTGGGCTAGGCCTATGTCTCCGACTGAGGTTCACAGTTTCATTGGTTTGGCTTGTTATTATAGATACCTTTTTGAGAGCTTTACTACTATTTCAGCCCCTATGACTAGATTGACTTGGAATAAAGTTCCTTTTCGATGGTCTGAGGAGTGTGAGTTGAGCTTTGGAAAGCTTAATTGCCTCACTTCTGCTATAGTGTTAGCTCTTCCAATTGAGGGTGAAGGATTCATCATATTTTGTGATGCTTATAGTGTTGGTCTTGGTTGCATTTTGATGCAGCAGGGTCGTGTTATTGCTTATGCTTCTAGATAGATTAAGGTGCGTGAGCATACCCACTCATGATTTAGAGTTGGAGGCGGTAGTTTTCGCACTCAAGATTTGGAGGCATTAGTTGTATGGTGTGTATTGCGAGATTTTCGCCGATCATCGCAGCCTTCAATATCTTATGGCGCATCGAGAGCTTAATGTTTGCCATTGTAGGTGGATAGAGTTGCTAAGGGTATGATATTTCCATCTTGTATCATCTGGGTAAGGTGAATGTGGTAGCTGATGCCTTGAGTCACAAGGTAGTGAGTATACGTAGCTTATCATATATATCAGCTTCTCAGAGACTCTTGGCATGGGACATTCAGTCCTTAGCTAATTTGATGCTTCACCTTGATATTTCTAACCTGTCAGGGTTTTGGCTTTCGTGGAGGCGAGGTCCTCCCTATTGGAGAAGAATTTTTACCGTCACTATGAGGATAGCAAATTGTGTTTTATCCATGATCAGGTGACTAGTGCTGAGTCTGGGAGACACACTGTTGATTCTGAGGGTATTTAAAGGTTTTAGGATCGTATTTATTTTCCCAAGCTTGACGACTTGATTCAGTCAATTCTTCATGAGGCTCACTACTATAGATATGCCATTCATCCTAGTACGACTAAGATGTATAGAGATTTGAGGCGGCATTACTAGTGGGATGGTATGAATAGAGATTTGACAGACTTCGTGGCTCATTGCCTATGTTGTTCTTGGTTTGTTATGCAATTTAAGATTTTGGGATTTATTCTTTAATTATTGTGATTTATTTTGTAATTTTGTCTATGGATTCCATGATTGATCTCATAACTATGAGCAGCTAATTCCCTTAGCTAGGGTTATGGGGACCCTGGCAGATTAACAAAGTAGAGGAAGCTCCAAGTTGTTCTAGCTAAAGATTCTTGCATGTATTGGGTTTTTGTTGTTCTTATTGATTTTTTAGCGGTGGCCAATATTAAGATCCCACCTAGATTATTACTACTTACTCCAAAAAATGGAGTAGTGATTGAGAAAAGAAGATCATAACAGTAATTGAAGATTAACAGTTGATCCACACTACTGGGTATTATATAAGTAAGATCGTTAACTATTATATAATAACTAAAGACCCTAAAGGTAATAGATAACTGGGATCTAAGGTAAGGGTTAGTAAGGCAACATCCTAAGACTTAAAAAGGTAAAGGGTGAAATCGTTCTGCTCGTCCAAAAGACTGTTGATTTTACATAACTTATCAGATTTTGCATGCAAGGATTCAAATAGTTCAATAGTTCACAATAATTCCACTGAGTTGAGAAGACAGGGGCAACACAAGCCTAATGTTCTCCTTAAGTTTTTTACAACCAAGAGAAACCAATTCTTTTCCTTTTTCTATTTTAGCAAATCCCCCTTTTTACTTTCCTGCACTACCTGGTGATTGTAACAACTTTGAGATAGATTTTCGGCCTAATCCCTGTCAGATCAACCCCAATCTAGTTGAGTTACTATATTTGACAACAACATCTTCATTCTTCAATTGGAGGTGTATTTTAGGCATTATCAGTATCGTCATACCAATATGCTTGCAAGCTAATGCCAACCATTAACCCGGGAGTCATTCATTAAGGCATTTACCACTTGGTATCGTCATACCAATATGCTTTCAAGCTAATATATTTATCCCAAACCAATTCCCATTGCCACTTTAGACTCCTAAGTTCCATTAAAATCTAAACCATGGCCACCAAGGCCATCTAAATCCATTTTTATATCCATTTATCCATTAATGCAATGCATTGAGTTCAAAAGTAAGTTAAACCAAGCAATTTTACATAATTAAAATCAAATTCACAAAGTAGGTTGAGGTTCATACAATTCCAAGCCAAAATTTATCCAATTTGGCGTACCCAAGTTCCCCATTCCTACCATTTAAATAATATAAAAATTCAGTCCCAAAAACATCAATTTAAAGCATGAATAATCAATTGAAAACATGGGACAACCAAAACCCCTCAACCCAATTTCAAAACACACAATTTAAATCACATGAAAATCCATTAAAATTAATGCCACAATGTAAAATTAAAGTTTAGGAAAAAGAAACATACCCGAAACACTCAAGAATTTGAAGTCAATTTGAAGTTTGGAGCCGGTATGATGAATTCTTTATGAAACCCATAAGCTTTCTCGGTTGGAGAGTTAAACATGAATAAAGTAGAGTGTGATCCTTGGAAACTAAAAGAAAAGGGTCCTTATAATGTTTATAATCATGGAAAGCGTGAAAAGACCAAAGGCCCTCATTCCTAAGTGAAAAAACAAACTAGACAAAATTTACACCTTGGCATGGCATGTCGTTATCACGGAGGTTATCCTCTATGCCACGCTAATATCGCAGAGTTAACCTCCGTGGCACGATGATATTGTGGACCCTCATTGCCTCGGGGTCCCAAAATGACCCCGAACCCCTTTTGAAAATTTTGAAACTTTCCCAAATTACCATTTTAACACCCCTAAACACAATTCAAATCAAAGATCGATATTACGAACACGGGAGGGTCAAAAATAAAATGATCAAAATTTTAAGTCTTACATTATCCCCCCCTCCCCCTTAGGATTATTCGTCCCTAAATGATGATTTAAGATACTTTTAGCATGAGAATTGTAAGAACACACCAGAATCAATTAACAAATTTGGAAATTGACAAGAGGAAAATGTACTCATAACTTACGCACTTTTATCCAATCTGAAGAACAAGAATGGATACTTGGCCTTCATATCATCCTCAGTTTCCCAAGTAGCCTCTTCTACCTTTTGGTTTCCCCAAAGAACCTTCACCAAAACTACATCCTTGGTCCTTAATCTACAAAATTTCCTATCCAATATCTTAATCGGGCCTTCCTCATAAGACAAGGAATCTATCGCACCAACATCCTCAATTGGCACTATTAGGAAGGGTCTCACATACTTTTTCAGCATGGACACATAAAACATGGGATGAATAGAACCCAAACTCGCAGGCAAATCCAACTTATAAGCAATGCTCCCAACACTCCTCAAAATATGATATGCTCCAACATAACGGGAACTGATCTTCCCTTACTTCCCAAACCTCGTGACTCATTCATAGGAGACACCTTCAAGAACACTGAATTACTTACTTCAAACTCCAATTCTCTGTGTCGCACATCCGCATAAGGCTTTTAGAGACTCTGAGCAGTCTTAATTCTTTCCTTAATCAATTTCACCTTCTCCATGGGTTGATAAAGCAAGTTAGGACCAAACAATCTAGTTTTACCAACCTCAAACCTCCCAATAGGAGACTTATACCTCTTACCATAAAGATCCTCAAAAGGAGCCATTTGAATGCTCGAGTGATAACTATTATTATTACAAACTCAATAAGGGGTATATGATCAATCCAACACCCTTAAAATCAATCACACAGGCCCTTAGCATATCCTCCAAAAGTCAAAATAGTATGCTTCACTTGCCCATTGATGATAGGCGAATTTACACGCCTATATCAATATATTTTGCCCATATTTTAGCCTAGTCTTGAGAACAAATTATATATTTCATGCAATTTTAGTCCTTTTTCCTGTAAGTGAGCTAACGAACATGATTAGCAAAGTTTCAGGTATAAATGATGTAGAATTCAGCATTTTATGGCTTACTTGACGCCAAAGAAAGCTTACGAAGGAAGGAAAGGGAGTTTGGACGCCTAAAGGACCAAAAGTGATGCATGGGAAATCTGTCCCAGTCTAAAACAGCATTTCTGAAGACTTTGGGGACTTGCAGTAACTTATTTGGATTAGGATAATGATACATTAACCTAGTGCAATTGGGTTAAGTATTTCATTAGTTTATTTGGATTTGAATAATGATACATTAACCTAGTACAATTGGGTTAAGTATTTCCCTAGTTTAGTAGGATTTGGTTAAATATTTCATTAGCTTAGTAGGATTAGGATATGGGTATTATAAATACCCTATCATGCTAGAGATTTTTATTCATTCACCATTCACCATTCCCCCATTCCATTAATTTTCATCCATCCACCATCCATCCATCCATCAAAACAATTCTTTTTATTAATTCTTAATACTTTCTCTTCATCTATTCTTAATTTCCGCAACAAGAGAAACGTTACTTTTGCAAGAAATCATGCCTAACACCTACCACAGTTGTGCTACACGAAACTCATCTTTATTGTGGTATATTAACAATGTCAATTATGATTATCTTCGCATTCATGGGTAACTAAACTTCTCTGTTGGGGTTATGGAAGCTGTATGAGATACTATCTATTGCTGTGAGTTTATGAGTTCGTGACACGTATGCTGCCTATATCATTATTCTCTTCATCTTAATGCAAATTCTTGTGGCTGCAGACGCATAGAATAACGCCAGTATAACATTTAACTTGTTTGAAAGAAAGGTTATTTGTCTGGAAAAGAGATAGTGTCAAGGTAGTAGGACACCCTTTCCTATTAAAAAGCTAGTGTCATAACTGGACTAACCTCTTGGAGAATTCATACCGTTAGACATGCTTTAAGCTCGAAAGAGTTAAAGTGAAATAGTCCTTGTTGAGGTCGAAAGACGCTTGGATTTACCATCGAATACAATTCTCTATATGTAGTTGCATGTCAAAACTCTACACACTCATAGCCAATAGAGACGTATACCTCAGAAGGTGGACATAACCCCAACGCTTCAATTCTCATTGTTTACAAGTCACATAACATTCTTTGTTGTTATTTTCAGTTTTTATTTTGATACTTTATTTAAATTACTTGCACGGCAAGAATCCCCCCCTCTTACGAGACTTGCACCCAAAGTTTAGTAATTTTGCTTACTTGTTGGCCAAGCTATTCCCTGTGGGATCGACACCCAACCCAGGTTGGGTTCTATATTTGCTAACAACCGGTTTACACTCCTACGAGAGCTGTAGATTGAGCGTTATCAAAAATTGGCGCCGTTGCCGGGGAATACGAGTGTCAATCGAGTTCGTGATAATTACTAGACCCTTTGGTCAAAGATTCTCATACTTTTACGTTTAGTTTTTGTTTTTGTTTATTGCAGGTTTTTACTTTAGTGAATGCCCCATACTAGAAGTTCTGGTCAACCGTTATTACCAATCAATCCCGAACCACAACGAATTAGAAGAATGGAAGCACAAGCTGAAATTGACAGGATGGCTGCTCAACACGATCAAGCAAGATTAGCTGCTCTTGCCGCCGCTCAAGTCCAACAACAAAACATTGATAATCCTGGGCGAGCAACAAATCCTGACGATGAAGATTTAGGTGACGACGAGTTGATAAACCCAAGGCATGTTGCTAAAACTACAACACCTGCCAACAGAAGAGGTCGACAAGCTCGGTATAGGTATGATCGCCAACCTTGGCAGCCAGCTTTCGACGATGATGATGATGATCTTGATGGTGCCGGAGCCATTGGAGCTATAATTCCACCACCATTAGCGCCCGGAGCCAAGTTCAACACCACAAGCACCATGATTCAGTTATTGCAACTCAAGGGATTATTTGGTTGACTAGCAGGCGACGATCCGAATATGCATCTCATCAACTTTATTTCTACATGCAAGTCTTTTGACAATCCTGGTGTTGGTCAGAATGCTATTCGATTACGTCTATTTCCATTGTCTCTGTCTGAGGAGGCAACACTATGGTTGAATGGGCTGACTCCTGATTCAATTACAAATTGGAGGCAATTGAGAGACGCTTTCCTAGAAAGATTCTTTCTGCCATCCAAAAGAGCACAATTGAGAGATGAAATCAGCAACTTCCGCCAGCTTCCCACTGAAGCTCTTCATGAAACATGGGAGAGGTTCAAGACAAAGCTAGCAAAATGCCCAAACCATCACATGACTAATGTTCACCTAATGGAGATCTTGTATAGATCCTTAAATTCAATAACTAAACCAGTGGTGGATAATGCAGCTGGAGGTTCTTTCATGGACCTCACCTTTGGTCAAGCAAGCAATATGCTAGATCGCATGACGAAACAAAGTAGAGCTTGGCATACCAGGGATTCTGAGGTAGCAAGCCCCACTTTATCTATTGGCAAGACTGCAGACCAAAGAAGAAGATAAGAAGAACGTGATCAAGACATGGCGCACATGAAAACACAAATGGATCTTCTGACAAAGCATTTATTATCAGGGAAGACCGAAAAAGTGAAAGTTGTGATGCTAAAAGGAAGAGACGAATCTGATTCTGAAGAGGAGGCCAACTACTTGAACAATCAGGGGGGGTTTCGTGGGAATGTCCAAGGAAACCAAGGTCGGAACTATTATGATAAATTTGGAAGTAAAGACCAAGGTAGTTGGAAGAAAAACAATGAAAATAGTGGTTTGTACGTTCCCGCTGGTAGACGTGATACCACCACATCTAATTCTGGAAGTTTGTACTAAGGTATGTGTTCTTGGAAAGTGAAAATATACTTCCGGCAAGTATGGCGGATGATTTAAGTGAACAGGACGTAGAGGCTCTCATCTCTGCTCTGAAGAGATACAAGAGAGCCATGGGTTGGACTATTGATGATATAATTGGTATCCCTCCCGGGATAGGCATGCACAAGGGTCATCTCGAAGAAGATTGCATGCCTACAAGTAAGCCTCATTGTCGTCTGAATCCATTTAGAAAATGATCCACCATCTATCTCGATGAAGTCTAAGTAATCGAGATAGCTATGTCGTGCCGCGACAATAAATCAAGTGCTAGATGGGAGGCAACCCATCGTTTTTTATTTTTGTCTTTCTTTCGTTCTATTACGTGTTTGCTTTTGATAAATAAAAATCCAAAAAAGAAGAGTCGTGCCACGACCAAAACTAAGGCGCTTGATGGGAGGAAACCCATCGTTCTAATCATTTTTGTTGTTTTTAAGTGAATGTAGGTGCAAGAGGTATAACGGAGGAGATTGGTTTCAAATTTTGATTTGGAAGTATTGCATGTTGAAGGTGGTAAGTTAGGAATAAAGAAGCAAAAGGCTATGGATTGGGCGTTGCTTATGAAAATATAGGCAACGAACAAGGCTAGGCCTATGTAAAACTAGGCCACGAACAAGGCTAGGCCTATACTATGGCCTAAGCTCTCAGAATCTAGTGTGCCATAGCATAGGCGCCGCCCATGCCTAAGAATGCCATAGCATAGGCGCCGCCTATGCCAATGCCTTTTGTCTCTGAATATCATATGCCATGGCATAGGCGCTGCCTATGCCCAACAATGCTATGGCATAGGCACCGCCTATGCTCAACAATGTTTTGCAAAAGGCGCAGCCTATGCCAAGCTTAGGCAAAGCAAAAGGCGTCGCCTATGGTAACTTTTGGTCTCCAAATCCGATTTTAAATGGGTCAAAACCCGACCCAACCTTCTCCTATAAATATGAGACTTAGTATTGAATCAAAAACACATTGGAAACCTAGCTTAAGCGCCGCCTATAGTCTCTAAATCCTCTCAAAAAAAAATTTATTTTGCTCTTTTACTTTGCAAGAACATCATCCAAAGGCATCAATCAAGTAAGTACTACTTTGTTCTTCATTTATATTCCATAAGTACTACACTACTACGCATATTATGAATTTCTAAATCTTGAAGTAGTATTGGTGATTTGAATGTGGTTGAAGTGTTGTGATACAACTAAGTGAGTGAAAGAATACGTAAGAATAATCTTAACATGTTTCCAACTTGAATTTGATTTTGATGCACTGCCATACTTTTGCGGAATTGACATGGTCACGAAAATTGCATACTCTTGTCAATAGAAAGCTTACATGTTGGAATGACTTGTTCATCGAGATGAGAATTATAGTTGCCTACCAACATAGGAGGTTGTGATTATTTTTAGATACTATACCTTGATTCAATCGATATGAAGTAGTATTGATATATCAACCATGAAAGTATTGCCAAGATTATAAGAGGTATGACTGCACTGATTTTATTGTTGGAATATAGCACCTAAATGTATATCGATGAAGTCTGAGTAATCGACATCGTTCACTTCACTAGTCTGTACCAACAAACTAAGTGCGGGGTGGTGCCACTACTGCTTGTTTATAGATTGTATACATCGAGATGATGCTAACATGAACATTGTTTTAGTCTCAGGTACACTGGCACCCAAAGCAAGACAAGGCAAAGATAAAGCAACCACTTCACAAAAAGGCAAGAAAAGAGGACGAAAAGAGCACGGAGAATTATCCTCGATGCAATTACCACGCCGAATGTTCGGAATAAAATGGGTACTTGAGGAGGAAGCAAAGGAATGGTATAGGAACAACAAGGAAAGAAAATATGTTCATGTGGACTTGATAAACAAGGAAAGCATAGCAAAGAAAGAACCGCGCATGTTGGCCAAGATCATGGCGTTACATCTTGATTTTATCTTTTGAGACATAGGAGAATGCAATCTCGATTTAACAAGAGAATCCTATGCCAACTGGTCACCGAAAACCACAGGAAGCGAGGTCAAGATTCGGCGCCAAGTTTTACAACTCAATGCGGATTTCTTCAACTCCTTTCTTGTCTTGCCTTCAGTCGATCCATCACCATTCAAAGAGCTGTACAGTAGACCTCCATATAGATCCATTCAACACACACCCTGTGGAACAAGATCCATGGCACGGTGGAGTAGACACAAAGACACCGGTCGACACAACACCTTCCCATATGCTTCTTTGAATAGGGAAGCAAGGATATGGTTGCGCATAGTCAACTCTTGCCTTATTCCAGGGACCCAGTACACCAAGATAACATGAGATAGAGTGTTCCTGGTATACGCATTGATGGCAAATATCCCTATCAACATTGGGGCAATTATTCGATCCACAATGCGGAAAGCTAGGCTACACAAGAGGTCCCACTTCAGTTTTGGCAACCTGTTGACTGCAATCTTGAGGAAGGAAGACATCGAAGAGGAACCGGCTGATCATAAACTCCCACACAATCCAAAGAAGGTTGACCTCACAAAGGTCAAAAATGCTGAAACAACACATGGCGTCAACCTTACTACTACTGAGAGACATGCTCGGGATGAGAGTTTCTTTCGCCATCTTTATGGCATGACTCGGTTTACAATGATGAGCGGAGGTCGTGTTCCAACTGTTGCAGAGCTCCAACAGGTGGATCATGACTATCCAATGAATTTGCATGCAAGGGAGATATATGGAGTAGGTACATATTTTGAGGAACCTTTTGATGATGATGTGCCAACCGATGATGATCGACGAATGCCAGACTCCGACATGGAGGAGAATTCTGATGATGACGACTCTTATGATGATTCCGACGAAGGGGGTATGACCCCCGATATAGAGGAGGAGTCCAACTGATCAGGTTCTTCGTATTTATTTTCCACTGAGGGCAGTGTGTCCCATCTAAGTGTGGGGTGGTGGTATTTGCATGCTATACTTCTCTATCTGCATTTGCATTTATGTTTGTTTTGTTTCTCTTTACTTCTCTATCTGCATTTGCATTTATGTTTATTTTGTTTCTCTTTTTAGTAGTTAATTTTTTTTGTTTAGTTAAATTTTTTTTAAACTTAACTTCGCATGAAATTATTCTAATAGGCAGCATGAGATTATGACAAGAGTTTGTGCTAAAATCATGACTATTGAGACGTTTAGGCTCTAATTGTGACTCACTATGTGATATTGTGTGGTTCAATTCCTTCATCTGTTGGGTCAAGAGTCTATACTACTCCCAATAAAGTTGACCATGTGCCTTGTGTGTGCGAGGATATAGTATATTCTGTGTTTGCAGCAGATGCTAGAACTTTCTTGGTGTAGGTGTGAAGCGAAAATAAAGAGTGTAAGTTTAGGAGATGATTTAGGCATTTCTTTGGCAACCTATACTTGTTTACCTTCTTTTTACCTACCCATGGACATTATCCTAGTTAACCCCTTTGAGACTTTAGCCTATTTTCTTTGACAACCTCATATGTAAGCCTAATCCATTTGTTTCAAGACCATAATTTGATCCAAATTCCTAAGTGCTTTAAAGTGTAAAGTCATGTGACAAAATAAGAGGAAATTGGGTGAGTATGATGCTTTAGAAAGTAATGGTGCTTGAATTTGTTATTAAAAAAAGAATTGCTACCATAAGAGGTGTTATGAAAAGAAAAAAAAAAGAGGGAAAGGAAAACTGAAAAGTTAGTTATGTTCAAAAATTGAAAAACAAAAGAGGTGACAAAGGGAGGTAGATTAAAAGAAAGCAAAAACGTTGTTTGAATAGAAAGTATTAATGGCATAATGTGATGTATTAAAGCGCTTAGGAACCTAGTCACTATTTCTGGCCAAAATAGTCCTACCCGTCCCTTAGCCTACATTACAACCTGTAAAGACCTATTTGATCCTAAGCTTAGCATTCTGATATTTAGTGGAGCATTAAACTAAGGGAAAGGCTATGGTCATCAGTTGCAGCATATGAATTCTTTGTGAGAGCGAGAGCAAGGATACCCTTCTACCCATGTTTCGACAAATATACTATGCTTGTGAGTGATTATGGGTAATATATTGTGAGACACATATGGTTGATGAGTTTTGGTTAGTTGTGTATGATTCTTTGTACCTTAACTTTTGGATATGAATTAACTACCATCACGAGTCTATGTTAGAGGTTAAATTGTTTCTACTAATGATCGGAAAACTACTCTTTATTGATAATTGTTGTACTTGTCTTGATGAATATTTTGTCTTGATACTGTTAAACAATAAGTTGATGTTTAGATGGACATGATAGTTTGTTCGAGGACGAACAAAGCTTTAAGTATGGGGTGTTGATGATAGGCGAATTTACACGCCTATAGCACTAGATTTTGCCCATATTTTAGCCAAGTTTTGAGAACAAATTATATATTTCATGCACTTTTAGTTATTTTTCCTGTAAGTGAGCTAACGAACATGATTAGCAAGTTTTCAGGTATAAATGATGCAGAATTCAGCATTTTATGGATAACTTGATGCCAAAGAAAGCTTCACGAAAGGAGGAGAGCAACGCTTGGACGCCAAGGACCAAAAGTGGCGCATGGAAAATTTGTCCCGGGCAAAAACAGCAATTCTGAAGACTTTGGGGACTAGCAGTAACTTAGTAGGATTAGGATAATGATACATTAACCTAGTAGGATTAGGTTAAGTAATGCAATAGCTTAGTAGGAATAGGATATGGGTGTTATAAATACCCTATTTTGCTAGAGATTTTAATACATTCTACCTCTAATTCATTCCCCCATTCCATCAATTCCCATCCATCCACCATCCATCCATCCATCAAAACAATTTTCTTTATTAATTCATTGTTGACATTATTTTTCAGCTATTCGACTTTTAATTTTACAATAAGAGAATCACTATTTTGCAAGGAATTCACGCCTAACACCACACCATACTACACGTGAGATCTTTTATTGTGGTATAATGATAATGTCTATTATGATTTCCATCGCACTCATGAATAGCTAAACTTCTCTGTTGGGGTTATGGAAGCCTTATGAGATACTATCTAAGGCTATGAGTTTGTGAATTCGTGACACGTGTGTTGCTTATATCATTATTCTCTTCATCTTAATGCAAATTCTTGTGGCTGCAGACGCATAGAATAATGTCAGTATAGCATTAACTTGTTCGAAAGAAAAGTTATATGTCTGGAAAAGAGATAATGTCAAGGTAATAGGGTCCCATCCCCTATTAAAAAGTTAGTGCCGTAACTGGATTAACCTCTTGGAGAATTTGTACCGTTAGATACGCTTTAAGCTCGAAAGAGTTAAAGTGAAATAGTCCTTGTTGAGGTCGAAAGACGCTTGGATTTACCATCGAATACAATTCTCTATAAGCACATACATATTTGAATTCCGCATAACTCATAGCCAATAGAGACGTAAAACTCATAAGGTGGACATAATCCCAACTTCTCAATTCTCATTGTTTTACATCTTACCAAACATTCTTTCTTTTTACTTTGCTATTTTTCGTTTTTACTTTAATATTCTGGTTACATTACTTGCACAAAAAAACTCCCCCCTCTTTACGAGACTTGCACTAAAAGTCTAGTAATCTTTGCTTACTTCTTGACCAAGCTATTCCCTGTGAGATCGATACCCAACCCAGTTGGGTTATATATTTGACAACGACCATTTTACACTCGTACAAGAGCTGTAGATTGAGCGTTATCAGTTGATTTCCATGAAATTCTAAGCCAAAATTCATCCAATTTGGGAAAACCATGTCCCCCATTCCAACCATTTAAATAATATACCAATTTAGTTCCTCAAACATCAATTTAAAGGATAAATAATCAATTCAAAACATGGGACAAGTAATTCAATTAGTAACAACAAAAACCCCTCAACTCAATTTCAAAACCCATAATTTAAATCACACAAAAATCTATTCAGTTAATGCCACAATGTAAAATTAGTATTTAGGAAAGAGAAACATACCTGAAACACTCAAGAATTTGAAGTCAATTTGAAGTTTGGAACCCGAATAATAAATTCTCTATGAAACCCTTAAACTTTCTTGGTTGAATAGTTAAAGATGAGTAAATTAGAGTTAGATCATTGAAAATTGAAAGAAAAATGGTCCCTTTTACGTTTATAAGTCATGGAAAGGGTGAAAAGATAAAAATCCCCTCACCCCTAAGTGAAAAAAAAAACTAGGCAAAATTTACACCTTGACGTGGCACGCTTTTACTATAGAGGTTGTCCTCCATGCCACACTGATATCGCATAAGGTAACCTCCTTGGCACGGTGATATCGTGGATTCTCACTGCCTTGAGGTCCCAAAATGACCCCGAACCCTTTTCAAAAATTCTAAAACTTTTCCAAATTACCCTTTTAACATCTCTAAACATAATTCAAGTCAAAAATTGATATTACGAATATAAGAGAGTCAAAAATATAATAATTAAATTTTTAAAGATCTTACACTAAGAACCTCCCAAGAAAAATAAGTTACACCCAATGGGCAAGTGTTGACACTACCACATTGTGTCTTGATCTATGAGATGTTGTATAACTTTTGCCTTAGAGGCAGGACTTAAGGATTTTCAGACAACAAGTTATGCCCCATGAGCAAGACTTGATATTACCACATTATGTCATAATTTGAGAGATGTTCTATAACTTCTGCCTTAGACACAAAACTTATCGCAAAGGACTTCCAAACAACAAGTCACTCCCTTAAATTTACTTTAATGTCAAAGAAAGAAGTTTGTGGATTATCCAACTTTCTATTTATTGGCAAAATATAATAGAAGTTGAGAAAAAAAAATAAAGAATAAGAAATTTAGAAAAATGGAAAAAAAAAGGCTAAGAAAAAAGAAAAGTATAAAAACAAAAAAAGGAAAAAAGGATTGATAAAAACAAATATGAGAAGAAAAAAATAAAAATAAAGTTTGAGAAAATTTAAAAACAAATGAGAAATGACAAAAAGAAACAAAAAAAAGGTTAAGACAAATGAATTTTAAAAGATCGAAAAAATGAAAAAATAAATAATGTTTGAGCAAAAAAGGAAAATGGTCTATTACCCCCAAACCTTTAGTTGAAATCTCAACTAAACATTCAACCTTCACGGGAGTCCCATTAACCCCTAAATATTTTTTTACTATATTTAGTACCTTCCCCCCTCCAATTGTTGACCTGTCATGGGAGGTAAGAACACCCTAGTAAGAGAGTTAGTTGAGGCATTAACAATTCAAAATTATTATTGTAAGTACCATGTGTATAATACACATCATTAATTTCAATTATTAAATAATATTGTCTTCTCTAATTAATAAAAAGCCCTAACGATAATCCTTCATCTCCAAACGCCATCTTCCTTATCTACAAGCCTTCATCTCCTTCATTTTTTTTATATTCTCTCAAAAGAACTTAGGATTTAGTTGATAATCCCAATTTCTAGTTTAACTCTTCAAGTTGTGATTTGTAATCTTATCAACTATAATCTAGGGTTCGTAATTTGTTGATTGATTTTGTCAGAATTCTTCAAATGGATAATGCGGAATTGAATAAGCTTTGTATGGATAAATCAGAACCAATGCCCAATGTTGTAGTGAGATGCAAACATGGGATTTTGCTGAACTTGCAAACTTTATGACTGAAATCAAATTCGGGAAGAAGATTTGGTCTTGACCCTACTATGGTGTATGTATTTATGTTCATTGTATTTTGCTCCACTTTATATTCAATTGATGCTAATGTACTAATTTTTTTAATTTTTTCTATAGGATCAAAATTGTAATTTTTTTCTATGAAGGGACAAACAAAAAGTCGATCTAAGATCAAATTTTATCCTTCCGAGATTAGTGAAAAAAATTAAATAGTTGGAACAAGAATTGCACCTTAAATAGGTCCAAATTGACAAGTTGACTTTGGAGAAGAGGCTCAATGGAAAAAGGAAATGGTGTTGATTCAATAGGAAGATACTTTTTTGTATTTTTATTTGTGTTGCTGCCATGTTCATCGGTAATAAATCTATTGAAAGTAGTTCATTGATTTTTTATGGTGTAAATTTTGTATGTCTATCTACCTATATATATTGAATAATTGTGTTTTAGTTAATTGTCTAATTCAATTGTGTCTTCTTTAAATCATTTACTCTAACATCTTGTAATTATAATGTTATGTCAATACAACTATATAACCAACATCACCCACTATTTTGTAATGACAACTATTGTGACAACACAACTTTACAACACTACAACACCATAATTTGAACACAACAAAATACGATCAATCATGCTAAGTTCAATGCCTAATATAAGGCAAAATTTCATAAACAAATTGTTTTCACAAATTAACAAAAGATAACATTCTTAATGCCTAACATAAGGCAACATTCATTAACCGAAGTCATAGTCATAATGCCTAACACAAAAGCAACATTCAATAACATACAAAACCAAAAATAGCAAACCGTAACTAGTTCACCATCACCATTCTCAAATACAAAATACTGTCAGCTAGAATAACTTAAAACAATGCTTAAAATACATCAACATCGCTATAAGTTTCATGGCATCTTTGAGTTTGAAAAAATATTGTTCTGACTTAGAGTATTTGAACTGCTTCCCACTGTCTTGTTTTTTTTTCTTCTTTTTAAGCTCTTGTAGTTTTTTTGCTGATATTATTGCTTTGCCATTCCATTTCAGCTTACTGGTAGTACTTGGTGTATAACTAATGTTGCTAGCTACATCAGATAATCTTGTCGTCTTTGCTTGACCAGTAGAGTATATCTTACTGCTAGGCATGCCAGGCTGCAATAAAGGACAAAAATATTCATTTTCTCATACATTAAATACTCATAATTTGCACAAGATATAATAGAGTAAGAGACTTACATTTAGGACATTGACACCATTTTTAACTTAGAACACACCCATTCCCATTACTCTTGGCCTTTTTAATGGAGTTGTGCTTTACCTATCACTACTCATTCTTTTTTTAGTAGTACCAGTCATTGAAGATGATGCACAATAATTAAAAGGTGCAGAAAAGGATGCTGGAAAAATAGTAGGTGTAGGAGTTATTTTTGGTAGAGGGGGTGCACTAGGTGCTACTAAAATTGTCTTTTTGGGTATCCCTCTTTCTTTTTTGTTAAGGAGATGCACGAATGACTTCTGATGAAGTTTCCTATACATATAAAAATAAAAGGGTTACAAAACTATTGAGCTAATTGGTACTAAATTTATGTGTAATATTACTTTTGGTGTGCCTCTTCCCCTACCTGAACTTATTTTTTCTTGAGGAGGTCTATTTGGTGTTTATGGTGGAGTTTTCTACATATAAAAAGAATGTTGAAAAATTTGAGAAGCAATTAAATAATATACTATATTTAAGTATAAATATTATCTTTGGTCCGTCTCTTCCCTTGCCTGAACCAGTAAGTGTTGTTACTGATGGTGCACTTGGTTCTGCTGATTGTGCACTTTGAGGGCACCCTCTTTTTTTTTGTGTCCTCTAACATGACACAAACTATACGTCATTACAAGTCTAATTCTAGGCAATTTTCATAATTTCTTTGTCTCTCCAGCTTTCTTTCTGCTAGCCTTAGATGGTCTGCCAAGCAAGCTTGTAATTTTAGGTGGTGCATAATGTACAGCAAAGTGATACTAATTCAAGAAGGCCTTTCACAAGAAGTCATGCTAAGTACCTTCAAGAATTTTAAGATTTATGGATGAAGATGGAATCTTTTGAAGGTTCCAATATGGATGATTTAAAGATATTTAATATTCTAAGTGCCTACCTTTAAATTAGCTTGTAATTTAAATGAAGGGCAATTTGGTCTTTCTTTATTTCTTTTATCCCTTAGTATATATAGTTAGCTATTAACGTTGAACTACTAGTTTTGGAATATTGAATATTTGTGCCTCCTTTGAGAGCTTGAAAACCCATTGTTGATTTTCAATAATTGTCCTAAGATTTTCAAGTAAGGTTACTACCTTCTTGAGTAATCGAATAGATTAAGTGCTTTCAGTTCCTAATTAAGGGGTGTTTTGGTTAGTTTCATCATTACATCTTTTGATTGTTTGAATCTAATTGTGTCTATCTTTCTTTATTTTGTATCTTAAATTCCTATCTTGCTTTTGTTTCCTTGTCTCACATCAAATTGGTATCAAGATCTTGGATTAGATTTGTTTTCACAAACCTAAGTCTTGGGGTTTTGATATTTTCAAAAAAAAAATACAAAAAAAGAAGAATCAATTTGATTGAATTTTGTTTTTTATTATTCCTTATGTTACATGTTATTATTTCCTAGTTAAAAAAATTTAAAAAAAATACATGACAAAAAAAATTAAAAGTCATGTTGAAGAAGAAACTTCAAAAATAGGTTCTGTTGATTTGGTGTTTGGTTGAAGAAATTATTCATTAGAAGTTGTAGGTAAAGTTGTTGGGAAGTTATATCTCAAATTAGAGCTAATTTGGTTGGGTATTGAAAAAGATGAATTTGAGAATTACAAAATAGTTCAATCTTTCGAACTTGTTTCTTCCTTTCTTGTTAATTCTAACTATTTTGCTTTGAGTATTAATTCATACTTAATGTTAAACTAGTTTGTATCCATTTAATTTATACGTGTAAAATTTTTTTCATTATGTTGAGCTTCTCTATTGGATTTTGTGAATTACTTTGGGCTAGTAGTGGTGAATTTGAGCTTTCCAAAGAAGGAGGATCACCTCATTACCTTTCGAAATGTGATAGCCAAGACTCAGATTGACTTTCTGCTGCTTAAGAAGGGGGATAGGGTTTTATGTAAGGACTGTAAAGTCATTATGAGTGAGCATCTTTTGACCCAGCACAGGCTACTAGTGATGGACTTGATTATCAAGAAGAGCAAGAAGAGAAGGATTGAAGAGGGTCGGGCTAGAATTAAGTGGGGTGGCTTGACGCCAGGTAGTGCGCTAAAGATAAAGGAGAAAGTGGCGAGATTGGGGGTGTAGGAGTGTAGGGGGTACGTGGATGTTATGTGGGATAAGGATGATAGTTTCATCACAGAGACTGCTAGAGAAGTGTTTGGTGTTTTGAAGGGTTGGGTAGGATGGCATAAGGGGGACTAGTGGTGGAATAAAAAAGTTAAGAAGAAAGTGGAGATTAAGAAGAGGGCGTATGCTAAGTTGATTAAGAGTAAAGATGAAAAGGAGAAGCGGGTGAATAGGTAGGTCTACAAAGTAGCAAGGAATGAGGCTAAGCTAGCAGTTACGGATGCTAACACATCAGCATTTGAGAGCTTGTATGCAGGGTTAGAGAAGAAAGATAGGGAAAAAAGGTTGTATAGGCTTGCTAAGGCTAGGGAGAAAAAGGGTTGGGACCTCGATCAAGTGAAGTGCATTAAGGGGTATGATAGCAGAGGTTGGTGAAGGATGTTCACAGTAAGATGAGATGGTGGGAGTATTTTCATAGGCTTTTAAATGAGGAGGGAGATAGAGGCATCTCAGAGGAGAGCCATGATTTCAATTATTATAGACGTTTTAAGGTTGAGATCAGAGAGGCATTCATAGGATGTTGAGGGGAAGGGTGGCGGGGCCTGATGAGATTCCAGTGGATTTTTGGAAGTTTATAGGTGGGGTTGGTTTAAGGTGGTTTACTGATTTGCTTAATGACATTATTAAGATGGTGGGAATTCCTGTGGCTTGGAGGTGAATAGGATGATTCTGTTATATAAAAACAAGGGTGACATTCATAGTTGCAACAACTACAGGGGTATCAAGCTATTGAGTCATACCATGAAGATTTGGGAAAGCGTGGTTGAGTGGATATTGAGGAGGATCGTGTCTATTTTGGAGAATCAATCTAGTTTTATTCCTAGTAGCTCGACAACAGAGGCAATCCACCTAGTGAGGAGATTGGTGGAGCAATATAGGGAAAGGAAGAGAGATTCGCACATGGTCTTCATCGACCTGGAGAAAGAGTATGACAAAGTCCCTAGGGAGGTTCTTTAGATATGATTAGAGATGAGAAGGGTCCCGATGGAATATATCAGAGCTATTAAAGACATGTACAATGGAGGGAAGACTCGGGTGAGAATGGTAGGAGAGGCTTAAAGTATTTTTTGGTCTAGACAGGGTTGTATCAAGGTTCGACTCTTAGTCCATTCCTATTTGCATTGTTGATGGACGTGTTGATGCGGAGTATTTAATGGGATGTTCCTTGGTGTATGTTATTTATGGATGATATCATGCTGATTGATGTGACACAGGGGGTGTGAATGATAAATTGGAGGTTTAGAGGCAAAACCTTGAATCTAAGGGGTTCAGGTTGAGTAGGTCCAAGACGGATTATATGGAATGCAAGTTTAGTGACTTGAGGCAAGAGTACAATGTGGTGGTGTGTTTGGATTCCCAGGATATCTATAAGAGGGATAGTTTTAAGTATCTTGGATCTATGATTCAGGGAAACAACGAGATTGATGAGAATTTTTGTAACCGTATTGGAGCAGGTTGGATGAAGTAGAGGCTCTCCTCAAGATTGTTGTGTGATAAGAAGGTTCCCCTTAATCTTAAAGGCAAATTGTACAGAGTGTCATTCTATCCAACCATGCTATATGGAGTTGAGTGTTGGCCAGTCAAGAACTCCCACATTCAAAAAGTGAAAGTGGCAGAAATGAAAATGTTGTATTGGATATGTGTACTTACTAGAGGGGATAGATTTAGGAATGAGATTATCTAGGAGAAGGTAAGAGTGGCTTCGATGGAGGACAAGATGCGCGAAGGAAGGATGAGATAGTTTAGGCATATGATAAGAAGGGGCACAGATACACCAGTTCATAGGTATGAGAGGCTAGTGTTGGGTGGGTTCGAGTGGAGGAGAGGTAGGCCAAAGAAATATTGGAGGGAAGTGATTAGACATGACATATAGTAGCTTCAGCTTACTAAGGACATGACCCTAGATAAGAAGGTGTGGAGGTCACTAATAAAGGTAGAAGGCTAGGATGAGTGTGTAGGTTATAGCAAGTACTTAGAAGAGCTTATGTATAGCTGGGTTAGCAATCCTAGGACTGTGTCCATAGGTAGGAGCCCCTAGTCAGGAGGGTTTGAGAGTGGTGGGTGCCTTTTTTCTATGAGTGTATGTTACTACTAGGTGGTTGTCTTATTCCAGATGTCCTTTTCTTATCTCATATTTCATATTGCACTTATTTATCTTATTTTGTGTTGCTCTGATTTCTATTGTATTATGTCTTTATTCCTTATTTATTTTATTCCATACATCTTGCTTTATGTTTCATTATTCTTTTGTTTACTATTCTTTATCTTTAGTCGGGGGTCTATCGGAAACAACCTATCTACTACTTCGGAGGTAGCGGTATGGACTGCATATATTTTACCCTCCCTAGACCCCACTTTATGGGAATACATGGAGTTTATTGTTGTTGTTGTTGCTTTTTTTTCTTTCATTTCATTGTATGTTTATTTGTTTCCTTGTCCGTTAGTTAATTGTCCGTTCTTGATTACATAAACTCCACTCTATCCCAAAGAAGTAATACTACTATTGAATTATTTAATGGTGTTGTCTCTCAACTTTGGGTTATTCAAGAGCGGTAACAAGCAAAAGTGATGTGAGATCATTTGAGAGTGGCCTTAAAAGCCTTTGGCCATAAAGTGATACACGAGTGTGAGTGACAAAAAGAGGGAAACATGATGTGAGTGAGTGGTAAGGAACTCTTTCTACTAACTTTTTATTTATTTTGTAGGTACAATGACTCAATTGGAGGGAGAATCCTCCAGCAAAATGGAAATTTTACTTCAAAAGCTATTGGAAGAAATAAAGGAAATAAAGGGAAAATTGGAAAAGGTGGATAGAAGGGTGAGAAATCAATAAATAGCAAAGGAACCACTTGAGGTTTTCAATCCCATTGGTCAACATGATGAGGGATTAAGTAAGACTTCTCTTGATACAACTCCATCCCACATGGTATTGCAAAATACTCTCTGTCCTAATACTACGTTGCCAAAAGTTTGCAATCAAGAAACACTTCCAAAGGGGGGAATCAACAAAGAAATCTTCCACCACAAGCCAATAGAACTCAAGTAAGATCCTAACATAACTTTGAAGAGAATAATTCTTTTGATAGTGATAATTATGATTATGGATCCAATGATCAAGTTGAATATGAGAGGTTAGGTGGGAGAGGAAGAAGAGGGGGGAATGAAGGATGGTATCAGATTGATGGTAGAGAATATAATAGAAAAAATGATGATGAAGATCTAGGATTCAACAACATCAAGGTTACCCTTTCATTCTTCAAAGGAAGTAGTGACCCGAATGAATATCTAATTGGATTATGCAACTTGGAAGGCAATATAATCTCAACAATGTGAGTGATGTTAAAAAGGTGAATTATTATATATGTCACCTTGAGGGTTTTGCATCTACATGGTGGGATAAAATTGAAAGAGACTCTTTGGTGAATTGAGACTTTGTTACAAGTTGGAATGACATGAAAAGGCGTATGAGAGAAAGGTTTACGGGTCAACATTATGAGAAAAATACACTCAAGAAGTATTATAATCTTCAACAAATAAGTAAGATTTTGGAAGAGTATTATGAGGAGCTAGAGCATACTAGGTTTAGAGCTAATGTCAATGATGAAGAGGTGAATCTTATGGTAAGATTTATCTCGGGCTTAAATAAAGAGGTAAGGAAACCATTGGAATTGCATCGTCTTTCTACTTTATATGAATTATCAAATGGCACTCAAGGTGGAGGGTCATCAAAAGAAAAATAAGTCAAAGTTTCAATCTTCTTCTTCTTCATGGGCTAAAAATAAGAAAGCTTGGAAATCATCTACCACTAGGGAGAAATCCAAAGGTGCAAAGCAAGAATTGAAGTCCAACTTGGACAAAGGAAAATCAAAAGTGGACTACAAGGATGGAGGTAACAAATCTAAACTTGAAACTCCATCTAAAATAAAGTGTTTTAAATGTCAAGGTTATGGTCAGAAAGAAAATGAGTGTCCAAATAGAAGAACTATCATTGCATTGAATGTTGGTGGTTATCAAACTGAAGATGAATCTAAATATAATCACATGAAGGGTGATAGTAGTGATGATTTTATGGGAGAAGATGATTTAGAAGAAATAAACGAAGATAGAAAACTTATTCTTGTTGTGAGGAGAAGTATGAGTGCTCTAGTAAGGGATTATCTTGATCAAAGGGGGAACTTGTTTCATAATTAGTATAGAGTTCAAGAGTAATTATGTTTCTTTATCATTGATAGTGGAAGTTGTGTTAATGTTGCTAGTGTATCTATGGTCGAACAATTGATACTTCCAACAAGAAGGCACCCAAAACCTTATAGATTGCAATGGCTCAACGAATGTGGTGAACTCAAGGCGACCAAGAGAGTGTTGATAAGATTCAATGTTGGAAGTTATCATGATGAATTGCTTTGTGATGTTGTACCAATGCAAACTTGTCATTTATTGTTGGGAAGGCCATGGTAATATGATGTGGGGGCTAAACATGATGGGAGGTCAAATAAATATGCATTTGTTAAGGATGGTAAAAGCACATTCTTAGCCCACTTTCTCCTTTTCAAGTGAGTGAGGAATGTCAAAAAATAAGAGAGTTAAAAGAAAAACTTGATAGAGAAAACAAAGAGAGGAGTAAGGAAGCAAAAAATGATAACTCAAGAGAGGAAAAGGGAGAGGTTGAGAACTTAAGTGAGAATGAATTATCACAAAAAAAAGAGGTGAGCAAGAAAAACAGACAAATCAAAAAAGAGAAAATGTGCATGATTTTACGAAATCAAAAGAGCATGAAAGATCTAAACATTGAGGATGCTACTCAAGTCATATTTATTAAATTGAAAGGTTATTCTTTTCTTGCTAACAATGAACTAACCTCTTTATCTTTGCCAAGTGTTGTCTTTTCTTTGTTGCAAGATTATGAAAATTCATTTTTGAATGAAACACCAAGCAGATTGCCTCCTTTGAGAGGAATAAATCATAAAATTGACTTTTTGCCGGGTTCTCAAATACCCAACAAAGCGGCTTATAGGAGAAATCCTCAAGAGACCAAATAATTATAAAGACAAGTGGAGGAACTTGTGAATAAAGACTTTGTGAGATAAAGTTTAAGTCCATATGCAGTATCTGTAATTCTAGTACCCAAGAAGGATGGGACATGAAGGATATGTGTAGATTGTCATGCCATTAATAAAATTATGGTAAAATATCGACATCCCATTTCTAGACTTGATGAGATTCTAGATGAATTGTGTGGTTCTACCTTATTCTCTAAAATTGATTTAAGAAGTGGATACCATCAAATTCAAATAAAATTTGAAGATGAATGGAAAACCACTTTCAAAACTAAATTTGGATTATATGAGTGGATGGTGATGCCTTTTGGGTTAACCAATGCACCAAGAACTTTTATGTGATTAATGAACCATGTGCTTAAGTCATTTATTAATAATTTTGTTATGATCTATTTTGATGATATTTTGGTTTATAGCAAGTGTTTGGATGATCATGTGCAACATTTAAGAATGATATTTGATGTGTTGAGAAATGAAAAGTTGTATGTGAATTTTAATAAATGTTCTTTTTATGTGGACCGTGTTATTTTTCTTAGCTTTGTTGTAAGTTCAAGAGGAGTTGAGGTGGATGATGAAATGTAGAGGCTATTAGAAGTTGGCCAACTCCTAAGTCCATTAGTGATGTTAGAAGCTTCCATGGGTCAAGTTCTTATAGGAGATTTGTGAAGGGTTTTAGTTCTTTAGACACTCCTCTAACTGAGGTCACTAAGAAGGATAAGTCTTTTATTTGGGGTAGAAAATAAGTGAAATACTTTAGAATCTTGAAAAGGAAACTTAGTTCCACTCCATTACTTCAACTTCCCAACTTTGAGAAGATGGTTGAAACTGAGTGTGATGCTAGTGGAGTAGGCATTGGTGCGGTCTTGATGAAAGAAAAGAAACCCATAGCTTACTTTAGTGAGAAATTAAGAGGAGATACATTGCAATATTCTACCTATGAAAAGGAAATATATGACTTAGTAAGAGCTTTAGCAAATTGACAACATTATTTGTAGCATAAGGAGTTTATGATTAGAACCGATCATGAGTATTTGAAGCATATTAGAGTCTAAAATAAGCTTAATAAGAGACATACCAAGTGGATAGAGTTCATTGAGTCATTTCCATATGTGATTGATTATAAGCAAGGTAAAGAGAATATTGTGGCAGATGATTTATCTAGAAGATATGCATTGATGAATACCTTGACTTCTAGGTTGATGGGTTTTAAGAGTTTGAAGGAGTTATATTCTAATAATGATGATTTTGGAAAAGTCTTTGGAGAGTGTCAAGTGAGCTTGAATAGGTGTGTTCAAGATTTTAAGGAGGGAAATGAAGTTAGAACTCCTAGATTTGAGTTGAAGAAGGGCTACTTATTTAGAAATAGAAAACTTTGTGTTCCTCTATCTTCATGGAGAGATTTATTGGTGAAAGAAGCACACAATGGAGGTTTGATGGGTCATCTTGGAGTGTCAAAAACCTTAGCTATTCTTAGTGAACATTTCTATTGGCCTAAATGATAAGAGATGTGGAAAGAATTTGTTCTAGGTGTTTGGATTGAAAACATGCTAAATTTTGTACCCAACCCCATGGTTTGTATACCCCTTTGCCTATTCCTATCGGTCCTTGTCTAGATATTTCCATGGATTTTGTTGTTGGTCTTCATAGGACAAAAAATGGTAAGGATAGCATCTTTGTTGTTATGGATGGATTTTCAAAAATGGCTTACTTTATTATTTGTCATAAAAGAGATGATGCATCTCATGTTGCTACTTTATTTGTTCATAATGTGATAAAATTTCATGGTGTTCCCCAAACAATTGTTAGTGATAGAGATTCAAAATTTCTTAGTCATTTTTGGAGGTGTTTGTGGGGAAATTTGGGAATCAAATTGCTATTTTCTACTTCTTGCCATCCTCAAATGGATGGTAAAACCACAGTGGTTAATAGAACTTTAGGTAAAATGCTTAGAGTTATGGTTAAAGGAATGTTACTTATTGGGAGGATTAATGGCCATTGATTGAGTTTGCATACAATAGAACTACTCATAGATCTATTGGTATAACCCTTTTTGAGTGTGATTATGGTTTTAATCCCTTGACTCCATTGGATTTAACTCCTTTTCCCAAAGATATTATTATGAGTGTAGATGCAAAAGCTAAGGAAAAAGCTATGAAGAGCATCCATGAGAAAGTAAGAATGCGAATTGATAAGGCCAATGATGATAGGCGAATTTACACGCCTATAGTGCTATATTTTACCCATATTTTAGCAATGTTTTGAGAACAAATTATATATTTCATGCACTTTTAGTCCTTTTTCGTGTAAGTGAGCTAACGAACATGATTAGCAAAGTTTCAGGTATAAATGATGCAGAATTCAGCATTTTATGGATAAACTTAACGCCAAAGAAAGCTTCACAAAAGGAGAAAAGGGAGTCTTGGACGCTAAGGACCAAAAGTGGCGCATGGAAAATCTGTCCCGGGCTAAAACAGCAATTCTGAAGACTTTGGGGACTAGAAGTAATTTATTAGGATTAGGATAATGATACATTAACCTAGTACAATTGGGTTAAGTATTTCATTAGCTTAGTAGGATTTGGTTAAGTATTTCATTAGCTTAGTAGGAATAGGATATGGGTATTATAAATACCCTATTTTTCTAGAGATTTTTATTCATTCTACTTAACAACAACTCTCATCTTACCTTACAATTCATTATTCTACTATTCCTCAACAATTCTCATTCTAGTTTTAATTCATCTTTCTACTTCTTCTTCTATTCATCTATTCTTAATTTCCGCAACAAGAGAAACATTACTTGCAAGAAATCACGCCTAACGCCTACCACACTTGTGCTACACGAAATTCTTATTGTGGTATAATAACAATGTCAATTGTGATTTCCTTCACACTCATGGGTAACTAAACTTCTCTGTTGGGGTTATGAAAGCCGAATGAGATACTATCTATTACTATGAGTTTGTGAGTTCGTGACACGTATGCTGCTTATATCATTATTCTCTTCGTCTTAACCTAAATTCTTTGTGGTTGCAAACGCAATAATACGCCAGTATAACATTTAACTTGTTCGAAAGAAAGGTTATCTGTCTGGAAAAGAGATAATGTCAAGGTAGTAGGGTCCTATCCCCTATTAAAAAGTTAGTGCCGTAACTGGATTAACCTCTTGGAGAATTCGTACCGTTAGACACGCTTTAAGCTCGAAAGAGTTAAAGTGAAATAATCCTCGAATAGGTCGAAAGACGCCTAGATTTACCATCGAATACAATTCTCTATAAGCACATGCATGTCGGAATTCAACACACTCATAGCCAATAGAGACGTATAACTCATAAGGTGGACATACCCCCAACTCCTCAATTCTCATTGTTTACAACTTAATAACTATTCTTTCTTTTTACTTTGCTATTTTCAGTTTTTATTTTATATTTTGCTTACATTACTTGCACGGCAAGATTCCCCCCTTTTACGAGACTTGCACCAAAAGTCTAGTACTTTTTGCTTACTTGTTGACCAAGCTATTCCCTGAGGGATCGATACCCAACCCAGTTGGGTTCTATATTTGCTAACGACCGCTTTACACTCCTACGAGAGCTGTAGATTGAGCGTTACCAAAAATTGGCGCCGTTGCTGGGGAATACGAGTGTCATTTAAGTTTGTGATAATTACTAGACCCTTTGGTCAAAGATTCTCGTATTTTTACTTTTAGTTTTTGTTTTTGTTTACTGGAGGTTTTTATTCAGTGCATGCCCCATACTCGAAGTTCTGGTCAACTGTTATTACTTATCAATCCTGAACCACAATGAATTGGCAGAATGGAGGCACAAACGGAAATCGAAAGAATGGCTGCTCAAAAGGAGCAGGCGAGATTAGCTGCTCTTGCCGCCGCCCAAGTACACCAATAAAACATTGATAACCCTGGGCAAGCAACAAATCCTGACGATAAGGATTTAGGTGCTGACGAGTTACTAAACCCAAGGCATGATGCTGAAATCGTAACACCTGCCGACAGAAGAGGTCGTCAAGCTCGGTTTAGGTATGATCGCCAACACATGCAACCAGCTTTTGACGACGATGATGATGATCTTGATGGAGCCGGAGCCACTGGAGCCATAATTCCTCCACCATTAGCGCCCGGAGCCAAGTTCAACATCACAAGCACCATGATTCAGTTATTGCAACTCAAGGTATTATTTGGTGGACTAGCAAGCGATGATCCGAATATGCATCTCATCAACTTTATTTCTACATGCAAGTCGTTCGACAATCCTGGTGTTGGTCAGAACGCAATTTGATTACGTCTATTTCCATTGTCTTTGTCTGGAGAGGCAACTCTATGGTTGAATGGGCTGACTCCTGATTCGATTACAAATTGGAGGCAATTGAGAGATGCTTTCCTAGAAAGATTCTTTCCACCATCCAAAAGAGCACAATTGAGAGATGAAATCAGCAACTTTCGTCAGCTTCTAACTGAAGCCCTTCATGAAACATGGGAGAGGTTCAAGAAAAAGCTAGAGAGATGCCCAAACCATCACATGACTAATGTTCACCTAATGTAGATATTATACAGAGCCTTGAATTAAATAACTAAACCAGTGGTGGATAATGCGGCTGGGAGATCTTTTATGGACCTCACCTTTGGTCAAGCAAGCAATATGCTAGATCGTATGACGAAGCAAAGTAGAGCTTGGCATACCAGGGATTCTGAGGTAGCAAGCCCCACTTTATCTATTGGCATGACTGCAGACCAAAGAAGAAGAGAAGAAGAACGTGATCAAGATATGGCGCACATGAAAACACAAATGGATCTTCTTACAAAGCATTTATTATCAGGGAAGACCAAAAAAGTGAAAGCTATTGCGTCAAAAGGAAGAGACGAATCTGACTCGGAAGAAGAGGCCAACTACTTGAACAATCAGGGGGGTTTCCGAGGTAATACCCAAGGAAACAAAGGTCGGAACTATTATGATAAATCTGCAAACAAGGACCAAGGTAGTTGTAAGAACAATAATGAAAAGAGTGGTTTGTACGTTCCCCCTGGAAGGCGTGACGCCACCACATCTAGTTCTGGAAGTATAGAAGACATGATGGCTAAAATCTTGAAAGGAGTGGAAGCAGTGAGTGCAGGAGTAACGGAAGTAGTTAATGATGTGTCCTCTATGAAACAAATAGTTGATTCTCATTCCACTTCAATCAAGCAAATAGAGCAGCAATTGAGCCAACTTTCAGCAGCACTCAATCAAAGAAAGGTTGGCACTTTACCTTACGATACTATGCAAAACCTAAGGAATGATGGGTCATGCATGGCCATCACTACCCGAAGTGGTAAGGTACTGGAAACTTCAGCAAAAAGAAAGCAAGTGGTTGACGAAGTAGTGGACATTGATGATAAAGCGAAAGGAGAAGATGCCACTGCAACTAATCCTATCGTCAACGACGTCAACCCCAACAATTTGCAACCTGAAAAAGCTGGAAAACGAAAGCAAGAGGAGAAGAAAGTCGTGGAGAGAACAATTCCATACCCACCACCACCTTTTCCTCAAAGATTGAAGAAGGTGGCGGATGACACGAAGTTCAGCAAATTCATGACTATGTTAAAGCAGCTGACCATTAATGTTCCATTGGTGGAGGTACTTGAATAAATGCCTGGGTATGCGAAATTTATGAAGGATCTTTTGACAAAGAAGCGGGCAGCAAGTTATGAGTTGAAAGATGATGTTCATCACTGCAGCGCAATCACTACCCGATCAATAGTTCAGAAGAAGGCTGACCCCGGTGCTTTCACTATTCCTTGCACCGTTGGATCTTTGAATTTTGCCAAAGCATTATGCGACTTAGGAGCCAGCATAAATTTGATGCCATTATCTATCTATAAGAAGTTGGGGTTGGGTGATCCTACTCCAACCAACATGGGGCTCGTAATGGCGGATAGGTCGGTAAAATGACCTGTTGGTATTCTATGTGATGTCTTGGTAAAGGTTTCTTCATTTATCTTTTTGGCAGACTTCGTTATTTTGGATTGTGAGGAAGACTCAGAAGGTCCCATAATCTTGGGGAGTCATTTCCTTGCTACGGGAAGCGTGCTTATTGATTTGAGAGTTAATGAGCTTTCATTCCGAATAAATGACGAAGTAGTTCGCTTTGATGTTTGCAAATCAATGAAGCAACCCAAAGATCTGAGTGTATTTTTGGTGGCTGATGTTTTCTTTGATGATGAGAAAGAATTACTTGAAGAAGAGCAAATTATTGATGACCCTTTGTCGGTTGTGCTCATGAATGGAGAGAATGAGGATGCTGAAAATTGTGAAGAAGTTATTGGTGCTCTATCAGGATTAGGGACATGTCGCTATGCTACCAAGAAGCTGGACCTTGATCTCAAGAATCGACCCACACCACCAGCTAAGCCATCTATTGAAGATCCACCCACATTAGAATTGAAGGAGCTGCCAAGACATTTAAAGTATGCATTCCTAGGAAGCGGAAACACACTTCCAGTCATTGTTGCAGCAGATTTGGGTGAGCAACAAGTTACAGCTCTTGTTGCTATTCTACGGAAGTATATTAGAGCCATTGGATGGACTATTGCGAATATTATTGGTATTCCACCTGGTATTTGTACACATAAAATTCAGCTTGAAGAAAATTGCACACCCACCATTGAGCATCAAAGACGTCTAAACCCACCTATGCAAGAAGTGGTGAAGAAAGATATTATCAAGTGGTTAGCCGCGGGGGTTGTGTATCCAATCTCTGATAGTACATGGGTAAGCCCGATACAATGTGTTCCCAAGAAAGGAGGCATGACGGTGGTCGCGAATGCGAAGAATGAGCTTATTCCACTCAGACCCGTCACTGGATGGAGAGTATGCATGGACTACCGAAAGTTGAATTCTTGGACACTCAAAGATCACTTTCCAATGCCATTTATGGACCAAATTCTAGATCGATTAGCTAGGAAAGGATGGTTTTTCTTCTTAGATGGTTATTCAGGCTATAATCAGATTTGTATTGCACCCGAAGACCAAGAGAAGACAACGTTTACATGCCCATATGGTACGTATGCCTTCAAACGTATGCCATTCGGGCTATGTAACGCACCAGCCACCTTTCAATTTTGTATGATGTCAATTTTTTCTGATATGGTTGAAGACACTTTGGAGGTATTTATGGATGATTTTTCAGTTGTTGGTGAGACTTTTGAAGCGTGCTTGGCAAACCTAAGTATGGCGTTGCAAAGATGTGTAGAATTCAACCTAGTGCTGAATTGGGAGAAGTGTCACTTCATGGTAAAAGAAGGAATCGTTCTTGGGCACAAAATCTCCAAAAGAGGAATTGAGGTTGATCGAGCAAAAATCGAAGTCATTGAGAAGCTACCACCTCCAATTTCGGTGAAGGGAGTTCGTAGTTTTCTCGGCCATGCAGGTTTCTATCGTCGGTTCATCAAAGACTTCTCCAAAATTGCTAGTCCATTGTGCAAACTCTTGGAGAAAGATGCAAAGTTTGACTTCAATGAAGATTGCTTAAAGGCATTCGAATGCCTCAAAGGAAAACTCATTGAAGCCCCTATCATGGTAGCACCAGATTGGTCTCTCCTATTCGAAGTCATGTGTGATGCTAGTGGTGTATCCGTTGGAGCTGTGCTTGGTCAGAGAAAGGAGAAATTATTTCATCCTATCTACTATGTGAGTAAGGTCCTAAATGAATCCCAAAGGAACTACACTGTGACAGAACAAGAGCTCCTAGCGGTTGTGTATGCGTTTGAGAAGTTTCGTGCCTATCTATTGGGTACTAAGGTGATCGTTCATACAGACCATGCAGCTCTTAGGTATCTAATGACAAAGAAGGATGCAAAATCAAGATTAATTCGATGGGTATTGCTGCTACAAGAGTTTGATTTTGAAGTTAAAGATAGAAGAGGTTGCGAGAACCAAGTGGCCGACCATCTATCTAGACTCGAGAACGAGCATGTGGCGCAGCCTGATATCGATATTGATGATGCATTCCCTGACTAGGAGATCCTAGCAACGATAACAGAAAAGTTACCATGGTATGCCGACTTTGCAAATTTTGTGGTGAGTAATGTAATACCTGCCAATTTATCATACCATCAAAAGAGGCAGTTTATGCATGACGTACAACACTACTATTAGGATGAACCATATTTGTTTCGACGATATGCGGCTGGTATTATTCGATGATGTATATCCCATGTAGAGGTGCCTACTATATTGGAAGCATGCCACACTTCCCAAGTTGGAGGACATCACGCAGGCAATCAGACGGCAAGAAAAGTATTTGAAAGTGGATATTATTGGCCTTCGATATTTAGAGATGCCTATGACTTTGTTAGAAGATGCGACCAATGCCAAAGACAAGGTGCTATTTCGAAACACCATGAGATGCCCATGTCGAAAATTCTTGAGGTAGAACTCTTTGATGTGTGGGGCATTGATTTCATGGGTCCATTCGTGAATTCGTTTGGAATGAAGTACATCTTAGTTGCTGTAGATTATGTCTCGAAATGGGTTGAAGCTGTAGCGTTGGCCGACAACGAGGGAAAGCGTGTTGTAGCATTTTTGAAGAGGAATATCTTCTCTTGCTTTGGAGTACCACGTACTATCATAAGTGATGGAGGATCTCACTTTTGCAAGAAGCTATTCAAATCCGTGTTGGCCAAGTATGGTGTCAAGAAACATAAGGTAGCCACGCCTTATCACCCACAAACGAGTGGACAAGTAGAGGTTTCCAATCGGGAGATCAAGCAAATCCTTGCGAAGATGGTAAACGCTAATAGGAAGGATTGGTCTCGGAAACTAGATGATGCACTATGGGCGTATAGGACTGCATTCAAAACACCCATTGGCATGTCCCCTTATCAACTAGTTTATGGGAAGGCTTGTCATTTACCCATTGAGCTCGAACATAAGGCATTGTGGGCGTTGAAGCAATTGAATTAGAATTGGGATGATGCGATAAATCTAAGGTTGGAGCAGTTGAACGAATTAGATGAGTTCCGTCTCCATGCATATGAAAGGTCAGACCTATACAAGGAGCGAATAAAAAGGTATCATTATCAGCGGATTGTTCGACGAAACTTCCAAAAAGATGATATGGTACTTCTCTTCAACTCTAGATTGAAGCTGTTCCCAGGTAAGTTAAAGTCTAAGTGGTCTGGTCCATACAAAGTTATCCAAGTCTACTCGTATGGAGTGGTTGAATTGGAAGACAATAATGGTGTTGTCTTCAAGGTGAATGGTCAACGTGTTAAACCTTATATCGGTCCTCTTGACTCGATGAATTATATGGCTATCACTTATCTCGACGAAGTATAAGTACTCGAGGTAACTCTGTTGAGCCACGACAATAAATAAGGCGCTAGATGGGAGGCAACCCATCATTTATCGTTTATCGTTTATCGTTTATCGTTTATCGTTTATCGTTTATCGTTTATCGTTTATCGTTTATCGTTTATCTTTTTGTCTTTCTTTCGTTCTAGTACTTTTTTTTCTTTTGATAAATGAAAATCCAAAAATAAGAGTCATGCCACGTCCAAAACTAAGGTGCTAGATGGGAGGCAACCCATCGTACTAATCGTTTTCATTGGTTTTGTGCAAATATAGGTGCAAGAGGTATTCAACGAGGAGATTGGTTTCAAATGACGATTTGGACGTATTGCATGGTAAAGGTGGTAAGTTTGGAATTAAGATGCATAAGGCTATGGATTGAGCATTGCTCATGACAAAATAGGCATCGAGCAAGGCTAGGCCTAGGCAAAACTAGGCCACGAACAAGGCAACGCCTATACTATAGCCTAAGGTCTCGGAATCTAATGTGCAATGGCATAGGCGCCGCCTATGCTCAAGTATGCTATAGCATAGGCGCCGCCTATGCTAAAGCACTTGGTCTCAGAATCTCATATGCCATGCTAAAGGCGCCACCTATGGTCACTAAAGGCATTGCACTAGGCGCCGCCTATGCTAGCAAATGCTTTGCATTAGGCGCCGCCTATACCATGCATAGGCAAAGCTAAAGGCGCCGCCTATGGACACTTTTTGTATCCAAAACCGATTTTAAATGGGTCAAAACCCGACCCATTATTTTCCTATATAAAGGGGACTTAGTCTTGAAACATAAACACATTGGAAACTTGACCTAGGCACCGCACATACTCTCTAAAACATCTCAAAATTTTTCTTTTTGCTCTCCCACTTCACAAGAACATCTCCAAAGGCTTCAATCACGTAAGTACTCTTTTATTCTTCATCTATTTTTTGTAAGTACTACGTTGCTATGTCTATTATGAATTACTACATCTTGAAGAAATATTGGTGATGTTAATGTATTTGAATTGTTGATGCAAAACCATGTGAGTGAACATATACGTTAGGATGATCTTAAGCTATTTCCGACTTGAATTTGATTTTGATGCATTGTTATACTAATTGCGGAATCGCTATAGTCATGCACATTGCATAACCTTGTCACTTGAATACCTACATGTTAGAAGATCCCGTTCATCGGGATAAGACTTATAGTTGCCTACCGACATAGGAGGTTGTGACTATTGATAGAAACTATACCAGGAAGTCATCCCTATGTAGTAGTCTTGTTATACCTAACATGAAAGTATTTCTAAGGTTGCAAGAAGTGATACATCTCTGATTTTCTTGTCGGAATATAGCGCCTAAAATGCATGTCGATGAAGTCTAAGTAATCGACTACTTTCACTTCACTAATTTGTATCAACAACCTAAGTGTGGGGTGGTACCTCTACTGCTTGTGTATAGATTGTATATATCGAGCTGATGATAATAGGAACATTGTTTAAATCTCAGGTACAATGGCACCCAAAGCAAGACAAGATAAGGCTACCACTTCCCAAAAGGGCAAGAAAAGAGGTCTCAAGGACCAAGGAGAATCATCCTCAATGCAATTACCACGCCGCATGTTTGGAATAAAATGGATTCTTGAGGAGGAAGCCAAGGAATGGTATAGGAACAACAAGGAAGGAAAATACGTTCATGTCGACTTAATCAACAAGGACAGCCTAGCGAAGAAGGAGCCACGCATGTTGGCAAAAATCATGGATCTAAATCTGGATTTCATCTTCCACGACATGGGAGAATGCAATCTTGATTTGACACGAACTTTATGCTAACTGGTTGCCGAAAATCACAGGCAGTGAAGTCAAGATTCGGGGCCAAGTTCTATAACTCAATACGGATCTGATCAACTCCTTTCTTGGCTTACCTTCAGTTGATCCAGCACCATTCAAAGAGCTGTACAGCAGACCTCCTTATAGAGCAATGCGACACACAATTTGTGGAAGTAGATCTATGGCAAGGTGGAGCAGACATAAAGACATCGGATGACACAACACCTTCCCCTATGCTCCTTTGAATAGGGAAGCAAGAATATGGTTGTGCATTGTCAACTCTTTCCTTATTCCTGGGACCCAGTACACCAAAATAACAAGAGATAGAGTGTGTTTGGTCTATGCATTAATGACGAATGTCCCTATCAACATTGGGGCAATCATTCGTTCTACAATGCGGAAGGCCAGACTACACAAGCGGTCCCACTTCACCTTTGGCAACCTGTTGACAGCAATCGTTTGGAAGGAGGACATCGAAGAGGAACCAGCTGATCACAAACTCCCACATAACCCGAAGAAGGTTGACCTCACAAAGGTCAAAGATGCTGAAACAACACATGGCGTCAACCTTACTACTGCGGAGAGACATGCTCGAGATAAGAGTTTCTTCCATCATCTTTATGGCATGACACGGTTCACCATGATGAGTGGAGGTCGTGATCCAACTGCTGCAGAGCTCCAACAGCTGGACCATGACTATCCAATGAATATGCATGCGAGGGAGATGTATGGAGTAGGTACATACTTTGAGGAGCCTCTTGATGATGATGTGCCAACCGATGATGATCGACGCATGCCAGACTCCGACGTGGAGGAGAATTCTGATGACGAAAACTCCTAGATGATTCCGACGAAGGGGGTATGACCCCCGACATAGAGGAGGAGTCCGACTGACCAGGTTCTTCGTATTTATTTTCCACTGAGGGCAGTGTCCCATTTAAGTGTGGGGTGGTGGTATTTGCATGCTTTACTTCTCTATCCGTATTTGCATTTATTTATGTTTGTTTGCTTAGTTTGTTGTTTTTCGAAATTAGTTTTTTTGTTTTTTTTTCAATTTTTTTAGTAGTAAAATTTTTCTTACTTAGCTTCACATAAAATCATTCTAATAGGCAGCATGAGATTATAACAAGAGTTTGTGCTAACATCATGACTATTGAGACATTTAGGCTCTAATTGTGACTCACTATGTGATATTGTGTGGTTCAATTCCTTCCTCTGTTGGGGCAAGAGTCTATACTACTCCCAATAAAGTCGACCATGTGCCTTGTGTGTGTGAGATAATAGTATATTCTATGCTTATGGCTGATGCTAGAACTTGCCTGGTATGTATGTAAAGCAAAAATAAAGAGTGCAAGTTTAGGAGATGATTTAGGCATTTCTTTGGCAACCGGTAATTGTTTACCCTTATTCTAACCTACCCATAGACATCATCCTAGTTAAACCCTTTTGAGCCTTTAGCCTATGTTCTTTGACAGCCTCATATGTAAGCCTAATCCATTTTTTTCAAGACCATAATTTGATCCAAATTCCTAAGTGCTTTAAAGTGTAAAGTCATGTGACAAAATAAGAGAAAGTTGGGTAAGTATGATGCTTTAGAATGTAATGGTGCTTGAATTTGTTATGAAAAAGAATTGCTATCATAAGAGGTATGTTATGTAAAGAAAAAGGAAAGGAAAGCTGAAAAGTTGCTTAAAATTGAAAAAACAAAAGAGGAGAAAAAGGGTGGTAGAATAAAAGAAGGTAGAAATGTTGTTTGAAAGAAAAGTGTTAATGATACAATGTGATGTATTAAAGCGCTTAGGAACATAGTCACTATTTCTGGCCAAAATAGTCCTACCTGTCCCTTAGCCTACATTACAACCCGTAAAATACCTAGTTGATCCTAAGCTTAGCATTCTGATATTTAGTGGAGCATTACACTAAGGGCAAGCCTATGGTCATCAGTTGCAGCATATGAATTCTTTGTGAGAGCGAGAGAAAGGATATTTCTATACCCATGTTTGAAAAAGATGCTATACTTGTGAGTGATTATGGGTAATATATTATGAGACACACATGGTTGATGAGTTTTGGATAGTTGTGTATGATTATTTGTGCCTTAACTTTTGAGTATGAGTTGACCACAATCACGATTTTATGTTGGAGGTTGAATTGTTTCTACTAATGATCAGAAAACTACTCTTTGTTCATAATTGTTGTGCTTGTCTTGATGAATATTTTGTGTTGATACTGTGAAACCTAAGTTGATGTTTAGATGGACATGATAGTTTGTTCGAGGACGAACAAAGCTTTAAGTGTGGGGTGTTGATGATAGGCGAATTTACACGCCTATAGTGCTATATTTTACCCATATTTTAGCAATGTTTTGAGAACAAATTATATATTTCATGCACTTTTAGTCCTTTTTCCTGTAAGTGAGCTAACGAACATGATTAGCAAAGTTTCAGGTATATATGATGCAGAATTCAGCATTTTATGGATAAACTTGACGCCAAAGAAAGCTTCACGAAAGGAGAAAAGGGAGTCTTGGGCGCCAAGGACCAAAAGTGGCGCATGGAAAATCTGTCCCGGGCTAAAACAGCAATTCTGAAGACTTTGGGGACTAGCAGTAATTTATTAGGATTAGGATAATGATACATTAACCTAGTACAATTGGGTTAAGTATTTCATTATCTTAGTAGGATTTGGTTAAGTATTTCATTAGCTTAGTAGGAATAGGATATGGGTATTATAAATACCCTATTTTGCTAGAGATTTTTATTCATTCTACTTAACAACAACTCTCATCTTACCTTACAATTCATTCTTCTACTATTCCTCAACAATTCTCATTCTAGTTTTAATTCATCTTTCTACTTCTTCTTCTATTCATCTATTCTTAATTTCCGCAACAAGAGAAACGTTACTTGCAAGAAATCACGCCTAACGCCTACCACACTTGTGCTACACGAAATTCTTATTGTGGTATAATAACAATGTCAATTGTGATTTCCTTCTCACTCATGGGTAACTAAACTTCTCTGTTGGGGTTATGGAAGCCGAATGAGATACTATCTATTACTATGAGTTTGTGAGTTTGTGACACGTATGCTGCTTATATCATTATTCTCTTCGTCTTAACCTAAATTCTTTGTGGTTGCAAACGCAAGAATACGCCAGTATAACATTTAACTTGTTCGAAAGAAAGGTTATCTGTCTGGAAAAGAGATAATGTCAAGGTAGTAGGGTCCTATCCCCTATTAAAAAGTTAGTGCCGTAACTGGATTAACCTCTTGGAGAATTCGTACCGTTAGACACGCTTTAAGCTCGAAAGAGTTAAAGTGAAATAATCCTCGAATAGGTCGAAAGACGCCTGGATTTACCATCGAATACAATTCTCTATAAGCACATGCATGTCGGAATTCAACACACTCATAGCCAATAGAGACGTATAACTCATAAGGTGGACATACCCCCAACTCTTCAATTCTCATTGTTTACAACTTAATAACTATTCTTTCTTTTTACTTTGCTATTTTCAGTTTTTATTTTATATTTTGCTTACATTACTTGCACGGCAAGATTCCCCCCTTTTACGAGACCTGCACCAAAAGTCTAGTACTTTTTGCTTACTTATTGACCAAGCTATTCCCTGAGGGATCGATACCCAACCCAGTTGGGTTCTATATTTGCTAACGACTGCTTTACACTCCTACGAGAGCTGTAGATTGAGCGTTATCAGCCAACAACGATGCAACAAAAAGAGCTAACAAAAGATAAAACAAAATTACCTTTTTACCTGGTAATTGGGTATAGGATCACTTTAGAAAAGAGAGGTTTTAAAGCAAGAGGAAGAACAATCTTATGCCAAGAGGAGATGGACCTTTTGAAGTGCTTGAGAATATTGGAGATAATTCTTACAAAGTGGACTTACGAAGTGAGTATTTTTTCCATAATGCTTTTAATATTGGTGTTTTATCTGTTTTTGATGTAGGATTGCAAATTCGATGACGAATTGAAGAAGGGGAGAGTGATGTACATCAAAGTGACGCTAATACAAGAAGGCCTTTCACAAGAAGTCATGCTAAGGACCTTCAAGCATTTCAAGATTCAAGGATGAATATGGAATCTTTGAAAGGTTCCAATATGGACGACTTGACGATATTTAATATTCTAAGTGTCTATCTTTAAATTATCTTGTAATTTAAATGAAGGGCAATTTGGTCTTTCTTTATTTCTTTTAGCCCTTAGAATAAATAGTTAGCTATTAGGGTTGAACTACTAGTTTTGGAATATTGAATATTTTTGCCTCTTTTGAGAGCTTGAAAACCCTTTGTTGATTTTCTACAATTGTCCTAGGATTTGCAAGTAAGGTTGCTACCTTCTTGAGGATTCTAATAGATTAGGTGTTTTTAGTTCCCAATTAAGGGGTGTTTTGGTTAGTTTCAACATTATATCTTTTGATTGTTTGAATATTATTGTGTCTATCTTTCTTTATTTTGTATCTTTAATTCCTATCTTGCTTCTATTTTCTTGTTTCACATCAGTGCAACAGTAATGTTTGATGAAACATACCATATTTCCATGTTTGTTAATGGTTCAAGAACATTGGAATAAGTCCTCAATTATGTTTCCTTACTGTAGCAGCTATCAATATACTCATATGAAGGGTACTTCTTGAACAACAATGCATCCACAGCATGTGAACATATGCCCTTTAACTGCCATACCTACAACTACAAGTCCTTTTGGCAATATCCACTTTATGTTGACAAAGCCCTTCGTGCCACTACATTAAACTCAATGGTATAATCTATAGACCCATTGATGCTTCAAAGCAACCTTTACACAAGTAAGAAACAAGCACACAACAAGGATACAACAAAACGCATACCATGATCATCATCAATCAACCACTTTATTTCATTGGTGTTGGGACTTTTACCCATTACTTATCCAACACTTACTCATTTCACTACTTAGGGTTCCAACCCATCAACTCATCAAAGATATAGAGCAACTCAAAGCATTGGGGACTTTACCCTTTCATCTATCAAGAACATGAATCAACTCAAGGTACTAGAGACTTAAACTCATCATAACACAAGACACACAATTTCAAAGCATTAGGGTCTTAAACCCATGGTCTAACAAGCCTCAAATCAATTCACACATTGGAACTTTAATCCATTGTCTAACAAAGACATAAATCAATTCAAAGCTTGGGGACTTCAACCCATCGCCTCTCAAGACGTACATCAAGGTAAGGAAATTAACACATACCTCCATCACAGGCTTCTAAAATGGGAAATGAATGCGGATGCTTGGACTTCATGTCCTCTTCCACCTCCCAAGTAGCTTTCTCAGACTTTTGGTTCCTCCATAGAACCTTTACCAAAGCCACTTCTTTTGTTCATAACCGGTGAAATTGTAAATACAAGATCCTCATTGGGATCTCCTCATATGATAGAGAATCTGAGATACCAACATCATTTGAGGGAATAACCAAGGAATGGTCACCCACATATTTCTGTAACATAGACATTTGGAAAACCAGGTGAATGGAGTTCATACTTGGAGGAAACTCCAAATGTAGGCAACATTGCCAACCCTCTTCATAATTAAGTAGGGACCAACATAGTGAGGACTAAGCTTCCCCTATTTACCTAACTGCATCACTCCTTTCATGGGAGACTGATACGCCCAAATTATACCTCTCTTATGAGAGAGTAAGCAATTGTCATCAAATATACAACCCAACTAGGTTGGGGTTGAATCCTACAGGGAATATGGTGTTAATTGAGACTATTTATGATTAAATCGACTACTAGTTAATAGTTTCCTTTGATTGGGGATTTTTATCAATCAATCAATAGTTAATGTTTCAACTTATTTTAGTAACATAAAGTTAATATTCCAGTATTTCAAATCAATGATATAGTGAAGCTAGAGTTGTGATCACTATGAGTATTTATTCTTATCAAATAATAGTTATGGTGTTAGATTCTTAATACTTGTAGGAAGCACCAAATTATCATTATCAATGCTTTATCCAAGTATTTTTCAACCTACTTAGATGATCAATTCCCCAATTCTTTCAAACTTAGTAAATATCCTCTATTCACACTGATTTTATCTCGAGTTGATTAATCTTGTTACAGCATAAATCATTAGATGGAAAGTTGGTCTCTCAAAATCCCCATTGATAATTCACTTTCTTTAATTGATTTCTCAATTTATTCAAACCAAAGGATAGATCTATTGTTTGCAACCAATAGAAAACATCCATTACAAAAGAATTATCTAGATGATCCCACATTAAATCGAATCTTAGCCAACTATTAAATCAACAAAACAACACTTATAGATCCCACAACTTCAGTTATGGGATTTAGTTCCTCATTAAATAGGAAGAGATAGCATAAATTAGATCCATAATTCAAAGTGATTAACTTACAAAAGATGGAATTGAAGATTGTTCTCCTTCAAGTTCAATAAAGAATTCCCAAAACTAAACCAATAATCCAAAAACTCAATTTGAAATTCAAATAACCAAAATATGAAAACTTCTCTTTTGTAATAAGTTCCAGATGCCAAATGAAAACCTAAAAGTTGTTATAAATAGCCTTAGCCTTCACAATTTAAAATTCAAAATCCACTATTTCCGCACAATAGTTGACGACAAGGCTGATAGCTTGTCAACTTAGTCTTCAGCATCTTCTTTCTGTCTTCGGGTGACGACTACAACTGATAGCTTATCAGCAAGTTGAAAACTTGTCACCCAAGTAGTCAACTAGCTTTTCTAATATGAGAATTTTTTCTACAAGTGATGACTTCAACTGATAGCTTATCAATAAGTTAACGACTTGTCAGCTAAGTCATAAACTAATTTCTCCAGTATCAATATTTTGTCTACGAGTGACAACTACTCTGATAGCTTATCATTATGCTGATGAATATCACCAAAGTCTTCAATTGAATTCTTCATCACATTGTTTCATATCTAGTTCACCAAAAAATGTCCTTCTTGTCATGGCTTTCTTAGGTTTTCATGCATCTTGAAAAGTTTTTAAACACTTGCTTGGCCTCAAGCAACTATTTAACATAGTATTAGGATTAGTAACTTAGCCTCCCTTTGTTTATTTACACCACTCGGCTACCAACACTGATTCACTTACATTCCTCTCATAATCCACTTTTGTTAATTGGTTTCCCTCTTAGCATTCCCAATCAACACCATTTGTTTATTTTTACTTTTTTTTTTTTACTTTTTTTTTAATATTTCAACTTTCATAACTTTTTTCATACCTTCCAAATCGTTATCTCCTCTACTGTAGCCACCCTAAACTTAGGAAATTTGCCTAAGTTAATGTGTATAATGTCCAAAGAGAGAACTGGGCTAAAATAAAGGTTTAACTATGGAATTAATGAAAGGTGGTCAGGTTATAAAACAAAGAAAGATCTAATGGCTCAAAAGGGTATAAAAAGGGATATATTACAAGCTTATGGGTTGTTGGGTTACTTATCAAAAATGTCCTGCGATCATTTCTTAGATGACTACTTGCAACCTAACAGAATGACTTGGGTAAGTTCTAGATGTACACACACAAAAAGAAAATATCTACAAAACCTCACACTCTCATGGCATGGAATTGTAATGTCATCACCAAATATTCAACCAATACCCAAGCTTAAGTAAGGATTACCATATTTGTAAACTTTCATAGAAAGAAATAGTTTCCCATGTACCTAGCATCAATCTCACAAGCAAAAAGCTTGATGGGCTCAAAATTTTCAAATCACAATTTTCAAACTTTCAGAACTTTTACATTTTCTAATCACTCACATTTACTCCTCTTTCATACGTAACACATAAACTAAAAACATACAACAACTCCTAAACAAGTCGGTTCCTAGATAGAGCTCAAGGGTATAGAATACAGACAATACACCCTTGAGGTTGTAAGTACCCCCACCCCCACAAATAAAAACATGCATTGTCCTCATTGTATTATTATTGAAACTTAAGAACAAGGGTAAGGACATATATGCAGCGCCTTAAGAGGTTATGTCATGAGCTGCTGACTGTGATGTTGCATCATTAGCAGAAAGAATGTCAATAGTGGCATTAGGTTCCACTGATGCATCCATAGCTGTGATTAGTGGATTAAAGAGAAGATCTACTAGCAGAGGCTCCCACATCTTTAACTCTTAGTGCTTCTTTCATTTATTTTCTCTCCTTTTTTTTTTTCCTTTTCAATCCTCTTCTACTCGTCACTGTCACTTTTTTCTCTTTTATTTTCCTTTTTGATCAACTGTTTAATCTTAATAATCAACATTAATAACTGATACAACACTTATTTCCCTTGGTTGATTCATGGATTAACACACACCAAAGCTAACTTCTTTATCATTGAGCCTAAATTTTAGCTTATTTAGCTCTATGTCAACTAATACTCTCCCAGTTGCTAAGAACGGCCTGCCCAAAATTATGGGTACCTAGAAGTCCAATTTGCAATTAAGAATTACAAAGTCTGCAAGAAATATAAAATTTGCCACCTTTACAAGTACATCATGTAGAATCCCTATCGGTCTTTTCACTAACCGATCAGCCATTATTAGTCGCATGGTAGTTGGTTTAGGAGTTCCTACACCTAATTTCTTGAAAATCACCAATGGCGTAAGGTTGATGCTCGCTCTAAGATCGCAAAGCACCTTACCAAAGCTAAATGGTCCAATTGTACATGGGATAATGAATGCTCTTGGGTCAGTTTTCTTCTGCACTAATGAACTCGTATCAATATCACTACAATGATGAAGATTATCCACTGGCTCATAGCAAACTGCCCTTTTCTTTGTCATGAGTTTCTTCATAAATTTAGTGTATCCTGGCATTTGCTCCAATTCCTCAACTAAAGGCACATTCATTGTCAACTACTTTGGCATATCCATGAATTTTCTAAACTTACCCTTATCTGCTTTCTTATTTAATCTTCATGGAAATGGATGTAGTGTCTTTTGGATTCTAGCTGGAGCAACTTCTACCTCCTTTCCTAAACCTTGCTCTGCATTACTAACCTATTTTGTCTTAGATGATTGTTCTACTTCTACACTCTTCTTTTCTAAACCTCCCAACTTCTCAGATACCACTGTGGATTCATCAACCATTTTCTCGTCTACTTCGACCTCATCAATATGAGAAGATGCTTCCAGACATGGACTAGATAACATCTTACCACTCCTAGTGGTAATATCCATACACAACCCATCAATACTTGGATTCTAAAATGTATCACTTAGTTGATTCCCACTCTTTCTTTGGTTGAATGTTGTTGATAATTGGCTCTTCTTCTACTCCAATTGTTTAATAGATGTGGAATGCGAGTCAACTAACTGATTCATGGTCGACAAGTCACTTTTCTTATCCCTAAATTTGGCTTCTATTAACTCTACTCCTTTCAACACTTTTTCCATCATATCTTCCGTAGATATTTTCCCATAATTGTTCACAGCATTATCACAGCTCCCGGGTGGTACATACAATCCACTTCTATCATTTTTATTCTTCCAATCTCCTTGATAGTTCCAACCTTGGTTTACATAGTCACCGGCCTAAAAAAACCCTAGTTATGCAAGTATTTAGCCTTCTTACTGGTGTCTGATTCAGCTCCCTTACTGTGTGACCCCACAGCTTTTACATTTTCTCCCTTGCCTAAAAGTAAATGTTTTGTGAGAAGATCTATCTAGGTTTTCATGTAATCCATATCCTGATCATGCTTGTCTTCTCTCCTTATGTTGTTCTGCTAATATCCCACTAGAACCAGTATTGCTTGCTACCTTTGAATCCTTGGTATGCCAATCCCTACTTGTCTTGGTCTTCTTTTCTAGCATTTCTATAACCTCAATAAGCATAAGCTCCATGAAAGCTCCTCCTGCAGCATTATCTACAATTGGCTTTGTTATTGAATTCAAAGCCTTATAGAATGTTTCCATCAAATGCTCATCAACCATCTTATGATTTGGTCATTGCATCAACTTCTTTTTGAATCTTACCTGTGACTTAAGAAGAGATTCATTAGGCAATTTCCTAAAGTTTCTGATCTCATCCGTCAACTGTAACATTCTGGAAGACGGAGAAAACCTTTCTAGGAAATCTCCTTTGGGATGCCTCTGGTTTGTTATAGAATCAGGCACCATCTCATGCAGCCACATAGTTGCCTCCCGGACAGAGACTGTGGAAATAATCTCAAGAAATTTGCATCTTATCCCACTCCAGGATTATCAAATGACTTCCAAATATTGATGAAATTCACCAAATACAGATTCGAATCATCACTCAGTAACCCACCAAAAAGTCCTTTCGAGTAGTTGGATCATAGTGCTACTGATATTGAATTTCACCCTAGGATCTAGTGGTGGTGGAATGATTTCTTCTTTATCTTTGGTTCCATCTAAATTAGCATTATTCTCATCATCTAGGTCAAATTACATCGCAGGTTGTTAGTTTATTCTACCCCTTGCTTACATATTTTGATTTATTGGTATAAAATTTTCAGCACATCGCCTATGTGTAGGATCGACCAACTCATCATCAACCAAATCCTCATCATCCACGTTGGGTACCCGCCTTGGTAACCCAACATTCTACTGGTTCACTTGAGCATTTTCCAAAGCGGCCAATCATGCGGCTTCTTATTGTTCAACCATACTTCCAATTCTCTGAGGTTCTGGGTTGAAAGGTAATAATGGTCCTCCTGATCTTCCAGTTTGTGAGATACATAATAACTAGCCTCAAAATATCAAAAACAATAAATAAAAGTAAAATTAGGAAACATAACAAAGAGTCAATTAACACAGATATACTTCATTGACAACCGCATTCCCTGACAAGGACGCCAAATTTGATATGCCTAAATTACACCTATCTTATGAGGGAGTAAGCGCTCATCGTCAAATATATAATCAACTAGGTTGGGGTCGAATCCCACAGGGAATATGGTGTTAATCAAGACTATTTGTGATTAAATCGACTACTAGTTAATAGTTTCCTTTGATTGGGGATTTTTATCAATCAATCAATTATTAATGTTTCAACTTGTTTTAGCAACTTAAAGTCAATATTGCAGTATTTTAAATCAATAATGTAGTGAAACTAGAGTTGTGATCACTATGAGTATTTATTCTTATCAAATAATAGTTATGGTGTTAGATTCTTAATACTTGTAGGAAGCACCAAATTATCATTATCAATGCTTTATCCAAGTATTTTTCAACCTACTTAGATGATCAATTCCCCAATTCTTTCAAACTTAGTAAATATCCTCTATTCACACTGATTTTATCTCGAGTTATTAATCTTGTTACAGCATAAATCATTAGATGGAAAGTTGGTCTCTCAAAATCCCCGTTGATAATTCACATCCTTTAATTCATTTATCATTTCAAGCAAACAAACATGAGGCTAGATCTATTATTTGCAACCAATAGAAAACATTCATTACAAAAGAATTATCAAGATGATCCCACAGTAAATTGAATCTTAGCCAACTATTAAATCAACAAAACAATACTCATAGATCCCACAACTCCAGTTATGAGATTTAGTTACTCATCAAATAGGAAGAGATAGCATAAATTAGATCCATAATTCAAAGTGATTAACTTACAAAAGATGGAATTGAAGATTGTTCTCCTTCAAGTTCAATAAAGAATTCCCAAAACTAAACCAATAATCCAAAAATTCAATTCAAAATTGAAGTAACCAAAATATGAAAAGTATTGTTTTGGAATAAGTTCCAGATGCCAAATAAAAAACTAAAAGCTGCTGTAAATAGCCTTAGCCTTTAGAATTTGAAATTCAAAATCCATTATTTCTGCATAATAGTTGACGACAAGGCTGATAGCTTGTCAACTTGTTGACAGCTTATCAGCCAAGTTATCAACTTGGTCTTCTGCATCTTCTTCTTGTCTTTAGGTGATGACTACAATTGATGGCTTATCAGCAAGTTGACAACTTATCACCCAAGTCATCAACTTATTTTTCCAACATATGCATTCTATCTATAGTGATGACTTCAACTGATAGCTTATCAATAGGTTGATGACTTGCCACCTAAGTCATCAACTGATTTCTCCAACATCTATATTTTGTCTATGAGTGACAACTACTGTGATAGCTTATCAATATGTTGATGACTTATCGCCAAAGTCGTCAATTGAATTCTTCAATACATTGCTTCATATCTACTTCACCAAAAAATGTCCTTATCATGGTTTTCTTAGGTTTTTGTGCATTTTGACTTTTCTCTCAAAATCATATGAAATATGATCAAAACAATAATAGTTACTTAGGAACTTTCAATTATTCCAAGCTTAAAGCCTTAAATGTGCTAACACAAAGCTAGCACATCAGAGACACTTTCAAGAATACCCAATCGCCCACATTAAACTCTAAGTCCCTACGCCTCACATCCGTATAGGAATTTTGGCAACTTTGAGTGGTTTTCAATATGTCACAAATCACTGATACCTTCTCTAAGGCTTGGTGATCTAAATCAAGAAACTTACCCTTGCCAACTTCGTACCACCCGATGGGATATTGAAATCTCCTCCCATATAATGCCTCTAAAGGTGTCATGCTAATGCTTGAGTGGTAGATATTATTATAGGTGAATTCAATCAAGGGAAATTGGTCGTACGAACTACCACCATAGTCTATTATACAAGCCCGTAACATATCCTCCAATGTTTGGATAGTTCTTTTAACCTACCCATCCGTTTACGGGTGGAAAGCGGTACTAAGGCACACTCTAGTACCCAAACCCTTTTGGAATGACTTCCAAAATTGGGATGAAAATGGAGGAACACAATATGAAATAATAGTCTTCGGATCATCGTGAAACTTCACGATATCCACTAGATACAATTTAGCATAATCCTCCACCGATTAATTTATCCTCACAAGCAAGTAATGGGCGGACTTGGTCATCTGTCAACAATGATCCAAATAGAATCACATTGATTCCGGGATCTAGGAAGACTGGTAACAAAATCCATATTAATTTCCGCCCGTTTCCACTCGGGCAACACAATCTCTTGGTATAGGCCATCGGGCCTCAAGTGCTCAACCTTTACTTGTTGGCACACCATACACTTAGCCACATGGCTAGCAACATCACGCTTCACATTATTCCACCAATAGAACTCTCTAAGGTCATGATACATCTTGGTTGAACCGGGATGAATAGCATAACAGGCCCCATGAGCCTCGGCCATGACCCTTTCCCTTAATCCATCGATGTCTGGAACACATAGCCTACCTTGGTACCTCAAGATACCATCACCGCCAATCATAAAGTCTTCGAACTTGTCTTTACCCACATTACTCTTAATCCTCATCAAGACGGGGTCCAAGACTTGTTTTTCCTATATCTCAACAACGAGAGACGATTGAGATACCAAATGCAGGAAAACACCACCATCCTCGGAGTTCGCAAGTCAAACTCCAAGATTCTCCAAATGGCGAATATCTTTCACCAACTCCCACTTATCCTCATCAACATAGGCCAAACTCACCATAGACAATCTACTAAGAGCATCGGCAACTACATTCTCCTTACCGATATGGTAATAAACACTCATATCATAGTCTTTAATAGTTTGAGCCACGTTCTTTGCCAGAGATTCAACTCTTTTTGGGAAAACACATATTGGAGGATCTTATGATCGGAGAACATATAAACGTGAACACCATAAAGTTAATGCAACCAAATTTTCAAGCCAAAGACCACGACTAACAATTCTAAGTCATGGGTGGGGTAATTCTTTTCATGAACTTTCAATTACCTTGAAGCATAGGCCATCACCCTACCATGTTGCATCAACACGCAACCAAGACCAACTCGAGAAGCATCACAATAAACCACAAAATCATCATTACCTTAGGGCAAGGTCAAAACCAAAGTCGAAGTCAATTTATATTTGAAATTCTCAAAACTACCCTCACATGCATCGGACCATAAGAACTTGACTTTCTTTTGGGTCAATTTGGTCAACAGGGTAGCTATAGTGGAAAAGCTCTCCATAAACCATCTATAATAACATGCTAGACCTAAGAAGCTTTGAATATCGGTTGGAGTCATAGGTCTAGGCCACTTCTTAATCGTCATAATCTTTTAAGGATCCACCATGATCCCTTCTCTAGAGATGACATGACTAAGAAAAGCTACGGCTTTCAACTAAAACTCATACTTGGAGAACTTGGCATACAAAAGATGATCCTTCAAGATTTCCAACACAGCACAGCGGTGATCTACATGATTCGCCTCACTCTTAGGATATACTAAGATATCATCAATGAATACAATGACAAATATGTCCAAGAATGGACAGAAGACCATATTCATCAAATCGATAAATGTCATTGAGGAATTGGTCAACACAAAGGACATGACAAGAAACTCATAGTGACCATGCCGGGTTCTAAAGACAGTCTTAAGGATATATGCATCCCCAATTTTAAGCTTATGGTAACCGGATCTAAGATCAATATTAGAGAAACACTTCACACCCTGAAGTTGATCAAACAAATCATCGATCCTAGGAAGAGGATGTTTGTTCTTTACGGTCACTTTGTTCAACTGGCGATAATCGATGCGCATAGGAAGGGAACCATCCTTCTTGTGCACGAACAATATGGGATCACCCCAAGGAGACACACTAGGATAGATGAAACCTTTATCTAAGAGGTCTTTCAATTGCTTCTTAAGTTCTTTCAACTCTGCCGAAGTTATTCTATAAGGAGGGATAAAGATCGAACGAGTGTTGGAAACAAGATCAATTCCAAAATCAATTTCCTTATTGGGAGGAACACCGAGAATATCATCAGGGAACTTCTTGGGAAACTCATTAACTACGCGAACGGAATCTAGAGAAGGCTCTTTTGAGTTAGAATCTTTAACTCAGGCCAAATAATACAAACACCCCTTTGAAATCAACCCTCGGGCTTTAAGATAAGATATAAACCTTTTCTTAGGCACAAAAGAACTACCTTCCCATACAATGACCATCTCATTAGGGAATTTGAACATGACCATACAAGTTCTACAATCTAAAGAAGCATAACACAAATGCAATCAATCCATCCATAAGATAACATCAAAATCAACCATGTCTAACTCTATTAAGTCAAAAAGAGTATCTCTACCACCAATAGATATCACACACCTCCTATAGACTCTCTCAATAATAACAGAGTCTCTCATCAGGGTAGAAATAGAAAAAAGAACCAATAGACTCCCGAGACCACAATCAAGATGTACAGCCAATACGGGGTCACATAAGAAAGAAAAGACCCTATATCAAGCAAGCAATACACATTATGAGAGAAAAGTCTTAATATACCCATGACAACATCGGGATATGCCTCAAAATCATGGAGAGTAGCAAGTATATACAAGTAGTTCTACCAGCCAGTACCAAAAACAGAAGCAGCAGCAGACATAGCACCCTTTGGTGCAAGAATAGAGAGAGTAGCAACAGAGGCCCTATTGGCCTAAGAAGCTACTAGAATGGGGAACTCCCGTTGTATATGCCCAACCTGACCACAATGAAAACATTTATTTTTTCTTTGGTCATACTGACCACAATGACTCTGACCACAGAATCTACAAGGAGCGTGGGGTGGAGTCGACTGGGCACCGCTAGTATGAAATTGGACACCCTGTGCCTGGAGCCCACCACTAAACTGGGAGAAATGACCATATAAAAACTTTGGGTGAGGAGAGAAAACACTAGCCGAGGAGAACGAACCCAAACTCCCTCACTTCTTTTGTGGCCACTTGCCACCATCTCTACCACTACTCTCAATAGGCCTAAACTTTATTCCTTGCATCTGACTAAGCTTAACTTTCTTTAGTCTTCTCGTCTTCTACTTGTTGCATATACACAATCAACCTAGATATGTCCATGTTCTAAATCAATAAGGCCATTTTGCTTTCATGAACTAGCTCACAGGATAATCCTGAGACAAACTTATGCATTTTACCCCTAATACTAGAAACTACCTCATGAGCATACCTTGACAATTAATGGAATTTCAAGGCACACTCTTGAACGGACATCCCCCCTTGCTGCAAGTTTACAAACTCTTTCGGCTTAGATTCCCTCAACTCTTGAGGATTAAAGCAATCAAGGAATGTCTTAGAGAAATCCTCCCACATAGCGGGGCTAGAATGAACACCCATAGACAACTCCCACCCTTCATACCATTGGTACACTATGTCTTTCAATTGGTAGAAAGCAAATTCAATGGCCTCATTCTCTGAAGAATGTATGATTCAAAAGATCTTATCTATTTTATTAATGAAGCCATGAGGGACTTACTCAAACCTCGTACTGAAGAACATAGGATGGCTTAACCTCATAAATTGGGTAATTCTTATGGCCTCAGAAGGAACGAGAAAAGTTTCTTGAAGAAGTATTTGGATCTTTTTCTTGGGATTATCTTTAAGAGAAAACCCTAATTTGATATTGTAGATGGATAATGAACTTATGAGACTTAGTATGATATAATTAGGGATTAAAACGGGTGGAAAGACCTAAATACCCTTTTAAAAATGGCTTAGAATTTGCTGAATGGGATTTGCAAAGGCTTGCGTGATGATCCATTACTGGCTCGATGGTGCGTCTTTATGACCATCGCACCTGGGCATGAATAGGGACTCACTACCTTAGTAGCGACTGCTTGGGCGATAGTCTATCGCTAGCTTGATGGTCCATCGTACTTGACTAGAAGTCGGGGTCACTACCCTAGTTGAGATGGCTTGGGTAACATTCCATCATTGGATCGACGGTCCATCGGCCTGACTATTGCTTCTGGGAAGTTCCGACAGTTCTCTGTAAAACGTCCATAACTTTTTACTCTGATACCAAATTTGGACGAAATTGGTATTATTGGAAAGCTAATTAATTTCCCACATGATAAAAAGTAAATTAAAAATATCACACGTATAAAAGTGGATTTATATTTCAAAGTAAGTTTCTAACATTCTTGAGATGATTTCAAGCTAGGTAGAAGTATGGGGAATTACAATATCTCCCCCTTAATAACATTCGTCCTCGAATAAGACTGAGTGAGAGGAAGAAGATAAACTGACATACATCCTAAACATGAACAACTGGAACATGATCTCATGACTGACATGACTGATAACTGAATATATCATATCAAACATGCATATCTGATGCATACGTAACTAATTCATAAATGCATGACTGAGTGTTCTAAGGAACTAAGTTTCTCACAATGAGAATGCATATTTGATGCATGATTATATGACTAAATGGTGCGTTAATGCATGACTGAATATGCAATGGTATTTAATATAAAGTTTATAATGGAATTTTGAAAATGAAATGGATACCAAGCTTGTAACTGAAATCTAAACATAAAACAGAAAAACTTAAGGAGAACTGTTACCTTGAGCTAGATCTGAGTTTGTGGAGAATAGGTGAGGATACTTGATCCGCATGTCTGCTTCTGCTTCCTAAGTAGCTCCCTCAACTGACTAATTTTGCGAAAGAACTTTGACTAGAGGGACTTCTTTGTTCCTCATTCTATGAGTCTGATAGTCTAGAATTTCGACTGGAATCTCTTCATAAGAGGTTGTTCTGAACATCTATGCTCTGAATAGGGACTACGACTGCTGGGTCACCTATGCACTTCTTGAGCAAAGAAACATGGAATACTAGATGAACTGAGGCTAGATTTGAAGGTAATTCGAGCTCATAAGCTACCTTGCCGAATCGACTAAGAATCTTGAAAGGATCGATATATCAGGGACTGAGCTTTCCCTTCTTGTCGAATCTCTTCACTTCCTTCATGGGAGTGATCTTAAATCGACATAGTCACCAACCTCAAATTCGAGATCTTTTCTGCAAATATCTGCATAAGACTTCTATTGGCTCTGAGCAGCCCAGAATCTTTCTCTGATCAACTGGACTTTTTTAAGGTATCAAATACTAAGTCAGGCCCTATAACTGAGGCCTCACTAACTTTGAACCAACCGACTGGAGATCTGCATCTCCTACAATAAATAGCTTCAAATGGATCCATCTTAATACTAGAATAATAGTTGTTGTTGTATGCAAACTCAATCAAAGGCAAGTGGTTATCCCAACTGCCCTTGAAATTAATTACACACGCTCGCAGCATATCTTTTAAAGTATGAATGGTCCTTTCTGCTTGACCATTTTTCTAAGGATGGAAAGTTGTACAGAGATAAACTTAGGTACCAAGACCCTTTTAGAATGCTTTCCAGAAATAAGAGGCGAACTAGGTACCTCTTTCTGAGATAATAGATAACGAAACTCCATCCAATCTGACCAACTCTCTGATGTAGAGTTTGGCATAATCCTCAGGTGAATAAGAGGTATGGACTGGAAAAATATTAGCTGATTTGTTCATCCTATCTATAATAACCCAAACTGAATCATACCGATGAAGGGTACGAGGCAAACCCGTCACGAAGTTTATGTTCACTTCTTCCCACTTCAAAGTAGGAATACTGAACTCCTGCAAGGACCCACTAGGCTTTTGATGCTCTATCTTAACCTGCTGATAAGTAGAGCATTTATCCACAAACTCTGCAACATCTCTCTTTATCCCACTCAACTAATAGATCTCTCACAAATTATGGTACATCTTAGTGACCCCTGGATAAATCGAGTAGTGTGCACCATGCGCTTCTGTAAGAATTTGCTACCTCAAGTCATCTATACCTAGAACACACAGATGACCCTGACAACGCAATACACCATCTCCCTTTTAGGAGAAAACCTCTACTTTCTGATCCTTGACTGACTCTTTTAACTTGACAAGGTCGGGATCTCTATTTTCTTTTCTTTTACCTCAGAAAGTAGAGATGATTCTGAACTACTCTAAACCCATATGTCACCCTCTTCTGTATCAACAAAACAAATGCTTAGTATGGCAAGATGATGGACTTCCTAAGCTAGCTTCTTCTCATTTTCCTCAACATGAGCAACACTACCCATGGATAGTCTACTGAGAGCGTCAGCCACAATATTGTCCTTGACCGAATGATAAAGGGCACTCATGTCATAATCTTTCAAGATCTCTAACCACCTTCTCTGATAAAGATTAAGATCTTTCTAAGAAAAGACATACTAAAGGCTCTTGTGATCTGTGAACACATCTACATGAACTGCATATAGATAATGCCTTCAAATCTTCAAGGCAAATACTACGGCTACTAACTCTAGATCATGAGTAGGATAATTCTTCTCATGGGGTTTAAGCTGTCTGGATATGTAGGCTATGACCTTACCATACTGTATAAGGACACAACCCAAACCTACTCGGGATGCATCACAATACACTACGAACCCATCTAGACCATCTGGAAAAGCTAAGACTAAAGCTGAGGTGAGTGGAGTCTTCAACTCCGGAAAACTCTTCTCGCAAGGATCTGACCATTGAAACTTGACTTTCTTCTGACTCAATCTGTACATAGGGGATGCAATAGAAGAAAATCTCTCAACAAACCATCTATAATAGCCAGCCGAACCCAAGAAACTCCTAATATCTGATGGATAGACAGGTCTGGGCCAGTTTTTTAACACTTCAGTCTTTTGGGGATCAACCCTAATGCCATCATCAGAAATTATATGACCAAGGAATACCATTGACTTTATCCAAAATTTACACTTACTAAATTTGGCAAATAATTGATGATTTCTGAGAGTATGCAATACTATTCTGAGATGGTCTACATGATCATGCTCACTACGAGAATAAACAAGGATGTTATCAATGAAGACTATGACGAACATGTCTAAGTGTTTCTTGAACACACGGTTCATCAAGTCCATGAAAGCTGCTGGGGCATTGGTAAGACCAAAGGACATGACTAAGAATTCGAAGTGACCATACCGAGTACGAAAGGTTATTTTTGAAATATGACATTCTCTGACTCTGAGCTGATGATAGCTTGATTTGATGTCTATCTTAGAAAAATAGTTGGCACCCTAAAGTTGGTCAAATAATTCATCGATTCAATGAAGAGGATACTTGATCTTGACTGTGAATTTATTAGATGATGGTAATCAATACACATTCTGAGAGAACCATCTTTCTTATGCACGAATAAGATTGGTGCACCCCACGGGGATATACTGGGTATGATGAATCTCTTATCTAAGAGATCCTTCAACTACTCTTTTAATTCTCTGAGTTATGTTGGTGTCATTCTGTATGGTGGAATAGAGATAGGCTGAGTATCTAGAAGAAGATCAATACTAAAGTCTATTTTCCTTTAGGGAGGAATTCTTAGAAGATCTTTGGGAAAGACATCTAAATATTCATTCACAACTGGGACTGATTCAAGACTGGGAGTTTTAGAACTAAATTACTTGACATGAACAAGGTGATAAACACATCCTTTATATATCATTTTATATGCCCGAAGGTAGGAAACAAGCTGACCTCTAAAAGCTGAAGTACTACCCCTCTATTCTAGGATGAGTTAATTCAAAAATCATAATTGATCTATTCTATTTCTGTAGTCAACTATGGCATGGAAGGAATAAAGTCAATCTATGTCGAGAATGATATCAAAATCAATCATCTTTAATTCGACTAAGTCTGTTGAAGTGACTTTCTAAAATATCATAACCGTGCAGTTCCTATATACCCATCGAGCTATGATAGTTTTACCCACTGGGGTAGATACTGAGGAGGACTCTGCTAGATTTTTGGAACTGACTCTGAAATCAACTGTTATAAAGGGAGCAACAAAAGACAAAGAAGCTCCTGGATCTAGCAAAGAGTAAACATGCACATGAAAGATCTATAACATACCAGTAACCACATCAAGAGAATTTTTCTGATCTTGCTGGGACTGGAGAGCATAAAGTCGATTTGGGCATTGCCCACTAGTTGCACTGGAAGTGGCACCCTACTAATTTGGGCGACTAAACTGAGCTGAGGAATGGTTCTGCTAACCCAGATAACCTAACTGGGGATAATCTCTAACTCTATGGCCTAGCTTGCTACATCCAAAACAGATATCACTACCAGCTCTGCAAGCACCCTTATAGTTCTTACCACAAGTCTGATAAAAGGGATTAGTTCGGGCAATGCTAACACTGCCCTGAGACTTAGATCTTTGTGCCCTATCTTTATTACCATCCCTGAACTTAGGAGATAGAGCACTGGCTAAAGAAAGAGATGGAACTAATAACTTAGGATGAAACTGAGAATGGTTTTCTCCCTATGACTTAGGCTAAGCAAAGTTGAGACTACCTGTCCTTGCTCTCTTATTCTGATTCTCTCTCATCTTAATATTTTTCTTTTCTATCTGTTGAGCATGCACATAAACCTGGATAAAGTCATGTCATTATTCAATATCGTAGACCTACACTCGTTGACCACACTATCATTTACCCTAGAAATAAACTTACTCATCTTAGCCCTGATATTTGCAACCACATGAGGGGCATATCTAGCTAATTGAGTAAACTGAAGAGAATACTCTTTCACCATCATATTGCCTACCTGAGGTTGATAAATTCTAACACCTTAGCCTCTTTCATCTCTTTAGAAAAGAATCTATCTAAGTATGCGGTGAAAAACTCCTCCCACTCTATAGGTCCTACATCAAATAACATGTTAACTTCCACTACTTGTACAAAGTATGAGTAACATCCTGTAAATAATGTACAGCTAGCTCATCAATCTCAGTAGGAGTAACCCCCATGATGTCTGTAACCTTCTAAACCTGATCGATGAATTCTTGAGGGTCCTCATCTGACTTATACCCGACAAAGAATGGAGGATTTATTCGAGTAAAGTCCCAAATCGTAACTGGAGCTAAATTGGCCACTGGGTTGGCCAGAATAATAGCTGGTCATTTATTCTTAGCAGCAATTGACTGAGCAAGAGTAGTGAATGCAGCTCTGAACTCTTCATGAGATACATGTTCGCCCAAAGGTTCTTCGGGCTGAGGGGTTGACTGATTCTCGTTTCTTCTTTTAGGAGGCATGTTCTGAATAATAGAAGGGGAGAAATAGAATAGACTAATATTTAACTTGAGATTATGCTTAATGGCATGACATTAATACTGAAAGAAGGGAAACTGTTCCTAAAATATCTTATAGCCTCCTACACATAAATGTGGTAGGCAACACATCCATGTACAAGATACTACTAGATGCGGCTTTTAGACTTCTTAGGACTCTAATGAACCTTAGGCTATGATACCAAGTTTGTAATGCCTCGAATCTAGTACCAAGAACACTATACGGTGCTAATGACCCCGAAGGATCACAAGCTAACCCATGACTAATGGTTGTACCTGAACACTACATAATGTACTGTATGAATGTAAAATAAAGTCTGTAAGGCCATAAGGTTCAAAACTGAGACATATATCTGATAAAATATAACATCTGGATGGGAATACCCAAAACCACCTGAAATAACTGTCTGAATATGATAGTTTGAAAACCCTCTAATTAATTGAATTGTCTGAATAAGGAGTTGATGGGATATCTTCCCAACTAACTCCAACTACTGAAATAAATAAATTAATGAGATAATAAAGTAATGTTAATGTCCTCGAAGAATGAGGACTCACTACTAACTCTGACTATTGAGACTGGACTGCTATTGATGCTTTGGAGCTCATGCTTTTAAACTATGATATAAAATACCATAGCAAAAATGTGTCAGTATGTTTGAATGTACTGTTATGCATGTGAGGTAGGTTGAATACAAAGAGTTCATATACATGAACTATACTAACTAACTAGGTAACATGAATATGAGAATGAATGCATGAATACATAATAAATGTAACTGAGTTCGTGACAACGTGATTACTGAACCTGAGTACTGATAACATGAGATACTAATAACTATATAACTGAAATAACTGATACTGAGTGACTGTATCTGACAGTCTAGATTCTAATGGAACTAGCTAAGTTCCGTACTGTTCTGAGTTGACTATATCTAACAGTCCTGAATTTTGTAACTGAAACTGTAGGAAGTAGTTATCTAACGACATACCCTAAATAACGCAATATAGCTGATTTGGGGTCCAATCTGTAACCCCAATTGGAAGGGTGTCAATACCGCACCACTAGTAAGGACAAGCTATGGGTGACCCTCATCTTACTGCGTCCCCAAAATAAAATGGTGGGACCCTCATTTGATAGTGATTATACACCTCATCAACTCTCATCTAACAGTCTGATGTCTCAATCTATGTTGGCTATATAGTTCTGGAATGCAAGGATGACTTCTAAGAATCACACCCTCATCTGAAAATGTGTGTTCCCATCCTTAGGTTCACTCGGTGCTAAGTCCTACTCCCATCTGAATAGACACTAACATAGATTACTGAACTGAACTGGACTGAATTAACTGAGTTCCATTGACTGATAGAATAGTTATAGGATTACTGTATTACTGATCTTTTCTGAGTCATATGACTGACTGAATTCTATGGATCATGGCTTTACAGAGGATATCATGAAAACATGACATTAACTCTCGGTACACAACTATATTTTTTGGGTACAAGTACCCCCAAGACTCGATGGAAAGAAATTGTCAAAGCATAACTTTCTTGAATACATGACCAACATCACAATCCATAATACAATAAGTTGGAGATTTCATGAAGTACAAGCTCTAAAGCATCACAATGGCTACACATGTATCCACAATTCATTAACTATGATATTTCATCAAACACTTGATATGAATAAACTTGTACATGAATGGGAATTTCATATTATCATACTAGTATGGCAGTTTTCCTTCACATAGGAATTTAATCAAACACATGAGGAGCATGTTTTGGTTATACAATTATCAACACATATAATAATCATGGGTACATCAATCAACTTATAAATTGAAAGGGTTTATCATGATTACTATGAAAATCAACACATTCTAGCGTCAACCATTAGAATATGTAATTTAAAATGTAAATCAAACCCCACAACAATATGGATATGAATTTCAATTCAATTTAAATCATTAACATTCATAAATACACAAATGTTGTATTTTGAAAAGAGATTATTGAGCTTCATGAGTGAAAGGGACCCATGAATCAACACATGACATACCTGGGTTATGAGTTCCTTAAAGTCCTTGGACTTCAAGAACTTGAATCTCTTAGTTTCTTGAAGAAGGATTGGATCTTGTTCTTGGGATTATCTTTGAGAGAAAACCCTAATTTGATGTCGTAGATGGATAATGAACTTATGAGCCTTGGTCTGATATAATTACGGGTTAAAACGGATAAAAAAGACCCAAATACCCTTTTAAAAATGGCATAGAATTCTCTGAACGGGATCTACAACAACTCATGCGATGGTCCGTCACTGGCTTGATGGTTCATCATTCTGACCGTCGCACCTGGGCCAGAATAGGGACTAACTGCCCTTGTAGCAATGGCTTGGGCAATGGTCCATCGCTAGCTCGATGGTCCATCAGTCCTACTCGTCGCCCTTGAATAGAAGTTGGGGTCATTGCCTTAGTCGCGATGGTCCATCACTGGCTCGACGGTCCATCAATGGCTCAACGATTCATCGGCCTGACCGTCGCTTCTGGGTAGTTGCGATAGTTCTCTATAAAACGTTCATAACTTTTTACTCCAATACCGAATTTGGAAAAAATTGGTGTCATTGGAAATCTAATTCAATTTCCCACATGAAAAAAGTGAAAATCTTAAAAATATCACACGTATAAAAGTGGATTCATCTTTGAAAGTAAGTTTCTAACATTCTAAGGCAAGGGACTTTGACATCAATACATCACAACCATCATTAGTTGATATTTGGGACTTTAACCTATGCTCATGCATCATCGTCCATTCAATACAACATTTTAAGGACTTTACCTATTTTAACCAATTCAACATTATTTATGACCACATGGTCCTTATAGGAGCCTTCATTGCTTAACACTTTTAATAGGCCAATGCGTTCATTCATGTCATCACACAATTCATTTTATGGTCATCAATACCCTCACAAGATATTCACTTTTCACTATCATTCTTATATCATACTTTAGTTCAATATGCCATTCAAGTTCGTATTTCATGTTGAAGGGCTTCAACCTCTTATTGGTCATTAGCTTGACAAGGCTATCATCACACTTTACATGGCTTACAATACCTTTAACCACATTATTATCAATCATTTATGCTCATTAGGCCATTGCTCTAGCTTAATACACCAACAACATAGTACTAGACAACTTAGTTAGATATTTTCACAAATACCTTATATGTGTACCTTCAACAAGGCTATTTTCATGGTAGATATCATCAAGATTAGGTTACACAAGACCCTCATGTTAAACAACATATAAAATGCACCCACATATACAATCTACCATTAATAACATGTATCAACACAAGTATAATCAAGAATTATCATTATCTTTATTAGGAAAGACCCTATGATACAAATCAGTCCACTAAGATGCCAAAGCAGTCCACAAAATGTGAGAAGAACAAGCAACACAAAGGGATACAAGATGAGAAACACAAAAACACACGGATTTGCAAAATAATAAAAGGATAGATAGTGAGACCAAGATTATTATAAGATTAAGAACCAAGTATATTTCAACATTAACCCCTAATGAATGTAATAATCAAAACCACACTCTTACGGTGACCGCCAAGGTAATCGAATCACCTTAAGATGCACCGTTTCCAAGCAAAGAACAATATTGGCTTTTCCAAGCCCTATACTAAGGATGACTTTTCCAAGTCCTAACTAAGACTATACTAAGGTGGTGTACTCTCAAGAGAGAGGATTTGAAGTGTTTCAATCTTTCATATTTCATAAAACTAACTAGCAAATGAACTAATAGAACCTATTTATAGTCTAACTTATTACATAACAAAATAACCATAATACCCTTAATGAAAAGGGGTGGTCATAGAGTTTTACTTAGACAAGGCTAAGTAACCAAAATGTCCTTAATGAAGGTCCAAAACCGTGAGTCCTCAATATTCAATACTCCAAGAAATCTTTCACAGGTGGGATTGCTCTTTGGTGTATTCAAATCGGCCCCTCCATGTAGGATCCCATTTCCTAATATGACCAAAGCTTGATGCCCCACGTACTAACTTCGAATGATGTCATTGAAAGCTAAGGAGGACATTTGAATCATATCATTCTCCCCTTCTTGAAAAGGATTCGACCTCGAATCCAAACCTTGCAAAACCAAAGAAAGAACACACAAATACAAACTCCTCATGGCATGAGGGTTATGGTAAGCACGATAAATCACCTCAACATGCCAAGGTTGCACATATTTAGAATATAACCAAGGATCTTTTGAACTAAATATTACATAATTAATGAAAAATGCACAAAGGATTTGGCTATATAATTCACCAAAAATGATACTTTTCTTGTCATGTAAACCAAGCAACAAGTTGGGTGCACCATCATCACCAATTCTATATTTGGCACCGGGGTCAAACCAGAAGAGTGGCCATAGACATGGGTCTATACAACACTCCCCTTTCCCATGGTCTCCACCCAAAATTAATGGAATACTCTCTACAATAGCATACATATTATCCTGAGCAAATTGAAAGTGGAGAAAGGTATCACTAAAGTCGACTTCTATTAAGGTGCCCTCATGTGTGTACTCACTACTAGTTTCACAATCATCACCATGAGTACTTTCAACAATAAAGTCACACAAAGTAGAAGGAGAAGTAGTTTCCAAAACCACACATCCCTTACCCTTAAGAGTACTCTCATCTTCCAAGAAGAGATTTCCATCTTTAGGAGGAATATTATCACACCATAGTGGGTTAGCATATCGACTATAGCTTCTAAGGCAAGCTATACCATCATTTCCACCATAAGGTTCATTAGGAGTGGTTATATCATCTTCAAACAAGACATTATACCTTAAGAGAGCATAATCTATTTTACGGGCAGATTCAGAACAAACACTTTCATCACTCTCTAAAAGATCAATATCAAGTTTTAAAGAGATTTCAAGTGCAAGATTATCCCAAGAATAGCTCTCGTGTTCACTCCTATTCCTTTGATCAATATTTTTGACATCTTCACAAACTTGAAATTCATTAATCATATCACACACATCCTCAAGTGGTGGGCAATTTTCGCACAAAAGTTGATCAACATAAATTTCACAAGACGATAAACTTTTATTCAACACAATGGTTTCAACACTAGGTGGACATAAATCAATCTTACAAGAAGATTCGATTCGGTCATCAATTGGATCAACTAATGTATCCACACTCACAACAAGTACATCATCATCAAGTGGCAAAGAAACAATAGACTCGCATATAGGCAAGCTATAACTCAGACTCAATAGGATACTAGCCACACAATTATCATTCACATGCACAAAATTGTAAGGGTTAGCTATTTTACCTTGACGTTCATGAGTATGTTCATTTTTACATCGGTGTGAAAGTCCATCACAATATTGGGAAGCAACTTCCTTCAGAAAGCTCTTACTGCAAGTTGTTTGGCCAATTGGATTTTGAGGGAAGATTTTGGGTAACAGTTGGCGTATAATTTCAATGTATTGTTGTATATCTTCAACATCATCATGGATGCGATCACACGTGGCCTTGAAATTATGTGCAGCCATGGTACCTAACAAAACATAAAAAATACAACAACAAATAAAAGAAAACAAAAAGCTCCTTACCAACACTCGATACACTCACCTTTGTGATTATCACAATTGGAGAGGCAAATATTGAAAGTTGCATATACTACGGTAGTCAATAAGATGTCAATCCTACTTGGCGTCCAGAATGGATTCTTACTTTGATTGACTCAATACACAAAACCAAATTCACTTATGAACTTGAAATAAAGAAGTTACTACGAGTTACAAACGAGAAAAGCACACAAATAATGAAGACATGAAAGAAACGTATTCAAAAAATAATTTACAACTTAGTAGGTATTTACTAGTTGCCAATTAGTATAAGAATAAAAAAATGAAACTAAGAATCAAAAATAAGAAACTAAGAATCCAAGATTTTGAGCCCTAAGTTTCAGTATTGTACAAAAATTTGTGATGTGGTGGTCTAGGATTGGTTGCAGTTTTTGAAAGGTTCTTATTGTTTCAACTTTGAAATTGTGGTTCAATTTTCAATTCTTGAAGAAGTGTATTTCGGCCTTGGGGAAGAAAAATATCAATATTGGAGACCTTTTTAACATTCAAAAAGGTTTGACTTGTCTTACACCTTTTGGGCAAGACACCTTTTTGAAGGGTTGGTGGCCCTTTTCTTTTTTGGACACCTAGAAAGGTGTTTTTTCCCTCTTTTAGTACCTAGTTTTTGTAGATCTTTTTGTCCTCCTTCCCTTTTGGTAGGTCTTTGGGATTTGTTTTAAATACTAACAAAGGCCTCACTTATTTTCACTTGGCTTTTGGATCAAACAACACTATTGAAGATCTTTTTTGCAACTAGACATGAAGATAGTCTAGAACAACAAGAACTTTCAATAGAAGTTTAAAAACCTAGCCTCACGTTGAACCTCCAACAATAAACAACACCTTTTTCAAGCTTAAAAACCACAACAAAATACCAACAACACGAGCTCAAACCACCTTCAAGTTTTGGTCCACAAAACAACACCAACAATGTTTAAGTTCTTGAAACCGTAACAACAATACCAACAACAATGTTCAAGCTCAACTTAGATCTAGACTCAAGGGTATTAGTGAAGACAAAACTAACACTTAGAAACAACTAAGACAATAAGAACACACCTAGATTTATACACAAATCTCGGCCAAAATAACAATAACAACAACAAGAACACAATTTTGGCCAAGAATACAAAAAAATGGACAGATTTACCTCTTTTTGATTTTTCAGTTTTCTAACACTTTTTTTTATTTTCAAGTTTATGAGCCCAAGATTGATCTTGTGAGAACAATATCAAGCCATGATATGATACCAAATGATAAAAATCAATCCACCAAGATGCCAAAACAGTCCACAAAACATGAGAAAAACAAGCAACACAAAGGGATACAAGATGACAAATACAAAACACATAGATTTACAAACTAATGAAAGGATAGATAGTGAGACCAAAATTATTACAAGATTAAGAATCAAGTATATTTCAACATTAACCCATAATGAATGTAATAATCAAAACCACACTATTACTGTGACTGTTAAGGTAATCGAATCACCTCAAGATCCACCGTTTCCAAGTAAAGAACAATATTGGCTTTTCCAAGCCCTATACTAAGGATGACTTTTCCAAGTCCTAAATAAGACTATACTAAGGTGGTATACTCTCAAGAGAGAGGATTTCAAGTGTTTCAATCTTTCATCTTTCATAAAACTAACTAGCAAATGAACTAATAGAACCTATTTATAGTCTAACTTATTACATAACAAAATAACCACAATACCCTTAATGAAAAGGAGTGGTCATGGAGTGTTACTTGTACAAGGCTAAGTGACCAAAATGTCCTTAATGAAGTCCCAAAACCGTGAGTCCTCAATATTCAATGCTCCAAGCAATCTTTCACATGTTGGATTGCTCTTTGGTGTACTCAAATCGGCCCCTCCATGTAGGATCCCATTTCCTTAATGTGACCAAAGCTTGATACCCCATGTACTAACTTTGAATGATGTCATTGAAAGCTAAGGAGGCCATTTGAATCGTATCACCCTATTCATTTGATTCAAAACCACCATTTACACTTAGTAGTCTAAGTGTTAAATATATGGGTTTAGATGTATTTAAAGAGGGGAAGAGATACATGCCTTCAAAAAGATGACACACCAACAATCTTGACTCTTTCTTTGCACTAGATGAACACCTCCAAACCCTAGCCTCCAATCTTGCTTTAAGAAGCCTTTAGAGTGTTTAGGAGTGTTTGAGTCTTGTAAATAAAGACTTAGAAGACTACAATGCCTTATATAGTGAGAGGTTTTATGGTTTTAGGTAAGGGAAATGACCAAAAAGTCCTTGGTTAAAAGCTTGAAAGTCGACTCGCGTAGGGGTACGACTCCCCCTTACAGTTTCTATGGAAATCATGACCTAGGGTATAAGTTGTACCCTAACTCATACCCTAGGATTCTTATAAGTCAACCACACTGTTGTGGGTATGAGAGGGCACCACTGAGTCATAACCAAAGGGTATGACTCACCCTTCAATCATAAGTTTCTCTCATAATTAAAACAGTCTACTCAATTTTGAGATTTTACTCTATACGGTTGAGTAGTATATGACTCATATACATTGGTTAAAACTAAGGGATAGCCCTGTTATATAGAATACAGTATGTTACCATAATATGTTGTTCAAGGTACGAAATAGAAGGAGAAGGGTATGAATCGTGACCAAGGGTACAACTCAAGCTCTAAGTCATACCGAACTCAGAGATTCCAAAAGTTGTTGTTTCTCAATGGCCCAAAGTCTAGGTATTTTAATCAGAACTTGCAAAGTAAGGCTCATCACCTATAAGCCTTCCTTCATGACTTACTCTACTTGTTTTAGTTCTATCAGAACCTAGATCTGGTCCTGCTTCACCTACTGGGACCTCTAAATTGTCAGCTGGTACTCTCTCATTTATTTTCCTTCTTTTAAACTCTCTCTTTTCAACTCTCAACTCCCTAACCTCCTTATGTACATCACTGCCATACTCTTCTTTATCATCTCTAAATAATTCTCCTTATGACTCAACAATATCCTCAGTAGAGTAATCAGAACCCTCTACCTCTTCTTCTAAAAAATTAGATCTAGTAGGACCAACATCTATATCATTAACTACAGCAGCGCTAGGTGCAGCAGTACTTGGTGCGGCATCCCTAGGTGCAGCAGCCCTAGATGCAGCAGCACTGTCTGCAATAGTGAAAAGAGGTGTGATATTGAAAGGAGATGTGGTTTGAAAAAAAGAAAAAAGGTCCTTCACATTTAAATGGTCCTCGCCTACCCTAAAGTTAATCCTAGTATTAAAAGATGCACCAGATTCCTCCATATCCCCATGATTAACATTTTCTAATAACATGGGGTCCACAATTGACTCCTCAACCAAATGGTTGACAAATACCTCCACTTCATCACCATCTTCCAAGGAACACTTCATGCCTAAAATATCCATATCATTATCGACATCTACCAAATTGTCATTGTTAGGTGGTTTAATACTAAAGGTGCAGCTTGTGATATATCTCAATTTTCTAATATAGTCTCTCAACTCAAAATATGACATCTTATCTACATCAACATCCAAAAATTCTATAATTTTTCCACCATTATAAATTGGTTCCCCACTACTTAAATCTAACACCCCACCATGGTACCATCTTAGAATAATCAAAGTAAAACCATTCATGTCTTACCTGATGACAATAATGAATCAAATAAGATGTAATAGCATAGCAGATATATTATCGAAAAAAATTAATTTCATGAAAATAGTTGTAATATGGTACAAATTGAATACCTACATAACAAAATAATAACATGCACATGCTATTAAACACAATTGATTTCTTAATTTTTTAGATTAATAGTAAATCCTACAAAAGCCCTAATTTTTAATTATTTGACTTAAACAATCTACAAAAACCCTTATTAGATGTAATTACGAACGCAATATGATGCTAATTTAATACTTAAACAACATAATAGCAAGACGCACAACTTAATTTCACACAATTAATTTCTTAATTTTTAGGGCTAGTAGTAAACCCTAATTAACATTTAAATCAGTTTAGGAAAAAAAACACTCACCTCAACAAAATAGTAACATGCACATGCTATTACACACAATTGATTTCTTAATTTTCAGATTAACGGCAAATCCTACAAAAGCCCTAATTTTTAATCACCCAACTTAAACAATCAACAAAAATCCTAATTAGATGTAATTATGAGTGTAATATGGTGTTAATCAAACACTTAGACAACATAATAGCAATATGCACAACTTAATTTCACTCAATTAATTTCTTAATTTTTGGGGTTAGCGGTAAACCCTAATTAACATTAAATTAGTTTAGGACAAAAAAGACTCGCCTTTACTAAATTAAACCCGATAGTCCATTAAAGGCAAGAAAATTGCCTCCAACTGAAACCATTGAGAAATCCTTAGCATGATAAGCAAAAAGGACATCAATTGGCTCTCTATAAACTCCTACTAGATGTCTAGCAAGAGAAACTTAAAATCTGACTTCTAAAACGGAAGTGAGCACAGGTGAGAGGACCCCACTTTCCCGCATCCCTCTCCCCACGAGAAGAAAACCAGAGATGCACAGCACGTGGGCCTTGTCTGAAGACCTCCTAGGGATAAGAGACATAGGGCTAAAGAGAGAACCAAAAAGAGGATCTTTTGTGTATAATCCTGCATAATCTCGAATGTTATCAGTTCTGGTACGTAGACCAAATAATACAATGCAAGAAAATATGAAAGGGAAATCCTTATATTATTCAATTATTATCTGATTGAATAATTTAAGAATATATTAAATTATTTTTTTAAGTTGATTCAAATTATTCTAACGTTTTATTACTTATTTATTTTTGTGATTCTGGGTCTTTTCTTTTCTAGGTTTTCCCCTCTCTACCTAGGATGCATTTATTGGATAAGCTCACAGGCTAGGAGCCTATCCAAGGCATGATCCTGCTGTGGTGTAATCAATAGCTTATGATTCTCATTTTACTCAGCATTAGAGGATCTAGAGTTCCATTCTTTCTATTTATATCCCACCAGTCATAATCAAAGACTTTTTCCCTTCTATTCCTTTGCGAACCAGTAACAAAGTACCAGATGATTTATCTTTGAAAATTCAAAATCCTTTATCATTAAATTAGATTACCACAAAAAAGGAGAAAATCGTGAAGATGGGAGAGAGGAAGATGAAAAGATTCTTTCAAAGTTTTTTTTTTTTTTAGAAAATGGAAATGGGGCCTATTTCATTTAGGAGGGAACTAAAAAATTAGGAGTGGGCCCAGCGCGTGTAGACACACATGTCTTATTATTTGGTTTATATTGACAGGTTGGCAATTGGGAAGCAAGAAATATAGTAAAAAGATGTTTAGGGGGTAATGGGACTCCCGTGAAAGTTGAGTGTGTAATTGAGATTTCGACTAAAGGTTGGGGGAATAAACCATTTTCTTCAGAAAAAAAAAGTAAGAGAAAAATAAAGGTTGAGACAAATGAATTAAAATACAAAAAAATAAAAAAAATAAAAAATAAAAAAGTGAACAAAAATAAAAATAGAAGTTGAGCGACAAATTAACATTAAAAGTATAAAAATATTTGAGATGTAGAGAGACAGAAATCTACTTGTTCTACATATAAAAGGGAAGGAAGACTAATTTTTAAAAACTTTTTTTATGAGACAAAAAACAGAAGTCTCACTATGGGGGTCATCCCATATAATTTTCTTTATATATACTAGTCATAAGAGCTCATGCTTGTACTGGCCCAACATATGCTACCAATTTTTTGATACAGATAAATTATGGAGAGTCAATCAAATTTTTTTTATGATTTTTAAATATTTTAAATTTTTGATAATAATAATACATAATACTTTTTATATAGATTTTAGATAGTATATGTTACTCTCCTTGTTTCAATTTATGTGACACTGATAAAATTTGGAGAGTCAAACAATTTTTTTATATAATTTTAAGATTTTGGTATGATTTTTAAATATTTTAAATTGTTAATTATTATAATTCATAATACTTCTACATAACCTTCAGATAATATATGCTACTCTCTCTCTTTATTTTAATTTATGTATACTGATGGAATTAAGAGACTGAATTGAATTTTTTATATATATCTTTTACATATTTTCAGTTGTTAATTATTATAATCTATAATGCTTGCTACTAGTTAATTTTCAAATAATATATGTTACTCCTTCTGTCTTATGTAACGGTGATAGTATTTGGAGAATAAATCAAAAAATTTATATGTCGTTAAATATTTTAAGTTATTTATTATTGTGATATACGATACTTTTTACTCCATTTTAGATAATATATGTTACTTCGACTATCACAATTTATGTAGCACTAATAGAATTTTGAGAGTCAAACAAATTTTGATATGTTTTCCAAATGTATTAAGCCATTAATTATTGCACTTTAAAGTAATTTTGTGTACTTTTTAAATATAAATCAAATTAAAAAATAAAATAAATAAATTAAAAAGAATAAAATAAAAAATTACAAAAAAAGAGAGCAAAAGCTGGAGTGTGACTTCCACTGCTTATATCCGCTCTTCTATATAACTAGTTTAAACGTACATGCCACACACGTGTAGTCTTTGGTTATTTAAAATTAAAATTGAATAATTATTTATTACAATTTATTTTGAAAAATTTTAAATATAATAAAATATAGTAATAGATTAAAAAAAATTATATACTACAATATTAAATTATTTATTAAATAAATATTATTTGATTTTGGGTTTAAAAAAAAGCTTAAGCAATTCAATGTAACCTAGGCAATTCCATGTGTCCCTTTCTTTATTCCTTTTTTTGTAACATTGTTTTCCTTAATTTTCCATGTTCCATGTTTCTTTATTTTGTTCCTTGTTATGTGATTTGTTTATTATGGTAAGTTTATTAGAATTGTAAGCGGAAAGAGACTCTTAATTAATTATCATTATCCGAGTATTTTTATATTTTAAAATTAATTATTATTAAAAAATTATAAATGACAGTTTTGTCTATTGCATGGTCTTTTAATGAAGGGTAAAAAATTAAATAACGTTTATAAGACTCTTCACAGTTTTAATATAATATTATTATAGTTATATATAAGGGAGAATTACAAGTTTTAGTAGTCCTCACAAGGATTTTTAGACATTTCACTTCTTTTGTGAAGTAAAGTTGCTACACGGGTCAATTTATAGTGTATTGATGGTGTCCTTTTCTTGTATATTTTCATTTTTGTCCTCTCCTTTGTTTGTTAAGACCATCTCCACTAGGTCTTTTGGAATTGGTTTCTTCATGCTATTTATTGGATTGCCTTTTTAATTACAACTTTTTTTATTTATTAAAAACAATCACTTTAACTTGAAAAAAATTATGTCAAAATAACTATTAATACAAAACTAAAGTTTGCAATAATTTTTGCTTACACCATTGAAATTTTTTTCAATATTATTTAATTTTTTTAAAGAAATATAAGTACTAAATAGGGCAACTTAATAAATAATATTTTATATTTACTATTTGTTTAGTGGACATAAAAAAAAATAATAATTAAAATGGGATGAAAATTATTTTCTTTAAGGGGCGTGTAAGAAAATAAATATGACAAGTAAATGAGTAATGTATTAATGTAATCCAATTACTATTTAAATCGGAAAACTTTTTATTAAGTAATTTTTCCAATTCTTCTATGGGAGACAATTTTTCAAATCCCTCAATATCTAGAGGTCTCTGAATACAAGGCCTAGTTGTCAAGTCTTCCTTATTACATTCCGAAGTAGAATCAATATCAGATGACTTTGGACTAACACTAAGCTTTTTTACCATCTCAATCAATTCATCAAGTTTTTTTATCAAGAGAAGAAATATGTTCTCCCAAACCTTTCACATAAAATCTCAAATAATTGTTTTGAGCAATCAGATTATTTATTTCTACAACAGTTACATACCAATTTCATTATCAATGAATTTTTGGAATGCACAAAAGTAATACTAATATTATTAGGCAATACAAAAGGTGATTGGGGAGGTTAAATAGTTTGAAGAATATTACCACTCGCATCTTGATAAGATATTTCCAACACCTTAACACATAATTGCAAATATGTGGTTATAAAACACAACACAAAGCACACAATCTGATTATGTAATGCACACTTCTCATAAAATTCTTGAGACATAATATTTAGTTCGTCTGGACTATAAGTCTCAAAGAACCAAATTCTAAATCGATTCCATTGTTTATTAAAAAAAAAAATTAATATAACTCCTTGCCTGGGAAAAAAGACTAAAATCAATTTGGTGTGGAATCATATTAAATACTGTTAACATCAAACTCTATTTTAGAAGGAGTAAGGTTATCCCTACCAGAGATACTATCACTATCTTGAACAATATTTATTTTAGAATTAATTTTAATATTTTCTACAAAACGTGTAGATACAGGTATAGATGCAGAATCAATAGTATGTAAAGATGTTGCACAATTCCTAGCTGGACAATAAACTAGTTCTATAGGAAATATATGATGCATAGCAGGCAATAATTTTGGCATAGAAAAGGAATGTCGGTTATAAATCGTGGATTTGATGTCAAATTGAAGAAAAATTCTTCCATCTGGATTCTGAGTTACATGGTATAACTCAGAGTTTGTCACGTCATCCGTGACATGATTCGGAAAAATAACCATATTTAAGATCCATGTTTTGGGAAATTCAATTTCATCCCATCTTATAGGTCTCCTCGCGGTGACCTTGGATCTTGAAAAGTTTGTTTCGACCAATAAGGTCTAATTTGATGCATCATCTATCAGTTTGTATCTTGGGTTCAAAGTAGACAATAATTTGTAATAAATTCTATAAGAAAGATAAATTAACTCAGAACCAGGGGCATAATTATAACCATGAGTTTTTATATTTAAAGTCAAGGCATCAAGAATATTCACATCAGTCAAATATAATTGTAAATTTTGCTGTGTGTTAAAATATACTGGATCATAGGCTACAGTGGATTCAATTGAACCCATAGGAGACTGTCTGAAATATAAATTTCTTGCATCCCGAAGTGCAGCTAGAAATGTCTCTGGTAACCCTTTAAGAGTCAAGGTTTAAATACAATTTGCACCATTCCTATATGCATAAAATTATAATGACGTTTATACATTTCAATATCACATTTATTTAACAATCTAATAGTCTGCTCATCTGTATTTAATGCTAAATACTGTTCAGTAGTTTTAATAATTTGCTTATAAAGCACCATATCAAAAAAAACATATTCATAAATGATTTTTATATCCACCTTGGGGATAGTCCATTTATTTATTAAATAAAGATTTAGAGGTATATCTACCTCTTCAAGTTTTGTACTTTTAGTACTAACTTCTCTCATATCCATGTTGAAAAAGTTCATATCTATTCCAAAGACTTCATATCTTATTACATAATTACTATAACAGTTCTTAGGCTCTGATACCATTTAACAGGGTCATGAATTTACCCAAAAGTAAGTATACACATTGTTATCTTGTGAGAAATTGAATTAGCTTTCCAACAATACCAATTTCGTCCAAATTTGGTATCGGAGGAAAACGTTATGGACACTTTACAGAGAACTTTTGGAACCACCCAAAAGCGACGGTCAGGCCGACGGACCGTCGAGCAAGTGACGGACCGTCTCCAAAGCCATCGCAACTAAGGTAGTGAACCGATCTCCTATCTAAGTGTGACAATCAGGACCAATGAACCGTTGAGCTAGAGATGGACCGTCACTCAAACCATCGCAAATGAGGCAGAAAGTTTAGGTTCTGGACAAGTATGATAGGATGGACCGACGGATTGTTGAGCCAGCGATGGACTGATGGACCGTCGAGCCAATGACGGACCGTCACTCAAACCGTCGCCACTTTTGATCAGCAATTTTAAGTCATTTTTAAAAGAGTATTTGGATATTTTTCCACCCGTTTTGACCCCTAATTATACTAGACCAGAGCTCATAACTTTATTATTCATCCATAATACCAAATTAGGGTTTCTATCATAGATCAATTCCCAAGAACAAAAAAACCTATATGTCTAATCCCTAGTCAAGAATTCAAGCTTTCCTCCACCAATCTTCAAAAAATTATCCACCCAGGTATGTTAAGTGTTGATTCATGGGTTCCTTTCACCCATGAAGCTCAAGAAACCCTATTTGAAATATAAACTTTGGATTTCATGGTATGAATTGAATTATATCCATGTTTATGTTGTTGTTTAATTTACAAGTTGAAGTCTTTAATGACTATCATGAAAATATGTTAGTATGTGGCAGAAATTCTTGCATTGAAAGTGTCAAATGTTGCCATGAAGTATTATTTCAATTTTCATGCCTAAGCCTAAAGATATGCATGCGAGGTGTTTTATAAAATGCCTAAGAGAATAGTAATTATGCCTTACGACTCATTTGGGACCAAAATTGATGAATCCATGTTTCTCTATTATGTTTGATATGATTCCCACAGTTACAGTCTCAGTCTCAGCAATAGCACTCAAATAGTTTTGTAGAATTTAGGACTGTCAGATACAGTCACCTAGTTTAGTATGAAACTCAGCTAGTTCCATTAGAAACAGGACTTTCAGACATAGTCATTCAGATAATAGTATATTAGTTATACGAAACTTATGTTATCAATATTTAGATTTAGTGATGTTATGATCTCAGTTACAGTTTACATATTCATATATGTATTCTCACGTTCATGTTATTCAGCCAATTAGTATTATTCATGCAGATAAACCCCTTGCATTCAGCCTACCTCACTTACATACCAGTATATTCAATCATACTGACGCATTTACGCTATGGTGTTTTATACCATTGGTTCAGAAGTACGAGCTCCAGAGCATACTTAATAGATCAGCCATTCAGCATCCAGATTAGCAGTGAATCCTCATCATTCAAAGATATTATTATTTTATTATTTCATTCTTTCAGTAATTAGTTCATTTGAGCAGTTGAAGTTAGTTGGGGACATATCCCATCAACTTCATAGTTTTTAGACAGTTTAGAGGCTTCTAGACTATAGCATGTTCAGACAGTTATTTTAGTTTTGTTTTGATATTGATATACCATATTTCTAGATGTTATGTTTTATCAGATATTTGAACCTTATGGCCTTTCAGCCTTTTTCTGCATTTATACAGCATATTATGTAGTGCCCAATTACTGATATCAGACATGGGTTAGCTTGTGGTCCTTCGGGGTCATGAGCACTGTGTAGCATTTCGGGTACCAGATTTAGGGCATTACAAACTTGGTATCAGAGCCTAAGGTCCAATAGTGTCCTAAAAATTCTGAAAGCCGCACCCTATTAGAGTCTTGTGCATGGGTGTGTTGCGCGCCATATTTATGTACAGGAGGATATAAGATGTTTTAGGAACAGTTTTTCTTTTTTTAGTATTCATGTTATGCCAGTGAGCAAGAGATCAAATTTAACTCTCTATCTAATTTTTTTCTCCCTTTCTTCTACAGAACATGCCTCCCAAGAGAAGGAACAGAAATTAGTCAGCCCCTCAGTCTGTCCAAGCAGATCCCTTGGATGAATATATTTCTCATATAGAGTTCAGAGCTGTATTCACTACTCTTGCTAATTCAATTGTTGCCCAGAATGAAAGACCAGTTGTTGTTCTGGCCAACCCAGTGGCCAATTCAGCTGCAGCCAGGATTCAAGACTTCACCCAAATGAATCCTCCATCCTTTTTTGAGTCTAAGTCAGACGAGGACCCTCAGGAATTCCTTGATCAGGTTCGGAAGGTTACAGATATTATAGGGGTAACTGCTTGTGAGAGTGTTGAGCTAGCTACATATCAGTTATAGGATGTGGCTCACACATGGTTCAAGTAATGGAAGGCAGAGAAGGCCACATATGCATTGCCTATTGAGAGGGAGGAGTTTTTCATTGTATTTCTATATGGATTCTTTCCCTTAGAGCTAAGAGAAGCTAAGGTGTTAGAATTTATTAACCTCAGGCAGGGAAACATGAAAGTGAAAGAGTATTCTGTTAAGTTTACTCAACTAGCTAGATATGCTCCTCATATGGTGGCAGATAGCAGGGCCAAGATGAGTAAGTTTGTTTCTGGGGTGAATGATAGTGTGGTCAGTGAGTGCAGATCTGCAATATTGATTAGTGAGATGGACATAGCTAGGCTTATGATCCATGCTCAACAGGTAGAAGAGCAGAAGATTAAGATGACAGAGAAGCAGAATAAAAGAGCAAGGACAGGTAGTTTCAACTTTGCTCAACCTAATTCAGAGGGTGGAAGTCGTTCTCAATTCCGCCCAAAGTCATCTGTTCCAGCTTCTTCTCAGCTAGTGCTCCAATGCCAAAATTCAGATACGGCAACAGAGATGGGCACCAGGCTCTAAGTCTCAGGGCAGTGTTAGCAGTGCCCGAACCTATTCTCTTTATCAGACATGGGGCAAGCACCATTAGGTTACTTGTAGAGCTAGCAGTGATATTTACTTCGGATATGGCAAGCCAGGCCACAGAGTCAGAGATTGTCCCCAGATAGGTCCTCAAGGTCAGCGTAATCGCCCTACAGCTCAGTACGGTTTCCCGAATCAGCAGGGTGCCTCTTCCAGTGCTACCATTGGGCAACATCCAAATAGACTCTATGCTCTTCAGTCCCGACAGGATCAGGAAAATTCCCCTGATATGGTTACTAGTACGTTATAGATCTTTCATGTACATGTTTGTGCCTTGCTAGATCCAGGAGCTTCTTTGTCTTTTTTTACTCCCTATATAGCAGTTGATTTTGGAGTCAGTCCCAAAATTCTAGCAAAGCCCTTCTCAATCTCTACCCCAATGGGTAAAACTATCGTAGCCCGATGGGTATACATGAACTGTTCGATTATGGTATCTCAGAAAGTCACTTTAGCAAACTTAGTCAAATTAGAAATGACTGATTTTTATGTCATTCTTGGCATGGATTGGCTTCATTCCTGCTATGCCACAGTCGACTGCAGAAACAGAGTTGTCCAGTTTCAGTTCCCGAATGAACCTGTCCTAGAGTGGGAGGGTAGTACTTTAGTTTTCAGAGGTCAGCTTATTTTCTACCTTCGGGTACAGAAAATGATATCTAAGGGATGTGTCTATCATCTTGTTCGAGTTAAGGAGACTAGTTCTGAAACTCTCAGTCTCAAATCAATCCCAGTAGTGAACGAATATTCAGATGTCTTTCCCAAAGATCTTCCAAGAATTCCTCCCGAAAGGGAAATAGACTTCGGTATAGACCTTCTTCCAGATACTCAGCCCATATCTATTCCGCCATATAGAATGGCACCAGCAGAACTCAGAGAATTGAAAGAACAGTTGAAGGATCTCCTAGATAAGGGATTTGTCAGACCCAGTATGTCCTCGCAGGATGCACCAGTCTTATTCATGCGCAATAAAGATGGTTCTCTCAGAATGTGTATAGACTACCATCAGCTCAATAAAGTCACCATCAAGAACAAGTATCCACTTCCCAGAATCGATGACTTATTCGATCAACTTCAGGGTGCCAGCTATTTTTCTAAGATAGACCTCAGATCAGGCTATCATCAGCTTAGGGTCAAAGAATATGATATTCCGAAAATAGCTTTTCAAACTCGGTATGGTCACTTCGAATTCTTAGTCATGTACTTTGGTCTTACCAATGTCGAGCAGCCTTCATAGACTTGATGAACCATGTGTTCAAGTAGTACTTGGACATGTCCATCATAGTTTTCATAGATGACATCCTTGTTTATTCCTACAGTGAACATAATCATGCAGACCATCTCAGGATAGTATTATAGATCCTCAAAACCCATCAAGTATCATGATATCTATTTATGTCCTACCTGTTAGCTCCATGATCATCGCACATATTTATGCACATTAGTAAAAATCATGTACAATTTCAGTCTTAGTATAAGGAGTCCCAGTTTACTCTGCAGTACGAATCATGTTCCATGAACACAACTTACATTTACACACCTTCCATAGAATCATGTGAGTTTTCAGTTCCTAGTATAAGGAGTTCCAGTTTACTCAATAGTACGGATTATGTCCCATGAATACAGAACCTTCAAACTCAGGTCATGCAGCTCACAACTCATGTACTCATGTCGTGCTATATAGTATGCTCAGCCCGTATAACTCATGTTCCACTCCTAGTGATCATCTAAACTCAGGTTATGTCATGCATACCCTCAGTTTAGATCCCTCGGTGAATCCGTGGTGTCGATGTTCTATCCCTTAGGCCTCAGTAACAACGTCAGTTCAGTAATCGGTATTCAGTAAAGTACTCAGATAGTCCTATAGGACCATGGCTTTCAGTTATCAATTACTTAGCCATCAGAATTCAGTACTTCAATACCAGTCTAAACCTCAATTATCAGAAACCAGCATTCAGTCCCAGTATGAGTCTCAATTACAGATTTAGTTGCAGTCTCTGCTACAGTCTTAGATATAGTGTCAGCCTTAGCCTTAGTTTAGAAATTAGATCAGTATCACAGTCCAATTTCAGGTTTACTTGACCATAGCGTGTACTTATCAGTTAAGCATATTATCAATGTTTCAGTACCTCAGCTTACAGAATATTTCCAAATAATGTTATACATCTGGTCTTGCATTCTCAGACAATATAAGTATTTCATGAATTCATGCTCATCTATCTCATGTTACTCAGTTAGTCCCTTTCTCATGTTCATAAAACTCCATATTCTCAGTCCAGTTATTCAGACTAAGTATAGTTCAGTCTTACATGCCCAGTACTCATCCATCAGTCAGTCAGCAGGTCAGATGAGTCAGTCAGTAGGAATTAGTTTGAACAACTAGTACTTCAGTCTGATAGTCAGACCGACAAGTTTACATATTTTCCCATTTTGCCCATCTAGTCGCACTATTCGAAGTCTCATGGATATAACCATTCTAAGATGAACCAATCAAGAAGTTGCATGTTCAGCTCAGTTCATGTTTCATGACTCTATCTCAAATCCCAAATATTTAGTCATGATTTCGTTCGTAGATGCCCTGTGCATCATCCAGTCTCTCCTCTGTATCTCGGCCAAGTCAGCATTCTTCGAGGGATGAAGTGTCCCAAGGGGGAGATACACTATAATCCCATAAACTTTCATTACCTAAACATGCCATTCCCTCTTCATGTAAGGAACCTATCTTGGAGTAGCGGTACTCATAGGTGGACCCTCAAGATCCAATCTCAGCCGTAAGCCATGTATGCAATGGCTTAGTTCAGTTCACAATACTCAGTCCATGTCACACGTTATAAACTCAGTCATGTTCTTATGTTCCCATTCATGTGTGTTCAATAAAGGATCTCAAGTTCAATATTAATGACTTTATCTATCTAAGGATCTCTCCCATGAAGGGAGTGAAGAGATTTGGCAAGAAGGGAAATCTTAATCCCTGATATGTCGGTCCCTTCAAAATTCTCAGTTGTTTTGGCAAGGTAGCTTATGAGCTCGAGTTGTCTTCAAATCTAGCTTCAGTGCATCCAGTCTTTCATGTCTCCTTGCTAAAGAAGTGCATAGGTGACCCAGCAGTTGTAGTCCCGGTAGAGGGCTTAGACATTCAGAACAACCTTTCTTTCGAAGAGATCCCAGTCGAAATTCTTAACTACCAGACTAGTAGACTGAGGAACAAAGAAGTCCCTTTAGTCAAAGTTCTTTGACAAAATTAGTCCGTTGAGGGAGCTACTTGGAAAGCAAAAGCAGACATACGGACCAAGTATCCTCACTTCTTATCGACAAACTCAGACTCCACCCAAGGTAATAGCTTTCCTTAAGCTTATTCAGTTTCATGTTCAGAATTCAGTTATAAACTTGGTATCAAATACCTTTGCATATCCAGTCATATGTTCATGTATCATGTCGGTCACGTATTCATGCATCAGATATGCATTATCACTACCAGAAATTTGATATTTTCCGACAGCCTCTATAGCCAGTAGTCGAAAAATAAGTTATTTCTTATCACATTCCCGTTGTATAGTAGTAGTCAGAAAAAAGCTTGTCGAAAAAATATTTCCGACCACATCTGCCAGAAATTTCCGACATCTGTCGAAAATTTTCGACTACTACAGACGAAAATATTAAATTAATAATTAAAAATAATTATTTAATAAATAAAAACTTTCCAACCAATATAGTCAAAATATTTATTAAAAATTATTTAATAAATAAAAAACTTTCGACTACGATGGTCAGAATATTAATAAATAATTATTTAAGAAATAAAATCTTTCCAACCAAATTAGTCAAAATATTTATTAAAAATTATTTGTTAAATAAAAACTTTCCAAATACGGTGGTTGGACTATAAATAAATAATTATTTAATAAATACATTGTTTCCGACCACGGTTGTTAGAAATAATTTATAATTTTAATCATGCTTCAAACCATCATAGTCGGAAATAATGTGTATATTAAATAATTATTTATTAATAAAAAACTATCTATTAAATAAATTATTTCCAATCATTGTAGTCTAATTACCCTCTCATGTTCAACTAGAATTTAAAAATTACAAATAAAACTAAAACTTAAAAATTCAACCTCTTTGAAACATCCAAAACAAATAGCGGAATCAAATAGTATAAGCATTTCAAGACAAGTCTAAATGTCACAATCCAAAAACAAACACCAATTATAATAATTTAAGTCTAAATGTCACAATCATAAACAAGAACCAACCACTATAATATAATATAATCATCTGATTCACTATCTTTCCCATCCTCAAATAATTGCGACATATGCTTCTTGACTAATGCCTCAAACTTGGCAAATTTGGCATCACTAATTGCACAGTGTTGCATCAACTCTTCAATTTTTGTACTCGTCGCTTCCATTCTTCCGCATTTTGGAAAATAGAAGCAGAGTTGGGCAACATTGGGGAAGAAAGGCTCGAGTATTGGTTAACTCTAAGCCCATAGGTTTTACCCTTCTTTGGACCACCTACCATAGTTGTCCATATTCTAGTCATACCAGCAAGCGATGGTTGGACCACGATACAATCCTCTGAAGCAGGTTAAGTTTGACGCCAATCTTCAATGCTTTTTTTAAATTCCTCCTGAAAGAAACAATTGTCATTCAGTAAACAAGCTAAGTTGAATAATAAGAAAACAATATACATAAAATTTATTATCTTACATATGCATTCTTAGCACGTGGTTCGACCCACTCTTCTCTTGTACCGCCCGGCTTTTTCTTTCTATATGTCTCTTCGAAGGCTGTAGAAAGAGGTACATCTACTTCCCCATTCAAGAATTTCTGCAAAATTTTACCCATATACAGGTCAATGCTATTGTAAAAGTTCATCTATTAAGGTCATATCAATTTCACACTGTCTGGATTAAGCTTGGTGACTCTTAACAACAAATATTTTTCAGTAGTTATGAAAGAGAGGAAGCAAAAAAAAACATTACTATACTGAAAAACATGACAGGAGATTTCAGTAGAAGAAATTCTCTCAGTTCATAAGTCCCTTTATGGGTTCTGCAGCATCTACACTACCTACTGTGAATATGGTTACAATGAGGGAGCACCACCAACAAGTCGAACTATGTACTGAAGTTACTCATGCAGAGATTTCAGGTCCCTGTTGCACCTATAAATGTGTACTGAAGCTACATAATATTGTTATGTAGTTATACGAGTCATCTTTAACTAAGATCCAGATGCTGGCAAGGGGGCATGGAGGAGTTATCAAGATTGAACTAACAGCAGCAGTAAAATATTGATTTATTCATCTATTTTATTGTTTTGGGATGGTTCAAGTATTCAACTAGGTAATAAAAGAGGACTAAAAGTCAAACACAATGCACAGAATTCAATACTTACAACATCCATAAGAATTTGTACATCAGATTCGGGAATTTGATGGCCAAGTTTCTGCAACCCAACTCTCAACTCGTTAATGTAAATCTTCCCTTTGTTACCTATATCCATCAATTGGAATCTCTCCTTTATTCCAGCCACTTTGTCCACCGTCAAATGCTCAGCAATCATCTGTGAGGTAGAAAGGCAATTTATTGAAGAAAATTCAAACAAAGACTTACAGCTGTTCCAAGAAAAATATTCGCAGTAAATAAAGAAAGAAAAGAAGAAACATCAACCACTTCCTCATTTTACAAAGAGTTTGATACGCACCCTTAAAGCTCTTTTCTTTAGCTTGTTCATCATAGAAAAATTACTTGAGCCTTGATTTCACTGTTTCACCAAAGGAACATTTGGATTCTTCTTTGTATTTTGTATCCAGGGATGATCTATAAGCCGTAAAGAAAAAATGTTAAGTTATGCTTTGACGAGGAGTAATGAATTTTAACACGGCTTATGAAATAAATGAAGAGAACTCTTTTAGGCCAGTGCTTTACCTAGAACTTCTTGAGCAGTAAGCCTCTTGCTAGGATCAGGGTTAAGCATCCTCTTCACAAGGTCTTTTGCATTGTCGGAGACCTTAGGCAAAGGGTCTCTATTGAAATTCACAACAGAACGAATGATCGCTTGAGCAACTCCTTGTTCAGTTTCTATAGTGATGGAAAAAGAAATTATATTAAACACCATGCTTACCATAATAAAATCGATACGAGCATTTAACAGTTGACTGATAAAATACTACAACAGCTAGATGACATTCTTCTTTGCAACGATTATTATTGAGTATAAACTAAAGGACATTGTATAATTGATTTGCCAAACACAGTTTACTTGGAAACAAATTATTAGGAGCGCCAATTAATATACCAAAAGAAACTGCAGTGAGAAAATTCTTTTTAACAGCAATGCTTATTTGAGATTGCAATAAAATTGGAGCAGGCTATTTGGGAGGTTTAGAGTATCAATTTAATAGGGCAATGGTCAAAGTTGGATAAATCGGAGGAAGTCAAGATGCATTTCACCAAGTTATTTTCAATGGGTAAATACCATGTATCCCAATCAAAAAAAATTGAAAAGAAGAACTGCAATACACAAAAAATACTACTCCATATAATCATCACTACAAAATGTTGTCTCTTTTACTTTACGAATCTCATTTTGTGAAAGCCACTCCTAGACACAAGATTGTAGGTGAGCACAAATATTCTGGTGAAGTACAAAATCACCAAAAGTAGTCTACTGAAATAGATTTCCTTTATGTTCTTGAATTGACAGTAAAAGTGCATTCTTCTTTCTAAGATTTAACAATTTTTGGGCATTCTTTTTCAACAATTTTTCCTAACAGGATCGTCAAGGAATAGTAAGTCCCTTAAGTGCCCCCGCCCCATAAAAAAAGAGTGGTGGTAATAATACCGAAATATGGAGAGTGAAAAGGGAGACAAGAATAAGATGAAGGTTGCCCTTTGGTTGGAGAATTTATCAATCCGTTTAGTAGTAGAATAGCAACCTGCAAGATATTTTGCAATGTGAATCACCAAAAACTTGCCCTTTGAGGATAAGGACACTAACATGCCCAAAAAGGTGGAACACCACACAGCAAGATGTAGAGAATTACTCCAGCACTCCATACATCTACTTCTGGACCATAATCTCTCTTCAGCACCACGGGTGCCATGTAGTATGGACTTCCCACAATTTCATTAAATCTTTCGCCTGTAAAACCAATATGACAAGCTACACAATGAATATAATGTTGAATTATACAAATGCAGCAAGACATAAATATTAGGAAATTTACCAGGCTTAAAGAATACTGAGAGACCAAAATCAATTGCCTTCAATGGTGTTGTCTCTTTCTTGTTTTCAAACAAGAAGTTTTCAGGTTTGAGGTCAGATGTATGACTCCATGCTTATGGCACATCTGTAACCCAAAAAAGAAGTGAATATCGAATAATAACTAACCATCCATGTTTAGATACAATTCAAAATATTGGTAAATTTGTATCTTGTCACGCAGTTAATGTCTTTCCTTTTACAGATCTCCAAGACAAATAGTGCAAAGAAAGCATACACCAATTACTCCACAGATCATTTTACCCAACTTTTAAGTTGGATAATGTAGCATGTCGTACCGTGCAACTAATTGAGAAATAATAACTTTGAAACTTACTTGATAGGAGTTCAAAATAGATCTATGACAAAAAGAGGAACGGCCTAAGCTATCTCACTCCTTTATTAATTTTATAAATCCTAATTGCCAACAGGCTAGTTCACTTTACAGAAAGCGATCTACTTAGCACGACAAAGGTTTTTTCATTCCTTTACATGACTAAACACATTCTTACATCATTACTACCCTAAAGTATATTAAGAATTCGTGGCAATTCATTAAGCTGTTGTGACAATTTACCCATTCTACTTTGGTAACAAAATTTTCAAATCTAAATATCACTTTTAAGAGTATATCATTAAATAACTAAGGAACAGCACAGCATTAAAAATAGGAAAAAACAAATCTTCACCTGAATCACTTCAACAATTGTGCGAGTCACAACAGCTGCTGCCCTCTCAGTATAATTCCCCCGCGCAATAATCCTATAATATAGCTCACAACCCTCACACGGTTCCAAAACAAAGATTGCAAAATAAACCCCAAAAGCAACAACGTCAATTTCAGTAACTCTAAATTTCATCAGAATAGAGATTGCAAAATTACACTTGAAGGAAATCGTCTTAAGTTGAAATCAACTATATGAATCATATTTGGATTCATTTCATTCCAATGTACTAAATACATTGTCAAACACCACCAAGCTAACCAAGATTAGACCAAACTGATAATCAATAATATTTGCTCATATCAATAAAAAACTTTGGCTAATTACATCACACAAATGGAATAGCCAAATGTATGAAATCCACTGTAAAACTTTACCTAAAACTGCTTTTGTAACACTTAAAAGAAATCAAACCTATGTACTAACTGTTAGTCCGATATAGTCCTAAGCCGATGATGTACCAACGACGTGTAATGAAGATAGCGATCCACTTGGCTACATCCGTGCCTACCAAAATAGCAGCATACAAGTAGCATAAAGTTCAAAAACCGGATGAAGCCACCGTCATATTGCAGTTCAAAAATTAGATGAAGTCTACTTAAATTAAACCCATAAAAAAGAAGAACCCAAAACCCAAAAGAACCACTACAGATGAAACTAAAAACTAAAAATCTGAACAAGCATAGCAAATGAAACAACTCAATGAATCTAGAAAATCAAGCAACACCCATTCTTTTACCCATCTAAAATACCAACAAATAGCAGGAAAACTACAAAATCTAGCAACTCACCATCACCGTAACCGTCACCGCTAATTTTTTAGAGAGACGACAGTGAGAGTGACGACACCGCTAATTCTAGGGTTTAGAGAGGGAGAGAGACGACAGTGAGAGGGAGGTTTAGAGAGAGAGACGATAGAGAGAGTAGATCTGTTTGTTTTTTATCTTATATTTATTGTTTAATAATTAAATATAGCTTTCCACTACTTTCATCGATAAAAATTTAATAAATTTAATTATTAATAATATTTCTGACCACAATAGTCGAAAATATTTTTATAATATTTAATTAATTATTAATTTTCTGTATAAAGTCATATACTCTCTCCGTCCCATTTTATGTGTCATTATTTTCTTTTTTATTTGTCCTAAAAAGAATGTCACATTTTCTTATTTGGTAACTATTTAAAGGCACAATTACACTTTTACTCTTATTTATCCCACTTATAAGGGTCCACTTAATTAAAAATAATAATAGTACGTTATTTTAATGAAGGAAAATTTGGTAAAAAGCATCAAGTCTTTACTTATTTCTTAAACTCCGTATCGGTCAAATGGCGACACATAAAATGAGACGGAGGGAGTATTTATTTAGCTATTACTATTTCCGACTACAGTAGTCGGAAATATACTTAATAATTTATTTATTTTATTATTTATATTTTCAACTATAGTGGTCGAAAATATGTATTTAAAATTTACATATTATATAATTTATATTTCTGACTACAGTGGTCGGAAATATATTGGTAATAATTAATTTAAATAATTATTTGATTTCTATATAAGGGTATGATTATATATTTAGTCGTATATTTATTTAGATATTAGTATTTTCGACTATAGTGGTCCGAAGCATATATTTAATAATTTATTTATTTTATTATTTATATTTTCGACTATATTGGTCGAAAATATATATTCAACACTTTACTTATTTGATTATTTATATTTTCGACTACAGTGGTTGAAAATATATTGATAATAATTTATTTAAATAATTATTTATTTTTTGTATAAGGGTATGATTATATATTTAGTCATATATTTAATTAGCTTTAGTATTTCTGACTATAGTGGTCAGAAACCTATATTTAATAATTTATTTATTCAATTATTTATAGTTCCGGCTACAGTGGTCAGAAATACATTTATAATAATTCATGTAAATAATTATTTAATTTTTATATAAGGGTCTAATTATATATTTATTAATATATTTATTTAATTATTTATATTTTCGACTACAACAGTAGAAATACATATTTTTCAAAATTTACCGCCAAATATTCTGACTGTTGTAGTAACAAATAGTATTGAAATTTTTTTTTATAAAATAAAATAATAAAAATGTCAATTTTTCAACTGAAGTAGTCGAAAATTTGCGACTACTTTTTTCCAGTTGGAACTTTCAGTCAAAAAATAGCGAATTTCTGGTAGTGTCTCATCACGAGAAACTCAGCTTTTTAGTAATTTCAGTCATACATTCATGAAGACTATCTATCACATATCCATGCATCAAACATGCATATTCAGTATGAGATTTCAGTATATCAGAAGTACTAGTCATATAAGACATGTTCAATGTTCACGTCCCTTAAGTAAGTTCAGTCTGTCAGAAATCCCATCTTAGTTAGTCCCATTCGATGATGAATGTTCCCAAGGGAGAGATATTATAATACCCCAAACTTTTTTTTTTGAAGTCTAAGTTAGTCTCTAGAAGATTTAGGGATGACTTCCTAAGTGAATAATGTTTAAATCAGATAGAATTTCCCCAATTTCGACTTTTCATCATGTAAGAAATTGAATTAGCTTTCCAACAATCCCAATTTCGTCCAAATCCGGTGTCGGAGTAAAAAGTTATGGACGTTTTACAAATGACTGTCTGAACCGCCCAGAAACGATGGTCAGGCCGATGGACTGTCGAGCTAGCGATGGAACGTCACCCAAGCCGTCACGACTAATGCAGTAAAGCAGTCTCCTGGCCAAGTGCGACGGTCAGGACTGACGGACCATCAAATTAGCGACAGACCGTCACCCAAACCATCGCAAACGAGGCAGAAAGTTCAGGTTCTGGCTAAGTACGATGGGATGGACCGACTAACCGTCGAGCCAGCAATGCACCATCGCCCAAACCATAGCCACTTTCGATCAGTAATTTTAAGTCATTTTTAAAAGGGTATTTGGGTCCTTTTCAACCCTTTTTGACCCCTAATTATACCAGACTAGAGCTCATAACTTCATTATTCATCCATAACAACAAATTAGGATTTCTTTTAAAGATCAATCACCAAGAACAAGAAACCTTAGGTGTCTAATCTCAAGTCCAGAATTCAAGCTTTCCTTCACCAATCCTCAAGAAATCATCCACCCAGGTATGTCAAATGTTGATTCATGGGTTCTTTTCACCCCGAAGCTCAAGAAACCCTATTTGAAATATAAACTTTGGATTTCATGGTATGAATTGAATTATATCCATGTTTATGTTGTTGTTTGATTTACAAGTTGAAGTCTTTAATGACTATCATGAAAATATGTTAGTATGTTGTTGGAATTCTTGCATTGAAACTGTAAAATGTTGCCATGAAGTATTATTTCAATATTCATGCCTAATCCTAAAGATATGCATGCGAGGTGTTTGATAAAATGCCTAAGAGAATAGGAATTATGCCTTATGACTCATTTGTGACCAAAATTTATGAATCCATGTTTCTCCTTTATGTTTGAAATGATTCCCACAGTTACAGTCCCAGTCTCAGTAATAGAACACAGATAGTTCTACAAAATTCAGGACTGTCAGATACAGTCACCTAGTTCAGTATGAAACTCAACTAGTTCCATCAGAAACAGGACTGTCCGACACAGTCATTCAGGTAATAGTATATCAGTTATACAAAACTTATGTTATCAGTATTCAGATTCAGTGATGTCATGATCTTAGTTGCAGTTCACGTATTCATGCATGTATTCTCAAGTTCATGTTATTCAGTCAATTAGTATTGTTCATGCATATAAACCCCTTGCATTTAGCCTACCTCACTTGCATACTAGTACATTCAATCATACTGATACATTTGCACTATGGTGTTTTATACCATAGGTTTAGAAGTACGAGCTCCAAAGCATCCTTAGTAGATCGGACGTTCAACATTCAAACTAGCAATGAGTCCTCATCATTCAAGGATGTTATTATTTGATTATTTCATTCTTTCAGTACTTAGTTCATTTGAGCAGTTGGAGTTAGTTGGGAATATGTCCCATTAACTCCACATTTTTTAGACAGTTTAGAGGCTTCCATATTATATCACGCTCAGACAGTTATTTCAGTTTTGTTTTGGTATTGATATACCGTATTTCCAGATGTTATGTTTTATCAAATATTTGAACCCTATGGCCTTTCAGCCTTTCATCCCTTTTCTGCATTTATACAGCATATTATGCAGTGCCCAGCTACAGATATTAAACATAGGTTAGCTTGTGGTCCTTCGGGGTTATGAGCACCGTGTAGCGTTTCATGTACCAGATTTAGGATGTTACATCTGGTTATTGGAAAATTTAGATATTTAGAGAGCACACTCATAGAACTACTTTCAGTGTCCCATTCGATCAATTTGAATGAAATGTGATGCCTTTTGGATTGAAAATGCTCCTTCTGAATTCCAGAAAATAATGAATGACATTTTCAATCCACATATGGATTTCATTATTATTTATATTGATGTTATTCTGGTGTTTTCAAAATATTAGAATTACGCTTTAAATATCTTGATATGATTAAAAAAATTATGATACAAAATGGTTTGGTAATATCTAAACCAAAATTGAGTTTGTTCCAGACAAGTATTAGATTTTTAGGTCACAATATTTGTCGAGGGGAGATAGTCCCTATTCAATGTTCTATTGATTTTACTGATAAATTTCTTGATGTTATCAATGATAAAATCCAATTGCAAAGATTCATAGGAAGTTTGGATTATATATCTCCATTTTATAAGAATTTGTCAACAGATTTAGCTCCCTTATATGATAGATTAAAAAATGGCTTTCAAGGTCTCTGGACTGGTAGCCATACAAACCTTGTAAAATGCATTGAACAATGTGTAAAATCTTTTTCTTTCTTAAATTTAGCTAACCCTGCTTGGTTAAAAATTATTGAAACTGACGCCTCTAATTTTGGTTATGGAGAAATACTTAAACAAGTGAATTCCCATAATAATATTAAAGAATTGATACAATTTCATTTCGGGAAATGGACTGATAGTCAAAAGAAGCATTCAACGGTTGCACATGAAATGTTAACCATTGTGAAATGCGTTCTTAAGTTTTAGGATGGGTTATATAATCAAATTTTTTGATTAAAACTGATGCTGAATCGGCGAAGTATATGTTTGACAAAGATTTTAAACATGATGCTTCAAAATTAATATTTGCAAGGTGGCAAGCTCAATTAGCCCCTTTTCATTTTGAAATTCAATATAAAAATAGAATTGATAATTCTCTGCCTGATTTCTTATCCAGAGGATACTTAAGTGAAAAATGAATTTTTACACTCATTTCCTCTCTGAAAAATGATAATCACTATTATAAATGCAATCTCTTTGAACGCAGATATGCATATGCTTATTCTTGAAAAAAATCATGCATTCAATAATTGAAGATGAATTTGTTGTCTTTAATTATGAAGAAATTAGAGACGAAATTAATTGGATTGATATTGATTTATCTTACTAATCTATTATGTGCAGAATGACTACAGATCTACCTTGGCAAATGGACAGAGAAAAAGGTAGAGGTAGAGGAAGATACTCTTCTTCTGGGAGAAGATGCGCCCCCTCATCATCATAGCCTCAAGAATCATATGCTTTATCATCAAATACCCCAAAAATATGAAGGGAAAATATGAGTTTGATAAATTCCAAGATTCCATAGATAGGCGAATTTTCTTCACAATCGATCTATCTAGAAGATATTCCAGAGGATCATCCATTATATGGACAATTGTAGTCATATTTAACTGCAAAGAAAGCAGATATGTTTGCTAAGATTGCAAAAGAAAACGTTGATATCAAACCATATGAACAACTTGATAATAGAGAGCTGATAGTTCTTGTTGAAAACTCTGAAATTCAGAGACAAAATGATCTGTGGAAGATACTCTACAAATATTTGATTACTAACCTCTATTTTGAAGGAGAGTCTTGTAAGACTCGAACATATTATGAAACAATTCTATTATCCACAGGAAGTGCACAGATTGAACATTTCCAGGCTTATGATGGAGAACCAGATGTGCATGGGTTCTCAAAAATTATTATAAAAAAAATCATTACCCTTGGAGATTGGGGTACAACCTCTATGGCAGAAAGGCAGATGCTGCTGAAAGGTTCCAAAAAGCATTGGGGTAATCAACACATATATCAACAATCATTTGTTCAGAGAATATTTTTATTTTCTTCTGTATCTTAGCAGATTTCATGGTATCACCAATATTTATGCTAAACATTTCAAGCTGTAAAAAGCTCATATGTTTTTGCTTCATATCAATTAAAGCATTTATATCCCTAGTTGCTGGATCTATAACAAAAGGGTAAGATATTTTCTATTTTTTATAAGTAGCAGTAAATCATTTATCATCAATATGAGTATAAGGATAAATTGCATTTATAACAGAGGTGCCAAGTATAATTAGGGGATATAATCGATTTTTTACCAAAAAGAAGAAATAAGAAATGCAAACCTTATTTCAGCAAATATATGCGTTAGGAAGTTTATAATTAATATCAACAGAATGACTAGATGCAGACTTAACAATATCTGTAGTCTTTTGAAAATATCTGGTTGGAATCAAACTTTCTTGAATACAACTAACATTAGTACCACTATCAATCATGGCAACATTAGTTACTGAGAAATCATTATCAATTAATATAGTGCAATTTATATATCATTTATGAGTTGTAACAATTTGCATCATTCTCAAAAATTAATCATTTTTTACATCAAAATTTTTGGCAATATGGTCTTCTTCTATATTGGACATTTTTCCTTCCCCTCGGAAGAAACATCATTATGAGAAATATCTTTCTCAATTTTTGTAATCCTGTGGTCACATATCATTAGGTTTTGCTTCAGAGATATAATCTCTTTTTCAGGATTTCAACCTCAATTTTTAAATCAGGGGCGCTATCAGAAGATTTTTTAGTAGCAATAGTAATAATTTTTTCATGAAGTTTTTCATCGAAAACTTCTTTTAATAACTCAAGAACGCTATCAGCGGTGAGGGTTTGAACATTCAAATATAAATATTCAAACTGTTATTGCAATTTATAAAAAATTTCATCACAATTATCACCATTGCAGTCGGCACAAATATTAACATGATTACTATCAGATGAATTAGGCAATTCAATAACATTTCAGATTCAGAATCACAATTATAATCGGACGTAAAACCAGAAGTGTATAACAAACCATAAACTTGATCATGAATATCATCACAATACCTAAAGACTTAAGATTTTGGAGCTTGCGATAGGATCAATATGCCTAAAGTTACCACATCTGTAATACTTAATTTTGGCGAAATTGCGCTTAGACCTATTTTTTGTAAATTTGGTGGACTTACGCTAGGCTTTACGAATCTCAGGATCTTCTTTGGATCTATGCCTAGATCTCTTCTTAATATAGGGTTTATCAAACTTAGATTATCTTTGACCCTTTTTCTGAGAAGTAGAAGCTGGTTTATCCATACCAAATTGCTCACAAAAATCTCCTAATTGGGATCTTTCTTTAAGCTTATCAAGCTTAATTTGTCTATCCAATTTTAAATCATTGCACAAAGCTAAACCTTGCTGAGTACAGAATGATATTAGCTGACCATAGGTAAAATTTTCATAGGATATTTCACTATAAGAACCTGAGCCCCTAAGCTCCTTTCTAACTCTTTCAACAAATAGAGGAGGAAGACCATCTATAAACTTCTATAATACCCCATACTTCTACCTATCTTGAAATTGACCCTAGAATGTTAGAAAATTTCTTTGCAAGATGAATCCCTATTCTTACCAGGTGCGATAGTCAGGACCGATAGACTATCGACACAGCGACGGACCATCGCACACCCTCGCATAATTCATTCAATTATTTTAAGATGTTTTAAAAGGGGGATTTTTGGTCTTTTACCACCCTTTATAATACCAAGTTATATCAGATCAAGGCTCATAAGTTTATTATCCATCTACAATATCAAATTAGGGTTTTCTCACAAATATAATCCCTAAGAATAAGATCCAAATCCTTCTTCAAGAAACTAAGGGATTCAAGTTCTTTAAGTCCAAGGACTTCAATAAACTCACAATCAAGGTATGTCATATGTTGATTCATGGGTCCCTTTCACCCATGAAGCTCAAGAATCTCTTTTCAAAATCCAAGATTTATGTATGTATGAATGTTCGTGATTTAAATTGAATTGAAATTCATGTTCATGATGTTCGGGGGTTTTTGATTTATGTCTTAAATTACATATTCCAATGATTGACCCTAGAATGTGATGATTTGCATAATAATCATGATAAACCCTTCAAATTTGCAAAATTATTCATGCAACCATGACAATTAGATGCATTGATGATGGTATAACCAAAGTATGCTTTTTATGTGATTGATTAAATGCCTATGTGAAGGAAAATCTCCATACTAGTATGATAATATGAAATCCCAATTCATGTACACGTTTATGCATGTCAAATGTTTGATGAAATGTCTTAGTCGGTGAATTATGGATACATGTGTAGCCCTTGTGGTGCTTCAGAACTTTTACTTCATGAAATCTCCAATTTATTGTATTATGGATTGTGATGTTGGTCATGTATTCAAGAAAGACATTCTTTGTCAGTTTCGTGCTATCGAGTCCTGGGGGTACTTGTACCCGATAATTTAGTTGTGTGCCTAGAGCCAGTGTCTTGTTTTCAAGATACTCTCAGTCAAGCCATGTTCATAGAAATTTAGTCAATCGTGTGACTCAGGAAAACTCAATAAACTCAGTAATCTCAGAAATCTCAAAAATTCAGTAAATCTCAGTAGTATTCCATCAGTCAACAAAACTCACTTAACTCAGTCGAGTTTAATGTAGTTATTCATGTTCAGTGTTTATTCAAATGGAATTCGGATTTAGCATCGAGTGAACCCAAGGATGGGAACACACACTGTCAGGTAAGGGTGTGATTCTTAGAAATAATCCTTACATTCCAAAACTATGTAGCCAACATAGGTTGAGATATCAACACTGTCAGATAAGGGTTGATGAGGTAGATAAGCATTGTTAGATGAGGGCCCCATCATTCTATTTTGGGGACATTGTCAGATGAGGGTCACCCAAAGCTTGTCCTTACCAGTGGTGCGATGTTGACACCCTTCCAATTAGGGTTACAGATTAGACCCCAACTCAGTTATATTATGTTATTTGAGGCATATTGGTTAGATAACTACTTCCCACAGTTTTAGTTACAAATCAAGACTGTCAGATACAATCATTCAGTCTCAGTAATAGAACTCAGATAGTTTTATAGAATTCAGGACTATCAGATATAGTTAACTCAGAATAGAATAGAATGCAGCTAGCTCCATCAGAAACTAGACTATCAGATACAGTCGCTTAGTATTAGTTATTTTAGTGATACAACTATCAGTATCTCATGTTATCAGTACCCAGATTCAGTAATCATGTTATCACGAACTCAGTTATAGCTATCTTGTATTCTCACGTTTATATTATTCAGTCAGTTAGTATAGTTCTTGCATGTGAACGCTTTGCATTCAGCCTACCTCACATGCATACCAGTACATTCAAACGTACTGACGCATTTGCGCTATGGTGTTTTAAAGCATAGGTTCAGAAGCACCAGCTCCAGAGCATCAGTAGTTTTCCAATCTCAATTGTCAGAGTTAGCAGTGAGTCCTTATCCTTTGAGGACATGACCATTACTTTATTATCTCATTAATTAATTTATTTTAGTAGTTGGAGTTAGTTGGCGACATATCTCATCAACTCCTTATTCAGATAATTTAGAGGCTTTCGGACTAGTATGTTCAGACAGTTATGTCAGTTATTTTGGTATTGATATACCTTATCTTCAGATGTTATGTTTTATCAGATCGTTGAATATTATAGCTTTTCAGTATATTATGTAGTGTACAGGTACAGATATCAATCATGAATTAGTTTATGGTCCATCGGGGTTGTGAGTATCGTGTGGAATTCTAGGTACCAAATTTGGGGTGTTATAAACTTGGTATCAGAGCCTAAGGTTCAACAGTGTCCTAAGAAGACTGAAATGCCACATCTAGAAGAGTTTTGTGTATGGGTGTGTTGTGCACCACACTTATGGATAGGAGGCTATGAGATATTTTATGAACAGTTTCCCTTCTTTCAGTATTTATGTTGTGCCAATGAGCATAAGCTTAAATATAGACTCCTAGTCTAATCCGTTCTTCTATTTCATTTATAGAATATGTATCCCAAAAGGGCTATCAAAAGAAGAACTAGAAATCAGTCAGTACCTTCACCCGTTTAGGCAGATTCCCTGGTCGAGCATGCCTTTTATGGTGAATTCAGAATTGACTCCCTCACTTTATCTTAATCAGTAGTAGCTTAGAGAATCAGCAGGCTGTTGTCCTAGCCCCTTCTTCAGCCAGTGCTCTAGTGCCGAAATTCATAGATGGCAACAGGGATAGGGTGCCAGGCCCTAAACCTTAGGGCAGTGTTAGCAGTGCCCGAACACATCTCCTTTGTCAGACTTGTTGTAAGAACCATCAGGGTATTTATAGAGCTAGCTAAGACTTTTGTTTCAGATGTGGCAAGCCAGGCCACAGAGTCAGAGATTGTCCCCAGTCAGGTTTTCAAGTTCAACGAAATCATTTCTCAGCTCTCAATCCAGTCACTAGAATCAGCAGGGTGCCGCCTCTAGTGCTACCAGTGGGCAATGCCCAAATAGACTCTATGCTCTCCAGTCTCAATAGGATCAGGAAAATTATCCTCATATGGTTACTGGTACATTATAAATCTTTCATGTATATATTTACATCTTGCTAGATCTAGGAGCTTCTTTGTCTTTTGTTACTCCCTATATAACAGTTGCTTTCGGAGTCAGTCCCAAAATTCTAGCAAAGCCCTTCTCAGTCTCCACCTCAGTAGGTAAAACTATCATAGCCCAACGGATATACAGGAACTGTTCAGTTATGGTATCTCAGAAAGTCACTTCAGCAGACTTAGTTGAATAGAGTTAACTAATTTTGATGTCATTCTAGGCATGTATTGGTTTCATTCCTACTATGCCACAGTCGACTGTAGATACAAAGTTGTCCAGTTTCAGTTCCATAATGAACCCGTCCTAGAGTGGAAAGGTAGTGCTTTAGTTTTCAGAGGTCAACTTATTTCCTACCTTTGGGCAGGGAAAATAATATCTAAGGGATATGTCTATCATCTTGTTTGAGTTAAGGACTCTAGTTTTGAAACTTCCAGTCTTGGATCAGTCCTATTAGTGAATGAATACTCCAATGTCTTTCCCGAAGATATTCCCAGAATTTCTCCCAAAGGGGAAATAGACTTTAACATAGACCTTATTCCAGATTCTTAGCCCATATCTATTTCGCCATACAGAATGTCACCAGCAGAACTCAAAAAATTTAAAAATCAGTTGAAGGATCTCTTAGATAAGGGTTTTATCAGACCCAGTGTGTCCCCATGGGATACACTATTTCTATTCATGCAAAAGAGAGCCGGATCTCTCAGAATATGTATAGACTACCATCAGCTCAATAAAGTCACGGTTACAAACAAGTATCCACTTCCCAGAATCAATGACTTGTTTGTCCAACTTTAGGGTGCCAACTATTTCTCTAAGATAGACCTTAGATCAGGCTATCATCAACCTAGAGTAAAAGAATGTAACATTCCGAGAACAGCCTTTAGTACTCAGTATGGTTACTTTGAATTCTTAGTTATGTCCTTTGGTCTTACCAATTCCCCAGCAGCTTTTATGGATTTGATGAACTACGTGTTCAAGCAGTACTTGGACATATTCGTCATAGTCTTCATAGATGATATTCTCGTCTATTCCTGCAGTGAACATAATCATGCAGACTATCTCAGAATAGTATTACAGATCCTCAAAACCCATCAAGTATCATGATATCTATTCATGTCCTACATGTTAGCTCCATGAGCATCGCACATATTTATTCACATTAGTGAAAATCATGTACAATTTTAGTCCTAGTATAAGGGGTCACAGTTTACTCCGCGATATGAATCATGTTCAATGAATATAACTTACATTTATGTACCTTCCATAGAATCATATGCGTTTCCAGTTCCTACTATAAGGAGTTCCAGTTTAATCAATCATACGGATCATGTCCTATGAATACAGAACCTTCAAACTTAGGTCATACAGCTCACGACTCATGTCATGCTTTACAATATGCTCATCCCACATGACTCATTTTCCACTCCTAGTGATCAGCCAAACTTAGGTTATGTCACGTATACCCTCAGTTTAGATCCCTCGATAAATCTATGGTGTCGATGTTTCATCCCTCAAGCCTCAGTTACAGCATCAGTTCAGTAATCGATATTCAGTAAATGACTCAGATAGTCCCACAGGACCATGGCTTTCAGTTATCAATTACTTAACCCTCAGAATTTAGTACTTCAGTACCATTCTAAACCTCAATTATCAAAAACCAGCATTCAGTCCTAATATGGGTCTCAATTACAGATTTAGTTGCAGTTTCTGCTATAGTCTAAGATATAGTGCCAATCCCAGGCTCAATTTAGAAATCTGATCAGTACCTCAGTCTAATTTTGGGTTTGCTTGACCATAGTGTATAGTTATTAGTTACGCATGTTATCAGTGTTTTAGTACCTCAGCTTACAGAATATTTTCGAATCATGTTATAGGCCTGGTCTTGTATTCTCAGAAAATATAAGTATTTCATGAATTCATGCTCTTCTATCTTATGTTACTCAGTTAGTCCCTTTCTTATGTTCATAAAAACTCTATATTCTTATACTAAGTACAGTTCAGTCTTACATGCCTAATACTTAGCCATAAGTCAGTCAGCAGATCAGATAAGTCAGTCGTTAGGAATTAGTTTGAATAAACAGTACTTCAGTCCAATAGTCAAAAGGACAAGTTCATATATTTCCCCATTCTATCCACCTAGTCGCACTATTCGAAGTCTCATAGATGTAACCATCCTAAGATGGACCAATCAAGCAGTTGCGTGTTCAGCTCAGTTTATGTTTCATGACACAGTCTCAGATCCTAGATATTCAATCGCGATTCCATTCGTGGTTGCCCTGTGTATAATTCCAGTCTCTCCTCAGTATTTTAGCCAAGTCAGCATTCTATGAGGGACGTAGTGTCCCAAGGGAGAGATACACTATAATCCCCTAAACTTTTATTACCTAAATATGTCATTCCTTCTTTATGTAAGGAACCTAGCTTAGAGTAGTAGGTACTCATAGGTAGACCCTCAGGCTCTAATCTTAGTTGTAAGCCATGTACGCAATGACTCAGTTTAGTTCACGATACTCAGTCCATGTCACACATTACAAACTCAGTCATGTTTTCATGTTCCTATTTATACGTGTTCAGTAAAGGATTTTGAGTTTGAGATTAATGACTTTATCTATCTAAGGATATCTCCCATAAAGGGAGTGAAGAGATTCGACAAGAAAGGAAATCTCAGTCCCTGATATGTCGGTCCCTTTAAAATTCTCAGTCATTTTGGCAAGGTAGCTTAAGAGCTCAAATTGCCTTCAAATCTAGCCTCAGTTCATCCAGTCTTCCGTGTCTCTTTGCTTAAGAAGTGCATAGGTGATCCAGCAGTTGTAGTCCCTATTCAGAGCGTAGATGTTCAGAACATCCTCTCTTATAAAGTGATTCCAGTCAAAATTCTTGACTACCAGACTAGTAGACTGAGGAACAAAGATGTCCCTTTAGTCAAAGTTCTTTGGCGGAATCAGTCCGTTGAGGGAGCTACTTGGGAAGCAGAAGCAGACATGCTTACCAAGTTTCCTCACCTTTTCTTCACTAACTCAGATCAAACTCAAGGTAACAGTTCTCCTCAAGCTTAATCAGCTTTATGTTTAGAATTCCATTATAAACTTGGTGTTAAATACCATTGCATATTTAGTCATGCATTCACACACCAATTTATTCATATAATCATACAGCATATATGCATTCTTATTGTGAGAAACTTAGTTCCTCGGAACACTCAGTCATCCATTCATAAATCAGTTATACATGCATCAGATATGCATATTCGGTATGATATATTCAGTTATCAGTCATGTCAGTCATGAGATCATGTTCTAGTTGTTCATGTTCAGTACGTATGTCAGTTTATCTTCTTCCCTCTTACTTAGTGTCATTCGAGGATGAATCTTCTCAAGGGGGAGATATTGTAATACCCCATACTTTTACCTATCTTGAAATTATCCCAAGAATGTTAGAAACTTGCTTTGCAAGATGAATCCATTTTTATACGTGTGATATTTTTAAGATTTTTACTTTTTGTTGAGTGGGAAATTGAATAAGCTTTCCATCGATACCATTTCATCAAAATATGGTATCGGGGTAGAAAGTTATGGTCGAAATACAGAAACCAGTTTAAACTACCCAGGTATGACAATGAAGGCCGATGGACCATCGAGCTAGAGATGGACTATCACAGCGGAGGACGTGAGACCACATTCTACCTAAGGGCGACGACTTAGGCTGATGGACTATCAAGCTAGAGACAGGCCGTTACCCAAGCTATCGTAGAAGAGGCGGTGAACCCCTATTCTACCTAGGTGCGATGGCCAGGACTGATGGATTGTCAACGCAGCAATGGACCATCGTACCCACCATCGCATATTTCATTTAGTTATTTTAAGTCATTTTAAAAAGGGGATTTTTGGTGCTAGTTATATCAGATCAAGGCTCATAAGTTCATTATCCATCTACAACATCAAAGTAGGGTTTTCTCTCAAAGATAATCCCCCAGAAAAGATCCAAATCCTTCTTCAAGAAACTAGGGGATTCAAGTTCTTCAAGTCCAAGGACTTCAATAAACTCATAATCAAGGTATGTCATATGTTGATTCATGGTTCCCTTTCACCCATGAAGCTCAAGAATCTCTTTTCAAAATCCAAGATTTATGTATGTATGAATTGTTCATGATTTAAATTGAATTGAAATTCATGTTCATGATGTTCGGGGGTTTTTGATTTATGTCTTAAATTACATATTCCAATGATTGACCCTAGAATGTGATGATTTGCATAATAATCATGATAAACCCTTCAAATTTGCAAAATTATTCATGCAACCATGACAATTAGATGCATTGATGATGGTATAACCAAAGTATGCTTTTTATGTGATTGATTGAATGCCTATGTGAAGGAAAATTGTCATACTAGTATGATAACATGAAATCTCCATTCATGTACAAGTTTATGCATATCAAATGTTTGATGAAATGTCTTAGTCGGTGAATTATGGATACATGTGTAGCCCTTGTGGTGCTTTAGAACTTTTACTTCATGAAATCTCCAACTTATTGTATTATGGATTGTGATGTTGGTCATGTATTCAAGAAAGACATGTTTTGTCAGTTTCATACTATCAAGTCTTGGGGGTACTTGTACCCAAAAATTTAGTTATGTGCCTAGAGCCAGTATTATGTTTTCAAGATACTCTCAGTCAAGCCATGTTCATAGAAATTCAGTCAGTCATGTGAATCAGGAAAACTCATAAATCTTAGAAATTCAGTAAATCTTAGTAGTATTTCATCAGTCAATGAAACTCAATTAACTCAGTCCAGTTAATTTTAGTTATTCATGTTCAGTGTTTATTCAGATGGGAGTAGCATTTAGCACTGAGTGAACCCAAGGATAGAAATACACACTGTCAGGTAAGGCTGTGATTCTTAGAAATAATCATTGCATTCCAGAACTATATAGCTAGCATAGGTTGATACTTCAATACTGTCAGATAAAGGTTGATGTGGTGGATAAGCACTGTCAGACAAGGGCCCCACCATTTTATTTTAGGGATACTGTCAGATAAGGGCCACCCATAGCTTATCTTTACCAGTGGTGCGGTGTTGACACCCTTCCAATTTGGGTTACAGATTGGACCCCAACTCAGTTATTATGTTATTTGGGGCATATTGGTTAGATAACTACTTCCCACAGTTTTAGTTACAGATCGAGACTGTCAGATACAATCATTCAGTCTCAGTAGTAGAACTCAGATAGTTCTACAAAATTCAGGACTGTCAGATACAGTCAACTCAGAATAGAATGGAATATAGCTAATTCCATCAGAAACTAGAATATCAGATACTGTCGCTCAATATTAGTTACTTTAGTGGTACGGCTATCAGTATCTCATGTTATCAATACTCAAATTCAGTAATCATATTATCACAAACTCAGTTATAGTTATCATGTATTCTAACATTCATGTTATTCAGTCAGTTAGTATAGTTCATGCATGTGAACCCTTTGCATTCTGCCGACCTCACAAGCATACCAGTACATTCAAATGTACTGACATATTTGTGCTATGGTGTTTTATACCATAGGTTCAGAAGCATGAGCTCCAGAGCATTAGTAGTATTCCAGTCTCAGCAGTCAGAGTTAGCAGTGAGTCCTCATCCTTTGAGGACATGACCATTACTTTATTATCTCATTAATTAATTTATTTCAATAGTTGGAGTTAGTTGGGGACATATCCCATCATCTCTTTGTTTAGACAGTTTAGAGGCTTTCGAACTAGCATGTTCAGACAGTTATTTTAGTTATTTTTGTATTGATATACCTTATCTTCAGATGTTATGCTTTATAAGATCTTTGAATCTTATGTCCTTTCAGCCTTCATTTCCTTATTTATATTGTATATTATGCAGTGTACAGGTACAAATATCAGTCATGGGTTAGCTTACGATCGTTCAGGGTCATGAGCATCGTGTGACATTTCGGGTACCAGATTCGGGGCATTACAACTTCGCCTTCCAATGTACATACTTACTTTCGTGTAAATCCAAGACCCTGCTTAGAAAGGTATCTTTATACCATCTAAATTCTCCTACGGTCCTACATCTAAGTCCATTTATGAGTGTTCGAGTATTCTCATATTGATTGGTAAATCTACCACCAAAATGCTCAATAATAGTAAGCATACGAGTATAAACAATATCTTCTCTAATCGTAGGTAATGCTCTTCATAGGTTATCAACACCTTCGGTGGAATTCCTATCTTTGAATATAGCATTTCTTTTTTCATTATCCAAGAAATTATCTTACCAGCCACGAAGTTGGCCAATAAAACCAGCAACAATTATTTTACAAATAGTTGTATCTATACGTCTTTGATGATTTTTGGTAGATACAGCAGCTTTTGCTACAGTAGAATACATTAACATTCGATGAACAAGGACAGATAATTATATTTCAGATAATCCATCCAAGTTCTATTCATAAATTACATCTCTACTATACGACGTATTAGTTTGATTCCAATCTCTTTCCTCTATTAGAACATCTTGAGGAGAAGGACGTAGATAAATGTTAGAAGTCATGCGGGGTATATTAACATATTTTTTCCTCGATTTCTTCCTAACCATACCTTTAAGCTTATTAAGTTCAGAGTAGATTTTATTTCCCATATCTGGAGTAGATTCTATGCTATTAGCAAAGGCATTAGACAAATCAATGGGTTGTATATTTAAACCAGAAAACTTTTTATCAAGTAATTTTTCCAATTCTTTTATAGGAGACAATTTTTCAAATCCCTTAATATCTAGAGGTCTCTGAATACAAGGCCTAGTTGTCAAGTCTTCCTTCTTACTTTTTGAAGTGGAAGCAATATCAGATGACTTTGGACTAACACTAAGCTTTTTTACCATCTCAATCAATTCATCAACTTTTTCATCAAGAGAAGAAATATTTCTCCCAAAACTTTCACGTTAAGACTTAAATAATTATTTTGAGCAATCAGATTATTTATTTCAGCAATAGTTACTTTACCAATTGCATTATCAATGAATTTTTGGAATGCAAAAAAAGTAATACCGATATCATTGGGCAATACAAAAGATGATTGGGGAGGGTAAATAGTTTGAAGAATATTACCACTCGTATCTTGATTAAATATTTCCAATACCTTAACATATAATGGAAAATATGTTGTTATAAACCACGACATAAAGTACACAATCTGATTATGCAATGCACACATCTTATAAAATTCTTGAGAAATATTATTTAGTTCGTCTGGACTATAATTCTCAAAGAACCAAATTTTAAATCAATTCCATTTTTATTAAAAAAAATATTTTTAATATAACTCCTTGCCTGGGAACCAGGACTAAAATAAATTTGGTATGGAATCATATTAAACAGTGTTGACATCAAACTCCATTTCTGAAGGAGTAGGGTTATCCCTATAAGAGATATTATGACTATCTTAAACAATATTTGTTTTAGGATTGATTTTCATTTTTTCTACAAAACGTGTAGATGCAGGTATAGATGTAGAATCAATAGTATGTAAAGATGTTGAAAGATTCCTAGTTGGACCATAAACTGGTTCAATTGAAGATATATGATGCATAACAGGCAATAAATTTGGCATAGAAAAGGAATCTATGCACAATACTTATGGGTCTCACATCCGCGTCCCATACATCATGAAAGTTTTTTCAGGTAGACTTCTTTCTAAGCATCTTGTCTTCTTTCTTCTTTAGTTTGTGGAGAAATTCTTCTATTCTGGCTATGACTTCTTCATTCAGGGTATCTCCTAAATCAATTGGATGATAGTCATGAACATCTTCCGCAATATCATCACTGGTGATGCTCTTCTTAGAAGTATCTGAATGTTGTTCGACAGTTTTTATCCAATTTTTTTGAACTTCTTCTAGATATCGTTCTATCATCTCTATTGTATCTCCATCATAAACAGTGATCCTTATGGAGATATATTTTAAAGATTTATCCTCAATAATATTTTTTTGAGGAGTATTAACATAATCCTGAATTTTATTATCTATAGTATCTAGGAGTTCTTGACCATTTAATTTTTTAGTTGTGGGATCTTTGCGCATCAGCTTATCCCAGAAGTTATTATAAAATACCCTATAGATACAAGGTATTTGTTATTTAGTAAATCCAAATTCAATATTCAATTTGTGAATCCATGGCATGGAGAATTCAATATATAAGTATATCTGGTCAATCTTGTCTAAATTGCATACATGATCTGAGTGGTATAACTCAATCAGAAATGGGGACACCTTTGTCCATCTTTTGTATAGTTTTAGAAATATATCTGGTAATGTAACACCTCGCATTTCGGGCAACAATATAGACCATGATTCCGATGCGTTGATAATCCTGAAGCCATAAATCCTATACCAATATGGCATGTTAATTATTTGCGTAGTATGTGAATCCATTCAAGCTTGAATTTAGACCATAGAGGTTCTTTGACTCAAGGATGAGTTGAAAATTACTTCGATCGATAAAGTTTAAGTGGACATTATAATTTGTGTCAACTTCTATCGACCATGACTCTTTGTATAGGTTTTCGAGTTATCTTTCCAACAATACCAACTTTGCTAAAATCTGGGACCCGAGCAAGATGTTATGGCCTTTCAAAGTAGAATGCGTCGCCTAACCAATTGCACATGGCCACTGGAAAGCATATGTGATAGCATAGGCGGCGCCTATGTAAATATAGGCGATAGCATAGGTGGCGCCTATGTAAATATAGGCGATATCATATGCGACACCTATGTAATGGTTTCAAGTGACTTAAACACTCCATTTTGGGGGGAAAATGATCCTTTTCCCACCCGTATTCAGTCATAAACACGAAATTCAGTCCCCAATTCTCCAAAATACATCCACATTCATCTAAAAACTCCCAAGAACACTCTTAAGGGTTTCAAACTAAAAACTCAAATAAATCAAGATTCAACCATGGGTTTTCAAAATTGATTAGAGATTCGAAATCCCCAATCCACAAGCTTCAAGAAACACCCATTATTTTCTGAAATAGAGGTACGCGGGGTTTTCCTAAATTCTCATAGGCATAGAAAAATCATGTTTTAGAATGGGGGTTTTGAATCTATGTCTATATTCATGTATTAAATGTTTTAACATAATTGTTTTGGTCTTTTGACCTTCCCTAAAGTGATTTGAGAATATGGATGTATGAACCATGTACTTAAGAATGAATTCTTATTGAGAGCATGATGTTCGGTGAATTCCCTCTTACTATGAATTTTTCAAATTTCTCATAGCATATGAATTGTTTTGCAATGCATCCTTGAAAAGCACTATATGAAATGATTGAACTCTTGTTATGATTTAAAGGTAGTTTTAAATCACTAAAGAGGTAATCTAGCATGAATGTTTAATGTTCATAATGCATGTAATGAAAGAGTGCATGGATTTGTTAAAGGCACTAGACCACCATATGTTGATGAAGTTTTTGCATGATTTTAACTTGAGTTTTGAAATACGAAATCTTCTATATCAATTGCATGTTTTTGGTGGTCTAAATTATTCTTTAAATAAAAGATTTAACTTAATGTATTATGGCTCAGAAATCATGACTTGCAAGTCTTGGTATGACGATACCAATTCAGACCAATACTATATCAGACTCAGACTAATAGACATTTTAGACTATCATGATTTTAGACATTCAGAATATTGTATGTATAGAAAAGGTTAAAAATGGGCATACAGAGATGTTAGGTGGTTCCCTGAAGAGGGATTGAGTTCAAGCAACTCATTACCTAAAATCGTGGTTTGCCAACCCGAGTATATTATTATACGCTGACTTAAGTGTCGTGTGGCATATCAGATTCAAGAACTCCAACCCTTGCAGTATACTCGGGTTGGAGGCTTCCCTGCCAAGTCAATGGTGGATTCCATATCGCTCGTAGAATATCAAAATTGTAGGGGATACTACCACAAATCAAAGTTTGAGATTTACAGACAGGTTACATGTTTTCAGAAGGTGCCTATGTATTTTTCAGAAACTGTTTTATGCATAATGTTTGATAAAAATTTGCTCTCACATATTATATACATATATATATATGTTCAATTACTCTATTTTGTATTGCTTCACGTGCCAGTACAATTGTGCTGACCCCCCCTCCTTCTAGGTTTTGAGACATAGTTTAGGGGTCCAGATAAACAATAGATATTTTAGATCGCAGAGCAGATTATGCAGGGGTGAGCCTTCTATATTCCAGAAGGGTTGTTTACTTTTAGATATTTATCTTTAGTCATGTTTTGGTCAACTGGGGGCCTTGTCCCAGTTTTCAGACAGTTTTGTTTGGTTCATAGTAGAGATTTCACAGACTGAGTCAGATATTGTTATTATCCAGATATATTTTGGATTTCAATTTTTTAGTAGTATGATCACATTCAGACTAACCATGTTTCCGTATTAGATTTCTATTTCCGCATTATCTTTCATTATATGAATATTGTGCATGATTACCAGATAGACAGAGGGTGTCCTGGGCCTTCACGGTTCAGGAATGCTCATCATAGTCAGGGCCCCAGTTTGGGTCGTGATAGGTAATATCTGAATAGTTAGGCCATTATATGCCTACCAATTAATAAACCAATTAGGGATTGGTTCATTAAATATCTTTGCACAAATCTTTATGAACCATGTATATTTATGTTTATTATTATTGTAATATAATGTGTTGGTGAAGTCCTGAATATAGTCCCAATATGTAAAATTGATTTTGGAACCTTTCAGCAATATCTGCCTTTCTGCAATAGAGGTTGTACCTTAATCTCCAAGGGTAATGATCCTTTTAAAACAAATTTTGAGAACCCATGCACATCTGGTTCTCCATCATAAGCCTGGAAATGTTCAATCTCTGCACTTCCTGTGGATAATAGAATTGTTTCATAATATGTTCGAGTCTTATAAGACTCTCCTATAAAATAGAGGTTAGTAATCAAATATTTGTGGAATATCTTCCACGGATCATTTTGTGCTTGAATTTCAGAGTTTTCAACAAGAACTATCAGATCTTTATTATCAAGTTCATATGGTTTGCTATCAGCATTTTCTTTAGAAATGTTAGCAAACGTATCTACTTACTTTGCAGTTAAATATGACTGCAATTGTCCATTTAATGGATTATCATCCGGAATATCTTCTAGATGGATCGATTGTGAAGAAGATTTGCCTATCTGTGGAATGTTGGAATTTATCAAACTCATATTTCCCCTTGGTATCACTGGGTTATTTGATGATGTTATTTGATAATGAAGCACATAATGTCTGAGGCTGTGATAATGAGAGGCGGATCTTCCCCCAGAAAAGGAGTATCTTTCTCTACCTAAACCTTTTCCTCTAGCCATTTGCCAAGGTAGATCTATAGTCATGCTGCACATAATAGATTAGTCAAATAAATCAATATCAATCCAATTAATTTCATCTCTAATTTCTTTATAATTAAAGACAATGAATTCATCTTCAATTATTGAATGTATGATCTTTTCAAGAATAAACATATGCATATCTACGTTCAAAAAGATTGCCTTTATAATAGTGGTTATCATTTTGTAGAGAGGAAATTAGTGTAAAAATTCAATTTTCACTTACGTATTCTTTAGATAAGAAATCAAGTAGAGAATTATCAATTCTCTTTTTTATACCGAATTTCAAAATCAAAAGGGGCTAATTGAGCTTGCCACCTTGCAAATATTAATTTTGAAGCATCATGTTTAAAATCTTTATCAAACATATACTTCATCAATTGAGCATCAGTTTTAATAAAAAAAATTTGATTATATCAATCGTCCTGAAATTAAGAACGCATTTAACAATGGTTAACATTTCATGTGCAACCATTGCATACTTCTTTTGACTATCAGTCCATTTCTCGGAATGAAATCATATCAATTCTTCAATATTATTATAGGGATTCACTTGTTTAAGTATTCCTCCATAACCAACATTAGAGGCATCAGTTACAATATTTTTTATCATAGCAGGGTTTATTAAAGTTAAGCAAGGCAAAGATTTTACACGTTGCTTAATGCGTTTTACAAGGTTTGTATGGCTATCAGTCCAGGGACCTTGAAAGCCCTTTTTTAATCTATCATATAAGGGAGCTAAATCTATTGACAAATTCTTATAAAATGGGGATATATAATTCTAACTCCCTAAGAATCTTTGCAATCGGGTTTAATCAGTGATAACATTAAGAAATTTATCAGCGAAATCAATAGAACACTGAATAGGGACTATCTTCCCTCGACAAATATTGTGACCTAAAAATCTAATACTTGTCTGGAACAAACTCAATTTTGGTTTAGATATTACCAAACCATTTTGTATCACAATCTTCTTAAATATATCAAGATGTTTAACGTGTAATTCTAAAGTTTTTGAAAACACCAGAATATCATCAATATAAACAATAATGAAATCCATATGTGGATTGAAAATGTCATTCATTATTTTCTGGAATTCAGAATGAGCATTTTTCAATCTAAAAGGCATCACATTCCATTCAAATCAACCGAATAGGACATTGAAAGTAGTTCTATAAATGTGCTCTCTAAATATCTGAATTTTCCAATAACCAGATTTTAAATCAAATTTAGAAAATATATTGGCATCAAATAATTTGGACAATAAATCTATTTTATTTGGAATAGGGTATCTAATCCATTTCAAACATTTATTAAGTGGTTTATAATTAATTACTAACCTCGGCATACCACGTTCGTTTTCAGCCATATTATTTACATAAAACACAGTACAAGACCATGGTGATTTAAAATGTTTTATTAGACCCTTTTGTAAGAGATTATCAATCTCTTTCTTGTAGAATTCGACAAACTCTACATTCATTTGGCAGGGTCTTGATTTCATTGGGATCTTGTCCTCGCTGAAATCATCTTCATATGGAAGATTTACAATATGCTATTTACGATTCCAAAAATATTTTGGGTGATCGGCACATATATCAACAATCATTTGTTCGGAGATCATTTTTATTTTCTCCTGTATCTTAGCAGATTTCATAGTATCACCTTTATTCATGATAAAAATTTCAAGCTGTAAAAAGTTCACATGTCTTTGCTACATATGAATTAAAGCATTTATATCCCTAGTTACTAGATCTGTAACAAAAGGGTAAGATATTTCCTTATTTTTATAAGTAGCAGTAAATCCTTTAGCATCATTATGAGTATAAGGATAAGTAGCATTTATAAAAGGGGTGCCCAGTATAATTGAGGGATATAATTGATTTTTTTATCAAAAATAAGAAATACGGAATGCAAACCTTATTTCGGCAAATATATGCATTAGGAAGTTTATAATTAATATCAAGAGAATGACCAGATGCAGACTTAACAATATGTGTAGTCTTTTGAAAATATCTGGTTGGAATCAAACCTTCTTGAATGCAACTAACATCAGCACCACTATCAATCATGGCAACATTAGTTACAGAGAAATCATTATCAATTAATATAGTGCGATTTCTATACCATTATGAGCTGTAACAATTTGCATCATTCCCAAAAAATAATCATTTTTTGCATCGAAATTTTATAAAGTATCGTCTTCTTCTATATTGGACATTTTTTCCTTTCCTTTGGAAGAAACATCATTGTGAGAAATATCTTTCTCAATTTTTATAATCTTGTGATCACAAATCATTTGGTTTTGCTTCAGAGATATAATCTTTTTTTTCAGGTTTTCAACCTCAATTTTTAAATCATTTAAAGATGTATCTTTGTCAGGTAATTGACTTATAGCAAGGAGTCTATTAATCTCAGCTAAATAATAAGGCATGTAATAATCATTATCAGTACTCCAAGAAATACTAGGGACACTATCAGCAGATTTTCTAGTAGCAATAGTAATAATTTTTTCACTAAGTTTTTCATCGGAAACTTCTTTTAATAACTCAAGAACACTATCAGCAATGAGGGTTTGAACATTCAAATCTAAATCTTCAAACTGTGATTGCAATTTATAAAAAGTTTTATCATAAACACAATTATCACTATTGCAGTCAGCACAATTATTAGCATGATCACTATCAGATGAATTAGGCAATTCAACATCATTTTCAGATTTAAAATCACAATTATAATCGGACTCAGAACTAGAAGTATATAACAAACCATAAACTTGATCATGAATATCATCAGCAAGACCTAAAGACTTAAGCTTTTGGAGCTTGCAATTAGGAGCTATATGCCCAAAGTTACCACATCTGTAACACTTAATTTTGGCAAGATCGCGCTTAGACCTATTTTTTGTAAATCTGGTAGACTTATGCTAAACTTTACGAATCTCATGATCTTCTTTGGATCAATGCCTAGATCTCTTCTTCTTATAGGGTTTATCAAACTTAGAATATCTTCGACCTTTTTCCTGAGAAGTAGTATCCGGTTTATGCATATCAAATTGCTCACTAAAATCTCCTAATTGGGATCTTTCTTTAAGCTTATCAAGCTTAATTTGCCTAGCCAATTTTAAATCATTGCACAAAACTAAACCTTGCTGAGTACAGGCTACTATCAGCTGACCATAGGTAAATTTTTCATAGGATATTTCATTATAGGAACCCGATCCCGTAAGCTCCTTTATAACCCTTTCAGCAAATAGATATGAACTTCGCCTTCCAATGTGTATACTTACTTTCGGGTAAATCCATGACCCTTCTTAGAAAGGTATCTTTACACCATCTAAATTCTCCTAAGGTCCTACATCTAAGACCATTTAAGAGTGTTTAATTATTCTCATATTGATTGGTAAATCTACCACTAAAATGCTCAATAATAGTAAGCATAAGAGTATAAACAACATCTTCTCTATTCGCAGGTAATGCTCTTACTAGGTTATCAACACCTTCAGTAGAATTCCTAGCTTTGGATATAGCATTTCTTTTATCATTATCCAAGAAATTATCCCACAAGCCACGAATTTGGCCAGTAAAACCAACAATAATCATTTTATAAATAGTTCCATCTGTTTGTCTTTGACGATTTTTGGCAGATGTAGTACCTTTCGCTATAGTAGAATACACTAACATTCGATCAACAAGGACAGATAATTGTCTTTTAGATAAGACATTCAAGTTTCATTCATAAATTGTATCTCCGCTATACGACGTATTAGTCTAATTCCAATCTCTTTCCTCTATCAGAAAATATTAAAAAGTTGGACGCAGATAATAGTTAGAAGTCATGTGGGGTATATCAGCATATTTTTACCCGATTTCTTCCTATCCATACCTCTGAGATTATTAAGTTCAGAGTAGATTTTAGTTCCCGTATATAGAGTAGATTCTATGCTAACAACAAAGGCATTAAACAAATCAATGGGTTAGATATTTAAACCAAAATACTTTTTATTGAGTAATTTTTTCAATTCTTCTATGGGAGACCATTTTTCAAATCCCTCAATATCTAGATGTCTCTAAATACAAGGCCTAGTTGTCAGGTCTTCCTTCTTAATTTCAAAAGTGGAAGCAATATCAGATGACTTTGGACTAACACTAAGCTTTTTTACCATCTCAATCAATTCATCAAATTTTTCATCAACATAAGAAATATTTTCTCCCAAAACTTTCACATAAAGACTCAAATAATTGTTCTGAGCAATCAGATTATTTATTACTGCAACAGTTACTTTAACAATTTTGTTATCAATGAATTTTTGGAATGCAAAAAAAGTAATACCAGTATTATTAGGCAATACAAAAGGTGATTGGAGAGGGTAAATAGTTTGAAGAATATTACCACTCGTATCTATATAAGATCTTTCCAACACCTTAATATATAATGGAAAATATATGGTTATAAACCATGGCACAAAGCACAGAATCTGATTATGCAATGCACACATCTCTTAAAATTCTTGAGAAATATTATTTAGTTTGTCTGGACTATAAGTCTCAAAGAACCAAATTCTAAATAGATTCTATTTTTTATTAAAAAATTCTTTTTTAATATAACTCTTTTCCTGGTAAATAGGACTAAAATCAATTTGGTGTGGAATCATATTAAACATTGTTAACATCAAACTTCATTTCAGAAGGTGTAGGGTTTTCCGTATCAGAGATATTATCACTATCTTGAACAATATTTGTTTTAGGATTGATTTTAATTTTTTTATAAAGTATGTAGATACAGGTATAGGTGCAGAATCAATAGTATGTAAAGATGTTGCACGATTCCTAGCTGGACCATAAACTGGTTCAGTAGGAGATTTATAATGCATATCAAACAATAATTTTGGCATAGAAAAGGAATGTCGGTTATAAACCTTGGTTTTGTTGTCAAATTCAAGACAAATACTTCCATCTGGATTTTGTATTACATGGGATAAATCAGAGTTTGTCACATCATCCGTGACTTGATTCAAAGAAATATCCAAATTTATGATCCATGTTTTGGGAAATTCAATTTCATCTTATCTTATAGGTCTCCTCGTGGTGACCTTGGATTTTGCAAAGCTTGTTTTGACCAATAAGGTCTGATTTGATGCATCATCTATCAGTTTGCATCTTGGGTTCAGAGTAGACAATAATTTGTAAAAAGTTCTATAAGAAAGACAAATTAACTCAGAACCAGGGGCATAATTATAACCATAAGTTTTTATATTTAAAGTCAAGGCATCAAGAATATTCACACCAGTCAAAGATAATTGCAAATTTTGTTGTGTGTTAAAATATACTGGACCATAGGCTACAGTGGATTCAATTAAACCCATAAGATACTGTCTGAAATTTAAACTTCTAGCATCCCAAAGTGCAGCTAGAAATGTCTCTAGTAACCCTTTAAGAGTCAAAGATTTAAATGCAATTTGCATCATTTCTATATGCATAAAATTATAATGACGTTTATGCATCTCAATATCACGTTTATTTAACTATCTAATAGTCTGCTCATCCACATTTAATGCTAAAGACTGTTCAGTAGTTTTAATAATTTGCTTATAAAGCACCTTATCAAAAAAATCATATTCATAAATGGTTTTTATATCCACCTAAGAGATAGTCCATTTATTTAATAAATAAAGATTTAGAGGTATATCTACCTCTTCAAGTTTTGTACTTTTAGTACTAACTTCTCCCATATCCATTTTGAAAAAGTTCATATCTATGCCAAAGACATCAGATCTATTATATAATTACTATGAAAGTTCCTAGGCTCTGATACCATTTAACAGGATCGGACGGGCGGGCGATAATCCGCCACTCCAACCAGCCCTATTAACAACTATCGGGAAGCCTTGTTGGAAAACCAACCACGGCACCAACCAAAATATAAAAGAATTTCAAATAGCGTAATGACTGTATGAAAAAATTCTTTTACCCGAACAAGGGGCCTATCAAAAGATTAATACTTACTTAGGATGATCCCATCACCAACCAAAATATAAAAGAATTTCAAAAAGCTTAATGACTATATGGAAAAATTCTTTTACCCGAACAAGGGGCCTGTCAGAAGATTAATACCTACTTAGGATGTGCCCATGTGTCTAGCGATTCTAACCGTGAAGAGACGCCCTTTTCATCATTATCACGGTCTTAAAAGTCACAATTTTTCAGGTGTAGTCACTAAGATAAAGCCACCATAAGCATACTAATTTCGACTGTACCAACGATTTCATAACCAAGTCAAGAAACTATAGAAAAATTCCTTCATATTTTGATAAAGTCTGGATCTTTCATAGTTACTAAGAGAAGTTAGATCTTATAGCAGGACATAGTCACGTCTAGAGAGGGGAAGAAAGTATTAAAGTATGTCAAAATTAAAAAATAAGCGTATGCATATCTACGTTCAAAAGGATTGCCTTTATAATAGTGATTATCATTTTTCAGAGAGGAAATGAGTGTAAAAATTCATTTTTCACTTAAGTATTCTCTGGATAAGAAATCAGGCAGAGAATTATTAATTTCCTTTTTATAGTTAATTTTAAAATCAAAAGGGGTTAATTGAGCTTGACACCTTGCAAATATTAATTTTGAAGCATCATGTTTAAAATCTTTGTCAAACATATACTTCACCGATTGAGCATCAATTTTAATCAAAAAAATTTGATAATATAAATCGTCCTGAAACTTAAGAATGCATTTAACAATGGTTAACATTTCATGTGCAACCGTTGCATACTTCTTTTGACTATCGGTCCATTTTTTGAAATGAAATCGTATCAAATCTTTAATATTATTACAGGGATTCACTTATTTAAGTATTCCTTCATAACCAACATTAGAGGCATCAGTTTCAATGATTTTTAGCAAAGCAGGGTTATCTAAAGTCAACTAAGGCAAAGATTTTACACATTGCTTAATGCATTTTACAAATTTTGTATGGCTATCAGTCCAGGGACCTTAAAAGCCTTTTTTTAATCTATCATATTATGGAGCTAAATATGTTGACAAAATCTTATTAAATAGGGATATATAAATCAAACTCCCTAAGAATCTTTGCAATTGGGTTTTATCAGTGATAACATCAGGAAATTTATCAGCAAAATCAATAGAACACTGAATAAGGACTATCTTCCCTCGACAAATATTGTGACCTAAAAATCTAATACTTGTCTGGAACAAACTCAATTTTGGTTTAGATATTACCAAATCATTTTATATCACAATTCTTTTAAACATATCAAGATGTTTAAAGTGTAATTCTAATGTTTTTGAAAACACCAGAATATCATCAATATAAACAATAATGAAATCCATATGTGGATTGAAAAATGTCATTCATTATTTTCTAGAATTCAGAAGGAGCATTTTTCAATCCAAAAGGCATCATATTCCATTCAAATTGATCGAATGGGACATTGAAAGTAGTTTTATAAGTTTGTTCTCTAAATATCTGAATTTGTCAATAACCAATTTTTAAATCAAATTTAGAAAATATATTGGCATCAAATAATCTGGACAATAAATCTTTTTTATTTGGAATAGGTTATCTAATCCATTTCAAACATTTATTAAGAGTTTTATAATTAATTACTAACCTCAGCATACCACGTTCTTTTTCAGCTGCATTATTCACATAAAATGTAGTACAAGACTATGGTGATTTAGAATATTTTATTAGAGCCTTTTGTAAGAGATTATCAATCTCTTTTTTGTAGAATTCAACTAACTCTACATTCATTTGGCAGGGTCTTGATTTTGTTGGGATCTTGTCCTAGCAAAAATCATCTTAATATGAAAGAGCTACAATATGTTGTTTACAATTCCAATAAGCATTGGGGTGATCAACACATATATCAACAATCATTTATTTAGAGATCATTTTTATTTTCTCCTGTATCTTATCAGATTTCTTGGTATCACCAATATTCATGCTAAACATTTTAAGCTATAAAAAGGTCACATGTTTTTGCTTTATATCAATTAAAACATTTATATCCCTATTTACTGGATCTGTAACAAAAAAGGGTAAGATATTTCCTTATTTTTATAAATAGTAGTAAATCCTTTAGCATCAATATGAGAATAAGGATAAATTGCATTTATAAAAGGGGTTCTAAGTATAAGTGGGGGATATAATTGATTTTTTTACCAAAAAAAAAGAAAGAAATGTGGAATGCAAACCTTATATAGGAGAAATCATTATCAATCGATATAGTGCAATTTATATACCATTTATGAGTTTTAACAATTTGCATCATGCCCAAAAAATAATCACTTTTTACATCAAAATTTTTTATAATATCATCGTCTTCTTCTATATTGGAAATCTTTTCCTTCCCTTTGGAAGAAACATCATTGTGAGAAATATCTTTCTCAATTTTAGTAATTATGTGATCACAAATCATTTGGTTTAGCTTCAGAGATATAATCTCTTTTTTTAGGTTATCAACCTAAATTTTTAAATCATTGAAATATGTATCTTTTTTGGGTAATTGACTTATAGCAAGGCGTCTATTAACCTCAGCTAAAGAATAAGAAATGTAATAATCATTATCAGTACTCGGAGAAGTGTGAGTGCTATCAGTAATATTAGAAGTACTAGGGGCACTATCAGCAGATTTTTTAGTAGCAATAGTAATAATTTTTTCATGAAGTTTTTCATCGAAAACATCTTTTAATAACTCAAGAACGCTATTAGCAGTGAGGGTTTGAACATTAAAATCTAAATAGTGAAACTGTGATTGCAATTTATAAAAAGTTTCATCACAAATACAATTATAACCATTGCAGTCAGCATAATTATTAGCATGATCACTATCAGATTAATTAGGCGATTCAACATCATTTTCAGATTCAGAATCACAATTATAATCAAACTCAGAACCAGATGTGTATAACAAACCATAAACTTGATCATAAATATCATCAACAAGATCTAAAGACTTAAGCTTTTGGATCTTACAGTTAGGAGCAATATGCTTAAAGTTACCACATCTATAACACTTAATTTTGGCGAGATCGCACTTAGACCTATTTTTTGTAAATTTGGTGGTCTTAAGCGAGGCATTACGAATCTCACGATCTTCTTTGGATCTATGCCTAGATCTCTTCTTCTTGTAGGGTTTATCAGACTTAGAATATCTTCGACCCTTTTCCTAAGAAGTAGAAGCCGGTTTATCCATACCAAATTGCTCACAAAAATCTCCTAATTGGGATCTTTCTTTCAGCTTATCAAGCTTAATTTATCTAGCCAATTTTAACTCATTGCACAAAGCTAAACCTTGCTGAGTACAGTCTGCTATCAGCTGACCATAAGTAAAATTTTCATAGGATATTTCACCATAGGAACCCGAGCCCCTAAGCTCTTTTCTAACCCTTTTAACAAATAGAGAAGAAAGACCATATATAAACTTCGCCTTCCAATATGTATACTTACTTTTGGTTAAATCCATGACCCTTCTTAGAAAGGTATCTTTATACCATATAAATTCTCCTAAGGTCCTACATCTAAGACCATTTAAGAGTGTTCGATTATTCTCATATTGATTGGTAAATCTACCTCTAAAATGCTCAACAATAGTAAGCATAAGAGTATAAACAACATCTTCTCTATTCACAGGTAATGATCTTCCTAGATTATCAACACCTTCGGTGGAATTCCTAGCTTCGAATATAGCATTTCTTTTATCATTATCCAAGAAATTATCCCACCAGTCATGAAGTTTACCAGTAAAACCAGCAATAATTATTTTATAAATAGTTGCATCTATACGTCATTGATGCTTTTTGGCAGATGTAATTGCTTTCGCTATAGTAGACTATATTAACATTCGACGAACAAGGACAGATAATAGTCTTTCAGATAAGCCATACAAGTTCCATTCATAAATTGCATCTCTATTATATGATATATTAGTCTAAGTCCAATATCTTTCCTCTATCATAACATCTTACAAAGTTGGATGCGGATAATAGTTAGAAGTCATGCGGGGTATATCAGTATATTTTTCCCCGGTTGCTTCCAGTAGATTTCATTTCCCATATTTGGAGTAGATTCTATGCTATCAGCAAAGGTATTGGACAAATCAATGGGTTGGATATTTAAACCAGAAAACTTTTTATCAAGTAATTTTTCCAATTCTTCTAGGGGAGATAATTTTTCAAATCCCTCAATATCTAGAGGTCTCTGAATAAAAGTCCTAGTTGTCAAGTCTTCCTTCTTACTTTCCAAAGTTGAAGCAATATCAGATGACTTTGGGCTAACACTAAGCTTTTTTACCATCTCAATCAATTCATCAAGTTTTTCATCAGGAGAAAAAATATGTTCTCCCAAAACTTTCACATAAAGACTCAAATAATTGTTCTGAGCAATCAGATTATTTATTTATACAATAGTTACTTTACCAATTTCATTATCAATGAATTTTTGGAATACAAAAAAAGTCATACTAGTATTATTAGGCAATACAAAAGGTAATTTGGGAGGGTAAATAGTTTGATAATATTATCACTCGTATCTTGATAAGATCTTTCCAACATCTTAACATATAATGGCAAATATGTGGCTATAAACTATAGCACAAAGCACACAATCTGATTATGCAATGCACACATCTCATAAAATTCTTGAGAAATATTATTTAGTTCGTCTGGACTATAAATCTCAAAGAACTAAATTCTAAGTCGATTCCATTTTGAGTGGTAATATTCACCAAACTATTTACCCTCCCTAATCACCTTTTGTATTGCCTAATAATACTGGTATTACTTTTTCTGCATTCCAAAAGTTCATTGATAATGAAATTGGTAAAGTAACTATTGCTGAAATAAATAATCTAATTGCTGAGAACAATTATTTGAATCTTTATGTGAAAGTTTTGGGAGAACATATTTCTTCTCTTGATGAAAAACTTGATGAATTAGTCCAAAGTCATCTGATATTGCTTACACTTTGGAAAGTAAGAAGGAAGACTTGACAACTATGCCTTGTATTCAGAGACCTCAAGATATTGAGGGATTTCAAAAATTGTCTCCCAGAGAAGAATTGGAAAAATTACTTGATAAATTTTTTTTTGATTTAAATATCAAACCCATTGATTTGTCTACTGCCTTTGCTGATAGCATAGAATCTACTCCAGATACGGGATATGAAATATACTCTGAATTTAATAAGCTTAGAGGTATTGTTAGGAAGCAACCGGGGAAAAATATGTTGATATACCCTGTATGACTTCTAACTATTATCTGTGTCTAACTCTTCAAGATGTTCTGATAGAGGAAAGAGATTGGAATCAGACTAATATGTCCTATAGCAGAGATGCAATATATGAATGAAACTTGGATAGCTTATCTGAAAGACAATTATCTGTCCTTTTTCATCGAATGTTAATATATTCTACTATAGAGAAAGCTATTGCATCTATCGAGAATCGTCAAAAATATACAAATACAACTATTTGTAAAATGATTGTTGCTGGTTTTACTGGCCAACTTCATGGCTGGTAGGATAATTTCTTGGATAATAATAAAAGAAATTTTATATTCGAATCTAGGAATTCCACCAAAGGTGTTGATAACCTAGGAGGAGCATTACCTGTGAATAGAAAAAATGTTGTTTATACTCTTATGCTTACTATTACTGAGCATTTTGGTGGTAGATTTACTAATCAATATGAGAATACTCGAACACTCTTAAATGGTTTTAGATATAGGACCTTAGGAGAATTTAGATGGTATAAAGATACCTTTACAAGTAGGGTCATGGATTTACCCAAAAGTAAGTATACACATTAGAAGGCAAAGTTCACCGCTGGTCTTCCTACTCTATTTGCGGAAAGGGTTAGAATGGAGCTTAGGGGCTCGGGTTCCAATAGTGAAATATCCTATGAAAATTTTACCTATGGTCAGCTGATAGAAGCTTGTACTCAGCAAGGTTTCTCTTTGTGCAATGAGTTAACATTGGCTTTACAAATTAAGCTTGATAAGCTTAAAGAAAGATCCTAATTAGGAGATTCTTGTGAGCAATTTGGTATGGATAAATCGGCTTTTACTTCTCAGGAAAAAGGGTCAAAGATATTCTAAGGCTGATAAACCCTATAAGATGAAGAGATCGAGGCATAGATCCAAAGAAGATTGTGAGATTCATAAAGCCCAGTGTAAGTCCACCATATTTACAAAAATATAGGTCTAAACGCGATCTCGCCAAAATTAAGTGTTACAGATGTGGTAACTTTGGGCATATTTCTCCTAACTGCAAGCTCCAAAAACTTAAGTCTTTAGGTATTGCTGATGATACCTGGAGCAGATTCTTCCCGATATTAGTTAATAGGTCTGGTTGGCATGGAAGATTACCGCTCGCCTGTTTAATTTTGTTAAATGGTATCAGAGCCTAGGAACTTTCATAGTAATTATGTAATAAGATCTGAAGTCTTTGGCATAGATATGAACTTTTTTAACATGGATATGGGAAAAGTTAGTACTAAAAGTACAAAACTTAAAGAGGTAGATATACCAATAAATCTTGATTTATTAAATAAATGAACTATCCCCAAGGTGGATATGAAAACCATTTATGATTATGGTTTTTTTATATGGTGCTTTATAAGCAAATTATTAAAACTACTGAACAATCTTTAGCATTAAATGTGGATGAGTCGACTATTAGATTGTTAAATAAATGTGATATTGAGATGTATAAATGTCATTATAATTTTATGCATATAGGAATGGTGCAAATTACATTAAAAGCTTTGACTCTTAAAGGGTTACCAGAGACATTTCTAGCTGCATTAGGGATACTAGAAATTTAAATTTCAGACAGTCTCTTATGGGCTCAATTGAATCCACTGTAGCCTATGGTCTTGTATATTTAAACATAACCAAATTTGCAATTATCTTTGACTGATGTGAATATTCTTGATGCCTTGACTTTAAATATAAAAACTCATGGTTATAATTATGCCCCTGGTTCTGAGTTAATTTGTTTTTCTTATGGAATTTTCTACTCTGAACCCAAGATGCAAACTAATAGATAATGCATCAAATCATACCTTATTGCTCGAAATAAACTTCGCAAGATCCAAGGTCACCCACGAGGAGAACTATAAGATGGGATGTAATTGAATTTCCCAAAACATAGATCTTAAAATCAGTTATTTCTCTGAATCAAGTCATGGATGATGTGACAAACTCTGAGTTATCCCATGTAACTCAGAATCCAGATGGAAGGATTTGTCTTCAATTTGTCAATAAATCCACGGTTTATAATCGACATTCCTTTTCTATGCAAAAATTACTAGCTGATAAGAATCATATATCTCCTATTGTACCAGTTTATGGTTCAGCTAGGAATCGTGCAACATCTTTACATACTATTGATTCTGCATCTATACGTACATCTATACGCTTTGTAGAAAAGATTAAAATCAATCCTAAAATAAATATTGTTCAAGATAGTGATAATATCTCTGATAGGGATAACCCTACTCCTTTTAAAATAAAGTTTGATGTTAACAGTGTTTAATATGATTCCACACCAAATTAATTTTAGTCCAGGTTCCCTGGAAAGGAGTTATATTAAAAAGGAATTTTTTTAATAAAAAATAGAATTGATTTAGAATTTGGTTCTTTGATACTTATAGTACAGACGAACTAAATAATATTTCTTAAGAATTTTATGAGATGCGTACATTGCATAATCAGATTGTGTGCTTGGTGCCGAGGTTTATAACCACATATTTGCCATTATATGTTAAGGTGTAGGAAAGATCTTATCAAGATACGATTGATAATATTCTTCAAACTATTTACGCTCCCCAATCACCTTTTGTATAGCCTAATAATACTGGTATTACTTTTTTTGCATTCCAAAAATTCATTGATAATGAAATTGGTAAAGTAACTGGTAGAAATAAATAATTTTATTTCTCAAAACAATTGTTTGAGTTTTTATGTGAAAGTTTTAGAAGAACATATTTCTTCTCTTGATGAAAATCTTGATGAGTTGATTGAGATGGCAAAAAAGCTTAGTATTAGTACAAACTTATCTGATACTACTTCCACTTTGAAAAGTAAGAAGGAAGACTTGAAAACTAGGCCTTGAATTCAGAGACCTCTAGATATTGAGGGATTTGAAAAATTGTCTCCCATAGAAGAATTGGAAAAATTACTTGATAAAAAGTTTTTGGATTTAAATATCAAATCCATTGATTTGTCTAATGCCTTTGCTGATAACATGGAATCTACTCCAGATACGGGAAATGAAATCTACTCTAAACTTAATAAGCTCATAGGTATGGTTAGGAAGTAATCGAGGAAGAAATATATTGATATACCCCGCATGACTACTAACTATTATCCGCGTCCAACTCCTCAAGATGTTCTGATAGAGGAAATAGATTGGAATCAGACTAATACGTCGTATAGTGGAGATGAAATTTATGAATGGAACTTGGATGGATTATTTGAAAGAAAATTATCTGTCCTTGTTCATCATATGTTAATGTATTCTACTATAGCGAAAGCTACTCCATCTGTCGAGAATCGTCAAAGACGTATAGATGTAACTATTTGTAAAATAATTATTGCTGATTTTATTGGCCAACTTTGTGGCTGGTAGGATAATTTCTTGGATAATGATAAAAGAAAATCTATATTCAAAGCTAGGAATTACACCGAAGTTGTTGATAACCTAGGAAGAGTAATACCTGCGAATAGAGAAGATGTTGTTTATACTCTTATGCTTACTATTATTAAGCATTTTAGTGGTAGATTTACCAATCAATATGAGAATACTCGAACACTCTTAAATGGTCTTAGATGTAGGACCTTAGGAGAATTTAGATGGTATAAAGATACCTTTCTAAGTAGGGTCATGGATTTACCCGAAAGTAAGTATACACATTGGAAGGCGAAGTTCATAGATGGTCTTTTTTCTCTATTTGCTGAAAGGGTTAGAAAAGAGCTTAGGGGCTCGGGTTCCTATGGTGAAATATCCTATGAAAATTTTACCTATGGTCAACTGATAGCATCCTGCACTCAGCAAAGTTTAGCTTTGTGCAATGAGTTAAAATTGGCTAGATAAATTAAGCTTGATAAGCTTAAAAAAAATCCCAATTAGGAGATTTTTGTGAGCAATTTGGTTTGGATAAATCAGCTTCTACTTCTCAGGAAAAGGGTCGAATATATTCTAATTTTGATAAACCCTATAAGAAGAAGAGATCTAGGCATAAATCCATAGAAGATCGTAAGATTCGTAATGCCCACTGTAAGTCCACCAGATTTACAAAAAATAGGTCTAAGCACGATCTCGTCAAAATTAAGTCTTATAGATGTGGTAATTTTGGGTATATTTCTCCTAAATTCAAGCACCAAAAGCTTAAGTCTTTAGGTCTTGCTGATGATATTCATGATCAAGTTTATGGTTTGTTATACACTTCTTGTTCTGAGTCTGGTTATAATTGTGATTCTGAATCTAAAAATAATGTTGAATTGCCTAACTCATCTTACAGTGATCATGCTAATAATTGTGCTAACTGCAATGGTGAAATTGTGTTTGTGATGAAACTTTTTATAAATTGCAATCATAGTTTTAAAATTTAGATTTGAATGTTCAAACACTCACTACTACTAAAAAATCTATTGATAGTGCCCCTAGTATATCTAAAATTGTTGATAGCACTCACACTTCTCAGAGTACTATTAATAATTATTACATGCCTTATTCTTTAGCTGAGGTTAATAGACGCCTTGCTATAAGTCAATTACCCGACAAAGATACATCTTTCATTAATTTAAAAATTGAGGTTGAAAACCTGAAAAAAGAGATTATATCTCTAAAGAAAAATCAAATGATTTGTGATCACAGGATTACAAAAATTGAGAAAGATATTTCTCACAATGATGTTTCTTCCAAAGGAAAGGAAAAAATGTCCAATATAGAAGAAGATGTGATATTGTCAGAAATTTTGATGCAAAAAATGATTATTTTTGGGCATGCATAAATGGTATATAAATTGCACTATATTAATTGATAATGACTTCTCTGTAATTAATGTTGCCATCATTGATAGTGGTGCTAATGTTAGTTGCATTCAAGAAGGTCTGATTCCAACCAGATATTTTCAAAAGACTACACATATTGTTAAGTCTGCATCTGGTCATTCTCTTGATATTAATTATAAACTTCCTAATGCATATATTTGACGAAATAAGTTTGCATTCCACATTTTTTCTTTTGGTAAAAAATCAATTATATCCCCCAATTATACTTGGCACCCCTTTTATAAATGCAATTTATCCTTATACTCATATTGAAGCTAAAGGATTTACTTCTACTTATAAAAATAAGGTAATATCTTACCCTTTTGTTACAGATCCAGTAACTAGGAATATAAATGCTTTAATTGATATGAAGCAAAAACATGTGAACTTTTTACAGCTTGAAATGTTTAGCATGAATATTGGTGATACCATGAAATCTGCTAAGATACAGGAGAAAATAAAAATGATCTCCGAACAAATGATTGTTGATATATGTGCTGGTCACCCCAATGCTTTTTGGAATTGTAAACAGCATATTGTAACTCCTCCATATGAAGATGATTTCTGCGAGGACAAGATCCCAATGAAATCAAGACCCTACCAAATGAATGTAGAGTTAGTCGAATTCTGCAAAAAAGATATTGATAATCTTTTACAAAAGGGTCTAATAAAACATTCTAAATTACCTTGGTCTTGTACTACGTTTTATGTGAATAATGCGGTTTAAAAGAACGTGGTATGCCGAGATTAGTAATTAATTATAAACCTCTTAATAAATGTTTGAAATGGATTAGATACCCTATTCCAAATAAAAAAGTTTTATTGTCCAGATTATTTGATGCTAATATATTTTCTAAATTTGATTTAAAATTTAGATATTGGCAAATTCAGATATTTAGAGAGAACACTTATAAAAATGCTTTCAATTTCCCATTCGGTCGATTTGAATGGAATATGATGCCTTTTGAATTGAAAAATACTCCTTCTGAATTCCAGAAAATAATGAATGACATTTTCAATCAACCTATGGATTTCATTATTGTTTATATTGATGATATTCTGGTGTTTTCAAAAACATTAGAATTACACTTTACACATCTTGATATGTTTAAAAAGACTGTGATACAAAATGGTTTGGTAATATCCAAACCAAAATTGATGTAACGCCCCAAGAACCTATCTCGAGATGTCACATGGTGCTTAAGTCCACACACAGCCTTAAGCTAACCCTCTGAGCCTGTCTTTACTCCTATAATTCACCATGACAATAATCGAGCAGTAATAAGGAAGAATAATCATGCCATGAACATATAGAGATATAAAGTAATACTGTCCCGCACAATCAAAATACTAACGTTCTGTACATACTGGTACTCTAGTCTGACAAAGCCTCTACTACATAAGACTGAAGAGCCATTGGGACAGATCCCCAACTGACTCATACTGAACGAAAAAATAAACAACCATCAATTAGCAAGACAAAAATTATGAACATAGGTCCTCAAACCATGAGGACTCACCAACTGCAGGAATGTAGATGAAGGTACTCATAAATCACCGTCGCGGCTGAGACTGAGCACCTAAACCTAGATCACGAGGAAATATAGAATACAAAAGAGTATGAGAGTCAATACTTTGGAATGTACTGAGTATGTGGGGATGGATGCAGCATTTTAAATAATATCATAAGTGTATAAGAAAATTATGCATGCTGACAGTAATAACTCTCTTCCCTTGAATTATCTGAAACATTATTTCCATAAGTCATCAGTAATAACACATGCTTCATAAATCTCATAAATCATTCAACTCAACTCAAAAGATTTGACTCATTACTTAGAGTGACTCGGTAACTCAAGGTATTCAGATCATTATGGGTTTGGGAGTTTCTTATAAACGACATAACTACTCCATGTGAGCTGCATAGAGTCCAATATTTTACCCTCCTAAGGAGAGAACCCCACATTGGTAGGGGTGTCGTACTCTTTCCAAGGAGTACAACCTCAATCTTATCATCACAATCTCATATCCGGACTTTGGCCCACAATTATTAACATCAATCCAAGGTGGCACGTAGTTCTAGGGAAATATCAAATTTCCTGCTCGGTGCTAAATACTCCTCCCAGACTCAGCTCAAAATGCATTAGGAAATCCACCTCAATCAATATCAACTCATGGGTCTATCATGATGACCAAAACAACTGTATATCTCATCGGTAAATCATATACGACTTTAGATTCCTAACTCGACTCAAAATCAAACAATCTTTCTCAACATCAAGTATCCTTGCTTATCAAATCATTTCAAATACCAAAGCTTCAAGAAATCATAATCGGACTCATTCTTGACTTTCAATCTCAAATATCGATATGTATTCAATAGTCAAATCTCTCATAGAAAAACACAAATCTTGACACTTATCATAAATCACTTACAAGTCATCAATATATATAATGACAATATACAACTCATGGAGTAAATACTCAATTTAAGAAGCATGATGGTGAAATAACCATAAATATCAAGCTTATTCAACTCAAGTCTCATAAATCATACATAAATAAATTTGGGTGTAAACCCACTTGCAAAATCATGTAAATCAATAATAGAAAGTAAATCTTTAGGCACAAGAACGAAAGAAGTGTTCTTGCTCAAACCCCACATACCTTAGATTTTGATTTTGAAGATATAGAAACTTGCTTGAAACTTATTTCTCATACTTTTAGACCAAAACCTTGCTGCCTTTGACTTGAGGAACTTAGTTCTTGAACAACTTGAAGAAATTTATGGGAGATTTCTTGAATTTCTTAGAGATGATTTGATTTTTGGGTTTGGAAGAAACACTAGGTTTCTAGAGAATTCTTGAAAGAAATTTGGAGAGAAATGGAGACAAATGATCTAATCTTCTCTACATAGATATATATATATAAGTCCACAAGGAGCAGAAATGACCAAGATGCCCCTATGAAAAAAAATTGAAATTTGCTCATCGGGACCTGTGACGGTCGACCTGACGATCCGTCAGAGGAACTGATGGTCCACCAAGTCGTCTGTCACTTAAACACCAAAACTAGAACATTCTTCCCCGATGTGACGGTTGACCTGACGGTTTGTTAGAAAAGTGACGGTCCACCAAGTCGTCCATTACTTGAGGGCTAGAAATGAGACATTCTGTTTTGGTCTGACGGACACCTTGATGGTTCGTTAATTTTGTGATGGTCCACCACTTTGACCATCATACGATATCCCAAAAAGGGAGCTACAGCCTTGGCTTGATAGGATACTTGACGGTCCACCAAGGACCTGACATCCACCAGGTCGACCGTTAAACCTGGGCGATCCGATAGCATTCAGTAAAACGACCATAACTCACTCATCCGATGTCGGATTTTGATAAAATTGGTATCGATGGAAAGATTATTCAATGATCTACATGAAAAAAGTGGAAATTAGAGAAATACAACATTGTTTAAACATCAATCACTTTGGAAGTCATACATATACATTCAAAAGATAGATTTAGGTTTAAGGAATGATCGGGGTATTACAATTGAGTTTGTTCCGGGCAAGTATTAGATTTTTAGGTCACAATATTTGTTGAGGGAAGATAGTACCTATTCAGCGCTCTATTGATTTTGCTAATAAATTTCCTGATGTTATCACTAATAAAACCCAATTGCAAAGATTCTTAGGGAGTTTGAATTATATATCCCCATTTTATAAGAATTTATCAACAGATTTAGCTCCCTTATATGATAGATTAAAAAAGTGCTTTCAAGGTCCCTGAACTGATAGCCATACAAACCTTGTAAAACGCATTAAGCATCGTATAAAATCATTGCCTTTCTTAACTTTAGCTAACCTTGTTAGGCTAAAAATTATTAAAATTGATGCCTCTAATGTTTGTTATGGAGGAATACTTAAAAAAGTGAATCCCCATAATAATATTGAAGAATTACTATGATTTCATTCTGGTAAATGGACTGATATTCAAAAGAAGTATTCAATGGTTGCACATGAAATGTTAACCATTGTTAAATGCGTTCTTAAATTTCAGGACAATTGATATAATCAAAAAAAATTTATTAAAACTGATGCTGAATCGGTGAAGTATATGTTTGACAAAGATTTTAAACATGATGCTTCAAAATTAATATTTGCAAGGTGGCAAACTCAATTAGCCTCTTTTGATTTTGAAATTCAGTATAAAAAGGGAATTGATAATTCTCTACCTGATTTCTTATCCAGAGAATACTTAAGTGAAAAATGAATTTTTACACTCATTTCCTCTCTGAAAAAATGATAATCACTATTATAAAGGCAATCCTTTTGAACGTAGATATGCATATGCTTATTCTTGAGAAAATCATACATTCAATAATTGAAGATTAATTCGATGTCTTTAATTATGAAAAAAATTAGAGTTGAAATTGATTGGATTGATGTTGATTTATCTGACTAATCTATTATGTGCAGCATGACTACAGATCCACCCTGGCAAATGGCCAGAGGAAAGGTAGAGGCAGAGGAAGATACTCCTCTTCTGGGGAAAGATCCGGCCCCTCATCATCACAGCCTCAGGCATTATCGGTTTCATCATCAAATACCTCAGTAATACGAAGGAGAAATATGAGTTTGATAAATTCTAAGATTCCGCAGATAGGCCAATCTTCTTCACAATCGATCTATCTAGAAGCTATTTCGTAGGATCATCCATTATATGAACAATTGCAGTCATATTTAAATGAAAAGCAAGTAATATATTTTTTAACATTTGATAACGCCCAAACTACAGCTCTCGTTAGAAAGTGTAAGCGGTCGCTGTCAAATATAGAACGCAACTGGGTTGGGTGTCGAATCCCACAGGGAATACTTGGTCACTAAGTGTTGTAATTATTAGTAGACTGTTGGTCGAAAATTCTACGGAAAAAAGGGGGATTTGACTATGCGTGAACTACTAATATCAAAGTAATGAATGAGGCGAGTTGTTTAGTAAGAATTAATCACATAGATTTGTAAGTTAGGGTTATGTCCACCTTATGAGTTCTACCTATCTATTAACTATGAGGAATGCGGAATTTAGACATGCATGCACTTATAGAGATTCGTATTCTAATGGTAAATCCTAGTGTTTCTCAACCATCAAGGATTTGCCATTAGAATACGAATCTCTAGCATGCATGTCTAAATTCCTCATTCCTCATAGTTAATAGATACGTAGAACTCATAAGGTGGACATAACCCTAACTTACAAATCTATGTGATTAATTCTTACTAAACAACTCGCCTCATTCATTACTTTGATATTAGTAGTTTACGCATAATCAAATCCCTCTTTTTTCCGTAGAATTTTTGACCAACAGTCTACTAATAATTACAACACTTAGTGACCAAGTATAACCTGTGGGATTCGACACCCAACCCAGTTGGGTTCTATATTTGACAGCGACCGCTTACACTTTCTAACGAGAGCTATAGTTTGGGCGTTATCAAATTTTGGCGCCGTTGCCGGGGAATACGGTTGTCAACTAAGTTTGTGATAGTTAATAGACCCTTTGGTCAAAGATTCTCGTATTTTACTTTTAGTTGTTGTTTTTGTTTTATTCAGGTTTGTTTGAGTGCATGCCAAACACTCGAAGTTCAGGCCAACTAGTATTACCCATCAATCCTGAACCACAACTTATTGGCGGAATGGATGCACAACGAGACATTGAAAGAAGGGCTGCTCAACAGGAGCAGGCTAGATTAGCTGTATTGGCAGCCGCTCAAGTGCATCAACAGAATATTAATAACCCAGGTCGGGTAACAAATCTTGATGAAGAGGACCTGGGTGATGATAAGTTACTGAATCCAAGGCATACAGATGAGGTGGCGGCACCTGTGAACAGGAGAGATCGTCAAGCTAGAATGAGACCTGAACGTCGAGTTGTCCAGGTTCCTTTTGATGATGAGGATGATGATCTGGATGGAGCTGGTGCCACAGGGGCTATTATTCCTCCGCCCTTGGCACCTGGAGCCAAGTTCAATATCACTAGCACCATGATTCAACTATTGCAGCTCAAGGGATTATTTGGTGGACTTGCAGGCGATGATCTGAATATGCATCTGGTCAATTTTATCTCAACATGCAAGTCGTTTGACAATACAGGAGTTGGACAGAATGCAATTCGGTTGTGCTTATTTCCATTATCTCTTTCTGGAAAGGCAACTCTATGGTTGAACGGGCTAACTCCTGATTCTATTACTAATTGGAGGCAATTAAAAGACGCTTTCCTAGAAAGATTCTTTCTGCCATCCAAGAGAGCACAATTGAGAGATGAGATCAGTAATTTTCGACAGCTTCCAACTGAAGCTCTCCACAAAACATGGGAGAGGTTTAAGAAGAAGCTTATGCGGTGCCCAAATCATCAGATGACCAATATCCACTTGATGGAAATATTATATAGGGCTTTGAACTCGGTGACAAAGCCAGTGGTTGATAATGCTGCAGGAGGGTCATTCATGGACCTCACTTTTATTCAGGCAAGTGATATGCTAGATCGCATGACAAAGCAGAGTAGAGATTGGCATACCAGGGATTCTGAGGTAGCAAGCTCTACTGTATCTATTGGCATGACTGCAGAACAAAGGCGAAGAGAGGAGGAACGTGATCAAGAAATGGCGCATATGAAAATGCAGATGGATCTTTTTACCAAGTATTTATTATCAGGGAAGAGATGAATCCGATTCTGAGGAAGAAGCTAACTACTTTAATAATCAGGGGGTTTCCGAGGCAATGCCCAAGGAAACCAAGGTCGGAACTATTATGATGAATCCGGATACAAGAATAAGACTGACAGGAGTGGTTTGTACGTTCCTCCTGGAAATCGTGAGGCTACAATGTCTGGCTCAGGGAAGATGTCCATGAAAGATATGATCGCTAAGCTGTTGAAAGGAGTGGAGGCAACCAACACGGGAGTAACTGAGGTAGTAAATGACTTGTCCTCAATGAAGCAATTGGTTGACTCGCATTCCACTGCAATAAAACAACTGGAACAACAAATGAGTCAACTATCGGCGATATTCAACCAACGAAAGGCCGGCACCTTACCTAGCGACACCGTGCAAAATCCAAAGAATGATGGATCATGTATGGCTATTACTACCAGGAGTGGTAAAATGTTAGATAATTCGTCCAAAGGTAAGAAGGTGGTTGATAATACAGAGGAGAATGTTATTGATGCAGATTATGATGATTTTGTAGAAGCTGAAAATTAGAATGAGAGCGTTCATGAGAAAACTATTCCCCTTCCACCACCTCCTTTTCCTCAGAGATTGAAGAAGAAGACTGATGACACTCCTAAAAAGGTTGATAATCGGAAGCAAGATAAAAAGAAAGTGGTGGAGAAAACTATTCCCCTTCCACCACCACCTTTTCGTTAAAGATTGAAGAAGAAAACTGATGACACTAGGTTCAGTAAATTCATGACTATGTTGAAGCAGCTGACTATTAATGTTCCGTTGGTGGAGGCGCTGGAGCAGATGCCTGGGTACGCTAAATTCATGAAGGACCTTTTGATAAAGAAGCGGGCAGCAAGCTATTAGCTGGCAAATAATGTTCATCATTGCAGTGCAATTGCCACGAGGTCTTTAGAACAGAAGAAGGCAGATCCTAGTGCTTTCACTATTCCTTGCACAGTTGGATCTATGAATTTTGCTAAGGCATTGTGCGATTTGGGAGATAGCATCAATTTGATGCCGCTATCCATTTACAGAAAGTTGGGGTTGGACGATCCTACACCAACCAATATGCGACTTGTGATGGCAGATAGGTCGGTAAAATGACCTGTTGGTATCTTATATGATGTATTGGTAAAGGTTTCTACATTCATTTTTCCTGCAGACTTTGTTATTTTGGATTCCGAGGTGGATTCTGAAGTTCCCATAATCTTGGGATGCCCTTTCCTCGCAACTGGAAGTGTGCTTATTGATTTAAGAGCTAATGAGCTTTTATTTTGGCTGAATGATGAAGTGGTCCGTTTTGATGTATGCAAATCGATGAAGCAGCCTAGAGATATGGATGTGTTCTCTGTAGCTGATGTTTATTATGAGGATGAGAAAGAATTATCTGTAGAGAAGCAACTTACTGTTGAGCCATGGTCTGCTGTGCTGTTGAATTTTTAGTGTGATGAGGTTGAAAAATATGAAGAAACTGTTTGTGCTCTAACAGGAATAAGGTCCTATTCTCATGCTCCTAATAAGCTGGACCTTGATCTTAAGAATCAACCTTCACCACCAGCAAAACCATCCATTGAAGAGTCATCATTGCTAGAAGTGAAAGAGCTACCCAGTTATCTAAGGTATGCGTTCTTGGGAAGTGGAAATACACTTCCAGTGATTGTTGCGGCCGATTTAGGTGAACAACATGTAGAGGCTCTTATCTTTGCTCTGAAGAGGTACAAGAGAGCAATTGGTTGGACTATTGATGATATAATTGGTATCCCTCCTGGGATATGTATGCCCACAATTAAGCATCAGCGTTGTCTAAATCCATTCAAAAAATGATGCACCATATATCTCGATGAAGTCTAAGTAATCGAGGTAACTATGTCGTGCCGTGACAATAAATCAAGCGCTACATGGGAGGCAACCCATCATTTTTAATCATTTTGTTTTAATAGGAGTTTGTTTTTGTTAAATAAAAAATCCAAAAAGAATAGTCGAGCCACGACCAAAACTAAGGCACTAGGTGGGAGGCAACCCATCCTTCTAATCGTTTTTGTTGTTTTTGATTAAGTGTAGGTAAAAGGTGTACAAAGGAGGGGATTAATCCCAAAAATTTTGATTTGGAAGTGTGCCATGTTAAAGGTGGTAAGTTAGGAATGAAGGAGCAAAGGCTATCGGTTAGGCATTGCCTATGTAAATCTAGGAAACGAACAAGGCAAGGCCTATGTAATTGCCTATGCTCACTGCCTCAACTAGGCAATGGTAAAGGCAAGGCCTATGCAAATCTAGGCAATGAACAAGGCAAGGCCTATGTAATTGCCTATGCTCACTGCCTCAACTAGGCAACGAACAAGGCAAGGCCTATGTAAATCTAGGCAAAGCATTAGGCGTCGCCTATGCCCAACTAGGCAATAGCATAGGCGCCGCCTATGCCATTGCCTATGCTCACTGTTTCAACTATGCCCTAGTATAGGCGCCGCCTATGCCCAACTAGGCCATAGTATAGGCGCCGCCTATGTCCAACTAGGCTTTGCTAAAGGCGCCGCCTATGCTAAGCATAGGCAAAGCATTAGGCGCCACCTACTTATATAATTTTGTCTCCTAACCCAATTTTTCATGGATCAAACCCGACCCAAGCCTTGGTCTATAAATAGACCCTTAATCTTAGAACAAAATCTCATTGCTTGCTCAAGATAGGCGCCGCCCAACCTTTCAATTTCTCTTAAAACTTTTCTTTTTGCTCATCTAGTCTTGTAAGATCATCTTCCCAAACTACCCCAAGTAAGTTATTCTTTTATATTCCATACTTGTTGAGATGCTACGTTTATAATGAATTGTTAGATCTTGAAGTGGTGTTGGTGATTTGAATGTGGTTGGTTTGTTATGATACATCTAGTTGAGTGAAAGAATACGTGTGGGTGTTCTTGACTTTGTTCCAACTTGTATTTGATTTTGATACACTGTCATACTTTTGCGGAATCGACATGGTAAAGTTAATTGCATAATCTTCAAAATTGAAAGCTTGAATATTTGAATGACTCGTTCATCGAGATAAAGATCATGATTGAATACAAGCATGAGATGTTGTGCTTATTTCTCTGCAATAACTTGTTACGATCTCTATGTAGTAGTCTTGTTCAAAAAGTGCATCAATCCAAACATGAAAGTATAGTCAAGATTACATGAAATAGAGTTGGAAAGGATAGTTAAGATGACATGAAAGTAGGACGGTGCTAAACATGTTGTTGGAACATATCACCTATATGTATGTCGATGAAGTCTGAGTAATCGACATCACTCACTTAATTAGTGTGTACCAACAAATTAAGTGCGGGGTGGTGCCACTATTGTTTGTTTGTCGATTAAATCTTCCGAGATGAGCTAACATGAATCTATTTTAATCTCAGGTAGAATGGCACCAAAAGGACGACAAGGAAAAGAAAAAGCATCCACCTCACAGAAAGGTTAGAAAAGGGGAAGAAAAGAGCAAGCTGAATCCTTCTTGCTGCAAATACCTCGACGCACTTTCGAGATAAAGTGGGTCCTAGAGGAGTAAGGAAAGGAGTGGTAAAAGAACAACAAAGTGAAAAAATATGTTCACGTGGATTTGATACAAAAGGAAAGTCTAGCGAAGAGAGAACCTTGTATTTTGGCTAAAATCATGGCGCTAAATCTTGATTTCATTTTCCGAGATATGGGAGAATGCAATCTTGATCTAACACGAGAGTTCTACGCCAATTGGTCCCCAAAGACTACCGGAAGTGAAGTGAAGATTCGGGGCCAAGTCTTGCAATTGAATGCAGAGTTTTTCAATGCTTTTCTGGGTTTTCCATCTGTAGATCCATCACCGCTCAAGGAGCTTTATCACAGACCTTCATACAGGGAAATCAGACACACACTGTGCGAAACTAGATCAATGTCATGTTGGAATCATCACAAGGATACCAGTTGGCACAATACCTTCCCGTATGCTTTCCTAAACAGAGAAGCTCGTATATGGTTGAGGATAGTCAACTCTTGCCTTATTCCTGGGACACAGTACACAAAGATCACACGTGATAGAGTATGCTTGGTGTACGCTCTGATGACTAATATTCCCATCAGCATTGGTGCGGTTATGCGGTCGTCAATGCATAAGGATAGGCTACACAAAAGGTCCCACTTCAGCTTTGGCAATTTGTTGACTGTGATATTAAGGAAAGAACACATTGAAGAGGAACCTGCAGATCATAAGCTGCCACACAACCCGAAAAAGGTTGATCTAACGAAGGTTAAAGAGCCTGAAACTGGGCATGGCATCAACCTGACCACTGCAAAAAGACATGCTCATGACGAAAGCTTCTTCTGCCATTTATATGGCATAACGAGGTTTACCATGATGAGTGGGGGTCGTGTTCCAACTGATGCAGAGCTCCAATAGTTGGATTATGACTACCTGATGAATGAGCATGCGCGGGCTATGTGCAGAGTAGGGGTACATTTTGAGGAACCTCTCGATGATGACGTGTCGACTGATGATGATCGCTGAATGTCAGACTCAAATGTGGAGGAGAAATCTGATGACGACGACTCTGATGATGATTCCGATGTAGGGGATATGACCCCAGACATAGAAGAGGAGTCCAACTAATCAGGTTTTCTTTATTTATTTTCCACTGAGGGCAGTGTGTCCCGTCTAAGTGTGGGGTGCTGGTATTTGTATGCTGTACTTCCTTGCCTACATTTATTTATGTTTGTTTGTTTTAATTAGTCGTAGTTAGTAGTATTTAAATTATTTAAATTTTTGAATTTTTTTTTGTGATTTTGCATGAAGTGCATGAAATTGTTCTAATAGATGGCATGGTATTATGACAAGAGTTTGTACTAAAATCATTACTATTGAGATATTTAGGCTCTAGGTGTGACTCACTGTGTGATAATTATGTGGTTTAATTCCTTCATCTGTTGGGTCAAGAGTCTATACTGCTCCCAATAAAGTTGACCATGTGCCTTGTACGTGTGAGGTTATAGTATATTCTGTGTTGTGACTGGTGTTAGAACTTGCCTGGTGTGTGTGTAAAGCAAAATAAAGAGTGTGAGTTTAGGAGATGATTTAGGCATTTCTTTGGCAGCCTGTAATTGTTTACCTTCTTTTTACCTACCCATGTACATTATCCTAGTTAACCCCCTTTGAGTCTTTAGCTAGTTTCTTTGACAGCCTCATATGTAGCCTAATCCATTTTTTTTCAAGACCATAATTTGATCCAAATTCCTAAGAACTTTAAACTGTAGAGTCATGTGACAAAATAAGAGGAAATTGGGTGAGAGTGATGCCTCAGAGTATATTGGTACTTGAAATTGTTGTGAAAAAGAGTGGCTATCATAGAGGTGTTTTATAAAAAAAATAAAAAGAAAAAAAATAATAATAATAAATAAATAAATCAAATAAAAAGTAAAAGAATAGGTGAAAAGGGATGGTAGATGAAAGAAAAGTAATGACATAACGTAGTGTATTAAAGCTCTTAGGGAACATAGTCACTATTTCTGGCCAAAATAGTCCTACCTGTCCCTTAGCCTACATTACAACCATGTAAAGACCTATTTGATCCTAAGCTTAGCATTCTGATATTAGTGCAGCATTACACTAAGGGCAAGCCTATGGTCATCAGTTGCAACATATGAATTCTTTGTGAGAGTGAGAGCAAGGAGAATCTTGTACCCATGTTTCAAAAAATGCAAAACTTGTGAGTGATTATGGGTGATATCTTGTGTGAGACACACATGGTTGATGAGTTTTGGGTAGTGTTATATGATTCTTTGTGGATTAACTTGTGGATACGAATTAACCATCATCACGAGTCTATGTTGGAGGTTGAATTGTTTCTAGTAGTGATCAAGAAAACTACTCTTTGTTAATGATTGTCGTGCATGTCTTGTTGAACATTTTGTGTTTCTACTGTGATACCTTATCTAGCTATTTTCATGGATGTAATATTTTGTTCGAGGATGAACAAAGCTTTAAGTGTGGGGTGGATCATCATACCACAACCTAGAATAAACGGTGCCAAAATTTGATAACGCCCAAACTACAGCTCTCGTAAGAGTGTAAGCGGTCGATGTCAAATATAGAACCCAACTGGGTTGGGTGTCGAATCCCACAGGGAATACTTGGTCACTAAGTGTTGCAATTATTAGTAGACTGTTGGTCAAAAATTCTATGAAAAAAAGGGGGGTTTGATTTATGCGTGAACTAATAGTATCAAAGTAACGAATGAATGCGTTGTTTAGTAAGAGTTAATCACAGAGAATAATAAGTTAGGGTTATGTCCACCTTATAAGTTTTACGTATCTATTAACTATGAGTAATGCAGAATTTAGACATGCATGCGCTTATAGAGATTCGTATTCTAATGGTAAATCCTAGTGTTTCTCAACCATCAAAGATTATTTCACTTTAACTCTCTCGAGCCTAAAGTGTATAACTAACGGTACAAATTCTCCAAGAAAGTTAATCCGGTTAAGGCATTAACGTGTAAACAGGGGTTGGTAGCCCTATTTTCTTGTCACACTCTCTTTTCCAAACATGTAACTTTTCTCTTGAACAAGTTAATAGTATACTGGGGTGTGCCTTATGTTTGCAACCATAAGAATTTAATTAAAACGAAGAGAGTAATGATATAAGTAGCATACACATCAAGAATTCCAAACTCATAGTAATAGATAGTATCTCAAAAGGCTTCCATAACCCTAACAGAGAAGTTTAGCTACTCATGAGTACAACGGAGATCACAATAAACATCATCATCATCCCAAAGCTAGAACAATCTCACGTTGGGTATGAGATTGGCGTCAAAAGGGATTGACGATTTTGCTCTCCTCGTTGCTCACGTGTTTGCCGTGTTTCCCTGTCTTAAAACTCACAGAATCTATAAACTGAATAATCTTAAAGTGTCGAATGAATAAGAAGCGAATGAATGAAAAACTATCCTGAAAAATTCAGCAAATAAGGTTTTTATAACATCCTTGTCCTAGTCCTACTAGGTTACTGCTGCACCCCTAAGTATTAAGAAATACTGCTTTTGCCTGGGATAGATTCTCCATACATCACATTCATTCCACAAGCTTCCAAAATCTACCTTCCTTCTTACGTGAAGTTTTCCTTTGCTGCCCAAAGGTCCACAAAGTGCTGAAATCTTCATCATTAATACCTGAAAAATATGCTAATCACATAGGTTAGCTCACTTACAGGAAAATGGACTAAAAGTGCAGGAATTATATATTTTATCCTCAAAACTTAGCTATAACATGGGTAAATTATGGTGCTTTAGGCGTGTAAATACGCCCAACATCAACATTGCAAAAGAAAATGCTGATAGCAAACTATATGAACAACTTAATAATAGAGAGCTGATAGTTCTTGTTGAAAACTTTGAAATTCAGAGACAAAATGATCCATAGAAGATACTCCACAAATATTTGATTACTAACCTCTATTTTGCAGGAGAGTCTTGTAAGACTCGAACATATTATAAAACAATTCTATTATCCACAGGAAATGTAGAGATTGAACATTTCCAGGCTTATGATAGAGAACTAGATGTGCATGGGTTCTCAAAAATTGTTATAAAAAAGATCATTATCCTTGGAGATTGGGGTACAACCTCTATGATAGAAAGGCAGATATTACTGAAAGGTTCCAAAATCAATTTTACATATTGGGACTATATTCAGGCATTCACCAACATATATACTACAATAATAATAAGCATAAACATACATGGTTCATAAAGATTTGTGCAAAGATATTCGATGAACCAATCCCTAACTAGTTTATTAATTGGTGGGCATATCATGGCCCAACTATTCAGTTATTACTAGATATATTTCTTAAACTATACAAAAGATAGACAAAGGTGTCCCTATTTCTGACTGAGTTATACCACTCAGATCATGTATGCAATTTAGACAAGATTAACCAGATGTAATTGTATATTGAATTCTCCATTCCATGGATTCACAAATGGAATATTGAATTTGGATTTACTAAAGAACAAATACCTTGTATTTATAAGGTATTTTATAATAACTTCTGGATAAGCTGATGCGCAAAGATCCCACAACTAAAAAATTAAGTGGTCAAGAACTCTTGGATACTATAAATAATAAAATTTAGGATTATGTTAATGCTCCTCAAAAAAATATTGTTGAGGATAAATCCTTAAAACATATCTCCAGAAGGATCGTTGTTTATGATGGAGATAGAATGGAGATGATAGAACAATATTTGGAAGAAGTTCGAAAAAATTTGATAAAAACTGTCAAACAACATTCAGATACTTCTATTAAGAGCATCACCAATGATGATATTGCGGAAGATGTTCACGACTCCCAGCCAATTGATTCAGGAGATACCCTAAATGAGAAAGCCATAGCCAGAACGGAGGAATTTCTCTGCGAACTAAAGAAGAAAGAAGACAAGATGTTTGGAAAGAAGTCTACCTGAAAAAACTTTCATGATGTATGGGACCCGGATGTGGGACCCTTTTACTATTTACACAGTATATCCACTGTGCATAGGGACCGGAATATGGGACCCATAAGTACTATTCATAAATTCCTTTTGCTTTTCCTTTTCTATATTTAGGACCTTCATTTGTTAGGGAAGGTCAGAAGAAGAATTTTATTTTCTTTATTTCTCTCTCTAAGAAAAGTTTTCTCTCCCCTCTCTCTTGTGTAATATAGTTTAAGGTTTGAATAAAATGGCTGATAAGCACCATTTTTTAATATTCTGGCCTCGCATTTGGCCAGTCTTAAGGTATTTACTTCTTTAATTTTGACATACTTTAATACTTTCTTCCCATTTCTAGACGTGACTATGTCCGGCTAAAGACTTTTCATATCTATGCCAGATATCTAACTTATCTTACTTAGTAACTATGAAAGATCCAGACTCTATCAAAATATAAAGGAATTTTTCTATGTTGGTATAGTCGAAATTAGTACTGCTTATGGTGGCTTTGTCTTAGTGACTACGTCTGACTAGTCATGACTTTTAAGCCCGTGATAATAAAGAAAAGGGTGTCTCTCTTCACGGTTAGAATCGCTAGACACATGGGCTCATCCTAAGTAGGTATTAATCTTCTGACAGGCCCCTTGTTCGGGTAAAAGAATTTGTCTATACAGTCATTAAGCTATTTGAAATTCCTTTATATTTAGGTTGGTGCCTTAGTTGTTTTTCCGACTAGGCTTCCCGATATTAGTTAATAGGTCTGTCTGCACCACCCACCTGTAATTGTTGGCATAGCTGATTACCGACCGCCTGTCTGATCCTGTTAAATGATATCAGAGTTATTATCACTATCTTGAACAATATTTATTTTAGGATTGATTTTAATCTTTTCTACAAAGTGTGTAGATGCAGTTATAGATGCATAATCAATAGTATGTAAAGATGTTGCACGATGCCTAGATGGACCATAAACTGGTCTAACAGGAGATATATGATGCATAGCAGGCAATAATTTTGGCATAGAAAAAGAATATGGGTTATAAACCGTGGATTTGTTATCAAATTGAAGACAAATCCTTCCATCTAGATTCTAAGTTACATGGGATAACTCAGAGTTTGTCACATCATCCGTGACTTGATTCATAGAAATAACTGAATTTAAGATGCATGTTTTGGGAAATTCAATTTCATCCCATCTTAAAGATCTCCTCGTGGTGACCTTGGATCTTGCAAAGTTTGTTTCGACCCATAAGGTCTGATTTGATGCATCATCTATCAATTTTCATCTTGGGTTCTGAGTAGACAATAATTTTTAATAAATTCTATAAAAAAGACAAATTAACTCAGAACCAGGGGAATAATTATATCCATGAGTTTTTATATTTAAAGTCAAGGCATCATGAATATTCACATCAATCAATGATAATTGCAAATTTGGTTGTGTGTTAAAATATATTGGGCCATAGGCTACAGTGGATTCAATTGAACCCATAAGAGACTGCCTAAAATTTAAATTTCTAGCATCCCAAAGTGCAGCTAGAAATGTCTCTGGTAACCCTTTAAGAGTCAAAGGTTTAAATGCAATTTACACCATTCCTATATGCATTAAATTATAATGACATTTATACATCTTAATATCATGTTTATTTAACAATCTAATAGTCTGCTCATCCGCATTTAATGTTAAAGACTATTTAGTAGTTTTAATAATTTGCTTATAAAGAACCTTATCAAAAAAACCATATTCATAAATGGTTTTTTATATCCACCTTGGGGATAGTCCATTTATTTAATAAATCAATATTTAGAGGTATATCTACCTCTTCAAGTTTTGTACTTTTAGTACTAACTTCTCTCATATCCATGTTGAAAAATTTCATATCTATGCCAAAGACTTTGGATCTTATTACATAATTACTATGAAAGTTCCTAGGCTCTGATACTATTTAACAGGATCGGACAGGCGGGTAGTAATCTGCCATGCCAACCAGACCTATTAACTAATATCGTGAAGCCTAGTCAGAAAAGCAACCAAGGCACCAACCGAAATATAAAAGAATTTCAAATAGCTTAATGAATGTATGGAAAAATTCTTTTACCCAAACAAGGGGCCTGTCAGAATATTAATACCTACTTATAATTAGCCCATGTGTCTAGCTATTCTAACCATGAAGAGAGATATTTTTTTCTTCATTATCTCAGGCTAAAAGTCACGGCTTACCAGACGTAGTCACTATGACAAAGCCATCATAAGCAGTACTATTTTTGATTGTAACAACCATTTCAGAACCAAGTCATTAAACTATAGAAAAATTCCTTCATATTTTGATAGAGTCTGAATCTTTCATAGTTACTAAGTAAGAGAAGTTAGATCTCTGGCATAGATATGAAAAGTTTTTAGCCAAACATAGTCACAACTGGAGAGGGGAAGAAAGTATTACAATATGTCAAAATTAAAGAAGTAAATATTTTAAGATTGGCTAGATACAAGGCCGTAATAGTAAACAATGACGGCTATTAGCCCTTTTATACAAACCTTGAACTATCTAACACAAGAGAGAGGGGATAGCAAACTTTTCTTACAGAGAGAAATAAAGAAAATAAAATTTTTCTTTTGACCTTCCCTAACAAATGAAGGTCCTATATATAGAAAAGGAAAAGCAAAAGGGATCTATGCACGGTACTTATGGGTCCTACATTTGGGTCCCTATGCACAGTGGATCTATAGTGTAAATAGTAAAAAGGGCCCTACATCCTGGTCCCATACATCATGAAAGTTTTTTTAGGTAGACTTCTTTCCAAACATCTTGTCTTCTTTCTTCTTTAGTTCATGAAGAAATTCCTCTATTCTGGCTATGGCTTCCTCATTTAGGGTATCTCCTGAATCAATTGGCTGGGAGTCGTGAGCATTTCCGCAATATTATCGTTGGTGATGCTCTTCATAAAAGTATCTGAATGTTGTTTGACAGTTTTCATCAATTTTTTTGAACTTTTTCCAGATATTATTCTATTATCTCCATTCTATCTCCATCATAAACAATGATCCTTCTGGAGATATTTTTTAAATATTTATCCTCAATAATATTTTTCTGAGGAGCATAAACAAAATCCTGAATTTTATTGTCTATAGTATCCAGGAGTTCTTGACCATTTAATTTTTTAATTGTGGGATCTTTGCACATCATCTTATCATAGAAGTTATTATAAAATACCCTATAAATATAATGTGTTTGTTCTTTATTAAATCCAAATTCAATATTCCATTTGTGAATCCATGGTATGGATAATTCAATATAGAAGTACATCTGGTCAATCTTGTCTAAATTGCATACATAATCTGAGTAGTATAACTCAGTCAGAAATGGGGACACCTATGTCTATATTTTGTAATATTTTATTAATATATCCGGTAATATTTGAACAGTTAGGCCATGATATGCCCACCAATTAATAAACCAGTTAGGGATTGATTCATCTAATATCTTTGCACAAATCTTTATGAATCATGTATGTTTATGTTTATTATTATTGTAATATGATGTGCTGGTGAAGGCTTGAATATAGTCCCAATATGTAAAATTGATTTTTGAACCTTTCAGCAATATTTGTCTTTCTTCCATAGAGGTTGTACCCTAATCTTTAAGGATAATACGTTTTACAGGGTTTGTGTGGCTATCAGTCCAAGGACCTTGAAAGCCCTTTTTTAATCTATCATATAAGGGAGATAAATCTGTTGACAAATTCTTATAAAATAGGGATATATTATTCAAACTCTCTAAAAATCTTTGCAATTGGGTTTTATCAATGATAACATCAAGAAATTTATCAGCAAAATCAATAGAACGCTTAATAGGGACTATCTAACCTCGACAAATATTGTGACCTAAAAATCTAATACTTGTCTAGAACAAACTTAATTTTGGTTTAGATATTACCAAACCATTTTGTATCACAATCTTTTTAAACATATCAAGATGTTTAAAGTATAATTCTAATGTTTCTTAAAACACTAAAATATCATCAATATAAACAATAATGAAATCTATATGTGGATTGAAAATGTCATTCATTATTTTCTAGAATTCAGAAGGAACATTTTTCAATTCAAAAGGCATCACATTCCATTCAAATTGACCGAATGGGACATTGAAAGCAGTTATATAAGTGTTCTCTCTAAATATCTGAATTTGCCAATAACCAGATTTTAAATCAAATTTAGAAAATATATTGGCATCAAATAATCTGCACAATAAATCTTTTTTTTGGAATAGGTTATCTAATCCATTTCAAACATTTATTAAGAGGTTTATAATTAATTACTAACCTCAGAATACCACATTCTTTTTCATCTGCATTATTCACATAAAATGCAGTACAAGACCATAGTGATTTAGAATGTTTTATTAGACCCGTTTCTTAGAGATTATCAATCTCTTTTTTGCAGAATTTGACTAACTCTAGATTCATTTTGCAGGGTCTAGATTTTGTTGGGATCTTGTCCTCACAAAAACTATCTTCATATGGAAGAGTTACAATATTCTGTTTGCGATTCCAAAAAGCATTGGGGTGATCAGAACATATATCAACAATCATTTGTTCGGAGATCATTTTTATTTTCTCCTGTATCTTAGCAGATTTTATGGTATCACCAATATTCATGCTAAACATTTCAAGATGTAAAAAGTTTATATGTTTTTTCTTTAAATCAATTAAAGTATTTATATCCCTAGTTACTGGATCTGTAACAAAAGGGTAAGATATTTCCTTACTTATATAATAGCAGTAAATCCTTTAGCAGCAATATGATTATAAGGTAAAATTGCATTTATAAAAGGGGTGCCAAGTATAATTGGGGGATATATTTGATTTTTTACCAAAAAGAAGAAATGCGGAATGTAAACCTTATTTCGGCAAATATATGCATTACGATGATTATAATTCATATCCAGAGAATGACTAGATGCAGACTTAATAATATGTGTAGTCTTTTGAAAATATCTGGTTGGAATCAAACCTTCTTGAATGCAACTGACAACAGCACCACTATCAATCATGGCAACATTAGTTACAGAGAAATTATTATAAATTAATAAAGTGCAATTTATATACTATTTATGAGCTGTAAAAATTTGAATCATGCCCAAAAAATAATCATTTTTTGCATCAAAATTTTTGACAATATCATCACCTTCTTCTATATTGGACATTTTTTCCTACCCTTTGGAAGAAACATCATTGTGAGAAATATCTTTCTCAATTTTTGTAATCCTGTGATTATAAATCATTTGGTTTTGCTTCAAAGATATAATCTCTTTTTTCAGGTTTTCAACCTCAATTTGTAAATCATTGAAAGATGTATCTTTGTCAGGTAATTGACTTATATCAAGGCATCTATTAACCTCAGATAAAGAAAAAGGCATGTAATAATCATTATCAGTACTCCGAGAAGTGTGTGTTATTAGCAATTTTAGAAGTACTAGGGGCGCTATCAGTAGATTTTTTAGTAGCAATAGTAATAATTTTTTCACGAAGTTTTTCACCAAAAACTTTTTTTAATAACTCAAGAATACCATGAGTTATGAGGGTTTGAACATTCAAATCTAAATCTTCAAACTATGATTGTAATTTATAAAAAGTTTCATCACAAACACAATTATACCATTACAGTCAGCACAATTATTAGAATGATCATTATCAGATGAATTAAGCAATTCAACATCATTTTCAGATTCAAAATCACAATTACAATCGAACTCAGAACCAGAAGTATTTAACAAACCATAAACTTGATCATAAATATCATCAGCAAGACCTAAAGACTTGAGCTTTTGGAGTTTGCAGTTAGGAGCAATATTCCCAAAGTTACCATATCTGTAACACTTAATTTTGGTGAGATTGTGCTTAGACTTATTTTTGGTAAATTTGGTAGACTTAGGTTGGGCTTTATATATCTCACGATCTTCTTTGGATCTATGCCTAGATCTCTTCTTCGTATAGGGTTTATCAGACTTAGAATATTTTCGACCCTTTTCCTGAGAAGTAGAAGCCGGTTTATCAATACCAAATTGCTCACAAAAATCTCCTAGTTGGGATCTTTATTTAAGCTTATCAAGCTTAATTTGTCTAAGCAATTTTAACTCATTGCACAAAGCTGAACCTTTCTGAGTACAGGCTTCTATCAGCTGATCATAGGTAAAATTTTCATAGGATATTTCACTATAGGAACCCAAGCCCCTAAGCTCCTTTATAACCCTTTCAGCAAATAGAGGAGGAAGACCATCTATGAACTTCGCCTTCCAATATGTATACTTACTTTCGGTAAAATCCATGACCCTGCTTAGTAAGGTATCTGTATACCATATAAATTTTCCTAAGGTACTATATCTAAGACCATTTAAGAGTGTTCGAGTATTCTCATATTGATTGTTAAATCTACCACCAAAATGCTCAATAATAGTAAGCATAAGAGTATAAACAACATCTTCCTTATTCGCAAGTAATGCTCTTCCTAGGTTATCAACACCTTCAGTGGAATTCCTAGCTTTGAATATAGCATTTCTTTTATCATTATCCAAGAAATTATCCCACCAGCCGCGAAGTTGGCAGTAAAACCAGCAACAATCATTTTATAAATAGTTGCATTTGTACATCTTTGACGAATCTTGGCAGATGCAATAGCTTTCGCTATAGTATATTACATTAACATTTGATGAAAAAGGACAGATAATTGTCTTTTAGATAAGCCATCAAAGTTACATTCATAAATTGCATCTCTGTTATACGACGTATTTGTCTGATTTCAATCTCTTTCATCTATCAGAACTTCTTGAGGAGTTGGACGCGGATAATAATTAGAAGTCATGTAGGGTATATCAACATATTTTTCTCCGGTTGCTTCCTAACCATACCTCTGAGCTTATTAAGTTTAGAGTAGATTTCATTTCCCATATCTGGAGTAAATTCCATGCTATCAACAAAGGTATTAGACAAGTCAATTGGTTTGACATTTAAACTGAAAAACTTTTTATCAAGTAATTTTTCCAATTCTTCTATGGGAAACAATTTTTCAAATCCCTCAATATCTAGAGGTCTCTGAATACAAGGCCTAGTTGTCAAGTCTTCCTTTTTACTTTCTAAAGTAGAAGCAATATCAGATGACTTTGGACTAACACTATGCTTTTTTACCATCTCAATCAATTCATCAATTTTTTCACCAAGAGAAGAACTATTTTCTCCCAAAACTTTCACATAAAGACTCAAATAATTGTTCTGAGCAATTAGATTATTAATTTCTGCAATAGTTACTTTACCAATTTCATTATCAATGAATATTTGGAATGCAGAAAAAGTAATACCAGAATTATTAGGCAATACAGAAGGTGATTGGTGAGGGTAAATAGTTTGAAGAATATTACCACTCGTATCTTGATAAGATCTTTCCAACACCCTAACATATAATGGAAAAGATATGGTTATAAACCATGGCACAAAGCACACAATTTGATTATGCAATGCACACATATCATAAAATTCTTGAGAAATGTTATTTAGTTCGTCTGGACTATAAGTCTCAAAGAACCAAATTCTAAATCGATTCTATTTTTTATTAAAAAATTCTTTTTTAATATAACTCCTTGCCTAAGAACTAGGACTAAAATCAATTTGGTGTGGAATCATATTAAACATTGTTAACATCAAACTCCATTTCAGAAGAAGTAGGGTTATCCCTATCAGAGATATTATCACTATCTTGAACAATAGTTATTTTAGGATTGATTTTAATCTTTTCTACAAGGAGTGTCAATGCAGGTATAGATGCAAAATCAATAGTATGTGTAGATGCTACACGATTCCTAGATGGACCATAAACTGGTTCAATGGGAGATATATGAAGTACAACAGGCAATAATTTTGGCATAGAAAAAGAATGTCAGTTATAAACCTTGGATTTGTTTTCAAATTGAAGACAAATACTTCTATCTGGATTCTAAGTTACATGGGATAACTCAGAGTTTGTCACATCATCCATGACCTTATTTGAACAAATAATCGAATTTAAAATCCATGTTTCAGGAAATTTAATTTCATCCCATCTTATAGGTCTTCTCGTGGTGACCTTGGATGTTACAAAGTTTGTTTCGACCAATAAGGTCTGATTTAATGCACCATCTATCAGTTTGCATCTTGGGTTCAAAGTAGACAATAATTTGTAATAAATTCTATAAGAAAGGCAAATTAACTCAGAACCAGAGGCAAAATTAAAACCTTGAGTTTTTATATTTAAAGTCAAGGCATCAAGAATATTCACATCAGTCAAAGATAATTGCAAATTTGGTTGTATGTTAAAATATACTGGACCATAGACTACAGTGGTTTCAATTGAACCCATAAGAGACTGTCTGAAATTTAAACTTCTAGCTTCCCGAAGTGCAGCTAGAAATGTCTCTGGTAACCCTTTAAGAGAAAGGTTTAAATACAATTTGCACCATTCCTATATGCATAAAATTATTATGACGTTTATACATCTCAATATCACGTTTATTTAACAATCTAATAGTCTTCTCATCCGCATTTAATGCTAAAGACTGTTCAGTAGTTTTAATAATTTGCTTATAAAGCATCTTATCATAAAAACCATATTCATAAATGGTTTTTATATCCACCTTAGAGATAGTCCATTTATTTAATAAATCAAGATTTAGAGGTATATGTACCTCTTCAAGTTTTGTACTTTTTAGTATAACTTCTCCTATATCCATGTTGAAAAAGTTCATAACTTTGCCAAAGACTTCAAATCTTATTACATAATTACTATGAAAGTTCCTAAGCTCTGATACCATTTAACAGGATCGGATAGGTGGGCGGTAATTCACCATACCAACCAGACCTATTAACTAATATCGGGAAGCCTAGTTGGAAAACTAACCGAGGCACCAATCTAAATATAAAAGAATTTAAAATAGCTTAATGACTATATGGAAAAATTCTTTTACCCAAACAAGGGGCCTGTCAGAAGATTAATACCTACTTAGGATGAGCCCATGTGTCTAGCGATTCTAACCGTGAAGAGAGACGCTTTTTTCTTTATTATCATGGGCTTAAAAGTCATGGCTTGCCAGACATAGTCATTAAGACAAAGCTACCATAAGCAGTACTAATTTCGACTGTACCAACCATTTCAGAACCAAGTCAAGAAACTATAGAAAAATTCCTTCATATTTTGATAGAGTATGGATGTTTCATAGTTACTAAGTAAGAGAAGTTAGATCTCTGGCATAGATATGAAAAGTTTTTAGCCGGACATAGTCACGGCTGGAGAGGGGAATAAAGTATTAAAGTATATCAAATTAAAGAAGTAAATACCTTAAGACTGGTCGGATACAAGGTCAGAATTGTAAACAATGATGGCTATTAGCCCTTTTAGTCAAACCTTTAACTATGTTTCTGTAACGCCACGAATCTGGTACCCAAAACGTTACACGGTGCTCATGACCCCAAAGGACCACAAGCTAACCCAAAACTGATATCTGTAATTGAGAACTAAATAATATAATGTAAATATGCAAAATATAAGTTGTATGGCCATAAGGTTCAAAACTGAACTAATACTAAATATAAAACAATGTCTATAATGGGGTAAAACAATATCCAAAACTAAAATAAACTGTCTAAAACATGTTGTAGTCTGAAAGCCTCTAAACTATCTAAAATATATGGAGTTAATGGGACATATCCCCAACTAACTCCGAACTACTAGAATAATAAAGTAATTAAAATAATCATGCTATCCTGGAATGATGAGGACCCACTACTAGTCTGGATGCTGAACGTCTGATCTTCTAAGGATGCTTGGTAGCTCGTGCTTTTAAACCTATGGTATAAAATACCATAGCGCAAATGCGTCAGTACGATTGAATGTACTGGTATGCAAGTGGGGTAGGCTAAATGCAAGGGTTCATATGCTTGAACAATAATAACTGACTGATCACATGAACATGAAGGTATGAGAAATACGTACTTGAATACATAAACTGGGGACTGGGGTCATGACAATACTGAATACTGATGTACTGACATCTGAGTTTACTAATACTAGAATGCTGAATAACTGACTCTATTGATGATATGAATTATGGAATTTACAGGTAACCAATATCTGAGGTTACTGGTACTATATTATTGATAACTGATAACTAAGTATACTGATACTGAAAAACTATCTGAGTTCTTTACTGGACAGGGTGATTGTATATGATAGTCCTGAATCTGAAGAACTGTTTTAGTTGTTGACTGAGCTGGATGACTGTATCTGACAGTCCTGATTCTAATAGAACTAGCCGAGTTCTGTACTAAGCTGAGCGACTATATCTTACAGTCCTGATATCTGTAGAACTGAACTGAGTTCTATCACTAAAACTGAATCTGAAATTAAGATTGTGAGAGGTAATCATCTAATCGATATGCCCTAAATATAAAAAGGTGGGGTCCAACCTGTAACCCTAGCTAGAAGGGTATTAGTACCGTGCCATGAGTAAACACAAGTTGTGAGTAAACCCTCTCTGATAGGGAGTGCTTCCGTCAACCCATCCTGTAAGGAAAACTTAAAGGAGATGTATAGTCCCTAGACTCGTAGGGGTACATCTCGACCTACACTGACTACGTAGTTTTGGAATGCAAAGATTGCTTCTAAGGATCACACCCTCTACTGACTGACAGGTGATCCCTCATCCTTGGGTTCACTCGGTACTGAATCCTACTCTCAATTGAAAAAGACACTGAACTGAACTATTATTGATCGTATTGTATAACTGATTTGAATTGGTTCACTAAATTCCGTTGACTGACGGAATACTAATGAGATCTGATAACTAACTGGGATTGCTAAGATTACAAAAATTATAGAGATTACTAATATTACTGAGATCTCTGAGGTTTCTGAGATTACTGATATTACTAAGTAGGACTAGACTAATGCTGAATTCACTGAATTTTTCCTAAGTCATGATACTGACTGAATTCTAATGATCATCGCTTGACTGAGAGTATTATGAAAACTGACACTGGCTCTAGGCACACAGCTAAATTGTCGGGTACAAGTACCCCCATGACTCAATAGCATGAAACTGACAAGACTTGATACTTCTTGAACAGATGACCAATATTAACAATTTATCATATAATAAGTTGGGGATTTCATGAAGCACATGGTTATCATAATATTGTACATGGATAGGAATTCATATAATTATATCATAATTCCATACTCTAACATCATGAGCATTCCAACAAATATCTACAATGCACATCAATAGCATGAGAGTCATTTGAACATAAGGGTAAAACATGTATTTATCGTTTGGGTCACAATTAAGTTATAATGCATAATTTCTATTCTCTTAGGCATTTTATCAAACACCTTACATGCTCCACTTAGGTCATAGGGATAATCATCAAATTAACACACAATAACCAACTACGTTCAGAGTTTTAGACTTGTATGCTAACATAGTTTCATAAAACAAATAAATATTCCAACTTGGGAGTCGTACAACAACAACCACATGAACATAATCAATCCATAACATGAATATCAGAATTCATAGTTTAAAACTCAATTCTTGGGCTTCATGGACGAAAGAAAGCCATGAATGAACACTATACATACCTTATTTCTTTATTAAACGAAGATTGACGGAGAGATTCTTGAATTTGAGTATTGAATTTGAATCCTTAATTGAAAACTCTAACTAGTACTTGAGAGAAACTTGAGAGAGCACTATAGTTTGGTTAAATTAGGGCTAAATCCTATGTTTTAGACTTATATGGGGGTGGGAAATTGACCCTTTTGCTCTTAAAAAAATGCAGACATTTAATGACTGAAACTGGGCATCGACGCTATTATCAATGCGGTGCGGAGATGGCATCAACGCGATAGTCGACGTGTTGCGCCATCATCATGCCGAGTCTCAGTACTTTGACCCTGGCAACCTGCAATAATATCAACATATGCGATTGGCGATGCGACATGCCAAGATTGCATTGGTCCACTGTTTTGGGCTTTTAAACGTGGTCTAACGAGTTTTGAAAAATTTGAAACTTGTCCGAGAACACCTATTGACCCTTATATTCATGAATTAGCAAGAATACGGACGATTAAAGGACATTAATATCACGAAATAAGACTGCGAACTTTTGAAGGCTAAAATAAACTAAGTCTGGAAACTTAGGTAGAACCTTCTAAGTATGGGACCCCCTTAACAAGAATAAATGGACTAAATTAATCTTACGATTTTGTTGGGTATTATAATATCTTCCCCTTTTGAACATTCATCCTCGAATGAGACTAACTAAGATAGGGGAAATGATAATCTAAAGTATATGCTGAACATGAATAGCTGAAACATGAGTACATGACTGACATCACTGATTTGCTTAGATTTGTTTTGAGCATGCATATCTAATGCATGATTTCATGACTGGCATCACTAATAAGTTGACTATATTATATTGAACATGCATATCCGATACATGAATACATAACTGATCTGACACATGAATGCATGACTGAATATGCAATGGTAATTGATACCAACTTTATCATGGAAATCTGAGCATAAAACTGGATAAGTTCAAAGGAGACTATTTCCTTAAACTGAAAATGCTAATGAGCTTGAAATTAATTACTAGATACATGAGTGGAAACACATGAATGTAACTAAGTCTGGAATGTGATATATGAGCTGGATATCATGATCTAAACTGAGTACCTTGAATATATGGCTTACGACTGAGATCGAGTTTGAGGGTCAACTCATGAGTACCCCTTATCCCAAAATGGATTCACTATGAAAAGAGGGAGTGGCAGGTTTATGTCATAAAGGTTTAGGGAATTATAGTGTATCTCCCCTTTGGGGCACTATGTCCCCTGAAAATCCTGGGCTAACTTCACTGAGCTATGAGGAAAATTATGGCAATTCATGAGGCACCTTCTATCTGAATATCTGAGATTTGAAACTAAGATATGATACATGAACTGGGCTGAACACGCAACCAACTAGTTAGTCCATCTTAGGAGGATCATATTCATGATACTCTACATAGTGTGACTAGATGGAAAGATGAAAACCATACCATCTGAACTTGTCTGGCTGGCTGCTAAACTAAATTAATGGCTGCTAAACTAACTTATACTGGAAACTTCTACTCGACTGGAGTTTTCCTATAACACTCATTCTATAGAGTTCTAGTGACTAAAGGGAGACAAATCTTGGCCTGATCTAAGCAAGACATCAGAATAAGAGATCACTACATGGCTGGGATTCTAGTATTAGGAGATAAGGCCTATGAAACATCTTCTAAGATAAAGTGACTAAGCCTTATGCACTGCAACTGAGACTACTGAAAAGATTTATGTAGGTGTTGAGCACGAATGTGTAAATATACTAGCTTATCTGATTAACTGAACGAGTGATAGCTGACTACTGGGTCAGTAAGGCTGAACTGTACTTAGCCTAAAAGGCTTAACTTAAACTATAGAGTATTATACATAAAAGGTAATGACTGACTAAGTAACGTGAGGTAACTGAGCATGATTGAGTGAAAAACTGTATTACCTAAAGAACACAAGAGCAAGCATCCAACATGATTCAGAAACATTCTGTAAACTGAGGTACTAAAATACCAATGACTGAATAACTGATGGACATATTCTATGGTCGGGTAATCCTGAAAGTGAACTGATTTTATGATCTAACCGAACTAGGACTGGGACTGAGATTATAGCTAAGATGGAAATTAAGATTGTAACTGTAACTGAGACTGTAACTGAGACTGAAAGTTAGTTTTCTATATCTGAGGTTTAGAATGATACGGGAGTACTGAATCCTGATGGCTAACTAACTGATAGCTGAAAGCCATAGTTTTGTAGAACTATCTGAGTCATTTACTGAATATTGATTATTGAACTGACACTGTAACTGAGGCCTGTGGGATAGAACATTAACACTGTAGATTCACCAAGGGATCTAAACTGAGGGTACATGTGGCATAATCTAAGTTTGACTGAACACTAGGAGTGAAGTTAGGAATCGTGTGGGTTAAGCATAATGTAAAGCATGACATAAGTGCATGAGTCATGAGCTACGTGACCAGAGTCTGGAATTTCTGTGTTCATGGGACATGATTCGTAACATTGGATGAACTTGGAATTCTCATATGAGGAACTTAAAACATACATTATTCTATGAAAAGTGCATGGATATAAGCTGTATTCATAGGACTGAAACATAAAGCATGCGTAAGTATTAGGAGGGTTGAAGTACAAAATTTTCACTGAGGTAGGAATGGGTCGGGAATCATCTTCCCTTATTGATTTTCTACACATACTAGCATTACTACTAGAATATGAAGGCCTGACTTTCTGAGATATTATAACTGAACAGTTTCTGAATACCTGTCGGGTTGTGTTAGACTATCTCATTGGGGTTGAGACTGGAAAAAGTCCTGTTAATATTTGGTCTAACCTTAAAGTTGACTGCTATGAAAGAAATTACAAAATAAAAAAAGCTCCTGAATCTGAAGAACTATGAACATGAAAATAAGGGATCTGTAATATACCAGTGGCTGCACCAGAAGGACTTTCCTGATTCTGTCGGGACTGAAGTGCATAGAGTCTATTTGGGGGTTGCCTACAGATAGCACTGGAACTGGACCCTGCTGATTCGAGTGACCAGACTGAGCTGAAGGACGACCATGCTTGCTTCTAGGGCTAAGCCTAGGACAATCTTAAACCTTGTAACCTGACTCACCACATACGAACCACACATTATTGTCTGCTCTACATATACCCTTATGATGTTTACCACACTCTTCGCAAAGAGGATGAGTGAGAATAATGCTTGCACTATTCTGAGATTTGGAGCCTGGTGCCCTATCTATGCTACCATTTTTGAACTTAGGAACTGAAGAACTGGCTGAGGAAGGAGTTGGAACTAAAACCTTCTGGTTATGCTGAGAACGGTTACCACTTTGCAACCCCGACTGAGAAAAACTATAACTACTTGTTCTGGCTCTCTTATTTTCCCTCTCCTTCTTCTTAAGTTTCTTCTCCTCAATCTGTTGAGCATGGACCATAAGCCTAGATATGTCCATCTCCTTAATCAACATTGCAGTCTTGCACTCCTTAACCACTGTACCTGATATCCCAGATACAAACTTACTCATTCTGGATGTACTGTCTGCTACTACATGAGCAGCATACCTGGCTAATTGGGTGAACTTAAAGAAGTATTCTTTTACGTTTATGTTACCTTGTCTGAGATTGATGAACTCTAACACTTTGGCTTCTTTCTACTCTAGGGGAAAGAATTCATCTAAGAAGACCATAGCAAACTCTTTCCATTCTATGGGCTCTGCATCTGTATCCCTGTCTACCTTTTACTATTAAAACCATGTATGGCTATATCTTGTAGTTGATAAGCAACTAACTCTTTACTCTCACTGGAAGTCACTCCCATGATATCTGTGACTTTCTGAACCTAGTCGAGGAATTCATGTGGATCTTTTTCGGACTTAGGAGGATTAATTCGGGTGAAGTCTCGAATCCTGGTTGCAGCTTAATTGTCCATTGGGTTGGCCGGAACAACAGTTGGTCATTCATTCTAAGTTGTGACTGAATTGGCTAGAGTAGTAAATGAAGTCCTGAATTTTACATAGGAAATATGTTCGTCCAGGGGATCTGCCTGAATGGGCTGAGGTGTTTACTGATTACCAATTCTCCTTTTGCTAGCCCCTTTAGAAGGCATATTCTATAAGCAAGACGAAGAAGTGGAATAGACTAAGAAAATAATTAGAGATTATGCTCACTGGCACGACATGAATACTGAAAGAAGGGAAACTATTCCCAAAACATCTCATAGCCTCCTACACATAAGTGTGGTGCACAACACACCTATGTACAAGACTCTACTAGATACAGTTTTTCAGACTTTCTAGGACACTGTTGAACCTTAGGCTCTGATACCAAGATTGTAACGCTCTGAATCTGGTACCCGGAATGTTACACGATACTCATAACCCTAAAGGACCACAAGCTAACACATGACTGATATCTATAACTGAGCACTAAATAATATACTATAAATATGCGGAATATAAGTTGTAAGGCCATAAGGTTCAAAACTAAACTAATACTGAATATAAAACAATGTTTGTAATGGGGTACAAAATACCTAAAATAGAAATAAACTATCTGAAACATGTTGTATTCTAAAAGCCTCTAAACTATCTGAAATCTGTAAAGTTGATAGGGCATGTCCCCAATAACTCCAAACTAGTAGAATAATAAATTAATTAAAATAATCATGTTATCCTTGAATAATGAGGACTCTGTAATGCCCCAAATCTGGTACTCGGAATGCTAAACAGTGCTCATGACTTCGGAGGACCACAAGCTAACTCATGTCTGATATTTGTACCTGAACACTGCATAATATACTATATAAATCTAGAAATAGTAGCTGAAACACGCCATAAGGTTCAAAACTAATAAACATCTGATAAAACCATATCTAAATAATATGGTACGACAATATCAAAACTTAAACAATGTCTACAAATATCTAGTCTGAAAATACTATAGTCTGAAAGCCTCTAAACTGTCTGAATATGGAGTTAATGGGATATGTCCCCAACTAACTCTAACTACTAAAATAAACTAAGTAATGAAGAAATAAAGTAATGATCATGTCCTCGAAGGATGGGGACTCACTGCTAACTCTGACTGCTGAAACTAGAATGTTACTGATGCTCTGGAGCTCCTATTTCAGAACCTATTGTATAAAACACCAAAGCGCAAATGCGTCAGTATGTTTTAATGTACTGGTATGAAAGTGAGATAGGCTAAATGCAAAGATTTCAAATACATGAACAATGCTAACTGACTGAATAACATGAATATGAGAATACATGCATGAATAAGTGATTGTGATAAATTCGTGATGGTACTGACTACTGAGTATAATTACTGATAGCATGAGTCACCGATAACTGATATAACTGATATTGAGTGACTGTATCTAATAGTCTAGGTTCTGATGGAACTAACTGAGTTTCGTACTATTCTAAGTTGATTGTATTTGACAGTCCTAAAATTCTGAAGAACTATCTGAGTTTTATTACTGAGACTAAGTTTAAAATTGTAATTGTGGGAAGTAGTCATCTAACCGAGATTCCCCTAATAAGTTATTATAGCTGAGTTGGGGTCCAATCTGTAACCCCAATTGGAAGGGTGTCAATACCGCACCACTGGTAAGGACAAGCTGTGATTGACCCTCATCTGGCATTGTCCCAAAAAGAGAATGGTGGGACACTTATCTGACAGTTTTTATCTACCTTATCAAACCTCATCTGTAAGTATTAATGTCTCAACCTATGCTGGCTACATAGTTCTGGAATACAAGGATAGCTTCTAAGGATCACACCCTCAATTGTCAGTGTGTATGTCCTCATCCTTGTGTTCACTCGGTGCTAAATCCTACTCTCATCTGAATAGACACTGAACATGATTAACTGAACTAAACTGGACTGAGTTCATTGAGTTTCGTTGACTGATGAAATACTATTGAGATTACTGAAGTACTGAGCTTTTTGAGATTACAGGGAATACTGAGTTTACTGAGTTTTCCTGAGTCACATGACTGACTAAATTCTACTGAACATGGATTGACTAGGATATCATGAAAACATAACACTGGATCTAGGCACACAGCTAAATTGTCGAGTATTAGATACCCCCAGGACTCAATAGCATAATATGTAAATCATGACACAAACACTTGGGGTGTACACTTGTACATGAATGGGGAAAACATAATTGCATACTATATCATCGCATTAATCCATTCTCATGGACAATTTATCAAACACTCTCACATAAACTAATCATGGCATTGTTTCTTCTCTTATTAGTTCACATAGGCAATTCATCAAGCACATAATGAACATAGTATATGTAGACAACATTGCAAAACAAGTAAACATCATGATTCAATTCTAATTTCACAATTCAAGGGTTTAATCATGGGTTCACATGAATCTACTCATATAATAACTAATTCAACACAAAATTTATCGCCAAACATGGATTAGAGTTCAATTGGTCATTATCAACATGAACAAAAGCAAACCCAACATGGGATTCATAAAAATCCATATACTTGAACTTTGAATAAGAGATTCTTGACTTCACTGGTGAAAGGGACCCATGAATCAACACTTGACATACCTTGATTAAAAGTTTCTTGAAGTTCTTGAAGAGATTCTCAGAATTGGCTTTGATTTCTTGAAAGTTAGGGTTTTGTTTCTTGGGATAGAATGTTCTTGATTTGGGGAAAAAGTGAGTAAATAATGATTTGAAACATTTTTAGGAATAAAATCCCGCACTTGGACGTGTTAAAACCTTGGGAAAAGACCAATTTATCCCTGGACAAAATATTAATTTTTTGTCAAAATTTCCTGATTTGGTAGGTTGGCGCGACGCGGCGCAATCGTACAGTGTCTTTGGAATTTGACAACTAGAAAATTAGGAGATGGCGCCAAACGGAGTTATCGCGTTGCCACTTTGTTTGCGACCTGGAAGTTTGGCGCGACACAGAGACATTGCGGAGATTCACTGGAAAAAGGACAATTGGGATTTAGAAGCCCTCCGCGATGGGTGTATCACAGAGTCTTACTGAAAGTTAAAAATGCATTTTGTCTTATGGCGCGATGCACCACTGGCTAAAATGATGGTGTTTTACGACTGAAACTTTAAATCGCCATAACTTCTTATCCGGTTATCGGATTTAGATGAATTTGGTATCGATGGAAAGCTTATTCAATTTTCCACACAACAAAAAGTAAAAATCTTGAAATTTCCAAGTATATAAAAGTGTATTTATTTTTAAAGAATGTTTTTGACATCTTCGGGATGAATTTAAGCTAAGTAAAGGTACAGGGTATTACAATATCTCCCCTTTGGGAACATTTTTCCTCGAATAAAACTGACTGAGATGGGAGAAATAATAGGCTGAAGTACATGCTGAACATGAACAATTGAAACATGATTTCATGACTGATATAACTGATAAGCTGAATGTATTATGCTGAATATGCATATCTGATACATGAATAATGGATTTATAGCTGCATGACTGAATTACCGGTAAGATGAGTTTCTGATCAAACTGAACATGCATATCTGATGCATGAATACAAGACTGAACTGACACATGAATTCATGACTGACTATGCAATGGTAATTGATACTAAATTTATAATGGAATTCTGAACATGAACTGGACACAAAGTAGTAACTGAAATCTGAACATAAAATTGAAAGGCTTAAGGAAAGCTGTTATCTTGGGATGAGTCTGAATTAGCGGAGAAAAGGTAAGGATACTTAGTACGCATGCCTGCTTCTGCTTCCCAAGTATCTCCCTCAATGGAATAATTCTGCCAAAGGACTTTGACTAGAGGGACTCCTTTGTTCCTCAGTCTGCAAGTCTAATAGTCAAGAATTTCGACCAGAATCTCTTCAAAAAAGAGGTTGTTCTGAATATCTATGCTCTGAATAGAGACTACAACTCTTGGTTCACCTATGCACTTCTTGAGCAAAACTACATGGAAGACTGATAACGCTCAATCTACAGCTCTTGTGGGAGTGTAAAGCGGTCGTTAGCAAATATAGAACCCAACCTGGGTTGGGTGTCGATCCCACAGGGAATAGCTTGGCCAACAAGTAAGCAAAATTACTAAACTTTTGGTGCAAGTCTCGTAAAAGGGGGGATTGTAATGTGTAACGAAAACAATAAAGTAAAAGCTGAAAATAGCAAAGTAAAGAGAGAAAGATTGTTACGTAAGTTGTAAACAATGAGAATTGAAGCATTGGGGTTATGTCCACCTTCTGAGGTATACGTCTCTATCGGCTATGAGTGTGTAGAGTCTTGACATGCAATTGCTTATAGAGAATTGTAGTCGATGGTAAATCCAAGCGTCTCTCGACCTAAACAAGGACTATTTCACTTTAACTCTCTCGAGCTTAAAGCGTGTCTAACAGTACGAATTCTCCAAGAGGTTAGTCCAGTTACGGCACTAGCTTTTTAATAGGAAAGGGTGTCCTACTACCTTGACATTATCTCTTTTCCAGACAAATAACCTTTCTCTCGAACAAGTTAAATGTTAGACTGGCGTTATTCTATGCGTCTGCAGCCACAAGAATTTGCATTAAGATGAAGAGAATAATGATATAAGCAATATACGTGTCTCGAACTCACAAACTCATAGCAATAGATAGTATCTCATTCGGCTTCCATAACCCCAACAGAGAAGTTTAGTTACCCATGAGTACGAAGGAGATCACGATTTGCATTGTTATTGTTGAGTAATGGCGTGTGGATTAGGTGATAGGCGTGTGGCGTGATTCCTTAGCAAGTAACGATTTTCTTGTTGTGGAATTTAAGAATAGAATTAATGGAAAGATTAGAAGAGTTGTAATTAAGAAGTAGAATGTGTCTCTCCACTAAGGGAGGACTTGCCTCTCCACTAAGGGAGGACTTGAATAAAAATCTCTAGCATGATAGGGTATTTATAATACTCCTATCCTACTCCTACTAAGCTAATGAAATAAATAACCAAATCCTACTAAACTAAGGAAATACTTAACCCATTTGTACTAGGTTAATGTAACATTCTCCTAATCCAAATAAACTAATGAAATACATAACCCAATTGTACTAGGTTAATGTATCATTATCAAAATCCAGCTTTGTGTCTGTAAGTCCCCAAAGTCTTCAGAATTGTTGTTTTAGCCCGGGACTGATTTTCTATGCAGCAGTTTTGGTCCTTAGGCGTGTAAACTCCCTTTCCTTCCTTCGTGAGCTTTCTTTTGCGTCAAGTAAGCCATAAAATGCTGAATTTTTCATCATTTATACCTGAAACTTTACTAATCATGTTCGTTAGCTCATTTACAGGAAAAAAGACTAAAAGTGCATGAAATATATAATTTGTTCTCAAAACTAGGCTAAAATATGGGCAAAATATATTGATATAGGCGTGTAAATTCGCCTATCATCAAAGACTGGATAAACTGAGGCTAGATCTGAAGGCAATTTGAGCTCATAAGCTACTTTGCCGAAGCGACTGAGAATTTTGAAGGGACCGACATATAGGGGACTGAGCTTTCCCTTCTTGCCAAATATCTTCACTCCCTTTATAGGAGAGATCTTTAGAAAAACATGATCACCAATCTAGAACTCAAGATCCTTCTTGCGCACATCTGCGTAAGACTTCTGTTGGCTCTGAGCAGCCCGAAGTCTTTCTATGATCAACTAAACTTTTTCTAAGGCATCGAATATTAAGTCAGGCCCTATAACTGAGGCCTTACTAACTTTGAACCAACCGACTGGAGATCTGCATCTCCTACCATAAAGTGCTTCGAATGTAGCCATCTTAATACTGGAATGATAGTTATTGTTGTATGCAAACTCAATCAAAGGCTAGTGGTCATCCCAACTACCCTTGAAATCAATTGCACACACTCACAGCATATCTTCTAAAGTCGGAATGGTCCTTTATGCTTGACCATCTGTCTGAGGATGAAAAGTAGTACTGTGATGAACTTGGGTACCAAGACCCTTTTGGAATGCTTTTCAAAAATGAGAGGTGAACTGGGTACCTCTATTTGAGATAATAGATAACAAAACACCGTGGAATCTGACCAATTCTCTGATGTAGAGTTTGGCATAATCCTCGACTAAATAAGAGGTAAGGACTGGAAATAAATGAGTCGATTTGGTCATCCTGTCTATAATGATCCTAACTGAATCATGGTAATGACGAGTACGAGGAAGACCCATCACGAAGTCCATGTTCACTTCTTCCCTCTTTCAAGTAGGAATTTGAACTCTTGCATGGACCCACTAGGCTTCTGATGATCTATCTTAACCTGCTGGCATGTAAAGAACTTAGCCACAAACTCTGCCACATCTCTCTTCGTCCCACTCCACCGATAGATATCCCACAAGTCGTGGTACATCTTTATGACCCCTAGATGAATAGGGTAGCGCACATCATGCGTTTCTGTAAGAATTTGCTGCCTCAAGTCATCTATGCCAGGAACACATAGACGACCCTGACAACGCAATACACCATCTCCCCCTTGGGAGAAAACCTCAACCTTCTGATCCTTGACTGACTTTTTCAACTTGACTAGACTGGGATCTCTATCTTGCTTTTCTTTTACCTCAGAAATTAGAGATGATTCTAAACTACTCTGAACCCATACATCACCTTCCTCGGTATTGACTAAGCGAACACCTAGTCTGGTAAGCTGATGAACTTCCTGAGCTAACTTATACTTACTGTCCTCAACATGAGCAATATTACCCATAGACTATCTACTGAGAGCGTTGGCCACTACGTTGGCCTTGCCCGGATGATAAAGGACACTCATGTCATAATCTTTGAAGATATCTAACCACCTTTTCTGATAAAGATTTAGATCTTTCTGAGAAAAGACATACTGAAGGCTCTTATGATCTGTGAACACATCTACATGAACTCCATACAAGTAATGCCTCCAAATCTTTAAGGCAAATACTACGGCTGCTAACTCAAAATCATGAGTCGGATAATTCTTCTTATGGGGTTTAAGCTGTCTAGAGGCCTATGACCTTACCATGCTGCATGAGGACACAACCCAAACCTACTCTGGATGCATCACAATACACTATGAAACCATATGAACTATCTGGAAGAGCCAAAACTAGAGATGAGGTAAGTCGAGTCTTCAACTCCTAAAAACTCTTCTCGCAAAGATTTGACCACTAAAACTTGACTTTCTTTTGGGTAAATCTAGACATAGGGGATGAAATAGAAGAAAATCCCTCAACAAAATATCTGTAATAGCCAGTCAAACCTAAGAAACTCCTAACATCTAATGGAGAGGCAGGTTTGGGTCAGTTTCTTACTGCTTTGGTCTTTTGAGGATCTACTCTAATGCCATCACCGGAAATGATATGACCAAGAAATGCTACTGACCTTAGCCAAAATTCGCACTTACTAAATTTGGCTAACAATTGATGGGATCTGAGAGTCTGAAGTACAATTCTAAGATGTACTGCATGATCACGCTCACTGCAAGAATAGACAAGAATATCATCTATGAAGACTATGACGAATATGTCCAAGTACTGCTTGAACACACGGTTCATCAAGTCCAAGAAAGCTGCAGGGGCATTGGTAAGACTAAAGGACAAAACTAGGATTTTGAAGTGACTATATCAAGTTTGAAAAGCTATTTTGGGAATGTCGAATTCTTTGACTTTGAGCTGATGATAGCCTGATATGAAGTCTATCTTACAGAAATAGCTTGCACCCTAAAGTTGGTCAAATAAGTCATCAATTCTGGGAAGTGGATACATGTTCTTGACCGTGACTTTATTAAGCTGACGGTAATCAATGCACATTCTGAGAGAACCATCTTTCTTGCGAACGAATAAGACTAGTGCACCCCACGGGGACACACTGGGTCTGATGAATCCCTTATCTAAGAGATCCTTCAACTGCTCTTTTAGTTCTTTGAGTTTTGTTGATGCCATTCTATATGGCGGAATAGATATAAGATGAGTATCTGGAAGAAGATCAATGTTGAAGTCTATTTCCCTTTCGGAAGGAATTTCTGGAAGATCTTCAGGAAAGATATAAATATTCACTCATGACTGGTACTGATTCAAGATTGGGAGTCTCAGAACTAAAATTCTTAACATGAATAAGATGATAGACATATCCCTTTGATATTATTTTCCGTGCCCAAAGGTAGGAAACAAGCTGACCTCTAAAAGCTGAAGTACTACCCCTCTACTCTAGGACAGGTTCATTTGGAAACTGGAATTGTACTATTTTGGTTTTGCAGTCGACTGTGGCACTGCAGGAATAAATCCAATGAATGCTGAGAATGACATCAAAATCAGTCATCTCTAATTCTACTAAGTCTGCTGAGGTGATTTTCTAAAATATCATAACCAAGAAGTTTCTGTATACCCACCGGGCTATGATGGTTTTACCTACTGGGGTAGTACTGAGAAAGGCTCTGCTAGAATTTTGGGACTAACTCTGAAATCAACTGCTATATAAGGAGTAACAAAACAAAAAAAAGCTTCTAGATCTAGCAAAGCGTAAACATGTAATGAAAGATCTGTAACATACCAGTAACTACATCAGGAGAATTTTCCTAATCTTTCCGGGACTGGAGAGCATAAATTATATTTGGGTGTTGCCTACTAGTAGCACTGGAAGTGGCACCTTACTATTTGGGCAACCGGACTAGGCTGAGGAATGGTTTTGCTGACCCTGATAACCTAACTGGGGACAATCTCTGACTCTGTGGCCTGGCTTTCAACATCCGTAAGAGATATCACTGCCAGCTCTACAAGTACCCTTGTGGTTCTTACCACAAGTCTGACAGAGGGGATTAGTTCTGGCATTGCTGAAACTACCCTAAGACTTAGAGCCTGGTGCCCTATCTCTATTACCATCCCTAAAATTAGAAGATGGGGCACTATCTAAAGAAGGAGAAAGAACAAATGACTTAGGATAAAACTAAGAACGGTTCTCTCTATCAGACTTAGGCTGAGCAAAGTTGAAACTACCTATCCTTGCTCTCTTATTCTACCTCTCATTCACCTTAATCTTTTGCTCATTTATCTATTGATCATGTGTCATAAGCCTAGCTAAGTTCATGTCACTATTCAACATCGCAGACCTGTACTTATTGACCATACTATTATTCACCCTAGAAACAAACTTACTCATCTTGGCCCTGCTATCCGCAACCACATAAGGAGAATATCTATCTAAGTGAGTAAACTTAAGAGAATACTCTTTTACCATCATGTTGCCTACCTGAGGTTGATAAATTCTAACACCTTAACTTCCCTCAGTTCTTGGGGAAAGAATCTATCTAAGAATGCAGTGACAAATTCCTCCCACTCAATAGGCCCTGCATCAACTGACCTCTCTGACTTCTATTGTTTGAACCAAGTGTGACCAACATCCTACAACTGATATGCAGCTAGCTCAACACTCTCACTAGAAGTAACCCCCATGATGTCCGTAACCTTCTGAACTTTGTCTAGGAACTTCTAAGGATCCTCTTCTAACTTAGACCCAAAAAAGGATAGAAGATTCATTTAGGTAAAGTCTCGAATCCTTGATACAACTAAATTGTCCACTGGGTTGGACAGAACAACAGCTGGTCATTCATTTTGAGTAGAAACTGAATTAGCAAGAGTGGTGAATGCAGCCTTGAACTCTGCATGAGAAACGTGTTCGTCTAAGGGAACTGCTTGGACGGGCTGAGGGGCTGACTGATTTCCTTTCTTCTTTTGGGAGGCATGTTCTATAGAAGAAAGGGAGAAACATATTAGACTAAGAGTTAAATTTAAGCTCACACTCACTGTCATGACATGAATACTGAAAGAAGGGAAACTATTCCTAAAACATCTCATAGCCTCCTACACATAAATATGAAACGCAACACACCCATGTACAAAACTCTAGTAGATGCGTCCTTTAGACTTCCTAGGACTCGATTGAACCTTAGGCTCTGATACCAAGTTTATAATGCCCCAAATCTGGTACTTGAAATGCTACACGGTGCTCATGACCCCAAAGGATCATAAGCTAACCCATGACTGATATTTGTACCTAAAAAATGCATAATATATTGTATAAATGGGGAAATAGTAGTATGAAACATGCCATAAGGTTCAAAACTAATAAACATCTGATAAATACATATTTGAATAATGTGGTACGACAATACCAAAACTAAAACAATGTCTAAAAATATCTATTCTGAAAATACCGTAGTCTGAAAGCCTCTAAATTGTCTGAATAAAGAGTTGATGGGACATGTCCCCAACTAACTCCAATTACTAAAATAAACTAAGTAATGAAGAAATAAAGTAATGATCATGTCCTCGAAGGATGAAGACTCACTACTAACTCTGGCTGCTGAAACTAGAATGCTACTAATGCTCTAGAGCTCGTGCTTCAGAACCTATGTTATAAAACACCTTAGCGCAAATACGTCAGTACGTTTAAATGTACTGGTATTCAAGTAAGGTAGGCTGAATGCAAAGGGTTCAAATGCATGAACAATACTAACTAGCTAAATAATATGAACGAGAATACATGCATGAATAAGTGACTGTGACTGAATTCGTGATAGTACTGACTACTGAGTCTGATTACTGATAGCATGAGTCACTGATAACTGATATAACTAATAATGAGTGACTATATCTGATAGTTTAGGTTCTAATGGAACTAACTAAGTTTTGTACTATTCTGAGTTGACTGTATCTGAAAGTCCTAAAATTCTGAAGAACTATCTGAGTTTTATTACTGAGATTGTGTCTGAAACTATAACTATGGGAAGTAGTCATCTAATTGACATACCCCTAATAATCTATTATAGTTGAGTTGGGGTCCAATTGTAATCCTAATTGGAAGGGTGTCAATACCGCACCACTAGTAAGGACAAGTGCGAGTGACCTTCATCTGGCATTGTCCCCAAAAAAGAACGGTGGAACCCTTATCTGAAAGTGTTTATCCACCTTATCAAACCTCATCTGTCATTGTTGATGTCTCAACCTATGTTGGATACATAGTTCTGGAATGCAAGGATTTCTTCTAAGGATCACACCCTCAACTGTCAGTGTGTGTGTCCTCATCCTTGTGTTCACTCGATGCTAAATCCTACTCCCATTTGAATAGACACTAACATGATTAAATGAACTTAACTAGACTGATTTCATTGATTTCCATTGTCTAACGGAATGCTTCTGAGATTATTAAAGTACTGAGCTTTTTGAGATTACAAGAATTACTGAGTTTACTAAATTTTCATGAGTCACATGATTGACTGAATTCAACTGAACATGGCTTGACTGAGGATATCAGGAAAACATGACACCGGCTCTAGGCATACAGCTAAATTATTGGGTATTAGGTACCTCCAGGTCTCGATAGCATAATATGTAAATCATGACACAAGCCTAAAAGCCCAACAATGGCAATATACTTACAATTTATTCATTAAAAGATTTCAACGAACACTTGGGGTGTATCACTTATACATGAATGGGGAAAACATAATTGCATACTATATCATGGCATTAATCCATTCTCATGGACAATTTATCAAACACTTGCATATAAACTAACCATGGCATGGTTTCTTCTCTTATTAGTTCATATAGGCAATTCATCAAGCACAAAATGAACATAGTATATATAGACAATATTACATAACAAGTAAACATCATGATTCAATTCTAATTTCACAATTCAAGGGATTAATCATGGGTTCATATGAATCTACTCATATAATAACTAATTCCACTCAAAATTCATCACCAAACATGGATTAGAGTTCAATTGGTCATTATCAACATGAACAAAAGGAAACCCAACATGGGATTCATAAAAATCCATATACTAGAACTTTGAAAAAAGAGATTCTTGAGCTTCATTGGTGAAAGGGGCCCATGAATCAACACTTGACATACCTTGATTATAAGTTTCTTGAAGTTCTTAGAGAGATTCTCAGTATTGGCTTTGATTTGTTGAAAGCTAGGGTTTTGTTTCTTGGGAGAGAATGTTCTTGATTTGGGAAAAAAGTGAATAAATAATGATTTGAAATATCTTTAGGGATTAAATCCCATACCTAGACGAGTTAAAACCTTGGGAAAAGACCAATTTATCCCTGAATGAAATATTTATTTTTCATCAAAATTTCCAAATTTTGCAGGCTGGCAAGACGCAGTGCTATCGCGCCGTGTCTCTGGAATTTGACAACTGAGAAATTGGGAGATGTTGCAATGCGGATCTATCGCAGTGCCACTTTTTTTGCAACCTAGAAGTTTGGCGCAACGTGGAGACATCACAGAGATTCACTTAAAAAAGGACAATTAGGATTTAGGAGCCCTCCGCAACGTGTTGTAATCGCGGAGTCTTACTGGAAACTAACAAACATTATTTTGGCTTATGGAGCATTGAGTCACTGGCTAAAATGATGGTGTTTTATGACTGAAACTTTAAATCGCCATAACTTCTTACCTGGTTATCGGATTTAAGTGAATTTGGTACGATGGAAAGCTTATTCAATTTCCCACACAACAAAAATTCAAAATTTTGAAAATTCCACATATATAAAAGTGTATTCATATTTAAAGCATGTATTTGACATCTTCAGGATGAATTTAAGCTTGGTAGAAGTACGGGGTATTACAGGCTCACTACTAGTCTGGCTGTTGAACGTCTGATCTACTATGGATGCTCGGTAGCTCGTATTTCTAAACCTATGGTATTTGGAATAAAATACCATAGCGCAAATGCATCAGTACGATTGAATGTAGTGGTATGCAAATAAGGTAGGTTGAATGCAAGGGTTCATATGCATGAATAATAATAACCGACTGATGACATTAACATGAACGCTGAGAAATACATGTATGAATACATAAACTGGGACTGGGGTCGTGACAATACTAAATACTGATGTACTGACATCTGAGTTTACTAATACTGGGATACTGAATAACTAAGTCTATTGATGATATGAATTACGGAGTTTACAGGTAATCGATATATGAGGTTACTGGTATTATATTACTGATAACTGATAACTGAGTATACTAATATTGAAAAACTATCTGAGTTCTTTACTGGACAGGGTGATTGTATATGACAGTCCTGAATCTGAAGAACTATTTTAGTTGTTGACTGAGCTGGATGACTGTATCTGATAGACCGAATTTTGATGGAACTAGCTAAGTTCCATACTGAGCTGAGCTACCGTATCTGATAGTCCTGATATCTATAGAACTAAACTGAGTTCTATTACTGAGACTGAATCTGAAACTGAGATTATGAGAGGTAATCATCTAACCTACATGCCCCGAAACTAAACTGGTAGGGTCTAACCTGTAACCCCAGTGGGAAGGGTATTAGTACCGTGCCACGGGTCAAGACAAGCTGTGACTAAACCCTCTCTAACTGAAAGCTCTTCTGTCAACCCCTCTCATAAGGAAAACTCAAAAGAGATGTATAGTCCATTGACTCGTAGAGGTATATCTTGACCTACGTTGGCTACATAGTTTTGGAATAGAAGGATTGCTTCTAAGGATCACACCCTCTACTGAATGACAGGTGAGACTTCATCCATGGGTTCACTCGGTATTGAATCCTACTCCCAGCTGAAAAGACACTAAACTGATTTAACTAAACTGAACTGTTATTGATTGTTTTGTATAACTGATTTGAACTGGGTTCACTAAATTTCATTAACTGACGAAATACTACTGAGATATGATAACTTACTGGGATTTCTGAGATTATAAAGATTACAGAGATTACTGATATTACTGAGATCACTAAAGTTACTGAGATTACTAAGGTTACTAAGTAGGACTAGACTGATACTGAATTCACTGAATTTTTCCTGAGTCATGAGACTGACTGAATTCTAATGATCATGGTTTGACTGAGAGTATAATGAAAACTAACACTGGATCTAGGCACACAGCTAAATTGTCGGGTACAAGTACCCCCAAGACTCAATAGCATGAAACTGACAAGACTTGACACTTCTTAAACACATGACCAATATCAACAATTCATCATACAATAAGTTGGAGATTTCATGAAGCACGTGGTCATCATAATGTTGTATGTGGATATGAATGCATATAATCATGTCATAATTTCATACTATAACATCATGAGCATTCCAACAAACATCTATAATACACATCAATAGCATGCAAGTCATTTAAATATAAGGGCAAAACATGTATTTATCGTTTGGGTCACAATTAAGCTATAATGCATAATTTCTATTCTCTTAGTCATTTTATAAAATACCTTACATGCACCTCTTAGGGCATAGGCATAATCATCAAATTAACACATCATAACCAACTAAGTTCATAGTTTTCGACTTGCATGCTAACATAGTTTCATAAAACAAATAAAGATTCCAACTTGAGAATCATAAAACAGAAACCATATAAACATAATCAATCCATAACATGAATATCAGAATTCATAGTTTAAAACTTAATTCTTGGGACTCATGGACGAAAGGAATCCATGAATGAATACTATGCATGCCTTAGTTCTTAATTATACAAAGATTGACGGAGAGATTCTTGAATTTGAGTATTGAATTTGAATCCTTAATTGAAAATCCTAACTCGTTCTTGAGAGAAACATGAGAGAGACACTATATTTTGGTTGAATTGGGGCTAAATACCATTTTTTAGACTTACATAGGGGTGGGAAATTGACCCTATTGCCCTTAAAAAATGCGGACATTTGATGACTGAAACTGGGTATCGACGCTATTATCGATTTGGTGCAACGATGACACCGATAAGATAGTTGATGCATTGCTCCATCAACGCATCAAGTCTTAGTACTTTGACCCTAGCAACCTGCGATAATATCAACCAACGCTATTAGCAACGCGGCGCGCCAAGATTGCATTGGTCCACTATTTTGGGCTTCCGAACGTGGTCTAAACGAGTTTTGAAAAATTCAAAACTTGTCTGGGAACACCTATTGACCTTACTGGTCATGAATAAGTAAGAATACGAACCATTAAAGGAAATTAAAGTCACAAAATGAGATTGCAAACTTTCGAAGGCTAAAATAAACTAAGTCTGGAAACTTAGATAGAACCTTCTAAGAATGGGACCCTCTTAACAAGCATAAATGGACTGAATTAAGCTTAGGATTTTATGGGGTCTTACAGTTACACAAGAGATAAGGGAGAGAAAAATTTTATTAGAGAGGGAAATAAAGAAAATAAAATTTTTCTTCTGACCTTCCCTAACAAATGAATGTCCTATATATACAAAAGGAAAAGCAAAAAAAATCTATGCACAGTACAAATGGGTCCCACATCCGAGTCCCTATACACAGTGGATCTACTATGTAAATATTAAAAATGATCCAACATCCAGGTTCCATACATCATGAAAGTTTTTTAGGTAGACTTCTTTCCAAACATCTTTTCTTCTTTCTTCTTTAGTTCGCGGAGAAATTCCTCCGTTCTGGATATGGCTTCCTCATTCAGGGTATGTCCTGAATCAATTGGCTGGGAGTCGTGAAAATCTTCTATAGTATCTTCCGCAATATCATTGCTTTTATAATAGTGATTATCATTTTCAGAGAGAAAATAAGTGTAAAAGTTTATTTTTCACTCAAGTATTCTCTGGATAAAAAATCAGGCAGAGAATTATCAACTCCCTTTCTATACTGAATTTCAAAATTAAAAGGGGCTAATAGATCTTGCCACCTTGCAAATATTAATTTTGAAGCATCATGTTTAAAACCTTTGTCAAACATATACTTCACCGATTGAGCATCAGTTTTATTCAAAAAAAATATGATTATATAAATAGTCCTGAAACTTAAGAACGCATTTAACAATGGTTAACATTCCATGTGCAACCATTGCATACTTCTTTTGACAATCAGTCCATTTGCCGAAATGAAATCGTAACAATTCTTCAATATTATTATGGGGATTCACTTGTTTAAGTATTCCTCCATAATCAATATTAGAGGCATCAGTTTCAATAATTTTTAGCCAAGCAGGGTTAGCTAAAGTTAAGAAAGGCAAAGATTTTACACGTTGCTTAATGCATTTTATAAGGTTTATATGACTATCAGTCCAAGGAACTTGAAAGCTCTTTTTTAATCTATCATATAGGGGAGCTAATTCTGTTGACAAATTCTTATAAAATGGTGATATATAATTCAAACTCCTTAAGAATCTTTACAATTGGGTTTAATCAGTGATAACATGAGTAAATTTATTAGCAAAATCAATAGAACGCTAAATAGGAACTATTTTCCCTCGACAAATATTGTGACCTAAAAATCTAATACTTGTCTGGAACAAACCCAATTTTGGTTTAGATGTCACTAAACCATTTTGTATCACAATATTTTTAAACGTATCAAGATGTTTAAAGTGTAATTCTAATGTTTTTGAAAACACCAGAATATCATCAATATAAACAATAATGAAATCTATATGTGGATTGAAAATGTCATTCATTATTTTCTAGAATGCAGAAAGAGAATTTTTCAATCCAAAAGGCATCATATTCCATTCCAATTGACCGAATGGGACATTGAAAGTAGTTGTATAAGTGTGCTTTCTACATATCTAAAATTTTCAATAACCAGATTTTAGAACAAATTTAGAAAATATATTGGCATCAAATAATCTGGACAATAAATCTTTTTTATTTGGAATAGAGTATCTAATCCATTTCAAACATTTATTAAGAGGTTTATAATTAATTACTAACCTCGGCATACCACGTTGTTTTTCAGCCACATTATTCACATAAAACGCAGTACAAGACCATGGTGATTTAGAATGTTTTATTAGACCCTTTTGTAAGAGATTATCAATCTCTTTTTTTGCAGAATTCGGCTAACTCTACATTCATTTGGTAGGGTCTTCATTTCATTGGGACTTGTCGTTGCAGAAATCATTTTCATATGGAAGAGTTACAATATGTTTTTTATAATTCCAAAAAGCATTGGGGTGATCAGCACATATATCAACAATCATTTGTTCAGAGATTATTTTTATTTTCTCTTGTATCTTATCAGACTTCATGGTATCACCAATATTCATGCTAAACATTTAAAGCTGTAAAAAGTTCACATGTTTTTGCTTCATATCAATTAAAGCATTTATATCCCTAGTTACTGGATCTGTAAAAAATGGGCAAGATATTTCCTTATTTTTATACGTAGCAGTAAATCCTTTAGCTTCAATATGAGTATAAAGATAAATTACATTTATAAAAGGGGTGCCAAGTATAATTGGGGGATATAATTGATTTTTTACCAAAAATAAGAAATGCGAAATACAAACCTTATTTCGACAAATGTATGCATTAGGAAGTTTATAATTAATATCACGAGAATGATCAGATACAAACTTAACAATATGTGTAGTCTTTTGAAAATATCTGGTTGGAATCAAACCTTCTTGAATGCAACTAACATCAGCACCACTATCAATTATGGCAACATTAGTTACAGAGAAATCATTATCAATTACTATAGTGCAATTTATATGCCATTTATGAGCTGTAACAATTTGCATCATGCCTAAAAAATAATTATTTTTTGCATCAAAAGTTTTGACAATATCATCGTCTTCTTCTATATTGGACATTTTTTTCTTCCCTTGGAAGAAACGTCATTGTGAAAATATCTTTCTCAATTTTTGTAATCCTGTGATCATAAATCATTTGTTTTTTCTTCAGAGATATAATCTTTTTTTTCAGGTTTTCAACCTCAATTTTTAAATCATTGGAAGATGTATCTTTTCCAGGTAATTGACTTATAGCAAGGCGCATATTAACCTCAGCTAAAGAATAAGGCATGTAATAATCATTATCAGTACTCCGAGAAGTATGAGTGCTATTATCAATTTTAAAAGTACTAGGGGCGCTATCAACAGATTTTTTAGTAGCAATTGTAATGATTTTTTCACAAAGTTTTTCATCAAAAACTTCTTTTAATAACTCAAGAACGCTATCAGCAATGAGGGTTTGAATATTCAAATCTAAATCTTCAAACTGTGATTTCAAATTATAAAAATTTTCTCCGCAAACACAATTATCACCATTGCAGTCAGCACAAATATTAGCATGATCACTATCGGATAAATTAGGCAATTCAACATCATTTTCAGATTCAGAATCACAATTATAATCAGACTCAGAACCAGAAGTGTATAACAAACCATAAACTTGATCATGAATATCATCAGTAAGACCTAAAGACTTAAGCTCTTAGAGCTTGCATTTAAGAGCAATATGCCCAAAGTTAGCACATATGTAACACTTAATTTTGGCGAGATCGCGCTTAGACCTTTTTTTTGTAAATCTAGTGGACTTACGTTGGGCTTTTCAAATCTCACGATCTTCTTTAGATCTATGCCTAGATCTATTCTTCTTATAGGGTTTATCAGACTTAGAACATCTTTGACTCTTTTCCTAAGAAGTAGAAGCCGGTTTATCCATACCAAATTGCACAAAAAAAATTCCTAACTGGGATCTTTCTTTAATCTTATCAAGCTTAATTTGTCTAGCCAATTTGAATTCAATGCTCAAAGATAAACCTTGATGAGTACAAACTGTTATCAGCTGACCATAGGTAAAATTTTCATAGGATATTTCACCATAGGAACCTGAGCCCCTAAACTCCTTTCTAACCCTTTCAGCAAATAGAGGAGGAAGACCATCTATGAACTTCGACTTCTAATGTGTATACTTACTTTCGGGTGAATCCATGACCCTGCTTAGAAAGGTATCTTTATACCATGTAAATTCTCCTAAGGTCCTACATCAAAGACAATTTAAAAGTGTTCGAGTATTCTCATATTGATTGGTAAATCAACCACCAAAATGCTCATTAATAGTAAGCATAAGAGTATAAACAATATCTTCTCAATTCGCAGGTATTGCTCTTCCTAGGTTATCAACACCTTTGGTTGAATTCCTAGCTTCGAATATAGCATTTCTTTTATTATTATCCAAGAAATTATCCCACCAGCAATGAAGTTGGCCAGTATAAACAGCAACAACCATTTTATAAATAGTTGCATCTATACGTCTTTGACAATTCTCAGTAGATGCAGTAGCTTCTGCTATAGTAGAATATATTAAAATTCGATGAACAAGGATAGATAATTGTCTTTCAAATAAGCTATCCAAGTTCCATTCATGAATTTCATCTCCATTATACGACGTATTAGTCTGATTCCAATCTTTTTCCTCTATCAGAACATCTTGAGGAGTTGGACACAGATAATAGTTAGAAGCCATGCTGGGTATATCAGCATTTTTTGCCTGGTTGCTTCCTAACCATACCTCTGAGCTTATTAAGTTCAGAGTAGATTTTATTTCCCGTATCTGGAGTAGATTCTATGCTATCAACAAAGGCATTAGACAAATCAATATGTTTGATATTTAAACCGAAAAACTTTTTATCAAGTAATTTTTCCAATTCTTCTATAGGAGACAATTTTTCAAATCCCTCAATATCTAGAGGTCTCTCAATATAAGGCCTAGTTGTCAAGTCATCCTTCTTACTTTCCGAAGTGGAAGCAATATCAGATGACTTTAGACTAACAATAAGTTTTTTACCATCTTAATCAATTCATCAAGTTTTTCATCAAGAGAAGAAATATGTTTCCCCAAACTTTCACATAAAGACTCAAATAATTGTTCTAAGCAATTAGATCATTTATTTCTGCAATAGTTACTTTACCAATTTAATTATCAATGAATTTTTGGAATGTAGAAAAAGTAACACGGTATTATTAGGCAATACAAAAGGCGATTAGGAGGGTAAATTATTTGAAGAATATTACCACTCATATCTTGATAAAATCTTTCCAACACTGTAACATATAATGGCAAATATGTGGTTATAAACCACGGCACAAAGCACCCAATCTGATTATACAATGCATACTTCTCATAAAATTCTTGAGAAATATTATTTAGTTCGTCTAGACTATAAGTCTTAAAGAACCAAATTCTAAATCGATTTCATTTTTTATTAAAAAAATCTTTTTTAATATAACTCCTTTCCTGGGAACCAGGACTAAAATCAATTTGGTGTGGAACCATATTAAATATTGTTAACATCAAACTCCATTTCAGAAAGAGTAGGGTTATCCCTATCAGAGATATTATCACTATCTTGAACAATATTTGTTTTAGGATTGATTTTAATCTTTTCTACAAGGCGTGTAGATGCAGGTATAGATGCAGAATCAATAGTATGTATAGATGTTACACAATTCCTAGCTAGACCATAAACTGGTTCAATAGGAGATATATGATGCATAATAGGTAATAATTTTGGCATAAAAAATGAATGTCGGGTATAAACCGTGGATTTTTTGTCAAATTAAAGGCAAATCCTTTCATCTGGATTTTGAGTTACATAGGATACCTCAGAGTTTATCACATCATCCGTGACTTGATTTTGAGAATTAACCAAATTTAAGATCCATGTTTTGGGAAATTCAATTTCATCCCATCTTATAGGTTTTCTCGAGGTGACGTTGGATCTTACGAAGTTTGTTTCAACCAATAAGGTCTGATTTGATGCATCATCTATCAGTTTGCATCTTGGGTTCAGAGTAGACAATAATTTGTAATAAATTCTATAAGAAAGACAAATTAATTCAGAACCAGGGGCTTAATTATATCCATGAGTTTTTATATTTAAAGTCAAGGCATCAAGAATATTCACATCAGTCAAAGATAACTGCAAATTTGGATGTGTGTTAAAATACACTGGACCATAGGCTACAGTGGATTCAATTGAACCAGTAAGAGACTTCTTGAAATTTAAATTTCTAGCATCCCGAAGTGCAGCTAGAAATGTCTCCAGTAACCCTTTAAGAGTTAAACGTTTAAATGCAATTTGCACCATTTCTATATGCATAAAATTATAATGACATTTTGAATGGTTTGTTATATACTTCTGGTTCTGAGTCCGATTATAATTATGATTTTGAATCTGAAAATGATGTTGAATTGCCTAATTCATCTTATAGTGATCATGCTAATAATTGTGCTGACTGCAATGGTGATAATTATGTTTGTGATGAAACTTTTTATAAATTTCAATCACAGTTTGAAGATTTAGATTTGAATGTTCAAACCCTCACTACCGATAGCGTTCTTGATTTATTAAAAAAAGTTTCCGATGAAAAACTTTGTGAAAAAATTATTACTATTGCTACTAAAAAATCTGATGATAGCGCTCCTAGTACTTCTAAAATTGCTGATAACACTCACACTACTCGAATTACTGATAATGATTATTACATGCCTTATTCTTTAGCTGAGGTTAATAGACACCTTGCTATAAGTCAATTACCCGGCAAAGATATATCTTTCAATAATTTAAAAATCGAGGTTGAAAACCTGGAAAAAGAGATTATATCTCTGAAGCAAAACCAAATGATTTGTGATCACAGGATTACAAAAATTGAGAAAGATATTTCTCACAATGATATTTCTTCTAAAGAAAAGGAAAAAATATCCAATATAGAATAAGACAGTGATATTGGCAAAAAGTTTGATGTAAAAAATAATTATTTTTTGGGCATGATGCAAATTTTTATAGCTCATAAATGGTATATAAATTGCACTATATTAATTGATAATGATTTCTCTGTAACTAATGTTGCCATGATTGATAGTGGTACTGATGTTAGTTGTATTCAAGAAGGTTTGATTCCAACCACATATTTTCAAAAGACTACACATATTGTTCAGTCTGCATCTGGTCATTCTCTTGATATTAATTATAAACTTCCTAATGCATATATTTGCCAAAATAAGGTTTGCATTACGAATTTCTTCTTTTTAGTAAAAAATCAATGATATACCTCAATTATACTTGGCACCCCTTTTATAAATGCAATTCATCGTTATACTCATAATGATGCCAAAGGATTTACTGCTACTTATAAAAATAAAGAAATATCTTACCCTTTTGTTATTGATCCAGTAACTAGGGATATAAATGCTTTAATTGATATGAAACAAAAACATGTGGACTTTTTAAAGCTTAAATGTTTAGCATGAATATTGGTGATACCATGAAATCTGCTAATATACAGGAGAAAATAAAAATGATCTCCGAACAAATGATTGTTGATATATGGGTGGATCTTTCCCCAGAAGAGGAGTATCTTCGTCTGTCTCTACCTTTTTCTCTTGCCATTTACCAGGGTGGATCTATAGTCATGTTGCACATAATAGATTAGTCAGATAAATCAATATCAATCCAATCAATTTCATCTCGAATTTCTTCATAATTAAAGACAGCAAATTCAACTTCAATTATTGAATGTATGATTTTTTCAAGAATAAGCATACGCATATCTGCGTTCATAGGGATTACCTTTATAATAGTGATTATCATTTTTTCAGAGAGAAAATGAGTGTAAAAATTCATTTTTCACTTAATTATTCTTTGGATAAGAAAGCAAGCAGAGAATTATCAATTCTCTTTTTATACTGAATTTCAAAATCAAAAGGGGATAATTGAGCTTGCCACCTTGCAAATATTAATTTTGAAGGATCATGTTTAAAATCTTTGTCAAACATATACTTCACCGATTGAGCATCAGTTTTAATCAAAAAAAAATTAATAAATAAATCGTCCTGAAACTTAAGAACGCATTTAACAATGGTTAACATTTCATATGCAACCATTGCATACTTCTTTTGACTATCAGTCCATTTCTCGGAATGAAATCGTATCAATTCTTTAATATTATTATGGGGATTCACTTGTTTAAGTATTCCTCCATAACCAACATTTAAGGCATCAGTTTCAATAATTTTTAGCCAAGCAGGGTTAGCTAAAGTTAAGCAAGGCAAAAATTTTACACGTTGCTTAATAAGGTAAAAGAATATTTTCATACAGTCATTAAGCTATTTGAAATTCTTTTATATTTCGGTTGGTGCCTCGGTTAGTTTTCCGATAAGGCTCTCCGATATTAGTTAATAGGTCTGGTTGGCATGGCAGATTACCGTCCGCCTATCTGATCCTGTTAAATGGTATCAGAGCCTAGGAACTTTCATAGTAATTATGTAATAAGATCTGAAGTCTTTGGCATCTATATGAACTTTTTCAACATGAATATAGGAGAAGTTAGTACTAAAAGTGTAAAACTTGAAGATGTAGATATACATCTAAATCTTGATTTATTAAATAAATGGACTATCCCCAAGGTGGATATAAAAACCATTTATGAATATGATTTTTTTTATAAGGTGCTTTATAAGCAAATTATTAAAACTACTGAACTGTCTTTAGCATTAAATGCGGATGAGCATACTATTAGATTATTAAATAAATATGATATTGAGATGTATAAACGTCATTATAATTTTATGCATATAGAAATGGTTCAAATTGCATTTAAACGTTTGAATCTTAAAGGGTTACCAAAGACATTTCTAGCTGCACTTCGGGATGCTAGAAATTTAAATTTCAAACAGTCTCTTATGGGTTCAATTGAATCCACTGTAGCCTATGGTCTAGTATATTTTAACACACATCTAAATTTACAATTATCTTTAACTGATGTGAATATTCTTGATGCCTTGACTTTAAATATAAAAACTCATGGATATAATTATTCCCTTGGTTCTGAGTTAATTTGTCTTTCTTATAGAATTTATTACAAATTATTGTCTACTCTGAACCCAAGATGCAAACTGATAGACGATGCATCAAATCAGACCATATTGGTCGAAACAAACTTCGAGAGATCCAATATCACCACGAGGAGACCTATAAGATGGAATGAAATTGAATTTCCCAAAACATGGATCTTAAATCTGGTTAATTCTCTAAATCAAGTCACGGATGATGTGAAACTCTGAGTTATCCCATATAACTAAGAATCCAGATGGAAGGATTTTTCTTCAATTTGACAACAAATCCACGATTTATTATCGACATTCTTTTTCTAAGCCAAAATTATTGCCTACTATGCATCATATATCTCCTATTGAACCAGTTTATGGTCCGTCTAGGAATCGTGCAGCATCTTTATATACTATTGATTCTGAATCTATACCTGCATCTACACGCCTTGTAGAAAAGATTAAAATCAATCCTAAAATAAATATTGTTCAAGATAGTGATTAAATCTCTGATAGGGATAACCCTACTCCTTCTGAAATAGAATTTGATGTTAACAGTGTTAAATATAATTCCATACCAAATTGATTTTAGTCCTGGTTCCCAAACAAGTAGTTATATTAAAAAAGAATTTTTTTATTAAAAATGAAATTGATCTAGAATTATTTTGTTCTTTGAGACTTATAGTCCAGACGAACTAAATAATATTTCTCAAGAATTGAAGTTGAGGTTAATAGATGCCTTGCTATAAGTCAATTACCCGGCAAAGATATATTTTTCAATGATTTAAAAATTGAGGTTGAAAACCTTAAAAAAAATTATATCTCTGAAGCAAAACCAAATGATTTGTGATCACAAGATTACAAAAATTGAGAAAGATATTTCTCATAATGATGTTTCTTCCAAAGGGAAGGAAAAAATGTCCAATATAGAAGAAGACAAGGATATTGTAAAAAATTTCAATGTAAAAAATGATTATTTTTTGGGCATGATGCAAATTTTTATAGCTAATAAATGGTAAATAAATTGCACTATATTAATTGATAATGATTTCTCTGTAACTAATGTTGCCATGATTGATAGTGGTGTTGATGTTAGTTGCATTCAAGAAGGTTTGATTCTAACCAGATATTTTTAAAAGACTACACATATTGTTAAGTCTGCATCTGGTCATTCTCTTGATATTAATTATAAACTTCCTAATGAATATATTTGCCGAAATAAGGTTTGCATTACGCATTTTTTATTTTTGGTAAAAAAAATCTATTATATCCCCCAATTATACTTGGCACCCTTTTATAAATGCAATTTATCCTTATACTCATATTGAAGCTGAAGGATTTACTGCTACTTATAAAAATAAGAAAGTATCTTACTCTTTTGTTACAGATCCAGTAACTAGGGATATAAATGTTTTAGTTGATATGAAGCAAAAACATGTGAACTTTTTACAACTTGAAATATTTAGCATGGATATTGGTGATACCATTAAATCTGCTAATATATAGGAGAAAATAAAAATAATCTTCGAACAAATAATTATTAATATATGTACTGATCACCCCAATGCTTTTTGAAATCGTAACAGCATATTGTAACTCTTCCATATAAAGATGATTTCTGCCAGGACAAGATCCCAACGAAATCAAGACCCTGCCAAATGAATATAGAGTTATTCGAATTATGCAAAAAAGAGATTGATAATCTCTTACAAATGGGTCTAATAAAATATTCTAAATCACCATGGTCTTGTACTGTGTTTTATGTGAATAATGCGGCTGAAAAAGAATGTGGTATGTCGAGGTTAGTAATTAATTATAAAGCTCTTAATAAATGTTTGAAATGGATTAGATACCCTATTCCAAATAAAAAAGATTTATTGTCCAGATTATTTGATGCCAATATATTTTCTAAATTTGATTTAAAATCTGGTTATAGGCAAATTCAGATATTTAGAGAGCACACTTATACAACTACTTTCAATGTCCCATTCGATCAATTTGAATGGTATGTGATGCCTTTTGGATTGAAAATGCTCCTTATGAATTCCAGAAAATAAAGACTGACATTTTCAATCCACATATGGATTTTATTATTGTTTATATTGATGATATTCTGGTGTTTTCAAAAACATTAAAATTACACTTTAAACATCTTAATATGTTTAAAAATATTATGATACAAAATGGTTTGGTAATATCTAAACCAAAATTGAGTTTGTTCCAGACAAGTATTAGATTTTTAGGTCACAATATTTGTCGAGGGAAAATAGTTCCTATTCAGCGTTCTATTGATTTTGCTGATAAATTTCCTGATGTTATCACTGATAAAACCCAATTGTAAAGATTCTTAAGGAGTTTGAATTATATATCCCCATTTTATAAGAAATTGTCAACAGATTTAGCTCTCTTATATGATAGATTAAAAAGGGGCTTCCAAGGTCTCTAGACTAATAGCCATACAAACCTTGTAAAATGCATTAAGCAACGTGTAAAATTTTTGTCTTGCTAAAATTTAGCTAACCCTGCTTGGATAAAAATTATTGAAACTGATGGAGCAATACTTAAACAAGTGAATCCCCATAATGATATTGAAGAATTGATACGATTTTATTCCGGGAAATGGACTGATAGTCAAAAGAAGTATGCAACGGTTGCTCATGAAATGTTAACCATTGTTAAATCTGTTCTTAAGTTTCAGGACGATTTATATAATCAAAATATTTTTATTAAAACTGATGCTCAATCGATGAAGTATATGCTTGATAAAGATTTTAAACATGATTCTTCAAATTAATATTTGTAAGGTAGCAAGCTCAATTAGCCCCTTTTGATTTTAAAATTCAGTATAAAAAGTGAATTGATAATTCTCTGCCTAATTTCTTATCCAGAGAATGCTTAAGAAAAAAATGAATTTTTACACTCATTTCCTCTCTGAAAAAATGATAATCACTATTATAAAGGCAACCCTTTTGAACGCAGATATGCATATGCTTATTCTTGAAAAAATCATACATTCATTAATTGAAGATGAATTTGCTGTCTTTAGTTATGAAGAAATTAGAGACGAAATTGATTGTATTGATATTGATTTATCTAACTAATCTATTATGTGCAGTATGACTACAGATCCACCCTGGCAAATGGCCAGAGAAAAAGGTAAAGGCAGAGGAAGATAGTCCTCTTCTAGGGAAAGATCCGCCCCCTCATCATCACAACCTCAGGCATCATAAGCTTCATCATCAAATAACCCAGTGATACGAAGGGGAAATATGAGTTTGATAAATTCTAAGATTCCATAGATAGGCGAATCTTCTTCATAATTGATCTATCTAAAAGATATTCCGGAGGATCATCTATTATATGGACAATTGCAGTCATATTTAAACGCAAAGCAAGCAGATACATTTGCTAACATTGCAAAAGAAAATATTAATAGCAAACCATATGAACAACTTGATAATAAAGAGCTGATAGTTCTTGTTGAAAACTCTGAAATTCAGAGACAAAATGATCCGTGGAAGATACTCCACAAAAATTTGATTACAAACCTCTATTTTGTAGGAGCGTCTTATAAGACTCAAACATAGTATGAAACAATTCTATTATCTATAGGAAGTTCAGAGATTGAACATTTCCAGGCTCATAATGAAGAACCAGATGTGCATGGGTTCTCAAAAATTGTTATAAAAAAATCATTACCCTTGGAAATTGGGGTACAATCTCTATGGCAGAAAGGCAGATATTGCTGAAAGGTTCCAAAATCAATTTTACATATTGGGACTATATTCAAGCCTTCACCAACACATTATATTACAATAATAATAAGCATAAACATACATGGTTCATAAAGATTTGTGCAAAGATATTCAATGAACCAATCCCTAATTGGTTTATTAATTGGTGGGCATGTCATGGCCCAACTGTTCAATTATTACTGGATATATTTCTTAAACTATACAAAAGATGGACAAAGGTATCCTCATTTCTGACTGAGTTATACCACTTAGATCATGTATGCAATTTAGATAAGATTAACTAGATGTACTTCTATATTGAATTCTCTATTCCATGGATTCACAAATGGAATATTGAATTTGGATTTACTAAAGAACAAATACCTTGTATTTATAGGGCATTTTGTAATAACTTCTGGGATAAGCTGATGCACAAAGATCTCACAACTAAAAAATTAAATGGTCAAGAACTCCTAGATACTATAGACAATAAAATTTAGAATTATGTTAATGCTCCTTAGAAAAATATTGTAGAGAATAAGTCTTTAAAACATATCTCCAGAAGGATTGCTATTTATGATGGAGATAGAATGGAGATGATGAAACAATATCTGGAAGAAATTCAAAAAAAATTGATGAAAACTATCGAACAACATTCAGATACTTTAATAAAAAGCGTCACCAGCGATGATATTGTGGAAGATGTTCACGACTCCCAACCAATTGATTGAGGAGACACCCTGAATGAGGAAGCCATAGCCAGAACGGAGAAATTTTTCCATGAACTAAAGAAGAAAGAAGACAAGATGTTTGGAAAGAAGTCTACCTGAAAAAACTTTCATGATTTATGGGACCCGGATGTAAGGCTCTTTTTACTATTTAGACAATAGATCCACTATGCATAGGGACCCGAATGTGGGACCCATAAGTACTGTGCATAGATTTCTTTTCTTTTTCCATTTCTATATATAGGACCTTCATTTGTTAGGGAAGGTCAGAATAAAATATTTTATTTTCCTTATTTCTCTCTCTTAGTAGAGTTTGTTCTCCCCTCTCTCTTGTGAAACATAGTTCAAGGTTTGAATAAAAGGGCTGATAGCCGCCGTTATTTACTATTCCAACCTTTCATCCAGCCAGTCTTAAGGTTGTTACTTTTTTAATTTTGACATAATTTAATACTTTCTTCCCCTCTCCAGCTATGACTATGTCCGGCTAAAATTTTTTCATATCTATGCCAGAGATCTAACTTCTCTTACTTAGTAACTATGAAAGATCCAGACTCTATCAAAATATGATGGAATTTTTCTATAGTTTCTTGACTTGGTTTCAAAATGATTGGTACAGTCGAAATTAGTACTGCTTATGGTGGCTTTGTTTTAGTGACTACGTCTGGAAAGTCGTGACTTTTAAGCCCGTGATAATAAAGAAAAGGGTGTTTCTCTTCACGGTTAGAATCGATAGACACATGGGCTCATACTAAGTAGGTATTAATTTTTTGACAGGCCCCTTGTTCGGGTAAAAGAATTTTTCCATACTGTCATTAAGCTATTTGAAATTTTTTTATATTTCGGTTGGTGCCTCGGTTGGTTTTCTGACTAGGCTTCCCGATATTAGTTAATAGGCCTGGTTGGCATGGCGAATTACCGCCCACCAGTCCGATCCTGTTAAATAGTATCAGAGCCTAGGAACTTTTATACTAATTATGTAATAAGATCTGAAGTCTTTGGCATAGATATGAACTTTTTCAACATGGATATCGGAGAAGTTAACACTAAAAGTACAAAACTTGAAGATGTAGATATACCTCTAAATCTTGATTTATTAAATAAATGAACTATCCCCAAGGTGCTTATAAAAACCATTTATGAATATGGTTTTTTTTATAAAGGTGCTTTATAAGCAAATTATTAAAACTTCTGAACAGTCTTTAGCACTAAATGCGGAAGAGAAGAATATTAGGAATGGTGCAAATTGTATTTAAACCTTTGACTCTTAAAGGGTTACCAGAGATATTTCTAACTGCACTTCGGGATGCTAAAAGTTTAAATTTCATACAGTCTCTTATGAGTTCAATTGAATCCACTATAGCCTATGATCCAGTATATTTTAACACACATCCAAATTTGCAATTATCTTTGACTGATGTGAAGATTCTTGATGCCTTGACTTTAAATATAAAAACTCATAGTTATAATTATGCCCCTGGTTTTGAGTTAATTTGTCTTTCTTATAGAATTTATTACAAATTATTTTCTACTCTGAACCCAAGATGCAAACTGATAAATGATGCATCAAATCAGACCTTATTAGTCGAAAAAAATTTTGCAAGATCAAGGTCACTATGAGGAGACCTATAAGATGGGATGAAATTGAATTTCCCAAAACGTAGATCTTAAATTTGTTATTTCTTCAAATTAAGTCACAGATGATGTGACAAACTCTAAGTTATCCCATGTAACTCAAAATCCAGATGGTAGGATTTGTCTTCAATTTGACAACAAATCCACGGTTTATAGCCAACATTCCTTTTCTATGCAAAAATTATTGCCTATTATTCATCATATATCTCCTACTGAACTAGTTTATGGTCCATCTAGGAATCGTACAGCATATTTACATACTATTGATTATGCATCTATACCTGCATCTACACGCCTTGTAGAAAAGATTAAAATCAATCCTAAAACAAATGTTGTTCAAGATAGTGATAATATCTCTGATATAGATAACCCTACTCCTTCTGAAATGGAGTTTGATGTTAACAGTATTTAATATAATTTTACACCAAATGGTTTTTTTTCCTGGTTCCCAGGCAAAGAGTTATATTAAAAAGAATATTTTAATAAAAATGGAATCAATTTTGAATTTGGTTCGTTGAGACTTATAGTCCAGAAGAACTAAATAATATTTCTCAAGAATTGAGGTTGAGCTTAATATACTCCTTTCTATAAGCCAATTACCTGGCAAAGATACATCTTTCAATGATTTAAAAATTGAGGTTGAAAACCTAAAAAAAAAAATTATATCTCTAAAGCAAAACCAAATGATTTGTGATAACAGGATTACAAAAACTGAGAAAGATATTTCTCACAATAATGTTTCTTCCAAAGAAAAGGAAAAAATGTCCAATATAGAAGAAGACGATGATATTGTAAAAAAATTTAATGTAAAAAATGATTATTTTTTGGGCATAATGCAAATTATTACAGCTCATAAATGGTATATAAATTGCACTATATTAATTGATAATGATTTTTCTGTAACTAATGTTGCCATGATTGATAGTGGTGCTGATGTTAGTTGCATTCAAGAAGGTTTGATTCCGACCATATATTTTTAAAAGACTACACATATTATTAAGTCTGCACTGGTCATTCTCTTGATATTAATTATAAACTTCCTAATTCATATGTTTGCCGAAATAAGTTTTGCATTCCGCATTTCTTATTTGTGGTAAAAAATCAATTATATCCCCAATTATACTTGGCACCCCTTTTATAAATGCAATTTATCCTTATACTCATATTGAAGCTAAAGGATTTACTGCTACTTATAAAAATAAGGAAATATCTTACCCTTTTATTACAGATCTAGTAACTAGGGATATAAATTCTTTAATAGATATAAAGCAAAAACATGTGAACTTTTTAAAGCTTGAAATGTTTAGCATGAATATTGGTGATACCATGAAATCTGCTAAGATATAGGAGAAAATAAAAATGATCTCCAAACAAATGATTGTTGATATATGTGCTGATCACTCCAATGCTTTTTGGAATCGTAAATAGCATATTGTAACTCTTCTATATGAAGACGATTTTTGCAAGGACAAGATCCCAAAGAAATCAAGACCTTGCCCAATAAATGTTGAGTTAGTCGAATTCTACAAAAAAAAAGATTGATAATCTCTTACAAAAGGGTCTAATAAAATATTCTAAATCATCATGATCTTGTACTGCATTTTATGTGAATAATGCAGCTGAAAAAGAACGTGTTATGCCGAGGTTAGTAATTAATTATAAACCTCTTAATAAATATTTGAAATGGATTAGATACCCTATTCCAAATAAAAAAGATTTATTGTCCAGATTATTTGATGCCAATATATTTTCTAAATTTGATTTAAAAATTGGTTATTGACAAATTCAGATATTTAGAGAACAAACTTATAAAACTACTTTCAATGTCCCATTCGATCAATTTGAATGGAATATGATGCCTTTTGGATTGAAAAATGCTCCTTCTGAATTCTAGAAAATAATGAATGACATTTTTCAATCCACATATGGATTTCATTATTGTTTATATTGATGATATTCTGGTGTTTTCAAAAACATTAGAATTACACTTTAAACATCTTGATATGTTTAAAAGAATTGTGATATAAAATGATTTGGTAATATCTAAACCAAAATTGAGTTTGTTCCAGACAAGTATTAGATTTTTAGGTCACAATATTTGTCGAGGGAAGATAGTTCCTATTCAACGTTCTATTGATTTTGCTAATACATTTCCTGATGTTATCACTAATAAAACTCAATTTTAAAGATTCTTAAGGAGTTTGAATTATATATCCCCATTTTATAAGAATTTGTCAATAGATTTAGCTCCCTCATATGATAGATTAAAAAGGGACTTTCAAGGTCCCTGGACCGATAGCCATACAAACCCTGTAAAATGCATTAAACAACGTGTAAAATCTTAAGCAACAATTGCACATGAAATGTTAACCATTGTTAAATGTGTTCTTAAGTTTCAGGACGATTTATATAATCAAAGTTTTTTTATTAAAACTGATGCTCAGTCGGTAAAGTATATGTTTGACAAAGATTTTAAACATGATGCTTCAAAATTAATATTTGCAAAGTGGCAAGCTCAATTAGCCCTCATTTGATTTTGAAATTCAGTATACAAAGGGAATTGATAATTCTCTGCCTAATTTCTTATCCAGAGAATACTTAAGTAAAAAATGAATTTTTACACTCATTTCCTCTCTGAAAAAATTATAATCATTATTATAAAGGCAATCTCTTTAAACACAGATATGCATATGCTTATTCTTGAAAAAATCATACATTCAATAATTGAAGATGAATTCGTTGTCTTTAATTATGAAGAAATTAGAGACAAAATTTATTGGATTAATATTGATTTATCTAACTATTATATTATGTGCAGCATGACAAAAGATCCATCCTAGCAAATGGCCTGAGGAAAAAGTAGAGGCAGAGGAAGATACTCCTTTTCGGGGAAAAGATTCGCCCCCTCATCATCACAGCCATAGGAATCACATACTTCATCATCAAATACCCCAGTGATACGAAGGGAAAATATAAGTTTGATAAATTTCAAGATTCCGCAGATAGGTGAATCTTTTTCATAATCGATCCATCTAGAAGATATTTCGGAGGATCATCCATTATATTGTAATATCTCGTACTTTTTTCTAGATAATTTCATCTTAAGAATGTCAAAAATTAGCTTCTAAATTTAATGATGGTTATTCCATGAGGAATTTTCAAAATTTTCCCTTTTTGTCATGTGAAAAATTCAATAAGCTTTCCATCGATATAAGATTCATCCAAATCTGATAACCGGGTCAGAAGTTACGACTATTTCAAGTTCCCATTATAAAATAGCGCCATATTAGTCAGTGGCGCGCTGCTCCACAAGAGGAAATGACATTTCACAAATTCTAGTTGGGGTCTGCGATTATGGCGCATCGTACCAAAGCCCAAATTCAAAATTGTCCTTTTCCAGTGTCCTAGTGTGATTTCCTCCGCGTCGCACCAAAGTTCCAGGTCAAAAAAGAAGGGGCAACGCAATGGCTCTACGTCGCGCCATCCCTCAGTTTATCGATTGTTAAATTCTAGTGACACGACGCGATAGCGCCGCGGCGCTCCAGGGGTTCAGTTCGAGAAAATTTCACTGAAATTAAATAATGCTTCCAGGGTTAAAAGGGTCAACTTCCCACCCCTATTTAAGCCCTTTCACATGTGATTTAACCACTTTTCACCCAAAATATGCTCTCTTCTCTGAAAAACCTCTCAAGAACAAGATAGGGTTTTCATAGAAAATCCAATTCCAAGAAAGTTTCACCGTCAATCTTCACGAAATCACGAACTAAGGTATGCATAGTATTCATTCATGGACTTCTTTCGTCCATGAAGTTCAAGAATCGTTTTTCCAACTTTAAGTTATGGATTTTCTTTATGATTTCATGATTGGGTTGTTCTTGTTCATGTTGATAAATAAGACATTGAATTCTACTCCATGTTGGGTGATAATTTCTATGTAGGTTTAATTATTATAGATATAGATTCATGCAAACCTATGACTAAACCCTTGAATGATGAAATTAGAATGCGATCATGATGTTTAATTGTTGTACAATGATATTTACATGTACCATACCTACAATATGTTTGATTTAATGCCTAAATGAAGGAAAAATGCCTAACTAGCATATTGTCATGAAATCCCCATGTATGTACAAACTTATGCCTATTACATATTTGATCAAATGCTTCAGTAAATGCATTATGGTGATTATTATTTATTCAAGCAAGTCAAGATTTGTCAGTTACATTCTATCGAGTCCTGGGATACTTGTAGCCAAAACATTAGCTGTGTGCCTAGAGTCATGTCATGTTTTCACGATATTTTTAGTCCAGCTATGATCCTTAGACTTCAGACAGTCTTATGACTCAGGAAATCTCCACGATCTCATGAACTCAGTCAGTTGTCAGATATCAGTAGTATTCCATCAGTCAACGGAATTTAGTAACTCAATCCACGTTCAGTTCAGTAAATCATGATCAGTTTCTATTCAAATGGGATTAGAAATTCGCACCAAGTGAACGCAAGGATGGGAACTCACCTATTATATGAGGGTGTGATTCTTAGAAGCAATCCTAGTATTCCAATACTAGGAAGAGAGCATAGGTTGAGACATCATACCCTACTATATGAGGGTAGATGGGGTGGCTTAGCCTGCTATATAAGGGTTACCATCGTTCTCACGGGAGTTACCTGTTATATTAGGGTCACTCACATGTTATCCTTACTAGTGGCGCGGTATCAACCCCCTTCCAATCAGGGCATAGATTAGACCCCAATACAGATAAAATGCATTATTTGGGGTATGTCGGTTAGATGACTACCTCCTATTGTCTCAGTATCAGTCTCTGTAAAAGAACTCAGATAGTTCTTCAGATTTCAGGACAGTCAGATATAGTCAACTCAGATAAAGTACAAAACTCAGATAGTTCTATTAGATTCAGGACTGTCAGATACTGTCACTCATGTTATCAGTTATATTCAGATTCAGTAATCATGTTATCACAGTATTAGTGTCAGTTGTTATGTCTCATGCATGTATTCTCATGCTCATGATAGTTAGTCAGTTATTATTATTGTTCATGCATATGAACTCCATGCATTCAGCCTACCTTACATGCATACCAATATATTTAAAGTACTGACGCATTTGCACTATAGTGTCTTATACCATAGGTTCAGAGATATAACCTCCAGAGCAACAGTAGATTCCAGATATCTACAGACAAAGTTAGAAGTAAGTCCTCATCTTTTGAGGACATGATTATTTTTCCTATTATCTCATTAATCAGTTTATTAGTTGGAGTTAGTTGGGGACATGTTCCATCAACTCCTTACTCAGACAGTTCAGTTAATTAAAGGCATTCTAGACTATCATGTTTCAAACTTCAGTATGTTCAGTTTTATTTTGGGCATTCTATTACCCCACACAGATATTGTATCATTCAGATCATGTTTAGTATAGAACCTTATGGCTTTTTAGTGAATGTTTCCGCATTATTATGTCATATTATGTAGTGTACAGGTACAAATATCAGTCATTTGTTAGCTTGTGGTCCTTTGGGGTCATGAGCACTGTGTAGCATTCTATGTATCAAACTTAGCGTGTTATACACTTAGTATCAGAGCCTAAGGTTCACTAGAGTCCTAGGAAGTCTAAAAGTCGTATCTAGTAGTCTTGTACATGGGTGTATTGCATGCTATATTTATGTATAGGAGGCTATAAGATATTTTTGGAACAGTTTCCCCTCTTTCAGTATTTATGTCGTGCCAGTGAGCATAATCTTCAGTCAATCTTTCTGTCTAATCCATTTCTCCCTTTCTTCTACAGAAAATATGCCTCCTAAAAGAAGAAATGGAAATCAGTCAATCCCCAGCCCGAAGATCCTTTGGGCGATCATGTTTCTCATGTGGAGTTTAGGGTCGCATTCTCTACTCTTGCTCAGTCAGTAGCCGCTCAAAATGAATGGCCAGCAGTCATTCCATCATACCCAGTGGCTAACTCAGCCACATCTAGGATTTGAAACTTCACCCGAATGAATCCTCTATTCTTTTTCGGGTCTAAGACAGATGAGGACCCTCAGGAATTCCTAGATCAGGTGCAGAAGGTGACAGACATCATGGGGGTGACTACTGTTGAAAGTGCTGAGCTAGTTATATATCAGTTGCAGGATGTTGCTCATACTTGGTTTAAGCGGTGCAAGTCATAGAGGGTAGATAATATAGGGCCAGTTGAATGGGAGGAGTTTGCGTCTGCTTCCCTTGATAGATTCTTTCCCCTAGAGCTTAGGGAAGCTAAGGTGTTAGAATTCATCAACTTTAGGTAGACAATATGACAGTGAAAGAGTATTCTCTTATGTTTACTCAATTAGCCAAATATGCCCCTCATGTGGTTGCAGATAGCAGGGCAAGGATGAGTAAGTACATTTTAGGGGTAAATAATAGTGTGGTTAATGAGTGTAGATCCGTCATGCTGAATAGTGACATGACTTTAGCCAGGCTTATGACTTATGCTCAGCAGATTGATAAGAAAAAGATTAAGATGAGGGAGAAATAGAATAAGAGGGCGAAGACAGGCAGTTTCAACTTCGCTCAGCCTAAGTCAGAAGGAGGAAACCGTTCTCAGTTTCATCCTAAGTCATCAGTTCCAGCTCCTTCTACAGCCAATGCTCCAGTTCCTAAGTTCAGAGAGGGTAACAAAGATAGAGCGCCAGGCTCTAAGACCCAGGGCAGAATTAGCAGTGCCCGCACCTATCCTCTTTGCCAAACTTGTGGCAAGCACCATCTGGGTATTTGTAGAGCTGGCAATGGTATTTGTTTCAGATGTGGAAAGCCAGGCCACGGAGTCAGAGACTATTCTCAGCCAGGTCCTCAGGGCCAACAAAATCGCTCCCCAGCTTAGTCTGATCGCCCAAATCAGCAGGGTGCCACCTCCAATGCTACTAGTAGGCAACGCCCAAATCATCTCTATGCTCTTCAGTCCTGACAAGATCAGGAAAATTCTCCTGATATAGTTACCAATACGTTACATATCTTTCATGTGCATGTTTATGCTTTGCTAGATCCATGAGTTTCTTTGTCTTTTGTCACTCCTTATATAACAGTCAATTTTGGAGTTAGTCTCAAAATTCTAACAGAGCCCTTTTTAGTCTCTTCCCTAGTGGGTAAAACTATCATAGCTCGGCGGGTATACAGGAACTGCCTGGTTGTGATATTACAGAAAGTCACTTCAGCAGACTTAGTCAAATTAGAGAAGACTAATTTTAACTTCATTCTCGGCATGGAATGGCTTCATTCTTGCTATGCCATAGTCAATTTCAGAAATAGAATAGTCCAGTTTCAGTTCCCAAATGAACCCGTCCTTGAGTGGAAGGGTAGTGTATCTGCTTTCAGGGGTCAGCTTGTTTCCTACCTTCGGGCAAGGAAAATGAAATCTAAAGGATGTGTCTATCATCTTGTTCGAGTTAAAGACACTAGTTCCAAAACTCCTAGCCTTGAATCAGTTCCAGTTGTAGGTGAATATTCAGATGTCTTTCCCGAAGATCTTTCGGGAATTTCTCCCAAAAGGAAAATAAACTTCAGTATTGATCTTCTTTTAGATACTCAACCTATCTCTATTCCACTATACAGAATGGCACTAGCAGAACTCAGAGAACTGAAAGAACAATTAAAGGATCTCTTAGATAAAGGATTCATCAGGCCTAACGTTTCCTCGTGGGGCACTCCAGTATTATTCATGCACAAGAAAGACGGTTCTCTTAGGATGCGTGTATACTACCGTCAACTCAATAAGGTCACGGTCAAGAACAAGTATCATCTTTCCAGAATCGATGACTTATTTGACCAACTTAAGGGTGCTAATTATTTCTCTAAGATAGACCTTAGATCCGGCTATCATCAGCTCAAAGTCAGAGAATGTAACATTCTGAAAATAGCTTTCTGTACCCGGTATGGTCACTTTGAATTCTTAGTTATGTTATTTGGTCTTACTAATGCCCCAGCCGCTTTCATGGACTTGATGAACCATGTGTTCAAGTAGTACTTAGACATGTTCATTATAGTCTTCATAGATGTTATTCTGGTCTATTCCCGCAATGAGCGTGATCATGCAGATCATCTCAGAACAGTACTTCAGACTCTCAAAGATCATCAGCTATTTTCCAAATTTAGTAAGTGCGAATTTTTGCTAAGGTCAATAGCATTCCCTGGTCATATCATTTCCGGAAATGGCATTAGAGTTGATCCTCAAAAGACCGAAACAGTAAAAAACTGGCCTAGACTTGTCTCTCCATCAGATATCAGGAGTTTTTTGGGTTTTCATGGCTATTACCGATGGTTTGTTGAGGGATTTTCTTCTATTACATCCCCTACGTCTAGATTGAATCAGAAGAAAGTCAAGTTTCAGTGGTCAAATCCTTGCGAGAAGAGTTTTCAGGAGTTTAAGACTCGACTCACCTCAGCTCCAGTCTTAGCTCTCCCAGATGATTTAGATGGGTTCGTAGTATATTATGAATCATCCAGAGTAGGTTTGGGTTATGTCATCATGCAACATAGTAAGGTCATAGCCTACGCCTCCAAACAGCTTAAGCCCCATAAGAGGAATTATCCTACTCATGATCTTGAGTTAGCAATTGTAGTCTTTGCCTTGAAGATTTGGAGGCATTATCTATATGGTGTTCATGTAGATGTGTTCACTGATCATAAAAGTCTTCAATATATCTTTTCCAAAAAAAAATCTCAATATTCGTCAGAAAAAGTGGTTAGAGCTCCTGAAAGATTATGACATGAGTATCCTTTAACATCTGGGAAAAGCCAACGTAGTGGTCGACGCTCTCAGTAGACTATCTATGGGTAGTGTTGCTCATGTGGATGACAGTAAGAAGAAGTTATCTCAGGAAGTCCATCAGCTTGCCAGACTAGGCGTTCGCTTAGTCGATATAGATAAGGGTGATTTATGGGTTCAGAGTAGTTCATAATTATCTCTAGTTTCCGAGGTGAAAGAAAAGTAAGATAGAGATCCCAGCCTTGTCAAGTTGAAAGAGTCAGTTCAGGATTAGAAAATAGAGGTTTTCTCCTAAGGAGGAGATAACGTTCTTCATTGTCAGGGTCGTCTCTGTGTTCCAGGTGTAGATGACTTAAGGCAACGAATTCTTGCAGAAGCGCATGGTGCTCGCTACTCTATTCATCCAGGGGACACAAAGATGTACCGTGGCTTACGAGAAGTCTATTGGTGGAGTGGGATGAAGAGACATATTACAGAGTTTATGGATAAGTGCTCTACATATCAACAGGTTAAGATAGAGCATCAAAAGCCTAGTGGTCCTATGCAGGAGTTCATTATTCCTACTTAGAACTAAGAAGAAGTGAACATGGACTTCATGACGAGCTTGCCTCGAACTCGTCATCAGCATGATTCAGTCTGGGTCATTATAGATAGAATGACCAAATCAACCCATTTTTTTCCAGTTCATACCTCTTATTCAGCCGAGGATTACACCAAACTCTACATCAGGGAGTTGATTAGATTGTACGGTGTTCCACTATCTATTATCTCAGACAGAGGTACCCAATTCACCTCTTATTTTTGAAAAGCATTTCAAAAGGGTCTTGGTACCCAAGTTTATCTTAGTACAACCTTTCATCCTCAGACAGATGGTCAAGAAGAAAGGACCATTCAGATGTTAGAAGATATGCTAAGGGCGTGTGCAATCGATTTCAAGGGAAGTTGGGATGACCACTTACCTTTGTTTTAGTTTGCATACAACAACAACTAACATTCCAGTATTCAGATGGCTCCATTCGAAGCTCTCTACGGTAGGAGATGTAGATCTCTAATTGGTTGGTTCAAAGTTAGTAAGGCGTCAATTATAGGGCCTGACTTAGTATTCGATGCCTTAGAAAAAGTCTAGTTGATTAGAGAAAGACTTCGGGCTGCTCAGAGATGATAGAAGTCTTAGGCAGATATTCATAGAAAAAATCTCGAGTTTGATATTGGTAACTATGTCTATCTAAAGATCTCTCCCATGAAGGGAGTGAAGTGGTTCGGCAAGAAAAAGAAACTCAGTCCCCGATATGTCGGTCTCTTCAAGATTCTCAGTTGATTTGGCAAGGTAGCTTATGAGCTCAAATTGCCTTCAGATCTAGCCTCAATTATTCAGTCTATCATGTCTCTTTGCTTAAGAAGTACATAGGGGACCCATCAGTTGTAATACATATTCAGAGCATTGATGTTCAGAACACTCTTTCTTATGAAGAGATTCCAGTCGAAATCTTAGACTATCAGACTCATAGATTGAGGAACAAAGAAGTCCCTCTAGTTAAGGTTCTTTGGCTAAATCAGTCCGTTGAGGGAGCTACTTGGGAAGCAGAGGCAGACATGCGTACCAAGTATCCTCACCTCTTATTCGCCAACTCAGATCAAGCTCAAGGTAACAGTTCTCCTTAAGCTTACTTAATTTTATGTTCGGTGTTCATCACAAACTTGGTATGCATCTTCATGCTCATGTTCCCATTAGAAACTTGGTATCAAGTACCATTGCATATTCAGTCATGCACGCATGTATCAGTTCAGTTATGTAATTATGCATCAGACATGTATTCTTATTGTGAGAAACTTAGTTCTTCAGAACACTCAGTCATGCATTCATAAATCACTTACACATGCATCAGATATGCATGTTTAGTATTATATGGTCAGATTGTCAGTCATGTCAGTCATAAGATCATGTTTTAGTGTTCATGTTTAGTATGTACGTCGATTATCTTCTTCCCTTATCGCCAGTCTCATTCGAGGATGAATGTTCTTAAGGGGGAGATATTATAATATCCCATACTTTTTCCTAGCTAATTTAATCTCAAGAATGTCTAAAATTAGCTTCTAAATTGAATGATGGTTATTCCATGAGGATTTTGCAAGATTTTCCCTTTTTGTCATGTGGGAAATTCAATAAGCTTTCCATCGATATAAGATTCATCCTCATCCGATAACTGGGTTAGAAGTTACGACTATTTCAAGTTCCCGTCGTAAAACAGCTCCATATTAGTTAGTGGCGTGCCGCACCATAAGAGGAAATCGCGTTTGGAAAATTCTAGTAGGGGTCCGCGATTATGGCGCGTCGCGCCAAGTACTAAATTCAGAATTTTTCTTTTCCAGTGTCTTAGCGCGATTTCCTCTGCATCGCGCCAAAGTTTCAGGTCACAAAAGAAGAGGCAATACGATGGCTCTACACCGCGCCATCCCTTAGTTTCCCAGTTGTCAAATTCCAGTGACATAGCGCGATAGCGCCGCGTCGCGCCTGGAGTTCAGTTCGGGAAAATTTAACTGAAATTAAATAATGTTTCCAGGGTTAAAAGGGTCAACTTCCCACACCTATTTATGCCCATTAACACGTGATTCAACCACTTTTCACCTAAAATATGCTCTCTTCTCTCAAAAAACTCTCAAGAACAAGATAGGGTTTTCATAGAAGATCCAATTCCAAGAAAGTTTCACCGTCAATCTTCACGAAATCACGAACTAATGTATGCATAGTGTTCATTTACGGACTCCTTTCGTCCATAAAGTCCAAGAATCCCTTTTCTAACTTTAAGTTATGGATTTTCTTTATGATTTCATGATTGGGTTGTTCTTGTTCATGTTGATAAATGAGAAATTGAATTCTACTCCACGTTGGGTGATAATTTCTATGTGGATTTAATTATTATAGATATAGATTCATGCAAACCTATGACTAAACCCTTGAATGATGAAATTAGAATGTGACCATGATGTTTAATTGTTGTACAATGATGTTTACATGTATCATGCCTACAATATGTTTGATTTAATGCCTAAATAAAGAAAAAAATGCCTAACTAGCATGTTGTCATGAAATCCCCATGTATGTACAAGCTTATGCCTATCACATATTTGATGAAATGCTTCAGTAAATGCATTATGGTGATTATTATGTATTCAAGCAAGTCATGATTTGTCAGTTTCTTTCTATCGAGTCCTGGGGGTACTTGTACCCAAAACATTAACTGTGTGCCTAGAGTCATGTCATGTTTTCACGATACTCTCAGTCCAACTATGATCCTTAGACTTCAGTCAGTCTTATGACTTAGGAAATATCCATGATCTCATAAAGTCGGTCAGATGCCAGATATCAGTAGTGTTCCGTCAGTCTGTTCCGTCAGTCAACGGAATTCAGTAACTCAATCCATGTTCAGTTCAGTAAATCATGTTCAGTGTCTATTCAGATGGGAGTAGAAATTAGCACCTAGCAAACCCAAGGATAGGAACTCACCTATTATATGAGGGTGTGATTCTTAGAAGCAATCATTGCATTCCAAAACTATATAGCCAGCATAGGTTGAGACATCATAGCCTGCTATATGAGGGTAGATGAGGTGGCTTAGCCTGCTATATGAGGGTTCCCACCATTCTCACTAGAGTTACCTGTTATATTAGGGTCACTCACATGTTGTCCTAACCAGTGGTGCGGTATTGACACCCTTTCAATCAGCGCATAGATTAAACCTTAATTCAGCTATAATATATCATTTGGGGCATGTCGGTTAGATGAATACCTCCCACAGTCTTAGTATCAGTCTCAGTATAAGAACTCAAATAGTTCTTCAGATTTCAGGACTGTCAGATACAGTCAACTCAGATAAAGTACAGAACTCAGATAGTTCCATTAGATTCAGGACTGTCAGATACAGTTACTCATGTTATCAGTTATATTCAGATTCAGTAATCATGTTATCACAATATTAATGTTAGTTGTTATGTCTCATGCATGTATTCTCACGCTCATGATAGTTAGTCAATTATTATTATTGTTCATGTATATGAATCCCATGCATTCAGCCTACCTCACATGCATACCAGTACATTCAAAGTACTGAAGCATTTGCGCTATGGTGTCGAATACCATATGTTCAGAGACACGAGCCCTAGAGCAACAGTAGATTCCAGATATCCACAAACAGAGTTAGAAGTAAGTCCTCATCTTTTGAGGACATGATTATTTTCCTTATTATCTCATTAATCAGTTTATTAGTTGGAGTTAGTTGGGGACATGTCCCATCAACTCCTTACTCAGACAGTTCAGTCAGTTAGAGGCTTTCTAGACTATCATGTTTCAAACTTCAGTATGTTCAGTTTTGTTTTGGGTATTCTATTACGCCACACACATGTTATATTATTCAGATCATGTTCAGTATTGAACCTTATGGGCTTTCAGTGCATATTTCTATCTTATTATGTCATATTATATAGTGTATAGGTATAGATTTCAGTCATGGGTTAGCTTGTGGTCCTTCGGGGTCATGAGCACCGTGTAGCGTTTCGAGTATCAGATTTGGGGCGTTACATACATGGACAATTACAGTCATATTTAACCACAAAGCAAGCAGATACGTTTGTTAACATTGCAAAAGAAAATACTGATAGCAAATCATATGAACAACTTGATAATAGAGAGTTAATAGTTCTTGTTGAAAACTTTAAAATTCAGAGACAAAATGATCCGTGGAAGATACTCCACAAATATTTAATTACTAACCTCTATTTTGCAGGAGAGTCTTATAAGACTCGAACATATTATGAAACAATTCTATTATCCACAGAAAGTCCAGAGATTGAATATTTCCAGGCTCATGATGGAGAACCAGATATGCATGGGTTCTAAAAAATTGTTATAAAAAAGATCATTACCCTTGGAGATTGGGGTACAACCTCTATGGCAGAAATGCAGATATTACTGAAAGGTTCCAAAATTAATTTTACATATTGAGATATATTCAGGCCTTCTTCGACATATTATATTTAATAATAATAAGCATAAACATACATAGTTCTTAAAGATTTGTGCGAAGATATTCGATGAACCAATCCCTAACTGGTTCATTAATTGGTAGGCATATCATGGCCTAACTGTTCAGATATTACCGGATATATTTCTAAAACTCTACAAAAGATGGACAAATGTGTCCCCATTTCTGACTAAGTTATACCACTCAGATCATGTATACAATTTAGATAAGATTGACCAGATGTACTTCTATATTGAATTCTCCATTCCATGGATTCACAAATGGAATGTTGAATTTGGATTTACTAAAGCACAAATACCTTGTATTTATAGGGTATTTTATAATAACTTCTATGATAAGCTGATGCGCAAAGATCTCACAACTAAAAAACTAAATGGACAAGAACTCTTGGATACTATAGACAATAAAATTCAAGATTATATTAATGCTCCTCAGAAAAATATTGTTGAGGATAAATCTTTAAAACATATCTCCAGAAGGATCGTTGTTTATGATGGAGATAGAATAAAGATGATAGAACAATATCTAAAAAAGGTTTGAAAAAATTTGATGAAAACTGTCGAACAACATTCAGATACTTCTATGAAGAGTATCACTGGCGATGATATTACAGAAGATGTTCATAACTCCCAACCAATTGATTCAGGAGATACCATGAATAAGGAATCTATAGCCAGAACAGAGGAATTTCTCCGCAAACTAAAAAAGAAAAAACAAGACGTTTGGAAAGAAGTCTACCTGAAAAACTTTCATGATGTATGGGACTCGGATGTGGGACCCTTTTTACTATTTACACAGTAGATCCACTGTGCATAGGGACCCGGATGTGGGACCCATAAGTACTGTGCATAGATTCCTTTTTCTTTTTCTTTTCTATATATAGGACCTTCATTTGTTAGGGAAGGTCAGAAGAAAAATTTTATTTTCTTTATTTCTCTCTCTAAGAAAAGTTTGCTCTCCCCTCTCTCTTGTGTAACATAGTTCAAGGTTTGAATAAAAGGATTGATAGCCGCCGTTATTTACTATTCTGGCCTTGCATCCGTTCAGTCTTAAGGTATTTACTTCTTTAATTTTAACATACTTTAATACTTTCTTCCCCTCTCCAGTCGTGACTATGTCCGACATAAGACTTTTTATATTTATGCCAGAGATCTAACTTCTCTTACTTAGTAACTATGAAAGATCCAGACTTGATCAAAATATGAAGAAATTTTTCTATAGTTTCTTGACTTAATTTCGAAATAGTTGGTACAGTCAAAATTAGTACTGCTTATAGTGGCTTTGTCTTAGTGACTACGTCTGGCAAGCTGTGACTTTTAAGTCCATGATAATAAAGAAAAAGGCGTCTCTCTTCACGGTTAGAGTCGCTAGACACATGGGTTCATCCTAGGTAGATATTAATCTTCTGACGGACCTTTTGTTCGGGTAAGAGAATTTTTCATACAGTCATTAAGTTATTTAAAATTCTTTTATATTTTGGTTGGTGCCTCGGTTGATTTTCCGACTAGGCTTCCCGATATTAGTTAATAGGTCTGGGTGGCATGGCAGATTACCGCCTGCCTGTCCGATCCTATTACACGTATAAATATATATTAGAGTTTTGATTTTTAATAAAATTAATTTTTACTATTTTGCTCATTTATTTCATTATAGTTTGTCATTTAAATTATATACTCAATTAATATTTTTCACTTTTATTTTTTATCCTAAAAATAATTTTTAACTTTTATAATATGTATATAGATTAAAAAATTAAAAAAAAATTATCAATTTTTTTTTTTAAAAAATGAAATACAAATGTTGATATAAATATCAGGGTAAAATATATATTTTAAAAAATTAAATAAAAAAAGGAGGGAGAGTGATTATATATATATTACTACTATTAATACTACTACTATTACTATTACTATTAATACGAGTGAAAAAGCAAGCAGCTCTTCGTCAACATGTCTGCTTCTTTACCTGCTTCAGCTGCTTCGTAATTTTACTATATTATCCTTAATTAATTATTTTAAGTTATTTATATATAATAAAATTAATAATACTTAATTAAAAAAAGTAAAATAGACATTTATGACATGTCTATTTCAGCTGCTTCAATCGTAGTTTTATTATATCACCTCAAATTAATTATTATAAGTCATCTAGATATTAAAAAATTAATAATATTTAGTAAATAATAAAATAGATATAAATGATAAATCAATTCTTAATGTTTTAAATTAATAGGACATCTTATATGAGACTTATTTAAAAAAAATCACAAGTATATTTGCTTCATGATTTTACTATATTATCCCTGATTAATTATTGTAAGACATTTTACATATAAGAAAATTAATAATATTTAATAAAAAAGGTAAAATAGACATTTATGATATGTCTACTTTAGCTGCTTCAATCGTAATTTTACTATATCACCCCTAATTAATTATTATAAGTCATTTAGATATTAAAAATTTAATAATATTTAATAAAAATAAAATTGACATAAAATGATAAATTAATTATTGATGTTTTAAATTAACATGACATCTTATATGAGACTCATTTAAATTTTTTTCACAAATATTTTCTCATAGTAATTTTGCTATATCACTTCTAATTAGGTATTATAAGTCATTTAGGACATATCTGCTTCGCTGCTTCAATCATAAAATTTGTTTGACTCTCGAATTTATTTCAGTGCTACTTAAATTGGAATAGAAGAAAAAGTATTGTAAATCATAATAATTAAAAACTTAAATTATTTTAAGAATATAATTGAATATCAATGCCACAAAAATTTGGATATGGAGAGTAACATATATTATTTTAAAATTACATAAACAATATTATAAATTACAATAGCTAACAATTTAAAATATTTAAAAACATATTAAGAATCTGATTGATTATCTAAATTATATTTGTGTCACGTAAATTCGGGATAGTTTTGGCATTTTATAATTCTCATGTTTTATTATTTTAATTTAGTAATTTGTTGATCCAAATAATGTTTTCGAATTTAACATGTTTTAAAAATTTAGTACTTTATTTATTTAAATTTATTTTTATAAAATATTATATATTTAAAAATTATACAAAAAATAATTATAAGTCATAACTATTAAAATCTTAAAATATTTTAAAAATATATAGTAAAAAATATGATTGACTTTTAAAATTCTAATAGTGTCACATAAGTTGCGATAAAACAAGTAATATAAATTATTTGAAATTACATTAAAAGATACTAAAATCACAAAGATTAACAACTTAAATATTAGTAAAAAAATTTGATTGACTTACTAAATTCTAAAATTGGGACAAAGCGAGTAACATAAATTACTAAATTACATAAAAGATACTATAAATTACAATGATTAACAACTTAAGTTATTTAAAAATTTATATTAAAAAAAATGATTGACACTCCAAATGTTATTTGTGCTACATAAATTGAGATAACGTAAATAATATATGTTGGGCCCATGCTGATATGGATTACGGTATCTAGTATATATATATATATATATATAAAAGAGAAAAAGAAAATATATATATATACATACACGCGCTTATATATACGCTACTAAAGAGAAAAAGAAAATATATATACATACCCGCTTATATATATATATACGCTACTAATAAACGAAAGAGACCAGACCAGATTGATAAAAGCCACGCGGTGGTGTCTCCGTCAATGGCGAAGCTGAAGACAGATTCTCCTCTCTCTCGTCGCATAGTCCTCGCTTTTTTGCGCTTTCTCGATTCCGGTAACTTCTCCCCTTTCCCAACCTACCTATAAAAATATTCGTCTTCACATCTGATTTTTATAATTGTCTCCCTCGTCGCTTAGATCAGTCTCTAGTAGTATTTATAAATTAGAGCTGGGTACTGATTAAACATAAATTAAGCTTCACAGAGTGTGCTATTCAGCAGTCCAGACAGATGGTGCTAAGCTAAATCAGCTATGAACAGTTCATTTTGTAAAAGTAAGTCAAGTTATCGGCTTACTGTCGATAAAGTGGATCTACTAGCTAATTCTGGACAGAGTTGATGAATTATTCTAGTGCACTGCATAAATATAGCGTCCGCCCTGATTAATTTTCCCTTTTATGGCATCAGGATTAGAACCTTGGATTGTTCGAAGGGAAGCTAAAGCTTCATAGGTAATTGTGACCTTAAAGGGGGGAGAGAGGAGGCTAGGATCAGAATTTTATATTAATTCTGGTGCAAGTTGATCTTCTCAGAATATTCTGTTTAGACCTGAAACTCATCAGCGAAGCATTATTTTCTTGTGTATGTAATTGACTGGTTCTGGGCCTGCTTACCATCTTTTATGTCCCAGTAGATCTGAAGGGAGTGGAGCATGAGAATTTAAAGTGACTGAAGGGAAACTATTGTTCTAAAAGTACGTTAGGAGTGTTTACCACGGACACACATGGGCAACATTAGGGTCTTGCCGCTTGCATATGACAGTTGATGTGGTTCTAGCACGAGTGGTTAGGATGCATTGTTTTATTGATATTCAAGAGTTACAATTTCTTTAGAGAATGAGTAACCCGCCAAGGATTGAAGAGAACTACAAATGGGAACTTCCGGCTGTCTATCTTTTGCATTTAGAGCGCTGCACAAATTCCTAGGAGAGCTGTTAGGCAAGTAAAACACATTCCAATTCTCAGTGCTTGAGCAAAATTACAATTTTGACTTTATCCTTATGTTGTGGAGTTGGTGTTGTAGGTGATTCTTACAGACAACAGTAACTGAATTCTGATATCTGGTTGCATGTTCTAACAAGGACTAAAAAGTGGGGAAAAGAAGATTGTAGGCTAAGCGGATAAGCCAAAATGAAGATGCTAATTACTAACTGATTTGAAAGAACAAACCAAACTAAGAAGGAATCATTGAAAAAGAAAGGATAAGAAAAAACATGAAGTTGAAAAAGAAGACGCCCTAACTAGTCATGTTCCACAACCATCAAGTTGCTGCCTCTCATCCCTCACTCTAAATCTGATCAGCCATACCACCATGTTTTCCATTCAGCTTTTCCACTGGGCCACCCACTTCCTCCGACCACCATCATTTACCATTTACAACCACCATACCTATCTCCAACCTTATCGCTACACCTCCCTGCCTTGTTAATATATTCGATTCCAAGTTTGAAATCCTATCACTGAACCTCCTTTACTAATTATATTGATCCATCATTCAAATTTGAGACTTTAGCTAAATAAGTAAACGTTAAATTCAGTGAATTCGGAATGCGGCCCAAAAAAAAGAGATCCATCAGTACACATATTCAACCTGCCATCTTTCTCTCTAGTTCAAATCCTCATATTCCTTTCTCTTCTATAGCTCCTTCAAAAACCAGCAAACCATCTCCTCACTTCCCAGTTGTTAAAAATATAACTAAGGATATAAAAGTGTGGTCTCTCTAACAATTTATTCTTTTAGCTGAGATACTCACACACATCAACCTGCTATTGGAGTTGGGCCCACCCAATTCTTGTTTCACCCAATATTTTGATGAAGTAAAGGATCCCATTTCTGGCATCAAAAGGATGCAAAGTAGTTGCAAAAGTGTAGAAGCAAAAGTAACTAAGTGGCTCCATTACAATCTTCAAGCTAAAGTCAGGGAGCTAACAAAGTTTAAAGGTATCTGGGAGTCTATTGGAGACTAATAAATTCAACTATACAGGTACATAAGACATCTATCTTTTAAAGTCAGGAAGGTAGTTGATATCCCATCGAAGCATCTTCTGTTCCTCTCCTTCCAAACACTCCAAAATATAGCTGCTGGTATCACCTTCAATCTTATCTTGGTGGAGTTATCAACTCTCCAATTACTCCAATTTTCAAAAGCATCCTTGATGTTCTATGGCATGACCCATCTGAACCCAAAAAGTGGTATAAACATGCTCCATAGATCCAATGCTCTGCACTGGGCATTGTAAAAAAAGATGACTGTGTGATTCAGAATCCTTCAAGAACATGTAGCACCTTTGCAATATGAGATTTTTTTGGTGTCAAGTTGTCTTGTGTCAGACGTGGTTCGTGAGGCAGTCCAATTGAAGCATCTAATCGTGAGGGTAATTTGATTTTACAAATGAGCTTCCAGGGAAAGTTCTTTATGATTGTATTTTGGGGTCCTAGCATTTTGTATACTACTTTCACCGAGAATTCCTTGATATTTGTGTCCCCCATCGAAATTGGTTAGGATCTAGGTTGTTGATGCTAGTGTTCAGAAGTGTTGCTAGTAGTCTGACCATCTCTTGTATACCCCAATCTTGTAAGTTTCTTCCAAGGATTATGTTTCATGCATTCCCTTCCTTGCTCTACTGGACCCATCTTATACTGTCCACGCTTCAAATGTCTAATCTTGGGTGTGCAAGGGTGTTCAGTCCCATATCGGGTGGGTGGGAGGCAAATTTATCTCCTTATATAGTCTTGAGCAATTCTGTACTCTTGAACTAGCTTTTGGGGTTGAGCTAACTCCAACGTCTATTACTTTAAAATGGTATTAGTGTGGGCAGAGGTCCTTTAGTATCTGTTGCTAATGCTTCTCTTGCAATGAAATCGTTGTGATTTTGCAAGTATCTATCTCAAAGAGATCGATCAAAAGGGAAAAGAGAGGTAGCTCAAGTGGAAAACACCTTATGCCTCCAACTTTGAGGTTGGGGGTTCGAGTCACCAAGCTGCTTTTGTTCGGCTTGTGCGTGTCCCTGTTTTTGAACATTTAGACAGTTTTTTTGAACATTTAGACAGTTTTTCCAGATCATTTTCTCTTACTCTTATGAAAGATAACCAGATTGCTCTATACATATGAAAATTCTGTTTTGAGAAAGATATAAACAAAATTGGGATATAAGAGTGAGAGATCGTACAACTCAGTAGTAGTAACAAGGGACCAGTGTTGGCTACTTTTATGCAAACCAAGTTATTTGCTTTAGTAGGTGAGGGATCCAAAAAGAAGTACTAGATGAGCACTAATGTGGGCCCTTAGTGATTCCTGAACATTAATTTGTGCCCTTAGGGATTCCAAGTACATTTATCGAAGAAAAACTCAGTTGGCAGGTTAGACTGGAAATGATTATAACCCTTACAAGTCCCAATACTGGTTGACTGTGCAGCAGAATTGGGAAATATCAAGTTTTTTTGGAACCTTAATGCTTTGTTCAATATTAAATTAATTGGTGCATGTTGCTTTCCTGATTCTCTTAATCATGTCTGTTGTTCTGCTGTTTGTTTTGTCAGTTGGAAGTCTCCTCAAGTCTTAGTATTTTCAGACCTCTTAATAATAGCCACCTACTATGACAACATTTCAATATAACAATCAAGCTTTTGTAGAACCGATCTTTTATGTTATATTTTATCTCATAATAGATTTTTTCCCGGAACAACAATATCCATCAATATAACAATACACTCTATGAAGGGGAGCCTTAGAGAAAGAGGTAAAGTTGGGTTCAAGCTGTGGAAACCTCTGGCAAAAATGTAAGATAAGGCTGTGTACAATAGACCCTTGTGGTCCGGCCTTTCCCCGGACCCAGCGAATAGAGGAAGCTTTAGTGGACCTGGCTGCCCTTTTATTACAATACATTCTTTGTAAAATTACCCCTCTATAACAACCTTACGCAACTATTAAATGATTTTTACTTTTTTTCCTTGCTCAACTATTAAATGATTCTACTTTTTCCTCGTCTGTTGCTAGTCATTTATTTTCAGAATAAGAAAAGCACTTGTACTGCTTTGTTGTCATAAAGCCACATATAAAAATCAATCTCTAAGATAACTGTGAAATTGAAAAAGAAGAGAAGAGATATTGGGAATTGTATTGATTGATTATTTTCTCAAGTTGATGGGATTAAATAGTTGTTACAGGTAATGTGAATAAGGAAAAAAAATGAAAAAATATTACACAATCTCCTGATTGCCTGATACTAGGGATTAGAGAATATTCTCATATCTATACCGATTATACAGAATATTCTTATATCTACACTAGTTATACCATATCTAACAATAACTAATAACTACTATTATTTTGACCATATATTTGAATCTTTAATACATCACTTTTGACAAAAACTATAACATCGATACATACTTAGATAATTATAGATTTTTGAATCGAAAGATATGCACGTATTCTAAGTTGCGCAGACTCTTCGTTTTTGTTGCCGAACCCATCTCGACGCAACACAGGTGCGGGTGTAGGTGTGGGGTGCGGGTCGGATTTGGTCAATCCAGTCTAGATACGTTGACCAGGGTCAAGAACAAATTTGGGGACAAAATTGAGAAATTGATTTATCAAAATAAAAGATAAAGAAAATTTAAGACATGGGAAATAACATACCTTCAATATTATTCCAACTTTCGGTAGACCGTAACAGCAACAGGTAGACCTTGAATGGTTTTCTTTTTCTTATTTGAGAGTAAGAACCAGGGAGGTTGAAAGACTCATTCGGGGAAGACGACCCATAACTCAGAAGACAAAGAGTTATCTTGGTGAAAGCGAGAAATGCATAGCTCAGAAGGCAAAGAGTTGTCTTGGGGAACAGAGAGAATTGCAATTCTTAAGGGACTGTAATTGTAAATTGTACCTAATAAATGACCCCTTTATTCCCCTACTTCTGGCAAGTAAGTGAAAGGAAACAAAATAACAACAACAACAACAACAACAAACCCAGTATATTCCCACATAGTAGGGTCTGGGGAGGGTAAGATGTACGCAGTCCATACCACCACCTCCGAAGAAGTATTTATACATTACAAATAAGTTTATGCTCTAAATAAATATATTTTATTCAGTATATAGATTATCCTATTTATAAATATTTTTCTAATAGAAAAGAGGGATATTTAGTAAATTACTTATTAGCATTTTGATTTTTTTTATAATTAATTTATATTTTATACAAATTTATGGATAATAAAATTAACGTTTTTGCCGAATCCCCGCACTCATATCCATATCTGGATTTGCACCCCCAAATCTTAAAATTTATATCTTGCCGAGTTCGACCTTCAGATGCGCACTCGTGTAGGATACTCGCACCCGAGTCCGAGTAACTTAGCACATATTATTATTTGTTGAAAATATGTCTCAGAAATAAAGTAAATAACTATTAGCAGTTTTAAATTATTAGAGTTCTGTGTGGCTTAAACTTAAGAATTAGTTATCTCTTTGTTATTTGAATTTAAATTTGAATTCAAGTTTAGTTGCTTATTTTTATATTTTCTAGTTAGAAATTTAGCTTTAAATGTCTATGAGTTATTAATAAAACAATTTTCTGTGACAATATAATTGTTGTATTTTTTCTCTCCAAGTCTTTCTCTGTTATTTCCTTAATTTCAAAGCTAAAAACCAACAATTGGTATCTAGAGCCATTTTATTGTGGGATTTGTGAGAGATGAATTCTAAAAACAACTTTTCCTAAATAGCTCCTCCTGTCTTTGATAGTGAGAATTACCAACTTTGGACAGTAAAAATGGAGACTTATCTTGAGGCTTTAGATCTTTGGAAGGCCATAAAGAAGGGTTATGTTGTTCTTCCGCTGCCCAATAATCTCAAGGTAGCCCAGATCAAAAGCCATAAGGAAAAGAAAATCATAAAATCAAAGGCAAAAGCACTTTTGCTAGTATGTGTCCAACAATTTTCACGAAAACTATGACCTTTAAATCAACAAAAGAAATTTGGAATTATCTAAAGGAACAATGTACAGGAGATGAAAGAATACGAGGCATAAAGGTGTTGAATCTAATAAGGGATTCAAATTGCAAAAGATGAAAGAATCTGAGACCGTCAAAGAGTACTCAGACCGACTTCTTGACATTGTTAATAAGGTACGATTGCTTGGCACAAAATTTAAAGATTCAAGAATTGTTGAAAAAATTCTTGCCTGAAAGATACGAAGTATCAATAACTACCTTGGAAAACATAAAAGACTTGTCCAAAGATTACCTTGGCTGATAATAAAATCAACCCACAACACGGAAACAAGATACAAAACACGAGAGAAACCGAGGACCCAAGGATACCAAGTCTCGGTCAATCAACAATAACACAAGAGTGACGAAAGAACAAGGTGTATTTCACACCAAAACAACAACAACAAAAGATGAGCAACAAAATGACAAGGAACAACAACAATAAAACGGAAACAAACCAACTGATTCACTAAACAAAAAACAAACACTTCAAACGATTACAAGGAGATAAAGATAGGTAGTGAGACATAAACTCCTACAAGAACTAAGAACCTAAGTGTATCTCAAACACTAAGACCCTTAACTAATGTAAAAGCAACACCAACACTATTACATGACACAAGAGGGCGTCCACCACTCAAGCACCAATGTTTCTAGCTAAGTTTTGCATCTCAAGTGATTCCGCACGTGAATTATCCCTCATTTTGGTTTTGACTTTTCCAAGCCCTACAACGAAGGTGTTACACTCTCAAAAAGAGAAGGATGTTTCAAGTTTTTCTTTCTACAACATTCAACAACTAAAGCTAAAATGACCTAACATTAGTCTATTTATAGACTTATTACAAAACAAAGTGAAAGGTCCAAAAAGCCCTTAATGAAGGGGTAAAAGGGCACCCTTGGAGTGCATGTAGGGGCGGCTTTGGAGTGTTCCGAAGCCCTCTTCACACTTCAACTTGTACACTCCCTCGACCTGATTTAATACATACTCATGTACGTCCATCTTCATGATCGTGCCCGTATCATTGGCAGAATTGTTAAATACATTGTAGGCACAAGAGCAAAAGAAGTGTTAGAATATGAGTAGGAATAGGAATAACATATAAAATCCTATTAGGAAAAATATTGTAACATAGTATCCTATTAGGAAAGGGATTGTAACGTAGTATCCTATTAGGAAAAAGATTGGAATGTAGTGTCTATAAATAGGGCCTCAATGTAATAATGTAGTTACAACAATTCAATAATATTTTTCTCTTATATTTCTCACATGGTATCAGAGCTTCCATGATCTTGGTAAAGAATCAAAGAGTTTCCGTTGCCGGCGGGTGGCTATAATCCATATATGTCGCCCATCTGGCCAATGATTATGTTAGCAAAAGTTGGGTCACTGACTCACTGAGTATCTTTCTAGTGACTATTTTCTCATATCTTTGCGTAGCACCATGCATCTGTCCGGTGACTACTTTTTCATATCTATTTTTCTTAGCACCGTACTTCTTTTTGGTGACTATTTTCTCATATCTGATTTGCGTAGCACCGTGCATCTTTCCGGACTACTGTCTCATATCTGAGTTGCATAGCACCATGCATCTTTCTGGTGACTCCTCAGATTTAATTTACATAGTTCCGTACGTTTTTCCGGTGACTCCTCGGATTTTTTTTCAATAAGGTCGTGCCATCATTCCGACCCTGCCCATATAATTTATCTTTTTCAGTAGGATCGTGCCGTTATTTCGACCCTACTCATATAATTTCTATTTCTCAATAGGGTGGTGCCATCATTTCGACCGTACACATATTTCTCTTTTTCAATAGGGTCGTGTCATCATTCCGACCCTCCCCATATACTTTTTTTTCCTCAGATTGTAGTCACTTTTCAGCCATCAAATTTAATAATTCGGCCTGTGAGCATGTTTCGGCTAAGTTTCCGGTGACTTTTATGCTCAAGATTTCTTTGTCTCTTGATTTCGAGATGACCCGTATATTTTATACTAGTTTTCGGCAATTTTCCAGCGACACATCAACTTTACGACAATATTTACTACTTTTCGGATCATTTTTTCAGTTTGTTCCGTTTCAATTGAGGTCTCCCAGACGTCCAAAGCAGTCCTTATCAATTTTCTTGCAGATATCTTCACCAAGTCCCTCACCGATTCTCATATTAGTTACATCCATAACAAGCTTGGTACATATGTCTTCTATGCACTAGCTTGAGAGGGAGTGTTAGAATATGGGTAGGAACAAGAATAGCATATAGAATCCTATTAGGAAAAAACGTTGTACCCTATTAGGAAAAGGATTGTAACGTAGTATCCTGTTAGGAAAAGGATTGGAATGTAGTGTCATAAATAGGGCCTCAATGTAATAATGTAGTTACAACAATTCAATAGTCTTTTTCTCTTATATTTCTCACGGGAGGCTCATGAGGCAGGATGAAATGGTTGAAGGAGCTTTGGCAGCCAACCACTAGACTCAAAGCAAAGGTAATAATTCCAGAATAAACTATCCACCTTACCAACATTGTGGTAAAATAGGTCATCCTCCATTTAAATGTTGGGATTGGGAGAGACCAGATGTACAATGCAAGATTTGCAATCAACTTGGTCATGAAGTTGTGATTTGCAAAAGCAAATTGCAGAAATATGAAGTAGATGCCCAAGTCACCAAAGAAGAAAAAGAAGATTACTTATTTGTGGCAATATATGTTTTAACCTAGAAATTTGATTTTTGGATGATTGACACATTGGTTCTACAAACCACATGACATATGACAAAACTCTTTTTAAAGAGTTTCTGCCTTTGGAAAATAAGAAAGTCAGAATCGGAAATGGTGACTGTTACTGCAGAAGGTAAAGGGAATGTTGCAATCAAAGCAATTTCAGGTACAAAAATAATTTCAAATGTCCTTTATGTGCCCGATATTGATAAAAGTTTGTTAAGTGTTGGCCAACTAATGAAAGAAGGATTTAAATTATTATTTGGAGACAAATATTGTCGAATTTTTTATTGCACTAATCATGAGATTTTACAAATTGAAATGAGAGGCAAAAGTTTCTTATTTAATCCAGTGGAAGATGCACACAAGCCTTGCAAGACCAAGATAAATTGGCAGATTTATTCAAGAGGTCAATTCAGCCAAGACTACAATCTACAATTTCTGATCCAAGGAGTAGTGTTGAAAATATGTGTCAGAAATAAAATAGATAACTATTAGCAGTTTTAAATTATTAGAGTTCTGTGTGGTTTATCTCTTTGTTATTTGAATTTAAATTTGAATTTAAGTTTAGTTGCTTATTTTTATATTTTCTAGTTAGAAATTTAGCTATAAATATATGTTTTTGAGTTATTAATAAAACAATTTCCTTTGACAATACAATTGCAGAATTTTTTCTCCAAGTCTTTCTCAGTAATTTCCTTAATTTCAAAGCTAAAAAATAATTTTCTTATCCTTTATTATATTAAAAATGAAGAAAGTTACTTTTTAGGTAATTTTTGTTTATAACAGCCAAATAAGATTTACATGTTAAATGATGTTATAGGTGTATAACAACCAATTGCTATAAGCCAAAAAAAGGTCTACACAAACGGGGTTGTTATAGAGAGGGTTGACTGAATATAAATTTTGCATTTACTGACAGTGTCTCTCTTGTTTCATAGTGGAACCTGCTCCAGGAGCTGATGATGAAGGACTTGAGGTTGCTAAACAGTGTCTATCAGAGGCTTTTAAGATTGGTCCTTCATCTTATGCCTCAAGTTCAGATTCATTAGTGGACATATTCAGTTCACGAGAAGCAATTGACCAAAGCCAAATAAATGTAGATCGTACGCATGATATATCTCTGCCAGATGCTCCTTGTACATCTTCAGGACAAAAGGTTGTAGATGCTAAAGATGCACATTTGCTGGTTCCTCCTCCCATTCTACCCCTTTTTTCTTGATGTTTTCTTAATTTTGCCTTTTAATTTTCTCTGCTTGATTCTTTTTGATAGTTTCATGTATTTTAGGTCCATTTTCTATTCCTTATATCAACATGTTTGCTTTCTCTTTTCTATATGGTGGCCTATCAGTAATAAATCTGTGGGTTTATATCCACTATGTTGTCTACATCTACATTCGCTCTTATTTTTCAACTACTATACACACGATAATAATTTTTCCTTCATGTTTGGGAAAATTGTGATACTAAGGGCATGACCATGATCATTTAGTCACATTCTTATTTAATAGGTAGTAAATTTTTGCATGCACCTTTTTGTTTAAATATTACTCATATCCCTAAATCACCCTGTGGAAATAAAGAGGTCCACAACAAACCCCACTTTGGAACACATTTTGCTACTAAAGTAAAGTGCTTTACTTGGTCTACTAAAATAAAGAGGTCCACAAGATTGTCCTCTGTGGATATCGTGTTCGGGGTGTCTCAACTCTTATACTTGTGCTTGACCGTGGTGCTTATGACTTGCGTATCAAATTGCAGCCCAAAAAGTAGGAACTTTATAAATTTGTCATTATGTTACTGTGATATTATTGAAAAATAATGATGCAAGGAAGTTCTATTGATTGGAAATTATGTGCTTGATGGTGCAGAATTGTATGGATAAATTCAAAATTCTGGATAGGAATGGTTTATGCCAAATTTTGTCACTAGACAATCCTTGCTTGAAAGAAATTTCATTTTCAATTATGGATGGTACAAATTAGCTTGAAATGATTGTCAAATGCTTTCATCTGCCTTACTGTGTGCTTGACAGTACAGCCACGACAGAGGACTTACTGGAGCATTTTTTGTTGCCTTAGACATTTCTTGTGATTAATTTAGATCAAACATTAGCTGCCGTTAATCTCCATTTTTTCCTACCAAACGGTAAATGAACTATTGGTATGTGGAAGCCTTTTACTTTCTACATTTTGTGCAGTATATAGCTTTATCTTGTTCTGTTTCTTTTATCAGGCCGAAGATGGGACAAAAGAAGCTCAGACGTTTGGTAAGGCTAAAGCTCTTTACCATCTTGCTTTTAATGCATGATGTTTTTTGTCCATGTTTGTGCTGTCATCTTCATTTCATAGTTAGTATCATTAATGGTCGCTTGAAACACACTTAAACCTCTGATGTTATGTGCACCCAAGCCTCTCTACCTTGCTTAGGTGGTGCTTTACTGCAAGCACCAAGGCACTTCGTATATTTTGCCTAGTTCTAAGTTCTTCAATTTGTATATATTAACTGATTATTTGTTGTGTGTTACAATAATCTTTCTTTTGTGTGTGTGTATATAACCCCCTTCCCCCCCCGACACACGCACACACACAGTCACTTGTATTACACTTGTATTAGGTCTAACATTTGTCAGGAGTCCTTTTTGTTTGGGTAGTGAAATGCTAGAGGCATACGTTAATATATATAGGGATAAAAATGATCATATAAAGAACCCATAAATTTGGAGCCGCCACTTTTTTTTATCAGCGAAAAGTGCCACAAGAAAAACAAGGTTCATGGGGCTTGGAGTGAAGAGCAAGAAGTGAACCATGCACTTGCGCAACTAAAAAGTATCACACATCTTTATACGTAGTACAATAAAAATTAAGCTGCAATTCAAAATAACTAATTTCAGCATCCTAAATTCAATAATGCTTATCATTCTCAAAAGATAATGCCTATGCAAATAGATAACGCAAGAATTCTGATATCAATGCAACTCTTCAAAGTTGAGATTCAAAGAAATGGTGTTTTCTTGTTGGAATCACTTTGTTTAGATTGTTTGAAGTGCGAACTTCTTCAAAGCACATGGCTTCACCCATGAAGCGATAATCTCTAGCTTTGCATCGGTTCATCGCATCAAGTGACAGAGCTATGACTTTTAATAACATTAGTTCGGAGAATCCCTAATTTGCCACATAGACAATTTTCTTTGTATCGAAATGAAATGGATAGAGTAAAGAGGAATATTTGTAGAAGATCCGTATAGACTATTCTCTGCTTGTTGAAGATTGAAGTTAAGTTTATCGATTGTTAGATAACAAAATCATTCTTCTAGGGTATACGTCTTTATATTTCAAGCCTATCTTTGGAATGTGGAAGTGGGGCCTTCAGTTCAAATGACATACATGTAGATTGCTGACATGGTTGCAAAGAATAGCAAGTATGGGTTACTTGCTTTCCTTGGAGTCTTTTGTTCGATTAGTGCTACTTTTCTAGATGCATGCTCTTGTGCTTTTTTCTTTGTTGTACCAAATATGTCATCCAAATGTTTTTAACCTTGTTTTGCATTCGATATGTTTCCCCTGACAACATATGTTTGTCACAGTGGCAGGTAGAACTGCCTCTTTACTGTTTGTCCTAATCGTGCGCTTTATGCTAATCAACTCTTGTTGTTTATCATGCTTTGCAGGTATATCCAAAGATGAGCTCTTTGGGCAATTTTTTGACGCTCTTGAAAAAGCTCACTATTTCGGAAGCTTGCCAGATGGAAAAGACGATCAGGCTCAGCTGGATAGAGCATCAAGAATATTTCACACTGCTTTGGAGGTATATACTGATACATAAAGTTATTTCTTTCATGGTTCTACAGTTGTGATGCATGAGTATTCCGAACTTGATGGAATTGCTGATAAAACACAGTATTTGATCTTCCTCCTGTTGTTTTCTTGTTTTCCTGCTCAATCATGTGGTGTAATTGTCAACTTTCTTGAGACTCAGGCTTCATATACCTCTCTGAATGCAAATAATGTTAAAAGCATGTATTATATATCTGGAGTATGTTACCCGCATGTAATTTTTTGGTGCATATGGCTTGAAAGAAACTTCTTCTGTACCTTTCCATACTTAATTTTGAGATACTTTACTTGAGCCGAGGATCTATCGGAAACAACCGCTCTACCTTAACAAGGTAGGGGTACGACTGTGTACACACCACCTTCCCCGGAACCAACTTGTGGGATAACACTTTATATGTAGTTGTTGTCGTCGTCTTTGTAATGGCTTGAAAGAAACCACAAATGTTTTGATGGTATTTCAACTCCTATTCGCACCATCAAAGGCAAATGTTTAGCTAGCCTTTTTAGTATGGTAACCTTTTCCATGTAAATAGTCTCGACTTATTTTGCGAATATGTCAACTCTTTGGTCTTATTGTTAGAATATGAGTAGGAATTGGAATAGCATATAAAATCCTACTTGGAAAAGGATTGTAATGTAGTGTCCTATTAGGAAAAGGATTGGAATGTATTGTCTATAAATAGGGCCTCAATGTAATAATGTAGTTACAACAATTCAATAATATTTTTCTCTTATATTTCTCACTCTTATAATAGCTTTTTGTTGGCATCTAAGGATGTGGCGTAGTGGCTAATGAAGTGGGTTGAGAATCATGAGGCCTCAGGTTCAAATCCCAGCAGAGACAAGCACTAGTGATTTCTTCCCATCTGTCCTTGCCTTAATGAACAAAGTTACTTGGTACCACAAATACCATAATGAAAGGAACATAAGAGTGTGTCGCTAGGTATTTGATCAAATAGGATCGTCCAGTTCCTATAGAACCTATAACTGGAAAATCTTCCTCATAAGAGTGCAAAACGTGGTTGGTTCCTTACCAAATGTCATCACGAGCCACTCGAACGCTCCATACCTTCTTAAGTACGTGGTCTTAGGCTTATCTCCTTCGGCTTGAAAAGGCTTTTAAGCCTGAGGGGCGGTGAGCGAGGTAGGATAAAATGGTATTTGAACCAGGGCGGGCGGCCCTATATAGTCTATCTTTTCATGGGTGGTAGGTAGAGAAAAAAGCGATTCATTAAACCTTTTGGAACCGAAGACAGAGAGTCGTTTAGAGACCTTTTCAAAAATCACTTTGCAGAGGGTGGGTATCATGCTCAATAGAATCAGACTGTCATATGTCAATAGTCAATTGGAGAGAGAGAAAGAAAGAAAACAACATGAGGAGGCCTTTTCTTTATCAAATCAAGTCTTTGCTCTTCAGATCAGTCCATTCATAGTGGAGGAATTCTGTTTAATTTTCCTACATACGACCTTTCCCATAAAGAGAGTTTCTTGTTCCTTTTCTAACATTCATAAGTAGCTTGGTCCATTCCATTTTATATATGCCTGAGGATCTGCATAGCCCTTGATTTATTTGTTATTTATCCATTCCTACTTTTTTTATGCCAATGTTGGTGAGTAGAGATAAACTCTCCTCAATTATTCCTGTGATGGGAGGGAGTAGGTCTTGCTTCATATTTGTTAATTCATTTCTAGTTTACACGACTTCCGGCAGATAAAGCAGGTTTTGGGATTGTGGGTTGTTTTACTTTGAACCCTGTTCTTTCCATGACCCCTCTTAATTGCGATGAGAGAGGAGATCCAATGCTTGAATAAAGTACAAATCACGTTGATTCAATCATACATCTTGGAATCAATTTGAGTATTTTTTTTTTTTTTGACTATTGGTATGTTTAGTCAGGCGGTGGCCGAATCTGATAGACTGGTCTATAAAAGCTTTTGGAACTAGAACAAGGAATGTAGGAGCTAGTCTTCAAAGTTATTTGGCATATGGGAAGCCATGCTCATTGGCCTGTGGCCGGGGATAATAATAATGATCGTCGTGTTGTGCATGCTGGATCTTCTACAATTCTATGTTTTTCTCGATAGTGTGCTAATCCCTATGTTATGCGGAGCTGAGTATCTTCAATAAGTAGTCAGCTGCGGGCGTAGTCAGACTTAACATTGATTGAAGCAGAGGGAAAAGGTACCAGTCAGACTTGCAAGCACTAAGCACCGGGTAGTATGCAACGACAGTTTTGAGACCTAGCCTTTCTCCTTTGGTTCGTAACCTTGGGTTATACACTTTTCCTTAAGGCAGAGGTTTTGTCTACTTCAAAAACATGTACTTCGTCGAAGGCAAAGAGATTTTACAACCCTAGAGCTAGTTGAACTTGAAGACTCTCTTTTTCTCTACACGGAATTCCCCAAAATGAAATGGAATTCAAATTGGTCGAGAAGAAGAACCGCGCTAGTCGAAATTTGGGGAAAGATAGAGAGCTCTCTAGACTCTCCTGATAAAGCATGCTTTATCGATGGAAGGTGTCGAATGATGGCCGGCTTGTCTTTTCTATTGATTGGCTTATGGATAAAAGGTTTGGACAAGAATTCCTAGGCCAAGTGTTGGGCTTTCGGGATCAAAGAATCTTAAGAATTGTCCTTTTTAGTGGTCGACTTCCACCTTTCCGCTTTGGATTCTCTGTTCCCCCGAAAGAAATCTCGATTGTCCTTACTATTTCGGTTCCCACCCTCAAGTGAGAAGGATATTCAGTTGCTATTGATATGCTGGATCAATCAAGGGGTACTACGAGCTCTCTGCCCTATGCATTTAACCAGCTCGTGTGATTCACCGGTTCCACCGACTAGACCAAAAGAGTGATTTAGTCGATACAGAGGCGTGCTTGAAGTAGGGTGTGTGCTGTCCCTATTGAGCTGTGTCGGGGTATAAGCGCCCTGTTGCTACCCGAGAATTGAAGTGGTTCATTTTCTTTCTATACACAATTCAAGATTTCGTTTGTGTTCATGTTGGCGATTTCTGATGTGAATTCGGCGGTTCGTCCCCCCTTCCTACGGGTTCCCCCAACGGCCCAGTGACGCCCCAACCACGCCCCTTCTCTTTCTCCGATCATAAAGCCCCTGTTCCCTTTATCTCCTTCTAAGGAAGTTTGAGCTCCTTCTCATGCTAAGAGCCTTTCTAAACTCTTGAACTTAAGAGAGGCTTCTTTTCAAGCTGGTGAGTAGAAATTGAGTATAAAGAAATGTCAAACACGGAGCTCATGTAGCTATGACGCTAAGAGTTCCTTCAGGGAGTAGGGATCAAAAAGTGACTCATTGGTCTTAGGGAGTTAACTTCCTATAGCTGTGATTGCGTTGCAAGAGTTCCTACGGCTTTGTCTAACTATACTTGCTTTGTCATCCGCCTATGGACCTTGGTTCATGCTCTACGTATTTTATTCTTTCAAGCCCTCAACATTCCCCTTTTATAGAGAGGTTGCCCCTTTCACTTTCGGGTAGTTCACTCGCTCCTAGTGCCTACCATTTCTATTGATTATTAATTCTACTCTAGGGACTCCTAGTAGCAAACTAGTATTAAAAAAGGGCCCCCAAAGAAAGGAAATTCTTAGATCTATGTATTTCTTAACCCCTTTTTATACAGTTCCGGATAGGTTCTTTTGTGGTTCTTTACTCCAGCCCTGAAGTACTCAGTGATCCAATCCCCTTTTATAGAGAGGTTGCCCCTTTCACTTCTGGGTAGTTCACTCACTCCTAGTGCCTACCATTTCTATTGATTATTAATTCTACTCTAGGGACTCCTAGCAGCAAACTAGTATTAAAAAAGGTCCCCCCAAGAAAGGAAAGTCTTAGATCGATGTAGTTCTCAACCCCTTTTTATACAGTTCCGGATAGGTTCTTTTGCGGTTCTTTACTCCAGCCCTGAAGTACTCTGTGATGCAATCTGTTTAACATGGAGCCTCCGTTATGTCTGTTCTGGATCAGAAAATGGCTGTTTGCTTGTCGTTGGGGATCACAATCTGACTTGCTCGTGTTTTATTAATGTTGGGGTTGTTTTTATTTACCTTTCTGTCTATGAAAGAAATGAGGAGAAAAGGAAATTCTCTGCTCAAATAAGCTTTCCAGAAATGATGAAAGTCAAGAAGAAGCTCCGTCCCTGTCCTTCTGTCCAAGACTCTTGAATTAGTCTCATCTCACACCCTGTTCCTTTAGTCTTTTCAAGGGTACTTTTTTCTAAAGGCGCGGTCATCTCTTGCGCCCCCCTCCTCCTCCTCCCCCCTCCCCCCCCAAAAAATAAATAAATAAATAAATAAAATGTGACTCATGTTTTCCCCGAATTTCATCAGTTCCAGGTTCAAGTGTCTGTTCATCCATCTTCATTCCAAACAAAGGTGAACATCGCGGTTAATACGTTGTAATTGGATAAGTTTTTAGGAATATGATGGAACGAAAGACCAAGGAAAGAAAGAAGAATACACCAAAATGCAAGTGTTGCACCAAACACTGGTGGTTGTTTCTTGTTGAGTGAATACTTTTCCACATTGCACTTTTTCCTTTTCTGGCTCTGATTTTGTATAACCCCAATTATGAACATTTTGAATTTGAAAAAAGAAAGATATATCTCATTCAAATTTCACCTTGAGCTTTTGATATATAGCCAAAGAGAATAGGCCGCTCCTAAAATCATCTCAAGTGCTGCTAATGTGGTTCCTAAGCTTTCTTTGGGAAGCTCCTACTCAGATGAGAAGTTCCCTGATAAAGCTGCCAGTACCTGGTGAACTCATATTGGCCAAAGGGCAAGAGAAAAAAATGGTAGGGAGCTTCGGCATGGTGCTCACTGAACCTCTGTAATAGTTCCCACGCTAGGGGACATGCTCTATGTCCACTATTTCTTTGTACATACTTCGTTCTGAATTGATTCAGATGGCGAGTGGCGAAAACCCATGGAAAAATGCACCTTATTCATGTTCCGCACAACAACTTGCCCGGTCAAGATTATATGTCTATGCCAAACTTGGTGATCTATTTTTGTTGGCCCCTTTAAGCGTATGTGATATAATCATTCCTGATTGCTTGAATGGCGGGCCATCTACTTGCGAAATCACTCCGGTTCGAATCCTCTCAGCTCCTTCCAAAAGAAGTGAGTTGTTGATCAATCAACAGAGCGAAAGTCATAGGGTTGGGATATCCCTGCCCTCTGAACTGGACGTGAGGGTCCCCCCTTATCCGGATCTCCACTCATTGCTAAACTTGAATTGTTGATCGATCAATAGAATAAAAGTCATAGGGTCGGGATAACCCTGCCCTCCTAACCGAACATGAAGGTCTCCCCTCGTCCGACTCTCTGCAGGGAATCTCCACTCACTTCTTCCCCGAACATCCTCCCTTTACCACATCATGGGGGTTTGCAGGAGATCCCAGAGGCTCGCTCGGAAAGACGGCTATACCATACCTTGACTTATCTCAAATATGAACTGGTACCATAGCACTTTGATGGCGAAATAGGCGAAAGAAGTAACCCGTAGAAAGATTTGGCGCTGCTCACTAAATTCTATGGTTAATGAGATTTGTATATCGGTTGTTCCTGTTTGGAGTCTTCAACGGAATAACTTATAGCATAAAACCAGATCCAAGTATAAAGGAACAACTGATATGCCACCTTGATCTATGAAAGAAGAGTGGAATTCCCCGGAAGAAGATTCACCGAACGGAAAATAAGCTGTAAATCTTAGTTCTCGAAAACAAGTGAATCAGTCTTCCTTAATCCTTATAGCTCTTTCCTCCCTTTACTCAAAATTCTTCTATTAGTATTAGTGAAAGCTCAATCCCAACTCTCTCACTAAGACCGGATCTTGCAAACAGTCTTCTTCCTAAAAAGCTAGAGCGGATACCTTTCTATTGCGACTAGTTTTCTAGCCACTCCTCCACAATCCACTCCCATAAGGCATATTGACATCTTTAGAACCCCCCCCCCCCCCCCCCCCCCCCCCCCCCCCCCCCCCCCCAAAAACCACCTCACCCACCCTTTTTCCTATATGTACTATCATCCCTCTACTAAATGTAGATTAAACCTTCTCTCTTTTACATTTTCTATAATATAATCTGATAGAATAGCGAAGGGAGAAGATATTCTAGTAAGCACCTTGGTCTCTCCACAAAATTCTCACACTTTTTAGCTCATTGTCCCGATTGTTAAACTCTTTCAACAAACCACATTTCAATTGATTAGTTTAATTTTATATAGATTTATAAATAGGCACTGGCACCGAGTCTGTCGCATTTGCTTGTGTACATCTACTGACTAGTGTTGTTTCTGTCGTGATTCATCATAATTATTGCAGTTATTTGCTCCTCTAATATCCTCCTTCCACCTTTCTTTTCGCGGTTTTAGGAGATGCAAAAATCTGGATGTGCTATGTTCGACCGAAACAACCTTGCTGAGATCTTAAAATCTCAAGGTATGTTGTAATTACATAGTTTGTTTTCTTGAAAATGATATGTATTTTAGTGGTAAAACAGCGAAGTGGTGAGATTTCCAATATTGTATACTATATCTTGATTAACTATGTAACAAGTAAATGAAATGTAAGAAAGTATCAAATAATTTACATTTTGTATTTTCAGCAAAGTAGATAGATATTGTAAAGATGTATGTCTTCTAGATGTATGACCCTCATTCACTCTTCCCTTCAAAATATCTTCTATTTCTCTCTCTCCATACATGCAAGAAGGCACTGTATTCGGATCCTTTGCATTGTCTTCCTTAGTTTGTCTTTTAAAACATCCTACAGCTTGTTTCACAATGTTTGGCATCATCCATAGCACACCAAATAGATTTATAAATAAACATCAGCATTTCCAGCAAACAGGGAAATCCAACAGTAGTCTTTTGCTGTTTCCACTATTTCTTCACACAAGTAATAGCTGCTATGTTCTCATTGTTAGGCAGGTTTCTTTTGCGGCAATGTAATCAATGTTTAACAGGGCTTTGATTTTCAGATTGCATTCGAGAGCCATATTCTTCTTTTATTAGCAGAACTATCAGTACCTCATAGCAATATTTCACCTTAAATTTACTATCCTTCCTGCTCTCCAAGTCGAAGAATCAGTTTCAAAGCTTCTTCTAGCTAGCCTAAGAACTGGAATATGATTTTGCATTTGCCAGTCTTGGAATACCTCGATGTTCCATTCATTTCCAATTATACAATCTTCATTTTAGGCCTCCTTGTCTAGTGCCCAACTGTATAGTTCACAAAAGGTTTGTCTCAGTATATTTTTCTGTAGGCGGCGATCGACTTGACTTTCCCTCCATATCTAACTTTCAGTTTTACAAGATTGTTGAAAACTTGAAATGTCCATAGTCCCCTTATGTTCTAAATGGACACTTTGTTATATTGAATCATCAATATTCCACCCAAGATGATGTCTAAGCAGTCTATGGAGTTGGAATAAAGACCTTAAGTAAGGAAGAAAAAAAAGAAATTAGGTGACTCTCCTTATCTACTTAAGCCTTGGTGGATTGTGCTACCCCGTACATGTGCTGATCCCGTACATGTGCTGATGGGAGGATGCAGGTACACAGTTTAATGGTTGAGGTGCACATTAACTGGTTAGAGTAGCACTGTTATCAGAAGATGGATCTTCAATATTCATTTTGCCAGTTTGAACCCACTTCGTACCAAGGCTCCCCTAGTTTCCAGTATATTTTGGAAAAGCGAACTAGTTGAATCACGATTAGCACGTGAAACTATCATTTTTTCGTATTCCTACAGGATTGAGACTTGCGAAACTTGTTGAGTTGAATACAGGCTAAGCTAGTCTTTTATGTTCACAGTAACCTGAGTTTCTCTCAAGCCTTAAATTCAGCACATTCTCCATTTTGATCCTCATACGCAGTTGAATCCTAATTTTAGTGGGTCAGGGGATTGAGCTTTGAGCTACCTCAATCATTGGTAAAGAGTAATATTTTGAAGAGAATTACTTTCTAATTCTAAAGCAACCCAGGGGCCTTAACTTGAATATTCTCACAAATGTGTGCTTGAGGTTGGCGTCTTCTTGTGGAGAGGTTTTGTTTAGTATAATTCACTTTCTATTTCAAAACATTTTTACTCGAACATTCTCTTTTCTTTGTGATTTTCTAATAGGTAATAAAGCAATGCAGTCAAAACTTTACCCTGATGCTATTGAGCTGTATTCTTTTGCAACTGCACTTTGTGAAGATAATGCGGTTTACTATTGCAACAGGTGTGTCATTATCACATTGATGGAAGAAAGTGATTATTGCTTTTTGCATGCAAAAAATATTACTCCCTCTATCTCAATTTATGTGATGCACTTTCCTTTTTAGTCGGGCATACCTTTCTATATTTAGTGATAATTTAACTGTAAACTTCTCATTTTATCCTTGCTGAGATAATTTTGAGTCACACAAATATATATGACTTATTTTAGACCACAAGCATCAAAAGTCTTCCTTTCATTCTTAAACTCCTTGCCCAATGAAAGACCATCACATAAATTGGGATGGAGAGATTATCTATTTTGCCTACTTTTTGAAAATTCTAAGAGCAATGAGTTGAATCTTTCTGATCTGTAAATATTTGTGAAGGCCTATTTTAAGATGAAATTTTGTGATGTATCAGGGCAGCTGCTTTAACCCAGATCCACCATTATGAAGCAGCAGTTCAAGACTGCCTAAAATCTATTGCAGTAAACCCCAATTATAGCAAGGCTTATAGTAGATTGGGATTTGCCTATTATGCTCAAGGAAAGTACCGTGATGCGATAGATAAGGGATTCACAAAAGGTTGGTTCAAGGATGTCTCTTCTCTTTATTAGTAATTCAGTTAGTTTGGCTTTAAAATTTTGGAAAGCTTCTTGGTATTTTTGAGTACATTATAGTTTTGATTTATTGAGAACGAACATCTTTATGCTCCAACTCTCACATAGTGAACTGATGAAATTAAGTGAAACAAAATATAGAACATGAGGAAAGAGTTAATTTCATCAGTTAAAATATAGAACTAGGAACCATATGATACATAGCAGTTGCAGAAAATGCATTACCTTAATTTTATTTTTTTTATATTATTGGTCTAAGATGAGTTTAGATGGAGTAACATGATCAATGAGGATATATTTAGCAACCCCAACTAGTTTGCGACGGAGGCGTAGACATATAGTTGTATCTAATCTTGGGAATTGTTTTTTGGCAGTGAAAGCATTTTTTTTAAGCAAGGGTAACTTATTTGGCAATGGAAGCATTAGGCATGGAATTCTTTCAGGAAAATCGTATTCGAGTCTTTTCATTTTCCTTTTCATTCATTTTTATGTCCTACAATATTTAGGATTTATTGGCTAATTTTTTTTTGAGTATATTAAATACTGCACATCTAGATTGCTCGGACTCTTCATTTCCAGTGCCGCACCCGTGTTGACATGACATGGGCGTGGGATCCTTACCCGATCTGGGCAACAATTTTGGATACTTTGTACATTGTATATAGAAATTTTCACATCACTCCTTTTCTTTTCTTCTTCCGGGAAAGAAGACCTCTTGATCAATATTTTCTCCTCAGTTTACCACATAATATCTCATAATTTAGGTTTTATAACTCTATTTTTAGATATTTGAATTATTTTTAGCCAAATTCCTGCGCCCTGTATCCATATCTGGATCCGTATCCGCATCCACGGATCTTAAAATTTAGAGTATGAAGGATCGAGCCTCTAGATCCGCACCCGTATCGGACACCTGTACCCGAGTCTGAGCAACTCAGTTGTACCTTGCCTAAATTATTGTTGTCCGAATTAACAAAATGTGAGATGAAGTAATAATTAGGATGTAAGAAGTATTATTTTAAGCATGTCGATTATTACCTTGTAATAATGTGAACAAGAACAATGTGGTATTTCTTGGGGCTGTGGGTGTTGAGTCCAGTGGTGTTTGCTCTCTATTTGAGTTTAGTTTGGTTTCTTGATTATTTCTTTGATTTTGTGTGAGCCTCGTATTTCTTGCTGCTGCTTTGCTACTACCATCGTTTATATTTTTATATTTTCTTATATTTTCTTGTAGTAGTGGCTGTGGGCGGTAATGGTTGGATAGGGTCATGTTCGAGGGGGTTGGGGCGTGGGGCTGTTGTTGGGGCGGGGGATGAGGAAAGGGCGGGAGTGGGAGGGAGGCCAAGGTTTGGCCGCGGGGGTGGTACAGGAGAGCGTGTGGATAGTGATGGTAGGCTGAGGGTTGGGTCTTGGAATATAGGGACCCTTCAGGGTAAGTCCATAGAGCTTGTGAAGATCCTTAGGAAGAGGAGGATCAATATTGCGTGTGTTCAAGAGACCAAGTGGGTAGGGTCTAAGGCTAGGGATGTGGATGGTTACAAGCTGTGGTGGGAGCGAGAGGCGTAGAAATGGAGTTGGCATCTTAGTAGATGAAGAGCTTAGAGGTCAGGTCGTAGAGGTGAAGAGGATCAATGATAGGTTGATGACTATTAAGTTGGTCATCCGGGGGTTTACCCTGAACGTGTGTAGTGCTTATGCGCCGCAAGTGGGCTCGGAGGGGGAGGAGAAGATGCAGTTTTGGGAGGCTTTGGAGGAGGTGGTGAGAGGCGTGCCTAGCTCGGAGAAGATTGTTGTAGCAGGAGATTTCAACGGGCACATCGGGGCGTTACCGGGAGGCTTTGGTGATGTGCATGGTGGTTTTGGTTTTGGGGACAGAAATGAAGAGGGGACTACTCTGTTGGAGTTTGCGAGGTCCTTTGGGCTGATGGTGGTGAACTCGGGCTTTCCGAAGAAGGACGATCACCTGATCACCTTTCGAAGCGCGATAGCCAGGACCCAGATTGACTTTATGTTTCTTCGGAAAGGGGATAGGGTGTTGTGTAAGGACTGTAAGGTCATCCCGAGTGAGAATCTTTCGACCCAGCATAGACTCTTAGTTATGGACTTGGTATAAAGAAGAATAGAAAGAGGAGGCGTAAGGAGGGTAGACCTAGAATTAAGTGGGGCGGCTTGACGCCAGTGAATGCGTGGGAGATAGGGGAGAAGTTGGCGGGAATGGGGGTGTGGGAGTGTAGGGGGGACGTGGATAGTATGTGGGATAGGGCGGCTAGGTGCATCAGGGAGAATGCAAGTGAGGTGTTGGGTGTTTCTAGGGGACGAGCCGGGCATCATCGGGGGGATTGGTGGTGTAATGAAGAGGTGGAGAAGAAAGTGGGGACCAAGAAGGGGGCGTATGCTAAGTTGGTTGAGAGTAAGGACGAAGAAGAGAAACGGGTAAACAGGAAAGAGTACAAGCTAGCTAGGAAGGAGGCTAAGTCAGCTGTCACGGCAGCTAAGACGGCCGCTTTTGAGAGCTTGTATGCAGGGTTACAGGGGAAAGGAGGGGAGAAAAAGTTGTTTAGACTCGCTAAGGCTAGGGAGAGGAAGGGTCGTGACCTCGACCAGGTGAGGTGCATTAAGGGGGAGGACGGTAGAGTATTGGTGGAGGACAGCCACATTAAGAATAGATGGCAGTCGTACTTTCATAGGCTCTTGAATGACGAAGGGGATAGAGCTATTGTGTTAGGGGAACTGGAGCACTCAGAGGAGTGTCGGGATTTTAGTTATTGTAGACGTTTTAAGGTAGAAGAGGTTAGAGAGGTTGTTTGCAGGATGCGAAGGGGTAGGGCGACGGGGCCGGATGAGATACCGGTGGAGTTTTGGAAGTTCGTTGGAGAGGCTGGTGTAAGGTGGTTGACTGGATTGTTCAACAAAATCTTCAAGACGGCAAAGATGCCCGAGGCTTGGAGGTGGAGTACCATGATCCCTCTCTATAAGAATAAGGGGGACATCCAGAGTTGCAATAACTATAGGGGGATTAAGTTATTGAGTCACTCTATGAAGATTTGGGAGAGAGTGGTCGAGGTGAGGCTGAGACGGATAGTGTCTATTTCGGAAAACCAATTTGGATTTATGCCTGGCCGCTCAACGACGGAGGCAATTCACTTGGTACGGAGGCTGGTGGAACAGTATAGGGAAAGGAAGAAGGACCTGCACATGGTGTTTATCGACCTGGAGAAGGCATACCACAAAGTCCCCAGGAAGGTGCTTTGGAGGTGCTTGGAGGTGAGTGGAGTCCCGCAGGCATATATCAGAGCAATTAAGGACATGTATGAGGGAGCGAAAACTCAGGTGAGGACGGCGGGAGGAGACTCAGAGCATTTCACCGTCTTGACAGGATTGCATCAGGGATCTACTCTTAGTCCCTTTTTGTTTTCTTTGGTGATGGATGTGTTGACGCGGCGTATTCAAGGGGAGGTGTCGTGGTGTATGCTTTTTGCAGACGATATAGTTCTGATTGATGAGACTCGAGGGGGTGTGAATGACAAATTAGAGGTGTGGAGATAAACTCTTGAGTCTAAAGGGTTCAGGTTGAGCAGAAACAAGACAGAGTATTTGGAATGCTAGTTTAATGACGTGAGGCTGGAGGATGAGGTGGTAGTGAAGCTGGAATCACAGGATATCTGGGGTCCGAGATCCAGGGTAACGGTGTGATTGACGAGGATGTCTCGCACCGTATTGGGGCGGGATGGATGAAGTGGAAGCTCGCGTCGGGGGTGTTGCGTGATAAGAAGGTGCCGCCCAAGCTTAAAGGCAAATTCTACGGGGTGGTAGTCCGTCCGGCCATGTTGTATGGAGCGGAGTGTTGGCCAGTTAAGAGTTCCCACATCCAAAAAATGAAGGTGACAGAAATGCGGATGTTGCGCTGGATGTGTGGGCTGACTAGAGGGGATAGAGTTCGGAATGAGACTATCAGGGAGAAGGTTGGTGTGACTCCAGTGGAGTGCAAGATGCGGGAAGTCCGATTGAGATGGTTCGGACACGTGAAGAGGAGAGGCATGGATGCCCCGGTTCGTAGGTGTGAGAGGCTAGCGTTGGATGGTTTTAGGCAGGGTAGGGGTAGGTCGAAGAAGTACTGGGGTGAGGTGATTAGGCGCGACATGGAGCAGTTACAGCTCACCGAGGACATGACCCTAGATAGGAAGGTCTGGAGGACGCGAATTAGGGCAGAAGACTAGGGCCAGTTTGGGTCGCTAGTGTAGGGAATTACTTGGTGGGGGTAGTATCCTTGTTATGATTCCGTGTTCCTTGTTTTAGTACGAATCTGGGTGCTTTCCTCTGTTTTCTTTTACTTATGGGTGCCGTATTTATGTTATGTAATCTTGTAATCTTGTTCTGTGTTTTACTATGTATTTGTGTGGTATCTTGTGTCTTGAGCCGGGGGTCTATCGGAAACAGCCTTTCTACTTCTTTAGAGGTAGAGGTATGGACTGCGTACATCTTAACCCCCCAGACCCCACCAGGTGGGAATACACTGGGTTTGTTGTTGTTGTTGCTGCTTTGGTATTTGTACAGTATACCAGATTTCACGTTTTCTTAGGTTAAAGTCCTGCACTTGAAGAGGAAAAGGGAATGTTGGCCACAATGTCAAAAGACAGCTGGATGTCTATGACAAAAAATAAATCCTCCTACATCCATAATGGAAAGTTTAAGATCATTTTACTGTCATGATTATGCATGTGTACCCACTTAAGCGTAACTACAAAAATCTAATTGAAGCAATTTAAAGAATTGAAAGGAAAAGACAAGTGGAAGAAGCCACTATGTGCCTTTAGTGCCCATCACCCTCCTTTCTTTCTTCCTCCTCATCTTTTCCCTCATCAAGAGATAATGAATGAAGTTCTTAATCCCCAACCAATAAATGGATTAAAGCAGAATTTCAGTCAGAATCTGGGTTTGAAGCGATGGAATCCATCTTGCACATGCAAACTGGGGCATGGACTGATATCTGCGTCTATGAGGGATTAGTTTGGGGTGAAATTAACTGTGAATTGTTATATGTTGTATCATGGTGCTTAGTAATGCATCTGTCGCTATTCGGTCTTGTGAAGTGTAGAGGTTTGCACTTTCTGTCAACCATGTTAGAAATTTAGATAATCAGTGCCAGGATACAAATATTTTCATTTTCTTGTCTAGTTAATCTGCAGAAAAATATATCTATTTCTGACATAAAGCCTTGTTGATGAAGCATTGCTGTTGGATCCTAATAGTGATTCTGTCAAGGAAAATATACGGGTTAGTTCTATTGTTCATTGTGGTTTCTAAGGCTAGTAGCTGGAAGTGTTTGCAGTAGTATGAGTCGTATCTTGAACTTGCAGGTAGCAGAACAAAAGTTGAAAGAAGAGCAACAGAAGAGGGAGAATGATCAGGTAACTGACAGTTGTGGCATTACAGAAGAGCTTTACTAGATTTATTAAGTTGATAATTACTAGTTATGTATTTTACAACCAAATCAAGTGCTGAGCTCAACAGTCAGTACCTGTAATCAGAGGCGGAGTCGGCGGAGTCAGGATTTCAACTGAGGGGGTTCAATATTCAAAGAAAACTCAATCGAAGGGGGTTCAACACCTACTATAACCACATAAAAAATAATTTTAATAATGTATAAATAGTATTTTTCCGGCTGAACCCCCTAAAGGAGGCTAGCTCCGCCTCTGCCGGTAATAATCTGTCTTATCTGTCTGTGGTAGCACCATTAATGCAGCATTTTCGAGTGAGAAACTACAAATAATAATATATTATGTGCATACGTAATCTTTCTGTTCAAAAGAAAGAATAGATTCCAACATTTGTCTTTTTAAAAAAAAGGTAAAAGAATGGAGCATGTATCTGTAGTTCTGTCATCTGACAAAATAGTAATAAAATCGAATGATTTAAAAATTCATTTCCTTTTCCCATTTATCCATCCTCAATGGTCTGTATCAATCTAATTTAACAAGAGTAAGCATTTAACCAAAAATAAATCCCATTTTCCTTTCCTTGGGTCTTTTGCAGAGCTCAGCCTCTTCAAGTCATGGACAAGCCTCAAATCACCAGCCTGCTGGGGCACCTAGAACTCATGCCATGCCTCCGCCATTTGCATCAATGTCATTTGATGTCAGTGGTATTCCTGATTTGTCTAACGAGCTTATGAACATGACAAGAGATGCATTCCAAGGGCAGCATGGTTCAAATGGGCCAGATGGAAGCAGCAACGCTAACTCAACCGACGAGCCCGTTATAAGGATAAGCAGGAGCGTAAATCTCGGTTTTGGTGACCAGATGCCTGAGGAATTGACTGGGACCTTGAGGTCTGTTATGGAGATGTTTTCAGGAGCACAACCTCCTGGGAATCCTCAGGATAACATTAATGGAAGGTCAACACCGAATTGAGGCATTTATGTTGGAGAGCCTCATTCTTGAGTTGATTAACATCTCCATCCTTTTACATATACCTTTTCAGTGAACTGCACTCTTGCATTTGAATTGATTATTTTCCCTTCAACTAGATTTGTAAATTGAAGATCTAAAACTAAGGTTTGCAGTGTAATCTTAGGTGCTTCGCTGATGCTTCTCCTGGGCCCCCCTAAGGCCATAATTGGCTCTTTATATTGATTTTTCATTTTATCTTGTTCTGATCCGAAATGGAGACCACAATTGATACTCTGCTAAAATTAAAGGGAAAAAAGATCGAAGAAACAGTTGATCCCTTCCTCTTTCATTTGTTTGGTACTCAAAATTCTTTATGTGCCAATAAAATGTGTGAACCAAAATTTATCACTCTGTAGGTGGAAAGTAAAAATTAAACATGTTAAATGAATTGAGTCGACGATATAAATTTTTACTGAGCATATTAATTAAGTGAATCGAGCTGCCTTTTTATTTTCATTTTAACTTGTATCAAGCCTATATTATACAAAACAAAAAGTAAGAATGAGTAAAAAAGTTTACTATATTTTCCACTGAGGTTAAAATATATATTCAATTAATTGATTACCACTAATATAAATATTTGGGAAAAGGGTCAAATTTACCCGTTATTTTGAAAATTTGGTTGAATATATATTTCTATCGTACTTTAAGGTTGTTGCTATGTGCTCAGGGTCATGGGTTCAAGTCTTGAAAACAGTCTATGGCAGAAATGCAAGTTAAGGCTACGTACAAAACACCCTTGTGGTGGGGCCCTTCTCCGGACACCCTGCATAGCAATAGCTTTAGTGCATTGAGTTTTTTTTTTTTTTTTTTTATCTTTTTACTTTAAGGTCAAATTTACTCTCGGTGTTAAGAAATTTTTCGCATGTATCCTTCCGATAATGAAAAAGACCAAATCAATGTTAAATGCTTTATTTTTTAAAAATAAAAAAACACTCTAATCTAAACTTTTTCAACTAACCCATCCCCACCCCCTCATAAAAAAACAAATATACCCTTCTTCGGTTCTGTTGGTTGAATTTTTTTAACAAGATTAAGCCACTAAATATTTATCAATGTATAATTCATAAAAAATAAATCTGCATCTGTGAGACAAACAAATATAACTCTCTATTAGTTCATGTATCTGCATCAGTGCAGAGCTCATAAAAAATGACACTTAGCATGCAAATGAAACAGATTAGACCCACTGGACTGGATGATTGAGTTAAAAGGTCTCTTTATGTGTCAATCATGACGTATCTTCATTCTTATGTCTCTATATATAATTTGAATCTATACAAATATTTTTCATGTCATTTGCTTAAAAAACTTATCCATTGATTCTACTATCTAGATACCCATACAATTACATACCAAATTTTGAAATTTGAACGTAACTAAAACAGGAGCAGAGTTTGTACTAGATATTTTCTCTAATTCCATGTTTCTGCGTTATCGCATTCTCTTTTACTTTTTATTAATTTGTAAACAATCTGCTAGTGTTGTACGTTGAAAGAGAAGTATATTTGTTCGTTGAAAAAATTTAACCAACAGAACTGAAGGAGATATATATTTGATTATGTCTTTTTTGTGGGACGGGTTGAGTGATGCTAGTTAGATTAGGGTGTGTCTTAGTTTTAAGTAATGAGATATTTGACATTGATTTGAGCGTTATTGAAAGGGTACATGTAAAATGTTTTTTAATAATGAGAATAAATTTGACCATGAAATATTAACTTTTACCTCAAAGTATGATTATGATAATGTACTTGGTTAACTATCCAAAGTACAAAGATAAATTTAACCCTTCTCCCTAAATATTGTCTACTGTGTCCTTTTATAAATATTGTCTACTATGTCCTTTTATTTTTCACTAAAGTTGCATTCCAGTAGATTATCGGTCTTTCAATATAATTTCATGTGATTCTAAGTAAGTTTATCCGGTGGCGGAGCCACCTCTGCTTTGGGTTCATCCGAATCCCTTCGACGAAAAATTATATTGTTCTTATATTATTTTTATATGGTTAAAAAAGTATTTTTTATGAATATATAGTAGATATTGAACCCAGTTCAACTAGTTCATATATATACTTCTGAACCCCTCAATAAAAATTCTGACTCCATCAGTGAATTTATCTCGTCCACCTTTCATATCTTCACTCACTAAATTTCACACCCATGTACTGGAATATCTGGAGGTTGAGGTAGACGTATTAAATCATCTCAAGTGATCAAATCATCTTCAATTTTACATCAATATATTTTACTGACACTTTTTATATCATTTTTTATCTTATTTAATTTTGTACAACCACACACGCATTTTAATATACATCTTTGTGACATTCATTTTATGGATGTATTGGACAGTTCAACTTTCACTCCAATTATATTATTGATGATCTTATAACTATTCAATATAGTTTTACTTTACTTTAACAAGCATCCTCTTTTACATAGCACCTTGGTAGCACTTCTTTCATTTTAATAATTTATGTCATTTTTTAAATGGAAAAGGGTCAGAAATACCTTTCAAGTATTGAAATTGGGTCAGAAATACCCTTCGTTAACCTATTAGGCCAGAAATACCCTTCAAGTATTGAAAATGGTTCAAAAATACCCCTTCATCCACCTTTATGGCTCAAAAATACCCTTGCAACTAACAGTTTTTAAAAATCATAATTAAAAATTCGAAAAAGGGTTAGAAATACCTTTTAAGTATTGAAATTGGTTAAAAAAATACCCTCCATGCACCTTTATGGCTCAAAAATACCCTTGCAACTAACGATTTTCTTAAATCATAAATAATTTTTTTTAAAATATGTGGCAACTTTCACTTGGTTGAAACTAAATTAATTAAAATGTTATATCCAATCCGGCCCCAACTCAAGCTACCCGATCCAAACCGTATAAAATTTGCCCCAACTAAAACTATTCGGTAGTATGTGTAATTTTTGCTATCAAATACAGGAACTTTATTAACTTAGAATCTGCCAATCTAATGTAATGTTGTGAAGAATCCACTACTTCTAATGTTAGTTTCGTATTTCTTTGTGATGTATATTTCTCTGTGTTAACTAGAAAAATTAATTGAGATGTCTTGATTGTGCCACGTCTTAGGCAACACTATTTTGTTACTTTCTCCATTTCATTTTACGTGACACCTTTAGTTTGTATCGAAAAAATATTACATTCTTTTCAAAATAGTTTTCACTATTTTTGTTTATACATATCAAATTATCTTGCCATCACCGGCACGTGCATTCCCTGTGCGAGACCACCTCACGCCACACACTTCATATCACTCACTGATCAAAATTATGATTAATTATTACGGTTTCAGAAGGATGTATAAAACCATCATTCAAGAGATTGAATGCATGTATCTTTTAAAGCAAAATAGAAGTACTAATGACAAGTAAGATGGGAAATGCAAAGAAGTAAATTAGTATCTTAAGAAGCAGTCTCAGCACCCACACAACCGGCTACATCACATTTATCTGTATTTTGCATCAGGTGAAGTCAAACAAGTCAAGCAATATTATATTCAATACACATACTTACCATATGCGTTGCCTATTTGGCTTTGATTTTTGAATCCAGCAGTCACAGCGATGCAAAGCATCATAAGGATCCAATTTCTATCAGGAATGTATATCTGGCCAAGGAACTTTTTTGATGTATGTACTACCAAGGATCCAATTTATACGGTTTGGATTGGGTAGCTTGAGTTGGGGCCGGATTGGATATAACATTTTAATTAATTTAGTTTCAACCAAGTGAAAGTTGCCACGTATTTTAAAAAAATTTACTTATGATTTAAGAAAATTGTTAGTTGCAAGGGTATTATAAATATGGATGGAGGGTATTTTTGAACCAATTTCAATACTTAAAGGGTATTTCTGACCCTTTTTTGAATTTTTAATTATGATTTTTAAAAACCGTTAGTTCAAGGGTATTTATGAGTCATAAAGGTGGATGGAGAGGTATTTTTGAACCATTTTCAATACTTGAAGGGTATTTCTGGCCCAATAGGTTAACGATGGGTATTTCTGACCCAATTTCAATACTTGAAGGATATTTCTGACCCTTTTTCATTTTTTAAAATAAAGATTTCACTTTTTAAAAATAACTAGCCTTATATATTTAAATGGGAAAAGGTACGAATGTATCTCTGAACTTTGATAAATGATACAGATATACCCTTCGTCATATTTTAGGCACAAATATACCCTTGCCATTAATGAAAAGGTACATATGTACCCCTGAACTTTGATAAATAGTACAGATGTGTATCCTCCGCCATACTTTAGATACAAATATACCCTTGTCGTTAATGAAAAGGTAGATATATACCCCTGAACTTTGATAAATGGTATAGATATAACATGCATCATACTTTAGGCACAAATAAACTCTTGCCGTTAATGAAAAGGTATGCATATACCCTTCTTACTAACGACAGGACACGTGTCACAATCTTGTTCATGTGTGCTTTTTAATTTATCCTTACCTACCCGAAAATAATTTTAATTTAACCTACAAATCCATTCAATTAATAACTCAAATCCGATCTGGTCTAATAGAACATTCAAGGCGCATCTCTATTCATTTATATTCGTTTTCTCTTTCTCTTTCATTAGACTAGTCGGGTTTGGGTTATTATTTAGATCGGGTTATGGGTTAAATTAAAATTATTTTGGGGTGGGGTTGGGATAAATTAAATTATAAAAGGCCAAATGAACATAATTGTGATACGCGTCCTACCGTTAGTGAGAAAGGTATATATGTACCTTTTCATTAATCAAGGGCATATTTGTACCTAAAGTATGTTGGAGGGAAAATCTGTACCATTTATCAAATTCAGGGGTATATATGTACCTTTTCATTAACGACAAGAGTATATTTGTACCTAAAGTATGACGAAAGGTATATCTGTATGATTTATCAAAGTTCAGGGGTATATTCGTACCTTTTTCGTATTTAAATTATGTGCAGTTAGACGTCACAATACTGGGTCTAAAATTATTTTGGGCTTAAAAAAATAATAAGTCCATTTTATTCCTCATCAAGGTCCATTACACTTCGGAGCCCAGACTCATGCCACGTGTCAGTGTGACTTGGTGTCCCTGTCAAATCCAAGACCAACGAGACAACGCCACATGTACAAATAATGTGAAAAATCTTATTCAAATTTGAGAACCAGTCAAAAGTCGCCAAGTGTCAAAGTGACATATTTTGGCAAATCACAGGCGACCAGGCCTGCTCCCTACAACTATAAATAGGGGGTAACATAACATTCTAAGGACATTCTGAAAGAGGACTTTGATAAGCATTGTTAACATCGGCATTGACTATTAAGCTCTTACAAGGAACAATCAATGAAGTTCTTCCCAGAGATTATTCCAAAGCGGCAAAACATTTTTTGATATTTCCAGCGATTGAAATACATATCTTGGAGTCCAAACCATCCAACGATTCAAGAAACACGCTACTGAAGGCCCTTGGATCATTTCTAAGTATAGGAGAGAAGAGTCAAGAGAGTTATGGAATTGTACTCACAAGATTCATCAATAAAAAATACTCTTTTTTCTTTTATTTATCTTTAGTTGCAATTAATTTTTGAAGTTTTAAAAATTTATTGGAACAAATTTTGGTACGCCCAGTGGGACCATTTCTGCTCTTCATCTCTTCCTCCCACAAATCAGGAGCTACAAATTCAACTATTGCAATGGACTTTGAAAAAATAAGCAATGTTACATGCAAGGGATCTAATGTCGTATCTGCTGATCTCAGTCATGTTGGACCGATTACTTGATGAAAATTCAAGGCGAGTGGCTTGGTTGAATCTGAATACTTTACCTCTTTGGAGGTGGCAAAAAACAACAACTCTCATATAGCGGTTGCTAGGGAAAATCTTGCATCCATGTTCTTTAGAGAACTTTCTCTAATCGGATCAAACTTTGGTAAACCTAAAGATTCAATGAATTCTCTAAATTCAATGAAGGTCAATTCCTTAATGGCCGACTCAACTAGTATGGATAAGAAGTTCGCAATGATGGAGCAAACCATTAAAGCCCTAATGAAGTCGGTTGACGAAAAAAATCTTCATATCGCTCAACTCATGAACAAATCGGAGGCTTGCAAACTAGGAGAGTCGAGTCGCATCCCTACTTATCCACCAGGTATCCCTCCACAAAACAATAATGTTGAGAAATTACCTACTAAGTCTAAATTTCAGAAGGAGAAAAAATTATTCCGGTTGCGACTTTATCTGTCCAACAGTTGCAAGACATGATAACAAACACCATCAGGGCTCAATATAGTGGAGCACCAGAGAGTTTGTTTTCTTACTCCAAGCCTTACACAAGACGAATTAATTGTCTACCCATGCAACTAGCTATTAACCAACAAAATTTCAGCAATTTGATGGCAAGGAAAACCTGAGGCAACACATTGCCTATTTTGTCGAAACATATAGCAATGCTGGAACATATGGAGATTGATGATACCCAAAATACACCTCCAATTGAAGGATAAAATGGTTGTTGTCAAATATAGTATCCCAACAAGGTTGGGGTTGAATACCAAGGAAGTACGTCGCAAATATATCTCGAATTTATTGAAATCACGAGGCAATGTGTAAAAAGTAAAAGGGGGGATTTGTTGAAATAGAAAAAAAAATAAAAGAATCGGTTTCTTTTAGTTGTAAATAATATAAGGCGAACACTAGGCTTGTGTCCCCCTTGGCTTCTCAACTCTGTCAATTTCTTGCGATAAACCTAACTATTCTGTTGTTCTGCATGCAAAGGCTACAAGATAGGTATTATCAGCCGCCTTGTGGCCACGAAGATAAATCTCACCCTTTACCGATTAAGTCTCAGGGCGTCGCCTAGTTGTTTCTTGCTATGACCACAATTCACTATCACCTTTTAGTATCAAGTGATTAGATGAGATGGAAGGTACTAAAAGGTGGAGGTGAATCCCAAATCATTGTCCTAATCTTCTTTTCCCAATCACAAACTCCCTTGTGGGGATGGATGTGAATACAGGCTATCTCAAGCTACTCCAGCTACTTGAGATTTAATTATCGTGAAGAAAATTGAGATACATACAACCCTAGAAGAGATGAATATCACACTTTCTCTGCGTAGCTAATCCGCCAGGGTTTTCATAACTTTAGCTAAGAAATTAGCCGCTCATATTTATGAGATCAATCATGAAATCCATAGACAAAATTACAAAATCAATCTCCAAATAATCAGGAATAAATCGCAAAGTTTTAAATTTAATAACAAACTAAGAATAGATGAATGAGAATTAATATCTGAATTTATTAGTGAATAGTTGAATGAATAACTAAACAAAGCCTAAAGGGTATTTATAGATTACAAAAACTAAATTCTAATTAAAATAGGAAAACCCTGGAAATCATCTCCTAAATAAAATAGGAAAACACTAGAAATCAAATCCTAAATAAAATAGAAAAACTTAATTACCCATACATAATAGGACTTAAAAACATAATAGGAGTTTAATTGAGATATATGAAAACCCAAGGAAACAAATCCTAACTAAAATGGGATAGGAAGAGTAAGTTGGCCAAACTTCTGACTCATATCTTCATCTTCAACTAAGCATAACTTTTTGTGTACTTAGTATTTTGTATCTCAAAACCCACCAACGGATAGACAGTTGAATTATCCATCCAATGATATCGATTTCTCCTTAATCCAATATCGAGGTAAAAAGTTATGGCCAAAATACTGAAGCACTGTCGAAGCTGAGTAGAATCTGTCCGAGATACGACTGTAAGGTTTGTCCAACATATGACTCGTACAGTCTCCTTATGGTTTGTTAGGAGGAAGTCGTACCTTGGGCATCAAAGGCTAAAAATGGGTTTCTGACTATGGATTAAGCCATCTTTCATAGTTCTTCTTGAATTTAGCATCCCAAACCTAATTTCCTACAAAACACTCTCCAAAACACATCAAATCTAACAACATAACCTTAAGTACATACATATTCTCATAGTTTAAGTATCATAAGTGTTATATTCCTATAGCACATCAATACCCTCAACTTAAAACCCTATGTGTTCTTGGCAATAAAACATAACAAAACAATATGGAGATACTTAACCAAGAAAAATGTAAGATACCTATGGCAGTCAATCATTAAGTTTAGCTCAAAACATATTACCCTCTCTAAGTTCAATCGCTTTAAAACCAACTGTGTGTATTAATGAAGCACAACAATGTGACACAAAGGAATTAAGCTATGTCATTGTATTAGCAACAAACTACCATGCATATATACAAGTTACACTATCCAAGCAAGTAAGCAGCTAGCAATACAACCCATGTGCCCTCACAACCAAGAGACAATCACTCTCACAAAAGAAGTTCCAATCAATGCATGTCAAATACCACAGGCTTGCCCTTATTTTCATTACCTAAGCTTTCGGACAGTTAAGTTAGGATCACCATAGGACTTTTGCTTGGTTTGTAACGTAGGCTTGGAGATGATATGATATGTAAGGATACTTAAAGTGACTTAGCCTCCTTGGCACTACACTAACTTTTTGGGGTCTCACTTGTTAACCCTTTTTTTCTTTATTTATTTCCATCCTTATTTCTCTCTTTCTTTATTAAAGCATATTCAGGTTGGGTGTGGTCTTTTAGTCTTTTTTTTTTTTATAAATTCTCTTTTTTTTCTTTTTCTACCACACCCAACCTTACTTTCTTTTCTCTTATTTTACCCTTCTTCATACCCATTTTACATCACACTCTCTTATGATAGCCACCCTTAACTTAGAAAACTTACCTGAGTTTAAGTGCACAATATCCAAGAAAGACCAAGGCCAAAATACATTCGTTGTAATGCAAATGGGAAGGTGATAGGTGTAACAAGAAAAATAAGCTATAAGGCTCAAAACAAGGATCAAGGGATACATTTTAAACATGAAAGGTCATTTAGGCTAAAAGTGGACTAAAATAAAAATGGTCTATGATCCTTTCCTAACCAACTATCCTACATATTAGGCAAGAATAATTGGGCAAGTTCTGGATTTAACACACAAAGGGAACTAAGTAGCATCTCACACACACATGACACAGAGTCAATATTACAAGCTGCCACCTATCTGATTCATGCACAAGTTCAAAATGATTATCATGTCCCTAATACTAATGCCATAAAGAGATTCACAATAGTTGCATATATATATACATATCACACAGTTAAAAAATAAACTATCAGAGAATTATTTATCATTTATCTCAAAAATCAACAAAAATATGTCAACTGCCCTAGATACTTATTTTTCACCCAGTTAACCATAAAACATCATAAAAAATCACAATACACCTAAATATGTTGGCTCTACTAGGAACAAGACTTCGGGAAAAAGAGGCACGGCAACAAAAACCCCAAGAGGACATCAAGACCCACAAGTAGCCCCATTCTCAACTTAAAATCATGCATTGTTCCTAATGCATCAAACCAAAATAAGAGAGTTAGGAACATAGCCATGGCACCATAGGTGTGGCGATCTGACGTCAATCATATAATACGAATACAAATAATGAAATACTTTAGGTTGCCTCACAAGCGCGCTTGATTTCACGTCATGGCATAATGGAACTTTGTTGGGTACTCAAACTTCCCCAACAAGTTCATGGGTACCTTGATTACTCATACTTCATCAAGGTAGCCTAATAGTTGGCCTTCAAATTTCTCTTTCCACTTTGAACTTATGAATTTCATCCCTTATTGCTTTTCTAATTTTTCATTATGCTCATAGGGCGGTGGTATAAAAATAAAGGACCCAAGAAATAGATGTGGCATGTTATACTTTTTGGCCTTTATATGAGGAATGTAGTTCTTTGATTCTGGCTCAGCAAATTCAAGAATATATACGTAAGTTTCCTCCTCCTTGCACTTTTCTTTAGGCTCGAATGGCTCGATCAAGATTTGACTATCCAAACACAATGTGGAAAAATGCTTAGAATGAGGTACAATAGGCCCCAACTCATGATTTGCAGTCTTCTTACATCCCCACATAACTCTAGTATACTCTCTTTAAGAGTGACGATATACATAAAAGCATGAACAATTTTAGCCTCCTCCAATTTTAGTTTCTCAAGTTGGTTTTTCAAAATTCTTTCAATCTCCAATACTTTCTATGCCCAGGCTGTAATCTCTAGAAGAGTGAGTCAACAAAAAATAAAAAAATAAAAAATTAAAACCAATAACCTTAACAACTTCAATCAAGAATTTTGAGACCGTATTCCTCGACAACAGTGCCAAAATTTGATGATGCCCAAAATATACCTCTAATTGAAGGATAAAGCGATCGTTGTCAAATATAGTAATCCAACTAGGTTGGAGTCGAATCCGAAGGGAATACGTTGTAAATCTATCTCGAATTTATTGAAACCACAAGGTAATGCATAAAAAAATAAAGGAGGGATTTGTTGAAATTGAAAAAAAAGAAGAAGATAAGAATCAGTTGCTTTTGGTTGTAAATAATATAAGGCAAACACTAGGCTTGTGTTTCCCTTGTCTTCTTAACTCCATAAATTTCTTGTGATCAATCCAACCATTCTGTTATTCTACATGTAAAGTCTACAAGATATGTGTAATCAGCCGCCTTGTGATCATGAAGATAAATCTCACACTTTACCGATTAAGTCTCAGGGTGTCGCCTTGTTGCTCCTTGCTATGACCTCAGTTCACTATCACCTTTTGGGATCAAGTGATTAGATGAGATAGTGGGGTGATGAGTAGTGGTTTTACTACTCATTCACACTCAACATTCGTACATATTACCTTGTTTTGGATGACTAAATCAGACATAATTATGATTAAATTCACTAATATCCACTCTTTGTAGACATAGAATTGAAGGGATAGAAAGATGTGGATTGGAGCTCAAAAGGATCAAAAAGGAAGCAAGAAAGTGCAGTTGAAGACCTAGAGAAGAAGGGCCCCAGTTATTGCGACCATGGTCCTCAATCTGCGGTCGTGGTAGTCAAATAGGGTCAATACATTGTGGTCGCATTTACCTATCGCGATCGCCAAAGCATGTCCCGATTACGGCTTAGCGGAAGAGTTTAATCCAAGGGAAAATCTGGAATTGTATGTGGCTGATTCATTAAATATATTCCATCTTACCCAATAATTTTTAGGTTTTAGATTTTGTAGTTGATAAGCCTTCATTTTTGGAGAAGAAAATATTGTATAATTTTTGGGTGAAGAATATATTGGAGACTTTCTAAGTGGAAGACTAGCTCACTTCCATTGTTGATTTGTGGGAGTGTCAAGTTTGAAGTAACATTAACTTAATCTTCAACAAGTTACTTCAATGGAGATTTTAGGTATATCTATGCTTATTTATCTTACGTGTAGCCAAATCTCCCTCTTGTGGTTATGTGTGAATAGGGGTTAAAGTATGTGTAGGTTGTTATTGATTAACTTCTACTTAGTATTTTATGTTTATGGGTTTTATCATTGCTAAGCTAATTTGGTTGGGTTTTGATGGGTGAAATACCCAAATACCCACATGGTTTTGATGAGTGAAAGCTCTATGCTCTAGAAAACCCAAAGCCAACTTCGAAAGAAGGGTTTTGGGTAAAGTTTAGGAATCCATATCACCCTTGAAAGAGGGATGTAGGGACCAAAGCAATTATAGATAATTGTGTGTGTAGTTTGCTAAATTTTCACTATCTTAGTCATAAGGGTGAATGTGAGGTTGACTACACCATAGGTATCATCCTAGAAATAGGGATGCCTAGAGTGAGGTTGTGGTTACCAATTATTGAACACACCGATTAGGTATTCGAAAGAATCAATAGGTGAAAGTTTGATGTTTTGTTGAAAGACTAGCATCAAAATCTATAACTAAACCTACCCATATTTGGCTAATAAATTGATGTTGATTTCTAACACCCACATATCTCTCCCTTAGTAATGTATAATCCCAAGATCCGTGCATAATTTTTAAAACTCTAATTATTCATAGCCCCAAAATTATACTAGAAAAACCCAAAAAGAAATAGTAGTGTAGATATCTATCTCCCTCAATTTACCTTCTTATAACATTGGTTTGGATTTAGCTCGTAACTATTATATCGAAGTAACTTGATTTCTACTCACATTGTTCCTCATGGATTCAAACCGACTCCAAAGTTGGGTAAATATATTGATGACGACTGCTTTGCACTTAAATTGGCATGTAAGTTGAGTGTTATGAAAAAAATGGCGCCGTTGCCAGGGAACTATTTGGCGTATTAAGTTAGTCTGAAATTTTAGCTACTTGGTTGAATTCAAGCTTGTATATATGTGTTTGTGATTTTCTTTATAGGTAAATTTTATTTTATTTTTCAATTTTCTATATGGCATCCTCGGAAAAATATGATTTTGATAGTTGGAAGTCCTATCTTGACAACCCATTTCATATTGAGACGTACCACACTTTAGAAGAGATTGTAACTATGCTCCCTGAAGAGAGACAAAATCACTATCTCGATCCTATAGGGAGTATGGTCGGTCTTTATGTGGGTAACAATGAGAATATCATTATGATTGTACAAATGTCCCTTCCCCCTATTATACTAACCGACTTGCTAGCTCTTCTTATGAGATCGATCGGTATTATGATAAGAAAAAGGAGGAGAAACATACCGAATCCAATAGCTTTGAATGAAAACTGCTAGCTATTTTTGATCGAGTAGATACAACGGGGGAGAATATAGAAGACATGTACAAATCTCATGTGGCATCAGGATGGGAAAGTTTCATGACAAAGGAAATGGGCAAAGAAGAAAAGATTGAAATTACTATTACCTTGCCCATTTCCCAAGAGGAGGTTAATCAAGAAGAATAACCAAGATATGATGACGAGCTTGGTAGCAAAGACTCATCGGTGACTTCCTAATCATCCAAGTCATATGAGGAAGAAGAGGCTCGAATAAAAGAAATAAGACAAGAGTCAAGAGTAGAATCAAATCCAAGCTCTTATGATGACTCTAGCTCATTTCAGGGTGAAGATGCTTTAGAGAAAGCTAGGCCAAAATTAAGGGTTGGACCCCGTTTAGACCACTTTTCAATACTATGTTTAGAGGATGTGATGAGGATCCATCTCTTTAAACAAATGGTGGATAGTGGGGAGATGGAGTTCGATTCTTATATTTTGGAGTTTGACCTTCCAAAAGAGCATATGGAGCCCCAACAATCCATGGACAAGGAACTTAATTTCCAACGTACAAGGAATGGTCTATTGATGTGTTTACTTTTGCCCAAGGAATAAATTCAGAAGTTTGATGTGAAGTTGGGTAAAAGGTTCAAATCTTCAAAATGGCGAGATTGAAGTATCACCTCTTCCATGCCTCATCTTAGAAGATCTAAATCTTTTATCCCTATACCACTCATTACATATTGAGCAGAAGTTGGGATAGAGATTCAAATCTTCTAAGTGGAAGCACAAAAGGAAGTGGAAGGGGCGTCTTGATAAGACATTAAACTAAGCGTTCGATGAGAGGTAACCCATCACGCCACTACTAGTGGAACATATCCTTTTTAATTATGCATGGTAGATTAGATTTTTTTTTATGCATGTATAATCCATGAAACATGGTGCTTAAAGGAATCCTGATTGAATTTGAAAAAAAGAAAAGTGTGGATTTGGCTATTTGGATTAAACAGGAAGTGCAGAAGACCGGATTCCTGGTCTTAATTACCGCAACTGTGGTCTGTGACACTAAGATCCTGGAAGCCATACGACCGCAACCGCATCACTAGGGCCACGATCATGGTCGAATCAGATTAAAAAAAACATCTGAATGCCATTTTCCCTTGTGCCTCATTTTGAAATTCTCTAAAATTTTCTCTAAAATTTTTGGCCTTGCATTGCATATTCAAGTGTCAATTCATCCCGTGCATCATATAATTCCTTAATTTGTCTAAATTTTCTTTGTTTCAATATGTTGAATGCTTAGAACTCATAGTATAGAGAATGGCCTGAAATAGTTCTTTCATTGCTAAATGGGTGCTTATTTTTTACTATTGTTGTGGTTAGCTATTGTAGTTGGTGTAGATACTCATGGGGAAGTCTTGATACCCAAAATTTAAGGTTTAAATAGTTGAAATAAGTGTGTACACATTGTGTTTGATTCAATGCCCCTATGAATTACATGTTAAATTCTTTGAGTTTGGGGGTATAAACTTGATAACTAGGCCTGCGTTACTTAGTCTTAATGACTACGTGCCTAGCAGAACACAAATGTAGGGATAAAGTTTTATGCTTTAACTGAAGTATAGAATTTTAGAATACGATCTCAGGTACCGCAATCGCGGTTCCGATGACCGTGATCGCATCATGGAGGTCGCAATCACTCCGCGATTGCCAAACCTGAGAGTAGTGTCTGCAGGAACTGAAAAATTCTGCACATCCATTTTTGCTCCAAAAACCTACTATAACACATTTGTATGCATTTATTTGTTTAATCTAGCATATTTTTGGTATAATAGTACTAATGATAGGCCTAGTGCATTATTTACAGGATCTAGGCCTTAGAGATGAAGGGATTTGACAACATCAGATTCGTGACCCCAGAATGTCAGAACCTCTACAATGCGGATTTGCACAGGACTAAATTACTCCTTGAAAGTGGTAGCATCTTGGATAAAGTAGAGAAAAAGTTCCCAAGCTTTCATGCTAGACTTACTCAAACTGGGTGACTATGCTTTGCCCTGAAACCTTCTATTACTAATGAGAATTGGGTACATGAATTCTACGTTAACTTAAGCATAGTTTCTTTCAAAAACACAGTGATGATGATTCAGGGGAAGCAAGTAATCTTTGGGATAGAGTGGATCAACGAGGTGTATGGACTTTTAAATGCTGACATGGAGCAGTTCCATGCAAAATCATACGAGCGATAGACCTGGATGGCAAATATTTTATGTCCTGGAAAAGATGTTCCCTGGGGCACTACTAAGAGAGACATTTTGATGAATGACTTCATAGCTGAGGCCAGACTTTGGTTGAATATTATCTATAACTGAGTATCGCCATGCACTCACATGACCATTGTTACAGATTTGCAAGCTCGGATGGTGACCTTTTTTCTCTCTAGTATCTCCCTGAATATGGGTGGGATTTTGCATTTAGAATGGAGGTACATCAAAAATTATGGAGGTACACACCTTCTCCTATCTCCCTTTATCATAGAGCTATACAGGAGGGCACAAGTGGAGGAGTATGCTACAGATACTTAGGTACTCCCAAGCCTCCGCATCTTTTTACTTAAGTTTAAAGGTGAGGGAGACCCAGGATAGAGAAAAAATAGGAAGGCAAACTCCAGAAAATCAACCTAGGAGGACATAGACTCTTGTAGGCCTTCATCAGTCAACCCCCTTGATGACATATCAGGTCAGATATGGAATGTTAGAGAGCTACTGTCCAGACTGCTTAATACAAGAATAATCATGGAAATGGACTTATGTGGGTATGCATTGAAATTGTTCAAGCGTGTGTGCAAGATAAGTGCTTAATACACACCAAAACAGTCCACTATTCTACACTAGAGGGGAGCCTATCTCTTAAGGGTGTAAGGGATATTTTGTCTTCCATTTGCAATGTAATATATAAGGAACATACTAGGGTTTTATGAGTTGGTTTTGGATGTTGAATATTGTATCACACTTTAAACAGTCAAGTTCTCTCTCACTAGAGACTTGGTCAAAACTAGGTTCATCGAAAGGGTGGATTCTCTTTTGTTGTTTGCTTGCTTAGATCGTGGGGCGCTTGAAGGATTTAGAGTCCCTCTTATGTCCTCCATAGAGTGTAGGTGTTTCTACTATCTTCATTAAGGGTCTTAGTGTTTAATATACACTTGGTTCTTAGTCATTATAGTAGTGTATGCATCACATCCTATCATTTACTTTCTTATAATGTTATAACGTTGGTATCTTGTTATTGTGAAGTCGTTTGTGTTGTTGTTGTTATTCATAGTGTTGTTGCTCCTCTTGTTCATTTTATTATGTTGTTAATCTTAGTTTGGGTTGCTGATTGGTGTTCAAAACACCCATATATCTCGTATTCTCGTGTTGTTCTTGAATCTACGTGTGTTCATTATTTGGTTCTCGGTTCCTAGTGAATTTGTGGACTGTTTAATTTGTGATTTTCGTGTTCCCTAGTTAGTCTTTTATCATTTGGTATCAGAGCCATCTTTGGTTTTATTCTTACAATACCAATCTTGGGCTTTCTTGCTAAGAAAATAAAAGAAGAAGAAGAAGAAGAAGAAGAAGAAAGACGTGTTCTTGAGCTTGAGATCTTGACCGAGAAGTTAAACTTGTTGTTACTGTATCTTGGTCGAATGTTGTGTGTCTAGGTATAGGATTTATTTTTCTTGTGTTGTTGTTTCAAGTGTTAGTATTCTTGTCCATTAACACTTTGAGTCGATCTAGATTTGATCTTTAAAAATTGATGTTGCTGTTGTGAACAAGGTCATGGCCATGTGTTGAAGTTGTTGTTCTTGGATGTGTGGACTTGTTATTATAGTCTTGGTTGGACGTTGTAGGTGTTGTTGTTGATATTGATAAAGTTGTTGTTGAGTTCTTGATATTCATCACAACCTTCATCATTGCTATAACCGAAATACAACACCAAAAAGAACCTTGGTCATATGTTGACACTAAAATTGGCCGTGATGTGTGTTGATGTTGGCTTTGGGGTAGAAATTTTTGATGTGTTCTTGAAGGTTGTTATGGTGTTCATCTTGTTATTCATCTCATTTTACAACTTAAGACAACCAAAAGTGCAATATAGATTAAAAAAGGTGCCTACAAGTTGTAACATTGTTTGTGAGAAGACTTGAGGCATCATTTCCTTGACTTGACATCTACTTTTCAACCACTTTCCTTGTTTCAAGGGACCTTGCTTTGTGGTAATTGTATAAAGTCAAGACTTGCCTTTTGAAGATTAGACTTAAAGGAGATTCAAGACATATACTTTCCCTCCAAAACCAATTATTTCCATTACATAGTAACTAAAGTTTGTAAACTTCAACTAGTGACTAATTATGGGGCTGAGGCCAATGGTATGCTGCCATATCACCCAAGTTACTGTTCACACGAAAATTTTAAGTTCAAAATTTGATCTTCTAGTTTTGTTTTGTTATTTCTTTCGTTGATTCCATTACTAACTTGCGAGCTAGTACTAGATTGTAAGTTAGTTTTGAACCCATTCTTCGTGTATATGATCCTTTATGTGTCTTAGTCTTTTAAGTCATTGTAATACTTGGTCCACCTCTCAACTCCTCATGGAGTACAAGCAAACTTACAATACTTGTGTGATCGAAAGTGAGAAATCCGAGAGATAAAAAATAAAGAGAGAGTGTGACCATTCTTTGAACAACTAACTTGTTTGTTGTTTTGTAGGTAACTTCTTGGCTACAATGGACAACAAGTCTCTTGGTGCTATCGTGGCCGGACTTGAAACGATCAACCAAAGCATAGAAAGTATGCTCATGACTATGACCTCAATCCTAGGAGACATGTCCTCAATCAAAGGAGACATGTCAACTATGAATGAGAGGTTGGATCGAATGGAGAGTCGAAGGAACTCTCGTGCTTCTACTCCTCAACTCCATGTTTCCTCAAGTGGGTATGAACAAAACACTTCCATCACCATTTACCCCGAAACTTTGCCTACAAAAGTCAACCCTCCAATTTTACCACAAAATGCCATGAGCAAAGTTATCAATTACCCTTAGAACCGAGAACAAGGTAGACCACTTCTCCCACAAGTTGATCAAGTCTAACAAGAAGGACTTGGAAGCCAATTCCCTCCCATCCAAGATCCACAATCGAAGCTCCACATTACCAAAACAACCCACTCAACTGAAACTCCACTTCACCAAAACCGATATGTCTATATAGATGAGTATGGAAGAAAAAGGTATAAAGTATATAGAGTCTACGACGATGCTTATATGATGGAAGGAGGCTTGAGTCGAATAATATTGAAGCCAAGTCTCAAGATAGAGAGAAAGCCAAGGTTTAAAATGAAGATGTTGGACAATACTTGTTAATATTGAGCTCTCGGGTTCTTCATGTTTTGCAGACTATTTTGAGTGATTTCTTTTGAAGCGGCTAATTGAATGAAGTAAAGCCATGAATTTAAAATGAAGATGTTGGACAATACTTGTTAATATTGAGCTCTCGGGTTCTTCATGTTTTGCAGACTATTTTGAGTGATTTCTTTTGAAGCGGCTAATTGAACGAAGTAAAGCCATGAATTTATGGGCAAATTCCTCTCAATATAGAGAGGATGATACAAGAATAATCACAAAAATGGTCTTATGTAGGTGTTCATTGAAATCATTCAAGTGTGTGTGCAAGATAAGTGCTTAATACACACCAAAATAATCCACTATTCTACACTAGAGGGGAGCCTATCTCTTAAGGGTATAAGGGACATTTTGTCTTCCATTTGTAATGTAATATATAAATCATATTCTAGGGTTTCATGAGTTGGTTTTTGAATGTTGAATATTGAATAACACACTTGAAACACTCAAGTTCTCTCTTACTAGAGACTTGGATGAAACTAGGTTTATCAAAAGAGTGGATTCTCTTTTGTTGTTTGCTTGCTTGGATCGTGGGGTACTTGAATGATTTGGAGTCCCTCTTGTGTCCTCCGTAGAGTGTAGGTGTTGCTACTATCTTTATTAAGGGTCTTAGTGTTTAATATACATTTTGTTCTTAGTCATTATAGTACTGTATGTCTCACTTCCTATCATTTACTTTCTTGTAATCTTGTAACATTGGTATCTTGTTATTGTGAAGTCGTTTGTGTTGTTGTTGTTATTCATAGTGTTGTTTCTCCTCTTGTTCATATTATTGTGCAGTTAATCTTAGTTTGGGTTGGCTGATTTGGTGTTCAAAACACCCATATATCTCGTATTCTTGTGTTGTTCTTGAATCTACGTGTGGTCACCATTTGGTTCTTGGTTCCTAGTGAATTTGTGGACTGTTTGATGTGTTATTTTCGTGTTCCCTAGTTAGTCTTGTATCACTGCCTCAGGGACCGAGAGAGTCTTCCACCGCTCATCACTCATATGTAGCTCAGTTAGACTATGAGAGATACAGGCAGGTAAAGGAGAAGTAGGAAGCCACTGCTGTCCATTGGATAGAGCGTTAGTTTTATTACACAGGGACCTTAAGAAATCACATGAAACAATGGTGAAGATAGAGAAGAAGCGAGATAAATTCTTCAAGAAGCTGTAGAAGGAGGTGAAGGGCATCTTCAAGGTGTTCAAGCCCAACCATAGACTACCTTTACCTAGAATGAACAGTGAGGATAAGGCCCCTACTGATTGGTCTGCTGGTGATGCTGGGGGTGATGGTGCAGAGTCAGCGGGAGAGAATAACTCTTGATACATATTCAGGGAGACCTCTACCACTCTTTCTTGTTTGCATATGAAGTGGAGACACAACATTCTTTTAGTTGGGGATGCCCCCAAATTTGTATTATTTTGATGATGCGTGCTGGATATTTCTCTTTATGTTGTTTTGGGATGATGCCTTGGATATTATTTTAATTTTGTTTTTGAAAAGCTACAGTTTGGGCACTCGGTTGGTGCCTACATTTTATAGATTATCATGTTTTTCTTTTATTTCTAGTGTTCTTTTAATTTAACTTTTATTTTAACTTTGGTGATGCATAACTGTCTTTGCCCTATGATGCATTAAGTGACGACATTCTTAAGGGTAAAACGTCGTGTTTGGGTTTTGAGGCATAGATGCAGGGGAATTCTAAGTATCCATAGCATATATGTAAAAAATACAAGGGAAGTCTGAGTACCTGTAGCATGGTAAGTCGCATGTTTGGGATTATATTATACGTCTATGACAAATTCTGAGTAGCCATATGGGTAGTTTGCCCATTTTGAGCCTCAATGTGAGACTAAGACTTTGGTTGTTGCCATATTTTAGAAAATTTTGTGTAGTAGTAATATAAAATTAACGACCCCCAAAATTTTTCAAAAGAAAATCAAGGGCATGAACGTTACCAATTTGGTAATGAAATTTTTTCTCTTTTTGTGGTTCTGCAAGATTTTGACTTGTTAATAGAAATAGATACTTCAAATTTTTCTCTAGCGGGAGGGACATTTGAGCTTTCTTGGCTAATTTTGCATGCCATGTGTGGAGAGCTATTTGCATACATCTCTTGTAGACTTGTGTTATCTAGAACTTGCCCCGTTAGTCTTTCAAAGCTAATGTTAATTGTATTTGGTTTGTGAAATGATCTTAGGCCACCTTTGTGATTTTAGAAGCCCACTCTAGCCTAAAAAGCCTACCCAAGCATGAACGTAATCCCTAGTTACCCATTTTGAGCCTTTGGACCTTTCTTTGGCAAACACATTACAAGCCGTAAACCATTCTTTTTATTTCTCTTTTGAACTATACCCTCCTTGAACTTGAAAATTTAATTCAAGGCTAAAAACCTAAGTTGGGGGTGGTAAAGATTGATGGAAGTAAGTTTGGTGCCACGAAGATGTAACTAAATTCCTAGACTTTGAAAAGAATCGAATAGAAGAAGAAAGAGTTGAACAAAGAAAAGAATTATGTGAAAGTACAAGAAAATAAGATGAAATAAGTTTGGTAAACAAAGGAAATAAAAGGGTAGGCATGATAAAATAGAGAAAACAAAGAGGAGTGGCCCATAGTAAAAAAAAGATCGAAAAAGTGTGAATAGACGCTCAAGGAAGGGAGTAGCCATGTTGTTCCTAAAATGATATTCTACCCTATCCCAAATCTATATTACAAGCTTAGAAAGTTCTTCGAGATCTCCAACCACTTACTTTCTTTTTCATGATGATTGAAAATAGGGGCAAGCCTATGGTATGACACTTGTTGCATAGAGATTTCTTTTGTGAGGGAGAGAGTTATCCACTTAAAATTCCTTGTTGCATGTTTTGTAGCTTGGTGTGAGGAATTCTTTTTCTTGTGAGGTTGGTATGTGAAACAAGTTAAGGTGGGTGATTTTGTCACCTTCTCAATGAGGAAAATAGAGTATAGCTTAGTTGTGGTCAAAAGGGAGTCACTTGTAGAGTATTGGTTCTTTGTTGCTTGGTCACTCTTTAAATTCCTATGTAACCTTGGATATAACATTTTATAATGAGGGGTATAGTGAAACTAGCTTAGCCCATGTGCAATGAGATAATTGTGGTAGTGACTAAGGTTAAATTTATTATGATCTTTAAGGCAGGAATTTTGGGAATAAATAATTGTGCTTCATGGTAAGAGGTAATGTTGCCTGAGGATAAGCAATAACTTTAAGTTGGGGGTGTTGATGAGTCGTGATTTTACCACTCAACATTCGTACACATTACCTTGTTTTGGATGAATAAATGAGATATAATTTTAATTAAATACACTAATATCCACTCTTTGCAGGCATAGAGTTGAAGGGATGGAATATGTTGATTGGAGCTCAAAATGATCACAAAAAGAGCAAGAAAGTTCAGCTGAAGTCCTGGAGCAAAAGAGCCTCAGTTACCATGGTCGCAGTCCTTAATCTGTGATCACGAAAGTCAAACAGGGTCAATAGATTGTGGTCGCATTTACCTATCGCGGTCGCGACCATGCTGGTGCGATCGCAGCTTAGAGGAAGAGTTCAACTCAAGGGCTAATCTGGAATTATACGTGGTTGATCCCAATTTTGTCCAAAAGGACCTAAACCCTTGATTCATTAACTATATTCCATCTTCCCCAATAATATTTAAGTTTTAGCTTTTGTAGTTGATAAGCCTCCATTTTTTTAGAAGAAAATATTGTATAATTTTTGGGTGAAGAATATATTGGAGACTTTCTAAGTGGAAGACTAGCTCACTTCCATTGTTAATTTGTGGGAGTGTCAAGTTTGAAGTAACATTCACTTAATCTTCAACAAGTCACTTCAATGGAGATTTTGGGTATATCTATGCTTATTTTATCTTATGTGTAGCCAGATCTCCCTCTTAAGGTTATGTGTGAATAGAGGTTAAAGTGTGTGTGGGTTGTTATTGATTAGCTTCTACTTAGTAGTTCATGTTTATGGGTTTTATCATTGTTAAGCTAATTTGGTTGGGTTTTTATAGGCGAAAGCCCCAAATACCCACACGGGTATGATGGGTGAAAGTTCCATGATCTAGAAAACCCAAACTCATCTTCAAAAGAAGGGTTTTGGGTGAAGTTTAGGAATCAATATCATACTTGAAAGAGGGATGTAGAGACCAAAGCAATGATAGATAGTTGTGTGTGTAGTTTGTTAAATTTTTACTATCTTAGACATAAGGGTGAATGTAAGGTTTACTACACCATAGGCATCATCCTAGAAATAGGGATGCCTAGATTGAGGTTGTGGTTACCAATTATTGAACACACCTATTAGGTATTCGAAAGAATCAATAAATGAAAGTTTGGTGTTTTGTTGAAAGACTAGCATCAAAATCTATAACCAAACCTACCCATATTTGGCTACTAAATTGATGGTGATTGCTAACACCCACATATCACTCCCTTAGTAATGCATAATCCCAAGATCCGTGCATGATTGTTAAAACTCTAATTATTTGTAGCCCCGATTTGTACTAGAAAAACCTAAAAAGAAATAGTAGTGTAGATATCTATCTCCCCCAATTTTACCTTTTTGTGACATTAGTTTGGATTTAGCTTGTATCTATTATTTCAAAGTAACTTGATTGTCACTCACATTGTTCCTCGTGAATTCAAACCTGACTCCAAAGTTGGGTAAATATATTGACGACGACCGCCCTGCACTTAAATTGACGTGTAAGTTGAGCGCTATCACGGGGACTAAAATGTGGAGGTTAATCCAAAATCATTGTCCTAATCTTCTTTTACTAATCATAAACTCCCTTGTGGGGATGGATGTGAATGTAGACTATCTCAAGCTACTACAGCTACTTAGGATTTAATTATAGTGAAGAAGATTAAGATACATGCGACCCTAAAATGGATGAATATCACACTTCCTCTATGTAGCTAATCAACCAGGGTTTCCAAAACCCTAACTAAGGGAATTGGCCCCTCATATTTATGAGATCAATCATGGAATCCACGCACAAAATTACAAAATCAATCTCTAAATAATAAGGAATAAATCCCAAAGTCTTAAATTTAATAACAAACCAAGAATAGATGAACAAGAATTAATATCTAGATTTATTGGTGAATAGTTGAATGAATAAATAAACAAAGCCTAATGGGTATTTATAGATTACAAAAAACAAATCCTAATTAAACTAGAAAAACCCTAGAAATCATCTCCTAAATAAAATAGGAAAACAATAGAAATCAAATCCTAAATTAAATAGGAAAACTTAATTACCCATATATAATAGGACTTAAAAACATAATACCAGTGTAATTAGGATATATGGAAACCCCAGGAAACAAATCCTAACTAAAATGGGATAGGAAAAGTAAGTCTTCCAAACTTCTGACTCGTATCTTCATCCTCAACCGAGCATAAATTTTTGTGTACTTGGAATTTTTGATCTCAAGACCCACCAACAGATACACAATTGAATTATCTTTCCAACGATACCAATTTTGCCTTAATTTAATATCGAGGTGAAAAGTTATGGCCAAAATACTTAAGCACTATCGAAGCTAAGTCAAATATGTCCGAGATATGACTTTAAGGTCTGTGTAAGATACGAATCGTACAATATCCTTAAGGGTTGTTAGGAGGAAGTCATACCTTCGGAAGTAAGGGCTAAAAATGGGTTTCTGACTATGGATTAAGCCACCTTTCATAGTTCTTCTTGAATTTAGCATCCCAAATCTAATTTCCTGCAAAACACTCCCCAAAACACATCAAATCTAACAACATAGCCTTAAGTTCTTTAATATTCTCATAGTTTATGTATCATAAGTGCTCTATTCCTATAGCATATCAACAATCTCTTGGTAAAATAGTTTGTTCGTACATTGAAGGGGAACACATTTGACTGGTATATTGACTTGGAACATGAGTCAATTGATAGTTGGGAGAAAATCGAGAAGGAATTTCTCACCTAATTTTATATCATCCGTGAACTAGTATGATAGAGTTGACGGGCACTACGCAAAGAAAGGATGAGCCTATAACGGATTACATCGATCGATGAAGATCATTAAGTTTGGACTACAAAGACCGCCTTTATGAAATATCTGTGGTAGAAATATGCATTCAAGGAATGCATTGGGGCCTTTTATACATACTACAAGGAATCAAACTGCGAACATTTGAAGAACTTGCTACACGAGTACACAACATGAAGTTAAGCATATTAAGGCATGGGAAAACATCCTCTTTCATTGACCTGATGATAGAAAAAAGAGAGATCAATAAAGGTATGGCTTCAAAGACTAAAGAGTCCATGAAAGTGAAAACAATTTTTGTGAAGGTCACAACCAAGCAAAAGGTGAAGAAAGATAAAGCTTCGAGGCAATATCCAAGAGAGGATAAACGTGATCCAACCTTGAAAAAGTTAGAAGCGAAGGTCTATCCATTTCGTAATTTAGATGTACCTATGATACTAGATGAGTTTATAGTTAAGAGAATCATTGATCTTCCTAAATCAAAAAGACCAGAGGAAATCAATAAGGTCAATGATCCGAAGGATTGCAAGTATCATCACGTCATTGGTCACCCAACAGGAAAGTGTTTTATCTTGAAGGAGAAAATCATGAAGCTGGTAAGTCATGGAAAAATCATCATCGACATGGATGAAACAGTAGAAACAAATCATGCTAGTATTATGCCCGAGAAGAAGGAGTGTTCAATGTTGAAAACTATGCCAAGCTCAATCTTCTTACAATTTGGGAGCTGTGGTTGAAGTGGATTTTCCAAGGAAAACTCTTAAAGACTCATTGGGAACAAACAACAAAGCCAGAGATAATGGTGACGATGGTTTGACCTTGGTTTCTCGTATAAAAAGGAGACATCAAGTGGTTCTAAGAATATGACTTCTAAAGCCAAGAGTTATGAAGAGTAACGTAGAGTATCTACAACCATCAAAAGGTGTTAAATTTGATACTAGCAAGAAGATTGATGGTTCAATGTCATAGAACATCGATGGCCTTTTACATAGTATGTGTTCTTTCTTGAAAAATTTCTTGAATATAGTAAAATTGGTGCCACCCGTGTAATTTCCAACACAAAGGAAATAAAGGGAAGCCAAGAAGGGCACTGTCCAATGGTAACACAAGAATATCATGATAATAGAGAAGTCACATTATGTTGTCCTTTAATTTCCTTCATGGATGATGATTTATTATTAGGGGCTAAACTACATAACAAACTTTTATTTGTTGTAAGGGATATTCGAGAATAACATCTCAATCGCATATTGATCGATGATGGTTCGGCAATCAATGTTCTGCCAAAGACGGTGCTCAAAAGGCTTAAAATCTTCATTGATAAATTGAACAAAAGAATATAACGATTTAAGGCTTCAATCAAGGAGGACAACGATCCAAAGAAAAGATTTCGTGTTGGATTAACCATTGGTGCCATGAAGTCAAACATTTGATTCATGTTATAGATGCCAAAACATCATACAACCTGCTTCTCGGATGCCCCTGGATGCATGAAAATGGAGTGGTTTCATCTACTCTACATCAATACATAAAGTATATAAAGGATGGTGAAGTAGTTACAATTGATGCGGATATCATACCTTTCACTAAGACAGAGTCGTACTTGGAAGATGTAAAATTCTACTTGGATTCTTGTGAATTGGGTATGGAGAAACCAACACTATCCAACCTAACTAATGATGGTTTAAAAGAAGTATAGGTTCAGCGGGCTACTGTCAAGATGCCTAAAGAGAGAATTGAAAATTCTCCACTAAACTTTCATTATTTAAAGAATACATAAAGACAAAGATGGATGAAGAACATCTAATTTTTTGCTACATCCCTCGTGAGCATCAAAAGGACGGACAACCCTTGTTAGAATTATGTACTCAATAAAGCCACTCTTTAAGGAGAGAAATGAGCCATAATGCATTCCAATATTTAAAGGAGATTATGACTATCTCAGTTATACAAGTCCTAACTATCACGCCTGAGCTTCTAAGAAGCAATACTTTAGCTCATAAAATAAATGGTCACTTTGAGGAGAAAGCCTTTGCACTTCTTGAAAAATTTGGTTACGACTTCTCCAATCCGTAAAGGATAGGTCAGCTCAAAGATGATGTCACTGGTAAGAAGATACATAGTTTTACAAAGGCGTAAATAAAGTTGATAAAGTAAAGGCATTATGTTGCCATTTCTAAGTTTGGATTGGGATTCAAATTGACGGAACCTCTTCTCTACTAAGAAGGGCAAGGAAACAAATTCATCATATTATGCATTAATAGAAAAAGAAAAAGAATCTAAGGATGAGAAAATGCCACAAAAAACTTTTATGTTTAAATGTATAGGAAAATTGATGCCTCGTGTCTCTGTATTTGAAAGATTGGGTTGCGAGGACAAAAGTAAAGCCTCTAAACAAATGGAAGAAGAGGCTGACACCTTAAGAATTTTTGTCTTTCATCATTTGGGAACCATAAGAAAGTCATTAGCACAAAAAAGGTTACTGGAGAATAAAAAGCAAGGTTTTTTTGAAGGAATCAAGGACAGAGACATTCATAGTATCTTTCTATTAGGTATGAAGAAAAAGGCTGTGTTTTCAATAACTACAGATGATTCGCTTAAAGTGAAAAGAAGTACCATTATGTTCACTAACTAGTTTTGTGAAGAGACAAAGAAGGAGCAAGAAAAAGCCATCACGATACCCGAAGGAAGTCAAATGGAAGATTAAAACTTTGTACAAACATCCTATCATATAATAGTGAAAGAAGGTCTATACTTTGATGGTGTGGATGATAATGTTCAAGAGGCTCCACCCCAACTGGAGGATGGCGTACAATCAATCGTAGATGAGCTCAAAGAACTTAATCTCGGCACTCTAAAATATCCACGCCCAACATTTATTAGTGCGCTTCTTACACCGTAAGAAAAAATGGACTACTTTAAGTTATTAGTTGAGTTAAAAGATGTCTTTGCCTAATCGTACCAAGAAATGTCAGGCCTTAGTTCTAGGGTAGCTATCCATTATTTGGGGATAAAAAAGGAGGCACGTACTATAAAGTAGTCACAATGAGTATTTTGTCCTGAGTTGGTAATGTAAATTGAAGCAAAGGTCAATAAGATTATCTAAGACGGATTTATCCAAGAAGTGAAGTACCCATCATGATCTCAAACATTGTACCTGTCAAAAAAATGGTCACTTGTGTGTCTGCATTGATTTTCGAGACTTGAATAAGGCATGTACAAAGATTATTTCCCAATACCAATCATAGAGCTTATGGTTGATGTGACAACAGGACATGAAGCTATGACATTTATACATGGGTCTTCTGGATATAATCAAATCAGAATGTCTAAAAAGAACGAAGAATGTACTACATTCCAAACTCTAAAAGGGATATATTGTTACAAGGTTATGCCTTTTAGTCTAAAAAATACGGGTGCAACCTACCAACGTGCAATGCAAAACATTTTTGATGACATATTACATAAGAGGGTGGAATGTTATGATGATGACTTGGTGGTAAAGATAAAATGCAGGGATGGCCATCTTTGATATGGGACACATGGCCATTTTATCTTTTGATGACATCTTTGGAGGCCAACACATAGAGGCTTAAGACTTGGTTTCCTCGAGGATATGAGAACATGCATGTAGGACCTATTTTGAGCCTACCATTGAGCATACCATACATCAAGGCTGTGAGTGGAAGATTGCTTGGAGAATTGAAGACTTGAGGACTCGCAGCTTTGGACACATAATGGCTCATGGTTTTGGAGTTATCTTTATTGAGGATATTTTGGTCACTTCACGTTGCCCAAAATGCACTCTATGGTCTCCCCTATCATTAAGGTTAGTGTAGTCATTTTGTCTCTTTTAGTAATATACTATAAATAGGACACTTTAGGTCTTTTCTCATTAGTTGTTTAATGATGAAAATTTAATACATTGAAAATCCTCTCTCTTGAGAGTAGACCACCTTAGTTTAGCTCTTAGTTAGGGCTTGAATTAGCCATTGTAGTTTAGTATTTGGAAAAGCCAATATTGTTCTTTGCCTAAAAATGGTGGATCTTGAGGTGAGTTGATTCCCTTGGCGGTCACCGTAAGAGTGTGGTGTTATTTTTACATACATTAGGGGGTTTTGAGTTTAATATACTCTTTAGTTCCTAATCTTCATAATAATCTATGTCCTACTATCTATCTTTACTTTTTTTGCAATTATATTAGTGTTTGTATCTTGTGTTGTTGTTGTTGGTCGAAACTAGCACTCAAAGGGGTCCTCGGGTTGCTCTTAATTTGTGGACTATTTTGTGTAGTTTTTGTGCCTCCGTGGTATTTCTCGTATCATTTGGTATTAGAGCATGGCTTGATCTTGTTCCCACAAGATCAATCTTGGGCTCGTAAACTTGATCTATTTGTAGTTGTCTTGGACGAGTTTGAGTCTAGATCTCGGTGTATTTTTATTCTTTTGTTGTTTCTTGTGTTAGATTCTTTCCTCATTAACACCATTGAGTCAAGATCCAAGTTGAGCTTGAATAATTCTTGTTGGTATTGTTGTTGCGGTTCTAAACTTGAACATATTGGTGCATTTTGGAGTTGTCATTGTGGATTGAAATTTTAGGTGTAGTTCGAACTCATGTTGTTGGTATTTTGTTGTGAGTTTTAAGTTTGAAAAGGGCGTTGTTGGTTCTTGGAGCTCAACGTGAGACTTAGTATTCAAACTTCTATTGAATGTTCTTGTTGTTCTAGACCAATATTCATGTATAGTTGGAAGAAGGCTCTTTAATAGTGTTGTTTTATCCAAACCCAAGCGGTGGGAAGAGAAGCCCTTGTGTTTGTCTTAAAACTAGTCCCCAAAAATCTACCAAAAGGGAAGGGAGACAAAAGATCTACCAAAAAGACTAGTTACCAAAAGAAATAAAGACCACTTTCCTAGGTTTCCAAAAGAGGAAAAGTCCACCAACCCCTCAAAAAGGTGTCTTGCCTAACGAGTGTAAGGCAAGTCAAACCTTTTTGAAAGGTGAAAAGGGCTCCAATATTGTCGTTGTATTCTTAAAGGGAGGGTAAACCCCTTCAAGAACTGAAATTCAAACAAAAATTTCAAAGTTGGGAAAAGTAAGAACCTTTCATAAATCGCAACCAATCCTAGACCACCACATCACCAAATTCCGTACAATACAAAAACTTTTGGCTCAAAATCTTGGATTCTTAGTTTCTTGTTGTTGATTCTTAGTTTCATTTTATTGTTTCTTAGTCTCAAGTCTTGATTCTAGAATTAATTAACAACTAGTAATAACCTACTTCATTGTACATTAATTGTTGAATATGTTTCTTTCGTGTTTTCATTATTTGTGTGCTTTTATCGTTTTTAACTCATAGTAACTTCTTTGTTTCAAGTTTGTATGCAAATTTTGTTTTTGTGTTTTGAGTCGATCAAATAAGAATCCATTTTGACCGCCAAGTAGAATTGACATCCTATTGACTACCGGAGTATAAGAAACTTTCAATATTCACCGTTCTAATTGCAAGAATCCCAAAGATGAGTGTATACGTGTGTTGGTGAGGATCTTCTTTTACTTATCTTGTTGGTTCATTATGTAGTTACAAAGGTGATATAAGGGGAACATGTCTTCGATAACCAGGGGTCATTGTGACAACAACATGGGAGACTATGATTGTAGTGAGGGTTTTTATGGCTATAAAGTTGAGGGAGATTGCGGAGGCTATGAAAATAGCCATGATCAAAACTTGGGCAGATTTGAGAGTTACGGTTTTGAGGGAGAAAATAAGGTGAATAAAGTTCCTAGTGCTTATGGTGAACTTGGAGATGATGTAGGACCTCATGATGGATTTTATGATAATGTTGGGGCATGTGAGGGGTCTTACACTTCTCACTTCTAACCTAGATTTGGTATTAGGTATAACTCTTTCGTTTGCAAAGCTTATGAGAGCTATGATGAGAGTACACATGAGGAGTGTGAAGATTCATATTCTCCACCTTGTAGTACTTCTTATCAAGGTCGATATAGTATGAATGTTTATACTAGCTCTAGTGGAGGTTGTCCAACGAGAAGAAGAGGGTATGCATCTCTAAAACTGAGGGGTACTCATGTACCTTACAATATTGATCTGACAAGGAGTGTACACTCCAGAAAGGTGACCATTTTTAGGATACCGAGATGCCTCGTTGTGTTATATGATAAGTACTATAGAAACTACATCTTTCCATCCATGGTTGACTACTTGAAGTTGTTTCGCGAGCCTTTACTTATTCCATACTTCTTGGATGAGTTTAAGGTTACCAGAGGGTCAAAGTTGTATTCTCCCAATTTAAATACCATGATTAGGTATGGTGTGATATTTTTCCATTGACATACGGTCATGTATGCTTAGGTGCCGATTAGTTTGAATAACATAGAGTTCTAAATAAGCAAAATTAGCCTAATGCTGTAAGAGACCGGTGGGAAAATTACCTCATAACATACATGCTACTCGAGCTGCAAAGAGAATTGAATACTTACTTCAATTTGAATGCTTATGAGAGACAAAAGATTGAGAGGAGTAAAGGTGTGCAAGGTGGTAATTTGAGAGTGGTAAAAGGAGAGGTTGTGTGGAGTGAAGTGAGGGGATTGCCACCAAACCGAGTTAACATTATTTTTCCTTCGATTTCTAAGAACATTTATGTAGGTACTGACATGGTAAGTGAAGAAAAGCAATGCCGAAGTGAAGTTTCTGCCCAAGCTTGTGGAGGACCTTCATAACACGCCAAAGAAGAGTCAACTTAAGAACTTCAAGGTAAAATAGCTAACTATTACACTTTTGTGCATGTGAATGATGATTGTGTGACTAGTAGCCCATTGAGTGTGAGTAGCATCTTACTTACTTGTGATTCTAATGATTCTTTGCCTCTTGTTGATGATGTATATATTGTGAGTGTGGATACACTAGTTGATTTTATTGATGACCAAATTGACTCTTCTTGTAAGATCAATTTATGTCCACCTAGTATTGAAGCCTATACGTTAAATGGAAGTACATCGTCTTGTGTAATTGGTGTTGATCAAATTATTTATGAAAATTATCCACCACTTGAGTATATGTGTGATGTGATTAATATAAATCAAGTGAGTAAAGTACTTGAAAATGTTGGTCGACAAAAGGGAAGTGAACCTGAGAGCTATTCTTGGGATAATCTTGTACTTGAAATCTCTTTGAAACTTGCTATTGATCTTTTAGAGAGTGATGAACGTGTTTGTTCTGAATCTTCCCATGAAATATATCATGTTATCTTTAGGTATAATGTCTTGTTTGAAGATGATATAAACACCCAAATAGACCTAGTTGTGAAAATAATGTTAAAGCTTGCCTTGAAAGTTATAGCCTATATGCTAACCCACTATGATGTGACAATATTCCTCCTAAAGATGGAAATCTTTTCTTGGAAGATGAGAGTACTCTTAAGGGCAAGGAATATGTGGTCGTGGAAACTACTTCTCCTTCTACTTTGTGTGACTTTGTTATTAAGATACTCATGGTGATGATTGAGAAATTAGTATTGAGTACTCACATGAGGGAAGCTTAGTAGAAGTTGACTTGAGTGATACCTTTCTCTACTCTCTATTTTCTTTGGATGATATGTATGCTATTGTAGAGAGTATGTCATTTAGTTTGGGTGGAGACCATAGTAAAGGGGAGTGTTGTCTAGACCCGTGTCTATGGCCACTCTTCCCGTTTAACCCCGATGCCAAATATAGAAATGGTGATGTTGGTGCACCCAACTTGTTGCTTGGTCTACATGACAAACAAAGTGTCACTCTTGGTGAATGCCATAACTAAATCCTTCGTACATTATTCATTGAGTTTTTAATATTTCATTTAAAGGATCCTTGGTTATATTGCAAATATGTGAAACCTTGGCATGTTGAGATGATTTGTTGTGCTAATCCTAACCCTCATGCCATGAGGATTTTGTATTTTCTTGTCCTCTCTTTGATTTTGCAAGGTTTGGATTCGAGGCCGAATCCTTTTCAAAAAGGTGAGGATGATACGGGACAAATGGTCATATTATATTTTGATGACATCTTTGGAGGCCAACACATAGAGGCTCAAGACTTGGTCACCTCGAGGATATGAGAACATGCATGGGGGACCCGTTTTGAGCCTACCATTGAGCATACCATACATCAAGGTCGTGAGTGGAAGATTTCTTGGAGCATTAAAGACTTGAGGACTTACGACTTTGGACACTTAATGGCGCATGGTTTTGGAGTCATCTTCATTGAGGACATTTTGGCCACTTTACTTTGCCCAAAATGCACTTCATAGCCGTCTCTATCATTAAGGGTAGTGTAGTCATTTTGTCTTCTTTTGTAATATACTATAAATAGGACATTTTAGGACTTTTCTTATTAGTTGTTTAATGATGAAAATATGAGACATTGAAAATCCTCTCTCTTGAGAGTAGGCCACCTTAATGTAGTTCTTAGTTAGGGCTTGGATTAGCCATTGTAGTTTAGGGCTTGGAAAATCTAATATTGTTCTTCTGATTAAAAGGCTTGATCAGGTGTTCCTAAACCATATCCCAAGAGAATAAAATCGCATGGCAGATGCTCTGGCTAACTTAGCCATAACACTGGCACTCAAAGAAAATATGGCAACAAAGGTGTAAGTATGTCATTGATGTGTTATTCCTGGTTGTCTTGATCTTCAAATAGATGAAAGCCACCATACATCTGTTCGAGTGGTTGAAGAAAAAGAATGGTGGAAACCACTAATTGAATATCTCCAACATGGAAAGCTACCTGAGGATCCACGAAAAAAATCATACATTAAGACAAGGGCACCATGATTCATCTTTCATGATGGAATATTATTTTGTCCTTCTTACGAGAGATATTCCTGCAATGTCTTGCCAAAGTAGAAGCTTAACAGACAATGGAGGAAGCATATTCCGAAACATGTGGAGCACAACAATCAGGGCCTAAACTTTATTTTCGCATAAAAAGGATGGGCTACTTTTTAAATGCGCTATAAAAATACTAAATATGACTTAGCAAGTTATATTTGCGATTTACAAAATAATTTAATACTTATTTTCACTATTTTCATTTTTACTTTTTTCACTTGTAAACCTATTGAATTAAGTGTATGAGTGATACATAGTAAATATGATATTAATAATCTAAGATTTATTAATAAATAAATAAATTTAAAAATGATTAAGTTTAGAGAGTAGAAAATGTTTAGGTTAGGTACTTGAAATGTGAATTTTTTTTTTGAATTTAGTAAAGTTTGATAACTTGTGAAGTGAATTAGTGACTTGAAAATGTTGAAGTGTAGGTACTTGAAATATGAACTTTTCATTTTGACTTTAGTTTAGTTTGGTAACTTGTGAAGTGACTTAGTGACTTGAAAATGTTGAAGTGTAGGTACTTGAAATGTGAAGCTTGGTAACTTGTGAAGTGACTTAGTGACTTGAAAATGTTGAAGTATAGGTACTTGAAATGTGAACTTTTGTTTTGAATTTAGTAAAGTTTGGTAATATTTGAAGTGACTTAGTGACTTAAAAATGTTGAAGTGTAGGCACTTGAAATTTGAATTTTACTTTTGAATTTAGTTTAGTTTGGTAACTTGTGAATTGACTTAGTGACTTGAAAATGTTGAAGTGTAGGTACTTGAAATGTAAATTTTGGTTTGAATTTAGTTTAGGTTGGTAACTTTAGAGGTGGATTAGTGACTTAAAAATGTTGAAGTGTAGGTACTTGAAATATGAATTTTAGTTTTGAATTTAGTTTAGCTTGGTAACTTGAGAGGTGAATTAGTGACTTAAAAATGTTTAAGTGTACGTACTTGAAAGGTGAACTCGTGTTTTGATTTTAGTTAACAGTGGTAACTTGCGAAGTGAATAAGTGACTTGAAAATGTTTAAGTGTAGGTACTTGAAATGTGAACTTGTATTTTGAATTTAGTTAAGTGTGATCATAAGTGACTTGTGGTTTCAACTTAGTTACTTGAAAGATGAACTTGTGTTTTGAATTTAGTTAAGTGTGGTCACTTTAGAAGTGAATAAGTGACTTGAAAATGGTTAAGTGTAGGGACTTGAAATGTGAACTTGTGTTTTGAATTTAGTTAAGTGTGGTCACTTGAGATGTGAATAAGTGACTTGAAAATGTTTAAGTGTAAGTACTTGAAATGTGAACTTTTTATTTTGAATTTAGTTTAGTTTGGTAACTTGTGAAGTGACTTAGTGACTTAAAAATATTTAGGTGTAGGTACTTGAAATGTGAACTTTTCATTTTGAATTTAGTTTAGTTTGGTAACCTGTGAAGTGACTTAGTGACATGAAAATATTTAGGTATAGTTACTTGACATGTGAACTTTTGTTTTGAATTTAGTAAAGGTTGGTAGCTTATGAAATGAATTAGAAACTTGAAAATGTTGAAATGTAGGTACTTGAAATGTGAACTTTTCATTTTGAATTTAGTTTAGTTTGGTAACTTGTGAAGTGACTTAGTGACTTGAAAATGTTGAAGTGTAGGTACTTGAAATGTGAACTTTTCATTTTGAATTTAGTTTAGTTTGGTACATTGTGAAGTGACTTAGTGACTTGAAAATGTTTAAGTGTAGGTACTTGAAATGTGAACTTGTGTTTTGAATTTAGTTAAGTGTAGTCACTTGAGAAGTGAATAAGTTACTTGTGGTTTGAACTTAGATACTTGAAAGATAAACTTGTGTTTTGAATATAGTTATGTGTGGTCACTTGAGAAGTGAATAAGTGACTTGAAAATGTTTAAGTGTAGGTTATTAAAATGTGAACTTGTGTTTTGAATTTAGTTAAGTGTGGTCACTTGGGAAGTGAATAAGTGACTTGTGGTTTGAACTTAGTTAAAAGAAAGATCAGCTTGTGTTTCGAATTTAGTTAAGTGTGGTCACTTGAGAAGTGGGTAAGTGACTTGAAAATGCTTAAGTGTAGGTACTTGAAATGTGAAATTGTGTTTTGAATTTAGTTAAGTGTGGTCACTTGAGAAGTGAATAAGTGACTTGAAAATGTTTAAGTGTAGGTACTTGAAATGTGAACTTGTGTTTTGAATTTAGTTTAGTTTGGTAACTTGTGAAGTGACTTAGTGACTTGAAAATGTTTAGGTGTAGGTACTTGAAATGTGAACTTTTCATTTTGAATTTAGTTTAGTTTGGTAACTTGTGAAGTGATTTAGTGACTTGAAAATGTTTAGGTGTAGGTACTTGAAATGTGAACTTTTCATTTTGAATTTAGTAAAGATTGATAATTTGTGAAGTGAATTAGTTACTTGAAAATATTGAAGTGTAGGTATTTGAAATGTGAACTTTTCATTTTGAATTTAGTTTAGTTTGGTAACTTGTGAAGTGAATTAGTGACTAGAAAATATTTAAGTGTAGGAACTTGAATTATGAATTAGTGCCTTTTGTTTTGAATTTAGGTACTTAAAATGTGAACTTGCGTTTTGATTTTAGTAAAGTGTGGTCACTTGAAAAGTAAATTAGTGACTTGAAAATATTTAAGTGTAGGTAGTTGAAATCCGAATTTTTCATTTTGAATTAAGTTTAGTTTGGTAACTTGTGAAGTGAATTAGTGACTTGAAAATGTTTAAGTGTAGGTAATTGAAAAGTGAATTTTTTGACTTGAACTAATTACTTGAATGTGATTGATTGTGTAGATGGAGCCTGATTATAGCTGGATATATCAATGCAATAATGATAATAGAATGGGTGGGGCTGAGAATGAGGATGCGGATGATGAGTTTTAGTTTTTAGTCTTTTGTATGTTTTGTAGTTTGGATTTGGAACCTTGATAAATTTTGTAAATAATTTAATTTTTAATGTTTGAATTCATTCGGTGGTTGATTGTATATTAAATGTTGATTGGTGGGCTTTATTGTATAACAAGTTTGATGGAATGTAGCATAGTTATATGCTGTTATTTTTTTTACAAGATTACCAGAAAAATCGACCACATGTGGTCGCTTTTCTAAAAAAATTTCAAAAAACCGACTACTTGTGGTCGGTTTATAAAAAGAATTCCAGAATAGCGACCACATGTGATCATTTTTTCTCAAAACTTTTATAAAAACCGACTAGATGTGATCGATTTTAAAAAAATTCCCAGAAAAGCGACCACATGTGGTCGCTATTCTAATTTTTTTTTAAAAATCGACCACATGTACTCGATTTACTATAATTAATTAAAAATAATTTTATTAAATAATAAAACCGACCACATGTGGTCACTTTTTATATAAATTAATTAATTAATATATAAGAAAGCGACCACATGTGGTCACTTTTGTTTAAATTAATTAATTAATTAATATACAAAAGCAACCACATGTGATCGCTATTATTTAAATTAATTAATTAATTAAATAATTTAAATACAAAAGCGACCACATGTGATCGCCTTTTTTTTGAAAATTTATTTTTATTAAATTTTTAAAAGCGACCACTGGTGGTCTCTTTTGTTTAGAATTTTTTTTAAATAATATTGAATTTTAATATATATATATATATATATATATATATATATATATATTTTACAAAATCGACCACATGTGGTCAGTTTTAAAAAAGCTACCACTAGTTTTCCGATCATGTATTTTGGTCGGTTTTATGATCGAAAAAGAAGGAAAACCGATCATATGTGGTCCATTTTTGTGGTCGGTTTTTCTGTTTATCTAGTAGTGTGAGGTCTTTGTGCGAGAAGTTCAATTTTAAGCAGCACAAGTCTTCAATGTACAATACACCTGCCAATGGTCTTGCCAAAGCTTTTAACAAGACATTTGCTAATCTATTGAAGAAAGTTGTTGCAAGAAATAAAAGGGACTGGCATGAGAGGATCGGTGAAACTTTGTGGGCATATCGTACAACCTTCAGAACTGCAACGCAAGCGACTACTTATTCATTGGTGTATAGTGTAGAGGCAGTCCTTCTATTAGAACAACAAATTCCATCATTATGAATTGCGATTCAAGAAGGGCTTATAGCTGAAAATTATGCTCAACTTCGTCTAGCAGAGTTGGAGGCATTGGACGAGAAGAGATTAGAAGCACAACAAAGGTTGAAGCGTTATCAAGCTCGACTTGCTAGAGATTTCAACAAGAGGATGTGACCACGATCATTTCAAGTAGGTGACTTGGTCTTAGAAGTTCGAAGACCCATAATCCTCAACAAACGCACCAGTGACAAGTTTACATCAAAATAGGATGGGCCATATGTAGTGAAGGAAGCTTATTCAAGTGGTACATATAAGATTGTCCATCAAGATTGTGTAAGGGTTGGTCCCATAAAAGGCAAGTTCCTGAAGCAGTAATTTCCATGAAGGTTGCCTACGCTCCGTAAGGCACAAACTTAAACTGCATGCCACTCCTGGCCCGCATGAGTCTAGACTATGAACGGCTCTCTAAAAAAGAAAAATAAATAAATTTAAAACTATAAATTAACTCATCATCCTGAACTACGTTATAACTTGATCCCCCCGAGGTACGTAGGCAACTTAGAGTATTTTTACTCTAAGTTCAGTCATATAAGTTTTTAAAAAAAAGAAAAAGTGCCTATCATTATTTGAGCTTGGCAACAACTCTTTGAATTGGCTAGATATCACATGAAGATAGACGTTCCTTCACTAAGTTTACCACGGACGTGCAAAGGTGAAAAGACTAGCAAGGCAAAGAATATTTTGACAATATATCTATATAAATCCATATAAGTGTTCACCATCATTTTTAAATATGTGGTAGATCTCAAAAACTTCTACGAAATAAAAAAGATGGCTCATGATTCAAAAGCTCTTACGTCAAGTTATAAATTTTCTATCATAGCCATTTAACGTTGCAAAACAGGCCATCAGATTTCGAACTAAGCTGACTTTGATGACGTATCTGTATAAATTCGTAAAGGCGTTGAGTGTGGTTTTTATGTATGTTGTAGATCTACGATCTACTTTCCAAAAAAAGGGCACCTGATTCTGATACTATTAAGTCGAGATAAAGAATTTATCGTGACGTTGCACAATGCTGATACAAGTAGCAAACCAAGATTAGAAGATCAATTTTGGGGCAATATCTGGGTTGATTTAGGTGCAACCTGATTTTGATTCCTACGTGAGACATAGCTCTACGAGTATAGTTTTCAATGCAAGAAACGACGCCTAAATTTTGATACTCCTATGTCGAGATATAGAATTTTATCATGACACTATGCAAAGCTAATAAAACTAGCGAACTAAGATTAGAAGATCGGTTTTGGGTAAATATCTGGGATGATTTGGGTTCAATCTGATTGTAATTCCCACGAGATATGTAGCTCTGTGAGTCTAGTTTCCAAATCACCAAAAAGGACTTCTGATTCTGATGTTCCCAAGTCAAGATATGAGAATTTTTGTGAGGCTGCACAAAACAAGTAAAAAATGGCGAAACAAAACTGATAGTCTAATTTCAGAAGGATACGACCACGAAGATGGACGCATATGAGAATGTAATGAATCCAGGGCTTAGAGTGAGTGAGTGAAGGACTTAAAACACACCAAACCGACCCTAATCTCACATTTGGAGTGTAAATAGGAGCCTTGGAACACAAGAAGGCAACCCCTAAATACACTTGAAGGGAGCCTAGCTCTTAAAAGGACATTTTAGACATTTTGTATTTTATTTGTAACCTAGTATAAATAGAACATTGTAGGGCTTTTAGACTTAGATTATTCATGATGTTGTAAGTCTTTAAACACAAAGAAACATAAGTCCTCTCTCCTTGAGGAACCAAAACCAAAATTAGGTATAAAAAGTGTGGAATCACTCTTGTTGATCTCATGGCTTAGAAACGTGATGCTTGGGAGGTAGATTCTGACCTTGTGTCTTAGTAAGAGATAGGTGAACGCTGTGTGTAGTGTTAAGGGTACAAGAGTGAAATATGCTCTTGGGTTCTTAAGATTATATCTTCATTAAGTCTATCTAACTATCCCTTTACTTTTATTATAATCTTTTAGTTGTTTGTGTTGTTGTAACTGTTTCTATCTCTTGTTAGTAAAACCGTGTGTTGTTCTTATCTTGTTATTGTTGTCCATATCGCCATATTGTTGTTGTTTTAGTGTATTTACACCTTCAATATCTTGTTGTTATTGTGTTTTTATTGTTGTTGTAGTGAATCCGAGAGTGGTCACCAAAGGGGTCCTCGGTTCTTCAAACTTGTGGACTGATTTGGTGTTTGTTTCATGTTTCCCTCGTGTTTGTCCTCGGTTCATCACAAGGGAAACACTAAACAAATACCAAATCAGTCCACAAGTTTGAAGAACCGAGGACCCCTTTGGTGACCACTCTCGGATTCACTACAACAACAATAAAAACACAATAACAACAAGATATTGAAGGTGTAAATACACTAAAACAACAATAATATGAAGATATGGACAACAATAACAAGACAGGAACAACACACGGTTTTACTAACAAGACATAGAAACGGTTACAAGAACACAAACTACTATAAGATTACAATAAAAGTAAAGAGATAGTTAGATAGACTTAATGAAGGTATAATCTTAAGAACCTAAGAGCATATTCCACTCTTGGACCCTTAACACTACACACAACGTTCACCTATCTCTTACTAAGATACAAGGTCAGAATCCACCTCCTAAAATCACGTTTCCAAGCTATGAGATCAACAAGAGTGATTCCACACTCTCTATGCCTAATTTCGGTTTTGGTGCCTCAAGGAGAGAAGACTTGTATTTCTTTGTGTTTCAAGACTTACAACATCATGAATAATCTAAGTCTAAAAGCCCTACAATGTTCTATTTATACTAGGTTACAAATAAAATACAAAATGTCCAAAATGCCCTTTTAAGAGCTAGGCTCCCTTCAAGTGTATTTAGGGGCTGTCTTCTTGTGTTCCAAGGCTCCTCTTTACACTCCAAGTGTGAGATTAGGGTCGGTTTAGTGTGTTTTAAGTTCGCACACTCCAAGCCCCGGGTTCATTACATTCTCAAATGCGTCCATCTTTATGGTCGTACTTGTATCATCCTCCCCTCCTTAAAAAGGATTCGACCTCGAATCCATGCCTTGCAAAATCAAAGAGAGACAAACAACCACACTTCCTTATGGCATGAGGGTTAGGATTAGCAAAAATAAACAGTAATGGTATGCACTTAAAACACTCAAAACAGCCCACCTAAAAAAAAGAAACTGAGGACCCTTTGAGTTCAAGTCTCGGCTAACAACAAGTCTCGACATACCAAGGTGGTTCATATTTGACATATAACCAAGAGTCCTTAGTGTTAAACATTATGAAGCCATTGACAAATTCACCAAGGACTTGGCTATGATAAGCACCTAAAAGAAACGCACCTAAGCCGAGAGTAAATCTTCCCCACCCTAAGATGGCACCGGGATCAAATGGGAAGAGTGGCCATAGACACGGGTCTAAACAACACACCCATTTCCCGTAGTCTTTACCACAACCACATGACCTACTCTTTATATTGGCATACATATCATCAAAAGTAAAGAGAGAGTAAAGAAAGGTGGCATTCAATTCTACTTCTACTATGGTGTCCATACAAAGTAGAAGAAGAAGTAGTTTCCAAGACCACACATTTCTTACCCTTAAGAGTACTCTCATCTTCCAAGAAGAGATTTCCATCTTTAAGAGGAATGTTGTCACACCATAGTGGGTTAGCATATAGGCTATAGCTTCCAAGGCAAGCTATACCATCATTTTCACCACTAGGTCTATTAGGAGTGTTTAAACTATCTTCAAAAAAGACATTGTACCTAAAGAGTGAATGATCTAACCTGTGGACTGATTTGGAACTTTCACTCTCTAAGGAATCATTATCAAGTTTCAAAGATATATCAAGCACACGATTAACCCTATGAGCTAAGCAAACATTAGAATCTTTACAACAACATAGGCTCATGGGTTCACTCCTTTTTTCTTGACCAACATTTCTAAGTTCTTCACTCACTTGAGACTCATTAATCACATCACACATATTTTCAAGTGGTGGGAAAGGTTTACACACAAGTTGGTCAACACAAATTTCACTCGACGATGTACTTTCATTCAACACAATAGCTTCAATACTAGGTGGACACAAATCGATCTTACTAGAAGAGTCGATTCGGTCATCTATAGAATCAACTAGTATATCCACTCGCACAACATGTATATCATCCACAAGTGGTAAGGAATCAATATACTCATACGTAGGTAAGATACTACTCACACTCAATGTCTTATTAGTCACACGTTAATCATCCACATGTACCAAAGTGTAAGAGATAGCTATTTTACCTTGACGTCCATCAGTACGTTCGTCTTTACCTTGGTGTGAAAGTCCTTCACAAGTTTGGGTAGCAACTTTCTTCGGGAAACTCTCACCACAAGGTGTTTGGACCTTAGGTTTTGGATTTGTTAGGATAAGTGTGGATACCAATTGGCGTAGCCTTTCAACGTGTTATTTCATGTCCTCAATATTGTCGGTGATGCAGTCAAACGTGGCATCGAGATTGGTGGAAGCCATGGTACCTAAGAAAAGACAACAATGAACAACACTCCTTTCAACAACAACAACCACATACACGGCCAAGTCAAGTTTTTCAATAATAATGTCTACCACACGATCTTACTTGTTCATGACAACAACAACAAAGCTCAAACTTAGATATGGACTCAAGTGTTAGTGAAGAACAAAGCTAACACTAGAAATACTCAATACAAACAAAAATCTTGGCCAAGACACAACAAGAACCAATTCTCAGCCAAGAACACAACACATGCAGATTGCACTTTTCCGAAATTTTTAATTTTTCAACAATTTTTTTTTATTTTTTTTTCAGCAAATAAGCCCAAGATTGATCTTGTGGGAACAAGATCAAGCCATTATCTGATACCAAATGATACAAGAAGGCACAAGGGAAACACAAAACAAACACTAAATCAGTTCATAAGTTTGAAGAACCGAGGACCTCTTTGGTAACCACTCTCAGATTCACTACAATAATAATAAAAACACAATAACAACAAGATATTGAAGGTAAAAATATACTAAAATAGCAACAATATGGAGAGATGGAAAACAGTAACAAGATAGGAACAATACACGATTTTACTAACAAGAGATAGAAACGGTTACAAGAACACAAACTACTACAAGATTACAATAAAAGTAAAGGGATAGTTAGATAGACTTAATGAAGGTATAATCTTAAGAACCCAAGAGCATATTCCACTCTTAGACCCTTAACACTACACACAACGTTCACCTATCTCTTACAAAGACATAAGGTTGGAATCCACCTCCTAAGCATCACATTTCCAAGCCATGAGATCAACAAGAGTGATCCCACACTCTCTATGCCTAATTTTGGTTTTGGTGCCTCAAGGAAAGAGGATTTGTGTTTCTTTATGTTTCAAGACTTACAACATCATGGATAATCTAAGTCTAAAAGCCCTACAATGTTCTATTTATACTAGGTTACAAATAAAATACAAAATGCCCTTTTAAGAGCTAGGTTCCCTTCAAGTGTATTTAGGGGCTGCAATCTTGTGTTCCAAGGCTTCTCTTTACACTCCAAGTGTGAGATTAGGGTCGATTTGGTGTGTTTTAAGTCCTTCACTCGCACGCTCCAAGCCCGGGTTCATTACATTCTCACATGCGTCCATCTTTGTGGTCGTACTTGTATCAATTTTTGCATGGACCGTATTCTCACGAGTCTATTTTCCAACACTGTAAGCCGTTCATGATTTAGAAACGCCCACGATACGTTATGAATTTTCTCCCACAGACGCCCCAAGCTGCCTGAAAACTCAATTGTGAAAGAGATTAAAATTGAGGAGAAGAACGCGAGTTGTATTACGGTCAACGAATAGGATCTTGACACATGTCCCGTCGTTAGGGTCAAGGGCATATACGACCCAAATTATTAACGACAAGGGTATAGTTGTATCCAAAATATAATAAGGATTTATGTATGTACCATTTATTATAGTTCAGGGATATATTTGTACCTTTTTCATATATTTAATGTGAATTCCTTTCTCCTCCACAACGCCCACCGTTAGAACCATTCTTAGTATCTTTTATCCTGCATATTGCACAGGATATGCAAGTTTTACAGGAGATAAGCGCTGACTCACTAGAGGAAATTAATATGCTTGATCAACATTTAGACTTTAATAGTAGCTTGGCGTCTTCTTGTAGGGATCTTCTCATCAGCCTGGGGAACCCTCAGATGCAGCATGAGCTAAGATATTTCAACAAAGTAGCAGATAAGCTAGCCAAGAAGGTCAAAAACTGATGTTAAATAACCTTTTGGTGGTGTGGATAATTTCGTCGGTGTTTATTAGAAAGTTGCTAGATGCAGATAACAATGAAACTTCTTTTGTTAGGTCTGTTGTGCCGAGATTTCAATATCACTGTATAACTAGTAATAGGCCAATATTGACTCCTAATGACCCTAAGGCCACTTCTGTTGTATGATGCATAGTAGTAATGAATAAACTCCTCTTTTGTAAAAAAAAAAAAAAGACCATCTTATTTAATAGTTTTTTTATGAGAAATAGGTTATTTAACCTATTTTTACTTAAACAATAAATTTAAGTAATAAAGACGTAGACATTACGGAAAATAATGAAATTAGAAAAATTAGTAAAAGAAAGAAAAAGAGAGGCACTTAATATCAGTTAGGAGTTGGTTGAGCAAGTAGGGATGGAGTTGGCAAACAAAGTGGGAGACGCAGTGAGCAAAGCGCTAAACAGCAACAAAGTGTTGAACGTGGTGTTATTGGGTGCATTTGGGCTGCTATGTGCCAGATCAGTGCAGCAACAAAGGAACATGGAAGTTCTCGAGGCAGAAAAGGAATCATTGCTCAATTCTAATAAAGCAATGAAGACAACCATGCGGGATTGGAAACAACAGCTTTTTGCCGAAGCTGCTTTACCCAACCCCCTTATTCCACCCTCCAAGCTTAAATCCATCTATGGAGAAGTCCAAACTGCCACATCTTTTTCTGGTAATGTCTTTTCTCTTTTGTTTGAATTATAACATTTGCGCACTCTGGTAATTGCACAAATTTGCTGTGTTGAAAATGATTTTGTGGTTTAGTATCTGCTGAATAAATGTATAGTGGTTGGGTTTAGTCTGTCGTTAGGGTTTTGGGGTTTTAACCCCCCGACTTTTGCTGTGTTAACGTGCTAGATAAATCAAAAACAACAACAAGAACGACATACCCAGTCTAATCCCATTATGGGGTCTTTGTTAAGTCCTTAGTTTTGATGTTTGACAAATTATATGTTGGGACCTATTTTCTAGAGATTATGTGATGACAAAGCTGTACCACTTTAGGGAACAGGTTGGGCTTACCTGTCACTATCACAATCAACTGTCACAGCTGACGCAAAGTACAAAAGTTGGTGAAAAATCTACTGTCGCCTTTTTGTCTCAGCCAATGGGATCTCTACTAGGTTTTTTTGTGTCGTACCATATATTGCTCATTTTTTTCAACAAGAAAACCATTGCTTCCATATTCTTACAATTAAATATCTCTCTGAAGTTGAAATCAAAGACTCCATTTTACAACAGGGAACTGATAGTTCATCAAGTCACATTTTATTTCCTTGTTGTATTTGAGTCTTTGTAATGTGCTCTTAAATGTTTGCCTACTGTTGCTTATGATTGTTTGTAGGTGTTGTGGTGTAAACTAGTTTTCTTTATAATCGTCTAAAGTTGGGTGATTCTCAAGCTAGAGTTAGCTTGGTGTATCCAGTTAGAGTTAGCTGGAGGTTGAAGCAGTAGAGTTACTGCTTGTGTTTTCCTTGTAATAGAGTTATTTCTAGGAGATTAAGGATTAAGAGTTTAATCCCAAGGTTTGGAATCTGTATTCAAGAAGTTGCTTGGATATAATGGAGCTTAGAAATCATGGAGGTAAGTCGTGTTTTTTCTCCCATAAGTAAGGAGTTTTCACATAAAACTCTTGCATTTGCTATTTACTTTCTCTATGCACTTAATAGTTTTTGCCTTCTCCTAGTTTTTGTTGCTTGAGTTCATTTGGGAACAGGTCCCAGAGTTGAGGAGCATTCCACTGCAGCTCTTCATTTGGTATGTATCAGAGCAGGTCTTCCATAAAAAGGGTAACACCTTGGAAGGATTTTTAGAAATGACTGCTCCTTCAAATCTAGAAAAAGACCCTTCAACCACTAGACCCCTAAGATTCAGTGGTGAATATTATGGGTAGTGGAAGACAAGAATGCATGACTTCATCATGATTGAAGATTCAGAGCTATGGGATGTCATTGAGGATGGTGCTTTTGTTCCTACAAGGGCAGTGAAAGTTGGTGATGTGACCTCTCAGGTTTTAAAGACCAAGGAGGAATATGATGATGCATATAAGAAGAAGATAGAAAAGAACTACAAGGCCAAGAAATTGCTTGTATGTGATATTGATCTTGATGAGTACAACAAGATCTCTGCCTGTCAAACTGCTAAGGAGATCTGGGATTGTCTTCAGACAACCCATGAAGGAACTAGTCAGGTTAAGCAATTCAAAGTAGATATGTTGACAAATCAATATGAGACCTTCACCATGAGGGAAGAAGAGTACATTCAAGATATGCACACGAGGTTTACTGCAGTAACAAATGAGGACATCCTTGCCCACAAACAGGTTAGGAAAGTCTTAAGCATTCTTCCTAAAAGGTGGGAAAGCAAAGTTAATGCAATCATTGAAGCCTTCAATAGGGTCTGAATAAAATGGCTATGGATGAGCTCATTGGCAACCTCAAAACCTAGGAGATGTTAAAAAAAAACTTGGAAGGTTAAAGGATGAGCCTAAAGTGGAAAAGAATCTGGTTCTGAAGGGCACACAAGATACTCATAGAGCTGAAGGCGATGAAACAACTTATATTGCTAAACGGGTACTTAAAGCCTTGAAAAAGTCAGAGGCTCCATCTATAAGGGGCAAATCTAGGAAGTACTTCAATGAAGGAAAGGGGAATGATGCTTGTCACAAATGTGGCAAGCTAGGCCATTACATCAAGGATTGTCCAATGCACAAGGTTGAACACAAAGATCATTTCAGATAAATTGTTAGTAAGGAGAGAGGAAAGGAACAGGTTCCTGTGAAGTATAGCAGGAAAGCTGCAGCTGTCAAGGTTGCAAATCAAGTGCTTGCAGCCTGCTGGGGTGATTCATCAAGTGACTCAGATGAATCAGTGCAAGGAAAAGATGTCTCCATTATGATAGTGGAAGATGAGGTGCAAGTTTTTGACTCATTCTTTGCTTTGACGGCTGGCACCGATGATGATGAAGGTAAACTTGGGACTCTCCTGGACATCAAAGAAAATTTGAAGGATTATTTCCTCAGTAAGTTGAGATCTCTTGCCTCTGTACTGATTGATTCATTGAATGAGCTTGCTAAAGACAAAGAGAATTTGAAGGAAGCCGTTGAAAAATGTGCGGAAGAAGTTATTGAGTTGAGTGTCCAGGTCACTGAACTCACCAGTGAAAAAGGTAAAGCTGAAGGTAGATCTTGAAAAGTATGGAGAAGAATTGGTTGAACTAAGTGTGCAAGTGGTTGAGCATCAAACAACTTGCAAAAATCTTACGCATGATAATAATCTTCTGAGTAAACAATTAGGTGAAATCACTAAGCAGTATTCTAAGGGAAAGGGTGAAGGAAGCAGGATACAGTTTCAACTGGAAGAAGTAGCTGAAATTAAAGCTAATATAATTGCTTCACTTGAATGAAACTCTGCTCTTGAAAGGGAACTGGTTAGGGCAAAGACTGAGCTTGAACAGGATCTTAGGTGGACCACTTCATCGCAAGCTCTGACTACCCTCACCAGCCAACAGTCCGGTAGCAGGAGAGGCTTAGGGTTCCACGGTCAAGGTAAGGCTTCAAACTCCTCTATCAGACATGCAAGGAGCAAGGAAAATCCTTTATGCACATATTGTGGGAAGGATGGGCACACAGGAGAAATGTGTCCATTCAAAGCAGCAGCTCAGAATACATGAGAAATCTCACTGCTTCAAGAAGAAAGAAAGGAAGATTACCCAGCTGGACAAGGAAGAAGTTGATCTTCCCTCTATCTCCCCATTAGGAACTCAAATTGAAATGGTTCCTAAGACTAACAACTAATTTGTGATACAACGCAAAGCAAGAGGAAGCAACCAAAGTAGGGATGTTGATGTTGGCTGCTAGAGCATATGATCGAAGGCGTGAAGGATTGCCCTTTAAAGGAGGCAATGTCTCCTTGTTAGTAGGGAACTAGATGAGTAAAACATGAAGAGATGGAGCTGATGAGATTCAGATGAATGTTGTCTGCGTTCATAATAAGATGAATGCTGTTTGGTAAGCAGGTATCTTGGTGAGGTAATGATATGCATGTCTAATTCAGTTCCATATCTTCTACTGATATACACCCAAGGCAAGGAGGAAAAGATGAGAAAATGAAGGAGAGACAACTCAAAATGTTTGTGTTCAAGGATCACGCGGGGACCAGGTCCCTAATCAGGTCAGTATCTTTTATTATTCCTAAATAGTGACTGTTTTAAACATTAAATGATATGTGCCATGTCACTCTCTCGCATCTTTCAAAAGGCTGTCACTTGTACTTTAAGTCCAAGAGACACGTCCATCTGACCGGACACGTCTCTTCAGACACATTTAATCATTCAATCTCAACCATCCCTCTCATGTCTTATTTAAATCAAAAATCAGATTTTCTTTCTCTTATTTTTAAATTTTTCTCTTATAGAGCCTCATTAGTTCCCAAACCCTTTCCAAAAGACTCATATCGTTCTTTTTCTCATAGTTCATCCAATCTCTATAATGTCAAATCCCTCCCCATCCTCTCAAAAGAGCGAATCCATTCCATTGAAAGTACTAGATACCTTTTCCTTTCGTTCTGTGTTAGAAGAATTGTTCGTCTTACTAAGTTCACTCCATTTTCCCTACACAAAATTGCTAGGGATTTCAATTCTCAGAAGATGATGGAAACTCCTAATAATCCACTCTCAAAAGGAGATGAGATTACTGATACCAAGTCTAAATCCAAATCAATTCCTCCTCAGATAGAGAAGGAGATCCCTCTGAAAACCCCCTCTCCAGAGAGGAAGAATCCCAAATTGACTTCTTAAGAAATCTTTTTTTTTTTTCAATTGCCTCTCAAGTCAACAAATCCAAAGACCCCATCTCTGACCAACCAGTTCCTTCACCCGACAATTCTGAATCCTCTAGCAAGTCAGGAAGTGCCTCCTTAGATGAAATCCTGTTTGAAGATTTACAACCTCCCTCCAATATTCAGGCCATGAGTGAGGAAATAGGAGTGCAGGGTCTTACAACTTTGAGTGCCGAGTCCCCAAGATATGAAACTCCTTCTACGACGCTTTTCACCAAGAGGCAAAATAATCCTCCCTTAGATGCTGATGAGGAGAATGTGGTACTTTCTCCCGTGCTTGATCTTTTAGGTGGCAAAAAGGATGCAAAGGCTGCCTCAAATAGTGATGTTGACAAGCTTTTGTCTTGGAAGTAGTCCAAGAAAGGATCCTTCTCCTCTATTAAGGCCCTCAGGAATAGCTAAGACACCAGGGACCAGGGTGAGTCCTATAAATGTGATGAAGGAAGCCTTGCAAAAAATTAGAATGATACCAAGAAGAGAAGAATGGAGAAGAAGAAAGGGATGGATATAATTCAGCCAGTTGAAGTAGACTCCTAGAGGAGTCTGGTGAAGAAACTGAGAATGATGATGATAGCAGGGATAGTGACTAGGATAGCCTAAATGATCTGTTAAAAAATTTGTCAGATGATGATGATGACAGTGTATTCAACAGTGATGCTGTTGACTTTGATGTGGAAAGAAGTGTGGGTGCCACTAGGGCAAAGGCAAAAAGGAAGAAAACTGTATTTCCTAAGAAAGGAAAGGGAGGTCCTCTGAGAAGTTCTGTATCAAAAACGATTGGCAAGAGAAAAAGGCCAACAAAAGTAGGTAACAAGGGACCAGGTCCCAGCTCCAAGATGGCAAAGACCTCAGGAGATCCTGAGTTATCTATCTCCTATAACCCATTTCCTAAGGGGACTGGTCCTTCAGGAAAGTCCTCCTCATCCACTTGGAAGGGCAAATGCTTGTCTAGGGAGGCAAGGCAAGAAATCCTAAAGACACATGAAGTTTTAAGAGGGAGGGTGTTTGACCCTACTGTGGCTGAGCTCCCTGGAATGAAGGAATTACTTGAATGAGTTAAGTTTCAAAATAGGGAGCATCTATTTGAGGGATCTGTTCCTCTCTTGTATGAAAAGGAAGTGCATCTGTTCTATCATAACTTTACATTCTCTGAAGATGGGTTCTACTTGACCTCTTAGGTAAATAGAGTATATGTTGCCATTGATGAGGATGTGATGTCTGAGATCTTGGGAGCATCTACTGAAGGGATAAAGTCTGTGAAACAGGAAGAAGGATCTATGAAATTTCTGGAGATTTGTGGCAGATTGGATGACGACGACAACAACAACAACAAACCTAGTGTATTCCCACATAGTGGGGTCTGAGAAGGGTAAGATGTATGCAGTCCATACCACTACCTCCGAAGAGGTAGCAAGGCTGTTTCCGATAGATCCCCGGCTCAAGACAGAGAACAGATTGGATGACATGAATATAAAAAATGTACCAAGAAGGCCTTGAAAAGTGAGTATCAACTACTCTTTGAGTTGGTAAACAAATCACTTCTTCCTAGGTTAGAGAAAAGAAACACTGCCACTGGCCCTGATCTGTATCTCAAGGAGGTTTTGTCCAAATTCAAGAATGTTAGTCTTTCTACTATAGTCATTGAACACATGCATACATTGATGACTGTCAAAGATGGGAAACATGGTCTGGCATATGGGTTCTGGCTTAATAGGATTTTTTCTTACTTCAATGTGGTTTGTGAAAAGGGAAGATTGGATCTGTTAAGCAAATGCTTAACATGACCACTCTGGAGGACGACGAGTGTGTGCCAAGGAGAGGTGGTGGAAAATCCAAGTCCCTAGTTTCTGAACTGGTGGATGTACCAAAGAGTTTGAAGGAAGACATAAGGTCTATGATTGCCATGATTGCTCTACTAGATGCAGAGATTGCTGCGTTAAAGGCTGCAACTGCAAAAGGAGGTGAAATGGGAATAGGTTCAGAAAAGGAATTGTGCGCTGAAATTGCTACCTTGCGGGAAAGGGTAAAGAAGCTAAAAGCTAAGATTGAAGCCTTAACTGTCAAGAATGAAGAACTAACTCAACAGATTCTTAAGGCACATGCTGACGAGAGTAAAAGGATAACAATCCTCCTTAGACAGTTGTCCAAAGCTTCTTCCTAGAATCTATCCCCACTCCATTCCTTTAGCCCCCTCCTTTATTTATTGGTTGTGGGATGTATTTGGCACAATTATCATCTTGTTTTGAGGTCACTATGTTTGAATAGTGTTTGATACTGGTTTAGTTGATATTTGATTGCTTTCTTTTTGTGTTATCCCTTCCTTTATTTCTATCTAATGTTCCTTGCACCTGGTAGTGTTGCCTTAATGACCATGAATTAACATGTATGCTTATCTATGCTTGGTTTACTACTTAATCTCTTTGATAATGCCAAAAGGGGGAAGTTGAGACGTAGCTGTGCATAGCTGTACATATTGTAGTTGGGCTGTAGTATATGATGTGATTTGGACTGAGTGGGAGACAGGGTTCTCACACTCCGGGGGAACATAATGCTCATAGACAGGGGAAAAAAAGCGTGTGTAGGATACTTGGAGGTATCAGTGGTAGGGGGAACTGCTATGGTTTGTTGTTGCTGAGTCCTGCTGTGTGCTGTGTGGATGTTTGAAAATGTTGAATGCTTGCATGGGTTTGTCATCATCAAAAAGGGGGATTAAGTCCTTAGTTTTCATGATTGACAAATTATATGTTGGGACCTGTTTCCTGGAGATTATATGATGACAAAGCTGCTACCACCCAGGGAATAGGTTGGGTCACCTATCACTATCACAGTCATTTGTCACAATTGGTGCAAAGTACAAAGTTGGTGAAAAGCTAATGCCACCTTTTTGTCTTAGCCAATGGGATCTCTCCTAGGTTTTCTTGTGGCATATCATATATTGCTCATCTTCTTCAACAAGAAAATCATCGCTTCCATATTCTTACAACTAAATATCTCTCTGAAGCGGAAATCAAAGACTCCATTTTGCAATAGGGAACTGATAATTCATTAAGTCACATTTTATTTCCTTGTTGTATTTGAGTCTTTGTAATGTGCTCTTAAACATTTGCCTACTGTTGCTTATGATTGTTTGTAGGTATTGTGGTGTAAACTAGTTTTCTTTGTAATCATCTAGAGTTGGGTGATTCTCGAGCTAGAGTTAGCTTGGTGTGCCCAGTTAGAGTCCGCAGGAGGTTGAAGCCGTAGAGTTACTGCTTGTGTTTTCCTTGTAATGAAGTTGTTACTAGGAGATTAAGGATTAAACGTTTAATCCCGAGGTTTGGAGTCTGTATTCAAGAAGTTGCTCGGATATAGTGGAGCTTAGAAATCCTGGAGGCAGTTCGTGATTTTCTCCCTTGAGTAAGGAGTTTCCATGTAAAAATCTTATGTCTACTTTTTACTTTCTCCACGCACTTCATAGTTTTTACCTTCTCCTAGTTATTGTTGCTTGAGTTCATCTGGGAACAGGTCCTAGAATTGAGGAGCATTCCACTGCAACTCTTCAGTCTGGGTAGGGTAGGATGTACGCAGAGCTTATCTCTAGCTTTGCGGGCAGAGACATTGCTAGATAAATCATGATGACAAATTAGAGTGATTTTCTGTGTTAGCACATAGCACTTGATGGGGTTTCCACAGTACATGGCCCAGTTTTACTGCTTTTTCAAAGTGCTCAGCCGATTATTGAATTTCTTTTATTCAATCAAGTTTGTTACAAGTACTCCTTTTTGTCTTGTGGCTGTTATTATATTCATCTAAATGTTATGTTTACAGTCTGCACTTGGAGGTTTAACCAAGTAATAGCAGTTTTAAACTTGAGCTAGTTACTGAAAGCACTGTAAACTTAGCTGCACTATAACTCTGTTAAAGAGTGAGTTTTCCTTGTCTATGAATTGTTATCTTCGGAAACCTTAGTTTACCAAGGATAAGTTCTTTTAGAAACCTCAGCTTGATGAAGCCTAGTTTGCATTACAGACATGTGATTACTTGAAATTGTATGGGTGCAAGAGTTAGAAAAGCAAGCGCTCATCCCTGTGTCGTAGCACCTATGGATATAGTCTTTTGCTACAAACAGTCAAAGATCTAATGATGACAAAATGAAATATAATAGAGATCTGGTTTTTGTCTCTGCTGGAATGAGTTGAGCAATCATGTTCAACACCTAGTGTTTTTTCTGTCTCTGCTTGAATTTGAATTCTTCATGGTTCTCAACCCACTTCATTGGATACTAGGCAACATCCTTAACTTATTATGGTAATTTTTATATTATTTTATACTGATTACACTTTTGGTTCACTCTAGAGTTGGACCCCTAGAAATCTAGCAAAACCTTGATAATTCCTCCTCTCATCCTGTTCTCTTTCTACCCCTTCTCCCTATTTTCCTTTCACATTGTACAGTTCTCTTAGACAATTTTGGTGATCATCCACTCGTGTGAATACCCTAGCTTCATCAATAGAGAAACCATGTCATCGTATGCCAAATTATGTTTCTAGCTAGTGATGATCAACAACAACAACAACAACATACCTAGGATACTCCCACCAAGTGGGGTCTGGGGAGGATAAGTGTACGCAGTCGATACCACTCCTCAGAGGAGAGGTGAGGTAGACAGGCTGTTTCCGATAGACCCCCGGCTCAAAATAAAACAATCTAGACAAGGAATAGTACAGACGATCATGGAAACTTTAGCATAGGTGGATGATAAGTTAAAATAGGGCAGTTTCTTGCCTTTTCGATATTTAACAGACACAAAAGATGCTTGATAGGTGGAGGAAGTGGATTAAGTTCTCCCTATCAATGATTAGATTCTCAGTCCTAGAGAATGGTAGACTTTTAGGAGAAAAGAAAAAGTTGTGAAGGTCTCCCCGATGTTTTGTTTCTGCAATCCTTATTTGCAAAATATAATAAAGTACTACATGGAAAAAATCCTTGAAATGCCTCAATAATTTTGATGAAGTAATAATACATTTCATTACTGTCATCAAGAAGATGCAAAAACTTGCACAGGGGAGGAGCCAAAAACTTTGTTAGCTGCATTACGTAAGAAACTATGCTATTGTTGGGGAGCTAACAAAGTTCAAAAAGGTTTCAGTGTAATCTGCCAAAGTGCTTTCCACGGCAAACATTTAGCCATAATGGAATAATTTGGAGTTGATGAACCATTAAAACATTTTCTGTTCTTCTTCGTCCATATACACCAAAAAGTACTTGCAGGTATCATTTCCAGATTTCCTTGATGGCCTTATCAACTCTCCAACTGCTCCAACCTTCATAGGCCTCCTTAATGATCTGTGGCATTGGCAGCTAAGACCAAAAAGAGAATAGAACAAGCACCATATGTCACTAGCATTTTTGCAATGAAGAATAGTGACTGTTGGTTTCATCTGCTGTTGACACATGTAGCATCCGTTGACTATTTGGATGTTTCTTTTTTCGAGATTGTGTTGGGCGAGGCATGCTTCACAAAGGGCTGTCCAGCAGAAACATTTAGTGCTTCTTGGGCAGCTTAGACTTTCATGGCCAGTAGTCAATCAAATCATTTCTAGCACGAGTTTGCATAACCTGCTTTATCTGAGCACCTGCAATCATTTGCACTAGCCCATCTTAACTTATCTGCTACCGACAAATTCAATTTGTATCCGTTCAGCCTGGAGATTCCTTTTGGAAAGAAGGTTGCAAGCTCTGCCTCCTTATTCTAAGTGGCAGGGAGTCTGGCTCACTAGAGATCTGAAAAATATTGGCGAATTCATCCTTGAGGATTGTGTTGTTTAACCAACTCTCTTTCCAGAACCTGGTGTATAGACCATTTCCGGTATCAGTTGTGTATCTTGAAAGAATTCCTCCTTAAGCTTGCCTATATTCAAATGTTTATTACTTAAATCCTTAGCTAAAGGTGTAAGATTTATCAATACAAGGGTAGAGGGGTGACCCCATTGTCCACCTAGTTCCAAACTGTGCACTATTGATCCTTGGGGATTTTCTTGGTTATTAAAACAGAACTAGTGGCCCTTTCCAGGAGGTGCTGAACAGGCCCTTGACCTTGTTTTTGCCTCGGATCTACCTCTGAGTCATTTCTTTTCCTTCTCGAGCTCCTTTTGCACCGGTTGATTTCAAATAGCAACAGCTGGCTTTTTTGTGATTGACTTTGAAAACCATACAACTTTCAGTAGGACTTCATCTGACACTTCCGTTTGTAACTGCCTGGAGTTAGCCATATGTTGTTGCTCATCATTAAAATCCTTTTGTTGCTGATGTCTATATAGATGAGTTCTTAATATGAACTTGGTAATGAATCAAAATCAAGTTCAATTGTGGTCTTTGTTATTTTCAGACCAAGAATAGGGAAGAGCAAATTCAGTGTCCTCCCCCGATAAAGTGAATTAGACAGGATTTCTTTATTTTGAATAAGAAGCGGTGGGCCGCCAGTTGCCCCTGGGCTTTGTTCTAGTGGTAAGATCACAGCTTGTGATCGGTGGGGTAGGTCTATTGGCCCTCTGATTTCTCAGTCATAGAAAGAAGTGGTGGGTCAATTTCCATAAATTTTATCGTAAATGCGAAATACTTATACTTGCAATTCTTGGATATCTGATTTTGTCTTGGTGGAAATACCTATCATTCAATGAGCATCTTGTATTTAACTTATCATTCAATGAGCGTCTTGTATTTCATAATCATTGAAGACAATATAATCCATCCACACACACTCATCTGCACACAAAGACACACATAGTGTATAAGTGCTATGGAAGGCATGGTGCTAGTTGCATTGTTTCTCATTGCTTTTCGTCATAAACATGCAGGTGGAGATGCTCAAAAAGGCGATGGAAAATCACCTGCACCAGCATTTGTTGTCTGAAAGCCGTTGTTGTAGCTTGTTTATGGAGAAGCAAATTGTTTAATGGCAAAATAACAATTGGCCACTAAGATCTGCAAAATATCATGCTTCAGTTAGTAGAATGGGAAGCTGATCATAAGGGGAAAGTTGTGTGATGCTGAGTTTTTTCTAGGAACTTAGTGATTTCCAACTGTTTTCTCCCTTCCTTTCTCACACAGTCTGTACGGAGGTAGAGGTCCAAGTTTATTTTGTGGAATTATTGACGCTGCTCCACTTTTCTACTTTTATTTTTCCTGGGACTGTGCCATGAGCTGAGTTTCACTATTAATCAACTATATATGTTAATTGCCAAATTGAACTTTGTGAATTGGCTTGTCTCACGAATTGACGAGGCTCGCGAAGGAGTTAATGCCAAGTTGGAGGTTTGGAGGCAAACCGTAGAGTCTAAAAGATTTAGGTTGAGCAAACCAAGACGAAATATTTGGAGTGTAAGTTCAATGAGGGGTCACATGAGAAGGATGTGGTAGTGAAGCTTGATACCTAGGCCATTCCAAAGAGAGATAGTTTCTAGTATCTTGGGTCTATGATACAAGGAAATGGTGAGATTGACAAGGATGTCACTCATCGTAGTGGTGCTGGGTGGGTGAAATGGTGGCTCACATTTAGAGTGATAAGAAGGTGCCCCTCGACTTAAAAGACAAGTTTTATAGAGTGATAGTTAGACCAACTATGTTGTATGGGGTGGAGTGTTGGCCAGTCAAGAACTCTCACATTTAAAAGATGAAGGTGACGGAGATGAGAATGCTGCGATGGATGTGTGAGTTTACTAGGATGGATAGGATTAGAAATGAGGTTATACGTGACAAAATGGGGGTGACTTCAGTAGAAGATAATGTGTGAAGCGAGGTTGAGATGGTTCAGACATGTGATGAGGAGGGCATGGATGCCCCAGTGTGGAGGATTGAGAGGTTGGTTGTGGATGGATTCAGACGAGGTAGAGGTAGATCGAAGAAATATTGGTCGGAGGTGCTTAGACATGACATGGAGCAATTACAATTTACCGAGGACATGACTCTAGATAGGAATGTGTGAAGGATGCGTATTAGGGTAGAAAGCTAGTAGGATGGGGGCTAGTGGTTGTAGCGTTTCACGGGTAGTGTCTTGCTCTTGGAGTTTTTGGGTGGTGTTTGTGGTTTCAGGTAGATTGTCGGTGATAATCTTGTTTATGCTAGTGTATGTTTTGTTACTACCTTTTGTTTCTTGTTCTTATATTATGTCTTTTCCTTCATTGTTTGGTCTCGAGCTGGGAGTCTATCGGAAACAACCTCTCTACCTCACCTCTAAGGTAGTGTTATGGACCGCAATAAATTCTACCCTCTCCAGACCCCGCTATGTGGGAATATACCGGGTATGTTGCTGTTGTTGGCTTGTCTCACGAACGTTAAAGTGGTGCAAAGTTGCTCTTTGTATTATTTTGGTGGACATGCATCTTTATGAGATTTTTCCTGGAAATGATAACCTTGACCCAAGATTTACTTTGTCTTGACATTGATAGATAATGGCCATAGAAGAGAAGTTGAAGTTGCTGTGCTCTGGATAAGGTTGGTGAGGTTTCCAGGAATAACTTTATTAAAATATTAGAGCAACACCAAGACCATATGCTTCCTTTTGATATCTACCTTATTTTATTTAGGTAGGGACGCAAACTGCAGTGAACTTGTGATATCTTGCATTTGGATATTTGATTGATTCCACTACAGATTAGACATGGTTATTCTCGGTAAGTTTGCAATATTGACAGGACTTTCTTTGTCGCTGCTGCAGAACCGACTTGTTACCTCTAAAGTGGCTATTAAACGATTAGAATTACCTTAACGAGTATGTGCCGCTTAACAAATGTTTTCCCAGGATAACCCCTAAACAAGAGAGGCGTAGCAGACCAGTTCAAATTATGATCGGACTGTTAAATCCATACGTGTAAAATGGTAAAAAGTTACCGGTATCATGCGTCTTGTACACCATAATAAATACATGAAAAGTCTTCCAGGTACACTCTTATCACTAAACTAGTGTCATTTGGCTCATACTAAGTACGAGTCTTAACTACATTAACATTTATATGTATAATTTTCTCTTTTTTGCTATTTTTTTTTGTAACAATAGTATTAGTTGAAAGTAGTTCGGTAATCTCTCAATATTTTTAAAATGTTAAATCATATATTGTTTAATTTCTTGTGTCCTATTTCTTTTTTAGTTCGTTTAAAAAAGAATATCTCTTTCCTTTTTTAGATTCTTTTAATTTATCTCTTTTCATATGACATATTTAAGACCACAAGGTTAAATGATATTTTGGTTTTTTCCACATATTTTCAGTTTATAAAATTCAAAAATCTTCATTACGCATTTAAATTTTGGACCAAGTCAAAATCAGATAAACAAGTTAAAATGAAGGAAGTATAGGTTTTTGAGTATGAAAACAACATTTTTACTGTATAATTTAGACGTTCTGTTAGTTTTCAAACAACTGCACACATTAAAACCGTTCTACTTTTTATTTTACTGATTTTTTTTTTTTAAATTGAAGATTTTAACAATCTAAAATGATTGTTGTTTTATATTGAATTACCTTCATTATCTTTTTCTCAATTAAACTTATTGACTAATTCATTTTATTTTTAAGAAATGCAATATTTAAGCAATATAAAAAATATTTGATGCTATAAATTATTGTATGATTATGTCAATAAAGTTAATTTATAAATAAAGATAACATTTAAATTAAGAGAAAAAAATGTAAATAAACATACTTAGATTGCTTAATATAAGATATATCAAAACTTTTGAATTTGTAAGTTATAACAAAATTTGGTATTAAAAAGAAAATAAATAATATTTTTCTTTTTTTTTTTAAAATAAAATGCAAATTTTATATTAGGAAAAAATATCTCATACCTATAAAAAACGATGACTATTATTATCAGGATATCAATAATCCCTTTTTTCTCTTGAAAGCGGTTTTACTCTTGCATTAACATCTATACGATTTTATTCTTCAATTACTCATTATCAAACATATATTGTGTAAGGGGAAAAGACAGAAACGACACTTCAAATTAAAATATTTTCATGAAAATGGCTATGAAATTTAAAATTTCACTTTCTAACTATTTCAATTTGCTGGCTTATTCTATACCGTTTTTACACACCTTCTATATATTTTCTATATATATAAATATTTTATACAAAATTATATAGTTTTGTACACAATTTATACAATGATTGTATATTTTTTTTACACATTTTATACAATAATTATATATTTTTTATACACTTTCTATATATTTTGTATATATATTTTATACATATACATATTTGATAGAACTATACAATTTCTATAGATATATCTTATATAGATACATATTCTATATAACAATTATACCGTTTTTATATAATTATATTTAATTATTATTTTTAAACAATAGAAAAAGCAAAATATTTTTTCATTTAAAAAATTTATAGCAAAGAAAAACTGAAATATTTTTAAAAGGACCGAATGACTCAAATTGAAAACTATATCAGTATTGTATATGAACTGTATTGAACTACATGGGTCAAAATAACCCAAATAAGGAAATGACTATAAAGTAGAAATAGCATACTCGACTGACCACTTTTTGAAAAAATGTCAAACTTGGGCTATTTGTTTTAAAAAGTGCTACACAATGTCCTTTTCCCATTGTTTAATCCTTTTAAATATCAATCAACACAGATGTTCTTTCCTCCACCTCCACGATTTTCTTCTTCAATTACTCATAATCAAACATCAATTATGTAATCTTCTTAAATATCAATCAACACAGGCGTTCTTTTCTCCTTCGCCACGATTCTTTTCTTCTTGAATTACTCATTATCAAACATCAGTTGTGTAATCTTTTGAAATATCAATCAACACAGGTGTGTTTTTTCCTCCTTCTCATCCTCTGCGATTTTCTTCTTCAATTACTCATTATCAAACATCAATTGTTTAATCTTCTTAAATATCAATCAACATAGCCCCTCCTTCTCCTATCAAACATCAATTGTTTAATTTCTTAAATATCAATCAACATAGGTGATCTTCTTTCCTCCAATCAACATAGACGGTCTTCTTTCCTCTTCTTCCTCATTGAGTGTGTATTTTCTTATCTTCATCCATAAATAAAAATCAAACTCTAAGTAAATTCAATAATATTTAGATTATTTGCCTTTTAATAGTCGAATTCTTTTTATTAACATACAAATTTATATATTTTGATTCACGGAGGTAGATGAAATGCAATATATGATTTTTATTTGGTATAAATGAACAAATTTTTTATTTTAAAATTATAAAACAAATTTGGTGTATGAAAAAGATGTAATGTATGAAATTAATATTTAAGATACTATATACAAATAATTTATGCTTATTAATGAATTTTAGTGTATGAAAAAGGTGTGCAGTCTGCTCAGTGCCGTTTAATTTAACAAATCATGTTTAAATCACTTTATTAATATATCTCATTCGATAAATAATATTCCTTACTAAGATCTCATTTTATGTAATTCATATTAAAACTAGTAATAAGATAACTTATCGTGGTAATTTATATGTAAAATGATGATCATTTAATATATAGATATTACATACACTAACTATTTACTATATTTTACATCTAAGAAATTATTTATAATATAATTTTTTTATATTGTTTTAACCAATCAAGTTTAAATCATTTTGTATAACAATGTTATATGCCAAATAATTTTAATTTTTGGAATTTCAATCTATGCAATTGATATGTGAAATGGTAAACATAAATGATTTATTCTTATTAATGTTTTCGTGGATGAAAATGATACAAAATTTGGTATTCACGACTTAGTTTAAACAAGGAATTTCGTAGAACAGCCGAAAAACGATGACATTCCTTGTGGCAAGAGTCGACCTCTAGGGTATCGAGGAAGGTTGGAGAATATAGATTACAGAGTTCATCAGTCCAAGTCTCAGAAGGGAGAGTATAATGGAAATAAAATCGGATTCCAGTCGATGAATCTTGCAATGAGATATGCCCTACAATAAACCAATAAACAAAGCCAAACTAGGCTCTTCTTCTCTCTTTCATTAACGAGTCTAGTACATACAAATCTAACGGTAGTTCTTCGTTTATGAATGTTATGATGGCCAGGCATAGCCTGAACTCTTTCGTAGGCAGCTCTCGAGGCAGTGGCTTGAAACTAATCTCCCGCAGTGACCCACCATGATCGGAGCTGAGATGATTCATACTAGCTTGGTTAGGTCAATATCTGTACCATCGCTTCTATTTGATGTAATATAGTATAGAGGCTGAAGGCGAGAAATCATCAATTAAAGTAGATGCAGCTTCCCTGGCTTAAAGGACGGAACTTACATATGATTTATACAAAATTCGGTGGCCTAAGTCATCAGAATTCACTTAAACCTCTCAATTAAGGCTTGTTCCTATCAGACACTTCAAGTGCTAAAATTGATACCTATCAAGCACAGAATGCTGATTTGGCAAGGGGAGTGTGCTACACTCTCCTTGAGCGCGTGAAACAGAGAAAAAAAAATAATATTTCACATTTTTTAATTAAAAAACTTATACTTCAATTATTTTCTTTTAATATTATTTCTTTTAATATTATTTTATTAATATAAAAAGGAAAAAGAAAACCAAACAAACCCCCCCCAAACCTCCCTGTCGTCTTCTTCATAAGAAAGAAAAGCAAACTCAATCTTTTACCTTTCTCTGTTGTGGTGGAACCTTTTCTTTATGAACTTGAATTGTTTTCACAGATTAGTATTTGCCCCATTGATATCTTTGCCCTTAGTCGTCGTCTTCTTTCCTTTAAAGTTTCGTGTTTTTTTTTAAAAGAAATTCTTAGCAATTTTACTTCATTTTAGTTTTCCTATGGCGTGGGTTCTTTTTGTTGTTGTTTGATTGTCTAATCGAAATTGTTTGATTTAGTGTGGATCAAAGTTTTGTGAGCCGGATTAGAGATCGTTGGTGATTGGTTGAAGAATTTTTTTGAGGAATGCATTTTTCGGCGAGACATCTCGTCGGAAAATCAAAAGTAGGTGTATGCCTTGGAATAATTCTCATGTTCTTGTTGTCACGGGAAGAAGCCTTAACACGATCAACATTTGTTTGTGGTATTGCTCGAAGAAAATTGCTTCTTGGAACACATTTTATTTAAAAATTTATAACACAAAATCGAAAATGAATCTGAAATGGAAGTGAGGGTGAAATGGAGAGTTCATAGCAGCCATGGGAGTGAGGGGGAAATGGAAAATGATACAAAACAAAAAAATAGGTAAAAATAATTTTCCAACGAAACTTCATATTTTTCGATAAGCTTAGTTTGAATTTGAAATTACTTTCTTTAAAATTATTAAAGAATTCAAGAAAGAAAGTGTGTCATAAAAGATTATATTTGAAATTAATTTTTAAAAAATTGAGTTTTGTGGTTAGACAAAAAAAATATGAAAGACAAAAAATGAAGAAAAAAATGAGGAAGAAGATGAATGGGGTGGGGGTGGGAGGGATTAATGGCACACTTAGAGTTTTAAGTGGAACAACTTTCCCCATCAGCGGCGTTTGGAGACACACACAAACATCTGATGAGAATAGGAAAAAAAAAGGACCAATTGAAATAAAATGTGGGGGGTTTATGGGCCTGATAGGAACAGACCTTAGTTTAGGTGTCTAAGTGAATTTTGGCAATAAGTTTGAGTGTTTGTCGATGCCTTTGGCTAAACTCGGTTTTCTCTTAACATGATTCATACAACCATGAAATAAATGCATATGTAGTACATATAATGAAATTCAAGTAAAAACAAACTTGATAAAGGAAACGAAATTCAACCCCAAAGGAAATGATTCATATAACATTGAAATCAATGGATAATAAGAACATATAGTGAAATTCAAGATTTCTTTTTTGATAAAATGGAAGAAAATCGAACCCCCAAAGATATAAAGATAACAAAGCTGACACTGAAATAATACCCAAAATGAAGAAAATTGTTTATGAAGATGAATAAAAAAATAAAAGTTAGTTAAGATGAAACGTGTGAGTTGACAAATAAATATTTTCTCAATAAAGTTGTTCCGGAGAAACATGGGAGTTTTTTTTGAAAAAAAGTAAAAATATAATAAATGTAGATATAATGTTTAATATGTTTTACTTTTTCCATAATTATCAACACATCTATTTATGCTTAGTACTCCCCTCATGTTTCGGATTCCGGTATTCCAATTTTTCAGTGACCTTTTCCCTTAGGTCGAGATAGTGATGATGAATAGTTGTCTAGATGGGAAAGAGTAAACATCTCTTGTTGATGAAAGATAGTGGTATGCTTATTTGAGTTAGGTAGTAATTGTGGAGTAAGATTGAGGCCGAGTTTTTGATACGTGTCTAGGTTGGTTGAAGTTTTATGTGTTATATTTGGAAAAAATTGTTGTGTGCTTATTTTATGTATGTCTATAAGTTGAAAGAATTTGGAGGTGAAGTTTCGTGTATGGCTTGTTTAGTTGAGGATATTTTACATGTATCATCTGAATAGTGCAGGGAAGTTGTTATGGATAGAATATTAGAGAATATGAGAAATATGCTTTATGAGTGGTTGTTTAGAAGTGCATATGTGAGTATGAAGGTAGGCTTGAATGTCATGTTTGTATGCATATGGATGGACGCCTTGAGTGTTTGTGAATGTCTAATATGAAGTTTAAGGTGATTGCTGGAGTGGCAATAAGAATTATGTAGGAGATGAGGGATTGTGAAATGCAGGGTGTGCTAAATTCATGATTCAGACTAGTACTACAGTATTATGTGGTGCGTCTTGTAATTTTGAGTTAGGCTTGAAGATGATGAGGGGATTTAGTTCAAGTTTAGACATTAGTAGATGGAAATATCAGCAGCCATGTGAGAAAAATAAGTGGAATATAGTATAGTTAAGGGATATTCGAGAAGTGTGCTAAGCTTGAAGGTAAGAAGTTGCAATGCCTAAGGTTTGGTAATTCTATCCTAGTTTACGAGTTATATGTTTATATTCCATGCTATAGAGTAGTGTCATTGTTGTGATTCCTTAGTTGGGTGTCTTGTGTAACTCATGCCCAAGATTCTTTGCTCCCTAATGCTACTAGAACTTCTTTAGAAAGAGTGTTGAAGAGATAATCTATGCCATCCTTGTCAGTTGCAAATTCAATTCAGTAAAGCATCATGTTTCAGATTCAGTTATTTAGTCATGACTCAGATTCAATTATTTGATCATGAACACTTCAAGGGAATCCTAAACTCTCAGCATGAATCAACTCCTTAAAGCAAGTAAAGTAAAGTTAGCTTAGAATTCAATTTCATGATAGAAGTTTAAGTGTTTCAGGTCACACATCATGTCTGCGTTATTCCATATCTTTAAGCTTCAACGTTCCTACCCATTATTCGGGGATGAATGATCCTATGGGGGAGATAATGTAACACCCCCCATTTTAGGCTAGAACAAAAACCATCATTTTGGTACTTGGCATGTCGCCGAGGTGGTTTATTTAACAATTGTCAAATTTTAGTAGCCTAGCGCGATTGTGGCGCATCGCGCTGAAGTTCCAGGTCCCAACCAGTGGGACAACGAGATGGCTTCGCGTCGCGGTGACCCTAAGAATCTCATTTGTCATTTTTCAATGACCCACCGCGATAGTGGCACGTCGCGATGACCCATAAAATCAGGCTCCCAGTTATATTTTATTCTGTCTCATTAAGGATATGTTGGGTAATTTCCACCCCCTATCAGCTTAAACACGGGATTTTTCTCCCAAGTGACCATATTATTCACATTTCCTTCAAATATTTACAAGAACACTCTCTAGGGTTTCAAATTAAAAATCCAAATAACTCAAGATTGATCGAAGATTTGGAATCCCCAAATCTTAGGCTTCAAGAATCATCCACTAAATTCCCAAATTGAGGTACGTGGGGTTTTTCTAAAACTCTCATGGGCATAGATATCATGATTTTTAAGAAAAGGATTTTAGATTTATGATTTATAATCATGCTTTAGAAGTCTCAATGACATTGTTTTGGTCTTTAGGCCTTTTCCCAAATTGATTTAAAATTCTATATATATGTATGCATGTGTTTAAGGATGAATATTCAATTGAGAGCATGAATTATAATGAATCCCTCTCTTGATATGATTTTCCCATTATTCGTATGATATGGATTGTTTTGAAAAGCATAATATGAAAGGTCTTGATTTATACTATGACTTGAACATGATTGTGGAATCAAAAGAGAGGATTGTGCATGTTGATAAATGTTGAACATACATATAATGAAAGAGTGCATGGTTTTGCCAAAAGTACATGATCACCATATGTTTGAAGAATTCTTGCATAGTTTTGACTTATGTTTCGGAACATGAAATCTCTTATACTTTTTGCATGTTTGGGTGGTCTGAATTGAGTTTTGATGAAAGAATCATGCATAATGCATTATGGCTCAGAAAAAGGACTTGCAAGTCTTGGTGTGACAACACCAACTCAGATAATGCCATGTTAATTCAGAACAGAATAGAATGCATGTTTGAAATCAGATTTTTATATTTTGAAACTAGAATGGTGCATATTTCAAAACAGACTAAAATTGGGCATAAAGAGAGCCTAGGTGGTTCCTCGAAGAAGACACGAGTTCAGACAACTCATTGCCCAAAATTGTTATTTGCCGATTCGGGTATATTATTATACGCTGACCTAGTGCCCTATCATATCAGATTCAGACACTCCAACCTTTGCGGAAAACTTGGGTTGGAGGTTTCCTCGCCGAGTCAATGACGGATTCCATATAGCCCGTAGAATATCAGACTTATAGGGGAGTGCCACCTAACTCAGTAGCAATACAAAGATCAGAAATTGCATTGACAGAAAGGTTTTATAATTATAAAAAATGCCTATGTGTTTTGGAATTTATATCATATACGATGTTTTATGACTAGCTCTCAACTACCTTATTTGTATTAAAGTTTATTTTGGATTGTTCTGCGTACCAGTACATTTGTATTGGCCCCCCTTCTTCCCAGGGTCTAAAGCTCAGCTCAGAGGTCCTGCTAGGCCGTAGAGTTTTAAGACAGCAATGATGTGTGTAGTTGGTGAGCCTTCTTTATTCCAGAAGGCCTATATCTTTTAGATTATATTATTTATTTTAGTTTAGGTCTACTAGGGGTCTTGTCCCAGTTTCAAACAGTTGTCGTTCTCAGTTGTAGTAGAGATTTCGTAGACTAGTTTAGATATTGTGTAGTTGATATTGGATTTCATTTTTCATAGTTTAATTGAACTTAGAGTATGACCATGTTTCCGTAATGATTTACAATTCTGCATCTTCTATTATAATTTATGAATATTGTGCATGATTACCAGATAGAGAAGGGAGTCCGGGCCTTCATGGTTCGGGATGCTCGTCTCCGTGACAGAAGTTGAGGAGACCACACGTTTTGAGCTCAATTTGTCTAATATTACTCCTTCCATCCCATTTTATTATGTGACATTATTATTATTTGAAGAATCAAATAAAGATAAATTAAATATGATTTTAGAAAACTCTTTTCAAATATTTTGACTAATTATAGAAAGAAATTTATTGGAGGTAGGAAGGTTGTCAAGCTTTGTTTGACAGTTTGAATTTGCCTCCCTGCCGTCGTAAGGTAAGTATTAGATCTACACACTATCTTTTCAAATTTTGCTTGTGAGATTAGGTATGTTATTTTTGTTCATACCACACCTACAAAAATCTTGGCAATTGTACATTCTAGTTGAAATCTCTTGTACCAAAACTATAAGTGAAAAACAAGGAACTGCAGGGTACCCTATAGTTTTTACTTTCATCTTGTTAGCTGTCTTTGATTAATCAACACCGTTACTAGTGTAGGAAACACATTTCAGGATCACAATTTAGCTTCCTATTATGCTTCTACAAAAAGAATCTAAAAATAATCAAACAAAATCTACTAAATGCGTACAATTATCAAATTTCAAATGCAGAAATTCAAAATGATCGGTGAGTATAGTGACATCATCTACCACCCATGAAGTTCATATCAAGGCTAAGATTTATAATAGAAGGCTACTCATTTTCGTAAATTCCCCTTCTTTAAATCTTAATGGTGTTTTACAAAGTTTTAACATATAAGTTCACGCAGGGGTGTCAAATATGACCCAAAAATTGATATCCCGTCCAACTCGCTCAAAATTTTATGAATTTGATACAAGATAAATTTTGCATTTGACTGATTAACTCAACCCAATATAACTCATTTTTAAGGTGATCTCCAATTTGGCTCAATTCTTAACAGTGTGTAAGATTTACTTTAATTGGGTTTTACTACTTGAGATATACTTTAATTTTTTCTAGGGGAGGGGGCTCGAGTCACAAGTACTAGTTAGGGTTAGAACTCAAATTAGGATTAGGTCTCGAGGCTTGAGTCATGGTCTGAGGTTAAGGTTGGGATTGGGTCTCGAGGCTCATGTAAGGGTGGGGTTTGGTTCCCAGTGAGGGTCGAGAGTTGGTGCTCTAGTCTTAGGTCGCAAGTCTTTTGTTTTAGATCGATGTTGGTTTTGGAGTCTCAGGTCTCGTGACTTGTGTCCTATGTAAAGTCCAATATCGGGGCTCTCATCTCAAGTAATCTCTTGGGTCTCGAGCTGAGGATGAAGGTCATGGATCGAATTTCAAATTAAAGTTGAATCTCTAATCGAGTCTCAGGTCCCCAGTTAAGGTTGGGTAGGGTGTTAGGTCCTGAGCTAGGGTCGAGTATTGCATTTTATGTCTCATCACTTGAGTCGGGGTTTGGTCCTAACTAGGTTTGGGTCTTATGTCTAGAGCCTTGGGTTCAAGGAGATGATTGGTCTCGAGTTTTGAGTCAGAGTCGAGTCTTTGATCCTAAGTTAGGGTCAGGTCTCATGTTCAACCTAAAGACTTGAGCCTTACGGTTGGTAGGGGAGTGGTGTACCTTAGAAAATGGTGGGGTGGTGTATGGTGGACCATTCAAAAAAAAAATTAGATCAAGTTGGACGAGTCATGACCTAGCCTCATTTCAACCCAAGTAATTTTCAAGTTTTTGCAAGGAATGCTCCTATTTTGGCGTGTCTAATTTTAGTCTCTTAAATCGGTGATCTTTAGTTTTTGCCCCAACTTCTCATTTAATGTAAATTTGTGGAGAACGTACACTTAACTATAACCTAATTTTGCAATGTCATTTACAATTCTAAAGTTCATTATCTGGCATAAGTTGTGTAGTATCTAATTCATAATGTGTCAGTTTAGAGAACTTTTGTCTTGTCCGAAATTTTTTTAGAAAAATATTTCCTTGTTCGGAAAAAATTTTGTAGGAATAAATTATGCCTTTGAAAGAACAATTTAGTGGGTTTTGAAATTGAAGATGCCTCTATTGACATAAATTGTAGGAACTAAGTTAAGCCTCGTAAGGTATAATATGCGCCTAGCGAATTTTTTTGCCTTATAAGACATAACTTGTGTCTTGCAATTTATTTTTTCTTTATTTTGATTTCAGGGATATTTTTGGCTACTTTTTTGTTATTTAAGATGTTGAGGGGTAAAAATTAAAAACCACAAATTTGAGGGTAAAAATTAAAGACCACCCCAAAAGGGGTAAACTATAGAAATGACTCCCATAGACTACAATGGGTGACTTTGCTTTTTTTGTCCCCCTATAAAATTAGTCTGCCTTTTTTTTTTTTTATGTATAGAACAAATATTTATTTGCCCCTTTATACCTCAAATATTTTAAAACAAATTTTCATGCTTATTATCTTTTAGCTTCTATTTATTTTCTCTTTTTTATTTCACTTTGACTTTTATTTTTTCTTTTCTCTTTTCTTTTTTAGTTTTTTCTCAACCTTTACTTTTCTTCCTTTTATCCTCTCAACTTCTATTTTTTTTTCTTTTTTAATTTTTATTTTGTCTTTTCTTTTTTTTTTTTTAAAAAAATATTTTTCTCAGCCTTTTTTTTTGTTTCTTTTATATTTTGTGCTTTTTTGTTCTTCATTTTCTTCTTTTTTCTCAACCTTTATTTTTTCTTTTAGTTTTTAACTTTTCTCCTCTCAACTTGTATTTTTTTTCTTTTTTACTTTCTTTGATCCTTTTAAATGTTTTTTCTTATTTTTTTTTTCTCAAGTTTTTATGATTTTTCTTTTCTTTTCTTTTATTCCTTCTAAACAACAAGTTACGCCCCAATGGGTAAGAGTTGATACTACCACAATATGTCTTGATTTATGAGATGTTCTATAGATTGAAACACCTCAAATTTTTGGCTCTTGAAAATTTCTTGAGCTTTGAGCTCACTACCTTGTTTATGACTTGAGTCCGCGAGTTGTAATGTGTCTTGACGAGTCAGGTGACCCTAGTCGTAAGGTGTCCAGTGAATGGTGTTTGAGTTTGTGTCTTGAGTACGACTTAGGGACACGATTCGTAAAAACTCATGATGAGTCGTTAGGAGGAGTCGTAATCAAATCATGTAAGTTTGTGACATGATTCTGCTCTGAGTACAAGTGGCTCACTATGAGTCGTAAGGACTTGTTACAAATCGTGAGATGAAATTATAGGATTCCCTGTATTTAACCTATTTAGGTTCTGTGTTGACTATGATTGGATCCTACGAGTCGTAGGGTGTCATTACAAATGGGTTGGTCGAGTCATAAGGTCTACAATGTATGGGGGTCCTAGTCACTATCTTGGTTACGACTCGTGGTGATGAGTTATAAAGTGTGGTTATGAGTCAATGGTTGACTCATAATCAAAGGCGACCTTTTTTCAGTTTTTAAGTTAAGGGCATTCTGGACATTTCCCCTTTTGCCCAACTTGAAACCCACGTCTTATAACCCCTTTAGGGAATTATTATCCCTCAGAAACAAATAAAATAACTTCTCAAAACACTCTTAAATCCTCAAGGTCAAAAACACTTAGGGGTTTCAAGAAGTAATCAATTAGGGCTTTCTAGAGTGATTTCTCACCGTACAACTTGTAATTTTATTCATATCACTCTTCCCCCATTGCCAATTTTGTAAAAACTTGTGATTTAAAGTATTTCTCATAAGATATTGATGTTGCGTTTGAACTATGGGTTGAGGGTTTTTAGTATAAATTGTTTAAATGTTTTTTCATGATATCTATGAAACTATTATGCTTAAATTAATGGTTGGTAAATATATTGGAGTGCATGGGAATGGTGGATGAAAATAGGGGTACAAAGGAATCCCTAAATTAATGGGTTTGGTATGGAAATTGGTAATAATCTCAACCCACTTGCATAATCAATTTTGGTTTGTGTATTATCACTTGGCCTGACTTGTTTCTTGAAACTAATGCGTGGTATAAATGGTTAAATCGATAAGGATGATTTTGAAAATCTTGTAGGGTATACACGAAAGTCCCCCAAGTGATTTTAATAATAGAGTCTGCAGGGTACATGGGAATTCCCTAAGTATTGGCTAATGAAATTGTTTACAAGCTATAGTCTATATAACGATACCACTTAATAATGCCTTAATAATTGACTCCTAAATTAGTGGTTTGGTTATGTGTTAAAATATTTTAATTGTGCAATAAAAGGGATTACGATAGCTAGTTGTGAAGGTTTGAGTCAAAAGGACGACCACTGGAAACTCGTGTTTATCGACATGAGGATTGGTCTTGATGACCAAGTGCTTGTGGGGTACAAGGGAATCCCCCAAGTGCGCATACGTACGTACGTACTTATCATAGAGGGTGAAGGGTACAAGGGAATCCTCAACCATTTATAGTATCTCTGATTTGTGCAACTAACATGCACTGGGGCTCATCAAGGGGGTAACACTGGACCCATATGGCCCATGGGTAGACATATGATGGTAAAGATACTCAACCTAGGTTAAGGTTTTAAAGTGCGTGCTGACCCTTGTTCCCTATCCCTACATGGTATAAATATATATATTTGTATATGTATTTGTATATGGCTATGTGCATTGGTCTGACTTAGTTTTTGGATTGATGGAATTACTTTATCTTTATCCTTGAGTTACATACTAGTGTTCACCTGGCTAACCATCTTTAGACGCTGTATCCCCATGTGATGCAGGAACCGACCATACTTCCACTTCTCTTGCTAAGTGACTAGGTGATTCGGGGATAACTTTTGAGTAAGACTGAAGTGGTAAGCTTTCATACTTCAAAAGATCCCATTTCATGCTATGGATTTTCTTATGTCTTTACTATTCCTTTTGGTTTTGGTTTTGTCTATGGTTGGGGGCATGTATCGACTGGATTTTTTCTGATTTTGATTAGTGGCTTTGTTGGACTACTGTGGACATGACTGGTATTGGTTGGTTTTTTGGTTGTTGGTGGTTGGTTTTGGTTATAGAGTTACCATAATGTCTTTAAATTAATATTCTCTTATCTTGTTATATGTTTGGAATTCATCCCACATGGAGTGTAAGGTGGTCAATGTTTTAGGTATTAGGGGTGGTCTCTGGTCCTGGTTGGACTTGAGATACCTGACATGGTTAGGACCTGGTTTGGGTCGTGTCAAGATGGTATTAGAGTGCTAGGTTCATGGTCAATTGGGTGTCTACAAAGCCGTATCAAGTAAAGTCTCTTTTATGAGTGTGTAGCGCACCACACTTATAAAGGAGAGGCTACGAGGCATTTAGAAATGTTTCCCTTTCTTGTTGTTCTATTTTCGGGCTGTAGAGTCTAAAATGCTTCCATTTGTTTGTCTTCCATATCATGCCTCCCAGATGGTCTGAAGATCATGGAAACTTATCTGTCCTGCTTGAGGACAACATGGAAGGAACTCATCCAACTTATATGGTACAAACCTGGTCAAGGATCACTGCTTCTGAATACCCCTGTGGAGTTCCATCAGTCTCTATTGACCCTACTCTAGAGAGTGATACTTATGCTCAGTCACCTCGAGGAGATATCATTAATGCTGAGTTTTGATGTTTTATTCATCTGTTGACCCAGATAGTGGTCTCTCTGTCACACAATCCAATCCTTTTAGTCTGAGAAGGGATCTGGAAAAGGTGAGCAATAGGCAGAGCAAGAAGTATCAACATTCAAAATGGGGGAGGGGCCAGAGAAATAGTGGTACAGATGGTAGATAGTGATCTGAGGAGAGGAATCAGGGGAGTTCCCACTTGGTTGTCAATACTCCTTATCCTCAGTCTTCTAGTGGACATTATTTTTGATCAACCCCACCCTATCCTCCCTACTGGTTTGTGGTTTGTTTCACCGTGGTTATTGTTATAAATGGAGGAATCGGTATTTTAGTTGTGGTCAGTTGGGTCACACACAACGGGAATGTCCTACAAGGGTTGCCACTGGGGAAAATAGAATTTTAGTTGCTACTTCTTTAGCTCCTGCACCGAGTGCTGCTGCTTTTGGCTCTCACACTGGCCGGGATCGTCTCTATGCTCTCTCTATCCTTCAGGAGTCTAAGGCATCTCCTAATGTCGTTATTGGTATGTTAAAACTCTTCTCCCATGGTATGTATTCTTGATCTGTGGTCAACTCTTTCTTATGTGACCCCATATGTGGCTATTTGTTTTAGTTTCAGTCCCGAGTGTATTTTAAACCCTTTTTCTATCTCTACCCTGGTGGGTGACTCTATGGTTTCTAAAAGAGTCTATAGGAGTTGTGTGGTATCTATTGATGGTAGGGAAACTTTGGTGGATTTGATTAAATTGGATATGGTTGTTCTTGATGTCATCTTGGGGATAGATTGGTTGCAGTCGTGCTATGCCTTTTTAGATTGACGAAATCGTAAGGTCCTATTTAAATTCCTTAAGGAGCTGGTTTTAGAAATAGGAAGGGGAGTTCCCTAGTGCCTAAGAGGAGGTTTATATCGTATCTTAGAGACTGAAAATTAATTTCCAAGGGGTGTCTTTACCCTTTGGTCTTAGTTAAAGATTCTAACTCGGAAAGTCCTTCGTTACAGTCTGTTCCCGTGGTTAGTGAATTTTTGGAGGTTTTCCTTGGTGACGTTCCAAGTATCCCTCTCGGTGAGGGAAATTTTTTTTGAGATTGATCTTCTTATGGACCCTCGTCCATTTCTCCCTCTTTATAGAATGACTCCAGTTAAGTTGAAGGAGCTTAACGAACTATTGAAGGATAATTTTGATAGGCTTTCCTCCATCCTAGTATTTCTCTGGGGAGTGCTCTTGCATTTCTCATGCTTATAGATGATGGGCTTCTTCATAGATATATAGACTATTGGCAGTAGGACATGGGGGTTAGGGTGACCTCTCTATTGGGTAGACTTTGCAGGATTTAATGGTGCATGATGGTCGTACTAGACATAAAGTTTGAACCTTAAATATTGATATTGGTGAAAGGAGTATGTTAGCTCGAGGATAGCAATGCGAGATTTATGGGAGAAAATTTGATTGGCTTAATGGAGCGGGCGGAAGAGATGAGGTTGATGACTTAGGGGATGCTAGATTGGGAAAGTTGTGATATATAGGTCGGAGGTCCTGGTTTAATTGATGGATTGGGGTCTAAGTCATTGAATGGGTTAGGACATGTAGTTTGTAAGACTATGCTGAACCCAGGTAGCATCTGGATGGATGATATTTTTAGTATAAGAGAGTCAAGTATGCCTAGTACATGTCCATGGTGATACCCCTTAGAGCAGAGTGTTATGCTTATAGGCTTATTGAGATGGTGAGTTAAGGCTGACAATGCTATCATTGTCCAGGAATATATCAACCACTTCAAAAGGATGAAAGGAAAGAAAGCCAATATGATTCTGAAAATCGACCTTGTAAAGGATTTTGATAGGTTAGAATGGTCCTTCATTAAGGACACTCTTATGTACTTCAACTTTCCCCAAGGGATTACTAACCTAATCATGTCCTGTGTCACCACTTCCTCCATCTCTATCCTAATAAATGGTAAGTCCTCTCCTTATTTTGAGTCCTCTAGGGGCATCTGGAAGGAGGAATCTATCTCCCCTACCTTTTTATTCTCTATAAGGAGAGACTCTCAAGAAACATCAAAAAAACCATTCAACAAAAAAAGTGGAAACCCATTAGTGTCACCACTAGTGGACAAAAAGTCTCTCACTTATTCTTTGCTGATGACCTTACTTATTTGCCCAGGCTGACCCCAACAATTGCAGAACCATTCTCTCTATTTTAGATGACTTCAGCAACAACTCAGGTAAAAAAATCAATGTCACCAAATCTAAAGTCATCGTATCCACCAACTGTAGCTCTAACCTAGCCAGGGAGTGCTTTGACATACTCCACATAAAAGTGAGTGCTAAATTTGGTAGATACCTAGGTTTTCCTATTTTCAACCAAAGACCCAACTAGACTGATTTCCAGTACATCCTTGATAACATCAATAACAGGCTGGCTGGGTGGAAAATCCACATGCTCAATATGACTGGAAGGATTGTGTTGACCAAGTTACTTTAAGCAGCATTCCTTCCCATGTCGTGCAGTACATAAAAATACCCCAAAAAACTCTTGAGGCGATAAATAGGATCCAAAAGAACTTTGTTTGGGGTAGTAGTGCTGATAGGAAAAAGGATGCACTTGGTGAATGGGGACACTATAACTAGGGAAAATCTTATGGAGGCTTGGGTATCACAAAGATAAAAATAGAAATAAAGCCCTCCATGCTAGCCTAGCATAGAGACTATTCAAATACCCCAACTCTCTTTGGGTAAGAGTCCTAAGTACAAAATGAGGGAAAAGGATACAATGACAATAGATGGGTTTCTAGGACATGGAAAAATGTCCAAGAGGGTTGGACAAAATGCTCTAAGGGATTGGCGTGGTCCATCCATTAGGGTAATAAGGGTAACTTCTTCAATGATTCAAGGCTCCCTCATACCAACCCTATTCGGGAACATGTTCAGGGACCCCTGACCTTAGAAGAAGAAAACCTTAAAGTGAAGGATGTTGTAGCTAATGGAAACTAGGAACTCACTAACCTTTCCATCCAACTCCCTGAGAATATCACTCAAATAATCCTTAGCACCACTCCCCTAGTAAACTCATACGATGATAACCCATACTATAAATTTACCATTAATGGAAAGTTCACCGCTGACAGCGCGTATAGAGTAATTACCGATAACCAAGATAGTACTCTTCCCCAGGAATCCATTGGCTATGCTGATATTTGGAAATCTAATTCCCCTAATAAAGTCAATACCTTCTTATGGATGTTTACTCATGGGAGACTACCCAAAAACTCCCACCTCAACATATAAGGCCTCAACATAGACCCCCAATGCTCCTTCTGTCAATCTAGCCCTGAAACGTTGAATCATATTTTCTTCACGTGCACTAATGCCACATGATTCTGGAGTGAACTACATCTCAAAAACAACACTCCATTCTTGAATACTTAGAATCTTGACTATACTAACTAGCTCAGCACCTGGAAACACATGCGCAATAAACCCATCAACACTTATACCTCTTAGGGCACTGTTATACCCCAATGCCTATGGGTAATTTGGAAAACCAGAAACAACAACTAGTTCAATAATAAGACTGAGTGCATCCCCACAGATATACCCATAAACTTGTCAATAAAATGGACCTTCTTATTAAAAATAAGAGACATCACAAGAAAGATCCAATCCACCTCACTGTGAAATGAGAAACTCCACAAGACAATACTTTTAAACTAAATGTGGATGGGGCTTGCATAGATCCTATAGGAAATTCTGAAATTAGAGGTACAATCAGGGACCACGAAGGGAATTATGTTATTGGCTTCTATGAGTCTATCCCACAAGTATCCCATGTGTAGGCAAAAATCCTTTCTCTCAGAAGGGGACTTGTTTAGCAGCCCTAAACAACATTCTACCCCTTGTGATAAACATCGATGACTTGGAGGTCATACACTTAATTAATAGTAATGATACTTACTATCATAATTTGCTTCATGAATGTAGGTCTTTGATGGAAATTCTACAGGCTGCTCCACCTATCCATATATTTAGGGATCAAAACAAGATGGAAGATGCACTAGAAAAGCTTTAACTCAACGCAATAAATTTTGGCAACGCCCATATTTTGTCCTCCCCTCTACCTGCAGTTGTAAACATAGTCCAAGAAGATTTGTTAGGCATAACTACTGTAAGGAGGACACACTTAAAGTATATAAACCTAGTATGCCGGATGTGGCTGCTAATTTAGATAAATTTTCTACTTTTGACTAAATACTAATCTACTCCCTATTACTAAATAAAATAATAGGCTTGGATGGGATAATTGATAGATACACAAAACCCCCATGTTACGTGGCTAGTACCCTTTGATTTGAGACCTAATGTTGGATTATAGTGTTAAGTTGGAATAACATTGTTGGTGGAATATAAAGTATAGGATCCCATAACTTACGTTAGCACCTTGAACCTTGCATTAGGCCTTAACATGGGAGGAATATGCAGTTATTCTCAGGCCCTCGTAGTTATGTATTTCACCAAGAAATTAGGATACTAAGATGGTGGAATATACGTTCATAGTTTAGAGCATAGTGGAGAAGAGTGGTGATAGGTATGGGTTACTATATGCCTTTTTAGGGATGTGGTAAGCTTCTTGGAAAAGTAGAGGAGGACATGAAGTCCAAATATCCATTCTTGTTACTCGTTTTGGAAAATCGTGCTCAAGGTCTGTGTTGTTCTTAACATCTTTGTTTTCTGTCTTTGTAAAGGAAGATTGTAAATTTCTTGGTATTTTGTTTTCTGCCTTAAAAGTAAGAGTAGTGATGTTTGGGGTCTAATCTTGCTAGTAAATGCCTTGTCTCGTCATTCAAGGACGAATGGCCCAAGTGAGGGAGAATCAAAACACCCCAAATTTTTGGCCCTTGAAAATTTCTTGAGCTTTGAGCTCACTGCCTTGGTTATGACTTACTCTATTAGTTGTAAGGTGTCTTGACGGGTCAGGAGACCCTAGTTGTAAGGTGTCTAGTAAATAGTTTTTGAGTTTCTATATTGAGTACGACTTGGGGACACATGTTATAAAGACTCGTGACGAATCATTAAGAGGATTCGTAACCAAATCATGTAAGTTTGTGACATGATTCTTCTTTAGTATGAGTGGATCACTACGAGTCGTAAGGACTTATTATGAGTCGTGATATGAAATCATAGGATGTCCGGTATTTAACCCATTTGGGTTTTGTGTTGACTACAATTGGACCCTATGAGTCGTAGGGTCTCATTACAAGTGGGTTGGTCGAGTCGTAAGGTCAACAGTGTATGGGGTCCTAGTCACTGTCTTGGTTATGAATCGTGGTGACGTGTCGTAAAGTGTGGTTACAAGTTGATGGTTGACTTGTAATCAAAGGCAACCTTTTTCTAGTTTTTAAGTTAATGAGATTCTGAACATTTCCTCTTTTTCCCAACTTGAAAACCACGTCTTATAACCCCTTTAGGGCATCATTAGCCCTCAGAAACAAATTAGATATCTTCTCAAAACACTCTCAAATCCTCAAGGTCAAGAACACTTGGGGTTTTTAAAAGATTAAGCAATTAGGGCTTTTAAGAGTGATTTCTCTCCTTACATCTTGTTATTTCAGGCATGTCTCTTTTGTCATTTTTAATTTTGTAAAAGTTTGTGATTTAAAGTATTATTCATAAGATATTGATGTTGGGTTTTGAACTATGGCTTAAGGGCTTTTAATATAAATTGTTTAAATGCTTTTCCATGATATCTATGAAACTACTGTGCTTAAATTGATGGTTGATAAATGCATTGAAGTGCATGGGAATGGTGGATGGAAATAGGGGTACAAAGAAATCTCCAAATTAATTGGTTTGGTATGGAAATTGGTAATAATCTTAACCCACATGCATAATTGATTTAGGTTTGTGCATTATAACTTGGCCTGACTTGTTTCTTGAATCTAATGCATGGTATAAATAGTTAAATGGGTAAGGATGGTTTTAAAAATCTTGTGGGGTACACGAAAATCCCTAAAGTGATTTAATAATAGAGTCTGCGGGGTGCATGGGAATCCCTTAAGTGTTGGCTAATAAATTACTTGCAAGATATAGTTGGTATGACGATACCACTTAATAGTACCTTAATAATTGACTCCTAATTGGTTGTTTGGTTATGTGTTAAATGTTTTAATTGTGTAATGAAAGGGTTTGTGATAGCTGGCCGTAAAGATGTGAGTCCAAAGGATGAACACTAGAAACTCGTGTTTACCGACATAGGAATTGGTCTTGATGATCAAGTTCTTATGGGGTACAAGGGAATACCCCAAGTGCGTATACGTATCATAGGGGGTAAGGTTTATAAGAGAATCCCTAACCACCTATGGTATCTTTGGTTCATTTGGCTAACACGCACTGGGGACATTAAGAGGGTAACACTGGGCCTATATGGACCGTGGGTGGATCTATGATGGTAAAGCTACTCAGCCTAGGTTAAGGTTTTAAAGTGCATGCTAAACCTTGTTCCCTATATCAGCATAGTATATATATATATATGTATTTGCATATAGTTATGTGCATTGGTCTGACTTGATTTTTTGATTGATGGAATTACTTTATCCTTATTCATTAGTTACATGATAGCATTTACCCCGATAATTATCTTCGGATGCTGTGTCCCTACGCGATGCACGAATCAACCTTACTTCCACTCCTTCTGCTTATTGACTAGGTGATTCAGGGACCGCTTTTGAGTCAGACTTAAGTGGTGAGCTTTCATACTTTGAAAGACCCCATTTCATGCTATGGATTTCCTTATTTTTTTACTATGTCTTTGGGTCTTAGTTTTGGATATGGTCGAGGGAATGTCTTGACTGGATATTCTTGGATTTTGATTAGAGGCTTTATCAAACTACTGTGGACATAGGTGGTATTGGTTGGTTGTTTGGTTATTGGTGTTTGGTTTTGGTGTTATTATAATGTCTTTAAATTGATATTCTCTTATCTTATTATATGTTCAGAATTCATCCGACATGTGTGTAAGGTGGTAAATGGTTTGGGTATTGGGGGTGGTCTTCGGTCCTGGTTGGACTTGAGATACCCGACACTGTCAGACCATGGTTTGGGTCATGTCATAAATCTTTCTTTAGAGGAAATACTTAACCCAAGTACTTTCTAACAAGAAGTTACACCCAAGGGCAAGAGTTGACATTGCCACATTGTGTCTTAATCTATGAGATGTTCTATAAATCTATGCTTAGAGGGATGACTTAGCCCTAGGACTTTCAAACAATAAGTTACGTCTCATGGGAAAGAGTTGACACTACCATATTGTGTCTTGATTTATGAGATGCTCTATAATTCTTTCCTCAAAGGCAAGATTTAGCCCAAGGACTTTCAAACAATAAATTATGTTGCATGGTCAAGAGTTGAAACTTCCATACTGTGTCTTGATTTATGAGATGTTTTATAACTCTTGCCTCAAGACTTAGCCCAAGGACTTTCAAAAAACAAATTACGTCCCATAGGCAAGAGTTGGAGCTACCACATTGTATTTTTAGTTATGAGATGTTCTATAACTCTTGTCTTAAAGATAAAACTTTGCCCAAGGACTTTCAAATAACAAGTTACGCCCCACCGACAAAAGTTGAGACTATCACATTGTGTCTTGATTTATGAGATGTTCTATGACTCTTACCTTAAATATAAGACTTATCCCAAGGACTTTCAATCAAGAACTTATGTACAATGGGCAAGAGTTGACGCTACCACATTGTATTTTGAGTTGTGAAATGCTCTATAACTCTTACTTTAGAGGCAATACTTAGCGCAAAGAATTTAAAATAACAAGTTACGCTTAATGGATAAGAGTTGACACTATCACATTGTGTCTTGATTTATGAGATGCTCTATAAATATTTCCACAAAGGCAAGACTTAGCCAAAGGACTTTCAAATAACAAGTTATGCCCTATGGGCAAGAGTCGACATTACTATATTATGTCTTGATTTATGAGATATTCTATAACTCTTGCCTTAGAGGCAAGCCTTAGCCCAAAGACTTTCAAACAACAAGTTACACCCCATGGGCAAGAGTTGACACTACTACATTGTGTTTTGATTTATGAGATGTCTTATAAATCTTTTCTTAGAGGCAAGACTTAGCCCAAAAACTTTCAAACAACAAATTACGCACCATGAACAAGAATTGACATTGCTGCATTGTGTCTTGATTTATGAAATGTCCTACAACTTTTTCCTCAAAGGCAAGACTTATCCCAAAGAACTTCCAAATAAAAAGTCACACTCTTAAATTTACTTCAATGTAAAAAAAGAAGAAGATACTCTTTGTAGATTATCCAACTTTTTATTCATTAGCAAACAATAATAGAAGTTGAGGAAAAAGTCAAAAGAGAAGCTAAAAGAGAGAAGAAAAAATAAAGATTGAGAATAAAGAAAAAAATAAAGGTTAAGAAAAGAGAAGGAAAAAAAAGAAGAGTAAAAAACTAAAAAAAAGGTTGAGTAAAACAAAAATGAGCAGAAAGAAAATAAAAATAAAGTTTGAGAAAAATGAAAGAAAAGGAACAAAAATGAGAACAAAAATAAAGGTTGAGGCAAATAATTAAAAAAAAAGAAGATGAAAAATAAATAACGTTTGAGAAAAAAAATAAAAAAAAATAAAGATTGAGAAAAATGAATTCAAATGAGAAAAAAGGAAATGAAAAAAGTCAAGGAAAGAAAAAGAAAGTTGAGAGATAAATGAGCATGAAAATGTTAAAAAATTTGAGGTATAGAGGGGCCAAAATGTCCTTGTTCTATTTATAAAAAAGAACGAAGACTTGTATTTAAATACTTTTCATATAGGAGACAAAAAAATAAAATGAAGCCACCCATTGTGTGGACTATCGCATGTAATTTTCTACCCCAAAAAGGGCACTGACTAAGTAACTTTTGATCTACTTTTAGGTATAAACAACATAAATCCCAAGATTTTGATACCTAATTACACTTTTTCCTGGATCTTTAAACAATTGCATCAAATCCTATATTTTGAGAATCCTGATACACAACATTGACTCGAGATACATAACTAACCTATACATAAGTACTAACTAATTAATGGTATAAATGAAAAATAACGGTTGATTCCTTAAACTAAGTGAGCAATTAACGCCATATTAATTATGGTTTGAATCCCTTAAATTCAGTAACAACTTTTGAAATTCAAATTTTGAATCATCAATCAAGATCTTCGATCAAACACTGACAATTTTATCGATATTTTTTTAAATTTTTTTGAGCTCTATTTTTTTTGCTTTGTTTAATCCAGATACAAGATGAACACTGCAAATTTGTTGAGATATCTTCATTTCTGATAATCCTATATACCATATGAATGATACAAAAATGATGAAATTATGGTTGTGGAAAGTACTTCATATTTGAGATTGATTTCGACAATTGCTACAAAATTAAAAAATATTGAGAAATTTAGGAAAAAATTGATATTCAATATATCGTTGAAGGTAATTCATCACCAATGATGATAAAGAACGATAATAAAGTGAAGATTTATGCTCATTTGAAGAAAAGTATTCCAAAATTAGTTAACAAAAGAGTTAGTGTTCGATGAAGAAACTGGAGCTGTAGTTTGTGTAGAAGGAAAGGTATCGAATGCGCTAGCTCTTTTTGTTGTTGAGTCACAAAATGATTACTACTTATTTGTAACTGAATTGGAAGTTGAAAACTTTATTAGTTCTAGCAAAAATAAATAAGTGAAGGAGAAACAATTTTAAAGGGCTAAAACTGAAACACCCGAGAATGTGGCCTCACAAAATTTTTAGTTGATTGGTAGTTATCGTGATATGTGTTGTGTTGTATCCTTGTAGTGTGTTGTTTCTAACTTGTGTAAATATTTCTTTGGTGTATGTTGAGGTGTTAACTTGTATCTATACTTACCTATCAAAGTGGAAGAGAGTAAAAGCACCTAGATCTTGTAACCATTGAGAAAACATCAACTTTTGATGCCTCTGGAGTTGATACGGTTAGGGGTACTTGAGTCGTACCCTAGGTCACGATACGTACCCACCATAACCTCCTATTTCGTATCCTAGGAATTATCTTAGATTATTATACTATCCTCCATATGATAAGGTCATCCCTTGGTCGTGACCATGCTTACGAGTAGTAAACTACTCAACTGTATAGAGGGAAACCTAACCTAGATTGGACTATTTTGGTCTTGAATGGAGCCTACGACTTAGAGGGTGAGTCGTACCCCTTGGTTATGACTCAAAGGTCCCTTTTTGTACCAATAATAGTGTTTTTGACCTAAGATAAGGCTAGGGTACATTTTAGGGTACCACTCGTACCCTAGGTTACGATTGCCAAGTGAATCGTGAGGGAGAGTCGTACCCCTGCACGTATGTGTTTTCCAACTTTTAATGAAGGACCTTTTAGTCATTTCCCTTTCCTAAAACCCAAAGTCCTTTACTTATAGAAGTCTTGGTAGCCTCCCAAGTTTTCATTTGCAAGACTTAAACACTCCTAAACACCCTGAAGGCTCTTTGAAGTAAGATTGGAGGCTAGGGTTTGGAGTTGTTCATCTTGTGGCAAGAAAAAAAGTCAAGATTGTTGGTGTTTCTTTTTATTTAAGGCATGTATCTCTTCCACTCTTTAACTAAATCTAAACCCATGTATTTCACACTTGGATTAGTAAGTGTACATGGTAGTTTTGAATCAAATAAAAAGGGGTTTGATACTTAACAATAAATAATGATTATTCTTTCTTGTACTTGTGTTGATACATGTTATTGATGGTAGATATCATATTTAGATTCTTGTTGTGTGTTGTTTAACATGAGGGTCTTGAGTAACCCTAACCTTGATGATATCTACCATGAAAATAACCTTGTTAAAGGTATGGACAAAAGGTATTTGTGAAAATGTCTAAATAAAATGACTACTTGTATGTTGACAATGTGTTGAGCTAGGGCAAGGGACCAAAATGAGTATGAATGATTGTTGAATGATATTATGGAGGTATTATGATCCATACAAGGTGTGATGATAACCTTGTTGTGCTAATAAACAATAATGGGGTTGAAGTCCCTCAATATAAAGTGAACTTGCATAGTGTATTAAACTAGAGTGTAGTATAAGAATGCTATTGGAATATGGATGTCTTATGAGGGTCTTGATTACTTTAAAATGAATTGTTTTATGTGTTGGATCAAGGCATCGACCTAATGAGATAGTTGAGAAATGAAGGCTCCCATAAGGACCTTGTAGTCATGAATAGTGTTGAATTGGTTAAAGTATATTGAATGTATATTGATGCATGAGTAAAGGGTTAGAGTCCCAATGTTAATTATGATGGTTGTGATGTCTTATGGTTGGAGTCCCTTGCCTTATGAAATGGATTAAGGTTAAAGTGCCTTGCTTAATAAAATTGTATGCGGTTAGAGTCCCATTCATAATGAGATCTCATAAGGTCAAGGTACCTCGCCTTATGAAAAGGCTTGTGGTTAGAGTCAATGTGTAACATGAGGTTAGAGTCCCTTATATAATGAAGGGGCATAAGGTTGAAGTCCCTCCCTTACCTAGATAAATATATGTGGGTAAAGTCCCTTGTTCCCTAGATAATTATGTGTGGGTAAAGTCCCTTGTTGAATGATGAACGTGTGTGGGTAAAGTCCCTTATTTGAATGATAGTGAATGTGGTTAAAGTCCTTGGCTAATAAATATGTGTGCATGAGTGAAGTCCCTTATCTATTGATAATGTGATCGTGGTTAAAGTCCTTAGCAAGTTAAGAATGATGAATGTATGAGTGTGGGAGGTGGTAGTCATCCACTTCATGTCTGATGAATGAATAATTGAGAATGATGATGAGCCTTGATATGATATCTTGATTAGATATAATATTTCTATATGTATGAATAAGTGTGTGAATGAGATGAAATGTAATTTATTGTCTTGTTGTTGAATGATGATGTTATTTATCACTTATCATTGTGTTACATGCTAGAGTTCCAACCGCTAACTATCTCCGAATGCTACATCCCCACGTGACGTAGGGCTCAGAGCATCTTCTTCTTTACCTGTGCAGTGATTAGTAGATCGATGCAGTTCGTGCTTTACTTGATGCGGTGAGCTTTCTTGCTTTGGAAGACGTTATCTCTTGGTCTATATCTTTAGACTTAGTCTCTTTAAGACATGGTTTGGTTATAGTTGGGCGCTTGTCCCAACACATACATTTATTGACTTTGGTATTGTGTAGTGGTGTTGTGAAAAACTGTGAACTTGGGGTAGTTTATTATAATGAATATAATATTGACTTATGGTATTATTTCTGCTATTTTAATGTACGAATTAGAGTTCTTTTGAATCCTATTGTATGATGAGAACTTTAGGTTGGGTTATTAGGGTGGCCTTCAGTTCATGTGAGCTTGAAGTGCCCATACGACATGGTCCGAAGTTTGGGTTGTGTTAATAATGACACTTGTATCTGTAATGGAAAAATATATAGAGCATTTCTTTAACTTCAAAACTAAGAGATTTCATAAAGATAAGTATGATTAAAATGGAAAAGTGTAGATGAGAAACTCTTATTTTTTTATTAAATTGAATAAATTTATTATTTTAAAAGAATACATTACTATTTATCCATATTGGTTATATATCTCGATTCATGTTGGTCGTATGTATGTATAATGACCCTCCAAGTTATTTTCTATATTTCTGATCATTTTTGCCATTTAAAACTTTCCTATAGCTTTCCCAAGTTATTTATGACTTGCTAGAGCTGACAGTTCATTCATTAGAAAAATTCGTTAGTCTTCACTGGTTAAAATTAGCTATTGGTCAAAAGTTCTAGTCAAACGACCTTGTATGCCAATTTTTATGGTTCCAACAGCTCTAAAATATTGATTTTAGGCTAGGTAGATCCTTGGTTTGGGCCCCAAGGATTTTAGACTTATTTGGGGCTATTAACCAAATGCTAAGACAAATGACACTTAGGAGTGGGACCCACTTTTCATCAAAACAACCTCGATAAAATTTTGACTATGCTATTGAGTCTAAAATATTGATTATGATAAGTAGTTTGATTGTGTATATGGAATTCTGAATGAATTTCGAGGGAGTGGCGGAGACTCTGAATAATTTGAAGTCTCAACTGGTGCTGGTGCATTCGCTTAGGTGCCCATTAGGTCACTGAAGTGTAGGCTGCATAAGCGACCTGGCTTTCCCAGTAGGTATCTCTTAAGTGATGCCTTTTGCGCTTAAGCGATGGCCACTTAAGCAGCCAAAGGTCTCTTAAGTGACATGCGTAGTAGTAGCAAGTATTGCTTAGTCTCTTAAGCGATGACCGCTTAAGCGACCCAATATCATCTTAAGCGACATCTGGACACCTGGGAACCTTATAAATACCCCACATAGCCCGTTTTCCCTTATTTTGACCATTTCCAAGAGGGTAGAACCCTTAAAAGTGTAGAAACTTAGAAGAATCATTGATGGGTAATTTTGGAGCATTTGTAAACTTAAATTATGCGTTTTTTCTTCGAATTCTTTGTAAGCTTTCATCAATTTCGTGATTTAATCCTTCATCTTTTTTTAAAATCTCTAAAATATTGGTGGGTTGATTGTAGCACCATTTGAGATCAGATTTTACTCATTCTTAAGAATAAATATTTCTTGAGCATAAAGGGATGCGTTGACAGTTTGAATGTGCAATTTCGCAAGCGCCCCCATATGGGATTTTACGTGATTTTGGATCCAAAGCACAAAAGTACAATATGAGTATCCTTGTTCCCATTTTGATGAGTAGATTATGACTTTGATAGCGTGGCATCTGGTGGAGGCTCTTCAAAAGGGAAATTCATCGATTTAGTAGATTTTACTATGCATTTTTTGGTGTCGAGGTAGGATAGGTTTATCTTTCTTTTAGATTGAGCTAATTCATAGTATATTTTTGATTATATGCCAGATATGGGATGAGAATTAGGCCTTGGTGGTATAACTAGTATAATTAGTACTATTTGGCTTGTTAGAGTATTATGGACCCGTAAATTAGGCGTAATTGATTTAGTTGCTCATGTCCAGGTGGAATTCACTATATTAGAGACAATGATGCCTTATTTAATATCTAAAAGTGAATTTATATACCTTAACCTAGTTCAAGGAAAATTTTTCTTTAGAAGGGATTTCGCGAATTAGAAGTGGGCCCCTCCCAACCACCTTAGGCCAAAATTATGATTAGATTCTTGCAAATTTATAGGTGAATTATGTCCTTTATATTGAATACTTGATAGATTGAAAATGATTGTTACATCGTTATTTTGCTGTTTTTGTCATTGGGTGTTTATACAAGTTTCGGTTTAAGTCCGACATTTGATTATATGAGTTCTAGTTCAAGTCCAATAAATAATGATGATGTTGATGATATGAATTTTGATTTGAGTTAGGCATATGAGAGGTATTTATGGTATATTATTACATGGATGGAATCATGATTATGGCTTGATATTCGATAAATTGATGGAATTCCAGTTACTTACTTTCTTGATTGCACTCTCTGAGCTTATGGGGAACTGCAGTGGGTTATTTACTTTTCATACTTATTAACATATGGGGGGAAGTTTAGTGGTTATAATTGTGTGATCTTTACGTTACTATTACATATTTATTTATTTATGCTCAACATTTGGAGAATTATTCCAGGCTTGCACATTTACCTTGACTTAGCTTATTTATCTTGCATATTATTTTACTTATATTATGATTTAGCTTAGTCATCCAATGATGTCTATTGAGTACCCATGACTTTGGTACTCATACTATACTTTTATACCTCTTTAGAGTAGATTCAAGTACTAGTGAGCGCCATTGACGATACGATCATGCTGATTTGAGTTTGCAGATTGGATGAGCTCTCGGTGTCAGAATTGCCTTCTTTCCTTCTATTATTTATGTCTAGTCTTTCATTATTCGAGACTAAGTTGTATTTGACTATTACAGTGATTATGTTCCTTTTTTCTAGTAGATCTTGTATCGACACTACTAGGTCGTGGAATATTATTATTATTATTATCTATATCTACCATTCAGATTATTATTATTACTTATATTATTGTTGTAAGTCTTTACTTGTAAATTCATTTCTTTTCCCTTTTCCACCAAGTTAGTCCATTGCTTCTAGCTCTGGGCTATGATTTGTCTTACTTGTAGATTAAAGTAGGTGCATGGGGTTGTGACAAATTGATATCAAAGCACCAGGTTCACCAGTAATGTTGGTACAGGAGTAAGTGTCTAGTAGAGTCCTGTAGATTGGAACGATGACATATGTTTTTATCTTCGGAAGGCTATAGGACATTCTTAGGAGATCTTCATTCTTTCACTCATTTCGTGCTATGAGTCTGAGTTGATTTCTTAAGATTTATTTTGTTTTACTCTTTTACATATGGCTAGAACACGTGCTACTACTACACAGGATGAGGACCTCAATATCTCACATAGGATCCTATCGCAGTTTGTGGATGAGCTTGAAAGACAGCTTAAGGATGCAACTCTATCTATGGACCAAGATAGGGGGCCTTCCCCGAGACCCTATTCCCTCTCCTAAACCAAATATTCCTCCAGCTAGCCAGTGGTGGGCTAGGGACCAACCTAGTCTTTACCGATGTTTATTTCTTCTTCACTATTTAGGGATGTATTGGTTCAAATTTTGTGATTAGTTGGTAGTGTACCATTTGATGGTGTACAGTCTATGGATCAGAGTGGTACTGAGGAAGGGACACAACCTATAGCTGCGACTCTCAGAGTTTAGGTCCCTCTTGTATCGGTAGTTGCTTAGCCGGTAGTTGTGTAATATCCCGCATGTTTCTAATCTAGGAAGTGAATAAGTATTCCTACGTATGAAATCTCCTATCCTGTGATTCATACTTGAGTACATGACTTACAATGAATATTCTAGTGATAGGATTGCTTATGATGCATTAAGCATGTTCATATGAGTCACTTAAGGTAATACAAGCTAAGATTTTTTGAATCCATCAAGTTCTAGTGTTCGATTTTGCAAGGGTCATCTTTGAACGAGTATAACTCGATATTAATGTGGGATTTTGGCTGATTTAGACCCACCAAATTATAGAGAATCGAATTAGATTTCCAATGATACCAATTTTGCCTTAATCCAATACCCGAGCGAAAATTTATGCCCATTTTCATGAAAGACAGTAAGGATAGGAGATTGGTTAGGCGCCGCCCAACCTAAGCATAGGCGATTGGTTAGGCGCCGCCTAACCTAGCTTAGGCAATCACTTGGGCACCGCCTAAGTCAATTCCAGGTGCCAAAAATACTCTGTTTTGAGTTATTTTGAGTGTAATAAAGTCTTATAACACTCCTTACACGTCCCTAAACTTAACCCTACGAAATATATAGCTTCTAAACATATTACAATCCTATTATCATCTCAAAGCTCATCATTGAAGAGCACTAAAGGAGAAAAACAGCTAGGGTTGCGTAACTAAGCTTGAAAATCCGATTTCAAGGAAATTCCTCCGTCAATCATCAAGAATCTTTCCTTCTAAGGTATGCATGAGTTGATTTATGGATCCCTTTTATCCATAAAGCTCAAAACCTCCTTTTTCATTATAAAGTATGATTTCTATATTGTTGGGTGTTGATGATCATGTTGTTGATATTGGGTGATTCCCAAGATGGAATCTTTATATGTTTTTTTGAATTTCATGATATCATATGAGCTGGAAACATGTAAATTTGGTTGTTCATGATGTATAATTTGATGATTTCACCTATGCTTAATATGTGCATGTAAGATGTTTGATAAAATGCCTAAGAAACTAGAAATCATGCAATATAGCTAAATTGTGACTAAGTAAAGGATTCATGATATGCCCTTACATTCCAATGACTTCTATGTTGATAATGTGCCTTGTAAATGTTGTTGGAATACTGATGAACTATTCTTATGAGATTATGCTATGTTTACTTGCAAATCCTACTTATGAACAAGATGTATGATAACCATGCAATCCACATGAACTTCCATGCTATTGGTATGTGTTGCCAATATGATTATGCAATGAACATGATATTAAGATTGTGCAAGTACTTCCATGTGATATGAAATCCTTTCCATGCAATACATTGTTGATAACCACGCTTAGTATGAGATCCCTACTTATGATATTATAAATTATAGATTCTACTCTTATGATCAAGTCAGTCATGTTTGTCAGTTTTCTTTCATGGAGTCTTGGGGGTACTTGTACCCAAAAACTATAGCTGTGTGCCTAGAGCCATGTCATGTTTCATGATATCCGAACTCAAGCTATGATTCCATAGACTTCAGTCAGTCATGTGACTCAGGAAAACCTAATGATCTTAGTCAGTTGTCAGATATCAGTAACATTCCGCCAGTCAACGAAATTCAGTAAGATTAAGTCATGCACAGTCAGTTATTCTTGTTCAGTCCCTCCAGATGGTAGTATAGGTTAGCACCGAGTGAACCCAAGGATGGGAACTAACCCTCCAGTTCATGGTGTGATTCTTAGTAGTCATCCTTGTGTTCCAAAACTATGTAGCTAGTGTAGGCCGAGACATTTTAACCCATCAGATTAGGGTTGATAAGGTGGCTTAACCCGTCAGTTTAGGGTTCCCACCGTTCTCATTGAGTACCCGCCAGATAAGGGTCACTCATAGGCTGTCCTTACCCATGGCACGGTATTGACATCCCTCCAGTCGGGGTAGAGATTAGACCCCAGCTTAGCCATAACAGCATACATTGGGCATGTCGGTTAAACGCTACTTCCCACAATTTCAGTATCTGTCTTAGTAAAAGAACTCAGGGCATTCTTCAGATTTTAGTATATACAGGACTGTCAGATATAGTCGCCCATGTTATTTGTTTCAGTATCAGTCATGACAGTCATTAGTAAACCATGAATTAGCTTACAGGTCATGCTATCACGTATTCACGGTCCCAGTTTCTATATATATGTGTTTGCACTCCCACGTTCATATGAGTCAGTTAGTGTTGTTCATGCATGAAACCCTTTATGTTCAGCCTACCTTCCTTGTATACTCAATACTCCAGTTGTACTGACGCATTTGCACTACGGTGCTTTCTTTTCATGTTACACCATAGGTTCCGAGACACGAGCTCCAGCCCAGCAGTAGCGGTAGCATTCCAGTCGCAGAGACACAGGGAGTCCTTATTGATTCTAGGATAATGTGATTTGATACATTTATTTATTCCTTTAATTCAGTTTTACCGAGTTAGTTGGAGACATGTTCCTTCAACTCCTTATTCAAATAGTTTAGAGGCTTTCCGATTTATGTTCAAATTTAGTTGTTTTTGGTATTTTCACCCACATGATTGTATTCAGTTGAACCTTATGGACTTATAGTTCTATGTATTCTGCATTATTATATCATGATTTGCAGTATATAGGTACATATATTAGTCATGGGTTAGATTATGGTCCCTCGGGGTCATGAGCACCGTGTAGCATTTCGGTTTAGCAAATTGGGGTGTTACAAACTTGGTATCAGAGCCTAAGGTTCAATAGAGTCCTAGGAAGTCTGAAAGCCGCATATAGTAGAGTCTTGTACATGGGTGTGTTGCGCGCCATATTTATGTATGAGAGGCTGTAAGATGTTTTAGGAACAGTCTCCTTTCTTCATTATTCATGTCATGTTAGTGAGTATAATCACAAATTAAACTGTTCAGTCCCGGTAGGATCAGGAAAATTCTCCTGATGTCGTTACTGGTACGTTACAGATTTTTCATGTTCATGTTTATGCTTTCCTAGACCCAGGTGCATCTTTGTCTTTTGTTACTCCATACATAGCAGGCGATTTCGAAATCATTCCCGAAGTCCTAGCAGAGACCTTCTCTGTCTCTACCCCAGTGGGTAAAACCATCATAGCCCGGCGGGTATACAGGAACTGCCCGGTTATGATATCTCAGAAATCCACATCAGCAGATTTAGTGGAGTTAGAGATGACTGATTTTGATGCCATTCTCGGCATGGATTAGATACATTCCTTCTATGCCACAGTCGACTGCAGAAATAGGATAGTTCAATTTCAGTTCCCGAATGAGCCCTTCCTAGAGTGGAAGGGTAACATTTCAGCGTTCTGGGGTCAACTTATTTCCTACTTTCGGGCAGTGAAAATAATTTCTAAGGGGTGTGTGTATCATCTCGTGCATGTTAAAGATTTCAGTTCTGAATATCCCAGCCTGAAAATTGTCCCTGTTGTTAATGAATACTCAGATGTCTTTCCCGAAGATCTTCAGGCATTCCTCCCGAAAGGGAAATAGACTTCGACATAGACCTTTTTCCGGATACTCAACCTATTTCTATTTCACCATACAAAATAGCACCAGCAGAACTCAAGGAAATAAAAAATCAGTTGAAGGATCTCTTAGATAAGGGATTCATCAGACCCAGCGTTTCCCCATGGGGTGCGCCAGTATTATTCGTGCGTAAGAAAGACGGTTCTCTCAGGATGTGTATTGATTACCGTCAACTCAACAAGGTCACGATCAAGAACAAATTTCCTCTTCCCAGGATTGATGATCTATTTGACCGACTTCAGGGTGCTAGTTACTTCTCTAAGATAGACCTCAGATCAGGCTATCATCAACTCAGAGTTAGAGAATGTGACATTTCGAAGATAGCTTTCCATACTCGGTATGGTCACTTTAAATTTTTAGTCATGTCATTTGGTCTTACTAATGCCCCTGCAACTTTTATGGATTTGATGAACCGTGTGTTCAAGAATTACTTGGATATGTTTTTCATAGTCTTCATAGATGATATTCTGGTCTATTCTCGCATAGAGCGTGATCATACAGGCCATCTCAGGATTGTTCTTCAGACTCTCAGGGATCATCAATTATTTGCTAAGTTCAGCAAGTGTGAATTTTGGCTAAGATCAGTAGCATTCCTTGGCCATATTGTTTCTAGTGATGGAATTAGAGTAGGTCCTCAGAAAACTGAGACAGTAAGAAACTGGCCCAGACTCGTATCTCCATCAGATATTAGGAGTTTCTTGGGTTTGGCTGGCTATTATAGACGGTTTGTTAAGGGATTTTCTTCTATTGCATCTCCCATGTCCAGATTGACTCAGAAGAAAATTAATTTTCAGTGGTCAGATTCATGCGAGAAGAGCTTTCAAGAGTTGAAGATTCGACTCACTTCCGCTCCAGTTCTAGCTATTCTAGATGGTTCAGACGGTTTTGTAGTCTATTGTAATGCATCCAGAGTGGGTTTAGGTTGTGTCCTCATGCAGCATAGTAAGGTAATAGCCTACGCCTCCAGATATTTAAAGCCACATGAGAAGAATTATCCTACTCATGATCTTGAGTTAGCAGTGTTAGTTTTTTCCTTGAAGATTTGGAGGCATTATCTCTATGGAGTTCATGTAGATGTCTTCACAGACCATAAAAGCCTCCAGTAGGTCTTTTCCCAGAAAGATATCAATCTTCACCAGATAAGGTGGTTAGAGCTCTTAAAAGATTACGACATGAGTGTTCTTTATCATCCGGGCAAGGCCAATGTTATGGCCGACGCTCTCAGTCGGCTCTCCATGGGTAGTATTTCTCACGTTGAGGATAGTAAGAAAAAGATGGCTCAGGAGATCCATCAGCTTGCCAGACTAGGAGTTTGCTTAGTCAATTCTTTAGAGGGTGGTGTATGTGTTCATAGTAGTTCAGAGTCATCTCTAGTTTCCGAGGTGAAAGAGAAACAAGACAGGGATCCTAGCCTTGTCAAGCTCAAAGAGTCAGTTCAGAATCAGAAAGTCGAGGTTTTCTCCTAAGGGGGAGATGGTGTTCTTCATTGTCAGGGTCGTCTATGTGTTCCAGGTGTAGATGAATTGAGGCAGCAAATACTTGCAGAAGCGCATGGTGCACGATACTCTATTCATCCAGGGGCCACTAAGATGTACCACAACATATATGAGATCTATTGGTAGAGTGGGATGAAGAGAGAGTTTGTGGCTAAGTGCTCTACATATTAGCAGGTTAAGATAGAGCATAAGAAACCTAGTGGTTCCATGCAAGAGTTCACCATTCCTACTTGGAAGTGGGAAGAAGTTAACATGGACTTCGTGATGGGTTCTCCTAGAACTCGTCATCAGCATGATTCAGTCTGGGTCATTATAGATAGAATAGCCAAGTCAACTCATTTTCTTCCTATTCGTACTTCTTATTTCGCTGAGGATTATGCCAAACTTTATATATCAGGGAGTTAGTCAGGTTACACGGTGTTCCACTATCTATCATCTCAGATAGAGGTACGCAGTTCACTTCTTACTTTTGGAAAGCGTTTTAAAGGGGTCTCGATACCCAAGTCCATCTCCGCATAATATTTTATCCTCAGACAGATGGTCAAGCAGAGAGGACCATTCAGACTCTTGAAGATATGCTAAGTGCGTGTGCAATTGACGTTAAGGGAAGTTGGGACGACCACTTGCCTTTGATTGAGTTTGCATACAATAATAGCTATCATTCTAGTATTCAAATGGTTCCATTTGAATCTCTCTATCGTAGGGGATATAGATCTCCGATTGGTTGGTTCAAAGTTAGTGAGGCCTCAATCATAGGTCCTGACTTAGTATTAGATGCCTTAGAGAAAGTTTAGTTGATCAGAGAGAGACTCCAGGATGCTCAGAGCCGACAGAAGTCCTATGCAGATGTTCATAGAAAAGATCTCGAGTTCGAGGTCAATGACTATGTCTATCTTAAGATCTCTCCCATAAAGGGAGTGAAGAGGTTCGGCAAGAAAGGGAAACTCAGTCCCCGGTATGTCGGTCCTTTCAGAATTCTTTATTACTTCGGAAAGGTAGCTTATGAGCTTGAGTTCCCTTCAGATCTAGCCTCAATCCATCCAGTCTTCCATGTCTCTTTGCTAAAGAAGTGCATAGGTGACCCTGTAGTTGTTGTCCCTATTCAAAGAATCGACATTTAGAATAGCCTCTCCTATGAAGAGATTCCAGTCAAAATCTTAGATTATCAGACTCGTAGATTGAGGGACAAAGAAGTCCCTCTAGTCAAGGTTCTTTGATGAAATCAGTCTCATGAGGGAGCTACTTGGGAAGCAGAAGCAGATATGCGAACCAAGTACCCTCACCACTTCCCCGTCAATTCAGATCAAGCTCAAGGTAACAGTTCTCCTTAATCTTATTCAGTTTCATGTTCATGGTTCTAGTATAAACTTGGTACCTATTAACCATTTCATACTCAGTCATGCATTCATGTGTTAGTTGTCCGTGCATCAGATATGCACGAGTTCAGTATGTTTAGAATGTTAGTCATGAGATCAAGTTTCAGTTCTTCATGTTTAGTTCAGGTTCTATTATCCTGTATCCCTTCTCAGTAAATTCTCATTCGAGGACGAATGTTCCCAAAGGGGAGATATTGTAATACCCCGCATGTTTCTAAGCAAGGAAGTGAATAAGTATTCCTACGTATGAAATCTCCTACCTATGATTCATACTTGAGTACATGACTTACAACGAATATCCTAGTGATAGGATAGCTTATGAGGCATTAAGCATCTTCATATGAGTCACTTAAGGTAATACAAGCTAAGAGTTTTTGAATCCATCAAGTTCTAGTGTTCGATTTTGCTAGGGTCATCTTTGAACGAGTATAACCGATATTAATATGGGATTTTGGCTGATTTAGACCCACCAAATTGTAGAGAATTGAATTAGATTTCCAATGATACCAATTTTGCCTTAATCCAATACCCGAGCAAAAATTTATGCCCATTTTCATGAAAGACAGTAAGGATAGGCGATTGGTTAGGCACCGCCTAACCTAGCTTAGGCAATCACTTAGGCACCGCCTAAGTCAATTCCAGGTGCCAAAAATACTCTATTTTGAGTTATTTTGAGTGTAATAAAGTATTTTAACACTCCTTACACGTCCTTAAACTTAACCCTACGAAATATATAGCTTCTAAACATATTACAACCCTATTATCATCTCAAAGCTCATCATAGAAGAGCTCTAAAGGAGAAAAACAGATAGGGTTGCGTAACTAAGCTTGAAGATCCGATTTCAAGGAAATTCCTCAGTCAATCATCAAGAATCTTTCCTTCTAAGGTATGCATGAGTTGATTTATGGATCCCTTTTATCCATAAAGGTCAAAACCCCCTTTTTCATTATAATGTATGATTTCTATATTGTTGGGTGTTGATGATCATGTTGTTGATATTGGGTGATTCCCAAGATGGAATCTTTATATGTTTTTTTGAATTTCATGATATCATATGAGTTGGAAACATGTAAATTTGGTTGTTCATGATGTATAATTTGATGATTTCACCTATGCTTAATATGTGCATGTAAGATGTTTGATAAAATGCCTAAGAAACTAGAAATCATGCAATATAGCTAAATTGTGACTAAGTGAAGGATTCATGATATGCCCTTACGTTCCAATGACTTCTATGTTGATAATGTGCCTTGCAAATGTTGTTGGAATACTCATGAACTATTCTTATGAGATTATGCTATGTTTACTTGCAAATCCTACTTATGAACAAGATGTATGATAACCATGCAATCCACATGAACTTCCATGCTATTGGTATGTGTTGCCAATATGATTATGCAATGAACATGATATTAAGATTGTGCAAGTACTTCCATGTGATATGAAATCCTTTCCATGCAATACATTGTTGATAACCACGCTTAGTATGAGATCCCTACTTATGATATTATAAATTATAGATTCTACTCTTATGGTCAAGTCAGTCATGTTTGTCAGTTTTCTTCCATGGAGTCTTGGGGGTACTTGTACCCAAAAACTATAGCTGTGTGCCTAGAGCCATGTCATGTTTCATGATATCCGAACTCAAGCTATGATTCCATAGACTTCAGTCAGTCATGTGACTCAGGAAAACCTAATGATCTTAGTCAGTTGTCAGATATCAGTAACATTCCGCCAGTCAATGGAATTCAGTAAGATTAAGTCATGCATAGTCAGTTATTTATGTTCAGTCCCTCCAGATGGGAGTAGAGGTTAGCACCGAGTAAACCCAAGGAGATGGGAACTAACCCTCCAGTTCACGGTGTGATTCTTAGTAGTCATCCTTGTGTTCCAAAACTATGTAGCTAGTGTAGGCCGAGACATTTTAACCCATCAGATTAGGGTTGATAAGGTGGCTTAACCCGTCAGTTTAGGGTTCCCACCGTTCTCATTGAGTACCCGCCAGATAAGGGTCACTCATAGGCTGTCCTTACCTATGGTACGGTATTGACATCCCTCCAGTCGGGGTAGAGATTAGACCCCAGCTTAGCCATAATGGCATACATGGGGCATGTCGGTTAAACACTACTTCCCACAGTTTTAGTATCTGTCTTAGTAAAAGAACTCAGGGCATTCTTCAGATTTTAGTATATACAGGACTGTCAGATACAGTCGCCCATGTTATTTGTTTCAGTATCAGTCATGACAGTTATTAGTAAACCATGAATTAGCTTACAGGTCATGCTATCACGTATTCATGGTCCCAGTTTCTATATATATGTGTTTGCACTCCCACGTTCATATGAGTCAGTTAGTGTTGTTCATGCATGAAACCCTTTATGTTCAGCCTACCTTCCTCGTATACTCAGTACTCCAGTTGTACTGACACATTTGCACTATGGTGCTTTCTTTTCATGTTACACCATAGGTTCCGAGACACGAGCTCCAGCCCAGCAGCAGCGGTAGCATTCCAGTAGCAGAGACACAGTGAGTCCTCATTGATTCGAGGATAATATGATTTGATACATTTGTTTATTCCTTCAGTTTAGTTTTACAGAGTTAGTTGGAGACATGTTCCTTCAACTCCTTATTCAGATAGTTTAGAGGCTTTCAGATTTATGTTCATATTTACGTTCAGATTAGTTGTTTTAGGTATTTTCACCTACATGATTATATTCAGTTGAACCTTATGGCCTTACAGTTTTATGTATTCTGCCTTATTATATCATGATTTGCAGTATATAGGTACAGATATCAGTCATGGGTTAGCTTGTGGTCCCTCGGGGTCATGAGCACCATGTAGCATTCCGGTTCAGTGAATCAGGGTGTTACAAGTTGCTTAGTTGCTGGTTGTCCAACCTACTATGTCTGATGAGAATTAAAGAATGCTGGGTAGAGTCTAAAGTTGGCTTTGCCTAGGGTTTTTGGTGCACTGGGCAAGGACGCTTATGAGCTCTTGATTGCTTTCGAGGATAGGCTCTATAATTTATTCCTAGTTGAGACTTACGGTTTGGATTATACTACTTTTCAGTTGAATTTTGCGGCCTTATATTAGTGGAGAGGTCATCTTGATTCCAAGCCATCTGGATCACCTCCTATGAAATGTGTTCAATTTTTTGAGGTCTTCTTGGAGAAATATATGCCTTGTAGTCTTAGTGATCATTTGAGGGATCAGATCTCAAGGTTGGAGCAGGGCTCCATAACTATTGTAGAGTTAATAAGGCTCAATTTCATAAGTTGTTAAGGCATGCCATATCTATTTTAACTATTAAGTATGAGAGGGTTCGATTTTTTATTTGGTGATTAAGACTCCTTCTTTGTATGGCTATGCAACGATTGGTTTTTGTAGGTAGATATTTGTCTAAGATTTTTGATCATGCTCAGTTTATGGAGAGATGCATCGCGAGGCCCAAGGGGGTACTGATTAGAGAACGCGATATGAGGGTAGTTTTAGTAGGAGCCGTAGTGGCTTACAGTTCAGAGGCAGTGGTTCTCAGAGTAGGTACCCTCCACATTAGCCTTATCAACATTAGGGTCAATCTAGTTGGCCCATTTATGTCACTTTTCAGATCACCGATAGAGGGCATTCTAGTTTTAGTAATCACCCTGTCTAGGGTAGTGGTCAGCCTCTAAGTGGTTCTTCTTCTAGATGTTCTTGTCGTGGTGGTTGTTTTGGGTCAGCCGGATATCTTGGGTTTACTAAAACACTAGGGGCATATTATGTTTGTGGGCCCTTTGGCCATTTCTTAAAAGAGTTCCTCATTTGTGGAGTGATGGGTCCTTTATCTTAGAGTGTTCCCCTAATTAGGGCAGTTCTTCCCCCAACTATAAGTGGTATGCATGGTCTTAGGGGTGGTCCCCAAGGTGCTTGTAGAGGTCCTCAGGTAGGTAGGATAGAATATCAGTCATGATCCCAGCTTAGTGGTGGGTGTGATCAGTTGTATTTCATACATGTTAAACTCGAGGATGAGTCTTCGAATACTATTATCACAGGTATGATTTTAGTATGCCATCAACAGACTTTTACTTTATTTGATCTCGGATCCACTTATTCTTATGTGTCGCTTATTATGCCTCATAATTATAGTTATCTTGGTATTCTTTATCTGTGCCGTTATATGTATCTACTCTTATGGGTTATTCTGTTATAGTGGATCGGGTTTATTATATCATATGTCATGACTGTTCAAAAGTTTGATACTATGGCTGATCTTATTTTACTAGACATGGTGGATTTTGATATGATTCTAGCCATGGTATGGTTATCCTACTATCATGCGGTCTTGGATTGTTTGGCCAAGAGCATTATGTTAGTTATGCTCGGTGTACCCCTGATTATGTGCCAGGGAGCTATTATCCACGAGACAATGAGGATTTTTTCATATATTCAGGCTAGGAGATTTATTTTGAGGGGTTGTAAGTCTTATCTTGCTTATATCGTGATATTAGTATGGAGAGTCCATCGCATGACTCTGTTCCTATAGTTCAGGAGTTTCCTGATGTTATCCCTATTGATCTTCCTGGTCTTTCTCCTAGGTGTAATATTGAGTTTGTTATTGATCTTGAGCCAGAAACCCAACCTATTTGTGCTATATGGCTCCTGCCAAGCTTAAGAAGATGAATTCTCAACCTCAGGATCTTTTGGGTAAGGGTTTTATTAGTCGAGAGTGTTACTTTGGGGAGCTCCTATCTTGTTCTTTACGAAGAAAGATGGTTCCTCATGTATGTATATTGACTATAGGTAGCTTAATAAGGTGACGATGAAGAAGTGGTATCCTATTGAAAGAACTCAAACCAGTCCCTTGTCGTAATGGGCATCCAAAAAGTATTGGATACCACCAGTTTCCCAAACCGACCAACCAAGCACATAATTGAGTCAGATAAATTTCCAACATATAACAAGATAGAGTATTTGAAACTCAAACACTTTGGGATAGGTTCACGACCGTGGCTAACCCGAACAAGTTTATCCATCCAATGCCAATCTAACAACCATAACTTACCCAAAATAATAACCAAGTTCATCTCCATAACATAATAAGATAGAACAATCATAAATACAGTCAAACGGCATCAGCCATAATACCAATACTAGCGCCAAAGCTGACACCAATGACGACACTGCCCACACCACCCATAGTAGTATCACAAAGCCTTTTTCTAAAAGTAAACTGATATCCGATCGGGACATGCCCCTAACCATAGCCAAAACCGATGTCTAAGACTAAACCAAATGAAAACATAAGATGCCAAAATAAGAAATGAAGTCTTCCAAAGTATGGAAGCTCACCACTTCAAGTCAACACAAGTTGATTCCGAGTCCAATCACTGAGTAAGAGATGTATTATGACTAATACCTACATCGTGTAGGGATACAATGCCAAATACGGTTAGCGGTTTGTAACACCCCAAAATCTAATTCTCAAAATACCACACGGTGCCCCGAACTATAAGTAGTCCTGAGCTAACCCTTTCTTCTTTCTATTAGATCTAAATCTCAAAATAGGGAAATATGAATATACGACACTGACAATGCAGAAAACTATCTGAAAAGTTTGAGTATATCAGAAAATACTGATCACATCAATCTGATAAAACTAATACTGAAAGGTATAAATACGACATCTGAAATCTAAGACTGAATCTAGTAGTCCAACAAGCCTTTACTAACTGAATCTAGAGAGTCACTGGGACAGGCCCCAGCTGACTCAGACTATCTGAAAAGAGTTATGAAAATATTTACTGACAACTGGAAATATGAATAGCTAAGTCACTACAGGGATGTAGATGAGATGCTCAAAAATCACTCTCACTGCTGAGAATGAGCACCTGAACCTACATTATAAGACAATATAGCACACAGACGTATATGTGGATCGATGATGTTGGGCGTATTTACACGTATAAGCACCAAAACCTACCCATGTTTTAGCTAAGTTTTGAGGATAAAATGCATAATTCCTGAACTTTTAGTTTATTTTCAACTAAGTGAGCTGACCTATTTGATTAGCATACTTTTCAGGTACCAATGAGGAAGATTTCAGCACTTTGGGGACCTGTGGACAGCAAAGGAAAACTTCACATAAGAGGAAAGACAGCTTTTGGACTGAATGTGATGCATGAGAACTTTTTCCCGGGCAAACTCAGTATTTTTAAATACTTAAGGATGCAGTAGCAACTTAGTAGAGAAGGATATTATTAAAAACCTTATTGCTGAATTTTCAGCATTATCATTCATTATTCATTATTCAGATTCTGTAATAGTTTTGGAATAGAGAAAAACGGCTAGGCTTTAGCAACGGCTAGAGAGAAACACGATCTTCTCTTATTGTCGCTAATCATCTCCATCGCAAAGATTATTCTAAGTTTTGGTATGATGATTATGTCTGTTTTGATTTTCCTTGTATTCATGAGTAGCTAAGCTTATCTGTTAGGGTTATGAAAACCTTGTAATATACTCTCTATTGCTATGAGTTTGTGAAGTTATGATGTGTCATGCCACTTATATCATTACTCTCTTCATTTTGATTGAATTCTCATGGGTTCAAACATAGGGAATGTGACATTATAGCATTAACTTGTTCGATAGAAAAGTTACATGTTTGGAAAAGAGAGTGTGACAAGAAAATAGGGTTTCCAACCTCTATTTACACGTTAATGCCCTAGCAGGATTAACTTCTTGGAGAATTCGTATCATTTGTTGTACACTTTTGGTTAGAGAGAGATAAGGTGAGTAAATCCTTGATTGTTGAAAAACACTTGGATTTAGAATTAGAATACGACTCTCTATAAGTGCATGCATGTATAAACTCCACATTACTCATAGTTAATAGAGAAGTATAAACTACAAGGTGGACATAACCCTAACTTGTTATTCTCTGTGATCAAATCCTACTACACATATCATTCCATCGTTACTTTGATAATATTATTGTGCGCCTAAACCAAACCCCCCTTTACCTTAGAATTTTCGGCCAACAGTCTAATAATAATCGTAATACTTAGTGACCATAGTATTCCCTGTGGGATTCGACACCCAACCCAGTTGGGTTCTATATTTGACAGCGACTGCTTACACTTTCTAACGAGAGTTGTAATTTGGGCGTATCAAATTTTGGCGCCGTTGCCGGGGAATACGGTTGTCAACTAAGTTTGTGATAGTTAATAGTCCCTTTGGTCAAAGATTCTCAAATTTTACTTTTTGTTTGTTGTTTTTGTTTTGCTCAGGTTTAGTGGAGTGCATGCCAAATACACGAAGTTCTGGTCAACCATTATTACCCATAAATCCTGAACCATATCTTCTTGGCAAAATGGATGCACAACGAGACCTTCAAAAGAGGGATGCTCAACAGGAGCAGGCTAGATTAGCTGCATTGGCAGCTGCGCAAGTAAATCAACAGAATGTTGATAACCTAGGTCGGGCAACAAATCTTGATGATGAGGACCTGGGTGATGATGAGCTATTAAATCCAAGGCGTGCAGATGATGTGGCTGCACCTATGAATAGGAATGTCAGTAGAGATCGTCAGGTCAGAATGAGACTTGAACGCCGAGCTGTGCATGTCCCTTTTGATAATAATGATGACGATTTGGATAGGGCTGGTGCCACAGGGGCTATTATTCCTCCTCCCTTGGCACCAGGAGCTAAGTTCAATATCACTAGCACCACAATCCAGCTATTGCAATTCAAAGGGTTATTTGGTGGACTTGCAGGCGACGATCCAAATATGCATCTGATTAATTTTATCTCAACATACAAATCATTTGACAATCCAGGGGTTGGACAGAATGCGATCCGGCTGAACTTATTTCCATTGTCTCTATCTGGAGAGGCAACTCTATGGTTAAACGGGCTAACTCCTGACTCTATTACCAATTGGAGGCAACTGAAAGACGCTTTCCTAGAAAAATTCTTTCCGCCATCCAAGAGAGCCCAATTACGAGATGAGATAAGCAATTTTCGATAGCTTCCAACTGAAGCTCTCCACGAAACATGGGAGAGGTTTAATAAGAAGCTTATGCGGTTCCCAAATCATCAGATGACCAATATCCACTTGATGGAAATTTTATATAGGGCGTTGAACTCGGTGACTAAGCCAGTGGTTGATAATGCTACGGGTGGGTCATTCATGGACCTTACATTTATTAAGGCAAGTGATATGCTAGATCGTATGATAAAGAAGAGTATAGCTTGGCATACCAAGGATTCTGAGGTAGCAAGCTCTACTATATCTACTGGCATGACAGCAGAACAGAGGTGGAGAGAAGAGGAACGTCACCAGGATGTGGCTCACATGAAAATGCAGATGGACCTTCTTACCAAGAATTTATTATTAGGGAAGACAGAAAAAGTTAAGGCTATTGTATCACAGGGAAGAGATGACTCTGATTCTGAGGAGAAAGCAAATTACTTGAATAATCAGGGGGGTTTTCGCGGAAATGCCCAAGGAAACCAAGGTCGGAACTATTATGAAAAATCTGAATACAAAGATTGAGACCAAGGGAGTTGGAAGAATAAGACTGACAGGAGTGGTTTGTATGTTCCTCCTGGAAATTGTGAAGCTGCTGCGTCTGGCTCTGGGAAGATGTCCATGATGGACATGATGGCTAAGCTGTTGAAAGGAGTGGAGGCAACCAATACGGGAGTAACTGAGGTAAAAAATGATTTGTCTTCAATAAATCAATTGGTTGACTCGCATTCCACTGCAATAAAACAGCTGGAACAACAAATAAGTCAACTATCAGCGACATTCACTTAAAGAAAATCTGGCACTTTACCTAGTGACACTGTGCAAAATCCAAGGAATGATGGATCATGTTTGGCTATTACTACCAGGAGTGGTAAGGTGTTGGAAAATCCATCCAAAGGTAAGCCAGTGGTTGATAATATAGAAGAGAATATTATTGAAGCAGATTGTGATGATTCTGTAGAAGCTGAAAATCATAATGAGAACGTTCATGATACTACACCTAGAGGTCAGCAGTCTGAAAAGATTGATAAAGGGAAGCAAACTAAAAAGGAAGTGGTGGAGAAAACTCTTCCAACCCACCACCACCTTTTCCTTAGAGACTGAAGAAGAAGGCTGATGACACCAGGTTCAGTAAATTCATGACCATGTTGAAGCAGCTAACTATTAATATGTCTTTAGTGGAGGCACTGGAGTAGATGCCAGGGTATGCCAAATTCATGAAGGACATTTTGACAAAGAAAAGGGAAGCAAGCTATGAACTGACAGATAATGTTCATCATTGCAGTGCAATTGCCACGAGGTCTTTAGTACAGAAGAAGGCAGATCCTGGTGCTTTCACTATTACTTGCACGGTTGGATCTTTAGATTTCACTAAGGCGTTGTACGATTTGGTGGCTAGCATTAATTTGATGCCACTAGCCATTTATAGACAGTTGGGGTTGGGCGATCCTACACCAACCAACATGCGGCTCGTAATGGCAGACAGGTTGGTAAAACGACCTATTGGTATCTTATATGATGTATTAGTGAAGGTTTCTACCTTCTTACTTCCTGTAGACTTTGTTATTTTGGATTGCGAGGTGGATTCTGAAGTTCCCATAATCTTGGGTCGTCCTTTTCTTGCAACAAGAAGTGTGCTTATTGATTTACGAGCAAATGAGCTTTTATTTCGGATGAATGATGAAGTGGTACATTTTGATGTATACAAATCAATGAAGTATCCCAAATATATGAATGTATTCTCTGTAGCTGATGTTTATTATGAAGATAAGAAGGAATTATCTTTGGAGAAGCAGCTTACTATTAAGCCATTGGCTGCTGTGCTTTTGAATTTTTAGTGTGAGGATGTTGAAGAATACGAAGAAACTATCTGTGCTCTGACAGGAATGTGGTCATATTCATATGCCCCTAAGAAGCTGGACCTTGAATTTAAGAATCGACCTTCACCACCAGTGAAGCTATCCATTGAAGAGCCACCAGTGCTAGAATTGAAAGAGCTACCCAATCATCTAAAGTATGTGTTCTTGGGAAGTGGAAATACACTTCCGATTATTATGGCTGCTGATTTAGGTGAACAACAAGTAGCATCTCTCATCTTTGTTCTAAAGAGGTACAAGAGAGCCATAGGTTGGACTATTGCTGATATAATTGGTATCCCTCCTGGGATATGTATGCACAAGATTCAGCTCGAGGAAGATTGCGTGCCACTATTGAGCATTAACGTCGTCTGAATCCACCTATGTAAGAGGTGGTGAAGAAAGAAATTATAAAGTGGTTAGACGCAGGGGTGGTGTATCCAATCTCAGATAATAAATGGGTGAGTTCGATACAATGTGTGCCTAAGAAAGGGGGCATGACAGTAATCGCAAATGAAAGGAATGAGCTAATTCCACTCAGACCTGTCACAGGATGGAGAGTGTGCATGGATTATAGAAAGCTGAATTCATGGACATTAAAGGACCACTTCCCAATGCCATTCATGGATCAAATGCTTGATCGATTGGCAGCAAAGGGATGGTTTTGTTTCTTAGATGGTTATTCCAGATATAACTAGATTTGCATTGCTCCTGAAGATAAGGAGAAGACCACTTTTACATGCCCATATGGTACTTTTGCATTCAAACGAATGCCGTTTGGGCTATGTAATGCACCTGCCACCTTTCAGCAATGTATGATGTCCATTTACTCTGATATGATTGAAGACACCTTGGAGGTGTTTATGGACAGCTTTTCGGTTGTAGGTGAGTCATTTGAATCATGCTTGGCAAATCTGAGTATGGTTTTGCAGAGATGTGTCGAATTCAATCTAGTGCTAAATTGGGAGAAGTGTCATTTTATGGTTAAGAAAGGCATCATTCTTGGGCATAAAGTCTCTGAAAAGGGAATTGAGGTTGATCGAGCCAAGATTGAAGTTATTGATAATCTATACCTATGGTGGCACGTAGTTCTGGGGTATGAAACCGTAGTAACTTACCTATCTTGGTGCTAAATACTACTCTTATTCTTATGCTCAAAATCTTAAGAAATCCACTTCAAAAATAGCACAAAGGTTTATAGAACGCCAACTATGTGTTTATTTTCTTCAAATCTCAATTCTTCTGAAATAAAATGGATTCTTTATCTAAAATCCAAAAATAATCTAGTCATGGGGTGCTTATAGCACAAACAATCTTGAAACAACAATCTTTAAATGAGGTCTAGTTACCCAAGCATCAATCTCATGTTAAAACATCTCAAACTTCATACTTGGTAATGTAAACATTCATAAATCATCTTAAAATCTAGAAATCTCAACAATATGCATGGAAATATAAACATAATAATGTGATTCAACTTTTAAACCATGGAAAATCTCATAATCTTGCAAATAATGATAATGGGTATAAACCCTAACTTGAAATTCATGGGAAATCATATAAATTGCAGTAAATTTGTAATAAAATTAAAGTTTTGGGCACAAGGATGAAAGATTTATCCTTGTTCAAACCCCACATACCTTAATTGATGAACTAGATGCGAAGACTTGAATCTTGGATCTTTATTGATGCTTTGAATATGAATTCTTAATGTTCTTGTATTGGGAATCCTTAATCTTGAATTATCTTGGAGAATAAATGGAGGAATTTGGGTTTTCTTAGAGAGGAAGCATGAGCCTTAGGGTTTTGATTGAGAGAGAATGATGAATGTAGCATAAAAAGCTTTGAAATTTGATAAATCTTATGTTTTTGGATGGATTTGGGACTGGGTGCTTTATCAAAATACCCCTTTTAAAATCATAAATGGAATCAAAAAATGACAAAAATCCTAACTTTTGTTTGCACCACTATCGCGCCAAGCCACTGGAAAATGCCAACTGGGAATATGCATGATGGTGCGATGCGGTGGTATCGCATTGCCACCTTGGATAAGACCTGGAAACATGATACAATGCACTAATATCGCGGACCTTCACTGGAATCGAACAATTGGTGATTTGGCCCTCTCCATGATATGTCAATATCGCAGAGGGTCACTGTAAATTGACAAATGCGAATTTGCTCATCTTCGTGACGTGATAAAGGCCTAGGTGGCATACTTTCAAGTTAAAAGTGCCATAACTCCTTCAACAAGTGTCGAAAGTGGGAGAATTTGGTATCGATGGAATGCTTAATCAATTTCCAACACCATGAAAAGTCTAAATCCAAAGAATTCCACACGAAATAATTATCATCTATTTTAGAAGCTATTCTTTAACCTTTCAGGGATGGATTTTAGCTATAAAAGGTATGGGGTATTACACGGTTGGAGCGCTAGCATGTAATTCAAGGATAAGGATAAAATAGTGCCTACAGTTCAAAACCAATCAATCAATACACATAACCAATGAAATATATATATATATATATATAAATATATACGTACACACATACATGCTATGCCAGAATAGGGAACAAGATTAGTGAAACACCCAAGGATGTTGCCTCTAAATTTTTTTTGGTTTGGAGCATGATTGACCGAGGTACGATTGGACAAGCCACTCGTATCTTTGGTTAAGACTCATACCCACCTTGCCCTTCCCTTTTGTACCTTGATTTGTCCATGAGGGATTCATAAAACTTCCTATACTACATGACCTCTTCTTGGTCGTAATTAAAGAGTACGAGTTGTATACTACTCAATCATATAGAGGGGAGCCTCAAACCAAATAGACTGTTTTTGTCACGAGTGAAGCTTACGAGTTAGGGGTGAGTCATACGGTTTTGATATGATTCAAGGGTTTTCACTCATACCCACAATAGTATGGTTTACCTAGTATAAGCCTAGGGTATAAGTTATGATACCAGTCATACCCTAGAGTACGGTTGCTAAGGGAATCGTATGGGGGAGTCGTACCCCTGGACGGGGTCTTGTTTCAGATTTTAACTAAGGTCCTTGTGTTCATTTACCTTGCCTAAAAACCTAATATCTCTCACTATATAACAAATTTTAGCCTCCTAAGCCCTCATTTTGCAAGACTCAAACACTCTAAGACACTCTAAAAGCTTTTTGAAGCAAGATTGAAGGCTAGGGTTTGGAGGAAGCTCATCTAGTGGCAAGAAAAAACCAAGATTGTTGGTGTATCATCTTGTTTAAGGCATGTAGTCTATTCCCATCTTTAAATATCTCTAAACCCATGTATTTCACACTTTGATTAGTAACTGTACATGGTGGTTTTGAAATTAAATGAAAAGGGTTTTGTTGCCTAATGATGTATGATGGTGAATCTTGCTTAGACTTATGTTTATATGTGATATTAATGACAAATTGCATGTGTGGATGCTTGTTGTATGTGATTTAACATGAGGTTCTTTAGTAACCCTAATCTTAATGATTTCTACCATGAAAATAGCTTGTTAAAGGTATGCATATAAGGTGTTTGTGAAATGTCTAAGTGAATTGTCTAGTCATATATTGTTGATGTTTTAAACCAAGGAAATGGATCAATTAGCATAAATGACTGAAAAATAATATTGTGAAGGTATTGTGAGCTGTGTATTGTGTAATTGTTGCCATTGTTGTATTAATGAGTAATAAGGGGTTGAAGCCCCTAAACATGAAAATGAACTTGATGTGTGTGTGTTGAGCCTAAATATGGTAAGAATATAGTGTAATATTGCTAATTATATGCGAATAATTATGTGGGTCTTGATAACCATAAATGTACTTACTGATGAGTGGAACTAAGGCATTTAGTCTATTGAAGTGATTATTAGTTAAATGGTGTTGTGAAGGTCAAATGTGTGTCTATGGAATCAGTCTAGGGAACGTCAACGAGTCATGATAATGACTAAATAAATGTGAATACTTGTGGATGGTTGATAAAGACCTTGTTGGCCATGTATTGAGTCACGATGATTGTAAATGCTTTGTAAGTAGTTGATAAGAACTTTGTTAATCATGTAATGGATTAGCTTACGGATTGTAATGGGGTAATGGCACTATAAGTATGAATGGTTAATAATTGATAATGTGTTGATGTTGCTTCCCAAGTAATTTGTTAAACTATGTCCATGTTGGTTTGATCGCTAATAAGAGAGATTCAATTTTGTCACGACTCGAGGCTACCCCCTAGTCGCGACAATGGTGCTTACGGTCACAAGTGAACACAAGCTAACCTATGAGCTGGTACCTACTATGAGCACTGAGTAAACTGATAATAAACAACATATACGGAAACAAAATTGATAATTTCATAAGGTTTTAAATATTGACACATGATAAAATAATAGATCTAAAACGTATGAGGACATACTTAAAAGATTAATAAAACAACTAATAAACCGACTAACTATCTGAATGTCTGAAAAGTCTCTAACTGACTGACTTGGCAGTTGATGGGACAAACCCCCAACTAACTCTGACTGAATAGAAATACTAAACTGCTGACATAAACTAAAATTAAACAATCATGCCCTAGATAGAGGAGGACTCACCAGGACTGCTGTTGCCGATAAGTTGAACTATCTGAGCTCGATCAGGAAATTATACATCCGAACCTATGATATAAGACATCATAGTGCAAAGATAAGTATGCGGTCAGTACTTTGAATGTACTGATATGTGAGATAAGGTTAGGCTGAAATACATGGGTTAACTGTGCATAAAATAATGATGGCTGGATGAATAACATGAGATAACTAAGTTTGCGTGGATGAAAACTGAAATAATAAGAATGCAAGACCCAGAATATATACATTTCTGAAATAATTTGTAAACTTAACTACAGAAATCTGATAAGTGAATTGCTGAGAATCTGTATGCGATCAACAAGACCTGAACTGAAACTATACTGAGACTATAGAAGGTATCATGTAATCGACATTACCCAATCTGAGCTAATCGGGGTCTAACTTGTACCCCAGTTGTAAGGGTGACGGTACCGTGCCATGAATACTAATACGGGTTGTATGGAATCCACTCAACTGGTATCCCAAAGGAGCAGGGTGTCAAGCCTAACTGATGGGTGGTCCTTGAGAGGAAGTCAAGCCTAACTGATGGGTGACTCTTCAGAGGAAGTCAAGCCTAACTGGCGGGTGACTCCTCATATCCTATGCTGTCTACGTAGTTCTAGAATACATGGACTGCTACTAAGGAATCTTCCTAACTGACAAGGAAGCCGCTATCCCTACATTCACTCGGTGCTAAATCCTATTCCCAACTGAACTGACATTGATTACTGGACTGAACTAAGCTTAATTGAATAAACAACTTATCATAACGATTGATTGAAAGACAATGCTCATGGTTTATCTGAAAATCATTCTGAAAATACTATAATTATGTAAAAAAATAGTTATTGGGTATTTATAACCCACCAACATTGAATGGAAATCACAATATGGACATATAAAAGCTTTGAAAACCATAATGGAAAATCATCATTCAAAACCCATCACTTAGGTATTTCATCAAACGTATAGAGATCAAGACTTTCATATAAGGATGCTTTTAAACATGAGGTGATAGCATGGATACATGACAAAAATCATAATTTGAGGATTTATTCTGACTTGAATGATAATGATATGGAAACTACAACATTCAAAACATACTATAATCCATCCACTTGAAAACATTCATAATCTTAACTTGAAGTTGCAATAACAAGAGATTCATGAAGATAGTTCATCACAATCATGTAAAAACTCATAATTTAGAATCAAAAAGGATTCTTGGACTCCATGGGAGAAAAGGGTCTATAGATGAACATCACACATTAAACCTTAAATCTTGAAAGAGAAACACAAATCTTTAAGCTTCCCTGAAGATTCTTGGATTTAGGAACTGGATTTCTTGGTTTCCTTAGAGAGAAAGGAATGGAATTTAATGATCTTTGGGAAAGGGTAGGGTTTTATTTTAGAGGAAATTGGAGAATATGGGAAAATAATTCCCTAACTGAAGCTTTAAGTCATGGATTTACGAATTGATCCAACGGGAAAAGACATAACTCCCCCTTAGGAGATTAAATTTCTAACTGGAATGCAGATTAAAAAGGCACCGCGGCGCGGTGAGTGTCTCATCGCTATAACCAGCGCGACGTGATGCTATTGAGGTAAGCTTCTGGAGTTGAAATCCAAACACAACTGTCACAACCCAAACTAGGCCCTGGCTGTGACGGACATCCCGAACCATAATGGCCCGAGCCCCTTTTTTCTTTCTGGCAATCATGTATATCATTTAAACAGTATAAAAAAATGTGGATGTTTCAATTTATGAAAACATGGTTAACGTTATAATTCAACTGAATAATCTGAAATAAAATTACATAAACCTCCAATAGTATCAGTTTGCGAAATCTCTAATACGTCAAAGCCAACATCTTACTTAAAACTGGGACAAGGCCCCCAGTTGGACCAATACCCCAATGAAATAACAATGCTCTAAAAATGGCCATCCGAAGTAAGGGAGGCTCACCAACTGTACACTTCTATCTTAAAAATCTATGTCTTAGCGGGGCTGGTGGATTGAGCCCCAAACCCTGAAATACAGGGGTTCAATACAGATGTACTGGTACATAGAGTAATCCAAAAAAAAATACAACTTTTATACAACATAGGTGAGAGCTTTTATAAAACATTTTATCGCAAAAATCATTTGGAAATACATAGGCATAGAATGGTGAGTTTTAACAACATTTCTATTCTACGTGCTTTAATTTACTTCAGAACTATTGAGATAGATGGTACACCCTACACTTTCACCGACTACTAGATCTCAGTTTACCGCCAAGATTGGAGTACTAGTGAGGGGAGGGCGTGCAAGATAATAAAGCAGGGTGCCAGCTTCCCCAATCAAGTCAATATGTCGTGGTTGGGATCAAGATCATAAAGTAGGGTTCCTAAACATAGTCCCGAATTGGGACGACATAATACTAGGTACACAAGATTATATAGCAGAGTACCAAGGTCCCGTGTCAGCAAATCACGATTTCCAACATAGAGTCTTCTGACTTGTGCTTTCTTCAGATAACCATATAACCCACATTGGTCGAAATCGTACACAAACACTCTTTTCTTTTTCATTCGAGGAAAAATCTGCAACGACGTATCATCATACCCCGACTTGCAAGTCATCTATATCGCATCGATTCTTAGCACTTCTTATGCAAATCATTTATATGAACACCAGTAAAATTTTCTTTCATTCAACACATGCATATTGATTCCCAACACTTAAATAGTCAAGAAATTTTCATCATTTATAAAGTAGTACAACATTTGCTAAACACAATTTTTATGATCAAAAGGACTTTTAAGACTCATGCTCTCAATAGTTTAACATTAGTATCATATGGGGTACATAAACATCATCATCAGGATTAAAAGATTCACAACTCATATTCATAACACCTTTCAAAATCCAAAGCACATGTCCACAAATTCAACAATCAAGATTTATAAGAAAAGCAACCCCACAATCTTTCAATATTCTTCTCAAAACCCTATCACAATGCATATATTTTGTTAAAAATGAAAACCCACACTTATAATCGTATATATACTTAAGTAACTATTAAAAACTTGTTTAAATTTGTAGAAAAATCATGCCCATGAGATTAGGACAACCCCACGTACCTTAGATTGCCTAGTATGGAGAGTGGAACCCGAATCTTGATTAAGTGCTTAGAATTCTTGACCTTAAGGATGAACTCTTGATATTTGGGCAAAGGATTAGGGTTTTGATTTGAGAGGATATGAGTAGTTTCTGATGTATTTAGCCCTAACCACCTTTTAATTTTATGTTATGACTTAGTTAATATGAGGGAAATAGACTAAAATATCCCTACTGACCCAGATTTTAAAAGAAAAATAGGACTTGGGCACCCGATGCATTACCCAATGTGTAGCGTCGAGCCATTGGTTTAGCTAACATGATTACCAATGCGGCGTGTGGATATCGCATTGAGCCACTATCTTGCTCACCGAAATACACCCCAAACATTGTCCAAAAAATCCAAAACTTTCCCGGGACCACCCTTTACACTCCTGAGTATAAATCAACTTAAAAACCCACGTCTCAAGGTTAAAACAATTGATCTAGAAATCATTAAAGTTTAAGAGCTTAAAGTAAGGCTATCATTTCCACACTTACAAAAATTTTAAGTTGCTAGCTTCTTAAGCATGCTACTAGGTGTGTTACTACGCCAAAAATTTTGCAGGGTGTTACATTATATTCCCCTTGGGATCATTCATCCCCGAATGATAGCGGGGGACACAGGTAAGCACGGTTAATCTTATTAAAGAGAAGTTAAAAAGAATGGGTCAAATATTCTACCTCCTTTATCATCCTTCACATGATCAAATAGATTTAGGTATCTTGCATGCATATCATTCTCTGACTCCCAAGTAGCTTTCTCAACCTATTGATTCTTCCACAATACCTTAACGATGTTATTTCCTTGCTTCTCAACTTCCGAACTTGGAAATCCAAAATGACAATGGGTTCTTTTTCGTATGAAAAAAAGTCTTTCACATTGATTTTTTCTATAGATAAAGCTAAGGAATGGTCCCTGATCCACTTCGTCAACATGGACAAATGGAACACAGGATGTACGAAAGCCAAACTCGAGGGCAATTTTAATTAATAGGCAATCCCAGCTATCCTTCTCATAATCTAGTATGGTCCTATATAACGAGGACTAAACTTCCCCTTTTTTCCAAAATGCATGACTCCCTTTATAGGGAAGACCTTAAGAAATACCCAATCATCAACCTCAAATTCAAACTCTCTTCTCCTAACATCGGCCTAGGACTTCTAATGACTCTGAGCTGTCTTAAGTCATTCTCTAATGATTTTCACCTTCTCCATTGTTTGATGACCAAGATTAGGTTGAAATAATTATGTTTCACCCACTTCATACTACCCAATCAGGGATCTATATATCCTCTCATAAAGTGCTTCAAAAGGAGCTATCTGAATGCTGGCATGATAACTATTTTGTTTACGAACTCTATCAATTGCAAATGATCTACCTAACTATGTTTGAAGTGAATTACACAAGCCCTCAACATATCCTCAAGGGTTTGAATGGTGCATTTAGCTTTCCTATCTGTCTGAGGGTGGAAGGCCGTGCCCAGGTTTACTTGGGTACCTAAACCCCTCTGAAAAGATTGCTAAAAATGCAAAGAGAATTATGTACCTAGATTGGATATAATAGATACTGGTGCCCCATGCAAGTGAACTATTTTCTCAATGTACAGCTTGGCATAATCATCACCCGAATAGTTAGTCCTCACAGGCAGAAAGTGAATTGACTTGGTCGTTCGGTCTATAATCACCCAAATGGAATCATATTGGTTTTGGGACCTTGAAAGAACCGTGATGAAATCTATATTGATCATCTCCCACTTCCACATAGGAAAGTCTATCTCCTGAGAAGTACCACCTAGTTTCAAATGTTCCACTTTGACTTATTGACAATTCAAACACTTGGAAACAAAATCAGCAACATCTCGTTTCATATTGTTCCACTAATATATTGCCTTAAGGTCCTGACACATTTTAGTAGAGCTTGGGTGAACAACATACCTCTAAGTGTGTGTTTCATCGAGGATCCTCTCCCTCAAACCATCCATATTCGGTACACATAGCCTACCTTGATATCTTAAAATACTATCACCGCCAATTTCAAATTCCATAACCTTCTGTTGACCTGTATCATTTTTAATTTGCATCAAGATGGGGTCTTCAGCCTACTTCTCCTTAACTTCAGCACATAGGGAAGATTTAGCTATCTCATGAACAAAATTACTCCTCCATCTTGAGAATCCAGAATTCAAACCCCTAGATTTGCAAGTCGGTGAATATCTTTCACCATCTCCTTTTTTCCTTCCTTAACATGTGAAAGACTGCCCATAGATAATCTGCTGAGGGTGTCGGCCACCACATTCACCTTGCCCAAATGATAGTGCAAACTCATGTCATAATCCTTTAACAGTTCCAACCACCGCCTTTACCTAAGATTCTACTATTTTTGTGAAAAGACATACTGTAAACTTTTATGGTCACTAAAAATATCAACGTGTACCCCATACAGATAATGCCACCAGATTTTTAGTGCAAACATCACAGCCTCTAACTCCAAGTCATGGGTGGGGTAATTTTACTCATGCACTTTTAACTGCCTAGATTCATAAGATACCACCCTACCATGTTGCATAAGTACACCCCAAGTCCTATTCAGGATGCATCACAATACATAACAAAACCCATTGTACCCTCAGGAAGGGTCAAAACAGGTGCAGTAGTCAACTCGTCTTTCAATTTCACAAAACTATTCTTACAGGAGTCAGACCACACAAATATTGCCTTTTTCTGTGTCAACCTGGTAAGTAGAGCAGCTATGAAAGAGAAACTTCCTATGAACCACCTGTAATACCCTGCCAAACCTAAGAAGCCCCGAATATCGGTTGGAGTTGTGGGTCGGGGCCATCTTCTCATTGCCTCAATCTTTTGGGGGTCAACTTTAATTCCTTCACTAGACACGATATGCCCAAAGAAGGCAATAACATTGAGCCAAAATTCACACTTGGAAAATTTTGCATACAATTTATGTTCTTTGAGGCTTTGATGGATAATTCAGAGATGACTGGCATGATCTTCCTCATTCTTAGAGTAAACCAATATGTCGTCAATAAAGACTATAACAATTAAGTCTAGAAACTAGTGGAATACCCTATTCATAAGGTATATGACAGCAGCAGGGGCATTAGTCAGTCCAAAGAAAATAACTAAGAACTCATAATGGCTATATCGGGATCGAAAAGTTGTTTTGGAAATGTCAGCGTCCCTAACCTTCAACTAATGATACCCTGAACGAAGGTCTATCTTAGAGAAATATTTTGCACCTTGGAGTTGATCAAATAAATCATCAATTCTGGGAAGAAGATATTTATTTTTAACAGTAACCATATTTAGTTAATGGTAGTCAATACACATACGGAGGGAACCGTCTTTCTTACGCACAAAAAGTATAGGAGCACCCCAGGGAGAAACACTAGGACGGATAAAGCCCTTGTCAAGAAGATCTGCTAATTGTTTTTTCAACTTTTTCAATTCTAGAGGAGACATTATGAATGGCGGAATAGAAATAGGCTAAGTGTTCGGTAATAGGTCAATGCCAAAATCTATCACCCTATAAGGTGGTATCACTGGGAGGTCATCGGTAAAGACTTTCAAAAATTCATTAACTACGGGGACAGACTGGAGAGAAGGAATTTTAGTATTAGAATCTTTCACCCAAACCAAATGATACAAATATCCCTTAGATACAAGTTTGTGGGATCTGAGATAAGATATGAATTCCCTTTGGGTGCTATAGAATACCCCTCCCACTCTATCACTGGTTTCTTTGGAAAGGAAAAGGTAACTTTTTGAGTTCTACAGTCTACTATGGCATAGCACGAATGGAGCCAATCCATTCTTAAAATAGCATCAACGTCAATCATATCAAGCTCTACCAGATCCACCACAGTATCACGATTATATACAGACACAACATAATTTCTTTACACCCTTCTAGCCACAGTAGAGTCCCCAACAGGAGCAGAAATAGAAAAGGGTTTTGAAATATTCTTGGGCTCAAAACCAAAACTGACTGACACATATGGGGTCACATAAGACAAAGGAGACCCTAGGTCAAGTAACACATATACATTACTGGAAAATATTTGCAATGTACCTGTCACAACATAAGGTGAAGCCTCTGCATCCTGGTGATTATACAAAGCATACAACTAGTTGTGACCGCTCCTGGTAGCAGAAGTAGTACCCTTAGAAGAAGGAGATATGGAGGAATCTTGGGACTTATTCCCCCTACATTACCTCCAGCTAAAGGGCAATCTCTCTGAATGTGGCTCATTTGGCCGCAGGAGTAACAATTCCTCCTCTTGAAGAAATATTTTCCTGGGTGGTTCTTCCCACAGATACTATAATGGGGAAATGACTTAGCGGGCTATGTCACACTCCCCTAGGAATGGGTGTCCTGCATCATCGAACCACTATTATCCTGAGGATTAAAGTGCCACTGGTCGCGTAGAGGTCTGGGCGCTAGCCGAAGGCTGTACATTACCCTGAGTCTTTTTCTTTGAACTCCTGTTACGCCAATTTTCATCCTGACGTGGACTGCAGTAATGATCTGTAGATCCGGCCCTCTTGGCCTTCCTGTGTTTCTCTCTTACCTTAGCCAATCTCTTTTTCTGCTTTTCAATCTATTGCATTTGGACGAACAACCTAGATAAGCCCATATCTCTATTCAAAATTACTCCTTTTTATTCCAACACCAAGTCATCCAAAATAATGGATGCAAACTTCATTATACGGTCCCTTATGTCTCCCTCTAATTCTGAAGCATAACGGGATAGTAGATTGAATATTAGGTTGTACTCCTTGACGCTCATGTTCCCTTATTTTAAGTTCATGAATTCTTCATCCTTGGACTCCTTCAACTCCTGGGGAAAGAATCGATCCAGGAAAGCTTCCACAAATTCTCCCCATACAGAAGGCTTAATACTATATCCCCATGAATCTTTCTATTCATTATACCACTGATTTACCACCTCCTTCTGTTAATAGGCTACTAGTTTAACCCTTTCCACTTCATTCACATGTATAACCCAAATTTTTTAATCTATCTCGTCCATAAACTGTTGTGGGTCCTACCCAACCTTTGTACCCATAAACTTAGGTAGGTTCAATCTCATGAACTGGCCCACCCACGTGGTCTTGAATGCACCAGATGTAGATCGAACATCCTCCGACCATCAGGCCTAGGAAGCCAACAGTTGTACAATCATATGTATTGACTGTCTGAACTCAGCAATTGATATCTCTCTATGGGAGGTTGGGTATGGTTAGTCCCAAACCGAGGAGCCCTAGGTGCCCTGGATAGGATAGTATGAACAAGAGGGACTCCCGAAGCAGCAACAAATTCTGGAGTTTGAGCCTTATTTCATGTCCTCATCCCATGGGTAGGGCGAACATCCTCAGCTTGGGAATTATATTCATTGGATCGATAGGGAGGGATGATAGGTTTTCTGAAATACAAGAGAACATTAATTAGAGGACGTTCAGACTCTACAACATAAACTAAATCACAAAGAGGAGAGACATTCATAAATGCCATATAGCCTTTTACTTATAAGTGTGGCGCGCTACACACCCATAAACAGGACTCTACACGGCGCAATTTCGAACCCACCCTGTGACCATGAACCGTGCTCTTATACCAAGCTTGTCATTACCCGAACCAGGCCCTGGCTATGATAGGCATCACGAACCATAATGGACCAAGCCCCCTTTTTCTTTCTGGCAATCATTCATATCATTCAAACAGTATAAATAGATACGGAAGTTTCAACATATGAAAACATGGTGAATTTTATAATTCAACTGAGTAATCCAAAATGAAATTTCATAAACCTCCAACAGTATCTAACATCAGTATGCGAAATCTCTAATACGTCAAAGCCCATATCTTACTTAAAACTAGGAAAAGGCCCCCAGTCGAACCAATACCACAGTGAAATAACAATGCTCTAAAAATGGCCTTCCGAAGTAAGGGAGGCTCACCAACTGCACACTTCTTTTTGACAAATCTATGGCTTATCGGGGCCCCTGGACTAAGCCTCAGACCCTGAAATATAGGGGGTCAATACAGATGTCCTAGTACAAAGAGTAATCTAAAAAAATAAAACAAAATACAATGTTTATACAACATAGGTGAGAGCTTTTATAAAACATGTTATTGTAAAAATTATTTGGAAATACATGGGCATAGTATGATGAGTTTCAACAATATTTCTGTTCTACATGATTTAATTTACTTTAGCACTATTGAGATAGATGGTACACCCTACACGTTCACACTTTCACCATCTGCTAGATCTCAGTTTTTCGTCAAGATTAAAGTACTAGTGAGGGGAGGGCACACAAGATCACAAAGCAGGGTGCCCCAAGCCCCAATCAAGTCAATATGTCATGGTTGGGATTATGATCACAAAGAAAGGCTCCTAACCATATTCCCAAATTGGGATGACATAATACTAGGTACACAAGATCATACAGTAGGGTACAAGGTCCTATGTTGGCAAACCACGGTTTCCAACATAGAGTCTTCTGACTCATGCTTTCTTCGGTTAACTATCTAACCCATATTAGTCAAATTCTAAGTTTGTTATAAGAAAACATGTATCATACACACAAAACTCTTTTCTTTTTCATTCGAGGACAAATCCTTAATGGGGTATCTCCATACCCCGACTTGCATGTCATCTGCATCACATCGATTCTCAACACTTCTTATGCAAAACATTTTTATGAACACCAATAAGATTTTCTTTCATTCAAGCCATGCATATTGATTCCCAACACTTTAATAGTCAAGAAATTTTCATCATTTATAAAATAGCACAACATTTGCTAAACATAATTTTTATGATCAAAAGGGCTTTTGAAACTGATGCTCTCAATTGTTTAACATTGGTATCATATGGGGTACATAAACATCATTATGGGGATTAAAATATTCACAACTCATATTCATAACACCTTTCAAAATCCAAAGCACATGTCCACAAATTCAACAATCAAGATTTATAAGAAAAGCAACCCCATGATCTTTCAATATTCTTCTCAAAACCCTATCACAATGTATGTTTTTTTTAAAAAATGAAAACACACACTTATAATCGTATACATACTTAAGTAACTATTAAAAACTTGTTTAAAATCATGCCCATGAGATTAGGACAACCCCACGTACCTTAGTTTACCTAGTATGGACAGTGGAACCCGAGTCTTGATTAAGTTATTGGAGTTCTTGACCTTAAGGATGAACTCTTGATCTTTGGGGAAAGGATTAGGGTTTTGATTTGAGAGGACATGAGAAATTTGTGATATATTTAGCCCTAACCATATTTTAATTTTGTGTTATGACTGAGTTAAGATAAGGGAAATAGACTAAAATACCCCTTTTGACCCAGATTTTAAAAGAAAAATAGGAATTAGGCACCCGACGTAACGCATCGAAATCGCGTCGAGCCACTGGTTTGGCCAACGTGATTACTAACATAGAGTGTTGATATTGCATTGAGCCACTGTTTTGCTCACCCGAATGCACCCTTAACATTGTTTAAAAAATTCAAAACATTCTCGAGACCACCCCTTTACACTCCTGAACATAAATAAACTTAAAAACCCACGTCTCGAGGTTAAAATAATCGATATAGAAATCATTAAAGTTTAAGAGCTTAAAATAAGGCAAATTCATTTCAACACTTTCAAAAATTTTAAGTTTCTAGCTTCTTAAGCATAATACTAGGTGTGGTACTACGCCAAAAATTTTATTGGGTGTTACAATGACCCAATCCTTGTCCAAAAAATCCAAAACATCCCCGAGACATGCTCCTTACTCCCCTGAACATGAATTAACTCAAAAACCAATATCTCTGGGACGGGAGGACCAATTTAAAAATCCTCAAAGATAAGAGGACAGTTTAAGTCCCCAACACTTAGTGAAATTTTCAGGCTTTAAGCCTCTTATGCATGCAACTAGGAGCTGAACTAAGCATACTATAATAAAGGGTATTACAATATCTCCCCTTGGGAATATTCATCCTCGAATAAGAATGATTAAGCTGGGACTACTGGGGAAGCTGAGATCATATACTGAATATGCATAACTGAAAGCAGGATTACATGACTGAGTCTGAAACATGTTACATGGCTGAATACCATAAACTGAACTAATTCCTTGAATATATGAAATGACATGAGAATGGTTATAAGGCTGAGATAGAAATGAGAGAGTCATCTTATGAGTAACCATTGCCCCAGGATGGATCTGGTTTTATGAAGAAAATATAAGTGGTTTATGTCTTGAAAACTCAGGGTATTACAATATCCCCCTGGGATTATTCGTCCCCCTGAATGATACTAACTAGTCTAAAATACTAAGGGAAGAATGAGAGGATGCACGGGGCACTTACGAACTGAATCATGACTGAAATCTTATACTCAACTGGAGCATTTCTTCAAGCTCTTTCTAAAATGTACCAATAACATTATAGAGCAGGGAATCTTGGGCATGATCTGAATAAGACATCTATATAATGAATCCCAACATGGCTATAATTCTATGACGTGAAACGTAGGCCTACAAAATATAAGCTAGGGGTAGAATTTCTAGGTCTTAGACAATGCAATTTCTACTTTAAAGCTTAGACATACTCCTCAAATACTCCCTCAACTATACCTTCCACCTCAATGCTGCACTTCGCTGAAGCTACTAAAAATGTTCACAAGGGTACTAATAACTCTATCTACTGAAGTTTGAGTTGAACTGAATTCTCTCACTATGTTTAATCCTACTCGAATCTAGAAAATGCACCCATAACACTGTAATACGAGTTGGAATCATGAATTCAATACACCTTACTTTTTCACAACTTCTCATCTCAAGAATAATTTTTCTTACAACTTTAATAACTAAATTCAGCCTCTTACTAGGAATGCACTAACGTACAATGTGCCCATCCACTTATATACACCAATATGACATTCAACCCTATCATTATAACCACACATGAAATCTAGTTAAACAACCTGTCAAGGCATCTTTTCCATACTCTCTAATACTTCTATCACTTACAACTTCCATGCGTTATTCATAAGAAAATCACTCACAAAATTTCAACTAGCCATGACATATATCAAAAACTTAGCCTCAATATTACTCCACTCTTATAACCTTAGATCAAATAAGAATACAACAATCTTTCCACAACATGACATATTTACTCTCTACCTTCTAAACAACTGTTCATCACCACTACCCTTTCATAAGGAGAGGTCACTGAATGATTAGAGCATGAGGACCTGAAGTATGAAAGAATACTATGCATAACTTGGACACTTAACTAAGGCCTAAGAAATAGAGTATCCATGACCTGGATTCAATAAAGAGATAAAAACCAAGGATATGCATGACATAATTTGAATCTTGATGATTATTAAGATAGTAACAAGAGTTCTAGAACTGAATATACTATAAAGCATGAGTACATGAGACATGAGCTGCTTGACCTGAGTTTGGAGTTCATAAATTTCATGGAATATGATTTGTATAGCTAAGCAAAGTACAAATCCTTATACTAAGAACTGGAAGCATACATGATTCTATGAAAGATGCATGAATTTGAGCTATGATCAGGGAGCTGACATGTAAGGCATGAGTATATATCATTATAACTGAAGTATCAATAATGAAATAAGAATTGATTCTCTCTCTTAGCTATAAGCCATCACTCTAAGTCTGCGGAACCCTTTTGATAAACTATAAACTAGACTACAACTATCCAAGATTCAAACTTAGATTCTAACATGTAACATGGATATCCCCAAACATGTAATGAACCACACTAACTTCCTTCATATCTTACTAATATATATCTCTAAATCAAACCCGCATCATTATACTTAATTTTGAATCAATAAACATAAATTCTTACATACACTATTTCAAGTCTTCCAGTTCACCTATCATATAACTAACCCCATGGATACAAAAATCTATTAAATTTAAATAACACTATCCCCACTCTACCACTGCTAAACTTTTGGGTTCATGCTTTTAACTCTAGATCATATACAGTCATGGGATTCTGAGAAGGGATCTAAAAGCACACCCTTTATATACCATCTTTCTTACTATAAGATATGAAACTATCTGACATCTAAAAGAACACCCCTTATATACCATCTTTCTTACTATAAGATATGAAACTATCTGACCCCTAAGGACCGAGATACTACCCTCCATTTAATAACTGGTTCATTGGAAACTGAAAATGAATGACTCTATTTCTATAATTAACTGAGGCATAACAGGAGTGGAGCCAATCCATACCGAGAATGACATCAAAATCAATCATCTCTAACTCCATAAGATCTACTGAAGTAATTTTCTAAGATACTATAATCGGGAAATTTTTGTATACTCGTCTGGCTGGATACTACGAAAGGATCTGCTAATATTTCGAGATTGACACCAAAATTTAAAACTATACATGGGGTTACAAAAGAAAGTGAGGCTCTGAGATCTAATAAAATATATACAAAAAGATGAAAGACTTGTAACGTACCCGTAACTATATTAGGAGAACTTTCCTGATCATGTTGAGATGGAGTGCATAGAATTTGTTCTGGCATTGACCACTAGTGGCACTAAAAGTGATGCCCTACTGAGTCAGGCGATCGGCTGGAACTGGAGGATGGTTGGACTAACCCTGCTGACCACTCTTTGGGCAGTCTCTAACTCTGTGGCCTGGCTTTCTATACCCAAAATACACCTTACCACCTGATCTACACATACCTTTTTTATTCCTACCACATTTTTCACACAACAGATTGGTACAACCACTGTTCACACTACCCTGGGTCTTGGAGCCTACCGTCCTATCCCGATTGACATTCCTAAACTTTGGTACTAGCACACTAGTTGAAGAAGGAGCTGGGGCTGAGAATTTTTGATAGAACTGAGAGCAATTACCACTCTCTAACCTTGATTTTAAACTACCTATTTTGGCCCTCTTACTCTCTATGCCTTTTTCCCTATATTTCTCCTCCTCACTCTGCTGAGTATGAACCATAAGCCTAGATAGGAGAATAACCTACCGATCATTCGGAACAACAACTGAATAACAAAAGAAAGTGAGGATCTAGGGTCTAATAAAACATACACATGAAGATGAAAGACTTGTAACATACCTGTAACTACATCAGGAGAACTTTCCTGATCATGTCGGGACTGAAGTGCATAAAATCTATTCTACCATTGAACACTGGTAGCACTGAAAATGGTGTCTGCTGAGTCTAGAGACCGGACGGTACTGGAGGACGGTTGGACTGACCCTGCTAACCACTCTTTGGGTAGTCTCTGACTCTGTGGCCTAGGTTTCGACACCTAAAACAAACCTCACTGCCGGAACTACACATACCCTTATGATTCCTACCACATTCTCCGCAAAGTGGATTGGTACGACCACTGTTTATACTAACCTTGGTATTGGAGCCTTATTCCCCATCCCGAATGATATTCCTGAACTTTGAACTGGCGCACTAGTTTAAAAAGGAGCTGGGGATGAGAATTTTTGATGGAACTTAGAACGGTTACCTCTCTATGACCTTGCTTAAAACTACCTATTCTGACCCTCTTATCCTCTCTTTCTTTGTCCCTACGCTTCTCTTCTTCACTCTGCTGAGCATGAACCATAAGCCTAGATAGGACAATAAATTACTAATCATTCTGGATAACTTTTAAATAAGATAAGGTAGTGAAAGTAGCTCTAAATTCAGCCTGAGAGGCATGCTCATTCAGGGGATCTTCCAAAATAGATGGATGTATGGGCTGCTTCCCATTCTTTCTTCTATTATTTCTTTTGGAAGGCAATGTCTATAAACTAAATAAAGGATGAGTCAGAAAGAGAGTTTTAAATAGAGCTTATTCTTATTGACACGACATGAATACTGAAAGAAGGGAGATTTTTCCTAAAACGTCTTGTAGCCTCCTATCTATAGGTGTGGCGCGCTTCATACCTATGTATAAGAATCTACTCAATGAGTCTTTTCAGACTGCCTAGGACACTGTAAAACCTTTGGCTTTGATACCAAGTTTTGTCACAACCCAAGGCTATCCCCAGTTATAACAACGATGCTTACAGTCACAAGTGACCACAAGCTAACCCATGAGCTGGTACTTGCTATGAGCACTGATTAAACTGATAATAAACAACATATGTGGAAATACAACTGATAATTCCATAAGGTTTAAAATACTGAAGTAGTATTAAATAATAGATCTTAAACGTATGAAGACATACTGAAAAGACTGATAAAATAACTAATAAATCAACTAACTGTTTGAATGTCTGAAAAGCCTCTAACTGACTGACTATAGAGTTGATGGGACAAACCCCCAACTAACTATGACTGATAAAAATACTGAACTATTGAGATAAACTAAAATGAAATAATTATGTGCTCGATAGATAAAACACACCACGACTATTGTTGCTGATAAGATGAACTGTCTAAGCACGGTCAGGAAACTGTTTCTATGATATAAGACATTAAGCAAAAAAATAAGTATGCGGTCAGTACTTTGAATATACTGGTATGTGAGATGAGGTTAGGCTAAAATACATGGATTAACTATGCATAAAATAATGATGAATGGATGAATAGCATAAAATAACTGAGTATTCATACATGAAAACTGAAATACTGAGAAGGCAAGACCAAACATATATACATTTCTAAAATAATCTGTAAACTTAAATATTGAAATATAATAAGTGAATTGCTGAGAATTTGTATGCTTTGGTTAAGTAGACCTGAATTGAAACTATACTGAATACTGTACTGAGACTGTGGGAGGTATTATCTAATCGACATGCCCCAATCTGAGCTAATCGGGGTTCAACCTGTGCCTTAATTGGAAGGGTGTTAGTACCGTGCCACGGGTACTAACACTGGCTATGTGGAGTCCACTCAACTAGTATCCCGAAAGACCAAGGTGTCAATCCTAACTGGTAGTATACCTTTGAGAGAAAGTGACGCCTAACTGATGGTGACTCCTCAGAGGAAGTCAAGCCTAACTGACGAGTGACTCCTTATATCTTACACTGGATAAGTAGTTCTGGAATACAAGGAATGCTACTAACGACTCTACCTAACTGACGGGGAATCCACCATCCCTTCATTCACTCGGTGCTAAATCCTACTCCCAAATAAACTGGCACTGATTACTGGACTGAACTAAAAGATCTGAAACTTCCCCGAGACATGCTCCTTACACCCCTAATTATGAATTAACTCAAAAACCAATATCTCAGGGCTGGAAGGACCAATTTAAAAATTCTCAAAGTTAAAAGGCCAAAAAGTAAGACTAAGTCCCCAACACTTAGTGAGATATTTAGTCTTTAAGCCTCTTATGCATGTAACCAGGAGCTGAACTAAGCTAAGCATAATACGAGGTATTATAATATCTCCCTCTTGGGAACATTCATCCTTGAATGAGACTGATTAAGCTAGGACTACTGGGGAAACCGAGATCATATAATGAACATGCATAACTAAAAGCATGATTACATGACTGAGTCAGAAACATGATACATGACTGATACAATAAACTGAACTGATTCCTTGAATACATGCAATGACAAGAGAATGGGTTATAAGGCTGAGATAAAAACAAGAGAGCCATCTTATATGTAACCATTGCCTTAGGTTGGATTTGGTTTCATAAAGAAAAGATGAGAGGTTTATGTCATGAAAACTTGGGGTATTACAATATATCCCCCTTGGGATTATTTGTCCACCTGAATGATACTGTCTTGTTTGAAATACTAAGGGAAGACTGAGAGAATGCATGGGACACCTACAGACTGAATCATGACTGAAAGCTTATACTCAACTGGAGAATTTCTTCAAGCTCTTTCTAAAAATTTCTAATAACATTAGAGAGTAGGGAATCATTATCTGAACAAGACATTTGTATAAGGAATCCCAACATGGCTATAATTTTGTGACATAAAACATAGTCCTACAAAACATAAGCTAGGTGTAGAATTTCTACGCCTTAGAAAATGCAACTGTTACTTTCAAGATTAGACTTACTACTAGAATATTCTCTCAACTATACCTTCCACCTCAATACTGTATTTGCCCGAGGCTACTAAAAATGATCATAAGGGCACTGATAACTCTGTCCACTGAAGTCTGAGCTAACTAAATTATATTACTATGTTCAATCATACTCGAATCTACAAAGTGCGCCCATAACACTGTAATACTAGTCAGAATCATGAATTAAATACACCCTACATTTTCACTTCTCATCTCAAGAATAATTTTTCTTACCACTTTAACAACTAAATTCTACCTCTTACTAGGAATGCACTAACACACAATGCACCTATCCACTTATATACACCAACATGACGTTCAAGTCTATCATCATAACCACACATGAACATCTTGGAAAATAACCCATAAAAGCATCTTTTCCATAATCTCAAATACTTCTTTTATTTACAACTTCTACACACTATTCTTAAGAAAATCACTCACAAAATTTTAACTAGCCATGACATATATCAAAAAATTAGCCATAATCTTACTTCACTCTTACAACCTTAGATCAAACAAGCATACAATAATCTTTCCCCAACATGAAACATTTACTCTCTCCCATCTAAAGATTTATTCATCACCACTATCCTTTCATAAGGAAAGGTCACTAAAAGGTTAATGCATGAGGACCTAAATCATGAAAGAATACTATACATAACTTGGACGCTTAACTGAGGCCTAAGAAATAGAGTATCCATGCCCTGGATTTAATATAAAGATTAAAACCAAGAATCTTCCCTTGCTTTAGATTAACAAACTACTCCACTTTTGCTTCCTTTAACTCCTAAGGAATGAAGCTATCCAAAAATACATTAATGAAAGCCTCCACAAAGATGACTCATCAATGTCACTCCTTTCCTGATCCCACTTTTTGTACCATTGGTATGCCGTATCCTTTAGCTGGTATGTCGCAAACTTCACCCATTCCACATTCGTGGCATGCATAACTCTAAAAGTCCTTTGGATCTTATCTTGGAAACCCTGAGGATCCTTCACCATCTTAACATCCATAAAAGTTAGAGTATTCAATGTCATGAACTGGCTAACCCCCATGGCCTTAAAAGACGGAGTACCAGATGCACCACGCCCAACCTGAAAAGCCACCAATTCAGCAACCATATGAATCGACTGACGAAACTCTACATTTATCATATTGGCCTAAGAAGGACTAGATGGAACTAGTGGAACTCTAGGATAATCAAGAACTATACCTCTAGATCTAGTATAGATCCCATGAGTAGAGCGTGTTCCCTCAACATTATCTTCAGTTGGGATAAAGGAGTTTCTGTGAGCTTTAGATCATCGAGGCATGATCTTAAAGACAAGCTAATAGAAATCAGAAGAATCTAAAACCTTAGACTCTATAGCTCAAAATAAGACAACAAAAAAATAGAACATTCCTAAATATCTTGTAGCCTCTCTCTTATGAGTGTGGCATGCTACACAACCTTAAAATAGACTCTACTTGACATGACTTTGTGGACTTTCAATTGACCATGAACCTAAGACTCTGATACCAACTTGACACGACCCAAACCAGGGCTTTATCGTAATGGGCATCTCAGGCCCAACAAGGACCAGAGACTACCCCATTTCCCAAATCGACCAACCAAGCACATAACCTGAGTTGGATGAATTTTGAACATACAATAAGATATTGTATTTGAAACTCAAAGACTTTGGGATAGGTTCATGACCGTTGCCAATCCAAATAAAGCTATCTATCCAATGCCAAATCAACAACGATAACCAACCCAAAATAATAACCAATCCATGTCTATAACATAATAGGATGGAACAATCATAAATACAATTAAACGGTATCAACCATAATACTGCCAAGGCTGACACCAATGCTGAAACCGCCCATACCACCTATACTTTTTCCATTAAGTCTTTATCCAAAAGTAAAACAATATTCGATTGGGACATTACACTGATCATAGGCAAAACTGATGTGCAAGACTAAACTAAATGAAAACATAAGAAGACAAAACATGAAATAAAGCCTTCCAAAGTATGGAAGCTCACCACTTCAAGTCAACACAAGCTGATCTCAAGTCCAATCACTGAGTAGAAGGTATAGTATAAACAACACCTGTATCATGTGGGAATATAGCATCGAAGATGATTACCAGTTGGAGCTCTTGAATATGTAACTCAAGGATAAGGATAAAATAGTGCCAATAGTTCAAAACCAATCAATCAATGCATATAAGTAATTCAATATATATATATATACATATATATATATGTATATATATATATATATATATAAATATATATACATACCATGATGGAATGGGGAATATGATTATCATAAACTTTAAAATCATTAACTTGGGATGTATAGCATGGCCATCATAGAACAAAGCTCCCACGGGCTATATGAGCTCAGCTCTCCCCTACCTGGAAGGGACCCATTGCGTGTAGCCATACAAACCTGAGAATATCCAAATCTGTATACACCTATATAGAGAACTCGAACCTCCCAATATGTTTAAGTTGACTTGAGAACGATTACATATGTTATGGGGGACTCAAACTTCCCATTTATATATTTATTTAGGGAACTTAAACCACCTAGTCATAAGACACCTACATCGCTAGTGCAGTTTCCAGTGTTAGTCCTTCGCACTTCACTTTCACGACCCGACCACACATCCCGCTATTTAGCCTAATTTAAAACTATCATTCCACATACACAACTAATAAGCCAATTGTTTACCAAAGAAACTTTGTTGGTGTCATCATACCAACACTACTTGCAAGTATACCACATGCCATTACCATTATTAATCAACCAATCATTCATTTGACTTTGGGACTCGAACCCATCATCTAACAAAGACACTTTTCAATTTAAATTTTAGGGACTAAAACCCATTATCTAAAAGATACACTTGTTCAATTTAAAGTTTAGGGACTCAAAACCATTGTCTAACAAAGACATAAATCAAGTTAATATTTAGGGACGCAAACCAATTTAACAATTTAAACTACCAATATTACTATTTAGATTATCGCATAGCCAATAAGGCCTTCACAAATCATTTATCAACCATTCATATTCATGAGGCCAATGCCTTTGTTCAAAACACCATTGTCATGTGACTATTTCATTCTCATAGACATATTCACAAGCACTTTGAGGGCATGTTATTATCAAGACCAAAATCAAAGTAAAAACCATTAATTTTAGGTTACCCATGACCCATTTATTGAACCAAAATTACCAAACACCCACATATGCAGCCGATGATCAAAACATGCATAAACATAAGTTAAAACAAGAGTAAAAAATATTCCACCATATGGAACAAAACCCTCAATTTTGGTTTTCAAAAACACCATTTAACAATCATAATCACACTTTAAAACACATGATTTTTATGAACTAATAATGAGGGAAGAGTCATATGCCTTATTAAAGAAGATTCACGAAAGAAATTTGACTCTTAAGCCTTAAGATAACCACCTTTGAAGAACCCTAGCCCCAATATTTAAGAGAGAGTTTGAAGAGTGTTTTTGGAGTGTTTAATATTCTAATAGTGTGTTATGAGAGGCCATAACATTTTTAAAATGTGTGGAATTAACCCTTAGCTTAAAAGATGAAAACTAACTTGTAGAAGGGTACGACCATAAACTCTAAATCATACTTAGGGTACGAGTGGTACCCTTGTCTCATACCATAGACCTCACCTTGGACCCCTATACTGACCAACATAGGACCACCAAGGTTTAACTCATATCTTATCATATGAAAAGTACCCTATAACCCATACCCTAAGCAAAATCCTCTGGACTAACTTAGGGGCATCATATGACTTAGCCAAATATGACTAATACCTTAACATACTTCTAGTAAGGAATCCATTCATACCTTTGACAAAAAGTAACATAGAACACACTAATTTATATATGAGTTGAAGACCCTCAACCCGTATCCTGTCATATGACTTGTACCCTAAGTAATATGTTGTCTAAAACTCAAATTTCTAGAAATATTTATAAGATTCAAAAGCCAAGGTATTTCACCTATGCCTTGTATTGATGATTTATTTGATCAGCTTTAGGGATCAGCGATGTTTTTTATGATTGACCTGAGGTCCAATTACCATTAGTTGAGGATTTGGGCTGAGGATATCCCAAAGATAACCTTTAGGACCCTTTATGGTCATTATAAGTTCCTAGTAATGTCTTTTGAGTTGGATAATATCCCAACCACATTTATGGTCATGATATCCTTGTACATCTAGGAGTAGAGAGCAGCATATACAATATTTGAGGATTATGATCCAGACTTTGAGAGGTCATAGGCTTTTTTCCAAGTTCTCTAAGTATGAGTTTTGGCTTGAGTCATTGACATTCGTAGTACATGTGGTGTCTAAGGATGGGATCATGGTTTTAATGCCACAAAACTTGGTCTCAAGATGTCACATAGTGCTCAAGACTATGAGTAGCCTTAAGCTAACCCTGTCTGCCTGGTACTAAGTCTGAATCTTATACTAATGGGAAATATAGACATATAAGTCATGCTAGATGTGAAAAACTGTCTAAAATAACTAAGAATAATCTGAATATAACCTCTGTAAACCAAATACTATAAGTTTGAATAAAAACTAGCAGTCTGACAAAACTCTACTACTAATAACTAGAGAGTCACTGGGATAAACCCCAAGCTAACTCAAAACTGTTTGAAAAGAAATATTGAATCATATAAACTAATAAGCTAAAAAATCTGAATGAATAAGTCCCCAAACTATGTGGAATCACCAAATGTCGGATGTAGATGAAGATTCTCAAACTACTCACGTCGTTGATACTGAGCACCTGAACCTAGATTATGAGACAATGTAGCACACATACATATATGTGGATCAGTACTTTGAGGATGTACTGAGTATATGGGGGTGAAGGGCATAAGTATAACATTATCTCATCATCATAATTTGTAAAACAATGCATGCTAAATGTAAATGACTCACATAAGTTGCAATATCAAATACTGAAATCTGAAATCATGAATAACAAATCATACTTAGTTTTCTAGTGGGTCATAACATCCAGTTCTGAATGCCGTACTAGTGTTCTATTTGTAAATCATACTGTCTAAGTATAAAAAGGGCTCACTTTTATATCTGAAATCTAGAGGCTGAAATCTGTAACTAATATCTTTCTGTAAAGCATAATCTAAATAAAGTTGCGAGCCTTTACACTTAGTTTTTCTAAAAGCTTTTACTTACTAGTAAGAACTTCTTTTAAAAGTGTTACTTTATCTGAAGAGGTTCTTCTAATTGACATAAACCATGTGAGATAACATGGAGTCTAATGTTTCATTCCCCTATGGGGAAAATCTCATGATGGGGAGAGGTTTCATACTCTTGCCAAGAAGTATAGCCCTAATCTAAGTGATGACATCTGTAACTATCATCTATATAGAAATGGGAATGATCTGATAATCTGTACCTACGTTGGCTACATAATTTTGTGGAATTTAGGGAACGCTAACCCCACACTTCCCGCTTGGTGCTAAATACTACTCTCTTTAATCTGTATGCTCATTCCGTTTGAAATTTACTTTAAAATCTAGTATAATAGTTTATTACGAAAACCAACTGTATAATTACTAAGTTAAATTGTAATATGAAACTGTAAAGTGGATTTCTTAATCTAAGCTGAGAGCAAAAGATCAAATCTATATAAAAAATCTAAAAATAATCTAGTCATAGGGTGCTTATAGCACAATCAAACTTGAAATAACAATATCCAATTAGGGCTTAATGACCCATGCATTAAATACATGTTATAATATGATAATATTCATGCTTGATGATGATAATTCAATTCTAAATTTGGAAATTACTGCCATAGGCATTAAAATATGAAAATAAACATGCAATTCAACTTCTAAATCACTTGAAATCTCATAATCTTGCAAATGGAAATAATGGACTTGAACCCTAATTTAAAACTCATGTAATTTCATAGAAAATCATATGAATTTGAAATAAAAACTTGGTTTTGGGCACAAGGATGAAAGAGGATCCTTGTTCATAAACCCCAAATACCTGAGTAGATGATAAGATGAAGAATCTTAAATTTTGGATTCCTATTTGAGTTCTTGATTATCTTATCTTGGGAATCCTCAATTTTAAGCTTTCTTAGAGAATCAATGAAGGAATTTGATTTCTTAGAGAAGAAGCTTTTGAGCTCTAGGGTTTTTTTTGAGAGAGAAAGAATGAAAATAAGCATAAAGTGCTTATAATGGGTTTAATCCTTTATTTTGGATGAATTGGGGGCTTGGGAATTGACTAAACTACCTCTTTTTAATATTTAATCAGAACTGGAGAAAGCAAGAATTTTTCTTCCGATTTACCATGCCATCACAATGCGCCACTATTACAGTGACTCATTGGATAAGGGAAAATTGGGAACTGGAAACCCTCTGCGATGCGGAGCCATCGTGGTACATTATAGAAATGTTATTTTAACCATCACCGCGACGCGCCACCATCACGGTAAGCCACTAAAAATTGACAATTGGAAAATTGGACCTCTCCATAATGTAGGAAAATTGTGTAGGTCCACTAGAAAATGAATATTGAGAATTTACCTTTCACTGCGATGCAGTGATTGCTCAGATGGCATACTGCCTTACTAAAATTGCCCTAACTTATTAATCGAGAATCGGATTTAGGCAAATTTGGTATCGATGGAAAGATAATTCAATTTCCCACACAATCGAGGGTCTAAATCTGGAGAATTCTATATGTAAAAAAAGATATTCATTTTTAAAGATAATTCTTGACATTCTAAGAGTGAAATTAAGCTAGGAAAAAGTACTGGGTATTACAATTGTGGATCTAGTGAAGATTGAGGCTATTCATGATTGGGAAAAGCCTACATCTTTGATTGACATTAATAGATTCATTGGTTTAGCCAGTTACTATAGGCAGTTTGTTGAGGATATTGCTACTATTACAGTGATGATGACCAGATTGACTCAGAAGGAGGTTTCTTTTTGATAGTCTTAAGAGTGTGAGTCGAGCTTCAAAAAGCTTAAGGATTTATCAATTTAGTACATATATTGTTTCTCCCTATTTCATGTGAGGAATTCGCTATATATTATTGACACGACCCACCCTGGTCCTTGTCATAATGGGCGTCCTAAGTTCGACCTGGACAGGAGACCACCCCCATTATGGAACTAACCTCCAACTGCCTGCCCTGAGTTGGATGAATTCTGAGCATGAAATAAAATAGTGTAATAGCTCACATAAAGAATCTGGGAATAGATCACAACTGTGACCAACCCAACCGAGTCCAACTATCCCATAACCATAATCCAACCATACCAAACCACACAAAAAAAGTCCATAAACTAGACCATAACCAAAGACGTTCCTAAACATAATATAATTAATCTCAAAATGAAATATGATGGAACAGTTAGAAATTATGTCTGATGACGCCAGCCTCCCAGCCTATTCCTATGCCAAGGCTGACACCTATACCGATCTCGCCTATTCCAACCCATAAAAGTGCTATAAAGCCTCTAACCAAAAGAGTAATTAAATTCAATTAGGACATGCCCCCAACCATATCCAAAACCAATGTCCAAAATAAAATTAAAGTGTCTAGAAATATCCATAACATGAAATGATGCCTTCCAAATAGATGGAAGCTCACTACTTCAGTCCCAATGCTGATCCTGAGTAAATCACTATATAAGAGGAGTAGAACAGTCGATTCTTGCATAGCGTGGGTATACATCCACTAGTAGATGGGGTTAGCGAGTGACTGCTAGCAAGATTTGGGGGTAAGGATAAAATAATGCCATGTATAAAACCAAGTAAAATCATTCATATGAATAAAACCAAACACATATATATATATATATATATATATAAATATAACCATGCTGGGAAAAAGGGATTAGGTTTAACATGCCTTTAAAACCTTTACCTGGGATGTGCAACTTTATCGTCCTAAACCACCCATGGGCTATATGGGTTCGGTTTCCCTGCTAAAAGAGACCCAGTGTGTGTAGCCGCATGACCAAAGAAGTATCCCCTGGGATGACTAGTACATCCCAAAATAAAGTGTGATATTATGTACACGATTACCAAGAGCAACCTCATATCGGCAAATATGAGTTTCCAGGGTTGGTCCCCTCAAGACCCCTACTTTCTGCATCTTACCTACACCTCCCACCTTTATTTCCCAATTAAAACCAGTTTCCAAATTACCAAACCATTATCCATTTATTAATCAAGGCCATTGATATTGGTATCGCCATATCAACCCTTACTTTCAAGTATCATCCATATCCAACCATTTATAGGTTTGAGGGAACTTTTACGTGCCTTTCCCTTTCCATATTAAACCACTTGGGAGACTTCTATGTTCTCCATAAGCATAAAAAAAATTTCTTTAGCCTTTCCAAATCATTTAAACCCTACATAATTCCTTTACCAAGTTTAAAACATGCAAGAGTTCTATTAAAAGAAGTCAATGCAATGAACATATATTTATAAGAATTTTGTCAAACACATTGGGGGCATAATATGAATAAAACCAATTCCAATTACTATTAAACCACTCCTATTTAATTCAATTATCCAAAACCACCATTAATGCATATAAAAGTATAATTAAAACCATGGAAAACCATAACCAACCATTTAATATTAAAAACCCCAAATCATATTTAAAAGCCAAAATCATGTAATAGTAAAACTATGAAAACATTAATATAAACTATGCCTTTAAGTAAAATTAACCATGAGTGAAGAGAACATACCTTAAATCAAGATAATGATGGAAAGAAATCACCAAGGCAAGCCCCAAATTGATCCCGCAGTTGAAACCCTAGCCCCCTTGACCAAAAGCTCTTGAGGGAATTATAGAGTGTTTAGGAAAAGTTTCTAAGTGTTAATAAATAGAATAATAGGGTAAATAACCTCCCAAATAGGTTAGAAGTCATGGGACCCTATTAGGATAAGTAGGAAAATGTCTAAAATCCCGTCGCAGGGATATGACTGACCCATTTGAGTTGTAACCCCTGATACTATCGATATCCATCACTCATATCTTGAAACTCAACCCTTGTACAAAACATTGTGCAGTATATGACTCATCAAATCAAGTCGTAACCACAACATACAATCCGTATCCATGACCTGTATCCTTGGCAGAATAAAATACTAGGAGGATTGAACACTCTCTACCATATGAGTCCCTAGTACTATGTGTACCCTAGATTATGGCTCATGGTTTACCACTCTTACTTAGATTTAACCCAAGTAACCAATTATTAGATTAAGTTAAGGAACCAAATGATACATAACCACCAATACGACTCGTACCCCTAAGTCGTATCCATTAAAGTAACTAAAATTCATCCCACCAACTAACACTGTTCAGTATACAACTAAACCATAACATTCGTACCCCAACATATGACTTGTATCCATGAGTCATATTGGGTCCAAAGATCAGAATTTCAAGAAATTTTTTAAGGTCTAGAAACTAGGGTGTTTCAATTGTGATGCTTTCGGTGTTGGTTTGGGTTGTGTGTTGATGTAGTAGGATCAAGTTATTACTTATGCATTAAGGAAGATGATGGTACAAAAACACAAATACTACACTCATGATTTGGAGTTGGCATTGATGGATTTTGCGCTTAAGATTTAGCAGCATTATCTTTAAGTTATGCATTATGAGATTTTCATTGATCATCATAATTTTCATCATCTTATGAACTATAGGGAGCTTAATTCTAGGCAGCGTAGATGGATGGAGTTGCTTAAGGATTATGACATCTCTATCTTGTATCATCCAAGAAAGGCAAACATGGTAGCAGACGCCTTGAGTTGGAAGGCGGTGGTATGGGTAATTTGGCATCTGTCTTAGTTTATTAGAGGATATTGGCATGATACATCCAGTCCTTATACAACTTAATAGTGTGACTTGATATTTCTAACCTATGAGGATTCTTGCTAGTGTAGAGGTGAGGTCTACTTTATTTGAGCAGATTCAGAGTTGTCAATTTAAGGATATGAGACTTTGCATCATGCATGACCATGTGTTGAGTGGTGAGTCCAAGAGGTATACCATTGATTCTGAGGGTTTTTTGAGATTTAATAGTTGTATTTATGTACTGAGGGTTGGAGATTTGATTCAACAAATTTGTGTGAGGCTCACAACTCCAAATATTTTATTCACCCCGGGTACAACTAAGATATATAGTGATTTGAGTCAATATTATTGGTGCAGTGGAATAAATAGAGCTATGACAGACTTTATAACTTGTTTCCTATGTCGTTAGTAGGTAAAGGTCGAGTTGCTATAAAGGCCTGGTGCTTCATTCAATGGTTGCCCATTTTTGAGTGGAAGTGGAAGCGGATCACCATATACTTCTTTAGTAGTTTGCCTCATACTTCTCATGGTTTTGATGGTATTTGGGTCATGGTGTATCGATTGACCAAATTGGCATATTTTATTTCCATTCAAATGTCCTTCAGTCCCGACAGGTTGTCTTGTATCTATATTCATTAGATAGTCCATTTGCATGGTGTACCTATATATCATCTTAGACTAGGTCTCAGTGTTCACTTCTAGATTTTAGATTGATTTTTAGGAAGAGTTGGGTACTATGGTGGATCTTAGCATAGCCTTCTACCCTCAGACTGATGTTCAGTCAGAGCAGACTATTCAGGTTCTCAAAGTTATGATCTAAGCCTATGTTATGGATTTTAGAGATTAGTAGGAGTAACACTTGGCTTTGGCAGAGTTTGCATATAATAATATCTACCATTTGAGTATTGAGATGGCACCGTTTGAGGTTTAATATGGTAGATAATGTTGTTCTCCCATTGGATGGTTTGAGACCTCTAAGGTTAGATACCATGGTACTGACTTGATTTAGGAGTCATTGGATAGATTCAGGGTGATTTAGGATAAGTTGAGGGTAGTTTAGAGTAGGCAGAAGGCTTATGCAGACTGTAGACTTCATGTCTTGAGATTTAGATGTAGTGATTGGGTATTGTTCCATGTATCTTCCATGAAAGGCGTGATGAGGTTCAGGAGAAAAGTGAATATCATCCCCAGATATATTGGATGATTTGAGATCCTTCAATAGTTTGACAGGTGGAATATAAGTTAGCCTTACTCCTAAATTTTGCTGCTGTCCATTTAGTCTTTTGTGTTTCTATGTTGTGGCGATATATTCCAGATGTATCTCATATGCTCATATGAGATTTAGTTTAGTTGGATGAGTGGTTGACCTTTGCGGAAGAGCCGATACTTATTTTAGATAGTGATGTTAGGTGGTTGCTCAGTAGAGATATTCTATCATTTAAGGTTCAGTGGAGGCACCGCCCAGTAGAGGAGACTACTTTGAGATCGAGGGTGAGATATGGACCCATTATCCAAACTTGTTCGATATTTTAGGAACCTCCTAACTCTTTACTTCTGCGAATGAACATTCTTTTAGTTTTTGACATTTTGAGTTTTCCTATAGCCGCCCCAAGTAATTTATGACTTGCTAGAGCTAACATTCGATAATCGAACAATTTGTTTGTTTTTTACAGTCAATTCTCTATTTTGAAGATTTCGCTGGTTCAAATTTGCTATAGGTCAAAATTTTTAATTAAACGACCTCTTATGCCAATTCTAACAATTCAAACATCTCCAAAATATTTATCTTAGTCTGGGTGGACCCTTGGTTTGGGCCTTGAGGCATCTGAACTGATTTCAAGCTATTGGCTGAAAGTTAAGAAAAATGACACTTGGATATGGGATCCACTTTTCATCAAAATGACCTCCAATGGAAATTGTGATTGCGCCATTGAGTTTGGAATATTGAATTTGATAGGGTAGCATAGTTTGTTTGCGTATACAAGATTTCAGATGAACCTTGAGGGGTTGGCGGAGGCTCATAATAATTCTAAGTCTCAGCTAGTATTGGTGCATTCACTTAAGTGCCTATTGGATTGCTTAAGCGGATAGTCAGTCTCTTAAGCGACCAGGCTTGCCTAGTATGTATCGCTCAAGCGATGCCTTTAGCACATAAAGGATGTCCCTTAAGTTGCCAAAGGTCGTTTAAGCGACATGCATAACAGTAGCAAGTATTGTTTAAGCAACACTTGGTCGCGTAAGTGACCCAATGGCCGCCTAAGAGACACCTGGACACCTGTGAACCTTATAAATGTCTCACTTAGTCCCTTTTCCCCATTTTTACCCTTTTCCAAGAAATTAGAACACTAAAAGGTATGGAAACTTGGGAGAATCATTGGTGGGTGATTTTGGAGTATTTGTGAACTTAAATTATGTGTTTCTTCTTTGAATTCTTGGTAAGCTTTCATCAATTTTGTGATTTAATCCTTTTTCTTTTTCCAAAATCCCTAAAATATTGGTTGATTGATTTTAGCACCTTTGAGCTCAAAATTTAACCATTCTTAAGGGTAAATGTTCTTTGAGCATAGAAGAACGCGTTGATGATTTTAAAAGTGCGATTCTTTAATCGGGACCATATGAGATTTTATGTGATTTTGGAACCGTAGCACAAAAATGCAATATGAGTATTATCATTCTTATTTTTATAAGTAAATTATGATTTTGATATGTGGCATCTAGTGGAGGCTCTTCGGAAGGAATATTTATCGATTTAGCAGATTTTACCAATATTCTTTATCACCGAGGTAGGCAAAGTTTATCCTTTTTGTAGATTGAGCTAATTTGTAGTATATTTATGATCATACGATAGATTTAGGATGAGAATTAGGCCTTGGTGTTATAATTAGTATAATTAGTACTATTTATCTTGTTAGGCATTATGGACCCATAAATTAGGCGTAATTGACTTAGTTGCTTATGTTTAGGTAGAATTCACTTTATTAGGGCTAATGATGACCTATGTAATATCTGAAAGTGTATTTAGATACCTTAACCTAGTTCAACATAAGATTTGATTTAGAATGGATTTTGAGGATTAGAAGTAGGTCCCTTCGAACCACCTTAAGCCAAGATGATGATTATATCTTTGCAACTTTATCGGTGAATTGTATCCTTTATATTGTATAATTTATAGCTTGAAAATGATGGGTACATAGTTATTATGCTATTTTGGTGATTGGGAGTTGATACGAGTTTTGATTCAAGTTCGGTATATGAAAGGTATTTATGGTATGTTATGATACTGATGGAATCATGATTATGGCTTGATATTCGGTAAATTGATGGAATTCCAATTACTTACTTTCTTGATTGCATCCTTTGGGATTATGGGGGCCCGCTTTTGGTTATTTATTATTCCGCACTTAGTAGTTACAATTCTGTTATCTTTACGTTAATATTTTGAATTTATTTATTTATGCACAATATTTGGATCATTATTTTCAGGTTTGCCTATTTACCTTTACTTAGCTTATTTGTCTTGCTTATTATTATACTTATATTATGATTTAGCTCAGTCGGTCGATGATAGCTACTGAGTACCCGTAGATTTGGTACTCATACTACACTTCTGTACCTTTTTGATATAGATCCAAGTCCTAGTAGTCGTTGTTGATGATATGATCATGTTGATTCAAGTTCGTAGATAGGGTGAGCTCTCAGAGCCAGAGTTTCCCTCTTTCCTTCTATTATCTATGTCTAGTCTTTCATTATTCAAGACTGAATTGTATTTGATTATTATAGTACTTATGTTCCTTTTTTGCTAGTAACTCTTATACCGACACTAATAGGTTGTGGGATATTATTATTATTATTATTATTATTATTATTATTTATATCTATTAGACTATTATTATTACTTGTATTTTTGTTATAATTCTTTAATTATAAATTCCTGACTTTTATGCCCTTTATTCACACAAGTTCAGCCGTTGCTTCTAGATCTGGACTACGATTTAGCTTACCTACTGGCAGGATAACGTAGGTGCTATCATGACTCGTAAATTAGATTGTGACAGTCTGATAAATTGTTCATGAAAGTTTTTTAGATGCACTACCTATAACCAAATTACACATGGTTATTATTGTTGTTTGGATAAATTACATGTTATCTTATTTGTACAAAAAATGACTTACTTGAGATACACTGTATTACTGGGATTTGTTTTGGTACAAGATATTGGAAGTAATGTTGAAATTGTTTTTTTTGGCTATGTCCTGCACTACTATGCTCAAGATTATAATTGGGGTCATAAAGGCATCTTTCTTGAATAAATCAGAGGTTTTTATGATTTGAAAGTTTAGCGATGAAAAAACATTCCAAAAAAGTGATAGAGTTCTAAAATATTTACAAGCAACAAAGACTTCCATTTGTAACTTTACAACTTTGAAGTTAGATAATCATAAGAGAATTCACACTCTAAGAGACACACTTGAAGAAATAAAAGTTGTTTATGGGGTGTGTATTAATAATATAAAGGTGTGGTGAGATAAGACATGTGCTATAGAGATGCTAAGGGGTGACCAACTGATGGATATAGCAATATGACAAGATATATTCATATGCCAAACACTGTGTATCCTAACTCACACAATAGGATGCGTAAGGCAACAGAAAATGAATTCATGTATTTGTTTATTGACTTACATCCAATGATAAATGGTTTTGAGTTTTGCAGTTTGTAGTGTGGTTAACGGGTCTCATATGAGTGGACCATATAAATGAACTTTTCTTTCAGCGAGCACTCTCGATGGTGTAGGTACTATAACTGGTATTGGTTTACTGAACTATTTTCAAAATAATTCATAGCATTATATTTTATTGTGTTGTATATTTCATATATACATTAAAACAGTTACTAACAATGTACTAAAAAACTAATTAGACATTTTATGATTTAGATTATATTTTTCTAATATCGTATGAGGTTATAGAACGTGACAACATGTGTGTTGTATCGAATTGCAACAAAAGTATCATCAAAAGTGTAAGAATTGTATATCCTAATGTCACTCATCTTGCATGAATTTGGCATCTTTGAAAGAATTTTTGCACTAACTTTCAAAATAGCAAAAAGAGACTTAGTGACTTATACTATTCTATGGCAAAACCTATAGAAAAAAGGATTTCAATTATGTTATGGCCAAGGTGGGTAAGATGAATCATAGGGTAAATGATTACTTATATGATGTTGGTTATGAAAAATGCGCACGAGCTCATGCACTAGTAAACAGAGATAGGATGATGACATCTCATATTACTGAATATATAAATGGTTGTTTGGTAGAGGCATAATGTAACGACCCGAGAACCTATCCCGAGATGTCACACGGTGCTCAAGGTCACACGTGGCCTCAAGCTAACCCTCTAAGTCTGACGTCACTTTTAGAACTCACTTTAACACTAATCATGTGAAAATAGAGAAGAATGATCGTATCATGAACATACTGAAATATGAAAAGATGATGGCCTGTACAAATAAAATACTGAAAGTCCTGTACATACTGGTACTCTAGTCTGACAAAGCCTCTACTACATAAGATTGAGGAGCCATTAGGATAGATCCCCCAACTGACTCGTACTGATCTGAAAGGAAACAACCATATATTAACAAGACAAAATCAGGGACATAGGTCCTTGAACCATGAGGACTCACCAACTACAGAAATGTAGATGAAGGTACTCGAAGATCACTATCGCTGCTGAGACTGAGCACCTGAACCTACATCACGAGGAGATATAGAACATAGAACAGTATGGGAATCAGTACTTGGAAGTGTACTGAGTATGTGGGGGTGTATGCACATTTTTAAATAATATCATAAATGTAAAATAAAATCATGCATGCAGACAATAATGACTCTCTTCGCTTGAATTTCCTGAAACATAATTTCCATAAATCATCAATAATAACACATGCTTCATAAATCTCATAAATCATTGAACTCAACTCAAACTCTTTTACTCATGACTTAGAGTGACTCGGTAACTCAAGAAACTTAGACTGTTATGGACTTGGGAGTTTCTTATAACCAACATAAACCATGTGAGCTGCATGGAGTCCAACGTTTTGCCCTCCTAAGGAGAGAACCCCACATTGGCGGGAGCGTCGTACTCTTTCCAGGGAGTACAACCGCAACTTCGTGATCACAAGCTCATACTTGGCCTCTAGCCCACAGTTATAAATATCAATCCTATGATGGCACGTACTTTCGAGGAAATACCATATTTCCCGCTCGGTGCTAAATAATCCTCCCAGATTCTGCTCAGAACGCATTAGAAAATCCACCTCAATCAACTCAAGGGTCTATCACAGAGACCAAAATCATAAATATATCTCATCTGTAAATAATAAATAATTTGTGGATTCATAACTCGACTCAACTCAAAACAATCTTTCTCAACATCAAGTACACTTGCTTATCAAATCATTTCAAATATTAAAAGCTTCAGGAAAACATCATAGGACTCATTCTTGACTTTCAAGGTCAATATCGATATATATATATATATATATATATATATATATATATATATATATATATATATATATATTCAATAATCAACTTCTCATGGAAAATCTTAAAATCATGACTCTTATCATCTATCTCCTGAAAATCATCAATTCATGGTTGCAATATACAATTCATAGCATAAATTCTCAATTTAAGAAATAAAACAATGAAATAGTCATGTATATGAATCTTGAATAGCGCGATTCTCATAAATCAATGATAAAGTAATTTGGATATAAACCCGCTTGCAAAATCATGAAACTCTAATAGTAAAAATCAATTCTTTGGGCACAAGAATGAAAGGATATTCTTGTTCAAGCCCCACATACCTTGATTATAATTCGGAATAAATAAAATTGCTATAGACTTCTTTTACCACTTCTTGAGTTAGGATTCTTGATGTTCTTGACTTGGAAGTTTTGAATCTTAAACTAATTTGTGAAAACTACAACTCAATTTTGAGATGTTTAGACAAGAATTGGATTGGATTTTGGAGATAAACCCTAGCTTTTAGATGGAATGAAAGAGGAAAATGAGGATTTTCTCCTCTATTTGTATATATATAGTGGGTAAGGTCGGGTGGAAAGACAAAAATACCCTTGAGCAAATTCTAGAACTAGAGCCCGATTTTTTATCCTGGCGTGACATACCACAATCATGGACCTTCACTGAATTTTGACAATTGGGAAATTACATAGTGGCGTGACGTGGTGAAGTCACTTCTGCCACCTTGATCGTGACCTGGAAGGGCACCGCGATGCGGAGGAATCGCGTTGGTGCACTGGAATTTGACAACCCTGAAATTGAAGCTTGGCACGACGTGGTAAAATTGCAAAGGCTTACTGGAAAATGATAATTGCCATTTTGGCTGGCTCTGCGATGCGCTGAAGTGCCAGTTGGCACACCGTCTCACTAAAATGGCTCTAACTCTTCACCCGAGTGTCGGATTTGAGCAAATTAGGTATTGATGGAAATCTTATTCAATGCTCTACATGAAAAAGAGTAGAAATTAGAGAAATACAACACAGATAAACATCAGTAACTTTGGAATTCAACCATATTCACTTAAAAGACGAATATAGGCTTAAGGAACGATCGGGGTATTACACACAAGAATTGCCTATCTTAGAATTTCTAAAAGAAGTAAGAATATTGTTTATATCATGAAAATACAAAAATAGAGAAATAACATCATATACAAAAGGAAGAAGGTCTGAAGAAATTTCACTTCTTAATAGAGTGAAAGCATCTCTCATGACAGTATATTCTAAAAGATAAATGTAGTAACTTTTTCTATATTAATATTTCTTTTTTTGACAAATTTATTAAAATGAGATTACGTTTATGTCTCAGTGGATATTACATTTACGTCTCACTTAAATATAGTAAATGTAATACTTTACCGAAAAGTATTTATTATTATAATGTACACATAGCTAAGAATTACATTATAATAATAAAGACTGTTCAGTAATATATCTAATACACTACTATTATAAGCATTGTATGCATATCAGACTTATAATAAGTTACATTGTAAGATACATTACTGAATAGTAAAGTATTTGTCGTAGCATATTAATGAACTAACAGATAACTTATACATAACCAATAGTCAATACACAGCAAAATAGTTAACTAATACATAGATAATAGCTAATGTGTTACTTCTCATAGTAAGTACATCTCAACAATGTATCTAATAAATTACTAATTGAAACATTGTTATGTATATCAAACTTAAAATAAGTTACATTATAAGATTCATTACTTAATAGTAATGTATCTTATGTAATATATTATAAGATAACTTACTACACAATAAAGTATTGTTGTAATATATAAATGGGACTCTGACATTAAACATAACATATTATAAGATATATTACTGATTGTGAGAAATAAAACCAAACACTTTTTATGATCAACTTTTTGGAACACAAAATAAAGATGTTCAACATAGAGCTACAAAGCATGTCTTGATCAGATTTTTGCAAACACAGTTGCCATGTGTTTGCAAAAATATCATTCGAAAAAAGATAACTTTCTAACTATTCAATAATAACTATCACTGGTTCATCAGGTGGTGAAACATAATTAGGCCTAAGTCTTGGAGGATCTTCATAATCGTTAACATAGATTTTCTTAGCCTTGAAAGCTCCGTAATTCCGCCAAAGTGAAGAATATCTCAATTGATGAGATTCTGCTTCATAATCGAAAGAAAGAACTGACAGTTCTTCACTCAAACACTCAGTATAACCAGCTAAAAAATTTCCACAGTCCCTAAATAGTAAAGTATCTTGAGTTAAAAGAATTTGTTCAACAATATAAAGTTGCATGCGTTGTATACCCATAATTTATTAAATTGATACTTATACGATATCACTTACTTTTTGAGCAATAATTTTTGCATATTTAACCTCAAATGGGTGTTGGTTCACAATCTGGGTGTCTTGTCTTATTTGTCCCTATATACTTTCAGTTTTGATGAGTCTGTATGTTTAATTTATTTCATAAAATGACTGTCAGCCAAATAAGTAGGCAACATTAACTTATGAATCTCAGGTGATATTTCTCTATATCTTGAAGTTGATAGTGATTCATAAATCCGTATGCATTTTTTCTTGAGGTCAATCATAACCAACACCAAGTGAACTCCCCATCGCAATTCATGGGTACATAAACCTCATCAACCAGATGTCAAGGCAATACAATAGAGATGCTAAAATATTTGTTAATCTTAGTTATTGATTTCTCATATCGGGTAACAATACATGATTGGCATAATCCTCCTGCATACAAAGTACCTTAACAACCACATCTTAATAATACCTATGGTAGGTATTCTTTATATACCTTTTGAATAATCAATTCACAGTAGTGTATCTATATTGTTGAACAGTTCGTTACCTTGACTTCTTGTGCAGGTGGTAGAATATCACATCTATATGTTGCACAAATTGACAAGTAAAAGAATAGCAAAGAATGTCAATAAACAAATACAAAACAACTGAAAAATATATTATATTATGGTTTGTTGATCGCTATATGTAAAATAGACATATATCAAAGTTCTTCAACTGATACATAACCCCATCAATTTAATTCATATTGAAATGAATGTAAGATATGTAATACAACCAATACCTATACATTCATATGTATCAGATTGCTCGTATATAAAGATACATTTATTTTCTAAGTATATACCTCATCATTCAAGCATGTATTTGGTTGGAACATCAAGTAGAATTAGTTCTTTATTTTTGGACAAGCAATGACAAAATCCAGTTCTCCAAACCCCAGACCAAATGCTTTATCTTTGTGGTCATCATCTTTTAATTTCCTATATCATTAATTAGGATAACGTTAGAGAAAGCATACATTTATTATTTGATCATTTTTACTAAATAAAGAGAAATCTACATATTGCGTGATATTTTAATAACCCTTCCTCAATCCATTTTGAGTACAATGCTATTAATTTACTTGACAACTCTTTAGAAATTTTGAACCTGTCAATGACATACTTCTGGTCTAAATCAATAGTCGTGCTTTCATTATAGTTTAAACTAGATTCAAATTTTATTAAATATGGTGACTTAAATATCTTTGATGTCTGTCTAATCCTATGAGTAGGCATTTTCATGACATCATGTATAACTAACTTGGTGTTAAAAAAATCTGGAGGAAACTGACAATCAAAAAATAAAAACTGATTGTTCATCATTTGAACCATACTAACAACTTTCAATGACAGTGCAAGCAGAGGGGTTGACATTCAAGATATAAGTGAGTCTATGGCGTCTTCAATAGAGTCAGGTAATTTGTCTAAAAATTCATCTTAAAGGATAAATTTGGTCAACTCGGTGTCAAAGATTCATTATATATTTACAAGATACATTATTAGTAATTTAAATTTGTCTCAATTTGGTACATTGCCAATTAGTAATGTATCTCAAATAACTCTAGAGGCTAATAATTATTAGTAGTTTAAATTTTTCTCAATTTGATGCATTGCCAATCAATAATGTATCTCGATCTGACACTAATAGAATACATAATTTATGTTGAGATACATAGCTAAGAATTATATTATAATAGTAAAGACTTCTCAGTAATGTATTTGATACATTACTATGATAAAATAAATGTTAAGCATATCAGACTTATAATAAGTTGCATATCTACTAACACATGTGTTTACCTTCTGTTCATTATGGACATCATTGGTATTTGATGCTGCATAATTTATGTTAACACAAACTTGATAATCAGTTTGGATGGATTTATCCTATTTTGGAAATTGTTCAACACCGAGTTGTCCATTCATTGGGTGATCTCTAATCAGATAGATATATCCATCATCAACCTGAGAAACAACATAAGTTATATAAATATGTTGTAACTAAAACCAAGAAATTAAAAATCAAAATAATAACCTTACAAGACGAATACTTTTTCCATTTTTTGAGCTATCAACGCCACCTTTTTCTTTATTAGAGTCTTCTCCATTTTAAATTATCGGTGCAGTCCTTGACCTATATACACAGTAATTGAAACATCATCAAAATGCACCTTATATAAATATTATTTTTTAAAAAAGATTATCATTTGGTCTGCATGACACTTCTGTGTCAAAGTTTTCAGCACTTCTGCATACTGTTTAGTGAGTAATGTTTCAAGGTCCTGGATTTTCTTGTCAACCTTCACATGTAAATAAACGAATATTAGTTTCTGCATAAAGTAGTTAAATTGAATTAACAAAGAAAAAATCATACTTACATAAGACTAAACATAAAACTTGATTGCATCCATATCAAATTTCACCATATATTGCTCTTGATGCATGCTGGAAGACCCATGAAATATCTTTTCAGCCTCACCCTACTGAGAAGCAACTGATGATGTTTGTTGATCATGATTAGAACTATATGTCTCCTCTTTAGGTTCTTCAAGAGTGGGTTCATCAGGAGTTTTTTATGGCACACCGAACACTTTTACTTTGCCTTGAGATGATGTAGATTTCTCTTCCCTTTCTCGCTTAACGACTATTTTTAGGCAAATTGTCTATTTTTTTCCTTTTGAAAGGGGTGTAACTGATGTATCTGAAATATACTTTGCCTTGTTTAGTTGTTGGTTTGGTACTAAAATCCTCAAAACTTTTTAGTTCTGAGTGAGAAGCTATTATCTTACCACCAGAAAGATTTTTTTATGGGGATCATTGTTATAGATAATGCGTCGAGATCATATATTTCAATACCAATTTATTTGTCAAATCAAGACTATCAAATTCATTAATCGTGGAATGTAGGTTGATATATACAAACTGTCAATAAAATATGCAAAGTTATACACAAATTGTCAGTAAATAGCAAGACAAAATATAACAAAGTTAAACACTGAATGTACCAGACAACCATTAGATGATATTAACCAATTACCAATAGGCAAATATGTATTAGATGTTATATGAAATTCTATATATCATATGTAAATATTCAATCTTATACATAAGTATTAATGTATCATAAAGGTGAAACTAAGATGATCACATGTATGGAATAAAACACCAAAATTTTGATTATGCCTGAGATTTACCTTACTAAACATCCCAATCATGAACTTTTCATCTTTGGGCTTAATTTTCACAACTGACCAGTTAAAAATACTTAGAATAAAGTTATCCCGACGGAAAACTATTACTTTGTCAACTTCAAAACAATATTCATACATCTACACATTCAATACATGTGACATGCCTCCTAAATGATACAACTATTTTTCTACGAAAAAATTTTGTCTCAATGAATTCATCAACTTTTTAAACACAATATTTTCCATGGGAAATGTTCATAATGGACATCCTCTACTATTTGGAAATTTCCTTAGGCTAACTGGTGCATCACGAAATTGTGAAAACAAAACATATGTATGAAATACAATATAGCCATATGCAATGCATCTCGATTATTGTTGAAGTTTTTCATTTGAAAATGTTAAACCAAACTTATTTTGGTTATTTTAGTTTTTGCCTTTGGGAAATACTTCTCCATCAAACTGGATATGGACAATATTGGATAAATAAAATCCTCAATATTATTGGTATATTTAAGAACAAAATCCTCAGTATTATTGGTATATTTAAGAATGGTGATGAGAGTAAACTTAAAGGTACTAAACCTAAGGACAGTGCCCTTGACATATACGTTCATTTAGATTATCCTTCTCTATCTCAAACATTAACAAGTATTTTGTTATTTTATAGTGAAAGTTGTATTGAGGCATATTGAGAAATACCCTGAAGAATGATTGGAAAATTAGCTCAACTACTTATTCACTCAGATAATTTTTGATATTATCTCCAAAATTACGGTTGCATGAACTCCTAATATGCAAAGGATGTGGTGTAACTTCTTTAATTACATAGTTTATCCCCTATAACCATATATATTGCATACCAGTATTAGTTTGATATGAAAAACCACTTGACTAAATTTGAGCTTATGTACCATTCTTATACATAACTATGTTACGTATCAGAATTGAAAAAAAGACAACCACTGGCATTTGAGTTATGTATCAGTAAATATAATAGCACTAAAAGATGTTTATTTTCTATTCATATTCCTAAATCAGATGTTGTAGTCATCTATATTGCTTAGATTTGTTAGAATGATATTATACATAACATAAATAAATTATGAGCTTAATATCTTGTTTGTATCTGCAATGGCTAATCCATCCCTATACATAACTCTATTATGTATCAGAGTTGAAATAATAACACCTCAATAATGGCTAATCCATTCATATACAAAACTGTTCTATGTATTTGAGTTGAAGTAACAACAACTCAGCAATGGCTAATCCATCTCAATACGTAACTATATTACATATCAGAGTTAAAATAACAACTCAACAATGGCTAAGCCATCCCTATACATAATTGTGCTATGCACCTGAGTTGAAATAACAACCTACCAATGGCTAATCCATTCCTATACATAACTGCCCTATGATCAAAGTTAAAATAATAACTCAACAATGGATAACCCATCCCTATACATAAATATGCTATGTATATGAGTTGAAATAACAACTCAACAATGGCTTATCCGCCCATATACAAAACATTTTATGTATCTGAGTTGAAGTAACAACAACTCAGCAATGGCTAATTCATCTCTATATATAACTGTGCTATGTATGTGAGTTGAAATAACAACTCTATAATGGCTAATCCATTCCTATACATAACTGAGCTATGTATCAGAGTTGAAATAACAACAATTTAGCAATGACTAACCCATCCCTATACATAAATATGCTATGTATCTGAGTTGAAATAACAATTCAGCAATGGTAATACACCCTTAAACATAACTGTGTTATTTATAAGAGTTGAACTAATAACTCAGCAATGGCTTATCCATCTCTATACATATCTATACTATGTATCTGATTTTAAATAACAACAACTTAGCAATGGCTAATCCATCCCTATACATAAATGTGTTATGTATCAGAGTTAAAATAACAACAACTCAGCAATGGTTAACCTATCCTTATACATAAATATGTTATGTATTTGAGTTGAAATAACAACAACTTAGCAATGGATAATCTATCCCAAAATATAAGTGTGCTATGCATCTGAGTTGAAGTAACGACATATCAACAATGGCTAATTCATTCATATACAAAACTGTGAGACGTATTTGAGTTGAAGTAATAACTCAACAATGGCTAATACATCTCTATACGTAACTGTGTTGTGTATCAGAGTTGAAATAACAACTTAGCAATGGATAATCCATCTTTATACATAATTGTACTATGTATATGAGTTGAAATAACAACAACTTAGCAATGACCAATCTATTCCTATACATAACTGCGCTATGTATCAGAGTTGAAATGACAAAAACTCAACAATGGCTAACGCATCCCTATACATATATGTGCTATGCATTTGAGTTGAAATAACAACTTAGAAATGGCTAATCTATCCCTATACATAACTGTGCTATGTATAAGATTTGAAATAATAACAACTGATACATTAAGGATATGCATCAGTAAATGTTAAATAATTAAAATATTCTGAATTTTAACCTTATACATTAGCGATATGGATCTAAACATTATAAATTATCAGACACAATGCATTATACCTTTGAAATAGGGTCAAAAAATGTATCTTCTTTTCTTCCTTAAAGATTCAATAAGAAACTTTTTATGCTTCTACCTATAACGTCCCTTAAATTCTTCATCTTAGAGGGTTCATTGTGGTGTTTTAATCTATTTTTATGAAAATTAGGATCATCCTTATAAAAAATCCCCAAAACAAATCCAACCACAAGATTTATTTGAGGATTATCATCTAATTGATTAAGTCCTATACTAAATAAAGGAGCAGACTCTATTAGTATATTTAATTTGGTGAATGAATAATAATTCAATCTAATTCATCTATTTCTGATTTAGTAAAGTTGAAAAAATCGTGAAATTATACTAACCTCCAAAAGAAACTAAAGAAGAATGCTAATGGAGTTTGTTTGTATAAATTGAAACTTGACATTGAGCAAGTTGAGAAAAACATGATCGTATTTCAAAAATTGAAAATCCCTTTATTGAGGGTCCTTAATTTTAGGCACTGTCTGAGGAGCTTTGACGTAAGAAAAGAGTATGTGAGATATGTATAAGATAGATGGAGAGAGAAAGTGTGAGAAGTAATTTTTGTAATTATTTTTGAGTTGAGATTTTAAGTAAAATTAGTAACTTAAGGTGTAGTTTTATGTAATTTTTAGTAATTTTAGCTGAACATATTTATTAAGGGATTAGAACAAAAATATTTTTTAGCCATTTCACCGACTTTTTCCATTTGTTAGAATTTGCTTTTCTTTTTTTTGTTCCATTAATTTTTTTCCAGCTGCTTCTTTTTAAAAAAAAAATAAATCTATTCTTTTAGCTGCTATTCTTTTTTTAGCAATCAAATGTAATTTTGTTTCATTTTAATTACCATTTTTCAATATCAAATATAAAAAGAGTGTATTTTTTAAAGTACAATAAAAAAGAGCATATCAATGCATATTTAATAGCAGATACGTGCTTTTTTAATGCCAAATACATGTCTCTTTGATCCCATATATACACACACATATATATATTATACAACAATCATACAGTTTCTATATACATCCTATACAGATACATATTATCTACAACAATGAACAGTTTCTATACACATCATATATACACATATTTTATATAATAGTCATACAGTTTCAATACACATTCTATACATATATATATTCTATACAACAATGATACTATTTCTATACACATCATGCACATGTTTATATTCTATACAACAATTATACAATTTCTATTTACATCTTATACAATCTTTAGCTGCAATAATTATTTAGATACATTATTTACAATAACTATACTCTTTTGATACACATCCTATAGGATTTATATATAAATCTTAAACGGATATGATTTATATTACAATAAGTATACATTTTTTATACACATTTTGTTAAATCAAAAAATATTGGTAAATCAACTTCCATAAACATCCACCTCATAGTCTCACTTTGAAAATGGTGAAAGGAAAGAAAAAATTGCTATCATCAGCATCATGGAAGGTAGATCAATAACAAGATGAAAATTTAAATTATATCAAGATCAGTTCCAAGACCAAAAGTTTCGCCCTTCAAGCCATCATTTGTGTGGCTTTATATAGTTCCAATTGATATAGCTCGAGCGTCGTCAATACTTCATCCATCAAAACTCCTAAATTCAGTTCAAGAAATAACAGTATTGAGTAACAAACTAAATAGAGATAGCTATAGTGTAACACCTCAATTTTTTGGGCTTTAGACCCACCAAGAGATATATAATTAAATTAGCTTACCAACGCCACTAGTCTCGCTTAATCCGATATCGTGGTAAAACGTTATGGAAAATTTTCTGTGAATTTGAGTGTCATACTGCCAGTGACAACGTATCTAGCAACGACTAATTATCAGGAATGAGTCATGGTGAAGACTCATTTTCACAGTAGTAAGAGACTAAGAAATCATCCCCTTGACAACGATACTTCATGATGACTCTTGGTCAGACTAAATGAGTCTTGAAAGAAGAGTCATTGTCATACCAGTAAGGACCCAAGGCGTAGGTCCTCGGGTCATGACTCAGGGCCATGACTCATGACCAAACTATCATGACTCTAACCAGGGCCTAGTCGTGATGGGTATCTCAAGCCCACTATGGGTTGGAGACTACCCACTTAGCCTAACCTCCAAAGCATAATACAATAATACTACGGAAGCCAACCAAATAGTAATAAAAAGATAGATAATCAAATGTAAATTCTAAGAATCAAAGAAAATAACCAACCCAACACTTGTCCACAAAAGCATCTAAAACTAGAATAACAAGCTAAGTTTAGACATGCCCCCGACTATGAAAAAAGAGAATCCAAATGTACCAAGAAATAAGAAAGACAAGTGAAATGACCAATCCTTCTGAAAGAGGGAGGCTCACCACTTCATAGTAGACCCATAAGAGTAAAAAATCACCTAACACTGCATAAGGGAAACTAAAAATTCCTCGAAACCTACATCATGAAATGATGCAGTATTCAGGGATAGTGGGGTGAGCACTGGCATGTAACTCATGGAAATAGATAAAATAATGTCATTTATCAAAACCAGTCAAAATCCACATACATAACATTTATATATACATATTATAGGATGCTAGGATAGGTACAAGGATCATGAATATGAGAGTTTAAACAATTATCCTAAACCGTGTAGCTCTCTTTGTCCTAAAGACACCACGGGATATATGGGTCCAGCTCCCCCTAATGGAAGGACCCCAGTGCATATTAGCCGCATGGATCAAGGAAACTGAGTAAAGGACCAAGAAACCAAGCTGATAACCATTTAAAATATAATGAGTGCACCAAGCACACAATTACATAGACCCCCACGCTAGCAAATGTGATTTCCAGTGTTGGTCCCCCTGGGACCTACACTTTCACGGTGAGCTACAATTCCCATTAAGCCCAAATTAAAATAGTTTGCACATAAAACCAACCATGAACCAAGGATTCTATATTAAGGCATTTACCAACATGGTATCTTCATACCAATATGCTTGCAAGATAATTCATACCAATATGCTTGCAAGCTAATTCAATTATGCCAAACCAGTTCATATAACCACTAGACTCTTAAGTTCCATTTAAAATTCAAACCATTACCACCAAGGGCATTCCAAAATCAATTTTTATCATCTATTATCCTTTAATGCAATGTAAAGTTTTCAAAGGACAAATTAAACTATGTGAATATTCATATTAAAACCAAGATTATAAATTGGGTTGAGGTTAATGTCATTACCAAGCTAAAAATTCATCAATTTAGGGAAACCCACATTCCCCATTTCAATTCCCATAATAATGCACCCATTTAACCCCAAAATCATCAATCAAAGCATGAAATACACATTTAAAACATGGAAAAATAATTCAAGTAATAATCCATCAAAAGCCCTCAACCCAATTTCAAATCTATCAATTCAAGCCACATGAATAAGGAGTAAATAAGTGCCACATTGAAAAATTCAAGCTAAGGAATGAGAGACGTTCCTGAAATACCAAAGAATTTGAAGAGAAATTGAAGTTTAGAGCTTAAATGGTGAATTCTCTGTAAAAACCCTTGAAGTTTATTGGTTAGAGAGTTAAAGAAGAAAAGAGTGGAGTTTGATCTTTGAAAATTGAAGGAGAGGGATTTATTTGGTGTTTAAAAGTCATGCAGGGGGTAAACGGACCAAAAGCCCCTCATCCTAAGTGAAAAACAATTAGAAGAAAATTACATAGCGGCATGGCACGCCGCTATCGTAGAGCTTAGCCTCTATGTCACGCCCTTATTGCGGAGGCTAAGTGGTGTGGAACAACACCATCGCAGAGGCTTGTTGCCTTGGTGTCCCAAAATGGTCCCAAACCCCTTTTGAAATTTTGAAACTTTCCCAAACTACCTTTTAACATCCCTAAATATAATTTAAGTCAAAAATTGACATTAAGAATGCGGAAGGGTCAAAAATAAAATGGTTGAAATTTTTATGAGGTCTTACATTATCCCTCTCTTTGGACCATTCATTCTTGAATGATGAGTTAAGACATTCTTAGCACGACAATAGCAAGAATGCATTAGAATCCAAAGACAAATTACGAATGTCACAAGAGGTAAATAAAACTCATACCTTAAGCATTTTTATTTGATGCGGGAAACAAGAACGGGTACTTAGCTCTCATATCTTCCTCAGCTTCCCATGTAGCTTCTTTCACCTTTTGATTTCTCCAAAGAACCTTCATATAAGATACATCGTTAATCCCTAATCTATGAACTTACTTATTTAATATCTCAATCAGGACTTCCTTATAAGACAACGAATTTGAAGCACCAATATCCTCAACAAGCACTATCAAAGAAGGGTCACCCACATATTTTTTTAGCATAGACACATTGAAAATTAGATGAATAGATTCAAAACTTACTGGTAAATATAACTCATAAGCGAAATTCCAAATTCTCCTTACAACCTGATACAAACCAATGTAACGGAGACTGAGCTTCCTCTTCTTCCCTAACCTCATGACTCTTTTCATAAGATAAACCTTCAAGAATACCCAATCCCTTACTACAAACTCCAACTCCCTTCGAATAAGACTTTTGGCGACATTGAGCAGTCTTAAGTCTTTCTATAATCATTTTTACCTCCTTCATGGCTTGGTGAAGCAATTCAGGGCCAAACAACCTAGTCTCACCCACCTCGAACCATCCAATAAGGGACCTACACCTCCTACTATAAAAAGCTTCAAAAAGAGCCATTTGAATGTTAGAATAGTAACTATTGTTATAAGAAAACTAAATAAGAGGCAAATGGTCAACTCAACTATCCTCAAAGTCAATCACACAAGCCCTTAGTATATTTTCCAAATCCGTTTGAGAGTGGAAAATGATTCCAAGGTTCACCAAAGTACCCAAACCTTTCTAAAATGAACACCAAAAGTGAGCAGAAAACTGCGTACCTCGATCTAAAATAATGGACACCTATGCTCCATGCAACTTAACTATCTCTGATATGAACAACTTAGCATAGTCCTCTAATGAATAGTTAGTCCTTACATACAAGAAGTGAGCAGACTTAGTCATTATATCCACGATGTCCTAAATAGAATCATACTGATTATGACTGCAAAAGACCAGTAATAAAGTTCATATTGATCATCTCCCACTTTTACATAGGCAACTCTATATCTTGGTACATGCCACCAGGCCTTGAATGTTCAACCTTAACTTGCTGACCAACTATTCACTTAGCCATAAAGTTTGCCACATCTCTCTTTATATTGTTCCACCAATATATTTATTTCAAGTCATGGTACATCTTAGTTGAACCTAGATGAACTGTATGTCTGGACTCATGTGCCTCAATCAAAATCCTTTCTCGCAGTCCATCAATATCAGTAATTCACAACTTTCCTTGATACCTCATAATTCCATCTCATCAAATCTCGAATGACATAACCTTTTGTTGGCATACATCATCCTTAATCTACATAAGTATGAATCCAAAGATTGATTCTCCTTCACCTCAGCACCAAGAGATGATTTAACCACCTCTTCAATAATTACTTTCCCATCCTTAGAGTCCAAGAGATGAACTCGTAAGTTAGCCAACCTATGAATATATTTTACTAACCCTTTTTTCTCCTCCTCAACATGAGATAAGCTCTCCATAGATAACCCGTTAAGAGCATCAACAACAATACTAGATTTGCCTAGATGGTAGTTGATATAAGTCAAATAGCCGCCTTAGCTTTTGATGACATCATTCAAAGTCACTATGTGAATAATCAAGCTTTGGTCGCATGGAAGGCACGAGATCATACTTGAAGGGATCATCTTGAGCATTCTATTAAACAAACCTATCATCTTAAGCATATTATTAAACAAACCCGAGTGTGGAAGATTGCTTGGAGCCTTGAAGACTGGAGGACTCTCGGGTTTAGGCCACACTTGGTGGTTCATATTTTTGGTTCCCTTTATTAAGGGAATTTTGGTCACTTAACCTTGAGAAAATTTTTGTCATTTATACTTTTCTAAATGACACTCCATGGCTTCCCCACCTCATTAAGGGCATTGGAGTTATTTTGTCTTTCTTTTGTAATATACTATATGTAGTCTCTTTTAGGTCTTTTCTCATTAGTTTATGAATGATGAATGTATGAAACATTAAAAATCCTCTCTCTTAAAAGTAGAACATCTTAGTGTAGTCTTATTTAGGTCTTGGAATAACCATTGTAGTTTAGGGCTTGGAAAAGCTTATATTGACGTTTGCTTAGAAATAGTGGATCTTGAGGTAAGTTGATTCCCTTGGCGGCCACCGTAAGAGTGTGGTGTCGATTATTATATTTATTAGGGGTTATTTTTGATATACACTTGGCTCTTAATCTTGTAATAACCTATGTCTCACTAACTATTCTTTTTTTTCTTATATTCATTATGCGTTTGTGTTCTAATATTACAACATGTGAGTTGTTGTTATTGTTCATCTTGTTCATCATCTCATAGTTGTTAACATAGTTTGGGTTGGATATTTTGGTGAGTTAATATAATGCCCTGATTTTGCACCCCAGATGTCACATGGTGCTTACAACCTCGAAGGACCACAAGATAACCCATGATTATTATCTACAGTGAGCACTAAATAATAATACTAAAATAATGCGGAAAATAGGCTAAAACACCATAAGGTTCATAATCTAAATACTGATAAATATAATACTAAAATAACATCTGAATACTGAATGTTGTTCAAACTAGTCTAGTCTGAAAAACCTCTAAATAAACTGTCTGAATGTGGAGTTGATAGGATAATCCCCAATGAACTCCGACTAGCAAAATACTGAAGCTACTGTAATACTGATATAAAAGAATATCCTCGATAGATAAGGACTTACTACTGAATCTGCTACTACAGACTGAATCTGGCTAAGTGTGGTCAGGAATCTGAGTGTCCAAACATATGATATGAGACATCATAGTGCAAAAAAGAGTATGCGATTAGTACATGGAATGTAAAGGTATTCTAGATGAGGTAAGGCTGAATACAAGGGTTTATATGCATGAACAATAACTGAATAAATGATATGAAGTAACTGAATAAGAGTACATGGATAACTGAATCTAATGTAAAGTACTTAATATACAATATTGTGAATATACATATATATTGCTGAGCTTTTACTGAAACTAAGTACTAATTTCTGATACTGAGTAACTGATATCTATGATTACTGATAATTGAATTACTGATAAAGAGTTACTATTTCTGATAGTCCTGATCCTGTAGAACTGAACTGACTTTTATATTGAGGCTGAAACTAAAACTGTGGGAGGTAATCATCTAACTAACATGCCCCTCTCTGAATGGATTGGGGTCCAACCTATAACTCCGGTCGGAAGGGTGTTAGTACCGTGCCATGGGTAAAAATAATCTAAAGAGTCACTCTCATCTGGAAGGTGCTCTGAATGAGAATGGTGGTACCCTCAACTAGCAGGTAAAACACCTTATCAACCCGCAACTGGAAGGTTGATATCTCAATCTATGCTGGATACATAATTCTGGAATGCAAGGACTGCTTCTAAGGGTCACACCGAATGAACAACCCAAGGAAGGTAAGCCCCCATCCTTGGGTTGAGATATCAACCTGCCAGTTGTGGGTTGATAAGGTAAGCCCCTATTCTTGGGTTGAGATATTAACCTACTTCTAAAGACTGCTTCTACTGAAAGGTAAGCCCCCATCCTTGGGTTGTTCACTCGATGCTGAATCCTACTTTTAACTGAATAGAGACTGATTATTAAACTGAACTAGACTGAGATAAGTTTAACTGAGTTCTGTAACTAATTGAGAACTACTGATTGTGACACTATCGAGACTATTCTGTAACTACTGCATCTCTAGGTAACCAACTAGATTTTCGCGTATTGAATACTCCTAAGACTCGATAGTATTGAAAATAAAGTATGGAATAATCTTGAAAGCATGCTAATACTTGTTTGTTAACAATGCATTCATTTAGACATTTTGTCAAACACTTAATATATATGAGCTTGTACATGAATGGGACCTCATAATAACATGTTCACTATTCAATTCACATAAGCATTTTATCAAACACTTGGAGAGAATAATTATTTCACATAATAATAGTCAACACATGAACATCACAGATACAATAACCAATTGTAAATTCAAGGCTTTATCATGATAATCATATATTCATCACACATGCTATTTCATTTCATAAAACTTGCAATTTAATCATGGATTGAAGCTCAATTAGTATCATGGACATGAATATAATTAATTTCAAGCATAGAAATCATAAATCTATAAACTTGTATGTTTAAATAGGGTTCTTGGACTCCATGGGTGAAAGAAACCCATAAATGAACACCTAACATACCTTGATTGTTAATTTTATGGAGATTGATGTGAGTTCTCGAGACTTGATTCTTGAGCTTGATGAAACTAGGGCTTGTTCTTGAGACGATTTTGTCAAAAGAATGAGAAGTTATGCTATTTGGTGCTTTAATCCCATGTTATAGACCTATTGGATAAAGAGAAAATAACCCATTTGCCTTTAAAAATACGGAACAAAATTGTAGAAATTACTCTAACTAAACTGTCCAGGGCACTACGGGCTCTAAAGCGCCGCTCTGGGTAGGGTACCGCGGTCTGCATTACGGGCTTCCCCAGCATCGAACTGGGCTGGGCGTCGAGGGCTAATCGCCCTGAGCCACTATTTTGGAGTTTCAAACACTCCCTTACGCTTGTCCGAAAATTTCAAAACTCAGCCAAGATGTGTTATTAACTTCCCCGATCATGAATCAATTTTAAAACTAACTTTCTAAGGTTGGGAAGATCGTAAATAAATTCCTTAAAGTTTAAAGGCTTTAAAAATAACTTAGTCCTAACACTTATCTGAAATTTTCTAAGTTTGGTAACTCTTTTGGGATGCTTTAAAAGACTTAAACGAATAGCATTCTGTGGGGTCATACAGTTAAACAACCTTATTTATCTCGTTTTGTTGGTTGTTTGTTGAATCTGAGAGTTGGTCTCCAATAGGTCCTCGAATCTTATGATTTATAGACTATTTGGAGTGTGATTTTGTGTATCCCTTGTCTTTCTTATATCATTTGGTATCAGAGCAAGGATTTATTTTAACAAAATCAATCTTGATCTTGTTAACTCAAAAATCATAAAAAAAGATGTGTTGAAAAATCAAAAATCCAAAAAGAAACATTCTATCTCGTGTTTGGTGTCTAGGCCAAAATTTGTATTTTAGATTTAGGAGGTTATTTGTTTTGGTTGTTTATAGTGTTATCCCTTTCTTCACTAACACTAATAGAGTCAAGATCCAAATTTTGAGCCATTTTCGAGTTGATCTTGAACTTTGATGGTTGCTATTTTTTGAGGATCGATGGCTTGAAAGTATGTTGTTGATGTATATTGTTGAGGATATGGGTTTGAAAATGTGTTGTTGTTGTTATGCAGTTCAACGTGAGCTAAAATAAACAAAAATCATTCAATTTGGAGATCATTTGGGTTGGTTTCCATTTTTGAATGTTCTTGTTATTCTTCATGTATTGTTGAGAAAGAAAATTCAAAAGGGGGGGTTTGATCTAAAAGAATGAAGAAAGGAATGTGATTTTATGTTTTCTTGAAAGACACAATCCCAAGACATCGAAAAAGAAAAGGGGACAAAATGGCATTCCAGAGTCTTGATTACCAAAAGGGAGTAAGAGCTTGTTCCAAAATTAACAAAAGAGGAAAGAGCCAACAACCTTTCAAAAAGGTGTCTTTCCAAAAAGGTGAAAGGAAAAAACTTTTTGAAATTGAAAAAGAGGCTCCAAGTCTTGTTGTTTCCCTCCCAAATCTGATTTTCACCATCCCAAGTTAAAATTTGACCAATCCAAATTGCAAATTGTCATGTCACCAACTTGCTACACCACCAAACTGCCACATTGATATCCTAAAGGAATGCTAAACATGAAAATGGACACACAAGGAACAAAAACCAGCAACTAGAAGAAATGCAGATGAAGAAGAATGCATAAAATGTAAAGATAGTAGAAAGACATTTACTCCTACCAAGTGATTAACAAAAGATGGTGTATCAAACCATCAATAAAACCTCACCAATAGAAGATCAAAACTTCCTCTTAGGTGGACCAAATGACTCACACTTCATCAATCACACCTTTCTTGCCAAATGTTCAACACAAATGAAATCCATCAATTGTATTAAACTCTCAAGTTTTTTTGATGTCTTTTCCAAGACCTACACTAAGATGGCTTCTCCAAGCCCTACACTAAGGAAAAAAACTAAACTAAGAGTAATACTCAATTTCAATTCATCAAAATCTAATGAAAATGGAAGCTAAAAGGTCTATTTATACTATTACATTACAATGACTAAAATGCCCTTAATGAAGGGTGCTCCTTTGGAGTGTAAAAGGGAGGTCTTAAAAGACCACAATTCCCTTAGTTGGGGCGCCTATGTGATGTAGAAATCACTTCTTCTCTCTTTAATTTGGACAAGGCTTTGTAATGGTTCCAAAAGGTCTTCAAGCACTTGCAAATCGAGACTTGATCCTTTGACAATCCGAGGCTTGAACCTTCTAAAAAACCTTGTAAACCTTGTTCTCTTTATACCTCTATCATCCTCTCCATCTTGAAAGGAATTTGTCGTCAAATTCAAATCCTAAAAACCAAAGAGAGAACAAAACAAACACACAATCCTCTTGGTTGGAGGGTTAGTATTAGTACCATACTCATATCATCAACCCAAACTTGACATACACCCATATATCTTTAAAATTTGACATGAAAATCTTCGCATAAAAGGGTATAAAGAAGTGGATGGCATAAATATCAAAAGGAATTGAGTATAAAACAAAACTATACCTTTCACAACTCAAAATTATTTCGGGGTCAAATAGGAGTAGAAGACAAGGGGATAATCCAAGGTGACCCACTCCTTTCACTAGGATACCAAACTCACAATCATCATCATTCCAGCAACGAAACCAGCCACCAAACTTACTACCTCTACATAATACCAATTCAAAATTAACATTGTTATAATCATAGGCAAAGAGGTAGTATAGGGAGGAATCATGTGTGAAGACATCACCCAAGGTGTTATCATCTACAAGAGGGTCACTTGGTCAAAAAGATATAGCACATAAGACACACAAGGATGGAATTAAATCAATTAAGCATATATGACTTCTTCCCCTCAAGTAAAATATAAACTTGGCATCCATAAGTTGGGATTCATTCAATTCAAGCACAAGTGTGTCAAGCAAGGATGCATGATTAGAAGCATTATCCCAAGACAACTATGACACATTTGCCCTCGGGTTTTCAAGAATAATACTTTGCTTGTCATGTAGACCAAGCAACAAGTTGGGTGTGCCAGCATCATCATATCCATATTTGGCACCGGGGTCAAATAGAAGAGTGGCCTTAGACATGGATCTAGACAACACTCTTTTCCCCATAGGCTTCGCCTAATCTAAAAGACATACCCTCTATAGTAGCATACACCTCATCAAAGGTAAATAGAGAGTGGAGAAAGGTGTTACACAAATAAACTTCAATTATGGTGCCCTTATACAAGTACTCACTAGTTCCAAGTTCATCACCACTAGGATGCTCAACATAGGAAACACACAAAGAAGAAATAGATGAAATTTCTAAGCATGCACCACTTTTTATTTTAAGAGAGTAATCCCCACATAGATATAAATAACCATGAGCAGTAAAGGGATCACACATAAAAACATGTTCACAAGAATAACCACAATTCAGGTTTCCTAAATATTCAAGCAATTCAAGGTCACCTTCACCAGATTGTGACTTTTCTTGGTTTCTTTGAGCAAAACTATCAATATGGCTTTCATCATACAACATGCTCAAAGAATTATCTCCAATCACATGATCAACTCCATCAACATCATTAATAACTTGAGACTTATCAAACACACCATACATATGCTCAAGTAGTGGACTACATTCGTGAGTAGGTTGATCATCATTCACATCCTCACTAGTTGTTGGCAACTCACATTCCAACATAGACTCACCTTGGTTTTCACATAGGTCAACTAGTGTGTGAATACTCTTATCACTTGGTAATTCAACCTTATTCAAGTTATAAGTGCTAGCACTAGATGGACACAAATCATTCTTTCAAAAAGAATCAATTTTGTCATCTTTAGGATCAACTAGTGCTTGCAAACTTACAACAAGAATTTGGTCTTCATGCAATCTAGAAATACCAAGAGTATCACAAAGGGAAGACTCATGCAATTCTCCTCCAAGAAAACCATCAACTACATCCACTTGGCTACTACTAGCCACATCACGACATTTTAAGTTTATAGGAGTATAGGAGATAACATTGTTACTTTTTAGCTCACATGAGGTATGACCTTCACCTAAGTTTGGATTATTTTTGCCCATTTTTTCCTTTCCAAAGATCTCATTACAAGGGATTTTGTCAAGAATTCTTCTTTGCATCACCTCTTTGTCATTTTTCCCAAAGTTGGAATTCTTAGCTAAGAGCTCTATTTGATCATCAACCATGTGTTCTTGAGGAACTCTTCTTGAATCCTTCAGTGGAAGTATATTATCTTGAGCCTGCACACAAGGAGAATTGATACTAGGAAAAATATTAGTATCTTGGTTAGTGGTGATTTGGCTTAGATGGCATGCTTGAATAATCAATTGGCGTAGACCTTCAAGGTGCCGATGGAAATTTTCAAAAGGATCCGAGGTAGTATAAATACTATAACAATTCGGGGTGGATGATATTGTTCCTTCCATTTTCATGGTACCTAAGAGAAAACACCTACAAAACAATAAATAAGTTAGGTCAAATAGTCTTACACACTCACACTCGGATCTCACCTTACACTTGGTCTCACAAGTGTTGAATACTTGGCAATACTTGGTAAGTGAATTGAGTGGTGAATATACCTTAGTCCGGAATATATTTTTGTTTGATAATACTCAAATAAAATGATGCACGGACTTGAACCAACAAACTACTACGACTTAAAAACAAGAAAAGCACACAAAAAGTGAAGAAACGAACAAAACGGACTCAAGACTAATTATCAACCTAGTAGGTACTTAATAGTTTGCTAATTAGTGATAGAATCAACACAAAATTAAAACAACCAATAGAAACGTAGAAATCTAATTTATAACTCAATTTGGTTGTTTATATAGTGATGATGTGGCAGCTTGTGATTGGACATCAATTTTTCAAATTTATCAATTCTCAAAATCTTGTCTCGGCCAAACAATACTTAGGTAAGGAAGAGAATTCATTTGGAGGGAAAATATTCAAGTTTGAAGCCTTTTCAAGCTTCAAAATGGATTAGAAATGAATTGACCATCCCTTGTACTTGAAGATTCCATTTGTCTTTGTTGTTTTCTTCTTTTGGCAAGACTAGGAAGCTTCTTGGAAATTGCCATGAGCAACTAGTACAATCTCTTTCCTCTCTTTTCAAGATCAAACAAGAAGTTTTAAATATTCTTCTCCAACAAGATATGAGGATTGAGGAAGAACACTATGAATATTCAAGAGTTGACCAAGGTTTGACCACTAGGCAAATGAACCCTGAATTTAATTTTTCTTTTGGATCTAGGTTATTTGGGCCAAGGCAAGCTCAAATAATGCAAAATCAACCAAAAACACACCTCAAAATGATATGCACTATGAGATTCCATCTCAAAAAGCTTCAAACAAGGCACAACAACGGTGGATCTAGCTCAAATTCAACCAAACCTTGCTCTAAACTTAGATCTAGACACTTTAAGTGCTAGAGAACAAGAATCTAACACAAGAAACTATCAAAACAAGATAAAAATTAGTAGATCTAAGTTGTGAAATTCGGATCTACTACCAAAAATAAGACAACACATAATTTTTTTTAGATTTTTAGATTTTTTGACTTTTATGTTGAGATTTTCATAATAAGGACACTAAAACCAAGGATTAGAGTTGTGGGAACAATCCTAAGAAAGGCTCTGATACCGAATCATAGCCTAAAGGAAGGCTAAATACGAAAATGGACACACAAGGAACAAAAAGCAGCAACTAGACGAAAGAGAGATAAAGAAGAATGCATAAAATATAACGATAGTAGAAAGACCTTTACTCCTACCAAGTGATTAACAAAAGATGGTGTATCAAAACATCAATCACACCTCACCAATAGAATATGAAAACTTCCTCTTAGGTGGACAAAAAGACTCACACTTCCTCAATCACACCCTTCTTGCCAAATGTTCAACACAAATGAAATTCATCAGTATTAAACTCTCAAGATTTTTTGATGTCTTTTCCAAGACCTACACTAAGATGGATTCTCCAATCCCTACACTACGGAAAGAAACTACACTAAAAGTAATGCTTAATTTTAATTCATCAAAGTCTAATAAAAATGAAAGCTAAGAGGTCTATTTATACTATTACATAACAATGACTAAAATGCCCTTAATGAAGGGTGCTTCTTTGGAGTGTAAAAGGGATCTATTAAAAGACCACAATTCCCTTAGTTGCGGTGCCTATGTGATGTAGAAATCGCTCCTTTTCTCTTCAATTTGGATAAGTCTTTGTAATGGTTCCAAAAGGTCTTCAAGCACTCTCAAATTCGAGACTTGATCCTTTGACTATTCGAAGCTTGAACCTTCTACAAGACCTTGTAAACATTGTGCTCTTTATGCTTCTATCATACATCATTACCCCCCAATAAAGCAACGTTAGGCTCAAAATTTCATATTCTTTGTTTCTTATTGTTGATTCCTTGTTTCATTTGTTGATTGAATAAGTAATCGACAAGCTAGTACTCCTCTACTAGATTATAAGTTAGTTTTTATGTTTGTTTCTTCGTGTTAGCATTGTTTTTGTGCTTTTATTGTTTTTGAATCATAGTATTTCTTAGTTTAAGTTTGTAAGTAAATTTTGTTTTTGTGTTTTTTTTAATCAAAGAAAAATCTATTCTGACTGCCAAGTAGAATCGACATCCTATTGACTACCGGAGTATAAGCAACTTTCAATATTCGCTGCTCCAATTTGAGAATCACAAAGGTGAGTGTATACTAGTGTTTGTTAGCAGATTTTACTACTAGTCTTGTTTGTTCATTATGTAGGCATAAAGGTGATATAAGGGGAACATGTCTTCAATAGCTGGGGATTTTGTAACTATAACATGGGAGACTATGATTGTAGTGAGGGGTTTTATGTCTACGAAGTTGAGGAAAATTACAGAGGCTATGAAATAGCTATGATCAAAACTTGGCTAGATTTAAGGGACACAATTTTAGGGGAGAAAATGAGGGGAATGAAGTACCTAGTGATTATGGTGAATTTGGAGATGATTTAAGACCTCGTGATGGTTCTTATGTTGACGTTGGGGCATGTGAGGAGTCTTATACTTCCTACTTTAAACCTAGATTAGGTGTTAGGAATAACTTTTCCATTCACAAAGCTTATGAGAGCGATGATGAGAGTACACATGAGGAGTGTGAAAATTCATTTTCTTTACCTTGTAGTACTTCTTAGCAAGATAGACATGGTGTGAATGGTTATCTTAACTATATTAGAGGTTGTCCCAAGAGAAGAAGAGGATATGCATCTCCAAAACAGATGGGTAATCATGTGCCTCACAATGTTGATCCGAGATGAAGTGTACACTCTGGAAAGGTGACCATTTGTGGGATATCGGGATACCTCATTGTGTTAAATGATTGGTATTATAGAAAATACATCCTTCCATCCATGGTTTACTACTTGGGATTATTTAGAGAGCCTTTACTTGTTCCATACTTCTTGGACGGGTGTAAGGTTATTGAGAGGGTGAGGGTTGTCTTCTCCCAATTTAATTACCATGAGGAGGTGTGGTGCGATGTTTTTACCTTAAACTATGGTCTTGTGAGCTTGGGTGCTGATTGGTTTGCACAATATAAAGTTCCAAATATGCAAAATTAGCCAAACATTGTAAGAGACCAATGGGGAAATTTCCTCATGATGTACATTCTACATGGGAAAAACGAGAAGTGCTCACCTACTCCAATCCAAATAATAATGAGAGACAAAAGATTGAAAGGAGTAAGGGTGCGCAAGGTAGTAAACTGAGAGTGGAAAAATGGGAGGTTATGTGGAGCAAAGTGAGGGGATTGCCACCAAATTGAGCTAACATTGTTTGTCCTTCTATTTCTAAGGACATTTGTATATGTACCGACATGTCAAGCAACGGAGAGACATGCCGATTTGCTGCCCAAGCTTATGGAGGACCTTCACAATATGGAAAAGGAGATTATACTTATGAACTTCAAGGTAAAATAGCTAATTCTTATACTTTGGTACATGTGAATGATAATTGTGTGGCTAGTAGCCCATAGAGTATGAGTTGTAGCTTACTTACTTGTGAGTCTAATGATTCTTTGCCTCTTGTTAATGATGTACATGTTGTGAGTGTGGATACTCTAGTTGATCCTATTGATGACAAAATAGACTTTTTTTGTAAAGGTAATTTATGTCCAGATAGTATTGAAGCCAATATGTTGAATAAAAGTACATTGCGTTGTGTAATTGGTGTTGATCAACTTACGTATGAAACTTTCCTGCCACTTGAGGTTATGTGTGATGTGCTTACTAGAACTTAAGTGAGTGAAGTATTTGAAAATGTTGGTCAATAAAATAGGAGTGAACCCGAGGGTTGTTCTTGGGGTAATCTTGTACTTGAATCTCTTTGAAACTTGATATTGATCTTTTAGAGAGTAATGAACGTATTTGTTCTGAATCTTCCCATAAAATTGATCATGCTCTCTTTAAGTATAATGTCTTGTTTGAATATGATATAAACACTCCTAATATGCATAGTGGTGAAAATAATAGTATAGGTTGCCTTGGAAGCTATAGCTATATGCTAACCCACTATGGTATGACATAATTCCTTCTAAAGATGGAAATCTCTTCTTGAAAGATGAGAGTACTTTTAAGGGTAAGGAATGTGTGGTCTTGGAAACTACTTCTCCTTCTACTTTATGTGACTTTATTATTGAGAGTACTCATGGTGATGATTGGGAAACTAGTAGTGAGTGCATACATGAGGAAACCTTAGTAGAAGTCGACTTGAGTGATACCTTTCTCTACTCTTTATTTTCTCTGGATGATATGTATATTATTGTAGAGAGTATGTCATTTAGATTAGGTAGAGACCAAGTGAAAGGTGAGTATTTTCTAGACCCATGTCTATGGCCACTCTTCCCGTCTGACCCAGGTGCCAAATGTAGAAATGGTGATATTGGTGCACCCAACTTGTTGCTTTGTCTACATGACAAACAAAGTGTCACTCTTGGTGAATCCCATAACCAAATCCTTTGTAAATCTTTCATTGAGTTTTTGATATTTCATTCAAATTATCCTTGGTTATACTTTAAGTATGTCCTGCCTTGGCGTGATGATGTTTATTATTGTGATAACCCTAACCATCATTCCATGAGGATATTGTGCTTTTTTGTCCTTTCTCTAGTTTTACAAGGTATGGATTAGAGGTCGAATCCTTTTCAAGAAGGGGAGAATGATACAAGTCAAATGGACGCCTTAGCTTTCGATGACATAATTCAAAGTCACTACGTGAAGAATCAAGCTTTGGTGACATGGAGGGTACGGTATCATACTTGGAGGGGTCATCTTTAGCATTCCATTAAACAAACCCGAGTGTGGAAGATTGCTTGGAGCCTTGAAGACTTGAGGACTCTCGGGTTTGGGCCATACTTTGTGGTTCACGATTTTGGCTCCCTTTATTAAGGGTATTTTTGTCACTTAGCCTTGAGGGCATTTTGTTCATTTAGACTTATCTAAATGATACTCCATGGATGCCCCACCTTATTAAGGGCATTGGAATGATTTTGTCTTTCTTTCACAATATACTATATATAGTCTTTTTTAGGTCTTTTCTTATTAGTTTATGAATGATGAATGTATGACACATTGAAAATCCTTTCTTTTAAGAGTAGAACACCTTAGTGTAGTTTTAGTTAAGTCTTGGAATAGCCATTATAGCTTAGGGCTTGGAAAATCTAATATTGACCTTTGATTGTAAACGGTGGATCTTGAGGTATGTTGATTCCCTTGGCGGTTACCATAAGAATGTGGTGTTGATTATTACATTCATTAGGGGTTAGTGTTGATATAAACTTGGTTCTTAATCTTGTAATAACCTATGTCTCACTAACTATCCTTTTCTTTCTTGTATTCATGTATGTGTTTGTATTCTAATAATCCAATCCGTTAGTTGTTGTTATTGTTCATCTTGTTGTTGTTCATATTGTTCATTATCTCGTGGTTGTTAACATATCTTGGGTTGGCTGTTTTTGTGAGTTAAACACCCTTGTTCATCTCGTTTTGTTGGTTGTTTGTTGAATCCGAGAGTTGGTCTCTAATATGTCCTCAAATCTTATGATTTGTGGACTGTTTGGAGTGTGATTTCGTGTATCCCTTGTCTTTCTTATATCAGTAGTGAAGTCTCATGTCATAATACTTAAGTAGATCGAGCCACCACCTCTGCCTGAGATTTAATTACTTCTGCCTAAGCAAATACTGCAGGATCTTATAGTCTGACTAAATATCCACATGTACCCCATATAGATAATAGAACCAGATCTTCAAAGCAAAAACCACAGCCACCAATTCTAGATCGTGAGTCGGATAATTATTTTATGAACCTTAAGCTGCCTGGAAGCATTAGCCACAACCTTACAATGCTGTATCAAAATATAACCTAGTCCCATATAGGATACATCATAATACACAATAAACCCATTAATACCCTCGCCTAGGGTCAAAACTTACGCAAAAGTCAGTTTATCTTTCAACTTCTCATAACTACCCTCACAAGCATGGGACCATAAAAACTTAACCTTTTTTGAGTTAACTTCATCAGTAGGCAGTAATAGCTGAAAAATCTCCATAAACCTTCTATAGTAGCCTACCAAACCCAAGAAGCTCCTAATGTCGGTTGGATTTCCCTCGCTAGAAACAACATGCCTAAGAAAGTTCACAACACTTAGCCAAAATTCACAGTTGGAAAATTTAGCATACAATTTCTTGTCATTAAGAGTTTGTAACACAATTCGAAGGTGATTGACATGATCCTACTCACTCTTAGAGTAAACCAAGATTTCATCAATGAAGACTATGACAAATAAATCTAGAAACTACCTAAACACCCAATTCATAAGATCTATGAAAGCGGTCGGGGCATTAGTCAACCCAAATGACATAACTAGAAACTCATAATGGCCATACCATGTCCGGAAACAGTCTACGGAATATCAACCTCCTTAATTTAAACTGGTGATAGACTGAACGAAGATCATTCTTAGAAAAACAACTAGCACCCTAAATCTAATAAAAAAGGTCATCAATTCTAGGGAGAGGATACTTACTCTTTACTGTAACCTTATTCAACTGATGATAGTCTATGCATATTCAAAGAGACACATCTTTATTTTACTCGAAAAGTACCCCACAAAGAAACACTAGAATGGATGAAACCCTTATCAAGAAGATTTTTTAATTACTTATTTGATTCCTTTAGTACGGTTGAAGTCATCTAATAACGAGGAATGAAAATGGGACATGTATCCAATAGAAGATCAATCCAAAAATCTATCTCCCTATCAAGAGGACTTTCGAGAAGATCATTGGGAAATAATTTAATAAATTCATTAACCACAGGGACAAATTGCAAAAAGGGACCCTCAGAATTAGAATCCTTAACCCAAACTAAATGATACAGACACCTTTTGGATATCAACTTCTGAGCTCCAGGGAAAGAAACAAACCCCTCTTTGAGTACTAAGGAACTCCACTCCAATTTAATCACCAGTTCAATAGGAAAATGGAAACTGACCTTTTAGGTCATACAATCTAGACAAGTATAGCACAAATGAAGTATTTCATCCCTAAAATTACATAAAAACCCACCATATCAAGTTCTATAAAATCCACCAATGTCTCTTTATGAAAGATGGACACCACAAAACCCCCGTAGATTTCTCTAGTAATAATAGAATTACCCACCTGAGTAGACACAAAAAGGGATCAAAAATATTTTTAGGACCAATACCAAAGTGTACAGCCACATAAGGGGTCGTATAAGATAGGGTAGAACTGGGATCAAGCAAATAGTAAATATCATGAGAGAAGAGTTGTAACATACTAATAATAACATATGGGATGCCTCAGATTCCTGACGAGTAACAAGTGTATAAAGATGATTTCTGCCTGTGCTAATACCTAAAGTGGCACCTTTAGGTGCAGAAACCACACAAGTGACGACTAGAACCTTATTAGCTTCAGAGGCAACTTTAGCTATAGGATCATTTCTCTGCAGATGACCAGGCTGACTACAATTAAAACACAAGTTTTTTCACTCTTTATAATAACCATGGTAAAGTTGCCTATAAAATCTACAAAAAGGATAAGGTGGGGTCGGCTGAGATCTACGCACCCTATGTCTTAGGTTCTCTGCTAGCCTGAAAACGACGATCACCAAAAGGCTTAAGATAAGGGGCACTAGCTGTTAAAAATGAATTTCCAAAATTCTTTCTCTTATTTCACTGCCTACCATCTCTCTCACTATTCTGCTAAACTGCACCCTACGTTGAATATATAAACTTCTTATTATGCCTTTCTCTAATATCTACCTGCTTTTTTTCTCATCCTTCTCTTGCTGCATATAAACCACCAGCTGCATATAAACCACCATCCTATATATATCCCTATTATTATTTAACATAGTAGCCTTACACTCCAACACCAAATCATGGGACAGAACAGGAATAAACTTCCTTATTCTGGATCTCTTATTAGACACTAACTACAGAGCATAATGCGATAACTACTGGAATTTTAGGGCATACTCCTTAACACTCATCTTACCTTGGTTCAAGTTTGAAAACTCTTTAGCCTTGGCCTATCTCAACTCTTGAGGAAGGAAATAATCAAGAAAAGCACCTGAAAACTCATCCCACACTGTCGGTTCAACATCATCACCCCTCATTGCTTCCCACTCGCCATACCACTAATAAGCTATATTTTTTAACTGATAGGAAAAAAACTCCACACCCTCTGAACCAGTAACATGCATCACCCATAAAATTTTCTCCATTTCATTAATTTACCATTTATGATCTTTCTTAAACTTAGAGCCTGTAAAGGATGGGGGGATTCAACCTTATAAACTAGCCAACCCAAGTAACCACAGATAAACTAACAACAGAACCAACATGATCTGACTAGTGGGACTGTGATACCACCAATTGATTAAGCATATGAACAGACTGATGGAACTCAGCATTATATATATCTCTATGGGGCATTTGGGTATAAGTATTACCAGCCCAGGGATCCTAAGAAGGACTAGTAGGGACTTTTAGAACACCACGTGGAGTAGTACAATTAGGAGTAGGGACCCTAGGTCGGGTCTGCACTTCGTAATCAGGGTGACTTCCCTCCACATCTTCCCTATGTGGAATAGAGGTTCCAGTAGAGTTTCTACAATCATCAGAACTTTAGGGAGGGATGATCTAAAATGCAAGTAACCAGGAGTTAGAGAATTTTCATAATGACTAGACTCTATAGCCCAAAATAGAACACAATAAAGGGAAATATTCCTAAATGCCTTGTAGCCTGCCCCTTATAAGTGTGGCGTACAACACACTCATAAAAGGGACACTACTTTATATGAGATTATGGACACCCAAATATCCTGAACCTAGCTCCGATACCAAGATTGTCTTGAGCCAAACTAAGGCTTAGTCATGATGGGTATCTCAATCCCACCGTGGTCTAGAGACCACCCTCTTAGCCTAACCTTTAAAGAGTAATAAAAAATATAGTGGATGCCAACTAAATAGTAATAAGAAAGATAGATAGTTAAATGTAAATTCTAAGAATCAAAGCTAACAACCAACCCAATGCTTGTCCACAAAAGAGTCTAAAACCAGAATATCAAATTAAGTTGGGACATGTCTCTAACTATGATAAAAAAGAATCCAAATATACAAAGAAATAAGAAAGACAAGTGAAATGACCTAGCCTTCTAAAAAAGAGAGGCTCACCACTTCAAAGTAGATCCAAAGGAGTACCAAATCACCTAATATTGCACAGGAGTAATATAAAAGCCCTCGGACCCTACATCATGAAATAAAACAGCATCTAGGGACAGTCAGTAGGGAGAGCACTGGCATATAACTTAGGGAAAGGGATAAAATAATGCCATTTACCAAAACCAGTTAAAATCCATATTCTTAATATTTATATATACATATACAGGATGACAAGGTAGGCACAGGGATCATGAACATGAGATTTTAAACCATTAGCCTAAAATATGTAGCTCGCTCTGTCTTAAAGGCACCCATGGGATATATGGGTCCAGATCTCCCTACTGGTAGGCCCCAGTACGTGGTTGTTGCATGAATTAAGGAAATTGAAGAATGGATAAAGACATAAAGGAGATATCCATCCAAAATATAATATGTGAAATAAGCACACATCACATAGACCCCACGCACCGATAAATATGGTTTCCTGGGGGACTACACCTTCACGATGAGCTATAGAATTTCTTTAAAGCCTAAATTAAAATAGATTGCACATAAACTCAACCATGAACCAAGGAGTATATACTAAGACATTATCCAACATAGTATCATCATGCCAATATGCTTGCAAGCTAATTTAATTATGCCAAACTAGTCCATATAACCATTAGACTCCCAAGTTCCATTTTAACATCTAAACGATTGCCACCAAGGGCATTCCAAAGCTAATTTTTATCATTCATTATCCTTTAATCCAATGAAAAGTTTTCAAAGGACAAGTTAAAATATGTGAATATTCATATTAAAACCAAGATTGTTAAGTGGGTTGAGGTTAATCCCATTACCAAGATAAAAATCTATCAATTTAGGGAAACCCATGATCCCTATTCTAATCCGCAAAATAATGAACCCATTCAGCCCTAAAACCATTAATTAAAAAAGAAATACACATTTAAAACATAGGAAAATAATTCAAGTAATAATCCATCAAAAACCTCAACCTAATTTCAAACCCATCAAGTCAAATCATATGAATGAGGAGTAAATAAATGCCACAATGAAAATTTTAAATTAAGAAATGAGAAACATGCCTGAAATACCAAAGAATTTGAAGAGAAATCAAAGTTTGGAGCTTGAAAGGTGAATTCTATATGAAACCCTTGAAGTTTATTAGTTGGAGAGTTCATGAAAAAAAGAGTGGAGTTTGATCTTTGAAAACTGAAGAAAAGGGGTTTATTTGGTGTTTAAAATTCGCGCAAGGGGTAAAAGGACAAAAAGGCCCTCACCCCAAGTGAAAAAATAAAAAATGGACAAAAATTGCATTGTAGTATGGCACGGAGCTATCACATATTTTATCTCCATACCTCACCCTTATCTCAGAGGCTAAGTGGCGTGGCACACCACTATCGCAGAGTCGTACTACATTGGAGTCCCAAAATGGTCCCGAATCCCTTTTAAATATTCTAAAACATTTCTAAAACACCCTTTTAACACCCCTAAATATAATTCAAGTCAAAAATTGACATTACGCATGTGGGAGGGTCAAAACTATAATTGTTGAAATTTTTACGAGGTCTTACATAGACCCAACGAGTCCTACCCTAAGTCATCGCACCTGTTTTTAAAATTTTCTTACACATTTTAAGAGGAGCTTGTACCAAAGCTATGTCGTTTAGCTTTCCCAAGGCTATAATAAGGGGAAAATTCCTTAATTCCTCATTAAATCATAAATTTAGTTGACACCAAGAAAAGAGGCGATTATTCTTCTCCAAAAGCCAACTTAGGGTTCCACAACTTCAAGCATAAATTCGAAGGAGTTCTTCAAGAAATTCATAACTAGGTATGTAGGATTTCATCAATGGGATTCTACCCATTGAGTGCCAAAGACTTCTCAAATTCTCAAGTTTAATCCCCCTTTAAGTTTAGGGTTCCATGACAAATATGAGTTTTCTTAATTTTTTAAGTTTACTCTTATAATAAACCAAGTACACATTTTCCCATAATATTAGCAATGTATCATACTCATAATCATGGATTCCCTTCATATTGACAAAATTGTTGAGTTTTGGTCTTGAATTGTGAAATACCTCATGATGTTTAGTTAAATATTGTCATGTTTAGAGATGGCAGGTTATGAACACCCGATACCTAGAAATTCATGCATAAATCAGCTTACATGTTTATGTGCACTTCAGATTATCCACTATTGATATTTTCAAAATGTAATTATATTGAGCATATATCAGTTATCGGTGTCATTCAATTGGAAGTAGTACTTAGCACTGAGTGAACGCCTGGATGAAAGAACACTTATCAGTTAGGACTGAGACCTTTAGTAGAAGTACCTAAGTTCTAAAACTACGACACTACCATAGGTTATAAGGGATTACACTCCAGTTGTGGACTGACACCTTAGTCCTTTGGGATATCAGTTGAGTGAATCCACGCCAGCCAGTGTTCATACCATTGGAAAGGTACTAAACACCTATCCAACTGGGGTTATAATCTGGATCCTAATTTGCTTAGATTTGGGTATGTCATTAAATGTTTGCTCCCACAGCCCCCAGTTTATGGTATAGTTTTAGATTTTGCATAACCTAGTATTCTATTATTTATTTTAGCATGATATTGTAACATTAGACAATGTATTTAGTGAGTCCTCATCATTTGATGACTAGTTATTAGTATTATTTTCATTATTCTTTTAGTTTCATTCAGTTAAAATTAGTTGGGGGCTTGTGCCAACAACTCATATGAGTAGAGACTTTCAGACACATAGTTAGTTCTATTTAAGAAAGTTGATTTTTTACTAAATTTTTTATCATTATTACCATATTATTTTAGTTCATCTTGTGTCCAGTATTTTTGCTTCTTTAGTATATTTAGTGTTATGCTAGGCTATGGGTTGACTTGGAGTCACTTGTGACTTTAAGCACTGTGTTATGACTAAGGGTTGTCTTCGATTATGAAAAAGGTAATATCATAGAAGAAGGTTTGAAATGTCCTAGGGTGTCTGAATCTGAGTTAAGTAGAGTTTTGTTCATGGGTGTGAAATATGCCATACTTATGAGTGAGAGGCTACAAATTTTTTTAGGAAAGTTTCACTTTTTCATTATTTATGCCATGTGATAGAGTGTGAACTCTATTTATATTCTTCTTCTAAATTGTCCTCAACCCATTTATAGTAAGTTCCACCCAAGAGAACCAATTGAATAAGAAATTGAAACCAACAAGAACCACCGCCAGTTTTGGAAGACCCTCTGAATGAGTAGGTCTTCCATGTTGATTTAGGGCTACTTTTAAAACATTAGCCCAGTCGATGAAAACACAAAACAACCAACAGGTTGTTACACCATCCAACGTGGCTGTGAATACAATAGCTGCTAGAGTTTGGGACTTCACTCGAATGAATCCTTTGATGTTCTTTGGGTCTAAGACTAAAGATAACATATATGAGTTCCTAGATAGTATTTAGAAAGTTACTGATATCATGGGTGTCACCTCAACTGAGAGTATTATTTTGGCTGCTTATCAATTACAAGAAGTGGCTTACACATGGTTCAACCAGTAAAAAAGGACAAAGGTACAGATGTTGGGTCAGTAGAGTGGGATAAGTTTATTGCTGCATTTTTGTATAGGTTCTGAGTTAAGAGAATCCAAGGTACAGGAGTTTATATACCCAAAATAGGGGATATAAGTATGAATAAGTATTCATTCAAGTTTAATCAGCTAGCAAGGTATGCTCTGACAATGGTTGCTAACTCAAGGGCACGAATGAGCAAGTTTGTTTTAGGTTTTTCTGAGGATATAGTCAACAAGTGTAGGACGAACATGTTGGTTAAGGAGATAGACATCTTCAAATTGATGGTCCACGATTAATAGATTGAGGAAAAAATATCAGGTAGAAGGAAAAGGGATAATAAAAGGACCAAATTGGTAGCTTTAATTTTCCTTTAGCAGAGGTCAGATAGTGAAAATCATTCTCAGTTTCACCATAAATCTTTTGCTCCAGCCCCATCTCCTTCCAGTGCTCTAGTACCCAAGTTCCAGATAGAATACTCATTATAGAGCATCAGGATAAAAGTCCTAGGGTAGTATGAATAGTTCTCACACTAACCTAATTTGCAAAAAATATGGTAGGAACCATAAGAGTAAGTCCATGGTAGGTAGTGGTGATTGTTTTAGGTACGACAAGTCAGGCCAAAGATCGAGGAATTTCCTAGTGGCTGTACATAGAGGTAAGGATATTCTTTAGCAGAGCTAGTCTAAATCTTCAATAGTTCTAGCAAGTCACCTAACTCAGTAGGGTGACACCTCTAGTGCAACTGGTGGAAAATGTCAAGGTAGGTACTATACCTTTTAGACTCATAAGATTAAGAGGGTTCTCTTGATGTGGTCACTAGTACATTTTAAGTTTTTCATATTCAAGTTTATGGATTGTTAGATCCCAGAGCCATAATTTCCTTAGTTACTCCTTATATAGTAGTAGATTTAGGTGTTAACCCCAAAACAGTCATAGATCTCTTCTTAGTTTCTACTCCAGTCGATAGTTCAATTATATCCAGAAGGGTATATAGAAATTTTCCAATCATAGCATCCTAGAAAGTTACGTCAGTTGATTTTGTCGAGTTACACAAGACCGATTTTGATGTTATTCTTGATATAGATTGGCTCAACTCTTGCTAAGCCTCAGTTATTATAGAAATAGAGTAGTCCAATTTTAGTTTCCCAATGGTCTATTCTTAGAGTGAAAAGGTAGTACCTTAGTACCCATAGATTGGTTTGTCTCCTTCCTTAAGGCAAGAAAAATAATTTTCAAAAGGTGCATCTATCATCTTGTTTGAGTCAAAGACTCAAGGTCTGAAACCTTAAGTTTTGAGTTAGTTGCAATACTAAAATAATTTCCAAAAGTTTTTCTTAAAGATCTTATCTAAGTTTCTCCCAAATGGTAAATTGACTTCAAAATAGATCTTCTTTTAGATACCTAGCCCATTTCAATTCCATCCTATAGAATAACTCCAGCTGAGCTTAAAGAATTAAAGGAATAATTGAAGGATCTACTATACAAGGGTTTAGCAAGCCTAATGTCTCTACATAGGTTTCTCTATCCTTTTCATGAACAAGAAAGATGGTTCTCTCAAAATGTGCATCAACTACCATCAGTTGAACAAAGTCACATTCAAGAATAAGTATCCCATCCTCGAGATTGATGAATTGTTTGGCCAACTTTAGGGTACTAGTTGTTTCAATAAGATAGACATTAGATCCGGCTATCATCATCTTGGAGTCAGAGAATGTGACATTCCAAAGACAACCTTTAGAACTCGGTATGGTCACTATAACTTTGTTGTTATGTCTTTTGGACTAATAAATACTGCTACAACTTTTATGGACTTGAATAATAGAGTGTTCAAGCAATATTTGGACATGTTTGTTATAGTCTTCATAGGTGACATCCTCATTTATTCTTAAAGTGAGTATAAACATAGAGATCATTTAAGGATATTTTTGTAGACACTTAAGGTTCACCAACTATTCTCTAAGTTCAGAAAGTGTGAATTTTGTTTGAAATTAGTAGCATTCGTTGGTCATATTATTTTTGGTGAAGGCATTTGACTTGATCCTTAAAATACCAAAGAAGTGAGGAACTGGCCTACACTTATTTATCCATTATATATTAGGAGTTTTTTTTGTGTTTGGCTGGATGTTATTGATGGTTTGTTGAAGAATTTTCATCTATTGCTTCTCCTATGTCCAGAATAACTTAAAAAAAAGTCAAATTCTAGTGGTCTGATTTGTGCGAGAAGAGTTTTTAGGATTTAAAGACTCGGCATACCTTCTCTCCAGTTTTGACTTTACTAGAGGGTTCATATGGTTTTGTGGTTTATTGTGATGCTTCTATAGGTATCTTAGTTGTGTGTTAATGTAATGGATCAAGGTTGTAGCATATGCCTCTAGAAAACTCAAGCCTCATGAGAAGAACTACCCGACTCATGACATTGAGTTTGCAGTAGTGGTATTTGCCTTATTGATTTGGAGGCATTACCTTTACGGGGTTCATGTGTTTGTGTTTACTGATCACAAGAGTCTTCAGTATTTATTCATCCAGAAAGATCTAAATCTTCATTAGAGAAGGAGACTAGAGTTGTTGAAGAACTATGATATGAGCATTTTGGACCACCTGGGTAAGGCCAATGTGATGGACAATGCCCTGAGTAGGTTGTCTATGGCGAGTGTTTCTCATGTTGAGGATGATACAAAAGAGTTAATTCATGAGGTTCATCAGCTTACTGGGTTTTTATTCCAGTTAGTTGACTCTATCGAGGGTAATACCTTGGTTCAGAATAGTTCAGAATCTTCTTTGGTAGCTAAGGTAAAGTAAAAGAAAGATACTGATCCTATTTTTCTTTAGCTAAAAGAAGCATCTCAGAGTTAAAAAGTTGAGATTTTATCATAAGGAGGGGATGGTGTTCTTTGTTGTCAAGGAAGATTATGTGTTCCAGATATGGATGAATTAAGGCAATAGATGTTAGCAGAAGCTCATGGTTCTTGATACTTTATTCACCCTAGATACTCTAAGATATACCATTATTTGTGGAAAGTCTATTGGTAGAATGCCATGAAAAAAGATAATGCGGAATTCATAGCTAAGTGTCCCAATTGCCAACAGGTTAAGCTAGAGCACAAGAGACCTAGTGGTGTATTTCAGGAAATAAGTATTCCTGCTTGGAAATGGGAAGTGGTGAATATAGACTTCATTATAGGGTTGCATCACACTCGTTGACACTATGATTTTATTTGGGTTATCGAGGACCGAATGACTGAGTCAGCCCATTAACACTTCAGATTCAACCAAAGGTTATGCTAAACTCTATTTTAAAGAGTTGGTGAAATTGCATGGGGTACTTTTGACTATTATCTCAAATAGAGGTGCCTAGTTTACCTTTCGATTTTGGAAGACTTTTCAGAAGGGTCTTGGTACCGGAGTTTATCTTAGTACAACTTTTTACCCACAGATAGATGGTCAAGTAGAGAGGATCCTTCAGACCTTAGAGGACATGTTAAGAGCGTCCATGATTAATTTCAAGGTTATTTGGGATGACCACTTGAATTTGATTAAGTTTTCTTATAGTAAGAGTTATCACTTTGGGATTTAGATGGCCCTATGTAAGGCACTTTATGATAGAAGGTGTAGATCTCCTATTGGTTGGTTTGAGGTTGGTAAAGCTACTCTAATAGGGCCAGATTTGGTACATGAGACAATGGAGAAAGTTTAGTTGATTAGGGAAAGGTTGAAAACTGCCCAAAGTCATCATAAATCCTATGCAGATGTGAGGAGAAGGGAACTTGAGTTTGACGTTGGTGATTTTGTCTAATTAAAGGTTTCTCCCATATAAGGGGTGAAGATATTTGGTAAGAAGGGAAATCCCATACCCTGCTATGTGCGTACTTATAAGAGTTTGACTCATTATGGTAATGTATCCTATGAGTTAGAGTTGCCAACAGAGTTAGCATCAGTGCATCCAGTCTTTCATGTTTCCTTGTTAAGGAAATGCATTGGTGACCCAGCATCAGTTGTTCCTCTAGAGAGCGTAGGTGTGAAAGATAGTCTCTCTTATGAAGAGATTCAAGCTGAGTTCCTTAATCGACAAATTCATAGGCTAAGGAATAAATAGGTCACTTTATTAAAGGTTCTGTGGAGGAATCAATCAGTTAAGGGAGATACTTGAGAAGTAGAGTCCGATATGATCGACAAGTACCCCCATCTTTTCTCTTTAAACTTAGTTTGAACTTCAGGTAATAGTTTCCTTAATTAATTAATTCATTTTATTCAATCTCAGGCCATCCAACTATTTTTATGTCATATCATGAGTTTTTTAGAGTTCATAGATTAGTTATAGATCCAGTTATCAGTCCATGGTTCAGCTCGGAGGAGATTAGTGTAAAATTACAGCTTTTCCCCTAGTTCTTAATCTTAGTCAATTTCATTCAAGGAAAAATGATCCTAATAGGAAGCTATTGTAACACCCCAAGTTTCTACTATCTAGACCCACCAAGAGATAAATAATTAAATTAGCTTTCCAATGCCACTAGTCTCGCCTAGATCCGATATAGTGGTAAAATGTTATGGAAAATTTTCTAAGGCTCTGACTGTCAATATGCCAATGAAAAAAATTCTGGAAATGACTCATTGTCAGGACACAATGAGTTGTAGTGAAGACTAATTGACACGACAATGATGGACCAAGAAATCATCCCCTTGACAATGACCCGTTATGACAACTCGTGATCAGACTAAACGAGCTATCAAAAGAGGAGTCTTCATCATAACAGTAAGGGCCCAAGGCTTAGGTCCTCAGTTCATAACTCCAGGCCATGACTCATGACTAGACCTAATGAGTCGTAGTCTGAGTAATCGCGACTGCTTCTAGAAATTTCCTACATATTTTAAGAGGGGATTGGTCTTTTCCCATTCTTTAACCCCCAAAGATACGTTGTTTAGTCTTTCTCAATGCTGGAATATAGGGGGGAAATGCCCCAAATTCCTCATTAAATCATAAATTTAGTTGACACCAAGAAAAGAGGCAATTATTCTTCTCCAAAATCCAACTTAGGGTTCTTCAACTTCAAGCACAAATTCCAAGGAGTTATTTGTCATGACCTGAATTAGGGCCTAGTTATAACCAATATCTCAAGCCGATGTGGGATGGAGACCACCCTCTTAGTCTAACCTCCAGAGCACAATAAAAGAACATAGCGGAAGACAACGAATAGTAATAAGAAGGACAGATAGTCAAATGTAAATTCTAAGAATCAAAACAAACAAACAACCCAACACTTATCCACAAAAGCCTCTAAAACTAGAATACCAAACTAAGTCAGGACATAGCCCCAACTATGAAAAAAAAGAATCCAATAAGGAAATGCTAAGGAATAAAGAAGACAAGTGAAATGATCGGGCCTTTTGAAAGAGGGAGGTTCACCGCTTCACAACAGATCCACATGAGAAACAAAACACCTATTATTGCATAGGAGCAATAGAAAACCCTTCAGACTCTACATACTAAAATGTTGCAGCATCAAGGGTCGGTTAGTGAGCTAAGAACTGGAATATAACTTAGGGAAATAGGATAAAATAATATCATTGCCAAAACTTGTCAAAACCACATAAATAATAATTATATATGCATATATAAGATGTCGGGATAGGGACCAAGGTCACGAACATGAGAGTTTAAACGATTAGCCTAAAGTATCTCGTGCAGTCCATCCTAAAGGCACCCACAGGCTATATGCGTTCAACTCCCCTTACTGAAAGGGCCCCAGTACGTGTTAGCCTCACAAGCTGAGGAAAGGCTAAAGAAACCAAGTTTATATCCATCCAAAGTATAATGTGTGCACCAAGAACATTATCACATATACCCCCACACCGGTAAATATGATTTTCCAGTATTGGTCCCTCCAGGACCCACACCTTTACGGTGAGCTACACAATTTTCTTTTAAGTCCAAATTAAAACAATTTGCACATAAACCCAACCATTAACACATGAGTCAACCATTGAAGTATTTACCAACTTGGTATCATCATACCAACATGCTTACAAGATTATATAATTATGCCACACTAATCTATGTAGCCGTTAGAATCCCAAGTTCCATTTAAATTCCAAAACCATGGCCACCAACTACATTCCAAAACTATTTTTATCATCTATTATACTTTAGTTCAATGCAATGTTCCCAAAGTAAGTTAAATCATGCAAATTCTACATTCAAAACCAAAGTTATAAAGGTGGGTTGAGGTTAATACTATTACTAAGCCAAATATTAAGCAATTTAGGGAAACTCATGTTTCCCATTCCAATCCTCATAATAATGCAATCATTAAGCCCCAAAACCCATCCATTAAAGTATAAATAACACATTTAAATCATGGAAATACAATTAATTAATAACCATCAAAATCCCTCAACCTAATTTTAAACCCAACAATTAAAATCAGATAATTTTTATTAAATAAATTCCATAATGTAAAATTCCAGTTAGGAAAAGAGAAACATTCCTAAGGTACCAAAGAATTTGAAGAAAATTCAAAGTTTGGATCTCGGCGTAGTGATTTCTTGAAATACCCTTGAGATTTCTTGGGTTGGGAGTTAAAGAAAAGAGTAGTAGAGTTTGATATTTGAAAACTGAAGAAAAAGGATTGATTTTATGTTTAAAAGTCATGCAAGGGGTAAAAGGATCAAAAGACCCTCACCCAAATTGAAGAAAAAAAAACTGAGCGATATTTACATAGCGGCGTACCACACCGCTATCGTGGAGCTTAGCATCCATGACACATCCTTATCGCAGAGGCTAAGTGGTATGACACGCCACCATAATGGAGAATTACTATCTTGGTGTCCTAAAATGGCCTGAACCCTTTCCGAAAATCCTAAAACTTTTCCAAAGCACCCTTTTTACATCCCTTAACATAATTCAAGTAAAAAATCAACGTTATACACACAGAAGGGTAAAAAATAAACTTGTTAAATTTTCTTACGGTCTTACATTCTTTAAGAAATTCATCTCTAGGTATGTAGGATTTCATCAATGAGTCCCTTCCACCCATTGAGTTCCAAAGACTTCTCAAATTCTCAAGTTTAATCCCCATTCAAGTTTAGGGTTCCATGACAAATATGAGTTTTCTTAATTTCTTCAGTTTACTCCTATAACTAAATCATATGTTTTCTCATAAGATTAGAAACTTCCCATACTCATAATCATGAATCCCTTCATATTGATAAATTGTTGAGTTTTGGGCTTGAATTATGAAATTTCTTATGATTTTCAGTTAAATATTGTCATGTTTAGAGCTGGTGGGTTATGAATATCCGATACCTAGAAATTCATGCATACATTAGCTTACATGTTTATGAGAACTTTAGTTTATCCATTGTTGATTTTTTCAAAATGTAATTATATTGAGCAAATATCAGTTATCGGTTTCATTTAGTTGGGAGTAGTACTTAGCATCGAGTGAATGTAAGAATGAAGGCCCACCCATCAGATAGGACTGAGACCTTTAGTAGAATTCCCTAAGTTCCAAAACGATGATCCCACAGTATATTATAAAGGGTCACCCGCCAGTTGAAGAATGATACCCTAGCCTTCGAGACATTAGTTTAGTGGATTCATGCCAGCCAGTGTTCGCACCCTTGGGTAAGGTACTGAACCCGTATCCAATTGGAGTTACAGGTTGGACCACAATTTTCTTAGATTGGGGTATGTCGATTAATGTTATCTCCCATTGTCCACAATTTATGTTACAGTGTCAGATATTGCATGACCTTGTATTCAGTTATTTAGTTTTCATTCAGTATATGTTTATACATGGTCTTGCATCAGTTCACCATGTTTTATGCATTAATGTTCAGCTTATATTAGTTATTTTTTCCATCTTACATACTCATTACATTCAAAATAATGATCATATACTTTCCAGCACTAATTGTCTTATAATATAGGCTCAGATACTCAATATCTAAATCGAGTTTAGCACACTTCCATACCATTAGCCAAAGTATTTGGTGAGTCCTTATTATTTGAGTACCAGTTATCAGTATTATTTTCATTATTAATTTAGTTTCAGTCAGTCGGAGTTAGTTGGGGGATTATCCCAACAACTCATATGAGTAGAGGATTTCAAACATACGGTTAGTTATATTTCAGTATGTTAGTTTTTGTCAGACAATTCTAGTTTTGACATTCATACTCAATATTGATTCTTTTATTATTATTACTAGATTTTTTTAGTTTAGCTTCCGCTCAGTATTTTATTACTTCTTTATTATTCACCAAGTTATAATCTTTCAAGAAATTATGTTTTAAATTATGATTTCATCCATGAATCTCTATATACTATTGATTTTATGCCATGTTACCATGAAATTATTGTTATTATTTAATCTTCCATGTTTTAATATCATCATTATTGAACAAAACCATGATTTAGCTCTATTATATCAAATTCATGTTGTTTCTATATGTTTTAGGACATTTCTATGATTGTTTTAAACCATGAACTACAAGTGTTCGATAAAATGCCTACAAGAGTGATTTATTTAATAAGATCCTTCATGTTTTGGCCTTCAAGCTTTAGCATCCACGGTATTTACAGATTTTCCTGCAATTTTGGTATCTACAAATTCCATGCACTTTATTCAATACTCCATGATTTACACGTATGTCCAGTTAATTATTATCATTCATATTCATGAGACCATGCATATCAGCCTACCTCATTTAGTATACCAAGATATTCAAAGTACTGATCTTAAACTTTTTCTTTTGCACTATGATGTCTCATATCATAAGTGTTGCCGATTAGTTCCTGGATCACACCTAGATTCTCAGATTAATTAGCAGTACAGTAGCAATGTTTAGTTCTCATCATCTGAGGACATATTATATTAATCTATGTCCTTATCTCAGTAGTTAGTAGATTTAGTTAGGGCCTATCCTATCAACTCACAGTATCAAGTTTAGAGGCTTTTCAGACACTACAGTTAGCTATTCAGATTTCAGTATTTTTATCAGATTCATAACTCAGTAGTTATTTCATTTTTAAAACCTTATGTCATTTAAGTTATTCTTCCGCATTCATGACTATATTATTCAGTGCTCACAACAGGTACCAGCTCATGTGTTAGTTTATGGTCCCTCTGGATCGTAAGCATCGTGTAATGACTAGGGGTAGTCTCGGGTTGTTACACATAGTCATAACAGTAAATTAGGCCATTAAGGGCAATCTTCCGTAAGTTTTTTCCATATCATAAGATAAAGACGGGGCTTGAAGCATTGGAAAGCCAACTTCGTGGCCTATATTTTAAGAGGTTTTGTTCTTGAAAATTTGGGGTATTATAATATCTCCCCTTTGGGATCATTCATCCTTGAATAAAACTATTTGAGCTAAGCTAATATGAAAGCTAAGGTTGAGCAATGAATACTAATGAGTTGAATCATGATTAAATAACTTAATCTAAAACATATGCATAGACTGAATTGAATTCATCAATGCATGTTATAACATGAGGATGGTTATATAGCTGATATTGAAAATGAGGAAATCAATTAAGGGAAGCCATTACCTCAAGCTGAATCAGAATTCATAGAGAAAAGATGGGGTTACTTGGCTCGCACATATGATTTTTCTTCCCAAGTAGCTCCCTCAACGGACTTATTTCTCCATAAAACCTTAACCAAGGGGACTTCTTTATTCCTCAACCTATGAATCTTACGGTCAAGGACCTCAACTGGAACTTCATCATAGGAAAGACTATCTTTCACATCCACACTCTCTAAGAGCATGACTAAAGCGGGGTCACCAATATATTTCTTTAACAAAGAGATATGAAACACCGGATGCACTATTGTCAAATCTGCAGGCAACTCTAACTCATAACCTACCTTCCTACAACGGCTCATAATTCTATCTGGGCTAATATAACGGGGTCTAACCTTTCCCTTCTTACCAAATCTCTCCACTCCTTTCATAGGCAAGATTTTCAAATAAACCAAGTCACCAACATCAAACTCAAGATCTCTTCTTCTCACATATGCATAGGATTTTTGACAACTTTGGAATATCTTTAGCCTTTCTCGGATCAACTAAACCTTATCTATTATATCATAAACTAAATCTAACCTTATCAAAGTAGCCTCACCAACTTCAAACCAACCAATAGGTGATCTACATAGCCTTCCAAGAAGAGCCTCAAATGGAGCCATCTGAATACTAGAGTGATAACTGTTGTTGTAGGCAAACTCAATCAAAGGTAATTGGTCGTCCCAACTACCCTTAATGTCAATAACACAAGCCCTCAACATGTATTCTTAATTCTGAATAGTCCGCTCTTCCTGACCATTTATTTGTGGATGAAAAGTTATATTGAGATAAACTTGGGTACCAAGACCCTTCTGAAAATCCTTCCAAAAGTGAGAGGTACATTGGGTACCTATATCTGAAATGATGAACAATGGAACCCCATGCAACTTTACCAACTCCCTGAGATAGAATCAGCATAATCCTCAGTTGAATATGAAGTATTAACTGGTAAGAAACTGGATGACTTGCTCATTCAATCTACATTGACCCAAATTAAATTATGTTGATGATGCGTACAAGGTAACCCTATTATAAAATTCATGTTCATCACCTCCCACTTCCAAGTTGGGACGCTGAACTCTTAAAGTGTAATACTAGGCCTTTGATTCTCAACCTTAACCTATTGAAAATGTAAACATTTATCCATGAATTCTGCAATATCTTTCTCCATACCACTCCACCAACAGATTTCTCGCAAATCACGTATATCTTAGTGTCTCCCGGGTGAATAGAATATCACTCACCATGCGCTTCAACTAATATTCATTGTCTCAAACCATCGACACACTAAACACATAACCTACCTTGACAATGAAGCACACCATCTCCGTTTTGGGAGAAAACCTCAACCTTATAATCCCTAACTGTCTCCTTCAATATGACCAAAATAGGATCTCTATCTTTTGTTTCTTTCACTTCGACAACCAGTAAAGATTTTTAACTATTATGAACCCATATACTACCTCCAATTGAATAAACCAACTGAACACCTAACCTAGCAAGATGATGAACCTCATGGACTAAATCCTTCCTATCATCCTCAAAATGCGCAACACTTCCCATATATAATCTACTAAAGTCATCAACTACTACATTAGCCTTACCCAGGTGATACAACATACTCATATCATAGTCTTTCAACAATTGAAGCCACCTTCTTTGATGAAGATTTAGATCCTTTTAAGTAAACACATACTATAAACTCATATGATCCATGAACTCCATGAAGGTAATGCATTCAAATCTTTAAGGCAAAGACCACTACTTCCAACTTAAGATCATGGGTTAGGTAATTCTTCTCATGGGGTTTAAGATGTCTAAAGGAATCGACTATGACCTTACCTTGCTGTATTAGCACACAACCAAGACCAACTCTAGAAGCATCACAGTAAACTACAAATCCATCTGTGCTATATGGTAATGTTAAGACTAGAGTGAGTCGAGTCTTTAAATTCTAAAAACTCTTCTCACAGGAATCTGACCACTAAAATTTAACTTTCTTCTGGGTTAATAGAGACATAGGAGATTAAATAGAAGAAAACCCTTTAACAAACCATTTATAGTAACCAGCTAAACCCAAGAAACTTCTGACATCTAATAGAGAGATGGGTGTAGGCCAATTTCTTACTGCTTTGGTCTTTTAGAGATAAACTTGAACGCCATCACTAGAAATAATATGACCAAGGAAAGCTACTGAACTCAACCAGAATTTGCACTTGCAGAACATAGCAAATAACTGGTGACTTTTAAGGTCCATAATATAATCCTCAAATGGTCTGCATGATCACTTTCACTGCGAGAATAAATGAGGATGTCAACTATGAAGACTATGATGAACATGTCCAAGCATTTCTTGAACATCCTGTTCATCAAGTCCATAAAATTTGTAGGAGCATTCGTTAGTCTAAAAGATGCAGCTAGGAATTCAAAGTGACCATATCGAGTTCTGAAGGCTTTCTTTGGGATGCCACATTCTCTGACTCTAAGCTGATGATAGCTAGATCCGAGGTCTATCTGAGAGAAATAACTTGCACCTTGAAGTTGGTTGAATAAGTCATTAATCCTGGGGAGAGGATACTTATTCTTGATTGCAACTTTGTTCAAAGAACGGTAGTCGATTCACATTATAAGGGAACTATCTCTCTTGTGCACGAAGAGAATTGGGTCACCCCATAGAGAAATGCTAAGCCTTATAAAACCCTTATCTAAGAGATTTTCAATTGTTCCTTTAATTCCTTAAGCTCAGCTGGAGGCATTCTATAAAGTGGAATTATGATAGGTAGGGTATCTAGGAAGAGATCTACTCCAAAGTCAATTTCCCTTTCGGGATAAACTCTTATAAGATATTTAGGGAACACTTCTTGAAACTCATTCACTACCAGAACTGACTCAATACTCGGAGTTTTAAAATTTGAGTCCTTGACTCAAACGAGATGATAAATACATCCCTTGGATATTATTTTTCTTTCCTTAAGATAGGAGATAAACTGACTCTTAGGCACTGAAGTACTACCCCTCTATTAAATAACGAGCTCATCAGGAAACTAGAACTAGACAATTCTCATTCTACAATCAAATAAGGCATAGATTGAGTAGATCAAATCAATACTGAGAATAATATCAAAATCAGTCATCTCTAACTCCACAAGGTCAATTAAAGTAAATTTCTGAGACACTATGACCGAGAAATTTCTGTATGCCTATTTGGCTATAATAGAATTACCCAATAGGGTAGACAATGAGAAAGGCTCTGCTAGTATGTCGGGTCTGACAGTGAAGTCTACAACTATATAAGGAGTCATAAAGGAAAGTAAAGCTCCAAGGTCTAACAGTAATAAACATGAAGATGAAAGACTTCTAGCGTACACATAATATTATCAAGGGAAATTTCCTGGTCATATCGAGTCCGGAGAGCATAAGTCAGTTCTGGTGCTGCCTACTAGCGGAGCTGGAGATGGCGTCCTGTTGAGTCAGGCGACCTGTCATAGTTGATGAAAAGTTAGATTGGCCCTGTGGACAAAAATCCTTCCCCTTCTAGACAACCCTTGGGAAATCCCGAATCTTGTGTCCTGTCTATCCATATCCTAAACACTCATCATTTTCTACCATGCACTCACCTTTGTGATTCTTACCATACTTCCTACAAAATGTATTAGTGCAACCACTGTTTGCACTACCCTAAGACTTAGATCCTGGGGCCTTATCCCTATGGTCCTACCTGAACTTAGGCACTGGCTGAAGATATGGCTGAGGAAGAAAATTTCTGGTGGAACTGGGAATAATTTCCACTATCAGACCTCTATTGTGAGAAGTTGAAGCTACTGGTTCTGGCCCTCTTATACTCTCTATATTTTTCTATGATCTTCTCCTCCTCGTTTTGCTGAGCATAGAACATCAGCCTAGAAAGGTATATCTCCTTAATCAACATGGTTGTTCTACACTTTGACTATACTATATGACACACTAGACACAAACGTACTTATTCTAGCCCTAGAATGAACCAATATATTCGGAGAATACCTTGCCAACTGAGTATACTTGAGTGAGTACTCCTTCATACTCATGTTACCTTGCTTTAGATTTATAAACTCCTGCACCTTATCCTCCATCAACTCTAGTGGAAAGAACCTATCTAAGAAGGTCATGTCAAATTTTTCCTACTCTATAGGTCCTATCTCAATACCTCTATCCTCCTTCCATTGCTTGAACCAAGTTTGAGCCACCCCTTGAAGTTAGTAAGAGGATAAGTCAGCACTCTCACTAGCAATAATACCCATTATGTCTATCACTTTTTGCACACCATCTGTAACTCCTGAGGATCCTCCTAAGACTTAGATCTAAAATAAATGGGGGATTCATTCGAGTGAAGTTTCAGATCCTAGATGCTATTGTGATCACTACTAGATTGGCTGGGGAAATAGCCTACTGGTTATTTTGAGCATCCACAAAATGAGCCAAAGCTATGAAAATGACCATGAATTTGGCATAGCAAACATACTCATTCAAAGGATCTTCCTGAACAGGTGGTGCGGGTTGATCCCTATTTTTTACTATGTTGTTTCTTATGGGAGGCTTTTTTTGCAAACAAATAAAGGATGAGTTAGAAAAATGATTTTAGTAGAGCTCACTTTCTTTCACACGACATGAACACTGAAAGAAGGAAAACTTTGCTAAAATATTTTATAACCTCTTGTCCAAAAGTATGGCTCACATCACACCAATACACAAGACTCTACTCAACACGAATTTCAAACACCCTAGGACACTTTAAAACCTTTGGCTCTAATACCAAGTTTTGTCATGACTCGAGGCTACCCGTAGTCATGGCATGATACTTAAGGAAACAAGTAACCCTAAGCTAACCTATGATTAGGTACCTACTACAAGCGCTGAATAAGATAATAATGAAACATCATATGCGAAAGATAAACTGGTAACATTATGTTATGATGTAATATTAAAACAAATACCAACATGTCTGAACTACTAATAAAATTGAAAACTAAGTCTGAATATCTAGTCCAAATATCTAAAAGCCTCTAAAACATGAGTTGATAGGACAAACCCCCAACTAACATCGACTGACTAAATAAAAAAAATACTAAAATAATTGCAATAACTTATCCTCAATGAATGAGGACTCACCATGACTGTTGATTAGAGGTATGAGTTGACTAAGGGTAATCAGGGAACTGAGAATCCAAACCTATGTTATAGAAAACATAGAGCAAAAGAGAGTATATGATCAGTATTTTGAGTGTACGTGAGATAGGGACTAACTAAAATGCGTATGGATACTGAACATGAATGCATGAACATGTAAAATGAATGCAAGACCAAGTGAAGCATGTACTGAAATAATCTGTAAAAACTAGCTGATTGGATAGATGATAAATTAAACACTTGGTCATGCAAACCTGTACTGATGTAACCTAAGTATTGAACTAAAACTATAGGGATATCATGTAATCGACATGCCCCAATCTGAGCTAATCGAGGTCCAAACTATAACCCAATAGGAAGGATGTTAGTACCTTGCGATAGGTGCTAACACTGGCTGACTATGTGGATCCACAAGGCTAATATCCCGAAGGACTAAGGTTTTACCCTCTACTGGAAGGTTCCCCTAAGAGAGTGAAAACCCTCAACTGGCAAAAATACCTCTCAAACCTACACTGTCTACATAGTTTTGGAACTCAAGGAATGCTACTAAACACCCTTGACTGGCAGGTGAGCCCTCATCCCAAGGTTCACTCAGTTCTAAGTCCTACTCCCAACTAAACTAATACTTGTTCTGATTAATATTAATAGGACTCACAACTGATAATTGTTCAACATGAAAATGATAATCTGAATTTGGTAGTAAAACCATGATCTGACTGACTTGTTGCTTGCAATTGGAAACATGCATAAACATATAGGTATTGGTTGTTAATAACCCTCCAGCAATGAATATTACTTTAAATACAAAGACATCATTTAAATCACTGTTAGGAAATTCATGATTTAGAGAGCCAAAACATAGAATATATTACTAACTGATGAAATCTAGGATTATGAGTATAGGGATATGTTAAACTTACAAGGAAAACATTCTAACATGGTTTAATTTATAACTTTATAAATTGACATCATATAAACTGAACATGGTATGGATGACTGAGATTATAAAGCATGTAACAGTATAATTCTCATGGGGAAACACAATTTCATGGTTTGTATTCAAAGCTATTAAGAGAAAATTGAGTAAATTTGTAATTAACATTGAAATTTCATAAAAAAGAGGGAAAATGGTTTATACTTGATAAAAAAAGGATTCTTAGGACTCAATGGGTGAAAGGGACCCATTGATGAATACCCCATATACCGGAATTAGAAGCCTTAGATAAATTTCACCTTGATATCGGATTAAGGAAAAATCAATATCATTGAAACGATAATTCAAATATCTATATTTTGGTGGGTATTGAGCTTAGAAATTAGTAGTATACCAAAAGTTATTCTCATTTGAATCTGGACATAGTTATACTCTTCACAAGAATTTAATCGCTAAGGAATATTTTGACTTGTATATAAGGTAGGAGCTATTTGGTGTCTTAATATATGTATAAGTCACTTTTAAAACTACCGAAACATAAGGATTTATTCTTGTATCCTTTACTGGTAAGGATACGAGTCTTCTTAATGACTCATAAACTTTGGATACGAGTCATAAGCTAGACTCATAATAACTGGGTTGAATTTTTGGATTACATACTGTTGTGATTACGAATCCTTCCCTAAGACTTGTATCCATTGATTATAGGACATAATAAGGAGTCATAGTTGCTTGGCTACAAATGAGGGATCCACTAAAGAGACTACGACTCACTTGTGATTACTCATCAAAAGAGGTTATGACTCGTTACCTTGAGTCATAGTCATAATAGTAATTCAGGCCATTAAGGGAAATCTTCTGTAACTTCTTGACACAATATCAGACTAAGACAAGGCTTGAAGAATTAGAAAGCTAACTTCATAGCTTATCTTTGAAGAGGTATAAATCTTGAAATAATTTAGGCTATTATACACACTCAATGGGATATCTCAAGTCCCCTGAATTATTTGAACTGACTCCGAGAATTACATTCTAATATAATCTGATAAAATAAATTATTTTAGCAATATCTAAGACACTTCCTTATAGAAATAGACTCTTCCACCAAACTAATTACTTAATAAATCAACTCTTCTTTCACCACCACCAATTCTCCTTATTCACTCCTTATACAAAAAACAATTGAGTTGGTCCTCGAATTGCCTCTTGAAGCCCTATCAGTGTTAGATTTTAAACACTAATGGGGAGGGTGTAACCATTTCACCACTTTGAAGGCATGGGTTACTCTATAACCTTTAAGAACATCAACAATGTTAGGCCAACTCTTACTAGAAACCTCCAAGTTAAATATGAGTTTCATAAACTTAGAAATAGAGTCATTTATTTCCAAGCTCACCTTTTTCTCTTGATAAGAACCACCATGTAGTATACTATTTATTATCTTCCAAAGGAACTAAAGAATAATGTTAGGGATCACATGAAAGACAACTTTTTTTCTCTTGCATTACCATGTTTATCTTTCCACATTCTCAAAGTTTGCTTGAAATTTAGTCTTTGGTCTATGATACCTGCAACATCATAATAATGATTCTAGATTCTTGCAATATCGCAATAATGAATCTAGATTCTTTCTACAACCTCACCTCTTAAAAATTAAATGTTCAATTGTCTCTCTTACTATGACAACATCCATAATTTACAGAGACATTAGTATCCCATTATTCGTAATAGTTGCAACTAGGATTTTCCTTAACAAAATTATCCTTGTAAGGAATCCTAATGGTAAATTTTCCATTGCTAGTCTTTATTCACCAAGGTTTATCCCCTCTATTCTTAAATTTGATTAGGTTCATATTTGATATAAAATGTTCAAACACATATTTTGAAATAACCTTTTGTATGTATTCAAAGTCCCATCTACTTCACTTAAGAATTCCCAATATCACTCAATGGGTAACAAGTTTGAGTATTTGAAGAGTGGAGATATAAAGGGCCAGTGTTAGTCCAATTATCAAACCATGTTATAGATGTTCCATTCTTAGGCTCCCACCAAATGATTCTTTCTAAAATTCTTTACTTTCCAACATTGTTTTCCATACTTGAGAGCTTTCTTACTATTGGACCTGTGCTGGGATCTATTTTTTGCAGTATTTGTTCCACATATAATTAGTCCCAAAATTACATAATGTCTTGAACCTCCACAATAATTTAGCATACATAGCCTGATAAATATCATAAAAGGATCTAAAACCTAAACCTCCTTCCCTTTTAGGTAAGCATACCTTATCCCAGGCTGACTAATGCTTACTTCTACCTTCATCTTTGTTGCTCTAGAAAAACTTAGCAAAAATACTATGCAACTATTTAATGATACATTTTGGGAGAATAATTACAGATAAAACATATATGGGGATACTCTTGAAAACACTGTTTACCAACACTTACTTCCCCTATAAGATAACAATCTCCACTTCTAATTTTGAAGCTTACCCCTTACTCTATTAATCAGCTCAACAAAGTGCTCTTTATTCTTCTTTGTATGGGATATGGGATGACCAAGATACTTTAAGGGAAAGACCATTTTTTTATCCCAGTTAAATGGTCTATTTGTTGCACCACCCTTTTTGCAGAATTTAGATGCATATATAATTATCTCTTGTCTTTATTCACCTTATGGCCTGATTATTTTTCATATTCCTACAACACCTGCATTATTTTCTCAAGAGAATAATTATTGAAGGAGATAAAGATTATAGTATCATTTGCATAAGCTAGATGATTGAGATTAGGGCTCTATTTAGGCATTCCATATCTTGCATACACAAAATCTTCAAATAAATAATTTAGAGCCCTTGTCAAGACCTCAACAGATAATATAAATAAAGCAGAAGATAAAGGATTTCCTTGTTTTACCCATTTAGCATAATGAAAAAAATCCAACAGGTTCACCATTCAGCAACACCGAGTAGTAATTATTAGGTATCAACCTCAAAACCAAATCTACTACCTATCTAGAAAATCCCATTTTCTTTAATACCTTCATCAACAAAAACCAAGAAACCCTATCATATGCTTTAGTCATATCTAACTTCAACACTGCATTAGCGGATTTTCCTCTTTTACCAATATTTGAGACAAATTACTATGCCAGTAACACATTTTCTATGATGTTTCTCTCTTTTACAAATCTAAAATGATTTTGAGAAATAAATATAGCCAGTAACCCTTCTATCTGATCATGTGTAATTTTTGAGAGAATTTTTTTCACAAAATTACTCAAACTAATAGGTCTCAAAACTAAGAAAGATTGTACATTACCTTTCTTAGGAATGACCACTAAATTAGTATGAGTGATAGATTTTGATAAAGTATTTCCTACATACAAATTCATTGTTATCCTTACAATATCAGGGCCAATAATATCCCAATAATATTGGTAAAATAAATCAAACATACCATCAGGATCCCAACACTATCCACATTTAAGATAAATACTACTTTTTTTATCACAGATTCATCAAGATTAGCTTCTAACATTGCATTTTCCTTCTCTATTACTATTTCTGAAACATATCTTAATAATGAGAAATTATTGATAACCCTTTCTTGAGAGAATTATTTATGGTAAAATTTAACTTCCTCTTCATCAATTTCATTTTCACATCCTAACCACCTACCCTCCTCATTCTGGATTTCACTAATCTTTAGTTTATTCCTTCTACCTTTTACTAGATTTTAGAAGAATCTAGTATTTTTATCCTCACTCTTAAACCATTCAAATATATCCGTTTATTACCAATAGCTCTTTCCCAGGTGTAAATATTTGTAATATTCTTCCCTAGACTTCTACATCACTTTCTTGTTCTCTTGAGCTAGAGACTCATTAAATAATTTCTCTTTAATCCTTTCTATTTCCTCTCTAATAATAAACTACTGAAAAATGTCTCTGTATGTAGCTTTTATCCAAAAAGAAATAGCCTTTTTAACTTTCTTAATCTTTTTTTAAAAATTTAAGAAAGGATTTTCTGAAAACTCTGCAACCCAATTCTTTTTAACAACATTCTTGAAATTCTCATGTTCTATCCAGATTAAGAATCTAAAAGGCTTATAGAACTAGCAACCCCATCATTGCAGCTTAGTAAAAAATGAGCATGATCAGAACCATCTCTAGCTAGATGTTCCCCTTTAAAGATAAGGAATGAGCCTATGAAATCCCCATTGGCCAAAATTCTATCCGATCTCTCAAATGTATAATTATCTCCTGCTCTTCCATTCCACCTTGTAAATGGACTACCCTTATGTTGAATTTGAAAAAATTCACTAGAATCAATACAAGATTGAAAATCTTCTACCTCTAAGCCAACCACATGGAAACCTCCAATTTTCTCTTCATTGTTGAGCACAATATTAAAGTCACCACCTACTAGCCATGGATCAATAACACCATCATTAACAAACGTAGATATATTTTCATAACTTAACCATCTATTACTATCACACTTAGCATAGACAATAGTAGTTAATAGTCTAAGGCCCAAACTCTAATTTTCCAGCAAAGTAGTCAGTTGTTGCTCTGAATTACTTATAATTGTGGCATTAAAACCATGATTAATGAATAAAAATATCTTCCCACTAATATTATGAAGAACCAATGGCATAGACAATTTACTTCGATGTCTTTTAGGACATCACTTGTCCTGATATGTTGAAAAGGCTCTACCAAAGCTATGAACGTAAACTTATGAAATCTATGTAACATTTGTATTCTCTGAAAGGTTTTTAGGGACTTAATAGATCTTATGTTACAAATTAATGCCTTCATCATTATTTATTTTGTTGGGATGGGATCACGTATTTCATATAACTCAAAAAAGAAAAATCTAAAGTAAGTTTGTCGGACAAGTTTAGGAGTGTTTTTATGTTTTTTATATAAATAATACAAACATAACTAATACACTATATTTTACACTTGTTATACGCCATGCCAAACCATGAACCCACATGAGTCTCGATCATTCTCCTTGAGATGACAAATATGAGGATGACTTGTACATAGATGAAAGTGATATGTTTCAAGAGATAGACATTCATGAATAAGGTGGAAAAATAATTCCAATCATTTATTTATTTCATTTATTCATTATTATATAAAATAACAAACTTCCATTTTCATGGTTGTGGAGCTTGTTGGTGATGAAGAAAATGAAGAAGAACAAAAAACAGAGGGATTTATAGGTGTGTGGGATTTTCTCAATTGCTTTAGCAACTACCTGAACCTTATGAGTTTAGGTTTTATCTAAATTTTTTTATAGTATACTAATATGGATATTAGCGATAATGGTTTTGGATAAAGCTGGTTATTCCTTTCATATATTCACAGGACATATAGGTATTTTTTGTACACTAGTTCTGGGCACGTGCATTGCAAATGTATTTGATGTTAATTAGTTTGAAGTTTTAAAACATTAGAAATAATATACAAATATTTTTGAATAAACAAATTCCAACTGTTTTCAGCAAAATTTAACTTGAGTTATAAATGAATTGCACAATCGATTTATGTGGAAAACTTCCTCTCATGGAATAACAACCACAACTTAATTCTACTATATTCAAACAAGGTTGAAAACTACAAGTCAATAATTAAGAATATTAACTTCAACACCCAAGCTCTAACAATTAACTATAACTATTATCAACAACTCTCTAAGAAGTCAAACCTACCTCTTGTTATAAAGCCTCACCAACAAAATTTCGATAACTACTATTACCACTCTAAAACAAAATAGTTACACTCTAAACAGGACTTAATTGAAGCAATTAAAAACTCTTACTCCAGACTCAACAAACACTACCTCAGTGGATGTGAATTAGCTATAAACTCTTCTTGCTAAGAATAAATTTTTTCTGCAAATGCAATAGGTGATTAGAAACATATTTCTGTCTTCCTTATATATAAATGCCCAAAGGTTGTCCTTTTCAAGTAAGAAATTGAATCAAACAATTTCTTTCCTTATTTATAAAGGACTTATAGTTGGCTTCCTTATTTTCCCTATTATACTTGGACCAAAGGTAATCATATACACCATAAATAGATTAGGATTGGCTTAATAAGACTTATACCAAAAATAGGATTTGCCTACATCAAAACTTGGGCCTGTAAGGAGTCTTCAAATTCCCTCTTTTTGATGATAGCAAATTATATCCATTTTTCTGTAAGTCTTCAACTAACTCAGCTGGTGTAACTAAGTCTGCTACTACACCTACAACCATAACTGCATACTCATTCCTCTTTTGACATTATTAAAAATATAGTACAAATAATACAAGGATTAGAAGACAGTTATATCCACTTAATGTCATTGTGTCAACAAACATAAGAGACTTCTTCCAAATAAATTCAGAAATTATTTAATCACAAAAAGTAATTCTCAATAAAAGCAGGAATTAGCCATCAATAAAAGCACCCAAGTAACCATAATTTAAGGCATTACTGGCCCAAAACAAATCATCAAACATTATTCAAAAAAGGTTTTTGTTTGTTTGAAAAAACATAACAAAAAATAATAAGAGATTAGGAATATCAAGGCTTTGGAGAAGGAGGATTGGGCTTATAAATGACAATTATAAGTTGTTGGACATTCTCCACATGAGTGTTATGGATTTATATCATCTTAGAGTTTAGATAGTCCACCCGATCTTGAGAATTTGCAAAACACTCCATTAATCCAGCATTTTCTCTTTTTAGCAGTGTAATCTCCTTGTGTGCTACTTTCAAGCCCAAAAGCATTTGAGTGATAGGGCTAGAACACTTCTTTCCTAAAGGTTTCTCATCCAATCACTCATAATAATGTAGAGTAGGAAGTGTAAGCCTATAATTCTTAGTAGCATATGTTCCCTTCCATATAGGCACATCAAACTTCTTAAACACAATATAGAGAAATAATCCATAGACTAGTCTATAAGATCCAGTTCTTGAGTGAACCTTTCAGTCAGTAAGCACTCAACATTCTTCTACTATACAAACTCCTCTAATCCCTTAGAGGGTATAACTAAAACTTCACCCAACTTAATAGGATCAAGCATAATTTCACTTACTTCACCCTAGAATAGATCATTCATAATTCCAAAAATTGTAAATTAGCATAAAATTTTACAATCTCATGCCTAAGTAGTATATGGTTCTTCATCAGAATAAATTATGTTCACACCCCTAGAACCTAAGTTTATCAAGCAATTATACAATAAATGTACTATCAAGTACCTCTTCATTAAATATCTTTCCCCATAAAATCAATTACGTACAGTAGTAACCAATAGGGCCCAATGTCAAGACCTTTTCAAAGTTCTTGTCAATTCATCTTTTTTTTCTCAAAAACATCCTTGTTGTCATCTTACTCTTCTTCCCTCTCCATTTCTTCGTTTTTACCCATCTCTGTGGGTTTATCATCATCCACTAATCTTTTTTTCTCTAACATCTCTCACTTCAGTAGCCTTTTTTCCTAGTGTTAGGAATTTTTAAAAGAAAAAAAGATGATTTTTTAGGAATTAGTTTTGTTCTGGGCTTATAGGATAGTTTTAAGTATGTAAGAAACCTTTCTCTTGTATCCTGGAACATGGATTAAAATTAGGAGAACATACTTGGGGTTCACAATGATGCCCCCATCACTATCTGATACAAACATGAAGAGCACAGAAGAGTACAAGGCATCATCAAAGGTTCAAGCTTCAGAATTGGTAAATGTTGGAGCCTCTTAAATCCTTGTCAAATTAAAGGGGGGAAGGGAACCACTACACTCAAGAGGTTCCTCAAGTGAAGGGTATTGAAGATATTTTACATTCCAAAGCACCCAAGAGGAGCCTACTTTCCCTTATTCATTAAGGGCATTTTTGACATTTGTTTATAATAAGTATAAATAGACCATTTAGCTTTTATTTTTCATTAGACTTTGATGAATTGACTGAGTATTAATCAAATTATATTTTATTTCCTTAGTGTAAGACTTGGAAAATCCATATTAGTGTTGGTCTTGGAAAAGAAATCAAAACTAGGGATTAATGCATTTGATGGATTTCACTTGTGTTAATCAGTTAGCAAGAAAGGTATGATTAAGGGAGTGTGAATTCATTTGGTTCACCTAAGAGTGAGGTTTGAACTACCATTGGTGAGGTGTGTTTGAATGTTTGAAACACATTCTTGTGCTAATCATTGGTGATAGTAAGGGTCTCATTATCTATCTTTACTTTTATGCAAATCTTCTTCATCTTCTTTCTTCTTTGTGTTGTTTTACTATACTTATAGTTTTTGGTTTTTGTTCCTTTGGTCCTTGATTTCAGTTTTAGATAGTCTCTAGGTTATCATTTGGTATTAGAGACTTGTTTAGGATTGTTCCTACAACCCTAAGTCTTGGTTTTAGTGTCCAAGAAAATTGCATCAAAAAAGAGTCAAATCCAAAGAAAAATCACAAAAAAAAGATAGATCTTGCTTTGCTTGTTGTAGATCCGAAATTTCCAAGTTATATCTAGAAGTTTTTATTGTGTTTTGAAGGTTTCAAGTGTTATATTCTTGTTCTCTAGCACTTAAAGGGTCTAGATCTAAGTTTAGAGCAAGGTTTGATTGAATTTGAGCTAGATCCACCATTGTTGTGCCTTGTTTGAAGCTTTTTAAAGTGGGATATCGTGGTGCATATATTTTTGTGGCATGTTTGTGGATGATTTTGTGTTATTTGAGCTTGCCTTGACCCAAGGAACCTAGATCCAAAAGAAAAATTGAAGTTAGAGTTCATTTGCCTTGTGGTCAAACTTTGGTCAACTCTTGAATATTCATATTGTTCTTCACCATCTTCATATCTTGTTGAAGAAGAATATTTAAAAGGGTGTTATATCAACAAAAAGAAAGAAAGAGAGTGAAAAATTTATTTGTACAAAAGAATATTCCAAGAATATTCAAGTTATCCAAAGAAGAAGAGACAAGGGGAACATTCAAAGTACAATTGAAAGTACAAATGGGGTCCCATTGATTTCAAATCCATTTGAACTTACAAAAAAAGCTCCAATCCTCCATTTTCACCAAATTTCGTTCAAACACTCTCCTAAGTGGATCCTTGGACAAAACTCAAGTTGGGAATTGGAAAAATTTTGCAAAATCGACAACCAATCACGTTGTGCCACATCATCATTAGTTGATCAACCTAATAAGCTGTAAACTAGATTTCTTAGTTTCTAATTTTTTATTCTAGTTTCTTGTGTGTTAAACTCTATCACTAATTAGCAATCTAGTAAGTACCTACTATGTTGATAATTAGTCTTAAGTCTGTTTTGTTCGTGTCTTCTCTTTTAGTGTTCTTTTCTCATTTTTCAAGTCGTAGTAATTTATTGGTTCAAGTCCTTACATCATTTTTATTTGATTCATATCAAACAAAAATTGATTCCGGGCCAAAGCATATTCACCACTCATTCACTTGACAAGTATTGCCAAATTTTCAACACTTGTGAGACCAAGTGTGAGGTGAGATCCAAGTGTGAGTGTGGTGAGGTTTATTGAACTAACGTGTTTGTTTGTTTTGTAGGTTTTCCCTTTTCTGTTTTTTGATTCTTGTTTGGTACAATTGTAATAGAATCCAAAGGTACCACATCTCAACCTTTGGGAAATGATGTCTTGAGAGTCTTGTTGGCTCATTTTGATGCCTTATCCCATGATTTAGAAAAGGTAAGTATGGATGTGGGAGATATGAAGGGTTATGTGGGATCAATGAAAGGTGACCTAAATTCTTTGAAGGGTGGTGTGATTAGAATGAAAGCGGGGGTTGATAGACTATGTCCACCAAACCCTCCACAATTTCAAACCCCTCAAAACCAAATATCCTACACCCCACCAAATCCAAGGACACCAATTCAAATCTTTCCTCAACCAAATCCAGTTTCCCCTCTCCAAACTTCCCTAAACCAAACTCAATCCATCCAAGTAGGAGAAGTGGGAGAGTTATCACCCCAGAAGAATGAGGATAAGCATCAAGATAGAGAGAAAACAAATGGTGAGGTACAAGAAGGATTTTAAGAAAGGAGGGGAAAGGAAAGAAATACCACGGGTAGTGAAATTGGAAGGGAAAAAGAACACTTGATTGTGGATTTTATCCACAAAGGACCGTTGTTATTCACTAACCCGAATGGTAGAACTTTTCCTAGAATTGATTCTTATTATGTGCAGGTTCAAGATCATATATTCTCAAATAATAATCTAAAAGGAGTTCCACACACACACATGGTTGATGAGTTAATAAAACCCTTGGCTGAAAGTTCCAATCTTGGGACAAGTGATGAAGAAATGAATCCAAGGGGATATCTTTACATATTCCATTGTGATGTGGATAATGAGTTCTTCCATGATGAAAAACCAAGTGAAGAATACACTTCCCATGATCTACAAGGTAATAAAGCTATCTTCTACACCCCTAGAAACTTGAATTATTGTGATGTGCCTAATTATGGCCAAATTGGTGTAGTTTCAGATTTACTTAGTATACAAGTGTATTAATCTTTATTTTGTGATATGATTGGTGTTTTTAGGTTGCAATAAGGAATAAACTATTGTTGTAAGTTTGCAAGTACTAGTTGATCCTTTAGATGACAAAATTAATGCTTTTCGTAAGGATGATTTATGTCCATCTAGTGCTAGCACTAATAACTTGAATAAGGTTCCATTACCAAGTGAAGAAAGTATTTACACACTAGTTGACCTTTGTGAAAACCAAGGTGAGTCTACGTTGGTATGTGAGTTGCCAATAACTAGTGAGTGTGTGCAAAATGATCAATCGGGTGGAGTTGACCTTGATTTGCTAGAATGTTTAGGAGACCTAAATTATGATTTTACTTGTGCAAATGTTTTTAATTGTGATCCCTTTGCTACCCATAATGGTTTGAATATGTGTGTGGGCTACTCTCTTGAAAGAGAAGGTGGTATTTGTTTAGGTATTCCATCTACTTCTTCTTTGTGAGTTTCCTATTATAAGCTTGAAACTAGTGAGTACATGCATAAGGACACCAAAGTTGAAGTTGACTTGTGTGACACCTCTCTCAACCCTTTTTGCTCTCATGACATTTCCAATAATGATAGAGAGGGTATGATTAACTTTGTGGATGGAATCTTAGGGGAAAATGAGAGTGACCAAGACTTAAGCCCTTAGTTACTTCTTCCATTTGACCCTGGTGATTTGTTCAGTTGTGGAAATTACAACACAACCAAATTAGTACTTGGTCAATATGACAATCATAGGTTGATTGTGGATGTTGGAATCCTTCCCTATGATGGAAAGTCTTTCTTGGGGGTTACAACCCACTCGATAGGCCCAAGTTGTGCATGGGAGGAATTTTCAACAATGTTAAGTGCTCACTAAAGAAGGGGAGTAATAAAAAGAGTCAAGAGAGTTCATCCTTGAGAGATTCCATTCTTGACCAAGGTATCACTAATTTTAGGTCAAAAAGAGTGTTCCCTCTTGAAATGACTTTAGATGAACTCCATTCTTGTAATGCCCTTCTGTATGACTTGGTTGTGATGAGAGACCCATTTCTCAAAGGTGGTTTCATGGTTGACGACCCTAAGGAAAATATGTCATTGCCTCTTTGGGGTATTGCTTATACATGTGCATCCTTGTTTGATACACTTGTTCTTAAGTTGCTTGACTCTCAACTTGTAAATACAAAGTTTATGTTTCACTTGAAAGGAAGGCGTCGTATGAGTTTAAATAGATTGATTCCATTCTTATATTCTAAGTTGAATCTATTGGCATTCTTATAGATGATCGCACCTTGGATGATTTATTTATATTTGATGCCTTCCTATGCTACCTATTTTCTTATGATGATATCCATGCTAGTCTTAGATTTGTTTTATGTAGGGGTAGGCCATTTGCTTATTGGTCCACTTGGAGTTACAATAATATATGGCTTCTGTGGACCTTTGTAGTTGTCTTATCTCTTGATGTTTGCCTTAGTCGTGTCCTTTGTGATACTTGTGGTAGGTGTTTCATGCTCATAACAAAGGATGATCGTATTCCAAAAATGTACCCCCTTGGCACGATTACATAACTTGTGGTGCTAATGCTAAACCTCATACCATGAGGATTGTGTGCTTGTTTTCTTCTCTTTTTGGTATTTCTAGATGTGAATTTGAGGACAAATTTCTTACAATATGGAGAGGATGATACAAGCATGAAGAGCACAAAAGAGTACAAGGAATCATCAAAGGTTCAAGCTTCAGAATTAGCAAGTGTTGGAGCCTCTTAAAAGCCTTGACAAGTTAAAGTAAGAGAAGGGAACCACTACACTCAAGAGGCACCTCAAGTGAATGCTATTGAAGATATTTTACATCCCAAAGTGACACCCAAGAGGTTCCTACTTTCCCTTATTCATAAATGGCATTTTTGACATTTATTTGTAATAAGTATAAATAGACCATTTAGCTTATATTTTTCATTAGACTTTGATGAATTAATTGAGTATTACTCAAATTATATTTTCTTTCCTTAGTGTAGAGCTTGAAAAAGACATCAAAACTAGGGATTAATGCATTTGATGGATTTCACTTGTGTTGATCAATTGGCAAGAAAGGTTTGATTGAGGGAGTGTGAATTCCTTTGGCTCACATAAGAGTTAGGTTTGAAATACTAGTGTTGAGGTGTGTTTGAATGTTTGAGACATATTCTTGTGCAAATCATTGGTGATAGTAAGGCTCTTATTATCTATCTTTACTTTTATGCAAATTTTCTTCATCTTTTTTCTTCTTTGTGTTGTTTTCCTTTACTTGTAGTTGCTGGTTTTTGTTCCTTTAGTCCTTGGTTTCGGATTTAGATAGTCTTTAGGTTATCACTATCAATTTTTTCCCTTTCAGAAGAGGATTTAGGGTTGTCAACAGGGGTTGCAACAATAGTTGTTTCTCAAATATCTAAAAGTACTTGAGGGAATTAGATTTTGGAGCTTATTGAGATGAGGGTTTTGAGAGGAATAAGATAAGTAATAAATGGTTGGAGAGGTTTCAATGGTTGAAGTGACAATTGTAAGTTTAGAAAAATGGATTAATGATTAAAAGGTGTTTTTTTATTTTTCATCTTAGGATTTTGTCTGATAAAACATGATAGGATATATATTGAGGATTAGGTTCTAATGACAAATCAACAGTTTTCTTTATAACATTTTTAACATTTGAATATTTTGTAAAGGATGTGCTATCTAACTTAAGGGGAAGGTCCTCACAACCTTTTCCTTATCTTAAGAATGAACTTTCATATTGTGCTATATTGATTTTCTTAATTTATAAGGGTGAATCCCTTATACAGTTTTTGTGAACCTATAAAGGAACAATAATCTGAGTTAGTTATACCATTATCTCTCAAGAGCAGTATTGTATACCTTAGTTTCATTTTCAGTTATTTGAGAAAGAGAGATATATTCGTTCTTGCATTAGAGTTGACTGATTAACCCAAGGGCCAACATGTTATTCTCATAGTGTTCTCTTCTAAATGCCTTGGTAAAGATATCAACAATTTGATCATCAGTTCTATAGTTTACCATCTCTATTAGTCCATTTTCTACCCAATCTCTGATAAAGTGATTCTTCACATCATTATGTTTTTTCTATCCACCAAATATCTAGTAAACCGTCACAACCCGAGACTGCCTCCTAGTCATAACACGGTAGTTAGAGTCACAAGTGACCTCAAGCTAACCCATGGTCTGGCATAACTATAAGAATACTAAAAATAAGTAACGAAATACTGGTAGAAGCTAAGCTGAAGTAACTGATAGAAATAGTAGTAACGTAATACTGAATATCAACAAACACTAGAAATAAAACTGTCTGACAACCAACATACTGAAAATCTATACATCTTCTTTAAAACCTATAAATCATAATGAGTTGTTGATTAACTCCAACTAACTAAAACTAAAAGTATGCAGAAAATAAATACTGATAGCTAGTCCTCGAATGATGAGGACTCACCAAAAACTGGTGTTGAGTATGGTGTGAGAATGTGCTAAGTGCAATTCAGATACTGAGTGTTTGAAACTATATTATAAGATAATATAGCACAGGAAAGTATGTGATCAATACTTTGAACATACTAAATATGTGATATGGGAAACTAACTAGTCAATCTGAACATGAATGTATAAAACATAATAAGCTGAATGTAAGACCAAACTTAAACATGTACCGTATAAAACCAAATAACTGAATACAAGGTCATGTATATCTGAATTGAAACATTAGTTGAACATAATATGACTTTAGAAGATAAAAATAAATGACATACCCCAATCTGAGCAAATTAGGGTTCAACCTATAACCCTAGTTGGAAGGGTGCTAGTACCTTGCCAGGGGAACTAACATTGGCTGGCGTAGATCCACTAAACCGATGTCCTAAAAGACTAGGGTGTCATGCCTCAACTGACAGGTTAACCCTTATAACCTACAATCGTGCCATAGTTCTAGAACTTAGGTACTTCTATTAAAGGTCTTAATCCTCAACTGATGGGTGAGCCTTCATCCCTGTGTTCACTCGGTGCTGAGTACCACTCCCAACTGATCGGCATTGAAACTTACATATGCTTAGTATAGTAGTACTCTTGAAAAAAAATATATGCAAAATATAAAGTTCTCAAAACATGTCAACTGATACATGTATGAATTACTAGGTATCGGGTGTTCATAACCCACTAGCTCTATCTAATACAACTTGAACATAGTAATATTATAAAGTCGATCATAATGGATAATTTTATTAAATAAAGCCCAAACTCAATAATTTATCAATAATAATGAAATTAATGATGGTGAGTATGGGAAGATGCAAATCTAATGGGAAAGCATGTACTCATGGTTGAATTCAAGAATTAAACTAAAATTCTAAGGAAACTTATAACTATCATGGAACCCTAGGTAAAAAAGGTGAATTAAACTTAAGAGTTTGAAGACATCTTTGGGAATCAATGGGTGGAAGGGATACATTGATTAAATCCCACATACCTTGAGGTGGAAGCCATGAATAAATCCTTAGAGTTTGTTCTTGAAGTTGGGGAACCCTACTTTGATGTTTGAGAAGAGAAAATTTCCCCTTATTGCTAAGTGCCGATTGATTTTAAGTTTATGAGGTGTTATAGTAATATTAATTCCCAATAACTGGTCCTGGATTACCCAAATGACATGGGTTTCGGGCTAAAATAATGAGAAAATACCAAAACACCCTTCTTAAAATATTCAAGAAATTCTGAGGAACAATCGTCACGGCTCAGGTAATGACTCGTTATGTCTAGTAATGAGTCGTGGCCTGAGGACCTATGTTTTGGATCATTTTTATTATGACAACATTTATTCTCCTAATGATCATCAAGTCTGATAATGATTCGATTTAGTTCATCTTTCTTTGGTTTGTTAAATAAATAACATGCGAATGAAATGAAAATATTTCTGCCTTTTATTTTTAACGAGGAGTGAATCTAGTGAGGTTGTTGATTGTAATTATGTGTAGTCATTGCTGAAAACTTCCATTTTCGAATGTCTTCAGAAGACTTTCATACAACTTTCTTGATGTTGAGAGATTACTAATAATGCCTTCTGAAGACTTTTGTTCTGGCAAGATTTTTGCTGACGGTGTAGACTTTTGCATGGCGGATATCTTGTAGTCAGCAGAAATTCTTCCATAGCGAAAGTCTTGAGAAGGCATGACTAGGAATATCTCAATATCACTTGATATTAAGAGATTACTGTTGATGCCTTTTGAAGACTTGCACCCTGACAAGCATTTCTGGCGATGGTGTAGACTTTTGCATGGTGGATATCTTGTCATCTATATTAGAGAAGAGCGATCAGTAGAAAGGATGAGAGATTGATCTTGTTTGATTTGTACACTAACTCGAGAAAAGTTTTTTTATAGGTTAATGAGCCTGGAGTTACATAATGTTTGATAGGCTTAGTAGAGTCAATTTAGATCAAACGTTACGTAACTCCTTGCTTATTAAATTATGAAATCCTTTGAAGGTTGGTTGAGCAAGCTGCATTGAGCAACGCGCAATAAAAGTGAGTTGTTCAATTGTTGGGACCACATCTTGAGTGTGCATCAACATATTTTGATCTAAAACAGAAATAGCGACCCTCCATATATTCTTTAAGGCTTTTAGAGAAAGTGTTCTGAAGTCCTTCTTCAATGCCACAACTTTGAAGGTAGTGTTCCTGATTGAGCTCACAAGAGACCAGGAACTCTATAACAACTTTAAATATGGCAACGACAAGTTTGAATACCAAATTGGCAAGCTGGAGGAAAGCTTGAAAATTATTGGGATTCACATACTACAGCAAGCCTCTGATCTTCTCCAAGAGATGTTGAAAGCATGCTAAGGCAAGAAAACACAATCAATTAATCCATATTGCTAGGGAAGTAATGATACTTAATTTGCCTTTTAATCTATTTTGTGGTTCCGATCAGTTCAATAGAAGCGGACCTAATCAGAACCACAAACAAGAAGGCATGAGATGCAATTAAAAATTCAGAAATTGCCACCTTCGCGTAGATTCCTTACTTTAACTACAGTTGTTGTTGGCATAAGTTTTTTATACTTACTGTACATCATTTCAACCCTTGATGCCCATAAAGATGCATTGTTAGTCTTTTGTTATTTTCTATCTAGGTGATAATCTTAACCACACTACTTAGTCGAAGCTCCCTAGCAAAGTGTCCATCTGCATTATTTTTCTTTAAGAGAGACAATAAACAAATTTAGATTACCGGATACCCTTTTATATTTCCACTTGATTCAGATTTCTCATGTTTTAATATAATTTTATCGGCCAGATTCACTAGAAGTTACTTTCTACCCTATGTCTTTTCTTCAATTAGCTCTTAGATGATATAGTCTTTCATCAACTCCGTTTTTCCTCGTAGGCATTCTCCTTCGACTCCTCCTGGCGTATGATCATCTTCTCGATCAACCCTTCCATATAAATTTAGGCCAGCAGAATTTCTATTGGTTTTTCATTCTTGTTTGATAAAGTCTGAGGCTTCAAAGACCTTCTCAGAGTCCAATGCACACTTAAAGTTAAGTTCAATCGCTATTGGATCTCTGCAATGACACCAAATATTGATCCTTTCTCAAAACTTAACATACATAAACACAAGCAACAACCGTCAGTAATTTATAACAGGGTATCTTCACCATCTTTATGGGGCCCTCAACCTTATCAATTCAAACATATCAAACTTAACTGTACAATGCAGAATCATGTTTGAATGATCAGTGCCTAATCAGTTAAAAATTGTATTCACAAAAATATTATACTTTGTATGTGTTGTCCCGATAACCTTATCAGTAATACTTACTTAACTCCCACATATATGATAGTGGATCCATCTGCATGCACCTTATTCTTCCTAGCCGATCTATGGCTTAAATTGAATAGACAGATGACTAGCAAGTTGCAACAGATGCCACATCTGTTACGATAGATAATCAACTTATTGTAACATATGACATATCTGTTGGAAAAGCAAACAGATATATCCATCTGTTGCAACAGATTATCAATATGTTGTAAGTTATCTGACAGATGGAATATATTTTGCAACATATTACCCATCTGTTAGATTTATTTTAAAGTAATTTTCTTTTCTTTTTGAAATACAATAAAAGATAAAATGTTGTATTTAGATCTATTTTTTTAAATTTACATATTTGAAAAGTCACCAGTTTTATCTAATTAAGAGATATGAATAGTCGTGAATTTTTGTTTTACTAACCCCTTCCAATTCAATCATTTATAGATAGGTCTCTCCGGCCTCCTTACTCACTCTCACTCATTCATTCTACTACACTTACAATACAAATATGGTTGATCCAGATTTGTATAAGAAGATTCATATCGATTCCTTGCGGGGACTTTAAAGGCAGTTTGATGAACTCTAGAGGGATTTGTTCTACTTCAGAGCAAGGCTGTGGAGGGCCTTGCTGCTGCCAGATGAAAATTGTCCGGTTGACAATAATAATAGTGATAATAATAATAGTAATGATAATAATAATAGTAGTAATAATAATTAGGTTATGTTTTTTCTTTTAGCGTATGTTTGTATGTATTTTCCTTCTTTTGTATATCGGATCGACCCAAGGAATTCAAAAATCTATGGTTGGACATGGTGGTCGACTTTAAATTTTTAATTCTTATTTAGTATTTAATTATCATTCTGCTTATTTCTTATTCTCAACATCTCAATGGAGGTTAATCTGATGCGATAGATCGATCATATGTTGCAACAAGTGGTTATTAATAAAAAAAAAGGGTTATTGTTATTGAGAGGGTGAAAAGACATGACTTTTCGATTATTTAATATGAAAAAAGGTTCATAAATAAATAATAAGGAAATAAATAATAAACACAATTTATAATCGTAACAGAACGGTTATTTAACTTTAATAACTGATTGTGACTCTTCGACATATTTGTTTTTAAATTTATTTTTAATTTATATAATAAAAAAGTCACCAAATTTGGATTGAAAAGTTATGTTAATTATTAAAAAAGATAGCTTATATGTGCAACAGATAAATTATCTAATGCAACAGATTGTCGATTTGTCGTAACAAATGGTAATCTATTGTCACAGATAGGTTATCTAATGCAATAAATATATAATCGGTTGCCACAACTCAATAAAAATGGTTACTGAAAAGAACTTATCAAGTCATAACTTTCCACAGTAATCAAAAAGTCACTAGTTTGAATATAATTAATAAATGGAGGTGAACAGTCACGCTTTTTGTTTTTGAATCTATTTTTTAATTTATATAATAAAAAGTTACCGAATTTGGATTAAAGATAAAGATATGATGATTATTAAAAAGATATATGTTGCAACAAATAATTATTTGATGTAACTGATTATAGATTTATTGCAACAAATGGTATATTTATTGTCACAGATGGGTTATCTGATGAAACAGATATATAATTTATTGCCACAACTCAATAAAAATGGCACCAGTATTAAAAAATGGAGGTGAACAATCGCGTCTTTTTGTTTTTGAATCTGTTTTTTTAATTTATATAATTAAAAAGTCACCAAATTTGGATTAAAGATAAAGATATGATGATTATTAAAAAGATATATGTTGCAATAGATATATTATTTTATGCAACAGATTTCAGATTTGTTGCAACAAATGGTATATCTATCACAGATGGGTTATCTGATGCAACAGATATATAATTTGTTGCAACAACTCAATAAAAATGGCACTAGTATTAATAAATGGAGGTGAATAATCGCTTCTTTTTTCCTAACTCATTCAAATTTAATCTTCTATAAATAGGTCCCTCCTTACTCGTTCATTCTACTAAACATATCTAATCATTTCTTGCTCTTGTCTTTCATATTACACCTTCAACTACTTTCTCTTCAAGAACTTGATAGCTTTTCCGTCTTTGGTAAGTTTTTTCTTGATTTTTGTGTAAATATACGTTGTATTACTTTACTTTTGGATTTTTTTTTTTACTTTTGTTTTTGTATTTTTTGTCAATTTATGCGTGTTCTAGATATGATTGATCTAGTGTAGGATGTCGCTATTTTACGAAATGCCATATAGGAACTGCAGAAGCAGGTTCATGCTATACAGTAAAAGTTGGCCGCTGTCAGAGTAAGGATATTGCGGGAGATCCGCAGGATGAGGAGGGCGCTACTTCTGCCAGTTGAAGTTTGGTCGGCTGGCGATAATAATAATAATGACTAAGATAATAATAATAATTAGATTATTTTGTTTCTTTCTTTTTAAGTCTATGTATATGTATTTTTATTTGCCTTAGTTTAATAAAAAAATTATGTTTGATCAACTTTGACGTTTTAATTCATATTTAATTTTCATTCTGTTTATTATCTTCTAAACAAACATGTCGGCGATTGGACGTAAGGAATAATTTTGAATCCAGTAGCAATAGAAAAATTTAAGATTTATCTGATGGGTTTGTGGCAGGGGCTGATTTGTGTTAGTCCAAACAGATTATTCATATGTTGCAACAGATACGCAGCCTGTTTCAACAGATAACTAGTTTGTTGCATGGCTTTGACATTTTAATTCATACTCCCTCCGTCTCAAATTAACCCGTCCCATATTGAGATGACATATTGATTAAGAAAAATAATTAATAACATACCTAGTTTACCATAATACTTATATTAAATGATGTTTATATTTTAATTTGAATAAAAAGTGATTAATGCAAATGGTAAAACATAGAAAAAAAATTTATCTCTTCTTGATTAATGAAAAAAGACAAGTAAAATCAGAAATCAAATTAGAAAACTTTTGACGGGTAATTTGAGATAGAGGGAGCATTTAATTTTCACTCTATCTATTATATTCTCAACAAACATGTCAACGATTGGACATAAAAAATAATTTTGAATCCAGTAGCAATAGCAAGAGTTAAAACATATTGGTTATCTGTTGGGTTTGTGGTAGGGATAATTTGTGATGTTCTAAATATATTAATCATCTGTTGCAATAGATAAGGACGGGTTATTTGAGACGGAGGGAATATTTAATTTTCATCCTGTCAATTATCTTCTCAACAAACATGCCGACAACTGGACGTAAGGAATAATTTTGAATCTAGTAGAAATAACAAGAGTTGAAACATATTGGTTATCTGTTGGGGTTATGGTAGGGGCTGATTTGTGTTGTTTCAAATAAATTAATCATCTATTGCAACAGATAATCAGTTTGATGCAATAGATCATTAGTCTGCTGTAATAGATAATTAGCATGATGTAACAGATAACTAGTCTGTTGCAACAGATAAATCTTCTAATGCAACAGATTAGTCATCTAATGCATCAGATAAGTGATCTGTTTAAATTATGGGCACTTATGTTGGATTATGATCAGGTTCTATCCATTGTTGGAAAAACAGCAGTAACTGTGTATCCAAATGACAAATTCAAATAAAAATCATAATTTTACTTACCAAAGTCAACTATGAAGTAATGCCAAAGTGGAAAGTGATCTAGAAAAAAAAATTGACCTAAGAAATTGGTCAGATAGCAGCAGTAGCGGTAACAACAACAACAACAATGGTCGACAAAAAGAAGATGAAGATGATGATAATGAAGCAGAAGATGATGAATAAAGCAGAAGCAACAATGAACAACAATAATCGTGAAGAAATATAAAACAACAACGGATGAGAAGAGAGAGAAACGCGTCCTTTTTCCCCTTTCCTGTTATATTAACTAATATTTGGATCAAAGTGTAAATTAAAAAATTGTGGGTTATTTTCAAACTTCACCAACCTTCTTAATCCATACAAAAGTAATTGTCACCTCCACTTAAAATTAAGACTTGTGTCACCTACACCTCATTTTAAAACTCTTTTATCAACTACAGCCCAAAACCCCTAGTTTAACCGCACATGCCTCACACGTGTAATGTTTGACTATTTAAAATTAATGATTTTGTCTATTTTTGATATTTTTGATAATGTATAAAAAGTTTAAATCACTTTTTATGTCAGAGGCTAAGAGATTTTGTATTTATTTGTAGATTCAAATCTTTTTAAAATCAAATTTAGTTGATTTAGAATTCTTAAACTGATAAAAAAAGGTATTAATTGCAATTAGTTCTGATGACTTCTAATGAGGAAAGGTTTTATCATAAATATATTTAATTAATCTTCAATTCTTAAATATTAGAAAAATAGTGAAAAATGATTTTGTCTAAAGCAAAGACTTTTAATGAAGGGAAAAAAGTTCAAACAATATTTCTAAGGCCCTTCATACTTTTAATATTACTAGTTTAACTGAACGTGCCTCGCACATGTAACATTTAATTATTTAAAATTAAATAATTTTATCAATTGCGGAGATTTTTAGTGAAGTGTAAAAAGTTTAACTCACTTTTCAAATATCCTTCACATTTTAATATAATAATGTCTATCTAGAAAATTGAAATAGAAGAGAGACAGGGGGTGCGGATAACTTGGGTAACTTAAATAGATCTATTATAACTCTAATGGATCTATTTTTATTTGTACGTGGATGTTTCTTAACTTTTCTAAGCATTTTTATTTTTAATTTTTTTATTTTAGTTTCATTGATGTTCATATGTTGGGGGGTGATTAAATGGTATTTGATTAAATACTTTACTGTAATATTCTTTAGTTTTTTCTCTTAGTCTTTGTAATTCTTGTATATTATTTTGAAGGTATTCTAAATGTTCTATATCTTTTGTTCTAAAACATTCAATTAAATTCTATTTCATAAGTATTTCTGTTAATCTTATTTCTTCCATATCTTGACTCCAATATTTTAAATATTCATAGTTTGTCATTTTATCCTAAAGTAGTTGTAATACTGCAAATTTCTTTGTAATAATTTATTCTAATTGTACTATATCCGATATTAAATTCTAGGTTATTTATTTCGTTAATTATCCTGTCTTTTTCTTCTATGAATAATTCTATGTCTAAATCATATTCTAAACTGTCTTTTAATTCTAGTTGTTTCATGGTTTTATCTATCCAAATTAATCTTTCTTTTAATTGTTTTCTTCCTTTTCTAAGCTGGTTTCTATAATTAATTTCTTCGTATAGCCAACTTTGTTTTTCTCTAACTTTTTTTATATATTCTAACATTTTTAATCTGTATAATATCCATCTGAATAATAACTATTATTATCTGAGTAACAACTATCTGAATAATATAAACTAAGATCATGCATATCTTCTAACCATTCTAGACTTAATGATTCTTCATAAAATATTTTTTTTCATATTATTTTCTTTATGTCTTCAATTTTTAAGTCTTTTATGATATATAAAACAAGTTTCTTAATTTCATCAGATATATAGCTTGTCATATTATCCATATGATGCTTAGGTTTCTACGAATAACTTGGATAACTTGGAGTTAGATTTTAGTAATTTATAATTTATTAAATGCTTTATCATAATATTTACTGGTTGTTTGTTTTAATTTTAATAATTCTTGTATATTTTCATTAAGGAATTCCATATATTTTGTATCTTTAGTTCTCATATATTTTTCTAGTATTGTTTTCGTTAGTCTTTCTATTAATTGTATATTTTTCATGTCCATTTTCCAATATTCTAAATATACGTAATTTATCATGGTTGATGTGTAGGTTTGGCATGTAGATATTTGTAAGAGTAAGTAGGTAGGTGTGGTATGTAATTTATTCTAGTCATAAAATATTTATCAAATATTTTTTCTAATATTATTTTTCTTATATCTACAATTTCTATATCCCTAAGTACATACAAAACAAGTATTTAAATTTATCTATCATTTTGTCAGATAAATAAGTATTCATTTTTCATATGATGCTTTTTTCAAAATATTCTCTTCAATCATACACATAACAAAATATGATCATTTTAGATTACTATATACTAGATTATTCTTAAATAACATGTTCTTTGGTCACTATTAGCAGGGTAATCTGGATACTTTCCCTTAAGAAACGCCTCTACTCTAGCTACTCCCCTATCATGACTTTCTTGCCTCACCAGTTTCACCTTTAGGATGGCATAGTTCTTAGGAATTTTTCTCATTTTTCACTTTGTTAATAAACTTCTTAACATGCTATTCTTCGAATAATTCTACTATAAAGTAACTAACATGACCTTATTTTATCATATCATGATTGTCAGGAATTTATGAATTTAGCTATTCATAATCGTAAATAAATATACATGTTCTGGTAGGTTTGATAATTCTGGACTTTGTTTATCCATAGCTTTTCCTTAGATATATATATGTTTTTTATTAAATATTCAAAATGTTTTTTGTGTACAAGAAAGAAGACTTGCTTTCAACACATGAAAGTTTTGCCTTTAACTTAGCCGGATGGCTTACATATTTATAGGAGGAAAAGAACTATTCCTACTTTACACGTTTTACATGTAAACTATACTATTCCTACATTTTATAAAAAAGTCTTCCTTTTCAAAAGTAGAAAAGGACTAGACTAAACTAGACTTTAAAGTATAAAAGGACAAAAACCTAGGTCCTATCTAAAGTGACTTTACAAAAGAAAAAATCTGAAGACTAAAAAAACAAAGACCAATAATGGAACTTTGGCCAAAAAGTCAAAAACAAACAATTTACGTAAAAAAAATTCAAGACTATACATGTCACTTTAATATCTTGTCTTTTATCTCTTCCATTATTGCTCCGTGTCTTTCTATCTTTTGTCATGTATCTTCCAGCTGTCGTCCTTCTCTTCTTCTATTCCAGTTGAACTTCTGTGATAATATTATCTTCTCCATTACATCTCGAACATAAATGGTCTAGATATTTGTGTCCAATTAGCTTACAATACCTTGTTAATAATTCTTCTGAAATAAATCCCTTCCTAATTGCTCCTGCAGTTGGTTGTTTTTCTGGATTGAGTAATGTTAGAATCCATTGTCTAGCATCTTCCATATCTATTTGTCGTAGTTCTCTTGAATTTGAATAAATCATTTGATGATCTCTTGAATAATAGCTCCATATAGGGTTTCCATTGATATAATTATTTGCTAATTCTTGAACAATTGTAGATATTCCAATAAGTTGTTTATTTGCATAAAAATCAGGTATCTCGATTTTAGGTATCTCTGGCTGCTGAACAATATCTTCTAGTATAATCATATCTCTGGTTAATCCTATTTTTACAATTTGTATAACTGGTTTGATCTCGTCATATAATATCTCTGCTGGTGCAGTATAAGACTTTATAAAAAATAGATTTTCTTTGGTTATTCTTTTATAAGTGGTGAATGCTCTATATAATTCTGGTATATTTGTTAGTTCATTTCCTTCTATTGGTATCAAAGATATGTTATTTAAATTTACGAAAGTAGTATATATGTTGGATTTGCAGAAGCTATGTTGTGTATAATAGATCTACATGAATAACGAACAAAAAATACAAAAATATAAAGAATTAAAACAAATAATATCTGAAAAATGTAAGAAATTAAAAATAAGGATAGAAAGACTACAGTATAACATAGCTGTCGGAGTTAGTAAAAACTTAATAAATGCACAAAAGGAAGAAATATCGAATTTAGAATCAACAATAGATAGTCTAGAATATATATATCAACATAACCTATATACATTTAAATAAAATGAACAAAGAAGAATTTATAATAGACAAAAAAATATATGAAAATCACGAAGGATCAAAAATAAAAGTAGTATTCTCTAATTTAGGAAGAAGATATAAGAAAATAGGTGAACATTTATATTTAATGTTAGAAAAAAAGAATTAAAATTAGAAGATAAGTTGGCAGTCATGGTAAGAATAGAAAGAGAAAACGAAAAATAGATAAAATAAAACAACAAACCACTGAAGAAATACAAAAAATTGAAGAAATTAAAAATAGTAGGATTGCTGAATTAGAAAAATACTACAAATACTAAAAGACCTGTATGAAAAAAGAAACAAAGAAAAAAAAGAAAAATATAAAGAACAGAAATTATTAAACGAGATAAATCAATTTAAAGAAAAATTGGAAATAAAGAATCAGAAACCAGTGAATTAGAAATAAATACAATAGATGCTGAAGAAACAGATAATTATGATTCGGAAGGTAGTGAAACATATACAGAAATTCTAGAAAACATAGGAAAACTAAAATTAATGAAAAACAAGAAGTAATTAATAAAGAAAAATTTAGAAAATACAAACACAGAAATAAATACTCTTAATAAAGAAGACGATGAAAAAATAATACCTAGCACATCTGAAATAAAAAAAACTACATATTATTATAAAGATAAGTTTAAAAATATAACCTAAAAATGAATATAACAAATGGACACCAAAACAAATAATTAATAAAAATTATAACTTTTTAGATTTAGACTGTGTAATAGACACAAATAAAATAATACAATTATGGGCAGGATATATGTCAAAATAATTATTAGATAATAATATAAATACAACAAATACACCAGAATATATAGAAATGACATTAATAGGAACAGTAAAATTATGGTTTTTAAACCTAGCCGAAGCAAGTAAAAAAGTATTAAGATCTGATAATAAAACAGAAAGAACATCAACAACTACTAAAATATCACCAACAGAAATATTGAAAAGATATGAAGTAGCTATAAGAGATGAATTTAGCAGTGTAACAACAAAAGAAGAAGAAAAAAAATAAAGAAAAAGATACGAATAGGAATTTAATGTTAAAATTAGAAATATGTAATATGTGCTATATAGATGAATATACGTGCACATTTAAAGAATACTACTATAAGGGAACATATAATACAGAGGAAAGTAAAGAAATAAGAAGATTATATTTTAGCAAATTACCTGAACCATTTAGTTCAAAAATAATAAAGAGTTGGGATGAAGCAAAAATAGTAGATACCCTAGGATCAAGAATAAAATTTTTACAACAATGGTATAGAAATCTATGTGAAAAATATAGAGAATAAATAAAAATAGAAAAAACATTAATAAGAAATTTAAGCATGTTGCAAAGATAAAATAGCACCTCAATTTGGATGTGAAGAAAGATTTTATAAGAAAAGAAAAAGACATAAGAAATATAAGAAATGCAAAAAATCAAAATATAAATATAAGAAACCAAGAAAAAGATATTATGTAAAAAATTATAAACATAAAAGACCATATAGGAAAAAGAAATCTATAAAAGAATATACTTGTTATAATTGTGGAAAACTAAGACATTTAGCTAGAGATTGTAAAATGACTAAAAACCCAAAAAGGAAACAAATATCATAAATAAAAATAGAAAATACAGAATATATGCAGATAGATTATATAGATTATGAATTAGAAAGTGAAGATAGTATATATGAAATTTCGGAGAATGAAACAGATAATGAAATGGATAGTGATTTAGAAGAATCAAATGACTGAAGAAGAAATAAAAATAAACCAAATAACTGAGGAAGATATAAAAATAATAACAAAGGAAGAATATTTAAATGAAGAAGAAACAGATCAAAAAATAATATTTGATAATAATATATTTGACGAAATAAAAGGAAAAGAGTTAGACCTAAGTGTAAAAAAAATATTTAAAATACCAACAATAAAAAATATATTTAGTAGAAAAAAGAAAGAATACTACGTAGTAAGCCTAAAAGAACATGTAATAGACTGTATATATGCAAAAGGTAGAGCTAGTATACCACTAGTAACAAAACGAATAATTAATAAAGAAATAAACGATATAAAAAGTAGAGACCCAATAAAATATGTACACCTTGGAGGAACAGAGATATTGATAAAAGCATGTTTTAGAGAAGGAATAGATACACCAACAGAATTATATTTAGCAGATGATAGAATTATAAAACCTATAGAAAAAAATATAATAACTGGCATAAAAGGAAATTTAATATACCAAAAATTTAAGTTTATAATAAGTGCAAATTATTTAGTAGCAATAACAGATAAAAATATATATAAATCATTAGTATAATATTGGAAAATATCAGGAATAGAACTAACCCCAGAAAGTAAAATATTTACTGCAAGATGTAAAAATCTTTACGTACTAACAACAAAATATAAAATAACAGGAAAAAATAAAATTAATAAAATACAAATAGAAAGTTCTTTTGAACAATTCGTAAAAACAATTGATAATAATGATTATAGTTACAAAGACATAGATATAGAAGAAGATTTAGAAATAATAAATGATAGAATAAGTACAACAAAAAGAATAGCTCATGAAAAACCAAAATCATCAAGCTCATAAAAAAGAACAAGTTATGAAACAACTTCAACAGTTAATTTAAATCAATATTATATAACAGGAACAATAAATGAAAAAAAATATTTAATACTCTTAAACACACGACAAGAAGAAAATTATATAGCAAAATATCTAGTAAAAAGTGAAGAAATAAAATTTAATAGTAATATATGCCCAGATCTACCAAGGAGTCTAATAAACATTAAAGATATGGCAGAAAAAGAAATAATAATAGGAGTCAGAAAAATAAAAATAGAATTTGAAATAAAGGAAGAAATGCAAAAAACGGACATAATATCAAGAATAAATTGGTTAGAATAAGTAAAACCATACAATATAGAACATACACAATTATCTATGACATATAATAAAGAAAGATTATTCATAAAATGAGCTTTAACATGATATGAAAATATATGTACTTGTAAAAATAATAGTAGAAGGATATTCTAATAGGTATTATACACCTATGATAGATACAGGAGCAGAAGCAAACTTATGTAGATACAACTGTTTCCCAGAAAGTAAATGGAATAAATTAAAAACACCAATAGTTATCAAAGGATTTAATAATGAAAGAAGTATAATTAAATATAAAGGTAAAAATGTAAAAATATAGATATGGGATAAAATAATAACAATAGAAGAAATCTATAATTATGAACTAACATCAAAAGATATACTTTTAGGAATGCTATTTTTAGATAAATTATACCCACATATAATAACTAAAATAGATTGGTGGTTTATAACACCATGTAAAGAAAAAGTAAGAGCAAAAAGAGTTATTAATAAAATAAGAAAGAAAACTGATTGGATAAAAGGAAGTAAAAAAAATTACACAAAAGTTAGAAAATATAAAAAATATAGAAAACACAGTAGAACTAGTTGTATTTTTGATAAATAAAAAAGAAATAACTATATTTTTAATAGATAAGGTAGAAATAATAAAGAAAAGATTAAGACAATTATACAGTGAAGATCCATTAAAAGGATGGGAAAAACATAAAACTACTATAAAAATTGAATTAATAGATAAAAATAGTATAATAACTCAAAAACCATTAACATATAATTTTGATGATTTAAACAAATTTAAAATGCATATAGATGAATTATTAGAAAAATAGTATATACAAAGAAGCAATAATAGCCTAGTGTTTGTAGTAAATAAACATAGTGAACAAAAAAGAGGAAAAAGTAGAATGGTGATTGACTATAGAAATTTAAATGCAAAAACTATGACATACAATTATCCAATACAAAATAAGATATTAAAAATAAGACAAATACAAGGATATAAATACTTTAGTAAATGTGATTGTAAATCAGGATTTTACCACTTTAAGTTAGATGAAAATTCTAAGGAATTAACCGCATTGACGGTACCACAAGGATTTTATGAATGGAACGTATTACCATTTGGATATAAAAATGCATCAGGTAGATACCAACACTTTATGGATAGTTATTTTAAACAATTACCTAATTGTATAGTATACATAGATGATATACTACTATATACAAAAACTAAATAGGAACATTTAAAATTATTTGAATAATTTACAGATATAACAGTAAAATCGGGAATAAGTTTAAGTGAAAAGAAAGCCGAAATTATGAAAAATCAGATAGAGTTTTTAGAAATACAAATAGACAAAAGTGGAGTAAAAATGCAACAACATATAGTACAAAAAATAATAAATTCAAAAGAAGAATTAAATACAAAAAAAAAAAAGAAATTACAATAATTTTTAGGATTAGTAAACCAAGTAAGAGAATATATACCAAAATTAGCAGAAAACCTAAAGTCATTACAGAAAAAATTAAAAAAGGATGTAGAATATAATTACAACAAAGAAGATAAAAAAAAAGTTCAGAAAATAAAAATACTTTATAAAGAGTTACCAAAATTACAATTTCCAGACGAAAATAAAAAATTTATATATATAGTAGAAGCAGTTGCTAGTGAATATAGTTATGGAGAAGTACTTAAATATAGATATGAAGAAAAAAATTAGAACATCATTGTAGATACTACTCAGGTACGTTTAATGAAATAGAAATAAAATGGAAAATGAATAGAAAAGAATTATGTTCATTATATAAATATTTATTAGCATTTGAGCCATATATTGTATATAACAAGTTTATTGTACGAACAAATAATACACAAGTACGCTGGTGGTTAACAAAGAAAATACAAAATTCAGTTACAACGAAAGAGATTCGGAGACTAGTATTAAATATATTAAATTTTACTTTACAATTGAAGTAATTAGTACTAAGAAAAATGTTATTGCAGATTGCATATCAAGACAAAGCTACACAGACTGATATAATAGAAGATGATGCTTTAGAAAAAATATTCAAAACCCTAACTACGTTTTCAATGAAAGTGGAGAGTATGGGTAATGAAATAGAAAAGCTAAAGACTAATGATGTTAAACTGAAGTCTAAAGCTATGAATCAGCTAACTCAGCAATATGTAGAGCTATGTCGATCGGAAGACATCAAAATTTCAGAGCTAAAAGGAGACGTTGGGACACTCCATAAAACCCATAACGTTTATCAATCTACAATTTCAGGTACAAGCAAAGGAGTTAGTGGACAAAGATATCAGAACATGAACATGAATAAGATATTTGAAAAACCATTTATACTAAAAACACAAAAAGACCCCTTGTAAATACCCCCACAAATTATCACGTATCGAGAAAGTTTGAACCAAGACAAACACAAACTATATAACCCAAAAATTAACTTGATACTTAGAATTAGGTTACCAAAAGTAGGGGTAACCTTGTAATTTTTGATACTTAGAACATCTTAATTTCCAACAAAGCTCAAATTTGATACTTAGAACATTCTAAAATTCAAACTCAAAGATAAATGGATCTCGACCCTCGCATATAACTCATCGAGATGGATTATATACTTAAAACATTTTATTGTTCAAAAAGAATCGACATATAACTTACCGAAATAGATTTTATACTTAAATACTCTATAATTTAGAGTGAATAGACGTACAATTCATCATGATAGAGCAAAGCTTATTTATTTAATTTTTACTGGATTAAAATAAAATAGAGGAGCTGGGGATGAAGTTTTCATTTTTCAATGTATTTTAGAACTCTTTTCATATATTAAACATTATATTTTTATTGTGACATAATTGTCCAGAAATATAATTTATATAGATCTGAAATATTGCAGCAAGTCGTGAGATATTAGTTATGCAACAAAACCTAGAAATTTGGTTATTATATTGAAACATGAATGTGTTTCGTAAGAATGCAATTGAGTAATAAGATTAAGTTGATTGAATATCTCTAATTAAAAATATTTATATTTAGTTATTTTAAAAAACTTAACTTATAATGAATCCTAATAGATATAAGAATCCCAAACAAAGAAAACTTGGACGGTTCCAAACCTACAAGTAAGTATACAACAAATTTTCATTTCTTTTCAATCAAAAGTATAGAGATTATAATGCATTTTTGGTGTAAATTAATGTTAGTTCTTATATTTGGTTCTATCTATAAATAGGAATTCGTATATAATAGTTCAAATATGGAAGTTTTAATTGATTTCAAATTCCTAAAAAAATCTTCATTCAAAAGGAAAATTAATTATTCTTCTACTATTAAAAAGAAACATCTAATTATGTTTCTATAATTTAGAATTCTTCCTTTATATTTTGGATTTTAAATTTCTTATTTATTTAATGAGTAATATTGTTATTAAGTACTTAAAACTTTTAAAACTTTAATATTTTTAAAAATTTTCTTATTCTATTGCATTTATATTTATAGTTAAATTTCTCAAATCTTCTTAAAATCAAATTTAGTTTATTTAGAATTCTTATACTAATGAAAAAAGTATTAGTTGTCATTAATTCTAACGATTTCTAATAAGGTAAAATTTATCATAAATATATTTAATTAATTTTAAAACTTAAGTATTAGGAGAAAATAGTGAAAAGATGATTTTGTCTAAAGCAAAGACATTTAATGAAGGGCAAAAAGTTCAAATAACATTTCTAAGGCCCTTCACACTATTTTTCTATAATTTAGAATTCTTCCTTTATGTTTTAGATTTTAAATTTCTTATTTATTTTATGAGTAATATTCTTATTATGTACTTAAAACTTTTAAAACTTTGATATTTTTAAAAATTTTCTTATTCTAACGCATTTATATTTGTTTTTAGATTTTTCAAATCTTCTTAAAATCAAGTTTAGTTTATTTAGAATTTTTAAAATAATGAAAAAAGTATTAGTTTTCATTAATTCTAATGACTTCTAATACGAAAATATTTACCATAGATATATTTAATTAATTTTAAAACTTAATTATTAGGAGAAAATAGTGAAAAAATAATTTTGTTTAAAGCAAAGACTTTTAATGAAAAACAAAAAGTTCCAATAACATTTCTAAGGCCCTTCACACTTTTGATATATATATATATAGCCACCTTACATTACATTATTAAAAACGACTTAATTGTATTGGCCCAAAATATCAAAAAATTAATCGTCGTAAGGGTGATTTTATTTTGTTGTCCCCCACTAGTCCTTCTTTCTTTTTATATATTGAGAAAGTATATATTTTTATCCTTCTATACTTAAAATGTCTTTAAACTTTTGATATGCATTTGTGTCTCAACTTCTATTTTTTTTTCTTTTTTATTTTTCCTTGATTTTTCTTTTTTTCTTTTCTGTTTTCTTGTTTTAATTCATTTGTCTCAATCATTATTTATTTATTTATTTATTCTCTTTTTTTTCTCAAACATTAGTTATTTTAATTCTCGTTTTTTTTAGTTCATTTGTCTCTATCTTTTTTTTCTTATTTCTCAAACTTTATTTTTATTCTTTCTTCTCATTTTTATTTTTCTCAATATTTATTTATTTATTTATTTATTTATTTTTGTTCTTCTCTTTTTTCTTAACCTATATTATTTTTCTTTTCTTTTTTTTCTCTTCTTTTTCTTCTCTTTTTTCCCTTTTCTCTCAACTTCTATTATATTGTGTTAATAAATAGAAAGTTGAATGATTCGCAAAGGAATCTTCTTTCTTTAACATCAAAGTAAATTTAAGGGTGTGACTTGTTGTTCGAAAATTCTTTGGGATAAGTCTTGTCACTAGGGCAAAATTATAGATCATCTCATAAATCAAGACATAATATGATAGTGTTAAGTTTTGCTCGTGGGACATAACTTGTTGTTTGAAAATCCCTGAGTTAAGTCTTGCCTCTAAGCTATGAACATCTCATAACTCAAAAACACAATGTGATAGTGTCAACACTTGCATATGGGGCATAACTTAATATTTTGGGAGGTTATTAGGCACCTTGTCTTAGAGGCAAGACTGGTAGAATATTTCATAAATCAAAATACCATGTGGTAGTGTCAACTCTTTCCCATGGGGCGTAACTTATTGTTTCAAAGACTTTGAGCTAAGTTTTGGCTTTAGGGAAAGAGTTATAGAATATCTCATCAATCAAGACACAATGCGATAGTGTAAACTCTTGCTCATGGGGCGTAACTTGTTGTTTGAAAGTCCTTTGACTAAATCTTGCCTCTAAGACAAGAGTTATACAATATTTCATAAATCAAGACACAATGTGGTAGTATGCTCTCTTATCCACAGAGCGAAAACTTATTGTTTGAATGTCCTTGATTTATAGAGCATTTATAAATCGAGATAATGTATGGCAGTGCTAACTCTTTTCCATGGGGTGTAGCTTATTGTTTAAAAGTCCCTGAATTAATTCTTGCCTCTAAGACGAGAGTTATGGAGCATCTCATAAATCAAAACATAATATGGTAGTATAAAATCTTGCCCATAGGGCGTAACTTGTTGTTTGAAAGTCTTCTGGTTAAGCCTTGTCTCTGAGATAAGAATTATAGAATATCTCATAAATCAAAACACAACGTGGTAGTGTCAACTCTTGCCCATAGGGCATAACTTGTTGGTTGAACGTCCTTGGTCTAAGTCTTGCCTCTAAGACAAGAGTTATAGAATATCTCATATATCAATACACGATGTGGTAGTGTCAACTCTTGCCCATTCGGTGTAACTTGTTGTTTGATGATTCTTGGACTAAGTCTTGCCACTAAGCCAAGATTTATATAGCATTTCATAAGTAAAAATACAATGTGATAGTGTTAACTCTTATCCATTATTTTTACATAACTTGTTATTTGAAAATCCTTGGGATAAGTCATGCCTCTAAGGCAAAAGTTGTAGAATATCTCATAAATTTATAAACGATGTGGTAGTGTCAACTCTTGCTCATGGGACATAACTTATTATTTGAAAGTCCTTGGTAAAGTTTTTATTCTAAGGTAAGAGTTATAGAACATCTCATAAATCAAAACACAATGTGGTAGTGTCAACTCTTGTCCATGGGACGTAACTTGTTGTTTGAAAGTTTTTGGGTTATGTCTTGCCTTTAAGGTAAGACTAATAGAACATCTCATAAATCAAAATACAATAAAGTAGTGTCATCTCTCACCCATGTGGTACAACTTGTTGTTTGGGATGAATCAAAGAAAAAACAAGAAAAGAAAAATAATAAAAGTTGCGGAAAAAGAAAAATATTAATATAATAATCAAAGAAAAATAAAAAAGATAGTAGTTAAGAGAAGAAAAGGAAAAAATAAAGGTTTACAAAAAAGAAAAAGACAGAACAAAAATAAAGGTTGAGAAAAATTTAAAAAAAAAAAAGAGAAAAGAAAAAAAAGAAAAAAGAAAAAATAATTAAAAATTAATAGAAGTTGAGAGGAAAAGTAAGGGTTGAGAAAAACTAAAAAAAGAGAAAAAAATTAAAATCAAAGTAAAAGAGAAAGGAAAAAAGTAGAAGTTGAAGGATAAATAAATATGGAGTTGTTTAAAAATATTGGAGGTATAAAGGGGCAAATAGGTATTTATACTAAAAATAATAAAGAAGGAAGAATTGTTTTATATAAATTTTCTTATGGGGTCATGAAAACAAAATCACTTATTATGGGGTCATTTATGTAGTTTACCCATGTAGCTCAATGCTTATTTAATGCACAATTCGTGAAATGTTCCATAGTTGTTCACTATTCCTACAAGTCTACAACAAATTAATATCTACGGGCATAGATGTCTACATAATTCGGAGACCAAGCATATAGCAAATTTACATTACAATTTCGCAATTGTAGCACGATTTTTTTGGATGTTCAGCCATTATTGAAGGTCCAAGTTTCAAAAATTAAAAATTATTTTTTTTGTAAATAATCTCTATTTCTAGTGGGTATGATTGCAAAAGATATATGATGTATTAAGGAGCCCAAAATCAAAGTTTAGATGATTTGGTGTAGTTTTGAAGTATTTTTGAATGAATTTGGTGCTTGGATTTGTGAAAGAAGATGAAGTTCATTTTTTTTGTATACTATATTGGATATTGTTGTATATACAATTCATTTCTTTTATTTCAATGATTTTCTTGTTCCTATTCATTTTATACACACTTATACAATGTGAATACATTGTTTAAATACTATATATACATATGTATATATTTATATAATTGTTTATATTAATGAATAATCATTTATATAACATTATGCAATATAATTATATTATATATATATATATATATATATATATATATATATATATATATATATATATATATATGGATGGATTGATGGATGCATGTGTGTATATATATATACAATGTTATACCAAAACGTTACATTTTATTCCGTGTCCAAATTCTAATTTTGAGCTATAAAAATGTAATGTACTTTTTTAGGCATGAAATTGCAATATATATTTGCTATGTGTATTTTTTAATCCTCTCTCTCCCCACGCCTCTCCTAACCTCCCCCTCTCCCTCTCCCTCTCTCTCTTAAATTCTATATGTATTTGTAGAATTTGGAATATCAAGGAGCAGTCGTTCAGTGAATAGAATCTTCCCTAAGGTCGATCTTGTATTTTCATGTCTCAATATTCCCTAATCGACCTTAGGGAAGATTCTATTCACTGAATGACTGCTCCTTGATATTCAAAATTCTACAAATACATAAAGAATTTGAAACGAGTACCTAAATGCTACATATAATGTGTAAAGATATTTTAAATTAGAAAATAGTTTCTCCATATCAAACACATTCAATTTTTATGTTTGATCAGTTAAAATATTTGAAAAAAAGAAACAAATTCATTAAATATAGGAAAAATAATTTTTCTAATAGAAATAGGAAATTCAGCACATTAATTATCTCCTCCCCTCCACCTCCCTCTACACCATCATAACTCCCATATCCACCACCCCATACTCCTAGACTTTATCCCTAACTCTCTATTTTGCCTTGTTTATGCATAAATATGTTTGTGATAATATTTTTTTTCTTACAAATTAAATATAAAAAGTAATTAAGTAAGAAAATCACTCATTTTTCAGAAAAATATTTTCCAAGATAACATCTTTTGTGATTTTTTTTAAAACAAATTTTTATTTGGCCGTGTGGCCATTTTATTCAATCAACATGTCCGACACTAAGGCCCAAGAAAAAATAAAAATACATACACTTAATCTTGTTTTGGGTCCAATCCAATTTAAAAATCCTATGTCTATATATTGACTTCACTATCCACTTTGAGCACACTTTCCTCCGCCTCCCTAGTTCCATGTTGCCTTCTTATTGTCAAGGGAACTCCACCAAGTTTTCTCTGCTGCTATAGATCAGATGTACCCTTATTCCTTTCATTAAACATCTCTTTTTTTTAGCACAAGATGTATCTTTTAACTAAAGTAAAATCCATTTACTTCTTTCTTGACTCTGTATTTGAAATCTACCATTAACAGTGGTTGGTCGTGTAGGTGAATGGGGTTGTGAAAGTTGTTCTGAAAGATGGAAGCCATCCAAAGATTCACCCCGATGTATACCTTGTGCATTTCTTTTGCTTTTCTCTAAAACACCCATATTGCTCTTTGTGACTTTATCTGTTTGATAGGTTTGTTGCTGTCTCAACACCTGGGATTCTTATTGATCTTCTGAAGTCATTGCTAAAACTGATGTCGTTCCCCTTTGTTTTTGGTGATGTATTTTGTGCTATCTTAGCTTAGCAAATTTGATTAGCAATTGTAGCTTCCCTAATGTTAGAACAATTATGATGTAAATACTGTAGCTGCTTAGAATCTGCACCATCTGTGCTCTATCTATGTTGTCAAACTTATGCATGTGGCTTTATGTACTAGTTCTTATCCTTAGTGTTGGTATCTGTGCCTTTTCTATGTTGATGATTCTCTCCCCTTTGCTTGGTATTTGTTGGAATGAATTGAAGATCACCTTTTCAATTGTGTTAATAGCTAAATTAGCTATATAGTCTTCTAGAACATTCCCTTCCATGTAAATATGATTAACTTGTATGTCGATTTGCTCTACAGCTTTCCTTATATTCTCTAGTCGCTCTACCACCTCCCATGGAACTTTTCATACTTTATTAATCACTTTCACCATTAGTAAAGAATCTGAGTCCACCTTCATTTTTTTTGATATTTTGGTCCCAACAATACATGATTGCCTCTTGTATGGACCTTATCTCAGCATGACATTTATGTCAATATCGGTATTCTCCCCTTGTGAGTACAATAGATCTCCTTTTTCATTTCTCAAATAGAAACCATAAGCTCCAACACCAGTGTTTCCTCTGCATGCTCTGTCTGTATTATACTTAACAAAGCCATTTTCTAGTAATTCCCATTTCACTAGTGGATAATAAATCCTTGGCCTGTAACTAGTGACATACTAAATCATGTCCTCCCATTTCATAGCAGAAGCTCCAAACTATTTATATTTTTTTCTCAGAATATAGCTTATAATTTGCTCAATCTGATTGACCATCCCTAAGAAAGATATATTGTCTCCATGTTTAATGGTGTTTCTTCCCTTCCACAGAGTCCAAATAAGTACTGCTGGAATGACTTTACATATCTATTATAGCCTGCTAGGTCCTTGTTTATTCCACCAGATTTTCACCTGATGTGCGAGTTGTCTTCCTTCATCTTGAATACTGCAAAATTAGCAAAGAACATCCATAGCCGTAAAGCTATTGAGGATGTTAGAAAAAGATGACCCATCGTTTCCTGATTGCTTTGTACATAACATCTTGACACCACATTTACTTTCATCTTCTGCAAATTATCATCTGTAGGAATTCTGGACTTCCAAACTCTCCATAAGAAGAAGTTAATCTTAAAAGGAAACTCCTTGTTCCAGATATGCTCATACACTACCTTCTTTTCTTTTCTAGATCTTAAGAGATTCCAGGCTATTTTCACACTAAAGTTTCAACTTGTACTTCTCTTCCACTATGTTCTATCCCTTACTTTAGCTTGTAAGATAGGATTGATGTTATCCATTATATACTCAACCATTTCATCAAACAAGTATAAGTTGAGCATTAACTTATTCCACCTCCCTTGCCTTATAAACTCCTTAACTTCTACTTCCACTACCTCTTGATTATGATCTTCCACATAAAATAGTGCCCCTTGTTTGGTCGAATTATCAAAACAAAAACTTGCTTCACCTGACTTAGTTTGCCACTAAATACTGTGATCCACTTCCTCTCTAACTTGAATCATCTTTTTCTAAATGGGTGAAACACCTTGACCTTGAGCTAACACTGGATGTTTCTTTTTGCAATACTTGTTCCATATGTAATTACTCTAAAGAGAACCTACTAAAGTTCTAAAGTTCCACCATAAGCAAATAAAGCATCAGCCATAGAATAAAGCGATCTTAAACTCACTCTACCTTCATCCTTGGGTCTACATAGATCTTTCCAAGCTATCCAGTGTTTACCTTTTAAACCCCCTATTTTACTCCAAAAGAACTTTGCCATTAATTTATGTATTTGATCAATAACTCCTTTAGGAGGGTTCATTGTTGACATTAAGTAGACAGGAATTGACTGCAACAAACTCTTGATAAGAGTGTACCTTCCACCATAAGTTAGAAACTTGTTGTGCCATGCTAATATTTTTCTCCTCACTTTTTGAACCAATTCTTCAAAATAACTTTTCTTTCTCCTCCCATAATATATTGGATAACCAAAATAAGTAAATGGAAAACACCTATAGCAATACTTGTAATTCTTCTGATTTTGTTCTTGATTGTTAATGGAACTTTCTCATAAACATATAGGAAACTCTTATTGAGGTTTATTAGTTGACTAGAGATCTTCTCATATTCCACCAAAACCTTCATTATCTTTTTTATCAACCCTTTATGTCCTGAACAAAATAATATTGTGTCATCAGTATATGACAAATGATTGATCTTTTCACTCTATTTTGGTGTCCCATACCTAATGAAAGTTAAATTTTTATGCAACTTATTGAGACTCCTTGATAACACCTCCGAAGCTATAATAAATAAGGTAGGAGAAAGAGGGACTCCTTGTTTAAGACCCCTAGAAGGCTGAAAGGAACCATATGATCTACCATTAACCAATATTGAATACCAGTGATTAGAAAATAATTGCCAAATCATATCTATGATTCTTTCAGAGAAACCAAACTTCCTCAACACCTTAGATATATAAATTCATGTAACTCTATCATAAAACTTTTCCATATCTAACTTAACCATAATATTATGATGTTTATCCCTACTATTGATGTCCCTAATTATTTCTTGAGCCAACAAGATATTTTCAGCAATACTTCTACCCTTCATGAACCCAGTTTGATTTTGTTAAATTATTAAAGGCAGTAGTTCCACTACTCTTCCATGAATCACCTTAGATATAACCTTTCTAATATAAGTGCTAAGGCTTATTGGCCTCAAATTAGTAATTTTCTTTACCAACTCTTTTTTTTAAGAAGTAGCACTAAATTATCATGAGTTACATACCTGAGTAATTCATAACCACAAAAGAAAGAAATAACCAAATTGAACACATCTTTACTAATGACCTCCTAGAAATTCTGAAAAAACTTCCCTGAAAATCCACCTGGGCCACAAGCTATCTGACTTTCTCCTCTAAAGGTGTTCTATCCATTTTCTCTTTCTGCCTATCTGAGATGATAGTTTGAATACATTCAAGAATTTCATACTCCTTATTTTTATTTTCCTCTATAAATTTCTTTTGAAAGCAATTAATAGCTTCCTCCGTAATTCTATCCTGTATCTTCAAAACTCACATTCATCATCTCAATTTCATGAACATAAAGTCTCTTCCTTCTGCCCCTTACATAATTATGAAAGAACTTGGTTTTTCTATCTCCATCATTGAACCATGTCATCCTTGATTTCTACTTCTAAAATTACTCCTCAAGTTGGTAGTGTTTCATCAAATCTTTTTCTGTTTCCCTTAGTTCCTGCCTGTTTTCATCAGAAATTAATTTCTAGTTGTAATTCATTCACTCTGACTATGTTTTCCAAGGTTACTGCCTTATGAAAAATATTTTCATAAGTATCTCTACTCTATTTTGTAAGCAACCTTCTTAGATTCTTCAACTTTTCATTAAAAATATTAAAAGGGCTTTCGTCAACTAAGATATTCCAGTTAGCTTTAATCAAATCATTAAAGCTTTTATGTTGAACCCAAAAGCTTACAAACCTAAAAGGTTTTGGAACTCTGTCTTGGTTCCCATGATACTTCACCAGTAATGTCCTGTGATCTGACCCATCCCTTATCAGGTGCTCAACCTCTGAGTTAGGAAGTTGTTGCATAAACTGGGTATTTCCCAGGATTCTATGAAATCTCTTAAAAATGCAAGCCTCTTCTATTCTTCCATTCCACCATGTGTATGACCTACTTGTGAAGGCCAATTCTGATAAAGCATAATTGCTCAAACATTGTGCAAAATCTATTATCTCATCAGAAGTAACTTAAGTCCCTCCAGTTTCTCTGTATCATTAAGAAGACATTAAAATACCCTCCTAATAACCATGGTTTTTGAATTACATTATTAAGCTCTTCCAATTCTTCCCATAATTCTAGTCTCTCCAATGCATTACATCTTGCATATATTGAAGTTATCCAGAGCTCCTTTTTATTGACTGAGTGAGGAAACTGGATAGTGATTTATTGCTATCTATCACTAACTACATTTCCTCCTTATTTCTTATTCTTAAAAATCCAGATCTTTAAAGAACAATTTATAACAACATTCTACATACCTAACTTTCTTCTGTAGCTATTTATTTTTTGTGGCCCCTGGAAAGGCTCCTAAAGGGCAATAAATGGAATCTTGCTCCTTCTTTTAAGATCAATCACTCTATCAAATGAGTTTTGAGTGTTGATTGATCTTATATTCCAAAACAATAAATGTTGTTTCATTATTTAAAAGTATTAGGTTTAGCTAATCTACTCCTTTTGCTTCTAACATTTGATGATTTGTTATGTTTCCTTCCTACTCTCAGTTCTTTGACATGTCTTGGTGATAAATCTCCTTTAGCTCTAACTTCTGAGATATTTTTTTGAATGTCCTCTTCTTTTTCATCTTCATTCTTTTCTTCTTCCTAATCTGCTTGCAAATTATCTTTTGTTAGACCATGCTTTGTTTTAGTATCTTTTGCATGTTGAACTCTAGTTGATGATTCTTCATATTCCGCCTCACCCATGGATTTAGTAAAATTATTTAGTGGTTATTTTCCCTTCCCAATCTTCTCTCCTGTATTCTACATTCTTTTCTCTTGTTGAGAATCAATAATTTGTACTACTCTATCTCTTTCCCCTCATTACTCTCATTTGACATTGTTGTTTGTTTTCCTTCTTCTCTTCTGTTACTCTAACTACTATATTCCTTCTCCTCTTATGTTTTTCTATTATCTTGTTTGTCTTTCTTTGATGAGTGACACTCTTTATCCTTTGCAACATCAAATGTATCCTCCACCCATTTCTTTGTCGACCTGTTATCATGATTATTTGTAATTCCTCTTATTGCTGATTGAGTACTTCTACCTCTTTTTTGTGCCTCCTTATCATGATTTTCAGCTTTCTTTTCTTGGTTATCATTTGTCTCATTTGTGAGAATGTCACCTTTATTTCCTATGCTTAGTGTCTCTTCCTGTGTTAATTTCTCTCTTTGATTCTACTCTGCACCATGCCTCCTCTATGCTGAAATCCACCTATTCTACCTACATTTCTTCTTTCTTGTTCTTGGAAGCTGGTTTCTTTCTTTTTATCTTTATCTAAACCCTTCTCTTCCAAACCTTTCTCCTGTTTGGCTGTCTTCTCTTTATCAAGGAGTTTTCCTTCTTTCTTATTATCTTCATGTTCTTCCTCCTTAGGATAAAGCTCTGGATGCAGTATAAAGCACTCATTTTTATTATGCCCTTCTAACTTGCAATTTTTATAATGCTTTAGGAGATAATCGTATTTTATATTCATCCACTCCGCAACAATCTCCGCTGCCTTTTTCTTAATTCTTTCATTCACCCTCTTTGAAAGATCTTTTAGGAGATCCACCTCCACTTTCACCCTTACACAGTTGGGCCTTATTTTATTTCTAGTAGCCAAATCAACTTGTAATGGTTTACCAACTGTTGTTGCTAATTAAAAACTTATTTCCTTTCCAAAAAATTTAGAGGTAGAGCTGGTAACGATATCCATACAATGGTAATCGACGTCTTCTCTTGTGGGTCAAATAAAGGATCCCACTTTAATATTCGCATTGGATAATTCCAATTCTTGTGTGCAACGTAAAAAATAGGTTTTGATAAGAGATTAACGTAGTCTTCCATCCTAGTGCTCTTATTAAAACGTATCTATTACATAATAGCCCTATATTCACATCACCTTTAAGTTCACATTATTTGGGAATGAGTTTCATCAGATCCTGGATGCCAGGCCAACCATACAAAAGTTTTCCTACAACTGCAAATTCAAGATCTTCATTAAAAATCATCTGCAAGATTTCTTCCTCATCCCATACCACTCTTGGTTCCCCATGCAGATACGTCAAAGGTTTTACAGCAATGACAACTCTTTTTTCCACTTCTGGTTGGAATATGGCTGCATAAGTTCTCTCTGTTAATAGACATACAACAGTAGCATCATTAAGTTGTTGGACAGCCTCCGGTGAAGAGTGGCTGACATCCCTTAAGGCCATCCAGCAGTAGAATAAAAACTAGGGTTTTAGGATTAGGACATCTTTTGTGAATAATATTTTTCAAGAAAAGATTTTTAATGAAAATATTTTCTTTCATACAAAACACACCCACAACGTGTAGGAATATTCTCAAATAGTGTGATATATTTTGAAAAGAATCATACGAACCTAATCAAAAGACAATGTTACATCAACTTAGAGCGTCTTTAAGTTGACACTACAAGAAATTTCTTTATTTATGACCAAGGTTTAGGGTTGAATTAATAATCTCATCTTTAAAAGTATATGTATTAGGACGAGATTAAAAATCGGTCCTTAATATTATATTTTACTGTGAAGGTACAAAATTCAGTCCCTAAAAAATTTTTAAGTGGTCCCAAATTGTAATTAGGAGCTTTGAGTGGGAAAAACTACGCCAAAATATAATATTAAAATCTTAATAATTTATTTATTTTACTAAATATACTAATAGGAACCTAATTAATTATTCCTTTAATTTTTTACGATACTAAGTAATTATACGCGCCTAAATATACAATCTTCATCTTAAAAAAGCATATACGTACACACTATACATCATTTTCAATCGAATATAGTGCCTGGTCGCAAATTTACCGTAGAACTTCATCAATATACGCACCAATTTTACATATGCACAATGATTGAGGGAACAGCTTTGCCAGTTGCTTCTTCAATTTGGGTTATTGCAGCTAATTTGTCCTAATCTCAATTTTATCTATGCCGCAAATTCAAGGTATAATTTTTGTTCTATCTGGTTACTCTTTTATTTCAAAATTGTTCTAAATTAGTTTTATTGCTTGGTTGTTCGAGTTACTCGATCTTATTCTTCCTACTTTATTTTATCCCAATGTATCATTTGTTTTATTTGTACAACTCGATAATTTACTATGAAAGTTTTTAATTTGTAGATGGTCAATTATCGTCTCTCTATCATCTAGCTACTGGGAATATCAATGGGGTATAGCGGGTGCGGAGTGGGGCTGGTTTACTATTATGCGGGGTAGGGTAGGGCTAGGCAGGGTGTGATAAAGTCTTAGCTTCTTAAAACTATGGTGGCGTGGTGATGGAATCTCTGATATTGTTGGAAGAAAGTTTCGGTCAACAAAAATCCCTTTTAATAAACAAAAAAGTTGGGCTGGTACCCTATCCATGTTTGTTTTTGATTTCCTGGTATCCATTGGAATGCTCTATTACTTCTCAGCCTTGGGATATGTTGTATCAACATGTGCATTTTAGGCAATGATCTCTTTGAATACTAATGTGCAATATTTTTTAGATCTTATATGATTTTGGTTGATGCACTTCATTATCTGTAAGTTAAAAAATGTCTAGCTTTTAGCTATTAATGTCTGTTATCTTTGATATGTCTATAGTGAAAATACATAGATCCTTGCCTGTTCTGATCGTTTCCTCATCAATTCTGTATAGTTGATCGTGTTTAATCATTCACATCATTTAGAAGTTCAGGTGACTTTTTTTGCCTCTTCTGTACAATGTGTGAACTGAATTAGTTGACTGGTAGCCTGGAATCAAGTTTCAATAGTTCCTCCTATAAATCCTTTGTTTTTACCTTTTTTTATATTGTCCTTTAGTTAGCTGTTCCCTATTGAATTAAACTAGTTAAAGATATCATGCATCTTTCCTTTTTATGGTGATGGTGGTGTTTAGACGAACTTGCACATACCTTCACTACTTTGCCGAGTACCTTCATAATCCTATAGCCCCACAGTATCACTAGTCACGTGTAAATTTCAAGCAACTCTATCCATTATATTTTATAGTGATGGATTTTGAGCAACTTTGCAACCTTATTTTATAATAATGGTGATGTTTAGACTATAGATCTTTGCTAGATCTATAATGAAATTTCATAGTTTATTGCCATGTTCATGTTTAAATGGTACCATATTATAGTATTTTGGGAGTTCCTCTATTATATTGCCCATAGTTGATCCTATTTAATCATATTTGGGCGACTTCATACAATGTGTGGATTGGTCCTTCAGGATCAAGTTTCAGTAATTCCTCCTATAAATCCTCTGCTTTGACCATAGTTTTAAACTGTCTCTTATCTAGAAGTTCCCCATCAAACTAAAGCAGCTGAAGATATCATTCATTTATCTTCTTCTGGTGATGGTGCTGTTCATCCCAACTTACATGCACCTTTATTATTTCTGCAAGTTTCAGTAGTTCCTCCTAGAAATACTCTCTTTTTACTATGAATTTCCAGTATCTTTTATGTAGTAGTTCCCCATGAAATTGAAACAACTGATGATACAAAAAAGGGTCGAAACTACCCCTTAACTATCTGAATGGAACAAAAACTAGGTATATAATTAAACTAGTATGTTGTTTGCTTGAGCAATGAATCATCACACAATCATCAAACAAAAGAATCAAACTTGAAACACATGAATGTCTCTTTACTGATGCATCACTTGTACAAACTAGGTAATCTCTGTAACAATACTACATATTTAACCTTTCGTGGTTCCAAGACTCTTTTTTTTGTATTTAAGATTTCTTGTTACTCTAATAGAGTTAAAATGCAGTTAATTGGTTTCTGTAGGCTGAACACACCATATGTTATACTTATTAGATGCAAATATTCTAGTGTGAGCAATATAGAAATTTATTTAGAACCAACCACAACCTCTGAAACTCGGGGATAATAGGTTCACCCATCTCCACTTAAATACCTTATTTAGCTCGCTTGGTGTAGGACTTATTTGTGACTTAAGACACAAGCCCCTCAACCTTTTTTTGATAAACTATTTAAATAGTAAATCTAAAATATTCCCACCCAAAAGAAATGAAAAATTGAATAAGGATGATAGAGTGGAGTTGACACAAAATGAACTAGTCAATTCTCATTTTTGGCTAGTGAACCCAAAATACTTTATTATGAGCAAGGGAAGCTAGGTAATTCCAAAATGCTTAATCTAGTTTTCTTGCCTTTAGAGTTCTCTTGATCAAACAAAAGGAGGACAATATACATTTTGTTGTCTTATATGAGGTACCATCCCAAAGCTATAAGCAAATTATAAGTTTCAATAAGTGCTATAGAAGTAGATGACCTGAGAGTTTGGATCATGGTTAAGTCCAAGTAGTGAGGTGCTTCTGGAGTTTTGCCCTAAAACGGTGGTTTATTTTTGATGTTGTCTTTGTTGTTTTGATGCTGAATTTGATTATTTGCTGCAACATCTTCTTGTTATTTTACTTTTTAAACTGGCGTTATCTAAGTTATAGGTAGCGACTTCTGGGATTTCACTGGGGATGTTGTTATTGTTGTTGCAGTAGTGACTTTATCTGAGATGTTTAAATATTGTTAGTCTGTGATGATTATATGCTTATTTGGGTAGTAAGCCGACAGTTTCAAATAATGTCGGTAAATTTCACAAAATAATATAGTTATAATCTAAGAGGGAGATTGTATTATGTTTAAAGTCGAAATACCTTATATCGTATGATATAATTATGTGATGCTAACACATTATGTGAATATTATTATTTTTCTTATCCTTTATATTTTCTTAATCTGATATTATGTATTTTCCAAGGTTATGGAACCTAGTAAGCAATGAATGCAACTTTCTCTTCATAATCGAACTGACAAAACCTACTTAGACAGGGTTGAGAAGTTCTTGAATTATGCTTTTTAGGGAAAAGAAGAAGAATGTGAAATACGATGTCTGTGTTATGAATGTTGTTCTACAACATTGGGAACTCGTAAAACAATTGAGATACATTTAAAAGTCCGTGGAATAATTGAAAATTATACCTTTTGGTTTCACCACGGGGAATAGTTAGGTGAGCCACTATCAAAATCTGAAGATGAGGATGATGATGAAGCAAAAGTTTTTTATAGTGAAGACGAAGATGAAGTAGAAAAACTATTGAGAGATTTATATCCTAATGCTGAAAGTGGAGGATCTACACACATTGGTTTTTATGATAAACTTGAGGAGGAACCAAATGATGAAGCTAAAAAGTTTTATAGTCTTTTGAGGGATTTCGAGCAGCTATTGTATCAAAACTCAAAGGCTTCAAAGCTTTAATCTTTGATTAAATTGCTTCACATCAAATGTATGGATCATTGGAGAAATGAATCATTTACCATGCTATTGAAAATGCTAAAAGAGGAGTTGTTGCCTGATGGAGCTAATTTTCCAAATTCATATTGTAAGGCAAAGAAGATAATTCGAGAGCTTAGACCTTCTTACAATAAGATTGATGCTTGTACTAATAATTGCATGTTATATTGGAAGGATGATAGCTTACTTGATTCTTGCAAAATTTGTGGTGCGTTCAGATAGAAATTAGATACACATAGCGGGGAGACAAAGAATAAAAAGGATAAAAAAAATAGCCTCAAAAACTTTACGTTATTTTTCCTTAAAGCCTAGGATTCAGAGGTTATTTATGTCTACAAAGATAGCTTCTCTAATCACATGACATAAGGATGAAAGAACAGATGATGGACTAATGAGGCACCAATCCAATTCAATGGTATGGAAGTTTTTTTATGAACTATATCCTTCATTTGCAGTTGATCCTCATAACGTTCGACTCAGAGTTGCTAGTGACGAATTTCAACCATTTCAAAATCCCAAAACCTCATATATCATTTGGCATATGGTTCTTATTCCTTATAATTTAGTACCTTGGTTGTGTATGAAGTAGGAAAATTTTATTTTGTAAATACTTATTCCTGGTATCTTCAACCTCTACTAGAGAAATTGAATAAGTTGTGGGAAGATGGTATTGAAACCTTTAATTCATCACTAAAATAAAATTTTAAGTTGTATGTTTCTTTGTTATGGACTATCAATGACTTTCCAGCATATAAAAATTTATCTGGATGGAGCACCAAAGGAAAAAAGGCATGTCCATCTTGTAATAAAGACAATTCCTTAATTCAGTTGACTAATTGTAAGAAGGAGTGATTTATGGGTCATCGACGTTACCTTTCTTTGAGTCACAGATGGAAGAATGGACAAGAAGTTATTTGATGGTATAATAGAGAAAAGGCACCCACCAAAAATGCATTTTGGGATTGAGATACTTAATCAAGTGCAAGATATTGAAGGTCAATCATTAACAAATGATCCTAAGAAGAGGGGGAAGATATCACATAAAAATCGAAAGGATAATTGGAACAAGAAAAGTATCTTTTTTAAACTTCCTTATTGGAAATATCTCTTGTTGCGACATAATTTGGATTTTACGCATATTGAAAAAATATATGTGATATTTTTTTGGGACATTCATGAATATCAAAGGAAATACCAAAGATACAACTAAAACTCGGTTAGACTTGCAAGCAATGAACATTAGGCCGGAATTGCACCCTATCCAAAGAGAGAATAAAGTCAAAGTTCCAACTACATTCTATACATTGTCTCCTTAAGAAAAACATAAATTATGTATTTTCTTGAAAAATTTAAGGTACTAGATGGATTTTCATCTAATAATTCTTAATGTGTGAACTTGAAAGAACACAGGATATCTGGTTTGAAAGTCATGATTGTCATGTTCTTTTGCAGCATATAATCCCTCTTGCACTTCGTGGCATGTTGTAGAAAGAAGTGTGTGAACCTCTTATTGATTTATGTTTAATTTTTTGTGATCTTAGATCAAAGGAGTTAAGGATTAATCAGTTGAAACATATTGAAGAGCAAATTCCCATTACACTTTGCAAGTTAGAAAAGGTCTTCCTTCCTTCTTTTTTATGTCATGGTCCACTTGCCTATTCATTTATCTGTTGAACCTAAGATTTCTTGGCCTATTCATTATAGGTGGATGTATCCTATTGAGTGGTTATATTTTATGAAATCTCTCATTTGTAATAGGGCATGTCCAGAAGGTTCTATTGCAGAGGGCTACCATGTAAATAAATGTATGACCTTATGTTCAAGGTATCTATATAGAATTGACAAAAATTCAATCGGCCTGAATGAAATTATGATGGTGGTTTAAAAAATTCAAGTTGAGGTTTATCTATATTTTTTCAACCTAGAAAAACTCTAGGAGCTAAAGATCCATGTGAGCTTGAAGCAAATGAATTGAAACAAGCACATATATATATTCTGAAGAATTGTGATGAAGTTTTACCATATCTCGAGTATGGAGAGTTATTTTGTATCATCTTATATTTTTTATTTTATTTAAGGTAATATTATTTCTAAATGACATTTATGGTTAACCTCAATTTTGTAGAGAGTTTGCAAATATGGATATTGCTCAAGACTTGTTAGATGTAGAGTGGGACCGAGAATTTATTAAATGGCTTAAAGATTGGGTGAGCAATATGAGAAACACATAAACATTAGATTTGGCATCTTAATGTTGTATTACTCATTCTAAAGTACTAAATGTAATCTTATTTTCAGGTTATACAATTGCATAAACCAGATAATAGCCGGCTCATGAATGATCTTCTCTCACTTTCACGTGGTCCTACCAAATATTCAACACATTATAATGGTTACATTGTAAATGGATATAGATTTCACACAGAAGATTATTATTAAACTTTAAGTACTCAAAATTATGGTGTTGTTGTAGCTAGCAAGAATGATGAAGATAGTGAGATGTTCATTAATGGGGACTTTTAACGGATGTGATTGAATTGCAATTTGTCCCAGATAGAAGAGTGATTTTGTTTTGGTGTAATTGGTTTGATGTACATGATTAAAAAATGATATGAGTATGACTATGTAAGTGTGAATCCGAGTAGATTTTTTTTAAAAAATGAGCCTTTTGTTTTAGTGGATCAAGCATCTCAAGTGTTTTATGCTAATGATAATTCCAACAAAGGCTGACATGTAGTGAGGAAGACTGAACCTCATGTTTCCTATGAGATTGTGAAATAAATGGATAATGATGTAGATGACTTAGAAAGTCCTTCAAATGTTATAGATGACTTAGAAAGCCCTTCACAAAAAAAATGTAGAAGAACTGATGAGGTGAAGTATCTGATAATTACTTACTGCAAAAAACTTCTATTCTTTTAGCATTAAAATTTTAATGTATAATACTTTTTTTTTATAGATTTTGAGTTTTTGCGAAGCACAAAGTCTATATTGACTGTATTCTTTAGCTTACTGAATAAGAAGTTTTCTTAATATTTTTTTCACTTTTGGCTCTTTTTGCAGGTTCAATATAAAGACTGAAAAAGAGGATGGATAAACTTTGAAGAATGCTATCAGATATACTTTTTATTCACCTGGTGCAATTGGAAAGGTACGAGGACGAGTGTAACACCTCGGGAGTACACACTGAATGCCACTTGATGCTTACAGTCATAAGTGACCACAAGCTAACCCATGAGCTAATACCTGTTGTGGGTATAATTGAAATTCATAAAAGCTTTAGGAGATAAATTATTATAAATATGTAATTTCATAATTTAAAACATAAAAGATGGATTCTTGGAATCCATGGGTGAAAAGGTCCCATGGATGAACATCTAACATACCTTAATTGAAGAATTCTTGAAGGTTCTTGGTGATCTTCTTGAACTTGAACTTGAATCTTTGAAGGGCTACCCGTTTGTTCTTGAGAGAGAATAGTTTTAAATTGAGAGAATTTGGATAAAAGATGACCAACTATACTTTTGGGGGATTTAATCCCGTTTTTTCCATGGATTGGGCCCATTGTAAAAGACCAAACTGTCCCTGGGAAATTAAAAGTTTTAATGGAATCTCGATTTTGAGGCTTACCACTGAGAGGTATTGGTTCCACCACTATAGGCACCGCTGAGCGGGATAATAGCAGTGACCTACAGTTTTGGAAAATCCTGATTTTGAGGCTTTCCGCTGAGCGGTATTGGTTCCAAAGCTATAGGCACCGTCGAGCGGTGTAATCACAGTGACCAACTATTTTACACGAAAAATATTATAACTTTTTACTCAGGTATCGAATTTAGGAGAAATTAGTATCGTTGGAAAGATGATTTGACTATCTTCAAGTTGATGGGCCTTAATCTTCCAAATTCCACATATAAATCAAGTTATACTCATTCAAAGACGACCCTTGTGAAATAAACCACCAAAACTTGGTCAATTCAAAAGCTCTTAGCTTGCAGTACTCTAAGTGACTCTTATGAACATGTTTTACACATCATAAGCTCTCTTCTCACTAGGCTAATGGTCATAAGACATGTACCCAAATATGAATTACGAGATTAGAGGTTTTCATACGTAGGAACAATGGTTCGTTTTCTAGCTTAGAGCGTATAGGGTATTACAATATCTCCCCCTTGGGAACATTCGTCCTCGAATGAGACTGGTTAGACTGAGAGTAAGGAACTAATCCAACTGAGATCATATACTGAACATGCTTTACTGGGAACACGATTACTTGACTGAGTTTGAAACATGGTGACTGACTAAACTGATTTATGAATGCATGCAATGACATGAGGGTGAGTATATGACTAAGATAGAAACGAGTCAACTTATGAGTAACCACTTCCTCAAGGTGGATCTATTTTCTTGAAAAAAAGTTGAGAGATTTACTACATAAAGACTCGAGGGTGTTACAACATCTGCCCTTGGGATAGTTCATCCCCCGAATAATACTGGGTTGACTAAAATACTAAGGAAAGACTGAGATGATGCACATGACTCTTACAAACTGAACCATGACTGAATATCTAGAATCTGAAATTGAGTCCTGAGGAATAGAGTATCAATGACATGAATTCATCAAGAAATCAAATTTGAGGATATACATAACAAAAATCCAAATTTCGCTGATCGTTGAGAGTGTAGCCTAAGTACTGGAACTGAACATACTATGAAGCATGAGTACTTAAGTCATGAGCTACATGACCTAAATTTTGAGTTTTTAAATTTGTGGAACATGTTTTTTACTACCTGCTAAACTGGAACTCCTTATACGAGGGACTGGAAGTGTATAAAATTTTTTGTGATATGCATGAACATGCACTATGATCATAGAGCTGACATAGAAGGCATGAGTAGATATTATGATGACTGAAAACCTTGCACTAATATAAGAATGGATTGGTTATTTTCCTCTCAAGTGTTGTTCCACAACACGCTGGCCTTATTACTAGAACCAGAGAGCCTGACTTGGTAACTCGTTCTATTATCTCCCCCTTAGCTTAAAGTCAACATTCTAAATCTGGGAACCACTTAATCAAAATCTCTAAACTGAACTGCCACAGCTTTACTCTAGAATCTAGGGTATAATACTACACATAATTGGTAAACATACCCTAAATGACTATTCCCAATAATGTATAACTTGTTGCAGGTAATTTCTTCTGAGGTGCAACTCCTAGCCCTTTGTAGCCCCAATGATCATCATGTAACAACTTAAAATTGACTAACTTGGAATTTTCAACTCCTCTTTCTATTTGCTCAACCTTTAAAGATTCAAACTTAGATTTTAGCACATAACATGGATATCCCCAAATCTTTAATAAACATACTAATTTCATCATAGCCTACAATTATCACATCCACAACATATGTTTTGAATCAATAAACCTAAATTTTTTAATACACTGCTTCAAGCCTACTGATTCACCTTTCATCCAACTAGCCCCATGAAATATAATCTACTCAAATTCAGATAACACCATCCCAACTCTACTACTATTGCTAAACTCTAAGTTTCATACCTCTAATTCTAAATTATATGCTATCATAGGATTCTGAGAAAAAATCTAAAAAAACATGTTTGACTCCTAAGCACTGAGGTACTACCCCTCCATTCAATTATCAGTTTATTCAAAAACTAAAACTGAATGGCTCTATTTCTAAAATCAACTACAATGATTTTTTGGGATACTAAAAATTGGGTACTTTCTGTATACTCATCTGGCCAAGATAGATTAACCCACTGAGGTAGACACTAAAAAGGTCTCGGCTAAGTTTTTGGGACTGAAATTGAACTGGACAACTAAATAAGGGTTATGATGATAAAGTAAAGTTTTGGGGTCTATTGAAACATACACAAGAATATGATAGGCCTTCGATGTACCCATAATCGCACCAGGAGAACTTTCTTAATCATGTCAGGACTGGAGTAAATAAAGTTTGTTCTAGCAATGACCACTAATGGCATTAGTAGTGGCACCCTCCTTAGTCAGGAAACCTACTGGAGATGGAGGATGACTATTCTGACTTTGTGGACCAACCTTAGGATATTCTCTGACTCTATGGCCTGGCTCACCACATCCAAATCACACATCACTACCAGCTCTACACACATCTTTATGATTCCTACCACATTCACCATAAAATAGATGGGTACGACCACTGTTCCCACTACCCTGGGTATTGGAGCCAACGTCCCATCCCCAATTTCATTCCTGAACTTTGGTACTGGTGCACTAGTTAAAGACAGAGATGAGGCTTATATAATACCCCGTACTTTTTCCTAGCTAATTTTATCTGAAGAATATCTAGTTTAGCTTCTAAATTGAATAATGAATATTCCATGAGAAAACTTCAATATTTTCACTCTTTGTCATGTGGGAAATTCAATAAGCTTTACATCGATATAAGATTCACCCAAATCCAAAAATCAGGTCAGAAGTTACGATTATTTCAAGTTCCCATCATAAAAAAGCGCCATATTATTCAGTGGCGCGCTGCGCCACAAGAGAAAATGACATTTGGAAAATTCAAGTAGGGGTCCACAATTATGGCGTGTCACACCAGGGCCCAAATTTAGAATTGTCCATTTTCTAGTGTCTCAGCGTGATTTTCCCCACGTCGCGCCAAAGTTCTAGGTCACAAAGGAAGTGGAAACGCGATGGCCCTGTGTCGCACCATCCCTCAGTTTCCCAATTATCAAAGTCCATTGACACATTACAATAGCGCCGTGTCACGCCAGGGATCCAATTCGGGAAATTTTTACTAAAATTACAGGATGCATCCAGGGTTAAAAGAGTCAATTCCCCCTCCCCTCCCCCCTTCATTTAAGCCCTTTAACATGTGATTCATCTATTTTTCACCCAAAATACACTCTGTTCTCTCAAAAACCTCTCAATAACAACCTAGGGCTTTTCATAGAAGATTCCAAATCAAGAATTTCCTCCATCAATCTTTACAAAATCATGAACTAAGGTTGCATAGTGTTCATTCATGGAATCCTTTCATCCATGAAGCCCAAGAATCGCTTTACTAAAGTCTAGATTTTACATTTTATTTATGAACTTCATGTTGGTTTTTGTTTATGTTGAGAATGATTAATTAAATTCAAATCCATATTGGGTGATTGATGTTATGTGGAATTGATTTGTATAGATGTATATTCATGTGAACCTATGATTAAACCCTAGGATGATGAAATTAGATGTTGAATCATGATGTGTAATTGTTGAATAATGGTTTCTACATAGGAGTAGAAATTAGCACCGAGTGAACCCAAGGATGGGAACAAACACTATCAGATGGGGATGTGATTCTTAGAAGTTATCCTTTCATTCCATAATTATGTAGCCAGCATAGGTTGAGACATCAACACTCTCCGATGAGGGTTGATGAGGTGGATAAGCACTATCAGATAAGGGCCCTACCATTCTCTTTTGGGGACACTACCAGATAAGGGTCACCCACAGCTTGTCCTTATCAGTGGCACGGTATTGACACCCTTTCCAATTGTGTTTATAGATTGGACCCCAACTCAGCCATAATGGCATATTAGAGGTATATCGATAAGATAACTACTTCCCACAGTTTTATGTTACAGAATCAGGACTGTCAGATACAGTCAATCAGTATCGATAATAGAACTCAGATAGTTCTTTAGATTTCAGGACTGTCAGATACAACCAACTCAGATATAGTATAGAACTTAGATAGTTCTATCAGATTCAAGACTGTCAGATCCAGTCACTCAGATTATCAGTCATATTCAGATTCAGTAATCATGTTATCACAGTATTAGTGTTAATTGTTATGTCTCATGCATGTATTCTCACACTCATGATAGTTAGTCGGTTATTATTATTGTTCATGCATAGAAACCCCATGCATTCATCCTACCTCACATTCATACCAGTACATTCAAAGTACTAACGCATTTGCACTATGATGTCTTATACCATAGGTTCAGAGACACGAGCTCCAGAGCAATAGTAGATTCCAGATATCCTCATCTTTTGAGGATATGATTATTTCCCTATTATCTCATTAATCTATTTATTAGTTGGAGTTAGTTGGGGACATGTCCCACTAACTCCTTACTTAGATAGTTCAGTCAGTTAAAGGCTTTCTAGACTATTATATTTTAGTCGTCAGTATGTTCAATTTTGTTTTGGGTATTCTATTACCCCACAAAGATGTTATATCATTCAGATCATGTTCACTATTGAAGCTTATGGCCTTTTAGTTCATGTTTCTATATTACTATATCATATTATGTAGTGTACAGGTACAGATATCAGTTATGGGTTAGCTTGTGGTCCTTCAGGGTTATCAGCACTGTGTAGCGTATTGAGTATCATATTTGGGGAATTACAAACTTAGTATCAAAGACTAAGGTTCAATAGAGTCCTAGGAATTCTGAAAGACACATCTAGTAGAGTTTTGTATATGGGTGTGTTGTGCGCCATACTTATATACAGGAGGCTATAAGATGTTTTAGGAATAGTTTCCATTCTTTTAGTATTCATGTCATGCCAGTGAGCATAATCTCAAGTCAATATCTTAGTCTAATCTGCTTCTCTCTTTCTTCTACAGAACATGCCTCCTAAAAGAAGAAACAGAAATCAATCAACCCCTCAGCCCGAAGATCCTTTGGGCGATCATGTTTCTCATACGAAGTTCAGGGCCACATTCAATACTCTTGCTCAGTCAATTGCCGCTCAAAATAACTAGCCAGCAGTTATTTTGGCCAACCCAACGGCCAATTTAGCCGCAGCTAGGATTCTGGACCTTACCCGAATGAATTCTCTGTCCTTCCTTAGGTCTAAGGTAGATGAGGAACCTTAGGAATTCATTGATTAGATTCATAAGGTGATAGTCATCATGGGGGTGGCTACTATTGAGAGTGCTGAGCTAGCTGTATATCAGTTGCAGGATGTGGCATATACTTGGTTCAAATAGTGGAAGTCGAAGAGGCCAGATGATACAGGTCCTATAGAGCGGAGAAGTTTGTCATTGTATTCTTAGACAGATTCTTTCCGAAAGAGATTAGAAAGGCTAAGGTGCTAGAATTCATGAACCTCGGGTAGGGAAATATGATGGTGAAAGAGTATTCTCTTAAGTTTACTCAATTAGCCAGATATGACCCTCATGTGGTTGCAGACAGCAGAGCCAAAATAAGTAAGTTTGCTTTAGGGGTAAATGATAGTGTGGTAAATAAGTGTAGATCCGCCATGCTGAATAGTTGCATGACTTTATCCAGGCTTATGACTCATGCTCAGCAGATAGAGGGAAGAATATTAAGCAGAGGGAGAAGCAGAATAAGAGAGCGAAGACAAGTAGTTTCAACTTCGCTCAGCCTAAATCAGAAGAAGGAAACCATTCCCAATTTCATCATAAGTTATTAGTTCCAGCCCCTTGTTCAGCCAGTGCTCCAGTTCCTAAGTTCAGGGATAGTAACAGAGATAGAGCGTTAGGCTCTAGGTCTTAGGGCAGTGCTAGCAATGCTCGAATTAATCTCCTTTGTCATACTTGTGGTAAGAACCATAAGGGTGATAATAGAGCTGCTAGCAATGTCTATTTCAGTTATGGTAAGCTAGGCCATAGAGTCAGAGACTACCCTCAGTCAGGTTATCAGAGTCATCTCCGCTCCTCAGCTCAGTCCGGTCACCCAAATCAGCAGGGTGCCACCTCGAATACTATAGTGGACAACGCCCAAATGGATTCTATGCTCTCCAGTCCCGACAAAATTAGGAAAATTCTCCTGATGTGGTTACTGGTATATTACAGATCTTTTATGTTCATGTTTATGCTTTGCTGGATCTAGGTGCTTCTTTATCTTTTGTCACTCCCTATATAGCAGTTGATTTCGAAGTTAGACCTGAAATTCTAGCAGATCCCTTTTCATTCTCTACCCCAGTGTGTAAAACCATATAGCCCGGTGAGTATACAGGAACTTCCCGGTTATGATATTTCTGAAAGTTACTTCAGCAGACTTAGTTGAATTAGAGATGACTGATTTTGATGTCATTCTCGGCATGGATTGGCTTTATTTCTGCTATTCCACAATTGACTGCAGAAGAAAAATAGCCCAATTTTAGTTCCTAAATGAACCCATCCCTGAGTGGAAGGGTAGTGTATCTGCTTTCAGGGGTCAGCTTGTTTCCTACCTTCAGGCAAGAAAAATAATATCTAAGGGATGTGTCTATCATTTTGTTCATATTAAGGATTCCAGTTCTGAGATTCTCAATCTTGAATCAGTCCCAGTAGTGAATGAATATTCAGATGTCTTTCTCGAAGATCTTCCAAGAATTACTCCCAAAAGGGAAATAGACTTTGGTAGTGATCTTCTTCCAGATACTCAGCCTATCTGTATTCTGCCATACAGAATGGCACTTGCAAAACTTAAAAAACTGAAAGAACAGTTGAAAGATCTCTTAAATAAGGGATTCATCAATCCCAACGCTTCCCCATGGGGGGAACCAATCTTATTCGTGCACAAGAAAGATGGTTCTTTTAGGATGTGTGTAGACTACCATCAACTCAATAAGGTTACGGTCAAGAACAGGGAACCTCTTCCCAGAATTGATGACTTGTTTGACCAACTTCAGGGTGCTAATTATTTCTCTTAGATAGACCTCAGATCTGACTATCATCAGCTCAGAGTTAAAGAATGTGACATTCTGAAAATAGCTTTTCGTACTCGGTATGGTCATTTCAAATTCATAGTTATGTCCTTTGGTCTTACCAATGCCCCAGTAGCTTTTATGGACTTGATGAACCATGTTTTCAAGCAGTACTTGGACATGTTCATCATAGTCTTCACAGATAATATTCTAGTCTATTCCCGCAGTGAGCGTGATCATGCAAACCATCTCAAAATAGTACTTCAGACTCTCACAGATCATCATCTATTCACCAAATTTAGTAAATATGAATTTTGGCTAAGGTCAGAAGCATTCCTTGGTCATATCATTTTTGGTGAAGGCATTAGACTTGATCCTCAAAAGACCAAAGCAGTAAAAAACTGGCCCAGACCTGTCTCTCCATCAGATATTAGGAGTTTCTTGGGTTTGGCTAGCTATTACCGATGGTTTTTTGAGGAATTTTCTTCTATTGCATCCCCTATGTCTAGATTGACCTAGAAGAAAAAAAAGTTTTAGTGGTCAGATCCTTGAGAGAAGAGTTTTCAAGAATTGAAGACTCGACTTACCTTAGCTCCAGTATTAGCTCTTCCAAATGGTCTAGATGGTTTTGTAGTGTATTGTGATGCATCCAGAGTGGGTCTATGTTGTGTACTCATGAAGCATGGTAAGGTCATAGCCTACACCTCTAGGCAGCTTAAGCCCCATAAGAGGAATTATCCAACTCATGATCTTGAGTTAGCAGTCATAGTCTTTGCCTTGAAGATTTGGAGGAATTATCTATACGGTGTTCATGTAGATGTGTTCACTGATCATAAAAGTCTTCAGTATGTCTTTTATAATAAAGATCTCAATCATCTTCATAGAAGGTGGTTAGATCTCTTGAAATATTATGATATGAGTGCCTTTTATCATCCGAGCAAGGCCAACATAGTGGATGACGTAGTGTTTCTCATGTTGAGGACAGTAAGAAAAAGTTAGCTCAGGAAGTCCATCAGCTTTCTAGACTAGGCATTCACTTAGTAGATACAGAAGAGGGTGATATATGGGTTTAGAGTAGTTCAGAATCATTTCTAGTTTCTGAGGTAAAAGAAAGAAAGATAGAGATCCCAGCCTTGTCAAGTTGAAAGAGTCAGTACAGGATCATAAAATAGAGGTTTTCTCCCAAGGAGGAGATAGTGTTCTGCGTTGTCAGGGTCATCTATGAGTTCCAGCTGTAGATGACTTAAGGCATTAAATTCTTGCAGAAGCGTATGGTGCGCACTACTCTATTCATCTAGGGGCCACAAAGATGTACCATAACTTACGGGAAATTTATTGGTGGAGTGGGATGAAGAGAGATGTTGCAGAGTTTATGGATAAGTGCTCTACATGTCATTTGGTTAATATAGAGCATCAGAAATTGAGTCCATACAAGAGTTCAGTATTCCTACTTAGAAGTGGGAAGTTGTGAATATGGACTTTGTGATAGGTTTGCCTCGAACTCATCATCAGCATGATTCAGTATGGCTCATTGTAAACAGAATGACCAAATCAGCTTATTTTCTTCTAGTTTATACCTTTTATTTAGCTGAGTATTATCCCAAACTCTATATAAAGGAGTTGGTCAGATTGCACGGTATTCCATTATGCATTATCTCAGAGTACCCAGTCCACCTCTTATTTTTGGAAAGCATTCCAAAAGGATCTTGGTACCCAAGTTCATCTTAGTACAACCTTTCATCCTCAGACAGATGGTTAAGAAGAAAGGACCATTCAAACGTTAGAAGATATGCTATGGGCATGTGCAATTGATTTTAAGGGAATTTAGGATGACCACTTACCTTTGATTGAGTTTACATACAACAAAAGCTATCATTCCAGTATTCATATGGCTTTATTTGAAGCTATCTACGATAGGAGATGTAGATCTCCAATTGGTTGGTTCGAATTTAGTAAGGCCTCAGTCATAGGTCCTGACTTAGTATTCGATGCCTTAGAAAAAGTCTAGTTGATTAGAGAAAAACTCTGGGCTGCTCAGAGCCGACAGAAGTCTTATGCAGATATTTTTAGAAAAGATCTCGAGTTTGAGATTGGTGATCATATCTATCTAAATATCTCTCTCACGAAGGGAGCAGAGAGATTCTGCAAGAAGGGAAAGATCAGTCCCCGATATGTTGGTCCCTTCAAGATTCTCAGTCATTTTGGCAAGGTAGCCTATGAGCTTGAATTGCCTTTAGATGTATCCTCAGTTCATCTAGTCCTTTATGTCTCTTTGCTCAAGAAGTGCATAGGTGACCTATCATTTGTAGTCCCTATTCAGAGCATTGATGTTCAGAACACTCTCTCTTATACTAGATTCCAGTCGAAATCTTAGTTGTGTGCCTAGAGCCATGTCATATTTTCACGATACTCTCAGTCAAGTTATGAATCCTTAGACTTCAGACCGTCTTATGACTCAGAAAATCTCCATGATCTCATGAACTCAGTCAGTTGTTAGACATAAATAGTATTCCATCAGTCAACGGAATTTAGTAACCCAGCCCATGTTCAGTTCAGTAAATCATGGTCAGAGTCTATTCAGATGGGAGTAGGAATTAGCATCGAGTGAACCCAAGGATGGGAACAAATATCAGATATGGGTGTGATTCTTAGAAGTCATCTTTGTGTTCCAGAACTATGTATCAAGCATACATTGAGACATTAACACTATCAGATGAGGGTTGATGAGGTGGATAAGCATTGTCAGATAAGGGCCCCACTTATTTCTTTTAGGGACACTATCAGATGAGGGTCACCCACAGCTTGTCCTTACCAGTGGTGCGGTATTGACACCCTTTCCAATTGGGGTTACAGATTGGACCCCAACTCAGCCATAATGGCATATTAGGGGCATGTCAATTAGATAACTACTTCCCATAATTTCATGTTACAGAATCAGGACTATCAGATACAGTCAATCAGTCTCGATAATAGAACTCAGATAGTTCTTTAAATTTTAGGACTATCACATACAGTCAACTTAGATACAGTACGAAACTCAGATAGTTCCATCAGATTCAGGACTGTCATATGCAGTCACTTATGTTATCAATCATATTCAGATTCAGTAATCATGTTATCACAGTATTAGTATCAATTGTTATGTCTCATGCATGTAGTCTCACGCTCATGATAGTTATTCAGTTATTATTATTGTTTATGCATATAAACCCCATGCATTCAGCCTACCTCACATGCATACCAATATATTCAAAGTACTGACATATTTGTGATATGGTTTCTTATACCATAGGTTCAGAGATATGAGGTCCAGAGCAACTGTAGATTGCAGATATTCACAGACAGAGTTAGAAGTGAGTCCTCATATTTCGAGGACATGATTATTTCCTTATTATCTCATTAATCAGTTTATTTAGTTGGAGTTAGTTGGGGACATGTCCCATCAACTCCTTACTTAGACAATTCAGTCAGTTAGAGGCTTTCTAGACTATCATGTTTCAGACTTCAGTGTGCTCTATTTTATTTTGGGTATTCTATTACCCCACACAGATGATGTATCATTCAGATCATGTTCAGTATTGAACTTTATGGCCTTTCAGTGCATGTTTCCGCATTATTATGTCATACTATGTAGTGTACAGGTATAAATATCAGTCATGGGTTAGCTTGTGGTTCTTTGGGGTCATGAGCACCATGTAGCATTTTGAGTATCAGATTTGGGATGTTACAACTGAAAACTTCTGATGAAACTGAGAACAGTTACCACCCTCCGACCCTGGGTGAGAAAAACTAAAACTACCTATCCTTGCCCTCTTACTCTCTCTTTCTTTCTCTTTAACCTTCTCTTCCTCGATCTTCTATGCATGGACCATAAGTATAGAAAATTCCATTTCCTTAATCAACATTGTGGTCCTACACTTCTTGACCACACTATCAGCTACACCAGAAACAAACTTAATCATTCTAGACCTGTTATCAGACACCATATTAGAAGCATACCTGGCCAACTGAGTAAACTTAAGAGAATACTCCTTCACACTCCTACTACCCTATTTTAGATTAATAAACTCTATCACCTTATCTTCTTTTAACTCCAAAAGAAAGAACCTATCTAAAAAGGTCATGGCAAACTCCTCCTGCTCTACAGGCCCTGCATCTTTTCTCTATCCTCTTTTTACTGCTTATACTAGGTGTGAGATACATCCTGTAATTGGTAAGCATCTAACTCTACACTTTACTAGAAAATACACCCATAATGTCAGTCAGCTTCTGAACCATGTCGAGGAACTCTTTTGGATCCTCATCAGGCTTTGATCCTGAAAATAATAGAGGGCTCATTCGGGTGAAATCCTGAATCCTAGTTGCAGCAGTATTAGCCACTGGATTGGCTGGAATAGCAGCCTACTAATTATTCTGAGATGTTACTGAGTGAACTAGAGTGGTGAATGCAGCTCTGAATTCAACATGAGAAACATGCTCATTCAAGGATCTTCCAGAACAGGTAGAGGTGCGAGCTGATTCCCGTTTCTCCTTCCATTAGTCTTTTTGGGAGGCATGTTTTGTAAATAAAAAGAAGATTGAAATAGAAAGAGAGTTTAAATTGAGATTATTCTTATTTTCACGACATAAATACTGAAAGAAGGGAAACTTTTCCTAAAACATCTTGTAGCTTCTTGTCCATAAGTGTAGCACTCTTCACACACATGCACAAAACTCTACTCAATAAGGCTTTCAGACTCACTAGGACACCTTAAAACCTTAGGCTCTGATACCAAGTTTGTAACACCCCAAGATTACACCCTGGATGCCACATGGTGCTTACAGTCACAAGTGACCACAAGCTAACCCATGAGCTGATACCTGTTGTTCGTACTGAACGAAACTGCTACTAAAAGATACACATATGTAGAATAACTTAATATGCCATAAGTCTTTATAATACTAAGACATTAATGAACTCTTAAATCTAAAATAATTGTCTGAAAGTAATAACGTAAAGACTGATAATCAATTGAAAACTAGATAAATGCCTGAAAGTGTCTGAAAGCCTCTAACTGAATGACTGTGGAGTTGATAGGACATGTTCCCAACTAACTCTGACTGACTATTGGAATGAAGTACTAAAATAAACATAATTGGGCCTCAAAATATGAGTACTCACCATTGTTGTTGTTGTTGATGCACTGGAATGTCTAAGTGCGGTCGAGAACCTGAGCGTCCGCTCCTATGATAGAGACATCATAGTGAAAGAAAAGAATATGCGATCAATAATTTGAATATACTGGTATTCTAGATAAGGTTAGTCTATTATGCATGGGTTATGTGTATGAGTAATAACTGGCTGATAAGTAGCATAAGGTAACTGAATAACTGATATAAATACGTGAATGTTGTAAAATCTAAGAATGCATGACCAAGCATATAACATAATTCTGAAATAGTTTGTAAACTGAAATACTAAAATTCGGTAACTGAATACTGATAAAATTCATGCTATGGTCAAGCAAAACTAAACTAAATTTTGTACTAAATACTGAAACTGAAACTGTGGGAGGTATCATCTAACCAACATGCCCAAAGCTGAGCTAATCGGGATCTAACCTGTGACAATAGTTGGAAGGGCTAGTACCGTTCCACGGGTACTAACAATGGTTGTGTCAACCCTAAACTAGAAGGAAGACATCTTGTCAACCCTAAACTAACAGGAAGACTCATGAGATATGGTCAACCCTAAACTAGAAAGAAGACATCTCAAACCTACCCTGGCTATGTAGTTTTGTAACTCAGTGATTACTATTAAGGGTCAAATCCTATAGTAACAGGAATGCCCCCATCCCTGGGTTCGCTCGATGCTAAATCCTACTCCCAACTGAAGTGACACTACTTACAGGACTGAACTAAGTTTAACTGACATGATAACTGACTAAACTGATAATGCTCATACGTGTTTGAAACTATTTTGAGAATACTGAGGCTAATTAAACAACTTTCGAGTATTCATAACCCCCAGGACTTGATAGCAATAACAATAAGGACACGTGAAAGCATTCAAAACCATGGAAGAAAAATCATTATTCACGATTATTCACTTGAGCATTTCATCAATCACATGAGGGTTAAGACTTTAACATGGGAGTGCTTTTAAGCATGATAAGATAGCACGATCACATGACTAAATCATAAACTGAGGGTTTATTTTGAATTCGTTTATACATGATATGGAGACCATAAAATTTAAAACATACTATAATGTATTCCATATGAAAACAATTGAAATCATAACTTCAAATCAAATTACCATGGTATAAGTAAAAGTACTTTATGTTTAAAACGTGTAAGGGCTCTTTCTTTTGAAACTCTTGGAAAACACTTAAAAGTCATGGGTTTAAGCATAGGAATGAGTGAAACATATAGGAATAGGATAATTGTTATACTAACACCATACTTAGGGATTTAATAACGAAATTTCATGCTTCAAATGTGTAAGGGGTACCTTCAATGAAAATAGTTATTAAACATCATGTATAATTGAAATTCATAAAAGCTTCATGGAGATAAATCATTATAAACATGTAATTTCATAATTTAAAACATAAAATATGGATTCTTTAACTCCATGGGTGAAAAGTGCACATGGATGAACATCTAACATACCTTAATTGAAGAATTCTTGAAGGCTCTTGGTGGTTTTCTTGATCTTGAGTTTGAATCTTTGAAGGGCTAGGGTTTGTTATTGAGAGAAAATTGTTTTAAATTAAGAGAATTTGAATAAAAGATGGCCAAATGTGCTTTTGGGGGCTTTAATACAGTATTTCTATGGATTGGGGCCATGGGTGAATACCAAACTGTCCCTGGGAAATTAAAAGTTTCAGCAGCATCCCGATTTTGAGGCTTACTGCTGAGCAGTATTGGTTCCACCATTATAGGCACCACTGAGCGGGGTAATAGAAGTGACCTACTATTTTGGACAATCTTGATTTTGAGGCTTACCGCTGAGTGGTATTGGTTCCACCACTATAGGCACTGCTGAGCGGTGTAATTGTGGTGACCTATTATTTCACACAAAAAATCCTATAACTTTTCACTCGGGTATCGAATTTAAGTGAAATTGATATCGTTGGAAAGATGATTTGATTATGTATAATTTGGTGGGTCTTAATCTACCAAATTCTACATATAAATCAAGTTATACTCATTCAAAGAGAATCCTTGTGAAATAAACCACCAAAACTTGGTCGATTCAAAAACTCTTAGCTCGTATTCTCTAAGTGACTCTTATGAACATGTTTTATACATAATCAGCACTCTTCTCACTAGGATAATGGTCATAATACATTCACCCAAATATAAATTACAGAATTAGAGGTTTCAACACGTAGGAACAATGGTTTGTTTTCTAGCTTAGAGCGTACGGGGCATTACAATGAAGGCTCAGATCTTTGACAAGAAAAGGAAAAAATTTAAATAAGAGTTAATTTTATGAACCTAATGATATAGTTAAGAAAGACATCCAAGAAGTTGAAACAAGTAATGTTTTTCAAATTTTTTAGAGTTTTAAATTGCATAAATAACTTGAATTAAACACTATAGCTTATTTTTGGTCGACTAAAACAACTTGTTCTTCTAACTATTTTGTTTGCCCGTGTGCTATAAAATATAATTTCTCAAGTATTAGTAATATGATTTTCATTCTTTAGGTGCTATTGATAAGGAACCAAAAGAAGGACATACAAACTTTACCATGTCTTCTAATCAACGAATGGGAATGATACATAAGAAATCCATGGTTCTTGACAAAGAGCATATGTCATTTAATACTTCATTACCTCCATCTACTAACCATGTTAATCAATGCACAGTAAAAGTTAAAATAAGTAAGTTTTTCATCTTGCCTTTTAGCTTGTCATCTATAATAGCATAATTAATCAAATTTAATCTGCTTAGTGAAAATTGAGGCTGGGATTTCAATTCCTTCATGATAGTAAAATGTGTTCGTTGTTGACTATAGCGATGCCATGCTAGTATTTGCACAAAATGGAAATGTGTTTGGTTGCATACAAAGTGTTGTGGCCATGTTTATTAACTCAAAAAGCTAACCTCTTTCTGCATTTTTAAGGTTACAGCTTCGTACATCTAAATTTGTTTAAGCTTATAAAACTGTACATTATACTATTTATACAAGATTAAAATTATTTTTCATGTATATATAGCAGAAGACGTTGAACCCCCTTTGACTAGTTCTTTCGTTCACATTTTTTATTTTGAACCCTCTTAATTAACATGTTGGCTCCTTCACTGCTTGTCTTCCATTGTTGTACTTCGGTATGAAGATCAGTGTCAATTTTAGTCTTCTCATCCTCTAGTTCTTTTTTAGAATCCACTTCATTATTTAAAGGTATATCTTTCTCTTCAGAATGAATCACTCAATAATCATCTGTAAGATCAATATTTTTATTGGGAATTTAGAGCTTTACTTGAATTGCTCAGCTACTTGTGACCTGCATGAGTAATTCTAGGTTGTTCTTTGAGTAAATCAAATTCATTATGCACCTGCACACCTTGCTCTTCTCTTTCCATTCTTCTTTTAATGTTTTCCCTTTTTAACTCAATCCCAGAGTAAATTATTATTGAAGAAGCTAGTCTGTATAGCATGGCATTGTAACACAGTATCAAAAAAATCCTTAATTTGTTGATACTTGAAATTTTGAGATGTTTGTGATTTAATGTTATTATCAGATTTTTCTTCACCTCTTGTGACTTGCTTGTCCTTATTAATAGGATTCTTGCTTATCTTACCACTATAAATATCAGTAGAAATAGAATTATCACTCATAGTCAGTTCATCACTAGTGATACCAACAGAAATAGAACCAATATGTACACTACTTAGAGGACTACTAATCTCTTCTTCCACCTTGTTATTTAGATTTTAAACTACAATAACCCCTTGTATTACAAACTCGATTGTGTTAAGTTTCAGTATGTTTTTGTTTAAAGCTTTCTCCTTCTCATCAGACATGACATTCCCATGTTCTTCCTTTAGATCACTACCATCTACATCTTCAGTAGATCTTGGAATGCTCTTAACTGGTTGTTGGTTGCCTTAAGGAGATATTGGCTTGTATACATATTTCTTTTAAGGGTAATTATTCCTTATTGGTACTCTTATTTGATAGTGCCAATATTGATTATTATTTTTCTCAAGATTATCCATATAAGCACCCACTTCTTTCTTCAATTGGGCCTCGAGTATATCAATTATCTTTTTATGTCCATCTTCTACCATATTTTTCATTCTCCTTTTATCGTTATCTATTTGTTTAATAGTACAATCCACATTGATATTGACTTGATGTCTGCAATAGTCATAATAAGTAGAATCCTTTCAAACTGGATGGTTTGCCATTTGTCCTCTCTATTTTCATTATTATATCCCATCCACACATGTGAGGTCTAGGCATAGTAAGATCAACCTGTAACTTTATCTTAGCTACATTTCCCCAGAAATGTGTAACTTCATACAGAAATGTGTCATATTAACCTTAAAATGTTAAGCTCATACAACTGCACATTTGTTTCTACAGGTTCTATTGGGAAAGGGCAAGGAAAAGGACTTACAAACTCTACCATGCGTTCTATTCAAGTAATGGTAATGACACATAAGAACTCCATGGTTCTTGAGAATGAGTATATGAAAGTTAATACTCCATTTTATCCATAGATTAATCAAGTTAAGCAATGAACCAAAGAGGTTGAAACCAGTAAGTTTTTTTTCAAATCTGTTGAGTTTTTAATTTCATATATAACTTAAGTACTAGTAATATGATTTGTTTTCTCTAGGTGCTATTTGGAAGGGACCAACAGGACTTAAAAACTTTACCATGTCTTCTAGTCAAGGAATAGGAATGACGATATGTAAGAATTTGATGGTTCTTGAGATCGGATATATACAAGTTCAAACTCTATTTTCTCCATCAACTAATCAAGTTAAGCAACGCACCAAAGAGGTTGAACCAAGTAAGTATTTTTTTTAAATTTGTTGAGTTTTTGATTGCATATATAACTTAAGTGTTAGTAATATAATTTGCTTTCTCTAGGTTCTATTAGGAAGGGACCAGAAGAAGGATTTAAAAACTGTACCGTGTCTTCTAGTCAAGGAATGGGAGTGATACATAAGAACTCCATGGTTTTAGGAATGAGTATATACAAGGTCATGCTCCATTTTCTCCATCAATTAATAAAGTTAAGCAATACACTAAAGAGGTTGAAACAAGTAAGTTTCTTTTCAAATCTGTTGAGTTTTTTATTGCATATATAGCTTAAGTATTTGTAATATGATTTGCTTTTTGTAGGTACTATTGGGAAGGGACCATAAGAAGGATTAAAAAAATTCACTATGTCTTATAGTCAAGTATTGGGAGCAATACGTAAGAACTCCATGTTCTTGAGATAGAATATATGCAAATTCATACTCCATTTCCTCTATATACTAATCAGGTAAAGCAATACACCAAAGAGATTGAAAAAAGTATGTTTTTTCAAATCTATTAAGTATTTGTCCACATTCATTACATCATCCTCAGTGTAAGGGTTTCTAAAAGTTTTTCCAAATCTACTCAGTAGTTGTCCACTTTTATCACATCATACAAATGTTTTTCTCCTTGTTAGGGGATTCTATGAATAATGTCGGATCTAATACCTAGATCTTTATGCTCCTTGTTAAGGGTTTTAAAGAATAATATGGGATCTAATCAAGGAATCCAATTAATGGATAATAATACTCTGATTCTTAGTAAAGAGAACATGCAAATCAATATTTCACTATCTTTGTCTATTGATCAAGTTATAAAACCCTTCCAAACTACTGAAATAGGTATGATATTTTAGATTTTATGTATTATTAAATTTATAGAATTGAATTTTATAAATATAGTTCTTACCAAATTATGTAGTTGTAGGATCATCTAATCCTAGAAAGGTAAAAAGAGTTTAAGGGAGCAACAAGTGCAAGGAAGTTGCATCACTTGAAGTCGGTTAGAAGCTGAAAGTAACCTTTTACAATAATTGAACGGTTGAAAAAAATAGCAATCTATTTTGAGATATTTGGGAAAATTAAGTCATGACAGTAACATGTGTCCACTGGTCGTATCATCGTGGAGTGATATTAAGAAGAAAAATTTGGATCACATGTGGGCATCTCTTCAGGTAACAAATATAGTCGATAGTATGAATGGGCATTTAGACCTTTTTTTGTTTCATTCTATTTAATGTTGTGTATTTATTATTATAGGATAAATTTGAGAGTAATGACATGAATGATCATCGTGATCATATCTTTGGATGGATGAATGAGTTGTGGAACAAATAAAGAGGACACTTACATAGTAAGTATGTGAAGAATAAGTCAATGGTATAGGATCATAAGTTTAAACCAGAGAGAGTAGAGAATAAGGACTGGGAGTGGTTAGTTAAGGAACATTTTTGTTTCGAAAGTTTTTAGGTATTCCATTTCGTAGATTTGTATTACTTGCTTTAAAATTGTGTGTGGAGTGGCTTTTTTTTTCAAAAAAAATTCCTATGGTTCTATTTATGTTGCTCTATATTACCTACTAGTGCTTCCCTATAAACTTTATTTGTTGACGTAATTTCAGAATTTGCATTTGCAAAGATGCTAAGCTTATTGTTTGAGAATAATACAGGCAAGAAGCAAAAGGAGTACAGTAAATTGAACTAATTTTACAATGCTTTATCATATTTGTAGCAAGCTTATTCGAGAGATAATTATTTCCTAAAGAAAATACTTATGAGGATTTATTTGACGTGTTTCTCTTTTATGTAAAGGGCGAGAAAAATGGCAATCCTCCAGATTTGGGGACTATTTTCTATGAGATTCGTAAGAAATACAACAATCTTGTTGATCTAAAGAAATTCAAAAACAAGTGTGTTAGGTAAATTGAATATGTTAATTACTTAAATTTATTATGGGTTCTGATTGAAAATATCCTTTTATCTATTGTATAGGCTTAGATCAAAGAAATTGTGAAAGCAGAACCATCACTACCTAGCATAGAGATTGTAGAAAAATGTTGGGGACCTCAAAATCACAGTCATGTAATTTGCTTTGGTTGTGGAGTAAAGGCAAAAGATATGAAAGGGGGAACTTCTTCAAAGACTGAATTACCATCCGCTCTACGTTCAACTCGAGAGGACAATAAATCCTTGATTAAGGAAAACAAATCCTTGAATGAGGAAAACAAATTCCTGAATGATCGTTTGTCTACCTTAGAAGATTAGATGGAAAAAATAAGAAAAATGCAAGAATTCTTTATTGCTCAACATTCACATATCCCTCATACGACCTTGCCCATTTCAACTAAATGACACACTGGCTTATTTTTCTAACCAAGTAAGTAATAATATGCCTTAGTTTTTTATAATTTTCATTATTTTTAACATTAGCCACTTCTTTTGAGGTGAGTGCTTTATTAATTCTAGTGCAACTAAATAAATAAAGCTTAAGTTAATTAAGAGGAAAGATGATAAATTGGTGTTCTATGTTTTCTTTGTACTATATTGTTGCATTTAATATTATTCATTATTTGTCGTGTTGCCTATAGTATTGGGTCATGGCTTCTCCACTTCTATTATTTTGCTTTTCCATATTGTCTTTACTATCTTGCCATGGCTTCTCAACTTTAGGTATTTTTCTTTGTCATGTTGTCTTTAGTATTTTTTTTATGGCTTCTCATGTTATTTCTTTCCCCGACCTGCTTTGATATGATTTTTCTATAGAAGAGATATAGGTTTAATAGTAATAGTTGTAATAGTAGAAGTTTAATGGTGGATTGGCGGTGACAATGTTGTGGGATGATTTTGATGGTGTATTTGATTGTGGATGGTAAAATTTATGGTAGTGGAGATGATAGTTTGCCGATAATGGTGGTGGTGGTTTAATGGAGGTTTGGTAGTGTATAGTGAAGAAGAAGCTATTGGGTGACATGAATTGTTTATTTTAAGTTGAGTTTGGTTGCATCATGGAAGTTTTCTTCTGAGTTTGGTTGCATCTGGAAGTTTTCTTCTGATGTAAATTTGAGTTGGTGATGCTGAATGTTTCTTCTGGTTGTACTCTCTTAGTGTTGATTCTTGCAAAACAATAATACTTACCTATTCAAACCAAAAAATAAAAGGAAGAAAAAGAGAGGCAAAACTTTCCAGATTTCCATACCGATTCCAGATTTCCATAGTTTCTTTACTGCAACAACCATTCTAGATTTTCATAGTTTCCAGATTTCCAAATGGGACATATATATTCCTGCACTATGTTTTTGTTATCCAACTCATCTCTTAACTTTTTCTTCATTTGGTGCAATATGTACCTCACGACATCATATATCTATAGAATTTGAAATGCCCCTCGAATCTTTAACTTTCATGGAAGTACTATTTAAATATCAATGATATCCAAGATGCATGAGAAATTATCCCTGTTCAACAATCATTCTTGTGCTAGTACCATAATAAGCAAAAGTGTAGTTACTATAGATTACTTAGTCTTTTGTGTCTCTTCGTTGTTCGTCTATCAGTCAAGACTGAAAATACTATGACTAGAATTATTAGAATACTTCATTAAATCTACACGATGTAGGTAAATCAGGGATTTGGGATGGGAACTTGTGCATTGTCCAGGTAGCAAAAAGAATGAGTATGCATTTTTTTTGTCATCTCCTTCTTTCCCATTCTGCATTCCATCAGTAGTAGTTGCAACTACAACATTGTATACAACATTGTATAATAAGAATGAGTATGCATCTTTCGTTTGTAACTCTCCAATAGTGCCTTTTATTAGCATGGTTTCTAAATCTATCTACAAATGGGTATCTAGTGGGATCTGTGAGGGTGAGGTATATGCAGACCTTACCCCTGCTAGTTGGACTTAGTTTTCAACTTGGTGTACTTTTTTTATCCATTGGCTAAGTTAGTTATTCATTGCTATACTGTGTTCCAATTCTTTGATTCTTACGTCTCTTAAATTATATATCAATAGTTATTAATTTTCTTTTCAAAATTTTGTTCTTATAGATTTCTGAAGATTGAAGTTACAAGTGAAGATGCAAGTTCAGAGAATGCACATGCTCATTATCATTTTGCTAAGAACATTATGTAAACTTGATATCAAATTCTAGCTCGGATGTTAATTGATTAAGTTTTTTTTGTTTAGAAAATACTGAAACTATTGACATCATATAGCTCGGGATATTAATTGGTTAAGTTTTTATTGTTTAGCAAATATCTATTGACATATTCTAGTTCGGGATGTTAATTGGTTAAGTTTTTTCTATTTATCAAATATTAAAGTTATATTTACCATCATTTGACATTTTCAGTAGCAATTTTATATTTAGCAATGAAATATATAAATTTTATAACTTTAGTAGCAATATAGGACGAGTTAGTTATTCGTCTCTAAAGGTTAATCGAGGAAGAGGTTGTTGCTTGTCTCTAAAGGTTAATTTAGGATGAGCTAGTCGCTCCTCTCTAAAAATAATCTAGGACGATTTAGATGCTCTTTGTAATATATTAGTTTAGGATAAGGTAGGTAGTCATTGCAGAAAATATTTAGCGACCAAAAAATAACTACTTTTTCCAGATTAAAATCATCTATTAGGGACGAGATATGCAGTCTCTAAAAGTGTTTTTAAGACCGGATATGTCACCATCTCTAATGCCATTTAACGACCAGCTAGAGTACCTTGTCACAATAGACCTTTAGAAAAGGACTATATAAGGACAAGCTTCGACCAGTATTTTCCTATCCTAAAAGATCATTTGCGACCGGAATTGGACTTTAAGGGACGGAGATTCCCTTCCCTAGATGTTGTTTTTATTGTAGTTTGACTTAACCCAAAAACTAATATCTAGAGCTTATGGTCGGCAAGACAAGGTGACAAGAAAACTCAAATGACACATGTACAATGAAGTATGGGCCTTATGGAACTCACTTTTAGGTGGGATATCTTTTCAACTCAAGAAATACTAAAGCTATTTAACTAGAGTTTCTATTTCTAATTAAGTTGAGGGTGTTGTTGATTGTCTATTTAAGATTAGTTCGAGATGGAGATTGTTAGTTGTATGGAAACCATATAAGTTTGATCTGAAATGGAAAATAACATTATATTAAGAGCTTTTCACTACAAAAAAACCGCATTTAGCAATAGACCAAAAACGTCGCTAATCAACACATATCTGTTACTATATTAATTTAGAGACATATCAATGATGAAATATGTGTCGTTGCTATTTTGCATGTTGCTAACCATTTAGCGATAGAAAAAATGAAATCCGTTGCCAATTTTGCAATGACATAGAGACGACCTATATCCGTTGCCATTTTGTAGCAACGAATATATTTGTTGTTATATTTATAAATGTCATTACTAATTTCATATTGTATTTTGTCATTTTGACTATTCGTGACCAAATATTTCATTGCTAGTCCGTTGCTAAAAAAATTGTTATTTAGTCCCCAATTTTTTGTGATAAAATATTACTTTCCTCAATCCGTTGCAAATGTTTTTTCTTTGGCAATGATGAAATTTGTCGCTAAATCTGTCATCATTACTTTTCTTCCAAAACCCTTTTTAATTTGTATTTTGAATATTAAAAGCATATTATAATATTCTTAAAATACCCAACATTCATATAAAAGAACCCACATATATAGATAGCAAAATCTTCTTAAAATATCCAACATTCATATAAAAGAACCCATATACAAATATCAAAAATCTAAACATCTTCAATACCAAACATAGCAACATCTAAACACATAATTATGTCCAAAACATCCATAGTACCAAACATCTACCAAATATCCTTAAAAGAACCCATATCATCCACAATACCAAAGATAGCAAAATCAAAACACAATTATGTTCAAAATATCCATAGTACCAAACATGTACGAACTATTCTTAAAAGAACCCACATCCATCAAGTGTATATTGTTGTTGCATAATTTTAAATATTTCAACAAAATAGGCCATCAAAAACCAATGCACTAATCGTTAAAAGTATCACAACTGATCAAGATCATTGCAATCATCATCTAAGGAATCAAGATCATCCAAATTAGTAGCCGGAGGTGTCACAACTGATCGTGAAGAAACTAACTTTTGTACCTCCTCAATGACAATAGGAATAAATTGATTTTTAAGTGCAGAAATCAATCGCTTCACAAACTCATCCAAATCTGAATCTGTAGCTGGTACCAATTCAGAGAAACACAAAGAGTTTGCCCGTAGTATCCTTTTGCTTCAGATCCAAGACCAAATACTCTTCACTTCTTTTCTCCCCCGACAGCTTGGTAATATGCTTCAATTTGATCAATAACAGATTTTGATAATATTTTTTCTCATAATATTTCTTTAAATCTTTCCTGTAATAGTGGAAGTAAAATTATAACGGATTGTACTTAAAAATGATTAGATACCAAAAACTACTTTAAACTAAAAAATATGAATTAAGTATAATACTACATTAAGATTTAGTCTTACATGGACGATTAGGAACGTTCATCAATGAAAGATTTTTCATCATGGCCTTGTGTGTGAACATGCAAATGTAACTCACTTGGTGTCGGATCTCGACCCATTTCAGCAGCCTATAAAAAACACTGTTGTGCATTGTACTATAACGAAACTACTGGAACATTTATTGCATTTATTAAAGTTTAACTCACTATTTTAAACGTTCAATACAACAACATCAACATCTAATAGAAGGGAAAGAAATCAACATGGTTGCATACAAGGGAAAATGTAGGAAATGCATATGTATGGACAGCGCAATGTGAGAAATCCACCAATACTATTTTCATAAAAATAGTAGGGAAATTTCCATATGGGCAGAAAAAATGTGGAAATACATAGATTCTATTTTCATAAAAATAGTAGGGAAATTTCATCCTAACACGCAACACATGGGAGAAGCAACGCCCACCACATAAGGATAAATATAGTTCAAACTCAATGCAATATAATAGTAGCACTTGTTGTAATACTGATCACATTTCCTACCACTATAGAGCTATTAAGGACTATGAAATGAGCTAACAGATTCATATTGAAAGAAGTTAGGGGGTAGTACTTGAAATATATACTTACAAGTCTCTTTCGGTACTCTCCAATTGAGATAGATCCTCCCGTGTGAGTTCCAGCGGTGACTTCTTTGCTGCCACGATCATTCTGTGCAATTATTTTTGAATTTTCAACATACTTAGGATCTGCCCAAAGTCGCTACTAGCTTTTCCAGACATCTTCATGTATAAAATCTTTCCTAATCCCTTTTTCTTTGATTTTAGCAATGAAATTTCTATACACAGTTGCTGCCTTAATCTGCCACTGTTTCTTTACTGTAGCATCACTAATGGAAGAATCCAAATAGAAGTGTTTCTGAAATAAATTTCCAAAATAACACATTAATATCGTATTTATAAAAGTGAATACACTTTAAAAACTCGATTATGTTGAAGATGTATACCTTGAATTCCCCAAAATAGCCATATTTTATATCACATGAGACACCTTTCCAAGTGACTCCATTGTGATCAAGTTCACTTTTGAAAAACTCGTGTATGCTGTTGTAGCGTGCTTTAGAAGGTTGTAATCTGTATCAATGTCACGACATTATTTAAAGGTCTATTATAAATAAAAAATAATATATAATAATAATAATAGACAAAAATGGACTAACCCTGTAGAAGTTATAGTAACAAGGGTCCGCACGTGGCTACTACTGGAACTACCTTCTCCATTTGTGTTGCTACGAGATACGTCCTCACCTACTTGGTTGGTTTGTGAAGACGTACCTACAACTGATGGGTTGCTCTGATTTGGAGTAGTAGGAGATAATTCAGGTGTTGTAGGGTTACTACCATGATTAGAAGTTAGATCACCTACGCCACCAGCTGTTTGAGGCACAACGTAGGAGTGGGAATAGTAGGCATGTTTGCAGTAACAATAGGAATATTACTCCTAGATGTTGACTTGCCCACATGCCCTATGCTTTCTTGACTTGTACCTCTACCTCGAGTCATAACTATTAAAAAAATTGTACTTGTTAAAGTAGAAATAAGCTGCAAATTTTGCACAAAAAGTCACAACAACATACAACATTGTAATTTTGAAATCCTATCCAACAAAATACCTCACAACAACATACCTCACTATTATTCTAGAATCTCATCCAACACTGGAATACTTATAACAAGAACCAACAACAGATCAAGAACCACCAACATAATAAGAACCACCAACAGAACCACCAAAATACTCATAACAAGAACCACCAACAGATCAAGAACCACCAACAGAACCACCAAAATACTACAAAATACTCCCATTGTAATCCTTCCCACAAGAACTCCTCTCAAATCAAGAACCAATAATCGAAAAAAAACCACCAATAGAATAAAAACCACCAAAATACTCACAACAAAAACCACCAACAGATCAAGAACTACCAACAGAACCACCAAAATGCTACAAAATACACCCATTGTAATTATGTCCATAAGAACTCTCAAATCAAGAACCAATAACGGATCATCAACCAGAAAAAACTAAAATATATATATATATATATACACAAAAAGTAGACCACAAGTTGATTATATTCATCCATTTTCAAGGATGAAATCGATTAGTTAAAACCCTCACCTATTTAGTTCCTTAGAGTAGATGTACCTTCAGTTATTGTGTTGATCTGATTTGGAGCAGTGGGAGATTATTCAGGCGTTGTATGGTTGCTACCATCACCAAAAGTTTGAACCATTGATGTAATTTAAGGAATTAATGGTTGAACTTGATTTATATCATTTTGACCACCTATGCCATCAGATTAAGGACTAACAATAGTAGGAGTGAGAACAATAGGTATGTTTGCAGTAACTGCAGACTTGCCTCCATGCCCTGTGCTTCTGCGACCTCAACTCTACCTCTAGCCATATCTATACAAAAATTATATTAGTTAAGTGGAAATAATATGCAAACTGAATACTACCAAAATAACCAAACAATATGTACATAAGGTATCAGAAAATATAAAAGCACAGTTGTAGCCTAAAAACATGGATGAGAAATAAAAGAGTCAAAAATTGAGAAGTAGAGCGTGAAACTAGTTGAAGCAACTAGTTTTGAGTATGAATAGAGACAAAGAAATTAATACTATTTCGACAAAATAACTGCTCACTAAATAAAATTAAGATATAATAGCATATTTTTATCAAGCACTAATCACTATCTGTGTCTTCTTCAAAATCTTCTTCTTCATCATCCTTAGTTTCCTCAGTTTTATACTCTTTTTATGTAGCATCCTCTTGGATCTCATGATGCTCTTGCAATAAACCATCATCAATGAATTCATCCGTTTCAATTAAGCCACCATTTGAATCATGTAAGTGTATACTTTCATCCGTGGCAACATTCATGTCTATCTCATAGACTTGAACTTCTTTAACTTGAAATGGAATATTCAGTTCTGAAGCTGTCTCAATTTCCTCATCGAGTAATTCAACAACATTTTAAGGTTTGATCTTCAATACAACTGCCCAATCATCATTGTCCTTTTTTTTCTAGGATAAGACACATAACACACTTGAGTTGCTTGCATTGCCAGAATAAAAGGTTCATATTTTTTATATCGGTGACGATGGTTAATATCAACCAATTTATACTGATTGTAATTTTTAACACCAATATCCATAGTTGGGTTAAACCATTCACATTTGAATAGTACAGTTTGCTTTAAAGGTGCTTTACGGTATTCCACTTCTATAATCTCTTTTATTCTCTCATAGAAATCACCAAATTTGGATCTGAAGTACAAACTCCACTATTCATTATTGATCTTGCGCTATCATGAAAATCTGTATGAAACTTGTATCCATTAACAAAATATACTGAATGAGATGTAGCGCCAATCAATGGTCCACGAGCAAGGGTACATAGGAATTCATTCTCAATATGATTGAGCTGGACCTATTTAGAAGATTATAAAATTTAGTTCAATTTCATAAGTTAATTTAAGTGAATAATTATATAAAAGATAGTAATTTCTGAAGCCTTACATATTCCTTGAACCATATAGAGAAATTTGCTTCAAGGCTCTCATTTATTTGATCTTGAGAGACATTTGGAACTTCCTCTTGCAAACATTGCACAAACATACTTCATTTAACAAAAAAAATTTTAATTTCAAGTCATGATATATGAATATACTTATAAAATTAAGTTGATACAACTAACTTTTGTTACCTCACAAATGGCTCAACCTCTTCACAATTTAGCAAAATGTAAGTTTGGGCAGCCTTGATTTCTTCAAGAGTTAGATTCCTCTTTTTTTATTCTCCCCATAATCAACCGAGATGGGTGAATATTGATAAATTTCCTTCAACATCTTCCACAATTCCACCATCATCATTTCGATCCACATTATGATTGTGTGTCATGACATGTGATTCAAAATAATGAAAAACCAATAGTGTTGACTCTGTCGTCAAGTAAGCTTCACATATAGAACCCTCAACACTTACTTTATTCCCAATCATTCTTTTAAGAGTTCCAAGATACTTAAATAGAAAAATGATAAACTATCATATTTGAAAATTAATAATAACATAATTTTCACAAGTTCAACTTAAATTTTTGCATTACCTTTCAAAAGGATACATTCATCGATATTGTACAGGTCCAGCAATCTTTGCTTCATATGGACGGTGCACAGGAAGATGTTCCATTGAGTCAAAGAACCCAGGAGGAAATATACGTTCTAACTTGCATAAGATTTGCGGAATATCTCCCTGTAATCTCTCCATGTCATCCACTCGGGGAGTAGTTGATGTAAGATCTTTAAAGAATAAGCTCAATTTTGTAAGTTCCTGCCATACATTACTTGAAAGTAGTTCACGAAAAGCATTAGGCATTAATTATTGCATGAACACATGACAATTATGACTTTTCATGCCAAATAACTTTTTCACAGTTGTGTCTGGACATCTACCCAAATTTGAAATATACCCATCTGGAAATTTTAAGACTTTCACCCAATTGAACAAGATAGTACTTTCTTCCTTGTCTATTGTATATACAACTTTGGGATATTTTCCAGAAGCATCCTTTGTCAACTGAGGTCGATCACAGTAATTGACCATATCTAGATGAGCTTGTGGATTGTCTTTGGTTTTCTTAACAATATTGAGGACCGTATTAAATACATTATCAAAGAATTTTTTTTCAATATTCATAACTTCGAGGTTATGTCGAATCATGTTAGAACTCCAACAAGGTAAATCCAAAAAGATGCTTTGGTTTTTCCATCCACAAGAACTACATATTCATTGATTAACTTCTTCTACATCTAAATCTGTTACTTTTCTTATTCCTAAATCACAAATTGGTTTCAATATCTCTTCTCCAATTGTGTAGGGTAGTGGTGATCTTTTGACAGTTTGACCTTTAAGAAAAATTTTACGATCTCTCCTAAATTGATGATGTTGGTCAAGGAACATTCTGTGATAGTCAAACCATGATATTATCCGACCATGTTGTAATCTAAAGGATTGTGTTTTCTCCATACAATAAGGACAAGCAAACTTACCTGCAGTACTCCATCCTGATAACATAGAATATGCTGAAAATTCACTGATTGTCCACATCAAAGCTGCCCTCAATTGAAAATTTTATTTTTTGGAGATATCAAATGCTTCTACACCTGTCTCCCACAACAAGGTCAATTTCTTTATTATAGGCTACATATAAACATAAATTTTATATTTGGGGTTGTTTGGCCCAGGAACAATAACAGTTAAGAACATATAAGCCTCTTTCATGCACATCCCTAGAGGTAAATTATATGAAGTGACAATTAACGGCCATGAAGAATATTTTCTCACAGACTGGCTGAATGGTTGGAAATCATCATTACATAACCCCAACATAACATTTCTTGGTTCATCGTCCAAAAAAGGACAACTTTCATTGAAGTTCTTCCAAGCTTCAGAGTCTGATGTATGACAAATTACTCCTTCCATTTTTAAATGGTCATGATTCCATGTCATGTTAGCTGTTGTAGTATGGAATGCATATAATCTCTTCAATCTAGAAATCAAAGAAAAATAATACATTCTTTTGTAAAGGACCAATTTCCTCTTACGAGAGCCAACTCGACGCTTATACCTCTCTTTGCCACAAAATTTACAAGAGGTAAGATGTTCATGGTCTTTCCAATACAATATATATCCCGATTCACAATAGTCAATCTTTTCAACCGGTAAACCTAAGCTTCACACTAGCTTCTTAGTCTGATAATAACTATCAACTAGTAGATTATCTTCCGGTAAAGTTTCTTTAAACAATTGCATCATTTGGTTAAAACCCCTCTGTGACATAGTATTTTCCATCTTAATATTTAACATTCAATAGATTACTGCAAGTTGAGAGAGGAAAGAACTCGGATACAATTTTGTATCATCAAAGTGCAACAATTCATAAAACTTTTGGTACTCTATTAGGCTCTTCCTCCGTCAAAGTTTCATGTTCCTCCTCAATTGAAGGTTCATACGGATGAGACGGCCCAGATTCAATATTGTTGTAAGGTTTCCAACTCAAACCATGGTTAAAGTTGGGACCAACGGCATCCAAAATTATTTGTCGATATAGATTATCATATCCCAATTCAAGTTGAAAACCATTGATCAAATCATTACCGAAAGAAATTTCACCGATCACATCTATTTTCCCTTGATGTTTCCAGACAAAATAGTCCTTACCAAATCCATCATGAAGAAGGTGATATCTAACAGTTTCAACATTCTTGTATTTAATATTGTGACATTTTTTACGTAGACATCTAATGTTGTTACCACTCATGCAATTTTGTTGAGAACATGCAAACTGAATAAATTTATTCACACCAGTAACGAATCTAGAGTTTATAGCCCCTCGGTCATCCAACCTATCATACATCCATCCACGCTCTAGATTATTCATATTCCTATTAATGTTGACATAAACAACATAGTTAGAGTTTTATATTTTAATACTTCATACATCTAGGATTATTACTAAAGAGAAGAAAAAAATTAAATATCATAACAAACTAGAATATATCTTTCTATTTTTACACAAAAATAGAATATATCAGTCATTTTTTACTAAATAAATAAGAAATCACAAACACAACATATCAGTCATTGTCCTTCTTAATAAGGGTTAGCGAAAAAGTTTAATTACAAATAAAACTGAAACTTCTATCATTACAATCATAAGGTATGAGGCAAAAGCTTCCGACAACAAGATTAAAACATCAAATTTCAACAAAATACATACCTAATCTGAACATTAAACAAAATCAAAAAATAAGTTGCAACTTTGTTGGCAAAAATAAACAAATAAAGTTTACAACTTTAACACAAAGTTATATCACAAAAGTTAAGAATAAATGAACTGATTGTATTTGAATGGTGAATCAGATTAAAAACAAATCCTCAATTGTATGTAGACTATTAAGGCATCAGAATTTTCATGGTTGCTCCTTTTCAATAAATCAGTAAGTAAAATAAAATAGAGACAGTTTCACGAATTGTCAAGAACACAAACAGAAATAGAGAAACATAGAAAAACTGATCAAAAATCATTTAAAATGGAGAATGTTATAGTACCAGATAGCCGCTAGCTCACTTTCTGGCACTTGTTGGTATCCTTAGTGGATCTCTCTGAAAATTCAAAGCATAACATCACTATCAGATTAAGAAAAATAATAACATATATCAAGTGTGATCCCAGAAATGAAATCTGCGGAAGGATAAAGGATAAACAGTCTACACAACAAAAGACAAAATGAATATGACAATTACACAATTTCAAAGAAATATGAAACATAGTACATTTTGTTGTTTACACAAAATTAGATCAGCAATAAGTAAAAATGACTCAAACGGCTGTATGTTTTCTACTTTTTTGAACATGAAACACAATAAGTACAACCTTACATAAACACTGTACATAAAAAAAGTAAAAATTAAACCACACAAATCAAAAATTTATTGAAGAAATTTGAGAATAATGAACATGCAACAGAAAATACAAAAAAAAACACAAATAGAAGTTAAGAGCAAAAATATTGTTCCCATTTCTATTAAATAACCATTAATAGAACTTTTTAACACAATAATCGAACAAAGCAAAGTGAAAGAGATCAAACAAACCACAAATAGAACTTCTAAGAAAAAATCAAAAACCCTAACATAATATCAGTGTACGCAAAATAGTGAAAATTCAGCCACACACACAGAAAATTTGTTGAAGAAATTTCAAATTAATAAACATGCAACAGAAAATATCAAAAACCCCACAAATAGAAATTCTGATAAATAAATTTGATTTTCATTTTGAGTAAATAACCATTTATCAAACTTTTCAACACAATAATTGAACAACCCTAAGTGAAAGAGCTCAAACAACCCTAAACCTATCATTTACAAGTGACTTCTAACATAGAAATTAAGAAGTTAAAAGAGGAAAAATAACTCAAATTATGAGATATAGAATCGTACCTCTAATTTAGATTCAAAATTGACCGATTGACACTCTTTTTGATTAATATTGAGTGATTTCTTTTTCTCAATTGAGAGAAAAAGGAGAGAAAAGGGAAAGGAGACTGTTTTTTGGAGAGAGGCGAATGATACTATGTTTTGAGAACATAGTAAAATAAAAGACTTTGTCCTAATATTTAGTTGGTAGGATAACGGATTCAGCAACAAATTTAAAGTCGTTGCTAATTATTTATTAAAAATATACCTAATATATTTTTTAAAAAATGATAAAATAATTTTAGTGACAATAATTTCATTGCTATTTCCGTCTCCACCATGTCAAAAAAATTCTCACCTTTTATGTCGCTAATTTTATCACCGAAATAAAGGTGTCAATATTTATCGCCAAAATATAGCAATAAATTTTATTTCCTGTCGCTAATCCATCACTAATTAGGCTACTAATTTTAATTTCATTTATTTTGCGACAAAAGTTCTATTTTGTTGCAATTCCGTCATTATTTAGCGACGAAAATATCTTTATTGCTATAAATCCATTGCTAAGTGCGGTTTTTTTGTAGTGTTTCTGGACTTAATTATCTCCCGTCGAAGTGTGTGACTATCACATCTAATAGTTAAGCCATTAGAGAGATACATACTCTAATTTTATTTATTTAATTATATTCTAACACACTCCCTCACATACTAACTTGATTCCTTTTTATGAACCAAGTACGTGATAATTCCTTTTAACAATTGGAGGCGATGAGATCCGATCATAGAAATTGTGTCTGCTCTAATATCATGTTTAAGTATGTGACTATCTCATCTAAAAACTTATATTAGTAGAGACACTTTTATTTATTTCATTATGTTTTCAATCTACCAATAATATTGCTTCAGATAAGTCCTAATTTGTCTATGGTCAAGCACATCGACAGCCTTTTAGACTAGGCATGAACATTCACTTTGACACATAAAGTCGGCGTTGTTCATTTTAAGCACCTAAACCAGTCTCCAATTGTGTCATTTTGACATTTTTTGCATAACCAGAAAAAAATACTATGTGTATGTGTTACACATACTAATGACGTGTAAAGCGATAAATAAAATGCGAACATTTGTCATTTTTCCCCAAATTAATTCTTAAATAACTAATTATGATTAAAATAAAAAAATTGTCAATAAAGTGCTGACACTTGACATTTTTTCCCCAAATAATTATAAAAAAGGATTTAGGACTTACAAAAATTTACCCCCACCCCGCCAACCCCAATCGTCTTCTCCAACACCCACCACCGTCCTCCCTGACACACCACAACCAAAATCTTCTCTTCAACCCCTTACCCCTACATACACAATCATATATTTCAAAAAAAAAAAATAGAAAAAAATCTGTTAAGAATTCATTCCTAGACAATGAAATTGCAATGAATCAACACTTTGACAAATCAAAAATGGTGGCGACTTTTTCACTATCAACGTCACACTCCAAAAACAGAATTAAAAAATTATAAAATATTTTAGTAGGTGCATAAGCTTATGCTTATTCGTAGTTCTCAATCATGTATTTTTGTTTAATAATCATCTAAAGATTTTTAATTTAGAAACATAATATAATTTTGAAAAGAAAATTTATGGCTGGAACTTTGAGATTTAACTGTGGAGCTTACATTTTCATAATTCAATTTAACAATGGGGCAAAATTGAAGGAATTTTTTTTGGAAAAGATAACATTAATCGTATGGAGGGTATGTTGAGATTTCACAAATGAAGGAAATTTCACAATCAAATTGCATTTGACATTATTCATTATTTCATATTAACTCTAAAATTTATCTCAAAACTTTTCACCATTAAGGAGCTTAAAATTTAGTGAAATAGTGGCGGAATTTGAGTTAGAATGAGTGATTAAAAGTAATGAATATATAGAAAATAGAAGAAGAAAGTGATGATAGATTAATTCTCCATCATTTTTGACTGTCTGAATAAGGACGAAGTCATGGCTGCATGAGTGGTTGGCCGAGAAAGGTGGAGAAAGTGTTGAGGAGATCAAACAGAAGAAGAAGAAGAAAGATAAAAATAAAAATTAGTAAAATTTAAGTTCTCCATGCTCTCAAAGTGTGTGCAAGACACACAATGTTTGAAGTCAGCAAAAGGTGTGAAAGTGACACAGTTGATGGCTACATAAGGTGTTTAAAATAAATGTTGTCCACTTTAAGAGCTAAAGTAAAAGATTGTGCCAAGTTTAGGGGTCTGGCGATGTATTTGGCCTTTGTTTATCAAATATTTGCTCAAATCCATATATATATATCACCGTAAGGTCTTGCTTTTGCTATATTTAGTTATTGAGTTTGTTATAAGATGTTGGTACAAGTATTTTCCTACATGAATTGAGATATGAGTTGATGGTGGTGGATATTTCTATCTAGATATGTTGACGCGTGGTGGCAAAATTTGTGACATGTTAATATGTTATGTTGCACATTATCTATGTTGCTTTATAGGTAAAGCACTGCTGAAATTTTGGTTAATCAAAATCGAGTAGGTTAGGATCCACTTAATAGGGTAAAGCTTATTACAAAATATGGAAAAATTATAACTATTTTAAATTTTAATCCTTTTAAATAATTACATAATTTTTAAATTTTATTTAATAGATCGGATATATCACAAAAGAATGCGATATATTCGTGTAAAATTAAGTGATGTCTCTGAAAGAATGTGATGTATCCGGATAAAACTAAATGATGTATTCAAATAAAATTAAGTGATTTATCCGGAAGAATGTAATGTATCCATGTAAAATCAAGTGTTGTATTCAAAAAAATATAATGTATCCGTGTGGACTAAATCAGAGATTATTAGTAATTTTAGAAAAAATTAGGATAAGGAGTAATTAGTTCAAAATTTATTGAGATTTATGTAACTTTTACACAAAAAAAAATTCTCTTACAAATAGAAGTAAAGATTTGTTTGGTACGAAGGAAAAAATTATCTAGAAAAAAATTTCAAAATTTATAATGACTTGATTTTTGGTGACTTTTGTAAATTATTCATCTCTGCATGATTTGACCATTTTACTCCGCTTCGTAGTTTTTTATGATATTTTTGGGGTGTGAGGATGATTGACATGGTTCTCAATGCATTTCGGTGTGAATTGTCCGAGTTTGTGACTTTTAGTGGTTCAAAAAACTTTATAGTTAACTTCGATTCATATATATTATTTTGCACATCGAATGGCAAAACGAATTGTGCCAACAAATCCATAACATCAATTTTAGGTTGATGTGGTTTTACGACTTTTGTATCTCATTTCCACCCTTAATTTTGAAAGTTGTAGAATTAGATCCCAAAGGTTCATTTTGTGAAAATAACTTTTTTTTAAAATATGATATCTCCATTAAGTCCAAAGCATCTAATTTGATAGGGTAGCATAGTTCATTTACGTTCCCGAGAGGCCCGCAGAGACTTGGAATTCCCAAGTCTCCAGCTAATGCACCACTCAGCTGGTGCATCCACTTAAGCGACATCCACCAGTGTTACATGGTCGCTTAAGCAGCCTAGTGTCTACTTAAGTAATAAATTGGCGGCAGATATACCATATATACCTTTTTTTCTCCTTTTTCACCATTTTTAATACTTAGAGCTTGGGATTTTAGAGTTTTGGGCAATTTATTATATTTTCGAACTTGAGTAAGCTCCAAATACCTATTTTAATTATTTTTCTTTGATTATTGTCATTTAAATCTTGTTGAAACTCGATTTCAAAAGTGAAATTTGAGAATTTTGGCCAGGAAGGTCTCAATTAGTAATTCTTCGATTTCAATCCATTTTCACTTGGGTTTCTTATAAGTCTTCCTTTAATCATGGGTAATATATTTTCGTACTAAAATTTCAGTTTTATCCTTCTTTTTTGAAAACTAGTTTTGGGGGTCCATTTTGATCCTAACCTAAAAATGGGCAATATGAGTATTATTGGCTTTCTTTTGACGTATAGATTCTATATTTGTATGTTTTAATTGATTCTGAATCTATTAATAGGGGGAAGGCTCTATATTAAAGGCTTTCAGATTTAATTTTTCTCATTCTAGGTAGGTTATGGCTTAAGTTTCTTCAGACTAGGCTAGGTGGTTAATATTGGTATAAAATCATGTTATGGGTGTGGAACTAATCATGAAAATAGCTTTATTATTATTATATGCCAATATGGTTTCCTATATTGTTGTTATTGGGTGGTTTTGGAACATTATTTGCTATGTGTGACTGTGTGAGATCTTATATGATGTTATTGACCTGGTAATTATATTATTGGTTGTTTTCTTGGGGTAAAATGTCTAGTTGGTGCTTATGTTGTATCAAATAGCATAGTTTTGTACATCTTACTCTATTGGTTTATAGACTATATTGTATTATGGATGGTTGGCATATTGAGTAGATTGTTGACTCACATGGTTGGATTTGGAAATTTTCATTCTGGTTGGTTTTGAGAATTACATCCTTATATCATACACATTCATGAAATATTAGTTCCACCGTAGAAATACTGGTTTTTCTAATATAAAATATGATATTTTAAAAAATCCTTTATCAATGTATGTATCGGAGAGCAGTTATGGATATTGGATTGGTATTGAATATTAGATTGTATACGGGTTAACGAACCAACCATGCGTCCTACCTTGAGAACACAACTCAGTAGGTGTATACGAAGATTGTGCGACTACCTCGTGCATCACATCATCTTCATTGTATTTTATACATTGTGCATATTCGGTGTTGTATTTTCATTCTTGATGTTATATATATCTATTTGGGTCTCTTTCTTGTTCTTGTATTTGGTATATATGTATATTGTAAAACTGTTAGTGGAGATGATGTAGGTTATCATTTAGGACATTTTTCTGATTGGAGATGACATGCCCATAGTATGTATTTTATATGCTTTATTTTCTACTTATTTGATTTCAGTTCAGGTTTCTTTTAATATGAGAGGTTGTCCCATACCTATATTTATGATATAGTTTATATTCATGGTGTGCCAGTGTCTCTCATCTCAAATAGAGGTTCAGTGTTCACATCTCATTTTTAAAAGACTTTTTAAGAGGAGTTGGGTGTTCGAGATGATCTTAGCACAATATTTCACCCCCAGATCGATGGTCAGTCAGAGCAAACTATTCAAGTTTTGGAGTATATGTTTTACGCTTGTGTGATGGACTTTGGAGGTTAGTGGGAGCAACATCTAGCTTTGGTGGAGTTTGCATATAATAATAGCTACTATTCTAGTATTAATATGGCTCCTTTTTAAGCTTTGCATGGTACGCGTTGCCGCTCTTTAGTTGGTTGGTTTGAGGTTTCTAAGAGTAGATCTCAAGATTGGGTCATTCAGAATAGACTTTGAGTGGCTCAGAGTAGGTAGAAGTGCTACGTAAATTGTAGACTTTGTGTCATGAGATTTAGTGTTGGTGATTGAGTTTTCTTTGTATGTCGCCCATGAAGGGCATGATGAGGTTTGGCAAGAGGGTCAAGCTTATCTCCAGGTATATTGGACCTTTCTGAGATTATTAGAACTATTGGGGATGTGGCTTATGAGTTAGCATTACCCCCTGATTTATCAACTGCTCATCCAGATTTTTATGTTTCCATGCTTCGGCGTTATATTTTGGATGAGTCTTATGTCATCCACTAGGATTCAATGCAATTGGATGAAAGGTTGTATTTTGTCGGGGAGCCTATCTGTATTCTAGCCAGGGATATTAGGCGGTTGAGTTCTAGAGATATTCCAGTAGTTAAGGTCTAGTGGAGACATCGATCTGTAGATGAGGCTACTTAGGAGGTCGAGTCTGATATGTGTGGTGGTTACCCCTAGCTTTTCGCTGATCTAGGTATTTCCCTTGCCTTTGAGGACGAATTGAATTTTTAGTGGTGGACAATGTAATGATAAGATTTTTGGTGATTTTTGTGAATTATTTATATCTGTGTGATTTGACTATTTTATCTCTCTGTGTGGTTGCTTTATGGTATTTCTAGGATGTGGGATGATTGGCACGGTTCCTAATATATTTTGGTGTGAATTATGTGAGTTTGTTGTTTTTTATGGTTAAAAAAACTTTGTAGTTGACTTCAGTCAACATTTATTGTTTTGTGCGTCAGATGGCAAAATGAACTGTATGAGTAGATCTAAAAAATCAATTTTACGTTGGTAACATGGTTGGTGTGGTTTTACGACTTTTGTATCTCATTTCGATCTTTGATTCAAAAAGTTGTAGAATAGGTTCTTAGGGGTCAACTTTGTAAAAACAATATTTTTTCAAAATTTTAATATAGTCATTGAGTCTGGAGTAGCAAATTTAATAGGATAGCATAGTTTGTTTGCATTTTTAGAATTTTGGATGAATCCCGAGGGGGCCGTAGAGACTTGAAATTCTCTAAGTCTCTAACTGATGCACCATTCAGATGGTGCATCTTCTTAAGCGACATTTGGGTCACTTAAATGGAGGTCGCTTAAGCGCATACTGCTTAAGTAGCCAGCCGATCACTTAAGTGACCTGGCATACACCAGCAAGTGTCGCTTAAGCAGCCTTGGGTTCATTTAAGCGAGTGTCACTTACCCACTTAAGCAACCCTTGGTACACTTAAGAAATACATGCAGCATTGGCAGGTGTCTCTTAAGCAGCCTAGTGTCCACTTAAGTAATGCATGGGTAACATATATGCCCTTTTTTGTGATTTTTCACCATTGTGACCCTTGGAGCTGGGGGTTTTAGAGTTTTGGGCATTTTTTTCAATTTTGAAGCTTGGTAAGCTCCAAATCTCTATTTTAATTATTTTTCTTCGATTCTTGTCATTTAAATCTTGTTAAAACTCGATTTCAAAAGTGAAATTTGGGAATTTTGGCTCAAAAGGCCTAAATTGATAATTTTTTGATGTAAACCTCAATTTCAACCCATTTTCACTTGGGTTTCTTCTATGGCTTCCTTTAATCATGGGTAATATATTCTTGTACTAAATTTTAGTTTTATCTTTCTTTTTCAAAAACTCATTTTAGTTATGCATTTACAAATTTTCAGCTTATAGAAATGTTTTAGCTCATGATTCAGAGTTTTCACTATGACTCACAGTTTTTACATACAAATATATTTAAATGTTATTTCAATAAAAGGATTACGTTTTCAGTATTAAAGCATGTTTTAAGAATTTTCATGACTAATGCATATCTCACATACTCAATATATTTTAAAATATTGTTCTCATACCTCTTCTACCTACATTTTTTATATAATGTAGATTTAGGTGATTACTATCAGGATCATAGTCATGCATATCACAATATTCATCTAAGAGGTGATGAGTTTTCCTACTTCGAGGACTCAAGTCAATTGTAGATTCAGTATTTTATTTTTTATTCGTATGTATTGATTAGAGATAACTTGGGTCATATCCCAGCTACCTATAGTCAGTATTAGTAGAGGCTTCGTAGATAGTTAGTTATTAGAGTTGTCGTAATCAGTTTCTCTTTCTTTTCAGATTACAAATGTTATAAATAAACTTTTTAATTGTAAATGTATTGAACCAGTTTATTTCATAATTATGTTTCTGCTCCATCAGTTTAGCTCTTATATGTTTTGATTAGTTGCTTATGCATTATTCTAGTACCATGGGTTAGATTGAGATTAATTATGATTCTAAGTACCATGTTACAACTAGGGGGTAGTCTCGAATCATGATAAACTTGATATCAAAACACAGAGTTCAAGCATCATAGAGATTCTATGAAGCCATGTCTAGTAGTCTTATAGAACAGTATAGAGACGTCTATACTTTTCTTCGACAAGGTACAAGACATTTAGAAAATATTTTCCTTCTTTCACATCTCAAATTATGCAGTTAAGATGTTTTCTAAAAAATTAATACAGATTCAAGCATTGCTCCATTTCCACTAACTATGCCTCATCTATAGGTAATAAAACAGTCAAGCTCAAATTTCTACTGATAAAGTTTGTTAAAATAGTCCCTACATATAGTTATGAGATTATACACGAGCTTGAGAGAATGCCATTAGTGTTGTTTAATTTCAGAATTTTGAAAGAGTTCACTCTTGTGCATAAAAATCGTGTAGTGAGTTAAAGTCAGATATTCTCTCAGATCTCTTCCCAAAATTCTATGGTAGAATGACCCAAAATTAGAAGCATGAGCATAGAAGTATAGTAGTAGTAGAGTGGAGATAAAGTTTATCCATATTTAGTAGATTGTAGTTAGGTATAAATTAAGCTAGCAAGGTATTGGGTAGACTTTTATGATAGCTCTTAGAGAGAGGTTTACCGGGTGAAGAGACTTTGAGTATATCAATACTTTAGGAAGGATCAAGCCTAGACAGTGACCAAAATAATAAATAAGCTTATTAACATTGAGTATGTTCAAAAAAAATTTTAAGTAGACTAGTATTTCATGATTCCTATCCTGTAGTAGTAAGTTAGTATAGTGTATGAACAGTTGTAGGAATATCTATGTTAAGAGTTAGAATCTAAGGTTGAATTATGGATGATCAAGCTAACAGAGAGAAGAGTTTTGAATTCTAAAAGAAATAAAAGTGTGCCTAGGGTATTATGGCACTCTAGAAGATTCTAAGTTAGTAAATGTTTAAGTTATAGTATGATAACTATTGAGGTTAAGGAAAGTTAAGTATTGTATCTAAAAAAAAAAGTACTATCAGCAGTTTTACACTTTCAGATATAGTCTTCCAGGAGATTTTAGTACTTACGAGTATATTTATACCCCAACCACTAGAATAAAGTGATTATAGACTAGCTTAGGGTTTATTGAAGAGGTCCACAAACTTGGAATGATTGCATAAATTTAAAGGAGAGATAATAGAATAAAGAACCAAGTCATTTTTTGCGATTCTAGTAATGATGCTAGCGAGTTCTAGAATAAAGCTAAAGCAGATACCCGACTCATTATTATCTTAGTATATTTCTTATACTTTAGTTATTACGATAGTTTATGCATATCTTGAATGTTAACATCATGATCATAACTCATATTCATGCAGCTCAAACAAGAATTATGTCCATTTTCAATTCCTAGTATAAGAAGTAATACTTCACTCAATAGTACGTATGATACTCCATGACCCTATGAATTCTAGTCCTATTTCATATAACTCATGATGCATGCACTCATGTTTTACAGTATGCTCAGTTCCAGGTACTCATGGTACATCTTTAATGACTAGTCAGATCACAAACGTCATGTATGCTCACAAATTGGATCTCTTGAATAAGTTCGTTCTTATTATACTTTACCTCTTTGTCCTCAGTTGACGGTCAAAGTTATAAAAATCCTTGGGTCAAGATTTCTCAGTATTCCTCTTATTCGAGATACTCATGATTTAGTTCCTCGGTGACTCTTGTCATGTTTTGGTATGATGGTGGTGGCATTTAAGTAATAGGCTTGAATGACTTACTAATACACATGCGGATAATAACTTATGGTGATTAGTAACTCTATGATTATAACTTAAGGTTGATTATTTAAGGCAGGAAGAAAAAATGTACCTTTGAGGGTGATATCTCCAAGATTATTAAGAATATAGATTTTTGTAGTTAAGACCAGTGTAGTCCTTTAAGTTGTAAAGGTTTATATCTCCAGGTAAAAATTGAATAAAGTAAGATAGTTCAGACAAACTTTGACTTAGCCTTTAGCAACCTTGAATGATGTGCTTTTAAGAAAATTTAAAGTGAAACACTGTCTAAAAATGAGATACCATAAACTAAGGCACGATTGTGGTGAAATAGTATGATCATACTATGTCTTTGTTTACATAAAATAGCTCCAAAAATTTGAAAGTTGACAAATTATACCTCCTAGCCATAAAAGGAACCCATGATCGTGGAAAGAACCCACGATCATAGGAAGGGCCACAGTTCAAAAATTTATCTTGGCTTGGACTGTCAAACTATGAACCAAGGTATAATCATGGAAGGATCCCAAGATTCGTACCGTTGATTGTCTGATGAATTTCAGAGAAGCCTCAGTTCCAGCTTCCAACCTACGAGCATCACTCATGATCATAAGTAGATCCCATGATCATGGGATGATTTGTCTATCGTATTCTGTAGAATTTCAGAGTAAGAGTGTCTTATGGTCAAATCTATACCATTTTGTTTTTTATGAACTCAGATTAGCAGGATGAAATGCTTAGATCATGTTGAAAGCTTAATTTAAATATCTTACTCAGATCATGCCCAAAATTTTTTCCTCTTAATGCTATTAGAACTTATGACAAGGTGCGTTAAAGTTAACAAATATTATTTTCTCAATGACCCTAAAAAAATTGCATGTCATTATCGATCACTTTATAGTTCTTCACATATGATCATCCAAGGAACACTCGAGTATGAGTCATGAACTCTTAGTATGACTCAGTCCTTATAACCAGCTAGTCAATTCAAAGATCAAACAAACAAATTCCTGTAGTTTTCTATCTTTCCTTCTAGTAATACTCTCTTGAGTCCTTATTTGTTCCTATTCCATGTGAGCTCTTATGTGAATTTGTGTTATATGTATATACAGTCAAGTCTTATTTCTTGCCTAAACTCAGTTCAAGGCAACTATTTCGTCCTTATTACTTCTCTTAGTCTCATGTTGCTCAGTCGCTCAAATGGCTTAGTATGCATTCATAAATTTAGTCCAGCCCATGTTTTAGTTGGAGGCTCAGTTATCATATAACTATTTATATCTCAAACTCAGTATCAGGGTTTAATCTCTTTTTCTATTCTTTCAACTTAGTTGGTCTTTATTCGAGGAAAAATGACCCCAAGAGGGAGATATTATAACACTCCAAAAATTTGAGCTAAGATTAAAATGCTACTTCAAGTGAATATAAAATCAAACATAATATTTTGGTGGTATGATAAGTGATTTAGATATGTATTAAGTATACAATTAACTTCTAGCACATGGCCAAGTCAAGACCTCTATTATCGATTGATTTTTTGAGAAAAATCTTGCTATAGTCAACTTCAGATGAGCATAACTTCTAGATTCTGAAATATTTTAATATGTTGATAAACTTTTTATTTGGTTGGTGTGATGAAACTTCACTTTCTCTTCGGATTATAGAATTTATCATGATAGTAGAATTCTTTAGAGATGGTGGGTTATGAACATCCAATGACTTAGGATATCATGCATTATTAGTCAAACACTCAGTCCTTTAATTTTTATGACTTAGAATGATTTTAGATAAAGCATTTACCTTTCCATTCAGAACGTCATTATTGTTGAGCATATCAATTTACTTTCAATTAGGAGTAGTACGTAGCACTGAGAGGACAGAGATTCAGATAACCTAAATCCTAAAACTACGTTACCACCATAGATTGATATTTTAGTCCTTTGTACATCATATTTATGAATCCACGTCAACCAGTTTCCATACCCTTGATAATGTACTAAACACCCATATAACTAGGGCAACTAGTTGAGCCCTATTTAGCTCAGATAGGGGTATGTAAGTTAATAGTATCTCCCTTAATTTGAATCAGTTATTACATGACCTTTGATAACGCTCAATCTACAGCTCTCGTAGGAGTGTAAAGCGGTCGATAGCAAATATAGAACCCAACCTGGGTTGGGTGTCGATCCCACAGGGAATAGCTTGGCCAACAAGTAAGCAAAATTAATAGACTTTTGGTGCAAGTCTCGTAAGAAGGGGGGATTGTAATAAGTAACCAAAACAATAAAATAAAAGCTGAAAATAGAAAAGTAAAAAGAGAGTATTTCGTAGGTTGTGAAACAATAAGAATTGAAGCGTTGGGGTTATGTCCACCTTCTGAGGTATACGTCTCTATTGGATATGAGTGTGTAGAGTCTTGACATGCAATTGCTTATAGAGAATTGTAGTCGATGGTAAATCCAAGCGTCTCTCGACCTAAACAAGGACTATTTCACTTTAACTCTCTCGAGCTTAAAGCGTGTCTAACGGTACGAATTCTCCAAGAGGTTAGTCCAGTTACGGCACTAGCTTTTTAATAGGAAAGGGTGTCCTACTACCTTGACATTATCTCTTTTCCAGACAAATAACCTTTCTCTCGAACAAGTTAAATGTTAGACTGGCGTATTCTTGCGTTTGCAACCGCAAAGAATGTGGATTAAGATGAAGAGAATAATGATATAAGCAATTTACTTGTCTTGAACTCACAAACTCATAGCTATAGATAGTAACTCATTCGGCTTCCATAACCCCAACTAAGAGGTTTAGTTACCCATGAATGCGAAGGATATCACGATTTGCATGGTTTGATGGCGTGAGAAGTAGAGGATAGGCGTGTGGTTTTGGTGATTCCATAGCAAGTAACGATTCTCTTGTTGTGGAATTTAAGAATAGAAGAGTAGATTAGAAGTGTTTGTAGTGGAAGATGAGAAAGATGGAAGAAAACTAATTGTTGAAAGATTGTTAGATGATGAGTGAATTGTTGAAGAATGAATTTCTGAATTAAGGGAGGAGTTGCCTCCACTAAAGGAGGACTTGCCTCTCCACTAAGGGAGGACTTAATTAAAAATCTCTAGCATGATAGGGTATTTATAATACTCCTATCCTACTCCTACTATGCTAATGAAATAAATAGCCAAATCCTACTATACTAATGAAATCCTTGACCCAAATGTACTAGGGTAAGGTTACAATATCATAATCCAAATAAACTAATGAAATACATAACCTAATTGTACTAGGTTAATGTATCTTTGTAAAAATCCAGCTTTGTATCTGTAAGTCCCCAAAGTCTTCAGAATTGTTGTTTTAGCCCGGGACAGATTTTCCATGCAGCAGATTTGGTCCTTTAGGCGTCCAGCTCCTTTCCACTTCGTTCGTGAGCTTTCTTTTGCGTCAAGTAAGCCATAAAATGCTGTATTTTGCATCCTTTATACCTGAAACTTTACTAATCATGTTTGTTAGCTCATTTACAGGAAAAAGGACTAAAAGTGCATGAAATAGATATTTAGTTCTCAAAACTCGGCTAAAATATGGGCAAAATATATTGATATAGGCACGTAAATTCGCCTATCATCAACACCCCACACTTGAAGCTTTGTTCGTCCTCGAACAACATATCATGTCCTTCTAAGCATCGACTTAAGGCTTTTACAGCAGCAACACAAAACATTCTTCAAGACAAGCACAACAATTATCAACAAAGAGTAGCTTTCCGCTTATAAATAGAAACCATTTACTCTCAAGCATAGACTTGTGATGGTGATCAACTCACATGCAAACGTTCAAGTGCATAGAATCATATACAACTATCCAAACTCATCAACCATGTGTGTCTCACCATTTAGTACCCATAATCACGCACAAATATAGCATATTTTTCAAACATGGATATCAAAATGTCCTTTCTCTCACTCTCACAAAGAATTCATATGTAGCAACTAATGACCATAGGCTTGCCCTTAATGTAGTACTCTACTAAATGTCAGAATGTTAAGATTAGGATCAAGTAGGTCTTTTGATGGTTGTAATGTAGGCTAAGGGACGGGTAGGACTATTTTGGCCAAGAATAGTGACTAGGTTCCTAAGCACTTTAATACATCACATTGTATCATTGACACTTTTTTCTTTCAACCTTTCTTCTTTCTTTTGTTCTACCACCCTTGTTCTCCTATTTTGTTTTTCAATTTTAAGCACAACTCACTTTTCAGCTTTCTTTTCCTTTTTCTTTTCACAACATACCTCTTATGATAGCACTTTCTTTTCCATAACACATTCAAGCACCATTACAATTTAAAGCATCATGCTCACCCAATTTCCTCTTATGTTGTCACATGACTTTTTCACTTTAAAGCACTTAGGAATTTGGATCAAATTACGGTCTTGAAATGGATTAGGCTTACATACAAGGTTGTCAAAGAAATAGGCTAAAGGCTCAAAAAGGGTTAACTAGGATGATGTCCATGGGTAGGTAAGACAAAGGTAAACATGTATAGGTTGCCAAAGAAATGCCTAAATCATATCCTAAACTTACACTCCTTATTTTCGCATTGCATACATACCAGGCAAGTTCTAGCATCAGCCACAAACATAGAATATACTATTATCTCGCACACACAAGGCACATGGTCGACTTGATTGGAAGTAATATAGACTCTCGACTCAACAAGTGAAGGAATTGAATCACACAATATCACATAATTAGTCACAACTAGAGCCTAAACGTCTCAATAGTCACAATTGTAACACATACTCTTGTTATAATCTCGTGATGCCTATCAAAATAATTTCATGCGAAGCTAGAAAAAATTTTACTCCTAAAAAAAACAAAAAACGTCAAACGAAAAAAAAAAAAATGGACTAAAAAAAACAAAGTAAACAAGCAATCATACAAACATAGATGCAAACAAAGAAGTATAGCATGCGATTCTGCCACCCCACACTTAGACGGGACACTGCCCTCAGTGGAAAATAAAGTCGAAGAACCTGATTAGTCGGACTCTTCATCAATGTCGGGGGTCATACCCCCTTCGTCGGAATCATCATAAGAGTCATCATCAGAGTTCTCCTCATCATCAGAATCAGGCAAGCGTCTATCATCATCAGTCGGCACATCATCGTCTAGAGGTTCCTCAAAATATACGCCCACTCCACACATCTCCCGTGCATGCCTGTTCATTGGGTAGTCATGGTCCAGCTGTTGGAGATCTTCAGCAGTTGGAATGCGTCCACCACTCATCATCGTAAACCGTGTTATGCCATAGAGATGACGGAAGAAACTCTCATCACGAGCATGTCTCTCCGCAGTAGTAAGGTTGACTCCATGAGTTGTTTCAGCATCTTTGACCTTTGTGAGGTCAACCTTCTTTGGGTTATGTGGGAGTTTGTGGTCAGCTGGTTCCTCTTCTATATCCTCCGTCCGCAACATTGCTGTCAACAAATTGCCGAATGTAAAATGGGACCTTTTGTGGAGTCTGGCCTTCCTCATGGTAGATCGGATGACTTCCCCAAAGTTGATAGGGACATTCATCATCAACGCATAAACCAAACACACTCTATCTCTCGATATCTTGGTGTATTGAGTTCCAGGAATAAGGCATGAGTTGACAATGCACATCCAGATTCGTGCTTCCCTATGTAGTGGAGCATAGGGGAAGGTGTTGTGTCGACCTGTTTCCTTATGTCTGCCCCATCTTGCCATCGATCTGCTTCCACAAAGCGTGTGTCGTATTGCTCTGTAAGGAGGCCTGCTGTACAGCTCTTTGAATGGTGCTGTGTCGACCGAAGGTAAGCCAAGAAAAGAGTTGATCCAATCTGCGGTAAGCTGTAACACTTGGCCCCGAATTTTGACTTTGTTGCCTGTTGTGTTCGGCGACCAGTTGGCGTAAAATTCTCTTGTTAAGTCAAGATTGCACTCTCCCATGTCGCGGAAGATGAAATCCAGCTTTAAAGCCATTATTTTTGCCAACATTTGCGGCTCCTTCTTTGGTAAGGTCTCCTTGTTGATCAAGTCGACGTGCACATATTTTTTTTCTTTGTTGCTGCTGTACCATGCTTTGTCTTCTTCCTCAAGAACCCATTTTATTCCGAACATTCTGCGTGGTAGGTGCGCTGAGGATGGTTCTCCTTGGTCTTTTCAACTCCTCTTCTTGTCCTTTTGGGATGTGGTAGCCTTCTCCTTGCCTTGCCTTGCTTTAGGTGCCATTGTACCTGAGACTAGAAATAACGTAAGTTGCAGCACAATCTCACATGATACAATCTATATACAAGCACTAGGGGTACCACCCCACACTTAGTCTTGTTAGCACAAATCAGTGAAGTGAAAGTGGTCGAGTACTCAGATTTCGTCGACATACGTTTTAGGATTGTATTCCGATAAGAAAATCAGTATTACATCACTTATTTGCAGCCATTGGACTACTTTCATGGTGGATATAGCAACGCTACAACATAGGAGTTACCACATGGAATCGTTATTCTTACAATAAGCACAACCTCCTAAGTCGATAGGCACTATAACCTTATCCCGATGGCCGGGATAGTCTATCATGTAAGCATCCAAACAACAATCTGAAGCAATATTCATAGCCATATCAATTCAGCAATTATCATAACAATGCTATCAAAACAAAACCCAAGTCGGAAACAAGTCAAGAATTCCCTACGTATATATTCAATCTCACGATATTGCAACAATTATCCAAACACATGAACATCACCACCAATCTCGCATGATTTAGCAAATTATAATAAGCTTAGCAACGTAGTACTGACGATAAATAGATGAAGAATAAGAGAGTACTTACTTGCTTGAAGATTGTGGAGAAGTTGTTGTGAATTGGAAGAACAAAGGAAGAAAATTTTGAGAGGATTTGGAGTGTTATGCGGCGCCTTTAGGGTTGTTTCTAATGTGGTTGTGTTATAAAACCAAGTCCCCTTTATATAGGAAGAGTATGGGTCGGGTTATGACCCATTTACAATCGGATTTGGGGACAAGAACACCACATATGCGGCGCATATCTCTCGGCATATCAATGACATATGCGGCGCATTGTCTATCGCATAATGGGACATATGCGCCGCATAGTCTATGGCATTTGTAGACATATGCGCCGCATAGTCTATGGCACATGAGATACTGAGACCAAATGCCATAGCATAGGCGGCGCATAGTCAAAAGCATACCTAGGAATAGGCGGCGCATAGTGTATAGCACACTAGATTCCGAGTCCTTAGGCTATAGAATAGGTTGTGCATCGTTCGTGGCCTATTTTTAAAAAGGCCTAGCCTTCCTCGAAGCCTATTATGACGTGAGAAAGGCTCAATTCATAGCCTTATGCATCACCATTCCTAACTTACCGACTTTACCATACAATGCGTCCAAATCGTCAATGAGATCAATCTCCTCGTTGCATACTTCTTGCACCTATATTATCTCAAAACAAAATGAAAAAGATTAGTACAATGGGTTGCCTCCCACCAAGTGCCTTAGTTTTGGTCGTGGCACGACTCTTATTTTTGGATTTTCATTTACCAAAAAAAAAAAACTAAAACGACGAAACGATAAAACGACAAAACAATAAAATAATAAAACGATAAAATGATGTGTTGCCTCCCATCTAGCGCCTTATTTATTGTCGTGGCTCGACGTAGTAATCTCGAGTACTTAGACTTCGTCGAGATAAGTGATGGCCATGTCGTTCATTGAGTCAAGAGGACCGATATATGGCTTGACACGTTAGCCATTCACTTTGAAGATAACACCCTCATTGTTTTCCAATTCGACTACTCCAGATGAGTAGACTTGGATGACTTTAAATGGACCAGACCACTTTGATTTTAACTTACCTGGGAAGAGCTTGAGTCTGGAGTTAAAGAGTAGTACCATGTCACCTTTTTGGAAGTTTCGTCGAACAATCCGCTGATCATGATACTTCTTCATCCGCTCCTTGTATAAATCTGATCTTTCATATGCATGGAGACGAAATTCATCTAGTTCGTTCAGCTGCTCCAACCTCAGGTTCTTCACATCATCCCAATTCAGATTCAAGTGCTTCAATGCCCACAATGCCTTGTATTCAAACTCGATGGGTAGATGACAAGCCTTCCCATAAACTAGCTGATAAGGTGACATGCCAATGGGTGTCTTGAATGCAGTCCTATATGCCCATAGTGCATCATCTAGTTTTCGAGACCAGTCCTTCCTACTCGCATTAACCGTCTTGACAAGGATTTGCTTGATCTCGCGGTTGGAAACCTCAACTTGTCCACTGGTTTGGGGATGATAAGGCGTAGCTACCTTGTGTTGCTTGACTCCATACTTGGCCAATACAGATTTGAATAGCTTGTTGCAAAAGTGCGATCCTCCATCACTTATGATAGTACGAGGTACTCCAAAGCGAGAGAAGATATTCTTCTTTAGAAACGCTACAACATGCTTTCCTTCGTTGTCGGCCAATGCTACAGCTTCAACCCATTTTGACACATAATCCACAGCAACCAAGATGTACTTCATTCCAAACGAATTCACGAATGGTCCCATGAAATCAATACCCCACACATCGAAGAGTTCTACCTCCAGAATTTTAGACATGGGCATTTCATGGTGTTTTGAAATAGCACCTTGACGTTGGCATTGGTTACACCTTCTCACATAGTCGTGTGCATCTCTGAATATTGTAGGCCAATAATAACCACTTTGCAAGACTTTCCTTGCCGTTCGATTTCCTGCATGATGTCCTCCAACTTGCGAAGTGTGGCATGCTTCCAATATAGTAGGCACTTCTTCATTGGATATACATCGTCGAATGATACCATCCGCGCATCTTCGAAACAAATAAGGCTCATCCCAATAGTAGTGCTGAACGTCATGCATAAACTTCCTCCTTTGGTGGTAAGATGAATTGGAAGGTAACACATTACTCACCACGAAATTTGCAAAGTCGGCATACCATTGTAAGTGCTCCATTGTGGTCGCTAGTATCTCCTCGTCAGGGAATGCATCATCAATATGATTTTCTGGTTGCGCCACATACTTATTCTCAAGTCTAGATAGGTGATCAGCCACTTGGTTCTCGCAACCCCTTCTATCTTTGACTTCGAAATCAAACTCTTGCAGCAGCAACACCCATCGAATCAGCCTTGGTTTTGCATCCTTCTTCGTCATTAGATACCTAAGAGCTGCATGGTCTGTATGAACGATCACCTTATTACCCAATAGATAGGCACGAAACTTCTCAAACGCATACACAACCGCTAGGAGCTCTTGTTCAGTAACGGTGTAGTTCCTTTGGGCTTCATTTAGGACCTTACTCGCATAATAGATAGGATGAAACAATTTCTCCTTTCTCTGCCCAAGAACAGTACCAACGGCTACACCACTAGCATCACACATGACTTCAAACGGGAGCGTCCAATCTGGTGCTACCATGATAGGGGCTTCAATGAGTTTTCCTTTAAGGCATTCGAATGCCTTTAAGCAGTCATCATTAAAGTCAAACTTCGCATCCTTCTCCAATAGTTTGCACAATGGACTAGAAATTTTAGAGAAGTCTTTGATGAATCTACGATAAAACCCAGCATGGCCAAGAAAACTACGAACTCCCTTCACCGAAATTGGAGGCGGTAGTTTCTCTATTACCTTGATTTTGGCGCGATCAACCTCTATTCCTCTTTCGGAGATCTTGTGCCCAAGAACGATTCCTTCTTTTACCATGAAGTGGCACTTCTCCCAATTCAGCACAAGGTTGAACTCTACACATCTTTGCAATGCCATGCTCAAGTTTGCCAAACACGCTTCAAAAGACTCACCAACAACTGAAAAGTCGTCCATAAATACCTCCAAAGTGTCTTCTACCATATCGGAGAAAATAGACATCATACAACGTTGAAAGGTGGCTGGTGCGTTACATAACCCGAATGGCATACGTTTGAAGGCAAACGTACCATATGGGCATGTGAACGTTGTCTTCTCTTGGTCTTCGGGAGCAATACAAATCTGATTATAACCTGAATAACCATCCAAGAAGCAAAACCATCCTTTCCCCGCTAATCGATCTAGCATTTGGTCCATAAATGGCATGGGGAAGTGATCCTTGAGCGTCCAAGAATTCAGCTTGCGGTAGTCCATGCATACTCTCCATCCAGTAATGGGCCTGAGTGGAATAAGCTCATTCTTTGCATTCGCAACCACCGTCATACCTCCTTTCTTGGGAACACATTGTACTGGGCTTACCCATGTACTATCAGAACTAGGGTATACAACTCCTGCGTCTAACCACTTGATAATCTCCTTCTTCACCACTTCTTGCATTGGTGGGTTTAAACGTCTTTGATTTTCAATGGTGGGTGTGCACTTTTCTTGAAGCTGAATTTTATGAGTGCAAATCCCAGGTGGTATACCAATAATATCCGCAATGGTCCATCCAATAGCTCTAATATACTTGCGTAAGATTGCAATAAGATCTGCAACTTGTTGCTCACCCAAATCGGCTGCTACAATGACTGGAAGAGTGTTTCCGCTTCCTAAGAATGCGTACTTCAAATGGCTTGGCAGCTCCTTCAATTCTAACGTGGGTGGCTCTTCAATAGATGGCTTAGCTGGTGGTGTGGGTCGATTCTTGAGATCAAGATCCAGATTCTTGGGAGTATAACGATATGTTCCTAATCCCAATAGAGCACAAATATCTTTATCAGAAATTTCAGCATCCTCATTCTCTCCTTTCATGAGCGAAACCTCCAAAGGATCATCAAGAATTTGTTCTTCTTCAAGTCGTTCTTCCTCGTCATCAACGACAACATCAGCCATATAAAATACACTTAGATCTTTGGGTTTCTTCATTGATTTGCAAACGTCAAAATGAACCACTTCGTCATTGATTCGGAATGAAAGTTCATTAGCTCTCAAATCTATGTGCACACTTCCCGTAGCAAGGAAAGGGCGTCCCAAGATTATGGGAACCTCTGAATCTGCTTCACAATCCAAGATGACAAAGTCTGCTGGAAATATGAATGAAGATACCTTCACCAAGACATCGCATAGAATACCAACCGGTCGTTTTACCGACCTATCTGCCATAACAAGCCTCATATTAGTTGGTGTAGGATCTCCTAACCCCAACTTTTTGTAGATTGATAATGGCATCAAGTTGATGCTGGCTCCTAAGTCACACAATGCTTTAGCAAAGTCCAAAGATCCGACGGTGCAAGGAATAGTGAAAGCTCCGGGGTCGGCCTTCTTCAGAACTATCGATCGGGTAGCAATTGCACTACAATGATGCACATCGTCCTTCAGTTCATAACTTGCTGCCCTCTTCTTAGTCAAAAGATCTTTCATAAACTTCGCATACCCAGGCATTTGTTCAAGTGCCTCTACCAATGGGACATTAATGGTCAGCTACTTCAACATAGTCATAAATTTGCTGAACTTAGTGTCATCGGCCACCTTCTTCAATCTTTGGGGAAAAGGTGGTGGTGGGTATGGAAGTTTTCTCTCCATGGCTTTCTTCTCCTCTTGCTTCCGTCTATCATTTTTTTCAGGCTGCACGTCACTAGGTGAAACATCCTTGACGTTTGAAGTAGTTGTTGCGGCTTCTTCTCTTGTAACGTCACTAGATGTGGCGTTAATGTCTGCTGCTACGTCAACCACTTGCTTGCCTTTTGCTGAAGTTTCCAGCACCTTACCACTTCTGGTAGTGATGGCCATGCATGACCCATCATTCCTTGGGTTTTGCATAGTATCGCTCGGTAAGGTGCCAGCCTTTCTTTGATTGAATGCTGCTGAAAGTTGGCTTAATTGCTGCTCTATTTGTTTGATAAAAGTGGAATGAGAATCAACTAATTGCTTCATGGAGGCCAAATCGTCAATTACCTCCTTAACTCCCGCGCTTGTTGCTTCCACTCCTTTCAATAACTTAGCCATCATGTCTTCCATAGAGTTAGATGTGGTGGTGTCACGTTTACCAGGGGGAACGTACAAACCACTCTTTTCATTCTTGTTCTTCCAACTACCTTGGTCTTTGTTTCCAAATTTATCATAATAGTTCCGACCTTGGTTTCCTTGGGCATTCCCACGGAAACCCCCCTGATTGTTCAAGTAGTTGGCCTCCTCTTCCGAATCAAATTCGTCTCTTCCTTTTAGCGCCACAGCTTTCACTTTTTCGGTCTTCCCTGATAATAAGTGCTTTGTCAGAAGATCCAATTGTGTTTTCATGTGCGCCATGTCTTGCTCACGTTCTTCTTCTCTTCTTCTTTGGTCTGCAGACATGCCAATAGATAAAGTGGGGCTTGCTACCTCAGAATCCCTGGTATGCCAAGCTCTACTTTGTTTCGTCATACGATCTAGCATATTGCTTGCTTGACCAAAGGTGAGGTCCATAAAAGAACCTCCAGCTGTGTTGTCCACCACTGGTTTAGTTATTGAATTCAAGGCTCTATACAAGATCTCCAAGAGGTGAACATTAGTCATGTGATGGTTTGGGCATCTCGCTAGCTTTGTCTTGAACCTCTCCCATGTTTCATGAAGAGCTTCAGAGGGAAGCTGACGAAAGTTGCTGATTTCATCTCTCAATTGAGCCCTTTTGGATGGCGGAAAGAATCTTTCAAGGAAAGCGTCTCTCAATTGCCTCCAATTTGTAATTGAATCAGGAGTCAGCCCATTCAACCATAGTGTTGCCTCCCCAGACAGAGACAATGGAAATAGACGTAATCGAATAGCATTCTGACCAACACCAGGATTGTCAAAGGACTTGCATGTAGAAATAAAGTTGATGAGATGCATATTCGGATCGTCGCCTGCTAGTCCACCAAATAATCCCTTGAGTTGCAATAACTGAATCATGGTGCTTGTGATGTTGAACTTGGCTCCGGGCGCTAATGGTGGTGGAATTATTGCTCCAGTGGCTCCGGCACCATCAAGATCATCATCATCATCGTCGAAAGCTGGTTGCAATGGTTGGCGATCATACCTATACCGAGCTTGTCGACCTCTTCGATTGGCAGGTGTTATAATTTCAGCATCACGCCTAGGGTTTAGTAACTCGTCATCACCTAAATCTTCATCGTCAGGATTTGTTGCTCGCCCAGGATTATCAATGTTTTGTTGTTGGACTTGAGCAGCGGCAAGAGCAGCTAATCTTGCTTGCTCGTGTTGAGCAGTCATCCTATCGATTTCAGCTTGTGCTTCCATTCTTCTAATTCGTTGTGGTTCAGGATTGATTGGTAATAACGGTTGACCAGAACTTCTAGTATGGGGCATGCACTAAAGTAAAAACCTGCAATAAACAAAAACAAAAACTAAAAGTAAAAGTACGAGAATCTTTGACCAAAGGGTCTAGTAATTATCACGAACTTGATTGACACTCGTATTCCCCGGCAACGGCGCCAATTTTTGATAACGCTCAATCTACAGCTATCGTAGGAGTGTAAAGCGGTCGATAGCAAATATAGAACCCAACCTGGGTTGGGTGTCGATCCCACAGGGAATAGCTTGGCCAACAAGTAAGCAAAATTAATAGACTTTTGGTGCAAGTCTCGTAAGAAGGGGGGATTGTAATAAGTAACCAAAACAATAAAATAAAAGCTGAAAATAGGAAAGTAAAAAGAGAGTATTTCGTAGGTTGTGAAACAATGAGAATTGAAGCGTTGGGGTTATGTCCACCTTCTGAGGTATACGTCTCTATTGGATATGAGTGTGTAGAGTCTTGACATGCAATTCCTTATAGAGAATTGTAGTCGATGGTAAATCCAAGCGTCTCTCGACCTAAACAAGGACTATTTCACTTTAACTCTCTCGAGCTTAAAGCGTGTCTAACGGTACGAATTCTCCAAGAGGTTAGTCCAGTTACGGCACTAGCTTTTTAATAGGAAAGGGTGTCCTACTACCTTGACATTATCTCTTTTCCAGACAAATAACCTTTCTCTCGAACAAGTTAAATGTTAGACTGGCGTATTCTTGCGTTTGCAACCGCAAAGAATGTGGATTAAGATGAAGAGAATAATGATATAAGCAATTTACTTGTCTTGAACTCACAAACTCATAGCTATAGATAGTAACTCATTCGGCTTCCATAACCCCAACTAAGAGGTTTAGTTACCCATGAATGCGAAGGATATCACGATTTGCATGGTTTGATGGCGTGAGAAGTAGAGGATAGGCGTGTGGTTTTGGTGATTCCCTAGCAAGTAACGATTCTCTTGTTGTGGAATTTAAGAATAGAAGAGTAGATTAGAAGTGTTTGTAGTGGAAGATGAGAAATATGGAAGAAAACTAATTGTTGAAAGATTGTTAGATGATGAGTGAATTGTTGAAGAATGAATTTCTGAATTAAGGGAGGAGTTGCCTCCACTAAAGGAGGACTTGCCTCTCCACTAAGGGAGGACTTAATTAAAAATCTCTAGCATGATAGGGTATTTATAATACTCCTATCCTACTCCTACTATGCTAATGAAATAAATAGCCAAATCCTACTATACTAATGAAATCCTTGACCCAAATGTACTAGGGTAAGGTTACAATATCATAATCCAAATAAACTAATGAAATACATAACCTAATTGTACTAGGTTAATGTATCTTTGTAAAAATCCAGCTTTGTATTTGTAAGTCCCCAAAGTCTTCAGAATTGTTGTTTTAGCCCGGGACAGATTTTCCATGCAGCAGATTTGGTCCTTTAGGCGTCCAGCTCCTTTCCACTTCGTTCGTGAGCTTTCTTTTGCGTCAAGTAAGCCATAAAATGTTGTATTTTGCATCATTTATACCTGAAACTTTACTAATCATGTTTGTTAGCTCATTTACAGGAAAAAGGACTAAAAGTGCATGAAATAGATATTTAGTTCTCAAAACTCGGCCAAAATATGGGCAAAATATATTGATATAGGCACGTAAATTCGCCTATCATCAACCTTTCATTTAGCTTATTTAATATATTAAGGATTAATTACACGTTTATTTACTTGATCATGCTTCAACTTATATCCATTAGTTCAATTTACTTGTTCTTGAATTATGATTTTTCAGATCATCATTGCATTTTAATACATGTGTATTTCATACAAGATTATTATACTCCAGTTCGGCTATTTGCCTTTGGCTAGCATTCAATATGATTTTACAGTATGTTCAATATTAGCTTTAGATCAAATAAGATAGTTATGTTCCTACAACTTTTTAATTTACAAAAACTTTTTAGCTCATGATTTAGAGATTTCGCTATGCCTCATAGCTTTTATATACAAACATGTTTTAAATGTATATTTCAGCAAAATGTCTTACATCCTCAATATTAAATCATGTTTTAAGTGTTTTCATGACTAGTGCATATCTCACATACTCAATACATTTCAAAGTATTGATAGCATACCTCTTCTGCTTATATGTTTCAGATGATGTAGATTCAGGTGGTTACCATCAGGATCATAGTCAGACAGATCATAACATTCAGCTAGGAGCTAAAGAGTTCTCCTACTTTGAGGACTCAAGTCAGTTGTAGATCTAGTGTTTTATTTTTTTATTCATACGTATTGATTAGGGATAGCTGGGGGTCTTGTCCCGGCTATCTATAGTCAGTCTTAGTAGAGGCTTTATAGATAGTCAGTTAGAGTTGTCATAATCAATTTCTCTTTCTTTTCAGAATACAGATATTGTAAATAAACTTTTCAATTGTAAATGTATTGAATCAGTTTATTCCATGATTATTCGCTCCATCAGTTTCGCTCTTACATATGTTTTAATCAGTTGCTCATGTATTATGCCAGTATCATGGGTTAGCTTGAGATTACTTATGATTCTAAATATCGTGTTATGAATAGAAGGTAATCTCGAATCATGAAATTAACTAACCTACTTTTATTTTACGAAAGGAGAAAAACATTACATGAATTTTATATCTTTAAAATAAAATGAGAGAAAAATTAAATGCTTGTCCTCACCAAAGTTAATGTAGTTTAATAATAATATCCTAATTTTAACTAATTGGTAATTTCTTCGATCACTTTTACTTATCTCATTTTGACTTGACACACCTATTAAGAAAACAATTATTGACATGACTACTTTACAATGCTACCCCTATTAATTTGATGTTTAGTATTATGTCTTGAAAATGATTTGAAGAATAAATAATTAATTTAAGGGTAAAATAGAAAAAATATATATATTTTCTTAAGATATCAAAAGTGATAAATAAAAATAAAAATTTATTTTAGAGATAATTGACATGTAAAAATAAATGAAGGGAGTATTACTTTGCTTTCCATTGTCTTCTATTTACAAAGTTCACATTGATTTCGAAAAGTAGAATCGACCTTGGCTCCATGGAATTCCAAGCTTCTGTTTGTTTGGCAGGAAAATACTCATTGTGATACATTGTAAGTTTTTAATACATAGTAATATGAAAAAAAAAAAAAATCTTTAATGAGTTTTGTTTAATTTTTCTTTTTAATTTGTTGGGTTCATATTTGCATACCATAAAAATAATGTATTTTGTCATATGGATTTCTTTATGATAAATTTAGTTGAGTAATTTTATTGATACAAAGATATAAATTGAGTGATTTTATTGATACAAAACAAAGTTTAATGATTTTGCTAGATAAATTTTCAAAATTGAGTGACCTTTTAAGATATTAACTCGAAAAAAATTAACCAACAGTAATAAAAAAAATTGAAAAATATTTTCCATTATACCGAACACACCCGAATTGAGATTGTGTTTTATAATTGAAACTACATATCGAGGGGGTCGTGATAACATGGACCCAATATATGTTATTTTTTGTTTCAATTTATGTGACACAAATAGAATTTAGATAATCAATCATATTTTTTAATATGTTTTTAGATATTTTAAGTTATTAAATATTGTAGTAATTTCAAATAATATATGTTACTCTCCTTGTTCAAATTTTTTTATCATTGATAGTTATATTTTTAAAATAATTTAAGTTTTTAATTATTGTGATTTATAATACTTTTTCTTCTATTTCAATTTAAGTGGCACGAATATAATTTTGAGAGTCAGTTAAATATTTTATATCTTTTAAATTTTCTAATTTGTTAATTATTGTGATTTATAGTACTGTTAGGTATTTTTTTTAAATATATAACATATTAAACCAAACTTTTGTGGCACTGATGGTCAATTATATTTTAAAATAAATTAATTTTGAATTATTGAATTTATAATACTTTTTCTTCTATTCCAATTTAAGTGACACTGATATAATTTTGAAAGTCAGTACTATTTCACTCGGGTAATTTGCATGGTTAGTTAATAGTAAATTCTTTTCTTCCATAACTATTAATATTAAATTCTTTTCTTCCATGACTATTTTTAATAATTTTATTCCTTCCATATCTATTCTCCAAGCTCTTAAGTATTCATAATCTATCATTTTATCCTATAGTAGTTGTAATTTTATAAAATTTCTGTGTAGTAATTTATTCTAATTGTGTTATATTTGATATGTAACCCTATGTTATATTTTCAATAGAACTAGTTATATTTTCAATAAATAAAGAAAAAATAACTATATTTTCAATAGATAAGGTAGAAATAATAAAGAAAAATTAAGACAACTATACAGTGAAGATCCATTAGAAGGATGGGAAAAACATAAAACTACTGTAAGAATTGAGCTAATAGATAAAAATAGTATAATAACCCAAAAACCATTAACATATAACTTTGATGATTTAAAAGAATTTAAAATGTATATAGATGAATTATTAGAAAAACAGTATATACAAAAATGTAATAGTAAACACACTAGCCCAGCATTCATAGTAAATAAACACAGTGAACAAAAAAGAGGAAAAAGTAGAATGGTTATTGATTATAGAAACCTAAATGCAAAAACTATGACATATAATTATCCAATACCAAATAAGATATTAAAAATAAGACAAATACAAGGATATAATTACTTTAGCAAATTTGACTATAAATCAGGATTTTACCATCTAAAGTTAGACGAAGATTCTAAGAAACTAACTGCGTTTACAGTGCCACAAGGATTTTATGAATGGAATGTGTTACCATTTGAATATAAAAATGCACCAGGTAGATACCAACACTTTATGAATAGTTATTTCAAACAATTACTTAATTGTATAGTGTACATAGATGATATACTACTATATACAAAAACTAAAGAGGAACATTTAAAATTATTAGAACAATTTGCAGGTATAATAGAAAATTCAGGAATAAGTCTAAGTAAAAAGAAAGCAGAAATAATGAAAAATCAGGTAGAATTTTTAGGAATACAAATAGATAAAAGTGGAGTAAAAATGCAACAACATATAGTACAAAAAATAATAAATTCAAAAGAAGAATTAGATACAAAAAAGAAATTACAATCATTTTTAGGATTAGTAAACCAAGTAAGAGAATATATACCAAAATTAGCAAAAAACCTAAAGCCATTACAGAAAAATTAAGAAAGGATGTAGAATATAATTATAAAGAAAAAACAAAAAAACAAGTACAGAAAATAAAAATACTTTTAAAGATTTACCAAAATTATAATTTTCAGACGGAAATAAAATTTTTACATATATAGTAGAAGCAGATGTAAGTGAATATAGTTATGGAAGAATACTTAAATATAAATATGAAGAAGAAAAATTAGAACATCATTGTAGATACTACTCAGGAACGTTTAATAAAACAGAAATAAAATGAGAAATAAATAGAAAAGAATTATGCTCGTTATATAAATATTTATTAGCATTTAAGTCATATATTATATATAACAAGTTTATTGTACGAACAGATAATACACAGGTACGATGATGGTTAACAAGAAAAATACAAAATTCAGTTACAACGAAGGAAATTCGAAGATTAGTATTGAATATATTAAATTTTACATTTACAATTGAAGTAATTAAGACTAATAAGAATGTTATTGCAGATTACATATCAAGACAAAGCTACCCAAACTAATATTATAGAAGACGATACTCTAGAAGAAATACTCAAAACCCTAACTACGCTTTCAATGAAAATGGATAGTATAGGAAATGAGATAGAAAAGCTAAAGACTAATGAAGTTAAACTGGAGTCAGAAGCTATTACTCAGATAACTCAGCAATGTGCAGAGAAATGTTGATTGGAAGACAATAAAATTTCAAAGATATAAGAAGACGTTGGGACACTCCAAAAAATCCATAACGTTTACCAATCTACTTCTACGAGTACAAGAAAAAGAGTTAGAAGGAACCTAAATATGAACATGAAAAAAATATTTGACAAGCCACATATCCGAAAAACACAAAAATACCCTTTGTTTATACCCTCACAAACTATTACATATTTAGATAGCCTAAACCAAGACAAGAAAGCTTATAACCACATAACCAGATCATATATTGAAAACATTCACAAGATACAAATTTACTTAAACCTTAAATCCAGAGCTACAAGCATTCAAGAACCAAATTCAGATTATATAACCCAAAAACTACAATGATACAATAAGTTAATTGCATTACCAAAAACTAGCCCAAATCTAGTTAAAACCTGTTTCAGTTATGGACTACTCAATATTGTATATACCCAAGACGGAAGTGAATTATCTACTATACTAGAAATATATAAAGCAATTACCACTTACAAGAAGATAACCAAGGGCAACCTATTTTTTGTAAAGTTCTATACGGCACCAGCAGAGATATTGTATGATGAAATTAAATCAATTATACAAGTTGTGAAGATAGGAATGACCCAAGATATAATCATACCCGAACATATTGAACAATAAGTTGAAATACCCAAAATAGATATACCAGATTTTTATGCGAATAAAAGAATTATTGGAATATCTACAATTATCCAAGAATTAACAAATAACTACCTAAACGAAAATTCAATATGGAGTTATTATTCAAGAGACCAGCTAATGATCTATTCAAATTCAAGAGAGTTAAGACAAGCAGATATGGAGGAAGTTCAGAGATGGATTATGACACTATTTAATTCAGAGAAACGATCAATTACCAGAGCAATTAAGGAAAAATTTATTTCAGACGAATTATTGATCAGATACTGTAAATTAATAGGGCATAAATATCCAGACCATCTATGTTCGAGATGTAACAGAGAAGATAACATTATTCAAGAAATTCAACTAGAATAAAAGAAGATAAGGACGTCAGCTGAAAGATAGACAAAAGATAGAAAACAACGAAACAATGGAGAAGAAGAAGAAGACAAAAAGACAAGATATTAAAGTTATGAAAATGACATATGAATTACTAGATAACTTTTCTTGACTTTGAATACGTAAATTATTATATAACATTTATTAGCTTTTCGACTTTTCTTTGGCAAAGTGCCATTATTAATTTCGTCTTTTTTGTAGGATAGCTTTAGGACTTTTTGTAAAGTTACTTTAGTCTTTTCTACTTTTGTAAAGATGACAAATGTAAAGTAGGAACAGTTTAGAATAGTATACACGTTTTCTCCTTTTTAGATTATAAATAGAAAAGGCATTTGCTAAGTTAAGGAAAGACTTTCTACACAGAAAGCAAGTCTTCTTGTATACAACAAAAATTCTCTCATATAATCAATAAAGATATTCAGTTTTACACTAAGCTATGGATGAGAAAAGCACAGAATTATCAAAGCTACAAGAACAGGTATATTCATTTACTATTATGAATAGCTAAATTCATAAATTCCTGACAATCATAATTATAATAAAATAAGCTCATGTTAGTTACTTTATAGTAGAATTATTCGAGGAATAATATGTTTCGAAGTTTATTAGCAAAGAGAAAAAGGAGAAAAATTTCTAGAACTATGTCATTCTAAAGGTGAAACCGGTAAGGCAAAAAAGTCATGATAGGGGAGTAACTAGAGTAGAGGCGTTGTTTAAGGGAAAAGTATCCAGATTACCATGCTAATAGTGACCGAAGAACATGTTATTTAAGAATAATCTAGTATATAGTGATCTAAGATGATCATATTTTGTTAAGTATATGTTTGGAGGAAATATTTTGAAAAATAGCATCATACGAAAAATGAATACTTACTTACCTGATGAAATGATAGATGAATTTAAGATACTTTTTTTATATGTACTTAAGGATATAGAGATAGTAGATATAACAAAAATTATATGGAAAAAGATATTTGATATTGAAGATGAAGAATCAGAAAATTGGATAGAAAATGAATTAGAACAAATACACTTAAATGATGATAGCTACTATTCATACCTAGATAATTACTATTCAGACGGATATTATACAGATTAAAAAATGTTAGAATATATTAGAAGAATTAGAGAAAGACAAAGTTGGCTATATGAAGAAATTAATTGCAGAAATTAGCTTAGAAGAGAAAGAAGACAATTAGAAGAAAGATACTTGGAATAAAGTTAATCTTAGAAAAATGAGATACAAATGATAGTTTATATAATTCATATGGAAAATTATCTATACATGAACAACAAATGTCAATTGATCATATAGATAACATAGGATTACATATCAAATATAGCACAATTAGAATAAATCATTACACAGAAATTTATAAAATTGCAACTACTATAGGATAAAATGATAGACTATGAATATTAAAGAGCTTGGAGAACATTATGGAAGGAATGAAATTATTAGAAATAGTCATGGAAGAAAAAAATTTAATATTAATAGCTATGGAAGAAAAGAATTTAATATTAACTAACCATGAAAATTACCCGAGTGAAATAGTCATGGAAGAAAAGAATTTAATATTAATAGTTATGGAAGAAAATAATTTAATATTAACTAATCATGCAAATTATCTGAGTTATCCACACTATTCGCATCATTTTTTAAGTTGTTAATTATTGTGATTTATAGTATTTTTTATGTATTTTTAAAATATATATCAGATTAGAAAATAAGATAAACAGATTAAAACGGAAGGAAAAGGAACAATGAAGAAGTGTCAAAGTAGGCAGCAGGTCATGACCGCTTTGGTACTTCTTTATTGGGCCCTTTATTTCTAAGTAGAATATATATATATATATATATATATATATATATATATTTGCAAAAAAAATTATATTATCGCTACTTATAAAATAATAATATAAAATATCAAATAATAACATAAATATAATTTAATATAATTTAGGAGTTATGATTAATAGCAACATGGAAGTAAACGGAAATAAAAACCGTTAAATTTCTGTATTAAAAATAAGAATAAATTAAAGAGTAGTAATTGACGCGATCATTTTATACTATAATAAGAAGAAATAGTTTTGAGAGAAGAGAGCACCTTTTCTCTCTCACTCTTCATGTATCACTTACACTTGACGTGAGAATAGTTTGTTATTTTGAGACTCATTTGTTTATCCACCACTTTCCCAATAAAGACTCTTCAAAAAGATTCAATCAATTTTTGAGTACATGACCAGATAATCTACTGCATAAAATTGAGTTATTCAATTCCAACTTAATATTCTCCTCTGATTTTTTTGAAGTAGCAGTTAAACATATCCAAAAATCAGCCTACATGTATTCAAAATAAATTCCATCATTTAAATAATATAAAATAAATATGTAAAAAGACAAAAAAATAGAAGAGAATGAAGCGAAATAAAAAAAGTAGATTATAAGGAAAAAGAAAAGAAAAATTAACGATAAATTCTCCTAAAATAGTTTACAAAATTCACCATTTCACGAGGGATTAAAATCAAATAAAAATTTCATTATTTAGTCAATATATTATCTTAGAAGAGAAAACTAAAAAAGAGATGACACTCACAAATTGAAAACTAAAGCATGTTAACTATTGAATTCAAGTAAAAAAACAAAAAATTATCCGGATTAGTCATTATTGAACTTTTATTACCACTTAAAGCCTAATTTTTAATTAATGACACTTCATAGCCCCCTCTTGCCTATTAATTATTTCTAATTACAATTCATAGTTTTTCTAATGTATTTTCTCTCTTTTTTTTATTTTCTATCATTCTCTTTTTTTTTCCAGCTTTTTTTTCTTCAATTTTTCTTTTCCTTTTTTTGTTGCTTTCTCTTCTTTTTTTTTCACTTTTTTTTTCCTTTTCATTTTTCTCCTTTTTTTTTCTTCTTCTTCTTCTTTTTTTTTTTTGTATTTTTTCTCCTTCATTTTTTCTTTTTTTTCCTTTTTATTTTTTCTCCTTTTTTGTATTTTTTTCTTATTTTGTATTACTCTACTTCTTCTTCTTTTTTGTATTTTTTCCTCCTTCTTTTTCTCTCATTTTTTCTCCTTTTTTTTTCTTTTCAATTTTTCTCCTTCTTTCATTTGTGCGAACCAGCAAACACAAATACAAGTGCGACGTATAAAATACAAATATAAATGTGAACTATAACATACAAATACAAGTGCGAATTATAAAATACAAATACAAATGCGAACTATAACATATAAATACAAGTGTGAACTATAAAATATCAATACAAATGCGATCTAGAACATATAAATACAAGTGTGAACTATCATTTGTATTTTTTTAATTATTGAAAAGGAACGATTGATTTTCTTTTCACGAATACTTGTTTGTATTTATTGATACGAGTTGTATTTATTGATACAAATAAATACAACTCAATTTTTTATACAAACACAATATATACAAATACATATTGTATTTGTAAAATTATTTGTTTGTAATTGTATTTGTATCAAGTGATATTTATTTATTTACAAATATGAATGATAACTTTGACATACAAATACAAAACGGTACATTTGTATCAAATGATACATTACATATTTATATATTTTAGAATCAAGAAAATACAATTAATGCACTTACTTGTTTGTATACAAATACAAATGATAAATTATACATCGTCACGACTAAATACAATATAAAATCGACTTACAAATACAAATACAAAATGATTTCTTAAAAATAAAAAGGTACTGAAGAAAATAGAATACAAATACAAGTATACAAACACAATAAAACCATAATATAAATATAATCCAATATAATATGCAATCATTTATAAAATGCAAATACAAAATAATTCTTTAAAATACAAGTGTGAATTATATAAACTATAAATGATGACGAAACTAACAAATACAAATACAAGTGCAAACTATTAAATACAAATATAAATGTGAACTATAAAATATAAATACAAGTGCAAACTTTAAAATACAAATACAATTGTATCAATAAATTCAAAAATATAAATGGCGATGTAACTACAAATACGATAAACGATTGTGGTATTTACGTTATCATCCATGACTTGTGCTCGACTAGTCATATTATTCAAAAATATAAAAAATATAAAATAGAACAAAAAAATAATAAAAAAGATAAGTACAAAAAAAAAACAAAGAAGAAACGAAAAAAAAGAAAGAGAAATAGAAGTTAGGGATTAAAGGGAGAAAAAAAGAAAAAGAAAGAAACACAAAAAATAAAAGTAGGAAAAAATATAAAAAAAAAAAAAAGAAGAAGAAAAAGGGGAAAAACACACAAAAAAAAAATATAAAAAAAGATAATGGTATTGTTAGACAAGAAAATATTCAGTTCAACGAGATAAACGCGATTGAGTTTTTTTTCTTTTTAAAAATATTGAATTTCATTTTTGGCGCGACTAAATAGGGATTGTATTCATATTTTATATGAATACATATTATCTGTAAAATTGAACATAGCGGGCATAAATTGAATACAGTGGCTATAAATGGTAATTGTATAAAATACGGCTACGAAAGGTGGATTTTATAACAAAATGCGATTATTTTTGAAAGATTCACTAAAAAAAAGGGTAAAGAAATGAAATTCGTAGGTATAGAAAGAATCCCTACCAAGAAGAGATTCTATATTTTGACCACATTTCAATTATTAATACAATATATAAGAATCGAGAAAGAAGAGAGGTAAAGAATTACAGTAACTGAAATCCTTAGTCTCTTCCATCTATGACTTATTCTCTCTAAATCATCCTCTCCTCCTAAGAAATACATTAAATGAATATCCAAAACAAATGAATGATCACTCCCATTCATTGGTCTGTTGAAAAGGTTGGAACAATTACATCCATTTGTCAGACAGTTTGTTTCATTAATAGGTAAATATTGTATTAAGATAGTCTTTTAAGCAGAAGTATGAGTAAAATGTCGAAAATGACCCAAAAAATGCCAGTGTATAAAACTGAAATGATACAGAGAACATATTTTTTAATATATTCAAATGCTTTCTAAAGAAATTCCTTTTTGAGACGTTAAGTGTCGATATCAACTATCAAGACCGTATTTTGATAACATTGTGTCATGTAATTTCTACTTGTAATGTTAAAGATGTTTCTTCGTTTATTATTAATTAGTGAATTTGATCACGCTTCGCGTGATTAGAAAATAACTTATCAAATTTACGATATAATGTTTTTAACGATGAAAATTAAAATAGTGGGATGTTAGTTGAATCTTTTACACACACCGAAAAAAACTATTTTCATGAAGCTATAAGATAACAAAATCAAAATTCAAAATAAGTTATAAAAATCTATCCAATTTGCAAGCCACAATTCTTTATTAGTAAAGACAATCATTCATGGAATTAAATTTCACCATGAACTTGCTTTTTGAAGCTCTACATGGTAACTTAGACTAATTTTTTTAAGTCTAAATATCAACTAAAAGTCATCAAATATTTGAAACCTATCGCCATAACTTGTCTTCACTACAAAATTCTTTCGAGATTGTGTTCTTGTGTTGTTACCATTTGAAACTTTCAAATATATACTAAAATTTTAAATTGAAGATAAAGAATCAAAGATACATGGAAAGGAGAGGGAGACAGGGAGACATAATGAAAGCGAATTTTGTTGAAAGAGTGCAATATATGTATATATATATATATATATATATATATATATATATATATAGGCCTTAAAAAAGTGATTTAAACTTTTTCTCCTTCATTAAAAAACTCTCTTTAGACAAAACTGTCTTTTCACTATTTTCTTTAATTTATTATTTAATTATTTTTATTATATTAACTAGACTCCTAAAATATATGAAACTCCTAAAATATATGGATTGAGAATAAATTAATATTTTTCTTTGTACTGATCAATTAGAAAAATACTCCTAAAGTAGGATAGAAAAATACTCCTAATATAGGACTCTATTAAGGAAATACTTCTATAAATATTGAGATGCACATTAAACTAGAGAGAAACTGATTTACTTATTGGAAAAATATGATTGATGCTCATCTAACTTGATTCGGTAGCATGTTTAGATTGATGGATGCTTAATTTTCTAACCCTCAACTTCTTCAATATTTTTGTCAACATAATAGAATTCAATGTGTGTATATATATATATATATCTTCTTTGTTTTTATTTAAGTCATTCTTTAGTGTCAAATTTTTGCTCGAATTATTTTCATCAAAACTAAAGCTTTGCGATCATTATTGTATTATTTTGTTGTAGTTTACAAGCTGTAGATGAATTTAGAGGTGGTAGATGAATCTCGTTCAACTTTGAGGAATTTTTTTAGGTAAAGATTAGGTTTAATTGTATTGTTTTTTATTTCTGTTTTGAGAATCTTTTTGGTGTAAAGGTAAAGTTTAGTTGTATTATTTTGATATCTCTATTATCGTATTATTTTGTTATAGTTTACAGGTAGTAGATAAGTGTCGGACGGCTTTGAGAAAATTTTTGTGTAAAGATTAGATTTGCTTATATTGTTTTGATGTCTCTATCATTGTATTGTTTTATTGTTGTTTACAGGTGGTAGATGAATATCGATCGCCTTTGAGAATTTTTTTTTGGTATAGGTTGGGTTTAATTAAATAAATTCTCCAAAAGGTGTTGAATTTAATTATTGTATTCATCTTTATTATTTAAACAAATATCCTATTTAGTGTAACATTTGAACGCAATAAAGTGAGGTACACGCGCGAGGTGCGTACATCTAAACTAGTATATATATATTTCAACTTATGTGACGTAAATAGAATTTGAATAATTAATCATTAAAATAATTTAAGTTTTTAATTATTGTGATTTATAATACTTTTTCTTCTATATAAATTTAAGTGAGAATGATATAATTTCGAGAGCCAGTCAAATATTTTATATTTTTAAATTTTTAAAATTTTTAATTATGTAATTTATAATATTTTTTACATAATTTTTCAATAAGATATGAATACTCTCTTTGTCCCAAATTATGCGGCACAGATAAAATTTTGGCAATCAATCAATTTTTTTAAAATATTTTTCTTAATTATTGTTATTTACAGTACTTTTTATTTCATTTTCAAATAATATATGTTGCTTTATATCTTCCTCTGTCCCGTCCAAATTTATGTGACACTAATATAATTTTGATAGTTAATCAAATTTTGTATGTTGACATATCATCTTGTTATTCTTAATTTTCTAATACATAAATGACTTATAATAAGGGGTGGTATAGTAAAATCATCGTTTGAAGGATGACAATTTAATTTAAAACATCAAGAGTTAATTTCGCATTTTATGTCCATTTTATCTTTTTATTAAATAAAATTTATTTCTTAATATCTAGATGATTCATAATAATTAATTAAGAGCAATTGATTATGTTACTCCTATAAAAATTAACATAATTTTATCATATCCAATAGTAATCATTGATAACTCACTGGAGTAGTATATTAATTAACTTTGGGATGTTATATTTGCATATACAAAATATGATATTATTAAACATTAATGGATAGTGCATTATGTTTATCTCTCATAATAATAAAATTTTATTATATATTTTTCTTTATTTCCTTTTTACTCGATACATATTGACCCAACACAAATCTTAAGAAAATATTCATTAGAAATTTATTTTATTAAATTAAATTAATTAATTTTGTAATTTAAAAATTTAAGGTTAAGTTTAAATATTAGTATTTCTATATAAGAAAAAAATAATTTTAAAATTTAAATTTACTGAAATAAATAAGTAAAAAAAATTATTTTGAATATAAAAGTCAACTAAAATAATAAAATTAATTTACTTTAAATATTTAATTACAATTAATTATGATTAAATTATTATATTATTAAATTGCGTAAATTTAATATAATATATTTTGCATATACAAAATATGATATTATTAAAAATTATTGGATAGTGCATTATGTTTATCTCTCACAATAATTAAATTTTATGATATATTTTTCTTTATTTCTTTTTTATTTGATACATATTGACCCAACACAAATCTTAAGAAAATATTCATTAAGAATTTATTTAATTAAATTAAATTTTTTGTACTTTAAAAATTTAAAATTAAGTTTAAATATTAGTATTTCCATATAAGAAAAAATAATTTTAAAATTTAAATTTACTAAAATAAATAATTAAAAAAATTAATTTTGAATAAAAAGTCAAAATAATAAAATTGATTTACTTAAAATATTTAGTTGCAATTAATTAAGATAAAATTATTATATTATTAAATTGCTTAAATTTAAATAATTTAGATTAAATCCTTGGAAAGTAGAGGGAAATCTTGTAAATAAATAGAATAAGGTGGACTTTTTCAAGGGCATGGTCTGTAATTAAATGAAAGATTGTGGGCATTTTTTAAAGTTATTAATAAGGTATAACTAACATAGCACAAATGACAAATTCTTTAAGCAGATTCTTCTTGTAAAAAGACTAAAATACCCTCAAATTTTATTTTAATGTCTGCAAGCAGACATATTGAAGTTCGCACTTCTAATTAAAAATGAAAAATAATATGAGAAAAAAAAATAAATTGTCTTCTTGTACATTAACTAATTGAGGGTTATGAATATGAAAGGCTTGAGAGTTATGAACATTACTAATATTTAAGAATAGAATTTATTTCATTGAATGTATGAACTAAGGACATGATTTTGTAAAATAAACTAATTGAAAGAAATGAGAAAAAATGTCAAAAAAAGGTGTTACATCATTTTATCTATGTTTCTCCTTTATATCTATTTTTAGTATAACGACAAGCAAAGTGAACAAATTGTGTGTGAAGTAATTTAAACTATTTAGAGAATATATATACATATATATGTATATACATATGTACATATATATTTACATATATATGTACATATATATATATATATATATATATACAAAAGACATTCATGACGTGCGGTTATTATGTCTTACTCCTCGAATCTTCACATAGTTATCATTTCATCTTCATTTCGCTCGTTCATTATTTGATCTTCTTCTTATCTCTGTTAAAAATAATATATCACAAAAATTAATACATTATGAATAAGGATTGTAAAAAAATAGATTTAAATCATACATGTTCTTGCCTAGAAGTTATAAATAATATAAGATAATAATAATAATAATAATAATAATAATAATAATAAATTTAGTGTAAAGCAAATCAATTAAAATGCCGAAAGAACAATACATGAAGAACAAGAAAAAACAACAACATACCCAAAAGAAAAGAATAAAGAGGACATTTTAGAAGGTATACAAATGAATTTTTGAAAAAGAATATATGTAAGTTCAAAAAATATATAGTGAATGAAATATTCTTAATTTTTGTTGAAGAAGGGACGAAGACTTATAATGCTTCTATTTATAGGACACCAATATGAAATATGAAATGATATCATGAAAGGAGTTATAATCATCAAAGGCCATGAGAGTAATGGAAATTAAAAACATTAAACTTACATATTAAAGAATATAAATAAACGTAGTAGTAGTAATTGATCCATTTATTTTAATTATAAAATAAATTGATTGATAAATGCAAAAATAAAGAAAAAGTTCAAAAAAATAAATAGGTTTTCTTGAATCTAAGAGGTGCCACGTCAACATACTACTTAACCTCCTCTCTATATATATAGAGAGATATATTGAAAAAGGCACTTCAACACTTCCCAATTGGAAGACGAAGAAATGAAATATCAGGAATGGGCAATTGTATAGAGGAAAAGGAAGATATATAACTTGTTGGATCACATACTTTTAATCAATCCTGCGCAAACACAAACATAAACCTGATTATACATCACAAAGGAGTTGGGAAGTGGTTGCCTTAGCAAGAAGCATTTAGTAGGCAAAATAACTACGTACAGAGCAAGACACCCATAATGAAAGACAAAAGTTATTATGTGCAAGGCGATTCTCTCTCTTCATACCTCTTTTTATTATGTGTTGAAGGCCTCTCTAGACTTCTAAATCAAGCGGAGTTGAGAGGAGATATTCAGAGGTTAAGTCTAGTTAGAGGGGGACCTACCGTTAACCATTTATTTTTTGCAGATGATTTCTTTATTTTTTGTAATGCAAACTCTCAAAATGCGTCAAAAATTTATGAAACTTTAAACACTTATAAAGAATGTTTCGGTCAAAAAGTGAACTTTAAAAAATCAGCGATTTTCTTTAGTAAAAATACTTCTGAGGTAGTGATGAACGAGATTATTAGGGAGTTAGGACAACTTTGAGAAAATGACTTAGGGATATATCTTGGGTCACCTGCAGTAGTTGGAAGATCAAAGAAAAAAATGTTAGAGTTCATAAAAGATAGGGTGAAGGCGAAGATAAAAGGGTGGAAAAATAATTTTTTAAGTCCTGTAGGAAAAGAAGTGATGCTCAAATCTGTCTTGTCTGCTATTCCTTCGTATGCTTTATCCTATTTTCAATTTTCGGAAACTTTATGTAAGAAAATTACGACTATTTTCTCAAATTTCTGGTGGGGACATGATGATAATAGGAGAAAAATGCACTATGAGAATTGGGAAAACCTTTGTTTAGCAAAATTCAAAGGGGGCATAGGATTTAGAGAGTTAATCTCTTTTAACCAAGCATTAGCCAAATTAGCTTGGAGGATTTTGACCCAAGAAGAGTCTCTTCTAGCTAGAATTCTTAAAAGTAAATATTTTCAAAATACGTCTTTTCTCAAGGCCACTTGCTCATCTACCAATTCTTGAATATAGAAAAGTATTAATGGGGAAGAGACCTCCTACAAAAAGGGATTAGATGGAGAATAGGTTTGGGAGAACATATTAAGATACCAAACTTTAGTGGCTTTAAATCTAGCTTTTATCCGAGTCAGGTGAATATGAATCTGAAAGTGAAAGATCTTATAGACCAAAATACTCATACATGGAAAATGCATGAGCTCCAGCTTTTGTTTTGCCCAGCTGATATACAAGCTATAGTCTCTATCCCAATCTCTACTACTAGAAGAGTGGATAGGATCATGTGGCATCATACTAAATCAGGTAGGTATGAGGTAAAATCGGGTTATCATTTAAATACAGATATGGTTAGATGTCAACAAGCTAGTTTGGAAAGACCTCAATCTAGCTATCATTCCTTTCCAAAAAGGTTTTGGATTTTTCTATGGTCTATGAATATTAAAAATAAATATAAACATTTTATTCGAAATGATATTATAAATGTGCTTCCTGTTAACCATATTGTTTCAAAAAGGTTAAAACATAATTGTGATGTTTGTAAAGGTTGTGGTTTGGAAAGTGAAACAATTGAGCATATGTTGTTTAGATGTCCTAAAGCTCAACAAGTTTAAAAAATATGTCCTATAAATTGGCCTGATGTAGAGAACAATATGAATTTTCCTAGCTGGTGGAATGATAATTTTAAGAATGCTAATCAATATCTAGATTCTATTAAGCTAACTAAGCTAAGTGTCTTTGTTATGTGGCAAATTTGAAAAGTTAGAAACGTCTTAATCTTCAATGGAGAAAACTATGAACCTAATGAAATAGTAAACAAAGCACTCTTTGACTACCATGAATATGAAGATAACTTGTTTACTAATCATTCTACTCCATGTATAACGGAATGTTCTAATGATAAAAAAATTACTATTGTACAAGATGGTGTTATCTATAACTAATTCTAATATATATCTTACTGCTGTACTTTTTAAATTACTGGGCTCTGATACCATTTGTAGGGGGGTGTGGATAACTAGATTATAGAATAGATTTAATATATCTAATGAATCTATTCTTTTTTGTGCGTGGATATTTCTTAGATTTTGTTTCAATATTTTTTAATAATTTATTCCTTTTGTAAGATGTATTCATTAATTTATTTGGTTTATTATTTTATCCTGTAGTAACTGCGGAGTTACAAATTTCTGTATAATAATTTATCCTATCTGTACTGTAGTATATATCTAATTCTAGATTTTCTATGTTATTTATTATCTTGTGTTGTTCTTCTCGTAGTGAGTTTTTTAAATTATATAAACTATCACATGTACTCTTTTCTAAATTTTCTAAGGTTTTTTCTATCCATATTAACTTTTCTTTTAGATTTTCCATTATTTTTCTAATTCGGTTTCTATAATTAATTTCGTTATTTAGATTATCTTGATTTTCTCTAGTTTTTCTAATATATTCTAACATCCTTGATCTGAATAATATCCTTCTGGGTAAATTTCTTCGTATAACTGTTCTAGCCAATTTATGGTTTCGATTTCATAGTTTATTACTTTTTCTAATATTATTTTTTTAATATCTATAATTTCTATATCTGTAAGTATATATAAGATTAAAACTTTAAGATGGTCTAGATGATCTATTTTTTAAAATTTATAGTTTATATTTGTTTGTTTTAGCCTTACTATGTATTTGTGTGGTGTCTCCTGTCCTGAGCCGGGGGTCTATCGGAAACAGCCTTTCTACTTCTTTAGAGGTAGAGGTATGGACTGCGTACATCTTACCCCCGCAGACCCCACTAGGTGGGAATACACTGGGTTTGTTGTTGTTGTGTTTGTTTTAGCCTTAGTAGTTTTTGCATATTTTTATTAAGAGATTTATTTTTATTTTCCATGTTTTTGTCTATATTTGTTTTCATCCGTTTTTCTAGTAACTATATATTTCGAATATCTTTTTCTAAAAATTCTATGTAATTTATCATGATAAGTATTTATAAGAGTAGTTAGGTAGACATGGTATATAATTTACTCTAGCCATGTAATATTCACCGAATGCTTTTTCTAATATAATTTTTCTTATATCTGCTATTTTTATATCTCTAAGTGCATACAAAATAAGTATCTTAAATTTATCTACCATCACATCAGATAAATTATCATTCATTTTCATAAAATTGCTTTTTCAAAATATTCCCTTCAACCATGTGCATGATAAAATATGGTTATCTCAGATTACTATATACTAGATTATTCTTAAATAACATGTTCTTCGGTCACTATTAGCATGGTAATTTGGATACTTTTTCCCTTAAACAACGCCTCTACTCTAGTTACTCCCTGCCACGGCTTCTTGCCTCATTGGTTTTACCTTTAGGATGGCATAGTTCTTAGGGATTTTTCTCCGTTTCCACTTTGCTAATAAACTTCTTAACATATTATTTTTCGAATAATTCTACTATAAAGTAACTAATATGAATTTATTTTATCATATCATGATTGTTGGGAATTTATGAATTTAGCTATTCATAATCATAAATAGATATACCTGTTCTGGTAGCTTTGATATTTCTGAGGTTTGTTTCTCCATAGCTTTTCCATTGAAGTATGTATGTTTAATTAACTGGGCAGAATATTTTTTATGGAATGGAGAGAGTTTTTGCTTGAACGTGAGAAGGCTTGCTTTGCAATGCCTTCTGCTTTCTTTATTTATAGAATGAAAGAAAGGGTCTTTACAAATAATCTTACACGTTTTACAAAAGCTAAAAAACAAAAAACTCAAAAAGTCCTAAAGGCTACTTTCTAGACTACCTAAAAGTCTTACATAGCTTTAAATATGTCTAAAAAGTAGTCCTTACAAGAATAGTAGTTTTCAATAATTTTAAAGACTTTTACGTAACTAAAATCTGTACAATAAATAGCTTGTCTCCGTTGATTTTGTCATATCTGTTGTATCTCCATTATTGCTCCTGATCTTATCTTCCAGTTGTCATCTCGTCTTCTTGATTTTTTATTCTAGATGTACTTCTGGAATAATATTATCTTCTCCATTACACCTCGAACATTGGTGATCTGGATATTTATGTCTAATTATTTTACAATATCTTGTTAGTAATCCATCAGAAATAAATCCTTTTTTAATAGCTCGTGCAGTAGATTATTTCTCTGGGTTGAGTAGTGTCATTATCCATTGTCTTACATCCTCCATATCTGTTGGTCGTAGCTCTTTTGAATTTGAGTAAATCATTTGGTGATCCCTCGAGTAGTAGCTCCATATTGGGTTTCCGTTAGTATAATTATTTTCTAGTTCTTGTATAATCGTAGCTAGTCCGATAAGTCTTTTATTTGCATAGAACTCTGGTATCTCGATTCTAGGTATCTCCGGTTGCTGCGCAATATCTTCTGGTATAATCATATCTCTAGTTAATCCTATCTTTACGACTTGTATAACTGGTTTTATCTCGTCATATAATATCTCTGCGGGTGCAGTATAACACTTTATATAAAATAGAGTGCCTTTCGTTATTCTTTTATAGGTAGTGAATATCTTGTATAACTTTTCCATGGCTGTCAATTCTTCTCCGTCTTGGGTGTATATGGTGTTTAGCAGTCCGTAGTCAAAACAAGTTTTTACTAGGCCTGGGTTAGTTTTGGGTAGTGCGATTAGTTTGTTATATCCTTGTAATTTTTGGGTTATGTAGTTGGTGTTTGGTTCGTTGATGTTTGTAGCTCCGGAGTTATGGTTTAGAAAGGTTTGTACTCTATAGATGTTTTCTATATATTTCTGGGTTGTATAATTGTAAACTTTTTTGTCTTGGTTTAGGCTATCTCTGTATGTGGTAACTTGTGGGGGTATGAATAAGTGATCTTTTTGTATTTTTGGTGTAAATGGTTTTTCAAATATTTTATTCATGTTCATGTTTTGGTATCTTGGTCGACTAACTCCTTTGCTTGTACCTGCAGGAGTAGATTGACAAATGTTATGGGTTTTATAGAGTGTCCTAACGTCTCCTTCTAGCTCTGAAATTTTATTGTCTTCCGATCGACATAGTTCTGCACACTGCTAAGTTAGCTGATTCATAGCTATAGACTTCAGTTTATCTTTATTAGTCTTTAGCTTTTCTATCTCAGTACCCATACTATCCACTTTCAAGAAAAGCGTAGTTAGACTGTTGAGTATTTTTTCTAGAGTATCGTCTTCTATATTTTCAGTCTGTGTAGCTTTGTCTTGATATGTAATCTGCAATAACATTTTTGTTAGTACTGATCACTTCTATTATAAATGTAAAATTTAATATATTTAAAACTAGTCTCCGAATCTCTTTCGTTGTAACTGAGTTTTGTATTTTCTTTGTTAGCCACCAGCGTACCTGTGTGTTATCTGTTCGCACAATAAATTTGTTATATACAATATATGGCTCAAACGCTAACAAAAATTTATATAATAAACATAATTCTTTCCTATTTATTTCCCATTTTATTTCTGTCTCATTGAACGTACCTGAGTAGTATCTACAATGGTGTTCTATTTTTTCTGCTTCATATCGATATTTAAGTACTCCTCCATAACTATATTCACTAGCATCTGCTTCTACTATGTATATAAATTTTCTATTTTCATCTGGAAATTGTAATTTTGGTAATTCTTTACAAAGTAATTTTATTTTTTGAACTTGTTTTTTATCTTCTTCATTATAGTTATATTCTATATCCTTTTTTAATTTTTTCTGTAATGGTTTTAAGTTTTCTGCTAATTTTGGAATATATTCTCTTACTTGGTTTACTAATCCTAAAAATGATTGTAATTTCTTTTTCGTATCTAATTCTTCTTTCGAATTTATTATTTTTTGTACTATATGTTGTTGCATTTTTACTCCACTTTTATCTATTTGTATTCCTAAAAATTCTATCTGTTTTTTCATAATTTCAGCTTTTTTTTCGCTTAGACTTATTCCCGATTTTTCTACTATATCTGTAAATTGTTCCAATAATTTTATATGTTTTTCTTTAGTTTTTGTATATAATAATATATCATCTATGTATACTATACAATTAGGTAATTGTTTAAAATAATTATCCATAAAATGTTGATATCTACCTGGTGCATTTTTATATCCAAAGGGTAATACATTCCACTCATCAAATCCTTGTGGTACCGTAAATGCGGTTAATTCTTTAGATTCTTCTTCTAGCTTTAGATGGTAAAATCCTGATTTACAATCGAATTTGCTAAAATAATTATATCCTTGTATTTGTCTTATTTTTAATATCTTATTTGGTATTGGATAATTATATGTTATAGTTTTTGCATTTAAATTTCTATAATCAATAACCATCCTACTTTTTCCCCTTTTTTGTTCATTATGTTTATTTACTATAAATGCTGGACTATTATGTTTACTATTACTTTTTTGTATATATTGTTTTTCTAATAATTCATCTATATGCATTTTAAATTCTTTTAAATCGTCAAAATTATAGGTTAATGGTTTTTGGGTTATTATACTATTTTTATCTATTAATTCAATTTTTATGGTAGTTTTATGTTTTTCCCATCCTTTTAATGGATCTATGTCTCTATAGCTATAATCATTATAATTTATTGTTTTTACAATTTGTTCGAATGGGCTTTCTATTCGTATCTTGTTAATCTTATTTTTTCCTATTATTTTATGTTTTGTTGTTAATACATATAAATTTTTGCATCTTGCTGTAAATATTTTACTTCCTGGGGTTAATTCTATTCCTGATATTTTCTAATATAATACTAGTGATTTATCTATATTTCTATCTGTTACCGCTACTGAATAATTTGCACTTATTATAAATTTAAATTTTTGGTATATTAAATTTCCTTTTACGACAGTTATTATGCTTTTTTCTATATGTTTTATAATTCTATCATCTGCTAAATATAATTCTATCGGTGTATCTATTCCTTCTCTAAAACATGCTTTTATTAATATCTCTGTACCTCCAAGGTGTACATATTTTATTGGATCTCCTTTACTTTTTATATCATTTATTTCTTTATTAATTATTCTTTTTGTTACTAGTGGTATACTAGCTTTGCCTTTTGCATGTCTACAGTCTATTATGTGTTCTTTTTGGCATACTACATAATATTCATCTTTTTTCCTAGTAAAAATAGTTTTTATTGTTGGTATTTTAAATATTTTTCTACACTTAAATCTAATTCTTTTCCTTTTATTTCATCAAATATGTTGCTGTCAAATATTATTTTTTGTTCCGTTCCTTCATCATTTAAATATTCTTCCTTTGTTATTATTTTTATATCTTCTTCAGTCATTTGATTCATCTATTTCACTATCTATTTCTGTATCTGTTTCGTTTTCTGAAATTTCATATATACTATCTTCACATTCTAATTCATAATCTATATAATCTATCTGTATATATTCTGTATTATCTATTTTTATTTCTGATATTTGTTTATTTTTTGGATTTTTAGGTAATTTACAATTTCTAGCTAAATGTCTTAACTTCCCACAATTATAACAAGTACATTCTTTTATAGATTTCTTCTTTCTATATGGTCTTTTATTTTTATAATTTTTTATATAATATCTTTTTCTTGGTTTCTTGTATTTGTATTTTGATTTTTTATATTTCTTATATTTCTTATGCCTTTTTCTTTTCTTATAATATCTTTCTTCACATCCAAATTGGGGTGCTATTTTATTTTTGCAACATGCTAAATTTCTTATTAATGTTTTTTCCATTTTTAATTCTTCTCTATATTTTTCACATAAATTTCTATACCATTGTTGTAAAAATTTTATTCTTGCTTCTAACGTATCTACTATTTTTGCTTCTTCCCAACTTTTTATTATCTTTGAACTAAATGGTTCAAGTAATTTATTAAAATATTATTTTCTTATTTCTTTACTTTCCTCTATACTATATGCTCCTTTATAATAATATTCTTTAAATGTGCAAGTATATTCGTCTATATAACACATATTACATATTGCTAATTTTAACATTAAATTCCTATTTGTATCTTTTTCTTCATCTTGTTCTTCTTCTATTGTTGTCATACTACCAAATTCATCTTTTATAGCTATTTCATATTTTTTTAATAATTCTATAGGTGTTAGTTTAGTTGTTGTTGATGATGTTCCTTCCATAGGTTTATTAGCTCTTAATACTTTCTTACTATTTTCAGTTAAGTTTGAAAACCATAGTTTTACTGATCCTATTAATGTTCTTTCTATATATTCCGGTGCATCTGTTATGTTTATATTATTATCTAATAATTGTTTTGTCATATATCCTATCCATAATTGTATTGTTTTTTCTGTATCTATTACACAGTCTAGGTCTAAAAAGTTATAATTTTTATTAACTATTTATTTTGGTGTCCATTTATCATATTCATTGTATCTTTTAAATTTATTTTTATAATATATAGGTTTTCTTATTTTTATTGTTTTAGGTATTATATTATCATCTTCTTTTTTATCAAGAGTATTTATTTCTGTGTTGGTATTTTCTAAGTTTTCTTCATTAATTACTTCTTGTTTTTCGTTGATTTCTAATTTTTTTATATTTGTTAATATTTCTGTATATGTTTCACTATCTTCTGAGTCATAATTATCTGTTTCTTCAACATCTATATTATTTATTTCTAATTTTTTCTTAAATTGATTTATCTCGTTCAGTAATTTTTGTTCCCTATTTTTTTCTTCTTTTTATTTTTGTCTTTGTTCATACAAATCTTTTAACATTTGTAGTTCTTTTTCTAATTCAGCAATTCTACTATTTTTAGTTTCTTCTATTTTTCGTATTTCTTCCGTAGTTTGTTGTTTTATTTTTTCTATTTCCTTTTTTCTATCTATTTCTTCATTTTCTTTTTCTATTCTTACCATTGCTGTCAATTTATCTTTAATTTTAATTCTTCTTTTTCTAACATTAGATATAAATGTTCTCCTATTTTTTTATATCTTCTTCCTAGATTAGAAAATACTATTTTTATTTTTGATCCTTCGTGATTTTCGTATATTTTTTCATCTATTATGAATTCTTCTTTGTTCATTTTATTGTGAATAGTTCATGTTGGTATATATATTCTAAACTATCTATTTGTGATTCTAATTTTAATATTTCATCCTTTTGTGTATTTATTGAGTTTTTACTAACTCCGACAAATATATTGTGATGTAGTCTTTCTTTTCTTATTTTTAATTCTTTACGTTTTTCAGAAATAAAGTGTTTTAATTCTTTGTATTTTTGCTCTTTATTCATTTAAATCATTTTTATAATATCTTGGTGGATATCTAAATCTAATTTTATCATAATTAGGTGGTATGTGTCTCATTCTTCTAGATTTTAAATGGATTATTAATTTTGCTTCAATACTAGATATTAATGTAATTAGATAGGCTAATCTTTGTGGATTTTCTTTTGTTTTATTTAGACTTATATATTCTGAATAATTTCTAACTAAAGATTCTTTAATTTTTCTAAAAGCTTCTCTATTTTTAAATGGTCTTCTCATAATTAATTTAATAAATGACTAATTCAAATTTAACTAGTTCTATAACTAATTCTAATATATATCTTACTACTGTACTTTTTAAATTACTGGACTTTGATACCATTTGTAGGGGGTGCAGATAACTAGATTATAGAATAGATTCATTACGCTAGCTTACACAAGGAGAGGAAGATGGCAAGCATTGGAGTGGCAGCGACGGATAGCTGCGGTAAATTGCTTCAAGCCTTTGTCGCCCCAATTCAATTTGTTGGGAAGGTCATCACTGCTGAAGCGCTAGCAAAAGCTATGGAAAATGGATGGACGAGAGTGCAAGTATTGTCGGATGCAAAGAATGTGGTGGATTTGATACTAAAAAGAAGTGTTGCATCTTAGGAGATAGAAACAACCTGCGAGGATATCCGAAAGTTGATGGATTTCTTTGAAGATGTAGATGTAGTGCATATCCCTAGATCTTGGAACAAAATAGCACATAGTTTAGCTAAGTTCTCTAAATTATTACATAACAATGTTTGGTTTGCTAATTTTCTTAGTTGGATTGTAAAAGATGCTATAGCATCCTTTAACGCCCTGAAACTTGCTATGACTTAATATAAACAGTATGTTGGTTGTCAAAAAAACCGTAATTGATGAATTGAACTTGGAATAAACTACCAAAATCATTGGCACCCCGCACCCACAACCTCCAGATACAAAAACAAAAGTTAGTCACTTGATGCTTGGATCAATTTCGGGAAAATTTCTCCAAACTATTCTTTCAGAAATATATACAGTAACATTTTACCATTGCTTAAATAAACTTGTTGACTTTTCTATATTAATTTTAAAACTCTTTTATACATACAAGTTGGAAGAGAAAGAAATTTGCATCTAAGCCTAAGAAGGGAAGTAGACGAATTTTAGGGAAGAACGAATTCAGATTGAAAGAGGACCTTACAACAGAAGCCAAAAGAAAGGACGTATAAGAATTTTCAAAGGAAGGGTTAGGATATAAAACGTTTTTGCAACTATGGAATTAATTTTAGGATTTTACCAGCATGAACAGGTGCAATAATGTGAACAGTTAGTGAGGTGACTTTTGAGTTCTTTAGATATAATATTTTTAATTTTAAAAGATAGAAAAAGCTCAGAAAACATAAAATAAAAAAAATGAGAATGAAGGCTATAAAGAGGTGATGTCTCTCTCTATATAGATTGATACGATGAGCACAAAAGGGCACTTAAGTTTCTATTCCTAGACTAGAATATTCAAATGTCATCTTCTTTAGTATCTTTCAAAACTTAATGAAAATATCAAGTGCCATTTTTTATTTATTTTTGGATCTATTTGGTTGGATTAATATCTTTCATTGGGAAAAAAGTCTTTAAACAATGCCATTTTGTGGAATTTGATTGAAATCAAACACTGCAGCTCCGAATAATGCCCTAATTAAATTGATTGAGTTGGATAGACTTCCACGATGATTAAGTGAAACAAAACATATACATATTATTTTACTTTGAAAAATATGAAAGTTAGTATTGAAAGGGAAAAGAAAAGCTAAAAAGGGTACATAAATGTTAAATCAAACTTATAGTAAGAAAACTCAAGCATATAATATAACATGGGAGATTGCCATAAATATATTTTTGGATTTGTTATATCGACATCAATAAATATATAATAACAGTTAGAAACACAGGAAATGTGATGTGACATCTCTCAATAGCCTCATTTCTATTTATCTTTTGTGTAAGATTTTTGATTTTTTTTTTTGAAATTTTAATACATAATCTAATAACTAATGGCTCAAGAAAACCCACACAAAATAAATATTGATCTAAATTCCAAAGTTATTGCTGAATTAATCCCAATTTACTATTATACCTAGGGGTGGACATGGTATGATATGGTACGGTATTTGAAATTTTGGTACAGTAATTTTGGTATTCGTTTTTTACAAAGATTATACCATATTAGTTCGGTATGGTTCGGTATTTTGACGTTTGGTTTCGGTTTTTTGCGGTAAGGTAATCGTTAATCATAGTTTGTTTAATATTGACAATATATACTCGTATATTAGAGTATTATTACTTTGACTTTTCAAAAGCATGTCTTAATTATATCATAAATACACACTACACATGTAGAAATATTGAAAAGACGTACAAACAATTCATTTTATAAGTCAATTGCACTAAAAAGACATTTCAATCAAGATAGAGTAGCGAAAATTTCAATGTCTAAATATTTTTATACTACTAAGTATTATATTTTTTTTTGTATATATATATATATATATATATATATATATATATATATATATATATATATATATATAAGTTACTTATGTAACTATATATACTTCGGTATGGTATTCGGTATTTTAGTATGTCATTTGTAAATACTGAATACCATACCATATACCAAAAAATTTTAAAATATATACCATATACCATAATACCAAAAATCATGATATCAAAATTTCAATTCAATATGGTAATTGTATATACCATACCATGCCCACCCCTAATTATACCCACGTTCATATCCTTTCATCCACAATATGACCAGATGTCTTAACATGTTTTTCTCAATTACTCATTTAGACATGCATGTATGAGTTTCGTAAATTAATTAAATGTCTCTTATTCTCACTTATTGCAGGATTTGGAGCGGTTATTATATGCACTATTAATCCTTGAATTGATAAACATCATTACATATTCTGATATTCCAACAAAATAAAAGGACTTCTCACTTTCGTGTACTGAAATGATGATTGTTAGTCAAATGTAGTTCAAATTTTTATATCTATTTTCTTTTATGAGTAACGCATTGGATTACATCTGCTATTCATGATCTAAATTAGCTTTATTTTTTATATGACTAAACACCCCTTTGGCGGTGTAAACTATATATAGAGAGGGAAGGAGAGAGTGGTCAAACAATAATTTACTGTGATTGAAGTTTACGGGCTCAAGCCATGGAAATAATATCTTACAGAAATGTAAGGTAAGGTCGCATACAATAACCTTTATGGTTCGATTCTTTCTCAAATTTTATGCATTGCGGGAGCTTTAGTGCATATATTTATATATATATGTATATATATATCACTACAACAAAATGTATATATATCTTCAGAATATATTGTAGCTAAATGTGAAAAGGTCCATGGCTAAATACTTTAGTCACCAAATTTTTTTTCGTAGCAAAAAGTGACGTAACTAAAAGTTAACTATAGACTTAACATGGTCCGCGGCTAACTGCTAATACTTACAGCTACAAAAAATTATTTATGTTGTAGTTGTTATGATAAGAAAAGTTCTTGCTATGAACTATATACTTGTGACAAATAATTTTATTTTTTTGCCACGACAAATAAAATCTATAGTATTTTTATATTATAGCCACAATGTCTTCTATTATGGCAAAAGACTTGATATATTTGTTATGATAATATAACGATCCATTTCGTCGTTACTAAATTATTCGTAATAAATTCATGAAAATTCTTAATTTTCATTGCTCAATATTAACTTGGGTCCAAAACAACCAATATTTTATTTATTATGACACCTCAAATTTTTTGGTGAAGATTTTAGCCTTCGAATGTGTCTAGATAGACTCAAGTTTGATGAATTTTAATTATTCGTGAGTGATAATATCAATAATTTTGTTTTGATAGTTCTTTAGGTATGAATTAAGGCCGTACAATATCCCTAACACAAAGTTAAATATAAAACTTTCTATACAGTTTCGATATGGATTTTTATTAGGGCTAAATTCAAACGAACATATCTCATAGAATATAAGAATTTAGGGGTCCCATTACCTATCAAATTAAATATCTCTGAGTCCTTTATTCAAAGCAACAAACCGTTCCTCAATCCGAATTCGAAGGAAAAAGTTATGACTGTTTTATTGAGCATTGTCTGAGCTAAAACGGGATTTCGCTGTAGCAAAAATTCTGGTTGTATTTAAATCAGCTTCAGCCGTATTTTAGGTCTAAAAATTCCAAATTTTATTCCCCTACCCTAGAGAGGTGACTTCCCAAAGCTTAAGGTGAAATTCCTTCGTAGAGGTAAGTTTTTTCATTATTTTCTTCGTCTTTTAATCTTTTAATATCTTAGAATCCTTAGAAAGACCTTTAATGGTTGAATTCTTTTGGGGAATACTCATGGGTGTTTTTAATACTCTCTCCGTCCCAAATTTCCTAATTTGATTTCCCATTTTACTTGTTCTTTTTCATTAATCAAGAAGAGACAATTTTTTTTCCATGTTTTACCCTTTTCATTAATTAGTTTTTCTTCAAATTAAAATGTAAACATCATTTAATAAGGGCACTATGGTAAATTAGACATATTATTAATTATTTTTCTTAATCAATGTGCCTTCTCAATTTGGAACGGGGGGAGTATGACCTAGAGCTGATTCTAAACTATAAATTAAAGATTCCTAACATGAATATCATAAACTAGATTATGAATTTTGATGGTTAGAAATCTTGAATTCCATAAAGATGAGACCTTAGTATAAAAGCTTCATTAATGGAGATGACTTAAACTTGAAAGAGCTAATTAATGATAAATTCAATTTGGGGGATGATATAGACCTTGAATGAAGGGTAGAATTAGAGGGTTTGAATCCCTAAGATATTTGATTGAAGAGTAATTACTTATTACTCTTATAATTGCTTGATTTTTAGATGATTGATTATTCCAAGGAATGAAGGAAAGGAAAGATCATCTTTGTTGCAACTTGTTTCTTCCAAAAGCTTAGCGTCCAGGTAGGCTTGGTTTAATGAGTAGAAGATTGTGTTAATTTATATTTTCATAATTTAGAATTGATGGGAGAAAACATGTCTAGGTCTACGGGCATGGATTTGAGGTGGATAAAGATATAAGAACTTAACTTTAATTCCTAAAACTATATTGTTAATTAATTATGCCTTTTGTGATATTATGTGTCATGTGCTGCAATGAGATTATTGTCAATAAAGGATTTGGACATGATAGTTCTTAGTTGTTCTGGTGATGAATCTAGTTGAGTTATAATGATATTAAGTTGTATGTTTTAGACAATAATATGGTGAGGAGAATTATGCTAGGATTAAGTACTGATGAGCATAGTAATATCTAAAGGATAGATGACTTGAATTAGTGTGATGATTCTATTATATGAAAAGTGGTAGTGACATTAATAATTAATGAGTAAGTAATACTCTAGTAGTGACTTGCATGCTTAAGTATTAAATTGTGATTTATTTTATGATATTCTTACTTTGGTATTAATAAAAGCACTTTATCTATTGGATGACCATGAGAGGCTAAATTGGTGATAATGATGATTTATTGAAATGTTCCCATGAGAGACTTGTTTGATAATGAAAACTCCTTGTATAAATGCCATGAATGACTTGTTGATGTTTGGATTGTTGATGTGTGTATATATGATTGTTTAAATTTACTTAATGAAATTGTCTCATGACTTTAAGTGTACATGTAAAATTGATACATAGTGTTGTATGCTGTGAGGAAGTGTAAATTTGATATTGATATTACTTATTTATGGTAGATCGGGTACCGCGCCGGTACCAATATGTATATTTTGGATCGGGTACCACGTCGGTATGGATATGTATATGCTGGATTGGGTACCACACCGATACAGATATGTGTATGCTGATAGGGTACCATGCCGGTACGGATATATAGATGATGGATCGGGTACCACGCCAGTACAGATATATATATGGTGGATCGGATACCACACTGGTACGGTACATGAACATAAATTATTCCCTGCAGGTCATGACTATTTGGGTAAAAATAAGTCCCATAGCATATGTGTACATATTTGTGTTGAGCTTGTGGATGTTTATAGTATGATTCATACTCTTGATTGTTATATGGCTTGTTGTGAGCACTGTTTGATTTGTTATTGTTGTCTTGTTGATTCATTGAGTATTTGATTGTGTGATATGCATTTGAAGAAGTGAAACTTTGTACTTACTTATATGTTGGTTGACTTGCTTCATTTATACATGTTTTAATCGTAGCTTACCAGAATAGCTAATTATCATTCTTTAATATTATATGATAACATTTGGTTTTTAGCCTGAGATTTTAATGTGGATTGTCTATGTTTATGGGTTTGTTCCTGTGAATATAAGTAATGAAAAAGATAAGGCGAATGAATAGGAATAGTGATGTATTAGCATTGGGTTGTGGTTGATTGTGTGAATTAATGAGGCTAAAGTATGTTAGTAGTGAATATAATACTAATGGAGTTGGAAATGTAATTGGATGATGTAACTTACATAGGTAAAGTAATAATGTTATTACAACCTTGGTTAAGTATATTTCATTCAAGATGTCATGATTTATTTTCGTTAATTCTATTTTATGATTATATAAACTAACACGGTCGGCCGATGATACCTACCAGTATGTGTGGTTGTACTGACCCTACTCTTCTACATTTCTTATTGGGGTGTAGACTGAATGTAGGTTAGTTTGCAGTTACTAGATAGATGACGATATTCAGCACTAACTTCTGCACTTTCTTCCTGGCAGATGTTAGAGTCCTTTTATTATTTATTTCATTGTCAGTTTATATTGCAATAGGTAGCTCTTGTAAATGTCTAGCTAAGTCTTGGGATAGTAAAGGACATTTGTAAGAAGTTTTTGAAAAAGTTTATTTATTAGTATTTAATTTACTTTATATTTCCTTAAAAACAGAAGTCTTCCGCATTTTTTTAGTTGGATAATAAGGGTTTTCCTTGCTACTTAGAATAGCTTAGGTTCCTGCACGGTTCGTTAGTCTGGGTCGTAACAGTTGGTATCAGAGCTCTAGGTTCACCAGTCCCACAAGTACAAGAGCAATGTCAAGCAGAGTTTTCGTAGATTGATGTGTAGGGCCCCACACCCAATCTTTGAAAGGCTATGAGGCATGTAGAAGTCATTTTCCTTTCTTTCTCTCCATCGTGCCTTCCTAATCTTAGACTAGACTATTAGATTAAATCCAATTGGTATCTAGACAATTCTAATTGGTATCTTAAAAGAGCTCAATTGAAATGTTGTTGATTCCAATTGGTATCTTAGTAATTTTGAATAAAAATCTAGGATATTTCAATTGCTATCTGTTAATAAGGTCTAAAAGTTATTGTTAATAGGTAAAGACTTGTGAAAGTTGTGAACTTATTGATTGCTTGTGTTTGATATTTGGCTAAACTTGTGTTGCTAGATTTTTGTCATTGTTGTGAATTATTTTTGTTTGAATTTAAGTGATGAAAATTGATGAAGTTGTTTTTGTTGATAATTGTGATGGGATTATTTGATTTCTTGTATTGTGAAACTAGCAATTCTATGGTGCTTACTTATATTTGGTACTATTATACTGATGAAATTGATGGTATCAGAATTGAGAGGATGATATGAGAATATGATGTCAAGAAAAGATGGTGAAAAAGTGACATAAATAAAAGACTGAGGTGATATGCGTTTTCCATAATGAGAGGTTCTTGTTAATGATGTTATGGATGGATCTTTGTGTAGTTCAATTATTTGATATTATTTAGGGATCCTTGTGTGATCCGACCATTGAGACTGTATTTAGAATTTTTATGCAGTTATATTATTGAAATTATAATGGGTTCCTTGTGAGGACTATCTAAGTGATATTATCTTTGAGTTCCTTATGTGAACGAATTCTTAATATTTGGCAAACAATGAGTTTTAAATAAAAGTGACAAAAACTAGTAGAGGTTGTTAATACCTACAGTATTTGACGATGACTTGTCTGAAATGTGATATTGGTCATGAGACTGTTACTGACCTATAATCGATTTATTTTAGTGACCTTACTTATGTGCTAGTGGTTTGGGGACCACTTTTAAGGTGATTAAGAGTTAAGTGAAGCCCGTAATGAAAATATTGTTAGGTAGAAATAAGAATGGCTCTGTATATCTTAAATTAGTGTTAATAATATAAGAGTGGTTTGGATTGACCATAAAGTATTGGTCATTGAAGAATATTGAATTAATGATTGTCAGGACATAAGTTGTAGCTGTGGATTTATGCATTAGAAAAATCTTGAGAAGATCAATTATTATTCACTTGACCTTGTGGCTGAATTATACATTTGTATGTCCCACAGAGTTGGCTGATATATGACACTTTTAGAAGATAGTAATTTCCATGATAATGGCAACACAAAATCAAATGACTTAGTTACATTCATAAAATAATTAAGAATGATCCTGAATAGGAGAATAAGTAAATTATTAATGGCATGATTGATCTTTCCTTGGGTGATACTTGGTGTATATTGCTTTTTGAGTGATTGAGGTATGATGATTAGATGAATATTAATGATGTTGTGGAGGAGAATGTGTTGTAGGCTATAATTCTGTGGGATCTTTATGGCTAATAGATGTAAGCCTGTGTAATGAGTGAGAGGTTATGTTGTCATCTATGTATAGTAGTAAATACTAAGCTTGAATCGTGGGTAATCTTGAGGTGAAAATGATAGTGTTTATGAAATGTTGAAGCTAGCTTTATAGAATGAACTTAATAGTCTTGATTGAGTTCATTTGGATATCTAAGTTATGTGACTTGTAAGTGGTGTGGTGGCTTAAATATGATCAAATATAGATTCTCCATAGGATAGTCTTGGCTAGAAACTGAGTCAGGTGTCTCAGAGAGAGCTTGTGTGTTGGGTAGATTAGGTGTGACTTGTTTAGTGTTGAAATTTTAATAGTAGATTCATGTAGCATATTGTAGCACAATTCAGAATTGAATTCAGGACTCTGGAGCTTTTGTAGTGAAAAAGGGGTGCTTTTGGATATTTGTCTTCATCAAGGTGAATCTTTTAACAACCTTTTTCTTGCTTTCGTGAAACTCAAGTTTCAGACTTAGGCCGTTGAAAGAAGAATAAGTGATTCGTATGTAAATATTTTGCTTTGCATCTTCATATTTGAAAAACATATTTGAATGATTGAGTATAGAATGTGGGTTGATCGATAAGGATAACAAGAGAGCGAACATGGTGCAGTATAAGCAACTCTGTTAGTAATGTCTCTCTAATTCCTACCTCATGCTTTTCTCCACTGAATGCCTGTTCGGGGACGAACGGATGGTAAATTAGTATCTGATTGTAACGATCTATTTCGTCGTTACTAAATTATTCATAATAAAATCATGAAAATTCTTAATTTTCATTCCTCCATATTAACTTAGGTCCAAAATAGCCAATATTTATTTATTGTGACACCTCAAATTTTTTGGTGAAGATTTTAGCCTTCGGATGTGTCTAGATAGACTCAAGCTTGATAAATTTTAATTATTCGTGAGTGCTAATATCAATACTTTAGTTTTGAAAGTTCTTAAGGTATGAATTAAGGTTGTACAATATCTCTAACACAAAGTTAAGTATAAAACTTTCTTTCCGATACAGTTTCAATATGGGTTTTTATTAGGACCAAATTCAAATGATCATATCTCATAGAATATAAAGAGTCAGGGGTCCCATTACCTATAAAATTAAATATCTCTGAGTCTTCTTTCCAAAGAAACAAACTGTTCCTCAATCCGAATTCAAAGTAAAAAGTTATGACTGTTTTACTGAGCACTGTCCGAGGTGAAATGAGATTTTGCTATAGCAAAAATTCTGGTTGTCTTTAAATTAGCTTCAGCCGTATTTTAGGTCTAAAAATCCCAAATTTTGTTCCCCAATCCTAGAGAGGTGATTTCTCAAAGCTTAAGCTGAAATTCCTTTGTGGAGGTTAGTTTTTCCATTATTTTCTTCATCTTTTAATCCTTTAATATCTTAGAATCCTTAGAAAGACCTTTAATGGTGGAATCCCTTTGGGAAATACTAATGGGTGTTTTTAATATGACCTAGAGATGATTCTAATCTATAAATTAAAGATTCTTAACTTGAATATCATAAACTAGATTATGAATTTTGATGGTTAGGAATCTTGAATTCCGTAAAGATGAGACCTTTAGTATAAAAGCTCCATTAATGGAGATGGGTTAAGCTTGAAAGAACTAATTAATGATTAATTGAATTTAGGGGGTGATATAGACCTTAAATGAAGGGTAGAACTAGAGGGTTTGAATCCCCAAGATATTTGATTGAAGAGTAATTATTACTCTTATAATTGCTTGATTTTTAGACGATTGATTATTCCAAGGCATGAAGGAAAGGAAAGATCATCTTTGTTGCAGCTTGTTTTTTCCAAAAGCTTGGCGTCCAGGTAGGCTTGGTTTAATGAGTAGAAGATTGCGTTAATTTATATTTTCATAATTTAGAATTGATGAGAGAAAATATGTCTAGGCCTGTGGGTATGGAGTTGAGGTGGATAAAGATACGAGAACTTAACTTTAATCCTGAAAATTATATTATTAATTAATTATGTAATATTTGTAATATTATGTTCTATGTGTTGCAATGAGATTGTTGTAAATGAAGGATGTGGACATTATAGTGATATTAAGTTGTATGTGTTGGACAATAATATGGTGAGGAGAATCATGCTAGAATTAAATATGATGAGCATAGTAATATCTAAAGGATAGATGACTTGAATTAGTGTGATGATTGTATTTTATGAAAAGAGGTAGTGACATTTTAATAATTAATGAGTAAGTAATACTCCAATAGTGACTTGCATGCTTAAGTGTTAAATTGTGATTTATTTTATGATATTCTTATTTTGGTATTGATAAAAGCACTTTATCTATTGGATGCCCATGAGAGGATAAATTGGTGATAACGATGATTTATTGAAATGTGCCTATGAGAGACTTGTTTGATAATGATAACTCTTTGTGTTAATGTCATGAATGGCTTGTTGATGTTTGGATTGTTGATGCGTGTATAAATGATTATTGAAATTTACTTGATGAAATTGTCTATTAACTTTAAGTGTACTTGTAAAATTGATACATCGTGTTGTATGCTGTGAGAAAGTGTAAATTTGATATTGATATTACTTGTTTATGTTAGATCGGTTACCGCGCCGGTATGAATATGTGTATGTTGGATCGATTACTATGTCAGTATGAATATATATATGTTGGATCAGGTACCACGCCGGTACGGATATTTGTATGTTAGATCGGTTACCACACTAGTACGGATATGTATATGATGGATCGGGTACCACGCCAGTACAGATATGTATATGGTGGATTGGGTACCATACCGATATGGTACATGAACATGAATTATTCCCTGCATGTCATGACTATTTGTGCAAAAATAAGTCCCATAGTATGTGTGTACATATTTGTGTTGAGCCTGTGAATGTTTACAGTATGGTTGATACTCTTGATGGTTATGTGGCTTATTTGTGAGCACTGTTTGATCTGTTATTGTTGTATTGTTGATTCATTGAGTATTTGACTGTGTGATATGTATTTGAAGAAGTGAAACTTGACTTGCTTCATTTATACGTGTTTTAATCGTAGCTTGCCTGAATAACTAGTTATCATTCTTTAATATTATATGAGAGCATTTGGTTGTTAGTCCAAGAGTTTAATGAGGGTTGTCTATGATTACGAATTTGTTCCTGTGAATATAAGTAATGAAAAAGATAAGGTGAATAAGAAAAAATAGTGATGTATTAGCGTTGGATTGTGGTTGACTGTGTGAATTAATGAGGCGAGAGTATGTTAGTAGTGAATATAATACTGATGGAGTTGGAAGAGTAATTGGATAATGTAACTTATATAGGTAAAGTAATAATGTTATTACAACCTTGGTTAAATTATATTCCATTTAAGATGTCATGATTTATTTTTTCCTTAATTCTATTTTATGATTATATGAACCAACACTGTCGACCGATGATGGCTACCAGTACGTGTAGTTGTACTGACCCTACTCTTCTACATTCCTTATTGGGGTATAGACTGAATGCAGGTTAGTTTGCAGTTACTAGATGGATGCCGATATCCAGCACTAACTTCTGTACTCTTTTCCTGGCAGATGTTAGAGTCCTTATATTATTTATTTCATTGTTAGTCTATGTTGTAATAGGTAGCTCTTGTACATGCCTAGCCAAGTCTTGGGATAGAGAAGGACATTTGTAAGAAGTTTTTGAAAAAAATTATTTATTAGTATTTAATTTACTTTATATTTCCTTAAAAACAGAAGTCTTCCGCATATTTTTAGTTGGGTAATAAGGATTCTCCTAGCTACTTAGAATAGCGTAGGTACCCGCACGGTCCGTTAGTCTGAATCGTGATAGAAAATTTAAAATTTATGGCCATTTTGTATTTCAGTCTCGTGTTAACAATACTTATATTTAGCTACCAAATAAAAGACAAATAGCTATATGCTGAAGTATTTGCCACAAATATTTGTGTGACGTAGCTATATAAAAAAATTTTGGCTACAAAATGCATATCTTATAACTCATTTGAATTAGCAATGAAAAGTAAAAATTGATCAATTTTTGATAATTATATTTAGGTTTAGTTATAACTACCAAAATTCATTACTACCTATTGAAGAATATTTTCATAAGCATTATTAACCACAAGAATTTCTATAATATAATTAAGACTAAAAAGAAATTTCAAAATAGATTTCAATAATTATATTACTATAATTTAAAGAATTGTTCTTAAGCTTTGTTAGTAATAAAAGTTACATATAATTGCATTTTACAACTCTTTTAAAACACTATCCCGCTTGAGGCCATGATTAGTCTCTTCTTCCACGGTCTTCAATCGCGTCTTAGTTTGATTTGCAGCGTCACATATTTACTCTTATTCCTCTGTTGCATCTATTGATAATGATAAATATTCTAACACCAAGAAAATAAGGATCATTATATGCAACTGTGTGTATACATAGAATTTAAAGAGAAAAAATATATCTTGAATAGTTTTTTATTAAAAATTTAACAAATGAAAAACAAGATAAAAACACAAAGCAACCAAATAAGTAAACAAACTTGTAAGCTTTTTAAATTCTGTAAATATAAATCTCAAATTTCAATATCAATTTTAATACCCACACAAGTAGAAAGCTACCTTTAATATGAATTGAAAACAAAAACTACACAATCCAATATTATATTCATATAATAAAAATTTATCTCATTTACTTGAAGTACTTCAAGTTTAAACCCTACCAAAAAATTAAATTAATTAGACGAACATCACACATAGAAAATTCGAATCAAATAAAAAAAATGGGAGTATCAAAGGGTGAGGGACGGAAGGGTTGTGGGGAACAGGAAAGGAATGGAAAAGAAAGAGAGATTAGGTTTGTTAAATGAAAAAGAAGATTAACTTAATTTATTGAGTTTTAAAATTTTGGGAGGAAATCTTTTAATTGTTTGGTAATTTTTAATTTTTGGGGAAATTTGGGAAAGGGTGTGGCGGTGGTGGGAGGGTATAGGTTTGAAAAACTTTTTATTTGACCAGTTGTCCTTTGTGTGTGTGTGTGTTTTTTATTTTAAAAAAATTATTGTGGTGGGAGGGTATAGGTTTGAAAAGCTATTTATTTGATCAATTGGCTGTGTGGGTATGTGATTGAAAAATATTATTATTATTATTATTATTATTATTATTATTATTATTATTATTATTATTTTGCTTTTTTCAATATACAAATGCTATTAGTACTATTCAATTAACAAATATAAAGAATAAAATTATCTAATGAAAATAGTAATAAAATACATAAATATAATAAAATTATGTATACTTTACTTTAAGTTAATGGGACCAAACAAGTATTTGTATGAAATAAACATTATTTAAAAAAATATATTCCTTTTCTGCTTTTTTGGTCCGCTATAATATTGTTATTAGTTTTGTAATATACTCCATAATTTTAAAAAATCTTAAGTTATAGTGTATAATTAAATTTATGATTATTCTTAAGTTTGAATTGTTATTTTTTAATTTGAATTGAAAATTTAAAAACTATTCGAATTTAAAATGACCTATATATATTGAAATTTCATATAAAAATTGTTAATATTAGAAAATCTATATAATCTATCTATACATAGTAGGAGAAATAAAGTAATATTGAAATGACAATTATCACCATATAATTTAAGTTTGAAAATTATATCAAGATAGAAATTTAAAAAAATAAATGTCAATTTAGTTTTTTTCACTATTGATAATATAAATTTATTAAAATGTAAAGTGTCCTAATCTATTGGTGAAATTATACTTTCGCAATATTCGATTACTTCAATTTAAATCTAAGATGAATATGAATTTTAACATATATTTTTTTATTTAAAAGTATTAAACTTATATGAATTAAAAATGAGTTATATGACTTAAATATCAAGTTTAAACTAGAAAAATTTAAAAATAAATTAAGGCTATTAACCTATTTATATAGAGTAGGAGAAACAAAACAATTTCGTGATGGCAGTATCATCACCATGAAATTTTAAGTTTTAAAATTATTTTATGATTATAATTACAAAAAAATGCCAATTGAAATTTTTTAATATCAACAACGTAAAATTTAAATTCATTAAAGTGTCCCATCATACGGGAATCATACTTCTAAATGGTTCAGTTATTTCTTTGTAGTTAAGTAGAGATATGAATTTTAAATTTTGATTTTTTTAGCTTGAATTAAAATATAAAATATATATGAACTATGTTACTTGATATATCAAGTTTAAAATATATATTTTTTTAAATAAAACTATCAATAATAGAAAATTCAAAAAAAAGTTAAAATTGTCAATATCTCTATGTTTATTAGTGTAGCATAGTAATTATTTTCACCCAAGTATCATTTTGTTAAAAAAAAATCTAGACTAATTTATATTGCATGTTTGGATTAAATGTAACATTAATTAATTATAGGTTAAGAAATTAAATGAAAAAACTCATTTAAATATTATGTGCAGAAATTACAGAAAGGGGATAGATAATGTAAATATTATAATTTGAATTAACTTTTATTCAATAAAATAAAATAAATAAATATAATTTAATATGTTAAATAAATTATAAAAGATTTAATTTTTATATTTTTTTAGTAACGTTTGTATATCCCATGAATACAAATATTAGTACACATACTATCTCAACAATTAGTGAAGTTTTTTATGAATACTTTTGGAGGAAATAAGTGCTTACATATAAAAAACAAGCGCTAATTTTAAAGTAATAAAGTATCAAACATATAAAAATATCTTTACAATTTTCGATGAAAAATAAATATACATATTTTAAAAAGTACAATTAATTCAAAAACAACATGTTGCGATAAAACACAACGTTGAATAAGTATAAAAAGTTAGTTGACAAGTTTGAAATTATAAGTTGTTATATAAATTGTCTATGGTTGAAGATTACCTTCTTTTTTGTATATTTTAATTTTGTTTTTTAAATTTAATTGAGTCTTATATATATATATATATATATATTATTTTAATTATATTTGAAACTTACAAATATTATCTTATAAAATTGAATTTGAATATATTAGTAGAATGATAAACACCTCCAATTATACTAAATTGACATATATATATTTGAGTCAAATAATAATTCTGAAAACAGTTAGTTAGGATGAAGTTTGAATGAAATTTATTGAAGTTTAGCTAAAATTTGACATGATTAGTTAATCGAAATAAATATAATCAAGTATTTATTAAATTATATTTAAGATTTAGAAAATGTAAAATTGTATCAAATCGTTCGATGAACACCTCTAATCATATTATATTGATAAATATAATATTTCTTTAAGCTTTAGCGAGACTTAGGTAAGTTATATTTAAGTTCAATATAATTAGGTAATCAAAATTAGTTAGATATAATCACATATTTATTGTAGTTATATTTAAAATTCATAAGTAGACACACAGTATAGTATCGAATCAACTGATTAACATATCCAGTTACTCGAGAAAAATGAAGAAAATGTGTCATTTAAGACTCGAATGAAGAATTTGTGATATTGACCAACTTAAAGGATCAAACATAATTAGGAAACTTGATTAATATTTTCAAAACTTTTTAAATCTTTTAAAAAATATAAATCAACCCACACCCCTCTCCTATTCAAATCAACCGTCTCTCCTCTCTCTCTCTCGAGAGAGATAGTTTTTCCCAACCAACAGTTCTTCAAATTTCTCATTTCAATCCCCGACGACTTCAACCCCCAGCGACAAATAGTTGAGCTTCGAGTTCCTTTTCGACTTTCAACCGTCAATCGACGTGACAACCTTGCTCTCCGGTCCAAACATCTTCGAGTTCTTCATCATCCATTTTCTTTTTTTCACAGGTAAAAAATTATGGCCTTTTTTTTTTCTTGAAAAAGTTACTTGAGCCAACTTCTATTCTAGTATTGGTAACAATTTCAATACTTGCTGCTTTAATTTGAAATGCGGTCTGAATAAAACTCTAATTTTTGGTATTCCTTCTCTTTTTTATTTCAGAGTGACATATGATCTTTTTGTTGTTAGTCGTATTTTTTGAAGTTTGAATTTTGTTGTTTGTGTTTGTACAAACAAAATAATGGTGTTGGTGTTTTTGGTGTTGCGCCCATTGCTGGGTTGATTTGATCTTGTTCTTGGTAAAAATGGTGACATTGCTATTGTTCTATTGAATAAAATCATGCTACTATTTTTTTTTGCAACAGGTTAACCTTCTAATGCAACATATTAACCATCTGAGGTAATAAATTTATTATCTGATGCAACATATTAACCATTTGATGCAATAGATTTACCATATGATGCAACATAGGAACCATCAGATTAAAAATTTACTGCAACAGATTAACCATCTGATGCAACAGATTTACCATTAAATTAAAAATTTGACATAATGAATTAAAAATCTGATGCTACAGATTAACCATCTGATACAATAGATTTATATCTGATCTAACGAAGGAACCATCAAATTAAAAATATGATGCAACATATTTACCATCTGATGCAATAGAAGAATCATCGAATTAAAAATCTGATGCAACAGATGAACCTTCTGTTGGATAAAATCCTATCAACTATTCTAACAAGGCATGTCAAGACTTAATTTTTCCAACTGATCATTCATCTGTCATGATAGATGACCCTTTCGTTGGAAGAAATAAAAAAATATTAATCGTTGATAACAGTTCCAATAGGTCACTCATATGTTGCAATAAATGTGTGATTTATTGCACAAACCAGTCATATATTTCAACAAATGAGTGATCTATTTTTATTGTTCCAATAGGTAACTCATCCATTATAATAGGTTAGTTATATGTTGTGACAGATCATTCATATGTTGCAATAGATGTGTTATTTGTTGCATAAACCAATCATCTATTTCAATAAATGAGTGATCTATATTTATTGTTGCAGCAGATTACTTATATGTTACAATAGGTTAGTTATATATTGCAACAAATAACCTACCTTGTGCAATAGATGTGTGATCTATTGGAACTGTTATTTTACTGTTGTACGTGTTAGATATACTGCTATCCAATTTTTAATGATTCATTAATCAATTATGATCTATTTTATGTTCCTGTTATTTTTAGATTATATGACTCCTAAAAGAATAGAAATCGAATCAAGTCCAAGTAAAGGAACAAGTGAAGCAACTAGGCTACAGCCACCACTCTATGACTTTACTTTACAAGCGTTATCTCAATCAGAAGCAGAAGATAATGAACATGGAGAGGAGGAATGTTTCAAAAGGGATGATCCAAATGCTAATAGCCCTTCCACCAAAGAGTTGGTCAAAACCTTCAGCATTGATAATTATGCTGTGAGAATGTAGTGCGATGGTGCCACAGATTTAACTGGTGATTTCGTGGTTAAGTCAGCCATGTAAAAATCTTTTGACGTCTTAAAAAAAATACTTCGAGAATAAAATTTTGATGCTTATTTCAGGGACAGCTGCTTTGGGCAATACCTTGATTTGCCAGAGGACAACAATGCTCGTTTTCAAATGAAAATGGTATATGATCTTTTCAAGCTTAGGTTTATGTATGAAAATAAAGATAAGATAGATGAGGTGTGAATAAACTACTGTGGCATGCCTATTTATTTTGGTTGAAAAGAATTTGACATAGCTACTGGACTAAAATGTTATCCTCCTTCTCCTTCTCAAGTTTTACCTATTCTAACAAACAAAAATACTTTGCACACCTAAAAAAGACAAATGCAAGTCAAGTGACCGTGAAGACTTGGTGCCCCTTGTTGGTCTCAACTTCAAAAACAAAAAAATGATAAAATCTTTGAAAGGTAAAAGACTTTCTAAGAAGTACAAACAATCATTGTGCTTGGTTTGATTTGTACTTAATATTCTTTGGGCGAGAGATGTTCGAAACAACATACCACTTTATTTAATAAAGCTCTTAGAGGATCTTAAGGCATTTAATAGCTATCAATGGGGTTATGAAAGCTTCAAAATAACTTTCAAATAATTATTGACTCCGTTAATGCTGAAGACAGTCAACTTATATGGCTTTCCATGGGTTTTCACGATAAATATTTCTTTTATTATGATATGATTTATTTATTTTATTCAATTATGCTTTTGATCCATTGGCATTATTTTATAGGCTTGGGTGTTTAAAGCTATTCCTTATTTGAGACAACAAGTGAACTACCATGAAGAATTTTTTTGTCAAAGAATCCTGGGATGGTTGTCGGCTAAAACTAATAAAAATGCTAAATTTCTTGATCTTTTCAACCCTTTGAAGGATGTAGTAAGTCTAATTCTAATTAAGATTTTGTTTTAATTAATAATTTTTTTAATGATCTAATCATCATTCTAATATATGTACTGATTTATGTTAGATTGTACATCCGTCGCTTGTTTTGACTAATCGAGAGTTGAATATGCCATTTTTTCTTACTTTACGGTCTGTGCAAACTTTATCGGACCCTAAGGTCATTGACAAATTAAAAAAAAATTGTTTGGAGCAATAACCATCACAAAAAAAATAATTTTGGAGGGTGGGCTTGTTGTTGTTGACGATGGTAATGGTAGTGCTACTGCTATTGGGGATAATGACGCTCCTCTTACAGTTTTTGAAACAACAAATTATTATGATTATGATAATACTGGTTATACAGTTTTTGAAACAACAAATCATTATGATTATGATAAACATGATGGAATAATTAATACTATTAATGCATTAACTGCTTTTATAAAGTAATTGACATCTAAGAGGGGTGTCATTCCATCAAAGAGGATTACATATCCATACACTCTACTAGAGATTAAGGTGGCTAAGAGAAGAAGGAAAGAAATTTCCAAGGCATCATCAAGCATTGGAAAAAGCAAATTGTAACTCCTCTGTCTTTGTTTTGCACCTTTAATCAATGTACAAGGGCCACATGAGAGTAACATAAGCTGAAGAAGGTGAATATATTTCATCTGTTCCAACAAACAAACATACACATATCTGTTTCAACAGATGATACATCTGCTGAAATTATCAAATAGGTATATACATCTGTTGCAATAGTTGTCTATCCTGTTGCACCAAATTCGTTATCTATTGCAATATATGTCCTTTTGTTTCAGCAAATTAAATAGGCTTTCATATTATTTTAATTTGTACCAGTATATGATTTATATGCTGCAACAGATGAGTCATTTGTTAGAAATTATTGTACAACTCATTTTTACCTGTTCGAATTTGTCCCAACAAATGATCCATCTATTGCAACAGATAGATAATTTATTGTATATCTGTGATTAGCATTGACAATTTTGGCTTTCTAAGTGGATGTCACAGTAGAAGATACTGCTGAAGAATATAATATCATAGTTAATAATCCATCAACTGCTTTTAAAGAAGAAGAAAAAAGTAAAGCCTGTCAGTTTGGGAGAATGGAAGAATTACCCATTTGAAGGGTTCAATATCTCGGATGAGGCTCCAAAAAATCTAACAAAGTTGATCAACGACTATTCAGAATGGATTTCCGATGGGCTGTTAAAGCATTATGTCGGCAGGTACATATATCATTTATAAAGATATTGACTTATACAATTCTTGTTGTAAAAACATGACATTAACACATATAAATCATGTAGTAAATAAAATGTCAAACACTACAAAGTGAACAAATCAGGTCTTAGTTTTGATATGCTTGACTTTGTTGTTGCATATCCCAAAATGAACGATTGGTTCTATTTGATGTCACTGCCCAAACTTGCTGGAATGATGAGGTTTAAATCCCATACATATTACTATTAATGAATACTTTATTTAATTGCATCTGTGTATTAATTTTACTGTCATAGAATTTAAAATATTTGATAATATGTACAGCACATCGATGTCATTTTTTACTACCTCTGAAAGAAGGCCAGGTTTCAAACACAAGAATAATACAGATACACGACAGATAATTATTTGAACAAAGTTTACATTAATAATGCCTGTGATATGTATTGTCAAAAACAACCGAAAGTTTGAATGCTTAATCAATATCATCAAAGGTTTTAGCATTCCAGCTGGCTTACTTTGACATTTTGCTGATAAAGTGTACATACCAATCAATTGTGATGATGAATTCCATTGGGTGTTGGCTGTCGTAGTTCTAAAAGAGAGGCACACCATATTTATGATTCGATATCGTTAAGGAGAAATTTCGAGACGTCGTTAAAGATACAAAAGCTGGCCAAAATATTGCCTACTTACCTTGGTATAAGTGGCTTTTTGGACCAAAAGATTCGTACTGATTGGTCGACGATTAAAGTATACCGGGATAAAATAGGTAATCTATTTGATGTAAAATATGTTAAAGGGATTTCTCAACAACCCATTGGTAGCCTGTAAGTATTATGATTTAGTTTCATTTCATAAATTTCACAACGCTTACATTCATTGCAAGATATACATTATCTAATTTTTATAAATATAGGGATTGCGGTCTTTTTGTTGCCGCCTACGTCGAGTATTTGAGAGATGGATTACAAATACCAAATAATGGAATTGATACTAGATTACTCTATAAAAGATGTGCTACTTTTTATAGAAATACGAAAAAGTGAAAGCTCAAAAATCATACGCAAGTGATATTAAATTTCCACGACGACCAAAGCCGAATTCCATAACACTGAATGAAGAACAACTTGTCCATATTGAGTAGATCATTTGTACCCATAATAGTTTTCTTACATTTCATTTATTTGTTGAGTTATTTCATGTAATTTCTAAAGGCTTCAATTTATTTTATGTTGTCTATGAATTTAATTTAATCCTTAGATTTGAGCTTATTAATTGAAATAGAATACTAAATTCAAATATCACAAAAGATAATGCATCTGTTGTAATTGATAATTCATTTATTGCAACAAGAAAAATATCTGTTGGAAATTATCCAATAGAATTAGACATATGTTGCAAAATGTAGGTCATCTATTATAAATTATCAAACAGGTCTTCCTACTATCTTCCTATAGTTTTGATTTGTTCCAATAGATTACCTATCAGTTGCAATAGATAGACTATATGTTGCAACATATTGTATATCTGTTGTGACATATAGACTTAGAAACATCTGCATAATGCAAAAGATGACCAACCTATTGCAACAGAGAATCATTCTGTCAGAACAGATAGACTACCTGTTGCAACAGATAGACAATCTATTGCATTATAAAAAATTTAACTTTCATCAAACATAAAAAATTTCCACTACATGTATAGTGAAGTGGCTTGAAATAATAAATTATTATGGTGTTTGTGTTTGTACATCTTCTTTATACACAGGCACCAAGCGTCCAGTTAGTACCCCTTGTGACTAGACCTCTTGCATATTTACCATAACGTTGTTGCACAGAGAGGTCGTTAGCTCAACCATTTTTGTGCCGGTCAGTAAACATTCGATGTGTGCAAGCACATACGACCCATATGCCGTAATGGTTTTATTTTTTGGAAGGTCCATGTCCTTGTTTCGACCTTTAAAATCCTATATTTTCTTCATCAACACTTCGACTGGAAACTGATCCAATAATTTACTCTCTCTTAACAAGTTAGGGAAAAACTCCAACAGTGGCTTCATGTGGGTAAAAAAAATACCATCGTCAAAGACAGGTAAGTTGTTGTCATAAACCTTAATCTTTCCCTCCTCGAGTAATATCTCAACAGCCAATAAATATTTGACATCCATGTTCATGACTGTAAGAATTCTCTTTGCCTTGGTCCATCTCTTTCCGTGTAGATATAACCTCTTCTCTTTAACATAGTTAATCATATCTTCATCCTATTGGAACCTATAAATTGACGAATCAAATTCCAGGCCACCGAGAGTTGACGCTAGCTTAATGGGCTCATTGTACCTATCCTTGAAATTAATGTAGAAGTTGAGGTCCATTATCTTATCGGCAGCATCATAAGCATCCGGGTACACTAATTGCCTGCCCCTCATGAGGTAGAGAATGTCATCAACGTACTGTGATATAAGAAGACAATTTTTAAATAGATTAGTAATTATAATGAAGAAAACATAGTGGAAACATGCAATGGATGGACTATCTATTGTAGAGGGTTCTCTGAATCTGTTCACAGATTACCTAACTAACACAACTTATGCAGTGGATGGGTAATATGTTGCAATGAAACCACCACTAGGTGCACTAGAATACCCAACTGTTGTAATAGATGACATATCTATTGCATAGCTTTTTATTCATGAAGTAGATTAAAAGGCTAGGAAGGGGAAAGTAAACTAAACTTGTCCACGTACCACTTACGCATATTTGTCATATTCTTGAAGTCTTGGGTGGAAAAGGCAGGCAAGGCGCAATTTTGTGCAGGTTACTTTGAATTCATGGTCCTTCATAGATCCCTTTTCTCTTTGGGGCCAAGTGCCACGTATATGTCCACCTTCTTCAATAGCCCCTGAACTTTAATAACTTTTTGAGAGGGAGGAGTTGTAATTTTTTTTATTTTCAAATTGGAGAGTATTTGTCTAATTCCTTTTTTCTTCCTCCTAACCTCCACTGTAGGAGTGTATGGACCTCTTACCTTATTGGATGGTATGACACCCCTCTTGGGTTTTAATTTCTCGACAACTTCAGTGGTAGCCTCTAATTTTTCAAAGAGTTTATCCTGTCTATCCTTGCAATCTTTGTATTTGCAATGACAAATAAGGGTGAAGAGGGGCGAGATGGACCACTGTAAAGGTGGGAGGGACCATTGTAAGGGTGAGAGAAACTGGTGTAAAAGTGAGAGGGACTTGTGTAAGGGGTGATTTCAAATATATTTATTTTTTATTGAGCATCAACATTCTCATCATCATGACTGGAAGTAGCATCAACATAAACATGGGTGTCACTAATATCAACAACTCCACCAGTAGTACCCCCAAAAGAAGCACCCGAATCTGTTGTAGTAGGTTGGTCATGAAAAGCCTCAACATTAGGCTGACCTTGCCTAACTGCTCTTCTTATGTCTGTTGCTCCAGTAAATTCCTTTTTTATTAACTCTACTATTGGGTCTTCTATTATATCGAAAATACATAGAGTAATAAAAGAAGTTATCCCCAACTACTGCTCAGTAGGCACAATCCATGGATGCACAGACTATAAAAAAGACAGATACATTTAAATCATATAATAATTTGTAGTCAGTTGGGTTACATGTTAACACAAATAACTTATGCAACAGATGATCTATTTGTCGCAACAGCTAAATCAATTTAGGTATTAGCTCAGTAATAAGTTAATATGAATCATTTCAACTCATATTGATTTATTGGTGACTTAGGTCAGGAGGAACACAATACCAATATCATGCAATTGCAAAGACTTCATTCAAATTGTAGTTGACCCTATGAACTCATTCCTAATTTGTAACACCCTGGAAATGGGTCCCCAGATGTCACACAGTGCTTAAGGTCATAAGTGACCCCAAGCTAACCCTTCTACTGGTATAACTCACAAGCAACTAAATAAAAAGTATAAATCTATACAAATTAGCGGAAAACAACTCTTTTCTGAATCTGATCAATACAAAACTGAATTTACAAGATTACAACTCTTCTTTACAAATTAAAATTGAAATTGAATATATCAACTTCTACTGGATGTCTATGAAGCCTCTACTATTACTGACTTTAGATAGTCGGGTAATGACTCCAAACTATCCCAACTCAATACAACTGAAATAGGAAAATAAAGAACTGCTCAAACTGTCTATTTGACTCAAACCCTTGAATCAAAAGGATTCATCACCTGCTGACTGGAAGCTGCGAGCTGACTGAATCTAAATGTGCATACTAAGTCTTGTACGTACATTATGAGATAATGTATCACATAGACGTATCTATGGATCAGCACTTTGGGAATGTACTGAGTATATCAGGGTGTATGCAATTAAATAATCAATATTATAAATCCTCATAGAAAATATGCATGCTAGTATAGATGACTCACATAGCTTGAATTAAAACCATCATAATCATGAATAAGAAAACAGGTAATGTAAATCACGTGAGTCATTGCACTTCATTCTAAATCTGTATTTTTCTTTATTCTCAAAATTGTAAGATAGATAAAGTCTCTTTCGGAGCATACACTTTAATCTCATGAAAACTAGGAGCTTCTTTGGAAACTTAAAGATTTTGACACTTGAGAGCCTTAGAAATCTTGGACACATAGCTTTCAAAATACATATACTTGTATCTTAGATAGAGTGGGGGACAACTTTGGGAGTTTCTTCTAACCGACATAAGCCACGTGAGCTACATGGAGTCCAACGTCTTACCCATGTTGGGAAGAGCTGTTCTATCCTTTCCATCAGATAAAACCTTAACTTTAGTGATCACTATCTTAACCCATTTGGGGTAAATCAGAAACCTATGGGGGCACGTAGTTCTGGGGCATGAGACCTCGCAATCAAGCCCAATTCGGTGCTAAATACTACTCCCTTACTTAGCTCAGAACTTAAGAAAATCCACCTTAAAAATATTTTAAAAATATGTGATGGGATCCAAAATGCATCCCCTTTATCTCAAAATCAAGGATGTGGATTTCTTTCTTAACATAGGATCAAAACTCACTTCTTTCTTGAAATCTTGATAGACTTATCATAAATAAGCTTTAAAGTCTCAATAACATAGAAATATATCTACTCTTGTTGAAACACTTTAAAAAGTATCAATAAGTCAATCTCAAAGACTCACAATTTCACAATAAGACTCAATTCACGACAACAAATCTTGAAAATTCTTGAAAATATAATATCAATATAGGAATATGCAATTTATGTCATGAACTCTCAATTTATACCACAATTAAATAAGAAAATCATGCAATTCAAGACTTGAACAATTCCATAATCTCATAAACTTGAAATATAGCAAAATAATATGAATTCATTCTTGAAAATACGAAATTCTTTAAGAAAAACTAAAACTTTTGGGCACAAGAACGAAAGAGTGTTCTTGTTCAAAACCCACATACCTTAAACTTGGAGCTTTTGGATGACTTCAAAAATTTTGGAAGGTTATTCATGAACTATTGGGTGTCCCTCGTAGCTCTCTTAATGCAGAATTCAAATATGCAAGAATTATTGAATTCTCACGGTTGAATCTCTAGATAATTGGGTTTTTATGTTGAAATCCTAACCTTGTGGTTAAAGGTGTGCAGAGAATTTTGAGATGTTTAACTAAAGAGAAATAGAATAAAATACAATCTCTGAGAAATAGAATAAAATACATTTTGTGACAAGCCGTCAAACTTGTGACAAGTCGTGACAAAATGTTAGATTTTGTGACTTTCTTCTTATGGTGACGACATTTTGTGACAACATGTCAGGCTTGTGACAAGTCGTCACAAAATGTCGTCACAAAATTTCCAGGCTGATATGCTAGAGTAAAATGGGCATAACTCTTTGCTCCGATAACGGATTTTGGCAAAATTGGTATCATTCAAAAGATAATTTAATTATATATCTTTTTGTGTGTCATGAGCTTAGAAATTCATAGTATAACGAGAGATATGCTCGTTTGAAGTTGACCATACCAATATCCATCTTAAGAATTCAATCGGCAAGGAATGTTTTGTTTCGTCTAATAGCTAGGACACTTTTGAGGCCCTAATACTCATTAAGCTAGATCATGTAGCTACCAAATCACTAAATTTATTTCTAATGAGCTTGAAACAGGGTTCTACTATTAATTGAAATTCTCAAGGTATTACAATATCTTCTCCTTGGAAACATTCATCCTTGAATGTCACTAGTTAAGCTGGGAATGCAAAGAAACCGAGGATGCACAGTTGGAATAACTTATTAAACTAAATCTATATATTTCTAAACTTTGGAATCCTTCGATGAGTACATATACTCATGATAAGAATAGCTATCTAACTAAATCTTTGATTACGGAGGAGCTGAATGACAGAAGGCCGTTACCTTCGTCAAAATATAAGCTAACTTGCCCTTTTTACTTATTTATGAAGAGCTGACTCATGCTAAGAGTTTAGAATTTTCTTGATGTGCTCATGGTGCTATTTTACTTATAGACTTCTAGGTGATAGTTTATGCAGGCATAAATTATAAAAAAACAAGGTTAAGATCACACAATGGGTATCACAGTGTCTGAGCTGGAATAATTGGAAAATGAAGATCGTTCGGTGAATACTTATGAACTGAATCATGACTAGAAATTCAAATTCTGAAATTGATGCCTGATACATATACTGAGCTGAATTCGTAATTACGAAACTATTTTGGAATGATCGTACTTATGAAACTTCAGGTAGTAAAACTAGGCTAGTTCGAAAAATGGAAATCCATAGAAATCTATGTGCCTGATTGTTAAACTGAACTGCTGTCTATCCAAACTAAATCATACTAGATACTCATGCTCAAGTGGAGGGTTTCTCCAACACCTCGCTAGAAAGTTCTAACAATTTGAAGTAGCCAAGAATTTTTTTTTTTTGGTCAAGATCTGAACAAGACATCTGAATAAGGGTTTCCTATATTGCTACAATTCCATAGCTTAGAATCATAGACCTTTGAATCATTGACTAGGGTAGAATTTACTAGGCTTTAGGCAATGCAACACCTTACATAAAACTTAGACACACTTCTAACATATTCTGTCAACTAATCTTTACCTTAAAAACCATACCTATTGATTCATCTTTTAATTCTAACAAGGCCATTGATATTTCCTTCTAATCATGTCAAAACTGAACTAAATTCCCTCACTATCTTAAAGCCTAACACACAATCATAGGGTATACCACATAACACTGTACTACTAGTCTGAAACATAATTCAACACACCCTGCACTTAAAAACTTCTCATCTCATAAAAATCCTTATTACTATTCCAACTACCACATTCAACCTCGTACTAGACATTTTACTAATGTGCAGTGCATTCATCTAAATATACAAACATGATGTTCAAGCCTCACTTCTATAACCACATATGCACTTCTAACATACTCCCCTAAAATAACTTTGTCACAACTTACAAACCTTTATCAAGAACAACTTCCATGCACTACTCCTAAGAAGACATACATAAGATTTCAACTACCCAAACATCTCATATAAAACTTCGACTAACCATGACGGGTATTAAAGACTTGGCTTCAATCTTAATACACACTTTACTGCCTTAGCTAAAATAAACATGCAATGATCTTCCAGTAACAAGACATATTTACTCTCTCTCCTATCCAGACAATCGATTATCATCACTATCTTGACCGAAGAAAAGGTAATAGAAGGTTAGACCATGAGGGCCCAAAATATGAGGGTATACTATAAATAACTTGACACTCAACCGAGGCTTGAAGAATAGAATATATAGCATCATGGATTTATCAAAGCAGTATGATATGAGGACATCAAAGATATAAATCTGAATTTCGCTGATCATTAAAAGTATTACTTGAGTACTTGGACTGAACATACTGTAAATCTTGAGTACATAATTCATGAGCTGCATGACCTGAATTTGAAGTTCATAACTTATGGAATGTGATTCCAACTGCTGAAAGAACCGAAACTCCTCATTTTTGGGAACTAGGAGAGTACATAATTCTCCATCATATGTATGAACACGAATTAAGATCATGGAACTGAATGTAAGGCATGAGTAGGTATTGTGACAACTGAAAATACTGAAATAAGATTGGGTCAAGCATTAATCTTTCTCACAACTATTCTACAACTTGCTGGTATATCTACTAGAATCTGAAGGCTTGACTTGGTTACTTGATCTATCATCTCCCCCTTAGATGTAAGCCATTACTCTAAGGCTGTGAACCACTATATAAACTCTAGTCTAACTACAATCACTTTACTCTAGAGTCTGGGATACAGCAACGCACATGAACAAAAGAACTTAACCCAAATGACTACACATGAAAGCGTAAAACCAGCTTCTAATACTCACTTCTGAGCTACACCCTATGTTTCTCCAGCCCCAATAGTCATCATATAACACTTGAACACTTACTAACTTTGAATCTGCATGAGCATCCCCATAGTTGGAGTGCACACCATCTAGTGCTTCAACTCTTATTCCTATTAGCTAAATCTTTGAAATTTCAAACTTAGATTCTAACGCTTAACATGGGTATCTCCAAACCTTTGACGGACCATACAATTTCTGTCATAGCCTACCAATATCATGCTTGTGAACTTATGTTTCTAAACCATGAGAATCAAATTTATACTTAAAAAGGCTCAACATCTTCAATCAAACTCCTTAACTTAGCTATCAAGAACATTATTAATTATCTAACTAGTGTTTATCCACCTAACATTTCAATGGTACTACCGGCCCCACAATATGCAATAATCCTTAAATAAATAATGCAGCCCCATAGAACCTTAGGCGTACTTCTGCATTATACATACAACGTCAAACTCGATTACGAATCAAGTAAATTTATGCTCTTGCATACAATGTTCAAGCCTATTATATTACTTCCCTATAACTAGTATTATTAGCCAAGAAATCATCACATCCACCTTCATGACCACCAATTGTTCAAACTTAATACATAATGTTGTTCTCACTTGGAAGCTATAAAATAAAATATCAAGAATAACTAGCCCACTTGAACCTCATAATAACGATAATCGATCATAAACATATGGCCTATTTTATTTACAATCCATTACCATATCCTCCTTCTACACATCATTACTGTCTACCTATCAATACACCTAAATTTCTTTTGTAGCTCTATAAGTTTCAACCAACACAAAAATAATAAGATGCACAACAAGTTGCTAGTGAATCGAAATTGGCCTCACACAGCTTCACTAGACTTTGATTATTCAACAAAACAATGATAACAAGGTTACAAGAGATAGAAACTTGACACATAATATTTAATGATCTAAGAATACACATCTTATTCAGAATTACTTGCATGACTCATAAGAGCGAGGACATAACTCTGATCTTGAGAGACTTATAACACACTAGAATGCTACTCTCAAGCCGCTTTATGTGACTTCTGAAGCTTTTTTCTAGCCAATATGAGAGCATTATCTGGGGAGGAACTAGAATTTACTAATCATATGTGATGCCCCGAAAATAATTTTTCGTTAAGATCTCGAACGAAAATGTATTGAATTCTGTTCTTTATCATGATTAATAATGTTTTGTGTGGAATTTATGGATATGCGACCCACCATCGCGTAGATCATCGAATAATATTTCCAATGATATGTGGATCATCCAAAATAGATGCTCGAACGATGAGTTATGATCATTCCGATCTAACTGTGAATAGTGGTGAACAGTAAATGTGCAAGAAAAAAATATTTAGGCCAGACGAATTTAGGATCAACTTCAAATGATCATAAATCCTTGTACATAATGATCTGGGTGAGCTACTATATATCAATAGAAAGATATGAAAGTCCTCTTTCCAATGAAATTGGTTTCATCCAATTTGTCGATCGGAGCAAAAATGTATGGTCAATCTACTTCAGCCTATCAAAACAGTCCACCAAAGGACAGATTTGACATTATTTGATTTTTAAGGGTATTTTGGTCATTCTCACTCCAATCCATCCGGGTAAACCATGGATTTAAGTCCATTTAGAGCATTCAATAGCTCATTTTTCTCCAAAATTTCCTAAGGCTCAAACCCCACCCCTACTACTCCAAATTTCATCCCTTTATGTCTCTTGATTAAACCGTAGAAATTTCAAATTGATTTGGGATTTGAGTTGATCATGTTTAGGTCGTCGAGAAACACCCTTTATTTTCATGAATAAAGTTCCAGAGTTGGAAGTTCATATTCATCTTTCATTTTTAGGTATGTGGGGCTTTGAACAAGATTATCCTTTTGATCTTGTGCCCGGTATTTTTGTTAAATTACATTGACATGAGATTATACATGTTTTACCATGAATTGAAAATATGGTTTTATATATTATATTATTGTCCATGAGCTATGGGATTATGTCATTTGATATGTGTATGATGTTGAGATGGAATTATGTCCAAAAAATATTTGATTATGAGAGTAAGATGATTTAATTTGTTAAGCTTTGATTTATACTATCATCCCACTATTTCCTTATTATGAATTTATAATTAATATTAGAAATTCTATATCCCTACTATGGGTTGATATCTTAAGTACCTTTAAATGAGAGTTGGATGGCAAATTGAGAAATGTTGATATTGAAGTTGCAATGAGTCTTGGTATTTTCCGGATGGTTTTGATGAGTTAAATTGTTGAATATATTATGTATTGAGTCTTCATATCTTTGTACAAATGTCGAGTCAATTATAGTACAATGCATTGATACATTGTTAATGTTGAGGAAGATTAAAATGTTTTGAGCTAAAATATGTTGAGTTAGGAATCAACAAATTGATATGATTTGATAAATGAGAAAGAGATTTGATTTGGTCTTTATGATAGACCCTTATGAAATTGTGGTGGATTTCCTAACGCGTTTTGAGCTTGTCAGGGAGTAGTACTTAGAACCAAGAGAAAAATTTGGTATTTCCCCAAACCTATGTGCCACCGTAGGGTTGTTTGATGATGATATTATTGTCCAGAAAGCCCCAATTGTGATTATTGCAGTTTTAAGGTCGTACTCCCTAGCAAAGAGTATGAAGCTTCCGCCAACGGGGGTTTCAAACGTTGGTATTCCACGTAGCTCACGTGGGGTTGTCGGTTATAGGAAACTCTCCTGTCCATAAGAGTCATGTTTATTGAAATACCGAGTCACTCCAAGTTTTGATGTGGTAAGTCAAGTTGCCTATGATGATCTATAATGATTTATGAGGTTTTCTCCTACATTTCCTATCTAAGATGTTATAACTTGCATGATTCAATGTCACTCAAGCCAGGTGTGTCATTATGATCCGTATGTACATTTTTATGAAATTTATGATATTATTTATATTTTTCATACGCCCCCACATACTCAATACGTATCTTGTGCTAGCCCACATATTTCTCTATGGACTACATTCTTACCATGATGTAGGTTCAGGTACTCAGCCGCAGCCACGATAATAATATCCGAATGCCGCATGTACATTCCTTCAGTGGTGAGTCCTCATGGTTCGAGGACCAAGTTGCTAGTTTTGGTGCTGTTGTTTTATGATCCCTTTGGTCTGTTGAGTTAGTTAGGGGTTTGTCCCAATGGCTCATTGATTTTGCTGTATAGAGTCTATGTCAGACTAGTGTTCTTGGGTTGGTTCATGTATAGACATTCCATATATGTACAGTCTAATGATATTCCATGCTATGTATGATGTGATATGATATGTACTTATATATATATCCTTAGCGTAGCGTGTATGTTTTTATGTTGGAACCCAAGGGTAGTGTTTTGGCTTAAAGGGTTAGCTTGAGGCTACGTGTAGCCTTGGGCACCGTGTGGCATCTCGGTATGATATTTTGGGGTGTTACAAACTTAGTATCAGATCCTAAGGTTCTGAAGAGTCCTAGGGAGTCTGACAAGCTGCGTTACGTAGAGTCTTGAGCATCGGTCTGTAGCGCGCCACACCTATCATCAAGAGGCTACGGGGCATTCGAGGAAAAGTCATTTCTTTCTTTCTACAAGAGTCTATTATGCTTACAACTATTTCCTTCTACTGTTAATTCATGTGTTCTTATGACAAAAAATGCCTCCACGTCGAGCTCGCGAAAATAATAACCAACCTCAACCCGTTGATCCGTTACATGAGACGGTATCCCATGCCAAATTTCAGGCAGCTTTTCAGACGCTAGCCCAGGTAGTTACCGCCAATACTCAGGCCAATGCTCCACCTCTGCAGGAAAATAATTCGGCAGCTGCATGAATTCGTAACTTTATGTAGATGAATCCACCAGAGTTTAATGGGTCGAGACCAGGTGAGGACCGACAGATGTATGTTGATGAAATGAACAAAATTACACAGATTATGCATGTGACCAAGGAAGAAAGTGTGGAGCTGGCTTCTTATCGGTTGAAGGATATTACCTATGACTGGGTGCAGATATGGAATAAGGGTAGAGAGGATGATACTGGTCTGGTGACTTGGAAATTGTTCCAAGATGCTTTCTTGGATAGATTCTTTCCTCTTGAGTTACGAAAAGCTAAGATAGAGGATTTTATGAATTTGAAATAAGGCTCCATGTCGGTTAAGTAGTATTGTCTTAAGTTTAATCAGCTATCGAAGTACGCTCCCAATATGATGGATGACTCGAGGACTAGTATGAGCAAGTTTCTAACTGGAGTGTCGAGTTATGTGGTGAAAGAATGTAGATCTGCTATGATCAACAAGGAGATTAATCTTCCTAGGTTAATGATTCATGCCTAACAAATTGAGTCAGATAAGATAAAGGAAAGAGAAAAAGTAAAACGGATTAAGAGAGTCAGATCGGAGCAATAGGGGTTTGGTCAGACTAGATTCTTTGGAGGGAATCACCCTCAGTTTTAGAGATGTCCATTTATACCTATACCTTTCTCAGCTAGTGCTCCCATATATCGGGACAGGCAAGAGCTCGGGAATAGGTCAGTACCTTCCAGGTCTCAGGATAGTGTAAGCAACTGGCCTCATCCTCCTTCATGTGCTAAGTGTGGTAAAGACCATTTTGGGGAGTGTTATATGGGGCAGCGGGGCTGTTTTGGTTGTGGCAATTTGGGCACATACTTAGAGACTGCCCGTATGCCAGACAGAGGAGTCGTGATGCCCGTCTCCAGAGTCAGGCTACCAGTGCCCCACCTCCCGCAACCTATCCAGTTCCTCCTTAGGGTGCTTCATCTATTACTGCTGGAGGTCAATGCCAGAATCATTTCTATGCTATACCACCTCATCAGGAGTAGGAGGACTCTCCCGATGTTGTCACTGGTATGCTCCGTGTTTTCTATTTTGATGTCTATATGTTGACGGACCCCGGTTTAAGTTTTTCTTATGTGATACCTCTGGTTGCTGTAAATTTTGAAATGGATCCTGAACTAATTTCTGAGCCTATTTTGGTTTCTACTCCGGTAGGAGAGTCTGTCATTGCTAAGCGGGTGTATAAGAAATATCCCATTACTGTCTTTCATCAAGTTATGTATGCTGATTTGATTAATCTAGATATGGTTGACTTTGATATCATTCTGGGTATGGATTGGCTTCACTCATGCTATGCATCTATTGATTGTTGTGCCCATGTGGTCATGTTTCAATTTCATGATAAACCTATCCTCGAATGGTTCGGGAGTTCTGTGATTCCTAAGGGTTATTTCATATCCTATCTCAAAGCTAGGAAGTTGATTTCCAAGGGTTGCATCCACCATTTGGTTCGGGTTAAAGACACTAAGTCTGAAACCTCAACCATTCAGTCAATTAATGTGGTTAATGAGTTTCTTGATATCTTTCTAGAAGATCTCCCTGGAGTACCTCTTGATAGAGAGATAGAGTTCAAGATTGACCTTCTTCCCGATACTCAGCCTATTTTCATTCGTCTGTATCGCATGGCTCCCGTATAACTTAAAGAGTTGAAGGAGCAATTGAAAGATCCTTTAGACAAAAGCTTTATCAGACCTAGTGTGTCCCCGTGGGGTACACCTGTCCTGTTTGTGCGTAAGAAAGATGGTTCTTTGCGGATGTGTATTGATTACCAACAACTTAATAGGGTTACTATCAAGAATAAATATCCGCTTCCTCAAATTGATGATTTATTTGATCAATTGCAAGGTGCGAGCTACTTTTCGAAGATAGTCCTCAGATCCGGTTATCACCAACTTAAGGTTAGGGAATGTGATATCCCCAAGACAGCCTTCCGAACCCGTTATAGTCATTTTGAATTTCTAGTGATGTCTTTCGGGTTAACTAATTCTCCAACGACTTTCATGGATCTTATGAACCATGTATTCTGGCCATATCTGGATTTATTTATAATAGTATTCCTTGATGATATTCTTATTTACTTCCGAAGTGAGGGTGATCATGTGGATTATATCTGAATTATGTTGGAAACTCTTCGAACTCATTATTTGTATGCTAAGTTTAGTAAGTGTGAGCTTTGGCTGAACTCTGTAGCCTTCTTCGGTTATGTTTTTTCTTCTGAAGGTATTATAGTTGATCCTCAAAAGATAGAGGCTATAAAGAGTTGGCCTAGACCTAGTTCTACTTCTGATATCTGAAGTTTCTTAGGTCTAGCTAGTTATTATCATCGTTTTGTTGAAGGGTTTTCATTTATTGCGTCTTTTATGACCCATTTGACCTAAAAGAAAGTGAAGTTCCTGTGGTCCAAATCTTGCGAAAAGAGTTTTCAGGAGTTGAAGACTCGACTCACTTTAGCCCCTGTGTTGACTTTGCTTGATGGTGTTGATGGTTTTGTGGTGTATTGCGATGCTTCCAGAGTCGGTTTGGGTTGTGTATTGATGCAAAAGGGCAAGGTTATAGCTTATGCTTCCAGGCAGCTAAAGCCTCACGAGAAGAATTATCCTACCCATGACCTTGAATTAGCTTCCGTGGTTTTTTCTTTGAAAATCCAGAGACATTATTGGTATGGTGTCCATGTCAACGTCTTCACGGACCATAAGAGCTTGCAATATGTATTCACCCAAAAGGAGTTGAATCTTAGGCAGAGACGACGGTTAGAACTGTTGAAAGATTATGATATGAGTGTGCTATATCATCCGGGCAAGGCCAATATAGTACCAAATGCCCTTAGTCGGGAGTCCATGGGTAGCGTAGCACATATGGAGATTGGTAAGAAGGAGTTGGCTCGTGAGGTACATTGTTTGGCTAGATTTGGGGTTAGGTTGTTTGGTGATGCTGAGGGTAGTATAGGAGTGTAAAGAGGTTCCGAATCCTCTTTAGTTTTGGAAGTAAAGAAGAAGCAAGACAGGGATCCTACGTTGGTTAGGTTAAAAACGTTAGTTAAAGACCAAAAGGTGGAGGTTTTCTCCCAAGGGGGAGATGTCATTTTGAGACTCCGAGAAAGATTATGTGTTCCTGATGTTGATAACTTAAAACAGAGTATTATGGCAGAAGTGCATGGTACTCGATACTCCATCCATCCTGGTGCTACCAAGATGTACCATGATTTGTGGGAAATCTATTAGTGGAATGGTATGAAGAGAAACATAGCAGAATTTATGGCGAGGTGTTCCATCTGTCAACAAGTTAAAATAGAGCATCAAAGGCCCAGTGGCGTGATGCAAGAGTTTATCATTACTACTTGGAAGTGGGAAGAAGTGAATATGGACTTCATAGTTGGTTTGCCTCTTTCTCGTCGCCATCATGATTCAATTTGGATTGTCATAGATCGGCTGACGAAATCAACTCATTTCTTGCCTGTGAATTCATCGTATACAGCTGAAGATTATACTAGAATATATATTCGGGAACTCGTCAGACTTCATGGAATCCTTTTGGATATTATTTCTGACAGAGGTACTCAGTTTACCTCTCAGTTTTGGAAATCTTTCCAGAAGGGTCTCAGTACCCAAATTCATTTAAGTTTTGCTTTCCATCTGCAAACAGATAGTCAGGCCGAGCGGACCATTCAGACTTTAGCAGATATGTTGAGGGATTGTGTGCTTGATTTTAAAGGTAGTTGGGATGAGCACTTAGCATTAATTAGGTTTGCTTACAATAACAGTTTTTATGCTACTATTGGAATGGCCCCTTTTGAAGCTTTGTATGGTAGAAGGTGTAGATCACCCATTGGTTGGTTTGAAGTTGGTGAGGCTACCGCGACTGGACCAGATGCGGTATTCGAGGCCATGCAGAAGGTTAAGTTAATTCGGAAAAGGTTGAAAACCGCCTAAAGTCATCAAAAATCATACGCAGATGTAAAGAGGAAATACGTTGAATTTGATGTTGGTGATTTATGTATTTGAAAGTTTCACTCATGAAAGGGGTGAAGAGAATTGGGAAGAAAGGGAAACTAAGTCCCCGTTACATTGGTCCCTATAAGATTATGGATCGCATCAAGAAGGTACTGTATAAGGTTGAATTGCCCGCGGAGTTATCTAACGTCCATCCGATTTTCCATGTTTCTATGGTTAAGAAGTATATTGGTGATTCTGTTGTGATCGAACCTTCTGAAAGCTCGGGTATTTAAGATAGTCTTTCATATGTAGAGATTCCAGTTGAGGTTTTTGACTTTCAAGTTCGTAGGCTAAGAAACAAGGAAGTTTCTTTGGTTAAAGTACTTTGGTGAAATCAATCCGTGGAGTGTGCTACTTGAGAAGCCGAAGCGGATGTGCGTGCCAAATATCCCCACCTCTTTCCTATGAACCCTGATCATGTCAAAGGTATCGTTCTCTTTTGATTTAATCCTTATTGCTATGTTTTTCTTGGCTTGTGTGTTTTCTATGATATCCAAAAAAATTTAGAATAGAGTATATGCTTGGGCAAGATGATATTTATCTATATACTCATTTTCATAGTATTCTTGACCTACCTATCAACATTCGAGGATGAATGTTTCCAAGGGGGAGATGATGTGATGCCCCAAATATTTTTTTCGTTAAGATCTCGGACGAAAATGTGTTGAATTCTGTTCTTTATCATGATTAATAATTTTTTGTGTGGAATTTCTGGATATGCGACCTGTCATCGCATAGAGCATCGAATAATATTTCCAATGATATGTGGATCATCCAAAATGGACACTCGAGCGATGAGTTATGATCATTCCGATCTAACCGTGAATAGTGGTGAACAGTAAATGTGCAGGAAAAAAATACTGAGGCCAGGCAAATTTTAGGGTCAACTTCAAACTATTATAACTCCTTGTACATAATGATATCGGTGAGCAACGATATTCATCAGAAAGCTCTGAAAGTCCTCTTTCCAATGAAATTGGTTTCATCCAATTTGGCCATCGAAGCAAAAAGTTATGGTCGATCTACTTCAGCCTATCAAAACAGTCCACCAAAGGACAAATTTGACATTATTTGATTTTTAAGGGTATTTTGGTCATACCACTCCAATCCATCTGGGTAAACAATGGATTGAAGTCCATTAAGAGCATTCAATAGCTCATTTTTCTCCAAAATTTCCTAAGGCTCAAACCCCAACCCTACTACTCCAAATTTCATCCTTCTATGTCTCTTGATTGAACCGTAGATATGTGGATCAACACTTTGGGAATATATTGAGTATATGAGGGTGTATGAAATTAAATAATCAATATCATAAATCCTTATAGAAAATATACATGCTAGTATAGATGACTCACATAGCTTGAATTAAAACCATCATAATCATGAATAAGAAAACAAGTAATGTAAATCACGTGAGTCATTGCACTTTATTCTAAATTTGCATTTTTTCTTTATTCTCAAACTTGTAAGATTGATAAAGTCTTAAAACAACATCTTTCAGAGCATACACTTTAATCTTATGAAAACTAGGAACTTCTTTGGAAACTTAAAGATTTTGACACTTTAGAGCCTTAGAAATCTTGGACTCATAGCTTTCAAAATACATATACTTGTATTTTAGATAGAGTGGGGGACTACTTTGGGAGTTTCTTCTAGCCGACATAAACCATGTGAGCTATATGGAGTCCAACGTCTTACCCACATTGGGGAGAGCTGTTCTATCCTTGCCATCGGATACAACCTTAACTTTAGTGATCACTATCTTAAACCACTTGGGTTAAATCAGAAACCTATGGGGGCACGTAGTTCTGGGGCATGAGACCTCGGAATCAAGACCAACTTGGTGATAAATACTACTCTATTACTTAGCTCAGAACTTAAGAAAATCCACCTTAAAAATATTTCAACAATATGTGATGGGAGCCAAAATGCATCCCCTTTATCTCAAAATCAAGGATGTGGATTTCTTTCTTAACTAAGGATCAAAACTCACTTCTTTCTTGAAATCTTGATAGACTTATCATGAATAAGCTTTAAAGTCTCAATAACATAGAAATATATGTAATTTTCTTGAAACACTTTAAAAACTATCAATAAGTCATTCTCAAAGACACAATTTCACAATAAGGCTCACTTCACGACAACAAATCATGGAAATTCTAGAAAATATGATATAAATATAGAATATTCAATTTATGTCATGAACTCTTAATTTATACCATAATTAAATAAGAAAATCATGCAATTCAAGACTTTAACAATTACATAATCTTATAAACTTGAAATATAACAAAATAATATGAATTCATTCTTGAAAATACGAAATTCTTTAAGAAAAACTAAAACTTTTGGGCACGAGAACGAAAGAGTGTTCTTGTTCAAAATCCACATACCTTAAACTTGGAGCTTTTGAATGACTTCAAAAATTTCGAAATGTTATTCACGAACTATTGGGTGTCCCTCGTAGCCCTCTTAATGGGAATTCAAATATCCAAGAATTATTGAATTCTCACGGTTGAATCTCTAGATAATTGGGTTTTTATGTTGAAACCCTAACCTTATGGTTGAAGGTATGCAGAGAATTTTGAGATGTTTAACTAAAGAGAAATAGAAGAAAATATGTTCTCTGAGGGTTATAAGTCGTGGGAAGTACAGAAAAAAGACCAAAATACCCTTGCAAAAATATCATTAAATTACTGAAAAAAATAGCTGACGACATTCGTGACAAGTCATCAGACTTGTGACAAGTCATCAGATTTGTGACAATTCGTCACGAAATGTCGTCATTAAGGTTGACGACTTTTTGTGACAAGTCATCACAAAATGTTGGATTTTGTGACTTTCTGCTTATGGTGAAGACATTTTGTATCAAGCCGTCAGGCTTGTGACAAATCGTCACAAAATGTTGTCACGACATTTCTAGGGTGATACGCTGGAGTAAAATGGGCATAACACTTTGCTCCAATAACGGATTTTGGTGAAATTGGTATCGTTGGAAAGATAATTTAATTATCTATATTTTGGTGGGTCATGAGATCATAAATTCATAGTAACGAGAGATATGCTCATTTGAAGTTGACCATACCAATATACATCTCAAGAATTCAATCGGCAAGGAATGTTTTGATTCGTCTAATAGCTAGGACACTTTTAGGCCCTAATACTCATCAAGCTTGATCATGTAGCTACCAAATCACTAACTTTATTTCTAACAATCTTGAAACTGGTGTCTACTATTAATTGAAATTCCCGGGGTATTACATAATTCTAGCTAAATCAATTTCAAAAACTTTATTGAAATTTTAATTGACCGTATGAACTCATCCTTAGTTCTAGATAAATCAATTTAGGTATTAGATTAGTAATAAGTTAATATCAATTAGTTTAACACAGATTGACCGATTGGCAACTCAGGTCGCGAGGGACACAATACCATTATCATGCAATTGCAAGGACTTAATTGACATTATAGTTGAACCTATGAACTCATCTCTAGTTCTTGCTATACTAATTTAGGTATTAGCTTAGTAATAAGTTAATTTGAATTGTTTCAACTAATATTGATTGATTGGTGACTCAGGCCGGGGAGAACGCAATGCCAATATCATGCAATTGCAAAGACTCAATTGAAATTGTAGTTGACCGTATGAACTCATTTCTAGTTCTAGCTAAATCAATTGTAAGGAAATCTGTTGCAATAGATTACTTATCTATTGTAAATTGTCAAATAGATATTTGAATACGTTGCAACAGATGACAAAGCTGTTTGAAATTTTCAAATAGATATTGATATCTATTGCAGCAGATTACCTTTCTGTTATAAATTATTAAATAGACATTTGTATCTGATGTGATAGATGACCGAGCTGTTCAAAATTTTCAAACAAATATTGTTATCTATTTCAACAGATGACGTATTTGTTTAAAAATCTTTTTTTAAATTTAAAGCAATTTTCTATCTGAAATAAAAAAGATAAAATACTAGGGCGGTAAAAAATATTTCTTGGATAGCTCAAAAATCTACTTCTTGAGTTTTCATATCTTGTCTTTTCAATGTCACCCATCTCCTCGTTCTCCTCAAAGTTATTAATGAACATTTAAACTCATCTCTAGAATTATCTCTCCTTCAGCCATAAATTAATTCACTCTTTTTTTTTTCTCCTCTTTAGGGTTATCACAATTGTCTCCTTTTTTGTCTCCTTTGGATCTTTTTTCTTTTTTTTTTTCATGAGGATCGTTTTTAATCTCAATCAATTTATATCTTTTCTCGACTGAAATTATTGTTTTGATCCCCTTACTTTTGACATTACAGGTATGGTTCATTATTGCTCTTTCATTCTCGTCTTCTTCTTTGTAAGTTATTTAAATTTATTATTTACATATGTTTTTTATTTAATTACCCATTACCCATATCCTATTTTTTTTAGAAAATTGAAGAAAAGGTGAATTTTAAGTATTGAGTGAATGAACAGTTATTTTTATTAAAATATGCAAAAAAAGTCATCTGTTAGGAGAACTTTAGAATCCTTGTTGGCAGTATCATTATTTTCATGTGTATTTTATTTATTTCTTTGTTGTTGATGCTGTTATTGATATTGTTGGTGGGGTTGGTGTTGTTGGAATGTGTGGTGTTGGTGTTGTTGATGATGTTGGAATAAATGGTGTTGTTTCTTTGTTGGTGATGCTGTTGTTGATGTTGCAACAGACAGAGCAACCGTTGGAATAAATCAAACCACTAATAAGGCTGGTTTGATTTATTCTAACAGATGACCCATATGTTGCAACATGTTGTCCATTTGTTACAATAGATGCATAGCCTTTTACAATAGATTGCCCATCTTTTGAACAGATGGGGAATCTATTGCAACAGACGTGGAGTCTATTACAACGAATATGGAATCTTTGTAACAGATGGGAATATGTTGCAACAGATGATGGGCAATCTATTGTAACAGATGTTGCAACATATGGATTAACCGTTGAACAGATGTTGAAATGTGTTGTATCCATTCAATCTTGTGTTACCTTTTTTAAAAATTATGCAGATATCAATTATAATATCTTTTTGTTTTCCTCTTGTTTGATATCAATTATTTTTCTCTTGTTTGTAGATATAAGAAAGTAAAAGTTGATCAAATTTTGCCCGACCAATACAAAAGGCTACATAAAGATGGGTTCAGAGGAATAAGCTGCTTGTAGATAGAACCACTTCATATGTGGAGGTATGTATTATTGATCATGTTAGCATGAAAACACATAGAGTACACCGATTTTGTGAATGCTATTTTTACCAATAAATCATTGATCATTCAAACAAAATATCTATAATTTTATAGTTAAGTTTGATAGGTCTAAACTGATAAGGTAGAGGGACCATGAAGATGGTTTCGATACCCTATTACCATTTAATGATAGTTTTTGCTCATGTATATATATTAAGTTTTATGAAGGGATTATGTTTTGGTGGCATTTTAAAAAGATTCAATAGTGATTGGACTAATTTTAAGGGTTTATTGAACTTTTGAAAGGCATCCGAACTTCACACTGTTACAACCAAGAATGAAAATCAATAGAGTTATTGTCCTAGCCCAAATTTATTTGGATGGGTTGCTCAGGGTGATAATTACACGCCAGAAGGTGCGGCAGGAGAATACCTGTGAGGGAAAAGGGAAGTTGATAAAGATTATATCATCACAGATCTTATTAAATAAGAAACATAAGGTACCAAGGAATTTGTAGCGAATCTGGTAAACGAAATTAACTTAAAACATAAGAAATTGGAATCAACTGCAAATAAGAAAGTGTATCCAAGAATGAAAATCTGTATGTCGTCTCTCTCAAAGAAAAATAGTGCAGCAGGACACTTTTTTAGGGAGTTGTGACTAGTTAGCGTGGTTGGAATGATCTCCCACCTAAAATATAACAGAACACCAAGAAAGAAGCTTTGTGGGAACTGAGGGTTGAAATAACATACAGTAAGTTAAGAAAACTTTCGCCAAGAACAAATGAAGTTAAAATAAGAAAGCAAGACAAGGAGATAATTTCTGAATTTTAAATTGCATCCCATGCCTTCTTGTTTGTGATTTCTATCAGGTCCACTGCTATTGACCTGATTGAAACCAAAAACAATATTGAACGACAAATTGAGTATAATTACTTCCTTAGCAATATGGAGATAATTGATTGTGTTTTCTTGCCCATGCTTTTAACATGTCTTGGAGAAGATCAGATGCTTGTTCTAGTATGTGAATCCCGTGCAGTTTCTAGAGCTCTTAAAAATTATCAAATGGATAAAAAGTAAATTGCACCAGTGTTTTTGACATATTAATAGCTAAGCATGGAAATCACTAGTGTCTACACTCAATCTTGTTCCTCCCTTTTAGCATACTCTGAATTTAACATTTTTTCTGATTTAATCAAGTTATCCAAATTTTTCTTGTCCTCTTCGAAGTTGGTCAATAATTCCCAAAATCTTGATTCATACTTGAGTTTACATTATTGAATCTGGATAACGGGATGAATCAAGATATCAGAAATTATTGACAAACTTTGAAGAGGACAATAAAAGTCTAGATAACTTGATTAAATCAGAAAAAATGTTGAAGTCAATGTATGCTAAAAGGGATAAACAAGCTAGAGTGTAGACACTGGAACTTTCCATGCTTAGCTGCTAATATGTTAAAAGCACTAGTGCAATTTATATTTCCATCCATTTGATAATATTCAAGAACTCTGGTAACTGCACAAGATTCATATACTGCAAGTTATCTCTCTTCTCCAAGATATGTTGAAAGCAAGCTAAGGAAAGAAAACACAATCAATTATGTCCATATTGCTAAGGAAGTAGTTATACTCAATCTTCCTTTCAATATAGTTTGTTGTTCCGATCTGGTCAATAGTAGTGGACCTGATTTGAACCACAAACAAGAAGGCATGGGATATAATTTAAAATTCAAAAATTGCCACCTTGCTTACTTCCTTATTTTAACTTCAGCTGTTATTGGGGTGAGTTTTCTTTACTTACTATACATCATTTCAACCCTCGGTGCTCGCAATGCTGCTTTTTTGGTGTTCTATAATTTTTCGTGTAAGTTATCATTCTGACTACACTAACTATTCACAGTTCCCTTGCAAAGTGGCTAGCTGTACTATTTTTCTTTGGGAGAGATGATAGACAGATTTTCATTACTAGACACACTTTCATATTTGCACTTGATTTAGATTTTTCATGTTTTAAGTCAGTTTATCATCCAGATTAGCTAGAGGTTCCTTGCTTTCTACCCTATGTTTCCTCTTCAATAAGGTCTTAGATGATATCGTTTTTCATCAACTCCCCTTTTCCTTGCAGGTATTCTCCTTCGACTCTTTCTGGTGTGTGCTCATCTTCTCGAATAACCCATCCATATAAATTTGGGCCAAGGGAATTTTTATTTGTTTTTCATTCTTGTTTGTTGTAGTAGGAGGCTTCAAAGGCCTTCTCAGAGTCCAATACACCCTTAAAGTCCAATTCAATCGCTATTGGATATCTGTAATTCCACCAAATATTGATCCCTTCTAAAAAATTGACACACATAAACATGAGAAACAACCGTCATTAATTCATAACAGGGTATCAACGCTATCTTCATGGACCCCTGGCCTTATCAATTTGAACCTATCAAACTTAACTGTACAATATAGGATCTTGTTTGAATGATTAATGCCTAATCGGTTAAAAACTGCATTCACAAAATCATTGTACTTATGTGTGTTGTCCCGATGACCTTATTAGTAATACATAACTCCCACACATGAAAGTGGATCCATCTGCACACACCTTATCCTTCCTAGCCCATCTATGGTAATAGATGACTAACCTGGTGTAACAGATGACATATCTGTTAAAATTATAAAATAATTATAGACATCTGTTACGGCAAATGATCAATCTGTTGCAATATATGACTTATCTATTGAAAATAATCAAATATATATATATATATATATATATATATATATATATATGTTGCAACAGATTGTCAATATGTTGTAAATTATCAAAGAGGTAGAATATATTTGCAACAGATTATCCATCTACTTGATTTATTTTAAAATAATTTTCTTTTGTTTCTGAAATACAATAAAGATAAAATATTGTATTAGATCCATTTTTTTAATTTACATATTCAAAAAGTCACCAATTTTATTTAATTAAGGGATGTAATTATTAAAAAGAGGTGAACAGTTGTGACTTTTTGACCAACCCATTCAAATTCAATCCTTTATAAATAGGTCTCTCCTTACTCGTTCTGTCTACTCCACTTCTAGATATGTATGATACGAATTTGGACAAGGTGATTCTGCGAAACACCTTGCGGGAACTTGAAAGACAGATTCATGAACTTTAGTAAGAGTTGGGAGACATGACAGAAAGGCTAAGGAGGGCCCTGCAGCTATAGGATGACGATTGGTCGGTTGAAAACAACAACAACAACAACAAAAACAACAACAACAACAATAACAACGACAATAAAATAACTGATATTAATATTAAATAGGTGATAAGTCATGACTTTTCATCATTTTTGTTTTTAGATCAATTTTTAATTAATTTATTATATAATAAAAAAGTCACCACTCTAGATTAATAAAGGTATATGATGATTGTAAAAAAGAGGTGAACAATCGTGACTTTTTGTCTAACATATTTAAAATAGCTGATGAGTCAGATTCTCCATTTGTTGTGACTGATGAATCAACTGTTAGAAGAAATAAAAAAAATCCTTTAATAATATATGGTTGATTTGTTGTAACAGATGGTATATCTGTTGCCACAGATGGGTGATGCATCAAATATACAATTTGTTGACAAAACTCAATAAAAATGATTATTATTTTATTAAAAAAATAATTATTAAAAAGGTGAGAAGTCTTTGATTATTTAATTAATAAAAGGTTATTTAAATTTGAGAATTATTTAATAATAATAAGATGAAAAGTCATGACTCATCACAATAATAAAAAAATCACCAGTTTGATTTAATTAAGTCATTTCTTTTCACAAAAAATAATAAGAAAATAAATGATAAACATAATTTATAACCGTAAAAGAATAGTTATTTAATTTGAATAATTGATGTTAATATTGAATAGGAGACAAGTACTGACTTTTCGCCATTTTTATTTTTAAATATGTTTTTAAATTTATATCATAAAAAGTTACCAATTTGGATTAATGAAAATATATGATAATTATTAAAATAGCTAGATTATATGTTGAAACAGATAGATTATCTTTTGCAGCAGATAGTTGAATTGTTACAACATATGGTATATATGTTGCCACAGGTAGGTTATCTGATGCAACAGATATATAATCTGTTTCCACAACTCAATAAAAATGGTTAATATTAAAAGAAACGGTTATTAAAAATGTGAGAGGTCTTCAATTATTTAATTAAGAAAAAATTTATTTAAATTTAAGAACTAATTAATAATAATAAGCTGAAAAGTCATGACTTATCACAATAATAAAAAAGTCAGCAACTTGATTTAATTAAGTCATAACTTTTCACAGTAATAAAAAAGTCACCAGTTTGAATGTAGTTAGTAAAATGGAGGTGAACAGTCACGCCTATTTGCCTAACTTATTCAAATTCAATCCTTTATTAATAGGTCCCTCCTTACTCGTTCATTCTACTACACTCTATTTTTTATTTCTTGCATCTTGTCTTTCATATTACATCTTCAACCACTTTCCTTCAAAGACTAGATACCATTTCCCTGACTCAGGTAAGTTTTATTTTCTTTTGTATAAATCTACCTAATTAGTATTATAAGTTGTATTATATTCAAGCCCTTTCCATTAATTGTGTTTTTACATTTTTTTTATCAATTCATGGGTGTTCTCGATATGACTGATCCTTTTTGAGACATTGCTATTTTGCGCGACACCATGCGGGAACTTCAGAGGCAGATTAATTACCTACAGTGGGAGTTGGGCACCGTGAGAGAAAGGATGCTTCGTGAGATTCACAGGCTGAAGAGGGCCTTGCTGCTACCGGTTCATTATCGGCCAACTGATAATAATAATGATGATGATAATAATAATAGTAATTAGGTTATATTTTTTCTTTTAGCATATATATTTTTATTTTTATTTATATTAATGTATTTTGTTTTTGTTTAATGAAAAATTTATGTTTCTGTCTATTTCTTCTTCTCAACAAACATGTCAACAATTGGACGTAAGGAACAATTTGTAATCCAGTAGTAATAGCAAGAGTTTTGAGATCTTTCAATAGATGGACCATCTGTTGAAATATATTGGTTATCTGTTAGGTTTTGTGGCAGAAGTTGTTTTGTGTAGTTCCAAATAGATCACTCATATATTGTAACAGATTACTCCTATGTTGCAACAGATAACATGTCTATTATAACAGATAACACGTCTGTTGCAACAGCTAACTAGTCTGATACAATAGGTAACTAGTCTTTCATAATAGATAACTCATCTGATGCAATAGATAACTCACCTATTATAACAGATGACCCATCTGTTACAACAGATGACCTATCTATTCAATTTGTGTTACGGGCACCATATAGAACCATAAACATAAATCCAATATGTGAGTCTTATGTTGCAATAGATGACTCATCTTTTATAATAGATGAGTGATCTATTTAAATAGATGGCTCTTATGTTAGATTCATGAATGAGTTCTATCCTTTGTTGAAAAAATAGCAGTATCAGTGTACCCAAATGACAAATTCTACTAAAAATCATAATTTTACTTACCAAAGTCACCTATGAAGTAATGCCAAAGTGATGTACGAAATCATGGCAATCTATTTTGAATCATCGAAATCCATTCTGAATAGTTGTTGATCAACTTTGTTAGTTTTTTGGAGTCTCATCTGAGATGTTGAACCCTTCAAATGTGTAATTCTTCCATTCTCCCAAAATGATAGGCTCCATTTTTTTTCCTCTTTGGAAGTAGTTGATGGATTATCAACTGTGATATTATATTATACAATAGTAGCTTCTATTTTAACATTCATCATGCTAATGATAGATATACAACAAATTATTTATCTATTGTAATAGATGGATCATCTGTTGGGACAAATTCAAACAGGTAAAGTAGAGTTGTACGATAATTTCCAATAGATGACCCATCTGTTGCAACATATGACTCATATGTTGGTACAAATTAAAATTGTACGAAGACCTATTTGATTTGCTGAAACAAACAGACATATATTATAACAAATAATGCATCAAATTCAATAGGTTAGACAACTATTGCAATAGATGTATATATCTGTTTGATAATTTTTAACAGATGTATTATCTATTGAAACAAATATGTGTCTATTTATTTGTTGGAACAGATGATATACATTCACCTTTTTTAGCTCATGCTGCTCTCCTGTGGCCCTTGTACATTGATCAAAGGTGAAATACAAAGACAGAGGAGTTGCAGTTTTGCTTTTCTTGATGCTTGATGATGCCTTGGAAATTTCTTTCCTTCTCCTCTTAGCCACCTTAATCTCTAGTGAAGTGTATGGATATGAAATCCTCTTTGATGGAATAACAACCTCTTAGATGTCAATTCCCTTAGAGACGCAATTAATACATTAATAGTATTAATCACTCCATCATGTTTTGCCTTGCAATCTTGACATTTGCATGTAGAACATTCGCTAGAAAGGGGCAAAATCTGTATAACTAGTATGATCATAATCATAATAGTTTGTTGTTTCAAAAATTATAAGAAGAGCATCATTATCCCCAACAACAGCACCACTACCACTACCATTATTAACAATAACAAGACCACCCTCTAAAATTATTTTTCTTGTGATGATTGTTGCTTTAAATAATTCTTTTTTTATTCTGTCAATGACCTTAGTGTCCAATAAAGTTTGCACAGACCGTAAAGTAAGAAAAATGGCATCTTCAACTTTTGATTGGTCTAAAAAAGCGACGGATGCACAATCTAACATAAATTAGTACATTTATTAGAATGATGATTAGATAATTCAAAAAAATAATTAATTAAAAAATTTAAATAGAATTAGACTTAGAAATAGGACTTTGTTGACGTCTATTGCCAAGATAACGAAATGGGCAAACCAAACTAAACACAATTTCTCCCTATACTTCTTTGGAAAGGTTTTATTCTTGAGATTTTGTATCAACTTCATGGCTTTGTAGCTATGTCCAGCAATGTTGAACAACCCATCTATTTTTCCCTTGTGTTTGTTGGTTTTGGTGGATGGCCGTTTGGACAATGCCTTTTCGTTATTTGATGGTGGTAGTTTAGTTGTCTTGCTTGCCTTAGACATTTTATGGGGTGTTTCCTTAATAAGATGTTCATTTGGAAGATTGCATCTCATGCTTGTCACTATGGCAAACTCTTTCATGCCAAAACAAACCGGCATACCACAGTAGTTGATCCAGATTTCAACTATCTTTTTGCCCCCCTTCTTCGAATCTTTATCACCCCTCATGTACTTGATCCTGCGCTTGAGAAAACCATATACTCTGCTCATTTGGAAATGAGCAATGTTGTCCTCAGGCAGATCAAGAAAGTGTCTAAAGTAGCTCTTCTTAAATAATTCATCTAGTTTTTCATTCTTCATAGTTTTCCTAAAGTCGTCAAAAGGTTTCCCCAACTAACATTTAAGTACCAAATCACCAGTTAGTTCAGCAGGGTCATCTATCGGCATTGCAACTTGAATCCTGTCAATCCTAATAGTTTTGATAGGATTAGATTTTGATCTTAATTCCAGCCCCATTGGTGATGCATTATCATCATTTTGATCATCATCCTCTTTTGCACTTTCTAATTCTTCCTCTTCTTATTTATCATCATCCTCTTTCTCACTTTTTACTTCTTTCTCTTCTTGTTTATATTCTTCTTCCTCCTCACTTTTATTGTCCTCACCAGACTCCAAATACCATTCTCCACCCTCCTCAACATTATTTTCATAACTTTCCTCAGCTTTACTTTTCATTGGCTGAGATTGTTTAGGAATATCCTCCGAATCCATCTGTACTCTAGCCTTTTTGTTAGGTGGCCAGAAGTTGATCCACTTTTAGTTTCTTTTGTTTTGGGAGATATCTTTTAACTACAAATAACAGAAAATATAAAATACATTACATTTGATGTCTGCATAATCTAAAAGAAAACATAAGACAAATTTGAATAAATTTTTATACGCCACATTACAAAACAATATTTCAATGGATAGCCCATCAGTTGGAATAGATGACGAATCTGTTTGAAGACCTATTTAATATATCCCAATAGATGTTCTAGCTGTTGCAATAGATGGACCACCACCACCAAAACCACCACCAATGCCACCAAGACCACTACTAAGACCACCATGACCACCACCACCACCAAAAATACCATCACCAATGCCACCACCAAGACCACCAATGGAACCAATACCACCATTAAGACCACCACCACCACCACCACCACCAATACCATCACCAATGCCACCACCAATACCACCACCAACACCAGCACCATCACTACCACTACCACCAATGCCACAAATACCAATACCAATACCACCAATAATGACACCACCAATAACACCACAAACACCATCCAATAATACCATGACAATCAATGAAACACTTCAAGAAAAACTAGGGTTTTCTCGAGTTTTTCCTATGTTTTTAGCATCAAAACGTAAAATTCTGAACCCATTCTCGAAGATAATACAACTAGAAGTCTTTTATTTTTAATTATTTACTAAAAAACCCTAATTTTTATACTAAAGAACAAATGTTGAAATCTTCTTGAACTCTGTTACCTGGAAAGATAGTGAAAATAATGGATACAAGCAAGAATGAAGTCAAAAGTAACAACTGTGTAGACGAAAATGGGAAGAAAATTGATCTGTTTTGAATGATTGAGCAATATGTTGAGTAGTTGTTGTTTGTATTGTTGAGAGAGAAATAAAGGAGCAAGAAATCAAGATTTGAAATGATAATATATTTTTCCCGTAACTGGATGATTTGTAAGGGTTGATTTATATTTTGGAAAAGAATGACAAGTTTTGAAATTATTAATTTGGTCCGAATTGATCTTAATTATTTTTCTAAAATAGATAATTTTTAACCATTTCTTCATAATAAAATGTATTAAGTTCAATAGAAACACTGATGAATTTAGGTATTATCTTAATAATAAGTTAATATGAATCATTTTAACTCAAATTGATAGATTGATGACTCAGGTCGGGAGGAACGTAATACCAACAACACGTAATTACAAAGACTTAATTGAAATTGTAGTTGCCCCTATGAACTCATCACTAGTTCTAGATAAATGAATTTAAGTATTAACTCAATAATAAGTTAATACGAATTGTTTCAACTCAAATTGATCAATTGGTGAGTCAGGTCGAGAGGAGCGCAATACCAACATCATGCAATTGCAAAGACTCAATTGAAATTATAGTTGACCCTATCAAATCATCCCTATTCATAGATAAATGAATTTAGGTATTAGCTCAGTAATAAGTTAATACAAATCATTTTGACTCAAATTGATCAATTGACGACACAGGTTAGGAGGAACGCAATACCAATATTATTCAATTGCAAAGACTCAACTGAAATTATTGTTAACCCTACGAACGTATCCCTAGTTATAGTTAAATGAATTAGGTATTAGCTCATTAATAAGTTAATATGAATTGTTTCAACTCAGATTGATTGATTGGCGACTGAAGTATGAGGGAACACAATACGAACATCATGCAATTACAAAGACTCAATTAAAATTGTAGTTGACCCTATGAACTCATACCTAGTTCTAGCTAAATTAATTTAGGTATTAGCTCAGTAATAAGTTAATATGAATCGTTTTAACTCAGATTGATTGATTAGTGATTCAGGTCGGGAGGAACGCAATATCAACATCATGCAATTGCAAAGACTCAATTGAAATTGTAATTGACCCTATGAACTTATCCCTGGTTCTAGCTTAATTAATTTCAAAGACATCTATTGCAACAGATTACTTATCTATTGTAAATTATCAAATAGATGTTTGCATCTATTATAATAGATGACTGACCTATTGGAACTTTTTAAACATATATTGATATTTGTTGCAACAGATTACCTATCGGTTATAAATTATCAAATGAACATTTGCATCTGATATGACAGATGACTGAGCTGTTGAAAATTTTCAAACAAATATTGTTACCTATTTCAACAGATGACGTATCTGTTTAAAAATATCTTTTAATTTTAAAGTAATTTTCTGTCAGAAATAAAGAAGATAAAATACTAAGGCGGTAAAATTTGTTTCTTGAATAACTCAAAAATCTACACTTTAATTTTTTATATCTTGTCTTTTCGATGTCACCCGTCTCCTCGTGCCCTTTATTAATGAATATTTAAAATTATCTCTAGAATTATATCTCCTTCAGCTATAAATTAATTCTTATCTTTTCTTTTTCTTTCTCTCTTCTTTAGGGTTATCATAACTGTCTCTTTTTTTGCTTTCATTTCTCTATTTTGTCTCCTCTTTAATATGAGAATCCTTTCGGATAACAACCGATCTATATATTTTCTCGATTGAAATTTCTGCTTTAATCCCCTTTATTTTGACATTATAGGTATGGTTAATTTTTACTCTTTCATTCTCGCCTTCTTCTTTGCAAGTTATTCAACTATGTTTTTTTATTTAATTACCCATTATCCATATCTCATTTATTGAGAAAATTAAAAGAAATTTGACTTTTAAGTCTTGAATGAATGAACTGTTATTTTTATTAAAATTTGTAAAAAAAGTCATCTGTTGGGAAAACTTTAGAAGCCTTGTTGGCAGTATCATTTTTGTGTATGTATTTTATTTATTTCTTTGTTGGTGATGTTGTTATTGATATTACATAGGGTTGGTGTTGTTGGAACGTGTGATATTGGTGTTGTTGATGGTGTTGGAACAAATGGTGTTGTTTCTTTGTTGTTAATGCTGTTGTTGATGTTGCAACAGATGGAGCAAATTTTGGAAAAAATCAAACCACTAGAAAGGCTGGTTTGATTTATTCAAATAGATGACCCATAAGTTGCAAGATGTCATCCATCTGTTGCAACAAATGTGTAACCTATTTCAAAAGATTGCCCATCTTTTGAACAGATATGGAATCTGTTGCAACGGATGGGTAATATGTTGCAACAAATAGGCAATCTGTTGTAATAGACGTTACAACATATGGTTTTTCTATTGAACAGATGTTGAAATATGTTGTGTTTATTCAATTTTGTGTTACCTTTTTAAAAAATTATGCAGACATCAATTGTAATATTTTTTTTGTTCTTCTCTTGTTTGACATCAATTGTTTTTCTCTTATTTGTAGCTATAAGGAAGTGAAAGTTGATCAAATTTTTCCTGACCAACATAAACGGCTACAGTAAACATATGTTAGGAGGAATAAGCTACCTACAGATGGAACCACTTCATATGTGGGAGTATGTATTACTGATCATGTTATCGTGAAAAACACATAGAGTACACTGATTTTGTTAATGTTATGTTTTACCGATAAAGCATTGATCATTCAAACAAGATATCTGTAATTTTATAGTTAAGTTTGATAGGTCCAAACTGGTAAGGCCGAGAGACCATGAAGATAGTTCCGATACCCTGTTATGATTAAATGACGATTGTTGCTCATGTTTATATGTCAAGGTTTGGTGGCAATGTAAAAAGATTTAATACTAATTGGACTGATTTTAAGGATTCAATAGACTTTTGAAAGGCCTTTGAAGTGTCGCACTGCTGCAACCAAGAATAGAAATCAATATAGTTATTGTCCTAGCCTAAATTTATATAGTTAGATTGCCCAAGGTGATGATTACACGCCAGAAGATGCAATAGAAGAATACCTTGAGGAGAAAAGGGGAGTTGATAAAGATTATATCATCTCAGACCTTATTAATGAAGAAACACAGGGTACCAAGGCATTTGTAGCAAATCTGGACGATGAAATTGACTTAAAACATAGGAAATCTTAATCAAGTGCAAATATAAATATGTACCCAAGAATGAAAATCCGTCTATCATCTCTCTTAAAGAAAAATAGTGTAGCTGGATACTTTACTAGGGAGCTGCGACTAGTTAGCATGGACGAAATAATCTCCTACCTAAAAAATAATAGAACATCAAGAAAATTGCTTTGTGGGCACCGAGGGTTGAAATGACTTAAGTAAAACAAGAAAACTTGCGCCAAGAATAGCTAAAGTTAAACTATGAAAGCAAGCTAAGGCGACAATCATTGAATTTTAAATTACATCCCATTCTTTTATGTTTATTGTTTCAATCAGGTCCACTGCTATTGACCTGATTGGTACCACAAATAAGATTGAAAGGCAGATTGAGTATAATTACTTCCTTAGCAATATGAATATATTTGATTGTGTTTTCTTTCCTTAACATGCTTTTAACATGTCTTTGAGAAGATCAGATGCTTGTTGTATAATGTGAATCCCGTACAGTTGCCAAAGCTCTTAAAAATTATCGAATGGATGAAAATGTAAATTTCACCAGTGCTTTTGACATATTAGCAACTAAGAATGGAAAGCACCAGTGTCATCCCTTTTATCATACTCTGACTTCAACATTTTTTCTGATATAATCAAGTTATCCAAATTTTTCCTGTCCTCTTTGAAGTTGGTCAATAATTACCGGTATCTTGATACATACTTGAGTTTACATTATTGAAAATGGATAACGAGATGAATCAATATATCAAGAATTATTGACCAACTTCGAAAAGGAGAGGAAAAATCTGGATAACTTGATTAGATCAGAAAAATATTGAAGTCAGAGTAATCTAAAAGGGATGAATAAACTAAATTGTAGACACCGATTCTTTCTATACTTAGCTGCTAATATGTCAAAATCACTGGTGCAATTTATATTTACATTCATTTGATAATTTTCAAGAGCTAGGTGTGTGCCTAATTGATCACGGTGGATTTTAATGTCTTTACTTTGTTCCAAATATTTTAATGGTGTAATTTTATATGGAATAACTTATTTGTAATGTGCAAAGTTTAATTTTACTAAGTCAAGAGTCGGAATAATAAATGGAAGATCATTGCGAATTTGCCTTATCTTAACTCTTATTTTGATTTGTTGTTGAGAATATTGTGTTGTTTTAATCTTAAATATATGGTGTATAATATTGTAGGAGACTTGGTGCAGTAAATATTATGATATATTGATGATAAAATACTCGAAATTCATTAAAAATATACTACAAAAGGCATGAAAAAAAGAAGGGACATCTAACACTTAGCCAGATTTTTAGACGCAAATTCCAGTGAGACAATGTGAAGTCAACTCGTCGCATCGGTCAATCGACGCGTTTAGTGATGCATCACATCGGTGTGTTAAAAACTGCAAAGTCAAGTGCACTGACACACATCTTGTCCCATGTTTAATTGAATTCAAAATTGCATGCAAAAGGAGGGAATAATTTTATTTTGGACAACCTGGCAACAACTTTTGAAGAATATTAATTTTTTGGTCAATTGTTGGAGATGGACAGCTGGAGACCATGTTTTATCCAGCTCCCATAATAATTATGAATTGTAGATATTATATATATGGGACACGTACAGTAAACAAGGAGAGGGCTGGACTATTTTTGGAGTAAAAGCGGAGGTGCTGCTACATGATTTATTAGGTTTTAATTTTATTTTTAGTCTATAATTTTTCATATCATGTATTCAATTATTTGGATCATGATTTTGAATATTAGTGGCTAGAAACCCCCTTTACGAGGTTAAAGTCAAGAACATGATTACTATTGTTTTGGATTAAATTCGTTAATTTTGCTTATCATATTTGATTATTTATTTATTCTTGTTTTAATTATTTTATGGATTGATCACCTATAAAATACGCATATTGTCGACCTTTTGATCTCAGGAGAGGGAATAGGGAGATAGAACATGGGAATAAATAAAGTTTGGGTTTTTATTCTCTTATAAAATAAAGAATTAAACTTAGCGTTTAGGACAAGGATGTACTTAGATGCATTACTTGATTCATATGTCGGGTGATAGCTTTAATTAACTTAATTGGATTATTACATCCCCGCTCAATGATGTAGTTATAATAGCCAAATTAAGTAAAATATTATATGTTGGGAAACCATGATCATGTCATTAACCCTACGAATCAACAACCAAGATAAGCAAATTAGCGGATGAACTTCAATAACATAGTATGATTGTTTGGAGTGATTTAATCCTGGACTTTTCTCCATAGATTGTTTTGAGAATTTATTTTTTGTATTATTTATTTTATTTTTAATTTACAAAGTAATTCATAATTCTCTTTCTGGTTACTTTTGCACTAAATTAATCTAGACGGTGCCGGGGACTTATATTTTAGCAATTGTTTGTCCGGGGACTTGTGTTTAATTTACCACTATATTTCTTGGTAGACCACGTACACTTGCGTGTGCGCTTGGCCACTGTCAAGTTTTTGGCGTCGGTGCCGGGGACTTGTATCTTGGCAATTGCTTATTTTAGTTTTACTTTTAGATTTATTTGGTGTTGTTTACGCTTGGTCTTGGTCTTGATTTTCCAGGAAACATGTTTCAAAGTAGAAAGCTGGCAAGGGATCACGACTTAGTTGAACCAAGCTCCGAACCTGAGCAAATTTACCATCAATAAAGGAGAGAAGCAATCCTTCTCCCTAGAATTCCTCGATTTCAAGAAGACCAAGAACATACTCTTCCTATGGCTGAACAACAAGCAAATGGTAGGAAGGTTAGGTAAGTGGCAGTCCCATTTCCAATGAACTTGACTTCCCCAATTCAAAGACTGGCAGCTGGGGGGAATTTCAAGTTGAAACACAATATGGTGCAACTTCTTATTAGCAGTGAATAGTTTGCAGGGCTTTCACACAAGGATACACAAGTCCACTTATAGAATTTTATTGAGATTACTGACATATTTATTTCGACTGGGGTGAGTACAGATTATGTAAGGCTGACACTGTTTCCCTATTCTTTATTGGGGAAGAAAAGATGGTTGAATACAGAGTAGGCCAGTTCAATCACAACATGGGATGACCTATCCAGAAAGTTCCTCATTAAATTCTTTCCATCAGGCAAGACTGCGAGACTTTGCAGTGAGATAGTAATCTTTAAATAGAAGCCTGATGAAAACCTCTATCATGCTTGGAAACACTTTAAGGCTCTTCTTCGGGATTGCCCACATCACTAATAGTCTAATGAGGTACTTGCTCATACTTTTGTAGAAGCTCTTGATCATAACACGAATATTTTGCAAGATTCAGCCACAGGTGGTCAAGTGTTGAAGTTAACTTATGATGAGTTGTACACATTGTTGAACCGTATAGCACAAGTAAATACAGAGTGGAATTCATATTCTAGAAGTGCCACGAAAAGAATTACGAGAGTATTGGAGGTGGACCAATTCACAGCCCTATCAACTCAGGTTCTTGCATTGCAAAATTTGATCAACACGTCATTCAACACAATGAAGTTGGGAGAAACATAGCCTGCAGCCACAGTCAATTCCATCCAACAAGCTACAGGTTGGTGTGAAATATGCAGAAATAGTGGTCATGTAACTATCATGTGTGCTTTAAATATGAAATCTGTGATGTCTGTAGGCAATGCTCAAAGAGCAAATTACGATAATGCTTACAACATAAAGTGAAAAACTCAGCCACTAAATCAGTCATGGAATGCTTCATAACCATAGGACCTATCGAATCAGTCAACAAACAACATGGATGAGATGATGAAGCAACTCATAGCTGGGCAAGCATAATTGATTGTGGATCTGAACAGTCAAAGGGCAGAATTACAAAAACAGAAAGTGGCCCAAAGAAATTTAGAGTTATAGGTTGGGAAGATACAACAAGAGTTAAATAGCAGACCATAAGGTGGTTTTCCCGCTGAAACAAAAAATCCAAAAAAAGTCATGGCAATCACCTTGAGGAGTGGTAAAGAGCTCTATAAAGTATCTCCCAAGGTAAAAAAGGAGGTAGATGCTGAGGTGGTGACCCAGAAGGTTCCTGGTAGAGTTGCTAAAAATTCAAGAAAGTTTGAGTACTTGAAGGAAAAAGTTGTTGAAGAAGAAGTGAAGAAGAGGCTGCCACTACCCTTCCCTCAGAGGCAAATAAAAGCAAAGAAGGATGCAATGTTCAAAAAGTTTTTTGACACATTCATAGAGCTTCATATTAATTTACCTTTTTAAGATATTTTTCAGAGTATTCCTAAGTATGAAAAGTACTTGAGGGATGTGGTGGCAAAGAAGGTAAATCTGTAAGATGTGGGAGCCATAACACTCACTGAAGAGTGTAGTGCGGTAATGACACAAAAAATCCCCAAGAAATTAAAAAATCAATGAAAATTTTCTATCCCTATTCAAATTAGGGGAATTGAAGTCCATGATTTGAGTGACTTAGGGGAAAGCATAAATTTAATGCCCCTAGCATTGTTTAGAAAATTAGCCTTGAGAGAGCCTAAAGAAACACAAGTGGTGATGCATCTAGCAGATGAATCTATAACATATTCGTATGGAATCATTGAGGATGTCCTCATAAAGGTTGGTAAATTTGTTATTCCTGCTGACTTTTTTGCTCTTGATTTTGTGGCAGATGAATAGGTACTAATTATTTTGGGGCGTCCATTCTTAGCAACCAGAGGGGCTTTAATTGATGTTAGAGAAGGCACCCTCAAGATGAGGATAGATGATGAAGAGGTGGTATTTTATGTTTACAAGGACCCTATTGAAAATCCCTTATATAAAGATTTATGCATGATCAATATGTTGGAAAGGGATGAGTGTGGGGTGCCTAATCCACTAAAGACCTCTTCTGACTACCTGATTGAGCGGCCTAAGATGAAAACACCAATTCCCAACATGTTAAAAGGTAAAAGAGGCTTGAAATGTATGAAAAAATGGCTCCAAAAATGGAGTAAAAGGGTGATGGAATATGGTTGAGTTGAGTTGGGTCATGTCGCGACACAAAATTAGGCTCTTCTTGGGAGGCAACCCAAGTTAATTAGGTATGTTTTCTTTTCAGTGTTTATTTTTTATTTTATGTAGTTTTTGTTTTTGGTTGAGTCGCAGGTTGATGGGAAGTCTGAGTACCATAAAATTGAGCTTGAAGCATGGTAAATAATGAGTGTGGGGTTCCCATGGATCCCTTTTTTATGTGAAGATTCTACTAGCTAGGCGTAGAGGTCTCAGGGAGTATTTCTATCTCTTATTTTTAAATTTACTTTGGGGACAAAGTAGATTTTTAAGTACGGGGTGGGGAACTCAATTTAAAATTTTTTAGGTTAGGAATAAGTGAGATATTCTTGTTGGTTCTATTTTTAATTACATGATGCAAGTTGATTTGTTTGTAAAAGCATGTTGATTGATGTGAATTGCTATTTTTGAGACTCCTAGGCTCAAGTTTTGTTTAATTTTGAACTTGTGCTATTGTTTGGTTTGGAGTCTATGATGATCCTTTTGAGTTGATCATGCGCCATGTGCGTGTGAGATTTTGTATATTCCTTCTTGCATGTGTGATGATAGGCGATATTACGTGCCTATATCAATATATTTTGCCCATATTTGTGCCATGTTTCGAGAACAAATTGTATATTTCATGCACTTTTAGTCCTTTTTCCTATAAGTGAGCTAACGAACATGATTAGCAAAGTTTCAGGTATAAATGATGCAGAATTCAACCTTTTATGGCTAACTTGATGCCAGAGAAAGCTTCACAGAAGGAGAAAAGGAAACTTGGATGCCTAAGGACCAAAAGTGATGCATGGAAAATTTGTCCCGGGCTAAAACTGCATTTCTGAAGACTTTGGAGACTTGCAGTAACTTATTTGGATTAGGATAATGATACATTAACCTAGTACAATTGGGTTAAGTATTTCATTAGTTTATTTGGATTAGGATAATGATACATTAACCTAGTACAATTGGGTTAAGTATTTCATTAGCTTAGTAGTACTTGGTTAGATATTTCATTAGCTTAGTAGGATTAGGATATGGATATTATAAATACCCTATCATGCTAGAGATTTTTATTCATTCAGATTCTTACATTCACCATTCACCATCTTACATTCTACTTCTCGATTCCGAATCTTTCCTTTAATTCTATTTTCTTCTATTCATCTATTCAATTCTTAGTTTCCGCAATAAGAGAAACGTTACTTTGCCTAGGAATTCATGCCTAAACGCCTACCACTTTTGGGCTACACAAAATTCATCATTATTGTGGTATAACAACAATGCCAATTGTGATCTCCTACGCATTCATGGGTAACTAAACCTCTCTGTTGGGGTTATGGAAGCCGAATGAGATACTATCTATTACTATGAGTTTGTGAGTTCGTGACACGTATGCTGCTTATATCATTATTCTCTTCATCTTAATCTAAATTCTTTGTGGTTTCAAACACAAGAATACGCCAGTATAACATTTAACTTGTTCGAAAGAAAGGTTATCTGTCTGGAAAAGAGATAATGTCAAGGTAGTAGGGTCCCATCCCATATTAAACAGTTAGTGCCGTAACTGGATTAACCTCTTGGAGAATTCGTACCATTAGACACGCTTTAAGCTCGAAAGAGTTAAAGTGAAATAATTCTCGAATAGGTCGAAAGACGCCTGGATTTACTATCGAATACAATTCTATATAAGCACATGCATGTCGGAATTCAACACACTCATAGCCAATAGAGACGTATAACTCAGAAGGTGGACATAACCCCAACTCTTCAATTCTCATTGTTTTACAACCTACTAAACATTCTTTCTGTTTACTTTGCTATTTCAGTTTTTACTTTAATATTGTGGTTACACATTACAATCCCCCTTTTCACGAGACTTGCACTAAAAGTCTAGTAATCGTTGCTTATTTGTTGACCGAGCTATTCCCTGTGGGATCGATACCCAACCCAGGTTAGGTTCTATATTTGCTAACGACCGCTTTACACTCCTACGAGAGCTGTAGATTGAGGGTTATAAAAAATTGGCGCCGTTGCCCGGGGAATACAAGTGTCAATTAAGTTTGTGATAATTACTAGACCCTTTGGTCAAAGATTCTCGTACTTTTACTTTTAGTTTTCGTTTTTGTTTACTGCAGGTTTTTATTTAGTGCATGCCCCATACTCGAAGTTCTGGTCAACCGTTATTACCTATCAATCTTGAACCACAACGTATTGGCAGAATGGAAGCACAAGCAGAAATCAAAAGGATGACTGCTCAACAAGAACAGGCAAGATTAGCTGCTCTTGCCGCCGCCCAAGTTCACCAACAAAACATTGATAACCCTGGGCGACCAACAAATCCTGACGATGAGGATTTAGGTGATGACGAGTTACTAAACCCAAGACATGATGCTGAAATCATAACACCTGCCAACAGAAGAGGTTGTTAAGCTCGATTTAGGTATGATCGTCAACCCATGCAATCAGCTTTTGACGACGATGATGATGATCTTGATGGTGCAAGAGCCACAGGAGCTATTATTCCTCCACCATTAGCGCCCGGAGCTAAGTTCAACATCACAAGAACCATGATTCAGTTATTGCAACTCAAGGGATTATTTGGTGGGCTAGCAGGCGATGATCCGAATATGAATCTCATCAACTTTATTTGTACATGCAAGTCGTTTGACAATCCTGGTGTTGGTCAGAATGCAATTAGATTACGTCTATTCCCGTTGTCTCTGTCTGGGGAGTCAACTCTATGGTTGAATGGTCTGACTCCTGATTTTATTATAAATTGGAGGCAATTGAGAGACGCTTTCCTAGAAAGATTCTTTCCGCCATCCAAAAGAGCATAATTACGAGATGAATCAGCAACTTTCATCAGCTTCCCACTGAAGCTCTTCATGAAACATGGGAGAGGTTCAAGACAAAGCTAGCGAGATGCCCAAACCATCATATGACCAATGTTCACCTAATGGAGATATTATACAGAGCCTTGAATTCAATAACTAAACCAGTGGTAGATAATGCAGCTGGAGGATCTTTTATGGACCTCACCTTTGGTCAAGCAAGCAATATGCTAGATCGTATGATGAAGCAAAGTAGATCTTGGCATACCAGGGATTCTGAGGTAGCAAGCCCCACTTTATCTATTGGCATGACTGCAGACCAAAGAAGAAGAGAAGAAGAACGTGATCAAGATATGACGCATATGAAAACACAAATGGATCTCCTTACAAAGCATTTATTATCAGGGAAGATCGAAAAAGTGAAAGCTATTGCATCTAAAGGAAGAGACGAATCTGATTCAGAAGAAGAGGCCAACTACTTGAACAATCAGGGGGGTTTCCGTGGGAATACCCAAGGAAACTTAGGTCGGAACTATTATGATAAATCTGGAAACAAGGACCAAGGTAGTTGAAAGAACAAAAATGAAAATAGTGGTTTGTACGTTCCCCCTGGTAGACGTGACACCACCACATCTAATTCTAGAAGTATGGAAGACATGATGACTAAATTATTTAAACGAGTAGAAGCAACGAGCGCAGGAGTAACGGAGGTAATTAATGATTTGTCCTCCATGAAATAATTAGTTGATTCACATTCCACTTCAATCAAGCAAATAGAGCAGCAATTGAGCCAACTTTCAGCAGCACTCAATCAAAGAAAGGCCGGCACCCTACCTGGCGATACTGTGCAAAACCCAAGAAATGATGGGTCATGTATGGCCATCACTACCAGAAGTGGTAAGGTGCTGGAAACTTCAGCAAGAGGCAAGCAAGTGGTTGACGAAGCTGCGGACTTGGATGACAACGCAATAGGAGAGGAGTCCGCGGAAGACGTCAAGGACGTCACACCCAGCGACGTGCAGCCTGAAAAAGTAGAAAAATAGAAGCAAGAGGAGAAGAAAGCCGTGGAGAGAACACTTCCATACCCACCACCACCTTTTCACCAAAGATTAAAGAAGGTGGCGGATGATACAAAGTACAGCAAATTCATGACTATGTTAAAGAAGCTGACCATTAATGTTCCATTGGTGGAGGCACTTGAACAAATGCCTGGGTATGCAAAATTTATGAAGGATCTTTTGACAAACAAGCGGGTAGCAAATTATGAGTTGAAAGAAGATGTTCATCATTGCAGCACAATCGCTACCCGATCGATAGTTCAAAAGAAGGCCGACCCCAGAGCTTTCACTATTCCTTGCACCGTTGGATCTTTGAATTTTGCCAAAGCATTATGTGACTTAGGAGCCAGCATCAATTTGATGCCATTCTCAATCTACAAGAAGTTGGGGTTGGGTGATCCTACTCCAACCAACATGAGGCTTGTCATGGCGGATAGGTCGGTAAAACGACCTGTTGGTATTCTATGTGATGTATTGGTAAAGGTTTCTTCATTCATCTTTCTGGCAGACTTTGTTATTTTGGATTGTGAGGCAGACTCAGAAGTTCCCATAATCTTGGGACGCCCTTTCCTTGATACAGGAAGTGTGTTCATTGATTTAAGAGCCAATGAGCTTTCATTCCGAATAAATGACGAAGTAGTTCGCTTTGATGTGTCCAACTCAATGAAGCAACCCAAAGATCTGAGTGTATTTTCGGTGGCTGATGTTTTCTTTGATGATAAGAAAGAATTACTTGAAGAAGAGCAAATTATTGATGACCCTTTGGCGGTTGTGCTCATGAATGAAGAGACTGAGGATGCTGAATATTGTGAAGAAGCTATTTGTGCTCTATCAGGATTAGGGACATATTGCTATTCTCCCAAGAAGCTGGACCTTGATCTCAAGAATTGACCCACACCACCAGCTAAGCCATTTATTGATGAGCCACCCATATTAGAATTGAAGGAGCTGCCAAGACATTTAAAGTACGTATTCTTAGGAAGCGGAAACACACTTCCAGTCATTGTAGCAGCAGATTTGGGTGAGCAACAATTTGCATCTCTCATTGCTATTTTACGGAAGTACATTAGAGCCATTGGATGGACCATTGCGGATATTATTGGTATCCTACTTGGGATTTGTACACATAAAATTCAGCTTCAAGAAAATTGCACACCTACCATTGAGCATCAAAGGCGTCTAAACCCACCTATGCAAGAAGTGGTGAAGAAAGAAATTATCAAGTGGTTAGACGCAGGAGTTGTATATCCAATCTCTAATAGTACATGGGTAAGCCCAGTACAATGTGTTCCCAAGAAAGGAGGTATGACGGTGGTCACAAATGTGAAGAATGAGCTTATTCCACTCAGACCCATCACTGGATGGAGAGTATGCATGGACTACCAAAAGCTGAATTCTTGGACACTCAAAGATCACTTCCCAATGCCATTCATGGACCAAATGCTAGATCGATTAGCGGGGAAATAATGGTTTTGTTTCTTGGACAGTTATTCAGGCTATAATCAGATTTGTATTGCACCCGAAGACCAAGAGAAGACAACGTTTACATGCCCATATGGTACATTTGCCTTCAAACGTATGCCATTCGGGTTATGTAACGCACCAGCCACCTTTCAACGCTGTATGATGTCTATTTTTTCTGATATGGTTGAAGACACTTTGGAGGTATTCATGAACGATTTTTTAGTTGTTGGTGAGTCTTTTGAAGCGTGCTTGGCAAACCTAAGCATGGCATTGCAAATATGTGTAGAATTTAACCTAGTGCTGAATTGGGAGAAGTACCAATTCATGGTAAAAGAAGGTATCGTTCTTGGGCACAAGATATCCGAAAGAGGGATTGAGGTTGATCGAGCAAAAATAGAGGTTATTGAGAAGCTACCGCCTCCAATTTCGGTGAAGGGAGTTCGTAGTTTTCTCGTCCATGCGGGTTTCTATCATCGGTTCATCAAAAACTTCTCCAAAATTGCTAGTCCATTGTGCAAACTCTTGGATAAAGATGTGAAGTTTGACCTTAATGAAGATTTCTTAAAGTCATTCGAATGCCTCAAAGGAAAACTCATTGAAGCCCCTATCATGGTAGCACCAGATTGGTCTCTCCCGTTCGAAGTCATGTGTGATGCTAGTGGTGTAGCCGTTGGAGCTGTGCTTGGTTAGAGAAAGGAGAAATTATTTCATCCTATCTACTATGCAAGTAAGGTCCTAAATAAAGCCCAAAGGAACTACACTGTGATAGAACAAGAGATCCTAGCGGTTGTGTATGCGTTTGAGAAGTTTTGTGCCTATCTATTGGGTACTAAGGTGATCGTTCATACAGACCATGCAACTTTTAGGTATCTAATGACAAAGAAGGATGCAAAACCAAGATTAATTCGATGGGTATTGCTGTTGCAAGAGTTCGATTTCGAGGTCAAAGATAGAAGAGGTTGCGAGAACCAAGTGGCCGACCACCTATCTAGACTCGAGAATGAGCATGTGGCGCATCCTGAAATTCAGATTGATGATGCATTCCCTAATGAGGAGATATTAGCGACAACAATGGAAAAATTACCATGGTATGACGACTTTGCAAATTTCGTGGTGAGTAATGTGATACCTACCAATTTATCTTACCACCAACGGAGGAAGTTTATGCATGACGTACAACCCTACTATTGGGATGAGCTATATTTGTTTCGACGCTATGCGGATGGTATTATTCGACGATGTATATCCCATGTAGAGGTGACTAATATTTTGGAAGCATGCCACACTTCCCAAGTTGGAGGACATAATGCAGGCGATCAAACGGCAAGGAAAGTATTGCAAAGTGGTTACTATTGGCCTTCGATATTTCGAGATGCCTATGACTATGTTAGAAGGTGCGACCAATGCCAGTGTCAAGGTGCTATTTCGAAACACCATGAGATGCCCATGTCCAAAATTCTTGAGGTAGAACTCTTTGATGTATGGGGTATTGATTTCATGGGTCCATTCGTGAATTCGTTTGGAATGAAGTACATCTTAGTTGTTGTAGATTACGTCTTGAAATGGGTTGAAGCTGTAGCGTTGGCTGACAACGAAGGAAAGCGTGTTGTAGTGTTCTTAAAAAGGAATATCTTCTCTCGCTTTGGAGTACCACGTACTATCATAAGTGATGGAGGATCTCACTTTTGCAATAAGCTATTCAAATCCGTGTTGGCCAAGTATGGTGTCAAGCAACATAAGGTAGCCACGCCTTATCACCCACAAAATAGTGGACAAGTAGAGGTTTCCAATAGGGAGATCAAGCAAATCCTTGCGAAGACGGTCAATGCTAATAGGAAGGATTGGTCTCAAAAACTAGATGATGCACTATGGGCATATAGGACTGCATTTAAAACACCCATTGGCATGTCCCCTTATCAACTAGTTTATGGGAAGGCTTGTCATTTACCCATCGAGATCGAGCATAAGACATTGAGGGCATTGAAGCAATTGAATTTAAGTTGGGATGATGCGATGAATCTGAGGATGGAGCAGCTGAACGAATTAGATGAGTTCCGTATCCATGCATATGAAAGATCGGACCTATACAAGGAGCGGATGAAGAAGTATCATGATCAACGGATTGTTCGACGTAACTTCCAAATAGATGATATGGTGCTTCTCTTCAACTCTAGATTGAAGCTGTTCCCAGGTAAGTTAAAGTCTAAGTGGTCTGGTCCATACAAAGTTATCCATGTCTACTCGTCTGGAGTAGTTGAATTGGAAGACAATAATGGTGTTGTCTTCAAGGTGAATGGTCAACGTGTTAAACCTTATATCGGTCCTCTTGACTCGATGAATTATCTAGCCATCACTTATCTCGACGAAGTCTAAGTACTCGAGGTAACTATGTCAAGCCACGACAATAAATAAGGCGCTAGATGGGAGGCAACCCATCGTTTATCGTTCTTTCATTCTAAGTACTTGTTTTGCTTTTGATAAAAGAAAATCCAAAAATAATAGTCGTGCCACGACCAAAACCAAGGCGCTTGGTGGGAGGCAACCCATCGTACTAATCATTTTCATTGGTTTTGAGCAAATATAGGTGCAAGAGGTATTCAACGAGGAGATTGGTTTCAAATGAGAATTTGGACGTAGTGTATGGTAAAGGTGGTAAGTTTGGAATAAAGATGCATAAGGCTACGGATTGAGCATTGCTCATGACAAAATAGGCATCGAGCAAGTCTAGGCCTAGGTAAAACTGGGCCACGTACAAGGCAACGCCTATACTATAGCCTAAGGTCTCGGATTCTAGTGTGCAAGGGCATAGGCGCCGCCCATGCTCAAGTATGATATAGCATAGGCGCCGCCTATGCAAAAGAATTTGGTCTCGGAATCTCATATGCCATGCTCTAGGCACCGCCTATGGTCCCTTTATGCATTACACTAGGTGCCGCCTATGCTAGCTTATGCTTTGCATTAGGCGCCGCCTATACCATGCATGGGCAAAGCTAAAGGTGCCGCCTATGGTCCCTTTTTGCCTCCAAAACCGATTTTAAATGGGTCAAAACCCAACCCATTCTTTTCCTATATAAAGGGGACTTAGTCTTGAAACATAAACACATTGAAACTTGACCTAAAGGCTCCGCACATCCACTCCAAATCATCTCAAAATTTTTCTTTTTGCTCTTTCAATTCACAAGAACATCTCCAAAGGCTTCAATCACGTAAGTACTCTTTTATTCTTCATCTATTTCTCGTAAGTACTACGTTGCTATGTCTATCATGAATTGCTACATCTTGAAGAAATATTGGTGATGTTTAAGTGTTTGAATTGTTGATGCAAAACCATGTGAGTGAACATGTACGTTAGGATAATCTTAACTTGTTTCCGACTTGAATTTGGTTTTAATTGTATTGTCATACTCTTTGCGAAATTGCTATGGTTATGAACATTGCATAGCCTTGTCACTTGTATACCTACATGTTAGGCTATCCTGTTCATCGGGATAAGACTTCTAGTTGCCTACCGACATAGGAGGTTATAATTGTTGATAGAAACTATACCATGATGAAACCCCTATGTAGTAGTATTGTTTTACCTAACATGAACGTATTGCAAAGGTTGCAAGAAGTGATACATCACTGATTTTCTTGTCGGAATATAGCTCCTTAAACGTATGTCGACAAAGTCTAAGTAATCGACCACTTTCACTTCACTGATTTGTATCAACGAACCTAAGTGTGGGGTGGTACCCCGATGGCTTGTTCATAGATTGTTTCAATTGAGTTGATGCTAACATGAAATATCATTTAAATCTCAGGAACAATGGCACCTAAAGCGAGACAAGATAAGGCTACCACATCCCAAAAGGGCAAGAAGAGAGGTCGCAAGGACCAAGGAGAATCATACTCAATGCAATTACCCCGCCGAATGTTTGGAATAAAATGGGTTCTTGAGGAGGAATCCAAAGAATGGTATAGGAACAACAAGGAAAGCAAATATGTTCATGTAGACTTGATCAACAAGGACAGCCTAGCGAAGAAGGAACCGCATATGCTGGCAAAAATCATGGCATTGAATCTGGATTTCATCTTCCGCGACATGGGAGAATGTAATCTTGATTTGACAAGAGAATTTTACGCCAACTGGTCGCCGAAAACCACAGGCAGCGAAGTCAAGATTCGGGGCCAAGTTTTATAGCTCAACGCGGATTTGATCAACTCCTTTCTTGGCTTACCTTCGGTCGATCCAGCACCATTCAAAGAGCTGTACAGCAGACCTCCTTATAGAGCAATTCGACACACACTTTGTGGAAGTAGATCCATGGCAAGGTGGTGCAGACACCAAGACACCGGATGACACAACACCTTCCCCTATGCTCCTTTGAATAGGGAAACAAGAATTTGGTTGCGCATCGTCAACTCATGCCTTATTCCTGGGACGCAATAAATAAAGATAACAAGAGATAGAGTGTACCTGGTATATGCATTAATGAAGAATGTCCCTATCAACATTGGGGCAATCATTCGTTCTACAATGCGGAAGGACAGACTACACAAGAGGTCCCACTTCACTTTTGGTAATCTGTTGACGGCAATCTTGCGGAAGGAGGATATCAAAGAGGAACCAGCTGATCACAAACTCCCACATAACCCGAAGAAGGTTGACCTCACAAAGGTCAAAGATGCTGAAACAACACATGGTGTCAACCTTACTACTGCGGAGAGACATGCTCGAGATGAGAGTTTCTTCCATCATCTTTATGGCATGACACGGTTCACAATGATGAGTGGAGGTCGTGTTCCAACTGGTACAGAGCTCCAACGGCTGGACCATGACTATATAATGAATATGCATGCACGGGAGATGTGTGGAGTAGGCACATACTTTGAGGAACCTCTAGACGATGATGTGCCGACCGATGATGATCGACGCTAGCCAGATTCTGACGTGGAGGAGAACTCTAACGACGACTCTTATGATGATTCCGACGAAGGGGGTATGACCCCCGACATTGAGGAAGAGTCTGACTGACCAGGTTCTTCGTCTTTACTTTCCACTGAGGGCAGTGTCCCATTTAAGTGTGGGGTGGCGGTATTCCATGCTATACTTCTCTACCACATCTATGTTTGTTTACTTTGTTTACTTTGTTTTATTTGTTTCATTTTTTTTTTGTGTTTCATTTTTAGTAGTAATTTTTTTACATAGTAATTTTTTTACTTAGCTTCGCATGAAATTATTCTAATAGGCAGCATGGGATTATAACAAGAGGAGGTGCTAAAATCATGACTATTGAGATGTTTAGGCTCTAATTATGACTTATTATGTGATATTGTGTGGTTCAATTCCTTCACTTGTTGGGTCGAGAGTCTATACTACTTCCAATAAAGTCGGCCATGTGCCTTGTGTGTGTGAGGATATTGCTTATTCTATGTTTGTGGCTGATGGTAGAACTTGCCCGGTATGTATGCAAAGCGAAAATAAAGAGTGTAAGTTTAGGAGATGATTTAGGCATTTCTTTGGCAACCTATACATATTTACCTTCATTTTACCTACCCATGGACATCATCCTAGTTAAACCCTTTTGACCCTTTAGCCTACTTCGTTGACAACCTCATATGTAAGCCTAATCCATTTTTTTTCAAGACCGTAATTTGATCCAAATTCCTAAGTGCTTTAACGTATAAAGTCATGTGATGAAATAAGAGGAAATTGGGTGAAGTATGATGCTTTAAATTGCAGTGGTGCTTGAATGTGTTATGAAAAAGAAAGTGCTATCATAAGAGGTATGTTATGAAAAGAAAAAAAGAAAAGAAAGCTGAAAAGTGAGTTATGCTTAAAATTGAAAAACAAAAGAGGAGAACAAGGGTGGTAGAATAAAAGAAAGAAGAAAGGTTGAAAGAAAAATGTTAATGATACAATGTGATGTATTAAAATGCTTAGGAACTTAGTCACTATTTCTGGCCAAAATAGTCCTACCCGTCCCTTAGCCTACATTACAACCATCAAAAGACCTACTTGATCCTAAGCCTAGCATTCTGACATTTAGTGGAGCATTACACTAAGGGCAAGCCTATGGTCATTAGTTGCTGCATATGAATTCCTTGTGAGAGCGAGAGCAAGGATATTTTGATACCCATGTTTGAAAAAATATGCTATACTTGTGAGTGATTATGGGTAATATATTGTGAGACACACATGGTTGATGAGTTCTGGATAGTTGTATATGATTCTTTGTACTTTAACTTTTGGATACGAATTAACTACCATCACGAGTCTATGTTGGAGGTTGAATTGTTTCTACTAATGAGCAGAAAACTACTCTTTGTTGATAATTGTTGTGCCTGTCTTGACGAATATTTTGTGTTGATACTGTGAAACCCTAAGTTGATGTTTAGATGGACATAATAGTTTGTTCGAGGACGAACAAAGCTTCAAGTGTGGGGTATTGATGATAGGCGATATTACACGCCTATATCAATATATTTTGCCCATATTTGTGCCATGTTTCGAGAACAAATTGTATATTTCATGCACTTTTAGTCCTTTTTCCTATAAGTGAGCTAACGAACATGATTAGCAAAGTTTCAGGTATAAATGATGCAGAATTCAACATTTTATGGATAACTTGATGCCAGAGAAAGCTTCACGGAAGGAGAAAAGGAAACTTGGACGCCTAAGGACCAAAAGTGATGCATGGAAAATCTGTCCCGGGCTAAAACAACATTTCTGAAGACTTTGGGGACTTGCAGTAACTTATTTGGATTAGGATAATGATACATTAACCTAGTACAATTGGGTTAAGTATTTCATTAGTTTATTTGGATTAGGATAATGATACATTAACCTAGTACAATTGGGTTAAGTATTTCATTAGCTTAGTAGTACTTGGTTAGATATTTCATTAGCTTAGTAGGATTAGGATATGGGTATTATAAATACCCTATCATGCTAGAGATTTTTATTCATTCAGATTCTTACATTCACCATTCACCATCTTACATTCTACTTCTCGATTCTGAATCTTTCCTTTAATTCTATTTTCTTCTATTCATCTATTCAATTCTTAATTTCCGCAATAAGAGAAATGTTACTTTGCCTAGGAATTCACGCCTAAACGCCTACCACTTTTGGGCTACACGAAATTCATCATTATTGTGGTATAACAACAATGCCAATTGTGATCTCCTACGCATTCATGGGTAACTAAACCTCTCTGTTGGGGTTATGGAAGCCGAATGAGATACTATCTATTACTATGAGTTTGTGAGTTCGTGACACGTATGCTGCTTATATCATTATTCTCTTCATCTTAATCTAAATTCTTTGTGGTTGCAAACACAAGAATACGCCAGTATAACATTTAACTTGTTCGAAAGAAAGGTTATCTGTCTGGAAAAGAGATAATGTCAAGGTAGTAGGGTCCCATCCCCTATTAAACAGTTAGTGCCGTAACTGGATTAACCTCTTGGAGAATTCGTACCGTTAGACACGCTTTAAGCTCGAAAGAGTTAAAGTGAAATAATCCTCGAATAGGTCGAAAGACGCCTGGATTTACCATCGAATACAGTTCTCTATAAGCACATGCATGTCAGAATTCAACACACTCACAGCCAATAGAGACGTATAACTCAGAAGGTGGACATAACCCCAACTCTTCAATTCTCATTGTTTTACAACCTACTAAACATTCTTTCTGTTTACTTTGCTATTTCAGTTTTTACTTTAATATTGTGGTTACACATTATAATCCCCCTTTTTACGAGACTTGCACTAAAAGTCTAGTAATCGTTACTTATTTGTTGACCGAGCTATTCCCTGTGGGATCGATACCCAACCCAGGTTGGGTTCTATATTTGCTAACGACCGCTTTACACTCCTACGAGAGCTGTAGATTGAGCGTTATCAATGTGATATCTATAACTTGCCGGGTGTGTGTGTGAAGCAAAATAAAGAATGTGGATTTAGGAGATGATTTAGGCATTTCTTTGATAACCTTGTTTTATACCTTCTTTTACCTACCTTTATTCATTATCCTAGTTAACCCCCATTGAGCCATTAGACTTTTCTTTGGTAGCCTCATAAGTAGCCTAATTCCTTTTTTGATAGACCATAATTTGATCCCAAAGTTCCTAAGTGCAAGTTCCTAAGTGCTTTAATTGAAACAAAAAGAGAATTGAGAAAGGATTTTGAGAAATTGAAGTAGAAAAAGGTGAAATTGATGCCCCAAGGTAATAGTTATTGGTATTTATAATTGATGTGTGGTGGATTGATGTGATATAATTTATGCTTAGAATATTTCCATGATTGTGAAAAAAGAGAAAAATTGATTCTTGTGGTAGTAAACTATGTGTCCACCAAGTGTTTGTGAAAATGCTTAAAAGAAATGGGGAAAAAAAAATTAAATATTGGGGTAGACAAAAATGGTGTTATTTGGTTGTTAGAGAGTGGTTTTAAATGTTTAATGTAGTGTATTAAAGCGCTTAGAGAGGTTAATCACTATTCCCAAATAGTTCCTACCCGTTCCTTAGCCTACATTACAACCCGAAAAAGTCCTAATTGACCATAACTTTTACATTCGACTATTAGTGGAGCATTACACTGAGGGAAAACTTATGGTTCATTGAGTGTAACTTGTGAATTCTTTGTGAGAGTGAGCGTAATTTAATTCTTGTACCTATTGCATTATAAATTACATTATTGTGAGTGATTATGGGTAACTCACTTGTTATGAGGGAATATGTTTGATGAATGTGGGTGATTTATATGATGTCCTTAATTGAATGATATGCATGCGTTTGCCTACTAGGTGAGTCAATTCTTGAGGTTAGGATGTTTTGGAGTAGTGTTCATGAGCTTCAATTGTGTAAATAATGTGCTTTGTGTAGAAACTTGCATTCCGTGTTGTCATTGTAGTATTAGCTTGAGTGTCTTGCATTTAGTAGGAGTGTAGCATCACCTCATATTTTAATGCTTAGAGTAAAGAGTTGTTCGAGGATGAACAAGAGTTTAAGTGTGGGTGGTGATCTGAGGTGATTTTATACACTTTTGTATCATTACTATAGCTTATTTCACCTTATTTTGAGAGCAATTTGTGTGCTTAACGTGTTCATATTGATATAAATAAGCATTTTAGTGTCCAAGTGTGTGATTACAATGTCCAAAGTATGTTTTAAAACAAGTTTGTAATTAATTGAGTAATTTAGAGTCAACCCGGAAAACCAGTTTTACTAGCTTGAGCTAGGTGTGTGTCTAGTTGATCTCAGTGGATTTTACTATGTTTAATTTATTTCAAATATTTTAATGGCGTAATTTTATACGGAATAACTTATTTGTAATGTGCAAAGTTTAATTTTACTAAGTCAAGAGTCGAAATAATAAATGGAAGATAATTGCGAATTTGCCTTATCTTAACTCTTGTTTTGATTTGTTGTTGAGAATATTGTGTTGTTTTAATCTTAAATATATGGCGTATGATATTGTAGGAGGCTTTGTGAATTAAATACATTGATATATTTATGATAAAAAGGATCGAAATTCTTTAAAAATACACTACAAAAGGCATGGAAAAAAGGAGGAATGTCTAACACTTGATTAGATTTTTAGACGCAAATTTCAGTGAGCCAACGCAAAGTCGATGCATCGCATAAGTCAATCGATGCATTCAGTGAAGTGTCGCGTTGGTGTGTTAAAAACTGCAAAGTCAAGTGCACTGACACGCGTCTTGTCCCATGTTGAATTGAATTCAAAATTGCATGCAAAAGGAGGGAATATTTTTATTTTGGACAACCTGGCAACAACTTTTGGAGAATATTGATTTTTTGGTCATTTCTTGGAGCTGGAAAGCTGGGGACCACGTGTTATCCTACTCCCATAATAATTATGAATTGTAGATATTATATATATATATGGGACACGTACAGTAAACAAGGAGAGGGCTAGACTATTTTTGGAGAAAAAACGGAGGAGTCGTTACACGGTTTATTAGGTTTTAATTTTATTTTTAGTCTATAATTTTTCATATGATGTTTTCAATTATTTGGATCATGATTATGAATATTAGTGGATAAAAACCTCCTTTTTGGGGTTAAAGCCAAGAACATGATTACTATTATTTTGGATTAAATTCGTTAATTTTTCTTATCATATTTGGTTGTTTGTTTATTCTTATTTTAATTATTTTATGGATTGATCACCCATAAAATACATATATTGTCGACCTTTTGATCTCGGGAGAGTGAATAGGGAGATAGAACATGGGAATCAATAAAGTTTGGGTGTTTATTCTTTTATAAAATAAAGAATTAAACTTAGCGTCTAGGACAGGGATATACTTAGATGCCTTACTTGATTCATATGTAGGATGATAGCTTTAATTAACTTAATTGGATTATTACATCCCCGCTCAACGATGTAGTTGTAATGTACAAATTATGTAAAATATTATAGGTTGGAAAACCATGATCATGCCACTAACCCTACGAATCAACAACCAAGATAAGCAAATTAGCGGATGAAATTCAATAACACAGTATGATTGTTCGGAGTGCTTTAACCCTGGAATTTTCTCCATTGATTTTTTTGGGAATTTATTTTTTCGTATTATTTATTTTATTTTTAATTTACAAAATAATTCAAAGTTCTCTTTTTGGTTACTTTTGCACTAAATTAATCTAGACGGTGAAGTAAAATTAAATCGTTGCCATATCAAGTCTCTGTGGGATCGATATTCCGCTTTCTTGAAGGCTTCTCAGAGTCAAATGCACTTTTAAAGTCCAATCCAATCGCAATTGGATCTCTGCACTGCCACCAAATATTGATCCCTTTTAAAAAATAGACACACATAAACTTGAGCAACAACCGTTATTAATTCGTAACAGGGTATCGACACCATCTTTGTTGTCCCTTGGCCTTATAAATTCGAACCTATCAAATCTAAATATGCAATGCAAGATCTTGTTTGAATGATCAATGCCTAATAGGTTATAAACTGGATTCACAAAATCATTGTACTTTATGTGTGTTGTCCCGATGACCTTATAAGTAATACGTAACTCCCACACATGAAAGTGGATCCATATGCACACACCTTATCCTTCCTAGCCCATCTATGGCAACAGATGACACATTTATTAAAATTATCAAACAATTATAGACATCTGTTACAACAAATGATCAATCTATTGTAGCATATGACTTATCTATTGGAAACAATCAAACAGATATATACATCTGTTGCAACAGATTGCCAATATTATATATTATCAAACAGGAAAAATATATTTTTCAACAGATTACCCATAGATTTATTTTAAAGCAATTTTTTTTCTGAGATACAATAAAGATAAAATGTTATATTTAGATCCATTTTTTTTAATTTACATATTCGAAAAGTTACCAGTTTTATTTAATTAAGGGATATAATTATTAAAAAAGAGGTGACCAGTTGTGGTATTTTGACTAACCAATTCAAATCTAATCCTTTATAAATAAGGCCCTCCTGACTTGTTCTGTTTACTCCACTTCTAGATATGTTTGATCCGAATTTGGACAAGGTGATTCTGCGCAACTTCTTGCGGGAATTCGAAAGGTAGATTCATGAAATCCGGTGGGAGTTGGGCGACATATGAGCAAGGATGAGGAGGGCCCTGTAGCTGCCGGATAATGATTGGCCGGTTGATAAAAATTATTTAAATTTAATAATTAATTAAGAATAATAAGTTGAAAAGTCATGACTTGTCACAATAATCAAAAACTCACCAGCTTGATTTAATTAAGTTATTTCTTTTCACAGAAAATAATAAGAAAATAAATGATAAACATAATTTATAACCGTAAAAACATGGTTATTTAATTTGAATTATTGATGTTAATATTAAATAGGCGACAAGTAGTGACTTTTTCACCATTTTTATTTTAAATTTTTTTTCTAATTTAGGTAATAAAGAAGTCTCCAATTTGGATTAATGAAAGTATATGATGATTAGTAAAAAATATAGATTATATGTTGCAATAGATAGATTATCAGTTGCAATAGATGGTCGAATTATTGCAACAAATATTATATTTGTCGCCACAGGTAGGTTATCTGATGAAATAGATATACATTCGATTGCCACAACTCAATAAAAATGATTATTATTAAAAGAAATGGTTATTGAAAAGGTGAGAAGTCTTCGATTATTTAATTAAAAAAGTTTATTTAAATTTAAGAACTAATTTAATTATAATAAGATGAAAAGTTATGACTTATCACAATAATAAAAAAGTCAGCAACTTGATTTAATTAAGTCATAACTTTTTACAGTAATAAAAAAGGAACCAGTTTAAATGTAATTAATAAAATAGAGGTGAACAATCGCGCCTTTTTTCCTAACTCATTCAATTTTAATCCTCTATAAATAGGATCCTCTTTACTCGTTCATTCTACTACACTCTATTTATTTCTTGCATCTTGTTTTTTCATATTACATCTTCAAGCACTTTCTCTTCAAAGACCAAATACCTTTTCCCTGACCCAAGTAAGTTTTTTTCTTTCTTTTTGTGTAAATCTACCAAATTGGTAGTATACATTATATTACGTTCAGACTCTTACTTGTGTTTCTATGTTTTTCGTCAATTCATGTATGTTCTAGTTATGGTGATCCTATTTGAGACATTGCTATTTTATGCAATACCGTGCGGGAACTTCATAGGCAGGTTAATAACCTGCAGTGGGAGTTGGGCGCCGTGAGAGCAAGGATGCTCCAAGAGATTTGCAGGATGAGGAGGGACCTGCTACTACCGATTGACGATTTGCCGGTTGACAATTATAATATTAATGATGATGATAATAATAATAATAATAATTAGGTTATGTTTTTTATTTTATCATATGTATTTTTTTTATTTTTATTTATATTAATGTATTTTTTTTTGTTTGGTAAAAAATTTATGTTTCTGTCTATTTCTTTTTCTCATCAAACATGTCTATGGTTGGACGTAAGGAACAATTTGTAATCTAGTAGAAATAGCAAGAGTCTTGAGTTGTTTCAATAGATTGACCATTTGTTGAAACATATTGGTTATCTATTGGGTTTATGGTAGGAGTTGTTTTGTGTTGTTCTAAACTGATTACTCATCTGTTGTAATAGATTACTCTTATGTTGCAATAGATAACGTGTCTATTACAACAGATAACTAGTTTCTTGCAATAGATAACTCATTTATTGCAACAGATAACTCATCTATTGTAACAAATGACCTATTTGTTCGAATCATGTTAAAAGCACGGATGTTGGGTGTATTTATGCATTCTAGCATTACTATTCTAGCCTATTTAACCTTTTTTTAAGGATGATTCATGTTATTAATATTTTAATAATGAGATAAATATGCATATAAGTGTCTATGTATGTGTTTACAATGTTTAATGGTGTTTCCAAGAAAGTTTTGATTCAAATTGATCATTTAGAATTCAACCATAAAAAATAGTGTGACTAGCTTGAGCTAGGTGTTTGTCTAGGCTATCATGTTGGTTCTAATGTGTTTAATGAGTTGATAAGGTTTTTATTGTGAATTTTTATGTGAAACAACTTTGTTATAATGTTCAAGGGTCAATTGGATCAAAATAAGGGTCAAAACAATTAGTTAGATATCAAAGTGAAATTAGCCTATGCTTAGCTCATGTTTCTGATTCACCGTCTTGGATGTTTTGTTGTTTTGATCTCTAAATTGTTGTGTTTAATGATATAGGATGCTTGGTTAATGGATTATGATGATATATCAAGGATATACAAGCTTCAAATCAAGTGGAAACAACCTAAATAGGCTCGGAATGGATCAACAAAAGCACAATACACAACTTGGATGCAATTTGGAGTCCTGGAATATCCAGGGCGCATGTGGGCTGCAGGTAAGGCCAATTTTCACGTGATATGGACCAAAATCTTAGTAAGGGACTTAAAACAGTGTTCCCTTGAGATGAGGGCACGTCGCAACCTCCACACTGGCTTTTAATCCTCGCGACGCGACCTATATTCCCATTTCCAGCTTCTGCGATGCGACTTCCACTCCCGTTTCTAGATTACGCGTTGTGAGCCCATCAAAACATGGAAAAAGTTGCACTACAACTCCTATTTGTCTTGTTACTAATTGGATACTATAAATACATCTTTGTAAACATTATTATTCATTTTTGGACGTCCTTATAAGATATTGAAGGTTACCACAACTTCTTTTTAGGTTTTATCATTCTTTAATTTAGTTTTTTTATGGTTTGTATCATCAATCCAAGGGATTTGATGATGAATATTTCCATTAAAGGCTAAATTCCCTTTCCAGGGTTAAGGCCAAGATCATGAATACTTTCGTTTTGAATTAAGTTTGTTGATTCGCTTATCATTATGGTTGTTTGTTTATCATTGTTTTAACTATTTTAAGGACTAGATACCCTTATAATATATTCATTGTCAACCTTGTGATATTGAGAGGGGGAATAGAAATATAGAATATGGGTATATGCAAAGTAAGGTTCATAGTCTTTTAAAAAATAAGGATTTTAAATTAGCGACTAGGACAAGAATGTTCTTAGATGCCTTACTTGATTCAAACATAGGAAAATTGCTTTAAAGTATTTAATTGGATTATTACATCCCCAATTAATGATGTAGTTGTAATGTCCATATTAGGTAAACAGTTAGAGGTCGGGAGACCATGATCATGAGATTAACCCTATGAATCAATAATCAAGATAAGTGATTTAACGGATGAAGTTCAATAACGTAGTATGATTGTCCGTAAGCCTTAACCTAGGGCTTATAACCATTGATTATCCAAAGTCATTACTTTTTCGTATTAGTTTAGTTTCTTTTTAGTTATAATTCTAAAACTTTATTGGTTACCTTTCTCAATTTGTTAAACTAGAGTTGGGTAGTTGTGTAACACAAGCCCTTATGGGATCGATATTTGGCTTTCTTGAAGGCCACTTTACTACTTGGTAGACCATGTACACTTGCATGTGCGCTTGGAAGCTATTAGGCAATATATAGATTTATAAACATAAATCCAACATATGAGTTTTTCGTTGCAACAGATGACTCATCTGTCGCAACAAATGAGTGTTTTGTTTAAATAGATGTCTCTTATGTTGGATTCATGAACGGGTTCTATCCATTGTTGAAAAAACAACAGTAGCAGTGTATTCAGATGACAAATTTAACTTAAAATAATAATTTTACTTACCAAAGTCACCTATGAAGTATTGACAAAGTGATGTACGAAACAAAATTTGACATAAAAAGTTTTTCAAGTAGCAGCAGTAGCAGTAATAACAACAACAATGGTAGATAAGAAGAAGATGGTGATGATAATAAAGTAGAAAATGATGATAATGAAGAAAAAAATGATGAATAAACCAGAAGCAACAGTGAACAACAAGAATATTGAAGAGAGAGAAAACAACAATGGATGAACAGAGAGGGAAACACGCTTTTTTTTCTCTATTTCCTATTGTATTAACTAGCATTTGGATCAAAGTGTAAATTTAAAAGATTGTGGGCTAACTTTCACAACGTTCTTAATTCAAAATAAAGTAATTATCACCTCACTCATTTATTAAGACTTGAGTAACGTAAACCTCATTTTCAAACTCTTTTGTCACTTTTAACTAAATATCCCAAAGACAAAATTGAAAGAACGGTGTCATTTAAGTCTTAAATGAGGAATTGGTGACATTGACCAACTTAAAGGGTCAGACATAGTTAGGAAACTTGATTAAGTTAATTGTGAATTTGATTAATATTTTCAAAACTTTTTAATCTTTTCAAATATTAAAATCAACCCACACCTCTCTCCTCTCCAAATCAATCATCTCTCCTCTCTCTCTTGATAGTTTATCCCAACTAGCATTTCTACAAATTTCTCCTTTCAATCCCCAAAGACTTCAACCTTTGACAATAAATAGTTAGGCTTAGGGTTTCTTTTCGACTTCCAACCGTTAGTCGACAGGATAACCTTGATCTCCGGCCTCAACAACTTTGAGTTCTTCATCATCCCCTTTTTTATTTCACAGGCAAAAAATTATGGCCTTTTTAGTTTTAAAGAAAAAGAGGAACTTGAGCCAATTTCTCTTCTAGTATTGTTAACAATTTCAATATTTGCTTCTTTAATTTGACATACAGTCTGAATAAAACCCTAATTTCTAGTATTTCTTCTTTTTTTGGAGTGAAATATGATTTTTTGTTGTTTGTTGCATTTTTTAAAGTTTGATTTTGTTGTATGTGTTTGTATAAACAAAACAACGATGTTGGTGTTTTTGGTGTTGCACCTATTGCTGTGTTGATTTGTTCCTGCTCTTGATAAAAAATGGTGATATTACTGTAGTTCTATTGAAAAATCATGCAACTATTTTTTCTGTAATAGATTAACCTTCTGATGCAATAAATTAACCATCTGATGCAACATATTAACCATCTAATGCAATAGATTTACTATCTAATGCAACAGATTTACCATATGATACAACAGAGGATCCATCAGATTAAAAATCTAGTGCAATAGATTAACCATATGATACAAAAGATTTACCATCAGATTAAAAATTTGCTGCAATAAATTAGCCATCTAATACAACAGATTTACCGGATTAAAAATTTAATGCAATAGATTAACCATTTAATGCAACAGATTTACCATTTAATACAATAGAGGAACCATCAAATTAAAAATTTAATGCAATAGAAGAACCTTTTTCTAGGTAAAATCATATCAACTATTCCAACAGGACATGTCCATGACTTTTTTTCCTAACAGATCATTCATCTATCATGATAGATATCCCTTTTGTGGGAAAAAATCTAAAAAATATTGATCATTAATAATAGTTCCAATAGATCACTTATATGTTGCAATAGATGTGTGATCTGTTGCAGACACCAGTCTTCTATTTCAACAGATGAGTGATCTATTTTTATTATTGCAACAGATTACTCATCCGTTGCAACAGGTTAGTTATATTTTGCAACAAATCACTCATATATTTCAACAAATATGTGATCTATTGCACATATCAGCTATCTGTTACAACAAATGAGTGATCTAGTTTTATTGTTGCAATAGATTACTTATCTGCTGCAATAGGTTAGTTACATGTTGCAATAGATAACCTACCTAGTGCAACAAATGAGTGATCTATTGGGACTGTTATTTTACTATTGTATATATTAGATATAATATTATCCTTTATTAATGATGCATTAATCAATTATAATCTATTTTATGTTTCTATTTTTAGATTATATTGCTACCAAAAGAATAAAAACCGAATCAAGTCCAAGTAAAGGAACAAGTGAAATAGCTAGGCTATATCCACCACTTTATGAGCTTGCTTTACAAGCATTATCTCAATCAGAAGTAGAAGATAATGAACATGGGGAAGAAGAATATTTCATAAGAGATGATCCAAATGCTAATAGCCCTTTTACCGAAGAGTTGGTCAAAATCTTTAGCATTAATAATTATACTATGAGAATACAGTATGATGGTGCCATAGATTTAATAGGTGATTTTGTAGTTAAGTCAACCATGGGAAAATCTTTCGACGCCTTCAGAGAAATACTTTAAGAACAAAATTTGGATGCTTATTTCAGGGAGAGCTGCTTTGGGCAATAACTTAATTTGCCGGAGGACAACAATTCTCGTTTCCAAATGAAAATGTTCTATGATCTTCTCAAGTATAGGTTTTTTATGAAAACAAATATAAGATGGATGAGGTGTGGATAAATTACTGTGGCATGCCTGTTTGTTTTGGTTAGAAGGAGTTTGCCATAGTTACTGGACTAAAATGTTATCTTCCTTCTCCTTCTTAAGTTATACCTAATCTAACCCCAAAAAGGAACCCCACACAGCCTAAAAAAGAAAATGTAATTCAAGTGATCATGAAGACTTGGTGTCCCTTGTTAGTCCAAGCTTCAAAAACAAAAAATTGATAGAACCTTTAAAAGGTAAAAGAATTTCAAAGAAGCACAAGCAAATATTGCGCTTGGTTTAGTTTATACATAATATTCTTTGGGCGAGAGACATTAACGATAACATACCTTTTGATTTAATAAAGCTCTCCGTGGATCTTGAAGCATTTAACAGCTATCCTTGGGGTTATGAAAGCTTCAAAATGATTGTAAAATATTTGTTGACTCCGTTAACGGCAAAAACAACCAACTTATATGGCTTTTCATAGGCTTTTATTGTAAATATTTATTTTATTATGATATGATTCATTTTTTTATTCAATAATGCTTTTAATTTATTGGCATTATTTTATAGGCTTGGGCGTTTAGAACCATTCCTTATTTGAGACAACAAGTGAACTACCAGGAAGAAGTTTCCTATCCAAGAATCCTGAGATAGTTATCGGTCGAAATTGATAAAAATGCAAAATTTCTTGATCTCTTCAACCCTCGAAAGATGCAATAAATCTAATTCTAATTAATGTTTTTGTTTTAATTTACGATTTTCTTGAATGATCGAATTATCATTCTAATATATGTACTAATTTATGTTAGATTGTGCGTCCGTCACTTGTTTTGACCAATCGAGAGTTGAAAATGCCATTTTTTCTTCTTTATGGCTTGTGCAAACTTTATTAGACCCTAAGGTCATTGACATAATAAAAAAAGAAATTAGTTGGAGCAACAACCATCACAAGAAAAACAATTTTAGAGGGTGGTCTTGTTGTTATTGATGATGGTAGTGGTAGTGGTGCTATTGTTTTGGTTAATGATACTCCTCTTATAGTTTTTGAAACAACAAACCATAATGATTATGATCATACTGGTTATACAGATTTTGCCCCTTCTTGCGAATGTTTGGCATATAAATGTCAAGACTGTAAGGCAAAACATGATGGAGTGATTAATACTATTATTGCATTAACTGCTTATGTAAAAAAATTGACATCGAAGAGGGGTGTCATTCCATCAAAGAGGATTTCATATCCATACACTCCATTAGAGATTAAGGCGGCTAAGAAGAGAAGGAAAGAAATTTCTATGGCATCATCAAGCATCGAAATAAGTAAAATTGCAACTCCTCTATCTTTGTCTCGAACCTTTGATCAATGTAAAAGTGCCATAGGAGAGAAACTTGAGCTGAAGAAGGAGAATGTATATCATCTATTGGAAATTATCATACAACTGCGAGAACCCCTATACTATGATAAAGAAGCTATTGCTAGAGGATGAATCCTGCCCTATAGTAGTACTCATCCCTCTTTCTCTCCTAGTGGGTGAAGCAGGAAACGAAACTATCAAGTCAGCCTAGTCGAGGTCAATTAGTCCTGATAGATGATCCATCTATTGCAATAGATAGATAATCTGTTGTATATCTATGGTTAGCATTGATAATTCTGGATTTTCAGGAGGATGTCACAGTAAAAGCTACTACTGTACAACATAATATCACAGTTTATAATCCATCAACTGCTTCCAAATAAGAAAAAAAAGTAGAGCCTGTTAGTTCGGGAGAACAGAAAAATTACCCATTTGAAGGGTTCAAGATCTCAGACGAGGCTCCAAAAAAACTAACAAAGTTGGTCAACTACTATTCAGAATGGATTGCCGATGGGCAGTTTAAGCATTATGTCGGTAGGTACATATATCATTTATAAAGATATTGATTTGTACAATTATTATTGTAAAAACATGACATTAACACATATAAATCATGTAGATAACAAAATGATGAACACTAAAAAGTGAACTAATTGGGTCTTAGTTTTGATATGTTCGACTTTGTTGTTGCACATCCCAAAATGAAGGATTGGTTCTATTTGATGTCACAACCCCAAACTTGCTAGATTGATGAGGTTTAAATGTCATACATATTACTATTAATTAATACTCTATTTAATTGCATATGTGTATTAAATTTATCATCACATAATCTAAAATATTTGATAATATGTGAAGCATATCTACCTTAGAAAGAAGGCCAAGTTGAAAACACAAGAACAATACAGATATACGATAGACCAATGTTTGAACAAAGTTTACATCAATAATGCCTATGATAGGTATTGTCAATAACAATCTGGAAGTTTCCTGAATAGTGGAATATTTAATCAACAACATCAAAGGTTTAAGAATTCCAACAGGCTGTAACACCTCAAGAATACACCCAGGGCGCCACACGATGCTTACAGTCCTGAGGGACCATAAGTTAATCCATGAGCTAGTACCTGCTATGACCACTGAATAAAATATAATAAATGCAGAAGAATAACTTATAGGACATAAGGTTTTAAGTAATGAAAACTGATAGAATATGCAAACCAAACTAATAAAATAATTTGACAATGTCAACTAAAGTCTGAATACTAAATAACAGACTGTAATGTCTGAAAGCCTTTAGACTGACTAATTATAAGTTGATGGGACATACCCCAACTAACGCCAACTAACTACTGAACTAAAAATATGAAAAATAATTTGTCCTCAAAATATGAGGACTCATCACTGCAACCACTGATGGTCTGGAAATTCTATGCGCGATTTGAAAAATGGGCGTCTTAACCTATGATATGATACATCATAGCGCAAGAAAAGAGTATGCAATCAGTACTTTGAATATACTAGTATGCTAAATGAGGTAGGCTGATATGCATGGTTTCGTAAACATGAATATTAATTGTCTGAATATATGCATACAACATGAAGTACTAAATAAAGTGCATGAAATCTATAGATACTGAAAATATGTGAAATCTGTAAATACTGATAATGCATAAAATCTGTAAGTACTGAGGGTGCATGATCAAGCATATAGCATATTCTGATAATAATCTGTAAATGCTAAAATGCTGAAATCTGATAACTTAATCACTGATGTCTGTATGCTATGGTCAAGTAACTAAAACTAAATTACTGGACTGATTAATGGACTGAGACTGTGGGAGCTATCATCTAATCGACATACCCCAATGAGAAAGTTTGGGGTCCAACCTGTAACCCTAGTTGGAAGGGTGTTAGTACCATGCCACGGGTACTATCGCTGTCTGTGTGGATCCATTATACTGATGTACTTTCCTAAAAGACTAAGGGTGTCAAGATTAAACTGACGGGTGACCCCTGCGAGGCAGTCAAGCCTAATCTGACGGGTGACTCCTCTTATCCTATGCTGGCTACATAGTTCTGGAGTACAGAGACTGATACTAACGACTCTTCCTATCTGATAGGGAAGTCACCATCTCTGAACTCGCTCGGTGCTAAATCCTACTCCCAACTGAACTGACTCATAATGATTAACTGTTATGAGTCTAACTAAATATGATAACTGACTGAACTGATATTGTTCATATTATGTCTAAAACTGTTCTGAATCTATGAGACTAAGTAAACAACTATATTTTCGGGTATTCATAACCCCAAGACTCAATACTAATAATAGTAAAATAGTACAAATCTTTAAGGGCATAACATGGGAGCATTCATTTAAAATCCACTCTTATAGGTATTTCATCAAATACTTGATATGCATGATGTACATTAAGCGTGAGAATAGTTTAAAGCTTGTAGTAAAAGCACAATTTCACACTAATAGCACAAATCATGAATTAAATAAGGGGACAAAAATATTTAAAAAATGTGGAGTGTAATAATCAACATCAATTTCATAAGAACATGGTATAAGAGAAGATTAATGGGATTTCATGGTTAAAATCACAATTTGAAATCATAAATAACTTGTAAAGATCATAACTTTGTATTTGAATTGGATAAATGGGCTTCTTGGGTGAAAGAGACCCATGAATGAACACTTAACATAACTGAGTGATGAATTCTTGAGGTTTCTTGGTAGTGTTCTTGAGATTTGACCTTGATTCTTGAAGGTTAGGGTTTTGCTAATTGAGAGAATGATCTTGATTTTTTTTGGAAAAATTGAATAAAAGAGTGACTAATTAGGTTATTAGGGGTTAAATTTAGTGTTTAGGCTGACTGGGGTGAGGGAAAAGGACTTAAAAGCCCTTGGAATTAAAACTCAAAACTGACTGAAAAATCCCAATTTAGGCACTTGGCATGACGCAGTCTATCATGTCGAGCCACTAAAAAATGGACATCTGGGAACTGGACCGTTGGCGCGATACGGTAAAACCATGGTACCCCATTAAATATGATTTTGCCTCTTGGTGTTATGCGGTGGGATCGCGGAGTCACACTAGAAAGTGACAATTGGGAAATGGCACTATGGCACGATGTGCCGTTATCGTGCTGACACACTAGAACCAATTGGGAACTGGAACTTCATTGCGATATTCTAGGATCACGGTGGTTCACTGGAAATTGACGAATGTCATTTTTCCTATCTCCACGATGCGGTGCTTGTGAATTCGGCAGACTATTTTATAAAAAGTGCCATAACTTCTCACCCGGATGTCGAATTTGAGTGAATTTTATATTGTTTGAAAGCTAATTCAATTTCCTATACATTGGTAATTCTTAAACTTTAAAATACTGAATATTTTGAAAATTTCTCTAGATACCCTTGTACTGAGAGCTAAACTGAGCTAGGGAAATATGAGGTATTATAATATCTCCCCCTTGGGGACATTCGTCCTTGAATAAGACTGATAAAGCTAGAAGTATTGATGGACTGAGTTTACTGACATGCACAATTGAAGCATAATTGCATGATTGAAACTACTGATAAACTGAGTTTTCATAGTGAACATGCATATCCTATGCATGAGTACATGGCTAAGCTGATTCATGAATGCATGATTGCCATGGAGATGATATGCAATGATAACTGAAGTTTGTAATTATAACTAAAAATGGAATTGAGTAAATCTACAAAAGGCTGTTACCTTATGCTAAATCTGAGTTTGCGGAGAAGAGGTGAGGATACTTAGTCTGCATATCTGCTTTTGCTTCCTAAGTACCTCCCTAAACGGACTGATTTCACCAAAGAACTTTGACCAAGGGAACTTCTTTGTTCCTTAGTCTACGAATCTGATGATCAAGAATTTCGACTGGGCCTTCTTTGAAAGAGAGATCATTTTGAATGCTTATGCTTTCTACAGGGACTACTACTGCTGGGTCGCTAATTCATTGCTTTAGCAAGGAGACATGGAATACGGGTTGTTCCAAAGCTAGATCTGAAGGAAACTCAAGCTCATAAGCTACTATTCTTAAACGACTGAGAATTTTATAAGGACCAACATATCGGGGAACGAGCTTTACCTTCTTCCCGAACCTCTTCATTCCCTTCATGAGAGAGATATTTAGTTATAAAAAGTCGCCAATTGAAACTCGAGATCCTTTATCCTCACATTTGCATACGATTTCTATCGGCTCTAGGCTTTCTTAATCCTTTCTCTGATCAACTGAACCTTCTCTAAGGCATCAAACACTAAGTCAGGCCCTACAACAGCAGTCTCACCTACTTTAAACCAACAAATCAGAGATCTACATCTCCTCCCATAAAAAGCCTCAAACGGAGCCATCTGGATACTGAAATGATAGCTGTTATTATATGTGAATTCGATCAAAGGCAATTGATTATCCCAACTGCCCTTAAAGTCAACTACACATACTCTTAACATATCTTATAGAGTCTGAATGGTATTTTCTACTTGACCATCTGTCTGAGGGTGAAAAACGGTACTAAGATGAACTTGGGTACCAAGACCCTTCTAAAAAGCTTTCCAAAAGTGAGAGGTAAATTGAGTACCTCTGTATGAAATGATAGATAGTGGAATATCATGCAACCTAACCAACTCTGTAAGGTAGAGTTTGGCATAGTCCTCGGCTAAATAAGAAGTATGGACTGGAAAAAAATAAGCTGATTTGGTTATCCTATATACAATGACCCAAATAGAATCATGCTGATGGCAGCTACGAGGCAAACCCATCACAAACTCCATATTCACTTCTTCCCATTTCCATGTAGGAATACTAAACTCATGTATAGACCTACTAGGATTCTGGTGCTCAATCTTAACCTGCTAACACGTACAGCACTAGGCTACAAACTCTGCAATATCTCTCTTCATCCCACTCCATTAATAGATCTCCTGAAAATTACAGTACATGTTAGTGCCCCTGGATGAATCGATTACCGCGCACCATGCGCTTCTACAAGAATTTACTGCCTCAAGTCGTCTACACCTAACACACACAGTCTACCCTGACAACGCGATACACCATCCCCCTTGGGATAAAACCTCTACTTTCTGATCTCTTGCTGACTCTTTCAACTTGACTAGATTGGGATCTCTATCCTACTTTTCTTTAACTTCAGAAACCAAAGAAGATTCCAAACTATTCTGCACCCATACACTACCCTTTGCTGAATCGACTAAGTGGATACCTAGTTTGTCAAGCCGATGAATTTCCTGAATAAACTTCTTCTTATCATTCTCAACATGAGATACACTACCCATAGACAATCTACTGAGAGCATCTTCCACTACATTGGCCTTTCCCGGATGATACATAATACTCATATCATAATCTTTCAACAACTCTAACTACCTTCTCTGATAAAAATTCAAATCTTTCTAAGAGAACACATGCTGTAAGCTTTTTTTGTCTGTGAACATATCAACATACACCCATACAAATAATTCCTCCAAATCTTTTTGGCAAATACTACAACTGCTAACTCAAGATCATGGGTATGGTAATTCTTCTTGTGGGGCTTAAGCTGTCTAGAGGTATAGACTATGACCTTACCTCTCTACATTAGGACACAACTGAAACCTACTCTGAAAGTATCACAATACACAACAAACCCATCTGAACTATCTGGTAGAGTTAAAATTGGAGCTGAGGTGAGTCAAGTCTTCAACTCCTAAAAACTATTCTTACACGAATCTGACCACTAAAATTTGACTTTCTTCTGAGTCAATCTGGACATGAGGGATGCAATAGATGAAAAACCTTCAACAAATCGGCGGTAATAGCCAACTAAACCTAAGAAACTCCTGATATATAATGGAGAAATAGGTCTAGGCTAGTTTTTCATTGCCTTATTTTTTTGAGGATCAACTCTAATGCCATCACCAGAAATAATATGATCAAAGAAAGCTACTGATCTTAGCTAAAATTCAAACTTACAAAATTTAGCGAACATCTGATGGGCTCTAAGAGTCTGCAATACTATTCTGAGGAGATCTGCATGATCAGTTTTGGTATGAGAGTAGACAAGGATGTATGCTATGAAGACTATGATGAACATGTCCAAGTACTACTTGAACACATAGTTTATTAACTCCATGAAAACTGTTGGGGCATTGGTGAGACCAAATGACATAGATTAGGAATTTGAAGTGACCATACCGAGTTTGGAAAGTTGTTTTCAGAATGTTACATCCCTGACCCTATGCTGATGATAGCTTGATCTGAGGCCTATCGTAGAAAAGTAACTAGCACCCTGAAGTTGGTCAAACAAGTCATCAATTCCAGAAAGTGGATAGTAATTATTGACAGTGATTTTGTTCAACTGACGGTAGTCAATACATATTCTGAGAGAACTATCTTTCTTACGCACGAATAAGAATAGTGCGCCCCATGGGGCAATGCTGGGTCTGATGAACCTCTTGTCTAAAAGGTTCTTTAACTGTTCTTTCAACTCTTTGAGTTTGGATGGAGCCATTCTATATGGCGGGATATAAATATGTTGAGTGTCTGGAAGAAGGTCTATTCCGAAATCAATTTTCCTCTTAGGAGGAACTCCGGGAAGATCATCGGGAAACACATCTGAGAATTTATTTACTACCGAGAATGAATCAAGACTGAGAGTCTTTGAACTAGATTATTTGACTCAAACATGATGGTAGGTACATCCCTTGGATATCATTTTCCTTTCCCTAAGGTACAAACCAAATAGACCCCTAAGATCTGTAGCACTACCCCTCCATTCACAAACTGGCTCATTTGGAAACTGAAAATGAACAACACTATTTCAACAATAAATTGAAGCATAGCATGAATGGAGCCAATCTATAACAAGAATGACATTAAAATCAGTCATCTCCAACTCCACAAGATCAACTGAGGTGACTTTATGAGAAACTATAACCGGGCAGTTCCTGTATAACCATCAGGCTATAATAGAAACACCTACTGGGGTAGATACTAAAAAGAGATCTTCTAAGATTTTGGCACTGACTCCAAAGTTGATGCTATATAAGGAGTTACAAAAAAAAAGAAGCTCCCGGGTCTAATAAAATATAAACATATAAATAAAAGACTTGCAGCGTACCAGTAACTATGTCTGGAGAATTTTCTTGATCTTATTAGTACTAAAGAGCATACAATCTGTTTGGATGTTGACCACCGGTAGCACTTTAAGTGGCACCCTACTGAATCGAGCAACCAACTGGAACTGATGAATGATGGGCCTGGCTCCATTAGCATAAATCCTTACCTCTCTGAGAAACTACCCAACACTCCCTAACTCGATGTCCTGGCTTACCATACCCAAATCATACATCATTTCCAACTCTACACTCACCCTGATGGTTTTTACCATATTTCTGGCAAAGAGGATTTGTACTAGCACTGTTAACACTACCTTGGGACTTAAATACTAGTGCCCTATCCCTATGATTATGCCTGGACTTAGGTACTGGGGCATTAGCTGAGGATGGGGTTGGAATTGAATATTTATAATGAAACTGAGGGTGGTTACCACCTTCTGACCTTAGCTAACTGAAACTAAAACTACCCATTCTAGCTTTTTTGTTAACCCTTTCTCTCTCTCCTTATCCTTTTACTCCCCAATCTATTGAGCATGGACCATTAACCTAGACAAGTCCATCTCCCTAATTAGCATCGTGGTCCTACACTCTTTGACCACACTTTCAGATACAATAGACACAAACTTACTTATCTTAGACCTGCTACCAGCTACCACATGAGGGGCATATCTGGATAACTGAGTAAACTTGAGAGAATACTCTCTCACTGTCATGTTTACCTACTTCAAGTTAATGAACTCTAACACTTTTGGCTTTCTCCAATCTAGTAGAAAGAACCTATCTAAGAATACAGTAGCAAACTCTTTTCATTCTACAAGACCTATATCTGCACCTCTATCTACCTTCCACTCCTTAAACCATGTATGGGCTACATCTTGAAACTGGTAGGTAGCTAATTCATCACTCTCACTAGAAGTTACCTCTATAATATCTATGACTTTCTATACCTAATTGAGGAACTCCTGTGGATCCTCTTCAGGCTTAGATCTAAAAAAAGGAATGTTTATTGGGGTGAAGTCCCAAATTTTGGCTGCAGAAGTATTGGCCACTGGGTTGACCAGAACAATGGCTGGCTGTGCATTCTAAGCCGCTACATATTAAGCTAGAGTATTGAATGTAGCTCTGAACTCTGCATGAGAAACATGCTCATTAAGGGGATCTTTATAAATGGGCTGAGGTGCTGGGTGGTTTACATTTCTTCTTCCGTTTATATTTTTGAGAGGCATGTTCTATGAACAAAAGGAAGAATGAATTAGACAAAGATTTTAAAATGAGAATTTTGCCCACTCACACGATATGAATACTTAAAGTAGGAAAACTTTTCCTAAACGCCTTGCACCTCTTGTACATAAGTGTGGCATGCTTCACACCCATGTGTAAGACTCTACTTGACATGGCTTTTAGACTTCATAGGATCATTTAAAACCTTAGGCTCTAATACCAAGTTTGTAACACCCCGATAATACACCCTGGGTGCCACACGATGCTTACAATCATAAGGGACCACAAGCTAACCCATGAGCTAGTACCTGCTGTGAGCACTGAATAAAATATAATATTTATAGAAGAAAAATTGATAAGGCATAAGGTTTTAAGTAATGAAAACTGATAGAATCTGCAAACTAAATTGATAAAATAATCTGACAATGTCAATTAAAGTCTAAATACTAAATAATTGACTGTAATGTCTGAAAGCCTCTAGACTGACTAATGATAAGTTGATGGGATAGACCCCATATAACTCCAACTAACTACTAAACTGAAAACATGAAGATAAATAATCTATCCTCAAAATATGAAGACTCACCACTATAACCGCTGGCGGTCTAGAAAATCTATGTGCGATCAAAAAACTGGACGTCTGAACCTATGATATGATACATCATAGCGCAAGAAAAGAGTATGTGATCAGTACCTTGAATATACTGGTATGGTAAATGAGGTAGGCTGATATGCATGGTTTTGTGAACATAAATATTAATTATCTGAATATATGCATACAACATGAAGTAATGAATAGGGTGCATAAAATCTGTAGGTAGTGAAAATACATAAAATCTATAAATACTTATGATGCATAAAATATGTAAGTTCTGAGGATGCATAACAAAGAATATAAAATATTTTGATTATCATCTATAAATACTAAAATGCTAAAATTAGATAACTGAATCACTGATGTCTGTATGCTTCAAGAAACTAAAACTGATGTATTGGACTTATTACTGGACTAAAAATATGGGAGCTATCATATAACCGACATTCCTTAATGAGAAAGTTTGGGGTCTAACTTGTAACCCTAGTTGGAAAGGTGTTAGTATCGTGCCACGAGTACTAATGCTGGCTGTGTGGATCCACTACACTGATGTACTATCCCAAAAGACTAAGAGTGTGAAGCCTAAACTGATGGGTGACCACTGCGAGGTAGTCAAGCCTAATCTGTCAGGTGACTTCTCTTATCCTACGCTGGCTATGTAGTTTTGGAGTACAGAGACTACCATAAATGACTCTACCTATCTGACGGGGAAGTCGCCATCTCTGCACTAGCTCGGTACTAAATCTTACTCCCAACTGAACTGACTCAGAATGCTTAACTGTTATGAGTCTAACTGATTATGATAAATAACTGAACTGATATTGCTCATATTATGTATGAAAATATTTTGAATCTACTGAGACTAAGTAAACAACTATGTTTTCTGGTATTCATAACCCCCAGGACTCAATAGTAATAATAGTAAAATAGTACAAATCTTTAAGGGCATAACATGGGAGAATTTATTTAAAATCCACTCTTGTAGGCATTTCATTAAACACTTGATATGCATGGTGTACATTAAGTATGAAAATAGTTTAAAGCTTTTAGTAAAAGCAAAATTTCAATGCCAATATCATAAATCATGAATTAAATCAGTGGACAACAACATTTAAAACATGTGGAGTGTAATAATCAACATCAATTTTATAAAAACAAGGTATAGGAAAATATTTATGGGATTTCATGGTTTAAATCACACTTTCAAATCATAAATAACATGTAAAGATCATAACTTTGTGTTTGAATTGGATACATGGGCTTCATGGGTGAAAGAGACCCATGAATGAACACTTAACATACTTGGGTGATGAATTCTTGAGGTTTCTTGGTAGTGTTCTTGAGATTTGACCTTGATGGAAGGTTAGGATTTTGCTAATTGAGAGAATGCTTTTGATTTTGGGGAAAAATTGAATAAAATAGTAACTGATTAGGTTATTAGGGGTTAAATTTAGTGTTTGGGATGACTAAGGTGAGAGAAAAGGACTTAAAAGCCCTTGGAATTAAATCTCAGAAATGACTAAAAAATTCTGACTTTGGCACCTGGCGCGATGCGGTACAATGCCACTGGAAAATAGACAATTGGGAATTTGACCATTTTCATAATGTAGTACAATTGCGGTACCCCACTGAATATGATTTTGAATCTTGGCGCGACACTGTGGGATCATGAAGTCACACTGGAAAGTGACAATTGGGAAATGGCACTATGGCGTGACACACCTTTATCGCGCTGACACACTGGAAAAGCCAATTGGGAACTAGAACTTCATCGCGACGTGCTAGGAACACTGTGGTTCATTGGAAATTGACGAATGCCACTTTGCCTGTCACCGGGATGCGGTGCTTGTTAATTTGGTACACTTGTTTTACGAAAAGTACAATAAATTCTCACCTGGATATTGGATTTGGGTGAATTTTATATCGTTGAAAAGATAATTCAATTTCCTACACATTGGTAAGTCATAAACTTAAAAATATTGAATATTTTGAAAATTTTATATAGAGATACCCGTGTATTGAGAGCTAAACTAAGCTAGGGAAATACGGGGTATTACACAGGCTTACCTTGACATTTTGTCGATGAAGTGTACATCACAATAAATTGTGGTGATGAATTCCATTAGGTGTTGTCAATCTTCGTTATAAAAGGGAAGCGTATCCAAGTTTATGGATCGATGTCAGGAAGGAGATATTTCGAGCGATCATCCTAGATACAAAATCTAGCCAAAATATTTCATACTTATCTTGATATAAGTGGCTTTTTGGATCAAAAGGTTCGTATTAATTGGTTGACGATTGAAGTATATCAAGATAAAATGGGTAATCCATTTGATGTAGAATATGTTGAAGGAATTCCTCAATAACTCATTGGTAGCCTGTAAGTATCATGATTTAGTTTCATTTTATAAATTTCACAATACGTACATTAATTGCAAGATATGCATTATTTGATTTTTACAAACACATAAATTATGGCTTTTTTGTTGTCACTTATGCCGAGTATTTGAGCGATAGATTACAAGTACCAATTGATGGACTTGATGCTAGATTACTCCATAAAAGATATGCTACTTTTTTATGGAAATACGGAAAAGCAAAATCTCAGAAAGCGTACACAAGTGAATTTAAGGATCCATGATGACCAAAGATGAATTTTGTAGCACTGAATGAAGAATAACTTGTCCATATCGAGTAGATCATATGTACCTATAATAATTTTTTTAATTTTTATTTATTTGTTAAGTTATTTCATATAATTTCTGAATGCTTCAATTTATTTCATCCTTAGATTTAAACTTATTAGTTAAGATAGAATACTATATTCAAATATCATAACAGATAATTCATCTGTTGCAACATGATAAATATCTGTTCGAAATTATCAAATAGATTTAGACATATGTTGCAAAATTTAGTTCATATGTTGGAAATTATCAAATAGGTCTTTCTACTATTTTGATTTGTTCCAATAGATGATCTATCAGTTGCAACAAATAGACTATATGTTTCAACTAATTGTATATCTATTGTGATAGATAGTATTAGAAACATCTGCATAATGCAATAGATAACCAACCTATTACAACAGATAATTAATTTATCAGAACAGATTGACTATTTGTTACAACAAATAGATGATGTGCTAGCCTTCTGTTAGCACATTTAAGACTTTTAACTTGGAATAATTGCAAGTTCTTAGGTAACTATCATTGTTTTTATGGTATTTCATGTGATTTTTTAGAAAAGTCAAGATGCATGAACATATAGGAAAGCTACGTTGATAAGGATGATTTTTTGTGAACGATGCAAGAAATTAAGTTCAGAAGATTTCATTTGATGACTTGGTCTGATAAGTCATCAACTTCCTGATAAGCCGTCAGGAGCTGTTGTCAGCCGAAGGTAGAAAACATTGAATTTGAAGAAGAGTTGATGACATTTTCTGATAAGTCATCAGACTCCTGATAAGTCGTCACACATGTCATCAGACTCCTGATAAGTCATCACACATGTCGTCAAATTTGTGATAAGTTGTCACAAATGTAGTTAGCTAAAGGAGTGAAAATCTGAATTTTAGTTTTGAATTTTCTTTAAGTTACAAATATAAATAGAAACTTTTAGGGTTTCATTCATCAGCTGGAACTTATTCCAAAGACGATCACCTGTCTTTGGGCCTCCTAACTTAGAATTCAATTTTCAATTCTTTGATTAAGTTGTAGGATATTCTTTTTGAACTTGGAAGAGAATCAACATTAGACTTCATCTTTTGTAAGTTTAATTTCTCTAAATTATGAGTACAATTGTTGCTATATCTTTGTATATCATGTGGAACTAAAACCCACAACTGGTGTTGTGGGATCTATGATTATTCCTTCATGTATTTAATAGTTGGTTAGGGTTTGAGTAATTGTGGGGACATCTTGATAATTCCTTTGTAATTTTAGTTGTCTACTGATTGCAAATAATAGATCCCACCTTATGTTGATTTGCTCGAACTGACAAATAAACTAAAGGTAGTGAATTATCAACGAGGATTTAGGAAGGTTAAGTTCTCATCTAATGACTAATGTTGTAGCAAGATTGATCAACTCAGATAAAATTAGTATGAATAGAATGTTTTCCTAAGTTTGAGAGAATTAGGGAGTTCAACATCTAGGTAGGTTGATAAACACTTAGATAGACTGTCCAAACTGATAATTTGGTTTTTCCCATAAGTCATGAGAACCCAATACCACGATTATTATTCAATGGGGATTAATAATCATAGTGATCACAACCATAGTTTCTCTCTATCATTGTTTTGAACCATTGAAATTTTAGCTTTGAGTTCTGAAGCAAGTCAAAAATTTAATTATTGTTTGATCGATAAAACTCCCAATTAAAGAAAACCATTATCTACTAGTCATTTTAATCACAAATATACTTGAGTGACACCTTTTTCCCTGTGGGATTCGACTCCAACCTAGTTGGGTTATATATTTGACAACGACCGCTTACTCTCTCATAAGAGAGGTGTAATTTAGGCGTATCAAATTTTGGTGCCGTTGCCGGGGAATACGGTTTCAAAATGAGTATATCTGTGACAATTGACTCATATTAAGTTTCCTAGTTTTACTTTTATTTGTTGTTTTTGTTCTCTGCAGGGTAGTTAGTGTGTATGCCAAGTACACGGAGTTCAGGTGAACCATTCTTACCAGTACATCCAAAAGCTCAATTGATCGGTAGAATGGTAGACCGACAAGTAGTAGGAAGACTAGCCTAGCTGCCTTAGCTAGGGCTTAGTTAAATCAACACAATATAGATAACCTAGGTCGGGTACCAAATCTGGATGAAGAGGACCTGGGAGATGATGATTTAATTGACCAGGCTAATAGGAGGCGTGCAACGGGAATAGTTGCACCTGTAAATTAAAGTCGTCCATTTAGAGGAAGACTAGACCACCAAGTTGTGTAGTTTGATATTGACAATGATGAGGATGATTTAGATAGAGCTGGAGCTATAGGGGAAATTATTCTACCACCACTAGCTCCTGGGGTGAAATTCAACATCACCAGTACTATGATACAACTACTGAATTTGAAAAAACTCTTTGGTGGATTACTTGGTGATGATCCAAATCTATATTTGGTGAATTTCATCAATATTTGTAAGTCTTTTGATAATCTTGGAGTGGGATAAAATGCTATTAATTTAAGATTGTTCCTACTTTCTTTGTCTAGAGAGGCAACTAAGTGGTTGAATGAGCTGACTCCTGATTCTATAACAAACTGGAGGCAACTGAAAGAAGCTTTCCTAGAAAGGTTCTTTCCACTCTCCAAAATGTTACAGTTGAGAGATGAGATCAACAACTTTAGGCAATCGGCTAGTGAATCTTTGCATGAGACTTGGACAACGTTTAAAAAGAAGTTAACTCAGTTCCCAAATCATAATATGACTGATGAACACTTGAGGGAACATTCTACAAAGCTTTGAACTCACTTATAAAGCCAATAATGGATAATGCTGCAGGAGGAGCTTTTATGGAGCTCACCTTTGCTGAGGCTGCGGATATGTTAGAAATAATGACTGAGATAGGTAGAGCTTGGCATACCAAAGATTTTATGGTAGCAAGCAATACTGGGTCTAGTGTAATATCAGTAGAGCAGTGTAGGAGAGAAAAGCAGCATGATCAGGATATGGCTCACATAAAAACACAGATGGATTTGCTCATGAAATATTTGCTATCTGGAAATGTAGAAAAGGTAAAAGCTGTGGGGTCCCACGGTAAGAGAGCTAAATCAAACACCGTGGAAGAGGTTAACTACTTGCATAACCAGGGAGGTTTCTAGAACGATGGTCAAGGAAACCAAGGTTGGAACCATCAAGGATATTGGAAGAATAAAAGTGATAGGAGTGGACTGTATGTACCTCCTAGAAGCCATGATAATGCTATCACCAGTTCAGGCAAAATGTCCATGAAGGACTATCGTTGTTAGGTAAATATAATTATAAGTTCTTAGGTAACTATCGTTGTTTTTTATGGTATTTCATGTGATTTTGTAGGAAAGTCAAGATGCATGAACATATAGGAAAGCTACATTGAGAAGGATAATTTTGGGTGAAATATGCAAGAAATTAAGTTCTGAAGATTTTCTCCGACGACTTGGTCTGATAAGTCGTCAACTTTTTGATAAGTCGTCAGGACTTGTCGTCAGCCGAAGGCAGCAAACATAGAATTTTAAGAGGAGTTGACGATATTTTTTGATAAGTCGTCAGACTCCTGATAAGTCATCACACATGTTTTCACACATGTCGTCACACACATTGTCAGACTTCTGATAAGTCATCACATATGTCGTCACATATGTCGTCAAATTTGTGATAAGTCATCACAAATGTCGTCAGCTAAAGGAGCAAAAATTTGAATTTTTAGTTTCGAATTTCCTTTAAGTTACAGATATAAATAACAGCTTTTAGCGTTTCATTCAGCAGTTGGAACTTATTCCAAAGGCGAAGTCACCTCTTTTTGGGCCTCTTAACTTAGAATTCAATTTTCAATTCTTTGATTAAGTTATGGGATATTCTTCTTGAACTTGGAAGAAAATCAACTTCAGATTTCATCTTTTATAAGTTTAATTTCTCTAAATGATTAATATAATTGTTGCTATATCTTTCTATATCATGTGGAACTAAAACCCACAACTGGGGTTGTGGCATCTTTGATTATTCCTCTATGGATTTAATAGTTGGTTAGGGTTTGAGTGATTCTGGGGCCATCTTGATAATTCATTTGTAATGATAGTTGTCTATTGGTTGTAAATAATAGATCCCGCCTTATATTGATTTGTTCGAATGGAGAAATAAACTAATGGTAGTAAACTATCAATGAGGATTTGGGAAGGTTAAGTTCTCATCTAATGATTAATGTTGTAGCAAGATTGATCAACTCGAGATAAAATCAGTATAAATAGAATGTTTTCCTAACTTTGAGATAATTAGGGAGTTCAACATCTAGGTAGGTTGAGAAACACTTAGATGGACTGTCAAATCTGATAATTTGGTGTTTTTGACAAATCATGAGAACCCAATACTATGGTTATTATTCAATGGGGATTAATAATCATAGTGATCACAATCCTAGTTTCTCTCTATCATTGATTTGAACCATTGAAATTTTAGTTTTGAGTTCTGAAGCAAGTCAAAACTTTAATTATCGTTTGATTGATAAAACCCCCAATTAAAGAAAGCCATTATCTACTAGTCATTTTAATCACAAATAGACTTGAGTGACACCTTATTCCCTATGGGGTTCAACTCCACCCTAGTTAGGTTATATATTTGACAACAACCACTTACTCTCTCATAAGAGAGGTGTAATTTAAGTGTATCAATAATCAATCTACTGCATTATAAAAATTCAAATTATATCAAATATACAAAATTGTGACTACATGTAAAGTGAAGTGGCTTGAAATATAAAATTATTATGGTGTTTGTGTTTGTACATCTTCTTTATAAACAGGCTCCAAGCATCTAGTTAGTACCCCATAAGCCCAGAACTCTTGAATGTTTGCCACAATGTTGTTGTATAGAGAGGTTGGCTCAGCCATTTCTATACTGTTCAGCAAACATTCGATGTGTGCAAGTGCGTATGACCTATACGCCACAACGGTTTTATTTTTTGGAAGGTCAATATCTTTGTTTTGACCTTCAAAATCCAATGTTTTCCTCATCAACACTTTCGCTGGAAAATGGTCAATCAATTTACTCTGCCTCAATAAGTTGGGGAAAAACTCCAACAGTGGCTAAAAAAAATACCATCATCGAATACAAGTAAGTTTCAGTTATAAACCTTAATCTTTCCCTTTTCAATTAGTAACTCAACAACTAGAAAATATTTGACGTCCACGTTCATGACGGCAAAAATTCTATTGACCTTGGTCCAGCTCTTATCGTGTGAATATGCCCTCTTTCCTCTAACATATTTGATCATATCTTCATCCCATTTGAACCTATAAACTAACGAATCAAATCCCATGCCACCGGGAGTTGATGCTAGCTTAATGAGCTCATTGTACCTATCCTTTAAATTATTGTAGAAGTTGAGGACCATTATCCTATTGACAACATCATAAGTATCCAAGTACACTAATTGCGTGATCCTCACGAGGTAGAGAATTTTATCAACATACTGTGATATAATAAGACAATTTTTAAATAGGTTAGTAATTGTAAAGAATAAAAACATAGTGGAAAGATGCAACATATTGTCCATCTGTTGTAGAGGGTTGTCTGAATCTATTTACAGATTACCCAACTAACACAACTTATGCAACAGATGGGTAATATGCTACAACAGAACCACTACCAGTTGCACCAAAATACCTAACTATTACAATATATGAAACATCTATTGCGTAGCTTTTTCTTAATGGAGTAGATTAGAAGGCTAGGTTAGGAAAAGTAAACTTACCTTATCTGCGTACTACTTACAAAAATTTGTCATAGTCTTGATGTTTTGGGCAGAAAAGGTATACATGGTGTAATCTTGTGAAGATTTCTTGGCATTCATGGTCCTTCATATATCCCTCATCTCTTTGGTCCCAAGTGCTGCGTATATATTCACCTTTTTCAATGGCACCTGAACTTCAACAACTTTTTGAGAGGGAGGAGTTGCAATTTTTTTTTGGTTTCAGACTGGAGAATATTTGGCTAGTTGTTTTTTTCTTTCTCCTAACCACCAATGTAGGAGTGTATGGCTCCCTCACCTTCTTAGATGGTATGACATCCCTCTTGGATTTCAATTCCTAGCAACTTTAATGATAGCCTCTAATTTTTTAAAGAGTTTATCCTGTATGTCCTTGCACTCTTTGCATTTTCAATGAGAACATGATGGTGAAGAGGGGTGAGAGGGACAATTGTAAGTGTAGGAGGGACCACTATAAGGGTGAGAGGGACTGGTGTAATGGGTGATTTCAAATATATTAAATTTTTCTTAAGCATCAACATGCTCATCATCACAACTGACAGCAGCATCGGCATCAGCACGGCTGCCACCAGCATCAACAACTCCACCAGTAACAACCCCAGCAGAAGCACCTTGATCTATTGTCATAGGTTGGTTATGAAGAGCTTCAACATTACACTGACCTTTCCTAACTACTTTTCTTATGGCTATTGCTCCAGCCAATTCCCTTTTTATTAACTTCACCGTTGGGTCTATTATATCAACAAGACCTAGAGTAATAAAAAATTCATCCCCAACTCCTGCTCAATAGTCATGATCCATGGATGCAAAACCTATAAAAAAGACAGATAAATTTAAATCATATAATAATTTATAGTTAGTTGGGTTATATGTTAACATAGACAACTACTGAAATAGATGATCAATATATTCATAAAATTACCTATCTAAACAGTTGGCACAATTGGGTAATCTGTTGCAACTGATGACCCATCTATCATAACAGATGGCACATCTATTTCAATATCTTTCTTTGAGTCAAATTACTTTACTTGAAAGAAGACATGCCAGAGGCATTTAGTTAAAAGTGACAAAAAAGTTTGAAAATAAGGTGTAGGTGACACAAGTCTTAATAATTGAGTGGAGGTGGATTATGAAAGTTTGAAAAGTTTAAAAATAATCCACAAGTTTTTAAATTTAAACTTTGATCCAAATGTTAGTTAATATAACAAGAAACGGAGGGAAAAAAGACGCATTTCTCTCCCTTTTCATCTGTTGTTATTTTTTTTTTCTCTTCATAATTTTTGTTGCTCATTGTTGCTACTGCTTTATTCATCATCTTCTTCCTCATTATCATCATCTTCTATTTTTATTATCATCTTCATCTTCTTCTTGTCGACCATTGTTATTGTTTTTACCGCTACTGCTACTACTTGAACAATTTTTTCAGTCAAATTTTATTTCGTACATCACTTTGGCATTACTTTATAGGTGACTTTGGTAAGTAAAATTATAATTTTTGGTTTAATTTTTTATATGGGTACACTGATATTGTTGTTTTTTCAACAATCGATAGAACCCGTTCATGAATCCAACATAAGAGCCATCTGTTTAAGCAAATCACCCATCTGTTATGACAGATAAGTCATCTGTTGCCATGGAAGACTTATATGTTGGAATCATATTTAAGGTTCTATATAGTGCTCATAACATGAATTGAATAGATGAGCCATATATTGCAACAGATGGGTCATCTGTTGCAATAGACTAGTTATCTGTTGCAACAAACTAGTTATCTATTACATCAGACTAGTTATTTGTTACAACGAATGCGTTATCTATTACAACATAGGAGTAATTTATTGCAACAGATGACTAATCTATTTGGAACAACACAAAACAACTCCTGCCATAAACCCAACAGATAACTAATATGTTTCAATAGATGGTCCATTTGTTAAAAGAACTCTAAACTCTTGCTATTGCTACTAGATTAAAAATTGTTCCTTCTGTTCTATCATCAACATATTTGTTAAGAAGAAGAAATCGACAGAAACATAAATGTTTCGTTAAAAAAATAAAATACATTAATATAAATAAAAATAAAAATACATATGCTAAAAGAAAAAGCGTAACCTAATTATTATTATTTGTATTATTATTATCATTATCATCATCATTATTATTGCCAGCCGGCCAATCGTCAATCGCTAGCAGTAGGGCCTTCCCCAGACTGCGAATCTCTTGTAGCATCCTTGGTCTCACGTTGCCCAACTCCCACTACAAGTTATTAACCTGGCTTTGAAGTTTTCTCATAATGTAGCGCAAAATAGCAATGTCCCTAACATGATCAGCTTTATCTAGAACACACATAAATTGACAAAAAATGTAAAAACATAAGTACAAAAAAGAGTCTGAATGTAATACAACACATACTACCAATTGGGTAGATTTACACAAAAAGAAAGAAAAAAACGTACCTGAGTCAGGAAAAAGGTATTTGGTCCTTGAAAAAGAAGTGGTTGAAGATGTAATATAAAAGACAAGACGCAAAAAATAAATAGAGTGTAGTCGAATGAACGAGTAAGGAGGGACCTATTTATAGAGGATTGAATTTGAACGAGTTAGGCAAAAAAATGCGACCGTTCACCTCCATTTATTAATTACATTCAAACTGGTGACCTTTTGATTACTGTGAAAAGTTATGACTTCATTAAATCAAGCTGCTGACTTTTTGATTATTTTGATAAGTCATGACTTTTCAGCTTATTATTATTATTATTAATTAGTTTTTACATTTAAATAACCTTTTTCTTAATTAAATAATAAAAAACTTCTCACCTTTTCAATATCTGTTTCTTTTAATAATAATCATTTTTTGAGTTGTAACCTACCTGTGCCTACAAATATACTATCTTTGCGACAATTCGACCACCTGTTTCAACATATAATCTATCTGTTGCAACATATAACGTATCTATTACAACATATAATGTATCTATTGCAACATATAATCTATCATTTTTAATAATCATCATATACTTTCATTAATCCAAATTGGTAATTGTTTTTATTATATAAATTTAAAAAATAGATTTAAAAATACAAATGGTGAAAAGTCACTATTTTTTCGCCTATTTAATATTAACATCAATTATTCATATTAAATAACCATTTTTACGGTTATAAATTATGTTTATCATTTATTTCCTTATTGTATTCTGTAAAAAAAATGACTTAATTAAATCAAGTTGGTGAGTTTTTTATTATTGTGACAAGTCATGACTTTTTAGCTTGTTATTATTAATTAGTTCTTAAATTAAAATAACCTTTTTTCTCAATTAAATAATCGAAGACTTCTCACATTTTCAATAACCATTTCTTTTAATAAAATAATAATCATTTTTATTGAGTTGTGGCAATAGATTGTATATCTGTTGCATCAGATAACCCATCTGTGACAACAAATATACCATCTGTTGCAACAAATCGACCATCCGTTGAAGGAGCTTTTTTGATTTGTTCTAACTGCTAATTCATCAGTCGCAATAGATAGGGAATTTGATTCATCAGTTATTTTGAATATGTTAGAAAAAAAGTCACGACTGTTCATCATTTTTTTAACAATCATCTATAGAAGATCGAATGAGTCTTAGTGAAGCTAGTCCATTAATTAGATAGATCACCTGTGCGTACGTTATCTATAATAAGAAAAAACCTGGCTCCAGGTAGCGAAAAGGAGTAGCAAAGGGGAAATTCGTTAGGAGAGAAGACCAGGATTCCCTTGGTCCTTAATCAAAAGTGGTGAATTTTTATGATATAATAAATAAATAAAAATATTTAAAAATAAAAATGATGAAAAGTCACGACTTGTTGCCTATTTAAATTAACATCAGTTATTAAAATTAAATAACCATTTTTTACGGTTATAAATTGTGTATATCATTTATTTCCTTATTATTTATTTATGAACCATTTTTTATATTAAATAATCAAAAAGTCATGACCTTTCACCCTCTCAATAATAATAACCCCCGCTTTTTTTATTAATAACCTCTGTTGCAACATATGGTCCATCCGTTGTCACAAATACTCAATCCCTACCTCCAACCGTCTACATATTGAGAATTAGGAATAGACTGAATGAAAAATAAATATTAAATAAGAATTAAAAATTCAAAGTCAACCAAACACAGATTTTTAAATCCATTATATACAAATATACAATAAAAAATAAAACATACATTAGGTTCCTCCCTTAGGTAGATCCGATATAATAAAAGAAAATACATATGCTAAGATAAAAAACATAACCTTATTATTATTATTATTATTATTATTATTATTATTATTATTATTATTGTTAACTAGTCAATTGTTATCGGACGACCCTTCTCAGCCTTGCTCTCATGTTGTCCAACTTCTACCGGATTTCATGAATCTTTCTTTTAGGTTCCCCCTAGGAATTACATAGAATCACCTTGTCCAAATCCAGATCAGACATATCTAGAAGTGGAGTAGACCGAACGAGTAAGGAGAGACCTATTTATAAATGATTGAATTTGAACAGGTTAGTCAAAAATCCACATCCTAAGCTCTTTAATTGTTTTATAAAATAAGGGTATTTCTATTATTCCCCAAACTACCATTTAAAGGGTGTTGCAATGGTAGGATTGCCACTACAACAATACTACTATAGTAGTTAATACCCTATAGTAGCGGTACTAGTAGAGTGGTAATAGCTATAGTTGTGAACCATATGTGGCCACACCAACACTGTTGTAGCAGGGAAAAGATCGCTACAGTGGGGGACAGATAAAATAAATCACTTAGGTCCATTTCTCTTTGAGTTTTATTTCACATAAATCAAATGTTTCATTCTAAGACTATTGAGAGGTGATTCCTACTGGCTGGGGATATTTTTTTCATTGAAGTAAGTTGATTCATTCCTCTCATCACCTTGTAATCCATTCCTATTGTAAAATCCTTAGAATAGGCATTAATAGTGGAAACTTGAGTTAGAGCCCTAAATTTAAAATTGTAAGGAAAAATACTATAGGTAGATGTAAAATCATTATGAATTTATTCTAGGCTATTAATGAACACTTTCTAGTGTAGATTTATTAATCTTGAATATAAATTATGGGAATTTAGGAGAATTAGAAGGCTAAAAACCCCCTTTCTAAGGTTATAACTATGAATAGGGTAAAAGATAATGGGCTTAAATCTCCAAAGAGGTTAATTAAAGAGTAAATGATTTATTACTCTTATAGGTGTTTATTTTCAACTGTGAAAAATTTGAGGCATTGATGAAAGCCAAAGCTCTTGAGAATTAGATTGGACTTTGGATTCTTCGATTGAGATTTATTGTGGTTTTACATAGGGTTAGACTTAATTTAGTTCCTTATATATTTCTCAATTAAATGGCATGTTGAATAGTCTTGACATACTTGTGTTTGATGATTGTTGATTTATTAAATGCAGAATGTGTTCTATTGATTCAGATGCGACCTCATCTCTAGCTCTTCCAGTTGATTCGATCCAAGGATGCGCTCCTTACATCTTAGGATACCATAAATCCTTACAATTGCTATTGTCATTCTTTTGGAAATTAGATATATTTTGTTTTAGTTGTTTTATGAGATATTCTTAGATGGTTATGGTTTAATGTCCTTGTGCAATGCCTTTTAGGTCTTGGCGATGAAATAGATAGTGTTTTTTCGCATTTAGTATTTAGCTTTGAAATATTTATATAAATTTGAGATTTATTTATAATCTATCTTAATTTATTAATTAGATGAGTTAAATGCTTGGGTTAGATGGTTCTTTCATTGGAGGATTAGTATGGGTGTGACATACGATATTTGGGTTGTGACAAAGTTAGTATCAGGGTCCTAGGTTTATTGATCTCATTTTACAAAGATATGTCCAGTAGAGTCTTGTAGAATGGTACATAGATATTTTTATGTTTCTTTGAGAGACTATAGGGCTCTAGTAAAGCTCCATTGCTTCTTTTTTTGTGGTATTACTTAATTCCAAATGGTATCTGGGGATCCAAATTGGTATCTAACCTCTTCCACTATTTATCTCATATATAGTGAAAACATATGCAGGCAAAACAAGTATAGGGGTCACCTAAACTAGAATATAGGTTTGGAGTTCATGGTAGAGGGTAAATGAGACGAAGAGGAGGAGAAAGATATAGATGACAAAGAGTAGTTCCTTCTCCATGCATCACTTTTAGTCCATAGGCTTCCAAAAGCTGCCTTCCTTCTTACGTGAGGTTTCCTTTGGCGTCAAACAGTCCATAAAATGTTGAAATCTTCATCATTTATACCTTAAAACTTGCTAATCACGTTGGTTAGCTCACTTACAGGAAAAAGGACTAAAAGTGCAGGAATTATATATTTTGTCCTTAAAACTTAGCTAAAATATGGGTGAATTAAGGTGCTTTAGGCGTGTAAATACGCCTAACATCAACACCCCACACTTAAAGCTTTGTTTGTCCTCGAACAAAATATCATGTCCATATAAACATCTACTTAGGGTTTCACAGTAACAACACAAAATATTCATCAAGACAGGCACGACAATTATTAACAAAGAATAGTTTTCTTGATCAATACTAGAAACAATTTAACCTCTAACATAGACTCGTGATGATGGTTAATTCGTATCCACAAGTTAAGGCACAAAGAATCATACAGATCTACCCAAAACTCATCAACCATGTGTGTCTCACATAAGATGTTACCCATAATCACTCACATGTATTGCATTTTTTGAAACATGGGTATAAGATTTTCCTTGCTCTTACTCTCACAAAGAATTCATATGTTGCAACTGATGACCATAGGCTTGCCCTTAGTGTAATGCTCTACTATTATCAAAATGCTAAATTTAGGATCAAATAGGTCTTTTTACAGGTTTTAATGTAGGCTAAGGGACGGGTAGGACTATTTTGGCCAGAAATAATGACTATGTTCCTAAGCTCTTTAATACATCACATTATGCCATTAACACTTTCTTTCAAACAACCTTTCTCCTTTCTTTTAATCTACCACCCTTTCTCACCTCTTTTGTTATTCGATTTTAAACAGAACTAACCTTTTAGTTTTCTTTTTCTTTTCTTCTCTTTTTTTTATAACATACCTCTATGATAGCCACTCTTTTTTCATAACAAATTCAAGTACCAATACCTTCTAAGGCATCACTCTCACCCAATTTCCTCTTATTTTGTCACATGACTTTACAATTTAAAGCCCTTAGGAATTTGGATCAAATTATGGTCTTGAAAAAATGGATTAGGCTTACATATGAGGCTGTCAAAGAAAATGGCTTAAAGGCTCAAAGGGGTTTAACTAGGATAAATGTTCATGGGTAGGTCAAAAGAAGGTAAACAAGTACAGGTTGCCAAAGAAATGCCTAAATCATCTCCTAAACTTACACTCTTTATTTCGCTTTACACACACACCAGGAAAGTTCTAGCATCAGTCACCAACATAGAATAAACTATTATCTCACACACACAAGGCACATGGTCAACTTTATTGGGAGAAGTATAGACTCTTGACCCAACAGATGAAGGAATTAAACCACACACTTATCACATAGTGAGTCACACTTAGAGCCTAAACATCTCAATAGTAATGATTTTAGCACAACTCTTGTCATAATACCATGCCGCCTATCAGAACAATGTCATGCACTTTATGCAAAATCTAAAAAAAAAACTTAAAGAGAAAAAAAAATTTCAAAAAAATTTAAAAATTTTGAAAAAAATTTAACTTCGAAAAAATTTAACTACTACTAAAAATCAAACAGATGAACATGAATAAATGCAGGTAAGCAAAGAAATACAGCATACAAATAGCAGCACCCCACACTTAGACGGGACACACTGCCCTCAGTGGAAAATAAATAAGAAGAACCTAATTAGTCGGACTCATCCTCTATGTCTGGGGTCATGCCCGCTGCATCGGAATCATCATTAGAGTCATCATCCTCAGAGTTTACTCAAATTGTACCCCACTTAATGCCAAAAGTGCATCGAGGTATTTGTAGCGAGGAGGATTCAGCTTGCTCTTTTCTTCCTCTTTTCTTACCTTTCTGTGAGGTGGGCACTTTTTGTTTTCCTTGTTGTCCTTTTGAGGCCATTCTACCTGAGATCCTAATAGAGTCATGTTAGCTTTATCTCGGAAGATTCAATTGACAAACAAACAATAGTGGCGCCACCCCACACTTAATTTGTTGACACAAACTAATTAAGTGAATGATGTCGATTACTCAGACTTCATCGACATACATTTAGGGGATATGTTCCAACAATATGTTTACCACAGTCATACTTTCATGTCATCTTACTATCCTTTCCAACTCTATTTCATGTAATCTTGACTATACTTTCATGTGTGGATTAATGCACCTTTTGAACAAGACTACTACATAGAGATTGTATCAAGTTATGCCATAGAAATAGTCAAAACATCTCATACTTGTATTCAATCATGATCTTTATCTCGATGAGCGAGTCATTCAAACATTCAACTTTGAAGTGTATGCAATTAGCTTCACCATTTCGATTTCTCAAAAAGAGGACAATGTATAACAATCAAATACAAGTCGGTACTAAGTCCATAATACCCATACGTATTCTTTCACTCAACTAGATGTATCATACAAATCAACGCATTCTAATCACCAACACCACTTTAAGATCTAAAATACAATGATAAGCGTAAGATTGTAACAACTTCGGAATATAAACGAAGAACTTAACTCGAAAGATGATCTTGCAAGGTTAGATGAGCAAAAATAAAAGTTTTGAGAGATTTAGGAGGCAAAGGCGGCGCCTAATGCTTTGCCTAGTTAAGCATAGGCGGCGCCTATGATATGACATTGTAGATTCAGAGACCAAAGGCATTGGCATACGCGGCGCCAATGCTATGGCATTGTTGGACCAAAGGCCTTGGCATAGGCGACGCCTATGCTATGGCATTCTAGATTCAGAGACCAAAGGCCATAGCATAGGCCTTGCCTTTTCCATTGCCTAGATTTAGATAGGTCTTGCCTTGTCTATTGCTTAGATTTGTATAGGCAATGCCTAACCGAAAGCCTTTTGCTCCTTCATTACTCACTTACCACCTTTAACATTGCTCACTTTCAAATAAAAATTTGAGACTAAGCTCCTCCTTTATACGTCTTGCACCTACACTTACTCAAAAACAACAAAAACGATTAGAACGATGGGTTGCCTCCCACCAAGCGCTTTAGTTTTGGTCGTGGCTCGACTACAAAAACAAACTCCTAGTAAAACAAAATAATCTAAATACGATGGGTTGCCTCCCATCTAGCGCTTGATTTATTGTCGCAGCACGACATAGTTATCTCAATTACTTAGACTTCATCGAGATATATGGTGTATTGTTTTCTGAATAGATTCAGACGACGCTGATGCTTACTTGTATGCATGCAATCTTCTTCGAGATGACTCTTGTGCATACATATCCCAGGAGGGATACCAATTATATTATCAATAGTCTAACCCATGGCTCTCTTAGACCTCTTTAGAGCAGAGATGAGAGCCTCTACGTGATGTTCACCTAAGTCAGCCGCAACACTCACCAGAAGTGTATTTCCATTTCCCAAGGATGCATCCCTTAGGTGACTGGGGAGCTCTTTCGATTCTAGCACTGGTGGCTCTTCAATAGAAGTATTCACTGTTGGTGAAGGTTGATTCTTAAGATCAAGGTCCAGCTTGTTACGGGCATGAGAATAGGACCTTATTCCTGTTAGAGCACAAACGGTTTCTTCATGTTCTTCAGCCTCCTCAAAATTCAACATCACATCAGATAGTGCCTCAATAGTAAGCTGCTTCTCTACAGATAATTCTTTCTCATCCTCATAATAAACATCATCTACAGAGAACATATTCATATCGCTGGGCTGCTTCATTGGTTTGCATACATCAAAATGGACCACTTCGTCATTCAACCAAAATAAAAGCTCATTAGCTCTCAAATCAATAAGCACACTTCCGGTTGCGAGAAAAGGACGACCCAAGATTATGGGAGCTTCAGAATCCACCTCGTAATCCAAAATAACAAAGTCTGCAGGAAAGATGAAGGTAGAAACCTTTACCAACACATCATTCAAGATACCCATAGGTCCTTTTACCGACCTATCTGCCATCACGAGCCGCATATTGGTTGGTGTAGGGTCACCCAACCCTAATTTACTGTAGACAGCTAGTGGCATCAAATTGATGCTAGCTCCCAAATCGCACAATACCTTAGCAAAATCCAACGATCCAATCGTGCAAGTAATAGTGAAAGCACCAGGATCTTCCTTTTTCTGAACTAACGATCTTGTAGCGATTGCACTGCAATGGTGAACATTATCCACTAGCTCATAGCTTGCTGCCCGCTTCTTTGTCAAAAGGTCCTTCATGAATTTAGCGTATCCTGGCATCTGCTCCAGCACCTCCACCAAAGGAACATTAATAGTCAGTTGCTTCAACATAGTCATGAATTTGCTGAACATGGTATCATCAACTTTCTTCTTCAGTCTCTGAGGAAAAGGTGGTGGTGGAAGGGGAATAGTTTTCTCCACCACTTCCTTTTTATCTTGCTTCCGATTATCAACCTTTTCAGGAGTGTCATCCGCCTTCATCTTTAGTCTCTGAGGAAAAGGTGGTGGTGGAAGGGGAATAGTTTTGTCACGAACGCTCTTATTCAGATTTTCAGCTTTTACAAAATCATCACAATCTGCATCAATAACATTATCCGCTATATCATCAACTACCTGCTTGCCTTTGGACGGATTTTCCAATACTTTACCACTCCTGGTAGTAATAGCCATACATGATCCATCATTCCTTGGATTTTGCATAGTGTTGCTGGGTAGCATTCCAGCCTTTCTTTGGTTGAATGCTACAGATAATTGACTCAATTATTGCTCCAGCTATTTTATTGAAGTGGAATGCGAGTCAACCAATTGCTTTATTGAGGACAAATCTTTTATTACCTCAGTTACTCCCGCGCTGGTTGCCTCCACTCCTTTCAATAGCTTAGCCATCATATATTCCATAGACATATTTCCAAAACCAGATGCAGCGGCATCACGTCTTCCAGGAGGAACATACAAACCACTCCTGTCAGTCTTATCCTTCCAACTACCTTGATCATGGTCCTTGTTTCCAGATCTATCATAATAGTTCCGACCTTGGTTTTCTTGGACATTGCCTCGGAAACCCCCCTGATTATTCAAATAGTTAGGTTCTTCCTCAGAATCAGATTCATCTCTTCCTTGCGACACAACAACCTTGACTTTTTCGGTCTTTCCTGATAATAAGTGCTTGGTGAGAAGATCCATCTGTGTTTTCATGTGAGCCATATCTTGGTCACGTTCCTCTTGCCTACGCCTCTGCTCTGCAGTCATGCCAATAGATATAGTAGAGCTTGCTACCTCAGAATGCCTGGTATGCCAAGCTCTACTTTGCTTTGTCATACGATCTAACATATCGCTTGCTTGAATAAAAGTGAGGTCCATGAATGATCCTCCAGCCGCATTATCCACCACTGGCTTAGTTACCGAATTCAAGGATCTATATAATATCTCCATCAAGTGCACATTGGTCATATGATGGTTTGGGCACCTCATAAGCTTCTTCTTGAATCTCTCCTATGTTTCGTGAAGAGCTTTAGTTGGAAGCTGTCGAAAATTGCTGATCTTATCTCTCAACTGTGCTCTCTTGGATGGCGGAAAGAATCTTTCTAGGAAAATGTCTTTCAATTGCCTCCAATTTGTAATAGAATCAGGAGTCAACACATTCAACCATAGAGTTGCCTCCCCAGATAGAGACAATGGAAATAAGCATAGCCAAATTGCATTCTGTCCAACGCCTGGATTGTCGATTGACTTGTATGTAGAGATAAAATTGACCAGATACATGTTCGGATCATCACCTGCAAGTCCACCAAATAGTCCCTTGAGCTGCAATAACTGAATTATGGTGCTAGTGATGTTGAACTTGGCTCCAGGTGTCAAGAGCGGAGGAATAATAGCTTCTGTGGCACCAACTCCGTCTAGGTCGTCATCATAATCATCGAAAGGCATCTGCATAGCGCGGCGTTCAGGCCTAAATCTGGCTTGACGATCTCTTCTGTTTGCAGGTGTTGCCACCTCAACATCACGCCTAGGGTTTAGTATCTCGTCATCACCTAGGTCCTCATCGTCAGGATTTGTTGCCCGCCCAGGGTTATCAATATTCTGTTGATGTACTTGGGCAGCGGCCAACGTAGCTAGTCTAGCCTGCTCCTGTTGAGCAGCCCTTCTCTCAATGTCACATTGTGCATTCATCCTTCCAATAAGTTGTGGTTCAGGGTTTATGGGTAATAATGGTTGTCATGAACTTTGAGTATTTGGCATGCACTAAACAAAAACCTGCAGAAAATAAAAACAAAAACTAAAATTAAAGTACGAGAATCTTTGACCAAAGGGTTTAGTAATTATCACAAACTTAGTTAACAACCGTATTCCCCGGCAACGACACCAAAATTTGATAACGCTCAAACTATAGCTCTCGTAAGAGTGTAAGCGGTCATCGTCAAATATAGAAACCAACTGGGTTGGGTGTCAAATCCCACAGGGAATACTTGGTCACTAAGTAAGCAACGATTAGTAGACTGTTGATCGAAAATTCTATGAAAACGGGGGATTTAATTGTAGCGTGAATTAAAAGTATCAAAGTAACAAAGAAAATCAGAATGTTTAGTAGGTTTTAATCAATGAGAATTTTAAGTTAGGGTTATGTCCACCTTATGAGTTCTACGTATCTATTGGCTATGAGTTATGTGTAATTCCGACATGCATGCGCTTATAGTGATTCGTATTCTATGGTAAATCCTAGCGTCTTTCGACCATCACAAATTATCTCACTTTAACTCTTTCGAGCTTAAAGCGTATCTAATGGAACGAATTCTCCAAGAGGTTAATCCAGTTACGGCACTAACTTTTAAACAGGGGTTGGTAGCCCTATTTCTTTGTCATTCTCTCTTTTCCAGACATTTAACTTTTCTTTCGAACAAGTTAATGCTATACTGGCGTATTCTATATGTTTGCAACCACAAGAATTCAATTAAGATGAAGAGAGTAATGATATAAGCAGCATACGTATCAAGAATTCACAAACTCATAGAAATAGATAGTATCTCATAAGGCTTCCATAACCCTAACAGAGAAGTTTAGATACTCATGAGTGCAACGGAAAACACAATAGACATTATCATCATACCAAAATAATAACAATCTCACGTGAAGTATGTTTTGGTGTCACTTGTGGCGTGATTTCCTTGATAGTAGCGTTTCTCTTGTCATGAAAATTAAAAGTCGAATAGATGAAGAATAATGTCAACAACGAATTAATGAAGAAGGGAAAGAATAGAAAGGGGGATAAGAAGAGAATGCTGAAAAGTTTCAGCAAAATAGGGTTTATGTAACATCCATATCCTAGTCCTATTGAAATAGGGTTTTTATCCTTGTCCTAGTCCTACTGGGTTACTGCATACTTGTCCTAATCCTACTAAGTTACTGCTGATCCCCCAAGTCTTTAGAAATGCTGTTTTTGCCCGGGACAAGTTCTCCATGAATCAATTTTAGTCCATAGGCTTCCAAAAGCTGCCTTCATTCTTACGTGAGGTTTCCTTTGGTGTCAAACATTCCATAAAATGTTGAAATCTTCATCATTTATACCTGAAAACTTGCTAATCACGTTGGTTAGCTCACTTACAGGTAAAAGGACTAAAAGTGCAGGAATTATATATTTTGTCCTTAAAACTTAGCTAAAATATGGGTGAATTAAGGTGCTTTAGGCATATAAATACACCTAACATCAATCATCAGTTCAAAATTTAGGCTGGAAATATTTCTAAGATCGCATCTAGACCAGCTATGGGAAATCTGAGTTCTTATTGATATTTCTGGCTTACTAATTCCCTAACTACTTCTATGGGTTTGATGAATAAGATATTAAAGACCTATTTGGTTTCTTTTATCATTATTTTACTAAGGACTTCTTAGTTTATTCTAAAAGTAAATAAGAGTATGAGAATCACTTAAGGATTGTGTTGGGATTTGTTGAAGGAGAAATAACTCTATGCAAAATTCTCTAAGCGGGAGTTTTGGTTTTATGACCTTTTTGGGACATCTAAAGAGTTATGGTGGTCCAATAAAATATTGAGGTTATTAAGAGTTGGGATCAAACTACTTCAGTTACTGAGATTTGTGGTTTTATAGGATTAGCTAGCTATTACATTGATTCGTTAAGGGGTTCACCTCTATTGCTTCTAATATTACCTATTAAATTCAAAGGTGTTATCATTTAAGTGAGTCGATGAGTGTGAGAAGATATTTAAAAATCTTAAGACATTATTAGCTACCATACTCACTCTTGCCTTACTGGTGGAGTGTAATGATTTCATCATTTATTGTGATACCTTACATTATGGTTTAAGATTTGTTTTGATGTAGGAAAGAATGTCATTGCCTATTCTTCTAGGTAGTTTAAGCTACATGAACAGAATTATCCTACTTATGATTTAGAATTTTTTGTTGTGGTATTTTCTTTTAAAATATAGAGGCACTATCCATGTGGGGTTCATTGTGAGGTGTTCACTGACTACCATAGTTTACAACATATATTAACTTATATATATATATATGTATATATATACACACACACACACATATATGTATATAGATATATGGTGGCCAAGGCTTTGAGTAGAAAGACTGAGAGTATCGGTAGCTTGAATTGTGTAGATGTTACTAGGCATCGTTGGCTAGAGAGATTGAGAATCTTGGTAATAATTTTATATGACTTTAAGTATCTGAGAGAGGTGGATTTCTATCCTATGTAGAGGCAATATCTTCATTTATTGATCATATTAGGACTAGTTCATTTGAGGATGCAAAGTTAAGACGAATTTGTTAATGGTCCTATAGGGTGAGGCCATGAAGTCCATGATTAATGATGAGGGAGTTCTGAGAATAAATGAGTGAGTATATGTGCCCTATGTTGATGACTAGATTCCTATCATTCTTGTAGAGGCCCATTGTTTGAAATATTCATATATCCTAGTATGATCAAGATGTTTCATGACCTGAGACACACTACTAGTTGAACGAGATGAAATATGACATAGTTTATTTTATTGCCTGATGTCAAACACAAGAATCCTATCAAAACTAGAATGACCTAATTGATCATTACTAGGAAACATCTTGATATAGGTACAAGGTACATGGATTATTGGGATTACATTCGTAAACTTGTACGAGTCTAAGTAAGTCAAAATTTCAAAAATTAAAAAGTATTGGTTGGGTTGACATCATTTTTCTGTAGTGAGACTTATTTTGCTATAGCAATCTCAATATAGAGAAACCTTTAACTATAGTGAAATGATGCAAAACAGAAGGCCCACTTAAGAATGTTTTATTTCTTTTATCTTTATATGTTGAAAACACCAATGTGGGAGGGATTTATAAACCCTTATGTTTCCTTCTATGTCTTAGTGCTATGGAGGAAGGGAAATAAGTGTGAGCAGGGTGCAAACCCATTGATTTTTAAAGACTAACGAGTTTGTGATCTTAGCACAAGGTTGGACATTTATTTATCCTTCCTGAATATGGTAGATATATAGATAAGCAAAGAAATTAAGAAGTGTAAACCCAAGCTAGAGAGCATCAATGTAATATAGATGGATGTGAGATTTCATGATTAGGCCTTAGGGCACATAGTTTGGATGACTTAAATTTATAAATTTTAGGGTAACTAATGGAAAAGTGGTTGTATTATTTGTATAATTATGTTATGTTGTAGTTATTCTATAATTGGGTGGTTCACTATTGTAGACTCATATCTAGGGTGGTAAAAAGGATAAATTACCAATCAATTATGTAATCCCTAAATAAAAGTGATAATACTGTGTGTGTGTGGGGGGGGGGGGGGGGGCAACTTCCACTGAGGATTGGAGAACACCCTCGTGTACTAGTCAAATAGAACACAACACACCTAGTAGCGGATGAATTCCGAACATATAACAAGATATAAAAGTAAAAGCTCACAAGAATCTAAGAATATCAACAACCAACCCAACCGATTTAATTCACAAAGAATCTAAACAATGCCTATCATCAATCTAAATCGAGAAATGCCCCCGACGATAGCCAAAATGAATCTAGAAAATAACTAGTCTATGATATACTAAATCGAGAAGTAATAGGCCTTCTGAAAAAAATTCACTATTTCAAGTTGACACATGAACAACTCTGGAATCACCTATCACTGCGTAGGAAAAGTAGAAGTGTCTTCACACCCTATATCGCATGGGGACACAGGGTCCAAGGGTGGTTAGTGGGTGAGCACTAGCATGTAACTAAGGGAAGGGATAAAATAATTCCAAGTCAAAACCACAATAAAATCCACATTTACACATGAACATACATACATATATATATATATATATATATATATATATATATATATATATATATATAATCATGTTAGGGTAGGGAACAAGGCTTAGCATGAAGTAAAATATTATCCTTGACTATGTAGCTCAACTGCCATTCATAGGCACCCATTGGCTATATGGGTTCAACTCTCCTTGCTGAAAGGGCCTTAGTCCATATTTGCCGTACGAACTGAGGTATCAAGGATGACTAGGGAATGAACCAATCCCACGTCAATCCTAGATGCAAAATATATAACTAGTGTGAACCATGCACATGTTCATCAACACCAACCCTCGCGTTGGCAAACATGAGTTTCCAGTACAAGTGATTCGACACACACACCTTCACGGCTTAGATAAATAACCCCCATTAATCCCAATTAAAGCTAGTTTCACATAATCCATTTGTTAAGCAAGGAATATACATTAAGGTACACCACAGGTATTATTACACCATTTTCTTGCAAGCTCATAATTATGCCATTACAATTCTATTAGCTTGTGGGATTGCTTCGACCCTCTTTGTTCATTAAATTAATGTTGGAGGAATTCCTCAACTTCCTGTAGTTTTTCAAATCAAATTAAGGGAATTCCTCGACACCCGTTATGTATTAAATCAAAACATAGACAAAAATACTTTCAAAATACATGTTCATTGTTCAACCATTTATGTAATTCAATAGTATAGGTGGGTAAGTAAAACCACGTGACAATTCCATAATTCAAGGCCTTTTAAACAAGTGGGTTGAGGGAACACAATTATTCAACACCAATTTCCAAGTCAAAAACAACAATATGTGGGAATACCTCGACCCCTATTACAATTCCCACACCCATGCTCCCCATTAGTTCAAAAACATTTAATTCAAAGCATGAACAAGTCATGAAAATCATGGGAAAATAATTTAAGGACCAACCATTCAAAAATCCTCAACCCATATCAAAACCCACATTTAAATTCACACAAATAAATCATTTAAAATACATGATTTTCATAAAATATGATTTGGGGAAGAGTAACATGCCTGAGAGTATCACAACTATGGACAAAAATTACCCTTGAGAGCCCTAATTGTCCAACTTCTTGGGAACCCTAAGTGTTATTCACCTTGGTGATTAGAGAAAGTTTATGAAGTTATTTTGATTCTTTTTTGAGTGATAATGAAGTTTATAAAGTTATTTTAATTTTTTTAGAGTGATAATGACACCTTAAAGGGGTTTTAAGTCGTGGGGGAACAATTGGCGAGAGGGGATATGTCTAAAGTGCCATTAATTAAAAGCTGAAAAATAGTCACCAGTAATCACGGGTTACCCTACGACTCGTGTCAATACATTACGACTCATTACCATGAGTCATAGTTAAGACAGTAGCTCAGATACCCTTCACTGGTTACCTTACGAGTCGTACATTACTGCTCATGTACAGACTATATGACTCATATGGACCTAATCATACCTTGAAAAAAAACTTGGGCCATCACAATAGTTTCGTCACGGAAGGCACACTACGACTCGTAGAGAGACCATACAACTTGTTAGGCACAACTCATAGCCATGACAGAAACAAAGAGAATGTTCATTGTTCAACCTATGATTAGGATCCTACGACCCATATAGACACCATACGACTCATGGCATGAGTCATAGCTTAGTAAACAAGCTCAAATATATAGGATTTTTCAGGGACCAAAATTATGGGGTGTTTCATTCTCCCCTTAACGATCATTAGTCCTCGAATGTTGAGTTAAAGCATTCATTAACATGATTTTCCAACATTCTCCAAAGGAAAAACTAAGGAAGGATCACACATGCACATCTTCAACTTCAAAACTTGGAAGACCAGATGAATGAAACCCAAACTAGTAGGAAAATCCTACTCATAAGACACATTGCCCACTTTTCTCAAGATTAAGTATGGACCAACATATTGGGAACTATGCTTCCCCTTTCTTCCAAACCTTATCAATACTTTAATAGGAGATACATTCAAGATCACCGAATCGCCAATGTTAAACTCACACTCCCTTTACCTCACATATGCATAGGACTTTTGGAAACTTTGGGCGGTCTTAAGTCTATCCTGAATCACCTTTAACTTTTCCAAGGATTGGCGAACCATTTATAGACCGAATAACCTATTCTCACCAACTTCAAACAACCTAATAGGTTGCCTACACCTCCAACCATAAAGGGCCATGAAAGGAGCCATCCTATTAGTAGAGTGAAAGCTATTGTTATACACTAACTCTAATAGAGGCAAATGATCTACCCAACTATGAGTAAAATCAAGCACACAAGACCTTAGCATATCTTCCAAAGACTGAATCACTCTTTTAAATTGACCATCCGTTAGAGGAGAAAGGCAGTGCTAAGGTTTACCTTATTCCCAAGCCTCTATGAAAAAAATTCCAAAAATGAAATAAGAACTATATACCGCAATCAAACATAATAAAGACAGGTGGACTATTCAACTTGATGATTTCATAAATAAAAAGCTTAGCATAATCCTCCATAGAAAAATTAGTCCTCACGAGCAAGAAATGAGGAGACTTGGTCATCCAATTCACGATGACCCAAATTGAATTAAACTGGCTACGAGATCATAGGAGACTAATAAGAAAATCCTTATTAATTATTTCCCACTTCGACATAGGCAACTCAATCTCTTAAGAAATATCTCCAGTCCTCAAGTGTTCAACCTTACACTTAGCCATAAAATTTTCCACATCTCTCTTCATGTAGTTCTATTAATAAATCTCTTTCAAGTCATGATACATTTGTGTTGAATCAAGATGAACAGTGTACCTTGACTTATAAGACTCATCTAAAATCCTTTCCTGCAGCCCATCAACTTCGGGAACAAATAGTCTGCCTTGGTACCCAACTTATGATTTAGACTTATTAGTTGTGGTTTTCTACCCAAAGATTTGGCATCATTATTTGTATGGGATTTATGTTGACATATTCTTAGACCATAAGAGTTTGCAGTATGTGTTCACCCAGAAGAAGTTTAATCTCATGCAAAGTAGATGGCTTGAGTTACTCAAGGACTATAATATAAGTCTTCTTTATAATCAAGGTAAATATAACATGGTCACTGATGCTCTTACCTATTTTTGTATAGGGAGATTGTCTCATGTTGATGAGGAAAAATGAGGGTTGGTGAAGGATATTCATCAGTTGGATGATATTAAAGTTCTTCTTTTGGACTCTAAGGATGGTGATGTGATTTTTGAGAGGTGGCTAAGTCCTCTTTGGGTGTCAAAGTGAAGAAGAAGGTTTTAGATCCTATTCTGATGACAATTAAAGATGATTTGGGTCCACAAAAGGTGATGGCTTTTGAGATTTGTGGTTACGGTATCTTGAGATACCAAGTTAGATTATGTGTTCCTGATGTTGATGTGCTGTGAGATATGATCTTGGCTAAGGCCCAACATTTGAGGTACACTGTTCATCCATGTTTGACAAAGATGTACCATAATTTGAAAGAGATTTATTGGTGAAATAACATAAAAATGACATGTGGCCAATTTTGTTGTCAAGTGCATGGTGTGTGAACAAGTGAAGGATGAACACTTAACGCCTGGAGGTTTGTATCAATATTGAATTATGTGTGTGGAAGTGGGAAAACTTCAATATGGATTTGGTTACTAGTCTTTCGTGATCACGAAATCAAGTAGATCCGATTTGGATTATCGTCGATAGGATGACTAAGTCCACTAACTTCTTTCTAGTGAAGACTACTTATTTTGTAGAGGATTATTCTCACCTTTTAATACAAGAAATCATCAAATTACATGGTGCATCTATCTCTATTACATCTGATCACGGTATGCAGTTCTAATTTCATTTTTGGTGTTCTTTTCAGAGATGTTCGGGGACTAAGTTGGACCTTAGAACCACTTTTCATCCTAAAATGTATAGTCAAGTGGAGAGGATGATTTAGAGTTTGGAAGATATGCAAAGGTCTTGTGTGCTTGATTCTAGTGGTAGCTAGGTTGATCATTTGCCTCTCATAGAGTTTGCGTATAATAATAGTTTTCACTCTAGTCTTAGGATGGATCCTTTTGAATCCCTTTATGGTAGGAGGTGTAGGTCTCCTATTGGGTAGTTTTAGGTTGGTGAAAGTAGGTTGTTTGGTCACGACTTGGTTCACAAGCCATAGAAAAGGTAAAGGTGGTTCGGGATAGACTTAAGGTCTCCCAAAGACCCAAAAGTCCTATGTGGTTGTGAGGCATAGGGAATTGGAGTTTAATGTAGACGATTTAGTGTTATTGAATGTGTCTTCTATGAAAGGAGTTATGCAATTTGGAAATAAAGGAAAGCTCAGCCCCGGTATATTGGTCCCTTTCGTATTTTGAGGCGAGTGTGCCATGTGGCTTATGAGTTGGATTTGTCATCTAGGTTGGGTTCCATTCATTCAGTTTTTCATGTTTCAATGTTGAAGAAGTTCACAGGTGATCCTTTCTTGATAGTTTCTTTGGAGAGTGTTGGCATTTTGGATTCCTTGTTTTATGACAAAGTTTTGGTTAAGATTGTGGATAAGAAAGTTCGTTGTCTAAGGACTAAGGATGTGGCTGCGATGAAAGTTCTATAGAGAAATCATAAAGTCAATAAAGCTGATTGGGAAGACGAGGAGGACATGAAGTCCAAATATCCATTCTTGTTTCCCACTTTAGATAATCGTGCTTGTGGTATGTGTATTTCCTAACATCTTTGTTTTTCTATCTTGGTTAAAGGTAAGTTTGGTTGTGATCTATGTTATAAATCATGCTGATGAATGCCTTGAACTATCATTTAAGGATGAATGATCCTGGAGGGAGGGGGGAGGGAAGTAGCATGAATGACCTGAGATTTTGGTCCTTGAAAATTTCTTGACCTATGGTCTTACTGCCTTGATTACGGCTCTTCCTACGAGTTTTAGGGTGTCATTACAGGTCGTAGGACCCTAATGGTAGCCTAACCAGTATGGATTGGCTATGTTTTTGTTATGATTATGATTTTCTCATACGAGTTGTAAAGACTCTATACGAGTCGTATAGTCCCATCCATTGCCGAAACAATGTAGTGCCCAATTGATTCTACCTTGACTATAGTTGAACCTAATGAATCGTAGGGTTTGAGTACGAGTCATATCGTATGAATCATAGATAGACTAGTGTGGATGCCCATGGATATTGCAAGGACTACAACAGGAGGTCATGAGTCGTAAGGTGACCCTACCAGTCATAAGGTCGCCTGTAACGACTGGATGAATTTTTTTTCAGTGTTTCATTAAGGGCACTTTGGACATTTTCCCTCTTCCCCAATTGTGACCCATGATTTAAAAATGCTTTAAGTATTACTATCACACTGAAACACATCAAAATAATTTCTCAAGCTCTCTCAAATCTCCAAGGTCAAGAACACTTAGGGTTTCCAAGAAGTTGGTCAATTAGGGCTATCAAAGGTGATTTCTCTTCAAAGTTATGATACATTTAGCGATGTTACTCTTCCCCAAATCTTATTTTATGAAAAAATGTTTTGAAATGGTTTGTTTGTGTTAATTTAGATATGGGTTTTGACATGGGTTGAGGGTTTTGGAATGAATGATTCTTTAATTGTTTTTACATGGTTTTCATGAGATGTTCATGCTTTAAATTGAATGTTTTTGAATTTATAGGGTGAACACATGTGGGAATTGGAATGGGGGTCGAGGTAATCCCCCAAATTGATGTTTGGAACTTGAAATTGGTTTTAAATAATGTTGTTCCCTCAACCCACTTATGTAAATATCTTTGAACTTTGGGAATTGTCACTGGGTTTGACTTACTCTCCTATATTATTGCATTTTTTAAATGGTTATACAATGAGCGTGGATTTTGAAAGCCTTTTTACCTATGTTTCGATTTAATGAAAAAAAGGGGTCAAGGCATTCCCCTAATTAATGGAATTGTAATGGCCTAAATATGCACTTGCAGGCGAAATGGTATGACGATACCTGTGTTGTGCCTTAATATATAATTCCTTGGTTAATGAATGGGTTACGTGAAACTTGATTTAATTGGGATTAATGGGGGTTATGTAGCAGAGCCATGACGGTACGGGTATCGAATGGCTTATATTGGAAACTCACGTTTGCCGATGTGAGGGTTGGTCTTGATGATTATGTGCATAGTTCACACTATTAATATAATTTGTATCTAGTATTGACGTGGGTCTAGGATTTCCCTAGTCTTCCTTAATACATCTGGTTCATACAGTTAACTAGCACTGGGGCCCTTTTAGAAGGCGAGCTGAACCCATATAGCCTGTGGGTGCCAGTTTATGACGGTTGAGCTACATAGTTCTAGATAATATTTTACTAACATTCTAAACCTTGTCCCCTACCCAACATCCATTATATATATGTATGCATATATGTGAATATGTATAGTGAGTTTGAAATTGAACTTTTGACTGACATTATTTTATCGTTATTCAGTGTTACATGTTAGTGCTCACCCTACTAATCACTCCTAGCGCTGTATCTGAACGCGATGCAGGGTTCAAAGGAACTTCTACTTTTCTTAAGCAGTGAAAGGTGGTCTCAGAGTTAGTTGTTTCTAGTGAAGTGGTGAGCATCTATTCTTTGGAGACATGATCATTCCATTAGTTTTCCTTCCATAAAATAAAACTGAAGACTTCACATTTATATTGTCATTGTCTTTGTGATTTTCAGGGTTGGGGGCATGTCCCGACATTGGTTGTTTCCAATATAGTGGCTATGTGTATATTACTGTGGATTGGGTATTGAAGTTGATACTCTTAGATGTGTTTGAAATTATTACTTTCTATCTTTTTATATCTTTGAAATTTAGTCATTGTCAGGTATGTTATGTTTTATTTGGTTTGGCAAACGGGGTGGTATTCGGTCCTTGGTGGATGAGATACCCATCACGGCCAGGCCTAGTTTAGGTCATGACAAACAATCACACCTCTATCCTCAGAATCTAAAAGGCAAAATCCGAGATTATCCAACCAATGAATATCCTTCACCAACCCTCACTTATCCTCATCTATATGAGATAAGCTTCCCATGGACAATCAGCTAAGAGCATAAACAACCACATTAGCTTTACCCGGATGATAATGAAGACTTATATCACCGTCCTTGTGCCACTCAAGCCAACTCCTACTGGGTGAGCACATATTGCAAACTCTTATGGTTTGAGAAGACATCAACATGAACCCCATACAGGTAATGGTGCCAAATCTTCAAAGCAAACACCACAACCAACATCTCCAAATCATTAGTTGGATAGTTCTTCTCATGCACCTTCAACTGCCTCGAAGCATATTCTATAACTTTGTCCCACTGCATCAACATACAACCCAATCCCATATAGGGCGTATCAAAATAAACAACAAAACAATCATTACCCTCGGGCACGGTGAAAATAGGAGCAAAAGTCAACTTATTCTTCAGCTTCTCAAAGCTACCCTCGCAAGCATTCGACAATAGAAACTTCACATTTTTTGAGTCAACCTAGTCAATGGAGCAGCAATCGAAGAGAAACTCTCCACAAAACTTCTATAATAACTGGCTAAACCCAAGAAGCTCTGAATCTCTATTGGATTCGTGGGCCCAGGCTACTTATTAACCACAACAACTTTTTATGGATCCACCATGATACCCTCACTAGAAACAATGTTACCTAAAAAAGTACCAACATTCAAACATAACTCACACTTTGAAAACTTAGCATAAAAACGCTGATCCTTAAGGCTTTACAACACTATATGGAGGTGATTGGCATGGTCCTCCTCACTTTTTGAATACCCAGTTCATAAGATCCATGAGTGCCATCAGGTTATTTGTCAAACCTAAGGACATCACTAAAAACTTGTAAAGATCATATTGGGTATGGAAAATAGTCTTAGGGATATCCATCTCCTTAATCTTCAAATGGTGGTAAACCGAGCGAAGATAATTCTTAGAAAAGTACTTACCACCCTGAAGTTGTTCAAAGAAATCATTAATCCTAGGAAGGGGATACCTATTCTTAACTGTCACCTTATTCAATTGGCGATAATATATACACATTCGAAGGGACCCATATTTCCTATGTATGAAGAGAACAAGAGCACCTCACGGGGAAACACTAGGTCAAATAAAATCCTTATCAAGATGATCTTTCAACTTCTCCTTATGTTCTTTCAACTCAGCAGAGGCCAATATATAAGAAGGGATAGAGATAGAATGAGTGTCTGGGAAAATATTATCGCAAAATCATTTTCCCTATCGGGAGGGATGCCAGGGAGATTATCAGGAAACACCTTGAGAAACTCATTGACTACAGGTACAGATAACAAAGGACCCTTAAAATTTGAATCTTTTACCTAAACTAGATGACATAGACACCTATTGGAAATTGATTTTCGAGCTCTTAGATAAGAAATGAACCCTACCTTAGGCACTAGGGAATTACCTTCCCACTCAATCACTTATTTCTTTGGCAATTGGAAACTGACCCTTCGGGTCCCACAATCAAGAGACATATAGCACGGAAAGAGCCAATCTATCCCAAAGATGACATCAAATTCTAACATCTCCAATTCTATCTAATCCACCAATGTCTCCCTACCATAGATTGATATAACAGGGGTAGAAATAAAAAAAGTATCAGGGGTACACTCAGGACTAAAACCAAAACGAATAGCCACATAAGGGGTCACATTAGAAAGGGTAAACCCAAGATCAAGCAGATAATATACATCACACGAGAAAAGTTTAGCATACCAGTAACAATATTAGGAGATGCCATAGAATCTTGATAGGTGGCCATAACATACAAATGATTTTGGCTAGTGCCGGTAATAAAAGCAGAACCCTTTGGTACAGGAGCTGACGAGGCAGAAAATGGTACTTTATTATCCCATTGGAAGCATCGCCTGAAGGATAGTTTCTCTAAATATGTACAAGCTGGCTATATTTGAAACACTTATTTATCCCCTCATCACAAAAACCATGATGCAACTCACCACAAAATATACAAGAAGGATATGATGGATTGACTAGGCCCTACTAGCCTAAGATTGGGTACGTTGTTCCTTAAAACACTAGATCAGGAGCATAACGGGATAACTGATGAAATTTGAGGGCATATTCTTTCACATTCATCCTTCCCCGACTTAGATCCATGAACTCCTCAGCTTTAGCCTCCCTCAACTCCTGAGGTAAGAAATAATCCATAAAGGCACCAGAAAGCTCATCCCATAATGCCAACTCTACATCATCACCTCATGACTTATCCCACTCCTCATATGACTAATATGCCATATCTTTCAGCTCGTATATAGCAAATTTACATTTTTCAAGTTAAAAGTATGCATGACCCTAAATATTTTCTCCATCTTATCCACAAAACCTTGAGGATCATCTTCCACTTTAGAGATAGTGAAGGTTGGAGGATTGGTACTCATAAATAGCCCAACTTGAGTAACCTCAGAAGAACTCACAATAGTACCAACCGGACTCGGCTGACGTGACAGAGACGTCACCAACTGGGTTAATAAATGAATAGAATGGTAAAACTAGTAATTAGATATATCTCCTTGAAGCGGTGGGGCATGATCATCATAAACTTAAGAAGCCCGATGAGGACAGGTAGGGACAACCAAAACTCTATGAGGGGCAGTACAATTAGGAATTAAGACCCTAGACCGGGTTTGTACCATACGAGTAGGATGAGTTTCGTCTACATTATCCTTAGGTGGGATAGTAGAGTTTCCACGAGCATCAGATCTTCGGGGAGGCATGATCTGAAATGCAAATAAATGGAATTTAAGGAGATTTCAACATCATAGGCTATACAACCCAACTGTTGAACATAAAAAAAGGAAATATTCCTAAATGCTCTGATATTAAGTTTGTCATGACCTGAACCAAGGACCATTCATGATGGGTATCTCAAGTCCATCGAGGATCGAAGAACACTCTTGCTTTCTAGTAAAATAGAAAACAACACACCTAGTATCGAATGAATTCTCAACATATAAAAAGATAGAAAAGTATAAGATCAAAAGAATCTAAGACTATCAATAATCAACACAAACATAGTAATCCACAAAGCCTCTACATAATAACAATCATCAACCTAAGTCGGGACATGCCCCTGATAATAGACAAAATGAATCCAAAAAGAAAATAGTCAATAACTTACTAAACCAAGAAGTAACGAGCCTTTCAGAAAAAGCAGGCTCACCACTTTAAGATAAAACACAAACAACTCTGGAATCACCTATCACTGTGTAGAAAAAGTAGAAGTACCTTCGTCCCCTATATCGTGTGATGAACTATATCTGGGGATGGTTACTGGGGTGAGTACTAACATGAAACTTAGGGAAGGGATAAAATAATGCCAATTAAAAACCACAGCAAAGTCCACACGCACACACTGTACATATATATATATATATAATCATATTGGGATAGGGAACACTCAATTATCATAAATAGGCACCCACAGGCTATGTGGGTTCAACTTCCTCTGTTGAGAGAGCCTCAATGTATCTTTTCTATTCGAACTAGAGGTATCAAGGAAGACCAGGGAATGAACCGACCCCACGTCAATCCCAAATAAAAAATATATAAATAGTGTGAACTATGCATATGTTCATCCAGGACAACCCTCACATCAGCAAATATGAGTTTTAAGTATAAGTCATTCGAGACCCATACCTTCACGGCTTACCTACATAACCCCTATTAAACCCAATTAAAAAATGTTTCACATAACCTATTTGTTAACCAAGGAATTATACATTAAGGCACACCACAAGTATTTCATACCATTCACTTGAAAGATCATAATTATGCTGTTACAATTCTATTAGCTTGAGGGTTGGTCTTGATGATTATGTGCATGGTTCACACTATAAATATAATTTGTATCTAGGATTGACGTGGGTTTAGGATTTCCCTAGTTTTCCTTGATACCTCTGGTTCATACAGTTAACTAGCACTAGGGCCCTTTTAGAAGGCGAGCTAAACCCATATAGCCCGTGGGTGCCAGTTTATGACGGTTGAGCTACATAGTACTAGATAATATTTTACTAACATTCTAACCCTTGTCCCCTACCCAACATCCATTATATATATGTATGCATATATGTGAATATGTATAGTGAGTTTGAAATTGAACTTTTGACTGACATTATTTTATCCTTATTCAGTGTTACATGTTAGTGCTCACCCTACTAATCATCTCCTAGCACTGTATCCGAATGCGATGCAGGGTTCAAAGGCACTTCTACTTTTCTTAAGTAGCGAAAGGTGGTCTCAGAGTTAGTTGTTTCCAGTGAAGTAGTGGGCGTCTATTCTCTTGAGACATGATCATTCCATTGGTTTTCCTTCCATACAATAAAACTGAAGACTTCACATTTATATTGTCATTGTCTTTGTCATTTTCAGGGTTGGGGGCATGTACCGACGTAGGTTGTTTCTAGTATAGTGGCTATGTGTATATTACTGTGGATTGGGTATTGAAGTTGATACTCTTAGATGTGTTTGAAATTATTACTTTCTATCTTTTTATATCTTTGAAATTTAGTCATTGTCAGGTATGTTATGTTCTATTTGGTTAGGCAAACGGGGTGGTTTTCGGTCCTTGGTGGATGAGATACCCATCACGGCCAGGCCTAGTTTAGGTCATGACAAACAATCACACCTCTATCCTCAGAATCTAAAAGGCAAAATCCGAGATTATCCAACCAATGAATATCCTTCACCAACCCTCACTTTTCCACATCTATATGAGATAAGCTTACCATGGACAATCAGCTAAGAGCATAAACAACCACATTAGCTTTACCCGGATGATAATGAAGACTTATATCACCGTCCTTGTGCCACTCAAGCCAACTCTTACTGGGTGAGCACATACTGCAAACTCTCATGGTTTGAGAAGACATCAACATGAACCCCATACAGGTAATGGTGCCAAATCTTCAAAGCAAACACCACAACCAACAACTGCAAATCATTAGTTGGATAGTTCTTCTCATGCACCTTCAACTTCCTCGAAGCATATGTTATAACTTTGTCCTGCTGTATGAACACACAACACAATCCCATATAGGTCGTATTAAAATACACAACAAAACAATCATTACCCTCGGGCACAGTCAAAATAGGAGCAAAAGTCAACTTATTCTTCAGCTTCTCAAAGCTACCCTCGCAAGCATTCGACAATAGAAACTTTACATTTTTTGAGTCAACCTAGTCAATGGAGCAGCAATCGAAGAGAAACTCTCCACAAAACTTCTATAATAATTGGCTAAACCCAAGAAGCTCTGAATCTCGATTGGATTCGTGGGCCTAGGATACTTATTAACCACAACAACTTTTTATGGATCCACCATGATACCCTCACTAGAAACAATGATACGTAAAAAAGTACCAACATTCAAACATAACTCACACTTTGAAAACTTAGCCTAAAAACGCTGATCCTTAAGGCTTTACAACACTATATGGAGGAGATTGGCATGGTCCTCCTCACTTTTTGAATACCTAGTTTATAAGATCCATGAGTGCCATTAGGTCATTTGTCAAACCTAAGGACATCACTAAAAACTTGTAAAGATCATATTGGGTATGGAAAATAGTCTTAGGGATATCCACCTCCTTAATCTTCAAATGGTGGTAAACCGAGCGAAGATAAATCTTAAAAAAGAATAGTCATAGGCACTTATCAACGTGGAGAAACACTCCACCAAGCCTTATCAAGTCGAACAAACTCTAAAATAGGTATTTTCTGGATCCAACCAAGAATCACATCATCAAAGAAGAAATGAACCAATCTCGAAACCAAGGTTGAAGTCAAGAACACCACTAGAAAATCAATAACTCAAGATAAATAATTTCCATATTGCCACATCAGGAAGCGGTCACAAAGAAGGCCACATGCCTCTAACTCTCTAACTCTGCTAGACAAAACTATAGCACAGCAAGAAAGGAGTATCCAATCTCCACATTAATAACAAGGGCAAACCATCACAATGGAACGAGCCTAACAAATCTAATAGATAAATTCACGGTATCTCAACATCAATATCAAATTGACTATTGAGTGATAAAATAGCCACACATGAAGAATGGACCGCAAATGGGTCAAGCTCAACAATAGGCTATATAAAACGGGATAGCTAGTACAAAATACTTCGCAACCCAGGAAGCAAGTCTAAGAATCTCCAACTCAAGATCGGGCAATATAATTAAATTTCAAACTTTAGAACCAAACAGAACCACAGAAGGTTAACTTACCTTTGATACCATAATAGATTCCTAAATACACCTGACATAGATAACCAAGAGGAAAAATGCTCAGCCTCATTACGCTTTAGGAAAGAAATTATCATACGGGCTATATTTACACAAGACACTGAATAAGAAAACAAAGAAATTAAATTCTAACTAGATAAGATTAGTCTATACAGCTAGCTAGTGAGGATCGATTACATCAAGCAATAATATTTTTTAACATCAATAAGTGATTACAATAGAAATAGTAATTTCAATATCAATATACTGAATAGGCGGTACCAAAATAAACATCTATATCATGTACCTCTCAAGGGCCATAATAAGGCTTACGTGCCAAGATAAATGGGACTCGAACCCAAAAGCTACACCCATAGGGGAAAATATCAATACAAATCTATTCTATCCACTACAAAAAGAAATAAATAACGGAGTAGTAATATAATCATGTATTCGATAATAAGGCACATAATAACCAATATCAATTCATTAAGGCATAAAATCATCGATGGGTATGAAAACCCTAATACACACCATAAAAGATAAATGCAGGATACAAAAGCACACCTATCATAGTGAAACCACAATCATATGCCTGGCTGGCATATGGAGAATAAATTTGAATGGGTCCAAACTTGAACTGACTGACTAAATCATCAACTAAGGCACCAAGAGCACTATCTCTAATAGAATATTCCATAACATCATGAGGTTAAACTGAATGATTTGAATAACTATAAATCCCATGTCGGTAACACTCTTTAGTCTAGTAGCTGATCGCTTTGCCATCATAGAAACTCCTGAAGAATTAACTTGAAAAGAATATAAATTGAGCCCAAATGGCTGTCCAACTAATGCTGAGAGAAATCTCTTGAATTATGCCCATCTTTTCTAATTAAAGCCTATCTCAGAAACTCTAGGCTATCGTGGAATACATACTAACTCTATCTAATCGACTAACTCTTAACTGGGAATTCTCTAAACTAGTATCTTATAATGACACAACCAAACCAAGATACTAGAATACTTTGAGATACTGCCACTCATAAACTAGAATAGCTTTCATGGCTCGAAAAATCATACTAAAACACCATAAGTCTAATGTGGACTTTATCTACTATGATCATCATTGCTAATCTCAGAGCCACTCATAGTTTGAACTACCACTTGTGTAGAGTAGATACACTACAAGTGAAGCTAAACTCTACCGAAAGAATCCTCACTACCAGGTAAAATACCAATAGCACAATCCTAATGGTATGGCCTCTTACCACCATTTCCATCAGTCTCAAAATACGTGCTCGCTATGTTTCTCTTAGAATAAACAACCTAAGAAAAGAAAGACCCAGCTGTTATCGATTGCTCTGACACCAAACGGAGTGACAATGCTAGTTCTCTAACAAATCCATGCACCAATGTCCACCTCAAAAGCATATAGCATAGAAAAATTCCTGGTCCACTCAAGAAATCCAATCTCATACTCTAAACTTGGTAAAGAACACTGATGAACACCAATAATTCCAACTTTGGCCTAAAAATTGCTCAATGACTCGAATGTCATCCATGGATGTAAGGGGTCTACTATATGAATCGAATTCTCGGTGTTGAACCTCAAAGGGGTAAAATTATCATGAGCTTTACATGAGCCTAATATAGCCCCAAATTCTATGGCTAGCATTGAATATCTTTGATATCTATCTCTGACTCTCTTCTCCAATACTGTGCTGAAACTCTAGAAATATGTGTTAATGTCTCATCCGCATTTGTTGACAACTTTTCCCATCTTTCATCATTCATTAGATATATAATATATTCAAAAAATATGTTCGAGGTTCATAACAATGCAAGCACTTGATAAGGGGTCAAGAAGTGAATTTCCTAAAATACCCCTATAGCCTCCTAAAGATAAGTTACGAACGTCTTCGCACCTATCTGTAGGACTCTACTAAACACTTTGCTCCTGTACTTACACATCGATGAAACCTAGGCTCTGATACAAATTAGTCACGACCTAATTTAGCTCATGATGGCACCTACTATAGCCTACTAGTAGGCAAGAGAAACCCCGTAGTCAAAAATGGCTAGTAACGGACTACTCAAATAAATATAGGAAAGAATAAAAATATCTAAAAAAACAATCAAATCATAAATGAATCCTAAAACCCGGTAGTATTAGTACAAGAGCTACTAATATAGTAAGAGTACAAAAGTGAAATATCATAGGAATTACATTGATATAACTTATCTTTATATAGAATATAGAGACTAGTCTAATACTTAAGAGAGGGATAAGTAATACTCCGAATGTCAGGAGCTCACTCTAAGTCTCTGAACCATGGCTACTTTGCATGATGCACACATCAATGATGATAACCCATACTATGATCTACAGGCTATAGAAGTATAGTATGAGTACTAAATAAATGGTATCAGTAGGCAACTTCCAACTGAGCTCCAAAGATAAAGAAGATATACATAGCATATAAAAAGAATATAAACTACACCTAAGAGTCCAGAAATCATATAACAAGTTGATGAGATAATAAAGAACAACTATCCTGTTCTTTTCCATTAGGCCAACTTTACTAGGCAAGGCAACAAATAAGGGTGCACTAACTCTAAACCATATATCACTGAACAATAAATATAAATAAAGGGCAAAATAAGGATATATAGTAGTATATAAGGCTAAGAAATAAATATACTATCTGAGTAATGAAAGAAAAATGAGATATACGGTAATGCCATAATTCAATATAGCTAGATGTACCCATATGTATATAGATATAAGGTAAACTTAAGTCATAACCTAAATCATTATGCCTTTATTTCAAGACCTCATTATAATCCTATCAGGAATTAATACTACCATGCTCATAGTTTCCAATCCACCTGGCTAGAGATGAAATAATCATGCATAATAATTCAACCATAAGATAGAAGAGGCCGGAAACATAACTCAAATATCTATGCAAAATCAATGACCTGTCTATCATAAATTACCCATAATAATGATCATAGCAATGATGATAACAATATCAATAACAACACGAGTGATCGGCTAGTATAGATAACCAAATACCTAATTCGGTCTATTCGTTCCACACCACCATAAGCTTAAAAGGTTCATTCAGCATACAACAACACAATGCAAAGTCATCACCCATATTTATGCAGCCATACCATACCAGCTGATAGACAAAGGTGCATACTGGTGATAAGTGATGCACATGCAATAATGAATACTAGGTAAAGAATTAATTTTACAATCTCATCATCATAATGATCATCATTATGAGCATTATTATCATAATCAACCTCCGGCCTTATCAGGTATTAATGTATCACCACAGTATCCTTCAGCCTTGCCATGTATCAATATAATCATCACAATATCTTCTAGCCTTATCGGGTATCAATATTATAAGTACAGTACCCTTTGAACTTGCCAAGTATCAATATCATCACAATCATCAATACATATATATATAGGCTCATAGACTCAGGTCGTGGATAAAAGAGTGTAAATTCGTAAGTCTATTGCCCAGAGTGATCTTCGAGACTAAATCATTATAAAAATGAGAAAGGGTCAAAATATCTCATGACTGGAGTAAATAACAGTGCCAAACCATAGATCATAATCTATCCTAGTTTAATCTTTGAAACATCATTATTAGACTATTTTATATATTTAGGTTATCCATTAAGTTAGACAATTATAATTGTATAGAAATCCTATTTTAAAGGTGAAAAATGAGTCTTAACCTTTATTTAGGAAGAACCATCATAAGATCGTATTTTAGCTAAGATCACATTAATTACCAATGTAATGATCATGAATGTACCGAATCTATGCATGCCATTATCAGTATTTAAATCAATGAAGTCATAAGTGTCATATCGCATCTTCCTCCACCCCATACCAGAGAAATGGGTGTATAAATGTATGTCCATATTAATAACTACAACTGTATCCTTTACAAGGATAATTACTTCTTAGATATAGAACTCATATAATAACACATCCTTTGTCCCAATAATTTGTCCAAAATAATCATAACATAATAAACACGACATTAGGCCCATATACATATCCGGAACTTATATCGATAATCATATTTATAAGTCATAGAATATCTACAATTATCTCACATATAAGAGGCATAATATCAATAAGCATTTCGCATCTATAGGTCATATATCATGACTATGAGGAATATCATCTCTAAAAGCCATTTGTCATATCTAAGAGGCAATAACATCTCTACAGGAAAATAACAAGTCTAAGAGAAAATAAGATCTCTATGGGTCAAATATCAAGAAATAGGAAATAACATCTAGAAATAGAACCTCTATGAGCCATAAAATATATCTAAGAGACATATCATCACTAAAGGCCCAATATCATAACAAGGAGAAATAACATCTCTAAAGGCCCAATATCACTTCCTTAAGAAATATCATAGCCATAACTCCTAAGTCATAAATCTGGGGAACATCATCACAATTTACCAAGTGATGAGGTATGCTTCTTCTAAAGGCTCACTAGTCTCAACTAAGTCTAACATTTGCAACTATGTCCACAACGGCTAACATAAGTCTTGACCTAATTGGACCGAAAGATCCCACTTGTAATCCTCAATTTGCATAATTAGGAAAATTATGCCCCAAACTAGGCTAAGGTATCTAGTTAAACTTTTATATGTCAAGTAAGACATAATCAAGTATAAGATAGGAACATTGTCTAGAAACATGGTCAATAAAGTCAACTATATCCAAATTAGGGTTTCAAGATCACTAGACTAACCCAACTAAGGTTAATCTTAGTAACCATGATTCCAATACTTAAACCATATCCCAAACCAAAAATTATAATATATACATGCTACAAATGAGTCCATTCCAGGGAGAAGGCAATAGGAATCTGAAAGAGTACTAAGCAGTTCACCTTATCGGTCAAAAACCCTTATCTTATCCTAAATAAGTTAACAACCAAGACAAATTCATTCTACTCATAATCAATCTTAACATTAACATTCACACATAATATATATCACACATCATCTTTGAAGAAGAGAAGGTAAAGACATACCTCAAAGCCAAACCACAAAACCTCACATCATTCACCAATGTCTATCTTCACTTCATAATCAAAAAATTTCATCACACTATGAAAATCATAATCTACTCATCAATACTAGTCTAACGATGCCGTATTACACTAATGTGCTTTGATTCCATAAAAGACACCAAAGTCCCAAGTGGGTCCCACTTACAAAAAATGCATTTCCAAGGTCAACCCAACATTTATACATAAACATGGAAACATAACCCTCAAGAAATGGGTGAAAACAATGAAAATTTGGGACTAAAATCAAATCCTAAGCTATATGGGAGTTTAGGGTAAAGAACCAAGAATAGCATCAATAAAGTGCTGAAAGTTACCTTAGTTCAGATGAAAATCATTATAAAAGATGTTAATCAAGATCCCAAGACACCCATAAGAATCAATTTTAAGTTATTACACTTATTTAGGGGTTCTAGGTCTCAAAGATGGGTCAAAATAGCCAAAATGTGGCCCATATACCCATACCAAGTATGGGGATGTCACTATTGTGATCCTACAGACCATTATCACACTATTATCATTGCAATAGGCTCTGTTCAATTACGATGCACTAACACCAGCAAAGTTAAAACTTTTTTTGCCCCCCGAAATTCATTCAGACTCTATTTCTTGCAAAAAAATATGTAAACCAACTAATTTAGTGTTTTGGATATATTTGTGAATTTGTACATTCCATCAAAGGCTGTTTATACCAATTTTAGTCCCCACACCCATAGTTACAAATTTTTCCACTTTTTGACCAATAGGTCAAAATGAGTTCGGTGTATTGGGACCATAACCAAACATATACCTAGCCTAAAATGGATATTTTGAATCTGTTAGCATAGTTGGAATTGGTATCTGAGATCATCTTACTAATTTTTTTTGTCGATGGCCATTTGGAACCAATAAAGACTTCAAAATCGGGAATTGGCTCTAAAAACCAAACAAATTGTCTGATAACCAAACCGTCAATCCTAGAAAGTCATAAATAACTTGGGGAAACTATGGAGAAGCCCTAATGGCAAAGATACATGAAAATATGAAAAATGGCCTAAAGGTTCATTACACTTCATAATTTCTTATACGATTGGGTCACCTATTTTGTCAAAGCTTTGTGTGACTTGGGTGCAAGTATTATCTTAATTTTGTTGAAAGTTTTCAAATATTTGGGTTTGAGACCTACCAAACCAATAATAATGCAATTATTGATGGAACATTATACAGTAAAAAAGCCTGTGGGTATATCATTTGATGTTTTGGAAAAGGTGGACAACTTTATCATTCTAACTGACTTTGTTGTCTTGGATTGTGAAGTTGATTTTAACATGCCCATTATTTTGAGAATACCATTTTAGGACATGTGTAGATCATTCATGGATATGGAAAGAGGTGATCTTAAGTTTAGGTTGAATGATGAGGAAGTCATGTTAAATCTTTGCAGAACTATGAATCAACCGACCGACATGAGGGTGGTTTGGTAATAATTTGTGTTGATGAACCTAGAGGTCAAACCTTTGGATACCTTAATGAAGTCTGAGTAATCAAGGTACCCACGTCATGCCACAATATTAAAATAGGCGCTGCTTGTGAGGCGACCCAAGGTATTTTATTATTTTTACGTTTGTGATATTTTGTGTTAGCGTGATGGATATCGATCTACGCATCTAAGGTGCCATAGGTATGTTTCTAAATCTCTCACTTTGTACCCTCCAAATGCATTAGGGATACTATATGTCTATTTGATGGGGTTGGGGCTACTTATTGGTCTTGATATCCTCTTGGGTTTTTTATTATTGTATCTCTTTTCCCTGGAGTTTGTTCTTGGTAGAGCTGGAATGTTTAGGTTGTTTTGTGTTTGATTCATATATATTTCATATTTCATTTATGTTTAAATAGAAAAAAAATAAGGAACCTAAGGCTAGTTGATGTATTTTGATTGTGTTCAAGTAGTTTGAGAAAAATGATACCCCTCCAAAAGTTTTTTTAATTATGTGATGTTTTTATATATGTGACCACCGTGAATCTTGTTATGGCATTAGGACTTAGTGACAAAATAATCATAGCTAGATTTTTCATGAAATGGATAGGTAGTTGCTGGTAAAATAATCATGTACTCTATGTGAGATGCTTACCTAGTTTCCTTTGTGCATTTAATCTAGAACTTTCCTAGTGAGTCTTTCCTAGGTTGTAGGATAGTCGGTTATGAAAGGATCATAGGTTGTATTTTTATTTAAGCCATTCTTAGCCTAAATAACTAAACAAATGTGAAAAAGTATCCCTTGATCCCTGTTTTGAGCTTGCATAGACCTATTTTATTATTTTCACCTTTTACCTTTCCAGTTTAATTATAATGAACCTGTTTTGGCCATGGTTCCTCCTTGGACAGTGTACACCTTAACTCAATCAAATTGCCTATGTTGAGGGAGGACTCCATAGGGGTGCATAGTTAAAATTTGGTTATGAAAAAGGCTTTGAATAAGAGAAAACAAAGTAGGGTTGGGTGCGGTAAAAAAATTAGAAAAAATAAAAGAAAAAAAAGAAAAGAAATTTAAAATAAAAAAAAGAATAAAAGAAACCACACCCAAACTGAACAAGCAATAAAAGAAAAAAAAGGGAGAAACAAAACAAAATTTTGGTTGATAAGTGGACTCCAAATGTAATTGTTGTATAAAAAAGGGTTGGTCACTAATTCCCAAATGTATCATACCAGCCCCCAAACCTATGCTACAACACGAATAAAGTCCTATAGTGATCCTAGTCCAACTGTCCGAAAACTATGCTATAGGAAATAAGGACAAGTCTATGGTATTCTATTCACATTGATTAAAAAATCTTTTATAAGAGTGAGTGTCTCAATATTATCCCAACATTGACATGCATAATTACATAGATAGAGTGGGACTTCTTTGTTGTGAGGTTACATGGGTTGTGTTGTTAGTTGTTTATCTATTTGGGTAGTGGAATGTCACAACTCGAGGCTACCCTCTTGTCACGATAACGGTGCTTACGGTCATAAGTGACCTTAAGCTAAACCATGAGATGGTACCTTCTGTGAGCACAAAGTAAAATGGAACTGATATAACATATGCGAAAGATAAGCTGATAAACTACTAAAAACTAAAATACGTAATAATATCATGTGTGAGATAGCTGATAAAAGTTGACAGTGAATAACTGACTAGCTAACTTTTTGTCTGAAAAGCCTTTAACTAACTGAGTAGTTGATGGTACAAGCCCCCAACTACCTCAAACTAACTGAACATAAAGAACTACTGAAATAACTAGAATAAGTAATCATGTCCTTGATTGATGAGGACTCATCACTATTGCTACTAGGAACGCTGAGCTGTCTAGGAGCGATGGGGAAACTAAGCGTCCGAACCTATGTTATAAGACAACATAGTGCAAAGAATAATATAGGATCAGTACTTTGAATGTACTAGTATATGAGATGAGGTATGGATGAAATGTATGAGGTACTATGCACATAAGACAAGGACTAACTGAATAGCATGAATGCATGAAAGCTGTAATATATAAGAACACAAGACAAAACATATACATATTTTTGAAAAAAATTGTAAACTGAAAAACTGAAATTTGTACAATTGAATAATTGTAAAACTTTATGCTTTGGTCAAGCAAACCTGAATTGAATATATACTAAATACTTTATTGAGACTGTGGCAGGTATCATATAACTGACATGCCCGAATCTGAGCTAATCGGCGTCCAACCTATAACCCCAGTTGGAAGGGTGTTAGTAACGTGCCATAAGTACTAACACTAGCTAGGTGGATCCACTATACTGGACTCCCAATGTACTAATGAGTCACCCTAAACTGGAGGGAGCTCTAATTAGATATATATCACCCTCAACTAGTAGGTAAACACCTTGTCAAACCTTAACTGGAATGGAATATCTCTAACTTACATTGGCTACGTAGTTCTGTAACTCGGGAATTGTTAATAAGGGTCACACCCTCTACTATAGGTAAGCCCTCATCTCTGAGTTCGCTCGATGCTAAATCCTACTCCCAACTAAACTAAAATTGGATTAAATAGAACTAAGCTTGACTAAACATGATTTTATAACTTCCAGCGCTCATCATGATTATCAACTGAGAAAGTAATAGAATTTTTTGGTTTAACTAAATCATTACTAAAATGATCTACATTCATGTAAAAACTCTTAGTTATCGGGAATTTATAACCAACCAGCACTGAATGATCATTGAATGCAATAGAAAACTTAAAAATAGTAGTGAAGTATCACGGTTCAAAAACCATAAGCATATATATTCCATCAAATATGCAGGGGTTATGAATTTAAATATGGGATTGCTTTAAATAGGGAAAACAACATGAATGTATGACTTAAAGCATAATATGGGGGTTTGACATAGAGTTCACTTGAAATAGGATATGGGAAACTAACATTCAAAGAAAGAGGAAATCAAATCTCGCATGGGATCATACAAGATTTGTCACAAAATTCATAACATTGGAAACTCCTGATATCTGATAGAGGAATGAGTCTGGGTCAATTTGTCACTGCTTCTATCTCTTAAGCGACAACTCGAATGCCATCATTGGAAAAAATATTCCCAATGAAATCGATTGATCTTAGCCAAAACTCGCACTTACTGAACTTGGAAAACAACTGATAAGCTCTTAGGGTTTGCAATATAATTCTCAGATAGTCTGCATGATCATCTTCACTACAGATATAGACAAGAATATCATCAATGACGACTATAAAAAACATGTCCAAGTACTTCTTGAACACTATGTTCATCAATTCCATGAAAGTTGCAGAGGCATTCATTAGTCCCAAAGACATAACTAGAAATTCTAAGTTACCATACCGAGTTCAAAAAGTTTTCTTTGAAATGTCACATTATCTTACTCTAAGCTGATGATAGTTGAATCTGAGGTCTATCTTAGAGAATTAACTAGCACCCTAAAGTTGGTCGAACAATTCATCAATCCTAGAGAGTGGATACTTATTATTTATTGTGACTTTGTAAAAATAACGGTAATCGATGCACATTCTGAGAGAACCATCTTTCTTACGTATGAAAAGCACCAGAGTGCCCCATGGTGAAACACTGGGTATGATTAATCCCTTATCTAAGAGATGTTTCAACTATTCTTTCAATGTTCTAAGTTCAGCTCGAGCCATTCTACAGGGAAGAATAGAAATAAGTTGGGTATCTAGAAGGAGTTCTTTTAAAAAATTAATTTTCCTTTTGGGAGAAAATCTAGAAAGGTCTTCAAGGAAAAAATATGGAAATTCCCTTACTATTAAAAGAGACTTGAGACTTAGAGTCTCAAAACTAGTGCCTTTGACTCGCACAAGATGGTATATGCATCCCTTCGATATTATTTTCCTTGCCTTATGATGAGAAATGATCTGACCCCTAAGATCAGAGGTGTTACCCCTCTATTTAATCATTGGTTCATTGGAAAACTAAAATTGAACTATTTTATTTCTTCAATCATCTGAGGAGTAGCATGAGTTGATCCAATCTATGCCACGAATGGCATCAAAATCATTCATCTCTAACTCTACCAGATCTACTAAGGTGATTTTCTGAGATAATATAACCAGGAAATTTCTATATTCTTGTCTGACTATAATAGATTTGGCTACTAGGGTAGAAATTGAGAAAGTTTCTACTAAAGATTATGTACTAACACCGAAATCGATTGCTATATAGGGGTTACAAAGGAGAGTGAAGCTTCGTGGTCTAATAAAGCATAAACAAGAAGATAAAAGACATGTAACGTACCCGTTACTATATTAGCAAAACTTAATTGATCCTTTTAGGTCTAGAGGGTACACAACCTATTCTGACGCTACCCACTAGTTCTGCTAGAAATGGCACCCAACTGAGTTGGGCGACCAATTGAAACTGGGGGACGGTTAGACTAACCCTTCTTACCAGCCTTTGGGCAATATCTAACTCTTGGCCTTGGCTTTCCATATCTAAAGCACAAATCACTGTCATCTCTACACATACCCTGATGATGCCTTCCATATTTCCCGCAGAGCGGAGTAGTAAGACCACTGTTTACACTACTCTGGGACTTATAGCCTGGTGCCCTATCTTGACTATCTTGCCTGAGCTTTGGCACTGGCACACTAGATGAAGATGGAGATGGGGGTTAAAAACTTCTGATGGAACTAAGAACGGATATTACCTTCTAACCTTGGATGAGAAAAGTTAAAACTACCTATTCTGGCCCTCTTATTCTCTCTCTCTTTCTTCTTAAGATTTTCTTCCTCTATATGCTAAGCATGAACTGTAAGTCTAGATAAGTCCATATACTTAATCAACATGGCCTCCCTACACTTCTTAACCATATTATCAGGTATACCAGACACAAACTTACTCATTCTAAACCTATTGTCAGCCACCACATTAGGAGCATACCTCGCCAACTAAGTAAACTTAAGTGACTAATCCTTCACACTCATGCTGCCTTGCTTCAAATTAATAAACTCCTAAACATTAGACTCCCTCAACTCTAACTGGAAGAACCTATCTAGAAAATTAGTGGAAAATTTCTCATACTCAACTGGCACTGCACCAACACCGTGGTCCCCTTTCTACTACTTAAACCAGGTGTGAGCTATATCCTATACCTGATATGTAGCCAACTCTGCACTCTCACTCAAAGTGACACTCATAATATTTATCACCTTTTGAACCATATCAAATAACTCCTACAGATCCTATTCAGACTTGGATCATAAAAATAAAGGGGGATTCATCTGAGTAAAATCCTGAATCCTAGCTGCAACTATGATAACGCTCAATCTACAGCTCTCATAGGAGTATAAAGCGGTCGTAGTCAAATATATAACCCAACTGGGTTGGGTATCGATCCCTCAGGGAATAGCTTGGTCAACAAGTAAGCAAAGATTACTAGACTTTTAGTGCAAGTCTCGTAAAAAGGGGGGATGGTAAAGTGTAACCAATTTATTAAAGTAAAACCTGAAAATGGTAAAGTAAAAAGAAAGAATGTTTATTAGGTTGTAAAACAATGAGAATTGAGGAGTTGGGGTTATGTCCACCTTATGAGTTATACGTCTCTATTGGCTATGAGTGTGTGGAATTCAGACATGCATGTGCTTATAGAGAATTGTATTCGATGGTAAATCCAAGCGTGACCTCAACAAGGACTATTTCACTTTAACTCTTTCGAGCTTAAAGCGTGACTAACGGTACAAATTCTCCAAGATGTTAATCCAATTACGACACTTAATTTTTAATAGGGGATGGGAACCTATTACCTTGACATTATCTCTTTTCCAGACATATAACTTTTCTTTCGAACAAGTTAATGCTATACTGGCGTTATTCTATGGGTTTGCAACCACAAAGAATTTAGATTAAGATGAAGAGAATAATGATATAAGCAGCATACGTGTCGCGAACTCACAAACTCATAGCAATAGATAGTAGCTCATATGGCTTCCATAACCCTAACAGAGAAGTTTAGTTACCCATGAGTGCGAAATAAATCACAATAGACATTGTTATTATACCACAATAAAGATTTCGTGTAGTAATAGTGTGGTAGGCGTTAGGCGTGAATTTCCCTTGCAGTAGTAACGTTTCTCTTGTTGTGGAAATTAAGAATTGATTAGATGAATAGAAGAAGAATAAAAAGTAGAATTAATGGAAGAATTAAAAGTAGTAGTGAATGATTTGTAAGGTAAGATGAGAATTATTAAAATCTCTAGCAAAATAGGGTATTTATAATACCCATATCCTATCCTACTAAGCTAATAAAATACTTAACCCAATCCTACTAGGTTAAAGTATCATTATCCTAATCCTAATAAATTATTGCTAGTCCCAAAGTCTTCAGAATTGTTGTTATTGCCCGGGACAGATTTTCCATGCGCCACTTTTGGTCCTTGGCGTGTAAGATTTCCCTTCCTTCTTTCGTGAAGATTTCTTTGGCGTCAAGTTATCCATAAAATGCTGAATTCTGCATCATTTATACCTGAAAACTTGCTAATCATGTTTGTTAGCTCAATTACAGGAAAAAGGACTAAAAGTGCATGAATTATATAATTTGTTCTCAAAACTTAGCTAAAATATGGGTAAAATATAGCACTATAGGCATGTAAATTCGCCTATCATCAACACCCCACACTTGAAGCTTTGTTCGTCCTCGAACAAAATATCATGTCCGTCTAAACATCAACTTAGGGTTTCACAGTATCAACACAAAATATTCGTCAAGACAAGCACAACAATTATCAACAAAGAGTAGTTTTTCGATCATTAGTAGAAACAATTTAACCTCTAGCATAGACTCGTGATGGTGGCCAACTCATATTCAAAAGTTAAGGTACAAAGAATCATACACAATTACCCAAAACTCATCAACCATGTGTGTCTCACAATATATTACCCATAATCACTCATAAGTATGACATATTTTTCAAACATGGGTATAAAAGTATCCTTGTTCTCGCTCTCACAAGGAATTCATATGCTGCAACTGATGTCCATAGGCTTTCCCTTAGTATAATGCTCCACTAAATGTCAGAATGCTAAGCTTAGGATCAAATAGGTCTTCTACAGGTTGTAATGTAGGCTAAGGGACGGGTAGGACTATTTTGGCCAGAAATAGTGACTATGTTCCTAAGCGCTTTAATACATCACATTGTATCATTAACACTTTTCTTTCAAACAACCTTTCTACTTTCTTCTATTCTACCACCCCTTTTCTCCTCTTTTGTTTTTCAATTTTGAACATAACTAACTTTTTAGTTTTTTTTTCCCTTTCTTTTTTTTTCATAACATACCTCTTATGATAGAACTCCTTTTTCATATCAAATTCAAGCACCAATACATTCTAAAGCATCATACTCACCCAATTTCCTCTTATTTTGTCACATGACTTTACACTTTAAAGCACTTAGGAATTTGGATCAAATTTTTGTCTTGAAAAAAAAATGGATTAGGCTTACATATGAGGTTGTCAAAGAAGATAGGCTAAAAGCTCAAAAGGGGTTAACTAGGATGATGTCCACGGGTAGGTAAAAAGAAGGTAAATAATTATAGGTTGCCAAAGAAATGCCTAAATCATCTCTTAAACTCACATTCTTTATTTTCACTTCACACACATACCAGGCAAGTTCTAGCATTAGCCACAAGCACAGAATATACTATTATCTCACACACACACAAGGCACATGGTCAAATTTTATTGGAAGTAGTATAGACTCTTGACCCAACAGATGAAGGAATTACACCACACAATATCACATAGTGAGTCACAATTAGAGCCTAAACGTCTCAATAGTCATGATTTTAGCACAAACTCTTGTTATAATCTCATGCTGCCTATTAGAAAACGAAAAAAACTTTGCTTACTAGAAAAAACGAAAAACAAAAAAAAACTAAGCAAACAAACATAAATGCAACTGCGGATAAAGGAGTATAGCATGCACATACCACCACCCCACACTTAAACGGGACACACTGCCCTCAGTGGAAAATAAATACGAAGAACCTGGTCAGTCAGACTCCTCCTCTATGTCGGGGGTCATACCCCCATCATCGGAATCATCATAGGAGTCATCATCATCAGAATTATCTTCCACGTCAGAGTCTGGCATTCGTTACTCATCATCGGTTGGCACATCGTCATCAAGAGGTTCCTCAAAGTATGTACCTACTCCACACATCTCCCATGCATGCACATTCATTGGATAGTCATGATCCAGCTGTTGGAGCTCTGCAGCAGTTGGAACACGTCCACCACTCATCATTGCGAACCTACTCATGCCATAAAGATGGCGAAAGAAACTCTCATCCCGAGTATGTCTCTCTGCCGTAGTAAGGTTGACGCCATGTGTGGTTTCAACATCTTTGACCTTTGTGAGGTAAACCTTCTTTGGATTGTGTAGGAGTTTATGATCAGACGGTTCCTCTTCGATGTCTTCCTTCCTCAAGATTGCAGTCAATAGATTGCCAAAAATGAAATAGGACCACTTGTGTAGCCTAGCTTTCCGCATTGTGGAGCGAATGATTGCCCCGATGTTGATAGGGACATTCGTCATCAATGCATATACCAGACACACTCTATCTCTTGTTATCTTGGTATATTGCATCCCTGGAATAAGGCAAGAGTTGACTATACGTAACCATATCCTTGCTTCCCTATTCAAAGGAGCATATGCAAAGGTGTTGTGTCGTCCGGTGTCTTTATGTATGCTCCACCTTGCCATGGATCTAGTTCCACAAAGTGTGTGTCGAATTACTCTATATGGAGGTCTACTGTACAGCTCTTTGAATGGTGATGGATCAACTGAAGGCAAGCCAAGAAAGGAGTTGAAGAATTCCGCATTGAATTGTAAAACTTGGCCCCGAATCTTGACCTCGCTTCCTGTGGTTTACAGCGACCAGTTGGCATAAAATTCTCTTGTAAAATCGATATTACATTCTACCATGTCTCGGAAGATGAAATCAAGATGTAATGCCATGATCTTCGCCAACATGCGCGGCTCCTTCTTCGCTAGGCTTTCCTTGTTTATCAAGTCCACATGAATATATTTTATTTCCTTGTTGTTCCTATACCATTCCTTCACTTCCTCCTCAAGAACCCATGCAGAGTGGTAGCCCAAACATGCGGCGTGGTAATTGCATCGAGGATGATTCTCCTTGCTCTTTTCGGCCTCTTTTCTTTCCTTTTTGGGAAGTGGTAGCCTTATCTTTGCCTTGTCTTTCTTTGGGTGCCACTGTACCTGAGACTTAAAACAATGTTCATGTTAGCATCATCTGGATGGATACAATCTATAAACAAGCAGTAGGGGCACCACCCCACACTTAGGTTGTTGGTACAAACTAGTGAAGTGAAAATGGTCGATTACTCCGATTTCATCGACATACGTTTTAGGTGTTATATTCCAACAATAAAATCAGGGCAGTCACACTTTATTGTAATCTTGGCAATACATTCATGTTGGATATATCAAGACTACTATATAGGGATTGAATCAAGGGATAGTATCTAACAATAATCACAACCTCCTATGTTGGTAGGCAACTATAATCCTTATTCTGATGAACAAGTCATTCCAACATGTAAGTATTCAAGTAACAAGATTATGCAATATTTGGGACCAATTCGATTCCACAAAAGTATGAAAATGCATCAAAATCAAATTCAAGTTGGAAATAAGTTAAGATCTTACCATACAAATCATTCACTACTACTTTTTATTCTTCCATTAATTCTACTTTTTATTCTTCTTTTATTCATCAAATCAATTCTTAATTTCCACAACAAGAGAAACGTTACTACTGCAAGGGAAATTCACGCCTAACGCCTACTACACTATTACTACACAAAATCTTTATTATGGTATAATAACAATGTCTATTGTGATTTCCTTCGCACTCATGGGTAACTAAAATTCTCTGTTGGGGTTATGGAAGCCATATGAGCTACTATCTATTTCTATGAGTTTGTGAGTTCTCAACACGTATGCTGCTTATATCATTATTCTCTTCATCTTAATCTAAATTCTTTGTGGTTGCAAACGCATAGAATAACGCCAGTATAGCATTAAATTGTTCGAAAGAAAAGTTATATGTCTGGAAAAGAGATAATGTCAAGGTAATAGGGTCCCATCCCCTATTAAAAAGTTAGTGTCGTAACTGGATTAACCTCTTGGAGAATTTATACCGTTAGACACGCTTTTGAGAGGATTTGGAGGCTATAGGCGGCGCATAAGCTAGGTTTCCAATGTGTTTTTGGTTCAAGACTAAGTATCATATATATAGGAAAAGGTAAGGTCGGGTTTAGACCCATTTAAAATTGGATTTGGAGACAAGAAGTGACCATAGGCGGCGCCTTTAGCTTTGCCTAGCTTGGCATAGGCGCCTTTTGCAAAGCATTGTCTAGCATAGGCGGCACCTATGCCATGGCATTCCTAGGCATAGGCGGCGCCTTTCACTTTGTACATGAGATTCAAAGACAAAAGGCTTTAGCATAGGCGGCGCCTATGCTATGGCATACTTGAGCATGGGCGGCACCTATGCTATGGCACACTAGATTCCGAGAACTTAGGCCATAGTATAGGCCTTCCCTTGTTTGTGGCATAGTTTTACCTAGGCCTAGCCTTGTTCGATGCCTATATTTTCATGAGCAATGCTCAATCCATAGCCTTTTGCTTCTTCATTCCTAACTTACCACCTTTAACATGCAATACGTCCAAATCAAAATTTGAAACCGACCTCCTCGTTTTACACCTCTTTGCACCTACATTTACTCAAAAACAACAAAGATGATTAGAACGATGGGTTTCCTCCCATCAAGCGCCTTAGTTTTGGTCGTGGCACGACTCTTGTTTTTGGATTTTTATTTAACAAAAGAAAACACTTAATAAGACAAAAAATGAAAAATGATGGGTTGCCTCCCATCTAGCGCTTAATTTATTGTCGCGGCATGACATGGTTATCTCGAGTACTGAGACTTCATCGAGATAAGTGATGGCCATATAATTTATCGAATCAAGAGGACCGATATATGGTTTTACTCATTGGCCATTCACCTTGAAGACAACACCATTAGTGTCTTCCAGCTCAACTACTCCAGACGAGTAGACTTGGGTAACTTTGTATGGACCAGACCACTTGGACTTTAGATTTCCTGGGAATAACTTCAGTCTGGAATTGAAGAGAAGTACCATATCATCCTTTTGAAAGTTTCGTCGAACAATCCGCTGATCATGATACTTTTTCATCCGCTCCTTGTAGAGATCCGATCTTTCATAAGCATGTTGACAGAATTCATCCATCACGTTTAGTTGCTCCAATCTCAGATTTATTGCATCATCCCAGTGCAAATTTAATCGTTTCAAAGCCCACAATGCCTTATGCTCCAGCTCAATGGGCAAGTGACAGGCCTTCCCATAAACTAGTTGGTACGGGGACATGCCAATTAGTGTTTTGAATACCGTCCTATAGGTCTATAGTGCATCGTCCAACTTCCGAGACCAATCTGTCCTATTAGCATTTACCGTTTTAGCAAGGATTTGCTTGATCTCTCGGTTGGAAACCTCTACCTCGCCGCTAGTTTGTGGGTGATAAGGCGTGGCTACCTTATGTTGCTTGACACAATATTTTGCCAACACGGATTTGAATAGCTTGTTGCAGAAGTGAGATCCTCCATCGCTTATGATAGTACGTGGTACTCCAAAGCTAGAGAAGATATTTCTCTTTAAGAATGCTACAACACGCTTTCCCTCATTTTCGTCCAACGCTACAGCTTCAACCTATTTTGAGACATAATCTACAACAACTAGGATGTACTTCATTCCAAACGAATTTACGAATGGACCCATGAAATCAATACCCCATACGTCAAAGAGATCTACTTCAAGGATTTTCGACATGGGCATCTCATGGTGTTTCAAAATAGAACCTTGTCTTTGGCATTGGTCGCATCTTCTAACAAAGTCGTAGGCATCTCTAAATATTGAAGGCCAATAATATCCACTTTGCAATACCTTTCTTACTGTCCGATTACCTGCGTGATGTCCCCCAACTTGGGAAGTGTGGCATCCTTCCAATATAGTAGGCACCTCTACATGGGATATACATCGTCGAATAACACCATCCGCGCATCGTCGAAACAAATATGGCTCATCCCAAAAGTAGTGTTTTACATCATGCATAAACTTCCTCTTTTGATGGTAAGATAAGTTTGCAGGTATCACATTACTCACCATAAAATTTGCAAAATCAGCATACCATGGTAATCCTTCTATTATTGTCGCTAAGATCTCCTCGTCAGGGAATGCATCATCAACCTCGATTTCAGGCTGCGCCACATGCTCGTTCTCGAGTCTAGATCGATGATCCGCCACTTGGTTCTCGCAACCTCTTCTATCTTTAACCTCGAAATTAAATTCTTGCAGCAGCAAAACCCATCGAATTAGTCTTGGTTTTGCATCCTTTTTTGTCATTAGATACCTCAGAGCTGCATGGTCTGTATGAACAATCACTTTGGTTCCCAACAGATACGCCCGAAACTTCTTAAAAGCATACATAATTGCTAGGAGCTCTTGTTCTGTGATAGTATAGTTCTATTGGGCTTCGTTTAGGACCTTGCTAGCATAGTAGATAGGATGAAATAATTTTTCCTTCCTCTGGCCAAGTACAGCGCCAACCGCAACCCCACTAGCATCACACATGACTTCGAACGGTAGAGACCAATCTAGTGCTACCATGATAGGGGCTTCAATGAGTTTTCTTTTGAGGCATTCGAATGCCTTCAAACAATCTTCATTGAAGTCATACTTTGCATCTTTCTCCAAGAGTTTACACAATGGAATCACAATTTTGGAGAAGTCTTTGATGAACCGCCGATAGAAACCTGCATGACCGAGGAAACTACGAAATCCCATCACTGAAATTGGAGGCGGTAGCTTCTCGATGACTTTAATTTTTGCTCGATGAACCTCAATTCCTCTTTCGAAGATTTTATGCCCAAGAATGATTCCTTCTTTTACCATGAAGTGACACTTTTCCCAATTCAACACTAGGTTGAATTCTACACATCTTTGCAATGCCATACTTAGGTTTTCCAAGCACGCTTCAAACGATTCCCCAGTAACTGAAAAGTTATCCATGAATACCTCCAAAGTATCTTCAACCATATCAGAAAAAATGGACATTATACAACGCTGAAAGGTGGCTGGTGCGTTACATAGCCCGAATGACATACGTTTGAAGGCAAACATGCCATATAGACATGTGAATGTTGTCTTCTCTTGGTCTTCAGGGGCAATGCAAATCTGATTATAGCCTGAATAACCGTCTAAGAAACAAAACCATCCTTTCCCCGCTAATCGATCAAGCATTTGGTCCATAAATGGCATTGGAAAGTGATCTTTGAGCGTCCAAGAATTCAGCTTTCGGTAGTCCATGCATACTCTACATCCGGTGATGGGTCTAAGTGGAATAAGCTCATTCTTTTCATTCACGACCACCGTCATGCCTCATTTCTTAAGAACACATTGTACCGGGCTTACCCATGTACTGTCAGAAATTAGATACACAACTTCTGCGTCTAACCACTTGATGATTTCTTTCTTCACCACTTCTTGCATAGGTGGGTTTAGACGCCTTTGATGCTCAATGGTGGGTGTGCATTTTTCTTCAAGATGAATCTTGTGTGTACAAATTCCAAGTGGAATACCAATAATATTCGCAGTGGTCCATCCAATGGCTCTAATATACTTGCGTAGAATAGCAATGAGAGTTGCAACTTGTTGCTCACCCAAATCTGCTGCCACAATGACTGGAAGTGTGTTTCCGCTTCCTAAGAATGCATACTTTAAATGAATAGGCAGCTCCTTCAATTCTAACGTGGGTGGCTCTTCAATAGATGGCTTAGCTGGTGGTGTGGGTTGATTTTTGAGATCAAGGTCCAGCTTCTTGGGAGCATGGCGATATGTCCCTAATCCTGATAGAGCACAAATAGCTTCTTCGCAATTTTCAGCATCCTTACTTTCTCCATTCATGAGCACAATCGCCAATAGGTCATCAATAATTTGCTCTTCTTCAAGTGATTCTTCCTAATCATCAAAGTAAACATCAGCCACCGAGAATACGTTTAGCTCTTTGGGTTGCTTCATTGCTTTGCACATATCAAAGCGAACTACTTCGTCATTTATTCGGAATGAAAGCTCATTAGCTCTCAAATCAATGAGCACACTTCCCGTAGCAAGGAAAGGGCGCCCCAAGATTATGAGAACTTCTGAATCTGCCTCACAATCCAAAATAACAAAGTCTTCCAGAAAGATGAATGAAGAAACCTTTACCAATACATCACATAGAATACCAATAGGTCGTTTTACCGACCTATCCGCCATTACGAGCCTCATATTGGTTGGAGTAGGATCACCCAACCCCAACTTTTTATAGATAGATAGTGGCATAAAATTGATGCTGGCTCCTAAATCACATAATGCCTTTGCAAAATTCAAAGATCCAACGGTGCAGGGAATAGTGAAAGCACCGGGGTCAGCCTTCTTCTAAACTATTGATCGGGTTGCGATTGCACTGCAGTGATGAACATCATCTTTCAACTCATAACTTGCTGCCCGCTTATTTGTCAAAAGATCCTTCATAAATTTCGCATACCCAGGCATTTGTTCAAGTGCCTCCACCAATGGAACATTAATGGTTAACTGCTTTAACATAGTCATGAATTTGCTGAACTTTGTATCATCCGCCACCTTCTTTAATCTTTGGGGAAAAGGTGGTGGTGGGTATGGAATTGTTCTCTCTACGGATTTCTTCTCCTCTTGCTTCTGTTTTTCAGCTTTTTCAGGTTGCAAATCGTTAGGGGTGACGTTATGGACGTCAGGTTCAGCTGCTGCGGCATCTTCCTCTTTCTCCTTATCATCAATGTCCACTACTTCGTCAACCAGTTGCTTGCCTTTTTCTGAAGTTTCCAACACCTTACCACTTCGGGTAGTAATGGCCATACATGACCCATCATTCCTTGGGTTTTGCACAGTGTCGCTAGGTAAAGTGCCAGCCTTTCTTTGATTGAGTGCTGCTGAAAGTTGGCTCAATTGTTGCTCTATATGCTTGATTGAAGTGGAATGGGAATCAACTAATTGTTTTATGGAGGACAAATCATTTATTACCTCCGTTACTCCTGCGCTCGTTGCTTCCACTCCTTTCAATAGTTTATCCATCATCTCTTCCATATTTCCAGAACTTGATATGGTGGCGTCACGTCTTCCAGGGGGAACGTACAAACCACTCTTTTCATTCTTGTTCTTCCAACTACCTTGGTCCTTTTTTCCAAATTTATCATAGTAGTTCCGACCTTGGTTTCCTTGGGTATTACCTCAAAACCCCCCCTGATTGTTCAAGTAGTTGGCCTTTTCTTCCGAATCAGATTCATCTCTTCCTTTTGACGCAATACCTTTTACTTTTTCGGTCTTTCCTGATAATAAATGCTTTGTAAGAAGATCCACTTGTGTTTTCAAGTGCGTCATATCTTGATCACGTTCTTCTTCTCTTCTTCTTTGGTCTGCAGTCATGCCAATAGATAAAGTGGGGCTTGCTACCTCAAAATCCCTGGTATGCCAAGCTCTACTTTTCTTCGTCATACGATCTAGCATATTGCTTGCTTGACCAAAGGTGAGGTCCATAAAAGATCTTCCAGCCGCATTATCCACCACTGGTTTAGTTATTGAATTCAAGGCTCTGTATAATATCTCCATAAGGTGAACATTAGTCATGTGATGGTTTGGGCACCTCGTTAGGTTTGTCTTGAACCTCTCCCATGTTTCATGAAGGGCTTCAGTTGGAAGCTGACGGAAGTTGCTGATTTCATCTCTCAATTATGCTCTTTTGGATGGCGGAAAGAATCTTTCTAGGAAAGCGTCTCTCAATTGTCTCCAATTTGTAATAGAATCAGGAGTCAGCCCATTTAACCATAGAGTTGCCTCCCTAGACAGAGATAATGGAAATAGATGTAATCAAATTGCATTCTGACCAACACTAGGATTGACAAACGACTTGCATGTAGAAATAAAGTTGATGAGATGCATATTTGGATCATCGCCAAGCGTCCACCAAATAATCCCTTGAGTTGCGATAAGTGAATCATGGTGCTCGTGATGTTGAACTTGGCTCCGGGTGCTAATGGTGGAGGAATTATGGCTCCTGTTCCATCAAGATCCTCATCATCATTGTCGAAAGCTGGTTGTATAGCTCGGCATTCAGGCCTAAACCTAGCTTGACGATCTCTTCTGTTGGTAGGTGTTGCGCTCTCAGCAGTATGCCTAGGGTTTAGCAACTCGTCATCACCTAGTTCCTCGTCGTCAGGATTTATTGCACGTCTAGGGTTATCAATGTTTTGTTGATGCACTTGAGCGGCGGCAAGAGCAGCTAATCTCGCCTGTTCCTGTTGAGCAGCCATCCTTTTGATTTCGTGTTGTGCCTCCATTCTGCCAATACGTTGTGGTTCAGGATTGATAGGTAATAACGGTTGACCAGAACTTCGAGTATGGGGTATGCACTGAATAAAAACCTGCAGTAAACAAAAACAAAAACTAAAAGTAAAAGTACGAGAATCTTTGACCAAAGGGTCTAGTAATTATCACAAACTTAATTGACACTCGTATTCCCCGGCAACGGCGCCAATTTTTGATAACGCTCAATCTACAGCTCTCGTAGGAGTGTAAAGCTGTCGTAGTCAAATATAAAACCCAACTGGGTTGGGTATCGATCCCTCAGGGAATATCTTGGTCAACAAGTAAGCAAAGATTACTAGACTTTTAGTGCAAGTCTCGTAAAAAGGGGGGATGGTAAAGTGTAACCAATTTATTAAAGTAAAAACTGAAAATAGTAAAGTAAAAAGAAAGAATGTTTAGTAGGTTGTAAAACAATGAGAATTGAGGAGTTGGGGTTATCTCCACCTTATGAGTTATACGTCTCTATTGGCTATGAGTGTGCGGAATTCAGATATACATGTGCTTATAGAGAATTGTATTCGATGGTAAATCCAAGCGTCTTTCGACCTCAACAAGGACTATTTCACTTTAACTCTTTTGAGCTTAAAGCGTGTCTAACGGTACAAATTCTCCAAGAGGTTAATCCACTTACGGAACTAACTTTTTAATAGGGGATGGGACCCTATTACCTTGACATTATCTCTTTTCCAGACATATAACTTTTCTTTTGAACAAGTTAATGCTATACTGGTGTTATTCTATGCGTTTGCAACCACAAAGAATTTAGATTAAGATGAAGAGAATAATGATATAAGCAGCATACGTGTCGCGAACTCACAAACTCATAGCAATAGATAGTAGCTCATATGGCTTCCATAACCCCAACAGAGAAGTTTAGTTACCCATGAGTGCGAAGGAAATCACAATAGACATTGTTATTATACAACAATAAAGATTTCGTGTAGTAATAATGTGGTAGGCGTTAGGCGTGAATTTCCCTTGCAGTAGTAACGTTTCTCTTGTGGCGGAAATTAAGAATTGATTAGATGAATAGAAGAAGAATAAAAAGTAGAATTAATGGAAGAATTAAAAGTAGTAGTGAATGATTTGTAAGGTAAGATGAGAATTATTAAAATCTCTAGCAAAATAGGGTATTTATAATACCCATATCCTATTCCTACTAAGCTAATAAAATACTTAACCCAATCCTACTAGGTTAAAGTATCATTATCCTAATCCTAATAAATTACTGCTAGTCCCCAAAGTCTTCAGAATTGCTTTTTTTGCCCGGGACAGATTTTCCATGCGCCACTTTTGGTCCTTGGCGTGGAAGGTTTCCCTTCCTTCTTTCGTGAAGGTTTCTTTGGCATCAAGTTATCCATAAAATGCTGAATTCTACATCATTTATACCTGAAAACTTGCTAATCACGTTTGTTAGCTCAATTACAGGAAAAAGGACTAAAAGTGCATGAATTATATAATTTGTTCTCAAAACTTAGCTAAAATATGGGTAAATATAGCACTATAGGCATGTAAATTCTCCTATCATCAAATTGTATTTCTCACTGGATTAGCTGGAGAAATAGCCTATTGATTATTCTAAGCAGCTACTAAATGGGCTAAGGAAGTAAAGGTAGCTCTAAACTAAGTGTGACAGACTTATTCATTAAAGGGATCTTCCTGAACAGGCAGAGGTATGGGCTGGTCCCCATTTCTTCTTTCGTTATTTCTTCTTGGAGGCATGGTCTATAAATAGAATAATGGATGAGTTAGAAAGAGAGTTTAAATAGAGCTCATGCTCTTTCACATGACATGAATAATGATATAAGGAAAACTTTTCCTAAAACGTCTTGTAGCCTCTCATCCATAAGTGTAGCGCGCTTTATATCTATCCATATGATTCTACGTAATGCAACTTTTAGATACCCTAGGAAACTCTACAACCTTAGGCTCTAATACCAAGTTTTGTCACGATTGAGGTTACACTCTAGCTGCGACAATAGTGCTTACGGTCACAAGTAACCATAAGTTAACCCATGAGCTGGTACTTGCTGTGAACATTAAATAAAATAGCACTGATATAACATATGTGAAAGATAAGATGATAAACTATTGAAAACTGAAATATTAAAATACGTAATACTGTCATGTGTAAGATAACTGATAAAAGTTGAAAGTAACTAACTGACTATCGAACTGTTTATCTGAAAAGCCTCCAACTAAATGAGGATTTTATGGGATAAGCCCCAACTAACTCCAACTGGCTAAATATAAAGAACTATTTAACTAACTAGAATAAGCAATCATGACCTTGATGGATGAGGACTCACCACTACTGTTACTGGGCACGCTAAGCTGTCTAGGAGTGGTTGGGAAATTGAGTGTCTGAACCTATTTTATAAGAAAACATAGAGAAAAGAAGAGTATGTAATCAGTACTTTGAATTTACTGGTATATGAGATAAGGTCTAGCTGAAATATAGGGGTTACTGTGCACATGAGATAAGGACTAACATAACAACATGAAATAACTGATCATGAATGCAGAAAAACTATAATATCTGAGAATGCAAGACCAAGCATATACATATTTCTGAAATAATCTATAAAAAGGAAGACAAAAATTTATATAACCGAATAATGTAAAGCTGTATGCTTTGGTCAAGAAAACCTAATATGAGATAATCGGGGTCCAACCTATAACCCTAGTTGGAAGGGTGTTAGTACCATGCCACACGTAATAACATTGGTTGTATGAATCCAATAAACTATTGTCCCGAAGGACTAGTGAGTCACCCAATTAGAAAGTGCTCGAATAGGATATGTGTCACCCTCAACAAGAAAGAAAACACCTTGTCAACCCTCAACTGGAAGGTATAAATCTCTAACATATACTGGCTACATAGTTCAGTAACTCGAGGAATATTACTAAGGGTCATACCCTCTACTGACCGGTAAGACCTTATCCTTGAGTTCTGTCAGTGCTAAATCCTACTCCTAACAGAAATAAAACTGGGAATGAATTAAACAAAGCTACACTAAACATGATTTCATAACTTTTAGTGCTTATCATGATTACATCAACTGAATAAGTAATAAAATTCATGGTTTAACTAAATTATTATTGAAATAATCTTAATTTGTGTAAAAACTCTTAGGTATCGAGTATTAATAACACACCAGAAATGAATGATCATTGAATGATATAACAATATTAAAAACTTTAGTAAAGGATCATGGTTCAAAATTCATATGCATATTTGGGGGTTTAATATATAATTTACTTGAAATAGGACATGGGAAACTGAAATTCAAAGCATGAGTTAATTAAATCTTGCATGGGATCATACATGGGTTGAATTGAATTTAAAATCACCATGAAAATATGAATTAAACCTATCTTAAGAAATATAAAATACCATAATTATATAAAAATTATCCATTCATTAATTGAAAAGAGGGTGTTGCGGCTCCACAGATTAAAGTGATTCATGAATGAACACCCTATATACCGTAAGCTTCTAACTTGAAAGGAAAAATGTTATTCTTGATTCTTTTTTGAAGGTTATTGAACTTGGGGAACTTGAATTCTTTATTTCTTAGGGAAAAGTAATAGAATTTTTGTTCTTGGGGAAAGGAGATGGCTTTATTAGGATTAAAATTGGAGAAGAAGGGCAAAATTATGCTCTAACTGATGCCCAAGTCATGTTATGAACAATTGGGTTGAGGGGGAAAGACCCAATTGCCCCTTTGTCATATAAATTCAAGACAAACACCCAACAGGTTTACCACGATGCAGTCTAATCATGGTCATTGAATTCCCTCACTACAATGTGGCAAACATGAGTTTGGGACTATTGTCGAGCCGCGGCCTTATCGAATGACCCATTAGTTTCATGATCCAAACATGCCCCAAACCTTAAAAAATCTGAAACCCTTTCGAGACATACTTCTTACATCCCTGAACATGAATGAACTTAAAAACCAACATCTTAGGTTTGGGAAGAACAAAATTAAAATCCTCAAGGTTAGAGTTTTTAAAAATTACTAAGCACCCAACACTAAGTGCAAATTTCAGGCCTTAAAACCCTTATACATGCAACTAAAGGATGAACCGAGCTAAGATTAGTACCGGGTATTACATGTAACTTGCATATTTTCTTGGTTTTTTGTTTTTAATGTAATTCCATATCTTGATTCCTTTGTGTTGAATTATTTCGCTATATAGATCCACACAATTGGTTTTGAAAAGTAAAAAATAGGAAGAGGGTGATTATTTCAAGATAAAATTGAGTTAACTGCCGTAGGTTCCTTAGTTTTTTATTGGTTAAGCATTGGGCTGTGTTTTCATTATGTGTTTGTTGCCAAAGGCATGCAAACAATCAAAGTTGAGGGTGTTGATGTACCATGATTTCCTACAACTTTCGATGCTTAAAACCTAAAAATATGTAAGTACTTGGGTCTGTTTTGTTAGATATGATGTGTTTTTGTGCTTTTTTAGTAGATACTAGTTGTTGCAATTGAATAAAATAAAAGATGATGAAAAAGTATAGAAGGACCACTTACGAGGCCACTTACGACCCGTAAGTGGTGCCTACGATGGTCATAGGTCCCTACATAGGTATCAGAAATAGTGTTCTGAGAAGCTGATGTCTGAAGATTGGACTAAGAGTTATGAAGGGGCCACTGAAGGGCCGTAAGTGCCACTTATGGCCATTATAAGTGGCCATATAAGTGGTAGATAAAGAAGGTTCTGAGGTTCTGAAGTTAAAGTTTTTTATAGTTACAAAAGGGCACTTATGTGGCATAAATAGAACCTACACCCATTATAAGCTCCTTCGTAAGTGGTATTCCTACAGCATGAAGATTTTTTGACTCTTACAACCCACCTATAGGTTTGTAAATACCACTTACACCCTATAAGTAGTCACCGATCTAGTTTTACTTATTTATTTTGGTTATAATTCTTACAATTTTGATGTATTCTATAAATACCTTTTTGATGTTTTTGTATTATTTTATGCACTTTATGCACTCTTTACATTTACAAACATATATTAATTCAAATATTTAACTTTTGATCTTGGAATCCTTCGTTCTTGATTATTTGTATGAGATTTTGGGTTGCCTTGTTAAATTATTGTGAGATTAATTTTATGCTTTCATTTATGAATTTCATGGATGTTCTTGCACACATGAGAAGATAAACCACCTAACTAGGGTTATTGGAATCCTGACAAAATAATGATGTAGAGGGAGTGTGAGGTCCTTCTAAATCATTTTTTATGCATGTATTATGATGTTCTTTGTTTTTTTTGGTTTCTTAACTACGGTAGAGGTTAATAACTTGCCTATATTTGATATTATATCATGAGAAAGGTTGATATGAGACAAAGAATATTGCAACAAATATTCTACACTACCAACCCTTGCTTAATTAACTTGACACCCAAAAGAAGATAGTTAATATAATATCAAAGACAAGGTTTAGTATGGAGACACTCTAAGACTCATAAGGTAAAGAGTAAAATTCACCAAAGGCATTCATAAGATGGTTGGTGATACATATCTTTCCAGATTCTTCATTCAGGGCTTTGAGATAGTAAATTGAGCACGATAATTCTATGGAGTTAGAAAGCTAGGGGAACACAATCCTAGTATTCATCTCAGATTGATTTCAACCAAAGCAACTAAGATTTGTTACTAATTAATATTGTTCTCACCAAATTCCTTTATTATTTTCTTGCATTTTTCTAGGTCCTTTAGAAAAATTTGTAACAGATATTTGGCCTATCCTCTGTGGGTTCGACCCCAACCTCTGTCGAGTTACTATATATTATAGCAACCGAGTTGCACTTTCTTTGGAGGTATATCTTGGGCAACATTACTCTCCTTCTCTAAAATTAGCCCAAGTAAAACCTATACTTAAAATAATGAGAATTTGAAGGAAAAGCTCTATAAGGCAAATTTTGAAGAGTTTCAATGGAGTTTCCATTATTTGTAATGGGCAAGGTATGTATAGGAAAACATTTCACTCTCTATATTAGTGGAATTCAGATTGAGGTAGGTTATGGTTTAATTATAGTAGACCTAGGATGCACTTAATATAGATAGTTATGTCAGAAGATTTATATCTTAGGCATACAAAAATGGATTTTAGATAGACTAAAAAATAACTAGAACTGGGACAACAAAATGATTATATTAAATGATAAGCTTTTAAACTATTTTAGTCTCTTAATTTTCTAATGATATAAGTTTTGTATGACCTAGAGTACACTAGTAAAAAAGTGTAATATGACTTAAAAGTCAGGTTGATTCATTAAATGATAAGCTTTTAAACTATTTTAGTCTCTCAATTTTCTAATGATATATGTTTTGTATGACCTAGAGTACACTGGTAAAAAAAGTGTAATATGACTTAAAAGTTAGATTGGGTGACTATAAAGGTAATGCATGTTAGTTAGAGCTAGAGTGCATATTTGGTGGGCTTGGAAGAGTCCGGTAGATATTGAATTGTGAGTGGTGGAAATAGGTAGTAGGTCCCTTGATCTCGTGGTGAGTCGAGAAAAGTTAAAGGAGTTGTGTGTATGCATTTGATATAGTTATGGATAGTTGTTTGGGTATAGATGTAGTATAGGGGAAGAAAAGTGAAAGGTATTCATAGCATCTGGGGTTGGAGTCCTCAGTTGATATAAGCATAGGTAATTTCTAGTAGATGTGGTCATTGTGTTGGGTGAGTACAAAACATCCAGAGAAAATGTGGAATTGATTTAATTTGTTTTATATATATACACATAAAAGTTATTACTTGAGTAGTCTTTGGGCACTACATGAGTTGTTACTAGTAGTAAATACTTTTTTAACTTTCTACTTATATGTGAATTGGGTGTCTATAGATAGCTTTCGGGCATTACTTGTGATTATTAACTATATCATGTACTGAAAATTGGATTCGAAGATAATATTAAGATATTAGATCGATTAGGTGTCATGCTGGCATTGTTATATAAATTAGGTATCATAATAACATTGGTAAATGGACTGGGGTCGTCCCCTGCAGGTCATAGTAGAAAGTCCCTACCTATTTTAGTATATGTGTACATCTTGTATGCATGAAATCATTATTTCATTGAACATATTCACTGTGTGGCCCATTGTTGAAAGAATCTACCTAAGTATGATTAATGTATTTGTGTACCTATGTATCTGTTGAGATGAAGTGTTAGAATGGTACTTATTTCATGTTGTGTATTTGGTTTATAGATATAAGCAATGGATCAAAACACGTACAGTAAATTTTAGGTATGCCTTAGTTTGAGTTTTTGTCTTAGTATCAGTATGTATAGTTTATAAATGTTATATATAGGACATTAGGTGATTTGGAATAGTCCTTATAGTATCCTAGAAAGTGACACTAGTGGTCGCTAGTATAATTCAAAGAGGTGGAGTAGTGAGTCATAATCATGTTAAGTTAGAGTCATACAAATGTTAGTGAAGAAGGTAATACAATATTGAGGGAACTCAAAGGAAAAAGATACATACAAATGTTAAGTGGAAGGCAGGTCATAGAGATTCTAACGGCAACATGTTAAAGACTTGAAGAAGGGGGCATTAGGAGGGTTTAGTTATTTGAAGTCTTAATTAGTGTTATAATTTCCTTCCTATTTTCTATTGATGTTATTTGTTTCTATCATTGGTCAATCTATGATGCATACCAGTACGTATGGTTTTACTAATACTACACTTATTATATCTCCATTTGGGGGTATAGCCATTTTACAGTCAGTTAGAGTTTCTACAAGGACAAAATGATTAAATTTCATCAACCTCTATCATCTCACTCTTAAATGGATGTTGTGTCTCAGGTCCTTTTTTACTATTTAGTCACCTGTACTATTTATATTAGGTTATGAGAAACTGTTATTTTATTTTTGCAATGTAATCGGTTAATTAATGTATTTGTATGAGTTTTGTTTCTATTCAAAACTGTTTCATCAAATTTTCTGACTTAATTTCATGGTTGAGTGGTAAGGTTTCTCCTATGAATGGTGGAGTTGGGTAGTATTACCCTCCCCATTCCATAGCTCCAAGACATGAGAGGCAACCCTAAAGGTTTCTAGAACCCTCCTACATTATTGTTTTTAACTTATGAAGAAATAAGAAATAAAACCCACTTAAGTGGGGTATTTGGTCTGTATCATGTCTCTATAATGAATGGTGTCGCTAGAGCAGGATGATGTCAACCTAACCAATATATTTTAAATTTTAAAATTTTGAATTTTGTGGTGCTATGCAAGTTTACAGACAAAATACTGATAACCCTATACCTTACACCAATCTTGAGACATTTTCTATTAATAAAAAATTAAGTCATTACAACAAATATAAATTTACCTATCATTCCTTACTAACAAAAATTACGAAGAGTGACCAGCCTGACTCAAGAATTGAATTTAATACTCTCCCCATGATATAGTAAGTGACTAGTCTCTGATACCAAAACCCTAAATTTGGATTGAAAAACAAGGAAAACTTTTGGAAGTACAAAACTAAACCTCCGATTACTGGAATTCTAGTACCGAGGCTCCATTACCCACCTAATGTAAAAATAATTTGTGATAAAAAATTGCATGATGGAAAATGAGAAACCCATTCTTTGGGTGTCTGAGGTACTTTGAAACTCATCAATTTATGGAGATCAGATAGAATGTTAAAAAATTTAAAAGCTAATAAATTTTGAGAGGTTTGAGGAGAGATCTCACTATTGCAATCTACGATCGCTATAGTGACATTGATATAGTGACCCAAAAGAGTTTAAAAAGTATGAGAGTTGGTTCATTGCCCATATTTCTTTCCTTTACTCAAATACTCTCCTCCCCCCAATCACTTTAAAATCACCAGCGAACTAAGGTAACACTCAATTACCTACTCTCTAATAGTGTGTTACTCATAATTTTGCATTATTTAGGGATTAATTATATTTAATAAATGGGTTTTAGAGTAGAGATTTTTGAGTTTCAATTTTGGGCCTAGTTGGGGCAAAAATTCAAAGTATGGTTGCTTTGTTTGTGTTCATAATGCTTCTATTGCGTTTTGAGTGTAAGAAACTCAGATTTTATGCGTTAAATGAGCCCAAAATAGAAGAGAATGGAAAGGGTTATTTTAGGGTTTAAATTAATGATTTGGGCATGATTAGAGATTTCTTACTCTAACATTTTGTGTGTAAAATTGATCTAGGGTACTTTGGGAACACTGCTCTGAAGTTGAAAATAGAAATAGGAATTTTTAAGTCAATAAGCTCCATTGTTGTACCTCTTGACTGTTGGGTATGAAGAAGGCCTCTATAGAGATCTCATTCTTATAGTGAAACCACTACAACAGAGAAAGTCCTACTCTAGCGACGTCGCTATAGTGACATGCCTATGACTATTGTGGGAGTTTACAAGTAGCATTCTCCCAGCTAAAAGGCTAAGTTTTGAATTTTCTAATTTGGTTATTTTATTCACATTTAAATATTTTAAATGGGTTTATTACCAAAATTGCATGCCAATCATCTCCAATGTCTGAAAACTATAGGGAATGTCACTGCCTATAGAACACTTCTCAATGAAGCTAGACAACAACAACATCATGACTACAGATAAACTGGAAATTTCTATGAGTAAGGCTCTAATATAAGAGGGTGGAAGATAAAGAACCAAAATAATACAATCGTCTTTAAAAATTTTGTTTAGGCCTCTTGGTGATAGCTCCCCTTAATAGGGTCTCGGGTTGGGTAAAGTATTTTAATGCTATACTCCCTACTATGCTTTCGAATTCCCTTAACCCCTATCAACATATTGAGATTTAATGTCCCAATTGATAGTCGCATTATAAATGAAGTGCTTGGGGTACCCCCGTATACAATGATGAGCAATTCAACATTGCTCGAGAGATAAACATAGTATTGTTGTGGGATACTCTAGTTTCAGAGGAGTTCAAGGAGCAGGCCTACTAGACTTCTATCGAGGGTATTACTAGTACTTACTTTTTAGTGGATGCTTGAAGGCTGGTTTCTGCTTAAGGCTGATGACCTTCGTGATATGGCATCACAAATGTGGTACGCTATCACGAATGTCATCACTTAGGAGCTGTTTTCCACCTAAGGCTGACGACCTTCGTAATAGGGCATCACAAATGTGGTAATCTATCACGAATGTCGTCACATTGTTTCCAGCCTGACATGCTAGAGTAAAATAGGAATAACTCTTTGCTCCAATATCGGATTTAGGAGAAATTGGTATCGTTGGAAAGATAATTCAAAGATATTTCATTTGATATATATTAAACCAACCATTTCATCATATACCTCTTGTTATGGTTATTTGAAGTTGACCCAAGTTTTAATGCTTACCAAAACTTGAGCGATAAGAAAACTTTCAACTTGTACTTGAGTTAAGGGACCTATATGATATAAATTCATGGTCAAATAGATTACCACACTACATAATTTATTAACATACTAAATTTAAATAGGATTTGAGGCTTTAGAAATATCTACGCATAGGAATGACAGATTTTTCATCCTAGTCCAAAATGTGGGGTATTACAATATCTACCCCTAGGGAACATTCGTCCTCGAATGATACTGGCTGACATGAGTGAAAATTGAGCATATCATACTATACATTCATATCTGATGCATGGGTAGCTGATTTAATTGAGTTTCTCAAACTGAGAATGCATATCTGATCGTTAACTGATAAGTTGAATCCATGCATATCTGATGCATGATTATATGACGTACATGATACATGAATGCATGAATGAAAGTACTGATAAGCTGACCACGCATATTGGATGCGTGAATACATAACTAAACTGACTCACGAACATGCGACTGAACATGCAATGGTAAAGGCACTAAGATTGAACTGAAACATGAGAACATGACTGATTCTGCTACATAATATATGGACTGAACATTATAAACTGAACTGAACCTCTAAATACTTGACTTACAGTTGAGGTCTAACTTGAAGGTCAACTTATGAATACCCTCTATTCTAGACTGAATTCGTTATGCAAGGAGAAATTGAAGGATCTAAGACATGAGAGCATTAAGAAAAAGTGGTGTATCTCCCCCTTGGGATACTATGTGCCTCTAAGAACGATTACCTTACGGAGATACTGGGTGATGCACAGGGCATCTAGGAACTAGATTATAACTATACTTTGGGGGTTAGAAACTAATGCATGAGATGGACTGAACTTGCAACTACTAGGAGGTTCTACCTTGAAATAGTTACATTCTCTAAGATTTTGGATAACATGAATTGATGCAAGGATGAGAAACCAAGCTAAACAAATCTGACTACTCACTGGCACGACATGAATACTGAAAGAAGGGAAATTGTTCCTCAAACATGTCATAGCCTCCTGCACATAAGTGTAGTGCACAACACACACAAGTACAAGACTACTAGATGCGGCTTTCAGACTTCCTAGGACTCTATTGAACCTTAGGCTCTGAGACTAAGTTTGGAACACCCCAATTTTCTAAACCAAAATGCTACACGGTGCTCATGACCTTGAAGGATCATAAGCTAACCCATGACTGATATCTGTACCTGAGTACTACATAATATATAATAAAATGCATAAACATGAACATGAAAGGCCATAAGGTTCGAACTGAATAGACATCTAATAACAAACTTTCTAAAAAAAGGTATAACAATACCAAAATAAGTCATAAATACTAAAAATAATGAGATTTGAATATCTAATATGACTTCTAGCCTGAAAGCCTCTAACTGAACTGAATAAGGAGTTGAAGGAACAGGTCTCCAACTAACTCCATCTAGTACTAAATAGTAAATGTAGCAATAATCATATCATCCTCGAATAAGAAGGACTCACTGCAAACTCTGAACACTGGAATGCTACTGCTGATCTGGAGCTCATGCCTCTGAACCTATGGTGTAGCATAAGATAAAGCACTATAGCATAAATGCATCAATACGTCTAAATGTACGGAGTACACGAGCGAGGTATGCTAAATGCAAAGGGTTATATGCATGAAGAATGCTAACTAATATAAACATGAGAATACATACATGCAGAAATAACTATAACTGAACTCGGGATGCTGCGTACTACTGAATCTGAATGCTGACGACATGACTTTACTGTTACTGAGGTACTAAATAGGTTATTAACTATTTTGGATAGTTCAAATTATGAAGAACTAGTTTGAATGACTGTGTCTGACAGTCTAGAAATTGAATACTAGTAACGTGAGCTATGGAACCTGATATAGATGATATAACTGTAATGTTCAAACTAATCGATATAACCTATACTAAGCGACTGTATCTGACAGTCTAAGTTCTGATGGAACTATCTGAGTTTCGTTCTACTTGGAGTAACTAAACCTGAGATCGGTCCTATCTAGAAGGTGATCTTTAAATCTAATAATTCTGATACTGATTAATCATAGTTGAGATCAGTCCTAGCTAATGGGTGATCTTGAAGTCTATTTATAATGATAAGCATTGACTGTATCTAACAGTACTGAATCTATACTACTAAAATAAGTTGACTATATCTGATAGTCCTAAATCTGTAACTGAAATTGTGGGATGTGTTCATCTAACTGACATTCCCCAAGCTAAGCTTACTAGGGTCTAATCTCTGCCCTAACTGGAAGGGTGTCAGTACCACGCCACCAATAAAGACATCTACTATGGAGTCAGTCCTAATCTAGTGGGTGACTCATGGTATAAGTTTTATAAATATAAATGTGCTAACGGGTGACCCTTGAGTATGTCAGTCCTATCTAATGGGTGACATCTTATACCTACACTGGCTACGTAGTTTTGGAACCTAGGGATTGCTTCTAAGGATCTCAGTCCTAATCTAGCGGGTAAGTCCCCATCCCTAGGATCACTCGGTGCTGAATCCTATTCCCATCTGAAAGACACTGAACTAAATGACTGGGCTGAACTGAATAACTAAACTGAACTGATTAGATAAACTGATACTAATTAACTAGACTGATACTGGTGGTATTGTTTAGCGGAGCTAAACTAAGTTTACTGGATTCTGATGACTGTCAGAATGTACTGAGTTCTGAGGACTGGTTGAGAGTACTGAAGTTACTGAAAATGACTTTGAATACTGAGGTTACTGATATTACTGAGTATTGAGATCACTGAGATTACTCAGGTTACTGGATTTTCTTGATTCACATGACTAACTGAATTCTATAGATCATGGCTTCACTGAGAGTATCGTGATAATATGACATAGTTCTAGGAACACAACTATATTATTTTGAGTACAAGTACCCCCATGACTCGATGGAAGGAAACTGACACATGACTGACTTGATCATAAGAATAGAGTCCACAATTCATGATATCATAAGTAGGGGATTTCATACTGCACTTGGTTCTCAACATCTTATGCATGGAAAGGGATGCTCACAATATGTATATACTCGCATTTCTTGAATATCATGCTCATTCCATATCATAACAATAACACACAACAATAACGTGGAGTTCTTGTGGAATCATAATGAATGGAACATGGGCTTGTCATTTAAGCACTATTAAGTCATAAAAACATGGATTCTATCATTATTGGCATTTTATCAAACACCTTACATGCACAACTTTAGGCATAGGTGTACTTATCAGTTTGACACTCTTATCCATTCAAAATTCATGGGTTTCAACTAATCTACTCACATATATCATGAAAAACACATCAAGATACAACCTTGAATCAAAACAACAATCATTAACATGATTATATCCATAACACAATAAGGAAATCATAATTTATAATTTAAAACATGATTCTTGAGCTCCATTGATGAAAGGAACCCTTGGATGAACACTATGAATACCTTAGAAAGAAAACCTTAATGATTTCCTAGAGAGTTCTTAGATTGGGAAACTTAATTCTCAATTATATTGGAAAAAGGCTTGAATCCTGTTTTTGAGAGATGATTTTGATGGAAACCCTAATTTTGTGGTCGAGAGAATAAGAGAGGGTTTTGAGATGCTTAACTAAAGAAAAATGAGAAAAATTATGCCTCTTTAGGGTTATAAGTCATAGAAGGTGAAGGAAATGACCAAAATACCCTTATAAAATAAATTCCCATTTGCTGAAAATCATAGCTGATGACATTTGTGATAAGGCATCAAAAAATATGACAAGCCATCAAAAATATTGTCATACAGGAGCTGGAATTGATGGTTTCTGCCTAAGCCTGACGACATTTATGACAAGGCATAAAAAATGTGATAGCTCGTCAAAAATGTCGTCACACAGAAGCTAGATTCTGCCAAAGGCTGACGACCTTCGTGATAGGGCATCACAAATATAGTAAGCTGTCACTTAGGAGATGGTTTCTGTGTAAGGCTGATGACCTTCGTGATAGGGCGTCGCAAATATGGTAAGCTATCACGAATGTCGTCACTTAGGAGCTGGTTTCTGCCTAAGGCTAAGGACCTTCGTGATAGGGCATCAAAAATTTGGTAAGATATCATGAATATCGTGAATTAGGATCTAGTTTCTGCCTAAGTCTAGCGACCTTCATGATAGGGCGTCACAAATGTGGTAAGCTATCACGAATGTCGTCACACTATTTCCAGCCTGGCATGCTGGAGTAAAATAGGAATAACTCTTTGCTCCAATATCGGATTTAGGCAATATTGGTATAGTTGGAAAGCTAATTCAAATATATTTCATTTGATATATATTAAACCACCCAGTTTATCATATACCAGGAGTTATGGTTGATTGAAGTTGACCCAAGTTTTGACGCTCACTAAAACTTAAACGATAGGAAGGCTTTCAACTTGTACTTGAGTTAGGGGACCTATATGATATAAATTCATGATAAAATAGATTCCCAAACTAAATAATTGATTAACACGCTTAATTTACATAGGATTCGAGGCTTTTGAAATGTCTATGCATAGGAATGGCGGATTTTTCATCCTAGTCTGAAATGTGGGGTATTACATTTGTGTAGTGTTGTAGATCCGAACATAAAAGCTTAGATTTACACATTTTTACTTTTTATTTGAAGTTTATTGTACTATATACTTTCCCTCTAGTTCATAAGGAGTCTAGATCTACTTTTAGAGTGAAGTTTGGTTGAGTTTGAGCTAAGATCCACCATAGCTATGGAGTTTTGAAGCTTTTGAGCTAGATCCAATTTTGGTCTTGTGATTTGGGTATATTTTTTGACTGATTTTTAGTTGGTTGAGTTTGTTTTGGCCTAAGGACCCTAGATCAAAAATAAAAATTAACATTACGGTTCATTTGCTTGTTCGTCAAACATGGTTAACAGTTGAATATTCATATTGTTCATCCATCATCTTCATATCTTAGGGAAGAAGAATATTCATGAATTTTGTTTGATCAAAAAGAGGGAAGAAAGACAGTGTAAATTTTTTAAGTCCAAAAGCATATTCCAAGAATATTCCTTTCTTCCAAAAGGAGGAGAGGACAAGGGAACAACAAAGTACAATTCAAAGTATAAGGGGGGGACCATTTTATTTCAATTTCAATTGGAGGCTTAAAAGAGCTCTAAATTGCCTCCTTACCCCCTCAAATCCAAAACTCTCCTTCCGGTGATATTTAGCCGAAAGAAAACTTGGGGAAGTTAAAAATTTGAAAGTGACAACCAACCACGCAGTGCCATATCATCATTTGTGATCAACCAAATTCATATCTAAAATTATATTTTCTTAGTTTCACCTCTTTGATTATAGTTTATTTTAAGCTAATTTAAACACTAATTATCAAGCTAGTAAGTTCCTACTAGATTGGTAATTAGTCTAGAGTTTGTTTAATTCATGTCTTCGATTTCTGTGTGCTTTTCTCATTTTAAGGCCGTAGTGTTTTGTTTGTTCAAGTTTGTAAATCACTTCATTTGAGTCATTTAGAACAAAGATCGATTCTGGACCAAAGCTTATCACCACTCAAGCAACTTACCATGTATTTCTAATTATCCAACACTTGTGAGGCCAAGTGTGAGGTGAGGTTGCATGTGAGTGAAGTGACGCTTTTGAACTAACTTATTTGCTCATTTTGTAGGTTTTCCTTTGCTGTTTTTGCTTATTATTAGGTACATTTGATCGTGGATCCCGAGGGTTATTTATACCAACCTTTGGGAAATGATGTAATGGGAATTTTTTTTGGCTCAGTTTGATGCCTTATCTCGTGATTTGGCAAAGGTGGGTATAGATGTAGGAGATATGAAAGGTGAATTAAGTTCTTTGAAAGGTGAGGTGACCTCCATTAGTGGGATACTCGATTGTGTTGAAAGTAGAAGGAACTCATGACCTTCTACTCCTAATCCCTACCATGCGTCTTCTAGTATTCAAGCTAACAACTCATCCATGACTATTACCCTCGAGAACCTACACCAAATTCTTTACCCTCCAAGAGATCCACAAAAACATCCACTAAACCAAGTCCAAACCCCTCCTAACCGAACTTTACAAAGGCTACTACATTCCCAAATGGGCCAAGTCCAACAAGAAGGACTTGGGACTCAAATTCCACCACCAAATCTGAACCTACAAAAGCCAAATCCATTTACCAAAGATCAACTCCTCCACAAAACCAAATACCTCCACAAAATACTACTTACCAAATGTCAAATCCCATGGACCAAAGACCTTAAAATCCACCATATCCAATTCCACAAGTTCAAGTACCAAACAATTATAGACCATACCCACCTCCCCAAAGACCCCAAATCTGAAACCCACCCATCCAAATTAAAGACTATGGTAGAGGGAAACAAGAAGGTTATGATGTTCCTAATGGTGACTATTGGTTTTATAAAGGAGAGAGGGGAATATATGGTCAAAGGGGACCTTATGGTGGTAGAATCCGAGGGCATGAGGTAAGACAAGGCCATGTTGATCATCAAAGAATCTGAGACATAGGCATTAATTCAATCAAGGCTGGCATCCCAATTTTCAAAGGCGAGAGTGATCCGGAAGTATACTTAGCTTAGGAACCCTTTTGTGAAAAGATTTTTCAAATGAATGACCTTTCCAAAGAAAAGAAAATTTGTTATGCTATTTCTCACTTTGTAGGATATGCAAACACTTGGTGGGATTATACCAAAAGATTTGGTGATGTGATGATTGGTCGCCAACCACCTCCTTGGAGATATTGAAGAGACTTATGAGAGGAAGATATGTAATGGAGCATGATAGACCTAAGCTCCTTACCAAACTTTACAATTTAAGGCAAGGAAGAAAGAGTGTAATGGCCTACTACGATGAATTTCCATAACTTATCTTAAAAGTTGATCATAGAGGGGAAGAAGATCATCATGACATCATTTGTTTCAAGGTAGGATTGAAAAAAGACATTTCTTCTCATACGAATCTTCATAATTTTGAAATGTTAGTGGATGTTTTTCAAGCGGTTATGGAAATTGAGAAAGAGAACAAGGAAAGATACAAGCCAAAGTCTCCCTACACCTCCTTGGATTGGTCCAAAGAAAAGAGAATGGTCTCGGAATCCATGGCTCCTCCTCAAGTCATGACCAAGGCTGCCCAATGACATTCTCCAAAGTTTGAAGGTAAACCAAATTCTACTTATCATTCTAAGAGTCTACAATGTTTTAAGTGTCAAGGGTGTGGTCATAGGTAAAGTGAGTGTCCTACCCGATGTAATGTGATCCTAAAGGAGGGGAAATTTTATTATATCGGTGAAGAAGTGTAGTTGGAAACTGAGGGGAATGATGAAAACTCTCAAAATGGATAGTGTATAGAACCCAAAAATCAAGGAGAGGGAAGTGGGGAGGATGTGTTGCATTGTGAAGGAGAATATGATGTTCCTAGTTATGTTATAAGGAGAACTTTGTTTAGTAAGGTCTTGGATGATCAAAGAGATAACCTCTTTCATACCAAGTGCCTTATTAAAGGAAGTTTGAGTTCAATGATCATAGATAGTGGGAGTTGTATGACTATTGCTAGTGTCACCTTGGTTTACCACTTTAAACTATCCACTATCCCTCACCCGAATTCGTACAATCTTCAATGGTTAAGCAAGTGAGGTGAATTGAAGGTCAAACGACAATGTTTGATTAGATTCAAGATAGGGAATCATAATGATGAATAATTATGTGATATAATCCCTATGCAAGAATGTCACATATTGTTGGGAAGGCCTTGGCAATTTGATAGGCACACTATACATGATGGAAGGTCTAATAGGTACACCTTTTTGTATGGTGGCCAAAAGTTCACTCTTCTTCCTCTTCCACCATATAGTGTGAATGAAATACAAGAGAAAAACAAGAAGTTGAGAGATAAAAAAAGAAATAAAATGGAAGGGGAGATCTCGGATTGTGAAATTAGAAGGGGAAAAGCAAATTTGATTGTAGGACTTGTCCACAAATGTACCTTGTCACTCCCTACCCAAAAGGCTATCATTTTCCCTAGATTTGATCTTTATTATTTGCAAGTTAAAGCTCATAAGTTTTCAAAGAAGGATCAACAAGGGGTTTTACATGAAAATGACCTCAAGACACCCTTGGCCGAGAGCTTTAAAATAGTGGATTGTCCTAGCCCAAATCGAGGTGATGTTGCTACACCTTACCTTCCCTTGAGATTAAATTATTTCCATGTGATTCCTTGTGAAGTGTTATTGGGTTCTCTTTATAGAGATGTGAATATTTATTCCCTTGTTAGTTCTCTTGACGTGTTTAATGAACCATGTGCTCCTAAGGTTAGTTCACTACTTGAACATGAGGAGAGTGTGATTAAGAACTTTTTAGTTAGTACAAATGCTTTCAATGTAGATCTTGATGATGAATATGGTCCTTTGAATTTGTTTGATGAAAACCTTGATAGTACAATGCTTCATAGTGATAATGTTCATAGAGATGTGGAGAGTAATAGGATTTGTGTTGTTAAGGGAACCTTCTTATTCCATAGATGTCAAATTTTGAAAGTTTGTCTTCTCACACACACAAGGCACATGGTCAACTTTATTGGGAGCAGTATAGACTCTTTACCCAACAGATGAAGGAATTAAACCACACACTTATCATATAGTGAGTCACACTTGGAGCCTAAACGTCTTAATAGTAATGATTTTATCACAGACTCTTGTCATAATACCATACTGCCTATCAGAACAATTTCAAGCAAAGTTTAACTAAAAACTTTCTAAAATTTAACTACTAACAAACAAAACAAACAAACATAAATAAATGCAAATGCAGATAAAGAAGTACAACATACAAATACCAGCACCCCACACTTAGACGGGACACACTGCCCTCAGTGGAAAATAAATACGGAAAACCTGATTAGTCGGACTCCTCCTCTATGTCTAGGGTTATACCCCCTATTTCGGAATCATCATCAGAGTCGTCATCCTCAGAGTTTCCTCAAATTGTACCCCAATTGATCCCAAAAGTGCGTCGCGGTATTTGTAGCGAGGAGGATTCAGCTTGCTCTTTTCTTCCCCTTTTTTGACCTTTCTGCGAGGTGGACGCTTTTTCTTTTCCTTGTCGTCCTTTTGGTGCCATTCTACCTGAGATTCATGTTAGCCCATCTCGGAAGATATAATCGACAAAAAAACTATAGTGGCATCACCCCATACTTAATTTGTTTGTACCAACTAATTAAGTGAGTGATGTCGATTACTCAGACTTCATCGACATACATATAGGCAATATGTTCCAACAATATGTTCAGCACAGTCATACTTGCATGTTGTCTTTAACTATTCTTTTCAACTCTATGATATGTAATCTTGACCATACTTTATGGTTTGGCTTAATACACTTTTGGAACAAGACGACCATGTAGAGATTGAATCAAGTTTGTGGTATAGAAATATTCACAACATCTCATGCTTGTATTGAATCATGATCTTTATCTCGATGAACGAGTCACTGAAACATTCAAGCATTCAAGTTTAAAGATTATGCAATTAATTTCACCATTTCGATTCCATGAATCTACGATAGTGTATAACAATAAAATACAAGTCGGAACCAAGTCAAGAACACCCACACGTATTCTTTCACTCAACTAGTTGTATCATAACAAACTAACCACATTCAAATCACCAACACCAATTCAAGATCTAACAAATCGTTATAAGCGTAGTATTGTAACACTTTATGGAATATAAAAGAAGAACTTACTTGGTGATGGACTCGGAATATGATCTTGCAAGGTTAGATGAGCAAAAAGAAAAGTTTTTAAAAATTTGGAGAGTAAAGGCGGCGCCTAATGCTTTGCCTAGGTGAGCATAGGCGGCGCTTATGATATGGCATTGTAGATTCAGAGACCAAAGGCATTGGCATAGGCGACGCCTATGCTATGGCATTGTTGGACCAATGGCTTCGGCATAGGCGGCGCCTATGCTATGGCATTGTTGGACCAAAGGCTTTGCCATAGGTGGCGCCTATGCTATGGCATTCTAGATTCAGAGTCTAAAGGCCATAGCATAGGCCTTGCCTTGTTCATTGCCTAGATTTACATAGGCCTTGCCTTGTTCATTGCCTAGATTTGCATAGGCAATGCCTAAACCATAACCTTTTCTTCTTCATTCAAAACTTACCACATTCAACATGAAACACTTCCAAATCAAGATTTGAAACCAATCTCCTCCTTTATACCTCTTGCGCTTACACTTACTCAAAAACAATAAAAATAATTAGAACGATGGGTTACCTCCCATCAAGCGCCTAAGTTTTGGTCGTGGCTCAACAAAATCCTAGGAAAACAAAACAATTAAAAACGATGGGTTGCCTCCCACCAAGCGCTTGATTTATTATCGCGGCACGACATAGCTATCTCGATTACTTAGACTTTATCGAGATAGAGAGTGCATTGTTTTCTGAATGGATTCAGACGACGCTGGTGCATACTTGTATACATGCAATCTTTTTCGAGATGACTCTTGTGCATACATATCCCAGGAGGGATACCAATTATATCATCAATAGTCTAACCCATGGCTCTCTTGTACCTCTTTAGAGCAGAGATGAGAGCCTCTATGTGTTGTTCACCTAAATCATCCACAACACTCACTGAAACTGTATTTTCACTTCACAAGAATGCATACCTTGGGTGACTGGGGAGCTCTTCCGATTCTAGCACTGGTGGCTCTTCAACGGAAGTCTTCACTGTTTGTAAAGGTCGATTCTTAAGATCACGGTCCAGCTTCTTAGGGGCATGAAAATAGGACTTTATTCCTGGTAGAGCACAAACGGTTTCTTCATATTTTCAACATCCTCATGCTCAAAATTCGAAAGCACATCAGATAGTGACTCAATAGTAAGCTGCTTCTCTACAGATAATTCTTTCTCATCCTTATAATAAAAATCATCTACAGAGAGCACATTCATATTGCTGGGTTGCTTCATTGCTTTTCATACATAAAAATGGACCACTTCATCATTCAACCAAATAAAAGCTCATTAGCTCTCAAATGAATAAGCACACTTCCGGTTGCGAGAAAAGGGCGTCCCAAGATTATGGAAACTTCAGAATCCACCTCGCAATCCAAAATAATAAAGTCTGCAGGAAAGATGAAGGTAGAAACCTTCACCAACACATCATTCAAGATACCCACAGGTCATTTTACCGACCTATATGCCATCACGAGCCGCATATTGGTTGGTGTAGGGTCGCCCAACCCCAACATTCTGTAAATGGATAGCGGCATCAAATTGATGTAGCTCCCAAATCGCATAATTCCTTGGAAAAATCCAAAGATCCAATAGTGCAAGGAATAGTGAAAGCACCAGGATCTGCCTTTTTCTGAACTAGCGATCTTGTAGCAATTGCACTGTAATGATGAACATTATCTGCCAGCTTATAGCTTACTGCCCGCTTCTTTGTCAAAAGGTCCTTCATGAATTTAGCGTATCCAGGCATCTGTTCCAACACCTCCACCAATGGAGCATTAATAGTCAGTTGCTTGAACATAGTCATAAATTTACTGAACCTAGTGTCATCAGCTTTCTTCTTCAATCTCTGAGGAAAAGGTGGTGGTGGAAGGGGAATAGTTTTCTCCACCACTTTCTTTTTATCTTGCTTCCGATTATCAACTTTTTCAGGAATGTCATCAGCCTTCTTCTTCAGTCTCTGAGGAAAAGGTGGTGGTGGAAGAGGAATCGTTTTCTCCACCACTTCCTTTTTATCTTGCTTCCGACTATCACTCTTTTCAGTCTGGTGACGTCTAGGTGTAACATTATGAGCACTCACTTCAGCTTCTACGGCATCTTCAAACTCTGCTTCATCAATAACATTCTCCTTTGTATTATCAACTACCTGCTTGACTTTGTACGGATTTTCCAACACTTTACCTCTCCGGGTAGTAATAGCCATACATGATCCATCATTCTTTGGATTTTGCACAATGTCACTAGGTAAAGTGCCAGCTTTTTGTTGATTGAATGCCGCTGATAGTTGACTCAATTATTGTTCCAGCTATTTTATTGCAGTGGAATGCGAGTCAACCAATTGCTTCATTGAGGATAAATCATTTACTACCTCAGTTACTCCCGTTTTGGTTGCCTCAAATCCTTTCAATAGCTTCGCCATCATATCTTCCATAGACATCTTCCCCAAACTAGATCCAGCGGCGTCACGTCTTCCAGGAGGAACATACAAACCACTCCTGTCAGTCTTATCCTTCCAACTACCTTGATCTCGGTCCTTGTTTCCAAATCTATCATAATAGTTCCGACCTTGGTTTCCTTAGGCATTGCCTCGGAAACCCCCTGATTATTCAAGTAGTTAGCTTCTTCTTCAGAATCGGATTCATCTCTTCCTTTTGACGTGACTACTTTGACTTTTTTGATCTTTCCTGATAATAAGTGCTTGGTGAGAAGATCCATCTGTGTTTTCATGTGAGCCATATCTTGGTCACGTTCCACTTGCCTACGCCTCTGTTCTACAGTCATGCCAATAGATATAGTAGAGCTTGCTACCTCAGAATGCCTGGTATGCCAAGCTCTACTTTGCTTTTTCATACGATCTAACATATCACTTGCCTGAATAAAAGTTAGGTCCATGAATGATCCTCCTGCCGCATTATCCACCACTGGCTTAGTTACCGAATTCAAAGATCTATATAATATCTCCATCAAGTGGACATTGGTCATATGATGGTTTGGGCACCTCATAAGCTTCTTCTTGAATCTCTTCCATGTTTCGTGAAGAGCTTCAGTTGGAAGCTATCGAAAATTCGTAATCTTATCTATCAAATGTGCTCTCTTAGATGGCAAAAAGAATCTTTCTAGGAAAACGTCTTTCAATTGCCTCCAATTTGTAATAGAATTAGGAGTCAGCCCATTCAACCATAGAGTTGCCTCCCCAGATAGAGACAATGGAAATAAGCGTAACCGAATTGCATTCTGTCCAATGCCTAGATTGTCAAATGACTTGCATGTAGAGATAAAATTGACCAGATGTATGTTCGGATCATCACCTGAAAGTCCACCAAATAGTCCCTTGAGCTCCAATAACTGAATCATGGTGCTAGTGATGTTGAACTTGGCTCCAGGTGCCAAGGGCGGAGGAAAAATAGCTCCTGTTGCACCAGCTACGTCCAGGTCATCATCATCATCATCGAAAGGCATCTGTATAACGCGACGTTCAGGCCTAAATCTGGCTTAACAATCTCTTTTGTTTGCAGGTGTTGCCACCTCAGCATCGCGCCTAGGGTTTAGTAGCTTGTCATCACCTAGGTCCTCATCATCAGGATTTGTTGCCCACCCAGGGTTATCAATATTCTGTTGATGTAATTGGGCAACGGCCAACGCAGCTAGTCTAGCATGCTCTTATTGAGCAGCCCTTCTCTCAATGTCACGTTGTGCATCCATCCTTCCAATAAGTTGCGGTTTAGGGTTTATGGGTAATAATGGTTGTCCCGAACTTCGAGTATTTGGCATGCACTGAACAGAACCTGAATAAAATAAAAACAACAACTAAAAGTAAAATCTGAGAATCTTTGACCAAAGGGTCTAGTAACTATCACAAACTTAGTTGACAACCGTATTCCCCGGAAACGGCGCCAAAATTTGATAACGCTCAAACTACAGCTCTCGTAAGAGTGTAAGCGGTCGCTGTCAAATATAGAACCCAACTGGGTTGGGTGTCGAATCCCACAGGGAATACTCGGTCACTAAGTATGCAACTATTAGTAGACATTTGGTTGAAAATTCTATGGAAAGGGGGGATTTGAATAATGGCGAGAATTAATGTAAACAAACTAAAAACGGAATGCTTTATATAGTAAGATTTAATCAATGAGAATTATAAGTTAGAGTTATGTCCACCTTATGAGTTTTACGTATCTATTAGCTATGAGTTATGTGGAATTCAGACAAGCATGCGCTTATAGAGTTTCGTATTCTATGGTAAATCCTAGTGTCTTTCGACCATCAAGGATTATTTCACTTCAACTCTTTCGAGCTTAAAGCATATAACTAATGGTACGAATTCTCCAAGTGGTTAATCCAGTTACGGCACTAACTTTTAAACAGGGGTTGGTAGCCCTATTTCCTTGTCACTCTCTCTTTTCTAGACATGTAACTTTTCTTTCGAACAAGTTAATGTTATACTGGCGTATTCTATATGTTTGCAACCACAAGAATTCAATTAAGATGAAGTGAGTAATGATATAAGCAGCATACGTATCAAGAATTCACAAACTCATAGAAATAGATAGTATCTCATAAGGCTTCCATAACCCTAACAGAGAAGTTTAGCTACTCATGAGTGCAATGGAGATCACAATAAGCATCATCATCATAGCAAAACTAGAATGATCTCATGTTGGAGAGGAGTGTGACGTCACAACAAGGTTGACGTTTTTTCTCTTGCTATTTCCCGCGAGTTAGCATCTTTCTCTGTTAAAAATTGTAACGTGAATTAGGAGCGGAAGTTGAATGAAAAAGAGTTGAATTAATGAATGAGTGAATTAAATGCTGAAAAATTCAGCAAATAAGGGTTTTTATAACACCCTTGTCCTAGTCCAACTGAAATAGGGTTTTTATCCTTGTCCTACTGAAATAGGGTTTTTATCCTTGTCCTAATCCTACTAAGTTACTGCTGATCCCCAAGTCTTTAGAAAACTGTTTTTGCCCGGGACAAGTTCTCCATGCATCAATTTCGGTCCACAAGCTTCCAGAAGCTGCCTTCCTTCTTACGTGAAGTTTCCTTTGGCGTTCAACCGTCCACAAAATGCTGAAATCTTCATCATTTATACCGGAAAACTTCCTAATCACGTTGGTTAGCTCACTTACAGAAAAAAGGACTAAAAGTGCAGGAATTATATATTTTATCCTCAAAACTTAGCTAAAATATGGGTAAATTAAGGTGCTTTAGGCGTGTAAATACGCCTAACATCAAGAGTCCACTAGAACTTCTCCTAGACGGGGCTAATCTACAAGTCCATCCACTTCCTTGAGTCCATCCATAACTTAAGCCTCACCCTCTAGGTGAAGGATACTACATCTGTATTATTGCGGGACCTAGTCAACACCATATGCATAGAAAACAGTGAAACTTGAATTAAAATACAAGGTTTGAATGATATTTGCATGATAAGAAACAAAATAAGGGAAATTTCCTAAAGACATCCTATAGCATCTCAAAGATAGATATGGATGTTTTTGTACTAATTTGTGAGAGTCTATTAGATATCTTATTCTTATACCATTGAGACCGATAAACTTGACTACTCTAATACCAATTTGTCATGACCCAAAAATGCAATGAGTCCTGATAGAACTTGTCGCGGTGAACCTTAACAAGTAAGCCTATCACACAAACTGATACAAAAGTGAAATAATACTCAAATCCAAAGGTAAGGATTCTAGAACAAAGACAAACCATAAATGTATTATAATTGCAAAAAAAAAAAACATAGCCAATAGTAATACCATAACTCCCCAAAACCTGATGTCAAAGTGTAAGAACATATCTAGTACAACCCAATCAAAATAAAATATATAAGGTGTCCACAATGTGTAAATCCTTTCTGTTTAATAAAAGTAAAGACATAGTATAATAATGAAAACATATTAGAATACGTGCGAATGCATGAAAATCGATCACTACATTGAGGCTCCAAATATCACCCAAATCATCTAATGTAGGTCGAACCCAAACCTAAATTTGCATCAAAGGGCAGAGTAGGAGTGCGTATAGTCCATTTGTACTTACTAGTTATCATAGGCTCATCAAGAAAACAAAAAAATAAAGCATACAATAATATACTAAGGGAATATAACCTACAACTAAAAATTGTCCCACAATGGTAACCCACACTGCTTGCACTAATAGTTCTAATATATCACATATATGGCAATAACACCAAAAAAACATTATAATCACAAGAAAGTAGGAAAAAGAAGAGTAACATATACAATATTATCAACTATTCGTAAAGAAAGATATAACAATTAGGTCAGTGACAAGATAAGACAAAAATACAATCACATCACAAGCATAATTAAGTAAATACAATTAGAATGATGATGATAATAATGCACGAGGTTGTTGCACAACCTCTGAGACCATTGCACAGTCTCTGTATACACCTATGGAGCTAAAGTTTCCCGACATAGGAACTATGGGGGCTTTGTCAACTCATATACAATCCATATATTCATATCTCCTCCACGACACATCCCTTAAGAAGGGTTTTATAAGATGTCACATGTTCTATCATAAAAATATATTGCCAGTGTTTCTCAGTATTTCATAGTGGTACCATTATTTCATTAATGAGTATGAGGATGCAATACTTATAATCAACTATAATGAGTATTTTCACAACCAACCACAATGAACATTTCCACAACAAACCAATATACTATCATGTGAGCTAAATTATTTTCAACCGTTCATGAAATTCAACATGGTTCATATGTCAATAGAGAATGAATACATCACAATACCAGAATTGGTACCTTTGGTTGAGGTCCCAAGGATCCAAAACTTGTTTTGGGCTATTGAGTGAATTTTACAAAAAGTTTGTAAAAAAATCTTGCATGAAAGTTTTTATGATTCCAATGGATTTGAAATGTGTTTTAAACTCAAATTTCACTATTAGATCATGTTCGTTGGGTATCGAATAAGTTTTGAGTGTCAAAAAAAAGTTTTGACTTTGCTCTCATATGGTGCATAGGGGATATCACGATTGCAAAAAGTGGTATGGCGATTGACCTTCCCTGATAGTGACCCCTGGATAGATATCAAAGCATCTCTATACTTGGAAGAAGTATAAAATGGCACCCTAGTCCGCATTTTGGCCATTTTGACTTGATTTGGGGACCTAGAATCCCTAAATGAGTATGATAACTCAAAATTGGTTATTAAGGGAGACTTGGGAGCTTTCCAAATATCTATTATCATGATTTTCATCCAAATTAAGGTATTACTTTATCAATTTCTTTGTGAATTTCTTAGTTTTTCATCAAAAATACAGAATCCACTTAGGGCTTGAATTTAGCCTAATGTTTTCTTGGTTTGCACCTATTTCTTGAGGGTTATGATTTCTTGATGATGTATGAGTGTTGGGTTGACCTAAAAAAAGTGTATTTCAATAGTGGGGCCTACTTGAGCCTTTTGGTGTCATTTTTGGACCCGTAGTATAATGGTGCAATATAGGTATCATTATTCTGATACTGATGAGTAGATTTTGATTTTGATAGTGTGATAGAATTTTGGGCTTGTGAAATGAAGATGTATTTTGGTGAATGATGTGAAGTTTTGCGATTCAGCCTTGAGATAGGCTTCTACCTACTCTTCTTCAAAGATAATGCATCTTATTTATGGCATGTGAATATAAATGATAGGCTTGATTATGAGTACTATAACCTAGTCTTGATCATTGATGTTTAGGGATTAGATGAGGGTTTTTAGACTCATAAGGTGGTGTGTTTATGACCCTTTTAGAATCCTATTGGATTCTCCCAAGATTGTGCTAATTTGTTGCATAGATATGATTTAATGTTAGGTTTGGATGTGGTTTAAGTGGTGGGATCATGGGTTAGTATGATTAACCTTTGTTGGGCTAGTCTAGTGGTTTTGAAATTCTAATTTAGGAAAAGTGACTTGAATGACCATGTTTCCAGGAAGAATTCCTATCTTAGAATTAGTTATGGCTTACTTGACATATAGAAGTTGAAATATATACCTTAGCCTAGTTTGGGGCATAGTTTGCCTAAATATAGAAATTGGGGATTAGAAGTAAGATTGTCTAGCGTACTTAGGCCAACACTTGTGTTAGTCTTGTGGACTTAGTTACAGATGTTAGGCATAGTTAAGACTAGTAAACCTTAGTATAAGGTTACTTTGAGCCTTATTGAGTGATGATGTATTTTTTCCTGGATAATGATATTTGGGCCTATAGATATGTCATTTCCTCTTAGTTATGATATTGGGCCTATAAGGATGTTACGTCCTCTTAGATATGATATTAGGCCAATAGAGATGTTATTTTCTCTTAGTTATAATATTGGGCCTTTAGAGATGATATTCCTCCTAGATATGTTATTTTTCCCATAGAGATTCTATTTCCTCTGATAACGCTTAACTCATTCCTATTCTTAAGGGGTGAGGCAGTCGTTGCCAATAACCCAACTCAAGTTGGGGTCAAATCCATAAGGAGCGAATTAAAAATTTCAAATACTATAGGTTCTTTGATTAGTAAAAGGTTACCCGGAATTCTAACAAACACGATATGTAAAATAAAATGAGGGGATTTGATTGTAACAACTTTTTATTAACAATGCATGTATTTGACACTTCTTGATTTAAAATCAAGATTTGAGGAGATCTTGAGATTATTTCTACCTAGAGGTAAAACTTGTGGGTAAATGATGATTTAGCATGAAGCCTAGTTGTTAACTGAAGGATAGGATAGGTCGAAAGTCATTGTCGTCAATCTTTTAATAAAACCATAATGGTTTCACCCGTTGGGTTTTTCGAGAACTTAACAAGTGTGAAATTTGTACCCACCCAAAACCAAAATCAAGCATCTATATTTCTAGAATGATGCTCTTGGCATGATTTAAACTCCAAATAGACTTATTTCTAAGATTACAAAAGGTAGTAAACCATAGGCTCAATAGTCCACCATTGTCGTGTCCCCTCATAACCTTTTTTCTAGGATGTTATGGGTTACCTAAAGTTTACCTTCATCCCTCTTTTAAGAATGATGAAGGGCTTCAAGAGTTTGTGGTTTTCACCCATCAAACCCATTGTGGAATCCATACTCAAAAACTCGCAATCACTCAAACACAAAAATAGCCACACACAATTACACTTTTTTTTCAATATAATCCCATGATTAATATACTTAGATACTTATAAAGAAGGTAAAGAAAGATATACCATAAGAATTATCCAAAGCATTCATTCTTCGTAAAATACTAAGAAGTTAAGCCTCCACAATTAGTTACACACTTGCCCAATTAGGGTTTCTTGCTTTCAATTCAAAAATATCTATAAGGTAAGTAATACCCAAAGAAGAAAGGGCTTTTGCCTATTTACGATTTGGGATTTGTCCGAGATAAATTACAAAACTTCCCTGGGTCATACTCCCGCTTAATCATGACTACGTGAGGTTTTTCGTGATCACAACCAACGCGACTGCAACTATGTTTCATGATCCTATTTTCTTGACCTTTGTGATTGACTGTATCTGCGGTCGCGGTAACTGAGGATGAACTGCTCTAGGTCTCCAGATACACTCCTTTTGCTTCTATTTGATCCATTTTTAGCTCCAATCCATATCTTTTCACCTTCTCATCTATATACCTGCAAAATGTAGATATTAGTGCATTTAAATAATGATGATATCTCATTATTTTATACAAAATATAATAGTGTGCAAAAATGTTTAGTCTAAATGAGTGGTAAACTCACCACTCATCAACACTCCTAACTTAAAATCTTTCTTGTCCTCAAGAAACACCACCCTTTTTTGTGAGACAATTTCATATGTATGCATTTGTTCTATCACCCTATGATCATGATGACTTAAACTTGATTGATGCCACTAAAACCTCTATGCACATGGGAAAATGGTTTCAACTACACCCCTCAATAAAATAGAATAATTGAAAGATGTATTAGACTTAGGGGAGAAACCATGTAACAACCACTAACACTCTAGAAATGACTCACTTGTTGACTACAACCATTTTATACTTCTTTTTATCTTACTATGCGGAAGATGAAAAAATCACCCACCTCAACTTGTTTACATGCCTCTTCACAAGAAAGACGATTTCACACACCAGTTGCCAATCATGCAACCAGAAGTTTTAAGTGCAAATACTCTCTCTTAAGAAATTCTTCATGTTAACAAGTACCATGCCATAGGCTTGCCCCTATTTTTAATCGCCACTATAATGAACACACTTGGTTTGGAATCACAAAGGTCTTTTTGAGCTTCTAATGTAGGTTTAGTGCAAGGTAGGATATCAACTTAGGAAAATACGGCTAAACCCTCCTTGAAATTCTACATCATACTCTCTTCACTTTTTTCTATTGGGCCACTTCTTTTTCTTTTACTATTTTGACTATTTTGCCTTTTCTTGGCTTTCTCACTTTCTTCTTTCTCTTTTTTTATGCATAGATAATGCCTTTATTTCCTTTATGGGATGTTTTCTTTCTTCAAATCAAAATGCTTTATTAGCTTAAGCTCGTAGGCATCTTTTTATGAATTTGTGGCCCAACTACATCTCTTTTGATTTCCACCACCCCCAACTTAGGAATTTAGCCTCAAATTTTATTCTTAAGTTCAAGGATGGTAGGGTTGAAAAGAGGACAAATAGAAGGGTCACGACTTATAATGTGTTTGGCAAAGAAAAGTCCAAAGGCTCAAAAGGGTGACTAGGGGTAACTCCTATGTGTTGGTAGAATTTTTAGGCTATAGTGGGCTTCCAATTTCACAAGATGGACTATGATCATTTTACCAACCAAGTACAATCAAAAATTAACTTTGAAAGACTATTGGGGCAAGTTCTAGATGGTACAAGTATAATTGACATGTAGACAAATAATCTCACACACATGGCATGCAAATTTCTTCAAAGGGGTTCAATTGTTCCTCCTCCTCGATACAAAGATAGAGTATTCACTATTCTTCAAAAGTCAATTTTTAGAGTCATAGAAAGAGAAAAAGTTGTATCACAAAGTTGCTCACATCCATGCCCTTTAATTTCTCTAAATTTTCAAATGGAAGGGGTTGTTTGTTGTGCATCCGCACCCCAAGTAATTTTCTAGTCATGGAAACAACCCAAGTTATTGTCTCACATTGTGGCTATAATATAGGCAAACCACCCACATGGATACTCAGACTTTGACAATGGGTATGAATGCAATCTCAAATCATCAATGCCATAGGGACTTAGACTTCTCTTGCATTGTTCGTGATGCCACATGTACTTAGACTTCCCCTGTATCCATGGTTAAAAACCCAATCATGATTCTTTACCCTTAAGAATGTCATCACTCAGTCTATCATAGGGAAAAGCTCGTCTACTAAAACTGGCATAAAGTAACAAACGCAGAAAAAAGTAAATAATCAATGCAAATGTGGGCACCATCAGAGTGCCCGAATATTACAACCCAAATAAAAATAAGAATCATATAAAAGAGTAGAAAAGTATGAAAAAATATCCCTAATAAATGAACAACTTTTCTTTTTTTATGTTTATTATTTGTTTGATCTAAGTTCTAACCTATTTTATCTGACCCCAATTTGGCAGTGCACTTAGGTTTTGGCCTAAAAAGTATTTTCTACCACTTTTCTATGTCTACTGGTGGGTGATTCTATTGTTGATAAAAAAATCTATAACAGTTGTGCGGTGTCTATATTTCATAAGTAGACATTGGTAGAGTTGATAGAAATCTACATGGTAGACATTTATGTAACCTTAATGATGGATTGGCTTTATTCGTGCTATGCTTCCTTGGATTGTAGAACCCAAATAGTCTGTTTTAAATTCCCTAATGAACCCGTGATCTAATGGGAGGAGAGTTCCATAATACCTAAAGGGAGATTTATTTCTAATCTTAGAGTTCAAGAGTTGATTTTCAAAGGGTTTCTATATCATCTAGTTTGAGTTAAAGATTTTAATTCTAAAAGACCTTCTTTATATTATGTTCTTGTGGTTCATGAATTTTGAAGTTTTTCTCAATGATCTTTCTGGAATTCCTCCCGATAGAGAAATAGATTTAGGGATCGATAATCTATTAGATACCTATTTTTCTTATTCCTCCTTACAGAATAGCTCCAGCAAAATTAAAGGAACTTAAGGAGTAATTAAAGGATCTTCTTGATAAGGGTTTTATTCATCCCAGTGTTTTTCTATGGGGTGCTCTTATACTTTTTATGTGGATGAATGATGGGTCTTTTCGAATATGTATAGACTATTTTTCAGAAGAATAAGGTTATGGTAAAGAATAAGTATCATCTTCCTAGGATTAATAATTTGTTTTATCAGCTTTAGGGTGCAAGATATTTCTCTAAGATTGATCTTCCTTTAGTCTATTACCAGTTTAAGGTTAGGGAGGTTGATATTCCTAAGACTACTTTTTGAACTTGGTATGGTCATTATTAGTTCTTAATTATGTCTTTTGGGTTAACTAATGCCACGAACTTTTCATGGAACTTATGAACTGGGTGTTTAGATAGTTCCTAGATTTGTTTGTTATTGTCTTTGTTAATGACTTCTTGGTGTAATCTAAGAGTGAGGTGGATGATGCTAATCACCTTTGGATTATATTACAGTCTCTTAAGGACCAAAAAATGTATGTGAAATTTCCTAAGGGTGAATTTTGGATAAGTGTTGTGACTTTTCTTTGGCATATTTTTTCAAGTGAAGAGATCAAGGTAGATGCACAAGAAGTTGAGGCAGTTAAGAAGTTTCTTGGAACCATGACTCAAACAGGCATTAGGAGATTCTTGGGCTTGGCTAGGTATTCTTAAGGGTTTGTGGAGAGTTTCTTGTCTATTGCTCCTCCATTGATGAAGTTAACTCATAAAAAAGTTAAGTTTTTGTGGTTCAATTTTTATGAGGGTAATTTTAAGAAGTTGAAGGATAAGTTGATATCTACACCAATTTTGTCCTTGTTTGAGGGTACTGATGGATTTGTGGTGTATTTTATTGTATCCCATATTGGTATGAGTTGTGTTTTGATAAAACATGGTAAGGTTGTAGCCTACTCTTCCAGGCAGCTTAAAGTTCATGAGAGGAATTATCTGACTCACGATCTAGAGTTGGCAGTTGTGGTCTTTGCATTGAAACTTTGGCACCATTAATTGTATGGGGTGCATATGGATATTTATTCATACCATAAGAGCTTATTTAGGTAGAAGGAATTTAATCTCAACCAGATATGATGGCTTGGGTTTCTTAAGGATTATGACATGAGCTTGCACTACATTCCAGTTAAATCTAATATTAATGCTTATGAACTAATCAGGTTGTCTATGGGGAGTTTGTCTCATGTTGATGAAGATAAGATGTGATTGGTAAAGGATATTCACTAGTTGGCTAACTTGGGAGTTCGTCTCTTGAACTCTAAGAATGAAAAAGAGATTATTTAGAAAGCGGTTATATCATCTCTTGGTGTTGTGGTGAAGAAGTTTAATCTGATACTTATAAATATTAAGGATAATGTAGGTCAGCAAAAGGTTATGGCTTTTGATATTGGGAGAGATGGTATCTTAAGGTATCTAGTTAGATTGTGTGTTCCTAATATTGATAGGCTACATGAAAGGATTTTGACTGAGGCTCATGAGTTTAAATATACAATTCATCTGGATTTGACAAAGATGTCAAAAGAAGAAGCATATAGAGATGGAGAGAGATTGAACAAAAAGTTTAGGTATTCAGAGTAGGGTGGGGGTTAGTATAATAGAGGCAGAGATGGTAGACAATGGACCAAGAAGAAGAGTTGGGAGATTTTTATCCGACGGCTAGTGCTCCTTATCCAAAGAGTTATGGTGATCATCACATTTAGACTGGAAAATATCATAAGGCTTAGGGTGTGTAGTCTCAAGTCAGTGCAGCTCAACCAGCCCCATATTATCCTGCTTATCAATTTTGTGGATAGCTTCACCGTGGTTATTGTGTTGAGAAAATAAACTTTAGTTAAAGTTGTGGTTAGCCTGGTAATTTGTAGAGAAATTATCCTTTAGATAAGGTTGCCATTGGAGTTAATAAGTTTCCGGTCCCCACTTTTTATGCTTCGACACCTAAGGGTGCAACTTTTCGTACAAGCACTGGCTGAAATTATCTCTATGCACTTACTACTAACCAGGAATCTGAGGCATCTCTGTATGTTGTTATTCGTATGTTCCAGCTCTTCTTTTGTGATGTTTATTGTTTTTTTGACCTAAGTTTTACCCTATTTTATCTGACCCCTATATGGCTGTGCACTTAGGTTTTGATCCAAAAAGCATTTTCTACCGCTTTTCTATGTTAACACTGGTGGGTTCAATTGTTGCTAAAAAATCTATAACGGTTGTGTGATGTCTATATTTCATAGGTAGATATTTGTAGAGTTGACAGAACACTACATGGTAGACTTTTATGTAACCTTAAGGATAGATTGGCTTCATTAATGCAATGCTTCCTTGGGTTATAGGACCCAAATAGTCAGTTTTCAATTCCCTAATGAACTAGTGATCTAATAAGAGAGGAGTTCCATAATACCTAAAAAGAGGTTTATTTACAATCTTAGAGCACAAAAGTTGATTTCCAAAGGGTGTATGTATTATCTAGTTTGAGTTAAAGATTCTAATTCTAAAAGACCTTCTTCACACTATTCCCTTGTGGTTAATGAATTTATAATTTTTTCTTGATGATCTTTCTGGAATTCCTCCCGATAGAGAAATAGATTTAGAGTGGATATTCTATTGTATACCCATCCTTTTTCTATTCCACTTTATAGAATAGCTCCAGTAAAATTAAAGAAACTTAAGGAGAAATGAAAAGATCTTCTTGATAAGGGTTTTATTCATCCTAGTATTTTTCTGTGGGGTGCTCCTATACTTTTTATGTGGACAAAGGATGGGTCTCTTCGAATGTGTATAGACTATTTTTTAGAAGAGTAAGGTTGTGGTGAAGAATAAGTATCATTTTCCTAGGATTAATAATTTGTTTTATCAGCTTTAGGGTGCAAGATATTTCTCTAAGATTGATCTTCCTTTGGTCTATTACAAGTTTAAGGTTAGGGAGGTTGATATTCCCAAGACTGCTTTTTTAACTTGGTATGGTCATTATTAGATCTTAATTATGTCATTTCGATTAACTAATGCTATGAACTTTTCATAGATCTTATTAATTGGGTGTTTAGACAGTTCCTAGATTTGTTTGTTATTGTCTTTGTTGATGACATCTTGGTGTACTCTAAGAGTAAGGAGGATCATGCTAATCACCTTTGGAATTATATTGCAGTCTCTTAAGGACCAGAAAATGTATATGAAATTTTCTAAGTGTGAATTTTTAATAAGTGATGTGACTTTTCTTTGGCATATTTTTTCAAGTGAAGAGATCAAGGTGGATGGACAAGAAGTTGAGGCAGTTAAGAAGTTTCCTGGAACCATGACTCAAATCAGCATTAGGAGATTCTTGGGCTTGGCTAGGTATTATTAGTGGTTTGTGGAGAGTTTCTTGTCTATTGCTCCTCCACTGATGAATTTAACTCATACAAAAGTTAAGTTTTTGTGGTTCAATTTTTATGAGGGCAATTTTAAGAAGTTGAAGGATAAGTTGATTTCTACACCAATTTTGTCCTTGTCTGAGGGTACTGATAGATTTGTTGGGTATTATGATGTATCCCATATTGGTGTGGGTTGTGTTTTGATGCAGCATGGTAAGGTTATAGCCTATTCTTCCAGGTAGCTTAAAGATCATGAGAGGAATTATCTGACTCATGATCTATAGTTGGCAGTTTTGGTCTTTGGATTGATACTATGGAACCATAATTTGTATGGGGTACATGTAGATATTTATTAATACCATAAGTTCTTGTTTAGGAAGATGGAATTTAATCTCAGCCAGATATAGTGGCTCGAGTTTCTTAAGGATTACGATAGCATTTGCACTACCATCCAGTTAAAGCTAATATTGTTGCTTATGAGCTAAGCAGGTTGTCTATGGGGAGTTTGTCTTATGTTGATAAGGAGAAGATAGGATTGGAGAAGGATATTCACATGTTGATGAGGAGAAGATAGTATTGGAGAAGGATATTCACTGGTTGGCTAACTTTGGAGATTGTCTCTTAGACTCTGAGGATGAAGAAGTAATTAATTAGAAAGTGGTTAAATTATCTCTTGGTGTTGAAGTGACGGAGAAGCAGGGTTTGATCCCATACTTATGAAGATTAAGGATAACGTCTCTTAGACTATGAGGATGGAGAAGTAATTGCTTAGAAAGTGGTTAAATAATCTCTTGGTGTTGAAGTGATGAAGAAGCAGGTTTTTGATCCATAGTTATGAAGATTAAGGATAATGTAGGTCAACAAAAAGGTTATGGCTTTCGATATTGGGAGAGATGGCTTTTTTAAGGTATCAAGGTAGGTTGTGTGTTCCTAACATTGAAGGGCTATGGGAAAGGATTTTGACTAAGGCTCATTAGTCCAACTATACAATTTATCTGGATTTGACTAAGATGTCAAAAGAAGAAGCATCTAGAGATGGACAGAGATAGAACAAAAAGTTTAAATATGGAGAGCACGGTGGGGGTTTGCATAACACTGGGAGATATGGTAGGCAACGGACCAAGAAGAAGAGTTGGGAGATTCTTATCCGATGGATAGTGTTCCTTATCCAAAGAGTTCTGGTGATTATCATATTCAAACAAAAATTTTTTATAAGGCTTAGGGTGCGTAGTCTCAAGTTAGTGTAGCTCATCCAACCCCACATTATCCTCTTTGTCAATTTTATGTACAGCTTCACCATGGGTATTATGTGGAGAAAATGAACTTGTGTTTAAATTATGGTTAGCTTGGTTATCTGTAGAGAAATTATCCTATAGCTAAGGTTGCCAGTGGAACTAATATGGTTTGGGTTGCCACTTCTTATGCTTCGACACCAAAGGGTGCCACTTTTAGTACAAATACTGGCTGAAATTATCTCTATGCACTTACTACTAACCAGGAATCTGAAAAATCTCTGTATGTTGTTACTAGTATGTTACAACTCTTCTTTTTTGATGTTTATTGTTTGTTTGATCCACGTTCTACCCTATTTTATCTGACCCCTATATGGCTATGCACTTAGGTTTTGGTCCAAAAAGTATTTTCTACAACTTTTCTATGTCTACACTGGTGGGTTATTCTATTGTTGCTAAAAAATCTATAATGGTTGTGTAGTATCTATTTTTCATAGGTAGACATTGGTAGAGTTGATAGAACTCTACATGTTAGACTTTCATGTAATCTTAAGGATGGATTGGCTTCATTCATGCTATGCTTCCTTGGTTTGTAGGACCCAAATGGTCAGTTTTCAATTCCCTAATGAACTAGTGATATAATGGGTGGGGAGTTCCATAATTCCTAAAGAGAGGTTTATTTCAAATCTTAGAGCTCAAAAGTTGATTTCCAAAGGGTGTGTGTATCATGTAGTTTAATGTAAAGATTCTAATTCTGAAAGACCTTCTTTACATTATGCCCTTGTTGTTAATGAATTTTGAAGTTTTTCTTGATGATCTTCCTAGAATTCCTCTCGATAGATAAATAGATTTAGAGCTTGATATTTTTTTAGATATCCATTCTTTTTCTATTCCTCTTTATAGAATAGCTCTGGATAAACTAAAGGAACTTAAGGAGTAATTAAAGGATCTTCTTAATTAGGGTTTTATTCATCATAGTGTTTTCCTGTGAGGTGCTCCTATACTTTTTATGTGGAATAAGGATGGGTCTCTTCGGATCTGTATAGACTATTTTTCAAAAGAATAAGGTTATGGTGAAGAATAAGTATCATCTTCCTAGGATTAATAATTTTTTTTATCAGCTTTAGGGTGAAAGATGTTTCTCTAAGATTGATATTCCTTTGGTCTATCACCAGTTTAATGTTAGAGAGGTTTATATTGACAAGACTGCTTTTTGAACTTGGTATGGTCATTATGAGTTCTTAATTATGTCATTTAGGTTAACTAATGCTACGAATTTTCATGGATCTTATGAATCGTGTGTTTAGACAACTCCTAGATTTGTTTGTTATTGTCTTTGTTGATGACATCTTGGTATACTATAAGAGTGAGGAGGATCATGCTAATCACCTTTGAATTATATTGCAGTTTCTTAAGGACCAGAAATCGTATGTGAAATTTTTTAATTTTATATTTTGGATATCTGATATGACTTTTCTTTGGCATAATTTTTCAAGTGAAGGGATTAAGGTAGATGCATAAGATGTTGAGGCAGTTAAGAAGTCTCCTGGATCCACGACTCCAATCGACATTAGGAGATTGTTTGGCTTAACTAGATATTATAAGAGGTTTGTGGATATTTTATTATCTATTGCTTCTCCACTAATGAAGTTAACTCAGAAAAAGGTTAAGTTGTTGTGGTCCAATTCTTATGAGGGTAATTCTAAGAATTTGAAGGATAGGTTGAATTTTACACCAATTTAGTCCTTGTCCTAGGGTATTGATGGATTTGTGGTGTATTGTGATGTGTCTTATATTGGTATGGGTTGTGTTTTGATGCAACATAGTAAGGTTGTAGACTATTCTTCCAGGCAGCTAAAAGTTCATAAAAGGAATTATCATACTCACAATCTAGAGTTTGCAGTTGTGGTCTTTGCATTGAAACTTTGGCACCATTATTTGTATGAGGTGCATGTTGATATATATTGATACTATAAAAGCTTATTTAAGAAGAAGGAATTCAATCTCATCCAGCTACGGTGCCTCGAGTTTCTTAAGGATTATGAAATGAGTTTGCACTACCATCTAATTAAAGCTAATATTATTGCTTATGAGCTAAGCTTATTATCTATGTGGAGTTTTTCTCATGTTGATGAGGAGAAGATAGGATTGGTGAAGGATATTCACTGGTTGGCTAACTTGGGAGTTCATCTCTTGGACTCTGAGGCAGAAGAAATGATTATTTAGAAAGTGGTTAAATCATCTCTTGATGTTGAGGTGAAGGAGAAATAGGCTTTTTATCCCATACTTATGAAGATTAAGGATAATGTAGGTCAGACAAAGTTTATGGCTAATTATATTCGAAGAGATCGCATCTTGAGGTAGCAAGGTAGGTTATGTGTTCAAAATATTAATGGGCTATGGGAAAGGATTTTGACTGAGGCACATGAGTCTAAATATACAATTCATCTAGATTTGACAAAGATGTCAAAAGAAGAAGTATGTAGAGATGACGAGAGATAGAACAAAAAGTTTAGGTATTCAGTGTAGGGTGGGGGTTAGCATAACAGTGGGCGAGATGGTAGGCAATGAACAAAGAAGAAGAGTTGAGAGATTCTTATCCGACGGCTAGTGCTCCTTATCCAAAGAGTTCTGGTGATCATCACATTTAGACTAGAAAATATCATAAGGCTTAGGGTGCGTAGTCTCAAGTCAGTGCAGCTCAACCAGCCCCATATTATCCTTCTTGTCAATTTTATGGTCAGCTTCACCGTGGTTATTGTGTGAAGGAAATGAACTTGTATTTAAATTGTGGTCAGCCTGGTCATCTGTAGAGAAATTATCCTATAGATAAGGTTGCCACTAGAGCTAATAAGGTTCCAGTCACCACTTTTTATTCTTTGACACCTAATGGTGCCACTTTTAGTACAAGCACTGGCCGAAATCATCTCTATGCACTTGCTACTAACAAGGAATCTGAGGCATCACTGTATGTTGTTACTAGTATGTTACACCTCTTCTTTTATGATGTTTATTATTTGTTTGATCTAAGTTCTACCCTATTTTATCTAACCCCTATATGGCTATGCACTTAGGTTTTGGTCCAAAAAATATTTTCTACCACTTTTCTATGTCTACACTGGTGGGTGATTCTATTGTTGCTAAATAAATCTATAACGGTTGAGTGGTATCTATATTTCATAGGTAGATATTGGTAGAGTTGATAGAGCTCTACCTAGTAGACTTTCATCTAATCTTAAGGATGGATTGGCTTTATTCATGAAAGGCTTCCTTGGGTTGTAGGACCTAAAAGGTCAGTTTTCAATTCCCTAATGAACTATTGATCTAGTGGGAGGGGAGTTCGATAATACCTAAAAAGAGGTTTATTTCCAATCTTAGAGCTCAAAAGTTGATTTCCAAAGGGTGTCTGTATCATCTAGTTTGAGTTAAAGATTCTAATTTTCAAAGTCCTTTATATTATGACCTTGTGTTTAATGAATTTTAAAGTTTTTCTCGATGATCTTCCTGGAATTCCGCCCGATAGAGAAATAGATTTAGGGATCGATATTTTATTGGATACCTGTCATTTATTGATTCCTCTTTATAGAATGACTCCAGATAAACTAAAGAAACTTAAGGAGTAAGTAAAGGATTTTCTTGAAAAGGGTTTTATTCATCCTAGTGTTTTTCTGTGCGGTGCTCCGATACTTTTTATGTGTAAGAAGGATGGGTCTATTCGGATGTGTATAGACTATTTTTCAAAAGAATAAGGTTATGGTGAAGAATAAGTATCATCTTCCTTGGATTAATAATCTGTTTTATTAGCTTTAAGGTGCAAGATGTTTCTCTAAGATTGATCTTCCGTTGGTCTATTACCAGTTTACGGTTAGGGAGGTTGATATTCCAAAGGCTGCTTTATGAACTTGGTATGGTCATTATGAGTTCTTAATTATGTCATTTGGGTTAACTAACACTACAAACTTTTCATGGATCTTATGAATTGGGTGTTTAGACAGTTACTCGATTTGTTTGTTATTGTCTTTGATGATGACATCTTGGTGTACTCTACGAGTGAGAAGGATCATGCTAATCACCTTTGAATTATATTGCAGTCTCTTAGGGACTGGAAATTATATGAGAAATTTTCTAAGTGTGAATTTTGGATAAGTGATGTGACTTTTCTTTGGCATTTTTTTTTCAAGTGAAGGGATCAAGATGGATGCATAAGAAGTTGAGGCACTTAAGAAATTTCCTGGAACAACGACTCCAACCAACATTAGGAGATTCTTGGGCTTGGCTAGGTATTATTAGTGGTTTATGGAAAGTTTCTTCTCTATTGATGCTCCACTAATGAATTTAACTCAGAAAAGGGTAAGTTTTTGTGGTCCAATTCTTGTAAGTGTAATTTTAAGAAGTTTAAGGATAAGTTTACTTCTACCCCAATTTTGTCCTTTTTAGAGGGTACTGATGGATTTGTGGTGTATTGTGATGTGTCCCACATTTGTCTGGGTTGTATTTTGATGCAGCATGGTAAGGTTGTAGCTTATTCTTCCAGGCACCTTAAAGTTCATGAGAGGAATTATCTGACTCATGATCTAGAGTTGGAAGTTGTGGTCTTTACATTGAAACTTTTGAACCATGATTTGTATGGGGTACAGGTGGATATTTATTCATACCATAAGATCTTATTTAGGAAGAAGGAATTTAATCTCAGTCAGATACGGTGGCTCAAGTTTCTTAAAGATTATGATATGAGTTTGCACTACCATCCAGTTAAAGCTAATATTATTGCTTATGATCTAAGCAAGTTGTCTATGGGGAGTTTGTCTCATGTTCATTAGGAAAAGATAGGATTGGTGAAGGATATTCACTGGTTGTCTAACTTAGGAGTTCATCTCTTGGACTCTGAGGATGAAGAAATGATTGTTTAGAAATTGGTTAAATCATCTCTTGCTGTTAAGGTAAAGGAGAAGCAGGATTTTGATCCCATGCTTATGCAGATTAAAGATAATGTAGGTCAACAAAAGGTTATGGCTTTTGATATCGGGAGAGATGGTATCTTGAGGTATCAAGGTATGTTTATTCTTAATATTGATGGGCTACGCGAAAGGATTTTGGCTGAGGCTCATGAGTCCAAATATATAATTTATCTGGATTGGACTATGATGTATTATGACTTAAAGTAAATCCATTGGTGGACCAATTTGAAGAAAGATGTGGAAAATTTGCTAAATGTGTGGTTTGTTAGGAAGTCAAGGTTGAACGCTAGAGGCCAGGTAGCATGTCTCAAGAAATAGAGTTGCCCATATGGAAGTGGGAAATGATTAATATGGATTTGATTCTGTTTGGGTCATTATGGATAAAATGACTAAGTTTGCTGACTTCATGCTTATGAGGACTAACTACTCTGGAGAGGATTATGCTAAATTGTTCATTCAGGAGATTGTGATATCATGGGGTGCCAGTGCCCAATATTTCAGATCGAGGTACGTAATTTCTTCTCACTTTTGGAATTTATTTTAGAAAGGTTGGGTACTCAGGTGAAACTTAGCACCTCTTCCCACTTTCAAATAGATGGATAAGCAAAACAGACTATTTCAACTTTGAAGTATATGCTATGGTCCTGTGTGATCGAATTTAAGGGTACTTGTGCTAACCATTTGCCTATTATTGAGTTTGTGTATAATAATGGTTATCATTCTAGCATCTAAATCGCTTATTTTTAGGCTCTTTATAGTAGAAGGTGCAAGGCTCCTTTTGGGTGATTTGAGGTACGTGAGACTAGGTTGTTTGGTCCTGACTTGGTGCACCAAGACATAGAGAGGGTGAAGATTATTAGATAAAGTATTAAGACTACTCAAAGTCACCAAAAGTCTTATGCAGATGTGAGGCAAAGGGAGTTGGTGTTTGAGGTTGGTGATTGGGTACTTTTGAAGGTATCTCCTATGAAAGGAGTCATGAGGTTTGGGAAGAAGGGGAAGCTCAGACATCGCTATAATGGTCCGTATCAGATTGTGAAAGGAATAAAAAATGTTGCTTAAGAGTTGAACTTATGTTTAGGCTAAAAAAGTGCGTGGGTGATCCTTCTTTAATAATGCCTGCTAAGAATGTTGGTGTTCCATATTTTTTTTTCTTATGAGAAATCCCAAGTCGAGATATTAGACTGGCAAGTTCATGGATTGAGGTTGAAATTTGTAGCTTCAATGAAGGTTCGTTGGAGAAACCAAAAGGTAGAAGAAGATACATAGGAACTTAAGGAAGATATGATGGCGAAATACACATTCTTGTTCTCTGTGTTGGATGAGAGTGATTGAGGTATTAGTTTCATTTTTCCTCTTGTTGCATTTTAAATTTTGTCATTTGATTCTTGTGAATTATTTCTAAAGTCAAGCTAAGCATAGACTAACTCTTCATTTGGGGACAAATAATCTTGGGGGAGGTGGGGGAGGGGGATTAATTCAATATCCCTCAAAATTTCAATGATTTTAGTTTTAACGCTCCCGCATTCGTAATGTAAATTGTTTATTTGAATTATGTTTAGGGTTATTAAAAGGGTAATTTATGAAAATTATTGGATTTTCAAAAGGGGTTCGGTGTCATTTTTGAACCCTTAGGTAGTGAGGCTCTATAATATTAGCATGCCATGGAGATTAGCCTCCGCAATATTGGAGTAGCAAAGAGTCTACCATTTGCGATAGCAGCGTGCCATGCTGATGTTTTAATTTCATTCAGTTTTTGTTTTATTCACTTGGGGTAAGGGGATTTTTGTTTTTTACCCCTTTTACAACTTTTGAACATAAAATAACCCCATTTCCTTCAGTTTTAAATGATCGAATCATTTCTTTCTCTCTCAAACTCAATGCCCAAGAATATTCAAGGGTTTTACAATGCATTCATCATTCGAGCTCCAAACTAATTGTCTTCAATTCCTTGTGTATTTCAGGCATGTATCTCATTTCCCAACTTTAATTTTTCATTGTGTCACTTATTTCCAAATTATCCATGTGGTTTAAATTGGTGGATTTGGAATTTGGTTCAGTGGTTTTGATAGGTATCACTTGAATTACATTTCAAATGATTTAAATTGATGATTTATGTCTTAACTTTATGGTTTTTGGACTAAATGGGTGAGTTGTTATGGGAATCATAATCGGGAACATGGGTTCCCCAAAATGACTTTTTTATTTCGTAATGGAATTAACGCCAACCCACTTGGTAAATTTGGTTTTTGAACATGGATAATTGAATAATTGAACCTATTTATGAACCTATTTCATGGTATTAATGGATAAATGGTTAAAATAGATTTGAAAGTCCCTTGGTGTCCATAGGTTGGATTTTAAATGGAGCATGGGAGTCAAATAATTACATAGATTGGAAAGGCATACTTATATAATCTTGCAAGCATAATTGGTATGATGATACTAAGTGGTAAATACCTTAATATAAGACACCTAGGTTAATGGTTGGGTTTTTGTGTAGATTGTATTAAATCGAGCTTAAAGGGAATTGTGTAGCTCACTGTGAAGGTGTATTCCCGGGGGGACTAGCAATGAAAACCATATTTTTTGGTGTTGGGGTCAATATGACCGTGTACTTGGTTTACACATTATATTTTTAAATAGTTAGAGCCTTGGTGTGTTTAGCCCTTTCTTCAGATTCCTTGGACATGCAGCTAACATGAACTGGGCCCCTTCAGTATAGGGAGCTGAACTGATATAGAATGTGGGTGCCTTAGGATAGAGCGAGCCACATAGTTTAGGATAATGGTTTAAACTATTATTTTCATGACCCTTGTCCTTATCCCATCATCTTATATATGTTTATATGAATGTGTGAATGTTGTTTTTGACTGGTTTTATGACATTGGAAATATTTTATCACTTTCCCTGAGTTACATGTCAGTGCTTATCCCATTGACCATCCCTAGATGCTACATCATTTCATGATGTAGGGTTCGAAGGGTTTTTTGTTGCTCCTGTGTAGCATTAGATGACTTGGTATTCCTACGAATCTATCTTGAAGTGGTGAGCTTCCATTCTTTTGAAAGACTGTTCATTTCATTATTTCTTTTACTATCTTAGTATCTCTTTTTGGATTCTATTGATCATGGTTGGGGCATGTCCCGACTTAGTTGGTATGTCTGGTTTCAAAGGATGTTGTAGACAAGTGTTGGTTATTTTTTTATTTTTAGCTCTTAGTATTCTTTTGGTCTATATATTCATCTTATCATCATGTTTTGTTGGATTCTGCTATATTATCTTTTTATTCTCTGGGTGTTTGGCTTGGGGGTGGTCTCTAAATCACAGTGGGCTTGAGACACCCATCATGACTAGGCTCTGGTTTGGGTTGTGACAGTCTTACCTCATGGTCATGGGAAGAAGGTTTAGAGATGAAGGTTTTCAGAAGTGACGTATAAGAGGATCAAATGACCACATTGTATGGCCAGAGTTAGAAGCTATAGATTTGTAATTGTACTATTGAATATCTAAAGATGACGTGTCCATGAACAAACCATGAGACCCAAGGACGATCGTGTGGTCAAACCTTGATTATACCTTCCACTCGTTCGAGATGATCGACTTAGCAAATCCTAATATATTTAGGATAGGTTTTATTTTTTCTATAAATACTCTTATTTACTCTTTTATATTGGTATACGTTCTATTATATTATTGCAAGGTTCTAAGGCACATTCTTGGTCTTGGAATTACAAACATCAACTTTTAGGGTTCTAATTCAAAGTGAGATCTTGGAGTTTTCCATATTCTTATTGTAAGTTCATAATTATTATTTCAAATCATAATTATTCTTATGTTATTGTAATTATGAGTAGCTTAACACCATAACTTAGGTTGTGGGAATCATGATGAACTAACATAGTGTTCATAGTGTGGAGTAATTTTTATCTAGTGTTTATGCATGCATCGTTGTTTCCTCGAGTTTGATTGGTTTTTGGTGGTTTACAATGTTAGAACTTGCCTTATCTTTAATTAGGACAAAAGAAAGAGTATGGATAGGAATACGGGAATAAATAACTGACATTTAGAGCCACCAACCTTCACTTAATAGCTCGTGCCAATAATTTAGGGATAGTTAATCTGGGATCTTAGATAGGGGTTAGTGATGTAGTCTTAGGAGAAAATAAAAATTACCTGAGAATATTGTGTAACGACCCGCAATCACCACCCGGGATGTCACACAGTGCTTAAGGCTACAAGTAGCCCCAAGCTAACCCTTTGAGCCTGTTTCTACTAATAACATTCATTTTAAGATGAAATAATTCAAACACTAGCATAGTCATATCATATGAAAGGAAAAAAGGATAAAATGCTCGGTCCAAACGACCACAATATTGGAAACCTCAATACAACCACAATCTGATAACTAGTCTAACAAAGCCTCTACTAATCCAAGAACTAGAGAGCCATTAGGACAGGTCCCCAACTGACTCGAAATGAACTGGAAAAAACAACATAGTCTCTCAAAATATGGAGATATCTAAACATAAGCCCTCGGACCATAAGGACTCACCACTGTAAGAAATATAGATAGATGTACTCAAAAATAACTGACGAGGTTGGGACTGGGCACCTGAACCTACATTATAAGACAATGTAACACAAAAATATATGTGGATCAACACTTGAGAATGTATTGAGTATGTGGGGGTGCATGCATTTATATAAAACAACATCAGTACTCTTTAATCAAATCATGCATGTAATAAGTAATGACTCATATGTCTTGAATAAGTATAAAATGCAAAGCTCATGAATAATGTAAAATGTAACATGTAACCCAATCTCGTGAGTCATTATACTTTTAGCTTTGAAATTTGTACTCTTCTCTTATTACTCAAGGATAAAGAAAACTTTAAGCAATACTTTCAACTCATGCATATGTCTCATGGAGTCTAAAACTTCTTTAATGCTCAAGAAATCATAACTCTTTTGAACTCAAATACTTGGATTTCGAAATCATATAACCTTGGAACATACTTGAAGGCATTTCATTCACTTTAGGAAAATATCTCATTTCAAGCTTTAGGTGAAAATGCTCATATCAAGGGAAAGTATTTTAGTTTTAAAGGAAAATATCTTATCTCAAAACTTTAGTTTAAAGGGAAAATATTCTATCTCAATGGAAAATACTTTAGTTTAGGGAGGTTCTCTTAACAGACATAAACCATGGGAGCTACATGGATTCCAAAGTCTTGTCCTCCTAGGGGAGAAAACTCACATTTGGAAGAGGCATCATACTCTTGCCAAGGAGTATAACCGTAACTCAGTGATCACTTATCTCGGCCTCAGGCCCAATATCTCGGCCTTAGGCCCAACAATCATCTTGGCATTAGGCCCAACATATGGTTGCACATAGTTCTGGGGTATGAAACCGTGGTAAGTGACCCAAATCGGTGCTAATACTACTCGCTTTAGTTTTTTCTTGCTCATCTCATGAAAATCCACTTTAGAATAATATCATGGTTCAATAAGAACCCAATAACTGGATCTGTAATCTCATGTAGTTGGGTGGATTTTAAAACTCAATGACCATAAGGTCAAAACATTTCTCAATAATCTCAGAATACTCTAATCATGGGTTCTTATAGAACAATAGTTCATAAAATCTCAAGTCTCAAGTAGGGCTTAATAACCCATAATTCAATATCAAGTTAGAACTCATCAAAAAACATAAGAGATAGTATATAGATTCATAACTCATGTAGAAATCTAGAAATTTCAGCAATTTTTCTCAAAATCTCAATATATCATATACTTCACTGTTTCAAACATTTTAACCATTAACTTCTCAAGGATTAAAATCATGGGGTATAGACCCAGCTGCAATATCTCGAGAAAACATGCGAAAATCATGCCATTAGACTCTCAATTCATGGGAAGAATCAAAATATTGTAATCAATAATAATGGGTGAAAAACGCTAATCCAATTTCATGTAAAATCTCATAAATTGCAGAGAATTGTAGTGTAAATAAGCCTCTGGGCACAAGGGTGAAAGAATTGCCCTTGTTCAAAACCCCACACACCTTGAATTATAAGCTTTGGATGAACTCTTGCGTTTGGAACTCTATTTGTACTCTTGAATGAGTGTTCTTGAAGCCCTTGAGTTTGGAACCTTGAATCTTGACTCAATTTAGAAAACCTATGGTCAATTCTTGAGATTCTTGGAAAAGGTTTTGGATACTTAGGGATTTTGTGAGAGAAAACTTTAGAAAACTTCATAGAATTCTTGTAAATGACTTCAATTTGGTGTTTGCACGGTTTAAGATGCTTGGAAAAGTCCAAAGTCCCCTTTTTAAGTTCTGTACAAACTTGGAATAATTGAATTGGGAACCCAATTTTATAGGCCACCGCGACATGCCACATCGCGGTGGCTCACTAGAAATTAACAAATGGGAATCTGGGAATCACCGTGATGCAGAGCCATCACGTCGCCCCACTGGTTGGGACCTGAAACTTCAGCACGATGCATAACAATCGCGCTAGGACATTGGAATTTGACTATTGAGAAATTTGGGTCCTCCGCGATGCGCCACTATTGTGGAGTTCCAATGGAAATTGACAATTGTCAAATAGACCCTCTCCGCGACGCGCCAAGCACTAAAATGATGATGTTTTACGACTAGGACTTAAATTAGCCATAACTTCTTACCCGGGTATCAGATTTGGGCGAATCTTATATCGACAAAAATCTTCTCAAATTTATCATGTGATAAAAATTTGAAATTTGGGAAATTCTATATGGTTACGATACTCACTTAGGAAGTCACTTCTCAATCTTTTAAGGCCGAAATCACGACTCACTTGACAGGCCCTAAGTCTTATTCTATGAGAGAATTTTTGTGGCGTATTACAATATCTCCCCCTTGGAAACATTCATCCTCGAATATCGCTACTTAGACTAATAACATAGGAAAATCTGAGTACACATAGCTGTAGCAAGTTCCTAAAACGGGCTCAAAATCTATCTTAACTATTGAATGCCTCTGAAATTTGAAGAAATCATACAAGGATAGATGCATATAGCTGAACTTTAGATTACAAGGTTGAACTAATGAAGAATAATACCTCGGATTAATCTAGACTTGCAAAAAAAAAGGTGTGGGTACTTGGCTCACATGTCTGCTTCTGCCTGCCAAGTAGCACCCTCAACAGATTGGTTCTGCCATAAAACTTTGACCAAGGGAACTTCTTTGTTCCTTAGTCTACGGATCTGAAAATGTAGGATCTCAACAGGAATCTCATAGAAGGAAAGTCTGTTCTGAATATCGGCATTCTCTGAAGGATCTACTACAATGGAATCACCAATATGCTTCTTAGGCATGGAGACATGAAAAATAGGATGAATAGCAGACAATTCTATAGGCAACTCAACCTCATAGGCTACCTTAACAACACGGCTAAAGACTCTATACAGGCCAACATAATGGGGACTAAACTTCCCTTTTTTACCAAACCTTTTCACCCCTTTCATGGGTGAAACATTCAAGTATACCTAATCACCCACTTCAAACTCAAGATCTCTTCTCCTAACATCGACATAAGACTTTTGACGACGCTGGGCGATCTTCAACCTCTCTCTAATCAACTTAACTTTCTCCATAGATTTAAACACTACCTCAGGCCTAATCACGGTAGCTTCACCCACTTTAAAGCAACCTATGGATGATCTACATATCCTACCATACAAGGCCCAGATGGTGCCATCCTGATGCTAGCATGGTAACTATTCTTATAGGAAAACTCAATCAATGGAAAATGCTCAACCCAACTACCTTTGAAATCAAGAGAACATGCCCTCAGCATATCTTCAAGGCTATGAATGGTCCTCTCAGCTTGACCATCTCTCTGCGGATGAAAAGTGGAACTCAAAAGGACTTGGGTACTAAGACCCTGCTGGAACACCCTCCAAAACTGAGAAGTAAATTGAGTGCCCCTATGTGAAATGATTGACGAGGGAACTTCGTGCAGCCTGACTAACTCCCGAATATACAATCTAGCATAATCCTAAGTTGTATAAGACATATGCACGGGTAAGAAATGTGCGGACTTAGTCATTCTGTCTACAACAACCCAAATAGAATCATGATGAAGACGCGAAAGAGGCAACTCAGTCACGAAGTCCATATTCACCATCTCCCACTTTCAAGTTGGTATACAAAACTCTTACATTTCACTACCAATTCTTTGGTTCTCTACCTTAACCTATTGGAACGTTGCACACTTTTCTATAAACTCAGCGATTTTCTTCTTCATACCATTCTACCAATGGATTTCCCGCAAGTTGCGATATATCTTGGTAGTGTTGGGATGAATAGAATACTGCGCACCATGCACTTCATCCATAATCTTCTACCTCAGATCATCAACACACGAAACACACAATCTACCTTGTAATCTCAACACGTCATCTCTCCCTTGGGAGAAAACCTCTACCCTTTGGCCCTTAACTGACTCCATTAGGCTGACCAAACTAGGATCCCAATCTTACTTCTCCTTTACTTCCAAAACTAAAGAAGATTCGGAACTACTCTACACCAATGTCTTCCCTCGGCTGAATCAAGTAACCTAACACCCAATCTAGCCATACAATGCACATCGCGAGTTAACTCGTTCTTACCTTTCTCTAAATAAGCAACATACCCATAGACAATCTACTAAGGGCGTTCTCCACTAAGTTGGACTTTCCCGGGTGATAAAACATACTCATATCATAGTCTTTTAACAACTCCAACCACCTCCTCTGCCTAAGATTCAACTCCCTCTAAGTAAACATATACTGCTGGCTCTCATGATCAGTAAACACATCAACATGAACCCTATAAAGATAGTGTCACCATATTTTCAAAGTAAATACCACAACAGCTAACTCAAGATCATGGGTTGGGTAATTTTTCTTATGTGGCTTTAACTGTCTAGAATCATAGGCTATAACCTTACCTCTTTGTATCAACAAACAACCCAAACCAATTATAGAGGCATCATAATACACCATAAAACAATTTGTACCATCAGGAAAAGTCAAAACAGGGGATGAATTAAGTCGAGTCTTTAACTCCTGAAAACTATTCTCACAAAAATCTAACCACCGGAACTTAACTTTCTTTTGGGTCAAACAGGTCATGGGAGACACAATAGAAAATAAACCCTTAATAAAATGATAGTAGTAGCCAGCTACACCCAAGAAACTCCTAATGTCAGATGAGCAGATAGGTCTAAGCTAATTTTTGATAGCTTCTATCTTTTGGGGATCAACTCTATATCCTTTGGCTGAAACGATATGACCTAGAAAGGCTACAGACCTTAGCTAAAATTCACACTTACTAAATTTGGTGAACAACTGGTGCTCTCTAAGGGTATGTAAGATAAGTCTAAGATGATTCGCATGATCGTTCTCATTACGGGAGTACACATGGATATCATCAATGAAAATAATTACAAATATATCAAGATATTTCTTGAACACTCGATTCATGAGGTCCATGAAGGAGGCTGGGGCATTGGTTAGCCTGGGACATGACTAGAAACTCAAAGTGACCATAGCGGGTTAGCAAGGCTGTCCTTGGAATATCACACTCCCTCACTTTTAGTTGATGATAGCCAGATCTAAGGTTTATCATGGAGAAATAAATTGCACCGTGCAACTGGTCAAATAAGACATCAATTCTTGGAAGAGGATATTTATTTTTGATTGTGACCTTGTTAAGTTGACGATATTCTATGCACATACGCAAAGAATCATCTTTCTTTCGCATAAATAAAATAGGTGCGCCCCAATGAGAAATATTGGGCCTTATAAGACCTTTGTCTAAAAGATCTTTGAGTTGCTCTTTCAACTCCTTAAGATCTGCAAGTGCCATATGATATGACAGAAAAGAAATGAATGAGTGTTAGGAAGAAGGTCAATCTCAAATTCTATCTCTCTATCGGGAGGTACCCTTGGGAGATCTTCCGAAAAAACATCTGGAAACTTATTAACAATATCGACTGACTGAATATTTGGATCCTCGGACTTAGTGTCTTTGACTCCAACTAGGTGATAGATGCATCCCTTGGATATTAGCTTTTTGTCTTTGAGATAGGAGATAAAATGACTCTTGGGAGATACCGAACTCCCGGACCACTTAAAAGCTGGTTCATCAGGAAACTAAAACATGACCACATGGGTACCATAGTCTATAGACGCATAACAAGAATGAAGCCAATCTATACCCAGAATAAGGTCAAAATCCACCATGTCTAACTCTATCAAATCCGCAAGTATGACTCTATGAAGAACAGTAACAGGACAATCTCTATACACTTGTTTAGTGACAACTGACTCCTCTACTAGTGTAGAGACTGGGAAATGCTCAGCAATCCTTTTGGGACTCTTTTTGAAATTCACAGCTACAAGTGGGGTCACATAGGAGAGACTTGACCCGAGGTCCAACAACACATAAACATCAAAACAAAAGACGCGGAGCATACCACTAATAATATCGGGAGAGTCCTCCTATTCCTGATAGGATGGTAAGGCATAAAATCTGTTTTGGAACTGATCGCCAGCAGTACAAGATAAAGCACCCTGAGCAGGGGCAAGACGGGGTGCAGGAGCTAGTGCACTAGTAGTCGGTGCCTGAGGTAGGGCATCTCTATTCCCCTGTCCAGCATGAGGACAATCTCTAAGTATGTGGCCCTGCTTTCCACAACCAAAGCAACCCCTCAGTTCTACGAAAAACTCATCGAGATAATCCCTACCATACTTAGCACAAGGAGGATATGGGGCCTATTACCAATACTATTCTGCGACCTAGATATAAAAGGTCTGCCCCTTTCTCCTTCCTACTTCTAGGCATGAGAGCACTAAATAATAAAGGTGCTGGCATAGACGGACGCCTCTAAAACTGAGGGTGATTCCCTCCATGGAACCTAGAAAGGCTATACTTATGTTGCTCGATCTCTCTCCCTAATCTTATCTGCCTCTAGCTACTGGGAAAGCATCATCAACCTAGCCAAATTTATATCCTTATGCAGCATTTCAGTCCTACACTCTTTCAGCACCAAACCAGAAACACCTATCACGAACTTGCTCATACTAGATCGGGTGTCAGAAATCAAACCAGGAGCATACTTGGCCAACTAGTTGAACTTCAAGCAGTACTTCTTAACAATCATGGAGCCCTGCCTCAAGTTCATAAACTCCTTAATATTTGCTTCCATCATCTCAAGCAGAAAGAACTTGTCCAAAAATGTATCTTGGAACACCTGCCAAGTTATAGGAGCGCATCCTCATCTCTTCCCTTCCTCAACGATACAACCCAGTCATAAGCTATGTCCTTCAACCTATAAGATTCCAACTTAACACTTTCTTCCTCAGAAACATGTATCACCTGTGTGATCTTTCTCACCTCCTCAAGGTACAACTATGGGTCCTCACCTGCCTTAGAACCATAAAACTCTGGAGAATTCATCTGCATGAAATCATGGAATCTAGCTACGGCTACATTACCCCCTATTAGTTAGCAACTACGGCCTAGTTATTAGCCCAAAAATTAGCAGTGACTGCTTGGGATAACAACTGAAAGACCGCACGAAACTCAGTATGAGCCACCATCTCATTAAAAGGATCAACAGGCTGGGGTTGCTCATTATCATTTCTATGGGCATTCACTCTTTTAAGAGGAATTTTCTAAAATAGAAGAGCATGAATTATTTGATGAAAAGAATAGTTGTAGGCACGATGGAATCTAAAATAAAGAAACAACTTTTTCCTAAAACGTCTTGTAGCCTCTTACTCATAAATGCGGTGCGCACCGATGATCAAGACTCTACTCAACACAGCTTGTCAGATTCTTTAAAACCTTAGGCTTTGATACCAAGTTTGTAACGACTAGATATCTCCATCCGGGATGTCACATGGTGCTTAAGTCTACAAGTATCCCCAAGCTAACCCTTTGAGACTATTTCTACTAATAACATTGATTTATGATGAAACAATTCAAACACTAGCATAGTCATATCATATGAAAGAAAAAACAGAGAAAATGCTCGGTCTAAATGAGCACAATACTGGAAACCTCAACACAACCACAATCTGATAAATAGTATGACAAAGCCTCTACTAATCCATGAACTATAGAGCCATTGGGACAAGTCCCCAACTGACTAGAAATGAACTGGAAATAACAATATAGTCTCCCAAAATATGTAGATATCTGAATGTAGGTCCTCAAACTATGAGGACTCACCATTTTAGGAATATAGATAGAGGTACTCGGAATTACGAAAGAGGTTGGGACTGACTACCTAAACCTACAGTATAAGACAATGTAGCATATACACGCATATGTAAATCAGCACTTGAGAATGTACTGAGTATGTGGGGGTTCATGCATTTATATAAAACAACATCAATACTCTTTAATCAAATTATGCATGTAATAAGTAATGACTCACATAGCGTGAATAAGTATAAAATGCAAAGCTCATGAATCATGTAAAATGGAACATATAACACAATCTTGTGAGTCATTATACTTTTAGTTTTAAAATTCGTACTTTTCTCTTATTCTCATTACTCAAGGCTAAATGAAACTTTAAGAAATACATTCAACTCATACATATGTCTCATGGAGAGTAAAACTTCTTTAATACTTAAGAACTCATAACTCTTTTAAACTCAAATACTTGGAATTCAGAATTATATAACCTTAGAACATATTTGAAGGTATTTCATTCACTTTAGAAAAATATCTCATTTCAAGCTTTAGGGAAAAATACTCATATCAAGGAAAATAATTTTAGTTTTAAAGGAAAATTTCTTATCTCAAAGCTTTAGTATTAAGGGAAAATATTCTATCTCAATGGAAAATACTTTGGTTTAGTAAGGTTCTCTTAACCGACATAAACCATGCGAGCTACATGGAGTCCAACGTCTTGTCTTCCTAAGGAAGAAACCTCACATTAGGAAGAGGTATCGTACTCTTGCCAAGGAGTATAAAATCAACTCAGTGATCACTTATATCGACCTCGGGTCCAATATCTCGGCCTTAGGCCCAACAATCATCTCGGCCTTAGGCCCAACCTATGGTGGCACATAGTTCTGGGGTAAGAAACCGTGGTAACTTATCCAACTCGGTGCTAAATACTACTCCCTTTCGTTTATCTTGCTCATCTCATGAAAATCCACTTTAGAATAATCTCATGGTTCAATAAGAACCCAATAATCAAATTTGTAATCTCATGTAGTAGGGTGGATTTCAAAACTCAATGACCATTACGTCAAAATATTTCTCAATAATCTCTGAATACTCAAATAATGGGTGCTTATAGAACAATAGTTCATAAAATCTCAAGTCACAAGTTGGGCTTAATAAAACATAATTCAATCTCAAGTTAGAACTCATCAAAAACATAATAGATAGCATATAGATTCATAACTCATGTAGAAATCTAAAAATTTCAGCAATTTATCTCAAAATCTCAACATGCTCATATACTTCAATGTTTCAAATATTTCAACCATTAACTTCTCAAGGATTAAAATCATGGGGTATAGACCTAGCTGCAACTTCTCAAGAAAACATGTAAAAATCATGCTATTAGACTCTCAATTCATGGAAAGCATTAAAATATTGTAATCAATAATAATGGGTGAAAAACCCCAATTCAATTTCATGTAAAATCTCATAAATTGCAGAGAATTGTAGTTTAAATAAGCCTTTGGGAACAAGAATGAAAGGATTACACTTGTTCAAAACCCCACATACCTTGAATTAGAAGCTTTGGATGAACACTCTTTTTTGGAACTCTATTCGTACTTTTGAATGATAGTTGTTGAATCCCTTGACTTGGGAACCTTGAATCATGACTCAATTTAGAAAATCTATGGTGGATTCTTGAGATTTTTGGAAGAGGTTTTGGATACTTAGGATTTTTGTGGAAGAAAACTTGAGAAAAACTTCATTGAATGCTTGTAAATGACTTCAATTTGGTGTTTTCTTGGTTTAAGAGGCTTGGAAAAAGTCCAAGTTTCCTTTTTAACTTCGGTACGAAGATGGAAAAATTGAATTGGAAACTCAATTTTATGGGCCACCGCGACGCGCCCCTATCGCGGTGGCTCACTAGAAATTGAAAAATGGGAATCTAGGAGTCACCGCGATGTGGAGCCATCGTATTTTTCCACTAGTTGGGACCTAGAACTTCAGCGCAATGTGTCACAATCGCACTAGGCAACTGAAAATTGACTATTGACAAATTGGGGTCCTCTATGACGCGTCACTATCTCAGAGTTCCATTAGAAATTGACAATTGTCAAATAGACCCTCTTCGCGATGCTCCAAGCACTAAAATGACACTATTTTACGACTAGGATTTAAATTAGCCATTAATTCTTACTCGGGTATCGGATTTGGGCGAATCTTATATCGGCAAAAATCTTATCAAATTTCTCATATGATAAAAAGTCAAAATTAGGGAAATTCTATATGGTTAACATGATTATCACTTAGAAAGTCAATTCCTAATCTTTTATGGATAGAATCATGACTCACTTGACCCATCCTAAGGCTCATTCTATGAGAGAATTTTTGCGGGGTCTTACATATTGCCTAGACAAGAACATAAAGTTGTTTTACGTATACATAACCTATCGATTCTGTATATTGAACACTAGGAGAGATTATGAAGTACGAAGAACCTAAAAAGTGATGAAGTTATGAGGGACACAGTCCTAGTGCCTCTCTGATACTGATTACAAATCCAACAAAACAATAGTTATTACTAATTAATTTTATATTTACACAAAACCTCTCTCCCGTTAGAAATTATTATTGATTGCCTCGATTACATATTGATTGATATTTTAACCTATTCCTTGTGGGATCAGACCTAAACTTTGTTAGGATCTATAATTGATATCAACCAATTTATATATTATTGTGAGGCATAATTTAGGAAACATCAAAGGGTATCTTATCTCCTAAAACCATCTATTCCTTCTACCCATACCCTCATTCCTTATATTTTTCTTCTTCTTACTCTCTTTCCATAAAACCTTTTTCCTTTAGTAGTTTAAAGGCCACATCATACTTCTCTAGTATGTCATGGTCCTCCCTTGGTAGCTTCCCCCTCTTACACAGCTCTATCATTGAGGAAAGAAAGAAGAGATCTCTTAAATACCTGCTCTTAATGTAGAAATGCTACCTCTCATTGATAATTAGCATACCCATATTTATTTCTATCCTTGAGAAAGAATAAGTCCATCACCATATCTTGTAGGAAGGTCACATCAGTAATATTTCTAGATGGATAGATCCTCCAAGATGGAAAGTGTAGTTGTCTCTGAGCCTCCATCAAGAAAGTAGTGTTCTTGGTCACCTTGTACATTTCTACTTTACCTTTCCCTCCTGAATCTCTGGTACCAAGGTCCATGGCCCCTACTTTAGGTCTAACATAGTGATTTTAGCCTCAAAGTTGGCATTGGAGGGGTTTGGAACCCCCCAATGTGTCACTAATATTTCCAGCATCTATTAGAATAATCTTCCCCCGAATGAAGATACTTGGAAAGGGTAAAGACTAATCTAAGGTCACGAGTAAGGCATAAAACCCCTAAATATGGATAGGTTGCAAGCAAGGACAACCTCTATCAGTAGATCCCAACCTAAAGTCCTTAATAGATTGTAGAAGTTAGGTACTACCTTAGCCATACCATTTATTAGAAACCCTCTCTCATAAACGAAGACCCTAGTGAGTCTCCCATTTTAATAATAATCACGATAAGAAAAGAGTTAGGGAACTCAAATATGGCCAAATTCTCAAAAGACAAAGATGTATGAAAACATGAAATGACAGGCAGGTCATAGAGATATTAAGGGAAACTATCAAGGACCTGAAAAAGGGCAATGGGAGGGTTTAGTTATCTAGAGTCTTAACTAGTGTTATGATTTCCTCTCTGTGTTCTATTATTGTTATTTGTTTATAACCTTAGTTGGCTGATGATACCTACCCATATGTTTGGTTGCACTAATATAACATTTACTATATCTCCACTTGGGGATATTATTATGTTGCAGGTCAGTTAGAGTTTCAATATGTACGATGTCGATTGATCTTTATCAGCTCCTATCATTTCTTACATGGATATTATGTCTCATATTTTTCTTTTTCTTGTATTGTACTCTTCTAATGTTTTAGAAAATATTTATTTTATTTTCATAATGTAATTAGTTAACAAATGTATTGAATAAGAACTTTGTTCTGATTAAGCAATTATTTTGTTTAAAAACTGTTTCGTCTAACTTCTCCAATTAATTATTTGGTTGGTGATAAGGGTTTTTATATTTATGGTAAAGTAGGATAGGTGTGCATATGATTTGTGAATTGAGTCATGAAATTCATCTCCACCTGCACCTTCACTGCGTGATAAAAAGGAGGATTCGATTGATCTGTAACCTGACGATACGGATAGGTTTGATAGATTGAAGAGTATGCTTGATGGGTCATCTTAAGTTAGTTTTCTTAATTGTTAAGTCAATCAAAATTTTTCCATCTTCACTTATTTCTTATTTACGCTTAACATATTTATATATTTCTTACATCTACCATTTCTCAAAAAATATTTCTAAGGCTCTAAAGAAGAGAATTTAGAGGATTTTATGCATCCTTATCACTCCTAGTTTGATATTCAAAATAAGGTACAACATGCTCGTCAATTAATTTACAGACATTCTGTACTTCGAGAAAAAAGTACAATATGGCCAGTTTCATTATTTTTGAAAGAAAGAGAAGTGCAAAGGTTTGGCTGACATGAAAATGTTAGCAGGATGGAAAAATTGGACTATCGATTCTAATATAAGTGTATGACCAGATATGAATAGATTAGGACTTGGAAAAATTTAAGGCATCATCTGATCAAAATGAGAAAGACAAAAATTCTTAAAAAGATGGCTTATTGGGCATTCAAACATCTTTAGGACCCTAATTTTGGAAATGGTATGAAATAAATTTAAAATTTATAAGTTAATATAAGGTTCATTAAACATTACTTTATCATGTTTAATTACTTCTTTGCACTAGAAAATATTCACCCCCTGCCCCCTCCCTGTAACTCAAGCTGAGATCTTTCGATAAACACATATAAGGAAAAAGATCATGGAGTCAAATTTGTACGTATGGATTGAGATAGGGGATCAAAATAGCTACATAAATTTAAAAATTTAATTCGAATTGTGGACTAACGTATCTCTATTATGCATTTATATCTATATATAGAGAGAGATATAGATATAGATATAGATATAGATATACTAGGTTTTACTTTTAATATGTAATGTGATAAAGGATGAAAAATTTCTATGTTTAGGTACACTCAGCAAGACCAGGGCCAGTTGACCCAACCCACAAAAAAAAAGCCACTCAAATTTAGATTGAGAAAGTTGTGGGGGGACACGAAGAGGGAGAACCTATGAGATAAGCCCTTATAATAATTTATAACATATCTAGTCATTACTAGAATGTATTGGATTATCACATAGAATTAAAATTATTGTTATATAATTAAAGATTGCACAACTTACTCATGCCTAGGCACATTTTAAGGCACAATGAATTACTCAAAATAATAGCATGTGTAAGACCATTAAGGATAAAAATAACAAGTTCTTAGCATGGCTGAATGTAGTTTTTGTTCACCATCTTTTAAATTATAAAGTACCAAATATACAAAGAGAGACGAGGACTTTTTGGAACCAACCTCTTAGTATGGATGCTTTTTGTTGTTATTTTGTTGATTTGATACTTTGAATGTTTTTTTAACTTTGTTTATCTTTTGAAATACTTTATGAATCTTTTTGGTTGATATATTTATGATTCTATTTATGATTTCGATGATATTTAGTGTATTTTATTGTTATATGAATATTTTGACAGGAATTAGTGTTGTTTGGGGCTTTATATTCAATTGCAACTTTTTAGGTGGAAAAAATTACAAAAAAGTGACAGAAAGTGTCTCACTAGTCCATCACTTTTCTATAATTTTTAAAATTTTTATTTTAAAAAGCGATGTTGCCGTATTTTTTATGTATTTGTTCTACACAATAAGGAATATAAGCGACGGATAGTGTCACTTTTGTAGAAAATTTGGAAAAAAAGAATTCTAGAAAATGCCGAACTAAAGAGAAACTATCCGTAACTTTTAAGAATAGATTTTAAAAATAATTTTTTAATTATTATGTTCCTATCCATCTCTTTTAAAGCAACGATGTCCGTTGCAAAAAAAAAAGCAAAGGCATTTTATGACAAAAATGATTGTATCACTTTACTGTCATTTTTTAACAAAAAATGACGCAATCTGTCACATTTTTCACCATTTTTTGATCTTTTCTTAATAGTGTAAATATAAAATATATTAATTCATAAATACATAAGTAACTATATTAAGTCAAATAAATCCAAAAACAAAGATAAAGGAAGCCAAAGTTGAGGGGGGAATTTACCACATCTTCAAATCATAACCAAAAAGCACGATCACATACCATGAGGATTACTTGAGCTGGGATCTACGTCAAAATAATGCAGTAAATTAGAGTGAGTACAATCCACTTATAATTAGTAGGCATAATCGCCTGACTATGCTTAAACAAAAATATATATCGAGTAAAGAATACTAAAATAAACTTGCAAGCAGAAAAGTTCCAGCAATTCAATATCAATTTCATTAAATAGTGTTGTTTATCACAATCCCAACAACACTTTCAAATGATAATGCAAAGCAATGAGATGGAATGCTATGCAATGGTCAATGCCTACCTTATACACCCTCCCACCATTTTTTGTTGAAGGATGAGACCTTTGGGGAACTCATATAATTCAAAAACAATCAGTAAAATATCACTTTATAGCATTATCACACACCATTTCGCAAACCCAATAGACTACTTAGAATATAAAATCACCATCTGACAAACAAAAAGGATCACTCAATTTTAAAATCAGTTTCCTCATAATAGCATTCTCTAAAGAACTATGAAATGAATGAACATGCATGATTAATGATAAAAAGATGAAACCCGATATAATTGATATTAATGAAATCTCAAATATCAATCAACTTATGAACACAAGATACAAGGCTCAATATTAGGCCAAAAACTCTAGATTCTCATCACTATAATAGATAAGCTCCAACTCAGGCATCAAAATAATATTTTTTTTTCAAATCCACTAGATATCATCAAATTCTCAAAATCAATAACATATTTTACATGAAAAGTTTGCACCCAAGCAAAGTTTGAAAGAATTTAAGTTATAACATACCTTGAAACCGAACAACAAGTTTCTATATCAATCACAACCTAACCTTTTCTTATTGAACGACCTCAAAAAGCTATCAATCAATTGTGAATGATTCCTACACATAAATACAAATCTAATGATACCATGTTGTTATACATATATTCTAGATCCAAAGATTCAACCCTAAGATAGCCAGAGTGAAATTAAAATTTTATTAGAAAATCAATCTACCCATAACATAAGTAGTTTAAATTTGAAATTTTATCAAAAATAAAACTAAAATCAAACTTGAAATCATCTTTTTTTTTTAACAAAAAAAATGGAGCTAACATCAAACTTAAAATCATTAAAATACCAAAATTTACCTTAAAAATCCTAAAATTTCAGTTGAAAAATCAATATTTAAAGGTGAAATCATGAAATAATCATTAGGGAATGCTACAATTATTTAGAAACTTATGTGATGAAGAAATATCAAAATCCACCTTTCGAATAATCAAAATCCAAGGTGCAAAGCTTTAAAAATAGAGTTATGAGGCTTGGGGTTCAAAAATAGGATATTTAAATTTGTCCATCTTGCTCCCTCTTTACAAATGTGATGGGTCCATCGCATTTGTGATTGGTCCGTACATAGACCCATAAGGAATGTGACCTCCTTAATCTTGAATGCAATAAAGTGATACTCAAATTCAGACATAAGAATCCACAATAAATACAATACCCATCCTCTCATTCATGATGATCTATTCCCATACTCTTTCAAAAATATGTCCCTAGCCTCACAAATATAAAGGAGAAAAGCCTGGTACACTAGTAGCTATGCACCGTTAATAATCTAAGGCTAAAAATGTACTGAATGAACCCTTAGAAATCATTCAAAACCAATAAAAATATACCATCTATGCTGTTGGATTAATTTCAACTCTTTTAAAAATTGATGAAACCATCAGAATCGCCAATGGAGATCTTTACTATCAAGTTTTGACCAAAGTCAATTCTAGGCCAAACTTTACCACTTTCCAACTAAATGCTCAAAACACATCAAAATATCTTGACACCTGAACTAACCATGCTACTAACTCAAAAATGAAATTCTGAAGCTAATAAAACTATAAAATTCTCATACAATGACTAAAATACCAAATTTTGACTAAAGTCAACTTTACCAACTTCAAAAATTTTAAAAATCAAATACTCACATAAAACTAACCAAATACCTCAACAATTATGCTACACATTCCCGCAACTCCTAAATATCATAAAGAAATTATGGGTAGAGATAAAAGAGTCAAAACATATAAAACTTTAAAATTCACTATAAGGATTGTTACATTACTTATCATTAAAATACATGGTCATCCTCAAATGTAAGAGAAATAAAGGTACTTATATTGTTGAAAAGTTAAGGGTATCTATAATGCACATCACAATTAACCTCCTATTAAGCCTCTTGTACCAGACAAAACTTTCATTAAACCTTTATTAAATAAATACTCTTAGACCTCAACTTCCAAGTTTGTCTATCCAAAAGCATAGACTCCTCAAAAGTTAGATTCTAATATAAATTAATAAAATCCCACTAGATAATATAAGAACCATCTAAGGCAGATCTCTTTTAACATTAAAAGGCATAAAGGTAAAACAAATGCATAGACTACCTCCCCAATACACGATGGGTGTTAAAACACCCAATAAAGATGACAGGACAATATGTTTATTGCATCCTATAAGACTAAGTTGATAGGGAAGTATGTCTATTATAGCCTATAAGACTAAGTTTCATTCATTTTCCCATTATGCTACTCAATTACTTTGTACTAAGAAGGAGAGGGTGCATCATTTTACGAAAGGTTTGGATATCGATTTGTAGGCTCTAGTTGTATAGATGACTCTTCTACAAAGATTATTAATGATGTTATTGATTATTTAAAGAAGGTAAAAAGATTCAAATAGGTTGTCCAAGCTAAGCTAGTAGTAAAAAATCCTAAAATATGTGTAACTTTAGTGTTTCTTACCTTTGTGGATATAGTCATTAGGATTATCAAGATTTCCCAATATAGTCAACTTTGCTATTTTCTATAGAGAGCTCATCAAGGAATATATAGTAGTCTTCAATTGTGAGAAACCAAGGGACTTTGTATTCTTCTACTAGCATTTTATCTCAAGATCAAACTTGCTTTGCATATGATGTTGTTGGGCACTTCAAGATGGACTATTCTAATGGTAGTTAGTATTGAATTTAGGTTTAGTAGTTATCTAGAGTTATGGTTCAAACTTGTAGATGTAAAAGTAGTAATGGTAGAAGTCAACTATAATGTGGGCATGGTAATCATTAGGGGAGTCGTAGTGGAAATTGAGGTGCTGGTCATACAGAGAGAGGTGGTGCTTATTTTGGTAAAGAGGTTTCTTATATTTATGATACAACTTATTGATATGTATTTTTAGGAAAACATGAGGTAGAGCTTCAAATATTGTCATTATAGGTACTATTCTCGATTATGACTAAATGACTATCGTCTTATTTGATCTGAGCTCCACTTATTAATATGCACTTATACATTTGCCTTAGGTTTATACGTGGTTTATGATATGATGGATTCACCTCTATTTGTATCTATTTGTATCTATTTGTATCACCCCAATTTTCTGAACGGAAATACTACATGGTGCCTATGACCCCAAAGGACCACAAGCTAACCCATGACTGATATCTGTACCTATACACTACATAATATACATGAAGAATGCAAAAAACTTGAACAATAGGCAATAAGGTTCAACTGAATAAAGAATTTATCAAAACATAATATCCATGTGGGGTAACAAATACCCAAAACAACTAAATCTGAATCAAAACTGAATATAAATCTGAACTAAATCTGAAAGCCTCTAAGTACTGTCTGAATAAGGAGTTGAAAGAACATGTCTCCAACTCACTCCATAAAACTAAAAGCTAACTGAAATAATAAATGAATCAAATCATATCATCCTCGAATAAAGAGGACTCACTATAACTCTGTATACTGGAATACTACTACTACTGCAGATCTAGAGCTCGTATCTCTGGACCTATGGTGTAATATGAAAAAAACGCACCATAGAGAAAATACATCAGTACGGAGGGATGTACTGAGTATACGAGTGAGGTAGGCGAAACGCAAAAGGGTTTACATGCACGAGTAATGCTAAGTGACTAAATGATATGAATATGAGAGTGCAAAAATGCATGCATAGAAACTAATATCGTGAATGCATGATAGCTAAATTTGTACGCTAATACATATTTTATTGATAACTAATCATGACTGATACTGCAGTTCTGATAACATGGGTGACTATATCTGAAAATCCTTAATATAATGGAACTATCTATGTTTTGTATTGTAATTAAATTGACTGTACCTGACAGTCTTGATATACTAAAATCTGTACAACTATCTGAGTTCTTTTGCTAAGACTGATGCTGAAACTATGGGAGGTAGTTGTTTTACCAACATGCCCCATATATGCCATTATGGCTATGCCGAGGTCCAATCTCTTCCCTGGCTAAAAAGCATAACTTCAAGGTTGTATCTTGATGTGTTTTCATGAAGCATGTGAATAGGTTAGTTAAAACCCATTAAGTGTTCAACCATCTTAATCCATCCAAAATTTATGGGTTTTAACTAACCTATTCACATGCTTCATGAAAACACATCAAGATACAATCTTGAATCCAAACAACAATCATTAATATGAATATAGTCATAATGATAAGGAAATAACAATTTATAATTTAAAACATGATTCTTGAGCTCCATGAATGAAAGGGACCCATGGATGAACACTACGTATACCTTAGCGATTGAATCTTGAAAGAGCTCTAATATTTTTAAAGGTTCTTGAATAATTCCTTAGGCTTGCTCTTGAGGAGATGATCTTGAGAGAAAATCCTAATCTTGTGGTTGAGATTGTATAAGAGATATTTTTGAGATATTTAACTAAAGATAATGGAAGATAATACTCTCCTTTAGGGTTATAGGTCCTGGGAAGTAAAGGAAAAAGACCAAAATACCCTTGATAAAACATCCCTCAATTGCTGGGAAAAATAGTTGACAACATTCGTGACAAGCTGTCATACTGGTGATAGGTCGTCACGAATTGTCGTCACAAAAAGGTGAAATCTTGGTTTTCTGGTTAAGGTTGACGACATTGGTGATAGCCTATCACGGGCGTGACGGCTTGTCACAAAATGTCATCACTGGGGGTAAAAATCTGCCCAAGGCTGACGACATTGGTGATAGGCCGTCACGGGCGTGATGGCTTGTCACGAATGTCATCACTCAGTTTCCCAGCCTGACATGCCGGCGTAAAATGGGCATAATTCCTTACTCCGATATCAAATTTAGGAAAAATTGATATCGTTGGAAATATAATTCAATTATTTATCTATTGGAGGGTTATGATCTCAGAGATTTATAGAATAATGAGAGATATGGTAGTTTGAATCTGACTATACCAATATCCATCTCAAGAGTCAATTGGTAGGGAAATGTTTTGATTCGTCTATTAGCTAGTACACTTTTGCGGCCTTAATATGCATAAACCTTTATCATAGCACTACCAAAGCACTAAAATTTATTACTCATGAGTTCGAAGCATAATCCAAAAAATGTCTGAACTTTTGGGGTATTAAAATATCTCCCCCTTGGAAACATTTATCCTCGAATGAGAATCAACTGAGAGGGGATAAAAGACAAATAGGAATGACTGAAACTAAATAACTTAAATCCAATCTCATGACTAACTTGATAAATATACTAAAATCATGCATATCTGATGCATGGATAACTAATGCATAAATGTATAATTGAGTAATCTGATAAACTGAGTTTCTCAAGATGAGAATGCATAGTTGATGCATGATCTTATAACTGAGCTGATACATAAATTCACGAATGAGTATGAAATGGTAATAGGTACCATGTTTTATGATGGGAACATGAACATGAAACTGAATAAGCTTAAGGAAAACTATTACCTCGAGCTTGATCTGAATTGGCGGAGAAGAGGTGAGGATACTTGGTACGCATATTTACTTCTGCTTCCCAAGTAGATCCTTCATGATACTGATTTCGCCAAAGAACCTTGACTAGAGGGACTTCTTTGTTCCTCAATCTACGAGTCTGATAGTCTAAGATTTTGACTGAAATCTCTTCATAAGAGAGGCTATTTTGAATGTCAATGCTCTGAATAGGGACTACGATTGCTGGGTCACCTATGAACTTCTTGAGAAAAGAGACATGGAAGGCTGGATAAACTGAGGCTAGGTCTGAAAGAAATTTAAGCTCATAAGCTACCTTGTCGAAGTGATTGAGAATCCTAAAGGGACCGACATTTCGAGGACTGAGTTTTCCTTTCTTGATGAACCTCTTCACTCCCTTCATGGGAGAGATCTTAAGATATACATAATCACTGACCTTGAATTCGAGATCCTTTCAACGAACATCTGCATAAGAATTCTGTCAGCTCTGAGCAGCATGGAGTCTCTCTTTGATCAACTGAACCTTCTCTAAGGCATCGAATACCAAGTTGGGACCTATGACTAAGGCCTCACTAACTTTGAACCAATAAGAGATCTACATCTCCTACAATAGAGAGATTCAAATGGAGCTATTTGAATACTGGAACGACAGCTATTATTGTATGCAAATTCAATCAAAGGCAAATGGTCATCCCAACTACCCTTGAAATCAATTTCACACGCTCTTAGCATAGCTTCAAGAGTCTAAATTGTCCTTTTTGGTTAACCATCTGTCTGAGGATGAAACATGATACTGAGATGAACTTGGGTACCAAGACCCTTTTGGAATGCTTTCTAGAAGTAGGAGGGGAACTGGGTACCTCTGTCTGAGATGATAGACAATGGAACACTGTGTAATCTGACCAACTCCCTGATATAGAGTTTAGTGTAATCCTCAGCTGAATAAGAAGTATGCACTGGAAGAAAGTGAGCTAACTTGGTTATTCTATGTACAATGACCCAAATTGAATCATACTGATGACGAGTGCGAGGAAAACCCATCACGAAGTCTATGTTCACTTATTCCCACTTCCAAGTAGAAATGGTAGACTCCTACATGGAACTACTAGGTTTTTGATGCTCTATCTTAACCTGCTGATATGTAGAGAACTTAGCCACAAATTCTGCAATATCTCTCTTCATCCTACCCTACCAATAGATCTCCTGCAAGTCATGGTACATCTTAGTGGCCCCTGGATGAATAGAGTATCGCGCACCATGCACTTCTACAAGAATTTACTGCCTCAAGTCATCTACACCTGGAATACAACAGACGACCCTGACAACGAAAAACACCATCTCCCCCTTCGGAGAAATCCTCTACTTTATGATTCTGAACTGACTCTTTTAGATTGACAATCCTAGGATCCTTTTCTTACTTCTCTTTCACCTCGAAAACAAGAGATGACTCTAAACTACTCTAAACCTATACACCACCCTCTAAAAGTCAACTAAGAAAATTCCTAGTCTAGCAAGCCGATGGATCTCTTGAGCTATGTTCTTCTTGCTATCCTCAACGTGATAAATACTACCCATGGAGACTCTACTGAGAGAATTGGCCATAACGCTGGCCATGCCCAGATGGTAAAGGACACTCATGTCATAAACCTTCAAGAGCTCTAACCACTTTCTCTGACAAAGATTGAGATCTTTTTGAGAAAAGACATACTTCGGACTTTTATGATCTGTGAAGACATCTAAATGAACTACATATAGATAATTCCTCCAAATCTGTAAGGCAAATACTACGGCTGCTAACTTAAGATCATGAGTTGGATAATTCTTTTCATGGGGATTTAACTATCTGGAGGCGTAGGCTATGACCTTACTATGCTGTATGAGGACATAACATAGACCCACTCTGGATGTACCACAATACACTATTAAACCGTCTAAACCATCTGAAAGAGCTAGAATTGGAGATGAGCTGAGTCGAGTCTTCAACTCCTAAAAACTCTTCTCACAAGAATATGATCACTACAACATAACCTTATTTTAAGTCAATTTGGACATAGGGGATACAATAGAAGAAAATCCCTTAATAAACCATCTGTAATAGCCAGCCAAAACCAAGAAACTCTTGATATATAATGGAGATATAGGGCAAGGCCAGTTTGTTCCCACTTCGTTTTCTAAGAATCTACCCTAATACCATCACCGAAAATAATATGGCCAAGGAATTGTACTAATATTATCCAAAACTCACACTTACTGAACTTGGAGAATAATTGATGATCTCTAAGAGTCTGAAGAACTATTCTGAGATAGTCTGAATGATCACGCTCTATGCAGGAATAGACCAGGATATCATCTATGAAGACTATGACGAACATGTCCATGTACTTCTTGAACATATGGTTCATCAATTCCATGAAAGCGGCTGAAGCATTGTTAAGACCAAAGTACATAACTAGAAATTCAAAGTGACCATACTGAGTTCGAAAAATTTTCTTCGGGATGTCACATTCTCTAACTCTGAGATGATGATAGCCTGATCTAAGGTCTATCTTGGAGAAATAATTGGAATCCTGAAGTTTGTCAAACAAGTCATCTATTCTAGGAAATGGATACTTATTCTTGATTGTAACTTTGTTGAGCTAACGGTAATCAATGCACATCCTGAGAGAACCATCTTTCTTGCACACGAATAAGACTGGTGCACCCCATAGGGATACACTAGTCCTGATGAATCCCTTATCTAAGAGATCATTCAACTGATCTTTTTGTTCCTTGGGTTCTGCTGGTTCCATTTTGTATAGCAGAATAGAAATAGGCTAAGTGTATGAAAGTAGATCAATGCCGAAGTTTATTTCCCTTTTGGGAGGAATGCATGGAAAAGCTTTAGGAAAGACATCTAAATATTCATTAACCACTGGTACTGATTCCAACCTAGGAGATTTGGATAGAATCCTTAACATACACGAGATGATACACACACCCCTTAGAAATTATTTTCCTTTCCCGTAGGTAGGAAACAAGTTGACCCCTGAATGATGAAGTACTACCCCTCCACTCTAAGTCGGGTTCATTCAGGAACTAAAACTAAACTATCCTATTTATGAAGTTGACTGTGGCATAGCAGGAGTAAAGCTAATCCATGCCGAGAATGACATCAAAATCAATCATCTCTAATTCAACTAATTCTGCTGATGTGGATCTCTGAAATATCATAACTAGGTAGTTCTTGTATGCCCGTCGAGATATAATAGTTTTACCCACTGGGGTAGATACTAAAAAGGGCTCTGCTAAAATTTCAAAAATGATTCCAAAATTGCCTGCTATGTATGGAGAACAAAAGACAAGGATGCACCTGAGTCTAGAAAAGCATAAACATGAACATGGAAAATCTGTAATGTACCAGTAACGACATCAGGAGAAGTTTCTTAATACTGTTGGTTTTGAAGAGCATAGAGTATGTTTGGATGTTGCCCACTAGTAGCACTGGAAGTGGCACCTTACTAGTTCAGGCGACCGGACTGAGCTGTGGAACAATTCTACTGACCCTGATAACCTGGTTGAAAACAGTCTCTAACTCTATGGCCTGGCTTGCCATAACCAGAACAAATGCCACTACCCACTCTACACACACCCTGATGGTTCTTACCACAAGTATGACACTGAGGATAAGTACGGGCACTGCTAACACTGCCCTAAGGTTTATAGCCTAGTGTTCTATCTCTAGTTCCTTATATGAATTTCGGCACTGGGGCACTGGCGGAGGAAGGGGCTGGAACTGTTGACTTAGGATGAAACTACGAATGGTTTTCACCCTTTGCTTTGGGCTGAGCAAAACTAAAACTGCTTCATTTAGTTCTCTTGTTTTTCCTCTCCCTAGTTCTAACCTTCTACTCCTCTATTTGCTGAGCATGGGTCATGAGTATGGCTAAGTCATATCACTATTCAGCATCATAGACCTATACTCATTTACCACGCTATCAGTTACCCCTGATACGAACTTGCTCATCTTAGCCCTGGTGTCTGTAACCACATGAGGGGCATATCTGGATAACTGAGTAAATCTAAGAAAATACTCCTTAACCCTCATATTTCCTTGTCTGAGGTTGATAAACTCAAGAACTTTGGCCTCCCTCAGCTCTTGGGGAAAGAATCTGTCTAAAAAGGCTATGATAGATTCCTCCCACTCAATAGGACCTACATCATCTACCCTCTTAGACTTCTATTGTTTGTACCAAGTATGAGCGATATATTGCAATTGGTATACGGCTAACTCAGCACTCTCAACAAAAGTAACACCCATGATGTTAAGGACCTTCTGGACTTGGTCAATGAATTCCTGAGGGCTTCATCAGGCTTAGACTTGAAGAAAGATTGAGGGTTCATCTGGGTGAAATCTCGAATCCTAGCTGTGGCTGACTTGGCCACTCGATTGGCCAAAATAACTGGTGGCTATTCATTTTGGGCAGCCACTGACTAAGCAAGTGTGGTGAATACGGCTCTAAAATATGCATTAGAAATATATTCGCCCAAAGGATCATCGGACTAAGGAGCTGGATGGTTTCTTCTCTTTGGAGGTATATTTTAAAATAAGAGAAGAATGGATTAGACTAAGAGTTTAACTTGAGATTATGCTCACTAGCACGACATGAATACTAAAAGAAGGGAAACTATTCCTAAAATATCTCATAACCTCTTGTACATAAATGTGGCATGGAATACACCTATGTACAAGACTCTACTAGATGTGGCTTTTAGACTTCCTAGGACTCTATTGAACCTTAGGCTCTGATACTAAGTTTGTAATGCCCCAATTTTTTGAACCGGAATTCTACTCGGTGCCTATGACCCCAAAAGACCACAAGCTAATACTTGACTTATATCTGTACCTATACACTGAATAATATACATGAAGAATGCGGAAAACATGAACAATAGGCCATAAGATTCAACAGAATAAAGAATTTGTCTAAACATAACATCTATATGGGGTAACGAATACCCAAAATAAGTAAATCTAAATCAAAACTGAATATAAATCTGAACTAAATCTGAAAGCCTTTATGTACTGTATGAATAAGGAGTTAAAGGAATATGTCTCTAACTAGCTCTGCAAAACTAAAAGCTAACTAAAATAATAAATAAATCAAATCATATCATCCTCGAATGAGGAGGACTCACTGTAACTTTGTATACTGGAATGCTACTGCTATTGTGGATCTAGAGCTCGTGTCTTTGGACCTATGGTGTAGCATAAAAATATAGCACCATAGCATAAATGTATTAGTACATGGGGATGTACTGAGTATACGAGTGAGGTAGGCTAAATACAAAAGGGTTTATATACATGAGTAATACTAACCAACAGGTTAATGTGAACGTGAGAGTGCAAACATGAATGCATAGTAACTGAGATCATGAATGGGTGATAGCTAAATCTGTACGCTAATACATGGTTTATTGATAACTAATCATGACTGATACTGTAGTTCTGATAACATGGATGACTGTATCTAACAGTCCTTAATCTGATGGAACTATCTGAGTTTTGTACTATAATTAAATCTACTATATCTAACAGTCCTAATATACTAAAATTTGAATAACTATCTAAATTCTTTTACTAAGACTGATGCTGAAACTGTGCGAGGTAGTTGTTTTGCCGACATGCCCCATACGTGCCATTATGTCTAAGCCGATGTCCAATCTCTGGAAGGGTGTCAATACTGTGCCACTGGTAAGGACAACGTGTGAGAAACCCTCATATAATAGGTAACTCTAGTGAGAATGGTGGGAACCCTCATATAATAGGATGTGTTGTCTCAACCTATGCTAGCTACATCATTCAGGAATGCAAGGATGACTGCTAAGAATCATACCCTCATATAATTGGTGCGTTCCCATCCTTGGGTTCGCTCGATGCTAACATCTACTCCCATCTGAAGAGAATGAACATGAGTAACTAACAGTACATGGACTGAACTTACTGAATTCCATTAACTGATGGAATACTTCTAATATCTGATAACTAACTGAGATCATGAGGTTTTCCTGAGTCACATGATTGACTGATTTCTATTGATTCATGGCTTTATTTTGGAGATCGTGACACATTACATGGATCTAGGCACACAAATTTATATTTTGGGTACAAGTAACCCTAGGACTTGATGGAAGGAAACTGACGCACATGACTGACTTGAGTACGTAACCAACATCAACAATCCATAATATCATAACTTGGGGAATTCCATGAAGTTCATGGATATCATACATTTTGTACATATGTAGGATATGCAAGTAAGCATGGCATAATCTCATGAGACTAGTTCATGATCATCCCAACAACATTTACAAGACACAATATCAACATGAAAATCATTGGAACATAGGGGCATATCATGAATCCTTCACTTAGTCACAATTTTGCTATATTACGTGATTTAAAGTTCCTTAGGCATTTTATCAAACACCTTGCATGCACTCTTTTAAAGCATAGATATATTTATCAATTCGACCATCTTAATCCATCCAAAATTTATGGGTTTCTACTAACCTATTCATATGCTTCATGAAAACACATCAAGATACAACCTTGAATCCAAACAAGAATCATCAACATGAATATAGTCATAATACAAACAAAAAATCACAATTAATAATTTAAAACATGATTCTTGAGCTCTATTGATGAAAGGGACCCATGGATGAACACTATGCATACCTTAGTGATTGAATCTTGAAAGAGATCTAATGTTTCTGAAGGTTCTTGAATAATTCCTTAGGCTTTCTCTTAAGGAGATGATCTTGATATAAAACCATAATCTTATGGTTGAGAGTGTATGCGAGAGCTTTTTGAGATGTTTAACTAAAGAAAATGGAAGATAATACAATCCTTGAGGGTTATAAGTCATGAAAAGTAAAGGTGAAAGACCAAAATAGCTTTACTAAAACATCCCTCAATTTCTAGGAAAAATAGCTGATGACATTCGTGACAAGCTGTCACACTGGTGATAGGTCATCAGGAATTGTCGTCACAAAAAGGTGAAATCTTGGTTTTTTGGTTAAGGTTGATGACATTGGTGATAGGCCATCATAGGCATGATGGATTATCACAAAATGTCTTCACTGGGGGTGAAAATCTACCCTGGGCTGGCGACATTGGTGATAGGCTATCACGGGCATGACGGCTTGTCACGAATGTCGTCACTCAGTTTCCCAGCTTGACATGCCAAAGTAAAATTGGTATAACTCCTTACTCCGATATAAGATTTAGGAGAAATTATTATCATTTGAAATATAATTCAATTATCTATATTTTGGTTGGTCATGATCTCAGAGATTCATAGCATTATGAGAGATATTCTCATTTGAAGCTGATTATACCAATATCCTTCTCAAGAATTCAATCGGTAAGGAAATATTTTGATTTGTTGTAAGCTAGGACACTTTTGAGGCCTTAATATGCATCAACCTTGATTATAAAACTACCAAATCACTAAAATTTATTACTCATAAGTTCAAATCATGATCCCAAAAATTTTTGAACGTTGGGGTATTACACTAGTGTCGTTGGAGACTCTTTGGTAGTGACCCAAGTGTATCTACCTATCTTATTATGTTATGGGTTTTCAAACTTGGTAGATTTTTTTATTATGGATATGCTTGGTTTTTATATTATCCTTGGTATGACTTGGTTATTCCTGTATCATGATGTCATAAATTGTAATGCAAAAACCATAACCTTTTAATTTTCTAGGATGGATAAGGTGGAAAGGTGCTTACAAGTTTGGACCTATAAAAATAATTCTATTTATTCAAGCTAAGAAACTAGTAGGGAAGGGGTGTTCAGACTTTTTGGCATATTGATGTGTGAGCAATTGCTAACACATTAAAGACCTTTAGCCAAGAATTATTGCGAAGTCTTCAAAAACTTTTGTCATTTTTTATTTGTTTATGTCTGATTTTGTAGTTTAAGCGGAGGGGTAGATAACTAATAAGAATGAAAGAAAATAAGTTAAAATCTAGTGGAATCTGAAGAGAAGTGTGGCTGACAACATCTGTGATAAGTCGTCACCCCTGTGAAAGACTATCACAGTTGTCGTCAGACTTAACCAAAGATTTGGCATGAGTTGAAGTTGTGACAATACTTTATGTTAAAGCGTCAGGCTAATGATAAGGCGTTAGGAGTGTCGTCAGCCTTAAACATAAGATGGAAGTTGAAGACAGTTTTGTGATGACATCCATGACACGTCGTCAGCCTGGTGATAAGCTGTCAAGGATACCATCAGCCTTAAACAGAAGATGAAAGTTGAAGAAAGTTTTGTGATGACATCCATGACACATCATCAATATGGTGATAGTCTTTTATCATCGTCGTCATTCTTAAGTAGCAAGAGCCAAAAATAAAAAGGAGCTGACGATATTCGTGATAAGCCATCAGACTCCTGATAAGCCGTCACTAACGTCGTTGTTTATTCTAAAAAAAAGATGAAACTTCTATCTTGTTTCCTTATGTAGGGTAAACTATTTAAAGCCTTGTTTTAGGGTTTTCTAAGGTATACAATCATATCAATCAACATACTTTGCAAAAGATATTTTTTCTCTCTCTCTCTAGACCATTATTTTGGGATTTTGTCTTATGAATCAATTCAAGTTATAAATTTTGATCTTCATCATAGTTGTAAGATAATCTTATCAATTATGAATTCTATTTGTGTACTTGTTTCGTAAATCATGAGTGGCTAAACCTCATTAAACTGAATTATGGGATCTAAGGTTAGGTCATGAAGAGGATCTAAATACTCAAGATTCAATAGGTGTTTGGATTTCTTGATAATTCTGAGATTTTAATTGATTTATAATGGTTGCAAACAGCAGGCATACCTACTTTGATTTGCTTGAGAAAGAAATCATAAATAGTAGGAAGTGAATTATCAACAGAGTCTAGAAAATACTTTGTTTAATAATCAGTGTTATAACTAGGTTGATTAACCTGAGGAAAATCTGGGCAGCGAATAGCAATTCCCTAAGTCCGAGAGGATTAGGAAATTAGATGCTTAAATAGATCGAGAGACATTTGAGCATGTCATCGATAAAGATAGCTTGTTATCCTAACCACTGTGAGAATCTTGAGTCACCTTTAGCATCTGTCATGTACTGTAAGCCCTAGTGAACATAATTCTAGTTATCTCATAAAATCTTGGTTACAAACATCGAAATCAAAGTGTCAAACAATTACTTATGAAACTTAAATCCCCATTTTAGGAAACATTAAACTATCAGTGAATTAAATCGCAACCGACTTGAGTTCACACCTTTTTCCCTGTGGAATTAAACCCCAACATAGGTGGGTTTTATATTGACAATGATTTCTTACACCCATTCAAGAGTGTAGTTTGTATGGGAGGCAACCCATGACACCCGAGATTGATCCATTCCAGGTATACTCTAACCTTTATTTTAGTTTTACTTTGATTTTGAGTTGAGGGTGTAGGGTAGTCTATTGTTGTAACATAGTTTGTGGTAACTAGGAGAAATACAAGCACAGAAAGCAGTTGGCATGTTTTTGATTGATTTTTAAACACCCATCCAATGTTTTATTCGCAAAGACTATGTGAATTATATTTACTTATGACCATTGTGAATATTGTTGTAGCATTAGTTCTAGCTGCTTGATGATCATTTTTGAACAATTACATGAACAAGATAAGTGGGGGCCTGTGATATACCTGCATGCCATGTGTGTGTGAGCAACTACTGAATTCTCTCTGTATGTTAAAGCCAGAACATGCCCTGTTAGTTACCATGGTTAAAGGATAAGGGTTAGGAAAGGATCATAGGCCGTTTTGTTGATTAACCTACTTTTAGCCTAAATAGCCTACCTAATAGGAATTATATCCCTTGGTCCCCATTTTGAGCCTAATTAGCCTATTTCATCCTAATGACAACTTTCACTTTCTATTTAAACCATAATGAACCTATTTGGCCCTGCTCCTCCTTGGACATTGTGCACCTTGACCTAGGAAAATAGCCTAAGTTGAGGGTGGCTATAATAGGGGTGCATGGTATAAGATGAGTATGAAGAAGGGCGGAATAAAGAAAAAGAAGAATGACAGTTGGGTGCTATTCTAAAAAAAATAGAAAAAAGAGAGAGGTACCTAACTTGAACATGTGTGATCAATGGAAAAAAAATGAAAAAAAGGAGAATAAGTGAGCCCCAAGAGAATAGTGTAGAGTCAATGAGGCATAGTCAGTTTAAATGACCTTGAATATCATACTAGCCCCAGCCTATATTATAAGCCTAAAAGAAGTCCTATAGTGATCCTAGATGGCCTATCTGAAGGTCTTGGTAATGAAACTATGGCCAAACCTATGGTACTTGACATAAACTGATTGGAACTTTGTTTTGAGAGTGAGAGTCTTTTGATGATCCCCACGTTTACATTTTTGATTTATTATATGCGAGGAGGGGGATTTCTTTGTTATGAGTGCACAATGGTATTGTTGCTAGGTACTTTATTATTTAGATAATGTAGCAATGGTATATGAATGGTTGTTGTGGCTAAGATTGATGCCATCGCTTGAGTGCTTTGTGTTACATTATTGTTTTTCAATGACATGAACAGTTAGTTTTAATTGGATTAACCTTGGAGATGGTAACTATGTTTTAAGCTTAAAAGAGAAAATTGACTGCTGAATATGTTATGTATACTCTTAGTTGTGTTGAGTTGCTTGAGGACAAGTAATTTTTTTAGTTAAGGGTGTTGATGTGTGAGCAATTTCTAACATATTTAAGACCTTTAACCAAGAATAATAGCAAAGTCTTAAGCAACTTTTGACATTTTTGATTTTTTATGTCTGACTTTACATTTTAAGCTGATGGGATAGAGAACCAACAAGAGTGAAAGAAAAAAAATTGAAATCTGGAGGAATCTGAAGAGAAGTATGGATGGCGATATTTATGATAAGTCGTCAGCCTTGTGATAAGCTAATATAGTTGTTGTCAGACTTAACCAGAGATTTGGAATGAGTTAAAGTTGTGACAATACTTTGTGATAAGGCATCAGGCTGGTTATAATGTGTCAGAAGCGTCGTTAGCCTTACACAGAAGATAGAAGTTGAAGACAGTTTTGTGATGACATCCATGACACGTCATCAACCTCGTGATAAGCTGTCAAGGATATCGTTAGCCTTAAACAAAATATGGAAGTTGAAGAAAGTTTTTGTGATGACATCCATGACACGTTGTGAAGATGGTGATAAGCCATCATCATCGTCGTCAGCCTTAAGCAGGAAGAGCCAAAAATATAGAGGAGCTGACGACATCCGTGATAAGCCGTCAGACTCCTGATAAGCCGTCACTGACGTCGTCGTTTATTTCGAGAAAAACTGAAACTTTTATTTTGTTTCCTTATTTAGGTTTAACTATTTAAAGCCTTGTTTTAGAATTTTCTAGGGGATACAGATCTTATTAATCAACATACTTTACACCAGATGATTTTTTTTTCTCTCTCTCTCTCTAGACCAATATTTTGGGAGTTTTGTCTTGTGAATCAATTCAAGTTATACTTATTGATCTTTATCATATTTGTAATCTAATGTTCTCAATTATGAATATAATAGGTGTACTTGTTTCTTGCATCTTGAGTGGCTAAGCCTCATTAACCTGAATTATGGGATCTAGGGTTAGGTTATGAAGAGGTGCTAAAAACTCAAGATTCAATAGGTTTTAGGATTTCATAATAATTCTGAGATTTTAATTGATGTCTGTTGGTTACAAACAGCAGGCATACCTAATTTGATATAATTGAGAAAGAAATCATAAATAGTAGGAAGTGAATTATCAACAGGGACTATGAAATACTTCGTTTAATAATCAGTGTTGTAACTAGGTTGATTAACCTGAGGTAAAATTTGGGCAGTGAATAGCAATTCCCTAAATCTGAGAGGATTAGGAAATTAGATTCTTAAATAGGTCGAGAGATATTTGAGCATATCATCGATAAAGATAGCTTGTTATCCTAACCACCTTGAGAATATTGAGTCACCTTTAGCATCTATCATGTACCGTAAGCTCTAGTGAACATAATTCTGGTTATCTCATAAAATCTTGATTACAAATATTGAAATCAAAGTGTCAAACAATTACTTGTGAAACTTAAACCCCCATTTCAGAAAATATTAAACTATCAGTGAATTAAATCGCAACCGACTTGAGTTCACACCTTATTCCCTGTAGGATTCGACGCGAACCTAGTTTGGTTTTATATTGACAACGATTGCTTACACCCATTCAAGAGTAATGTTTGAGCGTTATCACATATCTTTAAGATGTCAGTGCAAAAGTTCTTTCTTTTGAGTCAGTACCCATAGTGTCAGAGTTTTAGGAGGTATTTCCCAATAACTTGTTGGGCATGCCCCTAGATTGGGACATTGACTTTTACATTGATTTTGATTTAGAAAATGGCTAATTTCTATCCCTCCATATCATATGGCTCTAGCTGAGTTGAGAGAGCTCAAGGTTCAGTTATAAAAGTCACTTAATAAAAGATTCATTAATCTTAGTGATTTACCTTAGGGTGCTCAGTATTATTTGTTAAGAAAACAAAGGTAGTAGAACGATGTGTATAGATTATATGCAGTAAAATAAGGCTAATATTAGGAGTAAGTACCACTTCCATTAATATATTATTTTTTGACCAGTTTAAGGGTGCTTCCATTTTCTCCAAAATAGATTTGAGGTCAGTGTATCGGCAGCTAAATATTTATTTTGATGGTGTACCTAAGACTGCTTTCGGGACTCGATATGGATACTATATATTTTTAGTGATGTCATGTGGTTGACCAGTGCATCTGCAATATTCATGAGTTTGATGAATGGTACTTTCAAGTATTTCGTGGATTCATTTTTGATTGTTCTATTGATAAAATTTTAGTATACTCTAAGAGTAAGGAGGAACTTGTAGGTTATTTTAGTATAGTTTTCGGTAGTTTGAAGAGAAGAAAATTTTTGTTAAGTTCTCAAAATATGAGTTTTGGATGTCTTCTATGGCCTTTATAAGGTATGTGGTTTTAGATAAACAGTGACGGTATATCCTTAAAATATTGAGGTGTTTAAAAGTTAGCTCCATCCTAACTATGTGGCTGAGGTTTAAAGTTTTGAATTTCATGCTAGCTATTATTGCAGTTATGTCAAGATCTTTGCCTCCATTGATACTCATTTGACAATACTGAAGTAGAAAGAGGTAGCATTTGTTTGGTCTAACAAGTGTGAGGAAATCTTTATAAAGATTAAGTTTATTTTTACCACAACTCTCATCCTTGTTTTGCCAGTTGACGTTACGTATTTTATTATATTTTGTAGTGCTTCATACTCTGCTTTGGTGTTGTGTTGATGTAGGAATGGAATGTTTACTATGAGTTAAGGTAATTAAAGACTCATGATAGAAATTATCTAATTCATGACTTAGAGTTGGCACCGATGGTTTTTATACTTAAGATATGTAGACATTACCGTTATAGTGTTAAGTGTAAGATATTTATAATAAAGTATTCAGAGACCATCATAGTTTAATGCATGTTTTCACTCAAAATAACTTAAATTTGAGACAAATGTGGTGTATGGAAATATTGAAGGATTACGATGATGAAACACGTCGAACTTTGGCCCTTGCAAAAGTTTTTGAGTCATGAACCTTCTGATCATCATACAACTAAAACCATAAGTTGTATGGTGTGGTTATAGGTCTAGAAATCCTAGACATATATTGGTCAGTAAGATATTGGCCAATTTTTGTTATAGGTAAGAGAGGCTCCATATGAGTCGTATGGTCTTCTGACGATAGGTTAGTTGTCTAATTTTATGTTTTTTAGTATTAAGCCCTTGATGTTTTGCCTTGCATATCTTAATTATGTCTACTTAACTTGAAGCTCATGTAAAAAGTGAACTAACATGAATAAAAATGTGAAGGTAAACAATGACATATCTTAATTAAAGTCATTAACTTGAGAATATTCAAACCACTCTTTGAACTTAAAACTTAAACAGTATGACAAGCCTCTAATTCTGACTAGAGAGCCAGTCGGACAGACCCCAGCTGACCCATACATAAACTAAAGTCAAATAACTAAATACTTTCTTTAACGATTAGAATCCTGATAAACTGCACCCTCAGACTATGAGGACTCACCAAATGTCAGGATGTAGGTGATGACACCCGTAGTCAATCGTGCTGCTGAAAACAAGCATTGGAACCTACATTATAAGACAATGCAGAACAAAGACATATATATGGGTCAGTACTTTTGGAATTTACTGAGTATGTGGGGTGAATGCATAAGTCAGACAGTAATAGAATGTTCATATAAACTTTAAAATGAAGAATGCTAAGCATAAATGACTCACCTTGATCTTGAATAAAACAAAGACTGCAAAACCATGAACATGCATAATAAAGCATAATAATAAATTTTATGATCATAACACTTAATTTCTAAAAGTTTTAAATTTTATTGTTTCTTTTGGAAGATTCTTTTAACTAACACAAACCATGTGAGTTATCATGAAGTCCAACATCTTACCCATGTTAGGGAGAGTTGTCATACCCTTGCCATCAGAATAGAACTTTAAATTAAGTATTACTAAACATCATCCATGTTAGTAAAAAAGCTTAACCTATGGTGGCTCGTAGTTTCTAGGAATATAGGATACACTGATCCACATTCCCTTCTCGGTGCTAAATACTAATCCCAGAATACTTATATTCTTATACTTAAGAAATCCACTTTAAAATAGCATAATATTTTATAGACTGAATAACTAGTTATGATTTTATTTACTTTAAATCATAATTAAGATGAACAGTTGTGGATTTTATATCATATTTTGTAACACCCCGCATTTTTGAGATAAAATTTCAACCATTGTTTATAAGTGTGTAAATGCTAATTCTATGATTTATATTTAAATCAAGCTGTCATGGTAAATGGCCTAGTGTGAAGAAAGCTTATGAGGTTTAAAAATGTTCATAGGAATTACTTAGAGCAAAGTGAGTTAAGAGCCTTTGATTTAGCCAAATTTTTGTATCCGATTCCACAAGGGTCATATTTGAATGTGTATAACTTATTATCTATGTTTAATTTTGTATCTCAAGACCCAAAAAATTATATAGAATTGAATTATCTGTCCAATAATACAAATTTTGCCTTAATTCAATAAATGAGCAAAATGTTATGACCATGCAAAAGTCGTGCATCGCATGACAGTCGCAAAAGGCCACTGTCTTAGGTGTGAGATTAGCATGTACCACACAACATAAGATATCTTATTGGAAATTTGTAAACAACCTAGGGTGTGCGATTGGCATGCGCCTCACAACCTAAGGTGTGCGACTGGTATACGCCGCACAACAAAGGCATAGTGCCAAAAGTTGCTTCGTTTTGACTTAAATCAAGGGTGTTGAAGTATTTTCATACCCCTAAACCATCCCTAATCACATCTAAGAGAAATAAGGGGTATTTAAACTCATAAATTCCACTACCTTAATTGTAACTTATCAATAAAATATCATTTCCCGTTAGACACATAATAATACCGGTATCATTCAGTTGAGAGTAGGATTTAGCACCTAGAGAACCTACGGATGAGGGATCAGCCACCAGTTAGGAATGGGTCCTTAGTAGAAGTCCCTATGTTCTAGAGCTACATGGCCAGCGTAGGATTATGAGATATCACCCACTAGTTTAGGAGTGACACTCTATTAGGGGTCACCCGCCAGTTTAGGACTGTCTTCCTACTCCATCAGGACTCACAATTAGTGGATCCACACAACGATGAGTTAGTAAGTTTGGAAAGGTACTGACATTCTTTTAACTGGGGTTACAAGTTGGACCCCAATTAGCTCAGATTGGGGCATGTCGATTACATGATTGCTCCCACAGTTTCAGTCAGCATTCAGTGTACCTTAGTTCAGGCTTGCATGACCAAGTATACATATTTTAGTTATCCAATTATGCATATAATAGAGTTTTGGTCATTTAGATTTCAGATTACTTCAGTACATATTTATGCTTAGTCTTGCATCCTCAGTTTTATATATTCATGCATCCATGTTTAGTTACAATATGTATTCCAGTTTGTCCTTATCTCCCATACCAGAAAATTTAAAGTACTAACTTCATACTTTTCTCTTGCTCTATATTGTCTTATAACATTGGTTCAGATGCTCAGTTTCCCAACTGTTCTTATATAGTCCAACATCACTCAACAGCAATAGTGATGAGTCCTCCTCCATGTGGGACAAGATGTTCTTTACCATTATTTCAATATTTCATTATGCTCAATCAGTTGGAGTAAGTTGGGGGTTTGTCGCATCAACTCCTTATGATTCTCAGAGGCTTTTAGACTGTTAGACAATCATTTCTTTTTCAGTTATTATTAGATTTTTCATATAAATGGTTTAGTTTTTAGTATTTTATCAGATACTTTAGACATGTCTTTTAAGTATTTTAGTATTCATATTGACAGTACCTTATTGATTTAACTTCTACACATGTTATATTACTTTTATTTCATTCAGTGCTCATAGCAGGTGGTAGACCATAGGAATGTCTAAATGCCACATTGAGTGGAGTCTTATGCATAGGTGTGAAGCATGGCACACTTATGGAAAAGAGACTACGAAATATTTTTAGGAAAGTTTTCTTTCTTTCAGTATTGATGTCATACCAAAGAGAATGAGCCCAAGTGAATTCCTCTTTCTAACTCATTTTTTATTCTATTTACAGATAATGCCTCCCAGAAGAAACAACGGAGAAAGGAACGGGGATCAACCTGCACCACCGCCTGCTGAGGAAAATCCCCTGAATGATCATGTTTCTCACACTGATTTAAGGGAAACTTTCACAAACTTGGCCTATTCTGTAGCTTCTCAGAACAATTAGTTAGTTATTGCCCCAACTAATCCAGTGGCAAAGATAGCTACAGTTAGGATTCAGGATTTCACTCAGATGAATCCCCCATTTTTTTTTGGATCCAAGTCTAAGGAAGATCCACAGGAGTTTTTAGATATGGTGTAGAAGGTGACAGACATCATGGGTGTCACTCCTTGTATATCAGTTTCAAGAAGTAGCTCACACCTGGTTTAAGTAATAGAAGGAATACAAAGGTGTGAAAGTAGAGCCTATAGAGTGGGAGGAGTTATCCATGGCATTCCGAGATAGGTTCTTCCCACTATATTTAAGGGAAGCTAAAGATCAGGAGTTCATAAATGTAGAGCAGAAAGCATGAACGTGAAGGAGTAGTTTCTCCTTCTATGGTGGACAATAATAGGTCTAGAATATGTAAGTTCATTTCTAGTGTATCCGATAGTATGGTCAAGGGGTGAAGGACCGCCATATTGATTAAGGAGATGGACCTATCTAGACTTATAGTTCATGCTCAGTAGATTGATAGGGAGAAACTTAACGACAAAGAGTGAGAGAACACAAGGGTCAGAACAGGTAGTTTAAACTTTTCTCAGCCAAGGTCAGAATGAGGTAACCGTTCTCAGCTCCACCAAAAAATTTTATCCCCAGCTCTATCTTCAGCCAGTGCACTAGTGCATGAGTTCTAGAAGGACAGTTGGGATAGAGCGTCAAGCACTATGTCCTAGGGTAGTGTAGGCAGTGGTTGTACTAATTTATTTTGCAAAAATTATAATAATAATTATTAGAAAGAGTGTAGATCTAGTAGTGTTAGGAATTTGGGGTGTGGAAAGTCAGGCCACAAGATTCGAGAGTTTCTAGTGATTGCTTAGATGGGAAAGGATTTTCTCCAGTAGGGCTAGTCTAATTTTTTATCAGCTCCAGCAGTTTGCCCAACTCAGCAGGGTGCAACTTCTAGTGCCACTAGTGGGCAGCACCAGAATAGTTTGTATGCTCTCTAGATTCGTTATGATCAGGAAAGTTCTCATGATATGGTTACAGATACATTACAAGTCTTCCATCTTTATATTTATGCATTTTTAGATCTTGAAGCTTCACTTTACTTTGTGACACCTTACATAGCTATAGACTTCGGTATTATCCCAAAAATATTAGTAAATCCTTTCTGAAAATCTACCCCAGTAGGTTAGTCCATTGTAGCAAGACGGGTATACAGAAATTTCCTTCTCACAATGTCTCAGAAAGTTACATTAATTGATCTTGTGGAGTTATAAATGATTGATTATGATGTCATTCTCATCATGGATTGGCTCCACTTATGTTATGCCTCAGTCAATTGTAGAAATAGAATTGTCTAGTTCAAATTTCCTAATAGCCTAGTTATTGAATGGAAGAGGTAGTTTTCAGTTTTTAAGGGTCAGTTTGTTTCCTATCTTAAGTAAAGAAAAAATATATATAAGGGGTGCATTTACCATCTCATCCGAGTCAAGGACTCAAACATTAATAGTTCGAGTCTTGAGTCAGTTTCAGTAGTACAAGAATTTCCAGATATATTTTCGAAAGATCTTCCCAGAATTCTTCTCAAAAGAAAAATTCACTTTGAAAGAAACCTACTTCTAGATACCCAACCAATATATATTCCACCATACAAAATGGTTCCAGATGAGCGTATGGAGTTAAAAGAGCAGTTAAAGGATCTCTTTGATAAGGATTTCATCTGGCCTATTGTTTTATCAAAGGGTGCTCTAGTTCTATTCATGCATAAGAAAGATAGTTATCTTAGAATATGCATTGACTACCGTCAGTTGAACAAAGTCACCATTAATAATAAGTATCCACTTCCCATAACTGATGACTTATTCAATGAACTTAAGGGTGCAACTTATTTCTCTATGATAGACCTCATATTCAGCTATCATTAGCTCAGAGTTAAAGAATGTGACATTTTGAAGAAATCTTTCAGAACTTGGTATGGTTACTTTGAATTCCTAGTTATATCTTTTTTACTATCAAATGCCCCTACATCTTTCATGGACTTGATGAATAGGGTGTTCAAGCATTAATTAGACATGTTTGTTATATTTTTCATTGATGACATCCTTGTATATTCCAGCGGTGGGAATGATCATGCATACCCTTAGAGATCATCAGTTGTTCACTAAATTTATCAAGTGTGAATTCTGGTTGAGATCAATAGCTTTTATTTGTCACTCAGTTTTTAGTGGTGGCATTTGAGTTGATCCTAAAATGGACAACACAGTGAGAAACTGGCCTAGACCCATATCTCTATTAGATATCAAGAGTTTCTTGGGTTTAGTTGGCTATTACAGATGATTTATTAAAGTGTTTTGTTTTATTGCTTCCCCTATGTCTAGGATAACCTAGAAAAAAGTTTAATTTTAGTAGTCAGATTCTTGGGAGAAGAGTTTTTTTGAGTTAAAGACTCGACTTACTTCCACCAAGTCTTGACTTTGCCAGATAGCACAAATAGATTCATAGTATATTATGATACTTCTAGAGTTTTTTGGGTTGTGTATTGATACAGGGAGGAAAGGTCATATCCTATGCCTCTAGATAGCTTAAACCCCATAAAAAGAATTATTTAACCCATGATCTTGAGTTGGCAGCTATTGTTTTTTCCTTGAAAATTTAGAGGCACTATCTTTATGGGGTTCGTGTTGATATGTTCATGAATCATAAGAGTTTATAGTACGTGTTCACGCAAAAGGACCTTAATCTTTGTTAGGGAAAATGGCTTGAGTTGTTGAAATATTATGATATGAGTGTGTTGTACTATCTCGAAAAGGCCAATATAGTGGTGAATGCCCTTAGTTGATTGTCTATGGGTAGTGTTTCCCATGTCAAAGGTGATAATAAAGATTTAGTCTGCGAGGTTCATTAGCTTGCTAGTTTAGGAGTCTGGTTGTTTGATTTGGCCGAAGGTAGCATATGGATTCAGGATGGATCAAAATCTTCATTGATTGCTAAAGTAAACAAAAGTAGGATAGGGATCCCAGTTTGGTGAAGTTGAAGGAGGCAGTTAGAGATCACAAAGTGGAGGTTTTCTTCCAAGGGGAGATTGTGTGCTTTATTGTCAAGCCAGGTTATGTGTTTCATGTGTTGATGGTCAGTCTTAGAGGACTATTTATACTTTAGAAGACATGTTGAGGTCATGAGTTTTTGACTTTAAGAGTATCTAGGATTACCACTTAGCCTTGATTGAGTTGACCTATAACAATAGTTATCACTCCAGTATTCAGATGGCTCTTTTTAAGGCTATCTATGGGAGGAGATGTAGATCTTCTATTGGTTGGTTTGAAGTTAGTGAGGTTTCTTTGATAAGTATAGATTTGGTGTTTGAGACAATGGAAAAACTATAGTTAATTTGAGAGAGGTTGAAGACAACCCAATATCGTCAAAAATCTTATACAGATTTGAGAAGAAGGATCTTGAGTTTGAGGTTGGTGACTCAGTATACTTGAAAATTTTGCCTACGAAAGGAGAGAAGAGATTTGGAAAGAAGGGAAAAATCTGTCCTTTCTATATTATCCTATACAGAATTTTGAGTTATTTTAGAAAGGTAGCTTATGAGCTAGAGTTACCTGCAGATTTGGAGTCAAGGCATTCGGTATTCCATGTTTCTTTGTTAAAAATGCATTGGTGATTCATTTTGTATTGTTTCTTTAGAAAGTTTGGATGTTAAGGATAGCCTTTCCTTCACAGAATTCCTAGTTGACATCCTTGATCTTCAGATTTATGGGCAAAGGAATACCCCAAAATTCCAAACCAATGTTAGAGCCATGTTTCAAGCTCATGCATAGTACATTATAGTTCTTTGGTAGTGATATGCGTGAGTTTGATGTATATTAAGGCCTCAAATAACTCTCAACTATTAGATTAATCAAACTAATCCTTACCAATTGAATTTTGATAAGAATGTAGCTTTAGTCAACTTCAAATGAGCATATGTTTTGCTCAATTGAGAATTTTCCATCTCAAGACCCACCAAATGATAGGAAATTGAATTATCTTTTCAGCTATACCAATTTAACCCAAATTTCATACTTCGGAGTGAATTTATGACACTTTTAGCACAAAATATTAGCCCAACATGATAAGGCCACATCGTGGTGATAGCCAAAATCAAGTTGGCCCATTTCCAGTGTGTCACCACGATTGGCACCACATCGCACCAAAGGGCCATTTTGCAATTGTCCTTTTATAGTGGGGCACCGTAATTGGCACCATGTCCTGCCAAGCTTCTAGTTAGGGATCGTCCATTTACAGATGTACAACACGATAGTACAGCATAGCGTTGTAGGGTAAAATAGGGATTATCAGCTTTCTAGTGGCCCAATTTGATTGCATCGCGTCACGTCGGAGCCAAAAATTGGGATTTCCATCTTTTGGGATTTAAATTCCAGGGGCTGTTTGGTATTTTCCCAAGGCCCTAAAATCATCCAAAAGATGAAATTAAAATCCTAAAGGGTTATTATGTGCCCCATTACTCATAATTTCTCTCCAAGAATCTAATCCTCTTTCAAGAAAAAAAACCCTAGCCTTCATAGTTCAAGATCAAAACTCAAGAATTCACCATCAATTCTCACAAATTCATCAACCCAGCAATGATAAGTGTTCATCTATGGGTTCCTTTCACCTATGGAGTCCAAATATCCAATTCTAAATTCAATGTTGGGATCTTTACAAATTCTCTTGATTTTAATTGTAATTTTAACCAGGAATTATGATTCTACACCATGTTTACATGCAAGTGTTGTCGATATTAAAGGCCACACATCAATGCTATTCGCTGATTTAAATCATACTGGGTGATGTCAATTTGAAATCATGTTATTTCTACAAGCTTTAAACTATTACCATGCTTAATTTGAATTATGAATATCAAGTGTTTGATGAAATTCCTACAAGAATAAATTTTGATAAATGCTTTCATATTATGCCCTCTAAGTTTAGTACTATTTTACTACTATTACTACCGAGTCCTGAGGGTTATGAATACCCAAAAACATAGTTGTTTACTTAGTCTCAGTATCTTCAGAATAGTTTCAGAATATGTTATGAGCATTATCAGTTCAGTCGGTTAACATAATTAGTTAAACTTAAAATAATTCAGTATTCCGAGTCAGTTTAGTTAGGAGTAGGATTTACCAACGAACGAGTGCAAGGATGGCAGCTTCCCCTTTAAATAGGATGAGTTGTTAGTAGCAGTCTTTGTACCCCAGAACTATGTAGCCTGCATAGGATATCAGGAGTCACTCATCAATTTAGGCTTGACTATCTTACAGAGGTCACCCGTCAATTTAGGCTTGATACCCTTAGTCATTTGGGATAGTACATCAGTGGATCCAGATAGCGAGTGTTAATACCCTTGGGACGTTACTAATACCCTTCCAACTAGGGTCACAGATTGGACCCTAAATTTGCTCATAGGGCATGTCGGTTAGATGATAGCTCCCAAAGTCTCAGTCCAATAGTCAGTTTAGAAATTTAGTTTCAGTTTTCTTAACCATACCATACGGATATCAAATATTTTAGTATTTCAGCATTTTATTATACAGATTATATTCAAAACATGATTTATTCTTGGTCACGCATCCAACGATATCTACAGATTTCATGCACTCTCAATATTCACAAATTTTATGCATATTATTTAGTACCCATGATATTCATTCAATCAATTATTTGTTATACACATAAAACCATGCATATCAACGTACCTTATTTAGCATACCAGTATATTCAAAGTACTGATCATGTACTCTTTTCTTGGACTATGATGTATCATACATAAGTTTGGATGCTCAATTCTCGGATCGCGCATAGACCTTTCAGATTATCAGCCTTATCAATAGTGAGTCCTCATATTTCAAGGAAACACTATATTTATTTTCATACTTTCAATTCAACAGTTAGATAGAGTTAGTTGGGTCCTATCCCATCAACTCTTATTTAGTTAGTAGAGGCTTTTCTGACTAGTGCAGACAGTCAGTTAGTTTTGTTATTATTTTATTAGTTTCAGGCAATTGTTTCCCAATTGATGATCCAATATTGTTTTCAGTTATTTAAATCTGTATGTTTTATTAGTTGATCTTCCACACATATTATTGTATTATTCAGTGCTCACAATAGGTACTATCTCATGGGTTAGCTTGTGGTCTCTCAGGATCGTAAATACCGTATAACGCCCAGGGTGTACTCTTGGGATATTAAAAACTTGGTATCAGAGCCTAAGGTTTTAAAGTGTCTGGGAAGTCTTAAAGCCGCATCAAGTAGCATCTTATGTATGGGTATGAAGCGCGCCTTACTTATGGGCAATATGCGATGAGGCATTTTAGGAAAATTTTCCCTTCGTTCAGTATTCATGTCGTGCGACTGAGCATAAGCTCCTGTTAAACTAATTTTCTAATCTATTCTTCCTTTCATTTATAGAACATACCTCCCAAAAACACAAAGAGAAGAAGAAATGTGAACTACCTAGAACCTCCCCTTTTTCAGGAAGTTTATCTATACGAGCATCTTTCCCATGCAGAGTTTAGAGCTGCATTCGCCACTCTAGCTCATTTTGTGGATGCTCAAAATACTTGACAAGCTGTTGTTCTAGCCAACCCAATGACCAATACTGTCGTATTTAGGATTCATGACTTTACTCTAATGAATCCTTCTCTGTTTTCAGGATTCAAATCAGAAGAGGATTCACAGGAATTCTTAGACATGGTCTAGAATGTAACAGACATTATGAGGGTGACTTCTAGTAAAAATGCTGAATTGGCTGCTTACCAGTTACAGAATGTAGCCCAAACCTGGTTTAAGTAGTGAAAGGGTATAGAGGCATATAAAAAGGGCCTATAGAGTAAAAGGAATTTTCTATAGCCTTCTTAGATAGATTCTTTCTACTAGAGCTGAGAGAAGCCAAAGTTTTAGAGTTTATCAACTTGCGGTAGGGCAACATGATTGTGAAGGAGTATTCCCTTAAGTTTACTCAGTTATCTAGGTGTTCTCCTCATGTTGTAGCCGATAGTAGGTCTGGAATGAGTAAGTTCATATCTAGGGAATCTGATAGTGTGGTCAAGGAGTCCATGGTTGCTATGATAATAAAGGAGATTGACATATCTAGTCTTATGGTTTATGCTCAACAGATTGAGGAGTAGAAGAATAAGGAGAAGGAGAGAGAGAACACGAGGGCTATAATAGGTAGCATTAACTTCACTCAGCCAAAGTCAGAAGGTTGTAACCGTTCTTAGTTCCGTCAGAAATTTTTAGTCCCAGCTCCCTTTTTAGCTAGTGCATAGTACCAAATCCATAAATTATAATACTGATAGAGCTTCAGTCTATAAGTCCCAAGGCAGTGAAAACAGTGATCGTATAAATCCTTTTTGCCAAAAATATAGTAGCAATCATTTGGGTGAGTATAGAGCTAGCAGATGTATCCTTTGGGTATGTCAAGCCCAACCATCAAATGTGGGAGTGTCGGGTAGTTGCTTCGAATGGTAGGGATTTGTGCCAACAGGTCTAGCCCCATTAATCTTCAGTTCAAGCCGGTCGACCGACTCAGTAGGGTACCATTTCTAATGCTTTAGTGGTTAGTGTCATAACAGGATTTATGAACTTTAGTACCGACAAGATCAGGAAAGTTCTCCTGACATAGTTACTAGTACGTTGCATGTCTTTCATTTATATGCTTATGCTTTACTAGACCCTGGAGCTTCTCTTTATTTTCTAACCCCTTAAATATCCTTTAAATTCAACTCCAATCCCAAAATCTTCGCTAAACCCTTTTTAGTATCTACCCAAGTAGGTGTATCTATTGTAGCCCTACGAGTATATAGGAACTGTCCGGTTATAGTGTCTTATAAAGTTTCTTCAGTTGATCTCATGGAGTTAGAGATGATGGATTGTGTCATCATTCTCGGCATGAATTAGCTCCGCTCATGCTATGCTTCAGTTGATTGCAAAAATAGAGTAGTTTATTTTTAGTTTCCAAATGATCGAGTCCTTGAATGAAGGATTAGTACTACAGCGATTAAAGGTCAGCTTATTTTGTACCTTAGGTTGAAGAAAATTATATCCAAGGGGTGTATTTATCATCTTTTCTAAGTCAAAGACTCTAATTCTAAAACTCTAAATCTTTAGTCAGTTTTAGTAGTGAGGGAATTTCTAGATATGTTCCCTGAAGATCTTCCTAGAGTTCCTCTCGAAAGAGAAATTGACTTCCGAATAAACCTTCTTCCAAATACCTAGCATATCTCTATTATGTCATACTGAAAGGCTCCAACCAAACTCAAAGAGTTAAATGAACAGTTGAAAGATCTCCAAGATAAGGAATTCATTAGGCCCAGCACTTCCCCATGGGGCGCACCAGTTCTATTCGTGCAAAAGAAAGTTGGTTCTCTTAGAATGTGTATTAACTACCATTATTTGAAAAAAGTCCCAATCAAGAACAAATACCAACTTTCTAGAATCGATGACTTGTTCAACCAACTTTAGGGTACCAATTATTTTTCTAAGATAGACCTCTGATCCGTCTATCATCAGTTCAAATTCAGAGAATGTGACATTCTGAAAACAACTTTCAAAACTTAGTATGGTCACTTTGAGTTTTTAGTCATTTTCTTTGGTCTTACAAATGCCCCGGCAGCCTTCATGGACTTGATGAACCGAGTGTTAAAGAGGTACTTGGATATGTTCATCATAGTCTTTATTGATGACATTCTTGTCTATTCTCATAACAAAAATGATCACTCAGACCACCTCATGATAGTATTACAGACTTTCAGATCCCACCAATTGTTCGCTAATTTAGTAAGTGCAAATTTTGGCTAAGATCAGTATCTTTTCTTGGAAATATTATTTTCGGTGATGGAATGAAAGTTGATCCTAAAAATACCAAAGTGGTGAGAAACTTTCCAAGACCTATTTCTCCATCAAGTATCAGGAGTTTCTTGGGTTTGGCTGGCTATTATCTATGGTTTATTAAAATGTTTTCATGTATTGTGTCTCCCATGTCCAAATTGACTCAAGTGAAAGTTAAGTTTTAGAGGTCAGATTCTTGGGAGAAGAGTTTTCAAAAGTTGAAGAATTGACTCACCGAAGCCCCAGTTCTGACGTTACCAAATGGTTTAGATGGGTTTGTTGTGTACTGTGATCCTTCCATAGTTGGTTTAGGGTCTGTTTTGATGTATAGGGTCAAAGTTGTGGCCTATGTCTATAGACAACTTAATCCCCCTGAAAAGAATTACCCTACTCATGATCTTTAGTTAGCAGATATTGTTTTTACTTTGGAATTATAGAGGCATTATCTGTATGGGGTGAATGTTTATATGTTCATAGATCACAAAATCTTGCAGTATATGTTTTTGCAGAAGGATTTGATTTGCGCCAGAAGAAATTGTTAGAATTATTAAAGTATTATGATATGAGTGTTTTGTATCATCTAGGCAAGGACAATGTAGTGGCAAATTCCCTAAGTAAATTGTCTATTGGTAGTGTCTCCCATGTTGAGCATGATAAGAAAAAGTTAGTTCAATAATTTCATCAGTTTTCCAGGTTAGGTATTCATTTTGTTGATTCAGCTGAGGGTAGCATTTGGGTTCAGAATAGTTCAGAATCTTCTTTGGTTGCTGAAGTGAAAGAAAATCAGGATAGGGATCCTAGTCAGAGGTTAGAAAGTAGAGGTTTTCTCCCAAGGGGGAGATGGTGTGTTGTGTTGCCAGGGTAGACTGCATGTGTCGTGTGTTGATGAGTTGAAATAATGAATTTTTTTAGAAGAGCATGATGCACATTACTCAATTCATTTAGGGGCCATGAAAATATACTGCGATGTGCTAGAAATCTATTGGTGGAGTGGGATGAAAAGGGATAATGTAGAGTTTGTAGCTAAGTGCTTCTCTTGTCAGCGGGTTAAGATTGAACATCATAGGCCTAGTGGGTCTATGCAGGAGTTCAATATTGCTACTTAAAAGTAGGGGGAAGTGAGCATAGACTTTGTGACAGGGTTGCATTGTACTTATTGTCAGCATGATTCGATTTGGGTCATTATGCATAGGATGATCAAATCCGCCTATTTCTCGCCAGTCCATACTTCTTATTCAATCGAGGACTATGCCAAGCTATATGTTAGAGAGTTGGTTAGGTTGTACGGTGTTTCATTGTTTATCATCTCAGATAGAGGTACATAGTTTAGCTCTTACTTTTAGAAAGCTTTTCAGAAGGTTCTTGGTACCCATGTTCACCTCAGTACAGCCTTTCAGGCTCAGACAGATGGTCAAGCAAAGGGTACCATTACGATCCTTGAGGATATGTTGAGGAAGTGGATAGTTGACTTTAGAGGTAGTTAGGATGACCACTTGACTTTGGTTGAATTCATGTATAATAAATATCTATTATTCCAATATTCAAATGGCTCCGTTTGAGGATCTATATGGGAGGAGATACAGATTTCCAATTGGTTGGTTTTTGATAGATGAAACCACTTTAATAGGGTCTGACTTGGTGTTTAATGCTTTGGATAAAGTATAGTTAATCAGGGAGAGTTTTATGGCATCCTAGAGCCGACAGAAATTTTATGCAGATGTGAGGATAAAGGATCTTGAGTTCGAGATTGGTGACTTTGTATATCTAAATGTCTCTCCTATGAAGAAAGTAAAGAGGTTTAGTAAGAAGGGGAAGCTTAGTTCGTGATATATTGGCCCTTATAGAGTTTTGAGTCATTTCAGAAAGGTGGCTTTAGAGCTTGAGTTGCCTGCAGACTTAGCATCAGTGCACCCAGTGTTTCATGTCTCCTTGCTAAAGAAGTGCATGGGTGACCCAACAGTTGTAGTCCCCGTAGAGAGTATAGGTGTTCATATTAGTCTATCTTATGAAGAAATTCTAGTTGAGATCCTTAATCGACAAATTCATAGACTAAGGAACAAAAAAGTTCCCCTAGTCAAAGTTCTTTGGAGGAATCAGTCTGTTGAGGGAGCCACTTAATAAGAAGAAGTAGATATGCAGATCAAGTACCCTCATCTTTTCTCCACAAACTCAGATTCATCTTAAGGTAACAATCTTCTTAGAATTCATCTTTTCCATGCTCAGTTTCAGCTACATATTGTTCTCTAATCAGTCATGCCTTCACAGAACCAGTTCAATCATGTGTTACGCTTCAGCATCAGTCATTTAATCACTTTTTCATCACCTATATCCAGAATGTAACCTAAGTTTATCAGTGTTTTTAGCTTAACCATCTCAGTCGAGAATGAATGTTCCCCAGGGGGAGATATTATAATACTACGAAAATCCAAACCAATGTTAGAGTCAATTTTCAAGCTCATGCATAGTATACTATAGTTCTTTGATAGTGATATGCATGAGTTTGATGTATATTAAAGCCTCAAATAACTCCCAACTATTAGACGAATCAAAATAATCCTTCCCGATTGAATTTTTGATAAAAATATTGCTTTAGTAAATATTAAATGATCATATCTTTTTATCTATTGATAATTTTCACATCTAAGACCCACCAAATGATACGAACTTGAATTAGCTTTCCATCGATACCGATTTCTCCCAAATCCGATATGCAGGTGAGAAGTTATGGCACTTTTAGTACAGAATAGTAGCCTAACACGATAAGGCAGCATCGCAGTGATGACTAAAATCACGTTCGTCCTTTTCCAGTGTTTCACTGTGGTTTCCACCATCGCTCCAAGGGTCCATTTTGAAATTTTACTTTTCTGGTCGGGTACTATTTCGCACCAAGCTTCTGATTGGGGATCGCCCATTTCCAGAAGCGAAATGCGATAGCACCGTGTTGCGCCATAGGGTAAAATTAGGATTGTCAGTTTTCCAGTGGCTTGATGCAATTACACCGCATCGCGCCGGAGCCAAAAATCGGGATTTCTATATTTTGTGATTTAAATTCCATGGACTATTTGCTCTTTTTCGAAGGCCCTAAACTCTTCCAAAATAAGGAATTAAAACCCTAAATACAAGGAAAACAACACAAAGAAGAAAGGAGATGAAGAAGAGATGCATAAAAGTAAAGATAGGTAATGAGACCTGTAATATCACCAATAATTAGTGTAAGAAAGTGTATCAAACATTCAAACACACCTCATAAATGGTATTTCAAACCTCACTCTTAGGTGGACCAAAGGACTCATACTCCTCAATCACACCTTTATTGCCAATTGATCAACACAAGTGAAATCCATAAAATGTACTCTTAAGTTTTGATGTCTTTTCCAAGACCTACACTAAGATGAATTCTCCAAGCCCAACACTAAGGAAAGAAACTACACTAAGAGAAATACTCACTTTCAATTCATCAAAGTCTAAGGAAAATAGAAGCTAATAGGTTTATTTATACTATTACATTACAATGACTAAAATACCCTTAATGAAGGGTGCTCCTTTGGAGTGTAAAAGAGAGACATCAAAAGATAATATTGCCCTTAATAATCCAAAGTATAGGCGGTCTTGGAGTATAAGGACCCTTTCTCCAATCTTCAACTTGAACAAGGCTTTTAATGATTCGAAAACTTCTTCAAGAATTTTCAAATTCGAGGCTTGAACCTTTGACAATCCAAAGCGTGAACCTTCTTCTACAAAATCTTGTAATCCTTGTGCTCTTTATTCTTGTATCATCCTAAAAACTTTTTCACTCTTTTTCTTCCATATTTTAGATCAAACAACCTCCTTGAATATTCTTCTTTAACAATCAATGAAGATGAAGAAGAACATGAATATTCACGTGTTGACCAAAGTTTGACCACAAGGCAAATGATCCCTAAATTCAATTTTTATTTTGGATCTAGGTTACCTTTGCTAAGACAAGCTTAAATATCAACAAACCAGCCACAAAAAATCACAAATACCACAAGCCAGATGAAATCCACCCACAAAAAGCTTCAAACATGTTTTCAACAATGGTGGAATGCATAAATGCTGTGTGAGCCCATGCTAACACATTTGAAGCTTTTAACTCTAAATAATTGCAAAGTCTTGAGCAACTTTAGTCGTTTTTGATTAGTGTACTTTTGTTTTGCAGTAAAAATAGAGAAGAAGAAGAAGAACCACAAATAAAGGAAGCAAAAAGTATGAAATCAGAAGCAAATGAAGAGCTAAGTGAGGCCGACGACATCTATGACACGTCGTCAGCCTAGTGATAGTCTGTCAAGGATGCCGTCAAACTTACACAGAAGAGAGGAGTTTCAGGAAGTTTTGTGATGACCTTCATGACATGACATCAATATCCTGATAGGCCATCACTGTTGTCATTAACCTTAGGCAACATAATCTAAATTTGCAGCGAAGCTGACAACGTCAGTGATAGGCCGTCAAAATCATGATAGGCCATTACAACCACCATCATCTATTCCGAAGAACATTTGAAACTTTAATTTTATTTCCTTATTTAGGTTTAACTATTTAAATACTTGTTTTAGCATTTTTCTATTATCGATCAATTAATTGACATATCCTACAACATACGAATTTTTCTGCTCCCTCTCTCTCTAAGACAAATATTTTGGTTGTTTGCCTTGTGATTCAATTGAAAGAACACGTTTGATTTCCTTCATTATAGTAAGTTCATCATTTCAATTATGAATTCAACTTCTGTGCATATTTCCTATATCATGAGTAGCTAAACACTCTTAACCTGGGTTATGGAATCTAGGGTTAGATCATGATAAGGTGTTGATTAATTACTCAAGGTTTAATAGGTGTTAGGATTTCTTGGTAATTCTGATATTCAAACTTATATATATTGGTTGCAAATAATAGGTGTACCTTATTTGGTTTGCTTGAGAAAGAAATCATAAACAGTAGGAAGTGAATTATCGATAGGAACTTGGAAAGGCTTCGTTTAAAAATCAGCGCTGTAATAAGGTTGATTAACCTGAGGTAAAATCTGGGCAGTGAGTTATAATTCACTAATTCCGAAAGGATTAGGAAATTAGATGCTTGAATAGGTCGAGAGACATTTGAGCATTCTATCGATAGAGATAGCTTGTCATATTAACTACCGTTGAAACTTGAGTTATTTGTAGCATCTGTCATATACCATAAATCCTAGTGAACATAATCCCGATTATTTCATAAAATATTGATTGAAAACATTAATCTCAAAGTGACAAACAATTGTCTGAGAAATTTAAAACACTATTTTCAGGAAATAGTAAACTACGAGTGAATTATTTAGTAAACAACTTGAGTTCACACCCTATTCCCTATGTGATTCAACCCCAACCAAGTTGGGTTTTATATTAACAACGATCGCTTATACCTGTTCAAGAGTTTCATTTGAGCGTTATCAAAAATGGCACCATTGCTGGGGAATATGGTTGTAAACTAAAATTTTGTGTATGCTAATTTGCCTTTGGTTAAGTTTTCTAGACTTACGTTTATTTGTTGTTTTTTTCTGTTGTGGTACTGTGTTGTTTATGCCAAAAACAAGAAATCCTGGAGAACCATTGTTGCTAATCAATCCGGAACCTTAACTGATAGGGAAAATGGTTGAACAAAAGAAGGCGGACAGACTAACCATTTTGGCCAGGGCTCAGGTGAACGTACAAAATTTAGGTCAACAAACACATCACCAGAACCCTAATGATGAATACTTGGGTGATGAGGAATTTTTTAAACCCTCAAAACCCAAGGCGATCTGAGCAACTTCTTGCACCAGTACAACAAAATGTCAATAGAAACCATCCAATCTGAGGAAGGTATTGCCAACAACCTGTTCAATACGAGGCTGATGAAGATGATGAAGGAATGGATGAAGCTGGTGTAACGGGTACTATCATTCCTCCACCATTAGCACCAGGTGTAAAATTCAGCATAACAAGCACCATGATCCAACTCCTGAATCATAAGAGGTTGTTTGGAGGCTTACCTGGTGATGACCCGAACATGTATTTGGTGAACTTCATCTTTATTTGCAAATCTTTTGACAATTTGGGAGTGAGCCAAAATGTGATCTGGTTGAGATTGTTCCCTTTGTGTCTGTCTGGAGAGGCAATAATATGGTTAAATGAGCTAGATCTTGATTCTATAACCAATTGGAGACAGTTGACAGAGGTGTTCCTAGAACGGTTCTTTCCACCCTCCAGAAGGGTACAGTTGAGGGACGAAATTAGTAACTTTAGATAACTCCCAACTAAAGCATTGCACGAAACCTAGGAGAGATTTAATAAAAAGCTTGCACAATGTCCAAACCACAACATGAGGAGAGTTGCAGGAAGTTTTGTGGTAACCTTCATGACGCGCCGTCAAGATCCTGATAGGCCGGCACTGTTGTCGTCAACCTTAGGCAGCAGAAGATGAATTTGCAAAGAAGCTGACGACGTCTGTGACAGGCCGTCAAAATCATGATAGGTCATCGCAACCACCTTCATCTATTCTGAAGAACATCTGAAACTTTAATTTTATTTCCTTATTTAGGGTTAAGTATTTAAATCCTTGTTTTAGGGTTTTTCTATTATCGATCAATTAATTGACATACCCTACAACATACGGTTTTTTGTTCTCTCTCTCTCTCTGAGACATATTTTAGTGGTTTGCCTTGTGATTCATTTGAAAGAACACCTTTGATTTCCTTTATTATTGTAAGTAAATCCTTTCAATTAAGAATTCAACTTGTGTGCTTATTTCCTGCATCATGAGTAGCTAAACACTCTTAACCTGGGTTATGGAATCTAGGGTTAGGTCATGATAAGGTGTTGATTAATTACACAAGATTTAATAGGTGTTAGGATTTCTTGGTAATTCTGATATTATAACTTATGTCAGTTGGTTGGAAATAATAGATGTACCTACTTTGGTTTGCTTGAGAAACAAATCATAAATATTAGGAAGTAAATTATCGACAGGGACTCGGAAAGGCTTCTTTTAATAATCAGCATTGTAACAAGGTTTATTAACCTGAGGTAAAATCTAGGTAGTGAGTTGCGAATCCATAAGTCAGAGAGGATTAGGAAATTAGATGCTTGAATAGGTTGAGAGACATTCGAGTTTACTATCGATAGAGATATCTTGTCATCCTAACCACCGTGAGAACCTTGAGTTATTTGTAGCATCTGTCATGTACCATATACCCTAGTGAACATAATCCCGGTTATTTCATAAAATGTTGATTACAAACATTAATCTCAAAGTGAGTAACAATTGTCTGAGAAATTTAAACTCCCATTTTCAGGAAATAGTAAACTACCAGTGAATTATTTCATAAACAACTTGGGTTTTACATTGACAACGATCGCTTACACCCGTTCAAGAGTGTAGTTTAAGCGTTATCAATAAACACAACAGGATATTTCTCAAAACATAGATATAGACTCCCTATTTTCTATAGAGAAAGGATCTAAAACTAGAAACCTTCAAAACACAATAAAAAATTGTATATCTAACTTGGAAATTTCTGATCTACAATAAACACACAAGACAACACCTTTTTTTCTATATTTTCAGATTTTTGACTTTTTTTGTGTGGAGATTTTCTTAGATCCAACAGTTAGATTTGTGGAAACAACTCTAATGCATGGCTCTGATACCAAATGATAGCCTAAAGGAAGTCTATACAGGAAAATGGACACAAAAGGAACAAAAAACAGCAACTAGAAGAGAGGGAGATGAAGAAGAATGGATAATATGTAAAGATAGTAGAAAGACCTTTACTTCTACCAAGTGATTCACAAAATATGATGTATCAAACCATCAATCACACCTCACCAATAGAAGCTCAACCCTTCCTCTTAGGTGGACCAAAGGACTCACACTCCCCAATCACACCTTTCTTGCCAGTTGATCAACACAAGTGAATCCATCAAATGTATTAATCTCTCAAGTTTGGATGTCTTTTCCAACACCTACACTAAGATGGAGTCTCCAAGCCCTACTCTAAGGAAAGAAACTACACTAAGAGTAATACTCAATTTAAATTCATCAAAGTCTGAGGAAAATAGAAGCTAGTAGGACTATTTATACTATTACATAACAATGACTAAAATAACCTTAATAAAGGTTGCTCCTTTGGAGTGTAAAAGAGAGCCATAAAAATAAAATATTACCCTTAATTATCCCAAGTATAGGCGGCCTTGGAGTGTAAGGACCCTTTCTCCAATCTTCAACTTGAATAAGGCTTTGTAATGGTTCCAAAATGTCTTCAAGCACTTTCAAATCCGAGGCTTGAACCTTTGACAATCCAAAGCATGAACCTTCTATAGGAACTTGTAATCCTTGTGCTCTTAATGCTTGTATCATCCAGTCCTAATCCAGTAGTCAGTTCAGAAATTCAGTTTCAGTTTTCTCTACAATAGTATACAAACATAAATATTTCAGTATTTCAATATTTTAGTTTACAGATTATCTTCACAACATGATTTATTCTTGGTCACGCATCCATTGATATCAATAGATTTCATGAACTCTCAGTATTCATAGATTTCATGCACTATATTTAGTACCTAATGTTGTTCATTCAGTAGGTTATTACTTATGCATATGAAACGATGTGTATCAGTCTACCTCATTTAGCATACCAGTACATTCAAAGTACTTATCACATATTCTTTCCTTGTGCTATGATGTATCATATCATAGGTTTCAACGCTCAATTCTCGGATCTCATGTAGACTTTCCAAATTATCAGTCGTAGCAATGGCGAGTCCTCATATTTCGAGAACACACTATATTTAATTTTATAATTTTAGTTTAGTAGTTAGATAGAGTTAGTTGGGGACTATCCTATCAACTCTTAATCAGTCAATGAAGTCTTTTCAGACTAGTACAGACAATCAAATAGCTTTCTTATTATTTTATTAAGTTTAGATAGTTTTTCTAGTAGTTGTTTCAAAATTTATGATCCAATATTATTTTCGGTTATTTAAAACTTATGTCATATTATTTTTTCTTCTGCATATCTTATTATATTGATTAGTACTCATAGAAGGTGCCAACTCATATGTTAGCTTGTGTTCTCTCAGGACGGTAAGCACCATGTACCACACAAGGTGTACTCTCGGGGCTTTAGAAAGGTCCTATGGCAGAATCAACCCATTCAGGAAGCCACTTGGGAGGCAGAAGCAGATATATGAGACAAGCATCCCTATCTTTTCCTTATGAATTCAGACTCATCTAGAGGTAATGGTTTCTCTAAATTAACTCTCTTATTCTCTATCTTAGCTATATAACCATCCTTATGTGATAGAATGTACTCATGAAACTCAGCTCAGTCTATGTATCATGTTTTAGATTTGGTTACCTAATCATGGTTCAACTTATAAGTGTTTAGTGTACGATCTTAAGACTTTTTAGTACTTCATCTTAAAAAGTTTCATTCGAGGATGAATGATCCCAACGGGGAGATAGTATACCAACCCTACATTTTTTATCTAGAATTCAAATCGTTGTTTCTACATGTGTAAACTCTAAGTCCTTGATTTATATTTAAATGAATGTGTCATGATCATTGGACTAGTGTGAAGAAACCTCATAATCTTATGAGGTGGAAAAATATTCATAGGAATCACTTTGATTCTGCTAAATTTTTGTATCTAATTCCATAAGGGTCAGCTTTGGACGTGTATAACTTCTTAAATATGTGTAAATTTGTATCTCAAATCCACAAAATTATAGAAAATTGTATTATCTTTTCAAATATACCAATTACTCCTTAATTCAATACCCGAGCGAAAAGTTATGACCATGCAAAGGTCATGCGTCACATGATAATTGTAAATGGACACTTGATTAGGTGTACAATTGGCATGCGCCACACAACCTAAGGTGTGCAATTGGCATAATCCACACAACCTAAGGTGTGCAATTGGAATGTGCCGCATAACCTAAGGTGTGCGATTAGCATGCGCCATACAATTTAAGGTGTGCGATTGGCATGCGTCGCACATCTAAAGCATAGTGCCAAAAGTTGCTTTGCTTTGACTTAAATCAAGGGCGTTGATGTATTTTCACACCCCTAAATCGTCCCTAATCACTCCTAAATAAAATAAGGGGTCTTTAAACTCATAAATTTCACTCCCTTAACCCCAACTTCAGTACGCAATTCAAAACCCTTCACCTCTTCCCAAGAACAAAATCTAAGTATCATCTCCCAAGAACTAAAGAATTTTATCTTCCATTTCAAGATTTCATCAAGAATTCATTCATTAATATATGTGGGATAGTCATCAATGGGTCCCTTCCACCCATTGAGCCTAGAAACCCTCTCTTTGATTAAAGTTTAAGTTTTTCCTTCGTTATAGGATTTTCACATGTTTAAGATAAATTCAATCTATGTTTTCCTTTGTAAATTGACTCAATCCAAGTCCCAATATGACCTTATGAAAAATTTGGTTCTTTCATGTTTAAAATTTCAATTTCCAATGTCATATTCAAGTTATTTCATATTACAATATCAAATTATGTATTAAACCATGTAAACATGTTGTTATCTCTTGTTGAACACATTCCCATGTTCAAATTCATGCTTCTCATCTATTTGTTGAAATGTCTTATGTTTTGGGTTGTGGAACTATGTTTCCATATCACTGTTTTAATCCTAGTTATCATATTCATTTAATCATTGCTGGAGGGTTATAAATACCCGATACCTATTTGATAATACATGTCTTTATTTTTAAGTTACAAGTTTGTAAGATCATGTTTCCATTATTATATTCAGATTACTATGTTCATGTTGAGCACTTATCAGTATAATATAATATTATATTACACCCACCATAATACCAGTGTCATTAAGTTGGGAGTAAGATTTTGCACTGAACAAACCTAAGGATGGGGGCTTACCCTCCAGTTAGGACTGGGTCCTTAGTAGTAGTCCCTAAGTTCTAGAACTACGTAGCCATCGTAGGATTATGTGATGTCATCTGCCAGTTAAGGACTGACACTCTCTTAGGGGTCACCCACCAGTTTATGACTGACTCCTTAGTCCTTGGGGACACAGTTAGTGGATCCACATGTGTTAGTACCTTTGGTAAGGTATGGACAACCTTCTAACTGGGGTTACAGGATAGACCCCAATTAGCTCAGATTTGGGCATGTTGGTTACATGATAGTTCCCATAGTTTTATTCAGCATTTAGTATACCTCAGTTCAAGCTTGCATAACTAAGTATACATATTACAGTTATCTAGTTGAGTAAATACTAGTGATTCAGTCATTCAGATTTAAGATTACTTTAGTATATGTTTATGCTTAGTCCTGTATCCTCAGCTTTGCATATTCATGCATCCATGTTCAGTTACTATATGTATTCCAGTTGGTCCATATCTCATATACTAGTTCATTTAAAGTACTGGCCTCATACCTTTATTTTGAGCTATGTTGTCGTATAACGTAGGTTTGGAAGCTCAGTTTCCCAACCATTCTTAGACAACCCAGATCCCTTTAAAACAAATATAGTCAGTAGGGTTTCCTAGAAAGTCAACTTTCCTAATCTTTATCAGCTTCACGCCTCCTTTCAAGATGAAGTTTCCCTTCTTCAATCGTGTGTCCCTTTGCCTTTTCTTTAGATTATTAACCAGGTTCCTTTTTTCTCGAGACTTTGCTTCTTATTTAGCTTACAAAAGTAAGTAAAACCTTCTTTAAACTATTGACTTTGTTTCTTGTTATTTTCCCACTAATAATAAAACTTCTGTAGCTGAGTTCTTAGATGAATGGGACCTTGACTAGCTTCTTGATCAGCTCTGAAAAATCTAATCAACTGTGTTAAGCTACTAACTCCAAGTATGTAGTACTTCATCTGCTTATAAGCTTTCATTTTCACTCTGAATCTGTACCTTACTCTTTTTGTCTTTTGATGCTTAGATATGGGATAGATGGAGATATGAGATGTTTGGACCCATGAAGATACTAGTAGCTACTTCATACCCAGGTTTAAGAAGCTTAAATCGATCCACAGATCCTTCTATGATGCTGAGAATCCATTTTGTTGGTTGTAGTAGACAAAGCTAGCTACATGCTCTACCTTTGCTATTTTTATTTCTTATAAATATCTTGCATGTAGATTATGCTGCCTAAGACTTCCTTTTCCCATTACACTCTTATGCGTGTAATTCTCAAGTAAGGGCACTGCCATTTATCAATGTTAAGTATGGACTTTTCTTTCTGTTGTAGTTGTTGAAAACTAGTAGTAATGACCTCTCCCATGTCAATGGCTAAATTTGTAAGATGATCAGCTAACTGATTCCCTTCCTAATAAATGTGTTCATATTTGACTTGCTTGCCTTGCATATATTTCTCTATCTCCATGACTGTGTTTGCAATACTCCATGGACACTTCCAAATTCCTGTTAATATCTTCTAAAAAATGAGAAAATCCATTTGAATTATTACCTTGTCCAACTGTGATTGATTACAATGCTTTGTTGCATATAAAATTCCATGTGCCACTTCTTGTATACTATCTGCATATTCATGTGACTTTGCTTTAGGATATAGTCTATCACCTTTCCTATCCCTCAAATAGAAAACATATGAACTTCCACCATTATCTCCTCTGAATGCTCCATCTATTTTGTATTTTACCAATCCCTCTTCTATTACCTCCCACATCACTTTAGTAACCTTGATATTGCTTTTAGAATTGGCTAATTACTGCAAAATTTGTGGCTATTCAATAGGAAAAATTCTTGCTGGTTTTCTGACCATCAATAGTAACCTCAAGGTCCTTGTTATATTACAAATTAGCCTAAATCCTTTTGTTCTCTTATTGTCATGCTTCTTTTTGTTTCTTCTCCTCCATAGCTCCCATATAATAATGCTAGGTAAATCATGGAAATATGGTTGAACTCTCTTTTTCACCTGAATGTCCCACCATTTAAGAATAGTGCCCTTTACAGTCAAAACCTGGATAGTAATACCTGCAAAAAAAGAAAAGTAGGACCAAGTCCCATTAGTATAATATGATTTTCGAAAGATATGTGCAAATATCTCCACTTCAGGATCGTCACAACACCAACATTTAGATGGACCATGTATTCCCCATCTTCTGGCATAATCATCCACTGGTATTTTTCTTCTCCATCACTTCCATATAAAGGAACATATTTTAAAATCCAACCCTTTAATCCAAATACTCCTATAGATGTTACTCAATTGACTTTTATTCCTGATGTATTATCAAGTAGTCTTCATTGTAAACTCTCTATTAGATTTTATGCTCTATACAATCCTGTCAGTACCTTCTCCTATTGGGTGATTTACTTTGGTTAAAATATGCTTAGCCATTTATGGCATGAACATGTCTATAACCAATTGTTCATCCCATCTACAATCCCTCATAATATCCTTTACTTGCTGATACTGCTAATTCTCATCCTAATTTCCTTTTATTTAACAATATAAATCACCATGACCAGTCAAATTATCTAACCATAAATCATCATTCCCTTCTCTCAATTGCCACACTATTAAATGCTCCACCGAATCTCTAGCACTTAACAACTTTTTCCACACTTGGGATCCACCTTCACTAGATTTCCATATCACCATTGATGGATGCTCATTTTTACATTACTTATTAAACATATAATCTCTTTAGATGAAAGATGTTGTCCTAAAGTCCACCATAACTTAAAAAATAGTGCCATAGAGATATTATAAATTCTTTTGAAACCTAGTCCTCCTTCCTCTTGTGGTAAGAACACTTCCCGCCATTTTACCCAATGTCTAACTTTCTCCTTATTTTTTATGCTCCAAAAAAATTAAGCTAGAATCTTTTGAATATAATTCAACACATTCAAAGGAGGATTCATTACTGACAAATAATGTATAGGAACAATTTGTAACACATGCTTGATCAGCATTGCTCTACCTCCATATGATAGAAGTTTTCCTTTCCGTATATGCACCTTGTTTGCTATTCTATTCATCAATTGTTGATAATAATCCTTCTTCTTCCTCATGTATAATATGGGACAACCAAAGTACATGAAAGGAAATTCTTTTCTCAAAATACCTGTAGCCACTTCTGCCATAACTCTTATTCCATTTGAAACCCCTTTTTGAAGATAAATAGCACTCTTTTCCTTGTTAATCTTCTGTCCAAATACTTCTTCATATATTTCCAAAGTATTAGTCACCATCTGTAGTGTTCTCACTTTAGCTTTGCATAAAATTATCATAATATCTAGAAATGCTAAATTATTTAACTTGGGACTTTCTCTTGGCATGACAAACAACTTAAACTCCTTATCCTATATCAATTTCTTTAGATTTCTATAAAAAAACTTCAGTTGCCATAATGAACAAAGTAGGTGATAGAGGATCACCTTGCTTCAATCCTCTCGATAATTTCAAAAGCCTTTAAGTTGTCCATTCAAAAGTATTGAATGCCAGTTGTTCTCTAACAATCTAAACACCATGTCAATAAGAACTTCTTAAAAGTACATTTTCCTTAACACCTTGGTTAGAAAGAACTATTCTACCCCATCATAAGCCTTCATCTTATCTAATTTTATAACCATATTAGGTGTTTTTCCCCTCTTTCTTATTTCTGAAACTATCTCCTGAACCACCAAGACATTTTCAGTAATGCTTCTACCCTTTACAAAACCTGCTTGCCTGGGTGAAATCAATTATGGTAGTACTCTATTAATACTCTCAAGAAAAATTCTTGAGAAAATTTTATTCACAAAATTACTAAGTGATATAGGCCTCATATCTGAAAATGTATTCACTACTAACTTTTTTTTGTAACATTACCAAATTAGTATATGCAATGAATCGACCTGAGAACCACAAAAGAAGGCAATTACATTTTATGCATGTCATGCTTGATGATGTTTTATGAATCTTGATAGAAGGCTCTAGTCATACCATTAGGTCTCCCTACATTGTTTCTATTTAATCTCCTTACTGCTTCTCTTACTTCATCTTCATTAAGAATTCTGCTAATTTTCTTATTTTTCTCATTAGTTACAAAGATTTGTATCTCATCTAACATAGTAAAATCCTCAGCGTCTTCCTGCATAGTAAACTGCTTGTTCTTATTTCATCCATTCCCCTTCTTCATTATGTATTTTATTGATTCTTAATATGCTTCTTCTTCCTTTGATAATTGTATGGAAGAACTTAGTATTTCTTTCTCCATTCTTAAACCATTCATATCCTGCGTTTTTCTTCAAGAAATCTTCCTCCCCCTTTAACTACAGCTTAACTCGGCCTAAGATTTACTTAGAGCTTCCCTATTTACTCCATCAGGATATTCTTCAAATTACTTTGCTTTAACTTTTAGAACATCTTCCAGTGTTGTAATTTCCTATAATAAATTTCCAAAAGTTTCTTTACTGCCTCTTGTCAATGCTTATTTAACATTCTTCAATTTTTGATAAAATATAATAAATGGATTACCTTCTATCTCTACTGTCCAATTTTCTTTTATCACTTCCAAACATGATTCTTCTTTCAACCATAAATTCAGAAATCTAAATATTTGATTACTTGCTCCCTATCCATCTTGAAATGAATTAATAAAGGAGCATGATCAAATCCAATTCTAAGTAAATGCTCCACCTCCAATGTCTGAAATATGTTCTGCATTCTATCATTGTACAACACCCTATCCAGCCTTTTAAATATACATTCATCATCAGTTCTCCCATTACACCCAGTATAGTTCTTTTAAATTGAGATTCTTCCATATTGCATACTTATACACTGATTAAAATCTTGAGTTTCATTCAGTGAAACTGGTAATCCTCCCAATTTTTATTATTCACTTCTTATTACATTGAATTCCCCGACTATTAACCATGACTACTATAATCAGCCATGTCTACTAATGAATCCCTTAAAACTTGCCTTCTCTTGAGCTTCACTTTGCATACATTAATGTAGCTATCAAACAAATATTAGCTTGTTGACATACCAACTTCATTGAGCGTTATTGTTCCTCATCTTTGACTATGCTACATTACACACTTCCATCCATGAATGCCCATATATTCCCTGATACATTCACCATAACTTGATTCATACCTAGTCTTCTTTTATATATTCATCTATATGCTACCTCTCTTGAAAGGGTTCCACAATACCTATAAAACAAAAATGGTATCTTATCTGCATTGTGATTAATCTAGTAAAGTCCTATTATGTATTAACAAACCTTATATTCCATATTAATACTTTCATCATGGTTTGATATTAGCAGTGTGACTCCTTGTATGAATTATGGCTGAAGTTTCTGTATTACTCTTGATCTTCTTCTTTGATTTACCTTTCTTTGCTTTCAATGACTCAACTTTCTTGGGGGATAAATATGCATCCTTAGCTATTTTCTTGATGTTCTCATCCAGATTATTCCCATCCAAATCTGCCTTCTTTTTATTGCAAATCTCCATCATTTTATCTAATTTAATCGCTAAGGGAGAAATCCCTTCCAATATATTCATGTCATTTGTTTCTTCATCAAACAAATGAATTTGCTTATTACCTTATTCTGTATGTATCCCTTTAGTATTGACTATCTCTTGAGCTTCTGCATTGTCATCCTGCTAAACTTGATTTTGCTGAATATCATCTTCTTTGTTCTTCTTTTCATTTGTTGCATTCATCTGTTCTGTATCCTGTGCTCCTTGCTATATTTATGTAGTTTTACCAAAACTTGTATTCACCCAGTCTCTTATGCTAAGTACCTCTCCTTCCTATTGTTTATCTTTATCACCCTTTGTTTCTTTCACTTTAATGTGTTCATCATTATTTTCCTTATCTTTTAATGCGCTAAAACAGTTAGACACTTCTAGATCCTTATGATTTTTATCATTTAACTCACCTAGAATATGTCCATATTTGTCCCTCCTATATATATTCTTCCTTGTGTGCCACTATTGATTGTTTGTATTTTCTCTTCTTGATTTGTCTTGATGTTGTTGATGCTTCCTTTGTCAACTTTGATCCTTCATTCTTAATTTTTCTTCCGTGCCTTTTCCTTCTTTCTTCATTTTGTCAAATAATTTTGGATGAGCATTCCAATAGTTATCCTCATCATGCCCTTGTAAACAACACTCTTTATAATATTTTAGCATATAATCATAATGAATCTGTATCTACTTGGATTTTATTTCCCCTGTAATATCATTCTCTTCATTTATTCTTATTCGTTGAGGCATCTTTTAAACCAAATCAACCTCCACTTTGAATCTTGCACCACTGGGCCTAGTATGATTTTTGGTTGTCATATCAACTGTGAGAGGTCTACCTATGTTGTCTTAATTTCATTTCATTCAGTGCTCATGGTAGGTACCAGACCATGGGATAACGTGGTGTCACTTGTGGCCCTAAGCAACGTGTTGTGACTTGGGGGTAACCTCAGGTCGTGACATATCTCTAGATCAAAAGATCAAGATTTTCTGTAAATAATGTTATAGAAAATGTCAATGGATCTTAAGAGCATAAACTTCTTGTAAACTCAGTACTAATACTTAGGACTTGGAATTCATGCTTTAGTTTATAGAAAATTCATAGTAAAATATCATGCTAAATAATCATCTTAAAATCGTTCAAAAATATCTCAGTTAAGATAATATCAAATCACAATATGAATCTTAAATGTAAAAACATGAATTTATGTAAATCTTGATGCACTTCAAGCTTTTAATCTCGTGGAAATATCATAATTCAAGAATATGGATATTTTGTATGAACCCTAATTAAAAATAAGTAAATTTAATTTTAAAACCAAGAACATTTGGCACAAGGATGAAATAATAACCTTGTTCATAAACCCTATATACCTGAAGTTTCTCGACTTGTGAAGAAAGTTTGAATATTGGGACTTGAAGGATGAGCTTGTGAGAGAAGCCCTAATCTTTATGTTCCTTAAGAGGAGAGGATGTAAGAATTGTTATTAGAATGAGGAATATAGGAAAATAATGACTGTTTGAGGGTTATAGGTAGTGGTAGGAAGTTATAAGGGATAAAAAGACCAAAAAGACCAAAAAGACCTTATCCAAATTTTATAGTAAGTGTTCGTCAGTCTTTACGAGTCTATCAGATGACTCCTATGGAAGGGTATGACATAACTCATCAACTCATAATCTTAGGACAATCGAGGAGGGTACATAATGGTCAACATACGAGTTCCACATAAGGAAGTATCATTGTAATGGCCCAAAAATGGGTTCCTAGATGTCACACGGTGCTTAGGACCACAAGTGATCCCAAGCTAACAATTATACTGGCATACTACTAAGAAAATGATTTACATATGTATAAAATGAGTAAATTTATTGTGTATAAATATAATCATGATTAAATCTAGAAAAAAAATACAATACTAATACAATTTTACATTCTGATGAAACTTAAGAACAGAACTGAAATAACATGACTGACATCTGTGAAGCCTCTACTACACAGACTATATATAGCTGGGAGGTGACTCCAACTACCACTGATCAACACATATGAATAAGAAATTAAAGTACATAAATAACATCTAACTGAAGTCCCCGAAGTAGGAGGACTCATTATCTGCGGGCTGGAATCTGCAACTTTCTGGTCATGATATATGGACTCCAACTGAACTGGTACCTATATTATTAAATAATGAAGCACATAGATGTATATGTGGATCAGTACTTTTGGAATGTACTGAGCATATGGGGGTGAATGCATAAGTAAAATAGTATCTCAATTTTCATATAAACTTGTATAATAATGCATGCTAAGTATAAATGACTCACATTTGCTAGAATAACTGAAAGCTAAAAATTATGTATCATGAATGATAAAACATACTGTATAAATCTTGTGAGTCATAACATTTAGTTCTAAAATTTGTAATTTTACTCTTTCTGCTAGTGGACTAAGTAGAATTGAAGTTAAGTCTGTTTTCAAATCATACAGGCTAAGTAAAAAACGACTCACCTTTGTATCTGTAAACTAAAAGATAAAATGTCATAGATAATGACTTATGCAAAACAATATCTGATTAAAATCATGAGCCTTTACATTTAGTTTCTAAAAGTTGTTCAGTAATTCTGTTTTAGGTCTTAGGCTTTAGGGAGGTTCTTCTAACCGACATACACTGTGTGAGCTATCATAGTGTCCAACGTCTAGTTCCCTTATGGGAAAACCTAACATTGGGGAGAGGTGACATACTCTTACCAAAAAGTATAACCTAACCTAACTAAGCACAATCTATATCTATGAACATATAAAAATGGAATATATTCTGAATTTGTACCTACATTGGCTCATAGCTTTGGGGAAGTAGGATGTGCTAAACCCACACTGTCTGCTCGGTGATAAATACTAGTCCCTTTAATTTGTATGCTCAATCTGTAGGAAAGCCACTTTAAAAGCTAGAATAAAGGTTTCTAATGAAAAACCAATTATGTATCTATCTGTTTTAAACTATCATCAAAACTAATCTGTTTTCTGTAAACTGCAATAAAAACTTAAATGTTGATTCCATTTCTACTCTGAATATAAGCTAGTTATAGGGTTCTTAAATTCAAAATCGTCTCAAAATATCAATACTTAAATTAGGGCTTAAAATCCATGCTTTGAAACTCATATCAAATTATCATAAAGTCATGCTCAATAAACAAAATCTTGAAATTCCTGCATAATTTTAGTCAAGATAGTGAAATTTAATTTTCAATGTATATAAAATCATCTCACACACATAAACACGCACAAGTAGAGAGATAATTCAACATTTAACCACTTGAAAAATAAATATTTTCAAATAATTATAATTGGGTATGACCCTTAAACTATAACTCATATAAATCAAACTTTGAAAACTAGTTTTTGCGTCAAGGACTAAAGAGGATCCTTGTTCATAACCCCGCATACCTTGCTTGATGAATTAAATGTAAAAACTTGAACATTTGACTCTCTAATGGCGTTGTTGAAGTTCTTGAACTCGAAACTTTATATTATAAGGTTTTTGGAAGTATGAGTTATGACATTGTTCTTGATTCTTGGAGCTAGAGTTTTGTTCTTGGAGAAGAAATAGATGAATTATAATGTATCTAATGCTTTTGGGGATGAAATTAAGTGTTATGGACGAATTTGGGTGAGGAGAAGAGACCAAAGTGCCCCTGGACCCTTGAGGAACTAAAATAGCGTGTAAAATAGTTCCATAACATGATTTCCATCGCGTCACATCGCTAATTGCATCGATGACTGATGCGTCACATCCCAATAATGTCGACTTACTACCTCACAAGGAAAATCATAACTTTTCACTCGGGTGTCAGATTAAGGCGAAATTGGTATCATTGGAAAGATAATTCAATTGTCTAAATTTGGTGGGTCTTGAGCTGAAAAATTATACATATATAAAAATTATACACGTTCAAAGTACATCCTTGTAGAATCAAATACTAAACTTTGGATGAATCAAAAGTTCTTCTAAGCTCAACTTTATTCTAAGTGATTCTTATGAACATTTTTTACCTCGAAAACAAATCAAGCATGAGGATATATATCATGAAACTTATATTCACATGTGAATCATTTTGATTTTAGTTTATACATGTTGGAACGATGGTTCAAAGACTAGACTAAAAATATGGGGTATTACATTATCTCCCTCTTGGGAACATTCATCCTCGAATTTGGCTGATTAGACTGAGGGTACTAAGGCAACTGTGATTATATTCGTAACATGCATAACTAAATACATGATTGGTCAACTAATCCTAAAACATGATACATGAACTGAATATCATGAACTAGACTGATTTCTTAACTACATGCAATGACATGAGAATGGTTATAAGGATGAGATAGAAACGAGTAAGTAAACTTGTGAGTACCCATTACTTCAAGATGGATCTTGTTTAGTGAGAAAGAGATAAAAAATTTAAGACATGAATACTTAGGTGGACTTCGTCCCCAAAATGATACTGGCTAGGCTGAAATACTAAGAAAAGACTGAGATAATACATGGGATACTTACGAACTGAATAATGACTAAATATCTGGAATTTGAATCTGATGCATGATGCATGAACTGCGCTGAATTCACAAATTACATGGATGCAAACAAACTACCCATTGAAATGGCCATATTCATGAGACTTCGAATAGTAAGACAAGATGGAAAGTTGGAAATCTATAGGAGCTTATCTGATTGATTGCTAAATGGGATTGCAAGCTATATGGACTGGGTCATACTAGCTGCCCATACTCAAATGGAGTATTTCTTCAACACTCTTCTACAAAATTCTAAAAAAATTAGGGAGTGAAGAATCTTGGGCATGATTTGAACAAGACATCTGACTAAGAAATATCAATATTGATACAACTCTTTAGCTTGGAACATAGGCATATAAATTGTAATCTAGGATAGAATTATTAGTCCTTAGGCAATGCAGCTTCTTACTTTCAATCTTAGCAACAATTCTCAAATACTCCCTAAACTATACTATTCCCCTTAAATACCATATTCATTGATTCAACTTCTAATTCTCACATGGTCGTTCATAAATCCATTTTCTAATGTCTAAATTGAACTAAGTCCTCCCACCATGATCAAGCCAAATACAAAATCACAAGGTATAATATATAACACCATAATTGAATTGGACTGCTAAAGAGATAAGTGACATGCCACATTGCTCCACTAATATGATATGTGACGCATCGCGTTGCTCCCTACCAATGTGATATGTGATGCATCGTGTCCATATTGTGTTGCCTCACAACTTTTACCATCCAAATAGGTCTCAAACCTCGCCCGAACTGAAACTTACATGAGATGTGCTATCGACAACCCTGATCATGCATTCATTTAAACATTTACATTCCAAGGTCAGAAACTAACGTGCACTATATTCATCAAATTATACACCAACATAATATTCAAGCCTATTGTTATAACCACATATGAACGTCTAAACAAACACCCATATAACAAACTCCTCATATTTTCTAAACCACTATCAAAACAACTCCCATGCACTACCCTAAGAACATACACACACAAATTTCAACTAACTACAATATGTATCAAAGACTTGGCCTCAATATTACTTCACATTTATGGAATTAGCTAAAACAAGATTACAATGATCTTTCATCAACAAGAAATATTTACTCTTCACCACTATCATTACATAAGGAGGGGTCACTGAAAGGTTAGAACATGAGACCTTGAAGCATGGAAGGATACTATACATAATTTCACATTTAACAGAGACCTGAGGAATAAATGATCAATATCATAGATTTATCAAAGAGATCTAAATTGAGGGAATAAATGGCTATAAGCTGAATCTCGCTGATCCTTAGGAGTGTATCACGAGTAATGAGAACTGAGCATACTATAAAGAATAAGTACATGAGTCATGATCTGCGTGACCTGAGTTTGGAGTTCATAAATTCCTGGAACATGATTCATACTGCTAAATGAACTGGAACTCCTAATACTAGGTACTAGGAAAGTACATGATGCTCTATTATGTGCATGAACCTGGACTATAATCATGGAACTTACACGTAAGGCATGAGTAGACTCATGATAACTGAAGTGCTAATACTGAAAAAAGAATGAGTCAGGCATCTTCCTCCCACACTGGCAGCACTACTAGAATCTGAGAATCTAACTTGGTTACTTATCCGATCATCTCCCCCTTAGTTTTAAGACATCAGCCTAAGTCTGTGGAACCCCTTTACTAAGCTCTATCTTAACTGCAACCACTTTACTATAGAACCTGGGTTATAACAATACACGTAAAATAATAGAATTTAACCCGAAATACCACTTGAAAGTGTAAAACCCACTGCTAATACTTCCTTTTAATCTACAACTCTATCTTTCAATAGCCACAATAGTCAAGTCATCATATAATACTTGAACACTTGCTAACTTAGAAACATCATGGGTATTCCCATAGCCGAAGTGCACACCACCTAGTGCTTCAACTCTTATTTCTATTGGCTCAATCTTCAAAAACTCAAACTTAAATTCTAACAGTTAACATGGATATCACCAAACCTTTAATGAATCATACTACTTCCATCATAGCCTACCAGTATCATACCTCTAAACTTATATTTCTAAACCATGAGAATCAAGATCATATCAAGCGGCTCAACATTATTAATCATAACCCCTTAACTTAGCTATTAAGAACACCATATAAAATATCATTAGCCTCCTTCCACTTAGAAACTCAAGGGTACTACTAACCACCCACAATAGTTAAAAACCTTAGAAAATAATGCATCCCTATATCACCTTGGGCACACCTCTACATCATACCTAATACATGATACTTAAAATGAAATCAAAAAACCTAAATTTTTGCATTCACTATTTCAAGCCTATTGGTTAACCTCTATATAAGTAGCATCACTAACCAAGCAACCATTACATCCACCTTGATAATCATACACTATTAAAACTTAGTGTCAAGGGCTAGGCATGTTTAACAACCCAACCTCACATACTATTCTCACTTGAAAGCTATAAAATAAGACATCAAGCAACACTAGTCCACTAGAGCCCCATAATAACAATAATTGATCATGATCACATGGCCTATCTTATTATAATCCATTAGTATATCTTCCCTCTACACTTCACTACTATTCACCGATCTATACACCTAAATTTCTTTCATAGTGATAATGATCAAACTATACTCTTGAATGGGTGTAAGAAATTACTGTCAATATAAAACCCAACTATGTTGGGGTCGAATCCTACAGTGAATAAGGTGTGAACTCATGTCGGTTGCAATTTAATTCACTGATAGTTTAATGTTTCATGAAATTGGGTTTAAGTTTCGCAAGTAATTTTTTGACACTTTGATTTCGATGTTTGTAACCAAGATTTTATGAGATAACTAGAATTATGTTCACTAGGGCTTACGGTACATGATAGATGCTAAAGGTAACTCAAGATTCTCACGGTGGTTAGGATAATAAACTATCTTTATTGATGATATACTCAAATGTCTCTCGACATATTTAAGAGTCTAATTTGCTAATTGTCTCGGACTTAGGGAATTGCTATTCACTGCCCAGATGTTACCTTAAGTTAATTAACCTAGTTACAACACTGATTATTAAACAAAGTATTTTCAAGTCCCTATTGATAATTCACTTCCTACTGTTTATGATTTCTTTCTCAAGAAAATCAAAGTAGGTATGCCTACTGTTTGCAACCAACATACATCAATTAAAATCTCAGAATTATCAGGAAATCCTAAAACCTATTGAATCTTGAGCATTTAGCACCTCTTTATAACCTAACCCTAGATTCCATAATTAAGGTTAATGAGGTTTAGTCACTCATAATGCAAGAAAAAAGTACACAAATTGAATTCATAATTGAGAAGATTATCTTACAACTATGATAAAGATAAAAAATTATAACTTAAATTGATTCACAAGACAAAACTCACAAAATATTGGCCTAGAGAGAGTGAGAGAAAGAAATCATCTGTTGCAAAGTATGTTGATTGATAAGTTTTGTATCTTGTAGAAAACCCTAAAACAAGGCTTTCAATAGTTAACCCCAAATAAGGAAACAAAATAGAAGTTTTAGCTTTTTCTCGGAATAAATGACGACATCAGTAATGGCTTATCAGGAGTCTGACGGCTTCTCACGGATGTCATCAGCTCCTTTACATTTTTGGATATTGCTTCTTAAGGTTGACGATGATGATAAAACCTATCACCATCTTGATGATGTGTCGTGGATGTCATCACAAAACTTTCTTCAACTTCCATCTTTTGTTTAAGGCTGACGGCATCCTTGACAGCTTATCACCAGCCTGACAATATGTCATGGATGTCGCCATAAAATTGTCTTCAACCTCCATCTTCAGTTTAAGGCTGACGACGCTCCTGATGCCTTAGTACCATCCTAACGCCTTATCACAAAGTGTCATAACAACTTCAACTCATGACAAATCTCTGGTTAAGTCTGACGATAATTGTTATAGCCTATCATAGGGCTGAGGACTTATCACAGATGTCGTCAGCCATACTTTTCTTCAGATTCCTCCACATTTCAACTTCTTTGCATCTATTCTTGTTCGTTATCTATCCCATCAACTTAAACTGTAAAATTTGACCTAAACAAATAAAAAACGACAAAAATTGCTTAAGACTTTGCAATTATTCTTGGTTAAAGGTTTTAAATGTGTTAGCAATTGGTCACACATAAGCACCCTCAACTTAAAATAATTACTTTTCCTCAAGCAATTCAACACAACTAAGAGAATACATAGCATATTCAGCATCGAATTTTCTCTTTTAAGCTCAAAACATAGTTACCACCTACAAGGTCAATCCAATTAAAACCAACTGTGTATGTCATTGAAGGACAATAATGTAACACAAAGGACTCAAGAGATGGCATCATTCTTAGCCATAGAAACTATTCATATACCATTATTACACTATCTAAACAAGCAAGTAGCTAGCAACAATACCATTGTGTACTTACAACAAAGAAATCCCCCTTCTCGCATATAATAAACCAAAAATGTAAATGTAGGAATCATCAAAAAAATCTTACTCTCAAAATGAAGTTCCAATCAGTATATGCCAAGTACCATACGTTTGCCCTTATTTTCATTATCAAGACCTTCAGATAGGCCATCTAGGATCACTATAGGACTTCATTTAAGATTATAATATAGGTTGGGGCTGGTATGATATTCAAGGTCATTTAAAGTGACTATGCCTCCTTGACACTACACTACTCCCTTGGGGCTCACTTTTTCACCTCCTTTTCATTTTCTTTTCCATTGATCGCACATGTTCAAGTTGGGCGCCTCTCTTTTTCTTAGAATAGCACACAACTTTTATTATTCTTTTTCTTTATTCTACCATTCTACATACTCATCTTACACCATGAACCCCTATGATAGCTACCCTCAACTTAGGTTGTGTGTCTAGTTTAAGGTGCACAGTATCCAAGGAGGACCAGGGCCAAACAGGTTCATTATGGTATAAATGGGAAGGTGAAAGGTGTCATAAGGAAAAAATAGGATAATTAGACTCAAAACAGGGATCAAGGAATATAATGCACATAGGGTAGGCTATTTTGGCTAAAAGTGGGTTAATCAATAAAACGACCTATGATCCTTTCCTAACTGCTATCTTTTAACCATAGTAAAACTAACTAGGCAAGCTCTGTCTTTAGCATACAGAGGGAATTAAGTAGTTTCTCACACACACATGGCCCACAAGTATATTGCAGGCCCCCAATTATTTAGTTCATTTAATTGTTCAGCAATGATCATCAAGCAACTTGAACTAGTACCACAACAAGATTCACAATGGTCACAAGTAAATATAATTCACACAGGCTTTGTGAATAAAACATTAGAGAGGCATTTAAAAATCAATCAAAAATATGTCAACTGCTTTCTGTGCTTTTATTTCTTCTAGTTACCACAAAATATATTACAACAACAGACCACCCTACACCCTAACCTCAAAATCAAAGAAAATTCAAACTAAAGGTTAGAGTATACCTAATAGATCAATCTTAGGTATCATGGGTTGTCTCCCATGAAGCGCCTAATTTAACATCGCGGCATAACTCAAGTATCTTGATTACTTCAGATTTCATTGAGATAGATAATGGTGATACTTTTCACTGATTCTTTCCGGCCAATGTAAAGCTTAATACATTTCCCATTTACCTTGATGGTACTGCCATCTTTGTTTTAAAGATCCACTACTCCAGATGAGCGGACTTGACTAACTACACTCTTGAATGGGTGTAAGAGATCATTGGGTTGGGGTTGAATCCCACAGGGAATAAGGTGTGAACTCAAGTCGGTTGCAATTTAATTCACTGATAGTTTAATGTTTCCTAAATGGGGTTTAAGATTCGCAAGTAATTTTTTGACACTTTGATTTTGATGTTTGTAACCAAGATTTTGATGTTTGTAACCAAGATTTTATGAGATAACTAGAATTATGTTCACTAGGGCTTACGGTACATGATAGATGCTAAAGGTGACTCAAGATTCTCACGGTGGTTAGGATAACAAACTATCTTTATTGATGATATGCTCAAATGTCTCTCGACCTATTTAAGAGTCTAATTTCCTAATCCTTTCGGACTTAGGGAATTGCTATTCACTGCCCACATTTTACCATAAGTTAATTAACCTAGTTACAACACTGATTATTAAACAAAGTATTTTCAAGTCCCTATTGATAATTTACTTCCTACTGTTTATGATTTCTTTCTCAAGCAAATCAAAGTAGGTATGCCTACTGTTTACAACCAACAGACATCAATTAAAATCTCCGAATTATCAAGAAATCCTAAAACCTATTGAATCTTGAGCATTTAGCACCTCTTCATAACCTAACCTTAGATTCCATAATTAAGGTTAATGAGGTTTAGCCACTCATAATACAAGAAAAAAGTACACAAATTGAATTCATAATTGAGAAGATTATCTTACAACTATGATAAAGATAAAAAATTATAACTTAAATTGATTCACAGGACAAAACTCACAAAATATTGGTCTAGAGAGAGTGAGAGAAAGAAATGATCTGTTGCAAAGTATGTTGATTGAAAAGTTTTGTATCTTGTAGAAAACCCTAAAACAAGGCTTTCAATAGTTAACCCTAAATAAGGAAACAAAATAGAAGTTTTAGCTTTTTCTCGGAATAAACGACGACATCAGTAATGGCTTATCAGGAGTCTGACATCTTATCACGGATGTCATCAGCTCCTTTGCATTTTTGGATCTTGCTGCTTAAGGCTGACGATGATGATGAAACCTATCACCATCTTGATGATGTGTCGTGGATGTCGTCACAAAACTTTCTTCAACTTCCATTTTCTATTTAAGGCTGGCAGCATCCTTGACAGCTTATCACCAGTCTGACAACATGTCATGGATGTCGCCACAAAATATTCTTCAACCTCCATCTTCTTTTTAAGGCTGCCGACGCTCCTGATGCCTTAGTACTATCCTGACGCCTTATCACAAAGTGTCATAACAACTTCAACTCATGCCATATCTCTGGTTAAGTCTGACGACAATTTTTATAGCCTATCATAGGGCTGAGGACTTATCACAGATGTCGTCAGCTACACTTTTCTTCAGATTCCTCCAGATTTCAACTTCTTTGCTTCAATTCTTGTTGGTTCTCTATCCCATCAGCTTAAACTGTAAAATCAGACATAAACAAATAAAAAATGACAAAAATTGCTTAAGACTTTGCAATTATTCTTGGTTAAAGGTCTTAAATGTGTTAGCAATTGGTCACACATAACCACCCTCAACTTAAAATAATTACTTTTCCTCAAGCAATTCAACACAACTAAGAGAATACATAGCATATTCAGCATCGAATTTTCTCTTTTAAGCTCAAAACATAGCTACCACCTACAAGGTCAATCCAATTAAAACCAATTGTGTATGTCATTGAAGAACAATAATGTAACACAAAGGACTCAAGCGATGGCATCATTTTTAGCCATAGAAACTATTCATATACCATTATTACACTATCTAAACAAGCAAGTAGCTAGCAACAATACCATTGTGTACTTACAACAAAGAAATCCCCCTTCTCGCATATAATAAACCAAAAATATAAATGTGGGAATCATCAAAAAACTCTTACTCTCAAAATGAAGTTCCAATCAGTATATGCCAAGTACCATTACTTTGGTCCCAAGCAGATAAGCTCTGAACTTCTCGAAAGCACACACTACAGCCAGAAGTTTCTGTTCAGTGATGGTGTAATTCTTTTACGCTAAATTCAGTGCTTTGTTGATGTAATATATCGGATGAAACAGTTTGTCCCTCTTTTGCCCTAATACAGCTCCAAGGGCCACACCACTTGCATCACAAATGATCTCAAATGGTTTTTCCCAGTCAGGTGAAATAACAATAGGGGCCTCAATCAGCTTTTTTTAAGGCATGGAAATGCCTTCAAGCACTCGTCATCGAAGGAAAATTTCACCTTCTTCTCCAAAAGTTTGCAAAGTGGATTTGCAATCTTTGAGAAGTCTTTTATAAATCTTCGATAAAAGCCAGCATGTCTAAAAAAACTGCACATTTCTTATAATAAAACAAGAGGTGGTAGTTTCTCAATAACTTCCACCTTTTCTCAATCAACTTTTATCCCCTTTTCGGAAATTTTATGGCCAAGAACGATGCCCTCCTTGACTATGAAATGGCATTTTGCCTAGTTAAGCACCAAATTAAATTCAACACATTTTTGTAAGGCTACATTTAGATTTTCCAAACACATCTCAAATAAATCATCCACCATAGAGAAATCATCTATTAATACCTCTATGGTGTCTTCCACCATGTTAGAGAAGATAGACATCATACACCGTTGAAAAGTGGTGGGTGCATTACATAACTCAAATGACATTCTTTTAAATTCAAAGGTGTCATATGAGTATGTGAACATTGTGTTCTCCTGATCTTCAGGACTAATACATATTTAGTCGTATCCAGAATAACCATCCAAGAAGCAATACCACCCTCTACCAGCTAATCGATCAAGCATTTGGTCCATAAAAGGCATCAAAAAGTGGTCTTTCAGAGTCTAGAAATTTATCTTGTGGTAGTCTATGCAAACTCTCCACACAGTTACAGGACTGAGCAAAATCAACTCATTTTTTCATTAGCAACCACCGTCATGCCCTTTTTTTGGGTACGCATTGAACTGGGCTCACTCACTTGCTTTCAAAAATAGGGTAAACCACTCCTACATCCAACCACTTAATAATATCCTTCTTAACCACCTCTTGCATTGGTGGATTAAGACAGCACTGATGCTCTATGTTTGGAATACAATCCTCCTCAAGCTGAATTTTATGCATGTAGATTCCTGGGGGAATGCCAATAATATCTGCAATGGTCCACTCTATAGCTTTCTTGTGCCTCTAAAGTACTGAGATAAGTGCATTCACCTATTACTCCCCCAAATCAGATGCAATAATAATAGGTAGCGTGTTCCCATTCCCAAGAAACATATACCGTAGGTGCCCAGGCAATTTCTTCAATTCCAACACTGGAGGATCCTTAATAGATGGCTTGGATGGTGGTATTGGTCGATTAGCCAGGTCAAGTTCTAGCTTTTTAGGAGCATAAGGATATGAACCCATGCCTGTCAAGGCATAAATGGTCTCTTCATATTCCCCAATGCCTTCACCATTATAATTCATCATGACCGCAGCTAAAGGTTCGATAACAAGTTGCTCAGCTATGGGCACCTCCTGTTCGTCCTCATAATACAAATCAACTACTGAGAACACGCTCATCTCTTCATGTTGATTCATTGATTTTCCCTTATCAAATCATACCACTTCATTATTCATCTTGAATAAGAGCTTATTTGCTCTTAAATCAATTAGCACACTTTCTATTGTGAGGAAAGGTTGACCCAAGATTATGGGCACCTCGAAGTCCACCTTGCAATCCAGAATAACGAAGTCTACAGGGAATATAAAGTTGGACACCTTCACCAATACATCATACAAAATATCGATAGGTCACTTTATTGATCTATCCGCCATCATGAGTCTCATGTTGGTGGGTGTTAGATTTCCCAAACACAACTTTTGATAAATAGTTAATGGCATCAAATTAATGACTGATCCCAGATCACATAGTGCTTTGGTGAATTCCATTGTCCCAATTGTACAAGGAATAGTGACAGCACCTGGGTCTGGCTTCTTCTGTACTAGGGTCCTTGTAGAAATAACACTACAAAGGTGGAGATCTGCCTCCAATTCACATCTCACCGCTCGTTTCTTATTCACAATATATTTCATGAATTTCATATATCTTGGAATTTTCTCAAGTTATTTAACCAGGGGCATATTTATTGTCAATTTCTTGAGCATTTCCATGAATTTTCTGAATTTGGCATCATCAGCCTTCTTCTTCAATCATTGAGGAAAGGGGGGTGGTGGTATCGAGATAGATTTCAACACCACTTCCTCTTTCTTCTCTTTTTCTTTATTCGAAGTATCAATAGAACTATCCATCTTCTCAGACTCCACTAGTTTACTTTCTTTGGATTCATCAACAACTACCTCACCATCTATAAATTTGCCCACAGAAGGGCCAGGTAATATCTTACCACTCCTAGTGGTAATCGCCATACATAAGCCATAATTCCGCAGATTTTGAACTATATCACTAGGTAAAGTACAACTTTTTCTTTGGTTCAGTGTTCCAGAAAGTTGGCTCATCTGCTGCTTTAACTGCTTGATAGAAGTGGAGTGTGAACTAACCAACTAGCTCAGGGTAGAGAATTACTCTTCATAGTGGTTACTCCCGAGCTGGTAGCCTCAACTCCCTTCAACAATTTTTCCATCATGTCCTATATCGACATCTTGTCAGATCTAGTTGGTGCAGCATCTCGACTTCTAGGAGAAACATACAAAGCACTCCTATCATTATTATTTCTCCATTGTCCTTGCTCTCTGTCCTTATAATCAGGCTTGTCATAAAAGTTTCGACCTTGATTCCCTTGGCTATTGCCACAAAAACCCCCCTGATTACTCACATAGTTTACCTCCTTATCTGCATTAGTAGCAATAGTGCACTGAGACTCCATAGCCTTAACCGTTTCAGCCTTGCCTGATAGCAAGTGCTTGGTCAGCAAGTCTATCTGATTCTTTAAGTGGGCCATGTCTTGGTCTCACTCTTCATCCCTTCTACGCTGCTCCGCAGTCACCAACAGAAACAATCGGGCTAGCTACCACAAAATCCATGGTATGCCAGGCCCGACTTTATTTGGTCATTCTATTCAGTATGTCTGAAGCATCTTAAAAAGAAAGGTCAATGAATGAACCACCTGAATCATTATCTATAATTGGCTTTGTCAAAGATTTAAAAGCTCTATACAAAGTCTCCATCAAATGTAAGTCCATCATGTTTTGGTTTGGATATTGTGCCATCTTCTTCTTGAATCTCCCCCAAGTTTCACGCAATACTTTAGTTGGGAGCTACTTGAAGTTACTAATTTTGTCCATAAAGTGTACCTACCTAGAGGGTGGAAAGAACCGTTCTAGAAATGCCTCTTTCAACTATCTCCGGTAGGTTATAGAATTGGGCTCCAACTCATTTAGCCATATTGTTGCCTCTCCAAATAGAGACAATGGAAACAATCTCAATCGGATCGCAGTTTGGCTCACTCCCAAATTATCAAAAGATTTTCAAATGGTGATAAAGTTCACCAAGTGCATGTTCGAATCATCACCAGGCAAGCCTCCAAACAACCCCTTCACATTCAGGACTTGAATCGTAGTACTTGTTATGCTGAATTTTGCACCAGGTGCCAATTGTGGAGGAATGATAGCACCCATTCCACCTGCTCCATCCATTCCTTCGTCATCATCATCAACCTCGTAATGGACAGGCTGTTGACCATACCTTTCTCTGACTGGACAGTTTCTGCCAAAATTTTGTTGTACTGGTGTAGCAATTTGCGCAGCTCACCATGGGTTTTGAGGATTCATCAATTCCTTATCCCCCAAGTCTTCATAATCATGGTTCGGGTGACATACTTGTTGACCCTAGTTCTGTACGTTCACCTGAGCCCTGGCCAAGGCTGCCAGTCTATCAGCCTCTTATTGTTCTGCCATTCTCCCGATCAGATTAGGTTCTAGATTAATTGGTAATAACGGTTCTCTGGAACTTCTTATTTTTTGCAAAATAACAAGGAACCTACAATAAACAAAAACAACAAATAAACATAAATCTAGGAAACCTAACTAACAGTCAATTTGCACACACAAACTTTCAGTTTAGAATTGTATTCCCCGACAACAGTGCCATTTTTGATAACGCTCAAACTACACTCTTGAATGGGTGTAAGAAATTTTTTGTCAATATAAAACTCAACTAGGTTGGGTTCGAATTCCACAGGGAATAAGGTGTGAAATCAATTCAGTTGCGATTTAATTCACTGATAGTTTAATGTTTCCTGAAATGGGGGTTTAAGTTTCAAAAGTAATTGTTTGACACTTTGACTTCGATGTTTATAACCATGATTTTATGAGATAACCAGAATTATGTTCACTAAGGCTTAAGGTAAATGAAAGATGTTAAAGGTGACTCAAGATTCTCACGCTGGTTAGGATAACAAGCTATTTTTATCGATGATATGCTCAAATGTCTCTCAACCTATTTAAGCATCTAATTTCTTAATTCACTCGGACTTAAGGAATCGCTATTCACTGCCCAGATTTTACCTCTAGTTAATCAACCTAGTTACAACACTGATTATTAAATGAAGTATTTCCTGAGTCCCTGTTGATAATTCACTTCCTACTATTTATGATTTTTTTCTCAAGCAAATCAAAGTAGGTATGCCTTCTGTTTGCAACCAACAGTAATCAACTAAAATATCAGAATTATTAAGAAATCCTAACACCTATTGAATCTTAAGTATTTAGTACCTCTTCATGACCTAACCCTAGATCCCATAATTCAGGTTAATGAGGTTTGGCCACTCATGATGCAAGAAACAAGAACACAAATTGGATTCATAATTAAGAAGATTATCTTACAACTATGATGAAGATCAAAAAGTATAACTTGAATTGATTCACAAGACAAAACACCCAAAATATTGGTCTAGAGCGAGAGAGAGAGAAAAATCGTATATTGCAAAGTATGTTGATTGATAAGTTCGGTATCTTCTAGAAGACCCTAAAATAAGGCTTTAAATAGTTAACCCTAAATAAGGAAACAAAATAGAAGTTTCAGCTTTTTCTCGGAATAAACAACGATATCAGTAACAGCTTATCAGGAGTCTGACAACTTATCATAGATGTCGTTAGCTCCTCTACATTTTTAGCTCTTGCTGCTTAAGGCTGACGAAGACAATGACATACTATCACCATCTTGACATATGTCATGGATGTTGTCACAAAACATTCTTCAAGTTCCATCTTCAGTTCTAGTCTGACGGCATCTTTGATAGCTTATTACCAGGCTGGCGATATGTCATGGATGTTGTCACAAAATTATCTTCAAATTCCATCTTATATTTAAGGCTGAAAACGCTCCTGATGCCTTATCACCATTCTAACGCCTTATTACAAAGTATCGCCACAACTTTAACTCATGCCAAATCTCTGGTTAAGTCTGACGACAACTGTTATAGACTATTGCAGGGCTGACGACTTAGCACAGATATCGTGTGCCACACTTCTCTTCAGATTCCTCCAGATTTTAACTTCTTTGCTTCCATTCTTGTTGGTTCTCTATCCCATCAGCTTAAACTGTAAAATCAAACATAAAAAAATCAAAAATGACAAAAGTTTCTTAATAATTCACAATTATTCTTAGTTAAATGTCTTAAATATATTACCAATTGCTCACACATCACATAGTTCTATAAGTTTCAACTAAACTACTTTTTGCAACCGCAAGGGAATCCAAAATTAACAATACTAAACCACCAAATACTTCATTAATAATCTAAACTTTTCTAACACAGTAATTACCATCAATAACTCCTTTCATACTTCAAGAAATCAATAATTCACCTTAACTAATAACTCTTTCTCTACCTTCCACTAAATTAACACACCAGAATATATCGCCATAACACAAATTCTATAGCATGCATAAGTTTATCTCTATATTTTCTATCAATCGTCATTCCTATTTTTCTTGTCACTATACTTCTATACTCATACTTCCAACTATAAGAAGGTTCTACTACTTATGAATCATAACATGCCAGGTTGTAATATCCCTTAATTGAAAACTCAATTAAAAAATCTAGGTTTATATTTCCTCCTCTTAAGAGAAATATCTGTATTGAAGGAATAATGAGGAATCTTAATGAATCTCTTATTCTGTCCTAACTAAACAACTCATATGGATGGGGACATAAATTTTTATTTGAGGAAATTATAACACACTAGCGAGCTCCTCCCAAGCCCTTTTTATGACTTCTAAAGTTACTAATAGTAAATCTGGGAGCATCATTTGAGGATGAATTGGAACTTGCTAATCATGTGATCTAAAAAAATATAATATCGATAGAGAATTATGAAGTGACACATGAATCAATAGAGAAAAGAACTATATAGCATGATCTAGAGTATGAAACAAAGAAAACTTTTCTTAAATGCCCTGTAGTATCTCAAAGAAAAGTAAAGACGTCTCCACACCATTTTGCAAGACTCTACTAGACATGGCTTCACAGACACCCTAGGACACTTGAACCTTGTGCTCTGATACCAAGTTTATAATGCCCCAAAAATGGGTCCCAAGAAGTCATACGGTTCTTTGGACAACAAGTGATCCAAAGCTAACTCTTGTACCAGTATACAACTAAGAAACTGATTTACATATGTAAAAAATGATAGAAGTTACTGTGCGGAAATATAATCATGATAAAATCTAAAAAAATAGAAAAATGATACAATTTTACATTCTGATGAAACTGAAGAGCAGGATTGAAATTACATGACTGACTCTGACTAACCTCTTGAAGCCTCTAATATAAGGACTATAGATAGATGGGACACGACTCTAACTACCATGAATCAATACATAGAAGTAAGAAAGTATAGTATATAAATAACATCTAACTGAAGTCCCCGAAGTAGGAGGACTCATCATCTGCTGGCTGAAATCTACAACTGTCTGGTCGTGATATATGGACTACAACTAAACTGGTACCTACATTATTAAATAATGTAGCACATCGACGTATATGTGGATCAGTACTTTTGGAATGTACAGAGCATATGAGGGTGAATGCATAAGTAAAATAATATCTCAATTTTCATATAAACTTGTAAAATAAAGCATGCTAAGTATAAATGACTCACATTCTCTAGAATAACTGAAAGCTGAAAATCATGTATCATGAATGAGAAAACATAATTTTTAAATCTTGAGAGTTATAACACTTAGTTCTAAAAGATGTACTTTTACTCTTTCTGCTTATGGACTAAGTAGAATTGAAGTTAAGTCGGTTTTCAAATCGTACAGGCTAAGTGATAAAAGACTCACCTTTGTATCTGTAAAATAAAAGTTAAAATGTCATAGCTAATGACTTATTCAAAATAATATCTAATTAAAATCGTGAGCCTTTACACTTAGTTTTTAAAAACTGTTCTGTTATTTTGTTTTAAGACTTAGGCTTTAGGGAGGTTCTTCTAACCGACATACACTGTGTGAGCTATCATATTGTCTAACGTCCACTTCCCTTATTAGAGAACCTAACTCTGGGGAGAGGTTCTTACCAAAGAGTATAACCTAATCTAAGTTATCACAATCTGTATCTGTATCTATATAAAAATGGAATAAAATCTCAATTTGTACCTATGTTGGCTCGTAGTTCTGGGGAAGTAGGATGCGCTAAATCCACACTTCCAACTCGGTTCTAAATACTACTCCCTTTAATCTGTATGCTTAATCTATAGGAAATCCACTTTAAAATCTACCATAAAGGTTTGAAATGAAAAGTCAATTATGCATCTGTCTGTTTTAAACTGTAATAAAAACCAATCTGTTTTCTATAAACTGTAATAAAAACTGAAATATGGATTCCATATTTAAGCTGAGGATCAAAAGATCAAATATTTCTAAAAGTCTGAAAATAAGCTAGTCATAGGGTGCTTAAATCTTCTCAAAATATCAATACATAATTTAGGGCTTAAAACCCTTTCTTTGAAACTCATATTAAATTATCATAAAGTCATGCTTAATAATCAAAATCTTTAAATTCTTGCATAATTTTAGTCAAGATAGTGAAATTTAATTTTCAATGTATATAAAATCATCTCATACACGTAAACATGCAAAAGTGGAGAGGAAATTTAACATTTAACCACTTGAAACATCAACATCTTCAAATAATGATAATTGGGTATGAACCCTAAACTATAAATCATATAAATTAAACTTTGAAAACCAGTTTTTTGGGCCAAGGATGAAATAGGATCCTTGTTCATAATCCTACATACCTTGCTTGATGAATTGAATGCAAAAGCTTGAACCTTTGACTCTCTAATGGTGTTCTTGAAGATTATCCTTGAAGTCATTGAACCCGGAACTTTGGATTATAAGCTTTCTTGGAGTAGGAGTTATGGGATTGTTCCTGATTCTTAGAGCTAGGGTTTTGTTCTTGGAGAAGAAAGAGGTGAATTATGATGCATCTAATGCTTTGGGGGTAGAAATAAAGTGCTATGGATGTATTTGGGTAAGGGAAAGTGACCAATGTGCCCCTAGACCCTTTGCAAACTGAAATAGCATGTGAAACGGTTTTGTAATGTGATCTCCATCACGTCTCATCGCTAATCGCGTCGATGACCGACGTGTCGCATCCCAATCTCATCAGCTTACTGCCTTACATGGAAAATGTCATAACTTTTTGCTCGGGTATCAGATTAAGGCAAAATTAGTATCGTTGGAAAGATAATTCAATTTTCTACAATTTGTTGGGTCTTGATCTAAAAAATTCTATGTATATAAAGTGATATACACATACAAAGTAAACCCTTATAGAATGGAATAAAAAACTTTGGACGAATCAAAGGCTCTAATCTCAACTTTGTTCTATGTGATTCTTATGAACATTTATCACCTCGAAAGCACATCAAACACAAGGATAAGGATCATGAAACTTATATTTACATCAAAAACATTTGGATTTTATATTATACATGTAGGAATGACGGTTAAAAGACCAGCCAAAAAATGTGGGGTATTACAGTCATCTTCATACGACTCTTAGCCCCCTACTCGTAGCCCACAGAAAATCTTTGGAAAACTACACTGATGAACCTACAACTTCCTTCATACAACTCGCATGATGATCTTATGACTCTTAAGGGTTGATTCGTACCTTCAATAAAATATCTACCATGCCGCACTATCTTGGATATTATTCCCTATACATAACTCGTATGGATTATGTACGAATCAAGGGAGAAGTCGTATGATACACCGAAACTTCTAGACAAAGGGTATTACAATATCACCCCCTTAGAAACATTATATGCGAATGTGGCTTATTTGGGATTAGGATTTGGACAAGAATCAATTCCTTCACACTGAATTACGACAAAACTTATCACCATCATAAGGATTCATCTTCTCACATAACAGAAAACACTACAGGAGCACTTAAGAGGACTTAAGGAGAAAGAATTTGCTAGAAGTAACACTTTACCTTAGGTAGGAACGAAACTAAAGGAAAAGAGATGAGGATATTTGGCCATCATGTCTGCTTCAGCTTCCATAGTGGCCCCTTCAACCAATTGGCTCCTCTAAAGATCTTTCACTGATGCTACTTCCTCATTCCTTAGCCTTCTGACTTTCCAATCAAGTATCTCTACATGAAACTTCTCATATTTCAAGTTATCCCTGACCCCAATACTCTTTAGGGGAACTATTAAGGATGAATTTCCCATGTACTTCTTAAGCATTGAGACATGTAGAAATGGGAGGACTGCAGTTAACTCTGTTGGAAGACTCAATTCGTAAGCAACCTCTCCTACAAACATTACTATCTCATAGGTATAAACATATTGCGGACTCAACTTCTATTTTTTCAAATATTATTAGTCCTTTCATAGGCGACACCTTCAAGAATACCCAATCTCTTACTTCAAACTTGAGCTCTCTCCACCTTACACCAGTATTTGATTTCTTACAGCTCTGAGCAATTCTCAATATCTCCTGAATTAACTAAACCTTTTGTATAGCTTCTAGAACAGTAAAGGTTTCTTCACCAACCTCAAACCATCCTATAGGTGGCCTACCCCTATGCCTATATAACACTTCAAGAAAATACATCTAAATGCTTGCATGATAAATATTATTCTAAGTGGACTAAATCAAAGGTAAGTACTCATCCCAACTACCTTTAAAGTCAATAACACAGGCCCTCAACATGTTCTCTAAAGTCTGAATGGTCCATTCTTCCTGACCATTTGTCTGAGGATGAAAAGTTATACTGAGATGCACTTGGGTACCTATACCCTTCTGAAAGTCCTTCCAAAAATAAGAGGCAAACCGAGTGCCCCTATCTAAAATGATAGTCAGCAGAATCCCATGCAACTTAACCAACTACCTAAGATAGAGTCTAGCATAATCCTCAGATAAATATGAAGCATATACTGGCAAAGAATGAGTTGACTTGGTCATTCTGTCTATAATGAATCATATTGATGATGCGTACGAGGCAACCCTATCACAAAATCCATATTTACCACCTCCCACATCCAAGCGCGGATGCTAAACTCTTGAAGTGTACCACTAGGCCTTTGGTGCTCAAAATTAACTTGCTGACAGTTTGAACACTTAAGCACAAACTCTACAATATTTTTTTCATACTACTCCTCCAATAGATCTCTCATAAATCATGGTACATCTTAGTGGCACCAGAATGAATGGTACCTCAAAGCATGAGCCTTGGCTAGTATCATTTACCTAAACTCGTCTACAATTAAAACCTTGATAGCGAAGTTCACCATCTCCTCCTTAGGAGAAAAACTCAACCTTCTATTGGTGCATTGCCTCTAATATATGGCTAAGTATGGGATGATTGTGCTATTTCTCATTTACTTTCACTATCGAAGATAATTTCAAACCATTCTAAACTACTACAACCCTATCATCAGTAGGGAGTAAACATACCCCAAACCATTCAATCTATGCACTTCTTTAGCCTATACCCATTATTCCTTCTTCACATAAGACACACTACCCATAGACAACCTACTTAGTATGTTTGCCAATATGTTGGCCTTACCCAGATGATAGAGCACATTGATAACATAATCTTTCAACAATCAAACCACCTTCTCTGACAAAGATTCAACTCCCTTTGAGAAAATACCTACTGAAGACTCTTATGGTCAATGAAAACATCAACATACCAACCATAAAGGTGGAGCCTCCAAATTTTCAAGACAAAAACCACAACAGATAACTCCAAGTCATGAGTTGGTTAATTCATTTTATGATCCTTAAGTTGACTTTGCATCAACACACAACATAACCCAACTATGGAAGCATTACAATACACGATAAGTTTGTCTAAACCTTATGGCAAAGCTAACACTGGTGCTTAAGCCAATCTTTTCTTCAACTCTTAGAAACTCTTCTCACACTTATATGACTTTATGAACTTCACTTTCTTTGGGGTTAGTTTAGTCAATGGTGGGGCTATAAAGGAGAATCCTTCAATAGATCTTCTATAATACCTATCCAAACCCAAAAATCTCCAGATATCGGATGGAGTGATGGTTCTAGGCCTGTGCTTCACTGCATTAGTATTCTAAGGATCTACATAAATACTCGCCCCTAAAGTGACAGGCCCTAAGAAGGTAAAAGATTCCAACCAAAACTCATATTTATCAAACTTCGCCTATAATTAATGGTCATTGAGGGTCTACAACACTATCTTTAAATAGTTTGCATGCTCTTTCTTAATCCTGGAATACACCAGTATGTCACCTATAAATACAATGAAAACATATCCAAATACCTCTTCAAGACCTTGTTCATAAAATCCATAAAGGTTGTAGGAGCATTTTTCAATCCAAATTACATAACCACAAACTCAAAATGGCCATACCTTATTCGAAAAGCTATTTTTGGAATATCTTACTCCCTAACTTTCAACTAATGGTATCCCAGCCCATGTTCAATCTTGGAGAACCATCTGTCACCCTGAAGCTGATCAAATAAATCATCAATTCTAGGAATGGGATACTTATTTTTGATGGTAACCTTGTTTAGATGTCTATAATCTATACATATTCTGAGAGTGCCATCTTTTTTGTGCACAAAAAGGACTGGAGAACCCTACAGAGAAACACTGGGTCGGATAAAACCTTTATTTAAGAGGTACTTAAGCTTCTTTTTTAAATCTTTAAGCTCGGCAAGAGCCATACGATATGGAGAGACAGAGATGGGCTAAGTGTTAGAAAGAAAATCAATACCGAATTCTATTTCTCTATCAGGAGGTATCCCTGTCAGATATTTGAGGAAAACCTAAGTTAATTCATTGACTACATAGACTTATTGAACTATTGCGGATTCAGACTTAGTATCATTGATTCAAACAAAATGATAGATACACCTTTTTGATATTAACTTTTGGGCCTTAAAATAAGAAATAAAATGACCTTTGGGAAACAAAAAACTACCCTTCCACTCAAAAACTGCCTCATTAGGAAGTTAAAGCTTCACCTCACAGGTGCGACAATTTATTGATGCATAGCATGAATGGATCCAATCTATTACCAGAATGACATCGAAATCTACCTTCTCTAACTCTATTAGGTCTACTAGTACGATCTTATAGAGGATGATGATAGCACTCTTCTTATAGACTTACCTTGCAATAGTAGATCACCCACTGAGGTGGAAACTGACAAAGGCTTAGAGATTTTTTAAGGGCCTACCCCAAATTTATAGCAACCAATAGAGTTACATAAGATAAATTTGATCCCAAGTCCAGCAACACATATACATCAAGGTGATAGACATGAACCATAGCAGTGACAACATCTAGTGAACACTCCTATTCTTGATGGGATGGTAAAGCCTAGAACCAATTCTAGCACTGACAGCCACCAATACATAAAGAAGCACCTTGTGGAGGAACTGGGCAACCTAGCTGAGCTTCTAGATAAGGATCCTGAGTCTGACAACGAACATCTATGCTTTCCTGCTTAGAATATGAACACTTCTTGATCCTGTGGTCCAACTTGTCATGCCCATAACAGCCCCCTTTTTCCCATTGAACACTCACCAAGATAGGTTCTTCCATACTTTGCATATGTCCGACAACTAGGCCTCCCGGCTATACTATTTTGAGACTTGGAATTTGAAGTCTATGACCACTGCTCCTGCCTAATCTTGTGTGTAGGGGAAATAGACAAAGATAGTGCAGGAAATGATAAATGACCCTGAAACTACGAACTACTCCCCCCTCTATACCTTTGGTGGCTATACTCAAACTATTTAGTTTTAGCCCTCTTATTTCTTTTCTCTCTTTCTGTTAACTTTTCAGCCTCAATATATTGATCATGAATCATCAGTAAAGAAATATCCATATCCCCAATCAGAATGGTATTCCTATATTCCTTGACTAACAAATCAGACACCCTAGTAACAAACTTACTTATACAAGCTCTAGAGTCAGATAATAACTCGGGAGAACACTTAGACAATTGAGTGAACTTAAGGTAGTACTCTTTCACTATTATAAAGCCCTGCCTAAGGTTCATGAAATCCTCCACCTTAGCCTCACTCATATCACTTGGAAATAACCTATGTAGAAAAGCATTCTGAAATGTCTGCCAACTTGTAGGAGCTGCATTCTCACCCCTACCTTCCTTCCACATTACAACCCAATCATAAGTAATATCCTTCATCCTATAGGATGTCAAATCTACACTCACCTTTTTTGTAATATAAATAATCTGAGTAATCTTTCTCACCTCATCAATAAAGAGATGAGGATCCTCATCCACCTTTAACCCATAGAACTCAGATAGATCTATCCTCATAAAGTCTCAAATTCTGGCTGTAGCTAAGTTACTATTTTCCTGAAGTGGAATCAATGCCTGTTGGTTACCCTGGACATTGGTATCCATAGCTTTGGCTAATGCTTGAAAGGCAACCTAAAATTTAATGTGAGTTATATTCTCATTGAGAGGGTTGGTGTGCAGTGGTGATTGATCACCATTTCTGAATGTATCATCTAAGTGAGGAGGCATATTTTATCATGTAAAAGAATAAGTTAAGGAAGATAGATACAACTATAAGCATAATATATCATGAAAAAATGATTATTCCTAACTCATTTTGTAGCCTCTTTCTCATAAATATAGTGTTCTTCACATACATGATCAAGAATCTACGTAACGCTAATTGTCTGACTCCCTAGGACTCTTTAAAACATAGGCTCTAATACCAAGTTTGTAATGCCTCTTAAGTACCCCTCCCCCCCCAGAATGTCACACGATGATCAAGACTATTAATAGTCCCAAGCTAACCCATAAATCCTACTTAACTTGAAAATCATGTGAATAGTGAACTAACATAAATAGAAACTTGAAGGTAAACAATGACATATCTTAATAAAAGACTTTAATTTGGGAATTTTCAAACCACTCTTTGAGATTAAAACTTAAATAGTCGGATAAGACTTTAATTTTGACTAGAGAGCTACTTGGAAAGACCCCAACTGACCCTAACATAAATAGAAGTTGAATAACTAAATACATTTATCTACAAATAGAAGTCTAATAAACTAGGCCCTCAGACTCTGAGGACTTACCAAATGTCAAGATGTAGGCGATGATGTTTGTAGTTAATCATGCTGCTAAAACTAAGCACCAAAACATACATTATAAGACAATGTAACACATAGACATATATGTGGGTTAGTACCTCTAGAATGTACTAAGTATGTGGGGCTAAATACATAAGTTAAATGATAACTGAATATTCAAATAAACCTTCAAATAATGCATTACGAGTCTACCATACAACTCGTATGGAAGGATACGACTGCTCATCAACTCATAAGCTTAGCAGACTCAATAAGGGTATACACCAGTCAACATATGAGTTCTAATTACTGCTAGTGTCATCTTGATACAACTCTTAGCCCTCTACTCAAAGCTCTAATAGAATCTTAGGAAATCTACAATGGTTACATTATGGTCCTTTGGGATTATTCCAACTATACGACCTCACTTTCTCTTGTTCTTGGCCTATATGGCAACATTCGAGGATGAATGTTTCCAACGGGGAGATATTGTAATACCCCGAGACTCTAACCAATAGTGCAACCATGACTCAAGCTCATGAGAAGAAAATTATAGTGATTTGGTTGTTTTCTAATCAAGGGTGATGTGTATTAAGGCCTCAAAGATGTCCTAACAATTAGGTGAATCAAAACATTCCTTACCGATTGAATTCTTGGGAAGGATATTGCCATATTCAACTTCAAATGAGCATATCTCTCATTATACTACGAAATATTGAGGTCATGACCTACCAAAAGATATATAATTGAATTATCTTTCTAACTATACCAATTTCACCCAAATCCGGAATAGGATACAAGAGTTATGCCCATTTTACTTCAGCGTGTCAGGCTGGAAAACTAAGTGACGACATTTTGTGATAAGCTATCACAAGTGTGATGATTTATCACCAATGTTGTCATCCTTAGGCATATTCCCACCCCCAGTGATGACATTTTGTGATAAGTTGTCACAAGTGTGAGGACTTATCACCAATGTCATCAACCTTAAGAAGAAAATCATAAAATCCACAGTTTTGTGATGACATTTCATGACGTCTTGTCATGAATGTCATCAGCTATTTTTTTCATCAATTAAAGGATGTTTTTGCAAGGGTTTTTTTGGTCTTTTTCCATCTTTTGGAGTCCCCTATATATATGAGAATTCACATCTAAACCTTAATTTCTTCATTTTCTCTTCTAATTCTCTTAAGAAATATATCTAGGGTTTTTATTTAAGGACATTAATCTTCCAAAAATCATCCATAAATCTTCAAGATTTCTTCAAGAATCAAGTTCCTCATAGTGTGGTATTTGAGAATCATTTATTACAAGTGCTGATAGAGTCTTAAGCACTAGAATTCATCCAATTTCAAAGATTAAGGTATGTGGGGTTTTGAACAAGAGCAATTCTTTTGTTCTTGTGCCCAAAGCTTTGATTTCTATCATGGATTTTTATGATTTTTCAAGTAGGTTTATACCCAAATTACTTCATCATGAGATTATGAGAATATAAATGGTTCAAGCTTTGTTATACATGATTATTTTGCTATTCCCAAGTTATGACTTGATATTTAATATTGTCAATTTCATATTTCTACCATGAGTTGATATTTCAAGTGCTTTCAAGATATGTGTCAAGCTTTAATCTTCCTTATAACAAACAGGATTATTGAGTATATTGATTCATGAGATTGAGTTGTTACAATTAGTCTTGATATTTCCTCAAAGTAATTGATGTTGTCATGATTTAATGAATTGATACATTTAGATATTGAGAAATATTGATTTGATTTAAGTCGAGTTATGAATCCACAAATTGATTATGATTTGATGAATAAGAAAGAGATTTGATTTGGTCTTCATGATAGACACTTGTGATGTTTATGGTGGATTCCTAACGCGTTCTGAGCTTGTGTCTGGGAGTAGTATTTAACACCGAGGGGGAAATGTTGTTTTTCCCTAAAACTACGTGCCACCATAGAAGTGATATTGATAATTATGGGCTAGAGGTTGAGTATGAGATTGTGATCATCAAAATTTAGGTTGTACTCCCTGGCAAGAGTACGACCCTCCCGCCAATGTGGGGTTCTCTCCTTAGGAGGGAAAAACATTGTACTCCATGTATCTCACATAGTTTATGTCGGTAATAAGAACCTCCCATGTCCATAAGAGTTGAGTTTCTTGAATTACCGAGTCACTTCGAGTCTTAAGTTGAAGAGTTGAGTTATTTATGACGATTTATGAGGTTTTTATCATATGATTATTTACTATGAGATCATGAAAAGTATGTTTCAATCTAACTCAAGCCAAGTTAGCCATTATTGTACATATGCATATTTTTATTCAATTCATGATGATATTTGCATTGTTGCATGCACCCTCACATACTCAGTACATTCCAAAGTGTTGACCCAGATATTTTCCTATGGGCTATATTTTCTCATAATGTAGGTTTAGATACTCAGCCACAGCCATGTTAGCGATATTTGAGTGCCTCAACTATGTTCCCACAGTAGTGAGTCCTCATGGTTTAAGGACCGTGTCTATATTTTTGGTGATATCATTCTGTTGTTATGGTTTTTAGTACTGTTTGAGTCAGTTGGGGGTTTGTCCCATTGACTCCTTGATTTTGATGTATAGAGGCTTTGTCAGACTAGAGGGTTGGTATGTACAGACATTTAATATATTTTGGTTGTACAATCTAGTATTTTCTAGTATTTTTCTTGAACCCGATGTGGTATATCTTTTTGTTGTGCATGACTATTCTTGAATTGAATTCCTTGAGGTAGTGTCTGGCTTCGAGGGTTAGCTTGGGGCTATGTGTATCCCTAAAAACCGTGTGCCATCTCGGAATGAAATTTCGAGGTGTTACATCAGTATGATATTGGTGAAGTTCTTTTATATTTACGAGAGACTCCATATGAGTCGTATGGTAATTTGGCTAGAGGTTAGGAGTCCAATCGTATGTTGAACAGTGTCAAGCCCTTGATGTTCTTCCTTGGGTACGACTTATTTATACTATTCGTATGGTGATATCACGAGTTGGTTAAGGGATTTGTATGTTGGACAGAATGTTGTGTACAACTGTAAGACCCCATAAAATTCTCTCATAGTCTGAGCCTTAGAGTGTGTTCAGTGGAGTGTAAATCCAGCCCTAAAAGGGGGAGAAGTGTCTTTCCAAGTGTGAAATATAGTAAATGTAGAATTTCCTGAATCAATCGATACCAAATTCATCCAAATCCAACACTCGGGTGAAGAATTAAAGCCATTTTACTAAGAAAGTGTGCCACCCGGCACTTTAGCACGTCGCGGAGCCAGCCAAAATGGCAATCTTCAAAATCATACGAGCCTCCGTGATTATGGGTCATCGCGCCGAGGCTTAATTTAAGATTTGTCAATTCCAGTGCACTAACGTGATTCCTCGTCATCGTAATTCCATTTCAGTTCGCAACCAGGGTGGAAACACGATTTCCACCGCGTCGTGCCATTATGCAGTTTCCTAGTTGTTCAATTTCCAGTAAGCTTGCGCGATTATGGTGTGTTGCACTAGCATGTAAAATCAGGAATTTTCTATTTAATTCCAAGGGCAAAAACGGTCATTTTGATACCCCTATATATAATTCTTAAAATGGGATTTGGCATCATTTTAATCCAAAAATACTAGTTTTCTCTCAAAGTTGTTCAAGAACAAGAGCTAGGGTTCCTAAATCAAGACACTAATCATCAAGATTCCTCTGTTAACTTTTCAAGAATCAAGAAACTAAGGTATGTAGATGTTGATTCTTGGGTCCCTTTCATCCAAGAAGCTTAAGAATCCTTTTCTAAATTTCAATGATCTTATGTTTATGAGTTTTCATGATTCATGTGAATTGAAATTGGAGTTCATTCTATTATTGAGTTTTTAATTCATGTTTTGTTTTTGAGGTTTCAAGCTTTGACCCTAGTATGTGAAATCATATGATGTTCATGATAAACCCTCTTCAGGTTGCTTGTTAAGTTATGTGTTCATATCAATTAAGTGTAGAAATTGTTGAATAAGCAAAGCATGTTCCCCATATGTTTGATAAAACGCTTATGTGAAAGAATTAGAGCCATTAGAGCATGTTGACTAGAAATCCCCAATTTTGTGCAAGCCCATGCATGCCAAGTGTTTATTGAAAGGACTTAGTGAATGAATTGTGACATGATAGGATGAAATTCCCTAATTATGTGCTCTTTGATACATGTTAAGACTTTAATACATGCTAAGTGTTTGATGCAAGATCTTGTTGAATGGAGTCTGAGCCAATAGCATGTCTCCCTATACTATCACATATTTATGATTTCTAAATACTTAAAGAGATACTTTAGTGATTGTGATGGTGAATGAATGTCCATAGTATTAATGGTTATCTTTTACTTTTATGTTATCAAGTCCTGGGGGTATTTATACCCGACAAATTAGCTATAATCTAGAGCCCGTGTCAGTTTCCTCGATAATCTTGGTTAAACCACGACTCTCAGAACTTAGTGAGTTATAGAACTCTGTACTCTCAGACACATACAGAACTTAAGAAATCTCAGTAATCTCAAGACCGCTAGTAATCTAGCCTCAGTTCTTTACTCATCTTAGATCTATTAATATTCAAGTGTTCAGTTTGAAACTCAGTATCATGCATTCAGATAACGAGATTCAGTAGTATTTTGTCAGATACGAAACCAAATGAATTCAGTGTAACTCAGTTAGATCATTCGAGAAATATAATCAGTAATAGATTCAGCTCAGTTTAAGTTTAGTTAAGAATCAGTTCAGAGTCTTTTAGTTAGGAGTAAGAGCTAGCACCGAGCGAGTGCATGGATGGTGGCTCCCCATTAGAGAGGCAGAGTTATTAGGAGCAATCCCTGAAAAGTCTTGTCACTCACTAGATAGGCTTGACTATTGTACTGCCTTAGGATTGACTTCCTTTGAGGGTCACCCGTTAGAGAGGCTTAACTAGAGAGGTCTTTACCCGTGGCACGATATTGACACCCTTCCTGCTCGATTTACAAGTTGGACCTCACCAGCTCAGATTCAGTATAAATATCGGTTAAGTGAGAACTCCCACAGTTGCAGTTTCAATATCAATCTTCAGAGTAGAACTCAAAAATTAGGACTATCAGATATACTCATCTATCTCAGTAACAAACTCAAATAGTTCCATCAAATCACGGACCACCCGCTAGATAGGCATGGTCCCACATAAAGTTATTGACTAATCTCATTATTAGATCCAAAGATCACCCGTTAGATAGGCTTGATCTCAGTCTTAGATTCAGTTGAGTAATCTCATTATCAGATCTAGAGATCACCCATTAGATACGCTTGATCTCAGTCTTAGATTCATTTGAGTAATCTCATTATCAAATCCAGAGATCACCTGTTAGATAGGCTTGATCTCAGTCTCAGATTTAGTTGAGTAATCTCATTATCCGATCCTGAGATCACCGTTAGATAGACTTAATCTCAGTCTCAGATTTAGTTGAGTAATCTCATTATCAGAACCATAGATCACCCGTTAAATAGGCTTGATCTCTTTCTTAGATTCAGTTGAGTAATCTCATTATCAGATCCAAAGATCACCCATTAGATAGGCTTGATCTTAGTCTCAGATTCAATTGAGTAATCTCATTATCAGATCTAGAGATCACCCATTATATAGGCTTGATCTCAGTCTCAGATTCAGTTAGGTAATCTCATTATCAAATTAAGAGGTCACCCGTTAGATAGGCTTGATCTTAGTCTCAGATTCAGCTAAGTAATCTCATTATCACATCCAGAGATCACCCGTTAGATAGGCTTGATCTCAGTCTCAGATTTTGTTGAGTAATCTCATTATCAGATCTAGTGATCACCCATTAGATAGGCTTGATCTTAGTCTCAGATTTAGTTGAGTAATCTCATTATTATATCAAGATATCACCTATTAAATAGGCTTGATCTCAGTCTCAGATTTAGTTGAGTATTCTCTTTATTAGATTTAGAGATCTTCCGTTAGATAGGTTTGATCTCAAATATAATCTTTTATTATAACTGATAGTAGATTCAAGGATCATCCATTATAGAGTTTTGATCTCAGATTCAGATAGTTAAGAGTAGTAAGCTAATCTTCCAATCATTGATGTGAGTAGATTCAGTTAATCAGCTCCAATAATATCATTTTTTGAGATCACTCGCTAGAGAGGACTAATCTCAACTCCATTACTCTATTATCAATATTAGGAGATTCAGTTATTTTGTATCTCAGTATTAGTAGTGAGTTTAGATGACAAGAAAGAGGTATTTGAGTTTCAGTATTTTGAGTTGCGATGATTTCAGTTATGATTTGTGCATTTATGCATGCATTCTCATTCAGTACTCTCATGATTATTTAGTTAAGTAATTATTCATGCATAAGCCTTTGCATTTATCCTTACCTCATCTTCATAATTGGTATATTCCTGTACTGACACATTTTCTCTATGGTATTTTATTGGACACCATAGATTCAGAGGCACAAGATCCAAAGTACCCCTAGCAGCTTAGTCCCAGTCAGCAGCAATAGGTGTAGCAGTGATTCCTATTTATTTGAGGATGATCCTAAGTTTATTATTACATCAAATTTGGTTTAACTTCAGTAGAAAGAGTTTGTTGGGGACATGTCCCATCAACTCCATAGTTTAGACAGTTTAGAGGCTTTTCGAACAGATGTATCACTATTTAATTTTCAATTTTAAGTATTTTTAGGTATTTTGAACCTTATGGATAGTTTCCGCATTTATTTTCTATATTATGTATTTCTCCGGTACAGATATCAGTATAGGGTTATCTTATGGTCCTTTGGGATTATGAGCACCATGTGATGTTCCAATTCTATTTTCGTGACGATTTAAGGGTACCACTCGTATGATGTGGTGACGACTTGAAGGGTCATCTCGTACCCTCCTGTAAAATCTTTACAGATTCTAGGTTAAGTGTATTTTTTACATTTACCACCCTAAGCCCTTAATACCCCACATCTGATAACACTTTTTGGTTACCTATTCTACACTTTAGAAGATCAAAACACTCTCTAAACTCTCTAGAAAAACTTCTCAAGAAAGATTGGGCTAGGATTTTTTCAAGGTGGTCATCTATAAGCTTAAAGATCAAATTCTCTCTGTGAATCTAATCTTTGTAACTCAGGCATGTGACTCTTTCTTTATTGTTAGTTCACTAAAATTATGTTCTTAAAACATTGTTCATGAGTCATTAATGGTGGTTTTAAAAACCAAGGTTAAGGGTTTGAATTAATATTGGTGAGTATTTATTTCTCATGATTTAATTTATGATTATACATGTTTTAATAATGGTTTTGCACAGGTGGGTGCATAGAAATTGTGGATTAACTATGGTGTCATGTTTAACCTAAAATTTAATGGTTTTTGGTTTCTATAATGGCATGACCTTAACTAGTTTGTAAAATTGTAAATGAGATGATCTTGTCACATGCTGAATTGTGTTTTGAACTAAGGCATTGTCCTAAGAATAATAATGATTCGTAAATGGTTTTATTAAAGTCTTGCTAGCCATAAATTGGTTTGAAATACCAAATGGGTTCAAGTCCCTAAATGTTTAATTGAATTGATGTCTTTGTTTAGACAATGGATTCAAGTCCCAATATTTTATTGACTTTGGATATATAGAGGCTTTGTTGGATTATTGTGGACTTAGGTTAGTTGTTTTGGTTGATTGGTTTAGACATTTCATGAGTTATCATTAGTCTTATTTTGCACTATCTTGTTATATGTTTGGGATTCATCCGACTCTTGAGGTTGTTGAGTTGGCGAGGTTACGTGAAGGCAGTGATCTCTGGACCACGTGAGACTTAAGATACTCATCATGGACAAACCCTATTTTTTGTCGTGACAGATATTACCATCCAATACAATTCGAGAAAGTTCGATGTGGCATTGAACCAAAAATTAGTGAGTATGTGTAATATGGATTGTATGAGAGTATTGAGGAGACCATTGGATAGATAGAACCAAACATTAACAATGTGTTTTATCTAATTTAGAATGTCTGAAAGGGGTAGAGTTTTGGATATTATGGAGGTAAGGTCAATATAACTTGATCAAATCAACGCTAACCAATTTGAGGATACAAAGTTAAACACGATTAGTATTAATGGTATGTTGTGAAGCACAAGATACCATACTTTATCTGTGGAGAGAGTTGACAGTGATACAACACATGAGTGTGCTATTAGTGATGCAATTCTGAGCTTTCTTAAGAAACCTCATGGTTCTCGCTACTCTATATATCCTAGTGCAACCAAGATGTGTTGTAACTTGAAATAGCTCTATTGATGGCCCTGAATAAAGAGAGATATAGTAGAATATGCATGGACTTGCAATAATTATCAGCAGATGAATTATAAACACCAAAGGCCTACTAGTTTGCTTTAGAATAATCCCATACTCGAGAAGAAGTGGGAGAGGGTAGCTATAGATTTTGTAGTGGGTCTTCCTAAGACCATGGGCAGCATGACTCGATTTGGAACCTAGCATACAAGCTAACCAAGCCTATTTATTTTGTAGTAGATCTTCTAGATTGATTGTTTGGGTATAAATTATAGGTAAATTAATATCTGTTGTAACGTTCCTTTGTATTGTTATGATATAGTCTAGCATGACAAAATTTGGATAATATTCTCCCTAAATAAAGAGTTAGAAATTTCAAGCTAGACTAGTCTTAGGTGAAATATGAGTAGGATACTACCACTGGCCCACTATAAATGGAATATTCCCACTATAACAATAGTCAGCATCAGTCAATCCCCTCATAGTGAGTGAATCCTAATATAGCAATATCGCTATAGAGGGAATGGGCAGCTATAGTAGAATGAGAATTGTTTAATGTAGAAAATACACTTAAAATGTTATTGTCATTCCATATTCATTTAGGAGCAGTGAGAGGTGATTTATGGAAGTTTCAACCTAGTTTTAACCAAAAATCCTTTATTGAGGTAAGCAAATCTTCCTGTTTAACTTGTTTTTCAAAGATTAATCCCTAGAATCACTAAGTTTGAGTATGGGGAGAATTTAACTTAACCTAGTTAGTGGAATAGGATGAAACCCTTGGGTGTTGGTTAAAATTAGATGCATTATGGTTGCAGACTTAGAATTCATCATTATATGTCTAGAATTGTTATATTTAAGGTCGAATAGAGGTAGAGAAACCCTAGAATAATCTTTATTCTGGCCTTTGGGATGTTTTAATTAGGTTCTAAACCTTGTAATTATGAGTTCTTTGTTTAAATGCTGGTTGTATTGTTTTTTTAGACAACAACCAAGCTAAGGTTAAAAAAAAGTAAAGCTCAAGTTCGTTAGAGCAAGTGTAGAGCTTGGATTGAGGTATGTGATGGTTAAATTGTAGTTGAAACTCAATTTAGTTTATGTGTGCATGTGATAACGCTCAATCCACAGCTCTCGTAGGAGTGTAAAGCGGTCGTTAGCAAATATAGAACCCAACCTGGGTTGGGTGTCGATCCCACAGGGAATAGCTTGGCCAACAAGTAAGTAAAATTACTAAACTTTTGGTGCAAGTCTCATAAGAAGGGGGGATTGTAATGTGTAACCAAAACAATAAAGTAAAAGCTGAAAATAGCAAAGTAAAAAGAGGAAGAATGTTACGTAAGTTGTAAACAATGAGAATTGAAGCGTTGGGGTTATGTCCACCTTCTGAGGTATACGTCTCTATTGGCTATGAGTGTGTAGAGTCTTGACATGCAATTGCTTATAGAGAATTGTAGTCGATGGTAAATCCAAGCGTCTCTCAACCTGAACAAGGACTATTTCACTTTAACTCTCTCGAGCTTAAAGCGTTTCTAACGGTACGAATTCTCCAAGAGGTTAGTCCAGTTATGGCACTAGCTTTTTAATAGGAAAGGGTGTCCTACTACCTTGACATTATCTCTTTTCCAGACAAATAACCTTTCTCTCGAACAAGTTAAATGTTAGACTGGCGTTATTCTATACGTCTGCAGCCACAAGAATTTGCATTAAGATGAAGAGAATAATGATATAAGCAATATATGTGTCTCGAACTCACAAACTCATAGCAATAGATAGTATCTCATTCGGCTTCCATAAACCTAACAGAGAAGTTTAGTTACCCATGAGTGCGAAGGAGATCACGATTTGCATTGTTATTGTTGAGTAATGGCATGTGGATTAGTGATAGGCGTGTGGCGTGATTCCTTAGCAAGTAACGATTCTCTTGTTGTGGAATTTAAGAATAGAATTAATGGAAAGATTAGAAGAGTTGTAATTGAGAAGTAGAATGTGTCTCTCCACTAAGGGAGGACTTGCCTCTCCACTAAGGGAGGACTTCATTAAAAATCTCTAGCATGATAGGGTATTTATAATACTCCTATCCTACTCCTACTATGCTAATGAAATAAATAACCAAATCCTACTAAACTAAGGAAATACTTAACCCATTTTTACTAGGTTAATGTAACATTCTCCTAATCCAAATAAACTAGTGAAATACATAACCCAATTGTACTAGGTTAATGTATCATTGTCAAAATCCAGCTTTGTGTCTGTAAGTCCCCAAAGTATTCAGAAATGCTGTTTTAGCCCGGGACAGATTTTCCATGCAGCAGTTTTGGTCCTTAGGCGTGTAGACTTCCTTCCCTTCCTTTGTGAGCTTTCTTTTGCGTCAAGTAAGCCATAAAATGCTGTATTTTGCATCATTTATACCTGAAACTTTCCTAATCATGTTTGTTTGCTCATTTACAGGAAAAAGGACTAAAAGTGCATGAAATATATAATTTGTTCTAAAAACTAGGCTAAAATATGGGCAAAATATATTGATATAGGCGTGTAAATTCGCCTATCATCAACACCCCACACTTGCAGCTTTGTTCGTCCTCGAACAAAATATCATGTCCTTCTAAGCATGAACTTAGGGTTTTTACAGCAACAACACAAAACATTCTTCAAGACAAGCACAAAAATTATCAACAAAGAGTAGCTTCCCGATTATAAGTAGAAACAGTTTAACCTCTAGCGTAGACTAGTGATGGTGATCAACTCGCATGCAAACGTTAAGGTACATAGAATCATATACAACTATCCAAAGCTCAGCAACCATGTATGTCTCACAATATAGTACCCATAATTACTCACAAATATAGCATATTTTTCAAACATGGGTATCAAAATATCCTTGCTCTCACTCTCGCAAAGAATTCATATGTAGCAACTGATGACCATAGGCTTTCCCTTAGTGTAGTACTCCACTAAATGTCAGAATATTAAGATTAGGATCAAGTAGGTCTTTTTATGGTTGTAATGTAGGCTAAGGGACGGGTAGGACTATTTTGGCCAAGAATAGTGACTAGGTTCCTAAGCGCTTTTAATACATCACTTTGTATCATTGACACTTTTTTCTTTCAACCTTTCTTTTTTCTTTTATTCTACCACCCTTGTTCTCCTCTTTTGTTTTTCAATTTTAAGAACAACTCACTTTTCAGCTTTCTTTTCCTTTTTCTTTTCACAACATACCTCTGATGATAGCACTTTCTTTTTCATAACACATTCAAGCACCATTACAATTTAAAGCATCATACTCACCCAATTTCCTCTTATGTTGTCACATGACTTTTTTAATTTAAAGCACCTAGGAATTTGGATCAAATTACGGTCTTGAAAAAAAATGGATTAGGCTTACATATGAGGTTGTCAAAGAAATAGGCTAAAAGCTCAAAAGGGTTTGACTAGGATGATGTCCATGGGTAGGTAAAACTGAAGGTAAACAAATATAGGTTGCCAAAGAAATGCCTAAATCATATCCTAACTTACACTCCTTATTTTCGCTTTGCATACATACCAGGCAAGTTCTAGCATCAGCCACATACATAGAATATACTGTTACCTCACACACACAAGGCACATGGTTCACTTGATTGGAAGTAATATAGACTCTCGACCCAACAAGTGAAAGAATTGAACCACTCAATATCACATAATGAGTCACAACTAGAGCCTAAACGTCTCAATAGTCATAATTGTAGCACATACTCTTGTTATAATCTCATGCTGCCTATTAGAATTATTTCATGCGAAGCTAAAAAAAATTTACTACTATAAAAACTAAGCAAACAAACATGAATAAATGCAAATGCGGATCGAGAAGTATAGCATACAAATACCATCACCCCACACTTAGACGGGGCACACTGTCCTCAGTGGAAAATAAATAAGAAGAACCGGTTAGTCGGACTCATTCTCTATGTCTGGGGTCATACCCCTTGCATCGGAATCATCATCAGAGTCATCATCCTTAGAAGTTCCTCATAAGTATCCCACTTAATTCCAAGAGTGAGTTGAGGTGTTTGCATCAAGGAGGGTTCTCCTTGCTCTCTTTGGCCTCTTTTCTTGCCTTTTTCTGAAGTGGTAGCCTTTTCTTTGCCTTGTCTTGCTTTGGGTGCCATTGTACCTGAGACTAGAAATAGTGTTAATGGTAGCACAATCTCAATGGTTACAATCTATACACAAGCAGTAGGGGTACCACCCCACACTTAATTTTGTTGATACAAATCAGTGAAGTGAAAGTGGTCGATTACTTAGACTTCATCGACATACGTTTTAGGATTATATTCTGACAAGAAACTCAGCAATGCATCACTTACTTGCAGCCATTGGACTACTTTCATGGTAGATATAACAACACTACTACATAGGGGTAACCACATGGTATAGTTTCTATCAATAAACTCAACCTCCTATGTCGGTAGGTAGTTATAACTCTTATTCCGATGAACGGGATATTCTAACATGTAAGTATTCAAGTGACAAGATTATGCAATGTTCATTACTATAGCAATTCCGCAAGTAGTATAACAATACATCAAAATCAAATTCAAGTCGGAAATAAGTTAAGAGCATCCTAACGTACATGTTCACTCACTTGGTTTTGTATCAACAATTCAAACACGTTCACATCACCAATACTTTTTCAGGATTTAGCAATTCATAATAGGTGTAGTAAAGTAGTACTTACAAAATTTAAATGAAGAACAAAGTAGTACTTACGTGGTTGAAGCCTTTGGATGATGTTCTTGTGAAGAAAAAGAGCAAAAGGAAACTTTTTGATAGGATTTGGAGACTATAGGTGGTGCATGAGCTAGGTTTCCAATGTGTTTTTGGTTCAATATTAAGTCTCATATTTGTAAGAAAAGGTTGGGTTGAGTTTTGACCCATTAAAATCGGATTTGGAGACCAAAAGTGACCATAGGCGGTGCCTAATGCTTTGCCTAGTTGAGCAGAATGCCATAGCATATGCCATGCATTTATTTAAGAATGCCATACACTATGCCATGCATTTATTTAAGAATGCCATACACTATGCGGCGCATAGTCTATGGCATATGAGATCCTGAGACCTAATGCTATAGCATAGGCGGCGCATAGTCAAAAGCACACTTAGGAATGGGCGGCGCATAGTGTATAGCACACTAGATTCCGAGACCTTAGGCTATAGGATAGGTTTTGCATTGTTCGTGGCCTAGTTTTACCTAGTCCTAGCCTTCCTCGATGCCTATTTAAGCATGAGTAATGCTCAATCCATACCCTTATGCATCCTTATACCTAACTTACCACCTTTACCATTCAATACATCCAAATCGTCATTTGAAACCAATCTCCTCGTTGAATACCTCTTGCACCTATATTTGCTCAAAACAATAAAAACGATTAGTACGATGGGTTGCCTCCCACCAAGCGCCTTAGTTTTGGTCGTGGAACGACTCTTATTTTTGGATTTTCATTAATTAAAAACAAGACAAGTACTAGAATGAAAGAAAACGATAAACGATAAATGAAAAACGATAAACAATGGGTTGCCTCCCATCTAGCACCTTATTTATTGTCGTGGCACGACATGGTTACCTCGAGTACTCAGACTTCGTTGAGGTAAATGGTGGATCGTTTTCTAAAAGGATTTAGACGGCAATGAGGCTTACCTGTGGGCATGCGATCTTCTTCGAGATGGCTCCTACGTTTCTTCGGAGAGTCACCAATTATATCATCAATAGTCCAACCCATAGCTCTCTTGTACCTCATCAGAGCAGAGATGAGAGCCTCCACGTGCTATTCACTTAAATCATCCACCACACTTATCGGAAGTATACTTCCACTTTCCAAGAACACATACCTTAGATAATTCGGAAGCTCTTGCGATTCTAGCATTGGTGGCTCGTCAATGGGAGTCTTCGCTGTTGGTTGATTCTTGAGATCACAATCTGGTTTCTTAGGAGTATAAGGCTCTATTTCTGTTAGAGCACTCATAAGTTCTTCATAACCTTCATTATCTTCATGCTCAACTTTCAGTGGCACAACAGACAATGGCTCAACAGTAGGTTGTTTCTCTATAGATAATTCTTTCGTATCCTCATGATGAACATATAACTCATTCATATCGCTGGGCTGCTTCATTGTTTTGCATATATCAAACCGTACCACTTCGTCATTAATTCGAAACAAAAGCTCATTATCTTTCATGTCAATAAGCACACTTCCAGTTGCAAGGAAGGGACGTCCCAAGATGATGGGAACTTCAGAATCCTCCTTACAATCCAGAATAACGAAGTCTGCAGGAAAGATGAATGAAGAAACCTTCACCAACACATCATTCAAGATACCCACAGGTCGTTTTACCGACCTATCAGCCATCACGAGCCTCATATTGGTTGGTGTAGGGTCTCCCAACCCCAACTTTCTGTAGATAGATAGTGGCATCAAATTGATGCTAGCTCCCAAATCGCACAATGCCTTAGCAAAATCCAATGATCCAATTGTGCAAGGAATAGTGAAAGCTCCAGGATCTACCTTCTTTTGAACTACCGATCTTGTAGCGATTGCACTACAATTATGAACATTATCCGCCAAGTCATAACTTGCTGCCCGCTTCTTTGTCAAGAGATCCTTCATAAATTTTGCATACCCAGGCATTTGTTCAAGTGCCTCCACCAATGGAACATTAATGGTGAGCTGCTTTAACATATTCATGAATTTGCTGAACTTTGTGTCATCCGCCACCTTCTTCAATCTTTGGGGAAAAGGTGGTGGTGGGTATGGATGTGTTCTCTCCACGGTTTTTTTCTCCTCTTGCTTCTGTTTTTCCACTTTTTCAGGATGCACGTCACTAGGTGAAACGTCCCTGACGTTGGGAGTAGTTGTTGCGGCTTCTTCTCCTTTTGTAACGTCACTAGGTGTAATGTCCATGTCCGCAACTTCGTCAACCACTTGCTTGCCTTTTCCTGAAGTTTCCAGCACCTTACCACTTCTGGTAGTGATGGCCATGCATGACCCATCATTCTTTGGGTTTTGCACAGTATCGCTTGGTAAGGTGCCAGCCTTTCTTTGATGGAATGCTGCTGAGAGTTGGCTCAATTGCTGCTCTATTTGCCTGATAGAAGTGGAATGAGAATCAACTAGTTGCTTCATGGAGGACAAATCATCAATCACCTCCTTAACTCCTGCGCTCTTTGCTTCCACTCCTTTCAATAACTTAGCCATCATGTCTTCCATACTCCCAGAATTAGATGAGGTGGTATCGCGTCTACCAGGGGGAACGTACAAACAACTCTTTTCAATATTTTTCTTCCAACTACCTTGGTCTTTGCTTCCAAATTTATCATAATAGTTCCGACCTTGGTTTCCTTGGTCATTCCCACGGAAACCCCCCTGATTTTTCAAGTAGTTGGCCTCCTCTTCAGAATCAGATTCGTCTCTTCCTTTTAGCGCTACAGCTTTCACTTTTTTGGTCTTCCCTGATAATAAGTGCTTTGTCAGAAGATCCAATTGTGTTTTCATGTGCGCCATGTCTTGCTCACGTTCTTCTTCTCTTCTTCTTTGGTCTGCAGACATGCCAATAGATAAAGTGGGGCTTGCTACCTCAGAATCCCTGGTATGCCAAGCTCTACTTTGTTTTGTCATCCGGTCTAGCATATTGCTTGCCTGAACAAAGGTGAGGTCCATAAATGATCCTCCAGCCGCATTATCAACCACTGGCTTAGTCCCCGAATTCAAAGCTCTGTATAATATCTCCATCAAGTGGACATTGGTCATATGATGGTTTGGGCACTGCATTAGCTTCGTCTTGAACCTCTCCCATGTAACGTGGAGAGCTTCAGTTGGAAGCTGTCGAAAATTGGTGATCTCATCTCTCAACTGTGCTCTTTTGGATGGCGGAAAGAATCTTTCTAGGAAAGCGTCTTTCAATTGCCTCCAATTAGTAATCGAATCAGGAGTCAGCCCATTTAACCATAGAGTTGCCTCCCCAGACAGAGACAATGGAAATAAGCGTAGTCGAATTGCATTCTGTCCAACGCCAGGATTGTCGAATGACTTGCATGTAGAAATAAAGTTGATCAGATGCATATTCGGATCATCGCCTGCTAGTCCACCAAATAATCCCTTGAGTTGCAAAAGCTGAATCATGGTGCTAGTGATATTGAACTTTGCTGCAGGTGCTAATGGCGGAAGAATAATAGCTCCGGTGGCACCAGGTCTGTCTAGATCGTCCTCTTCGTCATCAAAAGGAATTTGCATAACTCGGCGATCAGGCCTCAATCGCGCTTGACGATCTCTCCTCTGCATGGGTGCCGCCATCTTAGCAGTATGCCGTGGGTTTAGTAGCTCTTCATCGCCCAGATCCTCATCGTCAGGATTTGTTGCTCGCCTACGATTATCAATATTCTGTTGATGCACTTGAGCAGCCATCCTTTCAATTTCACGTTGTTCCTCCATTGATGCACTGAATAAACCTAAATAAAACAAAAATAACAACTAAAAGTAAAAGTACGAGAATCTTTGAGCAAAGGGTCTAGTAATTATCACGAACTTGATTGACACTCGTATTCCCTAGCAACGGCGCCAATTTTTGATAACGCTCAATCCACAGCTCTCGTAGGAGTGTAAAGCGGTCGTTAGCAAATATAGAACCCAACCTGGGTTGGGTGTCGATCCCACAGGGAATAGCTTGGCCAACAAGTAAGTAAAATTACTAAACTTTTGGTGCAAGTCTCGTAAGAAGGGGGGATTGTAATGTGTAACCAAAACAATAAAGTAAAAGCTGAAAATAGCAAAGTAAAAAGAGGAAGAATGTTACGTAAGTTGTAAACAATGAGAATTGAAGCGTTGGGGTTATGTCCATCTTCTGAGGTATACGTCTCTATTGGCTATGAGTGTGTAGAGCCTTGACATGCAATTGCTTATAGAGAATTGTAGTCGATGGTAAATCCAAGCGTCTCTCGACCTGAACAAGGACTATTTCACTTTAACTCTCTCTAGCTTAAAGCGTGTCTAACGGTACGAATTCTCCAAGAGGTTAGTCCAGTTATGGCACTAGCTTTTTAATAGGAAAGGGTGTCCTACTACCTTGACATTATCTCTTTTCCAGACAAATAACCTTTCTCTCGAACAAGTTAAATGTTAGACTGGCGTTATTCTATACGTCTACAGCCACAAGAATTTGCATTAAGATGAAGAGAATAATGATATAAGCAATATACGTGTCTCGAACTCACAAACTCACAGCAATAGATAGTATCTCATTCGGCTTCCATAACCCCAACAGAAAAGTTTAGTTACCCATGAGTGCGAAGGAGATCACGATTTGCATTGTTATTGTTGAGTAATGGCGTGTGGATTAGTGATAGGCGTGTGGCGTGATTCCTTAGCAAGTAACGATTCTCTTGTTGTGGAATTTAAGAATAGAATTAATGGAAAGATTAGAAGAGTTGTAATTGAGAAGTAGAATGTGTCTCTCCACTAAGGGAGGACTTGCCTCTCCACTAAGGGAGGACTTCATTAAAAATCTCTAGCATGATAGGGTATTTATAATACTCCTATCCTACTCCTACTATGCTAATGAAATAAATAACCAAATCCTACTAAACTAAGGAAATACTTAACCCATTTGTACTAGGTTAATGTAACATTCTCCTAATCCAAATAAACTAATGAAATACATAACCCAATTGTACTAGGTTAATGTATCATTGTCAAAATCCAGCTTTGTGTCTGTAAGTCCCCAAAGTCTTCAGAAATGTTGTTTTAGCCCGGGACAGATTTTCCATGCAGCAGTTTTGGTCCTTAGGCGTGTAGACTTCCTTCCCTTCCTTTGTGAGCTTTCTTTTGCGTCAAGTAAGCCATAAAATTCTGTATTTTGCATCATTTATACCTGAAACTTTCCTAATCATGTTCGTTAGCTCATTTACAGGAAAAAGGACTAAAAGTGCATGAAATATATAATTTGTTCTCAAAACTAGGCTAAAATATGGGCAAAATATATTGATATAGGCGTGTAAATTCGCCTATCATCAGCATGTTAAGTGCCTCTTTGTTTACTTTTTGAAGTGTATGAGGTAAATTTTAAATTTTTATATAGTATTATAAGTGGTAAATCAGCTAAAATGAAAATATGAAAGGAGGCTTAGCTACAATGCATGTGTGGTTGTGTATTCTCATACTGTGATTTACTTTTTGAGATATAACTTTGTATTATGAGATGAACTAGTAAAGGTAAATATAATAAACTTGATGGAATTCAGGTAGTATAAAATGGGGACAGTTGTGACCAAAGCCAAGACCTAGCCATGATGGGTATCTCCAGTCTAACGACGACGTGAGACCACCCCCTGCACCTAACTAACAAAACACAATACCCCCAACAGCGAATGAATTCCAAACATATAAAAAGATGGCATAAGATAAGATCAGAAAATTTAAGTCATGTCTATAATTCGATAACCGATAACCAACCAACAACACTCAATCCACAGTAACCTACAAAGCCTCCTAAACCAAATCGAAATCAATAAAGTATCCAGACATGCCCCCACTCTTACTATGACAATGATAATGTAAGCTCTCAATTCTAATCTAAGACTGGAAAATAATAAAATGACCAAGCCTTTCAAAGAATGGAAGTGCACCACTTCTCTACCAACGACCGACGAACCGAGCTAATCCACCTAACGCAACACAGGAAAAGTAGAAGTATCTCCGGTGCCTACATCGTGTGGGGATATAGCATCTTGATATTCTTAGTGGGTTGAGCACTAGTATGTAACTTAGGTATAGGGGATAAAATAATGCCAAGTCAAATCCAAATCAAAACCATGTGAACATCGTCTTATACATACAAAAATAATATGTCGAGAAAGGGAACAAGGCTTAACTTGCACTTTAAAACTGTAGCCTGGATTATGTAGCTCAACCTTCATAACATCAGAAGGCACCCACGGGCTATATGGGCCCATCTTTCACCAAGTTGGAAGGGCCCCAGTGCATATAGCCACATGAACCAAAGGATGTATATCAGCAGAATGGGGGACTCGAACCTCTTGGCATATCAAGGTGACTAAAGTACCCAATCATGTAATATAATATGGGAGACTCTAACCGCCTAATCATGTGATAATAATTAGGGGGACTCTAACCACTTGTTAATATAGACCCCGACATCAGTAATTGCGATTTCTAGTATTGTCCCCCTCGGGACCTCCACTTTCACGATTAAGCTACACAACCCTTATTAAAATTCAACTAAAATATTTAACACATATTCCCATTCATTAAACCATGATACATATTTAGGCATACACTGTTGGTATCATCACACCAACTACCTTAGCATGGGGAATTACACATCCCTATAAATTTTAATCAATCATTATTCTTCATTGACTTTTCACATTATGCAGTAGTTAAAGAGCATTTCAATGTGTATACTTTTCTTATTCAAATCAAATTTCATAATAGAGGGTTGAAGTCATTACCACTTCAATCGTCAATATTCACAAATAGGGGGAAATCATAATTTCCTAGTTTATTCACCATAACTATGTACTCCACAAGTTCAAATCCATGAATAAAGAATAAACAATCATATGTAAACCATGGAAAAACATTTTACAAAAAAAAACATTCAAAATGCTCAACCTATGTTCCAAAACCAATATCAAAACCACATGAATATCTATTTAAATATAATGCTTTTACAAAATAGTAATGGGAAAAGAGTAACATTCCTGAAATACCCAACATTATGGAGAGAATTCAACCCTTAATGCTCTCTTTGTCCCTTTTCTTGGAAACCCTAAGAATGGATACTTGAGAGTCTTGAGAGAAAAAAGAATGTTTGGAGTATTTTATCGATAAAAAAAAGGACCCAAGTATGTTTATAGTGGGTTATTATTGGGATTAGAAGGAAATATCTATAATACCCCCATTAAAAGATGGTAAATAAACCATCAGTCGTTACGAGTCTCATAACAATTCATCACAACTTGTATCCATGAGTTGTTTTCAAGACAGTGTCACCAGGCACACACAATGTTGACCTTACGACTCGTACACCATGGCTCGTAATAGGACACTATGACTTATAAGGTTCAGTCATAGCCCACACAAAAAACCATTAGGGGATACACTAGATATTCTATTATTTGCAGAAAACGACTCGTAATGAGTGCTCATGACTTGTACTGAGCCACTCGTACACAAAGAAAAAGACTAAGCCATATACACTAGTCAGGCTACGATATGGGTCCAACGAATCATCTTGACTCTCTATATCTCATAGGGTAAGTCGTATTAATGACAGTGAGGATAAAATTTTAGAAATTCCCTAGAGATGAACACCTTGGTTGTTTCATTCACCCCTCCTCCCCCCCCCCCGAGATCATTTGTCCTCGAATGATGGTTCAAGGCGTTCTTTAACACAAAAACTCACCAATACATACCTTTAACAAAAACATAAAAAAATAGGTTAAGATCACACATACCTTAAGCACCATTTTCTAGAGTAGGGAATAGGAATAGATAATTTGACTTCATGTCCTCCTCAACTTCCCAAGTAGCTTCCTCATATTTTTGGTTCCTCCAAAGAACCTTTACCGAAGCCACGTCCTTCATTTGTAACTGAAAGACTTCTTCAACCAATGAAGGACCACCCACAAACTTCTTAAACATCAAAACATGGAAGATCATATGAATGGAGCTCATGCTAGTAAGAAATTCCAACTCATAAGCCACATTGGATACTCGCCCAAAACACGAAAGGGTCCAATATATCGAGGACCGAGCTTTCTCTTCTTTCCAAACTACATTCCTCCATTTATGGGAGACACCTTTAAGAACACCAAATCATCTACCTCAAACTCCAAGTCCTATCACCTTACATCCGCATAGGGTTTTTGGCGACTTTGGGCAATATTAAGCCTATCCTGAATCACCTTTAACTTTTCCATATCTTGGTGAACCAAATCGGAACCATACAACTTATTCTCACCAACATCAAACCACCCAATAGGATACCTACACTTCTTACCATACAAAGCCTCAAACGGAGCCATTCCAATACTAGAATGATAGCTATTATCATGCTCAAACTCAATGACACGAAAATGGTCAACCCAACTACCACCAAATTCAATCACACAAGACCTTAGAATATCTTCCAAAGTTTGTATAATCCTCTCTGCTTCTCCCTCTTTCTGAGGGCGGAAAGAGGTGTGAAGGCTCACCTTAGTCCCCAAACCTCACTGAAAAAGAATACCAAAAGTATGATGAGAACTAAGCAAAAGATCACACAAGATTCGCTTGTCCCTCTTTCACCGAATTCTTTGTCCTCACTGGAAAGAAGTAAGCAGACTTTGTCAACCTATCCACGATGACCCAAATGGAATCAAGATAACGAAGAGACCGTGGAAGATTAGTAATGAAATCTATATTATTTTTTTCCCATTTCCACATAAGCAGCACAATTTCTTAAAACAATCCACCAGGCCTCAGGTGCTCCACCTTCACTTACTAACACACCATGCACTCATCCAAAAAATTGGTTACATCCCTCTTCAATTTATTCCACCAATAAATTTCTCTTAAGTTAGGATACATCTTTGTCAAACCAGGATGAACAGTAATGTGACTCATAAGCTTCAGCCAAAATTCTTTCTTACAACCCATCAACATCGAGAACACATAATCTACCTTGGTACGTCAAGATACCATCTCCACCAATCTTAAAAGCCATTACTTTCTACCTACCTATATCTTCATTGATTTGCATCAGGATAGGGTCCAACATTTGCTTGTCTTTTAAATCAACACCAAGAGATGGCTTTGTTACATCTTGAATAATCACACCACCATCATCAGAATCTAAGATATTGACTCCAAGATTATCCAAATAGTGAATATCCTTTACCAAATCATACTTCTTTTTATCCACATGAGATAAGCTCTATATGGAAAACCTGCTAAGAGCATCAACAATCACGTTAGCTTTACCTAGGTGATAATAGAAACTAATGTCATATTCCTTTAGTAACTCAAGCCACCCTCTTTGCTTGAGATTTAACTACTTTTGAGTAAACTCTTATTAAAGGATCTTATGATTAGAATAAATATCCACATAGACCCCATACAATTAATGTCGCCAGATCTACAACGAAAACACCACAGTTAATCATTCCAAATCACAAGTCGAATAATTCTTCTCATGAACCTCAACACTCTAAGCATGCGCAACTAGCTTACCATGCTGCATCAACACACAACCCAGTCCCACCAAGGACGAATCATAATAGACAACAAAACCATCAGTACACTTAGGTAGATTTAAGACCAGAGCCAAAGTGAACTTATCCTTCAACTTCTTGAAACAACCCTCCCAAGCATCAGACCACAATAACATCACCTTCTTCTGAGTCAATTTAGCCAATGGGGCAGCAATAGAAGAGAAACTTTTCATAAATCTTCTATAATAATTGGCTAAACCCAAGAAGCTCAAAAATATCAATTGGAGTCATGGGTTTAGGCTATTTCTTAACCACTGCAACTTTCTACGAATCCACCATGATCCCTTTATTAGAAATAACATAACCCAGATAAGTCATAGCATTTAACCAGAACTCATACATTGAGATATTCGTATACAACTACTGATCTTTTAAGGTTTGCAACACAAGGCAGAGGTAAATGGCATGATCTGCCTCTCTCTTAGAATACACAAAAATAGCATCAATAAATACAATTACAAACAAATCTAAGTACTAATGGAATACCCATTCATAAGATCCATAAATACTACTAGGGCATTATTCAAACCAAAGGGCATCACCAAAAGCTCAAAATGACCATAATGGGTTTGGAAACTAGTCTTAGGGGCATCCGCCTCCCTAATTTTCAATTAATTGTACCCAGACCAAAACTCAATCATAGAAACGTACTTACCACCTTAAAGTTGATCAAAGAGATCATCGATTCTCGGAAGGGGATACTTATTTTTCACAAACACCTTATTCAATTGGCGGTAATCTATGCACATCCGAAGGGACCTATCCTTCTTACACATGAATAAAATTAGAGAACCCCAAGGATAAATACTAGGGTAGATAAAACCCTTATCCAGGAGAGCATTTATCTACTCCTTGAGTTCTTTCACCTCTGTTGGAGCCATTTTTTTAGAAGGGATAGCAATAGGATGAGTGTCTAGACGAACATTAATACCAAAATCTATTTCCCTATCGAGAGAAACACTGGGAAGATCATCAGGAAACACCTTAAGAATTTCACAAATCACATGGACAGTCTACAAAGATGGGACTTCGGATCTAAAATCCTTAACATGCACATGTACACCAATTTTTGGGCTCTAAGATACGAAATAAACCTTTTCTTAGGCACTAGGAACTACTTTCCTATTCAATTATTTGCTAATTAAGGAAGTGGAAACTGACCCTTCGAGTTTGACAATCAACAGATGTATAGCACGAGTGCAACTAATCCATCCCTAAAATTACATCAAATTCTAACATGTCCAACTTTATCAGATCCACCAGGGTCTCTCTACCACAAATTGTCATCACACAACCTCTATAAACCCTTTTAGCCAAAATAGAGTCAGCCATCTGAGTGGACCCTGAGAAGGATCTGAAATATACTCATGGTCAAAATAAAAATGGATAGCCATATAAGGAGACATATAAGAGAGGGTCTACTCGGAATCAAGTAGACATATTACAAGAGAAATATTTGAGCTTACCAATTACTACATCAAGGGATACCTCAAAATCTTGGCAGGTGGCAAGACATACAGATGGTTTCTTCCAGTATTAAATCCAGAAGAAGAAGTAGCACCCTTTGGTGTAGGAGCTAATAAAGTAGCAACATGAATCTTATTTTCCCTAAAAGCACCCCTAGAAGGACAATCCCTCTACATATGACCAAGCTGACCATATTTAAATCATTTGTTCCTCCCCTCATTAAAAACACCATGATGCACCTGACCACAAAATCTACAAAGGGATATTATAAAGCTGACTGAGCCTCACTAGCCTGAGGCTGGAAAACCCATGCCTAGGTACCAATACTATTCTTAAAATGATGATCACCCTAGGATTTTGGATAAGAAGCACTACCCGTATGGAAACCAAAATTACCCCACTTCTTCTTAGACCATTTCCCACTGTCTCTGCCACTCTACTACTGACCCTCATCCTGGTATGAGTATCAAAACTTCTTACTCTACCTTTTACATATCTATGTTTGCTTTTTTTTTCCTCTACACTTGTGTTATATACACCACAAGCCAAGAGATGTCCATATTCCTGTTCAACAAGGTGGCCTTGACTTCCAATACCAAATTATGGGATAATCCAGAAGCCAACTTCCTCATGCTAGACACTAATTCTGGAGCATATCGCACCAGATGGTAAAATTTCAAGGCATACTTCGTTACTATCATCCTATCTTGCTTCAAATTAATAAATTCCTCATCCTTTTCCTCCCTGAACTCTTGAGGAAAAACCCGATATAGAAAATCACTCGAGAAGTCATCCCACAAAGTGGACTTAGCCTCATCATCCCTAGACTTGTCCCATTTATCATACCACTAATATGCTACACCCTGTAAGTGATAAGCAGTGAACTCCACACCCTCTATATTAGTTGTATGCATCACTCAAAAAATCATTCTATCTCATTAATGAAATTTTGGGGATCTTCTTCAACTTTAGAACCAGTGAAAATAGAAGGACTCAATTTCATAAATTGTCAAACTCTAGTGATCTCAGAGGATAGAGCAATAGAAGCAACACACTCTGTATGAGAAGACACTAACTAGGAAAGAAAATGTATTGACTAGCAAAACATGGCATTAGATAAGCCAATTTGAGGTGTTCGAGGGGCCTAGGGGGAAATTGTGGAATTCCTCTAGGAAAATTAGAAGCAACGACCCTAGACCAGGTCTGAACTTCTTGAGTAGGAAAAGCTCCATCCACATTGTACTCAGATGGGATAGAAGAGTTTCCAAGAGCATTAGATCATCTAGGAGGCATAATTTGAAAAACGAAGATATGGGAATTAGAGGAGATTTATAGATCTTAGAATCTATAGCTTGAAATAGAATAACAAGAAAGAAAAATATTCCTAAATACCTCATAGCATATCCCTTATAAGTGTGGCACACTACTCACTCATAAAAGAGTCTCTACTTTCCACGCCTTTATGGACACCGAATGAAACAAAACCTAGGCTTTGATACCAACTTTGTCATGACCCAAACCAGGGTCTGGCCATGACGAGTATCTCTAGTCCAACAAGTACCATAGACTACCCCTAAACCTAACAAAATAGAACAAAATACCTATAATATCAGATGAATTCCATACATATAAAAAGAGAGCATTAGATAATCTTAGAGAATTTAAGTTATTTCTATAATCTGATAATCGATAAGCAACCAACATCACTAAGATAAAGTCATCCATAAAACCAAAGTTAATAAAGTATCGGGACATACCCTCGACCCAGACAATAAGAACGACAATGACAATATTAATGATAAAGTAAGCTGTCAGTTCAAATATAAGATTGGAAACTGATGAAATGACCAAGTCTATCAGAGAATGGAAGCTCACCACTTCACCACCGATGACTAACAAACAAAGATGATCTACCTAACTTTGCACAGGAAAAGTAGAAGTGTCTCTGGTGCCTGCATCTCATGGGATACAGTGTTAGGAGATGGTTAGTGGGATGAGCCCTAGCAGGTAACTCAAGGATAAGAGATAAAATAAAGCCAAGTCAAATAAAATTCAAAACCATGTGAACATTATCATATACATACATAAATAATATGGCAAAAAAGGGAATGAGGCTTAACATGCACTTTAAAGTTTAGCCTGCATTGTGTAGCTCAACCATCATTGTATAAGAAGGCACCCATAGGCTATATAGTCCCATCTCTCTCCTAGATAGAAGGGCCCTAGTGCGTGTAGCCTCACAAAGTAGAGAATGCACATATGCATCATTGGGGACTCAAACATCCCAGCATATCAAGGTAAATTAAGCACCCAATTATGTAATATAATATGGGGGAATCGAACGTCCCAATCATATGGTAATTGTAAGGAGGACTCGAACAACTTGATCATGTAGACCCTCCCGTCAACAATTGTAGTTTCCTGTATTGGTCCCTCAGGACCTCCAGTTTTGCAACTCATATACACAACCCTCATTAAAGCCTAATTTATATTTATTGAACCATGATTCATATTTAGTCCTATTATTGGTATCTTCATACCAACAACATTTGCAAGGTAGCATCAACATGCCAAAAAAATTATCATCAGTTGGGAAATTCACAACCTTCTTGTTTCAATTATACATCAGCATGAGGAATTACACATAATTATAAGTTTTAATTAAAAATCATTATGTCTCATTAACTTTTAATATTATGCAATAGTAAAAGTGTTGTTCAATGTGCATAGTTTACCTATTCAAAATAAATTTCACAATAGGGTGGTTGAGGTTATTACCACTTCAGTTGTCAATATTCACAAATTAAGAGAAATCACAATCCCTTAGTTTATTCACCATACCCATGTACCACACAAATATAAAACCATAAATAAAGCATCAAAAATCATATGTAAACCATAGGAAAACATTGTTCAAAATAAAATATTTGAAACCCTCAACCCATGTCTCAAAAACAATATCAAAACCACATAAATAACTATTTAAAACACATGTTTTATGAAATAGTAATGGAAAAATAGTAATATGTCTGAAATACTTAAGATTATAGAGAGAATTCAACCCATGAAGATCTCTTTGACCCTCTTCTTGGAACCCTAAGTATTCATGCTTGAGAGACTTAAGAGAGAAGAAAGAATGTTTAGACTGTGTTATCAATGAATTTAGGGCCCTAAGTATATTTATAGGTCATGTGTTATTATTAGGATAAGATAAAAATGTCTAAAATACCCCTATTAAAAGTTGGGAAATAAATTGTTAGTTGTTACGATCTCATAACGACTCATCATGACTCATTATGATTCGTCACCATGAGTCATTATCAATACAGTGTCACTAGGCACACACATTGTTGACCTTATGACTTGTATATCATGGCTCATAATGGGACACTATGACTTATCAGGTGCAACCATAGTCAACACAGAAACTATTTAGGTATACACTAGATATTCTATGATTAGCATACAATAACCCATAATGAGTCCTCATGACTCGTAGTGAGCCATTTATACTTAGAGCAGAAGACTTAGTCGTACACACTGGTCAGGCTATAGCTTTAGTCCAACGACTCATTAAGACTCCCTATGACCTTTTGGGTAATTTTTAGTTAGGAAAATGAGGATAAGATATAATAAATTCCTCAGAGATCAACACCTCAGGTGTTTCAGGGATGTTGGAATAGGAATATTACAACATTAGTTTGGAATAAAGGTAGAAAACACTATATTTCTAGGTTATTTGGTACATGGACTACGTTCATCCCTAGTAGGTGATGATAGGCAAATTTACACGCCTATATCAATATATTTTGCCCATATTTTAGCCTAGTTTTGAGAACAAATTATATATTTCATGCACTTTTAGTCCTTTTTCCTGTAAATGAGCTAACGAACATGATTAGGAAAGTTTCAGGTATAAATGATGCAAAATACAGCATTTTATGGCTTACTTGACGCAAAAGAAAGCTCACAAAGGAAGGCAAAGAAGTCTACACGCCTAAGGACCAAAACTGCTGCATGGAAAATCTGTCCCGGGCTAAAACAGCATTTCTGAAGACTTTGGGGACTTACAGATACAAAGGTGAATTTTGACAATGATACATTAACCTAGTACAATTGGGTTATGTATTTCATTAGTTTATTTGGATTAGGAGAATGTTACATTAACCTAGTACAAATGGGTTAAGTATTTCCTTAGTTTAGTAGGATTTGGTTATTTATTTCATTAGCATAGTAGGAGTAGGATAGGAGTATTATAAATACCCTATCATGCTAGAGATTTTTAATTAAGTCCTCCCTTAGTGGAGAGATACATTCAACAATTAATCTTCTTCCATCCCTCTCTTCTTCCACCACAACAATTCTACAAATCTTCTAATCTTTCCATTAATCTTATTTTCTTCTATTCATCTATTCTTATTTACTGCAACAAGAGAATTGTTACTTGCTAAGGAATCACACTACACGCCTATCACCTAATCCACACGCCATTACTCAACAATAATAATGCAAATCGTGATCTCCTTCGCACTCATGGGTAACTAAACTTCTCTGTTGGGGTTATGGAAGCCGAATGAGATACTATCTATTGCTGTGAGTTTGTGAGTTCGAGACACGTATATTGCTTATATCATTATTCTCTTCATCTTAATGCAAATTCTTGTGGCTGCAGACGCATAGAATAACGCCAGTCTAACATTTAACTTGTTCGAGAGAAAGGTTATTTGTCTGGAAAAGAGATAATGTCAAGGTAGTAGGACACCCTTTCCTATTAAAAAGCTAGTGCCGTAACTGGACTAACCTCTTGGAGAATTCGTACCGTTAGACACGCTTTAAGCTCGAGAGAGTTAAAGTGAAATAGTCCTTGTTCAGGTCGAGAGACGCTTGAATTTACCATCGACTACAATTCTCTATAAGCAATTGCATGTCAAGACTCTACACACTCATAGCCAATAGAGACGTATACATCAGAAGGTGGACATAACCCCAACGCTTCAATTCTCATTGTTTACAACTTACGTAATATTCTTCCTCTTTTTACTTTGCTATTTTCAGCTTTTACTTTATTGTTTTCGTTACACATTACAATCCCCCCTTGTACGAGACTTGCACCAAAAGTTTAGTAATTTTGCTTACTTGTTGGCCAAGCTATTCCCAGTGGGATCGACACCCAACCCAGGTTGGGTTCTATATTTGCTAACGACCGCTTTACACTCCTACGAGAGCTGTAGATTGAGCGTTATCAAAAATTGGCGCCATTGCCGGGGAATACGAGTGTCAATCAAGTTCGTGATAATTACTAGACCCTTTGGTCAAAGATTCTCGTACTTTTATTTTTAGTTGTTTTTTTTTTTTTTTTTTTTTAGGATTATTTAGTGCATCAATGGAGGCACAACGTGAAATTGAAAGGATGGCTGCTCAAGTGCATCAACAGAATATTGATAACCGTAGGCGAGCAACAAATCCTGACGATGAGGATCTGGGCGATGAAGAGCTACTAAACCCACGGCATACTTCTGAAATGGCGGCACCCATGCAAAGGAGAGATCGTCAAGCGCGATTTAGGCCCGAACGCCAAGCTGTGCACATACCGTTTGATGATGATGATGATGATCTTGATGGAGCTGGTGCCACAGGAGCCATTATTATTCCACCATTAGCGCCCGGAGCAAAGTTCAACATCACAAGCACCATGATTCAGTTATTGCAACTCAATGGATTATTTGGTGGACTAGCAGGTGATGATCCGAATATGCATCTCATCAACTTTATTTCTACATGCAAGTCTTTTGACAATCCTGGTGTTGGTCAGAATGCTATTCGATTACGTCTATTTCCATTGTCTCTGTCTAGGGAGGCAACACTATGGTTGAATGGGCTGACTCCTGATTCAATTACAAATTGGAGGCAATGGAGAGACGCTTTCCTAGAAAGATTCTTTCCGCCATCCAAGAGGGCTCAATTGAGAGATGAAATCAGCAACTTTCGTCAGCTTCCCTCTGAAGCTCTTCACGAAACATGGGAGAGGTTCAAAACAAAGCTAACGAGATGCCCAAACCATCACATGACTAATGTTCACCTCATGGAGATCTTGTTAGAGCCTTGAATTCAGTAACTAAACCAGTGGTGGATAACGCAGCTGGAGGTTCTTTTATGGACCTCACCTTTGGTCAATCAAGCAATATGCTAGATCGTATGACGAAACAAAGTAGAGCTTGGCATACCAGGGATTCTTAGGTAGCAAGCCCAACTTTATCTATTGGCATGTCTGTAGACCAAAGAAGAAGAGAAGAAGAACGTGAGCAAGACATGGCGCACATGAAAACACAATTGGATCTTCTGACAAAGCACTTATTATCAGGGAAGACTGAAAAAGTGAAAGTTGTGGCGCTAAAAGGAAGAGACAAATCTGATTCGGAAGAGGAGGCCAACTACTTGAACAATCAGGGGGGTTTCCGTGGGAATGCCCAAGGAAACCAAGGTCGGAACTATTATGATAAATCTGGAAGAAAAGACCAAGGTAGTTGGAAGAAAAATAATGAAAAGAGTGGTTTGTACGTTCCCCCTGGTAAACGTGATACCACCACATCAAATTCTGGGAGTATGGAAGACATGATGGCTAAGTTATTGAAAGGAGTGGAAGCAACGAGCGCAGGAGTTAAGGAGGTAATTGATGATTTGGCCTCCATGAAGCAATTAGCTGATTCTCATTCCACTTCTATCAAGCAAATAGAGAAGCAATTGAGCCAACTTTCAGCAGCATTCAATCAAAGAAAGACTGGCACCTTACCGAGCGCTACTGTGCAAAACCCAAGGAATGATGGGTCATGCATGGCCATCACTACCAGAAGTGGTAAGGTGCTGGAAACTTCAGCAAAAGGCAAGCAAGTGGTTGACGAAGTTGCGGACATGGACATTACACCTAGTGACGTTACAAAAGGAGAAGAAGCCGCAACAACTACTCCCAACGTCAGGGACGTTTCACCTAGTGACGTGCAGCCTGAAAAAGTGGAAAAACAGAAGCAAGAGGAGAAAAAAACCGTGGAGAGAACACTTCCATACCCACCACCACCTTTTCCCCAAAGATTGAAGAAGCTGGCGGATGACACAAAGTTCAGCAAATTCATGAATATGTTAAAGCAGCTCACCATTAATGTTCCATTGGTGGAGGCACTTGAACAAATGCCTGGGTATGCGAAATTTATGAAGGATCTCTTGACAAAGAAGCGGGCAGCAAGTTATGACTTGGCGGATAATGTTCATTATTGTAGTGCAATCGCTACAAGATCGCTAGTTCAGAAGAAGGCAGATCCTGGAGCTTTCACTATTCCTTGCACAATTGGATCGTTGGATTTTGCTATGGCATTGTGCGATTTGGGAGCTAGCATCAATTTGATGCCACTATCCATCTACAAGAAGTTGGGGCTAGGCGATCCGACACCAACCAATATGAGGCTCGTGATGGCTGATAGGTCGGTAAAACGACCTGTGGGTATCTTGAATGATGTGTTGGTGAAAGTTTCTTCATTCATCTTTCCTGCAGAATTCGTTATTCTGGATTGTAAGGAGGATTCTGAAGTTCCTATCATCTTTGGAAGTCCCTTCCTTGCAACTGGAAGTGTGCTTATTGACATGAAAGATAATGAGCTTTTGTTTCGAATTAATGACGAAGTGGTACGGTTTGATATATGCAAAACAATGAAGCAGATCAGCGATATGAATGAGTTATATGTTCATCATGAGGATACGAAAGAATTATCTATAGAGAAACAGCCTACTGTTGAGCCATTGTCTGCTGTGCCACTGAAACTTGAGCATAAAGATAATGAAGGTTATGAAGAACTTATGAGTGCTCTAACAGAAATAGAGCCTTATACTCCTAAGCAACCAGATTGTGATCTCAAGAATCAACCAACAGCGAAGACTCCCATTGATGAGCCACCAATGCTAGAATCGCATGAGCTTCCCGATTATATAAGGTATGTGTTCTTGGAAAGTGGAAGTATACTTCCGATAAGTGTGGTGGATGATTTAAGTAAACAGCATGCGGAGGCTCTCATCTCTGCTCTGATGAGGTACAAGAGAGCTATGGGTTGGACTATTGATAATATAATTGGTGACTCTCCGGAGAAACGTAGGAGCCATCTCGAAGAAGATCGCATGCCCACAGGTAAGCCTCATTGCCGTCTAAATCCTTTTAGAAAACGATCCACCATTTACCTCGATGAAGTCTAAGTACTCGAGGTAACCATGTCGTTCCACGACAATAAATAAGGCGCTAGATGGGAGGCAACCCATTGTTTATCGTTTTTCATTTATCGTTTATCGTTTTCTTTCATTCTAGTACTTGTCTTGTTTTTAATTAATGAAAATCCAAAAATAAGAGTCGTGCCACGACCAAAACTAAGGCGCTTGGTGGGAGGCAACCCATCGTACTAATCGTTTTTATTGTTTTGAGAAAATATAGGTGCAAGAGGTATTCAACGAGGAGATTAGTTTCAAATGACGATTTGGATGTATTGAATGGTAAAGGTGGTAAGTTAGGTATAAGGATGCATAAGGGTATGGATTGAGCATTACTCATGCTTAAATAGGCATCGAGGAAGGCTAGGACTAAGTAAAACTAGGCCACAAACAATGCAAAACCTATCCTATAGCCTAAGGTCTCGAAATCTAGTGTTCTATACACTATGCGCCGCCCATTCCTAAGTGTGCTTTTGACTATGCGCCGCCTATGCTATAGCATTAGGTCTCAGGATCTCATATGCCATAGACAATGCGCCGCATAGTGTATGTCATTCTTAAATAAATGCATGGCATAGTGTATGGCATTCTTAAATAAATGCATGGCATATGCTATGGCATTCTGCTCAACTAGGCAAAGCATTAGGCACCGCCTATGGTCACTTTTGGTCTCCAAATCCGATTTTAATGGGTCAAAACTCAACCCAACCTTTTCTTACAAATATGAGACTTAATATTGAACCAAAAACACATTGGAAACCTAGCTCATGCACCACCTATAGTCTCCAAATCCTATCAAAAAGTTTCCTTTTGCTCTTTTTCTTCACAAGAACATCATCCAAAGGCTTCAACCACGTAAGTACTGCTTTGTTCTTCATTTAAATTTTGTAAGTACTACTTTACTACACCTATTATGAATTTCTAAATCCTGAAAAAGTATTGGTGATGTGAACGTGTTTGAATTGTTGATACAAAACCAAGTGAGTGAACATGTACGTTAGGATGCTCTTAACTTATTTTCGACTTGAATTTGATTTTGATGCATTGTTATACTACTTGCGGAATTGCTATAGTAATGAACATTGCATAATCTTGTCACTTGAATACTTACATGTTAGAATATCCCGTTCATCGGAATAAGACTTATAACTACCTACCGACATAGGAGGTTGAGTTTATTGATAGAAACTATACCATGTGGTTACCCCTATGTAGTAGTGTTGTTATATCTACCATGAAAGTAGTCCAATGGCTGCAACTAAGTGATGCATTGCTGAGTTGCTTGTTAGAATATAATCCTAAAACGTATGTCGATGAAGTCTAAGTAATCGACCACTTTCACTTCACTGATTTGTATCAACAAAACTAAGTGTGGGGTGGTACCCCTACTGCTTGTGTGTAGATCGTAACCATTGAGATTGTGCTACCATTAACACTATTTCTAGTCTCAGGTACAATGGCACCCAAAGCAAGACAAGGCAAAGAAAAGGCTACCACTTCACAAAAAGGCAAGAAAAGAGGCCAAAGAGAGCAAGGAGAACCCTCCTTGATGCAAACACCTCAACTCACTCTTGGAATTAAGTGGGATACTTATGAGGAACTTCTAAGGATGATGACTCTGATGATGATTCCAATGCAAGGGGTATGACCCCAGACATAGAGAATGAGTCCGACTAACCAGGTTCTTCTTATTTATTTTCCACTGAGGACAGTGTGCCCCGTCTAAGTGTGGGGTGATGGTATTTGCATGCTATACTTATCGATCCGCATTTGCATTTATTCATGTTTGTTTGCTTAGTTTTTTTAGTAGTAAATTTTTTTTAGCTTCGCATGAAATGATTCTAATAGGCAGCATGAGATTATAACAAGAGTATGTGCTACAATTATGACTATTGAGACGTTTAGGCTCTAGTTGTGACTCATTATGTGATATTGAGTGGTTCAATTCTTTCACTTGTTGGGTCGAGAGTCTATATTACTTCCAATCAAGTCAACCATGTGCCTTGTGTGTGTGAGGTAACAGTATATTCTATGTTTGTGGCTGATGCTAGAACTTGCCTGGTATGTATGCAAAGCGAAAATAAGGAGTGTAAGTTTAGGAGATGATTTAGGCATTTCTTTGGCAACCTATACATGTTTACCTTTGTTTTGCCTACCCATGGACATCATCCTAGTTAAACCCTTTTGAGCCTTTAGCCTATTTCTTTGACAACCTTGTATGTAAGCCTAATCCATTTTTTTTCAAGACCGTAATTTGATCCAAATTCCTAAGTGCTTTAAAGTGAAAAAGTCATGTGACAACATAAGAGGAAATTGGGTGAGTATGATGCTTTAAATTGTAATGGTTCTTGAATGTGTGATGAAAAAGAAAGTGCTATCATAAGAGGTATGTTGTGAAAAGAAAAAGGAAAAGAAAGCTGAAAAGTGAGTTGTGCTTAAAATTGAAAAACAAAAGATGAGAACAAGGTGGAAGAATAAAATAAAGAAAGCTTGAAAGAAAAAAGTGTCAATGATACAATGTGATGTATTAAAGTGCTTAGGAACTTAGTCACTATTTCTGGCAAAAATAGCTGATCCTACCCGTCCCTTAGCCTACATTACAACCATCAAAAGACCTACTTGATCCTAATATTAGCATTCTGACATTTAGTAGAGTACTACATTAAGGGCAAGCCTATGGTCATCAGTTGCTACATATGAATTCTTTGTGAGAGTGAGAGCAAGGACATTTTGATACCCATGTTTGAAAAAATATGCTATATTTGTGAGTAATTATTGGTACTATATTGTGAGACACACATGGTTGATGAGCTTTGGATAGTTGTATATGATTCTATGTACCTTAACGTTTGCATGCGAGTTGATCACCATCACTAGTCTACGCTAGAGGTTAAACTGTTTCTACTTATAATCGGGAAGCTACTCTTTGTTGATAATTTTTGTGCTTGTCTTGAAGAATGTTTTTTGTTGTTGCTGTAAAAACCCTAAGTTGATGCTTAGAAGGACATAATATTTTGTTTGAGGACGAACAAAGCTGCAAGTGTGGGGTGTTGATGATAGGCGAATTTACACGCCTATATCAATATATTTTGCCCATATTTTATCCTAGTTTTGAGAACAAATTATATATTTCATGCACTTTTAGTCCTTTTTCCTGTAAATGAGCTAACGAACATGATTAGGAAAGTTTCAGGTATAAATGATGCAAAATACAGCATTTTATGGCTTACTTGACGCAAAAGAAAGCTCACAAAGGAAGGGAAGGAAGTCTACACGCCTAAGGACCAAAACTGCTGCATGGAAAATCTATCCCGGGCTAAAACAACATTTCTGAAGACTTTGGGGACTTACAGATACAAAGCTGAATTTTGACAATGATACATTAACCTAGTACAATTGGGTTATGTATTTCATTAGTTTATTTGGATTAGGAGAATGTTACATTAACCTAGTACAAATGGGTTAAGTATTTCCTTAGTTTAGTAGGATTTGGTTATTTATTTCATTAGCATAGTAGGAGTAGGATAGGAGTATTATAAATACCCTATCATTCTAGAGATTTTTAATTAAGTCCTCCCTTAGTGGAGAGATACATTCAACAATTAATCTTCTTCCATCCCTCTCTTCTTCCACCACAACAATTCTACAACTCTTCTAATCTTTCCATTAATCTTATTTTCTTCTATTCATCTATTCTTATTTACCGCAACAAGAGAATTGTTACTTGCTAAGGAATCACACTACACGCCTATCACCTAATCCACACGCCATTACTCAACAATAACAATGCAAATCGTGATCTCCTTCGCACTCATGGGTAACTAAACTTCTCTTTTGGGGCTATGGAAGCCGAATGAGATACTATCTATTGCTGTGAGTTTGTGAGTTCGAGACACGTATATTGCTTATATCATTATTCTCTTCATCTTAATGCAAATTCTTGTGGCTGAAGACGCATAGAATAACGCCAGTCTAACATTTAACTTGTTCGAGAGAAAGGTTATTTGTCTGGAAAAGAGATAATGTCAAGGTAGTAGGACACCCTTTCCTATTAAAAAGCTAGTGCCGTAACTGGACTAACCTCTTGGAGAATTCGTACCGTTAGACACGCTTTAAGCTCGAGAGAGTTAAAGTGAAATAGTCCTTGTTCAGGTCGAGAGACGCTTCGATTTACCATCGACTACAATTCTCTATAAGCAATTGCATGTCAAGACTCTACACACTCATAGCCAATAGAGACGTATACATCAGAAGGTGGACATAACCCCAACGCTTCAATTCTCATTGTTTACAACTTACGTAACAATTTCTCTCTTTACTTTATTATTTTCAGCTTTTACTTTATGGTTTTCGTTAGACATTACAATCCCCCCTTTTACGAGACTTGCACCAAAAGTTTAGTAATTTTGCTTACTTGTTGGCCAAGCTATTCCCTGTGCGATCGACACCCAACCCAGGTTGGGTTCTATATTTGCTAACGACCGCTTTACACTCCTACGAGAGCTGTAGATTGAGCGTTATCAGTAGGTCATGGATAATGGTCAACCATAAGCCACATAGCATGTGTGTACATGGTATTGGTTAGTTTGACTATCCCTTGAGTGACTGCTTATGTTATTATTGATGTTTATTGGGTTTCTTAAGTGAATTAGTTGATATTATCACTGTTATTTGAATCTATTAGTGGGTCTATGCAATTAACCTATTTGAATTTTGTAAATTATTATTGAAATCTATTTAATAGAGTAATTTTGGAAACGTTAGTTTAATTTATTTAGTAATATTATTGATTTGGTAAGCTATTTGTATTATTGTATACTTGTCTGAATTATTGGTATTGTTAGTAAAAGCTAAGAGGATAGATAATTATTAAGTTTTACATGGTTGTTCTTGTTTACTAAGTGTTGGCTATACGTTCATATTAATTATTTTGAGGTGGTCGATGACCCTACCAATACATAGTGGTTTGTTAATACTACCTATGCTCTTCTTTTTTATGAGTGCAAAACATATTGTAGAGACTTTATTTAGACCTTAGTTGTAGCAAGTGATCATTTATTCTTAACGGTGAGCAATATCATTTAGGAATTAATGAGTCATCCCACATATAATTCTTGTCTACTTGTTCAGTTCATAGATATTTTTACTATTGTTTTATTGTACCCATAGTTTGGCATTCTTAGATATTTTGGTATAAGGACTTTCAATTCTTGAGGGTATTCTAGGCATTTGGTATTTTTGCACATGTTAATTTTTAGAATTATGCAAGATAGTAGGTTAATTAATGAAATTATTATTTTACTTTTAAAATCACTTAAGTATTATTGATAGGTAATAAGGATTAAATAGTTCTCCCAGAGAAGAGATAGTTTGGGTGTCACTGATGAATGGTTTACATCTGCAAAAAAGTTGGTATCATAGCCTTAAGTTGTCGATCTCATTGTATCAAAATGAATCTAGTGGAGTTTTGTAGAATTGAACGACCCAAATTATCATTATGATGGATTAGGAAGTAAACTTTTTTCCAAGTCCTTCCTTGAAAAATTCTGGGCTAGTCTATTGTTGGATGATTTTTGAGGGCATACTAATCTAAGAAAATCTAGTATTATTGTAAGCATTGTTGGGAATAGTTGACTAGATTTCTAGAAAGATAACGAGCTGAGGAAGTTGTAGCACATAAAGTGGATTTATAGAATTTTGATTATAGAGTTTACTATAGAAGAGTTGGTTTGTAATGTTGTAATTTGAGAAGTGTGTGTGAAATGGAAAAAACTAGGGAGAGGTCTTGAGTTTTTATCTGGGACAGTTGAAGCAGAAAATAGAGCCACTGTAGTAGCTCCAGTATAGCAGAAAAGGTACCGCTACGGCGGTAGTATTAATAGTGTCCCTAACCATTGTAGCAGTAATCTTAGCAGTAAAACATAGAAACTTTTCAACTTTTTGCAATCCAAAAAAATATTTTTCGTTCCAACTTTTTCAAAAATGAGTTAGAGCTTAGCAAAGGGTAATTTTCTATAAATTTTGAGAGTTCCATCTTTAGAGGTTAGGTTTCTTTACATTTTAAACTTGAATTAATTCGTAACATTCTTAGAAATCACTAGAAACTTATCCATGATATAAATTGAGATTAATCCCTAATTCATGAAATTAATGCAAATTTGTGTGAATGAACATAAAATCTATAGACAATGATCATAAAGTGGTATAAAACACTAGAGAAATTATACTCATAGTTATTCATGCTAAATGATCTAAGGTTCATGAGTTTTAAAGGGAGGAAAAACCTAAGATGACTAATTAAGGAAAATTTATCATTAAAAGTTGTTAATTATTAATCCCTAGTAGTTAAAAAGGATGAACTAATTAAAATGAGTGTCATCTTATTTTTATAGATCAAGACGGGTTAAATGGGAAAGTAAAGTCAAGCTTGTGGCCTGGAGGTAATTTTGAGCAAGAAATCAATGTAATTAAAGGTTTATTATAGCAATTAGACTTACTAGACTCTATACTTAAATGTGAATTAAGTATTTGTGATGGATCTCGACCACTAATTGTGATTATTGAGTGGATTTGCATATTCATTCCCATTGATGTTGTTGAGTAATGAAAATGAATGTATAAAAATCATCATATTCATAACGATGTTGAGTTTGTTAATGATGTTAAAGTGATTTAGAAGAGAAAGAGAAGATATGCATATCTTGCATTCATACATTTGTTTAGGTGCATTGAATATTCAGTCATACTCATATGTTTTTATGCAACATGTCATTGAATTTGACTAAGTATAAGCTTACATGAGTGTGAGTTTATATTCCCTCTAAAGTGAACGGTCATAATTGAATATTGTCTTTGATTATAAGTTTTATGAGGATCAGTTTGTATTTATTTTATTTTCTTATTTGTATGGCGTTAGTTGAGTCGAACTATGATGCCTACTGATACTTGTTGATGAATTGATGCATCCTTTTCTCTTTATTTTGTTTAGTGCGGAGTATTTTTTGGCATTTGAGACTAAATCTCAACTTTATCTAGTAGTTCCAGATTTTGATTTGAGGGTGCAGAGTATTCATATCTTGTGTTTTGAGACTAAGACATTTCTTTAGTTATTTCCTTATCTTGGAAAATCATTTAATTCTTAGACTTGTTCTCCTTTAGATATGCTTGTATGGTGACTTTAGGTCCCAAATATGTAATAAATAGAGTTTTCTACACTCTATTAGTGTATGGATTTAAAGTCGATTTGACAATTTATTTCTTATTAAATGAAGCCCCTTTAGAAATTGTTAAATAAGGTTAATATAAGATGAATATGGAAGTAACACTAGAGTTAATAAGGATTGGGTTTAATATGGTTCTCCCACCAGAGTTTAGGGTGGATGCCAATCATGATTAATTGCAATAATTGTACAAAGACATTTGTACTTTTCTTCAAGGGAATATAGGACTTTAGGAAATTAACCACTTCTTTCTCCTTTAATGATATGACTAGATTTCAATTGGTACCTTGCGATCTAAACTAGTATCTGACTTTTTCACTACTTTTGTTCACAGATGGTGAATACGAGAGCCAATAGGCTAGAGCAGCAGCCCCCGCACTAATTTTCCTAGTTGTAGAACTTTTCACTAGAGATAGAGAATAGGGTAGAGGAAGAGGTAGGGATGCACCTTCCAGAAATAGAGCTTGGGTTGTGACTAATCAAACTCGAGAGAGATCTGTGACATCTCCCATACCCAGGATCAATATAATAAGTTTATAAATAAGGAGGTTTTGGAGAAATAAGATACATTACTAGTTTAATAAGGTGCAGTTCCTCCATTGATATCGATAATAGTGATTCGGAAGGTACTTACTTTTTTTTAGTAGATTAGTAGGTACAAGAGCAAACCTATAGTGCCTACTTACCAATTTCTAAGGATGCAGCATATTTCTACTTTTTCTTCTTAGATTAATGAGGTTTTAAGGATGAAAATATTTCCTTTTTGATGCTAGGTCATATCATAACTGGGACTACACATGATATGTGACTAAGTTTCAGAAGACAAAACCTCCTACTTTTGTTGGTTCTGAGATAAAGGATAGTTTTGAGTTTATAGTCTATTGTTATGAGAGGCTGCATAAAACAGGTATTATGGTGTAGCATGGTGTTGATTTCTTACCCTTACAACTACTGGGTGATGTAAAGCAGTAGTGTAGGGCTTAAATAGAATGTCGGTCTCCAACTTTACTTTTATTTTTATGGACTCAATTTTATAATGTGTTCTTGAAGAAGTATGCACCCCACACTCTTTGTGATAATAATAAATATGAGTTTTTATCCCTTGAGCATGGTAGTATGTTTGTTCCAACCTATGAGGCTAATTTTCATGCCTTGTCTCATTATGCTACTCAGTTTACTAGTATTAAAGATGAGAGGATCTGCCTCTTTATGAAAGGTTTGAATATTAATTTGTAGTTTCTTATTGTGTAGACGACTTTTGCTCAAAATACTTTTAACGATGTTGTTGATGATATAAAGAAGGTAGAAGAATTTAAATAGATTCGACAGGCTAAGGTAGATACATGAAACCCTGGAATACAGGTAACATGAATGGTTCTTACCCTAGGAGCTATATGCATCGGGCTTATATAGATTACCCTATACAGTCAGCTCTACTAGAATCTATAGAGGATCTATCAGAGACCTCTCAGTAGTATTCAATTATGAAAAGCCAAGAGACTTCTTATCTTTTGAAAGTAAACCCTGTCTAGATCAATCTTGCTTTACTTGTGGTAGTGTTGAGCACTTTTAGAGGGACTTTAATAATGGTAAGAAAGCTAGTTTTTAGGTCAACAATAATCTAGAGATATGGTTCTAGCTGGAAGAGGCGAAAGTGGTAATGGAAGAGGTCATCCACAGGGTAGTCATGGTAATCACTAGGGTGCCCATAGTTGAAATTAAGGAAGTATTAATGCATAGAGAGATAGTTCTCATCCTTCTCGAGAAGTTACTCATGTCAATGATAGAGCTTACTTTTATGCCTTTCAAAGTTAATCTAAGGTAGAGAATTCAAATATTATCGTTGTTGGTACTATTCTTATTTGTGTCCGAATGGTTATGGTCTTACTTACTCAGCTTCCACTTATTCTTATGCATATGTTAGATTTTCCTTGGATTTAGATGTTTTGGTGATATTGTCGACTCACCTATATATCTATCTACTCTGATTGGAGACTTTTTGGTAGTGAGCCAATTATATCATGCTTATCTGATATGTTTATGGCTTTTAGACTTGGGCAGATTTTGTGATTTTGGATATTTTTTATTTTAATATCATCCTAGGTATGACTTGGTTATCCCCATATCATGTTTTTATGAACTGTAATGCAAATACTATAACCTTTGAAATGCCAAGGATTGATATGCTTGAATAGGAAAGTGTTTGTACGTCTAGACTTGTGAAAACAATTTCATTTTATTAAGCGAAGAATCAGACTGGAAAGGGTGTTTAGCTTGTTTACCACATAGTTCTCGTACTTAAAAGTTTTAAAAGGTGTTTCCCACTAACTTTTCGAGCATGCCAACAAATTGATGCATTAACTTTTGTATTTATTTGGTACCCCTTCCTATTGTATGGTTCCAACTAAGTTGTGAAAGATCAAGACTTAATTATAGGGGTGCCTTGATAAGGGATTCAATTGGCGTATTACTTAGCCTTGGGGTGCTCCAATGTTGTTCATTAAGAAAAAATACTGTAGCATAAGGATGTGTATAGATTTTAAATTGTTGAATAAAGGTACTATTATGAATAAGTACCTTTTTCCCCAAATAAATGATTTATTTGATGAGTGCCATGGTTCTTCTATTTGCTCCAAGACAAATTTGAGGTTAATGTATTATAATCTAAAGATTTGCCTGGGATGTACCCAAGACAGATTTCAGGACTTGTTATGGACATTATGACTTTTTAGTGATGTCTTTTGGATTGGCCAATGCACTGGCAGTATTCATGATCTTGATCTATGGCATTATTGAGTATTTCTTAGATTTATTTGTGATTGTTTTTATTAATGAGATTTTGGTCTACTCTAAGATAAAGAAGGAACATCCAGTTCATTTTTCTATATTCATGGGTATTCCAAAGGAGAAGCACATTTTTGATAAGTTCTCAAAATATTTGTTTTTGATGACTTCTATGGATTTGTTGGTGAATATGGTTTGGTGAAAGGGGTGATGGTAGATCCCCATAAGATTGGGGCGAACAAGAATTGGGTTGAGCCTAGCTTTGTAACTGAAGTTTGATGTTATGTAGGTCTTTCTAGATATTATCATAGGTTTAGAAGGAATGTTGCCTCCATTGCCTCTCATTTGACAAGAATGGTGCAAATTTAAGTGTGATGAAAGCTTTTAAATACATCCTGGTGCAACCAATTGTATCGAGACTTGAGAAATATCTATTGGTGGCCTCAAATGAAGAGATATATAGTAGACTATGTGGTCAATTTCCATAATTATCGACAGGTGAAGTATGAAGGTCAAAGTCTAACGAGTTTGCTTTAAGGATTCGTATTCCCGAATAAAAGTAAGAGATGATAGCGATGGATTTGGTAGTGGTTTATCCTAATACCCTAGGCAGCATGACTTGATTTGGGTCATAGTGGACAGGCAAACTAAGTCTTCTTATTTCATTTTGATTAAGGTGAATTGCAATTTAGAGTAGCCATTCAAGATCTATGTCAGGGAAGTTTTGAGGTTACTTGGGGTACCAATTCCTTTAAATGTTATTGATATATGCAATTTACCTCCAAATTTTGGCACAATTGCATGAAGAGTTGGGAACCAATCCTAACTTTAGTATAGTATTTCATCCTCTTAGTGACAGGCAATCTGAAAGGATTATTTACGTGCTTTAGGATATTATACGGGTCATGTATGGCTGATTTTGGCAGTCATGGGGATAAGTTTCTACCATTGTGTGAGTTTTCATAAAACAATAGTTATCACTCTAGTATCTTCATGGCCCCATTTTAACAACTCTATGGGAGGAGGTATAGATCATCCATAAGCTAGTTTGAGGTTGGCGATGTTAAGCCTTTTTAGGCACAAACTTCATAAAGAAAGATCAAAAGAAGGTGAGGTTCATTCAAGACAAGTTGTTGGTATCCCAAATTATACAAAAGGAATACATTGAAAGCAAGGTGAGAGATATATACTTCAAATCGGTGGAGCATATGCTGCTAAAGGTATCTCCCATGAAGGGAGTTATGCAATTTGATAAGAAAGGAAATCTTAGCCCTAGGTTTAATATTCTTGATGATGGTGGTCCTGTAGTGTAATGGTTGGCATTACATCACATCCTATCAGGAGTCCATTAGGTATTTCACATTTCTATGCTTAAGAAATACCATGGGAAGGGTACTACATAATTAAGTGGGACTCAATTTTGCTTAACAAGAATTTTTCGCAAGAAGAGGGGAAAATTTTTTGACTAAGATTTTTGAAAGTTAAGGAATAAGGAGATCTGATCAATGAAATTCGAGTAGAATCATTGTCCTATATAGAAGGCCACTTAGGATACTGAAAAAGGATATGCATGACAAGTACCCTCACTTCTTTGAGGATTCAGGTACTTTATATACTTTATTTTTACCTCACATTCTTTGATTGATAGTTTGGGTAAAATAATTAGTAAATTGGTGTGTGTTGTAATGGCCATTTTTTGTCGTTATGGTATAGTCTAGAACAACAACAACAACAAACCCAGTATATACCCACATAGTGGGGTCTGGATGTATGCAGTCCATACCACTACCCCCGAAGGAGTAGAGAGGCTATTTCCGATAGACCCCCGTCTCAAGACAAAAGACCGTAGACCAACAGTCGTGCAACATGATAAAGAAAAAAGAACCAATATCCACAAAAATAAAGTATAATTAACCAAAAGGCAAGCAATATGCTAAAGTAACAAAAGAACTAACATTCACAAAAAAACAGAATAATTAACAACCCAAGGACCCCCTCCCCCATAACTGGAACTCCCAACCAAGCTATCCTTAAACATCCTAAGTACGGACTACGACTCAACCACCCACCTTAGACTTCTAGTTTAATACTCTTCCTCCAAACTTTCCTATCTAGGGTCATGTCCTCAGTAAGCTGTAACTATTCCATGTCACGCCTTATCACTCCACTCCAGTACATTTTTGGTCTACCACTACCCCGCTTGAAACTCTTCAAGGCCAACCTCTCACATCTACGGACTGGGGCATCCGTTCCCCATCTTATCACATGGCCAAACCATCTCAACCTCACTTTCTGAACTTATCCTCCACCGAAACCACCCCCACCTTCTCCCAAATAGTCTCATTCCTAACCCTGTCTGCCTTCGTAAATCCATGCATCTAACGCAACATTCTTATTTCCGCAACCTTAAACTTTTGGATGTGAGAATTCTTAATAGGCCAACACTCAACCCCATATAACATGGCTGACTAGACCGCAGCTCTATAGAATTTACCTTTAAGCTTAAGAGGCACCTTCTTATCGCATAATTTACCTTTTGCATGGTATAGTCTAGCATGCAAAAAAATTATTGAAGATTCTCCCTTTATAATAAAGCTAGAAATTATAGGCTAGGCTAGTCTTGAATTAAAACCAAGCATTGTGTGGTCTAGATTAATTCAAGAATGTATAAGTTGGAGCTTAAGTAATTAGAGACCATATTATGATAGCTCAAAATATAAGGAGTTCGTAGAAATATTTGGAAGTAAATTTGGTATAGTATAACTCCAAAAATCGCATTTGATATAAAAGGTATAGTTTGAGATATCAATGCTAGAAGTGTCTTGTAATCTTAGGTGGATTTATGCAGCTAAGTGTCATTATTTATGCTTGTTTTTCCTTATTTTAAGGATTTCTTGTGTTCTTAATGAGTGGTTGATGATATAATTTATCATATAAGTGTCAAATGACTCTATTATAATTTTTAAGGTGTGTTTCAAACAAGTTTATAATCAATTTGGTCACTTAGTGTTTAAACGAGAAAACTAGTGTTACCAGCTTGAGCTATATGTTGTTCTAGTTGATCTCTATGAGTTCTAGTGTGTGTAATGAGTTACTAAGGGTATAAATGTGTAATTGTGTGGGTAAAAAATTATTTATAGTATTTAATTCACAATTTAAACAAGCTAATGGACAACCATTAAGTTAAAGTTCAAACACGAAAATTAGTACTCTTAGCTTGAGCTATGTTCGTTTCTAGTTCGTTGTATTGGATTCGATTGTGTTTTGAGTTCTAATTTGAGGTGTTTGATGTTATAGGATTCCTTTTTAGTTTATAAATATGGTATATGGTTGATATAAAATCTATAAATCAAGATAAAAAGTCACCACAAAGCAAGGAACAAAGAACCAAACATATGAGGTACAATATGACTAAATCTGGAAGTTTAGGACTCATTGGAGTGCCACAAACCTTAGGAAATACTTTACGTACATGAAAATCCCTTGTAAGAATCCAAAAATTCATTTTATAATATCTCTCCATGATATAAACATTCTATGGATCCTAGGCCACATGATAAGGAGGTGGCATGGAGGCTAAGTTCAAATTGGCACTTGTGGTCCTACTATAAATAGGACATTTGAACTCTTAAGTAACCACCTTGGACGACCTTTGGGGTTAAATATATGTTGTATAAGGTTTATATTATGGTTTCTGTTTCTTTACTTTAGTTTGTGTATCGATTATAACATGGATTTATCTATTATGATTATATGTATGTCTATGAGCGGCTAAACACCTTTTTTCAGGGTTAAGGCCAAAAACATGATTACTCTTGTTAGGAATTGAATTTATTTTTGTTATTTATCATTGTTGTTTGTATATTTATACTTTTTTAACTATTTAAGGATTTGCAACCCTTAGAATACATGCTTAATTATTCATGAGATCAGAAAGAGGAATGATAGGATAGACTGTGGGATATATGGAATAGGATCGTAATATTTCAACTGAATGATGTTATGATTTACATTTAGGATAATAATATACCTAAGTAAACTATTTGGTTCAATTATAGGATGAAATATGAATGCATTTAACTTAGTTCTTGCATCCCCGCTCAACGATATAGTTGTAGGGCTAAGTTAGAGATAGTGGATTAGAGGGTTGGAAGACCATAGTCATAATATCAACCCTTTAGACCAGAAACCAAGATAATTAACCTAACCAACAAAGTTATATATCTTATTATGATTGTTTGTAGTGCCTTAACCCTGCGTTTCTCCATTTTATTAGTCAAGAACCTTTAATTTATCTTATTGTTTACTTTCCTTTTAGTTTATAACTCTCAAACTCGTTTGGTAACTTTAGGACTTGATAGTTGAACTAGAATTGGATATTTGTTTAACACAAGTCCATATGGGATCAATACTTGGCTTGTAAAAGGCCATTTTACTACTTGCTGGACAATGTACACTTGCATGTGCACTTGGGTGCAACATGTTTAAAATGGTCAAATTTGTAAGATGGTTGGACTTTCTGCCTCCACCTAGCCTACTATAGCAAGAGGCAAGCTACTACCACCATCCCTTTATGACGGGAGTCAACATCAGTTAATTCCTCCATAAAGAATGAATCCTTCTAGAGTAATGTCGTTATAGAGGAAATGTTCGTAGTAGTGGGACAAGTGTTATTTAATGAAGAAAGAAGACATAAAATGCTATTTTTATTCTATATTTATCTAAGAGTTAGAAGAGTCAATTTACGGTGATTTCCACGTATTTTCAACCAAAATCCTTTATTTAGGTAAGAAAATTCACCTGTTTAACTTGTTTTTCAAGGAATAATTCTTAGAATCACTAAGTTTTGAGTATAGGGAGTATTTGACTTGACCTAGCCTGAATTACTAGTGTAATTTAGAAAACTAAAATAAAACCCTTGGGTTTTGGTTAAAGATACACGGATTATGGTTGTATGTTGAGAATTCATCTTTATAAACATGATATTGGTACAATTAAGATGGAATGAAGGTAGAAAAAACTAGAATCAGGGAATGATCTTTATTTTTGCTTTTGAGGTTTTGAAATTAGTCTATAATCTTTGTAATTATAAAGTCATTAATTTAATGTTGATCGTATTGTTAATTTTAGACCACAAGAAAGTTTAGGTTGCAAGAAAGAGCAAAGCTTAAGTTTGTTAGAGCAAGTGCAAAGCTTGGATTGAGGTAGGTGATGGATGAATTGAAGTTGAGAATCAATTTAGCTTATGTGTGCATTTTAAGTTCCGCTTTCTGTACTTGTTTTAATGCATGTTGTAAATTGACTTGTTGGATAAAATTACAAGTGTTAAATCACCGAAAATGATATTGTGTAAAGAGGCTTGGTTACAGTATAAGTGCAATTATATATTCTCATACTATGACTTACTCATCATGGTATGAGTTTATATTATAAGACAAACCAGTAAGGGTCACTACATTGGTGGAATTCAGGAAGTATAAGGATGGGAACATTGAATATGAGTGGTATAACATTAGTTTGGTATAAAAGTGGCAGACATTAGATGTATGGGTTATTTTGTACATGGACTAAGATCATCCCCTGCATGTCATGGCTAGTGCGAAATCATAAGACCCATAGCATGTGTGTTCATGAAATTGATGAGTTTGACGGTCCCTTGAGGGGACCGAGTTATGTTGTTGTTGATATATTAGGTATGTTAAATGAACCAGCTGATACTATTGTTGTTATTTGGATCAATAAGCGGTCTGGTTTATTGACCTGCCTGAATTGTGTAAATACTTGTTAAAGTCTATTGAAATGAGTAATTATGGCAAAGGTGAGTTTATTGTTATAAATTTTCTATATTTTCATATACTTGTATGAATTGGTGGTATTACTAAGAAAGGCTAAATAGAGTTATAATTTCTAAGTGTTATATGGTTGTGCATTTTTACAAAGTGTTAATTATATGTTCATATTTATTATTTGAGTTGGCCTATGGCCCTACTAGTACATAGTGGTTTTGTGCTACTACTACCTATGCTCTTCTTTTTGTTGAGTTCAGAGCATATTCTATGGCCTTAAACTTGAGTTTAACTGTAGCAAGAAATCATTTGGACTCAAGTGTGAGCTACATCTTCCAGACTGCCATGAATCATCCCACTTATAGTTCTTGTCCACATATTTAGAACATAGACATTTTTACTATTTTGGTTTCTTGGGTTATACCTATAGTTTAGAATTGTTAGATGTTTTGGTACAATGGCTTTCAGTTATTAGGGATATTTTAGGAATTTGGTATTTTTACACATGTTCCATTTTAGAATTATTCAAAATAATGGGTCAATTAATGGAATTATGATTTTAATTTTTAAATCCTTGAAGTGTTGGGGATGGATAAGTGGGATTAAATGAACCTCCCATTGGAGGGATAGTATGTGTGACACTCTTCGATGATTTGGATTGTGACACATCCATATAAAAGAGATGCAATATAGTTCAACTCAACATTGTCATACGAATACAATGATCATATGCTCACTTAGTATACACCCTCTGAGCCTAAGATTTCGTGAGAGGATCTATGGAGGGTTAGCACCTTGTACTAATCACAGTCTAATCAATAAATGTTGCAGGCATTTACCTCAGTTAAGGCATTTTATAAATGGTTCATTTTCTTTTGCAAATGATCTAAGTTCAATAGTTGTTCCATATCCATGAACAACAACATGTATAATGAATATGCATAATCATGGTGAAAACTCTAATATGGAACAAGTTTCTCAATAGTGTGTCAGTGAACTAAAAATTCTCCAATACTCATTAAAACATGATACAGGATTCTACTCAGGAAATAATAGAATATAATCAAGTCAAGATATTGATAATAATAATCCACAATAGCCCCGCTTGGGCATCACGATAGCCAAGAAGCAAATAAGACACTGTTAAGGTTTACACAAACCCCTGCATAGGTAATAGTATAATAATAATCAACTCAAATAAGGTAAGCCATGAGATATTTCCCAACCTAAAACATGCTACACATAATTAATTATCTGTCAAGCCCAATCTGAAGAGATTTAAGTCATAACCTATCTTAAAATTGAAGACACGAGCCTGAACCAATCAACATGAAGCCTTTCCCTTCCAAGCAGCTTCAGAAGGTTCCAAATTTGTCAAAAATGATATTTACATGTAAATAGCAGTTTATTGATATCCATATTAGCATACTTTTTCTTTGGGTACAAAATCACCTCAAAAATTAAGCCCAAAAATAAAAGGTGAAATTAAAAGTATAATAAAGAATCACATCACCCATACTTTAAGGGTTCAAAATATAGAAACTCATTAGAAACGAAGTCAAAATGAGTTAGAAAACAATGTAAGACACATTTTTCCCTTTACCAGGTAGAATCTAGAAATTTCAAGTTTAAGGATGATTTAGAAATAAAGTCAATGGATAATGAATAAAAATAGGTCTAGAAGCATATCCAAATCAAAGTTGATGAAAACCCCTTGAAAAACCACCCAAAATTGTGCTCCCAAAACTTAAAGATAGTGAAAAAATAGATCAAATTATGAAAATATGGTTTATATATTACTCTGGTGAACAATGGCTCATGATCGTGGCACCCACCAAGTGATCATGAGAGTAAGCATCAAACTCTAATAATTTGTCCTTCAGATCGTGATGCACTACCTAAGCAAACCCGGCTAATGCCTCGAGATCACGATGAACTACTCAATCACCTCGTGTAATTGTAACATATGGCAATGTAACCGTGGCAAGAAACAGAGTATTGCACTAGCAGCCTTGCACCAGTAGAAATCTAAGTCGAAAATTGTTCTAGACCAACACTCAAATTTCATTCAGGTCCCTACAAAAATAATCCAATAATCCTACTAGAATAATTTTGATGTTTCATACTCAAGGGAACCAAAAAAACTTCTAATGGAAGATATTATCACATATACACCCACAACCAACTCTAGGCTAATAAAACTAGTATTTCAACCAAATGCTCAAAAATCACAAAGGATCCTCAAAACCCAAACAAACTAATCTACTACCCTAAATGGAGATTTCAGATCTAATGGAACTGATGAAGTTCTCACCTGACACTCAGATCGTAAAATGTTGACCAAAGTTAGTTGTATTACTTTAAAGGCTACTCAGAACCACAAACTCACATAAACCACTTTTGAATGCTTTAGAAATTATGTCAAACATCACCACAACTCATAAATGATATAAATCAACAATGGGGAAAAGAAACATGGTCAAAACACAAAATATTCTAGATTTCACCTAGAGGATTTTTACATCTTGGCAAACCTTGTACCACCCTTCCTGGAAGATCCTTCAACAAAATTCATTCACCTTCCATGAACTTTAAATCATAAATCCTTTGGTTTGCATAGATTTTTTTCCTACTCTGGGATACCAAGATCCAATCCTAAATCAAAAACACCTAATTTGTCACCTCTCTCAAAATTTCATGCCCTAAGGCCTAACTTCGAAAGAGTTAAATAGAATAATTAGAAATCTACACCTCCTTTAATATAGTGCCTCAAATGATGTTATCTAAATTCTAGAATAGAAATTTTTGTTGTAGGAAAACTCCATTAAGGGAAAGAACCAATCTCAGTAACCACCAAAGACCAAAATACAAGCTCGGAGCATATCCTCTAACACCTGAATAGTACACTCTAAGTAACTATTGGTTTGAGGGAAAAATTTTGTACTCATCTCTGACTTAATGCTTAACGCACACTATCAAATTCTAAAGATGGAAAGTGAACTTAGTACATCTGTCTGAAATAATGGAAATGGTATACCATATAATCAAACTATCTCTCATATGTAGATCTTAGATAACTTCTCTACATTACAGTTTATCTTCATTGATACAAATTTTGCTAATTTGGTCAACCAATTCATGACCATCCAATAGAGTCAAATATCCCTAATGTTTGAGGCAATCCAATCACAAAGTCTATAATAATACACTCTCACTTATACTAGGGTATAGTCATCTTCTAAATCACACTACTCAACCTATATTGCTCATAATTTACATGTTGATAAGTAAAGCGGTTAGCCACAAACTCTAAGATATCCTTCTTTATCACATACTACAAATAGTTTAACTTTAAGTATTGCTACAACTTATATTTCCTTATGTATATCAAATACCTTAAATTGTATATGTTTTTATGATTAATTTTTGTCAGATTAACAATTCTAGGAACATTAACCCAACCCTTGATCCTCAAATTACCTCTAGATAAAGACATTCTTCCATAGCTTCACCACTCAACACCTTATCTAAAATAACTCTCAACATGTTGAATATTCTCCAACATATATATCTAGCCTCAGCATATGCCCCAGATGCAAAAATATCAAGTCAAACAAATTGATGCGCTAATGAATAGATGTGTAAAGCTATAGGTTGTTCCTTAACAGTAAGAAAATCTAAACTCTGCATACTTAAAGGCTTCTATCTCAAGTCATTCACTACTACATTCTATTTTTATAAATGTTAAATAATTAAAATATCATAATCTTAAGAAATTTTATCTGTCCACCTATTGTAATACCCCGTATTTTCGTGCTAGAATTCTAACTGTTATTTCTGCGCGTCTAAGATTTAATCCAAGTGATTCTCATGTGAATACAAGTTGCATGATCATTATACTATTCTATGGAGTAGTTTAGAGGTGGAAAATGTTTATAGCAATGACCTAGAATAAGGTTTAGCTAAGACCAATTGATTCATCCAAAGTTTGACATTCTATTCTACAAGGGTCAACTTCAAATGTGAATATCTCTTAATATACATGGAATTTTTCATCCCAATACCTATCAAATTATATATAATTGAATTATATTTCCAATGATACCAATTTTGCAAAAATCTGATACCCGAGTGAAGAGTTATGCCTATTTTTATGATAGGCAGTAAGGGTGTGCGATGGGTAATGCCCCTCCCAATCAAATGTGTGTGATTGGGAGTGTGAGGCACACTTAAATGTCTTCCATAAGGTGTCCGACGCACACCTTAAGGTCTGTCATAGGTTGTGCGCCATATAGCTCACTTCCAGGTGCCAAAAACACCCCTATATATGTCTATAACATGGGATTAAACTCCCACAACAGCAAAATAAGTTTATTTTCTCTCAAAATCACCAAGAACAACCTTTAGGGTTTCAACATAAAAACCCCAATAGCTAGAGATTCAACCGTGAGAATTCTATAATTTTAACATATTCGAAATCCCTGTTACGAAGGCTACGAGGTACACCCAAAAGTTTGTGAATACCATTACATCATTTGAAAATTCATTCAAAGCTTCAAGTTTAAGGTATGTGGAGTTTATCAACAAGAAGACTCTTTCGTTTTTGTGCCCAAAAATACTTTCATTTATGAAGTTATTGATTTCATATGTTTTACTATAATTTTGAAGTATGAACTTATATCCTATATTGATTATCATGAGATTATAATCTTTTTGATATTTTAGAATCAGAATTATATGAGAATGATGATATTTTGTCCCTTATAACTGAATTTTCCAGATTTTGAAGGGCTTTATATATGTTTATTATGTAAAGCTTGAATCTTGATAAGTTTTAATGTGATATTGAGACATGAGTTTTGAACACTATTTGAGATAGTTATTTTTGAGAAATCATGTGTTATAAGCACCTTGAGTTTGAATGATTTGAGATGATGAAGAAGTTTTGACCTTTTGATCGTAAAAAGGGGGTGTTTTTAAACCCGAGATGAGAAAAGAAATCCACTTTTATTGATTATCATGAAAAGGGTAGTAAGATGGCTCCTGTTGTGAATTGTTGAACTGTTTATTAGTGGATTTTCTTTTGAAAAGATCTGAGCTAAGTCCAGAGTAGTCTTTAGCATCGAGCGGGAGGTATAACTATTTTGGTACTTTCCTAGAACTATGTTCCCCCGTAGGATGTGAGCCTGAGGTTGATTTATATAGTGATCACTAGTATTTGGATTGATTATTTAAGATCCTACTCTGATGGAAAGGAATAGGGCGACTCTCCCCAACGTGGGTAGAACGTTGGACTCCATGTAGCTCACATGGTTTATGTGGGTTGGAAGAGACTCTCAGTGTGTGTGTGTATTCTTCTATCTGAGATGAAAATATAATTGCTTGAAAGATTGAGTTTGAGAAAGTCATTATTTTCGAAAGATTTAAAGACTATATATTCTAAATAGATTTGTCATGAGATTTGATTGCTTTGATGAATTGGAATTGAGATGAAAGTGAATTCAAATTTATATGATGACTCACATGTTTAACTTTACATGTATTATTAATCTATGATTTTGATGATTTAATTCAAGCTAAGTGAGTCATTTATATCAGCATGCATAATTTTATAAATTGTAAAGATATTAAGATATTATTTTATATATGCATTGCACCCCCATATGCTTGGTACTTTTCCATGGTACTGACCCACATATTCGTATGTGGGCTACATTTTCTCAGAATGGAGATACAAGGTATAGTGTACATCTTCACATCCAGTCAGTTTGTGGCATCCAGTCAGTAGGTGATGAGTCATTTTGATTCAAGGGCTTGAGTTAGTTATACAGCTTGAGAAGTGTTGTATTTTCTTTATCCAGCCATATTGAGTTAGGATAGTCGGGAGTCATAACCCAGATACCTATAGTCTGTACTAGTAGAGGATTCATAGACAGTCAGTAGAAGTGGATGTATTTCATTTCAGTTATGGTTGTAAAGGCAGAATTGCAATCTTATAAATTAAGTATTGTATTAATCAAATTCAAAAAAAGTTATTTTCTACAGATTTGTATAAATATATTTATACTTTTTATTCAGTTTCTTATGAGATATTCCAGTAGAAAGGTTAGCTTGGGGTCACTTGTGACCCTAAGCATCGTGTGACATATCGGGACCCAATTTTAGGGTGTTACAAACTTGGTATTAGAGCATAGAGTTCAAGTGTCCTAGGGTATCTATGAAGTCGTGTCTAGTAGAGTCTTGCAGAACGGTACAGAGATGTCTGTACTTTCCTTCGAGAGGCTACAGGGCAATTAGAAAATGTCTCCATTCTTTCAAGTCTTATATTGTACTATAGAAAAGTTCTCCAAGAAACTTATACAGATTCTCATCTTACTCTAGTCAGGCCATCTCTGCCTTATTTCAAAAGTATCAGAAATAGTTGAGCTTAATTCTCCATAAATAGTTATGGAATTGTAAGAGAGCTACAAAAGTATCCTATTAGGACTTTTGAGTTCTAAAAACTGAAGTTCTTTATCAGGCCTGTAGAAATCATGCACTAAGCTCGAGTCAAATATGCTTTCAAATTTCTCCTCAGAATCCATAATGATAATCTATACTTCTCTATCTATGTACTGTTCTTGAGGTAACATGTTTGGAAAGTTCCAATTTTCTCCCCAGAGAATGCTCTTATATTTGCTAGTGGAAGTTTTAGAAGTTACAAAGCGGCTTGAGAGGAGCCTTCTAGTGTGTTATAAGTCCATCAAATTTAAAGTTATGCCCTCGTTCTTACGAGTTATTCAATTAAGATACATTAAGGTGTATTCTTAGATCGTTGAATGTTGTGTGTAAAGTTTCTATCTCTTGTATTATGTAATCTTGTTATCATTATGTTTGTGAAAAATCAAAGTCTAGTGAAGCCGTGTGAGGCCGATTTTGATTCACTAGCATAGTTGCTTTGTTATTCATATAATTTTCTTAATCAAAACACAAAACCAAAGTCTAGTGAAGCCATGTGAGGCCTATTTCAATTCACTAGCATAGTTGCTTTGTTTTTCATATATTTTCTTAATCAAAACATAAAACCAAAGTCTAGTGAAGCCGTGTGAGGCCTTTTTCGATTCACTAGCATAGTTGCTTTGTTATTCATATAATTTTCTTAATCAAAACACAAAACGAAAGTCTAGTGAAGCCATGTGAGGCCTATTTCAATTCACTAGCATAGTTGCTTTGTTTTTCATATATTTTGTAAATCAAAACATAAAACCAAAATCTAGTGAAGCCGTGTGAGGCCTATTTCGATTCACTAGCAACTTGTTGTTTATCTTATTGTTCTGGTGTTAGTTGAAAGTATGGGTTTTTGTATAATGATAGAAGTAGTAATTTTTAGTTGAAAGTCTTGTGTTAGTTTAACTTGTGAGTTTAGAAGTGTAGTGGAAAGAATGATGGTAAGGGCAATTTATTGAATATGTATAGCTGAATTTTTGCTTATGATTGAATTTGTAATGAAGTGATATACCCTTGTTTGTTAGTTTAGTGAAGTTAGAGAAGAAGATTATTAGTTAAGGTGGATTGTTGTTTGTTTGAAGTATGAAAAGAGTTATTGATGGTGTTTATGGTGCTAGAAAAGTATAGGTTATTGGTGAAAGTCCTTAGTGGATGAGTGTTGTTAATTTAGGCTTCCCTAAGGTGGAAAGAGGGAGTTTAGTTGAAACTTATAAAGCTATGAAATAAGTTTAGATATATAGATGGGTAAATAGTGATGATGTGTATAAGGAGGATGTGTTAACGGATTTTGCATAAGATAGGCCATATGATTATAATCAATTGTCATTTTATGGGGTTCTAGTGTACTAGTGTTTACTAATGCTATGTTTTATAGTTTTAAGTAAGAATAGGTTGTAAATCATGTTTAGCTTTAGACATTAAGTTTGAACAGTTGATGGTTCGGTTGTTGATGCTAGTTATATGGAGGTGATCTAGTAGGCCTAAATAGTGTATGCAAAAGTGTAAGATCATGTGTTTGTAATTAAGTATGGTGTAGAGGTGTGCCCAAGGTGCTATGGGGCTGCATTATTTTTCGAGGATTAGTGCATGTTGTATGGTTAGTAACGCTGAGGTTCTAGGTGAAGAAAGTCTAGTTAGATAATTTATGCTGTTCTTGATAGCTAAGTTAAGGAGTTATGATTGAAGATATTGAGCCTTTTTAGTATGATTATTATTCTCATGGTTTGAAAAAAAATATAAGAATAAAGGTGTGATCTTGGTAGGTTATGATTATGTGATTAGAGATGTAGGTATGGTTGCAAATGAGACTGTAACTCTTTGATGATGAATATTAAAGTTAGAAAGTTAAAGATAGCATATGGATGGGTTGTTCAAGAATGAAGTTGGTAAGTTCAAAATTAGTTTATTCTTGTGAGTTTACCATTTAATAGTAGATAATAGAATGATGAAATTATGGCTTAGTATCGAGGATATGGAGTAGACCATCATACTTAGAATACCAACTTTGACCTAAGGGGGAGATGGTTAGTGAAAAACCAAACCAAGTTTTGAGAATTAGATTGTGATACATGTCAATAATGAGTTATGATGAGATAGTGATCAATAATTACTCTAGAGTATTCATTGGATTTCAGTCATTACAATACCAAATCCATCACTTGCTTGACAAATCCATGCCACAAGTCTATGCTTATACCTATCATGTGTGCTCAAGCCCATTCTCAGCTTCTAGCAACCATGTAACAGCTTCACTTTATGATTCGAGTTATCTCTTATGAATCTATGAACTCCAGTCTTATGTTGAATAGCTCATGATGCATATAAACTCATGTTTCAGAGTCTGACCAGTTATTAAACTTATGATACTAGTGAAGTTCGCATTATATCATGCATGTCCTCAGCTTAGATTTCTTTAATGAATCCATACCTTTGATATTTTATTCCTCAGGATAAAGATAAGTATTAATGTTATGTATTATAGTTTTCGTGCTTCTGGTTCATATGTGTTAGCCCTTCGGTGACCTCTTCCTATGTTTAGATAGTGGTGATGATAGTGGATAAGTAATGGTTTAGATATGGAAGAGTTGATGACCCTCATTAAGAAAGAATATTTATGCTTTTCTATCTAAGGCTAAAGTGTGAAGTCGGATTGAGGCCAAGTCTTTGATACATGTCATGGTTAGTTAGAAATTGTGTGTATGTTTTTAAGAATAGTGCAAGAAAATCATTGTTGATAAAGGTTTAGAGAATATGTGAAGTATGCCTTTAGGGGTATTTGCCTTAAAGTTATATATGATTTTTAATGAGAGGCTTGAATGTCCTGTTGGGTGTAAGATGATGAATGCAATATGCAATAGTGAATCCATATCAAGAGTTTTAAATTAGTCATTGAAGTGGTAAGGCATGTTATTCTTAGGGTGTGAGCTCTAAGAAGATATAGAATATTGAACCTTGTGGTTTAGACTACTATTGTGGTTTGGCATGTTGTATCTTGTGATTTAGTGGTAGGCTTGATCATGGTGAGAGAACTTAGTTTAGTTTAGACCTTAGTAGAAAGATTTCCCTGTACCAATAAGAGAATTATAAGTTGAATCAAATGATTATGGTATTTAAGGGGAATAGTATAGTTGAGAGAGCATTTGAGAAGTGATGCTAAGATTGAAAGTAAGAAGTTGTGTTGCCTACGGCCTAGCAATCCTATCCTAGTTTATGAGTTATATAATTATATTCCATGCTATAAGTTATATCAATTTTGTAATTTCTTAGTCAAATGTCTTGTTCAGAGCCTGCCCAAATTCTTTGCTCCCTAATGTTAATAGAATTTCATAGAAAAGTGCTGAACAAATACTCCATTTGATTATGGGTAGTCAGTATGATCCAGTCCATATAGCCTATAATCTAGTTTATCAAGCAAAGAGATAAGGTCCTATAGATTCTTAATTTTCCAGTATTACTATCCACAGTCTTATACGTATGTACATTCCAAGAGGCAATGTGTTTGTGTCCAATCAAATTATAAATTCAACTCAGTTCATGCATCAATTTCAGTTTCAGATATTAAGTCATGATTCAGTTCGTAAGTATCCTGTGTAGTATCATAGTCTCTTCTTAGCATTTTTATCAAATTATTATTATTCGGGAAGGAACGAACCCAAAAGGGGGATGTTGTAATACCCCGAGTTTTCATTTCATGAACCTCTCATCCATTCTCCTGAGATCAGATCCAGTGCAAAGTAACGCTTACTCATAAGTTGACACACTCGTTTCTATCTTAGCCATATAGTTATTTTTCTTGTGGATTCATGCACTTGCAGACTAGCTCAGTAGCTCATTATTCTTGAGATCCAGTGATTCAGTTCTATTAGTTACACATGATAACTTGAAGACTAATATTCCTCTATGTTTCAGGTTAATTATCCACATTGGAGGATGAATGTTCCCAAGGGGGAGATAATGTAATACCCCATATTTTTGTGCTAGAATTCTAACCGTCGTTCATGCGCGTCTAAGCTCTAATCCAAGTGATTCTCATATGAATACAAGTTTCATTATCATTATCCTAGTCTATGGAGTAGTTTAGAGGTGGAAAATGTTTATAGCAATGACCTAGAACAAGGTTGAGCTAAGACCAATTGATTCATCCAAAGTTTGACATTCAATTCTACAAGGGTAAACTTCAAACGTGAATATCTCTTAATATACATGGAATTTTTTATCCCAAGACCTATCAAATTATATCTAATTTAATTAGCTTTCCAACGATACCAATTTTATAAAGATCCGATACCCGGGCGAAGAGTTATGCCCATTTTTGTGAGAGGTAGTAAGGGTGTGCGATGGACAATGCCCCGCCCAGTAAAAGATGTGCGATTGGGAGTGCGAGGCACACTTAAATGTCTGCCATAAGGTGTCCGATGCACATCTTAAGGTCTGCCATGGGTTGTGCGCCGCATACCTCACTTCCAAGTGCCAAAAACACCCCTATATTTTTCTATAACACGGGATTAAACTCCCACAACATCAAAATAAGTTTACTTTCTCTCAAAATCACCAAGAACAACCTTTAGGGTTCCAACATAAAAGCCCCTATGGCTAGAGATTCAACCGTGAGAATTCTATAATTTTTACATATTTAGAATCCCCGTTACGAAGGCTATGAGGGACACCCAAAAGTTCGTGAATAGCATTACATCTTTCGGAAAGTCATTCAAAGCTTCAAGTTTAAGGTATGTGGGGTTTTTCAACAAGAACACTCTTCCATTCTTGTGCCCGAAAATACTTTCTTTTATGAAGTTATGGATTTCAGATGTTTTACAATGATTTTGAAGCATGAACTTATATCCTATATTGATTATCACGAGATTATGATATTTTTGATATTTTAGAAGAGGAATTATATGAGAATGATGATATTTTGTGACTTATAACTGAATTTTCCATATTTTGAAGGGATTTATATATGTTTATGATGTAAAGCTTGAATCTTGATAAGTTTTAATGTGATATTGAGACATGAGTTTTGAACTCTATCTGAGATAGTTGTTTTTGATAAATCATGTGTTATAAACACCTTGAGTTTGAATTATTTGAGATGATGAAGAAGCTTTGACCTTTTTATCGTAAAAAGGGGTATTTTTGAACCCGAGATGAGAAATATAATCCACTTTTATTGATTATTATGAAAAAGGTAGCAAGATAGCTCCCGTTGTGAATTGTTGAACTGTTTATTAGTGGATTTTCTTTTGAAAAGATCTGAGCTAAGTCCGAGAGTAGTCTTTAGCACCGAGCGGGAGGTATAGCTGTTTTGGTACTTTCCTAGAACTATGTTCCCCCGTAGGATGTGAGCCTGAGGCTGATTTATTTAGTGATCACTAGTGTTTGGATTGATGATTTAAGGTCCTACTCTGATGGCAAGGAATAGGGCGACTCTCCCCAACGTGGGTAGAATGTTGGACTCTATGTAGCTCACATGGTTTATGTTATTTGTAAGAGACTCCCAGTGTGTGTGTGTATTCTTCTATCTGAGATAAAAATATAATTGCTTGAAAGATTGAGTTTGAGAAAGTCATTGTTTTTGAAAGATTTAAAGACTATATATTCTAAAGAGATTTTGTCATGAGATTTGATTGCTTTGATGAAATGGAATTGAGATAAAAGTGAATTGAGATTTATATGATGACTCACGTGTTTTACTTTACATATATTATTCATCCATGATTTCGATGATTTAATTCAAGCTAAGTGAGTCATTTATATCATCATGCATAATTTTATAAACTGTGATGATATTAAGATATTATTTTTTATATGCATTGCACCCCCATATCCTTGGTACGTTTCCATGGTACTGACCCACATTTTCATATGTGGGCTACATTTTCTCGAAATATAGGTACAAGGTATAGTGTACATCTTCGGATCCAGTCAGCAGGTGATGAGTCCTTTTGATTCAAGGGCTTGAGTTAGTTATACAGTTCGAGAAGTGTTGTATTTTTTTTATCCAGCCGTATTGAGTTGGGATAGTCAGGAGTCATGACCCAGCTACCTATAGTCAATACTAGTAGTGGCTTCATAGACAGTCAGTAGAAGTTGATGTATTTCATTTAAGTTATGGTTGTAAAAGAAGAATTGCAATCTTGTAAATTCAGTATTGTATTAATCAAATTCAAAAAGAGTTATTTTCCATATATTTATATATATATATTTGTACTTCTTATTCAGTTTCTTATGAGATATGTCAGTAGAAAGGTTAGTTTGGGGTTACTTGTGATCCTAAGCACCGTGTGACCTCTTGGGTCCCAATTTTGGGGCGTTAATACTATATTGGATTAAGATCGTTCTATTTGAGATATTTTTTAGACTATGATGGTCTGAAGATCTCACAATAGCTCCCATCAGATAATACAACCACAACTTAAAAATAAACAGTACAAATGCCATCTCCAAGTCATGGGTGGGGTAGTTCTTCTCATGGGTCTTCAACTATCTAAAGGTATAAGCTACCACCTTTCTCTAATGTATCAATACACCACCTAGATCAACTCTTAAACTATCACAATATTATGTAAACCCTTTATCCTTTATAGGTAAGGTCAAAATAGGTGTCGGTGTTAACATAGTCTTTACCTTTTAACAACTCTCTACACTTATCAAACCACAAAAAGCAACATAAGGGGCTATAATAGTAGAAAAACCACATAAAAATTGTATGTAGTAGCTAGCCAACCCAACAAAACTTTGGATATTGGTAGGATAAGTAGGCCTAGACAATATCACAAATCGCCTTGACCTTGGCTAGATTGACCATAATATCATCCTTGGTGTAATGACTTAATTTTTGGTAATTTTTGTGAATTATTTATTTATGTGTGATTTGCCCATTTTACCCCTCCCCATGGTTGTTTTACGGTATTTATGGGGTAAGGGGATAATTGGAACAGTTCCTAATGCATTTCAGAATGATTTGTGCAAGTTTATAGTTTTTGGATGGAAAAATGGATGGCATCATATATATGTGTGTCGGATAGAAAAATAGACAGCACCATATATCTAGAATGTTGATTTTAGATTGATGATATAGTTGGTGTGGCGTTTCAACTATTGTATCTCATTTTGACCCTTGGTTCAAAAAGTCATGAAATTGGATTTCGAGGGTCAAATTTGTGAAATATGACATTTCAATAACAAATTGATATCACTGTTGAGTTTGGGTATCAAATTTGATATGGTAACAAAATTTATTTGTATTCTCGAGATTCCAAGTTAATCTCAAGTGTCCCACAAAGACTTGGAATCTCCAAGTATCCAACTGATGCACCCCTAAGTTAGAAAAGCCGCTTAAATGGCCAGCTGGCCGGTTAAGTAACCTAGCTAGCACCAGCTAATGTCACTTAAGCGGTCTTAGGTCCTCTTAAGTGAGTATCACTTAAGAAAATCTTGGTTAACTTAAGTGACCTGAATAGACTAGGAAGGTATCACAAAAGCAACACTTGGTCACTTAAGAAATGATCGCTTGAGCAACCCAGTGTTTACTTAAGTGATGCTTGGGTGGTATTTATACCCCCTTTTCATGATTTTTCACTATTTTTGACACTTCGAGCTTGGGGGTTTTGAGTTTTTGGGGATTTCTTCTATTTTCAAGTTTGGGTAAGCTCCAAATCCCCATTTCAATTATTTTTATTTAATTTTTATCATCTAAAGTTTTTTAAGTCTCGATTTCAAAAGTGGAATTTATGGGGTTTGGCATAATAGGCCTAAATAAATAATTCTTCAATTTAAACCTTAATATCAATTCATTTTCACATTGTTTTTCATTCTTGGGTTCCTTTAATTATGGGTAATATATTATTGGACTAAAATTTTAGTCTTACCCTTCTTTTGAAAAAACCCATTTTGGCGGTTCATTTTAACCATAACCCAAAAATATGCAATATGGGTATCGTGCCTTTCTTTTAATGCATAGAATCCATATTTTTTTGTTTTAATGAATATCTAGATCACTATAAAAACCTTCGTAGTTAGAGCTTTTTGGACTGAGATTTCATCATTCAAAGTAGGTTATGGCTTAATTTTCTTCAGACTGGGTTGGGTAGTTAATATTGGTATAAAATCATATTATGGGTATGGGAATTAATCATAAAAATGGTTTTTTTATTGTTGTCTGTCTGTACAGGGGTCTATATTATTGTTATTTGTTGGATTTGATATATAATTTGCTATGTGTGAATGTGTGGGGTCTTATATGATGTTGTTGGCCTAGTTGAAAATGTAATTGGTCATATACTTCTTGTTCAAAAAATGTCTAAATTGGTATTTATATAGTTTCCAATGGTATATTTTTGTTTATCTTACTCTTATTAGTTTATGGACTATATTAGAGCATGGATGGTTGGCATATTGAGTGGATCTATACTCACATGGTTTCTATATTTTTTGGAATTTAAAAACTCTCATTCTAGTTGGTTGTGATCACTATATCCTCATATTATATACATTCCTAAAACATTGGTGCCATTGTAAAAATACTAGGTATTTTTTATTAAAAAAATGACATCTTTAAAAACCCTTTGTCAATGTATGTTCCTGAGAGAAGTTATACATATTAGGTTGGTATTGGATATTAAATTATATATGGGTTGATGAATCTCCATGGACCCTACCTCAGAAGCACATCTCGATAGATGTATATCGAGGTTGTATAACAACCTCGTGAATTACATCATCATCATCATTTTCATACCATTTCATATACCATGAACATTCAATGTTGTATTTTTATTCTTTTGTGGTATCTATCGACTTATTCTTCTTTCTTGTACTTGTATTTTGGTATATGTGTATATTGTAGAAATATTAGTGGAAAATATGTGGACTACTATTTGGGATATTTTCTTATTACAGGTGATGTGCCTATATTGTGTATTTAATATGCTTTATTCTCTACTTTGCTCAGTCGGTCTATGATGCCTACAGAGTAAAAAAGGACCGTACTCACCCATACTGTATCCTTTGAGTGTAGATCCACGTATGAGTGTGTCATATTATAGATGATTTGGGTAGTGTTTGGAGTATTTTTATTGTAGAAGTCAATCTAAGCTTCTAGAGTTGATCTACAACCAGTTCCTATTTAGTTTATGTCTTGTTTTCATATTTAGAGATAGATTATATTCCTTTGTGGACGATAAGTTATATATTTTGACTTTAATATGTATTCAATTGGTTCTTACACCGTGACACTAGATTTTGGGAAATATATGGTATCTTTGTTATGTACTTTTCACGATGATTGTATATATATAGTTTGTCTTTATTCTAGAAGCCTTACCTTAGGGCTTTGGTGTTGTTTTCCCTTTTTATGTCAGTTTGGGTGACAAGCTTACTTGTCAAAATTTTCCATGACAAGTGCTATCAAGATATTTGGCTTTTGGGTCGTGACAAATTTGTATCAGAGTAGTCAGGCTCATCGATCAGCGATGTAACAACAGGGTATCTAGTAGAGTCTCGCAGAGCGGTATTTAGACTTTCGTATCTATCTTCAAGAGGCCATAACATATCTTTAGAAAACTTTCCTTCTTTTATTTTATATCATCTAGATTTTCAATACCTTATGTTCTAAATTGAGTTTCACTCTTTTTTATGTCGATGGTGAGGACTAGATCTTCTAAGGTTAGATATGTAAAGCCATCATTCGAGGAGAGAGCTCAATCAAATGGGCAAGTCGTAAGTCATGGATGGACCCAAGTTAGTAGATGGGAACAAAGATTTTCCCCATCTATGGATTGTACTAGAGGGCTCTCCCCTAATCATCGAGTAGAGTAATTGGAGATATGGGCCTATTCAAGTCCCACAGAGTTCTTCTACCTTAGTCTTAAAGGAGTTTTTGATTTGTTTGCTGACCCACTTAAAGGGTTCTCCTTTGAGTGCACCTAGTGTTCCTCCATCTTCGAGTATTATATTGCCATCTATGATATAGTCTATCTATTATGTTCCTCTACGTTCGATTATAAATCCTCCAGTGGTACCAACATTTGCTTATGGTACTCCACAGATACCGAGTGTTGTTCCTTCTTCTGTGTCAGCCTCTAAGTATGGTATTTTGGGATCAGGAGTTTAGCCTTCATCTATGTTCTTCTCTCAGATGGGATATCATCCAACCAAATTCATTATTTCTCCTATTATTGTGGGTATAGTCATGTCTTTTAAGGATCAAAAGAGGTTTGAAAGATTTGATGGGTTTACCTAGGATCAGTGGTGCTATCTTCGAAAATACCTGTAATTCTTGATTGATAATCATGAGAAGTTGCATAACCTTGGTTTACTTGAGTCACATGGACTTGCTGACACTACTTACCATTTGAGGGATGTAGCTAGGGATTGGTGAAGACAACTTATTAGTTGTAGACCTCTTGGTTCTCAGAGATGACTTAGGATGAGTTTTTTAATAACTTTTTAGACAAGTTTAGGCCCTATAATTTGTTGATCAAATGAGGGATAAGTTTGATCACTTAGAGTAGGGCTCTATGATAGTTACAGAATATGAGGCACATTTTTATACCTTGTATAGATATTCTTATGCCACTTTTGCCATTGAGTCTAAGAAGATTTAGAATTTCATAAAAGGGTTGTATGTTTTGCTTCATCTTGCTACTGCCCATGTGTTAGTGTTAGGGGCTACATTTCAAACTATAGTGGATCATGCTAAGATGACAGAGTTTATTCTTTGAGCATCTCAAGAAGGAGCCAAGAGTCTGCACTGTTAGGGTGAGTTTAGAGGTCATATTTCTCAAGGTAGAGATTTTAGAGGCTTCTGTGGGTATCTTAGTAAACTAGCATAGGGAAACTTATGAGGTTTAGGTAGTAGGTATTTTTGTTCAGCAACTTTGGGTAGATATTCTAACTCAGTCGTGCCCTTTCATATTGAGTTGGGTCGCAGTGGTTATTTAGTGTCTGATAAGGTTAGCCATTTGGCTAATGAAATTCCTCGCTATGTTTTTAGGCCTACTCCTATATTGGCAATAAGAAGCCGAGGTTCTACTAGAGATACGCAAGGCAAAGATAGTGGTGCCGGTGGTGGTAGTCACGAGGCTACTCAATTAGATGGTTATCGTATATATTTCTATGCTATACTTACCGTACCAAAGAAAGTGGTTTCCAATGCTATTATTATAGGTATTATCCCTATTTTCTTTAGATTTACATCTATGTTATTAGATCTGGGGTTGAAATTCTCCTATGTGTTTGCATATATTACTTTAGGTTTTGATTCTTCTAGTGAGCCTCTAGCCATACCTATCTATTAATCTACCTCTGTAGGAGACTCCTTAGTGGTAGATCAATTGCACCGATCTTGTGTTGTGACCTTTGTTGGGCGTGAGACTTAGGTTGATCTTATTATCTTAAATATGGTAGATTTTGATGTTATCTTAGATATATATTGGTTAGCTTCTTATCAAGTTGTCCTAAACTATTATGCTAAGATAGTGACCTTAGCTTCATCGGGTGTGCTATGGATAACTTGGAAGGTTGTGCTTCATTTGGGTCCCAAGAAATTTATTTCATTTTTTAGGCTTGTCACTTTATTAGAGGGTATGTTTGTCTTACTTTCCTCATATTCGTGATACTAGTGTTGCTTCACCACATCCTTTGAATTTTGTTTGTATTATCCGTAACTTCATGGATGTTTTTCCTATAGAATTTCCTGGTATGTCTCTAAATTATGGTATTAACTTTTCTATTAATATTAAGTTGGGTACCAAGCCCATTCATATTCCTTTTTATTGATTTATCAGATCTAGTGTGCCAACTTGGGGTAACCCAATCATGTTAGTGAATAAAAAGAATGGGTATGTGTGTATATGTATTGATTATCGACAGTTAAATAAGGTGACAGTTAAGTATAAGTATCATCTTTCTTATATTATAATTTATTCGATCAGCTTAAAGGTGCTTCGGTGGTTTTGAAGATTAATTTTAGATTCGGGTACAACTAGTTTAGGATTAGAGATTTGAATATTTCAAGTAATATTTTTTGAACTTGGTACGGTCATTATGAGTTCTTGGCCATGTCTTTTGGGTTGACTAATTCCCCAGCTACATTCACAGAGTTAATAAACTAGGTATTTCAACTATATTTTGACTCTTTTTTCATTATATTTATAGGTGATATCTTGGTTTATTCCAAGAGTGAGGCCGACTATAAGGAGCATTTGTGGATTGGGCTTCAAAGATTGAGGGTAAGTTCTCCAAGTGTGAGTTTTGGTTGGAGTCAATTTCTTTCTTAGTCATGTGGTGACCAAGGATGGTATTATAGTCGATCCATCCAAGACTGCAGCAATTCGTGATTGGGCTAGGCCTATTTCTCCAATTGAGATTTGGAACTTTATCTCCTCTTAAGACATCCTACAATAAGCTCATGACTCTAATAGAAAGAAGGGGTATTTGGCAGGCTACTATCGGCATTTTCCTGAGGGTTTCTCATCTATTACAGCTTTGTTAAACAGGTTGACTCAAAAAAAGATTTTTATTTAGTGTCCTAATGTTTGTGAGGTAAGCTTTCAAGGGCTTAAGGATTTGTTGACATCAGCTTCTGTCTTGACTTTGCGTAAGAAGCGTGCTGGTTTTATCATCTGTTGTGATACTTCAAGTATAGGGTTAGGGGTTGAGTTGATGTGGGATGGTAAGGTGATTGTATACATCTCATCAGTTGAAAACCCATGAGAGGAATTACCCTACCTATGATTTGGAGTTATGCGTGGTTGTATTTACTATGAAGTTGTGGTTGCACTACTTGTATGGAGTCTGTCATGAGTTTTTCTCAGATCACCACAGTCTTAGTATTTTTTCACCCAGTGAAATCTTAATATGAGGCAGTATCTTTAGCTTGAGTTGCTTAAGGATTATGACCTTACTATTCTTTATCATTCTAGCAAGGCTAATATTATTATGGATGCCTTGAGACAGAAGTCGACTAGCATGGGTAGCTTGGTGCATCTTTAACCCAAGAGAGACCTTTGGACTTAGAGGTTCAGTATTTGGCTAACCAGATGGTTAGTCTTTACATTTTGGCACCTAGATAAGTTTTGGCATTTGTGGAGGCTAGGTTTTCCTTAATGAAGCAAATTTGGTCTCATTAGTTTGATGATGTTGGGTTGAGAGTAGTTTGGGATTAAGTGTTGAGTAGTGAGGCTAAGGAAGCCTCACTTGATTCAGATAGTGTTTTAAGGATTGGAGCTTGAGTTTGTGTGTTGAGATGGGTGATTAGATTAGATTGATTTAGGAGAAGGATCATTGTTCCAGGTATTTTGTCTATCTAAGAGTGACTAAGATGAATAATAATTTAAGAAAACACTATTAGTGGGGTGGTATAAGCAAGGATGTACATAATTTTGTAGCTCGTTCCCTCTGTTACCAGTAGGTGAAGGTCAAGCACTTGAGGCCTGGTGGTTTACTTCAGAGGTTGTTCATTTCTGAGTGGAAATGTGAAAGTATCATTATGCACTTCGTGACTGGATTGCCTTGTACTTTTCATGGTTTTGATAGTGTTTAGGTTATCATTGATCAATTGACCGAATTTGCTCATTCTATTTCAACTCAGGTTTCTTTTAGTGCTGATAGATTAGCTCAATCTATATTCATGAGATAGTTTCCCTTCATGGTGTGCTAGTGTCTATCATCTTAGATTGAGGTTCAGTGTTTACATCTTACTCTTGAAAGACTTTTTAGGAAGAGTTGGTTACCTGGGTTAATCTTAGTACAACTTTTTACCCCCAGATTGATGGACAATTAAAGTGGACTATTTAATTTTTAAAGGATATGCTCCGTAGGTGTGTTATGGACTTTAGAGATTAGTGGGAGCAGTATTTAGGTTTAGCGGTGTTTGCATATAACAATAGCTACCATACCATATTGAGATGGCTCCTTTCAAGGATTTATATAGTAGATGTTGTCTCTCTCCAGTTGGTTGGTTTGAGCTTTTTGAGGTTAGACCTTGAGGTACGGACGTGCTTCATAAGTCTTTGGATAGAGTTCAAGTCATTCGCGATAGACGCTGAGCAGCTCAGAGTAGGGAGAAGTGTTATACGGATCGTAAACACCATTTATTAAAATTTAGTATTGCTGATCGAGTCTTCCTTCATATGTCACCCATAAAGGGCGTGATGAGGTTTGGAAAGAGGGACGACCTTTTCCCCAGGAATATCAAACCTTGTATGATTATTTTGACTATTGGTGATGTGGCTTATGAGTTAGCATTGCCCCCATATTTATCAGTTGTTCATCCAGTTTTTCATATTTTGTGCTTTGGCATTACATTCTGGATGTATCTCATGTCATTCATTAGGATTCATCCAGTTAGATAAGAGGTTTTCTTTGGTTGAGGAGCCCATCTCCATTTTAGCTAGGATGTTAGGCAGTTTTGTTCTAGAGATATTCCAGCGGTTAAGGTCCAGTAGAGACATCGACCTGTAGATGAGCTACTTGGGAGGTCGAGTCCAATATATTGGTTGTTATCCCCAACTTTTTGTTGATTCAGGTATTTTCTTTGCCTTCAATTCGAGGAGGAACTAGATTTTTAGTGGTGGATGATGTAATAACTTATTTTTTGTTAATTTTTTTGAATTATTCATTTTTATGTTATTTGACCATTTTACCATTCCCCATGGTTACTTTGTGGTATTTCTAGGGTGTAGGGATGATTGGCATGGTTCCCAATTCATTTTGGTGTGATTTGTGTGAGTTTATCATTTTTGGAGATTAAAAAGGCTTATTAGTTGACTTTGGTTAACATTCATTGGTTTGTGCATCGACTGGCAAAATGAATTGAGCCAGCATATATGGAACATTGATTTTAGGTTTGTAACATGGTTGGTATGGTTTTGCAGCTCTCGTATCTCATTTCGACCATCGGTTTAGAAAGTTGTAAAATTAGGTATTGAGGGTCAACTTTGTAAAAATAATATTTTTTTGAAAATTTTATATTACCATAAGTTTGAAGCATCGATTTTGATAAGGTAGCACAATTTGTTTGCATTCTCAAGATTTTGGGGTATTAAACGTAGTCTAAGGTATTCTTAGCTCGATTGTTAGCATAAAAGGGGAAGCTAAACCCCCGATATGTTGTTTTTCATAGAATCTTGAACTGTTTTGGGAAGGTAGCTTATGAGCTTGATTTTCCTAAAGATTTGGAATCAGTGCATCCGGTGTTTCATGTTACTTTCTTAAAGAAATGTATTGGGGATTCACTTGTTGTCATTCCTTTAGAGAGTATGGTTGTACAGGATAGCCTTTCCTACAAAGAAGTCCCAGTTAAGATCCTTGATCGTCAGATTCATAGACTAAGGAATAAAGAAGATCTCTTGGTTAAAGTCCTATGGTCGAATCAGTCTGTTGAGGAAGCTACTTGGGAAGCAGAAGTAGATATGCGAGCCAAGAACCCTCATTGTTTCTCTGCAAACTCAGATTGAACATGGTAATGATTTTCCTTAGATTGGTTCATTTCATTTTCTGTCTTATCTACGTAACCATTCTTATGTCATTGCATGCATTCACGAAATTAGTTCAGTTCATGTATTATGCTTTAAACTCGGTTATGTAATTATGTTTCAAGTCATTCATATTCAGTATAGGATCTGAGTTGCCTTAGTGTTCTCAGTCTAACCAGTCACATTCGAGGAAGAATGTTCCTAAGGGGGAGATATTTTAATACCTTAGAATATTCTTAGCTCGATTCAGCTCTTAGTTGCATTCATAAGGAGTCCAAGGCTTGAAAATTTCACCAAGTGTTGGGAACCTTATCATTTTCAAGACCCCTAAACTTTATGGATTTTTAGTTTGGCCTTCCTATCCTCAAAATGTTGGGTTTTAAGTTGATTTGTATTTAAGGAGGTTAAAAATATGTCTCGGGGGGAGTTTTAAATTTTTCAAATGAGGTTTGGGGCATGTTTAGATCACAAAAAAAGTCAGTCCCTGCGATAAGCCCACATCGTAGTACTAGTCCCGACCTGATATTGTTCGCGACACGGTACAGGACTTCTTCGACCGCGGTAGGCCTCATCGCGGTGAAGTTGTTACATCCGATTTTTTATTTAAATAATGAAGAGGAAATTGGGACTTCCCCCTCAATCCAAATCGTCCATAACATGACTTGGGCCATCCATAGGGGCATTATTTGCCCCTTCATCTCAAAATCACTCTCAAGAAACCCTCGTCATTCCCCAAGAACCAATTAAAATATTTTTCCCCAAGAAATCAAGGATCTAAGTTTTCCAAGTTCAAGAATCTTCAAGAAAGCATCAAGAATAGGGTGTCTTTCACAAATCAAGAAGTTTAAGGTATGTGGGATGTTGATCCATGGGTCCCTTTTCACCCATGGAGCTCAAAAACCCTCTTTTCAACTAAAGAATAGATTTTTCTCTTATTATGGAGTTTTGCATGTTTAAGATGGACTAAATTCATATGTTTCCTAAGTAGTTGGACTTAATTCATGTTCAAGAATAATTCTGTGAAAAGCTAGGTTAACCCATGCTTTAAGTTTCAATCTCCAATGTTATATTCTAGTGAATTTCATTTTATATTATCAAGTTATTATCTTAGTCACGTAACCATGTTGTTTTCCCATGTTTTAAGGAATTCCCATGTTCAAGTTCATGATTCTCACATTTTTGATGAAATGTCTATGTTTTGGGATCTTTGAACCATGATTTCAAACTATAGTTTTAATCCTTAATATTGTATTTTGTGATCATTCGGTGTTGCAGGTTTATGAACACCCGATAGCTTTGTGTTTTACATGACTACAGATCTTTCAAGTAATGATTTAATTAAATCATAAATATTACCAGTTACTCTATTTTTATTATCATGATAAGAAATGTTAGTTGTTATGATCAGTGAATTTAGTTCAGTTTACTACTAGTGTCTATTCAGTTGGGAGTAGGAGTTAGCACTGAGCAAATGCAGGTATAGTGGCTTCTCCGTCAGTTTACGCAGAGTTGTTAATAGCATTCCCTGTATTATAAACTTCATATCCAGTGTAGGATATAAGGGGTCACCCGTTATCTTATGCTTGAGTTCCTCTCAAGGGTACCCCGTCAGTTTAGGCTTGACACCCTAGTCCTTAGGGACAATATATTAGTGGATCCACATAGCCAATGTTAGTACCCGTGGCATGGTACGGATGCCCTTCCAACTGGGGTTACATGTTGGACCCCAATTAACTCAAATTAAGCCATGTCGGTTAGATGATACCTCCCACAATCTCAGTTCAATATTCAAAGTATGTCAGTTCAGGTTTGCATACCAAGTATACAGTTATCAGATATTAGTCATTCAGTTATACATATTATTTCAGTACATGTTTGTTCCTAGTATGGCATTCTCAGATATTACATGTTTATTTATTCATGCTTAGTTATCTCATACAAATCAGCTAGTCATTATCCCATATACCAGTATATTTAAAGTAGTGACCGCATACTTTTCTTTGCTTTATGTTGTCTTATAACATAGGTTCAGACGCTCAGATTCTCGATAGTTCATAGGCATCTCAGCATTATTCAGCAGCAGTAATGGTGACTCCTTATCCATCAAGGACATAATTTGTTTATTTTCGTATTTCCTCATGTTCAGTCAGTAGAAGTTAGTTAGGGTTTGTCCCATAAACTCCTCATGATGTTTTGATGCTTTTTAGACAATCAATTAGAAGTCAGTTAGTTATTTCAATATTAAGAGTTGTTTCAGATTGATGTTTGGTTTCTAGTATATTAATAACAATTTCAGACATGCTTTACTTCGTATTCCAGTATTTTGTGTTACAAAACCTTATTAGTGTATCCTCTACTCATGTATTATAGTACAGTATTACTAAGTTCTCACAACAGGTACAAGTTCATGGGTTAGCTTATGGTTACTTGTGATCAGAAGAACCATTATCGCAACTACAGGGTAGCCTCGGGTCATGACAAAGCGTGGTATCCGAGCCAAAGGTTTTAAAGTATCATAGGGAGTCTAAAAGTTGCATTAAGTAGAGTCTGTGCATGTGTGAAGCGCGCCACGCTTATGGACAAAAGGCAATGAGACACTTTTAGGAAAGTTTTATTTTTTTCAACATTTGTGTCATACGAAAGAGCATGAGATTTATTTAAAATCTCATTTTAATTTATCCTTCATTCTGTTTATAGACAATGCCTCACAAAAGAAACAATGTAAGAAGGAACAGGGATCAGCCCGTACCACCACCTGTTCAGGAAGATCCCTTGAATAAGCATGTCTCTCACGCCGAATTCAAGGCCTCTTTCACGACTTTAGCGTATTCGGTAGCTTCTCAAAATAACAAACAAGTTGTTTCCCCAACCAATCCAGTGGCAAATACATCTACAGCTAGGATTTGGGATTTTACTTGGCTGAATCCCCCTTTGTTTTTGGGATCAAATTCTGAGGAGGATCTACCGGAGTTTCTGGATATGGTACAGAAGATGACTGATTTCATGGGTAAAATATTAAGTGAGAGTGCAGAGTTAGGTGCATATTAGTTATAGGATATAGCTCATACCTAGTTTAACCAGTGAAAAGAGGACCAAGGTGTGGATATAGGGCCTGTTTAGTGGGAGGAGTTTGCCACAGCTTTCATAAACATGTTCTTTCCGTTAGATTTTTGGGGAAGATAAGGTTTAGAAGTTCATAAATTTAAAGCAGGGTAATATGAGCATGAAGGATCATTCACTTAAGTTCACTTAGTTGGCAAGGTATGCTCCTACTGTAGTGGCAGGCAATCCTACTATAGTAGTAGACAATAGGTCGAGAAAGAGTAAGTTTTTATCTGGTGTAGCTGATAGTGTGGTCCAGGATTATAGGACTGCCATATTGATTCAGGATATGGACTAATCTAGACTTATGGTTCATGTTCAATAGATCAAGAAGGAGAAGCTAAAGGAGAGAGAGTGAATAAGAGAGATAGAATAGGTAGTTTCAACTTTTCTCAACCAAGGTCAGAAGGCAGTAACTATTCTTTTTTTTGTCAAAAGTTTTCATCCCCAACTCCATATTTAGCTAGTTCACCATGCCTAAGTTCAGGAAACACAACCGGGATAGAGCGCTAGGCTTTAAGTCCCAGGGTAGTGTAAATAGAGGTCGTACTAATCCGCTCCACAAGAAATGTCGTAGGCATCATTAGGGAAAGTGTAAGATTTGTAGTAATGTGTGCTTTGGTTATGGTAAGCCAAGACTTAGGGTTCAGGATTGTATGGTGGTCGCTCAGAGGGGTAAAAGTGACAACTAACAAGGCTAGTACAATTTGTCATCATCTCTAGCAGGTCTCCTGACTTAGCAAGATACTGCATTCAGTGCTACCAGTGGGTAACGCCAGAACAGGTTGTATGCATTCCAGATATAGAACGATCAGGAAATTACTTCTGATGTGTTTACTGGTATGTTACAAGTCTTGCATCTTCATGTTTATGCTTTATTAGACCCCCGAACTTTAGTTTCTTTTGGAGTCCTTATATAGCTATCAATTTTGGTGTTAGTCCCAAAACATTAGCAAAACCTCTCTCATTGTCTACCCCAGTGAGTAAATCTATTATCTGTAGACAGGTATACAAAAATTACCTAGTCACAATATCTCATAAAATCACCTTAGTTGATCTTTCAGGGTTAAAGATGATCAATTTTAATGTCATTCTCAGAATGGATTGTCTTCATTCGTGCTATGCCTCAGATGACTGTAGAAATAGAGTCGTTCAATTTCAGTTTCCCAATGAACCATTCATCGAATGGAGGGGTAGTAATTCAGTGCTTAGGGGGTCAGATTATTTCATATCTTAAAGCCAGAAAGATGATATCTAAGGGGTATGTTTACAATTTTATCTGAGTTAAAGAATCAAATTATGAGACTCAAAGTCTTGAGTAAGTTTTAGTAGTAAGGGAATTTTCAGATGTGTTCCTTCAAGATCTTCTTGGAGTCCTTCCTGAGAAGGAAATAGACTTCAGAATAGATCTCTTTCAGATACCCAGCCTATCTCTATTCCACCTTACAGAATGGCTACAGCTAAGCTTAAAGAATTAAAGGAATAATTGAATAATCTCTTGGATAATGGTTGCAGCAGACCCAGTGTTTCTCTATGGGGTGCTCCAGTCTTGTTTAGGTATAGGAAATATGGTTTTCTCAGAATGTGCATCGACTAATGTCAATTGAACAAAGTCACAATCAAGAATAAATATCCACTCTCTAGAATTGATGACTTGTTCGACCAACTTCAAGGTGCCAGTTATTTCTTGAAGATACACCTCAATTCTGGCTATCATTATCTTAGAGTCAGAGAATGTGAGAGTCCTAAAATAGCTTTCAGGACTCGGTATGGTCTATTTGAATTCCTAGTTATATCCTTCGGACTAACAAATGCCCCTGCAGCCCTTATGGACTTGATGAATAGGGTGTTCAAGCAGTACTTGGACATGTTCGTCATAGTCTTCATTGATGGCATCGTTGTTTATTCCCGTAGTGAGAATGATCATGCAGACCTGAGAATTATGTTGCGGACCCTTAGAGCTCACCAGTTGTTCACTAAATCCAGTAAGTGCAAATTTTGGCTAAGATCATTAGCTTTCCTTGGCCATAATATTTCTGGTGATGGAATTAGGGTTGATCGTCAAAAGACCAAAGAAGTGAGAAACTGGCCCGACCTATCTCTCCATTAGATATCAAGACTTTTTTGTGTTAGGATGGCTATTACAGGTGGTTTATTGAAGGGTTTTCTTCTATTTCATTCCTCATGTTTCGATTGACTTAGAAGAATGTCAAAATTTAGAGGTCAGATTGTTGCGAGAAGAGTTTTTAGGAGTTGAAGACTCGACTCACATCCGCCCAGTCTTGACTTCGTGAGATGGATTTTTAGTGTACTGTGATGCTTCCAGAGTTGGTCTTGGTTATGTTTTGATGCAGAGAGGAAAGGCCATAGCCTACGTCTCTAAACAACTTAAACCAATGAAAAGAATTATCCAACCCATAATCTTGAGTTGGCAGTTATTGTTTTTGCTTTGAAAATTTGGAGGCACTATCATTATGGGGTTCATGTCAATGTTTTTATAGATCATAAGAGTTTATGGCACATATTCATGTAGAAAGACCTGAATCTTTGTTAGAGAAGGCGGCTTGAGTTGTTAAAAGATTATGATATGAGTCATTTAGTTATACAGATAATAGTCATTTAGTTATACAGATTATTTCAGTATATGTTTTTGCTTTGTCTTGCATTCTCAAATACTACATGTTCATGTATTCATGCTTAGTTATCTCGGGCAATTCAGGCAGCCCTCATCTCATATACCAGTATATTCAAAGTACTAACCTACACTTTTCTTTGCCCTATATTGCCTTATAACATAGGTTCGGATGCTCAGATTCCCAACCATTCTTAAGCAGCTAAGCATTACTCTGCAGTAGTACTGGTGAGTCCTCGTCCATCGAGGACATGATTTTTTATTTCAGTTATTTTAGTACTTCCTCATGTTTAGTCAGTTAGAATTAGTTGGGGAGTTGTACCATAAACTCCTCAAGATGTTTATAGGATTTTCAGACAATCAGTTAAATAGTCAATCAGTTATTTCAGTATTAACAATTGACACAGATAGACAATTTGGTTTTCAATACTTAATCAGATATTTCAGACATGGTTTTCTTTGTATTCCAGTATTCAGTTTTACAGTACCTTATCAGTGTATCTTCTGCTCATGTATTATATTACAACATTACTCAGTGCTCATAGTAGGTACCAGTTCATGGGTTAGCTTATGGTCACTTATAATTGTAAGAACCGTTGTTGTGACTAAGGGTAGTCTTGGTTCGTGATACTACGGCTCCACGTAATGACTCATAGTCAGTCATAATGAGTCATTTGTAGGGGAGTCATAGTCATAACAATATGTACTCAAGATCTCAGGACTTCATGTTACGACTCGTAACCAGTCGTGACGACTCATAGGGTGAGTCATAACAACTGGGAACCCAAATTCTTACACATCTTACCAAGTGCTCTTTGGCAATTTCCACCCCTTCCTAACCGAAACCCACATTGTTTAAGCTTACAAAACATCAGTTATTGAGGGTAAGTACTACCATAACCTCTCATAACTTCAGAAATCACTTAAAACATATCAAGAGAAGGGATTTTTTTCTCTTCATAGCCAATTAGGGTTCATCAAGAAAGTTCAAGTTTCAAGAAGATCTCTTCAAGGGGTTGATTTCAGGTATGTGGGATTTTATTAGTTGGTCCCTTCCACCAGTTGAATCCTAAGAATTCCCTAAGTTTATAAATGCAAATCCTTTTTTTCTTTTTCTTGGCTTTTCAAAATAAATATGAATACTATCAACTCTCTCTCAGTCGTTTTGGTTATGTACCTTGAAAACATGTTCCCTCATGAGAATTGTGTTTCCATATATTTTATAATTTCCTTTGTCCATATCATAACCAGTAATTAGAATATTGAGAACTATTGATGATTTTTCCCATACTACGGTTAGTTTTTACCATTTTCATGATTAGTTGCATTAGTGCGTATTGGTAGGTTATGAAAACCCGATACCTAGGAACTTATGCATATATCAGCTTACATATAATTGATACTTCAGATTGTTCATGTATTGTATTTCTCTCATAAACCCATGACGATCATATCAGTTATCAGTTCATGATTAGATATACTTCAGGCTCATTTAGTTGGGAGTAACACTTAAAATCGAGTTGAAGCAAGGATGGTAGCTTACTGCCTGTTAGACATAAGTAATTAGTAGTCATCCCTAAGTTCTAGAACTGTAGTGCCTCCGTAGGTTATAGGGGTTCCTTCATCAGTAGAGGCATGATGCCTAAGGAACCCTTGGGGATGCACCACACAATGAGGGACCAGGTCCCTCAAATTCAATCACAGGAAAAATACAATAAATTAACCAAGAATTTAAAGATGGTGCCGGAAGAGTAAAAACACATGATTTTAACATGGAAACCTAGGAAGGGAAAAACCAGGGCTTTCCCTCATAAGCACGTTAAAAATTCACTTCAATAAACCTCCTAATTACAGTATTGATTTTAGCCTACCTCTAGGCTTCTTTCGCTTGTAATAAATCTACTACAAGCTCATCTTGGGACCTCTACTAGGGAATATCTATGATAATTAACTCTAATCAGCCTTACACAAAGACAGCTCTGCCTAAGCAGTCTCTACTCAAACAGAAAACCACTACTCTTATAGCATGAGAAGTTCAGTTACAAATCAGTACTAACTCAAGAACAATTTCAATTTAAGCTCCCACAAATAGATAAGAATTTAAGTAGTGTTGAAATAGGGTTTTTGCTACCTCATTTCTCTCTTTGTATTTGTCAAAAATTGATTTGATAAAGAGGCGTCTATTTTCTTTTGTAGAAAAGAGAATATTTGGGCTGAAAGATCATTGGACTAGTTTTCCTAATTAGTACAAAATAGCACCTGTAAGTTTGTCACACATAAGGACAAAAATATGCAGACAATGCATGCCAGCTATATTGTACCTTGTACATCCAGGGACCTGGTCACTTGCAGTTGGCTGCTCATCATTAAAACTACATATAGCAATTTTCCCCCTTTTTAATAATGATAATCAAACCATTCAGCTTTGAGAAATAGTGCACATTCATCATATTTAATCAGTGTGATTACCACTTGAAGATGAATTTTCCCCCTATCATCATGCTTTCTTTATGATGCAACACAGGGACCTGGTCCCTTGTTATTTGCAGCAAAAAACTCTGATTTCTTCCCCCTATCATTATGCACCACTTGAGAACACAACACACACTGGTACCTGGTCCTTACATATGAATTCAGTATTCCCCTTTTTAGCATTATTAAAAAGGATTAACAGTAAATCAAGAGTAAAATAGGCATATATTAGTTAAATCATAGTCACTGGGACAACACTAGCATGATGAACAACTTTAAAATAAAGGATAGAAATGAGGCACACAAAATAAGATTCATTCATTCATAAAATTTAGTACTAATGTAATAAACTAAAATAATCAACCATAAAACAATTGTCTTTAAAGGATAATATGAGAATCGGGACATAAAACTAACATGGAGTTGATGAAGGAAAAAGGATAATCAAGTTCAGGTAGATGGAGGCTTAGGGGAAAGGGATTTAGTTAGCATCTCCATTCTTGTACTTTTAGCAGCATGGGCATCCAACAACTGTTTGGTGAGGACCTTTATTTTAGCATTAAGCCCTTGAATTTCACTAGCCATCTCTACCACTTTTATTTTGAGCTCTGTATTTTTGGATTCTCTTTAGACTACTACTCATTTTTTATCCACAACTATTCTCTTCATGGAACAGGGTCCCTCAGAGTCTTTCTTTTTCTTGAAACTTATGTGTTTTTTCCTAAATAAAGCATGGATACTAGACTTTTACGTAGGGGACCTAGTCCTCTCAGTAACATGAACTTTCTTTCTTCTTTCCTCTATAATTGTAGCAATTCCTGAATTCATGTCCTCCCCTCCTTCAACCTCTACAACTTTAATATTTTATTTCTCCTCTACTGCGGTTGTTTTCAAGAGCCTTTTTCTTTTAATGGTTGAAGTCTTGTTATCCTTCATCTAATATTTTATTTTTATATCCTCTTGTATAGTAGGTTCTAGTCACTTTCACCTCAGATCCATTATTTTCTCTACTTTGTCTTAGTTTTTCACAGTCCTTTTCATAAACACTTCATGGTCATCCGCCTTATTTTCCTCATTTGGTGGTAACAATATATCTTCTCCTCTATTTACTTTATTATTAACACCTACTTCCTATTTCACTCTATCAACTAAGCTTTCTTTGGTGTCATATGCAAGGACGAATAAGTTTTCAGCTACCCAGTTCTCGTTTGAGGAAAGATCAACCCATTTTACCAGAATTTCTTTACCAAATAGCTGAGAAAAAATAAGGTTTGAATCTGAGGGTGTTGGAGACCCTGGTTCTTGAAAATTTTAAGAATTATCAGCTCTTTTAAATTCTTAAGATAGCTCAGGGATCTAAGAATTTTAGGTACTTTTGAGCCTTTTAAGGATTGGGAAATTTTTGTTTGAGTGTTTTCTTGTTCAACTGGTGACCCAAAATCTTAATTAGAAACCTCTATCATGATTTGGTGAACACAACTTTCAAGAGTTGAGAAAGGTTCAACTGGAACTGACTCATTTGTAGGTTTCAAATTTTGGAAAGATGACGCATGGGTAAAGTTGAATCAGTTTATGGTTGGTGACTCATGGTGATATTTATATGACTTTTGTTGTTGAAGAATCAGAGTATTGGGAATGTTTAGCCTAATTTTTTAAAAATGAGTTGACTAATTTTATAGAGAAGGAAATACACATGGCCTGTTTGGATAACATTTTATGATTATTATTAGAGCATCTTGTATATGTACTAACCTGAGAGATGGGACCAGGTCCCTCTACTTTAAGTGAATCTTGAAGTTTGTACTTGTCACATTTGTGAACTTCCTAAGTTGTTCCCATGGGTGCATACCTGCAAAGGTATAGTACTGTGTTAGAGTCACATGAACCTCTTTTAACAAGGATACCTATCTCTTAAGCATTGCCAATATTGAGTGGAAACACTGAAAGATAGATCAGGTTGATTAGATCAATCCTGCTTTAGCTTTTGCCTCTGCACACCCTTCTTATTCCACAATTTGTTCTAAATGTATGATTGAGGATCAAGTCCCAAACTTGACTTTTTCATACTATTGAAGCTTCATATTTTAGATAAGTTTCCCAGGGACCAAGTCATTGAGGAGTTTGACATGACCCCTTCTTGTTGATCTTCAACTTAAGCTGAGATTAATGATTGCACTTTGAATCATCATTATTCTCTTCTAAATTCTTCAGCCTTTTGCATCTCCATCTTCAACAACATTCCCCCTCTTTCTTTAATCCACAAAACTCTACTTTTTTTCCTCTCATTTTTTTTAGCTTTCTCATCAGATAAACCACAGGTCCCTGTGAGTAATATCTCATAGTAAGAGACCTTCACCTGAAGTGTCTCAAGAGAGAACATAGTAAGACTTTAAATAATTAGGCTGTTCTCATACACTATCATAGAACAACTCCGAACTACAATTGCCTTTCTTAACTTGAAATCATGATCACATGTTTGATTTGGGAACCCACTTGAATTTGAGTTACCAGTAAGAAAAAAATGGTGTAATCAAAACTTTCTTAGCCTATATAGGTATATAATTCTTCTTCATCTTATTCAAATACTTGAACGTATTTGGTTGTGTATTCTTCTATTGATTATATCTGAATTTGTTCATTTTAGCACTTATCCAGCTTTGACAATTTCCCTGAGTGTGCCTAAATTTCCTACAGTGATTATACATAGGTTTAGGAGCCTTCTTTCTGGCATCATTGATAGAGTTTCCTTTTCACCTAGTATGTTGGAATTCTCCTTGGTATCACATTCCTTTGCCATCATTAACACCCTGAATAATTAGATTATAAAGAATCTATGAAGAAGCAATCTATTTAAGAGATTTACTCAATTCTTCTTTTAAGCAAGCTAGGTCCCTCTGTAACTCTTCATTCCTATGAAGTGCAGACATAAGGTGTTTTTTAGAATCCCTCAACCTTTCCTCAAGATCAATTGAATCCTTGAACCCTCTTTCTTCCTTATTTTATCTGCCTCATTTACCTTGTTCAAACTACTCATTAAACTAAGATTTTCTAATTTTACTTTTGTTAACAACTCTTCAGTTTTAAAAATTTGTAAAGTTGAAGAAATCAACTCATGCTCTTGATTCTCTAATTTTTCTTCCAAGGCATTCTTCTCGGTAGTTAGTTCATTTATAGAGTCAATCAAGACACTAGCAAGACTTTTTATCTTTCTAGTAGTATAATTTTCTGGATTCTTCTTAATAACATAAGAGTTATCTCTTTTTTCTTTTTCATCCTCTATGTTTTCCATGAATGCAAAGATGGAATCAAAAATAATTGGACTATCTTCCACTGTTAGCATAGAAACATCTCTAGGATTTTCATCTTCACCTGAATCACTGGAAGAGTCTCCCCATGCTGTCAGAGCTTACTTTACAGCATATTCAGTTGCTACCTTCCTTCTTGAAATATAAGGGAACTAGTCCCTGTTCCTCCCTTCATCACTAGCAGTCTTGAGGTAATCCTAATAATTCACTTTATGCATCGGATAGTCTTTAATGAATTTCTTAGGACTTTTACATTTGTGATAAACCTCAACATTTCCTTCTCTTTTGTTGTTGCTTCCTCTTCTTTGGAACTTACCACTCTTCTTCGTGGCACTAATAATTTTTTTTTCAAATATCCAATCTCAGTATCCTCTTTGTCTGGATCATGTTTGGAAGCTTTTAATACTAGGGATTTTTCACTTTTTACATCATTCTTCTCCATTCCTTACTGTTTTTTAAGCTCATGGGCTTTTAAATTTCCAATCAGTTTATCCATGGTGAGGTTCTTCAGGTTTCTAGCTTCAGTTATAGCATCTACTTTGCACTCCCAGAACTTAGGAAGAACACAAAGATTTTTTCTCACTTGCTAATATAATGGGATCACATCTCTCAGGAAATGACACTCATTAGTGATAAAAGTGAATCGTGTATGCATTTCTTGAAATGGTTATCCTTCTTTCATAATAAAGGTTTCATACTAAGTAGTCAACATATCTACTTTAGAATCCTTCATGTTAGTAGTACCTTCATGGGAAATCCTCAAGCAATCCCAGATCTCTTTGGCCTTTTCATAGGCTGAGATCCTGTTATATTCATCAGGACCTATACCACAGACTAGCAATTTCTTGGCCTTAAAGTTTTTATCAACCTTCCTTTTATATTCATCATCACATTCCGTAAAACCCAATACTTATACCTAGCTTGAAATTATCGCAAGAATGTTAGAAACTTACTTTAAAAGATGAACCCATTTTTTTACACATGGGAAATTGAATTAGCTTTCCAATGATACCAATTTCATCCAAATCTGGTATCGGAATAAAACATTATGGATATTTTACTGAAACCTGTCAAAACCGTCCAGGTGCGATGGGTAGGTTGATGGACTATCGATCTAGTGATGGACCGTCGCCTAGACTATCGTAGCTAAGGCAGTAAGTCAATCTTCTAACTAAGGTGCGATGGACAGGCTAACAAATCGTCAAACTTGTGATGGACCGTCGCCCAAGCTGTTGCTACTAAGGAAGTGAGTCCCTATTCCTGTCCATATATGACTGTCAAAATGATGGGCTATTGAGCCAGCGACGGACCATCACACGAGCCGCCATAGATCCCGTTCTATAATTTAAAGTCATTTTTAAAAGGGTCTTTGGGTATTTTTTTCCACCCATTTTAACCCCTAATTATACCAGACCATAGCTCATAACTTCATTATACATCCAAACATCAAATTAGGGTTTTCTCTCAAAGATAATCCCCAAGAACAAGATCCAAATCCTTCTTTAAGAAACTAAGAGATTCAAGTTCTTCAAGTCCAGCGACTTCAAGAAACTCATAGTCAAGGTATGTCATGTGTTGATTTATGGGTCCCTTTCACCCATAAAACTCAAAAATCTCTTTTCAAAATACAATATTTATGTAATTATAATGTTCATGATTTAAATTCAACTAAAGTTTATATCCATGTTGTTGAGGAGTTTTGATTCATGTTTTAAATTACATATTCCAATAATTGACCCTAGGATGTGGTGATTTGCATAATAATCATAATAAACCCTTAAATTTACACGTTGATTGATATATCCACAATTATTAGATGTGTTGATGATTGTATAACCAAAGCATGCACCCCATGTGTTTGATTAAATGCTTATGTGATAGAAAAGTGCCATACTAGTATGATATTATGAAATCCCCATTCTTGTACGAGTTTATGCATGTCAAGTGTTTGTTGGAATGTCTAATTCAATGAATTATGGATATATGTGTAGCCATTATGGGGCTTTAGAACTTGTACCTCATTAAATCTCCAACTTATTGTATTATGGATTGTGATATTGGTCATGTATTCAAGAAAGTCATGCTTTGTCAGTTTCCTTCTATCGAGTCCTGGGGGTACTTGTACCCAAAAATTTAGTTGTGTGCCTAGAATCAGTGTCATGTTTTAAAGATACTCTCAGTCAAGCCATGATCTATAGAATTCAGTCAGTCTCATGACTCCAGAAAACTCAGTAAACTTAGTAATTCCAGTAATCTCAGAGATCTTGGGATTTCAGTAATCGTAGTAGTATTCCATCAGTCAATGGAACTCAGTTAACTCAGTCCAGTCATTTCAGTATAATTAATTCAGTGTCTAATCAGATAGGAGTAGGATTCAGCACCGAGTGAGCCGAAGGATGGGAACTCACCTGCGAGTAGAGGGTGTGATTCTTAGAAGAAAATCCTTGCATTCCAGAACTACATAGCCAACGTAGGTTGAGACATCATAACCTTTTATATGAGGGTAGATGAGGTGGCTTAACCTGTTACATGAGGGTTCCCACCATTCTCACTAGAGTTACCTATTATAAAAGGGTTACTCACAGATTGGCCCTACTAGTGGCGTGGTATTGACACCTTTCCAATTGCGGTTACAAATTGGACCCCAACTCAGCTATATTGCATTATTTGGGGTATGTAAGTTAGATGAATACTTCCCACAGTTTAAGTTATAGATTAGGACTGTCAGATATAGCTATTCAGTCTTAGTAATAGAACTCAGATAGTTCTACAGAATTCAAGACTGTGAGATACAGTCAACTCAGAATAGTACAAAACTCGGCTAGTTCCATCTAAACCTATACTATCAGATACAATTACTCAGTATCAGTTATTTCAGTCAAATAGTTATCCGTATCTCATGTTTTCAGTAATCAGGCTCATAAATCATGTTATCACAAACTTAGTTATAGTTACTATGTATTCATACATACATTCTCACGTTTATGTTATCCAATCAGTTATTATAGTTCATGCATGTGAACCCTTTTAATTCATCCTACCTCACATGCATACCAGTATATTCAAACATACTGACGCATCTGTGCTATGGTGTTTTATACCATAGGTTTAGAAGCACGAGCTCCAGAGCATCAATAGCATTCCAGTCTTAGCAGTCAGAGTTAATAGTGAGCCCTCATCCTTAGAGGACATGACCATTACTTTATTATCTCATTACTAGTTTATTTCAGTAGTTGGAGTTAGTTGAGAACATGTCCCATCAACTCCTTATTTAGACAGTTCAGTCAGTTAGAGGCTTTTCAGACTAGCACGTTCAAACAGTTGTTTTAGTTGTTTTGGGTATTTCATACCCCACCCAGATGTTATATTTTATCAGATATTATGCCTCAGTTTTGAACTTTATGGCCTTACATCCTTTATTTCCACATTATATAGTATATTATGCAGCATTCAGGAACAGATATTAGTCATGGGTTAGCTTGTGGTCCTTCGGGGTCATGAGCACTGTATAGCATTTCGGGTACCAAATTTGTGGTGTTATATATTCTCTCTTTATTTTTACTACCATTATTGTTATATCTCCTTATTTAACGTCTTTAATTTGAACATGAGGACTGATGTTGCCCAAAACTACACTCATCTCAGAGGTATAATGTGGTTGATTGCAAATATAATAACCCAACTAGGTTGGGGTCAATATCATAGGGAAAACGTGAATAGTTGCTTGGCTTGATGTAATCCACGAGAAATATAGGAAAGTAAATGATGGTATTTGTAGTATCAATTGCAAGTAGTAACCAAATCTGGAGTGTTTTTGAGTTGTAATCAATAAGACATGAACACTAGGTTTTTGTTCCCCCTGGCTTCTCAACTCTATATATTTCTCATGATCAACCCAAATTTTTTGTTCTGCATGCAAAGTATACAAGATAGGTATCATCAACTATCGGGTACGCTAGAAGATTAATTTCACCCTTTATTGGGTAAGTCTTAAGTTGTTGCCTTGTTACCCCTTGCTAAGACCTCAGTTTATTCATCTAGGTAAGATCGAGTTATTAAATGAGATAGTGGGAACTAAAAGGTGGAGATGAATACCAAATACTATCCTAATCTTATTTTCCAATCACAAGCTCCTTAGAAGGAATGGATACGAATACAGGCTATCTCAAGGTACAGTAGATACTTGAGATTAATTATTAGGATGGATACGAATACAGGCTATCTCAAGGTACTACAGATACTTGAGATTAACTATTTTGAGAAAGATTAAGATATATGCGAAAACCCTAGAACAATTGAATCTCACACTTTCTCTAAATATCTAATCCACCGGGGTTACCATAACCCTAGTCGAGGAGATTAGCCGCTCATGTTTATACGAGAAATCATGATTATCAATTAAGAACACATAAAATCAATTACAAAAGAATAAAATGAGTAAACTCTAAAGTCTTTAATTGAGAAAACCCTACAATCTCAAGAACAATTGGGAAAGTATTGTAAAAATATGTCAAAGCATGTAAAAGAAGGTTCAAGAGTGTAACCTCATAAAATCTAAACCCTAGGGTATTTATAGTATCTCAAAATACTGATAAAATCGTAGTAAAAATAAGAAAGGTAAAGCTAAGTTGGTAGTTGGTATGACTCAGTCTTTACTCATATTGGCATCATACGCGTTGTACCCTAACTTTTCATATCCATTCCAGTGTCTTCCCATGGATTCAACTTCCTATTCAATATATGAATTTTTCTTATGAGCCATACCTGAATGTATGACTCATGTCCTCTATTCGTATCAACCTAGGACTTTTATCATTCTTAATCTTGAACACTAGTTTGTATACAACATCTCTATACAAGTCATACTCAGACTTCTAACTAGTATAATTCTGACACTTAAATCTTGGACAGTGACTTTGGTTCCATTAATCTCACAACTACTATGTACTTCTCGTATCCACATTGTATGATTCGTATGGATGAGTTGTATCTTATCTTCACTTAGTTTGTTGATTAGGTCCTCGATTCTGGAATGCTTATGATTGGTTGACACAACTTGTATATTCATCTTACAACTCTTATACATGAGTCGTATCTTTTCCTCACTTAGCATCTTGTCTTGGTATTTGCTTCGGTTATGGGTATGATTCCTCCTATGAGTCGTATGTTGAGTGTATGACTCATGAGCTAATCCGTATCTTGATTAGTTTTGGTCATTTTGGGTCTTTTACTTATTTTTCATTCAAACAATGTTGTAGATCTATTTTAACTTCAATATACACCAAAGTGCATCATATCCAACAAAACACCCTAAGTTCACGCATAAATTCTTGGTTTTAAGCATCGAAAGTGTCTTGTTTCCATGCCATATTAACACCCTCAACTTGAAATTTTACATGTCCTTAGGCAAATAAAACAAAACAAGTATTCTCTAGTACTGAGAAGATGCTTAAATAGGAAGTTCTCAGGCAACCTATGGCAGTGATTTTAAACTTAATTTCAATCTTGTTGTTCTCCACCTTAATTCTAACTTTCAAAACTCGGTTGTATATAACAATTTAGCACACAAAGAAACATTAGGGAATCCAATTATGGCATTACATTAGCAGTAGGCACTTGGGCATAGTCACAGATCATAGTTAAAGAAATCCCATTCACTCTCCTTTTGGATAGATCAATCTATTTAGGGATGTAACAAATGACTCTCTCACTCATAAAGACGTAACACCGATGTATTCAGAATACCATAGTCTTGTCTATATGCTCTTTTCCTAAGTTTTCAAACAGTCATGGTAGGATCATTATAGGACTTTGTTTGGCTTATAATGTAGGCTTAGTGGGATGGCATGGTACATAAGAATATTTAAAGTGACTAACCCTCCTTGGAAATACACTAACTTTTGGGGTCCACACTTCACTAATTTTTTTCACTTAATTTGTTTCCATTCCTTTTTTCTCCCTTTTTATTTTACAGCATATTCCGGTTGGGTATGGTCTTTTAGTCTTTTTTTTTCTCAATTTTTTTACAAAATTTCTTTTTCTACCACCTCAACCTTACTTTGTTTTCTCTTATTTTACCCTTTTTCATACCCATTTCACATCACGTACCCCTATGATAAACACCCTCAACTTAGGCGAATTACCAGAGTTGAAATTCATAATATCCAAGGAGGAATAGGGCCAAAGACAGGTTCATTGTAATACAAATGGGAAAGTGATAAGTGTAACAAGAAAATAGGCTATAAGGTTCATGTATTCGGATCAAAGGATATGAATTCCCTCTTAGAAGGTCACTTAGGCTAAAAGTGTACTAATATTAAAAATGGCCTATGATTCTTTCCTACCTAACCACCCTAGACCTAGGTAAAAGCAATTGAGAAAGTTGTAGATTCCAACACAATAGGAACTCAGTATATCTTACACGCACTTGCAGAGGGCTATATTACTACGTACTAGTTATCCAACTATGCAACTATTTCATACCTCAATGTTCTATCCCTAATCCTAATGCCATTTTAAGATTCACAATAGTCTCACACAAGTATACCAATCACGCAATTAAACACAAAAATATTTGAGGGATTACTTTTTCAATCACAATTTTCATTAAAACATAAAATCTAGCATATCATCTATCAGTCAGATCACCCTCATCAAAAACATAAAAATAGAATTTTCATTACAAACAAAAAATTTTAAAATTATCAACAAAAATAATCTGTTGCCATAGGCTCGCTGATCTACTCCCTATCTTAGCTGTCTACTTTAAACCTGCAAGTCATAACAAACTTTTAAGTTTTAGTTATATCTTTTTAGCTACTCCCAAATTTTTTGGAATAACCCCCACCCCAATTATTGTACTATCCCCAGTGCTACAAAAATAATTTAAAAAATAGAGTAAGGAAAATGATCATACCTAGGCGCTCATGGCGCCGGGTCCTCGCTATTTTCACGTAGACCCTTAGATCAGGTCCCACTCTCATCAGCTATCCTCTCATCAGTCGGTACTGAATCACCAGTAGATGAGGGTACAATATCAACCCCCACTGCATCAAAAACTGGAGCTCTCGATCCATAAACTCCCTTGGCCATCTCTTAGACCCTTTCCTTGCAGTCTCACTAATCTTGAATACTCTTAACACAGGTCCTCTTTCAAATTTCTCTCTCATCTTCTTTTTTTGTCTTCTTTCCTCTTCTTTCTTATTTTTTCTTCTTAATTTTCTACTCTGGGATGGCCTAAATATTTGGTACATGGATAGTGGGCATCAATATCTCAACAACTAATTCTAGAATCATCATTCAATTGTATATCTCATGCACCATCTTCTTAATCTCTGCCATCTCTATATTTAGCTCCGCAACATCAGGCGTCTATTTGTGTCTCAATTATATAGTCATCCTCGACTCAAAAGAATCTAATCTGGTCTAGACTCGCCTATCCTACTGCTCAAACTAAGAATGCATCCATGACCATACACCACCCTCTATGTGGCCCACTTTTATGATCAGCGTATCTAACTAAGTCACAACCTTGATTCATGCAGCCTAGGAGATCATCATGATACCTGGAGGCATACCTTATGGCCTAGGCAGCACTGACTGGACTAGTTATGTGGCACAAGAAGTAACTATTGCATCTGAATGTGCGCCCTCAGTCTGTGCTCCTACCTTATTAGCCTCAGCTATAGCAGGGGAGTCTGTCTGATCATCTTACAAGAATAATCTCGCCATAACCTATATTGGCTATCTTATACGCCGAGCCAAATGGTTGGCAGTATCTATAATCAACCCAATATCAAACTTTCTCTATTCCTCGATTATCTCATCAATCCCAGTGAGTTCTAACACCCTCACAGCAAGACAAATCTAAGTAATCATATAGACGTAGGCCAGCAGTGCTGTTTGACCCCTAACTTCTCTATCCCTCAGCTCTCTGGCTAGGAACTTACAAAAATTAAACTCATAATTGTCTGTAAATCTGGCTATCATAGCTTCCCTAACTGGGTTCAATATGTCATATTCTGTAGTAGGGCACATCTTGTGCCAAGTTAATTCCACCAAGATTTACACTCAAATCTAAGGGTGCTCTTCTTTATTTGTTGTAAGACCACACAGGGGACTCTTAAAACCCAAAATGCATTCACTTTGTTCAAAGCAATATGCTCCACAATTTACCAAAATATTCAATCTTGTCCTCAAAACCCAATGTTCTCTTGGTAATCTTTCTCATTTCTTCCATTCTAAATTACATCTTGATTATGTTGATTGGAGCTTGGTACTCGGGTTTACATAAAAATCTCCTAATGGTACAGGGAGAGATGTTTACCCAAACTCCTAGAATTATTAAGGACTCAATCTGGTCACCACCCTTCAATGTATGTGGCATGAAATTCACGGACCAGGACCTCACTATATTTTCTGGGTGTTGTCATCATCCAGTTAAACCCATACTGTCGGAAGCGTTCTTCAAACTCAAGTAACTCAGACATACCTGTGGTTATCATTATTCTCTTTAGATATAGTACATTCTTGATCTTGCCACCCAAGAGCCTGAACAACCCACTGTTGAATGTATCATGTATTTTGGGGTACTCCATCATTCAATGATGGGCACCGGTACCAAGGTCGGTGCAAGTAGTGGGGTCCTGTCGTGCTATTGGCAGTACCTCATTCACTTCCTCCATATCTTTGGTGTTCTCAAACTCTACCTCTTCTAAACTAGATTTAACCTCATCATCGTTATCACCATTATCATTCTTATTATCATTGTCGTAAGGTGGTTGAGGTGTGTGGGGAGGAGATGTAGTTTGTTTCTTTCTCCATGGGCCCTTTGGAGTGAGTGAGTTTGAGTCTTAGGGAACTACCTTCTTCCACTTAGCCTTAGCAGTTGCTTTCTCTTTTTATGGGGATTTTTTTTTAAAGTTCCATCATATATTTCCCTACTACTTTCAGATAAAGTCTTATATCCTAACTCGATTGATTTCGTACTAGTAACTGGTGTTGTCTTAGCATTCTTCTTCATAGCATTCTTGGATGAGGAAGGGTTCTTCGGAGGCATGGTTCCTACAAATACAATTATTATTAGTAACTAAGTAAAGAAAATAAAATAAAAATTCAAAACTAAAGTTCAATGTGCTTGTTCTGATTCAGGTACGAGTGGTGAGTACTGGTCGTATCGACTAGGTACGACTTATATAATTGAATCGTATCTTGTTCAGTGAATGACCTTTGCTCACTGGTCAGCTTACAACTCCTCCTAACTAGTCGTACCAAATGGGTACGACTCATTACCAATAATCGTAAGTAAATCAGAAATATTTATTCTACTTTAAGCCTAACTAGGTGGGTACGACTAACAAAGTACAAGTCGGATAGTTTGGATACGACTCGTATGGTCGAGTCATATCCATTCCTGAACTTTAAATTTATTAGACTTGTATGTTTTCAGTGGGTACGAATTCCATTATGACTCTCGTACTGGTGGGTTCGATTTTTAAGAGGTCTCATATCCACTACAAAATAGAAGTCCAACTTTAATGTTTAACTCCTTAGCAATTTCCTAAAATACCCACTATAATTCTCAGCTATATCCATCATCTTAACCTACACAAACACATCAAAATCCATTTCCAAACCCTAGTTCTTCCCTAAGTTCCTATTTTCAACAAAAATACTAAAGTAGGGGACCCACAAAGAAATATTTACATATAACTTACTCAAACTAAGTTCACAACATCAAACATAACTCATTTCAACTTGCCAAGTAGTGAAAAGAAGTTTAAGAACTTACTTAGTGCTTGAAGAAGTTGAATTCTCGATTCGTTAGTAGTTAAATCAAGTTGAATTCACATTGATTTTTCAGATTAATGGTTGAAAATTGAGTGAAAAATAGAGTGTGTATGAGTAGTTCAATCAAGTGACCTATCAGGGTTTTTTTCCTCTTTTATTTAAGCATTGGGTCAGGTCAACCCGATTTTTTGACCTAGTAATCATGGGAACGAGTTAGGGTTGTACAAAAATTGAACTGACCGATAAACCAAACCGATAAAATTGTTATTGGGTTATTGGTATTAGGTTATCGGGTTAACAGTTTTTTATTGGTTTTATAAAAAATTTTACTGGTTAAACAGTTCGGTATTGGTTTTTGCGTATTGGGTTATCGGTTAAACCAATAAACCAATAAGGATACACTAAGTTATTATTTTATCCCTATTTATGTTATATATTTAAATATCCCTCTCTTTATCTATCTATCTATATATAAAGAGAGAGAGACAGAGAGATGTGCATGTATATAGATTATTTGCACTACTAATTCATAATTCAGTGATTCACAAAGTATTAACCTATTCAGGGCAACAAAGGCACAATATAAAGTTCGGCTATTATTGTAATAAAAAGCTTGAAGCATCTATAGCATCCAACAATTAGAATTCAATTTTTTTCCTAACTAACATTCAGTTCAAGTTTGAAGATTGTTGTAACTAAAATGAATTGCGTAGGTTTTGGCGGTAATTAAGACTTTATTTTTTTATGTTAGTTGTTACTATTTCCATTTTATAAGTATTTTCTTATTGGTTAAACAAAAAACCAAACCGTTAAGGACCAAAAACCGATAAGAAAATATCTTATTGGTTTGCTATTGGTTTTACATATTTAAAAACCAAAAACTGATAAACCAAACCAATAACACGTAAAACCAAACCGAACCGGCCGATGCACACCCCTAGTATGAGTTGTGTATATGACTCGTACCCAGGCTTATGGGTCATGCTCGTATATCCCTAGAACTTACCAATGTTTCTGGAGTAGATAGGACTCAAGGTAATGAATCATACCTTGTGGTTATGCTCGTTCTGGGAGTTGTATCCATTCCAGAAACTTTTTCCTGATTCTTATTTAGTTCCTAGGTCAATACGATTCCTACTCATAAGTCGTACCATGACTCCTAAAGAGTTTGTATGACTACTTTTCACCTTCTCTTGGTTTTTCTGCATTCCTTAGTCCTGCAAGTTGAACAAACACATTACCCTATAAATGAAATAAGTACAAAAACATGGGTTGCCTCCCAAGAAGAACTTGATTTAATGTCGTGGCACGATGTGGCTATGTTTGGTACTCGGATTTCTCCAACTAGCCCATGGGTTGCCTCCCATGCAGCTCTTGATCGAATTGTGCTGCACTACCTAATTTTCTTGATTACTCAGACTTCATCAAGGTCAATCTCAGCTACTTCATTCACCTCTTCTATATTCCTCATGTAGTGATTTACTCTTTGTCCATTTACATTAAATGGGTGATCACCATCCCTCTTAAGTTCTAAAGCATAATAGGGATAAACCTTTATAACTATGAATGGACCATGCCACCTCGACCTTAGCTTACCTGGAAACAAATAAAGCTCTAAGTTGTATAGTAGCACCTGGTCACCTTTCTCAAATACCATTTTCTTAATCTTTCAGTCATGATATAACTTCATCTTTTCCTTTCTATGTTCTGAACTTTCAAATGCCCGGAGCTGAAATTCATCCAACTCATTGATGTTATTTATCCTTGACTTTACTGCATCTTTCCACTATAGATTCATCTTATTTAACACCCATAGTGCTTTATGTTCAAGCTCAACTGGTAAATGGCAAGCTTTGACATATACATGCTGATAAGGTGAAGAACTTATGGGGAGGTTTAAGCTATGTGGTAAGCCCTCATGCATCATCTAATTTTATTGCCCAATCAGTCCTATAGGCATTCACAGTCTTTGCCAATATGGACTTGATATCTCTATTAGATACTTCAACCTGTCCACTAGTCTTTGGATGATAGGGTGTTTCCACCCTATGTTTCACTCAATATTTTCCAATCAGACTTTTGAATAGGTAGTTTCAAAAATGTGACCCACCATCACTAATGATATCATGTGGCATACCAAATCGAGAAAATATGTTCTTTCTCAAAAATTCAATGACACTACGAGCCTCATTATTAGGAAGCGCAATTACTTCCACTCATTTTGACAAATAGTGTGCAACCACAAATATGTATTTCATGCCACATGAACTAATGAAAGGTCCCATGAAATTTATGTCCCATACGTCAAATAATTCCAATTCTAAAATAGAAGTCATAATTAGTTCATATCTTCTAGAAATAGCACCTTGTAGCTAACATTGATCACAAAAAAATGTGAAATCATGAGCATATTTATATATGATTGGCCAATAGTAACCGTATTACAGGATTTTACAAGTTGTGTGGTCCCCTCCATGATGACCCCCAACTGGCAATGAATGACATGCTTCAAGTATACTCATCATCTCCATTTCAGGTATGCATCTGTGAATGATTCCATTTGCACAAATTTTAAATAAGTAAGGTCCTGAGCAAAAAAATTTTCTTACCTCATGCATAAACTTCTTCCTTTGCTGGTATGAAAGATCTTCTAGGACTAGATCACTGGATAAGTAATTTTCATAGTCTGTAAACCATGGAATCGGATCTTAGGAAGCTTCTAATATCTTCTCTTCTAGAAAACTGTCATTAATATCCAACCTAGTAAAACCTTCTGCATATCTTTATCCTCTAGTCTAGACAAGTGATCCGCAACTTGATTTTTCATGCCTTTTCTGTCCTTAACCTCAAAGTCAAATTCTTGCAACAACAGCACCCACCAAATAAGTTGAGGCTTTGTATCTTTTTAGCCATAGGTACCATAATGCTTCAGGATCAGTGTGCACAATCACCTTATCCCAATCAGGTAGGATCTAAACTTTTCAAAGGCAAAATCCACTACCAGTAACTCTTGCTCCATCACGGTACAGTTCTTTTGAGCAGGATTTAGTACCTTACTAGAAAAGTAGCTGGGATGAAGGATTTTTTCTTTCTGTTGTCCTAGTATGGCCCCTAAGGACAATCCACTAACATCACATATAATCTCTAAAGGTGAAGACTAATCAGGAAACACAATGATTGGAGCAGTCACCAACTTCTCTTTTAGGATTTCAAAAGCCTTCTTACATTATCATCAAAATTAAATTTTACCTTCTTCTCAAAAAGCTTGCAAAGAGGAATAGCAATCTATAAGAAGTCTTTGATAAATCACTTGTAAGAACCTGCATGCCCTAGAAAACTCTGAATTCCCTTCATAGAAATTGGTTAAGGTAAATTTCAATCACCTCAACCTCAACCATTGTATAGCCCGAGTGGCATTCGCTTGAAAGCAAAGGTCCCATAAGGAAATGTAAAAGTAGTCTTCTCTTGGTCCTCAGATGCAATAGTGACCTGATTGTAGCCTGAGTACCCACCAAGAAAACAATACCATCCTCTGCCTGCTAACTTGTCTAACATCTAATCAATGAAATGCATGTAAAAATAATTCTTCTGAATCCATACATTCATTTTTCTATAATCCATGCACACTCTCTATTTAGTTACTAGCCTCATGAGCGCTAGATCATTCTTCTCATTAGGCACCACAGTAATTCCAACTTTCTTAGAAATGCATTGTACCAAACTAACCCACTTGCAACTAATAGTGGGATACACTACACCAGTATCCAACCACTTAATTGTTTCTTTATTCACCACCTCTTGCATAGAATGATTGAGTTGGTGCTAATGTTTAATTGATGGAACAGAATCCAGTTCAAGTTGTATTTTGTGAGTATACATACTAGGCGGAATACCCACAATGTCTGCAATGGACCATCCAATGGCCCTCTTGAATCTCTGCAATACTGAAAATAATGCTTCTACTTCTACCTATCTCTAATTAGCTGCAATAATGACCAGAAAAGTGTTATTGGCCCCCAAAAATGCATATCGCAAGTGAGATGGGAGGCCTTCAATGCTAATACCAGTGGTTCCTCAATGGATGGGCGAGTAGGTAGAATTGTTCTATTCTTCAAGTTTAAATCAAGATTTTTTGGTGCAAAATTATAACCACTCCCAGGTAGTCAACTTACTAGCTCCTCATACTCCTCAGTACCATCAGAGTCAAAATTAATGATTACAACTTCCACCGTCTCTCTTCAACAAGAACAACTGCATCAAAACCATCATCCCATAGAGTAACTACGTCAAAATCATGGAATTTATCTGTCTCCTTATCATATACATCAATCACAGATACCCTCTCAATTTATCAGGTTGTTTTATAGATTTACATAAGTTGAATATCATATGTTCATCATTGAGTCACAGTATTAGATGTCCTTTCTCCAGATCAATCAACATCCTACCTATAGATAAAAATGGTCTTCCCAAAATAATTTAGACTTGAAAGTCCACTTCACAATCTAGTATAACAAAATTAGCAAGAAATATAAAAGAAGACACTTTTACCAAAACAACATAAAGAATACCAACAGACTTCTTTACTATTCTGTCAGCAATCACTAGTCTCATGGTAGTTGGTTTAGGAGCTCCCAATAGTGCTCGAGTGAAACTGAAAGACCCAATAATGCAAGGTATTCTGAAAGCACCAGGGTCCTCCTTCTTCTCTACCAAACATCTAGTAACTACAGAACTGCAATGATAAATATTTTCAACTGGCTCATAATCAACTGAACTTTTCTTGGTGATCAAATCCTTCATGAATTTTATATATTCTGGCATCTGCTCCAATTTCTCTACAAGCAGTATGTTGATAGTTAACTCTTTTAACATAGATTAAAAATGTTAATACTTACCTTCTTCTTGTTTCCATTTCACTATTTATGGATAATGAGGGAGAGGTATTGGAATGGGTTTCAACTTAGGCTTTGTAGCCTTCTCTTCTTCTCCATTTTTCTTGTTGCTGCTCCCAACATCAATCGACTTATCATTACTCTTCTGCTCATCAACTTTGGGTACAAATGGGTCTAAAATAAACTTACCACTTCGAGTGGTAATAGCATGCCATTGACTATCACTGGGAATTACCACTTTATTGCTCGAAATAGTGCCAGGTTGTCTTTGATTCTCAATGGCTGATATCTGACCTAATTTTTTCTCTAATTTCTTAATTGTTGTAGTATGTGACTCAACCTTTTGGCTCAATCCTAACAAATCAGCTTTGATATCCTTTAGGTAGTTCTCTTGACTTTTTGTCCCTTTATTATATACAAAAGAGCCTCTTTTATGGACTAGGTTCTCGACTACCTGATGGAATATCTTATCACCCTTATCCTTATAGTCAAGTTTTCTCCACCAATCAATATCTCTATCTGTACTCCTATATCTATATTTGTCATTATAATAGTTTTAACCTTGATAGCCTTGCCTTTGGGCTTAGAAATCTGCCAATCTATGATCGAGATACTTTGCCTCTTCTTTAGATTCAATCTCAAATAGTTTAGAAGTAGACCCCTATGCCATAACTACATTCACCTTCTCAGCACTCATTGATGTGAATTGTTTTGTAAGCAACCCAATATTTGTACAAAGTTATGCCACCTCTTGTGATACCATGTCATTTGTTGATCTATAAGTATCTGTTGCCCCACTAGCATATGTACCACCACAACATTTTGAATCTCAAGTATGCCATCCTTTATTGGTCACCGTGATATCATCTAGCATTTTCTATGCAGCATCCCAGCGAAGACACATAAATGCTCTTCTTGAAATAGTATCTATCATAGCTTTTGAAATATTATTTAATGATCGATATAAGATCTCAGACCAGTTAGATCCTCTGATTTTGTGATTTTATACCATGCTCAGCTTCTTCTTAAATCAAAACCATACCTTATACATAGATTCTATAGGTAGCTATCTAAAATTGTAAATTTCATCATTCAACTATAGCATCCGTGCATGAGAGAAGAATCTACTCAGAAAATATGTCTTCAACTAGTGCAAAGTAGTTATAGATCCTCTTGAAAGTTCTCCTAACCATAGTGATGCTTCACCTATCAAAGAGAATGGGAACAACCTCAATCTCAATGCTTCCTGATTAAGCCCTGGAATATTATAATTTATGTAGATCCTGAGAAAATTTGTAAGGTGCATGTTTGCATCATCCTTAGATACACCTAAATACACCCTTCAGATTCAAAAATTGGATCATAGCACTAGTGATATCAAACTTCACATTAGGAGCTAAAGCAGGAGAAACAATGGCTTTAGACTCCGTAAGATGAACATAACATAAATCTTTATCATCTTTCTCAAATTGGTATAAGTGATGATATGCTAAAATAAATGGAGCTCTACCTCTCTGAACTCAATGATCAAAAACCTGTCTAGGCCTGACTAGTCCACCTCGGTAAGCTATTTTTACCTCTGCAGCAAGTCTGTCCTTCTCTGCTTCTCTATATTCTTTCTCTAATAGTTGTTATATCTATAAGTCTGCAATATTCTATATATCTAATAGAGTACACGAGAGTTCCACATTCAGATCCATAAGTGGAGGATCTTGATCCCCTTCAATAACTTGTCCTGACATCCTTCTCGTCGTTTGAAAGATTCTCTCTGGTTGTGGATCAAAAGGGAGTAAGGGATTTCCTCTTCTTCTAGTACTTGGCATAAAATGGCGTATGCCAAATCACAAACAAAAATTAAAAACCAGCGAACTTCACCAATTTAATTCACTACTCAAATCATTTTTCCCAGACATGGTGCCAAAATTTGATGTCGCCCAAAACTACACTCATCTCAAAAGTATAATACAGTCGATTGCAAATATAATAACCCAACTAGGTTATGGTCGATCCCACAGAGAAAACATAAATAGATTCTTGTCTTAATGTAATCCTCGAGCTGTACAGGAAATAAAAATAGGGGTATTGTAGTATCAATTGCAAGTACTAACCAAATCCTGACTGCTTTTAAGTTGTAATCAATAAGTGATGAACACTAGGTTTGTGTTTCCCCTATCTTCTTAACTCTATAAATTTCTCGTGATCAACCCAACTGATCTATTTTTCTACATACAAAGTCTAAAAGATAGGCATCATCAACTGTTGGGTAAGCTAGAAGATAAATTTCACCCGTTAACCAGGTAAGTCTCAGGGTGTGGCCTTGTTTCCCCTTACTAATACCTCAGTTCACTTATCTAGGTAGGATTGATGACTAGATGATATGGCAGGAACTAAAAGGTGGATATGAATCTCAAATCACTGTCCTAATATTTTTTCCTAATCACAAGCTCCTTAGTAGGGATAGATGTGAATACATGTTATCTCAAGGTACTATAGATATGTAATGACCCTTCAGGTTATTTTCCATATTCTTCCTTGCATTCTCTGATAGAGCTTCTTCATAGCTAGTCTAGCTCATTGATGACTTGCAGGGATCGATAGTTTGGTTACTTGATGGTTTATTTAGGTTTTAGATTCCCTTTCCTTGATTTGAAGCCTCTATTGGTCCTAATTGACCACTAAGATAAAACGTTAGTAAATAACCTCATATGCAAAATCCAACTTTGCCAACGTATTGGTATGTCAAAAATTATAGGTTTTAATATGTTATTTGTTCGATACTGACCCAAAATGCATCCCGAGAAATTGACCAAAGCCAGAACCAAGTTCCAAGCTTTATCCATACATGGCATGCACTGAGGTGTTGCGACCATGGTGAAGGAGGCACAACTACAAAGCCACGACTGCGGTGACAGGGGACCATGACCGTGCCATCAGAAGGCTGGGTGGTTCATACTTAAGTGCTATCTTGCAAGACTTTTGTCTATTTTCTGCCTCCCTCTAAACCTAGAAACCCTAATAGAGTGTAAAACCTTTAAAGTTAGTGTTGTGGGTTGAATTTGAGCTTAAACAACTTGTGTGATGGATTCTTTCTATAATCTAAGGTAAGAATTCCACTAGTTTGATATTGATTTCATGGTTTCTTAACTCAAAACCCCTAAATCATTGTGGGTCAATTGTATCCCTAAAATTGAATGATTGACTCAAATTACTTGAGGGTTTTAACTCCCTAAGATAGTTAGGTTTTGGGTTGGTCTTGAAAACGTTTTTCCAAGGGTGAAACCCAATTAGGGTTTTGGTATCCATTTGAAACCAATAGCACAATGGTTCTATAATGGGTATTGGCATTCTTGTTGTAATGCTTAAATTGTATTATTGATAGCATTTCTTGTAGAAGAGGAAGCTTTGCAGAAAACAAAGAAAAAGTTCATTTGTTCATGAGTTGATTGGATTCAAGGTAGGTTAGGCTTACCCATATACTAGATTGAGCTTGTTTGTAATGTAATTATTGATATCTTGCAATATTGGGTAGGGAATTTAGACTATAGTTGATTAAATGGTGAACTTAGGATTTACTATTGTTATAGGTTATTAATTGGTAAGGTATAATATTTGACCCTTAGTCTAGGACCTTGGTTAGATTATTTATGGTCTCATGACTAGTATGAGAACACTATAGTTGTTCTACGAAGACATGAATGGTATGCTTCTCTATCCTTAGGTTTGTTTTGACCGATATAGTGCCTAGATAGGAGATGACCATAGTGTTGGGTTAACTAAGGAAGGATTCTTGAAGAGACATTCCCTATAGACCTAGAAAAGATTGGTAAGCCCATATAGTGAGTTATAGATGACCTAGCTTAACTCTGGGTAGAAGATATATTTATGTTAGAAAGCTTGGCATTCTCAGAATGTAGAAGTGGACTTGACCCACTTTAAGATTGAACTAGGTAAATGCTTAGTAACCTAGATATATGGAGATTGTCTAAACTATATATATAGGAGTTGGGATGGTTGAACTCGATTATCACATTATCTTGTGATCATGACTTGAATAACCTTGTTAGATGATTATAGTGCATGTCTTGTAAATACTCATGCTCTATTTATGCTCATATTACATGAGAAGCTTATTAGTAAGGTGAAATGGCAAGTGTTATCCTACATTCCTACTTCTTTATATTTTGAACTTTTGTGTATATTTATTGGTTTGTCTATACATGTGGGTTTATGTTGCTGTATTGGGAGACTTGTGATGTTATGATGATGCTTGGAGAATCTGAGGGAATATGTAATGTTATGATGATGCCTGGTGAATTTGGAGGAATATGTGATATTATGATGATGCCCAGTGAGTTTGAAGGAATATGTAATATTATAATGATTCCCATTGAATCTGGAGGAATATATTGATATCATGATGATGCTCGGTGAATTTGGAAGAGGTAAGAATGTTACGATACTATATGGGGCAAATTTACTTATCTGCATTGATATTTATAAAGTTAGGCCGTGTAGGGCCAACCGCCTATGTGCTTGAAATATAAGGTCTCTCTTGGTAAATTATTATTCATTTCTTTTTCCAAATCACTATATAAGAGGTGTGAACGTTGTTGATGCTAAATTAGTAACTAGAGAAAATCTAGGCCTAATATTGAATTAAGACTTAGTGGTATGAATAATCTTGCATAGAATCAAGGGCTAACCTAATATATATCCTTGACTTGAATAAGAGGTTATATTATAAAATCTTTCCTAGTAAGGTGGATTATCTGATAACTAGTTACTTCTAAAATATATGATTTCTATTTGGAGGCTAGAAACCTAGTAAACTAGTGGGTGGCTAGTAATGATAAGACTTGTAATCTATTGACTTATAGAAAATAAGACTAACTAGAATTGACTTTTTGCAATGTTTATCAATGAATTATAGAATTAATCACTACATGCCTAAGCTATGACAATGTTGCTCCCTTTATGTTAAATTACGGTATGGGTATTGGGAAGTAAATTTTGGTAATGAGCTATGGCGGGATTGAGCTACCCGTGGTTTCGATCAATTGATAGAATAGTTATGCTTTATTGTATTATTGGTTGTATTCTTTTGTGTACTCTCCGGTGGTATGGGATGCCATGACGAGTTCTTTGTTGTGCTCTCTTTTGTTTACTACCCGATGTTATGGGATGTCGTGGTAAGTTCTTGTACCTATTGTTTTAAAAATGGTTGATGATGATTATGGCAAGTAGATTCTTTTCTATTGTGTATATGTCTTTATGCTTTCAAAATGTTATTTTGTTCATATGAAGATTATGGAGTATATTGAGATATTATGACATGTTATTGCTTTAGCAGTATAGATGTGTTATAATGGTATCAATGTAAATTTAGGTTTGATCCTATCCCTTGACTTTAAGATTATTGTCTTACTTTATATCATCTTTACATTATATTTGATCTCAGTCGGATGATGATGCCTACTAAGTACCCGTGTTTTGGTACTCATACTACACTTCTGTACCTTTTTGGTGCAGACCCAGGTTCTAGTTGTCACCGTTGAGCTAGTTCATTCGAGTTGACTATTTGAAGACAGGGTGAGCTCTTGGAGATCAAGTTGCCCTCTTTCCCCTCTCTCCTTATTTGTCTTTTGTTTTTGAGACAAATGATAAGATTATTTAAGATATTTTAGATTTTGAGATTGTAAATTCCTCTTGTCACATTTAGAAGCTCTTGTATTAATACTATCAGGTCATGGGATTTGTGATTGAATATCGGCTTTCCTTAGTTGTGAAATGTTGTTTTTATATATTGTGTACACATATAGGGTCCATATTTGACGTCCTTACCAAGGCAACCCATTGCAATAGCTCCGGGTTACTGGATCAGTTTACCTATTGGTAGGATCTGGGAGGTGCCATCATGACTCCAAATGGGTTGTGACAAGATACTTGAGATTAATTATTATGAAGAAGATTAAGATATATGTAAAATAACCTAGAACAATTGAATCTCACACTTTCCTGCGTAGCTAATCTGCCAGGATTCCCATAACCCTAGTTGAGGAGATTAGCCGCTCATGTTTGTGCAAGAAACCATGATTATTAATAAGATCACATAAAATCAATTGCACAAGAATAATATGAGTAAAATCCAAAGTCTTTAATTAATTAAACCCTAAAATATCAAGAAAAATTGTGAAAGTATTGTAATAATATGTAAAAGCATGTACAAGAATGTTCAAGAGTGAAACCTCATAAAAGCCAAACCCTAAGGTATTTATAGTATCTCAAAATAACCTTAAAGTCCTAATAAAAATGGTTAAGGTAAATTTAAGTTGATACGACTTGGTATTCACTCGTATCGGCATCATACGAGTCATACCCTACCTTGTCATGTCCATTCCAGTGTCTGATCTTCCCTTGGCTTCAACTTCCTATTCATTATACAACTTCTTCTTATGAGTTGTACCTGAGTGTACTACTTATGTCCTCCATCCGTGTCCGCCTGGAATTTTATCCTTTTTAGTATTGAACACTAGTTTGTATACGACATCCTTATATGAGTCATGCTCAGAAGTCCAACTCTTATACTTCTGACACTTCAATCTTTGATAGCAACTTTGGTCCCGTTAATATCATGACTGCTTTGAATATTTTGTATCCAAAGTGTATGGCTCATATGGATGAGTCGTATATTTTTTTCACTTGTTCTGTTGTTTGGGTCTGCGATTCTCGAATCCTTATGATTGGTTGACATAACTTGTATACTCATCTTACGACTCTTATACATGATTCGTATCTTTTCCCCGCTTAGCATCTTGTCTTGGTATTTGCTTCTGTTATGGGAATGACTCCTCCTTCGAGTCATACGTTGTATCTTGATCAGTTTTGGTCTTTTTTAGGTCTCTTTCTTCTCTTTTTATTCAAACACTGTTGTAGACCTATTTTACATGCAACATACACCGAAGTGCATCATATCTAACAAAACACCCCAATTTCACGCATAAATTCTCTGTTTTAAGCATTGAAAGTGTTGTGTTTCCATGCCACATCAAAGACCATTAATAATTATGTCCATAAGCTCACTATCTTCAACCATAATAGAGTTAACCATGTTGGTTTTCCTCCACCCAAAATACTATCCATTGAATCTTGGTGGTCTAGTGGTAGATTGCCCTTTTTCTAGATTAGGTAGAGCAGTCATCTAACTAGGACACTCTGGGTGTGAACCTTTTAGAATAAGCTCACTCTGATACTAATTATAGAAACCCTTGGGGATGCACCACACAGTGAGTGACTAGGTCTCTCAAAGTCAATCATAGGAAAAATACAGTAAAGTAACCAAGAATTAAAAGATAATGCAAGAAGAGTAAAAACACAAGCTTTTAACATGGAAACCCAGGAAGGGAAACCACATCTTGCCCTCACAAGAACCTCAAGAAATCCACTCTAATCAACCTCCTAATTATAGTCTAGATATCTTCCAACCTCTAGGCTCATTTCACTTTGTAATAACTCTACTACAAGCTCATATTGGCAACTCTACCAAGGACTCTCTACGCTGATTAGCTTTAATCAACCTTACACTTAGGAAAATCTACCTAAGAACTATCTACTCAAAGATAAAAACACTACACTTATATCATGAGTAGTTCAGTTACAACTCAGCGCTAACTTAAGAACAATTTCAATTTAAGCTCACTTAAATAGCTAAGAACTTAAGCAATGTTAAAATGGGGTCTTTGTTGCCTCTTTTTACTCTTTTTACTGCCAAAAATCGATTTGATGAAGATGCATCTCTTTTCTCTTATAGATGATTTAGGGATTAAAGATCTTTGGACCAGCTGTCTTAATCAGTACAAAATAGCACCAGCAAGTTTGGTACACAAGAGGACCAAACTGTACAGACAACATGTGCCAGCTATATTGTACCTTGCATATCCAGGGACCTATTCCCTTGAAGTTATCTTCTCATCATCAAATCTATGTATATAAACAACATAGTACTTTGAGACATCATATTAGTAGATCCATGCCAGACAGTGGTAGTACCCTTGGCAAGGTACTAGCACCCTTCCAATTGGGGTTATAAATTGGACCCAGATTTTGCTTAGATTGGGTTATGTCGGTTCTAGATAGCTCCCATAGTTCTATTTTTAGCATTCCGAATATGTTAAGTTCATGTTTACATGACCAAGTAATCAGTATTAAGTCATTTTAGTTTTTCAGATACACAACATATGTTTATACTTGGTCTTGCATTTGATTTTCAAGTTCATGCATTCATGCTCAGTGAATATGTATATCAGCTAGCTTTTATCTCGCATACTAGTATATTCAAGGTACTGATCCTATACTCTCTTTTGTGCTATATTGTCTTAGAATATAGGTTTGGATGCTCACTTCTCAAATCATACTTAGTCCATTCCTATGCCACCAAATGTAGCTTTAGTGAGTCCTCATCAGTTGAGGATTAGTTATTTTATTAGTTATCCATCCCAGTAATTTTATTTTATGATATTTCACTTAGTCAGAGTTAATTGGGTACCTATCCCAACAACTCATCATGTTTAGAGGCTTTCAGATAGTTAGATAGTTAGATATGTTTTTTGGTGATATGTTTCAGTTACCTTTGATGTTTTAATTATCAGATACTTTTAAAAGGCTTTTGCATAGGTATTTTTTTAACTTCTTTTAGTATTTATAGTTTGTACAAGGTCATGGGTTGGCATGGGGTCACTTGTCTTCTTAAGCACAGTGTTATGATTAGGGGTAGTCTTGGGTCATGACAAACTTAGTATCAGAGTACAAGGTTTAAAGTGTCCTAGGGTATCTGAAAGTTGCATCAAGTAGAGTCTTGTTCATGGGTGTGAAGAGCGCCACACTTATCGACGAGAGGCTACAAAATATTTTAGGAAAGTCTCCCTTCTTTCAGTATTCATATCGTGCGATGGAGTGAAAGCTCCATTAAACTTCTTCCTCTAATTAATTATCTACCCTATATAGGAAATGTCACCCAGAATGACTAACGGAAGGAGGAATAGGGACCAGCCATCACCACCACCTATTCCCAAAAACCCTCTGAACGAGCATGTCTCTCATGCTGAATTTAGGGTTTCCTTCATAGTACTAGCCCAAGTTGTGGTTTCCCAAAATAACCTGTAGGATGTTGCTCCAACCAACCTCATAGTAAATACGGTCGCAGCTAAGATTCGAATTTCACCTGGATAAATCCCTCAATGTTCTCTGGATCCAATTCTGAGGAAGATCCATAGGAGTTTTTAGACTGTGTAGAAAGTGAATGATATTATAGGTGTTACTTGATTGCACCCAAGCGCACATGCAAGTGCACGTGGTCTCACCAAGTTATAACAAGAAAAATATAGATCCCATAGGGACTTGTGTTAACAACTATGTAATTCAAGTTTAACTATTGAGATTAAATTAGTGCAATCGTAACAAAGAGAGTTTGAGAGTTTATAATTAAAAGTCGACTAAATTAATATGAAAAAGTAAAGACTTTGGAAAATAAATGGATAAAATCCCGGGGTTAAATCACTATGAAAAATCATACTACCCTATTGAACCTTATTCGTTAGATTACTTATCTTAGTTGTTGATTCGCAGGGTTTATCATATGATCATGGTCTCCCGACCTCTAATCTTCTACCTAACTAGACATTACAAATACATCGCTAAGAGGGGATGGAATAATTCATTTAGATGCATTAATATGTCATCCTAAAAGTGAACCAAACAAGGCTTCTAGGTATGTCCCTATCCTAGACACTAATTCAAATTCCTTATTTTATAAAAGAACAACCTAGCTCTATTTACCCCTATATTCTATCCTCTTATTCCCCCTCCCGGGCTGAAAAGACAATAATGAATGTATTATAAGGGTTATGAATCCTTAGAATAGTTATAAAAATTATAAATAAACAACCAAATAAGTTAAGCAATCAAAACCAAATCAATTCAAAGCAATAGTAATCTTGTTCTTGGCCTTAACCCTGGAAAGAGGGCATTTAGCCATGCATGGACATAATCATAATCAAGATTATTGAATACATGATAAAATACATTAAAAATATAAATTAAGGAAATTTAATCCCTAAAATAAGTGCTGAGCATCCCCTCTCCAAGTCCAAAGACGACCAAGAGTCCGTTACAAAGTGTACAAGGATCCTTTATATATTGGGACTAAATTAAGCCATATGGGAGTATGCCTTGAGATGTGCCCAGTTCTCCATAGGAATAGGGGCAGTGACATTCCACCATTTCAGGTGAATATACCCCATGATTCACCACCAATTTCGGTGGAATGAGGGTCGCAACACAGGCTCAACGCAAGAGCTCACTAGAATTTGCATCATTTGTTGTTTAAATTATATATCGCACTTGTCTGTCCATCCAAGCCTTATAGTGTTGTCTCCACTTGATTTTCCACTTGTATATCATCCAAATAATATCACTAAGAATCCTATATCATCAAATACCATGGGTTAGTGCACAAAACAACAAAATGTCAAGAACAATGAACTAGAAACTCAAGCTAAGACTAGTGTCGTCCTTTAAATATTTAGCTTAGTGTTTCAACTGTTGGATTATTTTAATTGAACTTTGAAAACTATAAACAATTTGTTACACACATATTTACACGATCAAATCATTATTAATTCATTCAACAGATTAGAATTCATAGAGATCAACTAGAACAACACCTAGCTCAAGTTAGTAACACTAGTTTTCTTGTTTAGACTCTAAATGATCAATTTGAATCCAAACTTGTTGGAAATCACCTTTAAACATTTTAATCGCATAATTAAATACTTATATACTTATTTATATCATTATTTACTCATTAAGCACATAAGAAGTCCTTAAAACAATGTTAAACAAGCAAGGATAACAACACTAAAGTGCATAAAACCACCTCAGATCATTACTCTCAGTGAGAGTGCTGACTTAGATGCTTACCAATTGCAAGGGGTATATAACACCAGGGTTAAGAATTAGAAGAATGATAGAGGTGCTGATCCAAGGCTGTAGAGTGGGATAAGTTTACTACTACTTTATTAGATAGGTTCTTTCCACTCGAGTTAAGGGAGGCGAAGGTACAAGAGTTCATCAATTTAAAGTAGGGTAATATGAGTGTGAAGGAGTGTTCACTCAAGTTTACTTAGTTGGAGAGGTATACTCTAAATATGGTGGACGATTCTATGGTAAAATGAGTAAATTTGTATTTGGTGTTTTAGAGGATGTTGTCAAAGAATGTAGAACAACAATGTTGATTAAGGAGATGGACTTCTCCAGGTCAATGGTTCATGCTCAGAAGATTTATAAAGAGAAGCTCAGGAAAAGGGATAGGGAGAATAAGAGGGCCAAAACTGGTAGTTTAAACTTTTCTCAGCAAAGTTCAAATGATGAACACGTTCTCCGCTCTGCCAGAAATCTTTAGCCCCAGCCCAATCTTCTGCTAGTACTCCAGTTGTTATTAAGACAGGACAATTAGGACAAAGTACCAAGCTCTAAGTCCTAGGGTAGCATGAATAGTGGTCACACCAACCCAATTTATAGAAGATGTGGTAAGAACCACAAGGATGAGTGCATGGCAAACAGCAATGCTTGTTTTTGGTGATGCAAGATAGGTCACTAGATAAGGGACTACTCTGTAGGTATGTGGAAAGGTACGAATGATCGTTAGCATGGCTAGACTAACTCCACAACAGCTCCAGTAGGTCATCTAACTAAGCAGGGTGCTGCTTTTAGTGCCATTGGTGGACAGCATTAGAATTGTCTATATGCCCTTTAGGCTTAATAAGATTAGGAGGGATTTTCTTATGTGGTTATTGGTATATTTCAAGTTTTCTGCCATCATCTTAAAGCATTATTAGGCCTTAGAGCTGAACTTTTATTTGTGACTCGTTATATAGTTGTGCACTTTGGCATCAATCCCAAAAATATTGTAGAACCCTTCTTGATGTCTACTTCAGCTGGTAGTTCCATTATAGACATATGGGTGTACAGTAATTGCCTAATTATAATATCTCAGAAAATCACCTCAGTTGATCTTATAGAATTAGAGATGACCAATTTTGATGTCATTTTTGGCATGGATTGGCTTCACTCTTATTATGCATCAGTTGACCGTAGAAATGGAATAGTCCAATTCCAGTTTCCTAATAAGCCAGCCATAGAATAGAAGGGTAGTACTTCAGTGCCTATCTGTTGATTTGTCTTCTACCTTAAGGCAAAGAAGATGATATCCAAGGGTTGTATCTATCATCTTGTCTGACTCAAGGATTGAAACCCAAAATTCCATGTCTTGACTCAGTTGTAATAGTTAATGAGTTTGTAGAAGTATTTTCTTAAGATCTGCCTAGAGATTCTCCTGGGAGAGAAACAAACTTCGAAATATATCTCATGCCAAACACCCATCCTATTTCAATTCCACCTTATATATGGCTTTATCTAAGCTTAAGGAATTTAAATAAAAACTAAAAGATCTATTAGATAAGGGTTTCATCAGACCTAGTGGCTCTTCATAAGGTATGCCAGTTTTCTTCATGCATAAGAAAGATGTTTCTCTTAAAATGTGAATGGAATACTATCAGTTGAATAAGGTCACAACCAAGAATAAGTATCCTCACCCCAAGACTGATAAATTGTTTTACTAACTTGAGGGTGGAAATTGTTTCCCAAATATATACCTCAGATCTGGTTATAATCAGCTTAGAGTTAGAGAATATGCTATTCTGAAGATAGCCTTCAAAACACAGTATGGTCACTTTGAATTTGTAGTTAATTATTTTGGACTAATGAATGCTCTTGAAGATTTTATAGACTTTCTAAACAGATTGTTCAAGCAATACCTAGGCATATTTGTCATAGTCTTCATAAATGACATCCTCATCTATTCTTACAGTGAAAGTGGACATGCAGAACATTTGAGGATTATTTTACAAACCCTTAAAGATTACTATTTATTTGCTAACTTTAGCAAGTGTAAATTCTGGTTGAAATTAGTAGCTTTTCTGGAGTAAAGGTGGAAAAAGATCCATAGGACTTCTTGATTGAAAAGGAAAATATATTTCGGGTTATGCAGGCTACCAATATAGAGGGGGTAAACTTTATAGCTTATCAGCTCTAGGATATTACATATCAGTAGTATGAAGAGTGGGACAGGGATAGGGGTGATGTGGTAGAATCAATCTTATGGGATACTTTTTCTAAGGCCTTTTTAGATCGTTTCTTTCTCTAAGAGTTAAGGGAAACAAAGATAGAGGAGTTTGTGAACCTCAAGCTGCGCAGGATGTCTATCAAGGAATATTCCTTGAAATTTCACCAATTATCAAGGTATTCTCCTAATTTAGTAGCTGACATGTAGGAAACAATGAGAAAGTTCACTTCTGGGTTGAATTGGGATTTAATTTTGGAGAGAAGAACTGTCTTGATAATTAAAGATATGAACATCTTTAGGTTGGATATTCATATGCAGCAAGTAGAGGATGAAAAGAGGAAGCAGGTGGAGTTTAAGGATAGATAAGGTAAGAGGAGTTATTTTTCTAACTAGGGAGGTGCTCTATCTCAGGGTGATCGGGATAGTGGCAAATGGCAGAAAAAGAAGTTGGGGAGTTCTGCTTCCTACTCTTCTACTAGTGCTCCTAACCAGGTGGGTGACATGCGTCATCAAGGTGGTGATAATTTTTGGGCACAGGGTGTCCAATCACAGGAAAGTAGAGGTCAGTTAGTTTCTTCATACCCACCTTATCAGTTTCGTGGTCGTCCTCCTTGGGGTTATTACAATAAAGAAAGGGAAAAATACTTCAAGTGTCGCCAGGCGAGCCATCACCTCAAGGATTGGTTAATAAGGTTTCTATGGGGGCGAATTAAATTCCTGTGACTTCATCTTCTACTCATACACCAGGTGATGTTGCATCTACTTTTGTTATTGCCACTAGTTCTAGTGTTGGTCAGAACAGGTTGTATGCTTTGTCTTTCTGACAGGAATTCAAGGCATCATCTGATGTCTTTACTGGTATGTTATAGCTTTTTCCTCATAACATATATTATTCACTTGATCTGGGGTCCACTTTTTCCTATGTGACTCCTTAAGTGGTTGTATCATTTGGTTTCAATCCAAAAGTTATTTTGGATCATTTTTCTATTTCTACCCTAATAGGTGACTCGGTTATTGCTAAAAGAGTCTATAGGGGAAGTGTGGTATCTGTTGGTGGTAGGCAGACTTTAGTGGATTTATTTAAACAAGATTTAGTGGATTTTGATGTCATTCTGGGGATGGATTGGTTACACTTTTGTTATTCATCCTTGGATTGTCAAACCTGTAAGGTTGTCTTTAGGTTTCCTGGCGAGCCGGTTATTGAGTGGGAGGGTGGTTCTCTTGCTCCTAGGGGGTTTATTTCTTATCTTAGAGATTGGAGGTTAATCTCCAAATCTTATATTTATCACTTGGTCTCGGTTAAGGATTCTAACTCAAAAGGTCTTTCTTTAAAGTTAGTTCCAATGGTTAATGAGTTTCCAGATATCTTTTCGGACGATCATCGTAGTGTTCCTCCAGCTAGGGAAATCGAGTTTGGTATTGACCTAGTTTCAAACACTCATCCAATTTTTATTCCTCCATATAAAATGGCTTCGATTGAGTTATAGGAACTCGAGGAGCAACTAAAGGATCTTCTGGTTAAGAGGCTTATTCGTCCTAGTATATCTTCTTGGAGTGCACCAATATTGTGTGTGCTCAAGAAGGATGTTTCCCTTTGGATGTGAATTGACTATAGGAAGTTGAAGAAGGTGATGGTCAAGAACAAGTATCCTCTTCCATGGATAGATGATCTATTTGACCAGTTGCAAGGTGCCAAGTTCTTTTCTAAGATAGCTCTTCGGTCTGGGTACCATTAGCTAAAGATTAGAGAGGTGGATATCCCTAAGATGGCTTTTTATACTCGGTATAGGCACTTTGAATTTTTGGTGATGTTATTTGGATTGACTAATGCTCCAACGTTATTTATTGGTCTGATGAACAGAGTTTTTCATTAGTATTTAGAACTTTTAGTTAATGTGTTTATTTATGATATTTTGGTTTATTCGAAGAGTGAGGTCATCATCCTGATCACCTTTGTATGGTATTTTGAACCTAAATAAATAGTAGTTCCATGTCATGTTCTCTAAATATGAGTTTGGATTGAACGTTGTAACTTTCTTGGGTTATATTATTTCTAGTGAGGGGATCATGGTGGATCCGCAAAAGGTTATTGCATTAAAGATATAGCCTAGACCCATGAATCCATCCAACATTCGAAGCTTTTTAAGTTTAGCCGGGTATTATAGGCCATTTATGGAAAACTTTTCATCGATAGCTACTCATTAGACTAAGTTAACTCGGAACAAGGTTAAGTTTTCTGGGTCGGATGATTGTGAAGGGTGTTTTGAGAAGCTGAAGAATAAGTTAACTTTGGCTCAAATTCTGACTTTACCAGAAGGCAATAATCAGTTCATGGTTTATTGTGATGTATCTCGGGTAAGGCTTGCTTGTATGTTGATGCAGCATAGGAAGGTGATTGCCTATGATTCTAGGCAGTTGAAAGTGCATGAGAGGAACTATCCTACTCATGATTTAGAGCTATTGGTTATTGTGTTTTCTTTGAAACAATGGCGACATTATTTGTATGGTGTACATATGGATATATTTTTTGATCATAAGACTCTACAGTATTTGTTCACACAAAAGAAGCTTAATCTCAGGCAACGGAGATTTCTTGAGCTTTTCAAACAATGCGATATGAGTCTTTACTATCACCCAGGTAAGGCTAACATTATTTTTTATGCTCTTAGTAGGTTATCCAAGGGAATTTTAGCTCGTGTGGAGAAAGAAAAGTAGGAATTAGTGAAGGATATTCACCGCTTAGCTAATCTTTGAACTCCAAGGATAGTGGAATAATGGTGCAAGAAATGGTTCGATCATCTCTTGGTGTGGTGATTAAGGAGAAGCAAGTTCTATATCCTATATTAATGAAATTTAAGAGTGACATTGGTGGGAAAAAGGTAGTGTTGTTTCAGATCAGTGGTGATGGTCTTTGTGGTACCAAGGGAGGTTGTGTGTTCCTGATGTCGACGGGTTGCGACAAAGGATTTTGGCTGAGGTACATGAGTTGCGCTATGTTGTTTATCCCGGCTAGACTAAAATATATTATGATCGCAAAGAGATCTATTGGTGAAATAGGATGAAGAGAGATATCGCGGATTTTGTGGCCAACTGCATGGTGTGTCAATAGGTTAACATTGAGTATATGAGGCCCTGAGGGTTGTACCAAGAAATTGATTTTCTCGAATGGAAATAGGAAGAAATCAATATGGAATTTTTTATCGATCTTTCTTGGTGTCAGAATTAATATGATTTGATTTGGGTCATCGTGGATAGTATGACTAAGGCTGCCCACTTTTTGCCAGTGCGGACTACCTTTTCGGTGGAGGATTATGTGAAGCTGTATCTTTAGGAGATTATGAAGCTCCACGGGTAACTATTTTGATTATTTTTTATCGTGGTATGCAGTTTATATCTCACTTCTGGCGATCTTTTCAAAGAAAATTGGGTACTAAGGATAGTTTGAGTACTATTTTCAACACGCAGATGGATGGGAAAGTGGAGAGAACTATTCAGACATTGGAGGATATGTTTTGGGCTTGTGTGATTGATTATGGTGGCAATTGAATTGATCATCTACCTTTGGTGGAGTTTTCTTACAATACTATCATTTTAGTATTGGTATAGGCCCTTTTGAGGCATTGTATGGTAGGAGGTATAGATCTTCTATTAGTTGGTTTGAGCTTGGTGAAGCAGATATGTTTGATCCCAACATGGTTTACCAAGCTATGGAGAAGGTAAAGGTGATTTTAGAGAGGCTTAAGGCTTCCTAAAGTTGCCAAAAGTCCTATACGAATGTTAAGCATAGAGACTTGGAGTTTGAGGTTGGGGATAAGGTATCTCCCGTGAAGGAGTAATGCGGTTTGATAAGAAGTGAAAGCTTATTCCCCTTTATGTTGGTCCTTATGAAGTTTTGCGGAGAGTTGGTAATGTTGCTTATGAGCTGGAGTTTCCTTCTAGACTTAGCTTGCTTCATCCGGTATTTCATGGTTCCATGTTGAGGAAGTGCATTGGTGATCCTTCTTCAATTGTTCCTTTCGAGGGGTTGGGTATCACAGATTCTCTGTCTTATGAGGAAATCCTGGTTGAGATCTTAGATAGGTAGTTTCATGGGTTGTGGACCAAGGATATGGATTCCGTTAAGTTCTTTGGCGGAACCATAAGATGGAAAAAGCTACATAGGAAGCAGAGGAGCACATAAAGTCCAAATATTCGTATTTTTTTCTGCTCCTAGGATTCGTGCAAAAGGAATGTGTTCTTCAACACATCTTTATTTTCTGAGTTTGTTAAAGGAAATATTAATATCTTTACCTCTTTGTTTTCAAACTCTATTAAAGATTGGGAATATATTTGATAACATAATGCAAATGACTAGTATTTGTGGTTACCCCTACCTTGTCCGTCATTCAGGGATGAAAATTCTTAATGGGGGAGACTAAAATACCTTGGTTTATGAACCTTAGAAAAATTCTAGGAAATCTGATCTCAGGACCCAATACAACTCATGGAAATGAGCCGTATGTTGGGGTATGAATGGTATGGTCCTGCCGTATGTTGACCAGTTTTGGTTGGTAGGATAGATTTTTGTTATTGGAATGGATACGACTTACGGGTACGATTCATATTGGTGGGTATGAATCATTTGGTTCCTTAAATTAATCTTAGACTTAGTTAATTAGGTTGGATTTGAGTACAAGTGGCTCACCATAAGCCGTAAGCTAGGGTATGAGTCGTACTATGAACTCGTATGATGGATAGTGTCTAAATTTTCCCTTGGGTTTAAATCAGCCAAGGGTACGAATAAAGGGTAAGGATCGTATGCTTTGGATACGACTTAGTTGGATGAGTCATATGTTGGACAGCGTTGGAACCAAAGGTTTATACCCTGATACAAGTGGAGGGTACCATTCGTATTGGAGGGTACGACTCTTGAGGGTCGTCGTATCCCTGTGATGGGATTTTGTACAACCTAAGTGGGGGAATTCTGGATATTTTTTCCCTTATCCTAATAAGGTCCCATGACTTCTAACCTACTTGGGAGGTTATTTACCCTATTATTTCATTCATTAATACTTAGAAACTCTTCTAAAACACTATAATTCTATCAAAAGCTTTTGGATAAAAGGAAGCTAGGGTTTCAGCTAGAGGATTGATTTAGGGCTTGTCGTGGTGATTTCTTTCAATCGTCATATTGGTTTAAGGCATGTTCTCTTCCATTATTATTAATTCTAACAATAATCATGATTTTTATGAATGTTTCATGACTTCATTGATTGTATGGTTTGGTTTTCAAATATCAATTGGGGGTTTTGGTGTTAAATGGTTGTTATGGTTTTCTGTGGTTTTAATTATGATTTATGTGCATTAATGGTGGCTTTGGATAATTGTAATGGATTAATGGTAATTGGAATAGGTTTTGGTTAAACTATGCCCCAAATGTGTTTGACAAAATGCCTATAATAATGTTTTTATTGCATTGAGTACTTTTAATGGAACTCTTGCTTGTTTTATAACTTAGTAAAGGAATTATGAATGATTTAAATGGTTTGGAAAGGTAAATGGCTAAATATTTATGCTTGAAGGGTACATGGAATCCCTCAAGTGGTTTAACATGATAAATGGAAGGGCACTTGGAAGTCCATGTAAACCTATATATGGTTGGCTATGGATAGTACTTGCAAGTATGGTCGGTATGACGATACCACCACTAAATGGACATTGTTAATAAATGGACAATTGATTTATTGGTTGCTTAGTAATGGTTTTAATCAGGCAATAATTGCAGGATGTGTATCCAAAATGTGGAAGGTGGAGGTTCCGCGGGGACCAAAACTGGAAACTCATATTTACCAATGTGAGGCTGGTCTTGGTGATCGTGTGCATAATGTCACACTATATTTTGGAGGATATACTAGTCATCCTAGGTTTTTTCCCTGGTCGTGCGGCTTCACACACTGGGCCCTTTTATCAAGGGGAGCTAAACCCATATATCCCGTGGATGGTTTAGGATAGCAAAGCTACACAACCCAGGTAAAGTTTTTAAAGGCATGCTAAACCCGATCCCTTTTTTTGGCATAGTTATATAAATATATATATATATGTATATATGTATGTATGTATATATGTATGGTTGTATGCAGATGGATGCTTTTACTTGGTTTTCCAAATGTCATTATTTTAACATTATCCTAAGATTATGCTAGCGTTCACCCGCTAACCCATCTAGTAGCTGGCTGTATACCTACGTTATGCAGGAACCAGCCATTCTACTCCTCCTACTTTGTGATTTTGGCTATGCTTGGTGGCATGTCCCAACCAAATTTTATTACTCTTTTGGTTAGAGGCTTTATGGTACTACTATGGGTTGGAATGGGCAAAATTGGTATTGGTGTCGGACTTGGCATTTTAATAAGCTGGTGGGATGACACCATTGGACAATATTGTTGGTTGTTCCATCGTATTTCATTTTGGGATTAATGATATTATGTTTTGGAATCTTCTTGGTAATGGCCTAGTTTATGGCCCTTGTTTTGGCATTGGTTTGGTATGGTTGGATTGTTGGTATGGGGTGGTTGGACTCGATTGGGTAGGTCAAGATTGTGATCTTATCCTAGAGTCTTTAGGTGAGTTGTGACATTATCTTTTTACATGCTAGAATTCAGCCAACTTAGGGTAGGCGGCTGAAGGTCGGGTTGGGTAACGGGGGTGGTCTCCGGTCCCTGTCGGACATGAGATGCTCATTATGACAAGGTCCTCGGCCAGATCGCATCAGTTTAGGATGTAAATAATCAGTTTACCCTTGAAAAACTAAGATTAAAGCAAATTTTAGCATTTCTGAACACAAGTCCTTGCCACGCTGCCTATCGCAGAGCACAAGGTCAGTGCCATGTCGAAATCGCAGACTCTACTGGTTTCTCACGAAAATGCTCATAGCTTTTCGCTCGGGTATCTAATTAAGACAAAGTTGGATGTGTTGGAAATAGGACACATTTATGTATAATTTGGTGGGTCTTAATCGCCAAAATTCCATATATTCTAGAAGTTATACACGTTTCAAGTTGACCTCTGTAAAATTGAATTCTAAAATTTTGTCAAATCAAAAGTTTTTAACTCTACTTCAAGTGTTTAGTATGAACATTTTTCTCCTCGAAATCACTTTACCATTAGGTGAATGATCATGACACTTATATTTATATTGAAATAATTAGATTCAAGTATATACACGTAGGAATAACAATTTGAATTCTAGCCCAAAAATGCGAGGTGTTACATTATCTCTCCCTTGTAATCATTCATCCTCTAATGATGGATAGGAATCTTTAGAAGCTTTAGAAGTATGGAACATGGTATGTAACTTCACATTAATAATTATCCCTCAATGAAACACGTATAGGAATAAAAAGAAACGAGCTTCATAGTATCACCAAGTAAATTATGTAAGCACGAATCAAGAGACAATGAGATTAAGGTCGTACAAGGGGTAAAAGACCTAAAGCCCCTCGATCCAAGCGAGAAAATCAAAACTGGAAAAGATTTTACACCTCAGCATGGCACGCTACCTATCGCGGAGGATAACCTTCATGCCACAACGCTTATCGCAGAGAGTTGCCTCTGCGACACGTTGATATAGTGGAGGCTTACTACCTCCGTGTTTCTAAATTACCTTGAACCCCTTTCTAAAATTCTGAAACTCCCCTGGATGATCCTATTAACATAACCAAACACCATTTAAGTCAAAAAATGATGTTTCGAACATGGGAGGGTCAAAAATAAAATGATAGAAATTTTGAGGGTATTATACTAATAGTCCTTAAATATCGCAATAAGTCTCAACTATGAATTAAGATACGAATACCACACTTTAGCATTACAATCTTACTATTTTCCCACAAAGCACCTCACTATAAGATTCTGAGTCTAACAACATATTGCTTCTCTATTAAAGTCTACTCCAAAGTTAAAAGGTGCTAACTTAAGCTACAGGGATCAATACATTACATCCATCCAAGAATACTACTCCATCCTATCACTGTAGTCAAACAACATCATGTCTTATTAAGATTAATAATCACATAACACAATGGTTTGTGTATCTATTAATCGCAATATTCAAGCCTATCTTTACTACACCCATTTTATGGATAATCGAGCAACCTTAATCACTTTCAAAAGGATTTTCACCATATATTCCCCTCCTAACTATTTCATATAACAAAAGTTTCATCTCACTCTTCCCAATTTATCTATAACCTTAGTTTGAGTAGCCACACCAAAATTTTATAGTAAAGATCAACCAATCTCTAATCTAGAACATTACTATGCTTCCATAACCACTACCATCCTGACACAAGGAGAGTAACTGAGGGAATAGAGTATGAGCCTCGGATATAGCAGTGATAGTATTCAATTACATCATATATTTGTTGCACTCCTCAAGGTGGGGTCTGTGATGTAAGATATGATCCAATAAGCATGAAGGGATTTCACACATCAAAACACCTAGATCATAATTAGAGCGTGAAAACATGGGCATAGGTTATATAGATAACTAGAAACTTAGGCATAGACATTATTTGAATACGGGGCATGTTGGTAGAATGTCCTCTTAAATTAAAATAGGAGGAACTTGGTAGAGTAAGAATAGATTTATCATGACTCTCCCCTGAAACTCACCACCATGAGAAAATTCAAGATTTGCATCATCCCTTCCTTAGCTCAAAGGTTACTATCCCAATCATCAAAGTACATCCCCTTATTAAATCTACGCACATAATACTCAGCACAATAGGGGGATCACTATGTACAAGAATTCAAACTCCTCTCGACAACCTTAAAATGAAAACACTAATTTTTTTCTAGGGAATCCCCTTCAGGGATACTAATCATAACTCCCTCCAACCTCCAAGGTCATTTCCTTATAGGTAACATTTTCATGGGCATAGATATCCATTCTTCTAAGCACTTAACACTCCATTTTCAAATCCTTAGAATACGAGCATTCCAACTCTAATATCATAACCTCATAACTTAACAAAACTTTTAAAACTACACCAAGGGTTCACATAGCATATCTAGTTCTCCCTCAATTCAGCTCTACCTAACACCATATAACAACTCTCTAGGCTTCTCTATGCTAAGAAATTTGAGAACATAAGTTAGGCATACATGGCACTCACAGCTCAAAACCAAGTACACTTTATTCTTATAACCTAAGGCTCTTATCCATATATTGATTTAGCCAACATTTCTACTTCAACACTAGACTCCATGCATATATCACAATTACACACTTCAATACTTCATAATTCATCAACCAAACCTCTTTCACACATTACATCAAACCTACTAATTCACTTCCACAAATCTTGTATCAATATCCTTGATCTAACATTCTTATCACCACAATTAACATTTAAAGTTAAAACTTAGTGTCTAGCAACAATAATGTACCACCAACAAAATATCCAGCATAATATATTAGTCCACCAAATAGATAAATCTACCAAAATTCCTTAATTAACTTAACTACAGCCCACAAGCACATTCTTCCTCTCCAGGTTACTGCTACACCTTAATATTCTTATACGTCTTCTCACATAACAAACCAACTTACAACTACTAGATAAAAATCAAAGGTCCCTTATTGTATTAAAACCACCTAATAAAAATAGTTGATATTAATCTTATTACCTAACCCCTTATGGTCTATGGAACATTCACCTTCTCACATTACATCCACTTACCCATGTATATAACCTAATTATCTTCAAGATTCTATAAACACCACTGAGTCCCGTCTTTCTATGATCTCCCCAAGTGAATGCTAAATTCATAAATTATTAGCCGACCAGTCCTTCAATTAACAATATATGATTTATTTTACTACTACCATATCTAGACCTCTTGAGATAATTTCTTGTTTTAACTAAAGATGCAAATATTGCAACTAACCTCTCTTTTTTACTAACTACCATAAGTTTGCCAATCTTTGGTGCATATCCACCTTCTATGGCGAGTTACACAACCCCCTTTAAGCTCAATTAAAATGTTTAACATATAAACAACCATTACATTAAGAATTCAATCATTAAGGCATCATTAAGTGGTATCGTCATACCAACTATATCTTGCAAGCAATACCATTAGCCAACTCTTTGGGGATTTCTTTGTTCCCCCTCACCCCTCTGGGTCTATTTGAAAAATCACTCGTGGAATTTCTTTGTACCCCACAAGTTTTTTTTTCCAAAACTATCCTTAACAATTTTGTCATGTATGCAATGCATTAGTTTTAAATAGTAAATCAAGAAATTGATAAATCATATTCCAAAACCAATTATGCAAGTGGGTTAAGGTTATTACCAATTTCCATACCAAAACCAATTATCTGGGGATCAATTGTACCCCTATTCTATTCACCATTCCCATGCACCCCCAATGAATTTATAAATCAATAATGTAAAGCATAGTAGTTCAATTATAACCATGAGAAAATATTTAAATAATTTATATCTAAAATCTCAACCCATAGTTTAAAAACCAACATCAAAACCATGAATAATAAACCAATTTTCATTCCATTAAGAAATCACAAGTATAGAAAAAGAGATACGTGCCTTTTGACGGAAGTAATTCAGAGAAAAACTTGAATCCATGACTTTATAGCTTGAACCCTAGATTGAAATTGATATGAACACTTGAATTTATTTTCCATACCCTTAATGATTAAATTGATGAGGAAACATGGAGAAAAAACTTGAATTAGAAGCCTTGGAAGTTGAATTTTTGGAGAAGAATCCTTAATTGGTTTTCATGAAGATTAGGGAGAAGATAGATTAGGTATTTGGTGTTTTTTGGGGTTATGGGATGATGAATTCACGTTGTCATCAGTTATAGGATATTTTAAGATATAAATGACCAGTTCACCCTAAAAAAACTAAAGAGAAAAGCAAATTTTAGCATATATGAACATAGGTCCGTGCCATGCTACCTTTCACAGAGTACAAGGTCCGTGTCACATCAAAATCGTAAATCCTCACTAGTTTCTCACGAAAATACTCATAACCTTTTGCTTAGGTTATGGATTAAAGCAAAATAAAATGCGTTAAAAAGAGGACACAGTTATCTATAATTTGGTGGGTCTTAAGATCCAAAATTCCATATATTCCAAAAGTTATACACAAAGTTGACCCATATAGAATTAAATTTCAAAATTCTATCGAATCAAAAGTTCTTAACTCCACTTCATTCCAAGTGTTTACTATGAACATTTTTCCTCTCAAAAGCACTAGGTAAATGATCATGAAACTTATATTTTTATATAAATAATTGAATTCGAGTTTATACACATAGGAATAATGGTTTGAATTCTAGCCTAAAAATGTGGGGTGTTACAGTACCCTTGACAAGGTACTAGCAACCCTGCAGCTGGGTGAAACGCCCCGAGTTTGTACTCCGGACGCCACACGGTGCTCATGACCCCAAAGGACCACAAGCTAACCCATGAATGGCACCTTCGATGAGCACTAAATAATAATACTAAAATAATACATAAAATAGGCTAAAATGCCATAAGGTTCATAATTTGAAAACAAATACTGAATACTGATAAGTAAATACTAAAAACTGAACATTTGTCTGAAATAATCTAGCCTGAAAGCCTCTAACTGTCTGAACATAGAGTTGATGGGACAAGTCCCCAACTAACTCCGACTACTAAATATACTAAACTACTAAAATACTAAAATGATAACTCTGTCCTCAAAGTATGAGGACTCACCACAAAATTTATTGCTGATAGGATGGGTTGCTAAGTATGGTCAGGTGACCGTGTGTCTGAAACCATGATATAAGATATCATAGAACAAAAGAAAGAGTATGTGTCAGTACTTTGAATGTACTAGTATGCAAAGTTAGGTAGGCTGATATGCAAGGGTTCATATGCATAAACAATAACTGGCAGAGTAACATGAATATAACTTAATAAGAACAAATGTATATCTAAAACTGCTATAAATACTGATTATGTAATACTGCATGTGAATCTACTTTACTGTAACTAAGATCATTGATAACTGAATTTTTGATAATTGGGTGACTATTTCTGACAATCCTGATTCTAAAAACTGATCTAAGGTTTTATACTGAGTTTGAAACTAAAACTGTAATTGTGTGAGAGTTCATCCAACTGACATAATCCAATTATAAACTGAGTTGGGGTCCAACTTGTAATCCCAGTTGGAAGGGTGTTAGCACTTTGATAAGGGATACTAACAATGGTTTTGATTTAACCTTATCGGGCAGGAAGATATTTCATCAACCCTCACTGGCATGAAAACTCATACGAGATATATCAACCCTTATCTGGCAGAAAGATATCTTAACCTACGCTGGCTATGTAGTTCTGTAACAAAGGGATTGCTACAAGGAACTAACCCTTCACTGATAGGAATTCCTCTATCCTTGGGTTCGCTCGATAATGATTCCTACTCCCAACTGAATAGACACTGAACTAATTTCTAGACTATACTAGGCTTGACTGAACTATTACTGATCATACTAACTGATTAAACTGGACTGACTTCATTGAGTTTTGTTAACTGACTGAATACACTAAGTTCGGTAACTGATTGAGTACTACTGTACGTAACATCACTGATACCATTTTGAAGCTACTATAATTCTAGGTAAACATCTAGATTTTGGGTAATGAATACCCCCAGAACTCGATAACATTGAAAGTAAAACATGGAATGGTTATAATAGCAAAACAATAGTAGTTTGTTAATAATGCTTCCATTTAGACATTTTGTCAAACATTTGAGAGGTATGAATTTTTGCACATACTATTATTTCATGATTTCTTCCTTCAACTCATAGGAACATTCTATCAAACATTTGGGGATATAATATATGCACATAATAATAATTAACATGCAAGCATTATGATCATAATCCCAACTCACAATTTCAAGGGCTTTTAACATAAATCCATATAACCCTACATACATGTTAATTACTTCACATGAAAATTGTAATAAATCATGGAATAAAACTCAAATAACATCATAATCTTAAATATAATCAAATTCAATATGAAATTCATGAAAGCAATTAGCTTATAGTTTTAAAAGTGGTTCTTGAACTCCAAGTGTGGAAAGAAACCTAAGGATGAACACCTAACATACCTTGATTGTTAATTCTCTGAAAATTGTGGTGAATTTCTTGGGACTTGAATCTTAAATTTGATGGCTTAGGGTTTGTTCTCGAGAGGATTTGTGAATGATGAGTGAATTTTGCCTTTAGAAAGGATTAATCTCATGTTTTGGGGCTGATATAAGGTGGGAAAATAACCCAATTACCCCTTCTAGATGCATATTTTAATTAATGAAAAATGTGCCCAGTAATGCGCAGACCGACATGTCGTGTCGATGGGGTCGACGCAATAGACAATGCGATGCATCGATATCACATCAACTTACTGGAATTTGTACTGAATATTGGGGGAAAATATTTGTTGATGCATTGATATCACGTCGACCCACTATTTTGGTCACTCAACTATGCTTTAAACGACGTCTGAAATATCTGAAACTCTTTCAAAGTGACCTATTGACACACTTAATCATGATTCAATCCAAGGATCAACATTTTAAGGTCATAAGGGTTGTAAAATAATATTACCAAATGAAAAATTCTAAAAATAGTTCTAAGTATAAACACTTAGTAAAAATCTCTAAGTTTAGAACCTCTTGTCATGCTAAGCTAGGATTCTACGGGGTCTTACAATATCTCCCTCTTGGGACTATTCATCCTTGAATGAGACTAATTAAACTGAGAATACTGATAGACTGAGTTTACATACTGAACATGCACAACTGAATCATGATAACATTACTAAAACTACTGATATACTGAGTTTGCATACTAAACATGCATAACTGAAGCATAACATAATTTTGAAGGCATGACGCACGACTGAACTATTTTATAAAGGTATGCATGATATAAAAATAACATGGAATTGAAACTGATACAGAGTTTGTAAAGGTAATTTGAGCATGGAACTGAGTAATTTTAAGAAAAACTATTACCTTAAGTTAAGTCTGAGTTTGCGGAGTAGAGGTGAGGATACTTGGTTCGTATATTTGTTTCTGTTTCCCAAGTACATTTCTCAACGGATTGATTCTTCCAAAGAGCTTTGACTAGAGGAACTTCTTTGTTCCTCAATCTGTAAACCTGATGATCAAGAATTTCAGCTGGAACTTCTTTATAAGAGAAACTATTTTGAACATCTATACCCTCTATAGGGATTACAACTGCTGGGTCACCTATGTACTTCTTTAGAAAGGAAACATGAAACACTGGATGTACTAAATCTAGGTATGGAGGCAACTCAAGCTCGTAATCTACCTTTTTTAAACGGCTAAGAATTTGGTAAGGACCAACATATCGGGGACTGAACTTTCCCTTCTTGACAAACCTCTTCATTCCCTTTATAGGAGAGATTTTCAAATACACATAATCAACAATCTCAAACTCGAGATCCTTTCTTCTTACAATTGCATACGATTTTTGTCGGCTTTGTGCTATCTTAAGACTTTCCCTAATCAACTGAACTTTTTCTAAGGTATCAAATACCAAGTCAGGCCCTACAACTGTGGCCTTACCCACTTCAAACCAACCAATGGGAGATATACATCTCCTATTATAGAGCACCTCAAATGGAGCCATTTGAATGCTGGAATGATAGTTGTTGTTATACGTGAACTCAATCAAAGGAAAGTGATCATCCTAACTACCCTTAAAGTCAATGGCACACACTCTTAACATATCTTCCAAAGTCTGAAAGGTCCATTCAAATTAACCATCTGTCTGAGGATGAAAGGTTTTACTATGGTGAACTTGGGTACGAAGACTCTTCTGGAAGGCTTTCAAGAAACGAGAGGTGAACTACGTACCTCTATCTAAAATGATGGACAATAGAACTCTATGCAATCTGACCAACTCTCTAACATAGATCTTGGCATAATCCTCAGCTGAATAAGAGATGTGAACTGGTAAGAAATGAGCTGATTTGGTCATCCTATACAGAATGACCCAAATCAAATTATGCTGACAACAAGTATGGGGAAAGCCCGTAACAAAATCCATGCTCACCTCCTCCCACTTCCAAATAGGAATACTGAACTCCTGCATAGATCCACTAGGCTTCTGATGTTCGATCTTAGTCTGCTAACATGTTGAGCACTTATTTTAATAAACTTCGTAATGTCTCTCTTCATCCCACTCCATCAATAGACTTCCCATAAATCGCAGTACATCTTGGTGGCCCCTAGGTGAATCGAGTAGCAAGCACCATGCGCTTCTTCAAGAATTTGTTGTCTCATGCCATCCATACATGGCACACACAGTTTACCCTGGCAACGTAATACACCATCTCTTCCTTGGGAAAAAACCTTTAATAAGTCTGCTGAAGAAAATTTTTGACATACTATAACCAGACAGTTCATGTATACCCATTGGGCTATAACTGATTTACCCACTAGGGCATAGACTGAGAAGGGATCTACTAGGATTTTAGGACTGACTCCAAAGTCAATAGCTATATAAGAGTTACAAAGGACAAGAAAGCCACTGGATCTAGCAAAGCATAAATATGTAAATAATGAACTTTCAACATACCAGTGACCATATCAGGAGAACTTTTATGATCCTATCAGGAATGAAGTGCATAGAGTCTGTTTGGGTGTTGCCCACTAGTGGCACTGGAAGTGGCACCCTGTTGATTTGGGCAATCGTACTGAACTGGGGAATAATTATGCTGACTCTAAAAACCCACCTGAGGACATTCTCTAACCCTATATTTTAGTTTTTCATATCCAAAACATACATCACTGCTAGCTCTACAGACACCCTGGTAGTTCCTGCCACACTTCTAGCGAAGACGATTTGTTAAGGCACTGCTAACACTACCCTGGGGTTTAAGGCTTGGTGCATTATATTTATTACTATCTCTAAATTTTGGCACTGGGGTACTGGCTGAGGACGGAGATGGAACTGAAGATTTTGGGCAGAACTAAGAACGATTTCCACTCTCTGACTTAGACTGAGTGAAGTTGAAGCTACTTATTCTAGGCCTCTTGCTCTTCTTATTCTTAGCCTCCTCCATCTGCTGAGCATGGACCATGAGCCAGGATATGTCCATCTCCTTAATCAGTATTGTGGTCCAACACTCCTTGACCATACTATTAGACACACCTAACACAAACTTTCTTATCTTAGATCTGCTATCTGCTACCACATGAGGGACATATCTAGCTAACTGAGTAAACTTGAGGAAATACTCTTTCACTGTCATGTTGCCCTATTTTATATTAATAAACTCTAAAACCTTAGCTTCTCTTAACTCCTGTGAGAAGAACCTATCAAGAAAAGCAGTAGCAAACTTCTCCCATTCTACGGGCCTTGTATCAGTGCCCCTATCCGCCTTCCACTACTTAAATCATATGTGAGACACATCCTGTAATTGTTATATTGTTAAATCCATGCTCTTACTGGAACTCACCCGCATTATATCTATGATATTCTGCACCATGTCAAGGAATTCTTGTAAGTCCTCTGATAACGCTCAATCTATAGCTCTCGTAGGAGTGTAAAGCGGTCGTTAGCAAATATAGAACCCAACCTGGGTTGGGTGTCGATCCCACAGGGAATAGCTTGGCCAACAAGTAAGTAAAATTACTAAACTTTTGGTGCAAGTCTCGTAATGAGGGGGGATTGTAATGTGTAACCAAAACAATAAAGTAAAAGCTGAAAATAGCAAAGTAAAAAGAGAGTATTTCGTAGGTTGTGAAATAATGAGAATTGAAGCGTTGGGGTTATGTCCACCTTCTGAGGTATACGTCTCTATTGGCTATGAGTGTGTAGAGTCTTGACATGCAATTTCTTATAGAGAATTGTAGTCGATGGTAAATCCAAGCGTCTCTCGACCAAAACAAGGACTATTTCACTTTAACTCTCTCAATCTTAAAGCGTGTCTAACGGTACGAATTCTCCAAGAGGTTAGTCCAGTTACAGCACTAGCTTTTTAATAGGAAAAGGTGTCCTACTACCTTGACATTATCTCTTTTCCAGACAAATAACCTTTCTCTCGAACAAGTTAAATGTTAGACTGGCGTATTCTTGCGTTTGCAACCGCAAAGAATGTAGATTAAGATGAAGAGCGTAATGATATAAGCAATATACATGTCTTGAACTCACAAACTCACAGCTATAGATAGTAACTCATTCGGCTTCCATAACCCCAACTAAGAGGTTTAGTTACCCATGAATGCGAAGGATATCACGTTTTGCATGGTGGATGGCGTGAAAAGTAGGTGTTTAGGCGTGTGGTTTTGGTGATTCCCTAGCAAGTAACGATTCTCATTGTTGTGGAATAGATGAATAGAAAAATAATAGAATTAATGGAAAGATTAGAAGAGTGAATAGAAGTGTTGTAGTGGAAGAATTGTATTGTAAGAAGATGAATTAATAGTTGAAGAAGTTATATAAAAATCTCAAACATGATAGGGTATTTATAATACTCCTATCCTACTCCTACTAAGCTAATGAAATAAATAACCAAATCCTAATATACTAATGAAATCCTTGACCCAAATGTACTAGGGTAAGGTTACAGTATCATAATCCAAATAGAATTGTAAAACACATAACCTAATTATACTAGGTTAATGTATCTTTGTAAAAATCCAGCTTTGTGTCTGTAAGTCCCCAAAGTCTTCAAAAATGTTGTTTTATCCCGGGACAGATTTTCCATGCAGCAGATTTGGTCCTTTAGGCGTCCAGCTCCTTTCCATCTCGTTCGTGAGCTTTCTTTTGCGTCAAGTAAGACATAAAATGCTGTATTTTGCATCTTTTATACCTGAAACTGTACTAATCATGTTCGTTAGCTCATTTATAGGAAAAAGGACTAAAAGTGCATGAAATATATAGTTTGTTCCCAAAACTAGGCTAAAATATGGGCAAAATATATTGATATAGGCACGTAAATTCGCCTATCATCAACACCCCACACTTGTAGCTTTGTTCATCCTCGAACAAAATATCATGTCCTTCTAAACATCGACTTAAGGTTTTTACAGCAACAACACAAAACATTCTTCAAGACAAGCACAACAATTATCAACAAAGAGTAGCTTTCCGATTATAAGTAGAAACAATTTAACCTCAAGCATAGACTCATGATGGTGATCAACTCGCATGCAAACGTTTAAGGTACATAGAATCATATACAACTATCCAAAAACTCATCAACCATGTGTGTCTCACAATATAGTACCCATAATCACTCACAAGTATAGCATATTTTTCAAACATGGGTATCAAGATATCCTTGCACTCACTCTCACAAAGAATTCATATGTAGCAACTAATGACCATAGGCTTGCCCTTAATGTAGTACTCTACTAAATGTCAGAATGCTAAGCTTAGGATCAAGTAGGTCTTTTGATGGTTGTAATGTAGGCTAAGGGACAGGTAGGATCAACTATTTTGGCCAGAAATAGTGACTAAGTTCCTAAGCGCTTTAATACATCACATTGTATCATTGACACTTTTTTGTTTTTTTCAACCTTTCTTTATTTTATTCTTCCACCCTTGTTCTCATCTTTTGTTTTTCAATTTTAAGCACAACTCACTTTTTAGCTTTCTTTTCCTTTTTCTTTTCACAACATACCTCTTATGATAGCACTTTCTTTTTCATAACACATTCAAGCACCATTACAATTTAAAGCATCATACTCACCCAATTTCCTCTTATGTTGTCACATGACTTTTTCACTTTGAAGCACTTAGGAATTTGGATCAAATTACGGTCTTGAAAGAAATGGATTAGGCTTACATACAAGGTTGTCAAAGAAATAGGCTAAAGGCTCAAAAAGGTTTAACTAGGATGATGTCCATAGGTAGGTAAAACTGAAGGTAAACATGTATAGGTTGCCAAAGAAATGCCTAAATCATATCCTAAACTTACACTCCTTATTTTCGCTTTGCATACATACCAGGCAAGTTCTAGCATCAGCCACATACATAGAATATACTATTATCTCACACACACAAGGCACATGGTCGACTTGATTGGAAGTAATATAGACTCTCAACCCAACAAGTGAAGGAATTGAATCACACAATATCACATAATAAGTCACAACTAGAGCCTAAACCTCTCACTATTCACAATTGTAGCACATACTCTTGTTCTAATCTCATGCTGCCTATCAAAATAATTTCATGTGAAGCTAGAAATATTTTACTCCTAAAAAATAAAAAAAACGTCAAACGAAAAAAAAACAAAAAAAATGGAAAAAAAAAACAAAGTAAACAAGCAAACATACAAACATAGGTGCAAACAAAGAAGTATAGCATGCAGATTCTGCCACCCCACACTTAGACGGGACACTGCCCTCAGTGGAAAATAAATGCGAAGAAACTGGTTTAGTCGGACTCCTCATCAATGTCGGGGGTCATACCCCCTTCGTCTGAATCATCATAAGAGTCATCGTCAGAGTTCTCCTCATCATCAGAATCAGGCAAGCGTCTATCATCATCAATTGGCATGTCATCGTCAAGAGGTTCCTCAAAATATACGCCCACTCCACACATCTCCCGGGCATGCATGTTCATTGGGTAGTCGTGGTCCAGCTGTTGGAGCTCTTCAGCAGTTGGACTACGTCCACCACTCATCATAGTGAATCGTGTCATGCCATAGAGATGATGGAAGAAACTCTCATCACGAGCATATCTCTCCGCAGTAGTAAGGTTGACTCCATGAGTTGTTTCAGCATCTTTGACCTTTATGAGGTCGACCTTCTTTGGGTTATGTGGGAGTTTGTGGTCAGCTGGTTCCTCTTCTATATCCTCCTTCCGCAACATTGCTGTCAACAAATTGCCGAATGTGAAATGGGACCTTCTGTGGAGTCTGGCCTTCCTCATGGTAGATCGAATGATTGCCCCAAAGTTGATAGGGACATTCGTCATCAACGCATAAACCAAGCACACTCTATCTCTCGATATCTTGGTGTATTGCGTCCCAGGAATAAGGCATGAGTTGACAATGCGCATCCAGATTCTTGCTTCCCTATTTAGTCGAGCATAGGGGAAGGTGTTGTGACGGCCTGTTTCCTTATGTCTGCCCCATCTTGCCATCGATCTGCTTCCACAAAGCGTGTGTCTTATTGATCTGTAAGGAGGCCTGCTGTACAGCTCTTTGTATGGTGCAGGGTCGACCGAAGGTAGGCCAAGAAAAGAGTTGATCCAATCCGCTGTAAGCTGTAACACTTGGCCCCAAATTTTGACTTCGTTGCCTGTTGTGTTTGGCGACCAGTTGGCATAAAACTCTCTTGTCAAGTCAAGATTGCACTCTCCCATGTCGCGGAAGATGAAATCCAGCTTCAAAGCCATTATTTTAGCCAACATTTGTGGCTCCTTCTTTGCTAAGGTCTCCTTGTTGATCAAGTCGACGTGCACATATTTCTTTTCTTTGTTGCTGCTGTACCATGCTTTGGCTTCTTCCTCAAGAACCCATTTAATTCCGAACATTCTGCGTGGTAGGTGCGCTGAGGATGATTCTCCTTGATCTTTTCGGCTTCTCTTTTTGTCCTTTCGGGACGTGGTAGCCTTCTCCTTGCCTTGCTTTGCTTTAGGTGCCATTGTACCTGAGACTAGAAATAATGTTAGTTGCAGCACAATCTCACTTTATACAATCTATATGCAGGCACTAGGGGTACCACCCCACACTTAATCTTGTTAACACAAATCAGTGAAGTGAAAGTGGTCGAGTACTCAGATTTCATCGACATCCGTTTTAGGATTGTATTTCGACAAGAAAATCAGCATTACATCACTTATTTACAGCCATTGGACTACTTTCATGGTGGATATAGCACTACTACAACCTAGGGGTTACCACATGGAATCATTATTCTTACAACAAGCACAACCTCCTAAGTCGAGAGGCATTATAACCTTATCCCGATGGCCGGGATAGTCTATCATGTAAGCATCCAAACAACAATCTTAAGCAATATTCATAGCCATATCAATTCAGCAATTATCATAACAATGCTATCGGAGTAAAATTCAAGTCGGAAACAAGTCAAGAATTCCCTACGTAGATATTCACTCACACGATTTTGCAACAATTATCCAAACACATGAACATCACCATCAATCTCATATGATTTAGCAATTTATAATAAGCATAGCAACGTAGTATTTACGATGAATAGATGAAGAATAAGAGAGTACTTACTTGCTTGAAGATTGTGGAGAAGTTGTTGTGAATTGGAAGAACAAAGGAAGAAAATTTTGAGAGGATTTGGAGTGATATGCGGCGCCTTTAGGGTTGTTTCTAATGTGGTTGTGTTATAAAACCAAGTCCCCTTTATATAGGAAGAGTATGGGTCGGGTTGTGACCCATTTACAATCGGATTTGGGGACAAAATCACCACATATGCGGCACATATCTCTCGGCATATCAATGACATATGCGGCGCATTGTCCATGGCATAATGGGACATATGCGCCGCATAGTCTATGGCATTTCTAGACATATGCGCCGCATAGTCTATGGCATTTGGTCTCAGTATCTCAAATGCCATAGCATAGGCGGCGCATAGTTAAAAACATACCTAGGAATAGGCGGCGCATAGTGTATAGCACACTAGATTCCGAGTCCTTAGGCTATAGAATAGGTTGTGCATCGTTCGTGGCCTGTTTTTACCAAGGCCTAGCCTTCCTCGAAGCCTATTATGACGTGAGAAAGGCTCAATTCATAGACTTATGCATCACCATTCCTAACTTACCGACTTTACCATACAATGCGTCCAAATCGTCAATTTAAATCGATCTCCTCGTCGCGTACTTCTTGCACCTATATTTGCTCAAAACAAAATGAAAACGATTAGTACGATGGGTTGCCTCCCACCAAGCGCCTTAGTTTTGGTCGTGGCACGACTCTTATTTTTGGATTTTCATTTATCAAAAAGAGAAAATACTAAAACGACAAAACGATAAAACAATAAAACGGCAAAACAATAAAACGATGGGTTGCCACCCATCTAGCGCCTTATTTATTGTCGTAGCTCGACGTAGTAATCTCGAGTACTTAGACTTCGTCGAGATAAGTGATGGCCATGTCATTCATCGAGTCAAGAGGACCGATATATGGCTTGACACGTTGGCCATTCACTTTGAAGATAACACCCTCATTGTTTTCCAATTCGACTACTCCAGACGAGTAGACTTGGATGACTTTAAATGGACCAGACCATTTCGATTTTAACTTACCTGGGAAGAGCTTGAGTCTGGAATTAAAGAGTAGTACCATGTCACCTTTTTGGAAGTTTCGTCGAACAATCCGCTGATCATGATACTTCTTCATCCGCTCCTTGTATAAATCTGATCTTTCATATGCATGGAGACGAAATTCATCTAGTTCGTTCAGCTGCTCCAACCTCAGGTTCTTCACATCATCCCAATTCAGATTCAAGTGCTTCAATGCCCACAATGCCTTATATTCAAGCTCGATGGGTAGATGACAAGCTTTCCCATAAACTAGCTGATAAGGTGACATGCCAATGGGTGTCTTGAATGCAGTCCTATACGCCCATAGTGCATCATCTAGCTTTCGAGACCAGTCCTTCCTATTCGCATTAACCATCTTGGCAAGGATTTGCTTGATCTCGCGGTTGGAAACCTCAACTTGTCCACTGGTTTGGGGATAATAAGGCGTAGCTACCTTGTGTTGCTTGACTCCATACTTGGCCAATACAGATTTGAATAGCTTGTTGCAAAAGTGAGATCCTCCATCACTTATGATAGTACGAGGTACTCCAAAGCGAGAGAAGATATTCTTTTTTAAAAACGCTACCACACGCTTTCCTTCGTTGTCGGCCAATGCTACAGCTTCAACCCATTTTGACACATAATCCACAGCAACCAAGATGTACTTCATTCCAAACGAATTCACGAATGGACCCATGAAATCAATACCCCACAAATCAAAGAGTTCTACCTCCAGAATTTTGGACATGGGCATTTCATGGTGTTTTGAAATAGCACCTTGACGTTGGCATTGGTCACACCTTCGCACATAGTCATATGCATCTCTGAATATTCTAGGCCAATAATAACCGCTTTGCAAGACTTTTATTGCCGTTCGATTCCCTGCATGATGTCCTCCAACTTGCGAAGTATGGCATGCTTCCAATATAGTAGGCACTTCTTCATGGGATATACATCGTCGAATGATACCATCCGCGCATCTTCGAAACAAATAAGGCTCATCCCAATAATAGTGCTGAACGTCATGCATAAACTTCCTCCTTTGGTGGTAAGATAAATTGGAAGGTAACACATTACTCACTACGAAATTTGCAAAGTCGGCATACCATGGTAATTTCTCCATTGTTGTCGCTAGTATCTCCTCGTCAGGGAATGCATCATCAATCTGATTTTCTGGGTGCGCCACATACTCATTCTCAAGTCTAGATAGGTGATCAGCCACTTGGTTCTCGCAACCTCTTCTATCTTTGACTTCGAAATCAAACTCTTGCAGCAGCAATACCCATCGAATCAGCCTTGGTTTTGCATCCTTCTTCGTCATTAGATACCTAAGAGCTGCATGGTCTGTATGAACGATCACCTTTGTACCCAATAGATAGGCACGAAACTTCTCAAACGCATACACAACCACTAAGAGCTCTTGTTCAGTAACAGTGTATTTCCTTTGGGCTTCATTTAGGACCTTACTTGCATAGTAGATAGGATGAAATAATTTCTCCTTTCTCTGTCCAAGAACAGCACCAACGGCTACACCACTAGCATCACACATGATTTCAAATGGGAGCGTCCAATCTGGTGCTACCATGATAGGGGCTTCAATGAGTTTTTCTTTAAGGCATTCGAATGCCTTTAAGCAATCATCATTAAAGTCAAACTTCGCATCTTTCTCCAATAGTTTGCACAATGGACTAGAAATTTTGGAGAAGTCTTTGATGAATCTACGATAAAACCCAGCATGGCCAAGAAAACTACGAACTCCCTTCACCGAAATTGGAGGTGGTAGCTTCTCAATTACCTCTATTTTGGCGCGATCAACCTCTATTCCTCTTTCGGAAATCTTGTGCCCAAGAACGATTCCTTCTTTTACCATGAAGTGGCACTTCTCCCAATTCAGCACAAGGTTGAACTCTACACATCTTTGCAATGTCATGCTCAAGTTTGCCAAACATGCTTCAAAAGACTCACCAACAACTGAAAAGTCGTCCATAAATACCTCCAAAGTGTCTTCTACCATATCAGAGAAAATAGACATCATACAACGTTGAAAGGTGGCTGGTGCGTTACACAACCCGAATGGCATGCGTTTGAAGGCAAAAGTACCATATGGGCATGTAAACGTTGTCTTCTCTTGGTCTTAGGGGGCAATACAAATCTGATTGTAACCTGAATAACCATCCAAGAAGCAAAACCATCCTTTCCCCGCTAAACGATCCAGCATTTGGTCCATAAATGGCATGGGGAAGTGATCCTTGAGTGTCCAAGAATTCAGCTTGCGGTAGTCCATGCATACTCTCCATCCAGTAACGGGCCTGAGTGGAATAAGCTCATTCTTTGCATTCGCAACAACCGTCATACCTCCTTTCTTGGGAACACATTGTACTGGGCTTACCCATGTACTATCAGAAATAGGATACACGACTCCTGCGTCTAACCACTTGATAATCTCCTTCTTCACCACCTCTTGCATTGGTGGGTTTAGACGTCTTTGATGTTCAATGGTGGGTGTGCACTTTTCTTGAAGCTGAATTTTATGTGTGCAAATCCCAGGTGGAATACCAATAATATCCGCAATGGTCCATCCAATAGCTCTAATATACTTGCGTAAGATTGCAATAAGAGCTGCAACTTGCTGCTCACCCAAATCGGCTGCTACAATGATTGGAAGAGTGTTTCCGCTTCCTAAGAAGGCGTATTTCAAATGGCTTGGCAGCTCCTTCAATTCTAACGTGGGTGGTTCTTCAATAGATGGCTTAGCTGGAGGTGTGGGTCGATTCTTGAGATCAAGATCCAGCTTTTGGGGGGTATATTGATATCTCCCTGATCCCGATAGAGCACAAATATCATTTTCAGAAATTTCAGCATCATCATTCTCTCCTTTCATGAGCGAAACCTCCAAAGGATCATCAAGAATTTGCTCTTCACCAAGTAACTCATTCTCATCATCAAATACAACATCAGCCACAGAAAATACACTCAGATCTTTGGGTTGCTTCATTGATTTGCAAACATCAAAGCGAACCACTTCGTCATTTATTCGGAATGAAAGCTCATTAGCTTTCAAATCTATGAGCACGCTTCCCGTAGCAAGGAAGGGGCGTCCCAAGATTATGGGAACCTCTGAATCTGCTTCACAATCCAAGATGACAAAGTCTGCTGGAAATATGAATGAAGATACCTTCACCAAGACGTCGCATAGAATACCAACCGGTCGTTTTACCGACCTATCCGCCATCACAAGCCTCATATTAGTTGGTGTAGGATCTCCTAACCCCAACTTCTTATAGATCGATAATGGCATCAAGTTGATGCTGGCTCCTAAGTCACACAATGCTTTAGCAAAGTCCAAAGATCCGACGGTGCAAGGAATCGTGAAAGCTCCGGGGTCGGCCTTCTTCTGAACTATCGATCGAGTAGCTATTGCACTACAATGGTGCACATCATCTTTCAGCTCATAACTTGCTGCCCTCTTCTTAGTCAAGAGATCTTTCATAAACTTTTCATACCCAGGCATTTGTTCAAGTGCCTCTACCAACGGAACATTAATAGTCAGTTGCTTCAACATGGTCATAAATTTGCTGAACTTAGTGTCATCGGACACCTTCTTCAATCTTTGTGGAAAAGGTGGTGGTGGGTATGGAAGTGTTCTCTCCATGGCTTTCTTCTCCTCTTGCTTCCGTTTATTATTTTTTTCAGGCTGCACGTCACTAGGTGAAATGTCCTTGACGTTGGAAGTAGATGTTGCGGCTTCTTCTTTTGTGACGTCACTAGGTGTGTCGTCCATATCTGTTGTTCCGTCAACCACTTGCTTGCCTTTTTCTGAAGTTTCCAGCACCTTACCACTTCTGATAGTGATGGCCATGCATGAACCATCATTCCTTGGGTTTTGCACAGTATCGCTAGGTAAGGTGCCAGCCTTTCTTTGATTGAATGTTGCTGAAAGTTGGCTCAATTACTGCTCTATTTGCTTGATAGAAGTGGAATGAGAATCAACTAATTGCTTCATGGAGGACAAATCATCAATCACCTCCTTAACTCCCGCGCTCGTTGCTTCCACTTCTTTTAATAACTTAGCCGTCATGTCTTCCATAGAATTAGATGTGGTGGTATCACGTTTACCAGGGGGAACGTACAAACCACTCTTTTCATTGCTTTTCTTCCAACTACCTTGGTCTTTACTTCCAGATTTATCATAATAGTTCCGACCTTGGTTTCCTTGGGTATTCCCTCGGAAACCCCCCTGATTGTTCAAGTAGTTGGCCTCCTCTTCCGAATCAGATTCGTCTCTTTCTTTTAGCGCCACAGCTTTTACTTTTTCGGTCTTCCCTGATAATAAGTGCTTTGTCAGAAGATCCAATTGTGTTTTCATGTGCGCCATGTCTTGCTCACGTTCTTCTTCTCTTCTTCTTTGGTCTACAGACATGCCAATAGATAAAGTGGGGCTTGCTACCTCAGAATCCCTGGTATGCCAAGCTCTACTTTGCTTTGTCATGCGATCTAGCATATAGCTTGCTTGACCAAAGGTAAGGTCCATAAAAGAACCTCCAGCTGCGTTGTCCACCACTGGTTTAGTTACTGAATTCAAGGCTCTATACAAGATCTCCATGAGGTGAACATTAGTCATGTGATGGTTTGGACATCTCGTTAGCTTTGTTTTGAACCTCTCCCATGTTTCGTAAAGAGCTTCAGAGGGAAGCTGACGAAAGTTGTTGATTTCATCTCTCAATTGAGCCCTCTTGGATGGCGGAAAGAATCTTTCTAGGAAAGCGTCTCTCAATTGCCTCCAATTTGTAATAGAATCAGGAGTCAGTCCATTCAACCATAATGTTGCCTCCCCAGACAGAGACAATGGAAATAGACGTAATCGAATAGCATTCTGACCAACACCAGGATTGTCAAATAACTTGCATGTAGAAATAAAGTTGATAAGATGCATATTCGGATCATCGCCTGCTAGTCCACCAAATAATCCCTTGAGTTGCAATAACTGAATCATAGTGCTAGTGATGTTGAACTTGGCTCCGGGTGCTAATGGTGGTGGAATTATAGCTCCAGTGGCTCCGGCACCATCAAGATCATCATCATCATCGTCGAAAGCTGGTTGCAAAGGTTGGCGATCATACCTATACCGAGCTTGTCGACCTCTTCGATTGGCAGGTGTTGCAATTTCAGCGCCATGCCTTGGGTTTATCAACTCGTCATCTCCAAAATCCTCATCGTCAAGATTTGTTGCTCGCCCAGGATTATCAATATTTTGTTGTTGGACTTGAGCAACGACAAGAGCAGCTAATCTTGCTTGCTCGTGTTGAGCAGCCATCCTGTTGATTTCAGCTTGTGCTTCCATTCTTCTAATTCGTTGTGGTTCAGGATTGATTGGTAATAACGGTTGACCAGAACTTCTAGTATGGGGCATTCACTAAAGTGAAAACCTGCAAGAAACAAAAAACAAAAACTAAACGTAAAAGTACGAGAATCTTTGACCAAAGGGTCTAGTAATTATTATGAACTTGATTGACACTCGTATTCCCCAGCAACGGCGCCAATTTTTGATAACGCTCAATCTACAGCTCTCATCGGAGTGTAAAGCGGTCGTTAGCAAATATAGAACCCAACCTGGGTTGGGTGTCGATCCCACAGGGAATAGCTTGGCCAACAAGTAAGTAAAATTACTAAACTTTTGGTGCAAGTCTCGTAATGAGGGGGGATTGTAATGTGTAACCAAAACAATAAAGTAAAAGCTAAAAATAGCAAAGTAAAAAGAGAGTATTTCGTAGGTTGTGAAACAATGAGAATTGAAGCGTTGGGGTTATGTCCACCTTCTGAGGTATACGTCTCTATTGGCTATGAGTGTGTAGAGTCTTGACATGCAATTTCTTATAGAGAATTGTAGTCGATGGTAAATCCAAGCGTCTCTCGACCTAAACAAGGACTATTTCACTTTAACTCTCTCGAGCTTAAAGCGTGTCTAACGGTACGAATTCTCCAAGAGGTTAGTCCAGTTACGGCACTAGCTTTTTAATAGGAAAGGGTGTCCTACTACCTTGACATTATCTCTTTTCCAGACAAATAACCTTTCTCTCGAACAAGTTAAATGTTAGACTGGCGTATTCTTGCATTTGCAACCGCAAAGAATGTAGATTAAGATGAAGAGCGTAATGATATAAGCAATATACGTGTCTTGAACTCACAAACTCACAGCTATAGATAGTAACTCATTCGGCTTCCATAACCCCAACTAAGAGGTTTAGTTACCCATGAATGCGAAGGATATCACGTTTTGCATGGTGGATGGCGTGAAAAGTAGGTGTTTAGGCGTGTGGTTTTGGTGATTCCCTAGCAAGTAACGATTCTCATTGTTGTGGAATAGATGAATAGAAAAATAATAGAATTAATGGAAAGATTAGAAGAGTGAATAGAAGTGTTGTAGTGGAAGAAGAGAGGGATGGAAGAATTGTATTGTAAGAAGATGAATTAATAGTTGAAGAAGTTATATAAAAATCTCTAACATGATAGGGTATTTATAATACTCCTATCCTACTCCTACTAAGCTAATGAAATAAATAACCAAATCCTAATATACTAATGAAATCCTTGACCCAAATGTACTAGGGTAAGGTTACAGTATCATAATCCAAATAGAATAGTAAAACACATAACCTAATTATACTAGGTTAATGTATCTTTGTAAAAATCCAGCTTTGTGTCTGTAAGTCCCCAAAGTCTTCAAAAATGCTGTTTTAGCCCGGGACAGATTTTCCATGCAGCAGATTTGGTCCTTTAGGCGTCCAGCTCCTTTCCATCTCGTTCGTGAGCTTTCTTTTGCGTCAAGTAAGCCATAAAATGCTGTATTTTGCATCTTTTATACCTGAAACTGTACTAATCATGTTCGTTAGCTCATTTATAGGAAAAAGGACTAAAGGTGCATGAAATATATAGTTTGTTCTCAAAACTAGGCTAAAATATGGGCAAAATATATTGATATAGGCACGTAAATTTGCCTATCATCATCCTCCTCAGACTTAGACCCTATAAATAATGGAGGATTCATTCAGGTATAGTCCTAAATTCTAGATGCAGCAGTACTGGCCTCTGGTTTAGCCTAAATGAGAGCTGGTCATTTATTCTAGGAAACCATAGAATGAGCCAAAGTGGTTAAATCTGATCTAAATTCTGCGTGAGAGACATGCTCATCCTGGGGATCTGCCTGAACGGGCGAAGGTGCTGGCTGATTTCTAGTTCTTATTCCATTAGCCCTTTTTGGAGGCATATTCTATTAACAGAAGGAAACATTGGATTAGACAGAGAATTTAACTTGTGTTCATGCTCACTCATATGATATGAATACGAAAAGAAGGAAACTTATTCCTAAAATACCACATATCCTCTTGTCCATAAGTGTGGCACGCTATACACCCATGCACAAGACTCTACTAGATGTGTATTTCAAACTTCCTAGGACTTTATTGAACCTGAGGCTCTAATACCAAGTTTGTAACACCCCGAGTCTGCACCTCAGATGTCACACGGTGCTAATGATCTCGAAATACCACAAGCTAACCCATGACTAGCACCTATTGTGAGCACTAAATAATAATACTAAAATAATATAAAAAATAGGTTGAAATGACATAAGTTTCATGATCTAAAAACAAATATTGAATAATGATAAGTAAATACTAAAAACTAAATATTTGTCTAAAATAATCTATCCTAAAAGCCTCTAAATGTCTGAACATGGAGTTGATGGGACAAGTCCCCAACTAACTCCCACTACTTAATATATTGAACTACTGAAATGCTCAAATGATAAATATATCCTCAAACTCTGAGGACTCACCACTAAATCAATTGCTGATAGGCTGAGCTTCTAAGTACGATTAATAGCACGAGCATCTGAACCTATGATATAATACATCATAATACAAAAGAAAGAGTATGCATCAGTATTTTGAATGTACTAGTATGCTAAGTGGTGTAGGCTGATATGCAAGGATTCATATGTATGAACAATAACAGGCTGAGTAACATGAATATAAATGAATAAGAGTACATGTATATCTGAAACTACTGTAAATACCGATTATGTAATATTGCATATGAATCTACTATACTATAACTAAGATCACTGATAACTAATTACTAATAATTGGGTGACTATTTCTGGCAGTCCTGATTCTGTGAAACCAAACTTAGTTCTATACCAAGCTGGGTGACTGTGTCTGACAATCCTAATTATGAAAACTAATTTGAGGTTTCATACTGAGTCATCAACTATAACTATAACTATAGGAGTGCTCATCTAACCAACATACCTCGATTATAAACTGAGTTGGGGTCCAACCTGTGACCCCAGTTGGAAGGGTGTTTGTACCTTGCCAAGGGATACAAACAATAGTTGTGAGTTAACCCTATCTAGAAGGAAGACATTTCATTAACCCTCACTAGTAGAAAAACTCGTACGAGATGTATCAACCTTTATTTGGTAGGAAGATATCTCAACCTACACTAGCTACGTAGTTCTGTAATACAGGGATTGCTGCAGGGGTCAAACCCTTCACTGATAGGAATACCTCTATCCCTGGGTTCACTCGATATTGATTACTACTCCCTGAATATACACTGAACAAATTTCTAGACTGTACTAGGCTTGACTGAACTATTACTAATCATGCTAACTAACTGAACTGGACTAAGTTCACTGAGTTCTATTAACTGACTGAATATACTGAGTTTAGTAACTGACTGAGTACTACTGTACATGACAATACTAAGACTATTCTGAAGCTACTGTAAGTCTAGGTAAACAGCTAGATTTTAGGTAATGAATAACCCCAGGACTCGATAGATTTGAAAGTAAAACATGACATGGTTATAATAGCACAACAATAGTAACTTGTTAATAATGCTTCCATTTAGACATTTTGTCAAACATTTGAGAGGCATGAATTTGTGCACATACTATTATTTCATGATTTCACCCTTCAACTCACATGAACATTCTATCAAACACTTGGGGACATAATTTATGCACATAATAATAATCAATATGAAAGCATCAATATCATAGTCTCAACTCAAAATTTCAAGGGCTTTGAATATAAATCCACATAACCCTACAAATATGTTAATTACTTCACATGAAACTTATAATAAATCATGGATTAAAAGTGAAATAACATCATAATCATGAATACAATCAAATTCAACATAAAATTCATAAAAACAATCAACTTGTAGTTTTAAAAGAGGTTTTTGAACTCCAAGGATGGAAGAAAACCCAAGGATGAACACCTAATATACATTGATTGTTAATTCTCCTAAAATTATAGTGAATTTCTTGGGTCTTGAATCTTGAATTTGATGGTTTAGGGTTTGTTCTCGAGAGAATTTGTGAATAATAAGTGAAGTTTGCCTTTAGAAAGGCTTAATCTCATGTTTTAGGGCTAATATACAGTAGGAAAAAGACCCAATTACCCTCTTTGGATGCAATTTTTAATTATTAAAAAATGTGCCTAGCGATATGCGGACTGACATGCCGTGTCAATTGGGGACACGCGATGGATGATGTGACGCATCGGTAGCATGTTGACACACTAGAATTTGTACTGAATACTAGGGAAAATATCCATCAACGCGATGTGCGATACGAAGCATTGAGATCCTATCGATCCACTATTTTGATCACTCAACCATGCTTCAAACAAGGTTCAAAAATCTAAAACTCAGCCGAAGTGACCTATTGACACACCTAATATGATTTAATCCAAGAATCGATATTTTAAGGTCATAAGAGTTATAAAATAAGATCACCAAATTAAGAAGGCTAAAAATAGTTCTAAGTATAAAACTTAGCTAAAATCTTTAAGTCTAGAACCTCTTTTTATGCTCTAAAAGACTGAGTTAAGCTAGGATTCTGCAGTGTCTTACACTGGGGTTACAGGTTGGACCCCAATTTTGATTAGATTGGGGTATGTCAGTTATAGTTAGCTCCCACAGTTCTAGTTCAGTATTCAGATTATGTTCAATTCTGGTTTGCATGACCAAGTCTTTAATATTCAGTCATTCTTTTTTTAGATACACGGTATATGTCTATAGTCTTGCATTAAAATTTCATGTTCATTCATTCACTCTTAGTACATATGTATCTTAGCTAGGTTTTATATCGCATACCAGTACATTCAAAGTACTGATCGCATACTATCTTTTGTACTATATTGTGTTATAGTATATGTTCGGACACTCAGTTCTCATATCACACTTAGTTCATTCTTGTTCCACTCAGTTGCAGCATTGGTGAGTCCTCATCAGTCGAGGACTAGTTATTTTATTAGTTATGTATTCTATTATTTTTGTTTTATGCTACTTCGATTATTCAGAGTTGTTAGGGACCTGTCCCAACAACTCATAATGTTTAGAGGTTTTCAGACAATTAGACATATTTTTTAGTGATGTGTTTTAGTTACCTTTAATATTGTTTTGATTATCAGATACTTTTAAATGACTTCCACATAAGTATTTTGTTACCTTCTATATGATAGGTTGGCTTAAGGTCACTTATGACCTTTGATCTTGGGTGTATTTGTACGCCTAAGCACTATAATTAAACTATGTTTTAACTAAGTTTAGAGAACAAATTCCTAGTTTCTTATGTTTTTACTCTACTTCTATGTAATTGAGCTAACCGATGTGATTAGTATGATTTTAGGTATTAATGAGGTAGATAAAGACATAATGGGTTATGGAATGCAGATGGCATATGACACAAGAGAGAGTAGTAGTCTGGACCAAATGTGGTGCCTAAAAACTATGTCCAAGACTAATTTGTCATTTATAATTAGTTCAGGGATTTAGAAGGTAATTATGAGAGAAGAGATTATTAAAAGACTTAATGCTGAATTTTTATTCATTATTGAATTATTCTATATTAGTTTTTGAAAGGAGAGTGGAGGCTTAGCTTGGGGAGAGAGAGAAAAAATGTTTCTTCTCTCTTATTTCCACTATTTGCACACCAAGATCGTCTTCTAGCTTTTGGTATGATGAATATTTCTATTGTGATTTCTGTTTTATTTATGAGTAGCTAAGTTTATTAGTTATGGTTATGGAAGACTTGTAGCATACAATCTATTACTTTGGGTTTTGAATTCATTATGCATTGATTTGTTTACATCATATTCTCTTCGCTTATCTTGAATTCTCGTGGTTACAAACATAGAGGATATTCCCTAAAACGCAACTTGTTCAAAAGAAAGGTTGATGTTTGGAAAAAAGAGTAGTGACAAGAAAATAGGATTACCAACCCTTATTTCATATGTTAATGCCTTAGCAGGATTAACTACTTTGAGATTTCGTATTGTTTTTGGTAAACACTTTTGATTCAAGAGAACTAAAGTGAATTAGTCCTTGATTGTTGAGAAACACTAGGATTATGTTATTAAATACAATACGTTTCTGTATAAGCATGGTGCATGTATGAATTTGTAAATCCCATAGTTAGAAAGTATTGAAAACTACAAGGTGAAGATAACCCTAGCTTGCTATTTCTCTGAGTTTTAATACTACTACACGTATTTCATCTTGTTAAACTAAAACCATTAATTTATGAACTGAATCAAATCCCCCTATTTAGTTTACATAAATGAATTATTAAAAGTTAACTAATCTGCATACAACTCAATTAACACCATATTCCTTGTGGTATTCGACCCCAACCTAGTTAGGTTATATATTTGACAACGACCGCTTACTCTCTCGTAAGAGAGGTGTAATTTGGGCGTATCAAATTTTAGCGTCGTTGCTGAGGAATACAATTGTCGATTGAGTTTATGTGTGTTAATTGACTATTATTCAAGTTTCCTAATTTCATGTTTATTTGTTGTTTTTGTTCGTTATAGGATCATTGTTGTTTATTCCATAAACTAGAAGTTTAGGAGAACCATTATTATCCTTCAATCTTGAACCTCATCTCATTGAAAGAATGGCTAACCAACAGGAAGCTGAAAGATTAACCGCTTTGGCTAATGCTCAATTAAATCAGAATGCAGATAACCTAGGTCGGGTACCTAATCTAGATGAAGTGGACCTAGGAGATGATGATTTAATTGACCCGGCTAATAGGAGGCATGCAGCAAGGGTAGTTGCACCTATAAATTGAAATCGCCCATTCAGAGGAAGACCAGACTGCCAAGCTACACAGTTTGATGTTGACAATGATGAGGACGATTTAGATGGAACTGGATCTACAGGGGAAATCATTCTACCACCACTAGCTCCTGGGGTGAAATTCAACATCACTAGTACTATGATCCAACTACTGAATCTAAAAGGACTATTTGGTGGATTACCTGGTGATGATCCAAATCTATATTTGGTGAATTTCATCGGTATTTGTAAGTCATTTGATAATCCTGGAGTGGAACAAAATGCTAGTCATCTAAGATTGTTCTCGCTGTCTCTGTCTAGAGAGGCAACTATGTGGTTGAATGAGATGACTCCTGATTCTATAACAAACTTGAGGCAATTGAAAGGAGCTTTCCTAGAAATGTTCTTTCCACCCTCCAGAATGTTACAGCTGAGGGATGAGATCAGCAACTTTAGGCAATTGGCCAATGAAGCTTTGCATGAGACTTGGGCGAGGTTTAAAAAGAAGTTGACTCAATTCCCAAACCATAAGATGACTGACGAACACTTGATGGAAATATTCTACAGAGCTTTGAACTCACTTACAAAGCCAATAGTGGATAATGCTATAGGAGGAGATTTTATGGAGCTCACCTTTACTGAGGCTGCAGACATGTTAGAAAGAATGACTAAGACAAGTAGAACTTGGCATACTAGAGATTTTATGGTAGCAAGTAATACTGGGTCTAGTGTAATATCAGCAGAGCAGCGTAAGAGAGAAGAGGATCGTGATCAGGATATGGCTCATATGAAAACCCAGATAAATCTGCTCACGAAATATTTACTAGCAGGGAATATAGAAAAGTTAAAAGTTATGGGGTCCCATGGTAAGGGAGCTGAATCAAACACCGAGAAAGAGGCTAACTACTTGCATAACCAGGGAGTTTCCGGACTGGTGGTCATGGAAACCAAGGTTAGAACCATCAAGGAGATTGGAAGAATAAACATGACAGGAGTGGACTGTATGTACCTCCTAGAAGCCATGATAATGCCGACACCAGTTCAAGAAAAATGTCTATGGAGGACATAATGGAGAAACTATTAAAGGGAGTTGAGGTGACCAATTCTAGGGTGACTACTATAAAGATTGACATATCTTTCATGAGTAAACTAGTAAACTCGTACTCAATTGCTATTGAACAACTGGAGCAGCAGATGAGCCAATTATTCATAGCATTCAACCAAAGATAGAATGGGATCTACCAAGTGATATAGTGCAAAATTCGAGGACTGATGGATCGTGTATGGCCATTACCACTTGGAGCGGTAAGATGTAATCTAGTCCAAGATTGGAAGCATTCTCTCATACTGATGTCATCAAAATAGATTTGGAGATGGTTAATGAATCTTCAATGGTGCCTATGGAGTTAGGAGGTTCAAAAAAAAGAGTGCAGAAGTGGAACAACCAACTAAGCTAAAGCATGTTAGTGATGTGGATCAAGGCATAAGAAAGGAGGTAAAAGTTTCTCCAACTAAAATCCCAAGGTCACCACCCCCATTTCCACAACGATTAAAGAATAAAGAAAATGATTGCAAGTTTAGCAAAGTCATGGCTATGTTGAAGCAATTGATAGTGAATGTGACCTTAGTTGAAGCACTGGAACAGATGCTCGGATATGCTAAGTTTATGAAAGACCTGCTGACAAAGAAAAGGACTGTAAGCTATGAAACGGTAGACATTATTCATCATTGTAGTGCTATTGCTACAAGATCTATTGTCCAAAAGAGAGTTGATCCGGGATCATTTACTGTTCCATGTACGATTGGATTGCTGAAGTTTGAAAAGGCCCTTTGTGTTTTTGGGGCAAGTATAAATCTTATGCCATTGACGGTTTTCAAGAAACTGGGTTTGGGAGATCCTACGCCCACCAATATGCTGCTTCTAATGGAAGATAGATCGATAAAAAGGCTGATTGGGATTCTACATAATGTACTTGTAAAAGTTACAGATTTTATATTTCCTGTCGACTTTGTAATTCTTGATTGCGAAGTGGACTTTGAAGTACCCACAATTTTGGGTAGGCCATTCTTAGTAACTAGGAGAGTGTTAGTTGACATGGAGCTGAATGAGCTGAAATTTAGGCTCAACGAGAAAGAAGTTAGTTTTGAAGTATGTCGTTCTATGAAATAGCAAAAGAAAATGAGTGTATTCTCTATTGTTGATGTATTCTATGAAGATAAGTGAGATGTACCTATTAAGGATAGGTCTATTGTTGAGACCATAGCTGGTTTTGTTGAACTTACAAGCAAGGATGTGAGTGAATTCAAAGTGATTGGACTAGGATTAAATCATTGTATTGATCCAACAAATGAGGTACAAATGGTATCATCGATTATCTTGATGAAGTCTGAGTAGTCAAGATAATCGAGTCGTGTCGCGATGTTAAATCAGGCGCTACATGGGAGGCAACCCATGATTTTATTTTCACTTTATTATGTTAAACAAAAATACAAAAAGAAGAGTTGATCCACGACCGAAACTACGGTGCTTGGTGGGAGGCAACCCATCCTTTTAATTATTTTTGTTGTTTTTGAGTAAGTGTAGGTGCATGAATTACTAAGGAGGAGATTAGTACCAAATTTGATTTAGAATTAAGCTATGTCAATAGTGGTAAATTTAGGAGTGATGGGAACATTATAGGTAAGTTGGAGTAGTCAAATGTGTAAGGCTCAAGCATGATTCGCAGTAGAGTTGTGCCTCGAATTATGTTAATCCAACCCAAAAAGTTTTGCGGTGCAACTTTATTTTGTGACTTTCAATGAGGTCTGTGGTGGTAGCGCAGGGATCGGCCGATAGGCCCGATCCCAAAGCCCACCACTAACCTCGATGGTGGTGCCAGGGCAAAGCCCCCGTGGTATGGACCTTTCCCACTGCCTCATATGAAAAATATTATGCATAGTGTTAGATTTTAAGTGTACTGTTGGGTGTGGCGCTCAATTTTACTTGAATCTTGGTAAGGGCATCATTTAGCACTTAGCATAGGTGCATTGCTTCATACCAGGAAAAAAGAAGGCATATGTGCATCGCACACCTTTATGTGTGCGACCAAGAGTGCGTCGTACATCCCATCGCACATGCTCACTGGACCAACTATGCGATGCACAATGCATTGCACACCTTGATATGTGTGATAACATATGCGTCGCATACTTTAACATGTGTAATAAGATATATGTCGCACACTTAGCCGCATATGCCTACTGCCTTAAGTCTGTGATACCTTATGTGATGCACACCTTGATGTCTGTAATAGGTAGTGTGTCAGCTACTTCTCCGCATAGGCTCACTGTCCCAACTATGCGACAATGTATGCGATGCACACTTTGAGATGTGCGATAAGATGTGTGTTGCACACTTAGTCCAAATAAGCCTAAAATTTAACTTCCAACTTTAACTTGGGTCAACCCGACCCAGATTTCATTCTTCAGATAGACTTCACACCCTAAATTCCCAAATTCATCCTTATTTCACCCTTAAGTCATCCAATATTGATCTCTCACCATTCTCTTTGTCTTTCACTAATCTTCCATCTTCGAGGTAAGTTTTACTTTTTTTTAATCCTTAGTTATTGTGACTCTATGTTATAGTTAATTGATTTCTTAAGGATTACGAATTAAATTCTTACCATGGCGATGTTGTGAAAGTGATGGTGTTTTGTATATTTTGGTATGGTTGAAAGTGTAGAGCATGATTCTGTTTAAAAAGTGCTTCATTGAAATAGAATTGGGGGAATTGAAATGAGTGAATTATATTGCGAATAATGTAGGTACACCATACCAAAGTGTATGTCGAGGAAGTCTGAGTACCCGATAATAACACTTAACTAGCTTATACTAACAAATTAAGTATGGGGTGGTGACTTCACCACCTTCATTTTAATTGTAGTTAGTTTCATTATGTGTGGTTGACATGGATGATATGATGAACACAGGAAAAATAGCTCTGATGATGATCTCAATGCAGGTGACATAACTCCTATTGTGGATGAGAAGTACTACTAGCCAGGTTCTTTATCTTGTTATTTGTTTTGGGGAAAGTGTTGAGCTTGAGTGTGGGGTGGTTGGTTACTTTGCTACTTGTATTGTAAGAAAATAGTACCTTCTCCTTAGCATTCTTCTGTGATAGGATTAGTTATTTTGTTTATTTTGTTTCTTGTTAGATGTTTATTCTATTTAGTAATAATTATGTGATTTTCTCGATGATGGATGGATGACGACCGTCTTAAGAGAAAACTAGTCATTTAATTGTATGTAACTATTCTTCTGGATCACATGACATTATAACATAAGTATGTAATGGATCATTACGTTTGAAACACCTAGGCTCTAGTTGTGACTCTTGTTGTGATTGTTGGTTTTATTTGAATTCATATAATTATTGGGTCGAGAATCTATAATGCTCCTAATTGAGTTGACTATGTGCCATGAGTGTGTAAGAATGTTGTACATTCCTTATTGAACTGATGCTAGAACTTGCCTGGTTTATGGGCACAGTGAAATAAAGATTGTGAATTTCGGAGATGATTTAGGCATTTCTTTGATAACCATTGTTCATACCTTCTTTTGACCTACCTTTGTACATTATCTTAGCTAGCCCTGTTGATCCTTTAGCTTGTTCTTCTGTTAGCCTCATATGTAGCCTATTTAATTCTGTAATAGATCGTAATTTGATCCAAAAGCTCCTAAGCGCTTAAATGTAAAATCAATTTGAGTTCAGAGTTTGACAATTACAGGAAAAAGGTGAAATTAATGCCCCAAAGTCTAGTTATTGGCATGTGAAATTGATGTTGTTGGGAGTAGCAAAAATTGTAAAAAAAAGTTCCAAATTTTATCCCGAACATGTTACAATGAACCTGTTTTGACCCTGGGCCTTTTTAGACATTGTGCACCTCAACTAAGGAAAATCGCTTAAGTTGAGGGTGGCTATTATAGGGGTGCGTAATGTGAAAAGGGTGTAAAAAATATGTTTAAAAGGGTTGCATACTCCCACCATAGTGTTATTAATTGAGCTTAACGAGTTAGGGTGAAAAGCAAATCTGTAAAGATAGAAGATGTGGAAGTTAGTTGTTAGAGATTGGTCTTAACTGCATAATGTAGTGTATTAAAGCTCTTAGGGAAGATAGTCACTATTTCTGGCCAAAATAGTTCCTACCCATCCTTTAGCCTGCATTACAACCCGTAAAAGACCTATTTGATCCTAATCTTAGCATTCTGATATTAGTGGAGTATTACACTAAGAGCAAACATATGGCCATCAATTATAATTTGATAATTCTTTGTGAGAGTGAGCGCAACTTGATTATTGTACCCATTTTGTTAGAAATTCCATAATTGTAAGTGATTATGGGTAATTTTCTTGTTGTGAGGGCACATGGTTGATCAAGGTTGGGTAATTTATATGATTTATTCGCTTAAATGGCATGGATCAATTTCCCAACTTAATGAGTCTATTCTTGATGGTAGGTTGTCTCTAGTAATGATTCATGAATCTACTTCTTGTTCATAATAGTTGTGTGAGCCTATTTGAGCATCTTGTTTTCCTTTGTGGGTGCTAAGACTTGTATAGTATGCATAAATGGATATGTTGTTCGAGGACGAAAAAATCTTTAAGTGTGGGGTGGTGATCTTGGGTGTATTTATATGCCTAAGCACCATAATTTATCCATGCTTTAGCTAAGTTTAGAGAACAAAATTCCTAGTTTCTTATGTTTTTACTCTACTTCTATGTAATTGAGCTAACCGATGTAATTAGTATGATTTCAGGTATTAATGAGGTAGATAAAGACATAATGTAATTATGGAATGCGGATGGCATATGACAAAAGAGAGAGTAGCAGTCTGGACCAAATGTGGTGCCTAAAAACTATGTCCAAGACTAATTTTTCATTTATAATTAGTTTAGGGACTTAAAAGGCAATTATGAGAGAAGAGATTATTAAAAGACTTAATGCTGAATTTTTATTCATTATTGAATTATTCTATATTAGCTTTTGAAAGGAAAGTGGCGGCTTAGCTTGGGGAGAGAGAGAGAAAACGTTTCTTCTCTCTTATTTTCACTATTCGCACACCAAGATCGTCTTCTAGTTTTTGGTATGATGAATATTTCTGTTGTGATTTCTGTTTTATTTATGAGTAGCTAAGTTTATTAGTTAGGGTTATAGAAGCCTTGTATCATACAATCTATTACTTTGGGTTTTGAATTCATTATGCATTGATTTGTTTACATCATACTCTCTTCGCTTATCTTGAATTCTCGTGGTTGCAAACATAGAGTATATTCCTTAAAATGCAACTTGTTTGAAAGAAAGGTTGATGTTCAGAAAAGAGAGTAGTGACAAGAAAATAGGATTACTAACCCCTATTTCATATGTTAATGCCTTAGCAGGATTAACTATTTGGAGATTTCGTATTGTTTTTAGTAAACGCTTTTGATTTGAGAGAACTAAAGTGAATTAATCCTTGATGGTTGAGAAACACTAGGATTATGTTATTAAATACATTACGTTTCTCTATAAGCACGATGCATGTATGAATTTGTAAAGCCCATAATTAGAAAGTATTGAAAACTACAAGGTGAACATAACCCTAGCTTTCTCTGAATTTTAATACTACTACACGTATTTCATCTTCTTAAACCGAAACCATTAATTTGTGAACTAAATCAAATCCCCTTATTTATTTTACAGAAACGAACTATTAAAAGTCAACTAATCTGCATACAACTTAATTAACACCATATTCCATGTGGGATTCGACCCCAACCTAGTTGGGTTATATATTTGACAATGGTCGTTTACTCTCTCGTAAGAGAGGTGTAGTTTGGGTATATCAACCTTAAGCACCGTATTACGACTAGGGGGTAGTATCGGGTCGTGACATTTGGTATATTGGTTAGATTTGGAAAATCTCATTCTTATTAGATGTCAGTATTACATCCTCATATCATACACATTCATGAAATATAGGTACCGTTATGGAAATACTAGCTTTTTCTGACAGAAAACAGACTTCTTAAAAAACTCTCAATTAATGTATGCACCGAATATAAGTTATGGATATTGGATATTGAATTGTATATGGGTTGATGAACCCCCCATAGTTCCTACCTTAAGAACACATCTCGGTAGGTATATACGGAGGTATTGCAACAACCTTATACATTACATCATCATCGTCATCATAATCTTCTTCTTCTTCTTTATTGCACTTCACTGTGTACATTTTGTGTTGTATTTTTGTTTTTGATGTCATATCTATCTACTTGTGCTTCTTTCTTGTCCTTATATTTTGGTATATGTGTATATCATAGAACTATTAGTAAAAATGGTGTGGGCTACCATTTAAGATATTTTCTGATTGCAGGCAACGCGCCCATATTTTCTACTTTGCTCAGTCTGTCTATGATACCTACTGAGTACAAGTGGACCATACTCACCCCTACTACGCCCTTTTGGTGTAGATCTAGGTACAAGTGCACCGCACTGTATCTAATTCGGGTGGGGTTTGGAGTATTTTCAAGGTAGCGGTCGATCTATGCTTCCAGAATTGATCTACTACCTCTTCTTATTTAGTTTATATCTAGTTTTCATATTCAAAGACAGATTATGTTCCTTTGCGAACTATCAGTTGTATATTTGGCCTTGAGATTTATTTAGTTAGTTCTTACACTGTGACACCGAATTTTGGGAAATTTATGGTATTTTATTATGTATTTTTTTCCGTTGTGATTGTAAACATTGTTGGCTTTGTTCTAGAAGTCTTACCTTAGATTTTAGTGTTGTTTTTCCTTTTCATATCAGTTTGGGTGATAAGGTTACTTGTCAAGTCTTACCGCAACAAGTACCATTATGATCCTTGATTTTTGGGCCATGACACTTGGTCACCACATGTCCTAAGAAAAACATCAAACTCAATCAAAACTCACACTTTGAGAACTTAGCATACCATTTCTCATCCCTCAATCTATTAAGCACAATCCTTAACTGCTCAACATGATTTGCCTCACTCTTGGAATACACCAAGATTTCATCAATGAACATGATCATAAATGAATCAAGATAATGCCTAAATACTCAATTCATCAACTACATAAATGTTGCCAAGGCATTATTCAACTCCAACGACATCACTGAGGACTCATAACGATCATATTAGGTTCTAAAAGTTGTAGTAGGAACATCTAAAGCCCTAATATTTGATTAATAATGCCTTGATCTCAAATCAATATTTGAAAATAACATCTCCTTAAATTTAATCAAGTAAGTCATAAATAAATGAAGGAGGATACTTATTCTTAATGGACACCTTATTTAATTACTGACAGTCATTAATAGATCCATCTTTCTTCTTCACAAACAATACTGAACCACCCAGTGAAACAGTAAGCCAAATGAACCCTTACTCAACAAATCTTCCAATTGGTGTTTTAACTCCTTCAACTCCATTGGAGCCATCCAATAAGGAGGAATAGAGATTATCTTAGTGTCTGACTCTAAGTCAATACAAAAATCAATATCCCTAGTAGGAGAAACACCCTAAAATTAAAAGGAAATACATTCATAAGCTCCCAAACCACTCTCACTGACTCTAAATGAAGCGTGTCGGCACTATTATCATACATATAAGCCAATAAAGAAAGACATCCTTTCTCTACCATTTATTGAGACCAAAGGAATAATATAATCCTCTTAGGATAAGGATACAAACATGGAGCACCCTTCTACTAAAACCTTAACAAACCCATCATAACTAAAGTAATGGTCTTGGCAAGACAAACTAAGAAAACATGATAGCGTGAAGGCCAGTATATACTGAAAATCACATCAAAGTCTACATATTGAGGATAATCAAGTCCACCTAAGTGGCATACCCTAAAATAGTCACAATGAAGAATCTGCACATCCGATTTACCACTAAGGAATCACCTACTTGATGAGTAATTGAATAGGCATGATAAGGGACACACATCATATCAATACCCAAAGCAAAATATATAGACACATAGAAGAAATTAGATTTAGGATCAAATAATAATGAAGTAGGTCAATGGAAAACAGGGATGATACCCGTGATAATCAGAGGCCTCAACCTCATGTCTACTCAAAAACACATAACATTAACCACGTCTTCCCCCAGATTGTGAAACTCTATATCCATCACTATGAGCTTTATAGGCTGCACTCTTATCACCCTGAGAACTACATTTCCCACTTTGCATACCTTTTCTAGATGGTGATGTCAGTTCCTGATAAGTCTACATTTAAGATCTCTTCTATGTTCAACCCTACATAGTTAGGTAAATTCCTTGTAATATGACCCATACCTTAACTAAAATATCCTCTAGCCTAAAGTGGATGTTCTTTCTTTTGTAAATAACAAGAACACCAGTTATGGTCTAAAAACTCAAAATAAGGACCTTTAGACATTTGACTTGAACTATGACCAACCAAAATACTTGAACTTGAATAAACACCATCAGAACCCTATAATATTCTTGAAGTAACCTGGTATGCTAGAAATGATGACCTATACCTAAAAAATCTCTACCTCAAGATAATGATCCTCTAAAACCACCCTATTTGTGAAGCCTTTTACCACAACCCCATGGGAATTGGGACAAATAATACCATAATCCTTCTAGCATGGTAGACTATCTGCTGGTCCTCCTCTATCAAAATATTCATTAAGGCATGCCGTCATATAATTCTACTCATCTAGATCAAATTGATATTTCAACCTCTCTCACAAACTTTGAGGTGCATACTTCTCAAGAAAGCCTTAAAAACCATTTTCAAGCCATGGAGGTAAACCTATTGGCCGATAACAAAAATAAAACCTCCACCAGTGTTTTGCTGCTCCAACTATATTAAAAGTAGTGCAATCTATGCCATAAAACCCAACTAAACCAAATTTATGCAACCTTTCCTAGAAACTGACCAAAATCTCATATGCATTCTCCTTATGTGAATCACTAAATTTGGAAGGACCCAATTTCATAAACTTGTCAAATATATTTTGCTCATCAACTGTCATCACTTGTCTAAACACAACCAGTGAAGCAACGACATTAATGTGTGGAGACACAACAGCAGCTAGTTATGCCTCAAGAGTCTAGAAACCTGAACTGATACCTTCTCTAAAGGCCAAATATCATCCCTAGTCCAAGATCTATTAGGAGTGACAGGAAAAACTACTATATTAGCCATACCTTTGACAGTGCACACGCAAGTATACGTAATCTTATGAAGTAGTAAAGTGGCTTCAAGAAAGCCTAAGTATCAATCTCTCAAGGACTTGTGTTAGCCGTATATCCAATTCTATTTTAACAATTGAGATCAAGTAACCAAAAATAATGTAGAATAATTGTAAACTAAAATAAAACAAATAATGCATAAAATAAAAGTCTTAGAGCAATCAATGGAGTAAAACCCAGGGTTAAAGCACTTCAAACAATCATACTTTGTTATTGAATTTCATTCGTTAACTTGCTTATCTTGGTTGTTGATTTGTAGAGTTAATTGCATGATCATGGTCTCCTAACCTCCAATATTTTACCTAATTTGGACATTACAATTACATCATTGAGCGGGCATGTAATAATCAAATTAAGTGAATTAAGGCTATCATCCTACGGTTGAATCAAGTAAGGCATCTAAGTACACCCCTGTCCTGGATGCTAAGTTTAATTTTTTATTTTATAAAGAATAAAAACCCAAACTTTGTTTATTCCCATGTTTTATCTCCCTAATTCCTCTTCCGAAATCAAATGATCGACAATATATGTATTTTACGGGTGATCAATCCATAAAATAGTTAAAACAAGAATAAGAAAACAACCACATATGATAAGCAAATCCAACGAAATTAATCCAAAACAATAATAATCATGTTCTTGGCTTTAACCCTGAAAAGAGAGTTTTTAGCCGATAATATTAACAATCACAATCCAATTAATTGAATAAATGATATGAAAATTAAAGACTAATTAATGAATAAAATAAACCTAAAAAATAGTAGCAATCGCCTCCTTATTTTCCAAATCCATACAAGGTGTCTGTAATACCCCGATCGTTCCTTAAGCCTAAATCTGCCTTTTGAGTAGATAGGGGTGGCTTCCAAAGTGATTGATTTTTATATTATGTTGTATTTCTCTAATTTATACTTTTTCTTCATGTAGAACATTGAATAATCTTTCCATCGATACCAATTTCATCAAAATCTAACATCGAACTAGTAAGTTATGGCTGTTTTACTAAGCGATGTCAGAATCACCCAGGCCTGATGGTAGACCTGAAGGACTGCCAAGTCCTTGGTGGACCATCAATTGTCCCCTCAAGACAAGGAAATAACCCCTTTTTCCTGTCCATCGTGCGACGTCCAAAATGGTGGGCTGCCAAAAATTTGATGGACCGTCAAAAAGACCATCAAGTCGAGGCAAAATATCCCATTTTTGGCCGCCGAGTGATGGACGATCTGGTGGACCGTCAGTTTCCTGAAGGATCATCATGTCGAGGTAGAATGTCTCAGTTTTGGCACTCGAGTTACGGACAATCTGGTGGACCGTCAGTTCCTCTGACGGACCGTCAATTCGACCGTCACAGACCCCGATCAGCTTAACTCTATTTAAAAGGGCAGTTTGGTCTTTTCCACCCATTTTGGTTTTATATGTATATATCCAAGTGAAGGAGAGAAGATTATTTTTCACTCATTTCTCCTCCAAAATTCTCTAGAAACTAGAGTTTCTTCCAAAATCTTAAATCCAATCATCTCCAAGAAATTCAAGAATCTTCCAAAGATTTCACCAAGTTGTTCAAGAATTAAGTTCTCCAAGCCAAAGGCATCAAGAAACTTAGCTCAAAAGTGTAAAGAAGAGTTTCCAATCAAGCTTGTTCATCTTAAAAATCATAATCCAAGGTATATGGGGTTTTGAACAAGAGCAATTATTTCGTTCTTGTACTCAAAGCTTTAATTTTTATTATGGATTAATATGATTTTGCAAGTGGGTTATACCCAAATTACTTCATCATGAGATTATGAGAATATAAATCTTTCAAGCTTTGTTATACATGATTATTTTACAATTTTCAAGTTATGACTTGATATTTAATATTATGAATTTAAAGTTTCTAACGTGAGTTGGTATTTCAAGTGCTTTCAAGATATGTGTCAAGCTTTAAGCTTCCTTATGACAAATTGAATTATTGCGTATATTGATTCATGAAAATTGAGTTGTTACAATGAGTCTTGATATTTCCTCAAAGTTATTGATGTTGCTATAACTTAATGAATTGATGCATTTTGATATTGAGAAAGATTGATTTGATTTGAGTCGGGTTAGGAATCCACAAATTGATTATGATTTGATAAATGACAAAGAGATTTGATTTGGTCTTCATGATAGACCCTTGTGATGTTTGTGGTGGATTTCCTAACGCGTTCTGAGCTTGTGTCTAGGAGTAGTATTTAGCAACGAGCAGGAAATGTGGTATTTCCTTCGAAACTACGTGCCACCATAGGATTGATGTTGATAATTGTGGACCGGAGGTCGAGTATGAGATTGTGAATCACTAAAATTAGGTTATACTCCATGGCAAGACTACGATGCTCCCACCAATGTGAGGTTCTCTTCTTAGGAGGGGAAAACGTTGGACTCTATATAGCTCACAGAGTTTATGTCGGTTATAAGAACCTCTCATGTCCATAAGAGTCAAGTTTCTTGAATTACAGAGTCACTCCGAGTCTTGAGTTGAAGAGTTGGGTCATTTATGATGATTTATAAGGTTTTTATCATATGATTTATTTACGATGAGATCATGAAAAGTATGTTTCAATCTAACTTAAGCCAAGTGATCCATCATTGTACATATGCATATTTTCATGAAATTGATGATGATATTTACATGGTTGCATGCACTCCCACATACTCAGTACATTCCAAAGTGCTGACCCACATATTTTCCTATGGGCTACATTTTCTAGTAATGTAGGTTCAGGTACTCAGCTGCGTTAGCGATATTTGGGTGCCTCTTTTCATCTGCTCAGTAGTAAGTAATTATGGTTCAAGGACCGTGTTTATATTTTGTGATACCGTTTTGTTGTTATGGCTTTCAGTACTGTTTGAGTCAGTTGGGGGTTTGTCCCAATGTCTCCTTGATTTTGATGTATAAAGGCTTTGTCAAACTAAAGGGTTGGTATGTATAGAATTTCAGTATTTTGGATTGTACAGGCTAGTTTCTTATCTTATCCCAGTATGTTTATGATATGTCATTCTCTTGTATATTAGCACGACTATTGTCAAAGTGAGTTCTAGAAGTGATGGCAGGTTTAGAGGGTTAGTTTAACGCCGTGTGTGGCCTTAATTACCATGTGACGTTTCGGGATGGGATATTGGGGCGTTATAGTGTCCAAGACGTATGTTATCGGGTATTTTATATCCAAGAATTTTCTCCTCTATGAAATAATGTGTCCAACTATATATATAATATATTCCTAGTTTTAATAGGATTAGAAGGCTTGCACTTTTTCCTAAGAGTGTCATGCAATTTGAATAATAGTGGGACAAGCATCCACTGTGTCGGCGCACTTTGAATTTGTAGTTTTTAATTCGAGCGACACGTCGCTGAATGCATCGTTGTACTGGCAGGATTGGAAATGTCGACGTAACGCGTCGAGTTTTTGTCGACTCACTGGAATTAGCTTCCAAAATTTTGGTTAAGTGTTGAACGTCCTATCATTTGCCCATGCCTTTTGTATTGTATTCCAATGAGTTTTTGGCCTTTAAATCATCAATATATCACCATATTTATCTCACAAAGCCTCCTACAATATTACACACCATAAATTAATAATTAAAGCAATATTATATTCTCAATGATGAATCAAAACAAGAGCTAAGATAAGGCAAATTCGCAATAATCTTTCACTTATTATTCCGACTCTTGACTTACTCAAATTGAGCTTTGCACATTACAAACAAGTTATTCCACACATAATAACATATTTAAACCATTTGAAATAAATTAAACACATTAGAGTCCACCGAAATCAACTAGACACACACCTAGCTCAAGCTAGTAAAACTAGTTTTCCGGGTTGTCACTCTAAATGACACAATTAATTACAAACTTGTTTGAAAAATATTTTGAACATTGTAATCAAGCACTTGGACATTTAAACGCTTAATTATATCAATATGAACACGTTAATCACACAAATTGCTCTCAAAACAAGGTAAAATAAGCTAGAATAATGATACCAAAGTGAATAAAAGCACCTCAGATCATCACCCCACACTAAAATCCTTGTTCGTCCCCGAACAATTCTTTACCCTAAGCATAAAAATCTGTGGTGCCACTACACTTCTACTAGACAAAAGACATCAAGCTAGTACTACAGTGACTACACGAAATGCAAGTTTCTACACAATACATGTTATTTACTCAATTGAAAGCTCATGAACACTACTCCGAAATATACTAGCCTCAAGAATTGACTCACCTAGTTGGCAAACTAATGCTTATTATTCACTCAAGGACATCATACAAATCACCCACATTCATCAAACATGTGCATTCACAACAAAAGAGTTACCCATAAATACTCACGCTAATGCAATTTATCACAATAGGTACAAGAAACAAATTACGCTCACTCTCACAAAGAATTCACAAGTTACACACAATGAACCCTAGGCTTGCCCTTAGTGTAGTGCTCCACTAATATCGGAATGTAATACTTAGGATCAATTAGGAATTTTTTGGGTTGTAATGTAGGCTAAGGGACGGGTAGGAACTATTTTGGCCAAGAATAGTGACTAACCTCTCTAAACGCTTTAATACACTACTTTTTATAATTAAAACCAATCTCCAACAATCAAATTATACTTTTTCTATCCACCCATATCTTTTGTTTTGGCCCATCTCTTTTAAGCATTTTCACAAACACTTGGTGGACGTATAGTTTACTACCACATAAATCAATTTTTCTCTTTTTTTTCACAACCATGGCAATATTTCTAGCATCAGTTATATCACATCCATCCACCACACATCAATTATCAACACCAATAACTATTTCCTTAGGAAATCAATTTCACCTTTTTCTTCTTCAATTTCTCAAATTCCTTATTAAATAAATTTTTTATTAAAGCACTTAGGAGATTTTTGGATCAAATTATAGTCTATCAAAGAAGGGATTAGGCTACATATGAGGCTACCAAAGAAAAAGCTAAAGACTCAATGGGGGTTACTAGGATTATACACAAGGGTAGGTCAAAAAGAAGGTGTAAAACAAGGCTATCAAAGAAATGCCTAAATCATCTCTTAAATCCACATTCTTTATTTTGCTTTGCACACACACCGGGCAAACTCTAGACGTCACATGCAACAAGGAATATCAAAAACCTCACACACACCTGGCGCATACTCAACTCAATAGAATCATCATAAACTCCCAACCAAACAATAACATGAATGCAAATTTAAGCCATAAGTACTAGAGTCATAAACTTGAGCCTAAGAGACTCAAAAGTAGCAATTTACACAATTCAACATGCTTTTACCAACAAACCCACTTGCATCATGTAATCAAAAATAGCACCAACAAGAATATCGTACAAAAACAATTGAGCCAAAATTTAAGAATTTTCTCACCCCACACTTAAAAATCTACGTTGTCTCAAAAGTGAATTTTAAAGGTAGGAGAGAGAAATATTTCCTGGGCCTCTAGGCCTAGCTAGTAGCATCCTTAAATATCAAGAGGGTCTGGAGAGCCCACCCTCAATTTTTGTCATGCTTCAAGCTCAAGTTTATGATACTCAAACTTCCCATGAACCTGTGACTCAACCTGTGACTCAACCAAAAACAAAAACTACGTGAAGTAAAAACTAAAGAAAAACTAAAAAGAAAACATACCTTAGCTTGGGTTGCCTCCTAAGAAGCGCCTAATTTAGCGTCGCGGCATGACCCAATCAATTTTTTCCTCCACTTTGAGGATATAAATTTTATCCCAACATCTCATACATCTTTTTGCCTCGATCATAAGGAGGTGGTACAAAGATTAAGAAATCGAGTAACGGAATGTGCATGGTAAACCACTCGGCCTTGAAGTGAGGTGTGCTTTTATGTTGCTTGTCTAGTGAAAAATTAAGAATATAGGATTCTTGTTTCTTATCTTCACACTCTTCCACTAGTTTAAATGATTCCACAAACAACATATCATCTAGACATAATGTAGAAAAGTGCTTTGAATATGGCCCAAACAATCCCAAGTCTAAATTTACACTATCCTCAACACCCTCACTCTTATTAACCTTCTGAATTTCAGTCTCAAGAGAAAGATGACAGTTGAATGGTTGCGATTCTTGTGGTGGTGGTGGTGGTATCTCCTTAACCTGTTCAACAATTTCAGTTTTTGAGTACTCAGACTTCCTCAATTTTTTAGCAACTTTGTCTTCAATAAGTTGGGAAGTCAACTCTGCACCTATCTCCTTAGTTGTCTTTGGAGAATTACCCTCAAACATGAGTGAATCAGGATTAAAACCACACATATTTGCAGAGTAATATATACTATAACAAACCACAAACCAACTTGTAGGCTGCTCCACAAGTTGGAAACAAACAGGTTTCCTCCAAACGCTTGGATCAAAATATGGACAATAAGCCTCGTGGTGGGGTCCTTCACAATAATAACAAGAATCATCATCCCTCAAAAATCATCTATCCACGACTGACATCTCAAGAAGAGTGTGAGAAAAATAGAAATAAAGAAAAATAAAAAGAAACTAAACAAAAATAATTTACAACTCAATATTGGAAAACTAAAAATAAGACAGTTGCCTAGTTACAAGTCCCCGGCAACGGCGCCAAAAACTTGGCAGAGCCCAAGGGCACACGCAAGTGTACATGGTCTTATCAAGCAGTAAAGTGGCTTCAAGAAATCCCAAGTATCGATCTCTCAAGGACTTGCGTTCACCGTCAATCCAATTCTAGTTTAACAATTGAAATCAAGTAACAAAAAAAATGTTGAATAATTGTAAACTAAAAATAAAATAAATAATACATAAAATAAAAGTCTTAGAACAATCAATGGAGTAAAACCCAGGGTTAAAGAATTTTGAACAATCATGCTTTGTTATTGAACTTCATTCGTTAACTTGCTTATCTTGGTTGTTGATTCGTAGGGTTAATTGCATGATCATGGTTTTCCAACCTCTAATCTTTTACCCAATTTGGACATTACAACTACATCATTGAGCGGGGATGTAATAATCCAATTTAGTGAATTAAAGTTATCATCCTACGTTTGAATCAAGTAAGGCCTCTAAGTATATCCCTGTCCTAAACACTAAGTTTAATTCTTTATTTTATAAAAGAATAAAAACTCAAACTTTATTTATTCACATGTTCTACCTACATATTCTCTCTTCCGAGATCAAAAAGTCAATAATATATGTATTTTATGGGTGATCATTCCATAAAAAAATTAAAACGAGAATAAGCAAACAACCACATATGATAAGCAAATCCAACAAAATTAATCCAAAACAATAATAATCATGTTCTTGACTTTAATCCCAAAAAAAGAATTTTTAACCGATAATATTTATAATCAGAATTCAATTAATTGAATACATCATATGAAAAATTAAAGACTAATTAAAAAATAAAATAAACCTAAGAAACAGTAGCAGTCACCTCCTTGTTGTCCAAATCCGTACCAGGTGTCGAAGGCGTATGTCCCCAGGTATTTAATATCCAAGAATTCTCTCGTATATGCAATAATGTGTCCAGCTGTATATATAATATATTCCTAATTCTAATAGCATTAAAACGCTTGCACTTTTTCCTAAGTCCTTTAATAAAAGTGCCATGCAATTTGAATAATAGTGGTACAAGCATCCATTGTGTCGGCGCACTTTGACTTTGCAGGTTTTAATTTGAGCGACGCGACGCGTTGGTGTACTGGAAGCAATGGAAATATCGACACGATGCGTCAAGTTCTCATCGACTCACTAGAATTTGTTTTCAAAATCTTTTTTAAGTATTGAATGTCATATCCTTTGCTCATGCCTTTTGTAGTATATTTTTAATGAATTTTTGGCCTTTCAATCATCAATATATCACCATATTTAGCTCTCAAAACCACCTACAATATCACACACCATAAATTAAAGAGTAAAATAATACAATATTCTCAACGATGAATCAAAACAAGAGCTAAGATGAGGCAAATTCGGAACGATCTTCCACTTATTATTCCGGCCCTTGACTTATTCAAATTGAGCCACATTACAAACAAGTTATTCAACTCATAATTGCATATTTAAATCATTTGAAATAAATTAAACACATTTGAATCTATCGAAACCAACTAGACACATACCTAGCTCAAGCTAGTAAAACTAGTTTTTCGGGTTGAACTCTAAATGACTCAATTAATTATAAACTTGTTTGAAAAATACTTTAAACATTGTAATCAAGAACTTGGACAATTAAATGCTTATTTATATCAATATGAACACGTTAAGCACACAAATTGCTCTCAAAACAAGGCGAAATAAGCTAGAATAATGACACCAAAATGTAAAAGATCACCTCAGATCAACCCTCCAAGAAAACTCAAGAGATAAACGATTGTATCTTGTGGCACTGGAGTAAACCCAAAGGAAATTATGTTGGCCACGCACCCTCAAGTTGATATATTGCACCATCAAACTCAATTTCTGTCTCTGGGGATGCCTCTCAGAATTCCCTCTTGTTGGCCCTGCACCCTGAGCTCTACCTCTATCTCTACTTTAAATATGATCCTTAACTTCAACCCTAGCTATGGCTCAGTAGAGGGTGCTAGTTCATCGCCCTCAGTAACACCTCATCATATCTAGGCTATTTATTGAAAGAGTGAAAATTCAAAGTTTAGAATTCTAGAAGTGCTCAATGTGTATGATACAAAATCAAAGAAACGAGTTATTCTTAAGAATGTCCCATAGCATCCTAAAAATAGATATGGATGCGAGAATGTTCTAGATACTTGTTTTTGTAATCATGAGACAGTGAATATATTACTCCAATATCAACTTATCACGATTAAAAATCTTATGGGTTGTGATGGCACCTATCCAACCCCACTATGGTAGGTAAGTTTGACTCATGCCCTAAAGAAACTAAAGAAATGGAAATAACAAATCCCAAATATAGATAGATAGTTTCAAACCATAAAGTAAATTCACACAATATCTAAAACAACTGAATAAGACAAATCCAAACTAAATCCAAAGACCCGGTAGTCATAAACACATGAGTGACTCTAAATATACAATATCACAGCTGGTAAGTACATAATTGTCTATGATAAGTCAATAAAGATACAAATAAAGATAGATAAAGCTGAAGTGGACTCATAGAAGGAGGAGCTCACCACAACTTCAAACCGCAACCAACAAGCCCAATTACACACCATGAGGGCCATTCAACCTAGGATCTACATCGAAAGGATGCAGAAAAGTAGGAGTGAGTATGGTCCACATGTACTCAGTAGGCATCATATAGGTCAAGTAAGCTTAAGTAGAAAAATATATTGAGTAAAGAACATTAAATAACCTTGCACACAGAAAAATTCAAACCATTCAATATCAATATCAATAAATGACACTATTCATCACAATCACAACAACACTTCGAATGATAATGCAATACAATAATATGAAATGATATGCAATAGTCAATGCCTACTGATGAAACTATAGGGGACTCGCGAGTTTCATATACAATCACTCGAATATTACTCAATTGCATAATAGATCATCATCGGACGAATGCACCCGATCACTCAATTGAAAAATTAGTTTTCTCACAATATCCTTCTCTAGAGGTCCATAAATTTAATGAATATGCATGCTCAATTATAATAATATAAATTCAGATATAATAGATATCAATGAAAACTCAAAATGTCAATTAATTCATAAACACAGGCTACAAGCCTCAATATCAAGCCAAAAAATTTAATTTCACATCACTATCACGGTATAAGTCTCAACTCAGGCATCACAATAATAAACCATCTCAAATCCACTAGATATTGCCAAATTTATCCAATCCACACAACATGTTTTACATGATAAGTCCCCACCAAGTAAAGTCTGGACACAATTAAGTCATAACCTACCTTGAAGCCGAACAAAAAAATTATATATCAAGCTCATCTTCCCCTTCCAAATAGATTCAAAATGATCTAAATTTATCAAGAATGAATTGAAACGTTAATACGAGTCTAACAATATTCATATCATAATACTTCTATTTCGAATCAAAAATATCAATCCAAAAGTCAACCTCGAGATTTCAAGGGGTAAATTAGAATTTTATTAGAAAATTAATTTACTTATCACTCCCTTCATTAAGAACGTGATGGGTCTATTATGTTTATGATTGACTTGACCCGATACCCAGCGTGTGCGCGACCTCTCAATCACAAGCGATGAAGAGATATCCCGAGCTGAACCCGACAGTCCATCGATTACGTGGTGCCCCTCCTCGCATTCGAAATGATTGATCCCTATATTCCTTCACAAACGAGACCCTAACCTCGCAAACGTGAAGGAGAAAAGCCTGTTGCACTGGTATTTGTGCACAAGCAATAGAATAAGGCTAAAAATGTGCCCAGTTGACCCTCGAAAATCATTCGAGACCCGACAAAAGCAAATCAACTATACTACTATGCTAATTTTAACATTACAGACTCAATATAACTATCAAAATTTCTAACAAAGGTCGGTACCATCAAGTATTGACAAAAATCAACTCTAGGCCAAACTTTATCAACGTTCTAGTCAAAAGCTCAAAACACATTGAAACGCCATGGGACCCGAACCAATAGCGCTACTAATCCAAAAATGGCATCTGGAGCTAATGAAACTGACGAAATTCTCATGCGACACTTAAAACAACAAATGTTGATCAAAGTCAGCTCTATCAATTTCACAACCATCCAAAATCAAAAACTCACATAAAACTCAGTCAAACATCTTGAGAATCGTGTCACCCTCTCCCACAACTCAAAAATATCATGAAGCAACTATGGATAAGGGTAAAACGATCAAAATACATAAAATTTCAATAATCACTAAGGTTGTTACATAATATTAGTATCAACAAGAGTTTTGATCACATGATAAAATAAGTTAAGTGAAAATAGGTAAACATACTCCAAAATTTCGTTTATGAAGAGATATTAGGTAGACTGAATAATATAACAACTATTATTTGATTATGATAAAATATTTATAACTAAATAGAATTATTTATCCTTGCAAATTGTAAGTTTAGAAGATATCAAATTATTTTGAATGCAACTTCCGCGTCATGCAATAACATTTTTTCTGTTATATAAACGAAAAGTCTATTTATATTCTAACGCCAATTGTTATTTTATTTAATTTATTCTTTTTATATTTAATTGATTGATGCAATAAATACATGCAACACATTTATATTAAAAGTCGTTTTAAATGTGATGGAGTTGTTTCAATATGAACTAATTTATGAGTTGATTTAATACGACGTATTTGCTTGATATGATTTATGAACAATAAAAATTCGTAACAGGTTCTGTAACAGGTTTATGCCCGCTTAAGGGAGCTTTTATTAGAATTTTAGATCGTGGCAATAGTCATGTTCAGATTTAACACTATATTTCTATTTTCTCTGTTTTATTTATACTACAATATGTTTAGATTTAAAAAAAGAAATGAAATGTATCACTTTATCATTGAAACATAATTCATTGGATAAAAAGAATATTAATATTGAAGAAACAAGGAATACTATTCCAGATAAGTGACTTGCTTTGCCAAGCATTAGAGCACTTGGGGAGACAAAATCCAATGAAAGGAAAGTTGGTGCGTTTGGGCTAAGATTCCAATGCCTTATTTGGTGGCTTCCCACCTTACAAATTTTCATGCAAAAAGGACTAGTGAAGCACTCAATTCATTATTAAACATCTCAAAATAATTTTCATGTGTAAGGATGATTCAATTACTTTGACATGAAGAGAAAGATAGATACATGTGGTTCAAAATTTTCACCACTCAACTTCTTTTCTCTTTTAATTAATTGTTTTCCTCTCCTTTTCTTGATCTCTCTGAATATTATATTGTCTTTGCATGCAGACTCATATTCCAATCATCCGTTCCCAAGTGGATCTTCTAATCATTTTAGTTTAGTTGTAAGGATATATTTGGGGAATCTTAATAGTATAGTTGATCAGTTACCTGAACTTTCACCTTATTGGTGAAGGTTTGATTTTTCATATTATAGTTCCCTCCCACATTCCCCTTCCCCGACCCCAATTGAAAAAAAAAAAAAAAGGGATATATTTGATGTTAGGGGACATTTATTTTGAAGAAGCTTGTTTTTGAGGAAAAAAAATATTTTTTAAAAAATAGAAAAATATTTTACTGTCATACGCGCATATGTTTTTCTCAAATAATCCATTTACATATATTATTAATTATTGAATAGTGAAAAAAATACTTTTTACCTAACGTACTTTTCAGATGGAATAGTACATTACCTGTACATGTGTACACAATAATTTGTGATGGCTTCTTCTACTGTTCATTACCTAATCAAATCAAAGTATTTATTTTCCATATTCCTTTCTCTTTTTTTTGTGTGTTGTGATTGCACATCGTTGACTAGTATTTTGTATGTTTGATCTTTCTCTTTTCTCTTTTCTTTAATTAATGAAGTACAGATAGATATAACTAGTACTACCTGATAATTTTTTTAAAATTATTTTTAATTTCGTAAAGCTTCAGATTATAGAACATATCCAAGTGATGTTTAATTTAATGAAAAAGTTTACTGGACCAACTTCCCCACTTGGATCTCAATCATTAAATTAAATTCCAATATAATATAAACTAGTATATACATTGCTACTGATGGTGAAATTACAAAAAATATTACAACTGAAAATTATAATTACAAGTGAAGAAAAATAAAAAAAATAAAAAAAAAATTGTCTTCGGTCGAGGCGTGGATATCTCGCTCTCTTTAAGGGGATTTAAGCCTACTGTAGCAAATTGTTTCACCGATCCAGCAGTAACCTTCTTGACTTGTCCCCTCCAAGATACAACAGCCTTCTCACAAAGAGCAACTCAACAACTCTGGACATGAGTTGAGTTCAAAGCTTCACAAAAAGAACACCTCTCTTCAACTAATAAACTCTCTTTTTTACTAATTTTTGTGAAGTCTGTATTATCTTGCGTGTTATAAAAACCATGAAGACCACCTCTATTTATAGGTGAAGAAGTCTTCCATACAATGAATAGGAAGATAAATGTGGTATATGAATCCATACAATGAATAGGAAGATAAATGTGGTATATGAATGGCATAGTAGTTACAAGAGTTACAAAGATTACAAGACATAAAGAGTAGGATAATGAAGGAATAAAGAATGGAAGTTACAAGAGTTACATGAAACTTATGTTCACATTCTACCACCACTAACAATTGAGATTAATGACTCATAACACAAATGAAATGGGAGTTAGAAAGTTGCAAATTGCAACCATGCAACGTGTGTGGTTTACTACCAAATAAAGTCCATAACTCTTTTAAGAGTAATTGGCAATTGAAGTGAGAATTGTTGCCAAGAATGTAACTTAATGCATTTAAGAGCTAATGTCTGTCAAATTGTCATGCAAAATAATAATATTAAATAATAATATTAAAATATAACATTAATTTTTTCACTCATTTTAATATTAATATAAGAGAGTCTACTAGCTGAAAGAAGACTATCATGCATAATGAAAGTGTGCTCTGCATTGAACGTCCACTTAGTAAAACAATATTTTTTACTTCAGAGTCGTAGTGGTCTCAGACTTGAACTATGACTGCTTGAGGGAAATAAAAAGTTACCGCCTGCATATAATATTCAAGGTATTGACATGAGCTTTATAGTTAGAACATTACGGGCTTGTGCTATCCCGATTTTAATGAGTGTCTTTTGAGAATGAGCTTAATTCCCATAGAAAGCGGTCTACCTCTATACTTACATAGGTGAAATCCATCGAGAGTGCTCCTGTAATTTAACACCTCACTCATACGAGCTATAGATTTTCGTTAAGAGTTTTTTAAACTCAACCTCACCATCATTACAAGTTAATGCACCCACACCATAGGGAGCAATAAAAAAATAGTGCATTTTTCACAACAAGTCATTATGTGATTCGGTTTTTCCATTGAACTTGGTTATAAGATCTCTAGTTTCCAGGTTGGGTTTCCTCACATACGGCTCAAGATTCAATAGGCTTCAATACTATCTCCCTCGATGTGCTTCAAACTATGGCCTTAGTCAATGGATCTGCAAGAATATCACAAGATTTGACATAATCAACATTAATGGCACTGTTTGTGAAATACGATCTCACATTACTGTGTCTTTCTTTATAGTTTTGGATTTACTGTTGTAATGACGGCTTTGAACTCTACCAATTGCAGCAGTGCTATCACAAAGAATTAACATATGAGGAATTAGTTTTTCAAAATAAGGTATTTGAAATAATAAATCTCTCAATCAATTCACTTCCTCACTAGCTGAAGCTAAAGCAATTAGTTCAGACTCTATGATAGAGTTAGCAATTATAGTTTTCTTTTTAGATTTTCAAAAAATATCACCACCACCTAAAGTAAAAATATAACTAGTGGTAGATAAGAAATCACCTAATAAAGTATTTCAATCTGCATTACAAAAGCCTTCAAGTACAGCAGGATATTTTCATAGAACAAACCGTAAATTTTTGTTTCAGTTAAATATCTCATTACTCTCATTATAGCATGCCAATGTCACTACCTGTCTTGCTAGTAAACCTGCTAAGTACTTCTACTGCATATGCAATATCAGGCCTAGTGTAATCAGTCACATATCTCAAATTTCCTATTATGCTAGCATATTCCTTTTGATTTATAACATTATTTTTACTTTCAACAGGAAACAAATAAACACTAGAATCAAATGGAGTTACAACATGCTTGCAATCAAGGAAATTATATTATTTCAAAATTTTCTCAACATAATGTGACTGGTCGAGAAAAATTCCATCACATGTTCTAGTAATTTTTATTCCTAGATTAAAATTTGCCTCACCAAGATCTTTCATATCAAAATGGTTTCTAAGAATATTTTTAGTTTCTCCAATAACATTCATGTTAGAGCTAAAGATTAACAAATCATCAACATATATAGGCAAATAATAACATGCAAATTATTCCAATACATATGATATATGCACTTATCACACTCATTTGTTTTAAATCCTTTATCAATCATGCAGGAATCAAATTTTTCATGTCATTATTTTGGTGCCTGTTTCAAGCCATATAGGTATTTATTAAGTTTACACGCTTTGCTTTCTTAGCCAGCCTCAACAAAACACTCGGGTTGTTCCATGTAAATCTCCTTATTTAGGTCTTCATTTAAAAAAGCAGTTTTTACATTCATTTGATGAATTTGTAAATCAAAAATTACTGCAATAGCAACTAAAAGTCTAATGGAAGTAATTCTCGTTACAGGAGAAAAAGTATCGAAAAATTCTAGGCCTTCTAGTTGTTTAAAACCTTTAGCCACTAGCCTAACTTTGCATTTATCAACAGATCCATCCGATTTTAATTTTTTACGTAAGACCCATTTACATTCAATTATTTTTCAACCCGGTGGTAAATCAATTAGCCTCCAAGTTTTATTAGAAATTAGGGATTCCATTTCATCATTACAGCCTCTTTCCGAAAAAATAGCATCATGTGAAGACACAACTTGTTTTAAAGTGAATGGATTATCTCCAACATTAAAAACATAATAATATGGACCAAAATCTTTTTTTACTCTAGCTCGTTTACTTCTTCTTAACTCAAAATCATCATTTTCTTTATTTTTTAAAGTAGAAGTAGAAGAACTAGGTAGTGACAAAATATTTTCTTTAGTCCTTAGACCCCCACTATTTTTTGAATCAAAAGAAAATTTATTTTCATTGAAAATAACATCACCAGATTCTATTATCACACTATCTTCAAGATTAAAAAATCTATAGACTGTACTATTTGAAGCATAACCAAGGAGAGCACAAGTAGTAATTTTTTACCCAACTTAGAGAGTTAAGGATACATTAACCTTACATAGGCAAAGCAACCACTACAAAAAAAGACAGATTTCCGACCACAAAAAATCGATCACAAATTGTGGTCGAAAAAAATCGTCCACATGTGGTCGGTTTTTTATTTTTAATTTTTTTAAAAGAACATTTTAAAATTTTAAAATAATAATTTTTATATTAATTATTATTTCCTTTACAACTACAAAAAAAAAACGACCACTTGTGGTCGGTTTTATTTTAAAAATATATATTTAAAAATACTTTTTAATTATATTTTAAAATAAAATCGACCACAAGTGGTCAATTTTTAATTTAAAAAAAATATTTTTAATAAACTGACCACTTGTGGTCATTTTTTAATTAAAGAAAAATTATTTTAAAAATCGACCACTTGTGATTGATTTTTAATTAAGAAAAAAGGTAAATAATTTTTAGGAAATCGACTACTTGTTGTCGGTTTTATTAAAAAATATTATATATATAATCTAATATATTATTTTTTAAAATTACACTAATCACACGTAGTCAATAACCAATATAATAATAATAATAAAAATCAATCAATCTTAGATTTTGTGAAAAAATTACACTAAAAAATATATCAAATAAAATAAATAAATTACGTTAAACATAATCTTTATCTTTTACTTATGTTTCAATATATAAAATAAATATTTTTCTTTGTATATACGTTAAATAAAGTTAAACATGCATAATCTTTGTATAATGACTATGTATATATATATATACATATATAAAATCATATCGTTGGGATAATGATATTGTACTACTATTGTAGTCATAATAATGTAATATATAACCGATAATTCATCAGAATATAATAAATGTGTTCTATTATAAGGTAATAACTTGTGGATGTGATGTATATAGTACGCATTCAAAAGTTCATATATATAAATATCTTTATATATATAGAGAGAGATGTAGTCAAAACCTAGTAGAATCTATCAAAACATATTGAATACCTTGATTTGAAACGACAGAAGTAATAATATATAATGTATGTTGAAGTTATATTAATATAAGCTAATCACATTAATCGATCACTCATCAGAATATGTATATGATATACATTGCATTATATTACTAGATAATATACTCGTGTACGTATATGATGTATATATACGTATTTAGAACTTGATATTGTCGATTGTGTGTATATGTGTGTATGTGTATCGGTATATATACAGTACGTATATATATATATATATATATATATATATATATATATTATATAGTGAAGGTATATTAATGACATAAGATACACTAATTGATAATTCATCTGAATATATGTGAAATATGTTGTATATTATTATGGGGTAGTAAAATCGTGTGTGATGCTTATAGTACATATTTGAAAGTTGATAGACAATTGAATATATGTATATATACGTATATCTCGTGTAGTGACGTATGCAGTAATCAAAAGCTAGATAACTACTAAATCTAGATATCAAAATATTTTGAATGATAAACATTGATAGATATCATACTATTGAGGAAATAGATATACTATTTTGTGTCAATGTAGACACGCGTATGTTGTTGAAGTTGTAATAACATAAGACAAGTATTATGAGGTATATATAAGGGGAGGGGAGGAAGAAAGTAGGGGAGGGAGACAAAAATTTGAATCACAAAACTGGCATATACTTACTATTTACTTTGAATTTCGAATTTTGAATGACCACCAAATTTTATCCATGAATTTGATTTTTTTTGCTTAAAATTTTGTATCTGAGTATATGTGAAATACGTTGTATATTATTAGAGGGTAGTAAAATCATGTATCTAAAGTTTTTAGTACGTATTTGATAGCTGATAGACAATTGAATAAATGTATATATACGTACATCTCGTGTAGCGACGTATGCAGTAATCGAAAGCTAGATAACTAAATCTATATATCAAAATATTCTGAATGATACGTTGATATATATCATGCTATTGAGAAAATAGATATACTATTTTGTATCTATGTTGACACGCGTATGTTGTTGAAGTTGTAATAACGTAAGACAAGTATTACAAGGTGTGTGTGTGTGTGTGTGTGTGTATATATATATATATGTATATCGTATTTAAAAGGTAATTAACCAAAAATTTATCGTAATTTACAAAATTCATTGATATTATCTACGATTGAGGAAATATACTACTCGTGTCAATAAGTTGATAAAATAACCAACTATCTGATTTGTACATATACGCATTGCGTTAATATGATGATAAAATAACTAATTATATGATTTAAATTTTTTATTAAAATTGACCACATGTGATTGTTTTCCGATAATAACTATTTTAAAATTAAATTGAACACTTATATTTTATTTTGTGAATAATTTTATAAAATTTTAATTAATTTCCAGAAAATCGAGTGGTTGGTTTTCTATAAATTAATTTAAAAAATTATTTTATAAAATAAAACCTATCCGACCCCACCCCTCACCCCCCACAAGACCCGACCCGACTGGATTTAACACATACACACACAAGAGACCCCAATCAAACACACACACACACATTCGACATACATACACAAAAAAAGTCGACAAACCTACACACAAAATCAAACCACTGCCGCCGTTTGCCGCTGACCACAGTGACGCCGGTGATCACATTGCCGCATGGTTAGTGCAAAAAACATCAACTCTTTTGAATATATGTTCAGGGCAAAATTCTTTGTTTTTCTTGTTAGAAACTAGCAAAAGGGTCAAGATTATTATGCGCCTTTGTTTTACAACTTCAATTTGGTACTAAAGCATATGTTCTAGTTATTATGTTTCATTACATAATTTTAGTTAGTTCAAACTAAAAAAAAGTAATGGAAATTGCCTTTTAGATACTTCCACCGCCGCACAAGTATTTCTTTTTAGCTTTTTTTTTAAGTTCAAAATTCTTTCTTTTTGATTAAATTTTTGTGGGATTGTGTTATTTTTCATTAATCTTTTTTACATTGTCATAGTGTGTGTGTTTTGTCACTTGGGGTTTATCAAGATTCTTTTTTTTTGTCCTATTTTCTCTCTGTGTGTGTACGTTTTGTCAACTAGGAGCTTATCTAGATTATATTTGTTTCTTCATTTCGATATTTTGTGCATTTATGTGTGTTTTTGTTCACTTGGGATTTATCAAGATTCCATTTGTTTCTTCACTTTAACACTCTACGTGTATATTTTGTCAAGTGAATCTTATCAAGATCCCTCTCTTTGTGTGTCCTTGCAATTAAATTAGGGTTTATTTTTGTTGATACTCCATTATAGTTTTAGTATTTTGTTTGTTTGTTTATGGTAATTTTATGCTAAAAATATGAGAAAATAAGGATGCCAAGATTTTTGTTATTTTTCGTAATGATCAAGATTTTTCCTACTTTCCTAATGGGTTGCTTGAAATTTGATGTTACTGTCTGATAGTATCCGAATTAGAAAAAATGATTGCTTTGCTATTTTTTCGATGACCGCTTGTCTCTTTCTCTTTAATTTAGGCCAAGCAAAGTTAAGTTGATTTCTCTCTATTTTCTTATAATGAAGTCTTTAAATGTAGTTTAGTTTGGGATTGTTCGCTGTAGAAGGCTTTGAAAGCCATAGAAATTTTATGATGATTATATGGTGTGAGAGGGACATGCGACGCCTCTACTTATTTTCTTTTTACACTTGTTCAATTGTTTGACTTATTAGACTATAAATGAATATGCTACTTGAAAGCGAATAAGTGTAGTTACTTGAAGTGAACTTTTATTTTGAATTTTGTTGAAGCATAGGTACTTAAAATGTGAATTTTTTATTGTGAATTTCGCTATGCTTGGTAATTTGGGAGGTGACTTAGTGACTTGAAAATGTTGAAGTTTAGATACTTGAAATGAAAATTTTTGTTTTGAATGTAGTTTAGTTTGGTAACTTGTGAGGTGACTTAGTCATTTGAATTTGATTAAGTGTAGGTACTTGAAATGTGAATTTTTATTTTCAATGTGGTTTAGTTAACATTTGAGGTGACTTAGTCACTTGAAATTGATTAAGTATAGGTACTTGAAAGGTGGATTTTTCTTTTGAATGTGGTTTAGTTTGGTGACTTGGGTGGTGGCTTAGTGACTTAAAATTGATTAAGTGGAGGTAGTTGAAAGGTGAATTTTAGTTTCGAATGTGGTTTAGTTTGAAGACTTGGGTGGTGACTTAGTGAGTTGAAATTAATTAAGTTCTGCTTTTTGAATTATGCGGGCCAGGAACAACACAATTCAGAAATATATAAGGACTAGTCATCAACATTTCAGGAGGAAGATTATACGGGGTGATAAATATAGGCCAACATGAATATGGTGTAGCACCAACTAAAAAAGGAGAGAAGTCATCCGCACATAATCCCAAATGAATATTTCATGGCTCAGCTACAAATCTGGATAAGTTTCATCAAAATTCATTCAAGCCTCTCCATCAAATGGATGACAGATAACACCAGTGGGCCTTCTATTTTACCTGTGCCATCTCATATTAGGAGCTGAGCTGTTTGAAGCACACAAGCTCTTCAACCTTGGTATTAGAGGTAAATAATGCATCACCTTAATATCAATTTTATTTCCACTACAACCATGCTTATATCGAGGGTACTGACAAAACTTACAGAACTCTAGGTTAGCATCTTCCTTAAAGTATAACATGTAACCAATTTCACAATAATCAATTCTAACCGAGGAGAGACCTAACTTTGACACCAATCTTTTGGCCTTATAGAAAGAATCAGGAACCTCTAAGCCAGGGTCAACTAACTATTTGATAAGGTCTATCATTGAGTCCATTCCTCCTTCAACAATATTCTAATCAGATTTTATACTTAATAATCTAACAGGAACAGACAATGAGAATGCGAAGACCCGTCAAATAAAGGATGACTAGTAGTATGAAGTTATTCATAAAAAAGGCTCGCTTCTCTATTGGGAACATCTTCGACATTTCCCTAAAGTCACCCCCGTGTTGCATCCCAAAAGCATCGTGCACCATTTTTGTCATCCTAGTTTCTTGATTTTCATTATGCACTGCAGACCTACTACTTTCACCAACAACAAAGTTATTTTGTCCAACATCACCATCAATAGTACGCAATCTTAAAAAGGCCTCACAAAACCCCCTTTCTATAAAGATGTTCCTTCACAACTTCTTCTTTTAAAATATTTGTACCATCACATCTAACACAAAGACAATGAATAGCTAAAAAGCGTGACCAAGCATCAAGTGTCTTAGCATGTTCAACAAATCATCTGACACCTTCAACAAATTCCACGCTAAGCCCCATTCTATTATCATTATTCTGTTGATATATCCAACTATAATCAGGTTCCATCTATACAATCAATCAGATTCAAGTAATTATTTCAAGTTACAAAAGTTCACATTTCAAGTACCTAAATTCAAAATGAAAAAGTACCTAAATTCAGGTTACCAAACTAAACCACATTGAAAACAAAAATTCACATTTCAAGTACCTACACTTAATCAATTTCAAGTAACTTAGTTGTCTCCCAAGTCACCAAACTAAACTAACTTCAAAACGATAAATTCACCTTTCAAGTACCTATACTTAATCAATTTCAACTCACTAAGTCACCATCCAAGTCACCAAACTAAACCACATTCAAAACAAAAATTCACCTTTCAACTACCTACACTTAATCAAATTCAAATCACTAAGTCACCACTCAAGTCACCAAACTAAACCACATTCAAAACAAAAATTCACCTTTCAAGTACCTACACTTAATCAATTTCAACTCACTAAGTCACCATACAAGTCACTAAACTAAACAACATTCAAAACAAAAATTCACCTTTCAACTACCTACACTTAATCAAATTCAAGTCAGTAAGTCACCACCCAAGTTACCAAACTAAACCACATTCAAAATAAAAAATCACCTTTCAACTATCTACACTTAATCAATTTCATGTGACTAAGTCACCTCTCATGTTACCAAATTCCATCACATTCAAAACAAAAATTTTAAATTTAATTACCTACACTTAATCAATTTCAAGTGACTAAGTCTCCTCCCAAGTCACCAAACTGAACCACTTTCAAAACAAAAATTCACCTTTCAACTATCTACACTTGATCAATTTTAAGTAACTAAGTCACCTTCCAAGTTACCAAACTAAACTACATTCAAAACAAAAATTTACCTTTCAACTACTTACACTTAATCAATTTCAAGTGACTAAACCATCACACATGTTAGTAGAATAAATCACATTCAAAAAAAAATCATCTTTCAACTATCTGCACTTAATCAATTTCAAGTGACTAAGTCACCTCCCAAGTTACCAAACTAAATAACATTCAAAATAAAAATCCACTTTTTAACTACTTACACTTAATCTCACATGCTAGTAGAATAAACCACTTTCAAAACAAAAATTCACGAGTTACCAAACTAAACCACATTCAAAATAAAAAATTCACATTTCAACTACTTACACTTGATCAATTTCAAGTGACTAAATCATCTCACATATTAGTAGAATAAATCATATTCAAAATAAAAATTCACCTTTCAAGTACCTAAATTTAATCAATTTCAAGTGAATGAGTCACCTCCAAGTTACCAAACTAAACCACATTCAAAACAAAAAGTTTCCATTTGAAGTATCTAAATCAACATTTTTCAAGTCACTAAGTCCTCTCCTAAAACAACAAACTAAAATACCTTCAAAATGATAAATTCACATTTGAAGTACCTACACTTAATCAATTTCAAGTGACTAAGTCACCAACCAAGTCACCAAACTAAACTACATTCAAAACAAAAAAATTTATTTCAAGTATCTAAACTTGAACATTTTCAAGTCACTAAGTCACCTCCTAAAACAACAAACTAAACTACCTTTAAAATGATAAATTCACATTTGAAGTACCTACATAGATGTCTACTTGCAACCTTTGATTGATGAACTTCAAATTTTATAGCATGAGGGGGTTGAAACTTGGGACATCTCACTTAAATAGAATTTCAATCTGAGTTCATATCTAATATGGATTGTTAATAGAATTTCAATCTGCGTGCATATCTAATATGGATTGTTAATGATTTTCCTGATTATGGAATATTGTCTGGGTGGATGACGACTGGAAAGTTGGGTCGTCCATATTGCATAGAAAAATAAAATCTTTTACATTGAGACATGGCAGAAAAAATTCATGGTTTGATTGCCATCATTATTTTTTGCCACCTGATCATGAATTTAGAAGTCTCAAGAATGCATTTATAAGGAATAGAAGGGAACATGATAGTCCACCTCCAAGCTATCTGATCATGACATCTGGGAGATAATTCAGAATTTGCCTAAAGTTAGCGAGGACCCATTGTATAGGCTTGATGGATATGTCGTTTCGCATAACTGGACTAAGCAAAGTATGTTTTGAGAGTTAGAATATTGGCCAAATAATTTACTTAGAAATAATGTTGATATCATGCATACTGAGAAGAACTATTTTGACAACTTGTTCAACACAGTTATGGATATCACCGGGAAGACAAAGGATAATCCTAAGGCCAGACTTGACTTACCAGAATATTGCAAGCACAGAGAATTACCTTATAGAAGGGGCCCAATAGCAATGTTCTTAATCCCAAGGCTAGTTTTACATTCAAGTTGGACCAAAAGCGTTAACTATGCGAGTGGGTCCAAAGTTTGAAGATGTCCAATAGATATACCTTAAATTTGGGAAAGAGTGTTTATATGGCTCAAGGAATTTTGCATAGAATGAAAACCCATGATTGTCATGTTTTCATGGAACAATTACTTCCAATTGCTTTTATTGATTTACCTAAAAACATATGAAAACCAATAGCAGAGATTAGTTTGTTCTTCAAAGACTTATGTGCCACCACATTAAAAGAAGAAAATCTGGCGCGAATGGAAAGTAATATTGTTGTTATCACCAAGAAGTTGGAGAAGATTTTTCCCCAAGCATTATTCGATGTGATAGAATATCTTCCCATTCACCTTGTGCACGAAGCTCGGCTAGGCGGTCACATTCAAACTAGGTAGATGTATCCATTCGCATGGTAAGAAATTGCAACATATTTAAATTCATACATATCTTTTTTTTAATATAGTAAGCATCTAATCTTAAGATTGTGCAGGACAATTGAAAAATTAATTTTTTTTCCCAAAAACAAACATAGGATGAAATACTCTATAGTTGAGGCATATCTTACAAGAGAAACGTCTCAATTCTGTTCATACTACTTTTCTGATAAAGTTTCTTGTTTCAAGAAACAGACTAAATCGTCATCAGGACAATGAGAATGGGACTCATTTGTAACCTATATCAATTTTCAATCAATCTGGTTGTAAGGCTAAAAATATCATATTTCGCTGGCTCACTCCCACAGAGCACAAATCAGCAACTTTGTATGTCTTGCTGAATTGCCCGAAAGTTGAGCCCTTTCTGAAGTAAGGAGATTAAAAATGAGGTATTTTTTTGATTTTGGCTTTACTATAAGCCTAACATTTTTCAAAGTTCTTTTTGATCACTGAAATTAATCTTAAACTACTCATGATTTTCACGTAATGATCATTTATATGATACAAACGAGCATGCCAAAAGTTAGTAGAAGAAAGCATATCAACAGAAGTAGATGTTTTATTCATTTCAACATTCAACTTGAACATACCATCACATGAATACCCCTTTCCCACAAAAATATTATTTTTCATAATTAAATACTGATCAGATTTAATAATCTGTTTGAATCCTGCTTTATTAAGAAGAAAGCTAGACATCAAAATTTTCTTATGGAAGGAGTATAAAGTACATCTTTTAAAATTAATATCCTTCTAGAAGTAAACCTCAACTCGACATCTCTCATTTCAAGTACTTGAGTTTTGTGCGAATCTCCAAGCACGATAGTTTTGGACTCCTCAAAATTAGTATATTTTTTAAACCAGTCTTTGTCATAACAGACATGATGGTTTGCACTAAAGTCAGCCCACCATCCATCAATATTATCCATCATGTTTATGTCTGTTATCACTGCCACAAATAGTTCTTCAACAACGTTTGCCTGAGGTTTTGGCCCACGTTTCTGAAATTTGTAAAATCTAGCAATATTCCCACTCTTGCCACAGACAAAGCACGGTTCTTTTTCTTGTATATGTTAATTTTTTTCTTTGTTGTTTCCGTTATTATTGTCCTTGGAATGTATACCATCATTTTTCTTCTTAGGCTTCAAAGTAGTATTTTTGTTAGTTTCAGGGATAGCTTTATTTAAAGTAGTTAAATTTACCTTGGTGTGATGTTGTTCTCTTCTGTTTACAAAAATGGATCTTGGCCCCTTGCTTCTTCTTTCATGCGGATTCTCATTTTTAAAGTCTCAAGTAAAGTTTTATTTGGCTTGTGGCACATAATTTTTTGAAATTCCTTCCACGAAGGTGAAAGTTTATCAATTACCCCACAAACAATAAGGTTATCTCCAATTTTAACTTCCTCGTACTTGAGCTCTCCAACAATCATTATGAAGTCCTGAGCTTGGTCTAGCATTAATTTGTTGTCCATCATTTAAAAACAAAAAAAACTGCTAGCGGCATACTTTTTTGCTCCAGCCTCCTCAGTGTCATACCTACTCTGTAATGATTTTCAAATTCTCTTTGCACTAGAGTAAGTTCTATCATAATAATCATAAAAGTTATCAGATGGACAATCAAGTAAAATGTACCGGCACTTGTAGGAGTCACCGTCGTATTTTTCAACTTTCTCTTGAAGAGAAATGAGTTCTTCATCAGTCATGAAGAGTTATCTACTTTGTTTGGATTTTTCTCAGTTAACACATAAGAAACATTGAGAAGACATAAGTAGAAAAACACTTTACCCTTCCACTCTTTGAAGTAAGCATTGTTGAACCGGAATGATTTGTTAAGATCTTCCATGTTGACATCGGTAGATTTTTCAGTTATTGCCGTTGAATCTCCTTAAAATTGATGGTGAAATTAGAAAAAAATATTACAACTGAAAATTACAAGTGAAGAAAAATCAAGATTTATCTTCTTTTTCTTCGATCGAGGCGCGGAAATCTCGCTCTCTTTAAGGAGATTCAAGCCCACTGCAGCAAATTATTTCACCGATCCAACAATAATTTTCTTGACTTGTCCCCTTCAAGATACAACAACCTTCTCACAAAGAACAACTCAACAACTCTGGACAGGAGTTGAGTTCAAAGCTTCACAAAAAAAATACCTCTCTTCAACTAATAAACTCTCCTTTTTACTAATTTTTGTGATCTCTACATTATCTTGCGTGTTATAAAAACCATGCAAGACCACCTCTTTTTATAGGTGAAGAAATCTTCCCTGCAATGAATAGGAAGATAAATGTGGTAGATGAATGACATAGAAGTTACAAGAGTTATAAAGGTTACAAGACATAAAGAGTAGGATAATGGAGGAATAAAGAATGGAAGTTACAAGAGTTACATGAAACTTATGTCCACATTCTACCACCACTAACTAATGAGATTAATGACTCATAACACAAATGAAATAGGAGTTAGAAAGTCACAAATTGCAGCCATGCAACGTCAGGGGCGGACCCACGTGTAATTTTGGGGTGCTTCGGCACCCACTAAACTCGACGTAGATTAGGTATAATTATATAAGAAACACAAAATAAATGGTATAATTTATTAAAAAACACCCACAGAACAAACATATGGTTGGGTACATTGGCTTGATGATATGACTCCCATGTCTAGCTTTTCAGGTTCGAATCCCTACAGCTACATACTATTTTTTATAAATTTTTTTGAGCACCCACAACCTTAAATTTCTGAATCCGTCACTGTGGAATGTGTGTGGTTTACTACCAAATAAAGTCCATAACTCTTTAAGAGTAATTGGCAATTGAAGTGAGAATTGCTGCCAAGAATGTAACTTAACGCATTTAAGAGCTAATATCCCTAACTGCCAAACTGTCATGCAAAATAATAATATTAAAATGCACATCAGCTACCATTGTCCCAATATTATATAAAAGCATTTCCATTTGGAAATATCCAAAATATTTGACAATTTCATCTAAAAAGTTAATAACGAATTTAAGAACTTGAAACATTTCTCAAATTGTTTTTTCTATTACTATGTGCTAACCAAAAGTTCGTCTTATAAAATTGTGGATATGATCGAGTGAGCATGACAGTTTGTTTTTATCAAATTTAATTTAAAGTTGCAGCGATCAAAAAATTAAATAAAGTTTCTTCAATGAGGTATTTACATTTCGGTTTTAAGAAGTTTCATTTTTCTGTTTGTGTGGATATTTTTCCTATATTGTGTTTCACATGTTTCTATTGTAGATTCGAACATTTTACAGTATTAATTAGTTTTCAAATTAAAGATATTAGTGTATGGTTATCTCTTTATACTGATCACATGATTTAATTTCTCGGTTTTTGGATAAGGTCATGTGCGGAAAGATCTTAAATTCTATTGAGATATTTTGTGAATTGGAAGTTTATTTTATATATTCATAACTCATTGAAATGATATGATAAAACATGTTAAGATATGAATAGAATTTAAAATGTTTTATAATATATTTCCTCCCCCTTCCACATTCCCCCTCCCCCCAAAAATTAAAAAAAAAAAATACAACGGAAATGGTATGACAAAATCACCCATATTGACGACCTCATCCTCAAAATGAAATTTTTCTACCTAGAAAAAGAAAAAAAGGATAATACTCACGAAAATACCTGAACTTTAACCAAATTTTCAGTGGAGCATATTGATTTTTGCGGGGGTCCTATTACCCCCTATACTTCTTTAGTTGAAATTAATTCCCCCTCCCCCCCCCCCCCCCCCCCCTCGAACTTTTTAAAAGTGGAATTAATCCCCAAAAAACGTTATACCCAGTTTTTACGGTGGAAAGTGTGGTACACGCGTTGTTTCTTCTCCATTTTATCACCTTCCAACATTTTTTTCACCATTAAAACCATATTATTATTCCAAATGTTTCCATTGAGTCAATTTCAAATTCTAACTCCATTCTTATCACTTCAAAAGTTTTCAAATTTAATTTCCAGTTTCAAACTTTGAATTCCATTGAGTTTATGAAGAATTTTTTTTTCAAATAATTGAATGAAATCTTCCATTAATTTTCCATTGAAACTCGAAAGATTCAATTAGCGAGTTCTATTAATGGAAGATTCAATGAAACTCGCTAATTGAATGGAACTCGCTAATTGAAAACTCAATGGAAGATTCAATTTTCATTAATGGAACTCGAAAGATTCAAAAAATTTAATTTCATGTATGAAGACAAAAATACAAACTGTACATGTATGAAGCTATTCAATCTTCCGTTAATGAAACTCGAAAGATTCAATTAGCAAGTTTTCGATGAATTTTCTGAATCTTCTATTGAGTTTCAATTAGCGAGTTCCATTAATCTTTCAGAATGAAAACTGAAACGGAATCTGCAAGAATTTAATTTCAATTCAACAATGGAGCAACCATTGTTGAAGAAAAGAAAGAAAGAAGAAAGAAGAAAGAAGAAAGAAGAAAGAAGAGAGAAGAGAGAAGAAAGAAGAAAAAGAATGAATAAATAAATAAAAAATATAAAACTTTAAATAATTATAAAATTAAGGGTCTGTTTGGCAAAAAAAAGGTTTATAACGTTTTTAACACTTTTCACGGACTCAATACGCGTGACTAACATGCAATGGGCCAAGTGACAGATATATGCCATTAAAATACGAAAAAAAAGTTTGGGGGGATAATAGGACCCCCGCAAAGTTTAGTATGCTCAACTGGTAATCCAGTCAAACTTCAAGTATTTTTGTAAGTATTCTCCCAAAAAAATTATTTTGACTTGATAAAGAGTTTTAAAAAAAAATGAATGTTGTAGTCCTAAGTTAAAGTTTTGTCAAATGTATCAAAATATTTTTTAATATTATGATATTAAATATGTCATATAAAAAGTTGAAATTAAATTATTGTCATAAAAAAAGTTATTTTAAAAAAAAACTAAAATAAAAACATTTCTCTTTAAACGGAGAAATATCATTTATTGAGGAAATTCATATAGTTGCAAAAATTAAACTGAATAAAAGAAAAGGAGACCAGAAAGATAGGCTAAGCAGAATATTTCTCCTTATTTTGGAAAAGCTGATGGCTCCCCGCCAAGCTTAACAGGGTCACAGTTCAATATTTCGTTCAAGCCACAAACTTCGAAAGTTGTTGCCCCCGCTCCTAAATTCCCGATTCCATGAATTTCGCTAGGAATATTTTAGAGAAGCTAATTCTTGAAATTTATTTAGATCATATACATCAGACATAATCTTAGTTTTGTCAGACCTTTCAGGAAAAAATCTTAGTAACCAACCTAAAAACATCTGTGAAAGGGAACTGTACTTTTAGGTATTCTTGTGCCTACTTTATGTCATTCATCTATCATTTTGGATTTGGATACGTATATTTTCGGACCCTTTCTTTTAATTTTTTTGATTTTGGTGATGAGAGAAGCTAGAATATTCCGATAGAGCTAAATGTCAGCGCATCATATGATAGATGCTACATGACAACTATAATTTTCTTGAGAAAAGACATCAAATCACCCCTGAACTGGTCATCAAATTTTACTTTAAATCCTAAACTATATAGGTAATTATATACCCCCTTAATAACTTTCAAGTAAATTTTTACCACTCTAACTGCTGACGTGGCAAATTTTTAATAAGTCAGCGTGTTGTAAAAAATGATGAAAAAGGTGGGGCCCACCTTTTTAATTCTACAAATTCTCTTATATATATATATATATATATATATATATATATATATATATAAAGTAACCATCTTCTTCATCTTCTTCCTAATCCCCTCACACCCTTCCTAGTTCCCATCACCCTCACCCTACCCCTCAACACTGTTTCTTTATTTTTTTCGTAACCCCTCACCCACTCCTCAATACTATTTCTTTATTTTTTTCGTAACCCCCCACCCCTACGCACCCCGTTTCCTCATCTGATGCAAAACCATGGAAAATTTCGTAAAAGGTGAAATTGAATATTTTGAGAAATTTGTGAACTGGAGCTTTTATGTTTTTAAGTTAAAAATTTATGGAATTTATGGTACTTGATAGAAAATTTGTGTCAAAATTATCTAAAAGTTGACAACTTTGTTGTTTTAGTAATTTTGTTTTGCCTTTTGACAAGGAAGGTTGAACCCAAAATTTGATTATGAAAAATGAAGTAGAAGGGTGGTTGATGATGCTCTTCAAGTTGATCGTTTCTGGAATGATGAAATCGTTTGTCCAAATTAATGTCAACATATTTTGGAGAATTTAATTAATTAAACCTAACTTTTACCAAAAAAATTTATAAAAGTTGATCGACATTCATCTACAACCAGTAAACTACAACGAAATAATACGATGATAGAGACATCAAAACAATATAATTAAATCTGATCTTTACACAAAAAAATTCTCTAAGTCATCTGACACTCATTTACCATCTGTAAACTATAACCAAATAATACGATAATAGAGATATTAAAATAATACAACTAAACTTAACATTTACATAGCAAAAAATCTCAAAACAGAGATACAAAAATAATACAATTAAACCTTATCTTTACCTAAAAAATTCTTTAAAGCCGACCAACATTCATCTACCAGTATCACCTGTAAATTCATCTATGATCTTTAAACTACAATAAAATAATACAATAGTGATCACAAAACTTTAGTTTTGATGAAAAAAATTCTTGTCTGAGCAAACATTTTGTCCCTAAAGAATGATTTGAATGAAAACAAAGAAGATATATATACACACACGTTGAATTCTATTATGTTGACAAAAACAGTGAAAAAGTTGATGATTAGAAAATTAAGGATCCACCAATCTAGACATGCAACCGAATCAAGTTAGATTAGTATCAATCATATTTTCACAATAAGTAAATCGATTTCTTTTCTAGTTTAACGTGCATCTCAATATTTATAGAAGTATTTCCTTAATAGAGTCATATTTTAGGAGTATTTTTCTAATTGATCAGTACAAAGAAAAATATTTATTAATTTTCCTTCTATATATTTTAGGAGTCTAGTTAATATAAAATATAAATAATTAAATAATAAATTGAATAAAAATAGTGAAAAGACAGTTTTGTCTAAAGAAAGGACTTTTAATAAAGGACAAAAATATACATAATGAAATAATATATATATATATATATATATATATATATATATATATATATATATATATATATATATATATATATAATATTAAAAGTGTGAAGACCTTTAGAAAAGTGATTTGAACTTTTGCCCTTCATTAAAAGACTCTTCAATATATATATATATATACACACACACACATTGAATTCTATTATGCTGACAAAAACTGTGAAGAAGTTGAGGGTTAGAAAATCAAGCATCCAGCAATCTAGACATGCGATCGAATAAAGTTAGATGAACATCAATCATATTCTCCCAGTAGGCAAACCGGTTTGTTCTCTACTTTAATGAATTCAAATATACACTAAATATGATATTTATTTAAATTGATAAAGAAGAGTACAGTAATTAAATTCAACATCTTTTGAATATGTAAAGATAGAGAATTTATTTAATTAAACCTAGCTTTTACAAAAAAAAAAATATAAAAAACGACCGACATTGTAAACTACAACAAAATAACACGATGATAGAGATATAAAAATAATATAATTAAATCTAACCTTTACACAAAAAATTTCTCAAAACCGATAGACATTCATATGTCACCTGTAAACTACAACAAAATAATATGATAATAGAGATATCAAAACAATACATTTAAACCTAACCTTTATACAAAAAAAATTCTCAAATCAGAGTTATTAAAAAAATTATAATTAAATATAATTTTTACCTTAAAATTTTTTTCAAAACCAATCGACATTTATCTACCACCTGTAAACTATAATAAAACAATACGATAAAAGAGTTATCAAAATAATACAATTAAACCTAACCTATACACAAAAAAAATTCAAGGTTGATCAACATTCATCTATGACTTGTAAACTATCATCTACGACCTATAAACTATCACAAAACAATACACTAATAGAGATATTAAAACAATATAATTAAACCTAACCTTTACCTAAAAAAATTCTTCAAAGTCGATCGACATTCATTTACTACCTATAAATTAAAATAAAATAATACGATAATAAGGATATCAAAATAATGCAATTGAAACTAACCTTTCAATTTTCACCTGAAAGGAAATTTTGACCCTACAGAAAGACTTGAATGAAAATAAAATAAGAAAATATAGTAAAAGTAGAAAAAATTATATATATTTATATACACATATATACACACACATTGAATTCAAATCTAAAATAATTTGTACATATTTTTAGATATTTTTTACCCAAAAATAAAGCAACTGTCCAAAAATAGGAAAAATTTGTTATTTTAGTGTATATGTTGAATTCTATTTCAAATAAGTTCTAGACTTTTCGCTGTACGTGATTTCAATTGATTATAAAATTAAAACATGATTCATAAAAAGAAATTAACCTTCTACTTTAATCTGTGACCTTCATACTCTTCTATCTAATGCATCTATATAAAGAAAAAATCACAAATTTTTAAAAATAAATATACTACAGGCAGTGGCGGAACCAAGATTTTCACCAAGGGGTTTCACAAGTGAATATACGAACTAACTAAAGGGGTTCGACATTTACTAAATATACGTAAAAATAAATGTAACTACGTATATATAATATAATTTTTCGTCAATAGAAGTTCGGATGAACCCCCTATCCTAAGTGTAGCTCCGTCCCTGACTATAGGCATGCTACAATATTAAAACTAAATTGCACATAAAAGTTATGAAATTACAAAAAATATGATTCATAAATCAAAAACCTTCTATCAATTATGACCTCCATATCTTTCTATTTAATGCAAATATATAAAATAACAACCACAAATTTATTAAAATAAATATATTGCGGGCATGCAATGACATTACAATTAAATTGCACATAAAATTAAAGCTACGATATCACAAGAAACATATTCAAATACGTAAATAAAAAAGAATTTAACCTTCTATTATAATTCGCAACATCCATACTCTTTTATAATAAAAAGAAACATTCGCAATTTATAAAAGTTTAAAATCTTTTTCTCCAAGAAAGAGTTATAGAAACATGATTTTTTTATTTCATATATTATTTACCATATTAGAATAATATTAGTTTCGAGTAAAATAAATACAAAAATATGATTGCTAAATATTAAGAGTTTCGCACCAATAATTTCCTACTCATTTTTGTATTAAATCTCTTTTTTCCTTCTTGGTTTAATCAAAGCTAATAATAGTACTTTTTATCCTTTTTTTTTTCCATGTTGGTAACTTTCAAACAGACAAACAAAAAGCCTTGTACTTTTTATCTTTTTTTTTCTGCGTTTTAAACTTTTAACCAAAAAAAAGAAGAAACCTATACCCGAAATTTCCTGATAATTGCATAATAAATATAAATATTTCAATCAAACATGAGTTTTTTATGTCTCCTTAAGTGATTTGATTTTATTTTTATCTTATGGAGACCAAAAAACCTATCAAAACTCTATCAATATATTTTTTTTCTTACCATATATTGTAGGGTTTTTCTCTTATCATATATTTTAGGACTCCTTTTCAAGATAATAAATAATTAAATAATAATTTTAAAAATAGTAAAAAAATGATTTTGTGTAAAGCAGAGTGTTTTAATGAAAGGTAAAAAGTTCGAATCACTTTTTTAAGGGACTTCACACTTTTAATATATTATAGATATAGATTATAAATATATATCCACACATAATTGTAACACAATTTCTAAATAAATATAACTTTTGAGAAATGAAACGTGAAATGCATTAAAATAAATGGGACTAAAAGAATACCCAAAAATTGCTATAATGATCCACCTATTCACACTCTTTTAAAATTCAATTTCTTTTTCTATTTTTTATCTCTTTCGAGAAGCTTCCACCCATTTTTGCTATTTCAATGACTCGAAACCACAGCCTTCGAACTGAAAATAATGAATATTTTTTATATGAGCAACTTCTCCTTGTCAGGTCACCTATTCACATGATAATTAATTCAATTTCTTTAGGGGAAATGTCCATTTCGATAGCCCGGCGGACAACGTCATATCCACTTCTCTTTTTAGCTTATTAAAAGGAACTATAGCAAAATTAAATTGCTCTCTTATTTTTGAATCTATTCACGCTTCACACGCTTTTATTAGATTTTCGGCATTAATTTTCGTTTAATTCTCTTAGTTTTCAAGTATTTCATATTTTAACTAATTATATTATTCACTCAATTATATACATTTTTTTTCTATGAATTTTCGTTACTTAAGTATTTTCATCTCCTAAAATACTTGAATTTTATAAAATATATTGAAAGAAATTTATTTTTCATAAAAGAAAATAGAGAAAGAAAAAGTTCAATAAAACTTTATTCTTTTCCGGCATATTCTTATCAAATTTTAAAACTTGATTATTTATGTAATATATTTAATATAAATCTAATTATATAAATCTCATATGTGCTCTTTATCTAATTTTTTCTTTCCTTTTCTTTTTAAATTATTTATATTTAATGTTTTCCTTTTTTTCCTGATTTTTTTCTTTCATACTATTTACGTGTTCAGTTTCCTTTTAAAATATCAAATCTCATTTTTCTTCTTCTAACTACTTAATAATAAAGATAAATAATGAAAAAAATAGTTACAAATATATCTCTCTCTATCTATATATAATCTCTAATATTTAATCTCTAATCTCTAATCTCAAAGCGTGACCGTTAGAAAAGTGATTTGATATTTTTGCTCTTGACTAAAAATTTTCGTAATAAAAAAAATATTTTTTTACTTATTTCCTCCAATTATTATATATTATATTAATATATAAAGATAAAGACTCCTAAAATATATGGTTAAAGAAAAATATATTTTGAAAATTTTTCCTTATAAATCACAACTTCCCTGGAGTTCCACAAAAATCAAAATATGTTATTTTAAAATTTTGAGTAAAAAAAAAATATTCCATAAAGTTCCCCAAAAAATACCCAAAACTATCCTAAAGTAATTCTTAAAAAAACCGTTTTTTAAAAAATAATTAAAATTGAGTTTGTTTGGCTTTGAATCACTTTACAATTAGGATTCCTTAAAGTTTTTTTTTTCGTTTAATTTGTACTTTTATTGATAATCAAAATTATTTTGTATTGAATGGATCAACCCATTAAATACCAAATATCCCTATACACTGTCCAACAAAATAACACAAAAAGGCCCAATCCGATAGACAAATTCGGGCAAAAAAAAAGGAAATAAAAACAAATATAAATTGAGTAGGGTTTCTAAAAAGGGATCATCAGCTCCTTCTGTTTGTTGCCTTCCGCCTCCTTTGCTATGGCCTCTTTCATCAATGCTCAATTCACCATGTTTCTTCTTTGGATCATAAACACCTTGCCATTGTTTCTCAGCTTCAGCTTCTTGTCCAGCTTGCAAGAGTAAGTTCAACTTCTTCTTATTTGTATTTATTCTGAACTTGAGCTTACCTGTTAATACAATCTCCATTTCTTCGTCAGTTGTGATCTCCAGTGATGATGTATGAGATGGATATTAGTGCTAGACCGACGGGTCTAGTCCACTGAGGTTGGTATTCAATCTTAGTAAGTACCTTTTCCCTTTGTGTTTGCTTCGTCTTTCTGTTATGTATGTAAAACACTCTTCTTTGTACAATTGAAGAAATGAGAGAGATTATATGAAGCTCGGACCCACTGTTAACCTGATGGTATCAATATTCTCAGTTGCTCTAAATACAAATTTGATCTCTGGACTCCCTAATCTACTAAGAGTCCTTTTATTATTGGTTGGTGTAATTAGGCTAAGTAGCTTTCCTACTTTTGTATGCCCTATAAAGTTGTAAATATGATGTATGTGCATAACTTTGCTGTAGCCTTCTAGTCTGTCTGTCATTTTGCTACTGCTAGCCTTAGGTATGAACCTTGGTATTTATCACTATTTATGATCTTCCTATCCCTGCTTGGTAGCTGCTGAAAAGTTGTATATGTAAACGACTCTTCTTCTAATGCTAAATTTGCCAAGTAGTCTGCTAGTTGATTACCTTCTCTGTATATTTACACTATGTGAATCTGTTTAGTATCTAGTAACTGCCATATCTGTTTGATTGTGTTTTCTAGATTCCATGGTATTTCCCATTCCCTTATTAACAACTTCTACATCAATAATGATTCAGTCTGTATGATTTTACTGTGTTGGATTATAGTGTTTTGCTGCTTGTAGAATAGCTATGGCCTCTGAGTCTATGCTATTAGTACCCTTCATTGAAGCTCTTTCTGCATGTAGTAAATCTCCCTAAGCATTCCTTAAGAAAAAGGCCCAAGAATGCCCCCCTGAACTACCTTTAGAAACCCCATCAGTATTATACTTGACCCAATCATTTTTAGGTGGTTCCCATACTACTGGAATTGCTTTAATTTTAGGCTTCAATTGACCAAGCTGCTTTAAAATTAGAGGCCATTCACATGAGAATTCTAATTTTGGTTTTCTAACCTTCAATAGCATTCTCAAGTGTCTGGTGACATTAAAAATCAGTTTGTGCACTAATATTCCTTTTCCTTCATATTACAAAGCATTTCTTCTTCTCCACAACTCCCACATAATCATCCCTGGAATGGTTCTAAAGTATATTCCCTTCCTTGGTTTAACCTGTATATTCCACTAAGTATATATAGTGTTCCTCAGGCTCAATCCTTGAATGTCTATACCTACAAAAGAAGAGAAATAGGACCATTCTTGTTAGAATAATCCGACCTTAACAACACATGAGACAAAATCTCTTGTGCTAAATTCTGACAACACTAACATTTGGAAGGTCCCTCCATACCCCATCTTCTAATAGTATCATCCACTGAGACATTCCCTCTCCACATTATCCACATAAAAATGTTCATCTTAAAAGGTAAACCTTTTATCCATAACTATTTGTAAAATTCATTAGTGTCTTCTCTATGCCTGACATAATTCCATGCTGATTTGACACTAAAATTCCCTCTAGTTTCCAAAGACCACATTGGCATGTCTTCCTGAATAGTTTGTTGTGGTGAAGATACCTTCTGCAAGATATGATCTACCATTTCCTCCTAAAAAAGTTCCTTTAATACTTCCACATTCCACTGTCCATTATGCTCTAAATCCTTAACTCTTTGGTATTTCCCATCCCATTCTTTACTATTTTCCATCATTGAAAAGAAATCCCTAATCCACTTCAATTATCAAACCAAATATGAGCATTTTCTTTCTTCACTTTCCATACAATAAGATGATCAATGAGATCTTTTACTTGCAACATTTTCTTCCATACCTGAGATCCACCCCTACCTTTCACATGACTTCATTTGGATAGAGTTTTCTGAAATATTTGTTTAACATGAATGTACTCTATATTGAAGTTTTAGTTCTGATATTCCACCATAATTTATAGAAAAGAGCTATGAAAATATCCTGAATCAACCTAAAACCTATTCCACCCTCTTCTTCTAGAAAACACATATTAGTCCAAGATACCCAATGTCTATCCTTCTTTTCTACAGTATTACTCCAGAGAAATCTAGCAAAACATTTTTGAATAACAGACAGGACATTTTTAGGAGGATTCATAACTGACAAACAATGAATTGGGATACTTTGAAGAACATTCTTAATTAACACAACCCTTCCTCCAAAGGATATAAGCTTACCTTTTCATTACTGCAATTTATTGCTGATTCTGTTCATAAGGAGCTGATAATAGAGCTTCTTCTTCCTCTTGTAAAAAATTGGACAACCAAGATAAGTAAAAGGAAAATCATGCCTCAATATTCCTGTAGCTACTTCTGGCATAACCACATCTCCATTAGAATGCATTACTGTGTAGATACAATGGACTCTTATCCTTATTAATCTTCTGACCTGACACCCTTTCATATCTTTCTAAAGTTGAGGTCACTAATTGTATAGTTCCCAATTTAACTTTACAAAGAGTGATCATATCATCTACAAAATAAAGATGATTAAGCCTTGGACTACCCCTAGGCATGCCAAACATCTTGAATTCCTTTCTTAACAATAACTCCTTTATTCCTATGGATAACAACTCTGCTGTAATGATGAATAATGAAGGAGATAAAGGATCCCCTTGCTTCACCCCTCTTGATTATTGAAACAACCCCTTAGGTTGTCTATTTAATAACACAAAATACCAGTTATTAGACAACAACCTGAATATCATATCAATGATTTGCTCATAAAATCCAATCCTCCTTAACACCTTAGTCAGAAAAATCCACTCCACTCTATCACATTCCTTTATCATGTCAAATTCATGACCATATTAGGAGCTTTTCCCCTTTTTTTCTGATTTTTGATACTATCTCCTGCACTACCAGTATATTCTCAGCAAAACTTCTTTTTTGTACAAATTTTGCTTATTCTTCATACACTATATTATGTAACAGTCACTTAAATCTTTCATGAATAATTCTTGAAAATATTTTATTGACAAAATTTCTAAGAGAAATAAGCCTTAAATTTGAAAAAGTATTTACCACTATATTCTTTGGTAATAATACAAATTGGGGTGAGTAATGAATCCTGGAAGTTCATATCCATAGAAAAAAGTCTATTACCATTTAATAAAGGTCTGTAGCAATGATATCCCAAGCATCCTAAAAGAAAGCCCATGTCATCCCATTAGGTTCTATCTCTATTCATCCCCATGATTGTTTCTCTTGTTTCTTCAATTGTTGGAATCCTCTGTAGTTCTACATTTTGTGCTTCAACTACCATTTTTGGTAACACCTCCAATATTATAAAGTCTTCTGCATCCTCTTATTTTAGAAATTAATTTTGATAGAATCTAATAGCAGCTTCAGATATATCTTCTTAATTCTCTAACCACACTCCTTCATCATTCTAAATTTTCCTTATGCCTAGCCTTGCCCTTCTTCCCCTCACTACTGTATGGAAAATTTTTGCATTTCTTTCCCCATCCTTGAACCACTCAAAACCTGCCTTCTTCCTCCAGAATTCCTCCTCAATTTTTAATTTTAATGCCTATTCAGCTTGTGCCTTGAGAAAATTAGCTCTATTATCAGTTGTAGGTGCCTGTGCAAACTGTTTCTCCCTAACTTTGACCACTTCTTCCAAAGTAGCAATCTCTTGGAAAATGTTTCCAAAGAATTGCTTACTCCACCGTGTTAGAGCAATTTTAGTCCTCTTAAGTTTTTGATGAAAGATAATAAAAGGATTTTCTTCAATTTCTACCTTCTAATTCTGCCTTCTTACCTCTAAAGAAACATCTTCTTTTAGCCAAAAGCTCAGAAACTTAAAAGGTTTAACCAGATGAACTTGCTGAGTATTACACTTTAACATTATAGATGTATGATCAGATCCACTTCTCACTAGATTCTCCACCTCCATAACATGGAAAATTTCCAGTAACTTATAATTAGACAAAACCCTATCTAACCTTTTGAAAATACAATCCCCATCAGTTCTGCCACTCCAGCAAGTGAATTTACTGCACTTGAAAGGAATCTCATATAAATTACAAGTACTAATACAATGATTAAAATCTTGAGTCTACTCAAAATTTACCGGTAAGTTTCCTAATTTCTCCTTTATATTTCATAGTACATTAAAGTCCTCTTCTACCAACCATGCTTCATTTGTAGAATCATTCAAAGAACCCAAAGAATCCCACAACTGGATTCTTTCACTTTGAGTGCATTTTGCATAAACTAAAGTAATAATCACCACTATTTTCGCATTCTGATTTTCCACTCTGAGAGTAAGCTGTTGTTCCTCATCAATAGTACAATACATTCTACAGAAGATTCCAGAAATGCCCAATTCTTGCTTGACATATTAACTATTGCATGCTGCATTCCAAGCTATTTTTTTATACTCATCTATACATAGACCTTCCTGAAATGGTTTCATAAGACCTATGAAATCAAAATGATATCTTCTATGAATTGTAATCAGCCTAGTAAATGCCTTTTGTGTGTTCACAGACCTGATGTTCCAAATTAAAGCATTAAGTTTGAAGCTGATTTTAATGTAAAACTCCTTGTTTCCTTAGATTTGTTGCTATAGGTTTATTCCTCTTGGCTTGTTTACCATGCTTAGTTTTCAACGTCTTAATCTATTTTGGTGATAAATCTATACCTGCTGCTGCATCTACAATATTATCCACTAAATCTTCTGTGTCTAAATCTTCTTTCTTGCTATTTGTAATATCTATCATATCTCCTGCCTCAATTGCCAAAGGTACAACATCCTCCATAATTTATTGAGCATTGTCTATAGCATCCTTCTCTCTCAATATTAATTCCCTTTATTCATTTGGAGTTACAATATACACATTTGACTGTGCTTGTTCCTTTTGCTTGTCCTGAGTTTGTTCTTCTCTTTCTTCTTATATATCACCTTGTTGATGTTCCTTATTGCTTTCATTACCACCTATACCTGCTTCTGTGATTGTGGATTCTTTTGAACCAAAATTTTTAGTGATTTCTTTCTCTTCTGTGATATTGGGATGATTATCCTCTACCCTTTCTTGATTTAAAACATCAAATGTATTTGATGTTTCAATTTTATCTTTGTTCTCTGTTACTTCTCCATGAATATAACCATATTGATCTTTCCTATACTTGTTCCTTCTAAACATCCATTGGTTTTTATTGTTCTCCATTCTAGCTTGCTGCCTTTTAGTTTTATGCTCCTTCTTCCCCTCCTTGACTTTGTCCTCTTGTGGCTTTTGACTTTGTACTTGCTCCAATAATTTTGGGTGAAGAATACAACAAGATTTCTCATTATGGCCTGTAAACAACATTCTTTGCAATACTTTGGTTTGTGATCATACTGAATTTGGATCTATTTAGATTTGATCTCTCCACTTACTTTATCCTCTTCATTAATCTTCACTCTATGTGGTAGTTTAGCTACCAAATCCACCTCTACCTTTACACGTGGACAACTTGACCTTCTATGATTTTTAATATCCATATTACCATCAAAGGCTTTTCTACTACTGAGGCAATAGAAAATATTGCTTCTTTTGCAAAAAACTTTGGCGGTAGATTTGGGAAGGAGATCCATTCTACTCCTATTGTTATTTCTACCTCCGTTTCAAACCATGGATCCCATTTAAGGGTTCTCATTTGCCACGACATTTCCTTATCCATAATATAATAAGCACTTGTTGAAAGCATTTGGACATAATCCTCCAGCTGATTTAGTCGAATCAGTATGTGTCTTGTATCAAGGATACCAATTGAACAATCACCCTTAATCCCACTTTACATAGGGATTACTTTTCTTAGTTTATTGACATCCGGTCCACCATACAATAATTTGCCAATGATTGCATATTGGAAATTCTCTTGAATAATTAACTTTTTAATTTCAGATGATTTCCATGTAACTGAGGGTTCACCATGCATTATAATAACAGGTTTAAATAGAACCTTAGTATTTTCATGAATATGAGATTTACTTTTTAATAAATCAGCATATTTTGGACCTGATGACTTGACTTCTTTGGACTATCTCCTACTGTATTCTGCTGCTGTAACTTATCCGATGGGGTATTCCCACCAGATGTTGTTGCCATAATGATCAAAAAACTAGTTAAAAATGGAAAGTTTTGCATGTGTCGTTATTATGGTTTAGAGACCTCAACAAGGCAAACCCTAACATTCATCTTCCCTAGGATTCCTTAAAGTAATAAAATAATGATAGATATCTTTCATTATTTAGGTTTAGATTTTTCTTCCAAAACTTTACGTAGGGAAAAAACAAGTTTAAGTATAAAATTTTCTTACCAATGAAATCTTGATAGTATCTATGATTAAAGAGATAAATTTGCCTGTAAATTTGAGGCAAGTTAACTGTCGATTTATCGTGTCTATTGTTAGAAACTATTTGCTTAATATATGTAATAGATGACTTCTCGGTCAAACTTTGAGAAATTCTCATGTAAAGGTTAGATTTAACCGTATTGTTATGTTATATTTTTTGTTTAGTGGCTTAGATATTCTTATTACTACTTTTTTGATGAGCTTTGAAGGTGTCGTCTATAATCACAAAAGGTTGGGTTTAATCATATTATTCTAATATTTGGTCATACTTTGAGGAATTTTTAAGCAAATGTTAGATTTAATCATATTATTTTGTTGTAGTTTCTGATCTATTACTCTGTCACATCCTAAAATCTAAGAGTCATGATGGTATTTATCGCGGTAAGCCTTGACAAGTAAGCCAATCACTCAAATTGATATGGAAAGAGAAACAACACCAAAACCCCAGGACAAGACTTCTTGAACAAAGTCGAACCACACATATACAATAATAGCGGAAATATATATAGAAATAATACCATAAATCACCCCAAAACCTAGTGTCACAGTATAAGAACAATCTACATACAACTCGAAGCTTGAAAATACAACTAGTAATTCCTAAAGGAACATAAGTCTATCTCTGAATAAGACATAAACTAGATAAGATGGGTAGAGGATTGACTCTAGAAGCATAGAGTGATCACTACCTTGAAAGTATCCAATCACCATCTGAAAATCAATTACCATGTGGCACACTGGTATCTGAATATGCACCAAGGAGGCACAGTAGGGATGAGTACGATCAACTTGTACTCAGCAGGTATCATAGGCCGACTGAGAAAAGTAGAAAATAAAATATATAAAATACACACTATGGGAATGTCACTTGCAATAAGAAAATGTCCCAAATAGTAGACCACACCGTCTTCACTAGTAGTTCTAAATATCAGCACATATATCAAGTATAAGTATAGAAAAGAAACACCAAAAAATATATATTAAATAAAAAATGAAAGTACAACACAGAGGGTGCATAAAGTATGAAATACAATGCAAATGATAATGTGATAAATTTGAGGTTGTCACACAAACTCCATATATACCTACCGAGAATTTCCCCTGAGGTAGGACCCTTAGGGGATTACACAACCCATATACAATCCAATAACCAATATGAATACTAATTTAATATCCATAACTCCTCTCCAACCATGTCTTCAAAAAAGAATTTTTAAAGATGTCACATTTCTGTCAGAAAAATTAGTATTTTCAGGGTGGTAACAATGCCTCATGAATGTATATATGATATGAAGATTTAATGCTCACATCCTAATTAGAATCAGAATTTCAAAAATCAACCAATACACAAACATGTGAGCCAAAAATTCACCCAATAAGCCAACCATTCATGATCCTATATAGTCACTGTACTAGTAGAGTAAGATATGCAATACTATGTCATTAATACCACATAAATTCCAACCTAGGCAATTTCTGCCAAGAAGAAAACAATCAAATATATAAATATCTGGCCAACAACATCATATAAGACCCTACACAGTCATACATAGCAAATAATGTCTCAAACCATCAATAACAACATCATAAGCCCCCACACAGGCACACAACAGGAATAAAACCAATTTTATGATTAATACCCATGTCCACAACATAATTTTATATCAGTATTAACTATCCAACCCAGTCTAAAGAAAGTTAAGCCATAATCTACCTCAAATATAGAAAACTCAGTCCAAAAAGTCCTCAACATAGAGTCTTTCCTTTCCGAATAACATTGAAACCAATTAAAACATACAAATATAGAATCTATGCATTAAAAAAAAGCCAACGATACCTATACCTATTTTTGAGTGGGGGTCAAAATGAACCCCGAAATGGACATTTGAAAAAGAAGGGTAAAATTGAAGCTTCTGTTCATAAATACATTACCCATGATTCAACGAAAGCATAGAAGAAAACCCAAGTGAAATTGGATTTAAAAAGAGGTTTAAAGTTGAAAAAATTATTTTAGACTTTTCAAGCTAAAATACCCAAATTTAACCTTTGAAATCGTGTTTTAACAAGATTTAGATGACAACAATCAAAGTAAAATAATTGAAATACGGATTTGGAGCTTAGGCAAGTTTGAATATGGAAGAAATCTTCCAAAACCTGTAACACTTGAAGCTCAAAGTCTTGAAAATGATGGAAAATCTAGAAAATTGTTTTTTATATAGATGCCCAGCTGTGATCGCTTAAGCGACTAAATGACTGCTTTTCTTTAAGAATCCAGGTCATCATGTAAGTGGCAGGGGACATATGAGTTGGTCTCTGAAGTGACCAACGACTATCGCTTAAGCGATCATAGGATCAGTTAAGCGACCACATCAGTTGATGCTGTGCCAGTTGAAAACTTGAAAAATTCTAAGTCTCCACCGACCCCTTGGGCTTCATTCGTAATCCTGAGAACTTAAAAGAACTATGCTACCCTATTAAATTTGATGCTTCGAACTCGATGGCGGAATCAAATTTTTTAAAAGAGGTTGTCTTCATAGAAATGATCCCCGAAACTCAATATTATCATTTTTTGAACCAAAGATAAAAAATGAGATATAAAAACCATAAAATCATACCAACTATTATACCAATCTAAAACCAACATTCCAAATCTGCTGCACAGTCCATTTTTTCATTCGATACACAGAATAAAAATGTTGATGAAGTCAACTATAAAGCCTTTTTAACCTCCAAAAATCACAAACTCACGCAAATCACACTGAAATGCATTGAAAATTATGACTATCATTTTCACACCTTAAAAATATCATGTAGCAACCACAGAGAGGGGTAAAATAGTTAAATCACATAAAAATACACAACTCACAAAAATCAAGTCGTTACATACTATCTATTATTTTTGTTATTATCCGTTAAGTGATAGTTCACATCGTAGGAGACAATCAAGATACTGATACTTCACGCATGCATAGATGTATAAAGCTACTTATCTTAGGTCTTTAAAGATAATTTCTATTTTTCAATAAATTATTTTTCTTTTATATATTTTATATCGATTAATGGCTTGACATGAAGCATAGTGCAATGCTTGTGAATTAACTTTTCTCCTAGAATAGATGTATAATTTAAACTATTTTTATAAATTTATAACCTTTTGTCCCTGAATGTGATACTTGCACACGGGATACAAAATTACATAGAATTTTTTATATCCTATTTATGAAAACACGTTGAATATATTTTTAAATTTACAGCGTACAAAGTGTAGAATATTCTTATGTAACTCATGATATTGATTTCTCAACCTCTAAAAACATGTCTGAATATTGTTTTTACTTACATTATACATAACACAAAATACTTGAATGATTTATCTGACCTCTTCTCCTTCCCTTCCCACTATGCGCGAAATTCGAAAAAGAATCAAACAATAAAGGCTATTGTACGCGACCTTACCTTACATTTCTATAAGATATTATTTCATATCTTTTGATACTACTTTTTATCCTTCCATTCCAAATATGCAACTGGAAAAATGAAAATCTCATCATTGCCTAATCGTACACTTCCTAGAGTTTTTCAGAAAGATTTCATTCTCAAACTTAAGGCTTTATTCTTTTTTATCCAATTGTTGTATTATTGGCTTCTGATTTACATGCATATTAAACAGACTGTATACTAATTTTTTTTAAATTTTATTTATTCATTGGTTAAATAAATGACTTTTAGCGAATGGCGCATTGAGTGAAAGAGTTATCTTGTAAGTCTTTTTCATTCTCCATTGATGTACAATTGTCTCTAATTTATACATGGAAGAGGACATTGACATAAAAGGAAATAAAGGACTAGTAAGGAAAATATCCACACTTAATAAAAGCTGTTAATATACATTAAGAGGGAGATATAGCAGTGTACCATATAAGGAAACAGTACCAAAAATGAGGATTTTCAGAATAGAAATATGGAACTAGTACACCCCTCAAGATGGTGATCTATCAAAGATAAATCTTAAATAGAAACCATCCAAAGTCATAATAGGAGAGTGGCTTCGTTAGTAAGTCAGCAAGCAGATCCTTTATTGAAATATGAGCAACTTGAAGCTGACCCCGTTGAACCATAAAACGAACAAAATGGTAATCAGTTTGCAAGTTTTTAATTCTTTAATAGAAGACTGGATTTTTAGAAAGATAATTCTCACCTAAATTAGCATAATGGATCACTGGTAGTCCAAAAAGATAAAGAGAAATCTCCTTGAAGAGATTCTGTACCCAATATAATTCAGTAGTAGAAGCGACTGTTCTATACTCGACTTCAGTAGATGAGCGAGCTACTATTCATCAATAGCAGCACAAGTTTTAACCCCAATAAAAAGGTTTAACACTTTAAATCCTAACCCAACTAATGTGTCAGAACCTGAGAAAGGAGATGCTATCAGAAGCAAAGACCAAAAATGCATGAATCAATCTAGTAGAAGGTTGAGGGTGTAAAGAAGCACTTCTATGATGGGATCCATCCCACTTAGAACAGGCCTATTAAGTGACCCATTGCAGAAGAGTATCAAATAGTCACTTGTGATCTTCATGAGTACCCAAATTTTGAAAGGAGCTTCAATGAATATGAGCTAGAAGTTTTTAGCAAGCCCAAGGGTCATATTATCAAAACTTGGTACAGTAATTCTTTGCTAATAACTTGGGACTGTTAGATAAGGACTGTCCCAAAGGCACTTGGCTCACAGATATAAGGAATAGAACATAGGTTCCTATGAGAGAGGTGATAGTTGATATTTTTAATCACACAATCAATATGATATTATTTGGTCAAAACTATCTTGCACCATCCATCACACCAAAGTTGGAGCATTGTATGACTATAACATCTAGCCAAAGGACTTTATTGGCTCGAGTTCTCACAGATGATGGTAATCCATCATGGCTTCAGGGAAAATAATGAATTACAAAGTCATCCCTATATTTTAGGGCAAAATTTTGGTAGGTCATAGTTATATTATGGATGATGCCTACCAGAGGAGATGCTAACCTAGATAATCAAAGATCAGTATTGGTGGCTAGTATGATTGAAGGGTTTAAGATTGAATTTGGACACATAATTCCATATGAGATGTTTGATCATTCACTTAATATGGCAAGTGCATTACCATTGCTGTTCCTGATCACAAAATTATGTAGGCAAGAGAATGCTCCTATAATTCGAGGAGTGGATAATGAAGTTCAGGCATTTAGAAGACAAGACATTAAACAAATAAAAGATGATTACAAGTTTGAGATGCGGGTCCATAAACCGCTAGCATATGAGGCACATACTGCACCAACTCCAGAGACTTCAGAGATATCTTCTGGTATCTCATTTCCTACAGTTACTTATGTCCCACTAGGTACTTCTTTAGGTTTAAAGTCTGTACCTCTGGTGGGAGAGATATCAAACACTTTTTCTATATCCTTGAGATACTCGGAGTACAGGTTGACTCAGGAGAATTTTGTAATTTGGTGAAATCTTAAAAAATGTTTGAGCGACAACTGTGTACTTAGGAAAAAGAATTCAAGCCTTTTGTGGATAGAATTATGGTTGAAGCTGTTAAACCATATGAAAACTTTTATGCTCGGATGGATAATATGGAGAAGCGAGTGAACAAAAGGCTGGGAAATCTGTCCATTCTAGATTTTGTAAAGTTCATGGCTTAATTCAAGCAAGCACAGGATGATATTGCTGAATTGAAGAAGCAGCCACCAAGTGCATTTGATACCGCATTGGTGGTGAGTGATGAATAAAAAGGTATTGCAGGTCTCATGGGTAGGCCACTTAAGGATAAAGGTAAGAAGATTGATCAAAGTGGTGATAAAAGATCGGAGAAGAAGAAAATCCATAGATATAAAACATCAAAGCAAAGAAATCTATGAAAAGCATTAAAAATATCAAACAGTGAAGAAGATAAGAGAAGGAAGAAAGCCGCTAATAAAGCAGCTGGGGTGTCCACTATTTCAACCTAAGAAAGTAGAATATGTTAGAGCCGATACCTAGTCTGATACCTGTCACCTAGGAGGAAGCTGTGTTGAGCACACCAGTCACTGAGGGGGTTGTTGCTGCTATATTCGAGGCTAAAGTAACCTCGCCTGACTCGATGCCTAACTTAACAAATTCATAGGGCTAAATAATTTTTAAATATTTTGTTCCCTTATACTTAATTTATGATGCATTGAGAAAACATTTTTATTTAGTGGGGGTGGGGTACTTGTTATGTGGAGTAGGTCACCACTGAGGTTTTTGTTGCCTCATGTGCTATCTAGTAGAAACGGCATGTCTAGGATGTTTATTTTTAAGTTTGTTTTTCTTTTGTGAAATTTTGTAATTATAAATATGTTGTTATTTTATTTAATATTTAATGTGTAAATACCTTTCATGTGTGTGGATAATAGTGATTTGGTAGAAAGCTATGGACTGAGATTTATGAAAATAGTAATTTTTATTACTTATTATACATACTGTATGGTGATCAACAATTGTGGATCTGTAAATAGAATTAGAAGTGTTGAATTAGAGTAAGCCTAATCATGTGGTGAAAGACCAAGAGTCTGTAGTATGAGTATTAGTTCATTGCTAGTATGTGTAAAGATTTGATACGGTTCTTACATTGTGTGTGCAGCTAGAACTTGCCCAGTTCATTTGTGTAGTATTATAGTTAATTAAATAGGATAGGATAGCAGGACTCCTTTAAATGTTAGTCCACTTAGCCTTAAAAGCCCTACCAAAAAGATGTAATTTTTCCTTTAAGCCTATGTTTTTATTGTTTTCCCTACAATTCTTAGTCACTTTCTTTTGATTATTGGCATATGATTTTGTCTAAGGTGTACCTCAACTCAGGAAAAATACCTAAGTTGAGGGTGGCTACTGTTAGGCAGTTAATAATTTAAAGCAAGTAGTTTGAATTATGTAAATGAGTCTCGTTTGTCCCTAATCTATTTAGATAATATATACCTCAACTAATAGCATCAACATAAGTTGAGTGTGGCTAATGTAGACGTATATGAAAAAGGTGTTTTGAGACTACAGGAGAAATAGTACAGATTGGGAAAGAAAATGAAAAAAAGTAGTCATGGTGAGTAGTATTAAAGACAAGGAGGGTGAAATATTACCTGACGTCACTATCCTAGAAACATTCCCTACCTATCACCAAACCCTTATACAAGATGTAAAAAATCTTGATTGATCCTTGCTAATCAACCATAGGTTGTAAAGATGATAAGGGAAAGCTTATGGGTGTATGTTCTTTGTTTGAAACTTTCCTTGTGAGAGTGACAGTTCTAGTTGTTAGTCCACAAGTTAAATGAGCAAGTGTGGGGGATTTCTTTGAATGTGAGGGCAAACGAAACTGTGTTTGTTATTACCAATTCTTTGAGGTCTTATGTATATGAGTATGCATATTTTGAATTATAGAGTAATACCAAATATAGATCCTTGTGTGTTGAGATTTCATGAGTAAGGTGCCAGTTAAGTGGTTGCTTAATATGTAGTTCAATAGCTAAGTACCAATCATTGTTTTGGTTGTACACGTGATATGGTGTTGAGTTGCTTGAGGACAAACAATTATCTTTAAGTTGAGGGTTTTGATGTTCTGACATTTGACGAAATATTTTGCACCTTTTACAAGGGATAATTTTTTGTTTTTAACCAACTATTGAAGTATTTGATGTTGGGTTTACTTTTTCTAGGGGAAATGAATCAACAAATGGAATAACTTGGAAAACAAAGAACTGATTGCATGTGAAAGGCTTATTGATAGACCGTCACTCTATAGACGGTCCGCTATTGTGGCTGTCAAGCTTAAACACAATGGAAGTCAATACATGGTTCTAGTGATGGATCAGGTGATGGGCCGTCAGTCTTGCAATGGACCGTTACTGAAACCGTCGGCCATAAACAGAAGTAACAGAGTCCAGGGTTCAAGTGACGGACGTAGTGATAGGCCGTCAATCTTGCAAAAACATATCGATGTGCCTATCAACTTTAAATAGAAAGTAAGGAAAAGAGTTCCTGCAATGGACAAAGTGGCGGGCCATCAGGCTTGCGATGGACCATCACTTTGGTTGTCAACTGATGACACATCAGCTTTTATTTGAATTTTGAATTCCCACTTTCCGAGAGCCTATAAATACTCAGCTTAGGATTAGATTAGGAAGTTTTGGCTACTAGAAACAAAATTATAACGTAGAATTCTTTGAGAAACAAGTTTATACTTTGGGATTTCATTTTATTCTCTATCAATTGAAGATTTGGAACAACACCTATATCTTTGTATGTTTTTATAAATTATTTATGAAACATACAATGAAATTCCTTTCTTTAACTATGTGTGGCTAAAACTCCCATAACTAGGGTTATGAGAGACTTGGTGTGATTCATTGTTATGGTTGTGAGAATAATCAAATCCTTCAGATTGATCCAATTGCATAACCTTCTCTTCAATTTAATTATTTTTCTTAGTTGCAAACTTGAAGGATGTTCCTATAGACACCACTTGTTTGAGTAGAAGAGTTGGAGTTAGTAAAAGAGAAGAGTTACATGGAAAACATAGAAGTTAACCTTTGATTTTATGGCTGATACCTTAACAAATCAAGCTCTGGAGGATTTAATTGGTTAATCAAATTTTCTCTAAGTTTGAAAGAATTAAAGTGTACCATCTTTTAGGGTTGAGAAACAATTAGATGGACTTTTTTGCACAATTAGCCTTGTAATTGGATTTGTTAAATATGGATATGAGATGACCCATAACCCTTATTATTGAAACCCTTGGTGATCATAATCCTGGTGTACTGTCTCTCATTGATTTTCAACTTTACAAACTCATCACTAGCTCATACACTGAGTAAACTCTAAACAATATTTGTTAACAATAAAAAACCCCTTTATTTCCAAAAACTTTTGATTAACAATTAATTAATAATCATAAGACCTAGTTAACACCATATTTCCTGTGGGATTTAACCCCAACCTAGTTGGGTTATATATTTGTCAACGACCGCTTACACTCTTTTAGGAGAGTTGTAATTTGGGCATATCAGTAATCAAATTAAATTTTGCAATTCAAATCTTGGAACAAGTGTCCATGTACCTTGTTGTTTCAAGGCAGTATTTTTCTCATTCATAATAGATTTACAGTCTGGGTCTTTAAGAGTTTGCTTAATATTTTTTGTTCAGGTTTGTGGGAAGAAGTAGATGTGTGAGATAGAGAGACAACGTGAAAGAGGTTGAGATTTAGTAACTTGGCTTTTGATAATGGTGCTTTGATTACTTGAAGATGCGGTTTGCAATTGACTTACAGTTTGGATAGTATCAGGTGATGGAATAGATACAATGGGAGGTGCACTAATAGTATTTTAGATAGTAGCAGCTGAGATAGTACAGAATACTGGAGGTAAACTAATGGTACTTGAATTTGTAAAACTAGGTGAGGACCCATGTCTTGATGAGATTCCCATTAATTCATTTGATGAATGACCATCGCAAGGCGACGTCAAGCAGCAAGGAGAAAGTTAATCAATATAGTGAGTGACCATTAAAGAGGTTGGTTTTGTTGAAGAAGAGGAAACAATAGGTACAACAAAATGAGGAGCCCATATCAAAATTGTTTCTTCTGTAGGCTGAGAAGTTGTAAAAGCTAGAGTAGATAAAGAAATCTCATGCTCTACAAAGTTGACATGTCGAGAGATTAATATCTTAGATATGGAGAGATCAAAGAACTCATAGTCACTTTGATTGTAGAGTATCCAACAAAGATACAAGGTGTCAAACGAGGCTCTAATTTATTTTTATAATAAGGACGTAACCAAGGATAACATAGAAAATCAAAGACTCAGAACTTTCGATAATTTGGAGTTCTACCAAATATATGAAAATATGGAGACTCATTATGTAGAAAAGAAGTCAGAATCTGACTGATAAGACAAATAATGGTTATAAAGGCAAAGGACCAAAAATATAAAGGAATTTTGGCAACATGAAGAAGGGTAATACTTGTTTCCATAATGCATCGATAACGAGTTCAGAAGTACCATTATGTTCAGGTATGTCAGGAGGATTTAAGAAATGAGAAATCCCATTGAAAGTAAAGAATTCTTTTAGATGAAAAAAACTCACCATTGTTATCTTAGTAAAAGAAAACAATGGTTCTATTGAAAAAAAATTCAACCATGAGCTTGAATTTTGGAAAATTTTGGGAAACTTCTGATTTCTTTTTCATGGGGAATAACCAAACATACTTTGTAAAGTGATCAACAAAAATGAGACAGTAATGAAAACCATCGATAGATGGGATTGGAGCAAGACCCCCCCACATCATAATATATCATCTTTAATGGAGAAGAAAATTTTATTGGGGAAACTTAAAATGGAGTTTTATGAATTTTATTACACTTGCATGAATTACAAAAAATTTAGAGGAAATAGACTTGGCAGGAATGTCTAAGTAACTAAATATTCAACATAAAATAGGAGTAGATGGATGATGAAGGCGATAATTCCAAGTTGAGACTAATAAGAGATGAACAGAATATGCTGAGTGTGATGAAGTGGTAGATTCTAAGGACTTGGATTTGATAGGTCACTCATAAGCTCTATCTTTAAGTTGCCCTACTACCAGTAATGCCACCATGCGACAGTTCCTCACAACAAATGAACAAGGTGAGAATTTAACAGAAACATCATTCTGATAACACAATTCATAAATTGAAATTAAATTATTTTTATTTTTGAAATACACCGAACATTAAAGAGGCGAAGAGGATGAGTAGAAATATTAAGAGTAGCGGAACCATTGTATGTCATACTCAAAGAATTATCATCACTAATCATTACATCGGTACCATCATAATCAGAGTTCAGTAATAGATTTTGAAGGTCACTAGTAACATGATGAAATGCACCCAAAACAACCAACCAATTAGCAGATCCAATGAAAAATCAGAGATAATTGGTGACAGCGCCCACACGCAAGGGTACGTGGTCTTATCAAGTAGTAAAGTGGTCTTTTAAAAGCCAAGTATTGATCCCACAAAGACTTGATTTAACAACAATTATATTTTAGTTCACAATTTAGATTCAGTTGATGTGAGCATAAACACAAAGAGAGTTTGGAAGTTGTAAATTGAAGAAAAGTAAACAATACGTAAATAAATATCTTGAAACAATCAATAAGAGAAAACCCAGGGTTAAAGAACTTTGAACAATCATACTATGTATTAAAATTTATTCGTTAACTTGCTTATCTTAGTTGTTGATTCATAGGGTTCGTCACATGATTATGGTTTCCCAACCTCTTACCTAAGTTGAACCTTACAACTACGTTCTTGAGCGGGGATGTAATAGTCCACTTAAGTTCTTTAAGCTATCATCCTATGTTTGAATCAAGTTCGTCTCCTAAGTAAGTCCCTGTCCTAGGTGCTAAGTTCAATTCTTTATCTCATAAAAGAATAAAAACTCAAACTTTGTTTATTTCCATGTTCTATCTTCATATTTCCTCTCTCGAGTTTACAAGGTTGACAATAGAATTTTTCCAAGGGTCACAAATCCTTAAAATACTTATAATAAGAATAAACAAACAGCCAATAATGATAAAAAAAATCAAATGAACTTAATTCAAAATAATAATACTCGTGTTCTTGGCTTAAACCCCAAAAAAAGGTATTTAGCCATGCAGTCATAATCGTAATCACAAAGTGGTAATTAACGACTAAAAACATGTATGAACTAAATAAAAATAATAAAAACCTAATGATGAAGTTGAAGCATCCCCTCAATCTCCAAAGATATGTAAAAACATGATATAACATGTATTTATAGTATAGGAGTAAGCCAAGTCCGTGTTGGAGTTGGAAACTGTCAGTTATTGAGCTCGGGAATGGGTGGGGCATCGCCCTGGATATAGCCCTGCTCTAGGTGAGGCTAATACATGGCTAGAGAACCTCTCCAGTCAAGGTTTCTCCATACCCATATCCCTCTTCCAGGCGGGGTGGCACCTCAATATCGCCCTGAGCCTCTGAAAGGTGCTCTCCAAATTTTGGTTAAGTGTTGAGTCTCCCCTCTTAGTCCCTTGCCTTGTGGTGTTGTTCCCATGGGTTTCCAGCCTTATTAACATCACCAAATCATCCTACAAACTCACATCACACGAATTAGGAGACAAACACAACACACTACTCATAACGATGAATCAAAACAAGAGCTAAACTAGGCTAGTTCGTATTGATCTTTCACTTATTGCTCCCGTTGTACACTCAATAAATTGAACTTTTCTTACTACCAAAAATTTATTCCAGTCATAATTACACTAAAATAATTTGAAACACATTAAACACAATAGAATCCAATGGAATCAACTAGACAAGTACCTAACTCAAGCTAGTAACGCTAGTTTTTTGGGTTTAACTTCTACATGAATCTTTTAGGTACAAACTTGTTTGGAATTCACTTTAAACATTGTAAACACATTATTTATCACTTTGATACACATTTATCTAATTATCAACCCATATAGCATACGAATCATCCCTAAAACAAGGCTAAAAAGGATAGAATAGTGATGCTAGATGCATAAATAACCCCAACATCAGTTGGCGTGTGGTTTGGAGTCGATTGTTGAATTTGAATTTCCAGAAGATCCCATAGATGGAGTGAACCATGGAAAATTTTCCTGGTTGGCATTACTTAACAATATGTCCAGGTTTGTCAAAGTATTGACATATCAGGCAAGTACCTTTCTTATTGTTCTGATTGTTGTTGTTTTGATAGTTGTTACTCTGATTATTGTGGTTATTAAAAATAATTTGGTTCTAAGAGGTGGACTTCCAATTATTTTTGTTGTTGCGAGAGTTGTTTGAGTTACTCTGGGTAATAAAGTAGGTCGTGATTGGCATTGAAGAGGTAGTACTCTGCGAAGGAGATATGCCTCATAGTCGTATAATTTCTCATGAAGTTCATCAAAAGTGATAGGTGAATCACAAATACGGAGAGAATTAGTGATTCCTTAATATTCAGATGCAAAACATGGATCATGTGAAAAGTTATATAATCTATGGTAAAAGCTGCTCTAGCAGAATTAAGTCTAGTAACCAATTGCTTGATATGTTGAAGATATGATGACATGGATTGTGCACCTTTCCTGACTTGAGCAAGACATTTCTTTAGTCCTAAGATTCTTACACTAGAAGGGCTTACATAAGTGTTATTCATGGTGGTCCACACATCATAAGAGGTGTCCGATGAAAGAACCAACAGAACTATTTCGGAGGATAAAGACGCGATTAAGACCCTACGGATCAATTGATTCTATCTATTCCAAAATTCAGAGGCTATTTGTTGCATCATAGAGGGATTAACAACAAATATTGTGAAGCCATATCCTAACAACAGTGAGCACCACTAAGTGTACCAAAATTGATACTTTCATGTTGTAAGTTTGATAGGGGCTAAAGCTGATGCATTTATTGATAAAAAGTTGTGACTCTTGAGTGAGATTAGATGAAGAAGAAAGTGAAAAGGAATGTGTAGTTATTGTGGATGTATTTGGTATTTGTGATGTAATTGTGGAAATAGAGTAGGTTGTCGTAACAATGGGTTGCAGGGGAGGAAACACTAAATTTGAGTAGGCTTGGGATGTTGTTAATGATGGAATGGTGAAGCTATTATTGATTTGTAATGACGGAATAGTGGAAATAACTGATTCAGTGGTAATGGGAAGGGAGGCACTGGTGGTGGTGTTTTTTTCCATGACAAACCCCCCAAAAAGAAAAAATAAAGATCATTTGAATCCAAACAAAAATTACTCCCTCCGTTTAAAAAAGAATGACATACTTTTCTTTTTAGTCTATTTAAAAAGAATGACCCCTTTCCTTTTTTGGCAATACTTTAATTTCAACTTTTCTCATGGCATGTTTAGTACTATAAGATTAAAGGATATTTTGGTACATTTGACACAACTTTGATTTAAGGTCACAAGATTAAAAAAACTTCTTTAATTTTTTAAAATTTGTGCCAAGTCAAACTAAGTCATTTTCTTTGAAGTACTACCTTGTGATTGTGGCTCTTGATACCGTGAAAGATTTATCTTGTAAGACTTTTCATTCTCTACTGATGTGCAAATATCTCTAATTTATACATGGAAGAGGACACTGGCATGAAAACAAATAAAGGATTAGTAAAGAAAATATCCGCACTTAAAAAAAACTATTAATATACATTAAGAGGGAGATATGGCAGTGCACCATATAAGAAAACAATATTGAAGAGGAGGATTTTCAAAATAGGAATATGGAATATTCCTAATATTGAGCATATCTCAAACTTCCTACAGCTTGGTTTTCCGTAATCATGATAAACGACGTGGGAAAATAAAATTCTTAATGTTCAAGGCCACAAAATTGTGAGGTGATTTAATTTCCTTTTCATTTTTTTTTATATTTTATTTTTCATTGAAGAAAATGGGGCAGGAGACTTCCCACATCCAAAAAATGAAGGTGGCAGAGATGCGGATGTTGCGCTGGATGTGTGGGCTGACTAGGGGGGATAGAGTTCGGAATGAGACTATCAGGGAGAAGGTTGGTGTGACTCCAGTGGAGTGCAAGATGCGGGAAGTCCGATTGCGCTGGTTCGGACACGTGAAGAGGAGGGGCATGGATGCCCCAGTTCGTAGGTGTGAGAGACTAGCGTTGGATGGTTTTAGGCGGGGTAGGGGTAGGCCGAAGAAGTATTGGGGTGAGGTGATTAGGCGGGATATGGAGCAGTTGCAGCTCACCGAGGACATGACCCTAGATAGGAAGGTCTGGAGGACGCGAATTAGGGCAGAAGACTAGGGCCAGTTTGGGTCGCTAGTGTAGGGTTTTACTTGTTGGGGGTAGTATTCTTGTTATGATTCCGTGCTCCTTGTTTTAGTAAGAGGCTGGGTGCTTTCTTCTGTTTCTTTCTATTTATGGCTGCCGTATTTATGTTATTTATGTTATGTTATTTATGTTATGTTGTCTTGTAACCTTGTTCGGTGCTTTAATATGTATTTGCCTGGTATCTTGTGTCTTGAGCCGGGGTCTATCGGAAACAGCCTTTCTACTTCTTTAGAGGTAGAGGTATGGACTGCGTACATCTTACCCCCCCCAGACCCCACCAGGTGGGAATACACTGGGTTTGTTGTTGTTGTTGTTGTTGTGTTCTATGTTTTTCTTTTTCGTTTTTCTTTCTTTCTTAATATTTACTTGTTCAGTTTCTTTTAAAATATCAAACCTCATTCTTTTTTCCTTCTAACTACCTAATAATAAAGATAAATAATGAAAAAAATATTTATGAATCTTAATATAAATTGTATCTCTCTCTATATCTATATATATATATAACTATTTTTATGAATTTATAACCTTTTGTCCCAACATTTGATACTTGCACACGAGATACAAAATTACATGAAATTTTTGACATTCTATTTATGAAAACATGCTGAATATATTTTTGAATTCACAGCATATTAAGTGCAGAAGATTCATATGTAGCTCATGAGATCTATTTCACAACCTCTAGCATGTCAGAATAGTGTTTTCACTTACGGTATATGTAGCACAAAATACTTAAATGATTTCTCTGACCTCCCCCCTCCCGTCCTCTTTATATATATAGAGAGAGAAAGACACTACAACATAATGTATCTATTGTTATGAAATCTAAGTTATAAATTTTAAAATCGTGGCTATCTACTATTACTTAATAATACCCATTAAAATTTCAATTCCATATCTATTTACAAATTTGTAAAATTTCTTAGCAACGAAAATTAAACTGACAAAGATAATTTTTTATTTTTACTGCAATTACTATCAATTGTGGTAATAGTTGCTTAAATAGCTATAACTTTATTTCTACGATAAAATTTGGTAGATGATCATAAGTTTTTATCAGACGATAAAAATTATTGTAGCAATAGTGGCCTTTTAGCCATAATAACTATTTGAAACAAGATATTATAGCTAAATATTTTTTTTTTTTGCTTCAAGTGATAAAAATTATGGCAATAGTTAAATGATATAGTTACATATTTTTTGCTATAAAAAATTTGTAGTTAGTTATTAATTTTTGCCAAGAGTTAAAACTTATGCAGTAATAATAATATTTTAGCCATTATAAATTATTTAAATATAATTTTGGGGATTTTTTTTTTCGTTTCTTGTTAGTAAAGATTGTTGCAATAGTTAAATGATATAGCCATAGTTTTTTTTTGCTATAGTAAAATTTTGTAGTGAATATTTATTATTTGACACGTGCTGAAACTTGTTGTAGCAATAGAGACCTTTTATCCATAAAAAGGTTATTTAAAATAAATTATTGAAGTTATAAATATTTTTGGTTGGAGTACTAAAATTCGTGACAATAGTTGACTTAATAATAGTTAATTATTTTTTAGGACAAAATAATTAAGCCACAAATTTATTATTGTGATTAAATTATAACTAATAATTATTTTTTATCACGAGCTAAAATTTATTGTATAATACTAATGTAGAGTAACTGGGGGCATTTAGCTAAAAATGACAAAAGAGTTTGAAAATGAGGTGTAGGTGACTCAAGTCTTAATAATTGAGTGGAGGTGATAATTACTTTATTATGGATTAAGAAAGTTGAAAAAGTTTGAAAATAGCCCACAAATTTTTAAATTTATACTTTGATCCAATGTTAGTAAATATAACAAGAAACAGAGGGGAAAAGATGTGTTTCTATCTCTTCTCATCCGTTGTTGTTTTCTCTCTCTCTTCACAATTTTGGTTGTTCATTGTTGTTGCTGCTTTATTCATCATCTTCTCTTATATTATCATCAACTTCTATGTAATACTCCGTATTTCCCTAACTTGAATTAACTCTTAGTCCATGATTTATCTGATATAAAATTTTTGAAATACAAAGTATTTTTCAGTTTAGAGCCTGCCATTGCGTAGGAAATCAAATTAGGTTTCCAACTATACAAAATTTATCTAAATTTGATAATCGGGTAGGAAGTTATGGCTATGTTAAATTTCAGTCGTTAAACATCGTCATTCAGATCGGTAGCGCATCGTGGAGTATGCCATAATGGCAATTTTTAGTTTTCAGTGAGGTATCGCGATATTGGCATGTCGCGCCAAGGACCCAGTTCACATTTAACAATTTCCAGTGAAGCTCCGCGATACCACCGCGTCGCGTCACCAACCCAAATCCCAATTGTCCTTTTCCAGTGTCCCATTGCAATAATAGCACATCGCGCCAAGGGTGAATTTTAGAATAAAAAAGGCACCGTGATTCCTTCGTGTCGTGCCAGGTGCCTATTTCAAAAAATTTTGACGGAAATCAAAAGCTTCTTCCATGGTTAAATTGGTCTATTCTCATAATTTTAACACATCCAGGTATGGGATTTAATCCCTAAAAACATTTTAAAGGTCATTCTTAATCAATTTTTTTCCTAAATTAAAAGCATTCTCTCTTAAGAAAATAAACCCTAGCTCCAAGAAATCCAGGTCAATCTCAAGAATTTCTCCAAAAACCTTTAAGAAAAAATATTCCAAGCTATGTTAGGTTCTCATCTATGTATTTCTTTCACCCATAGAGTCCACGAATCCATTTTCAAACTACAAGATTGTTGAATTATGAACTTTCATGTTTGAATTGAATTGAATTCATGTTCATGTTATTATTGGGTCTTAGTCCATGATTAAATTACAAACTTTCATGCAATTAATCATTATATGTGTTGAATTACATGATCTTCATGATAAAACATTCAATTTGTAAGTTGATTGATGTAACCATGATAACTATATGTGTTGATTATTGTATGACTAAAGCATGCTCCCCATGTTTTTGATAAAATGCCTAGGTGAATGAAATAGTGGCATTATAATATGATAGCATGTATTCCCCATTCACGTATATGTAGATGCCTTATAAGTGTTTGATAAAATACCTCTATGGATGAATTATGAACAAGTGAGCAATGTTATGTTATTCAAGATTATCCTATGCTTTACTTTTCAAACTATCGAGTCCTGGGGGTATTTAATACCCGATAATTTAGCCATTTATCTAGAGCCAGTGTCAGTTACAGAATAGTCTTAGTTATGTCACGATCAGTACTACTCTCAGTCAGTTACAAAACTCAGTAGAACTCAGTCAGTTATAGAACTAAAAAAAATCAGTAATCTCAGTATCAGTCTAGTTCAGTTTAGTATAATTAGTTTAGTATTTTTCAGTTGAGAGTAGGATCCAGTACTGAGTGAACCCAAGGATGGGGGCTCACCTGTCAGTAGAGGGTGTGATCCTTAGAAGAAATCCTTGCATTTCAGAACTACATAGCGAGCATAGGTTGAGACATCAAACCTTCCAGTCGAGGGTTGATGAGGTATTTTAACCTGCCAGTTGAGGGTTCCACCATTCTCTTTAAAGTACCTTCCAGATGAGGATATATCTGCAGTTGTCCTTACCTATGGCATGGTATTGACACCCTTCCAATTGGGGTTATATATTGGACCCCAACTAAGTTTTCTTATTTTATTTAGGGTATGTCAGTTAGATGATTACCTCCCACAGTTTCAGTCCCAGTCTTCAGAATAGAACTCAGTTCAGTTCTACAGAATCAAGACTGTCAGATACAGTCAATCAGTATCAGTAACTTAGTTATCAATAATTTAGATTATCAATTACTTAGTATTAGAACTCAGTACTTAGCTTTAGAAAATCTTAGATATAGTATATATATATATATATGCACAAATTGAATACTTAATATTTACAACAGTTTTAGTTATTCATGTAATCTCATATTTAGTTACTCTATATCATTCAGTTAGTTATTGTCCATGCATCTGAATCCATGCATTCAACCTTAACTCATTTAGTATACCAGTACATTTCACGTATTGACACATAATTTCTCTTGCGCTATGATGTCTCATTTCATAGGTTCAGATGCTCAGGTTCTCGGCCGTGCATAGAAAAATTTAGATTCAGCTAGCATATCAGATGTAGTTGTGAGTCCTCATCTATCGAGGATATTCTTTTATTTTATTATTTTAGTAAATTCAGTATTTCAGTAGATAGAGTTAGTTGGGGGATTGTCCCATCAACTCCACTTTCAAATAGTTCAGTAGAGGCTTTTCAGACTAGTTTCAGACAGTATCCAGTTTTACAGATTTATATTTCAGTTGATACACTTATTCAGATATTTTGAACCTTATGGTATTTCAGCTTATATTTCTGCATTTATTATAGTATATTATTTAGTGCTCACAGCAGATATCAGTCATGGGTTAGCTTATGGTCCTTTGGGGTAGTAAGCACCGTGTAGCATCCAGGGTACAAACTCGGGGCGTTACAAACTAGGTATCAGAGCCTAAGGTTCAACAGAGTCCTAGGAAGTCTGAAAACCACATCACATAGAGTCTTGTGCATGGATGTGTAGCGCGTCACACTTATCGACAAGAGGCTATGAGATGTTTTAGGAATAGTTTCCCTTCTTTCAGTATTCGTGTCGCGCGAGTGAGCATGAGCTTAATTTAAACTCTCAGTCTAATCTATTTTTTCCTTTTATTTACAGAACATGACTCCCAAAAAGACTAACAAAAAAAGAACCAAAAATCAGTCAGCACCCCAGCCCGTTCAGGTAGATCCCCTGGACAAACATGTTTCCCATGCAAAATTCAAGATTCATTTACTACTCTAGCTAATTCTTTAGCAGCTCAAAATGAATGACCAGTTTCTATTCCGGCTAACAAAGTGGCCAATACTTATGTAGCTAGGATTCAGGACTTTACCCAAATGAATCCTCCCCTATTCTCATGATCTAAGTCAGAAAAGAATCCATAGGAGTTTCTCAATCAAGTTTAAAAAGCCAAAGACATCACGAGAGTGATTTCTATTAAGAGCGCTGACTTAGCCACTTATCAGCTATAAAATATGGCTCGTATGTGGTTTAAGTAGTGGAAGGTAGATAGGGGAACAGATGCAGAGCCCTTAGAGTGGGAAGAGTTTACTACTACCTTTCTAGATAAATTATTTCTCTTAGAATTGAGAGAAGCTAAAGTATTAGAGTTCATAAATCTCCGGTAGAGCAGTATACAAGTTTACTCAGTTAGCCAGGTAAGCTCCATATGTAGTGGCAGACAGTAGGTCCAGAATAAGCAAGTTTGTACCTGGGGTGTCAGATAGTATGGTTAAGAAGTGTAGAACAAAAATGTTGATTAAAGAGATGGACATATCCAGGATCATAGTCCATGCTCAGTATATAGAGGAGGCTAAGAATAGAGAGAGAGAGGCATAACAAGAGAGCTGGAATAGGTAGCTTCAATTTCTATCAGCCCAAGTCAGAAGGTGGTAACTATTCCCAATTTCATCCAAAGTCTTCATTTCCTGCCCCGTCCTCAGCCAGTGCTCCACTCCTTAAGTTTAGAAATAGTAACAAAGATAGGGCACTAGGCTCTAAGTCTCAGGGAAGTGTTAACAGTACTCGAACAAATCCTATTTGTTGTACTTGTGGCAAGAACCATGAGAGTGTCTGCAAAGCTGGCAGTGATATTTGTTTTGGATGTGGCAAGCTAGGCCATAGAGTCAGAGATTATCCTCAGTTAGGTTCCCAAGGTTATTATAATCATCCCTCAGCTCAGTCCAGTCGCTCGAATCAGCAGGGTACCGCTTCCAATGACACTAGTAGGCAACGCCTAAATAGGGTAGGTAAGATCAGGAAAGTTCCCTTAATGTGGTCACTAGTACGTTATAGATCTTCCATTTATATGTTTATGCCTTATTAGATTTAGGAGATTCTCTGTCTTTTGTAACTCCTTACATAGGAGTCAACTTTAATGTCAATCCATAAATCTTAACAGAACTATTCTCAGTATCTACCCCAGTGGGTCAGTTTATCATAGCCAAAAGTGTATACAGGAACTATTCGGTTATGATATCTCAGAAATTCACTTCAGCAGACTTAATAGAATTAGAGATGACAGATTTTGATGTCATTAACGACACACATTGGTTCTATTCATAGAGGGGTAGTACTATAGAGCTTAAGGGTCAGCTAATTTCATACCTTAGAGTGATAAAAATGATATCCAAGAAATGTATCTATCATCTTGTGCAAGTCAAGGACTCTAGTTCAGAAACTCCCAGTCTTGAGTAAATTCTAGTGGTAAATTAATTCTAAGATGTATTTCCTAAAGATCATCCTAGAGTTCCTCCTGGAAGGGAAATTGACTCCAGAATAGACCTTCTTATAAATACTCAGCCCATATCTATTCTGCCAAACAAAATGGTACCAGCAGAACTAAAGAGTTAAAAGAACAGTTAAAGGATCTCCTAGATAAGGGGTTCATTAGACCTAGCATCACCCGATGGGATGCACCAGCCTTATTCATGAGTAAGAAAGATGGTTTTTTTAGAATGTGTATAGACTACCGACAGTTCAACAAAGTTACAGTCAAGAATAAGTACCCACTTCCCAGAATCGATGAATTATTTGACCAACTTCAGGATGCTAGTTACTTTTGTAAGATAGACCTCATATCAGGCTATCATCAACTTAGAGTCAGAGAATCTAATATTCCAAAACAGCTTTCCAAACTCGGTACAGTCACTTAGAGTTTCTAGTTATGTCCTTTGGTCTTACAAATTCCCCAGCAGCCTTCATAGACCTAATGAATCGCATGCTCAAATAGTACCTGGACATGTTCATTATAGTCTTCATCGATGACATTCTTGTCTATTCCTGTAGTAAGAATGATCATGCAGATCACCTCAGAATTATATTTCAGACTCTCAGAACCCATCAGTTATTCACCAAATTCAATAAGTGCAAATTTTTGCTAAGGTCAGTAGTATTCCTTGATCATATTTTTTCCAGTGATGGAATTAGAGTTGATCCTCAAAAGACTGAGGTGGTGAGAAACTAGCCTAGACCCATCTCTTCATCAGATATCAGGAGTTTCTTGGGTTTAGCTGGATATTACCGTCGGTTTATTAAAGGGTTTTTATCTATTGCATCCCCCATGTTCAGATTGAATTAGAAGAAAGTCCAGTTTTAGTGGTCAGATTCCTGCGAGAAGAGTTTTCAGGAACTAAAAACTCAACTCACCTCAGCCCTAGTTTTGACTCTACCAGATGGTTCAGATGGGTTTGTTCTGTACTGTGATGCATCCAGAGAAGGTTTGGTTTATGTCCTTATTTAGAAAGGTAAGGTCATAGCCTACGTCTCTAGACAACTTAAACCCCATAAAAAGAATTACCCTACCCATGATCTTGATTTATCAGTTGTAGTATTTGCCTTAAAGATTTGGAGACATTACTTGTATGGGGTGCATGTTGATGTGTTCATAGATCACAAAATCCTTCAGTATGTCTTTTCTTAGAAAGATTTGAATTTTTCTCTGAGAAGGTGGTTAGAGTTATTGAAAGACTATGACATGAGTGTTCTGTATCATTCGGGCAAGGCCAATGTAATGGCTGATACTCTTAGTAGACTGTCTATGGGTAGTGTTGCTCATGTTGAGGATGGTAAGAGAAAGTTAGCTCAAGAAGTTCATCATCTTGCACGACTAGGTGTCTTCTTAGTTGATTCAGCAGAAGGTTATGTGTGGGTTTAGAATAGTTCAGAATCATCTCTAGTTTCAAGGTGAAGGAAAAATAGGATAGAGATCCCAGTCTGGCTAAGTTAAAAGAGTCAGTCTACGATTAGAAAGTAGAGATTTTCTCCCAAGGGAGAGATGTTGTGTTATGTTTCCAGGGTCGCCTATGTGTACCAAGAGTAGATAACTTGAGGCAATGAATTCTTACAGAAGTGCATGGTGCGCGTTACTCTATTCATCCAGGGGACACTAAGATATACCGCGACTTATGGGAGATCTATTTGTGGAGTGGGATAAAGAGAGATATTGCAAAGCTTATAGCTAAGTGCTCTATATGTCAGCAAGTTAAGATTGAGAACCAGAAGCCTAGTGGGTCCATGCAGGAGTTCAGTATTCCCACCTGAAAATGGGAAAAAGTGAACATAGACTTTGTGATGTGTTTGACTCGTACTCGTCATCAGCATGATTCTATATGGGTTATTGTAGACAGGATGACTAAATTAGCTTATTTCTTACCATTTCATACCTCTTATTTAGCCGAGTACTATGCCTAACTCTATATCAGAAAGTTTATCAAGTTACATGGAGTCCTAGTTCTATCATCTCAAATAGAGGTAACCAGTTTACCTCTTATTTCTGGAAAACATTCTAAAAGGGTCTTGGTACCTAAGTTCATCTCAGTACAACCTTCCACCCTTAGACAGATGATCAAGTAGAAAAAACCATTCAAACTCTAGAATTTATTCTGAGAGAATGCATTATTGATTTTAAGGTTAGTTGGGATGACCACTTTTCTTTGATTGAGTTCGCATACAATAACAACTATCATTCTAGTATTCAGATTGCTCTATTTGAAGCTCTCTATGGTAGAAATACATATCCCCTATCAGTTGGTTTGGGGTAGGTGAGGCTGTAGTAGTAGGGCCTAACTTAGTGTTTGATGCCTTAGAAAAGGTTTAGTTGATCAGAGATAGGCTTAAGGCAGCCCAAAGCTGACAGAAATCTTATGCAGATGTGACGAGAAAAGATATCGAGTTTGAGATCGGTGAGTTTGTGTTCTTCAAAATCTCTCCCATGAAGGGGGTGAAGAGGTTCGGCAAAAATGGAAAGCTTAGGCCCCGATATGTTGGTCCTTATAGAATTCTCGATCATTTTGAAAGGGTAGCCTATGAGCTCGAGTTGCCTTCAGATCTAGCTTCAGTACATCAAGTATTCCACTTCTTCTTACTAAAGAAATGCATTGGTGACCCCAGAGTCATAGTTCCTTTTGAGGACATAAATATTCAGAACGATCTTTCTTTCGAAGAGGTTATAGTCCATATCCTCGATCATCAGATTCGCAGACTGAGGAATAAAGAAGTTCCCTTTGTCAAAGTTTTTTGGCAAAATCAGTCCGTTGAGAGAGCTATTTGGGAAGCAGAAGCAGATATGCAGTCCAAGTATCCTCACCTTTTCTCTGCAAATCCAAATCCATCTTAAGGTAAGAGTCTTTGTTAGATTTACTCAGTTTCACATTCAGTTACAATTATAAAATTGGTATCCATTACCATTGTATATTCAGTCATGTATTCATGAATTAGTTTATTCATGTACTCATGCATCAGATATGCATGTTCAGTATGAAAACTTAGCTTATCAGTACTTCAGTCATGTAGTCATGCATCATATATGCGTGTTCAGTGTGTCAACTCAGTCTATCAGTATTTCTCAGCTTAATTAGTCTCATTCGAGAATAAATGTTCCCAAGGGGGAAATATTGCAATACCCCATATTTCTCTAGCCTAAATTAACTCTCAGTCCATGAGTTATCTAATATAAATTTTTGAAATACTCAGTATTTTTCAGTTTAAAACCTTCCATTACGTAGGAAATTGAATTAGCTTTCTAATGATATAAAATTTGTCTAAATCTGATAACCGGGTAAGAAGTTATGGGTATTTGAAGTTTAGGTCATTAAAAACCATCATTCAGGCCAATAGTACATCGCGGAGTATGAAAAAATGACAATTGTCAGTTTCCAGTGAGGTATTGCGATATTGGCATGTCGCGTTAAGGACCAGTTCACATTTGGCAATTTCCAGTGAAGCTCCGTGATACCACCGTGTTGCGCCACCAGCCAAAATCCTAATTGTCCTTTTGTAGTATCCCATCGCGATAATAGCGCGTCCCACCAAGGGTTAATTTAAGAATCAAAGAGGCTCCACGATTTCTACGCATCGTGCCAGGTGCCTATTTCAAAAATTTTGACATAAATTAAAATCTTCGTTTAGGGTTAAATTGGTCTTTTCCCATGATTTTAACACATCCAGGTATGGGATTTAATCCCTAAAAATGTTTTAAAGGTCATTCTTAAACAATTTTCCCACCAAATTAAATGAATTCTCTCTCAAGAAAACAAAACTTAGCTCCAAGAAATCAAGGTCAATCTCAAGAATTTCTCCAAGAACTTTCAAGAACAAATATTCCAAGCTATGTTAGGTGTTCATCTATGTGTTCCTTTCACCCATAGAGTCCACAAATCCATTTTCAAACTACAAGATTATTGTATTATGAACTTCCATGTTTGAATTGAATTGAATTCATGTTCATGTTATTGTTGGGTCTTAGTCCATGATTAAATTACATGTTTTCATGCAATTAATCATTATATGTGTTGAATTACATGATCTTCATTATAAACCCTTTAATTTACAAGTTGATTGATGTAGCCTTGATAACTCTATGTGTTATTATTATATAACACAAGCATGCTCCCCATGTGTTTGATAAATGCCAAGGTGAATGAAATAACGCCATTATAATATGATAGCATGTATTCCCCATTCACGTATAAGTAGATGCCTTACAAGTGTTTGATAAAATGTCTCTACGGATGAATTATGAACAAGTGAGCAATGTTATGTTATTCAAGATTATGCTATGCTTTACTTTTCATGCTATCGAGTCCTGGGGGTATTTAATACCCGACAATTTAGCTGTTTACCTAGAGCCAGTGTTAGTTATAGAATAGTCTCAGTCATGTCATGATCAGTACTACTCTTAGTAAGTTACAGAACTCAGGAAAAATTAGTAATCTCAGTATCAGTCTAGTTCAGTTCAGTATAATCAGTTCAGTATCTTTCAATTGGGAGTAGGATCCAGCACCGAGTGAATCCAAGGATAGGGGCTCACCTGCCAGTAGAGGGTGTTATCCTTAGAAGAAATCTTTGAGTTCTATAACTACGTATCCAACATAGGTTGACACATCAAACCTGCCAGTCGAGGATTGATGAGGTGTTTTAACTTGCCAGTTGAGGGTTTCACTATTCTTATTACTGTACCTACTAGATGAGAGTACCTCTTCAGTTGTCCTTACCTGTGACACGACATTGACACCCTTCCAATTGGGGTTACAGATTGGACCCCAACTCAGTTATCTTATCTTATTTGGGGCATGTTGGTTAGATAATTACCTCTCACAATTTCAGTCTTAGTCTTCAAAATAGAACTCAATTTAGTTCTATAGAATTAGGATTGTCAGATACAGTCAATCAGTATTAGTAACTTAGTTATTAGTAACTTAGATTATCATTTACTCAGTATCATAACTCAGTACTTAGCTTCAGAAAAGCTCAGTTATAGTATATATATATGCAGAGATTGCGTACTTAATATTTACAATAGTTTTATTTTTTCATGTACTCTCATGTTCAGTTACTCTATATCATTCAGTCAGTTATTGTTCATGTATATGGACCCTTCCATTCAGCCTTACCTCATATAGTATATCGATATATTTCACGTACTGACGCATACTTTCTCTTGCGCTATGATGTCTCATATCATAGGTTTGGACGCTCAGGTTCCCAACTACGCACAAACAGATTCAGATTCAACCAATATATCAGATTTAGTAGTGAGTCCTCATCTATCGATGATATTCTTTTATTTCACTATTTTAGTAGATTCAGTATTTCAGTAGATGGATTTAGTTAGGGGATTGTCCTATTAACTCCATTTTCTGACAGTTCAGTAGAGGCTTTTCTGACTAGTTTTAGACAGTATCCAATTTTACAGATTTATATTTTAGTTGATACACTTATTCAGTATTTTAGATGCTTTAAACCTTATGGCATTTCAGTCTATTTTTCCATATTTATTACAGTATATTATTCAGTACTCACAGCAGATATCAGTCATGGGTTAGCTTATGGTCTTTCGGGGTCTTAAGCAGCATGTAGCGTCTGGGGTATAGACTCTAGGCATTACATTCTATTTCATTATCATCTTCATTTTCTCTTTGTCGACCATTGTTGTTGTTTTTACCGCTACTGCAGCTACTTGAACAATTTTTTAGGTCAAATTTTATTTTGTTCATTACTTTAGCATTACTTCATAGGTGACTTTGGTAAGTAACATTATGATTTTTAGTTGAAATTATCATGTGGTTACACTGCTACTGCTATTTTTTTAACAATGGATAGAACCCGTTCATGAATCCAACATAAGAGCCATCTGTTTAAACATATCACTCATCGGTTGCGATAGATGAGTCATCTGTTGCAATGGAAGACTCATGTGTTAGATTTATGTTTATGGTTCTGTATAGTTCCCATAAATGAATCAAACAGATGGGTCATCTATTGCAATAGATGGGTAATCTGTTGCAATAGATGAGTTATCTGTTGCAATAGACTAGTTATCTATTACATTAGACTAGTTATCTATTACAACAGACATGTTATATATTGGAACATAGGAGTAATCTGTTGTAAAAAATGAGTAATCTATTTGGAACAACACAAAAAAACTCCTACCACAAGCTCAACGAATAACTAATATATTTCAACAGATAGTCCATCTGTTGAAAAACCTCAAAACTCTTGTTATTGCTATTAGATTACAAATTATTCCTTACATCCGATTGTCGATATGTTTGTTGCAAAGAAGGAATAGAAAGAAACATAATTTTTTCATTAAATAAAAACAAAATATATTTATATAAATAAAAATAAAAATACATATGCTAAAAGGAAAAAGACAACCTAATTATTATTATTATTATTATTATTATTATTATAATTATCAGCCGGCCAATCGTCAATCGGCAGCAGCAGGGCCCTCCTCAACCTGCGAATCTCTCAGAGCATCCTTTCTCTCATGGAACCTAACTCCCACTGCAAGTTATTAACCTGCCTCTAAAGTTCCCATGCGGTGTCGCGTGAAATAGCAATGTCCCAAACAGGGTCAGTCATATCAAGAACACGCATGAATTGACAAAAAACATATAATCAAAAGTACAGAAAAGAGTTTGAATGTAATACAATGTATACTATCAATTGGGTAGATTTACATAAAAAAGAATAAAAACTTACTTGAGTCGGGGAAAAGGAATCTGATCTTTGAAGAGAAAGTGGTTGAAGATGTAATATGAAAGACAAGATGCAAGAAATAAATAGTGTAGTAGAATGAACGAGTAAAGAGGGACCTATTTACAGAGGATTAAATTTGAATGATTTTGGCAACAAGGTGCAACTGTTCACCTCCATTTTATTAATTACATTCAAACTGGTGACTATTTGATTACTGTGAAAAGTTATGATTTAATTAACTCAAGCTGCTGACTTTTTGATTCTTGTGACAAGTCATGACTTTTCAGCTTATTATTATTATTATTATTAATTAGTTATTAAATATAAATAATTTTTTTCTCAATTAAATAATCAAAGACTTCTCACCTTTTCAATAGCCGTTTCTTTTAATAATAACTATTTTATTGAGTTGTGGCAACAGATTGTATATCTGTTGCATTAGATAGCCCACCTATGGCAACAAATATACCATATGTTGCAACAATTTAACCACCTGTTGCAACAGATAATCTATATGTTTTAATATATAATCTATCTGCTGCAGCATATAATCTATCTTTTTAAATAATCATCATATACAACTATAACAACAACATACCCAGTGTATTCCCACATAGTGGATTCTGGGGAGGGTAGAGTGTACGCAAACCATACCACTAGCTCATGTGAAGTAGAGAGGCTATTTTCGATAGACCCTCGGCTCAGGACCTACAACAGTATAACAAACACATCAGAAACAAATCTATCAAGGATCCTCTACCCTTTACCTTAAACTGCCCCTAACCCTCTACCCTAGTCTGTGTCCTCCACACTTTCCTATCAAGGGTCATGTCCTTCGTAAGCTTTAACTTCTTAATATTATGTCTAATCACCTTCCTCAAATATTTTTTGTCCTATCTCTACCCCTCCTAAAATTATCCATAGTTAGTGTCTCACACCTTCACACTGGAGCATTAGAGCCCCTCCTCATCACGTGACCGAACTATCATAACCTCACTTATTGCATCTTGTTCTCTACCCAAGCCACTCTTACCTTCTCCCAAATAATCTCATTCCTTACTCTATATTTCCTGGTATGTCCACATATCCATCGTAGCGTCTTTATCTCTGCCACTTTAAACTTTTGGATATGGGTGTTTTTAACTGGCCAACACTCCAGTCCACACAACATAGATGGCCAAACTACCACTCTATAGAAATTACCTTTAAGCTTTAGGGGTACCTTCTTATCACACAAAACTCTCAAAGCGAGCCTCCATTTCAACGACCCTGCCCCAATACAATATGTGACATCCTCATCCATCTCACTATTTTCCTGAATCATAGACCCTAAATACTTCAAACTCTCCTGCTTCTAAATGGCCTGAGAGTCCAGCTTTACAACCATGCTAGCCTCCTGCGACACATCACTAAACTTACTCTCCAAGTACTCTGTTTTGGTCCTACTAAACCAAAATCCTTTACACTCCAAAGTCTTTCTCCAAATATCTAACTTATCATTGACTCCTTCCCGGGTCTCATCCATCAGAACCACATCATCAACAAATAACATACACTAAGGCACCCCCTCTTGAATATGCCGCATCAAAATATCCATCACCAAGGCAAATTAAAGACTTCTCACCTTTGCAATAACCATTTCTTTTAAAAAAATAATAACCATTTTTATTGAGTCGTGAAATCAAATTGTATATCTGTTGCATCTGATAACCCATCTGTGGCAAAAAATATATCATCTGTTGCAACAAATTGACCATCTGTTGAAGGAGCTTTTTTGATTTCTTCTAATAGTTGATTCATCAGTCGCAACAGATGGGGAAGTTGATTCATATGGTATTTTGAATGTGTTAGACAAAAAGTCATGACTATTCACCTCTTTTTAACAATCATCATATACCTTAAGTAATCCAAAGTGGTGACTTTTTTATTATATAATAAATAAATTAAAATTAGATTTAAAAATAAAAATGATGAAAAGTCACAACTTGTCACCTATTTAATATTAACATCAGTTATTAAAATTAAATTACCATTTTTTACGGTTTCAAATTGTGTTTATCATTTATTTTCTTATTATTTATTTATGAACCATTTTTCATATTAAATAATCAAAAACTCATGACCCTTCGCCCCTCAATAATAATAACCCTTTTTTAATTAAAAACTGTCTGTTGCAACATATGGTCCATTAGTTGCCACAAACGCTCAATCCCTACCTCCAACCATTGACATATTGAGAATAAGAAATAGAGAGAATGAAAATTAAATATTAAATAAGAATTAAAAATCCAAAGTCAACAAAACATAGATTTTTGAATCCATTATATAAAAATATACAATAAAAAATAAAACATACATTAGGTAGATCCGATATAATAAAAGAAAATGCATACACCAAGAGAAAAAACATAACTAAATTATTATTATTATTATTATTATTGTTGTCAACCGTCCAATCGTCATTCGGCAGCTGCAGGCCCTCCTCCGCCTTGCTCTCATGTCGCCCAACTCCCACCAGAGTTCATGAATCTTCCTTGCAAGTTCTCCCAAGGAGTTGCGCAGAATCACCTTGTCCAAATCTGGATTAGACATATCTTGAAGTAGAGTAGACTTAATGAGTAAGGAGGGACCTCTTTATAAATGACTGAATTTGAATGGGTTAATCAAAGAGCCACAACTATTCTCCTCTTTTTTAATAATTACATCCCTTAATTAAATAAAACTGGTAAATTTTCAAATATGTAAATTAAAAAAAAGGATCTAAATACAATATTTTTTATTTATTATATTTTGGAAAGAAAAAAATTGCTTTAAAATAAATCTAACATATGGGTAATTTGTTGCAAAATATATTCTAGTAGTATGATAATTTACGACATATTGATAATCTGTTGCAACAAACGTATATATCTATTTGATTATTTCCAACATATACGTCATATGTTGCAACAGATTGATCATCTTGATTTATCCCATTATCCAGATTCAATAATGTAAACTTAAGTATGAATTAAGATATCAGGAATTATTGACCAACTTTGACGAGGACAGGAAAAATCTGGATAACTTGATTAAATTAGAAAAATGTTGAAGTCAGAGTATGCAAAAAGGGATGAACAAGATAGAGTGTATACATTGGTTCTTTCCATACTTAGCTGATAATATGTCAAAAGCACTGGTGCAATTTATATTTCCATCATTTGATAATTTTTAAGATTTTTGGCAACTGCACAGGATTCACATACTACAAAAAGCATTTGATCTTCCCCAAGACATGTTGAAAGAATGCTAAGGCATGAAAACACAACCAATTACATCCATATTGCTAAGGAAGTAATTATAGTCAATCTGCCTTTCAATCTAGTTTTTGATTATGATTAGGTCAATAGCAGTGGACGTGATCGAAATCACAAAAAATAAGGCATGGGATGCAATTTAAAATTTAGAAATTGTCGCCTTCTCTTGCTTTCTTATTTTAACTTTTGTCATTGTTCGCACAAGTTTTCTTAACTTACTGTACATTATTTCAACCATCAGTGCCCGCAAAGCTGCTTTCTTGGTGTTCTACTATTTTCTAGGTAGGATATTATTCTGACCACAATAACTAGTTGCACCTCCCTAGCAAAGTGTCCAGCTACAATAGTTTTCTTATAGAGATACTACAGATGGATTTTCATTCTTGCATACACTTTCATATTTGCACTTTATTCAGATTTAAGTCAATTTCATCATCCAGATTTAGTGCAAATTCCTGGGTACCTTGTGTTTCTTCTTTAATAAGGTTTAAGATGATATAATCTTCATCAACTCCCCTTTTCCATTGTAGGTATTCTCTACCGCACCTTTTGTCTTGTAATTATCACCCTAAGAAACCCAACCATATAAATTTAGGCTAGGAGAATAACTATATCAATTTTCGTTCTTGGTTGCAGCAGTGTGAGGCTTCAGAGGCCTTTCAAAAGTCTATTCAACCCTTAAAATCAATCCAATCATGATTGAATCTTTTTACAATGACACTAAACATTGATCCATTCACTAAACTTAACATAGAAACATGAGCAACAACCATCATTATATCGTAACAAGGTATCAAAACCATCTTCATGGTCCCTCAGCCTTATCAGTTTGAAGTTATCAAACTTAACTATAAAATTAGATATCTTATTTGAATGATCAATGCTTTATTGGTAAAAAACTTCATTCAAAAAATTAGTGTACTCTATGTGTGTTTTCACGATAACATGATCAGCAATACATACCTCCCACATATGAAGTGGTTCCATCTACAAGCAACTTATTCCTCTGAATCCATTTTTACTCTAGCCTTTTGTGTTGGTTGGGGAAAAGTTAATAAAATTTCACTTCCTTATATCCACAAATAAGAGAAAAAATAATTGATGTTAAACAATAGAAGAAAAAAAGAACATTAAAATTGATGTCTGCATAATTTATAAAAAAAGGTAACACAAAATTAAATAAATACAACACATTTAAACATCTGCTCAACAACTGGACTATATGTTCCAACGTTTGTTACAATAAATTACCTATTTGTTGCTACATATTACCCATCTGTAACATGCTAAAGATATGTTGCAATAAATGGACGACATGTTGCAACATATGGGTCATCTGTTGGAATAAATAAAACCAGCCTTGCTAGTGGTTTGATTTGTTCCAATAGTTGCTCCATCTGTTGCAACATAAATAACAAAGAAACAACCCCATTTGTTCTAACACCAACACCAGACGTTCCAACAAGACCAACCCCACTACCAACACCAATAACAACATCAACAACAAAGAAACAAAGAAAATACATTAAAAATGATACTGCCAACAAGGCTTCTAAAGTTCTCCCAATAGATGACTTTTTTGCATATTTTATAAAAACAACTATTCGTTCATTTAAGACTTAAAAGTCATATTTTCTTTAATTTTCCCAATAAATAGGATATGGGTAATGGGTAATTAAATAAAAAAAATATGTAAACAACAAATTTAAATAACTTGCAAATAAGGACGAGAATAGAAGAGCAATAGTGAACCATACCTGCAATGTTAAAAGCAAAGGGATCAAAATAATAATTTCAGTCGCAAAAAGATATAGATTGGTTGAGATCTGAAAGGATCCTCATGAGAAAGAGAAGATAAAATAGAGAAAATAAAGAAACAAGGAGACGGTTATGATAAACCTAAAGAGGAGAGAAAGAAAAAAAAGTGAGATGAATTAATTTATGGCTGAGGAAGAGATAATTATAGAGATGGGTTTAAATGTTCATTAATAAATTTAAGGGGCACGAGGAGATAGGTGACATTGAAGAGACAATATATGACAACTCAAGGAGTAGATTTTTGAGCACCTTAGTATTGTTTTTTTTTATTTTAGACAAAAAATTTCTTTAAAATAAAAAAATTTCTTTAAATAGATACGTCATCTGTTGTAACAGATAACAATATCTGTTTGAAAATTTCCAAAAACTATATAATTTTTCACATCATATGCAAATGTCCATTTAATAATTTACAATAGATACGTAATCTATTGCAACAAATATAAATATTTGTTGAAAATTTTCCAACATCTCAGTCATCTGTTGCAACATATGCAAATGCCTATTAGATAATTTACAACAGATAAGTAATCTATCGTAACAAATTTCTTTGCAATTGATTTATCTAGAACTAGGGATTTGTTCGTAGGGTCAACTATAATTTCAATTGAGTCTTAGCAATTGCATGATATTGGTATTGCGTTCCTCTAAACCTGGGTCACCAATCGATCAATCTTAGTTGAAATGATTTGTATTAACTTATTACTGAGCTAATACCTAAATTTATTTAGCTAGAACCAGGGATGAGTTCATAGGGTCAACTACAATTCCAATTGAGTCTTCGAAATTGCATGATGTTGGTATTGCGTTTCTCCTAACTTGAGTCGACAATCGAACAATCTGAGTTGAAATGATTCATATTAACTTATTATTGAGCTAATACCTAAATTGATTTATCTATAACTAGGGATGAGTTCATAGGTTCAACTATAATTTCAATTGAGTCTTTGCAATCGCATGATGTTGGTATTGCATTTCTCTCAACCTGAGTTATTAATTGATCAAACTGAGTCAAAATAATTCATATTAACTTATTACTAAGCTAATACCTAATTTGATTTATCTAAAACTAGGGATGATTTCATAGGGTCAACTATAATTTCAATTAAGTCTTTACAATTACATGATGTTGGTATTGCGTTCCACCCGATATGAGTCACCAATCAAGCAATCTGAGTCAAAATAATTCATATTAACTTATTACTGAGCTAATACCTAAACTAATTTATCTAGAACTAGGTATGAGTTCATAGGGTCAACTAATACTTCAATTGAGTCTTTGCAAATTACATGATGTTGGTATTGTTTTCCTCCCGACCTGAGTCTCCAATTGATAAATCTAAGTCAAAATAATTCGTATTAATTTATACTGAGTTAATACATAAATTTATTTAGATAAAATCAAGGATGATTTCATAGGGTCAACTATAATTTTAATTGAGTCTTTGTAATGGCATAATGTTTGTATCGTTCCTTCTGACCTAAATAGCCAATCGATCAATATGAGTCAAAATAATTTTTACTAACTTATTACTGATCTAATACCTAAATTCATTTATATAGGACTATGGATAACTTCATAGGGTCAACACCAATTTCAATTGAGTCTTTGAAATTGCATGATATTGGTATTGTGTTCCTCCTGACCTGAGTCGCCAATCGATCAATCTGAGTAGAAATAATTTGTATTAACTTATTACTTAGCTAAAACATAAATTGATTTAGCTAGAATTAGGGATGATTTTATAGGGTCAACTTCAATTTTAATTGAGTCTTTAAAATTACATGATGTTGGTATTGCGTTCCTCCCAACTTGAGTCGACAGTCGATCAATCTGAGTTGAAATGACTCATATTAACTTATTATTGAGCTAATACCTAAATTAATTTAGCTATAACTAGGTATGAGTTCATAGGGTCAACTATAATTTCAATTGAATCTTTAAAATCGCATGATGTTGGTATTGCATTTCTCCCGACTTGAGTCGCTGATCGATCAATTTGAGTCAAAATAATTTTTATTAACTTATTACTAAGCTAATTCCTAAATTGATTTATCCAAAAAAAAAGGGATGAGTTCTTAGGGTCAACTACAAATTCAATTGAGTTTTTGTAATTATATGATATTGGTATTGCGTTCCGCCCGACCTAAGTCGCCAATTAATTAATCTAAGTCAAAACGATTCGTATTAACTTATTACTTAGCTAATACCTAAATTCATTTAGCTATAACTAGGGATGAGTTCATATGGTCAACTATAATTTTAATTGAATCTTTGCAATTACATGATGTTGGTATTGTGTTCCTTCCGACTTGAGTCGCTAATGGATCAATCTGAGTCAAAATGATTTGTATTAACTTATTACTAAGCTAGTACCTAAATTCATTTAGCTAGAACTAGGGATCATTTCATAGGGTCAACTACGGTTTCAATTGAGTCTTTGCATGATGTTGGTATTGCGTTTCTATCGACCTAAGTCGATAATCGATCAATCTATGAATGATTCATATTAACTTATTACTGAGATAATACCTAAATTTATTTATCTAGAACTAAGGTTGAGTTCATAGGGGGAACTACAATTTCTATTGAGTCCTTGTAATTGCATGATGTTGGTATTACGTTCCTCCCGACATGAGTCATCAATCGATCAATCTGAGTTGAAATAATTCATATTAACTTATTATTAAGCTAATACCTAACTTCATTAGTGTTCTAGTTAAACTTAATACTATTTATTATGATGAAACGGTTAAAAATTATCTATTTTAAAAAAATAATTAAGATTAATTCAGACTAAATTAACAATTTCAAAACTTGTCATTCTTTTCCAAAATACAAATCAACCCATAAAAATCACCCATTTGCGGGAAAAACATTTTGTAATTTCAAATTTCGATTTCTCACTCTTTTCTTTCTCTCCCAACAATATAGCAACAACTACTCAACATATTTCTCAACCCTTCAAAATAGATTAATTTTCTTCACATAATTGTTATTTTTGACTTTATTTTTGCTTGTATCCATCGTTTTATCTATGTTTGTAGGTAACAGAGTTTGACAGATAGATCATCCATTTCTTAAGTTATCTATGTTAATATGTAACCCAACTAACTGCTAATTATTATATGATTTAAATGTATCTTTCTTTTTTGTAGGTTGTGCATCCATGGATCGTGCCTACGGAGAAGGAGTTGGGGATGACTTCTTTTATTACTCTAGGTATTTTTGATACAATAGTAAACCCAATGGTAGAGTTAATAAAGAAGGAATTGACTGGAACAACACCCATACGAAGAATAGTTAGGCAAGGTTAGCCTAATGTTGAGGCTCTTCATGACCAACCTGCTACAATAGATCCGGGTGCTTCTTCTGGGGTGTTACTGGTGGAGTTTTTGATATTGATGGCAGCCATGATGATGCTGATGCTAATGCCAGTCATGATGATGAGCATGTTGATGCTCAAGAAAAATTAAATATGTTTGAAATCACCCCTTACACAGGTCCCTCTCACCCTTACATCGGTCCCTCTCACCCTTACAGTGGTCCCTCCCACCTTTACAGTGGTCCCACTCGCCTCTCTTCACCCCCATGTTCTTACTGCAAATTCAAAGAGTAAAATGACAGATAGGATAAACTCTTTGAAAAATTAGAGGCTATCACTAAAGTTGTTGAGAAATCAAAATCCAAGAGGGTTGTCATACCATCTAAGAAAGTGAGAGAGCCATACACTTCTACATTGGTGGTCAGGAGGAAGAAAAGACAAATTATCCAAATACTCTCCAATCTGAAACCAAAAAAAATTACAACTCCTACCTCTCAAAAAGTTGTTAGAGTTCAAGGTCCATTGGAGAAGGTGGACATATACGCGTTACTTGGTGCTAAAGAGAAGATGAATCTACAAAGGACCATGAATACCAAACAACCTGCACAAGATTACACCACGTATTCCTTTTCTGCCCAAGACTTTAATAATATGACAAATATGCATAGGTGGAACGTGGACAAGGTAAGTTTACTTTTCCTAACCTAGCCTTCTAATCTACTCCATGAAGAAGAAACTACATAATAGATGTGTCATCTGTTGCAACAGCTAGGTATTCTAGTGAAACTATTGGTCGTTCTGTTGCAATAGATTACCTATCTATTGCATAAGCTGCATTAGCTTGGTAATTTGTGAACAGATTCAGAGAACCCTCTGAAATAGATGGACCATCCGTTGCATCTTTCCACTATATTTTCCTTATTTTACAATTACTAACCTATTTAATAATTTTATTCTTATATCAAAGTATATTGATGAAATGCTCTACCTCATAAGGGGTCGGCAATTAGCATACCCGATTATTTATGATGCTGCTGATAGGATAATAGACTTCAACTTCTATAATAATTTTAAGAATAGGTATGATCTCATTAAGATAGCGTCAACTGTTGGTGGCCTGAAATTTGATTCGTTAGTTTCTAGATTCCAATGGGATAAAGATATGATTAGGTAAAAGGCCATATCCATACGATAAGAGCTAGACAAGGCGAATAGAATTCTTGCAGTCATTAACGTGGACGTTAAATATTTTCTAGCTATTGAGATACTACTCGAGGAGGTAAAGATTATGGTTTAAGACTGAAACTTACACATATTTGATGAATATGTTTTTTACCCATATTAAGCCACTATTGGATTTGTTCCCCAACTTGTTGAGGCAGAGTAAATTGATGGATCATTTGTCAGCGAAAGTGTTGATGAAAAAACATGGGATTTTGAAGGACGAAACAAGGGCATGTACCTTCCAAAAATAAAAGTGTTGCGCCGTGTAGGTCACACACACTTACACACATCGAATATTTGCTGACCAGCACAGAAATGGCTGAGCCAATGATTTCTCTGTGTGAAAATTTTGTGTCAATCATGTATGAGGTCTAGGCTTATGGGTTACTAAATGGACGCTTGGAGTCTGCGTATAAAGAAGATGTACAAACGCAAACACCATAATATTTTTTTATTTCAAGCCACTTCACTTTTTATGTAGTGGGAATTTTTTGTGTTTGATAAAAGTTAAATTTTTTATGATGCAACAGATTATTTAGCTGTTATAACATATAGTCTATCTGTTCTGATAGATTGATTATCTATTATAATAGGTTAGTCATCTGTTGCATTTTGTATATATTTCTAAGCCTATATGTCACAACAGATATACAATTTGTTGCAACATATAGTCCATCTGTTGTAACTGATAGGTAATCTATTGGAACAAATAAAAAAGTAGGAATACAGTAGAAAGACCTATTTGATAATTTCCAACAAATATTTCGCATGTTGCAACAGATGGATTATCTATTGCGATATTTGAATCTAGTATTCCATTTTAATTAATAAGTTCAAATCTAAGGATTAAATTAAATTCATAGAGAATATAAAATAAATCAAAGCTTTCAAAAATTACATGAAATAATCTACTCAATATGGGCAAGTTGTTCTGCATCCGGTGCCATGGAATTTAGTTTTGGTTATCGTGGATCTTTAATGTCGCTTGTGTACTCTTTCTACGATTTTGCTTTTCCATGTTTCCATAAAAGAGTATTATTTATTTTGCGGAGTAATCCGGCATCAATTCCATCATTTGGTACTTGTAATCTATCGTTTAAATACTCGATGTAAGAAGTAACAAAGAGACTCAAATTCCTACATTTGTAAAAATCAGATAATGCATATCTTGCAATTAATGTAAGCGTTGTGAAATTTATAAAATGAAACTAAATCATGATACTTACATTCTACCAATTGGTTGTTGTAATACCCCGGGAAATTTTTCGTTGAAATTTTGTGTGTAAACGTGTTGGGTTCTATCTTCTAGAATGAATTATAAATTTTCCATGCAGAATGTCTTATATTATGACCCACCATTGCGTAGAGTGTTAAATAATCTTTCCAACACTATATGGATCATCCAAAACAGACACTCGAGGGACGAGTTATGAAGATTCCGATGAAACCATGAATAGTAGTGAACAGTAAAACGTGCAGGAAAAAGTATTGAGGCCTGAGGAAATTTTGCTTTAATTTTAAACAATCATAACTCCTTGTACATAATAATCTGGGTGATATACTGTATATCAACAGAAAGATCTGCGAGTCCTCTTTCCAATAAAAGTGGTTTCATCTAATTTGTCCATCGGAGCAAAAGGTTATGGTCGATCTACTTCAGCCTATCAAAAACGCATTTTTGGGTCAAATTTTAATGATCATAACTCCTCGTACACAATGATCTGAGTGAGATACAATATATCAATGGAAGGATATGAGAGTCCTCTTTTTAATGAAATTGGTTTCATCCAATTTGGATATCAGAGCAAAACGTTATAGTTGATCTACTTCAAACTATCAAAACAGTCCACCAAAGGACTGATTCGAGAATTATTTGATTTTAGGGGGGTTTTGGTCATTCCCCCTCACCCAAAATCTGTTAAAACCCTATATTAAATCCTATTAGAAGCATTGTATGTTATATCTCATCAAATTCCCTAAAAAAAAACCTAAGCTCCAACATCCAACTTCAAGAACCTCCAAAGTTCACCATTAATTCTGCAAATTTATTTAAGATTCCAAGTTCCTAGTTCAAGAACTTCAAGAACCTCCAAAGTTCACCATTAATTCGGTAAATTTATTCAAGATTCCAAGTTTCTAGTTCAAGAACTCCAAGAACCATCATTCAAAGGCACGATTAACATTTCAAAAATGAGTATCGATCTAAAGTTCATCATTCAAGGTATATGGGGGTTTTCAACAAGAACTCTCTTTCGTTCTTTTACCCAAAAGTAATTTTCTCTACGAAGGCATGATTTTTCTTTGATTTTTATAAATTTGAAGCATGAACCCATATCTTATGATGATTATTATGAAATCTTGATATTTATGATTTTGAAAGATGAATTTACATGTGTGGAGATATAAAGCATGAATCTTGAACGATATTTATCATGATTTTGATATTTGGGTCGTGAATTCCCATTGGAAATTGTGTTTTTTTAAGAAAGTGTGTGTTATAAGCATGTTGATATTGAATATTTGAGATATTTTGAATGATTTGACCTTTTGGTCTTAACGGAGTTGTTTTGAACTCAAGTGTGAAATAAATCCTCAACGTGGTTGATTTTGATATATGGGAAGCATGATGGCTCCCGATGTATATTTATATATTACTGAAATTATTTTGTTGTGGATTGTCTTTGAAATGATCTGAGCTATGTCCGGGAGAAATCTTTAGCATAGAGTAGGAGGTATAAAGCGACCTTACTTCCCTAGAACTATGTGCCCCCCGTAGGAGTGATCCTAAGGCTGATTTATATAGTGATCACTAGTTTTTATGAATTTCATATCGATAGTCCTATTCTGATGGCAAGGATAGGATAGCTCTCCCCAACGTGGGTTGTACGTTGGACTCCATATAGCTCACATGGTTTATGTCGGTTATAGGATCTCCCAGTGTGTGTGTGTTTCCTTGTGTCTATGGTGAATGGTGAAATGATCTTGAAAGTGGAATTGTGAAAGTTATTCTTTTGAAAGATTTAAATGATATTTACATTATGAGAATTGATATTCTTGATGAACTGAAAGTGATTGACAAATTATATGATGACTCACATGTATTATTGTACTTATTTTATCCTCTCATGATTATGATGATTTTCTTCGGGCTGTGTGAGTCTTTCATACATCCTGCATATTTCTTATAAATATTTATGATAATGATGTTTATACTACTGCATACACCCCTATATACTCAGTTCCCTTCTATGGTAATGACCCACATCTTTGGATATGGGCTATATTTTCTTGGAATATAGGTTCAGGTGCTCAGTTCCAGGTTCGACAGTGATTCTTCGGGCACGCTGTTCTACATCCTCTGTTGTGGTGAGTCCTCATGTTCTGAGGACGTGATGTCTGATGTTGGTTTCATGGAATTGTTTACATTTGATGACTGAGTATGAGTCAATTAGGGCCTGTCTCAATAGCTCGCTGGTTTTATTGATTTTCTTAGAGGCTTGTCAGACTAGTATAGATGTTGGGAGTTGACTAATAAGTCATATTTTGTTATCTTTCTGAAATTCTTTTATTCTTGGATGATGATTACTCTGTTGATATTTGAGGGTTTTTTATGGAAACCCCATTGATTTGTTTTGAACTGAATGAAAATGGCTCAAAGGGTTAGCTTAGGGCTACTCGTAGCCTCAAGCACCGTGTGATGCTTCGGGACCTATTTTCTGGGGCGTTATAGTTGTTGAGAAATTCTTTCAACATATTCTACATCAGATGGATTACCTATTTTATCCCGATATGCTTTCATCATCGATCAATTAGTATGAACCTTCTGGTCTAAAAAGCCACTTATATCAAGATAAGTAGGCAATATTTTGGCCAGTTTTTGTATCTCAGATGATGGCCCGAAACCTCTCTTTCCCGACACAAGTCATAATCTTGAATGCATCTCTCTTATAGAACGACGAAAGCCAGCACCCAATGGAATTCATCATCATAATTAATTGGGATGTACACTTTGTCGACCAAATGCCAAGGTAAGCCAGTTGGAATGCTAAAACCTTTAATGATGTTGATTAATTATTCCTCAATTCAGAAAACTTTTGGTTGTTGTTGACAACACGTATCATAGGCATAATTAATGTAAACGTTGTACAAATAATTGCTTGTCATGTATCTATATTGTTCTTGTGTTTGGAACTTGTCCTTCTTTTGGAGGTAGTAAAGAATAACATCGATGTGTTGACATACTATCAAACATTTCATATTATGTGACAGTAAAATTAATACACAAATGCAATTAAATAAAGTATTAATTAATAGTAAAATATATGGCATTTATACCTTATCATTCTACATCAAATAGAACCAATCTTTCATTCTGGGATGTGCAACAACAAAGTCGAACATATCAAAACCAACACTCGATTTGTTCGCTTTATAGTGATTGTTATTCTATTTTCTACATGATTTATATGTGTTAATATCATGTTGTTACAATAAGAATTGTATAAATCAATATCTTTATAAATGATATATGTACTTGTTGGCATGATACTTTAACAACCCATCGGCAATCTATTCAGAATAGTCATTAATCAACTTTATCAGTTTTTTTAGAGACTCGTTCAAGATGTTGAACCCTTCAAATGGGTAATTTTTCCATTCTCCCAAACTGGCAAACTCTACTTTTGTAACACAACGAATCTGGTACCCGTAATGCTACATGGTGCTCATGACTCCGGAGGACCACAAGCTAACCCATGACTGATATCTATACCTATATGCTACATAATATACTGTATGATTGTGGAAACATGAACTAAAAGGACATAAAGTTCAATACTATAACATAACTGATAAAGATATAACATCTGAATGGGATATGAAATACCCAAAACAAAACTGAAATAACATGATAGTCTGGAAAGCCTCCAACTGACTAAACTGTCTGAATAAGGAGTTGATGGGACATATCCCCAACTAACTCACCCTAATAAATTACTTAATGAGATAATAAATAAATGATCATATCCTCTAGAGATGAGGACTCACTGCTAACTCTAACTACTGAGACTGGAATGTTACTGATGCTCTGGAGCTCGTGCTTCTGAACCTATGGTATAATATACCATAGCGCAAATGCATCAGTATTTTGAATGTACTAGTATGTATGGAAGGTAGGATGAATGTATGGGGTTCATATGCATGAACAATACTGGCTAACTGACTAATATGAATGTAAGAATACATGCATGAATATGTTGTAACTATATCTAAAATCGTGATAGCATGAATTTACTGATAACTAACATGACTGATAACTAAATTTTGTTAACTGATATAACTGATGACATGAGTGACTATATCTAAAAGTCCTAAATTTGATGGAACTAGCTGAGTTTCGTACTGTATCTGATTTGACTATATTTGACAGTCCTGAATTCTATAGAACAATCTGAGTTCTATTACTAAGACTGAATGACTATATCGACAGTTCTGATTCTATAATTGAAACTGTGGGAAGTAGTTATCTAACCGACATGCCCTTATGCCATTATGGCTGAGTTCGAATCCAATCTGTAACCCCAATTAGAAGGGTATCAATATTGTGCTACTGGTAAGGACAAGCTGTAAGTGGCCCTCATCTGACAGTGTCCCTAAAAGAGAATGGTGGGGCCCTCATTTAACAATGCTGATCCACCTCATCAACCCTCATCTGACAGTTTTGATGTCTTAACCTATGCTGGCTACATAGTTCTGGAAAGAAAGGATGACTTCTAAGAATCACATCCTCATCTGATAGAGTATGTTCCCATCCTTGGGTTCACTCGGTGCTTATTTCTACTCCCATCTGAATATACACTGAACATGGATTACTGAATTAAACTGGACTGAATTACTGAGTTCCGTTGACTGATAGAATAGTAATGAGATTACTGTATTATTGAGTTTTCTTGAATCACATGGTTGACTGAGTTCTATGGGTCATGGCTTGATTGAGGATATCGTGAAAACATAACACTAAAACTAGGCACACAACTATATTTTTTTTGGGTACAAGTACCCCCAGGACTCTATGGAAGGAAACTGACAAGGCATGAAAATCTTGAATACATGACTAACATCAACAATATATAATCCATTGACTAAGACATTCCATCAACAGTTGAAATACATAACTTATACATGAATGGGGATTTCATAATATCATACTAGTATGACATTTTTCTATCACATAGGCATTTAATCAAACATGTGGGGAGCATGCTTTGGTTATACAATCATCAACACATGTAATAATCAAGGATACATCAATCAAATTGTAAATTGAAGGGGGTTTATCATGATTATTATGCAAATCATCACATACTAGGGTCAATCATTGGAATATGTAATTTAAAATATGAATCAAAACCACACAACATCATGAACATGAATTTTAATTCAATTTGAATCATGAACATTCACAAATACCTAAATCTTGGATTTTGAAAAGAGATTATTGAGCTTTATGGGTGAGAGAGACCCATGAATCAACACATGGCATAGCTTAGTTCTTGACCTAGAAAAGATTGATGGAGAGACTTTCTTGAAATTGAATTCCCAATTGAAACCCTAGCTTGTTCTTGAGAGAAAATTGAGAGAAACTAGTATATTTTGGGTTTCAAATAGTTGAATCTCGTGTTAAAGGGCTTAAATAGGGGTGGAAAATTGATCCTCTTAACCCTGGACGTGTCTTTTAATTTTAGTGAAATTTTCTCGAATTGGACCCCTGACGCGATGTGGCGCTATCGTGCCGTGTCACTAGAATTTGACAACTGGGATATTTAGGGATGACGCGATGTAGAGCCATTGTGTTGCCACTTCATTTGCAACCTAGAAGTTTGGCGCGACATGCCACTATCGTGGACCTCTACTGGAATTTGACAATTGCCATTTTCTCCTGTGGTGCGGCGTGCCACTGACTAATATGACACTATTTTACGACGGGGACTTTACATATTCATAAATTCTTACCCGGTTATCGGATTTAGGTAAATATTATATCGATGGAAAGCTTATTGAATTTACTACATGACAAAAAGTAAAAAGTTTGAAAATTTCCCATGGAATAAACATCATTCAATTTAAAAACTAATGCTTGACATTCTTGAGATAAAATTAGTTAGGAAATTTTGGGGTATTACAATATATCCCCCTTGAGAACATTCATCCTCGAATGAGACTGGCTGAGAAGAGAGAAACGATATGCTGAAGTACACACTGAACATGAACACTGAAACATGACTACAGAACTGATATTTCTGAGATTCATATAGAGCATGCATATCTGATGCATGATTTCATGGCTGAGTTGATAATGAATGCATAACTAAGAGTACTGATAAGCTGATCATACATATCTGATGCGTGAATACATGATGAAACTGATTACATGACTGAAATTTTTAATAACTGAATATTCTCACAAGGAGAATGTATGTTTGATATATGAATACATGACTATTTTGATGCATGAACATATAATTGAATATGCAATGGTACTTAGTACTAGTTTAAAAATGGAATCCTGAGCATGAAGCTAATATCAAGTTGTAACTAAAATCTTGACATGAAAATTGAAAAGATTAAGGAGAACTGTTACCTTGAATTAGATCTGAGTTAGCAAAGAAGAGGTGAGGATACTTGGTACGCATGTCTTCTTCTTCTTTCCAAGTAGCTCCCTCAATGGATTGATTCCATCAAAGAACTTTGACTAGAGGGACTTCTTTTTTCCTCAGTATACGAGTCTGATAGTCTAGAATTTGCACTGGAATCTCTTCATAAGAGAGGCTATTCTGAATATCTATGCACTTCTTGAGCAAAGAGACATGGAAGACTGGATGAACTGAGGCTAGATCTGAAGAAAATTCAAGATCATAAGCTACCTTGCCGAAATGACTAAGAATTTTGAAGGGACCGAGATATCAGGGACTGAGCTTTCCTTTCTTGCCGAAACTCTTCAGTCCCTTCATGGGAGAGATCTTTAGATAGACATAGTCACCAATCTCAAACTTGAGATCCTTTCTATGCACATCTGCATAAGACTTCTGTCGGCTCTGAGCATCCTGGAGTCTTTCTCTAATTAACTACACTTTATCTAAGGTGTCGAATACTAAGTCAGGACCTATAACTGAGGCCTCACTAACTTCGAACCAACCGATTGGAGATCTACTCCTCCTATAATAGAGAGCTTCGAATGGAGCCATCCAAATATTGGAATGATAGCTATTGTTGTATGCAAACTCAATCAAAGGAAAGTGGACATCCCAACTACCCTTGAAATCAATTGTACATGCCCTTAGTATATATTCTAGGGTTTGAATGGTCCTTTCTGCTTAACCATCTATTTGAGGATGAAATGTTGTACTGAGATGAATTTGGGTACCAAGACCCTTTTGGAATGCTTTCCATAAATGAGGTGAACTAGGCACCTCTGTCTGAGATAATAGATAATGGAACACTATGTAATCTGACCAACTCTCTGATGTAGAGTTTGGGATAATCCTCTGCTAAATAAGAGGTACGAACTGGGAGGAAATGAGCTAAATTGGTCATCCTATCTACAATGACCCAGACTGAATCATGCTGATGACGAGTTCGAGGAAAACCCATCACAAAGTCTATGTTCACTTCTTCCCACTTCCTAGTAGGAATAATGAACTCCTGCATACGTCTACTAGGATTTTGATACTGTATCTTAACCTGCTGACATGTAGAGCACTTAGCTACAAAATCTGCAATATCTCTCTTTATCCACTCCACCAATAGATCTCCCACAAGTTACGGAATATCTTTATGACCCCTGGATGAAGAGAGTAGCGCGCACTATGCACTTCTGCAAGAATTTTCTGCCTTAAGTCATCTACAGCTGGAACACACATACGACCCTAACAACGCAGAACACCATCTTACTCTTGGGAGAAAACCTCCACTTTCCGATCTTTAACTAACTCTTTCAACTTGACTAAACTGGGATCTTTATCTTGCTTTTTTTCACCTTAGAAACTAGAGATGATTCTAAACTGCTCTAAACCCATATATCACCCACCTTTGTATCGACTAAGCAAACGCCTACTCTGGCAAGCTGATGGACTTCCTGAGCTAACTTCTTCTTACTGTCCTCAACATGAGAAACACTACCCACAGAAAATCTATTGAGAGCGTCGACCACTATATTTGCCTTTCCTGAATAATAAAAGACACTTATGTCATAATCTTTCAAGAGCTCTGACACCTTCTCTAACAAAGATTGAGATCTTTCTGAGAAGACATACTAAAGTCTCTTATTATCTGGGAACACGTCTACATGAACTTCATATAGATAATGCCTTTAAATTTGTAAGGCAAATACTATAGCTGCTAACTCAAATCATGAGTAGGATAATTCTTCTCATGGGGTTTAAGCTATCTGGAGGTGTAGGCTATGACCTTACCATACTGCATGAGGACACAACCCAAACCTACTCTAGATGCATCACAATACACTATGAAACCATCTGAACCATCTGGAAGAGCTAGGACTAGAGCTGAGGTGAGTCGAGTCTTCAACTCCTGAAAACTCTTCTCGTAAGGATCTGACCACTGAAACTTGACTTTCTTCTGAGTCAATCTGGATATAGGGGATACAATAAAAGAAAATCCCTCAACAACCCGCCTGTAATATCTAGCCAAACCCAAGAAACTCCTAATATCTGATGGAGAGACAGATCTAGGCTAGTTTGTTACCTCTTCGATCTTCTGAGGATCTACTCTAATTCTATCACCTGAAATTATATGGCCAAGGAATGCTACTGACCTTAGCCAAAATTCGCACTTACTGAATTTGGTGAAAAACTAATGATTTCTGAGATTCTAAAGTACAATTCTGAGATGGTCTTCATGATCACACTCACTGTAGGAATAGACCAAAATATCATCTATAAAGACTATGACAAACATGTCCAAGTACTTCTTAAACACACGATTTATAAAGTCCATAAAAGATACTGGGGCATTGGTAAGACCAAATGACATGACTAGGAATTTGAAGTGACCATACCGAGTATGGAAGGTTGTTTTCGAAATGTCATATTCTCTGACTCTGAGCTGATGACAGCCGAATCTGAGGTCTATCTTAGAGAAATAACTGGCACCCTTAAGTTGGTCAAATAAGTCATCGATTCTGGGAAGTGGATACTTGTTCTTGACCGTGACTTTATTAAGTTAACGGTAGTCTATGCACATTCTGAGAGAACCATCTTTCTTTCGCACGAATAAGATTGGTGCACCCTACGGGGACACACTGGGTCTGATGAATCCCTTATCTGAGAGATCCTTCAACTGTTCTTTCAGTTATCTAAGTTCGGCTGGTGCCATTATATATGGAAAAATAGATATAGGCTGAGTATCTGGAAGAAGATCGATATCAAAGTCTATTTACCTTTTAGGAGGAATCCCTGGAAGATCTTCAAGAAAGATATCTGAATGTTCATTCACGACTGGGACTGAATCAAGATTGGGAGTTTTAGAACTAGTGCCCTTAACTCGAACAAGATGATACACACATCCTTTAGATATTATTTTCCATGCCCGAAGATAGGAAATAAACTGACATCTGAAAGCAGATACACTATCCTTCCACTCTAGGATAGGTTCATTTGGAAATTAAAATTGGACTATTTTATTTCTGCAGTCGATTGTGGCATAGCAGGAATGAAGCCAATCTATGCTGAGAATGATATCAAAATCAGTCATCTCTAATTCAACTAAGTCTATTGAAGTGACTTTCTGAAATATCATAATCGAGCATTTCCTATATGCCCGCCAGGCTATGATGGTTTTACCCACTAGGGTAGAGACTGAGAAGGGCTCTGCTACAATTTTTTTACTGACTCCGAAATCAACTTCTATATAAGGAGTAACAAAAGACAAAGAAGCTCCTAGATCTAGCAAAGTGTAAACATGCACATGAAATATCTATAACGTACCAGTAAACACATCAGGAGAATTTTCCTAATCTTGCCGGGACTGGAGAGCATAGAGTCTGTCTGGGCATTGCCCACTAGTAGCATTGGAAGTGGCACCCTGCTGTGTTGGGCGATCGAACTGAGCTAAGGAATGGTTCTGCTGACCCTAATAACCTAACTAGGGACAATCTATGACTTTGTGGCCTATCTTTCCACATCTAAAATAGACATCACTACCAGCTTTGCAAGCACCCTTGTGGTTCTTACCATAAGTTTGACAAAGAGGATTAGTTCGGGCATTGCTGACAGTGCCCTGAGACTTAGAGCCTAATGCCCTATCTTTATTACCATCCCTGAACTTAGGAGCTGGAGCACTAGCTGAGAAAGGATTTGGAAATGAAGGCTTAGGACAAAACTGAGAACGGTTTTCTCCTTCTAATTTAGGCTGAGCAAAGTTGAAACTACCTATCTTTGCTCTCTTATTTTGTTTCTCCCTCGTCTTAATCTTTTGATCTTCTATCTGTTGAGAATGAGTCATAATCCTGGAAAAATTTATGTCACTATTCAACATCACAGACCTACACTTGTTGACCACACTATCATTCACCCCAGAAACAAACTTACTCATCTTAGCCCTACTGTCTACAACCACATGAGGGGCATATTTGGCCAATTGAGTAAAATTAAGAGAATACTTTTTCACCATCAGATTGCCCTGCCTGAGGTTGATGAATTCTAACACCTTAGCTTCTCTCAGCTCTAGGGGAAAGAACCTCTCTAAGAGTACGGTGACAAACTCCTCCCATTCTATAGGCCCTGCATCAACTGACCTTTCTGACTTCCACTTTTTGTACCAAGTGTGAGCAACATCCTGCAAATGATATGCAGCTAGCTATGCACTCTCAATAGTTGAAACCCCTATAATGTTCGTAACCTTCTGAACCCGATCGATGAATTTCTAAGGGTTCTCATCTGACTTAGACCTGAGAAAGAATGGAGGATTCATTCGGGTGAAGTCCTAAATCTTCGCTACAGCTGAATTGGCTGGAACAATGGTTGTTAGTTTATTCTAAGTAGCAACTGACTGAGCAAGAGTAGTGAATGCAGCTTTGAACTCTGCATGAGAAACATGTTCGTTGAAAGGTTCTACGGGATGAGGGGCTGACTGATACCCATTTCTTCTTTTAGGAGGCATGTTCTGTAGAAGAAAGGGAGAATGGAATGTACTGAGAGATTGACTTGAGATTATACTCACTAGCACGACAGGAATACTAAAAGAAGGGAAACTGTTCCTAAAACATCTTATAGCCTCCTGTACATAAATATGGTGCGCAACTAACCTATGCACAAGACTCTACTAGATGTGGCTTTCAGACTTCCTAGGACTCTATTGAACCTTAGGCTTTGATACCAAGTTTGTAATGCCCCATATCTGGTACCCGAAATGCTACATGGTGCTCATGACCCCAAAGGACCACAAGCTAATCCATGACTGATATCTATACCTGTATACTATATAATATATTGTATGATTGCAGAAACATAAACTGAAAGGCCATAAGGTTCAAGACTATAACATAAATGATAAAGACATAGCATCTGAATGGGGTATGAAATACCTAAAACAAAATTGAAATAACATAATAGTCTGAATATGATAGTTTGGAAAGCCTTTAACTGACTGAATTCTCTGAATGAGAAGTTGATGGGATATATATCCAACTAACTCTAATTAATAAATTACTTAATAAGATAACAAATAAATGATCATGTCCTCGAGACATGAGGACTTACTACTAACTTTGACTGCTGAGACTACAATGCTACTGTTGCTCTGGAGCTCGTGCTTCTGAACCTATAGTATAAGACACCATAACACAAATGCATTAGTACTTTAAATGTTCTGATATGCATGGAAGGTAGGCTAAATGCATAGGTTTCATATGCATGAACAATACAGGCTAACTGACTAATATGAACGTGAGAATATATGCATGAATATGTAGTAACTATATCTGAGATCGTGATAACATAAATTTACTGATAACTAATATAACTGATAACTGAATTCTAATTACTGATATAATTGATGACATAAGTGACTTTTTTTGATAGTCCTAAATCTGATGGAACTAGCTGAGTTTCATACTGTATCTAAGTTGACTGTATCTGACAGTCCTAAATTCTGTAGAACTATCTGAGTTTTATTACTGAGACTGAATGACTATATCTGACAGTCCTGATTTTATAACTGAAACTGTGGGAAGTAGTTATCTAACCGACATTCCCCTAATACAATATTATGGTTGAGTTGGGGTCTAATTTGTAACCCCAATTAGAAGGGTTTCAATACTGCGCCACTGGTAAGGACAAGCGGTGAGTGACCCTCATTTGATAGTGTCCCCAAAGGAGTATGGTGGGGCCCTCATCTGACAGTGATTATCCGCCTCATCAACCCTTATCTAATAGTATTAATATCTCAACCTATGCTGGCTACATATTTTTGGAATGCAAGGATGACTTCTATGAATTACACCCTCATCTGACAATGTATGTTCCATCCTTGGGTTCACTCGGTGCTAATTTCTACTCCTACCTGAATAAACACTGAAAATGGATTACTGAACTGAACTAGACTGAATTACTGAGCTTTATTGACTGACGGAATAGTACTGAGATTACTGTATTACTAAGTATTCCTGAGCCACATGACTGACTGAGTTCTATGGATCATGGCTTGAATGAGGTTATCGTGAAAACATAACATGAAAGTTAGGCACACAACTATATTTTTTGGGGGTACAAGTACCCCCAGGACTCGATGGAAGAAAACTAACTAGGCATGAAAATCTTGAATACATGACTTACATCAACAATATATAATCCATTGACTAAGACATTTCATCAAACACTTGACATACATAACTTATACATGAATGGGGATTTCATAATATCATACTAGTATGGAATTTTTCCTTCACATAGGCATTTAATCAAACATGTGGGGAGCGTGCTTTGGTTATACAATCATCAACACATGTAATAATCAAGGATAATCAACTTATAAATTGAAGGGGGTTTATCATGATTATTATGAAAATCATCACATACTAGGGTCAATCATTGGAATATGTAATTTAAAACATGAATCAAAACCATACAACATCATGAACTTGAATTTCAATTCAATTTGAATCATGAACATTCACAAATACCCAAATCTTGGATTTTGAAAAGAGATTCTTGAGCTTCATGGGTGAGAGAGACCCATGAATCAACACATGGCATACCATAGTTATTGATTTTGTGAAGATTTACAGAGAGACTTTCTTGAAATTAAATTCCCAATAGAAATGCTAGCTTGTTCTTGCGAGAAAAATAAGAGATACTTGTATATTTTGGGTTCCAAATAGCTGAATCTCGTGTTAAAGAGCTTAAATAAGGGTGAAAAATTAATCCTTTTAACCCTGGATGCGTCTTTTATTTTCAGTGAAATTTTCCTGAATTGGACCCCTGGCGCAACGCGACGCTATCACACCGTGTCACTGGAATTTGACAACTAGGAAATTGAGGAATGGTGCGATGCCAAGCCATCACATTGCCACTTTATCAGAGAGATGGAAGTTTGGAGTGATTCACCACTATCGCGGACCCCTATTGGAATTTGACAATTGCCATTTTCTCCTATGGCGCGGCGCGCCACTGACTAATATGACATTGTTTTACGATGGAGGTTTGAAATAGTCATAACTTCTTACCCGGTTATTAGATTTAGGCAAATTTTATATCGATGGAAAGCTTATTGAATTTTCGAATGTAACAAGTGAAAATATTAAAAATTTCCCATGAAATAAATATTATTTAATTTAGAAACTAATACTTGAAATTCTTGAGACAAAATTAGCTAGGAAACTTTGGGGTATTGCAACTTTTTCTTCTTTAGAAGCAGTTGTCGGATTATCATCTATGATATTATGCTATTTAGTAGTATTTTATACTGTGACATCCAAATGAGAATCCAAAATTGTCAATGCTAATCACAGATATACAATAGATTATCTAACTGTTGAAACAGATGGATCATATATTAGGACAAATTCGAACAAGTAAAAAAGAGTTGTACGATAATTTCAAATAGATGACCCATATGTTACAACATATGACTCATATGTTGGTATAAATTAAAATAGTACAAAGACCTATTGAAATACCACGAGAAATTTTTCATTGAAATTTTGTGCTTAAACGTGTTGGGTTCTATCTCATAGAATAAATTATAAATTTTCTGTGCAGAATATTGATAACGCTCAATCTACACCTCTCGTTTGAGTGTAAAGCGGTCGTTAGCAAATATAGAACCCAACCTGGGTTGGGTGTCGATCCCACAGGGAATAGCTTGGCCAACAAGTAAGCAAAATTACTAAACTTTTGGTAATAGTCTCGTAAGAAGGGGGGATTGTAATATGTAACCAAAACAATAAAGTAAAAGCTGAAAATAGCAAAGTAAAAAGAGAAAGAGATTGTTACGTGAGTTGTAAACAATGAGAATTGAAGCGTTGGGGTTATGTCCACCTTCTGAGGTATACGTCTCTATTGGCTATGAGTGTGTAGAGTCTTGACATGCAATTGCTTATAGAGAATTGTAGTCGATGGTAAATCCAAGCGTCTCTCGACCTAAACAAGGACTATTTCACTTTAACTCTCTCGAGCTTAAAGCGTGTCTAACGGTACGAATTCTCCAAGAGGTTAGTCCAGTTACGGCACTAGCTTTTTAATAGGAAAGGGTGTCCTACTACCTTGACATTATCTCTTTTCCAGACAAGTAACCTTTTTCTCGAACAAGTTAAATGTTAGACTGGCATATTCTTGCGTTTGCAACTGCAAAGAATGTAGATTAAGATGAAGAGCGTAATGATATAAGCAATATACGTGTCTTGAACTCACAAACTCACAGCTATAGATAGTAACTCATTCGGCTTCCATAACCCCAACTAAGAGGTTTAGTTACCCATGAATGCTGAGGATATCACGTTTTGCATGGTGGATGGCGTGAAAAGTAGGTGTTTAGGCGTGTGGTTTTGGTGATTCCGTAGCAAGTAACGATTCTCTTGTTGTGGAATTTAAGAATAGAAGAGTAGGTTAGAAGTGTTTGTAGTGGAAGATGAGAGGGATGGAAGAAAATTAATTGTTGAATGAAGTGAAGAATTGAAGAATTAAGAATGTCTTCAAAATCTCTAGCATGATAGGGTATTTATAATACTCCTATCCTACTCCTACTAAGCTAATGAAATAAATAACCAAATCCTAATATACTAATGAAATCCTTGACCCAAATGTACTAGGGTAAGGTTACAATATCATAATCCAAATAGATTAGTGAAACACATAACCTAATTGCACTAGGTTAATGTATCTTGGTAAAAATCCAGCTTTGTGTCTGTAAGTCCCCAAAGTCTTCAGAATTGTTGTTTTAGCCCGGGACAGATTTTTCATGCAGCAGATTTGGTCCTTTAGGCGTCCAGCTCCTTTCCACTTCGTTTGTGAGCTTTCTTTTGCGTCAAGTAAGCCATAAAATGCTGTATTTTGCATCATTTATACCTGAAACTTTACTAATCATGTTTGTTAGCTCATTTATAGGAAAAAGGACTAAAAGTGCATGAAATAGATAATTAGTTCTCAAAACTAGGCTAAAATATGGGCAAAATATATTGATATAGGCACGTAAATTCGCCTATCATCAACACCCCACACTTAGAGCTTTGTTCGTCCTCGAACAACATATCATGTCCTTCTAAGCATCGACTTAAGGTTTTTACAGCAACAACACAAAACATTTATCAAGACAAGCACAACAATTATCAACAAAGAGTAGCTTTCCGATTATAAGTAGAAACAATTTAACCTCAAGCATAGACTCGTGATGGTGATCAGCTCGCATGCAAACGTTAAGTTACATAGAATCATATACAACTATCCAAAACTCATCAACCATGTGTGTCTCACAATATAGTACCCATAATCACTCACAAATATAGCATATTTTTCAAACATGGGTATCAAGATGTCCTTGCTCTCACTCTCACAAAGAATTCATATGTAGCAACTAATGACCATAAGCTTGCCTTTAATGTAGTACTCTACTAAATATCGGAATGTTAAGATTAGGATCAAGTAGGTCTTTTGATGGTTGTAATGTAGGCTAAGGGACGGGTAGGATCAACTATTTTGGCCAGGAATAGTGACTAAGTTCCTAAGCACTTTAATACATCACATTGTATCATTGACACTTTCTTCTTTCAACCTTTCTTCTTTCTTTTGTTCCACCACCCTTGTTCTCCTCTTTTGTTTTTCAATTTTAAGCACAACACACTTTTCAGCTTTCTTTTCTTTTTTTCTTTTCACAACATACCTCTTATGACAACACTTTCTTTTTCATAACACATTCAAGCACCATTACAATTTAAAGCATCATACTCACCCAATTTCCTCTTATGTAGTCACATGACTTTTTCACTTTAAAGCACTTAGGAATTTGGATCAAATTACGGTCTTGAAAAAAAATGGATTAGGCTTACATACAAGGTTGTCAAAGAAATAGGCTAAAGGCTCAAAAGGGTTAACTAGGATGATGTCCATGGGTAGGTAAAACTAAAGGTAAACAAATATAGGTTGCCAAAGAAATGCCTAAATCATATCCTAACTTACATTCCTTATTTTCGCTTTGCATACATACCAGGCAAGTTCTAGTATCAGCCACAAACATAGAATATACTATTATCTCACACACACAAGGCACATGGTCGACTTGATTGGAAGTAATATAGACTCTCGACCCAACAATTGAAGGAATTGAATCACACAATATCACATAATGAGTCACAACTAGAGCCTAAACGTCTCAATAGTCACAATTGTAGCACATACTCTTGTTCTAATCTCATGCTGCCTATCAAAATAATTTCATGCGTAGCTAGAAAAATTTTACTCCTAAAAAAAACTAAAAAAAACGTCAAACGAAAAAGAACAACAAAAAAATAGACTCAAAAAAAAACAAAGTAAACAAACAAACATACAAACATAGGTGCAATCAAAGAAGTATAGCATGCTATGCGATTCTGCCACCCCACACTTAGACGGGACACTGCCCTCAGTGGAAAATAAAGTCGAAGAACCTGGTTAGTTGGACCCTTCATCAATGTCGGGGGTCATACCCCCTTCGTCGGAATCGTCATAAGAGTCATCGTCAGAGTTCTCATCATCAGAATCAGGCAGGCGTCGATCATCATCAGTTGGCACGTCATCGTCTAGAGGTTCCTCAAAATATACGCCCACTCCACACATCTGCCGGGCATGCATGTTCATTGGGTAGTCGTGGTCCAGCTGTTGGAGCTCTTCAGCAGTTGGAATAGGTCCACCACTCATCATAGTAAACCGTGTCATGCCATAGAGATGACGGAAGAAACTCTCGTCACGAGCATGTCTCTCCGCAGTAGTAAGGTTGACTCCATGCGTTGTTTCAGCAGCTTTGACCTTGGTGAGGTCAACCTTCTTTGGGTTATGTTGGAGTTTGTGGTCAGCTGGTTCCTCTTCTATATCCTCCTTCCGCAACATTGCTGTCAACAAATTGCCGAATGTAAAATGGGACCTTCGGTGGAGTCTGGCCTTCCTCATGGTAGATCGAATGATTGCCCCAAAGTTGATAGGGACATTCGTCATCAACGCATAAACCAAACACACTCTATCTCTCGATATCTTGGTGTATTGCGTCCCAGGAATAAGGCATGAGTTGACAATGCGCATCCAGATTCTTGCTTCCTTATTTAGTGGAGCATAGGGGAAGGTGTTGTGACGGACTGTTTCCTTATGTCTGCCCCATCTTGCCATTGATCTGCTTCCACAAAGCGTGTGTCTTATCCCTCTGTAAGGAGGCCTGCTGTACACCTCTTTGTATGGTGCAGGGTCGACCGAAGGTAGGCCAAGAAAAGAGTTGATCCATTCCGCTGTAAGCTGTAACACTTGGCCCCGAATTTTGACTTCGTTGCCTGTTGTGTTTGGCGACCAGTTGGCATAAAATTCTCTTGTCAAGTCAAGATTTCACTCTCCCATGTCGCGAAATATGAAATCTAGCTTCAAAGCCATTATTTTAGCCAACATTTGCAGATCCTTCTTTGCTAAGGTCTCCTTGTTGATCAAGTCGACGTGCACATATTTCTTTTCTTTGTTGCTGCTGTACCATGCTTTGGCTTCTTCCTCAAGAACCCACTTTATTCCAAGCATTCTGCGTGGTAGGTGTGTTGAAGATAATTCTGCTTGGTCTTTTCGACTTCTCTTCTTGTCCTTTCGGGATGTGGTAGCCTTCTCCTTGCCTTGCTTTGCTTTAGGTGCCATTGTACCTGAGACTAGAAATAATGTTAGTTGCAGCACAATCTCACTTTATACAATCTATATGCAGGCACTAGGGGTACCACCCCACACTTAATCTTGTTAACACAAGTCAGTGAAGTGAAAGTGGTCGAGTACTCAGATTTCGTCGACATCCGTTTTAGGATTGTATTCTGACAAGAAAATCAGCATTACATCACTTATTTACAGCCATTGGACTACTTTCATGGTGGATATAGCAACACTACAACCTAGGGGATACCACATGGAATTATTATTCTTACAACAAGCACAACCTCCTAAGTCGATAGGCACTATAACCTTATCCCGATGGCCGGGATAGTCTATCATGTAATCATCCAACCAACAATCTTAAGCAATATTCATAGCCATATTAATTCAGCAACTATCATAACAATGCTATCGAAACAAAATTCAAGTCGGAAACAAGTCAAGAATTCCCTACGTATATATTCAATCACACGATCTTGTAACAATTATCCAAACACATGAACATCACCACCAATCTCACATGATTTAGCAAAATATAATAAGCATATCAACGTATTACTTACGATAAATAGATGAAGAATAAGAGAGTACTTACTTGCTTGAAGATTGTGGAGAAGTTGTTGTGAATTGGAAGAACAAAGGAAGAAAATTTTGAGAGGATTTGGAGTGTTATGCGGCGCCTTTAGGGTTGTTTCTAATGTGGTTGTGTTATAAAACCAAGTCCCCTTTATATAGGAAGAGTATGGGTCGGGTTATGACCCATTTACAATCGGATTTGGGGACAAAATCACCACATATACGGCGCATATCTCTCGGCATATCAATGACATATGCGGCGCATTGTCCATGGCATAATGGGACATATGCGCCGCATAGTCTATGGCATTTCTAGACATATGCGCCGCATAGTCTATGGCATTTGGTCTCAGTATCTCAAATGCCATAGCATAGGCGGCGCATAGTCAAAAGCATACCTAGGAATAGGTGGCGCATAGTGTATAGCACACTAGATTCCGAGTCCTTAGGCTATAGAATAGGTTGTGCATCGTTCGTGGCCTATTTTTACCAAGGCCTAGCCTTCCTCGAAGCCTATTATGACGTGAGAAAGGCTCAATTCATAGCCTTATGCATCACCATTCCTACCTTACCGACTTTACCATACAATGCGACCAAATCGTCAATTGAAATCAATCTCCTCGTTGCATACTTCTTGCACCTATATTTGCTCAAAACAAATGAAAACAATTAGTACGATGGGTTGCCTCCCACCAAGCGCCTTAGTTTTGGTCATGGCACGACTCTTATTTTTGGATTTTCATTTATCAAAAAGAAAAAATACTAAAACGACGAAATGATAAAACTATAAAATGACAAAACAATAAAACAATAAAACGATGGGTTGCCTCCCATCTAGCGCCTTATTTATTGTCGTGGCTCGACGTAGTAATCTCGAGTACTTAGACTTCGTCGAGATAAGTGATGGCCATGTCATTCATCGAGTCAAGAGGACCGATATATGGCTTGACACATTGGCCATTCACTTTGAAGATAACACCCTCATTGTTTTCCAATTCGACTACTCCAGACGAGTAGACTTGGATGACTTTAAATGGACCAGACCATTTCGATTTTAACTTACCTGGGAAGAGCTTGAGTCTGGAATTAAAGAGTAGTACCATGTCACCTTTTTGGAAGTTTCGTCGAACAATCCGCTGATCATGATACTTCTTCATCCGCTCCTTGTATAAATCTGATCTTTCATATGCATGGAGACGAAATTCATCTAGTTCGTTCGGCTGCTCCAACCTCAGGTTCTTCACATCATCCCAATTCAGATTCAAGTGCTTCAATGCCCACAATGCCTTGTATTCAAGCTCGATGGGTAGATGACAAGATTTCCCATAAACTAGCTGATAAGGTGACATGCCAATGGGTGTCTTGAATGCAGTCCTATATGCCCATAGTGCATCATCGAGCTTTCGAGACCAGTCCTTCCTATTCGCATTAACCGTCTTGGCAAGGATTTGCTTGATCTCGCGGTTGGAAACCTCAACTTGTCCACTGGTTTGGGGATGATAAGGTGTAGATACCTTGTGTTGCTTGACTCCATACTTGGCCAATACAGATTTGAATAGCTTGTTGCAAAAGTGAGATCCTCCATCACTTATGATAGTACGAGGTACTCCAAAGCAAGAGAAGATATTCTTCTTTAAAAATGCTACAACACGCTTTCCTTCCTTGTCGGCCAATGCTACAGCTTCCACCCATTTCGATACATAATCCACAGCAACCAAGATGTACTTCATTCCAAATGAATTCACGAATGGCCCCATGAAATCAATACCCCACACATCAAAGAGTTCTACCTCAAGAATTTTGGACATGGGCATTTCATGGTGTTTTGAAATAGCACCTTGACGTTGGCATTGGTCACACCTTCTCACATAGTCGTGTGCGTCTCTGAATATTGTAGGCCAATAATAACCACTTTGCAAGACTTTCCTTGCCGTTCGATTCCCTGCATGATGTCCTCCAACTTGCGAAGTGTGGCATGCTTCCAATATAGTAGGCACTTCTTCATGGGATATACATCGTCGAATGATACCATCCGCGCATCTTCGAAACAAATAAGGCTCATCCCAATAGTAGTGCTGAACGTCATGCATAAACTTCCTCCTTTGGTGGTAGGATAAATTGGAAGGTAACACATTACTCACCATGAAATTTGCAAGGTCGGCATACCATGGTAATTTCTCCATTGTTGTCGCTAGTATCTCCTCGTCAGGGAATGCATCATCAATCTGATTTTCTGGTTGCGCCACATACTCATTCTCAAGTCTGGATAGGTGATCAGCCACCTGGTTCTCGCAACCTCTTCTATCTTTGACTTCGAAATCAAACTCTTGCAGCAGCAATACCCATCGAATCAGCCTTGGTTTTACATCCTTCTTTGTCATTAGATACCTAAGAGCTGCATGGTCTGTATGAATGATCACCTTAGTACCCAATAGATAGGCACGAAACTTCTCAAACGCATACACAACCGCTAGGAGCTCTTGTTCAGTAACAGTGTTGTTCCTTTGGGCTTCATTTAGGACCTTACTCGCATAGTAGATAGGATGAAATAGTTTCTCCTTTCTTTGTCCAAGAACAGCACCAATGGCTACACCACTAGCATCACACATGACTTCGAACAGGAGCGTCCAATCTGGTGCTACCATGATAGGGGCTTCAATGAGTTTTCCTTTAAGGCATTCGAATGCCTTTAAGCAATCGTCATTAAAGTCAAACTTTGCATCTTTCTCCAATAGTTTGCACAATGGACTAGAAATTTTGGAGAAGTCTTTGATGAATCTACGATAAAACCCAGCGTGGCCAAGAAAACTACGAACTCCCTTCACCGAAATTGGAGGCGGTAGCTTCTCAATTACCTCTATTTTGGCGCGATCAACCTCTATTCCTCTTTAGGAGATCTTGTGCCCAAGAACGATTCCTTCTTTTACCATGAAGTGGCACTTCTCCCAATTCTGCACAAGGTTGAACTCTACACATCTTTGCAATGCCATGCTCAAGTTTTCTAAACATGCTTCAAAAGACTCACCAACAACTGAAAAGTCGTCCATAAATACCTCCAAAGTGTCTTCAACCATATCAGAGAAAATAGACATCATACAACGTTGAAAGGTGGCTGGTGCATTACACAGCCCGAATGGCATGCGTTTGAAGGCAAACGTACCATATGGTCATGTAAACGTTGTCTTCTCTTGGTCTTCAGGTGCGATACAAATCTGATTATAACCTGAATAACCATCCAAGAAGCAAAACCGTCCTTTCCCAGCTAATCGATCTAGCATTTGGTCCATAAATGGCATGGGGAAGTGATCCTTGAGCGTCCAAGAATTCAGATTGCGGTAGTCCATGCATACTCTCCATCCAGTAATGGGCCTGAGTGGAATAAGCTCATTCTTCGCATTCGCAACCACCGTCATACCTCCTTTCTTGGGAACACATTGCACAGGACTCACCCATGTACTATCAGAGATTGGATATACAACTCCTGCATCTAACCACTTGATAATCTCCTTCTTCACCACTTCTTGCATTGGTGGGTTTAATCGCCTTTGATTTTTAATGGTGGGTGTGCACTTTTCTTGAAGCTGAATTTTATGTGTGCAAATCCCAGGTGGAATACCAATAATATCCGCAATGGTCCATCCAATAGCTCTAATATACTTGCGTAAGATTGCAATAAGAGCTGCAACTTGTTGCTCACCCAAATCGGCTGCCACTATGACTGGAAGAGTATTTCCGCTTCCTAAGAATGCGTACTTCAAATGGTTTGGCAGCTCCTTCAATTCTAACGTGGGTGGATCTTTAATAGATGGCTTAGCTGGTGGTGTGGGTCGATTCTTGAGATCAAGATCCAGCTTCTTGGGAGTATAACGATATGTTCCTAATCCCGATAGAGCATAAATATCTTCATCAGAAATTTCAGCATCATCATTCTCTCCTTTCATGAGCAAAACCTCCAAAGGATCATCAAGAATTTGTTCTTCTTCAAGTCGTTCTTTCTCGTCATCAACGACAACATCAGCCACAGAAAATACACTCAGATCTTTGGGTTGCTTCATTGATTTGCAAACGTCAAAATGAACCACTTCGTCATTGATTCGGAATGAGAGTTCATTAGCTCTCAAATCTATGAGTACACTTCCCGTAGCAAGGAAAGGGCGTCCCAAGATTATGGGAACCTCTGAATCTGCTTCACAATCCAAGATGACAAAGTCTGCTGGAAATATAAATGAAGATACCTTCACCAAGACATCGCATAGAATACCAACCGGTAGCTTTACCGACCTATCTGCCATAACAAGCCTCATATTAGTTGGTGTAGGATCTCCTAACCCCAACTTCTTGTAGATCGATAATGGCATCAAGTTGATGCTGGCTCCTAAGTCACACAATGCTTTGGCAAAGTTCAAAGATCCGACGGTGCAAGGAATAGTGAAAGCTCCGGGGTCGGCCTTCTTCTGAACTATCGATCGGGTAGCAATTGCACTACAATGATGCACATCATCCTTCAGCTCATAACTTGCTGCCCTCTTTTTAGTCAAAAGATCTTTCATAAACTTGGCATACCCAGGCATTTGTTCAAGTGCCTCTACCAACAGAACATTAATAGTCAGCTGCTTCAACATGGTCATAAATTTGCTGAACTTAGTGTCATCGGCCACCTTCTTCAATCTTTGTGGAAAAGGTGGTGGTGGGTATGGAAGTGTTCTCTCCACGGCTTTCTTCTCCTCTTGCTTCCGTTTATCATTTTTTTCAGGCTGCACGTCACTAGGTAGCACATCCTTAACGTTTGAAGTAGTTGTTGCGGCTTCTTCTCTTGTAACGTCACTAGGTGTGGCGTCAATGTCTGCTGCTATATCAACCACTTACTTTCCTTTTGCTGAAGTTTCCAGCACCTTACCACTTCTGGTAGTGATGGCCATGCATGACTCATCATTCCTTGGGTTTTGCACAGTATCGCTCGGTAAGGTGCCAGCCTTTCTTTGATTGAATGCTGCTGAAAGTTGGCTTAATTGCTGCTCTATTTGCTTGATAGAAGTGGAATGAGAATCAACTAGTTGCTTCATGGAGGCTAAATCGTCAATTACCTCCTTAACTCCTGCGCTCGTTGCTTCCACTCCTTTCAATAACTTAGCCATCATGTCTTCCATAGAATCAGATGTAGTGGTATCACGTCTACCAGGGGGAACGTTTCATTATTTTTCTTCCAACTACCTTGGTCTTTGCTTCCTGATTTATCATAATAGTTCCGACCTTGGTTTCCTTGGGCATTCCCACGGAAACCCCCCTGATTGGTCAAGTAGTTGGCCTCTTCTTCCGAATCAGATTCGTCTCCGCCTTTTAGCGCCACAGCTTTCACTTTTTCGGTCTTTCCTGATAATAAGTGCTTTGTTAGAAGATCCAATTGTGTTTTCATGTGCGCCATGTCTTGCTCACGTTCTTCTTCTCTTCTTCTTTGGTCTGCAGACATGCCAATAGATAAAGTGGGGCTTGCTACCTCAGAGTCCCTGGTATGCCAAGCTCTACTTTGCTTAGTCATTCGATCTAGCATATTGCTTGCTTGACCAAAGGTAAGGTCCATAAAAGAACCTCCAGCTGCGTTGTCCATCACTGGTTTAGTTACTGAATTCAAGGCTCTATACAAGATCTCCATGAGGTGAACATTAGTCATGTGATGGTTTGGGAATCTCGCTAGCTTTGTCTTGAACCTCTCCCATGTTTTGTGAAGAGCTTCAGAGGGAAGCTGACGAAAGTTGCTGATTTCATCTCTCAATTGAGCCCTTTTGGATGGCGGAAAGAATCTTTCTAGGAAAGCGTCTCTCAATTGCCTCCAATTTGTAATTGAATCAGGAGTCAGCCCATTCAACCATAGTGTTGCCTCCCCAGACAGAGACAATGGAAATAGACGTAATCGAATAGCATTCTGACCAACACTAGGATTGTCAAAAGACTTGCATGTAGAAATAAAGTTGATGAGATGCATATTCGGATCATCGCCTGCTAGTCCACCAAATAACCCCTTGAGTTGCAATAACTGAATCATGGTGCTAGTGATGTTGAACTTGGCTCCGGGCGCTAATGGTGGTGGAATTATAGCTCCAGTGGCTCCGGCACCATCTAGATCATCATCATCATCGTCGAAAGCTGGTTGCAAAGGTTGGCGATCATACCTATACCGAGCTTGTCGACCTCTTCTGTTGGCAGGTGTTGCAATTTCAGCGCCATGCCTTGGGTTTATCAACTCGTCATCTCCTAAATCCTCATCGTCAGGGTTTGTTGCTCGCCCAGGATTATCAATGTTTTGTTGTTGGACTTGAGCAGCGGCAAGAGCAGCTAATCTTGCTTGCTCGTGTTGAGCAGCCATCCTGTCGATTTCAGCTTGTGCTTCCATTCTTCTAATTCGTTGTGGTTCAGGATTGATTGGTAATAACGGTTGACCAGAACTTCTAGTATGGGGCATGCACTAAAAGAAAAACCTGCAATAAACAAAAACAAAAACTAAACGTAAAAGTACGTGAATCTTTGACCAAAGGGTCTAGTAATTATTACGAACTTGATTGACACTCGTATTCCCCGGCAACGGCGCCAATTTTTGATAATGCTCAATCTACAGCTCTCATTTGAGTGTAAAGCGGTCGTTAGCAAATATAGAACCCAACCTGGGTTGGGTGTCGATCCCACAGGGAATAGCTTGGCCAACAAGTAAGCAAAATTACTAAACTTTTGGTAATAGTCTCGTAAGAAGGGGGGATTGTAATATGTAACCAAAACAATAAAGTAAAAGCTGAAAATAGCAAAGTAAAAAGAGAAAGAGATTGTTACGTGAGTTGTAAACAATGAGAATTGAAGCGTTGGGGTTATGTCCACCTTCTGAGGTATACGTCTCTATTGGCTATGAGTGTGTAGAGTCTTGACATGCAATTGCTTATAGAGAATTGTAGTCGATGGTAAATCCAAGCGTCTCTCGACCTAAACAAGGACTATTTCACTTTAACTCTCTCGAGCTTAAAGCGTGTCTAACGGTACGAATTCTCCAAGAGGTTAGTCCAGTTACGGCACTAGCTTTTTAATAGGAAAGGGTGTCCTACTACCTTGACATTATCTCTTTTCCAGACAAGTAACCTTTTTCTCGAACAAGTTAAATGTTAGACTGGCATATTCTTGCGTTTGCAACCGCAAAGAATGTAGATTAAGATGAAGAGCGTAATAATATAAGCAATATACGTGTCTTGAACTCACAAACTCACAGCTATAGATAGTAACTCATTCGGCTTCCATAACCCCAACTAAGAGGTTTAGTTACCCATGAATGCGGAGGATATCACGTTTTGCATGGTGGATGGCGTGAAAAGTAGGTGTTTAGGCGTGTGGTTTTGGTGATTCCGTAGCAAGTAACGATTCTCTTGTTGTGGAATTTAAGAATAGAAGAGTAGGTTAGAAGTGTTTGTAGTGGAAGATGAGAGGGATGGAAGAAAATTAATTGTTGAATGAAGTGAAGAATTGAAGAATTAAGAATGTCTTCAAAATCTCTAGCATGATAGGGTATTTATAATACTCCTATCCTACTCCTACTAAGCTAATGAAATAAATAACCAAATCCTAATATACTAATGAAATCCTTGACCCAAATGTACTAGGGTAAGGTTACAATATCATAATCCAAATAGATTAGTGAAACACATAACCTAATTGCACTAGGTTAATGTATCTTGGTAAAAATCCAAAAGTACTGAGGCCTGGCGTATTTTTTCTCCAACTTTAAACAATCATAACTCCTTGTACATAATGATCTGGGTGATCTACTATATATCAACGGAAAGCTCTGCGAGTCTTATTTCCAATGAAATTGGTTTCATATAATTTGACTATCAAATCAAAAAATTATGGTCGATCCACTTCAGCCTATCAAAAGCAAATTTTTGGGTCAACTTCAAACGATCATAACACCTCGTACAAAATGACATGGGTGATATACTATATATCAATGGAAAGATATGAGAGTCCTATTTCTAATGAAATTGGTTTCATCCAATTTGGATATCGGAGTAAAACATTATGGTTGATCTACTTCAGACTATCAAAATAGTCCACCAAAGGACAGATTCGAGAATTATTTGATTTTTACGAATTTGAAGCATGACCCCATATCTTATGATGATTATTATGAAATCTTGATGTTTATGACTTTGAAAGATGAATTTACATGTGTGGAGATATAAAGCATGAATCTTGAATGATATTTATCATGATTTTGATATTTGGGTCGTAAATCCTCATTGGAAATTGTGTTTTTTAGAAAGTGTGTGTTATAAGCACGTTGATGTTGAATATTTGAGATATTTTGAATGATTTGACCTTTTGGTCTTATGGAGTTGTTTTGAACTCGAGTGTGAAATAAATCCACAACGTGGTTGATTTTGATAGATGGGAAGCATGATGGCTCCCGATGTATATTTATATATTACTAAAAATTTTTTGTTGTGGATTGTCTTTGAAATGACTTGAGCTAAGTCCGGGAGAAATCTTTAGCATCGAGTGGTAGGTATAAAGCGACCTTACTTCCCGAGAACTATGTGCCCCCATAGGAGTGAGCCTAAGGCTGATTTATATAGTGATCACTAGTTTGTGTAGATTTGATATAGATAGTCCTACTCGGATGGCAAGGATAGGATGGATCTCCCCAACGTGGGTTGTATGTTGGACTCCATGTAGCCCACATGGTTTATGTCAGTTATAGGATCTCCTAGTGTGTGTGTTTTTCCTTGTGTCTATGGTGAATGGTGAAATGATTTGAAAGTGGAATTGTGAAAGTTATTCTTTCAAAAGATTTAAATGATATTTACATTATGAGAAAAGATATTCTTGATGAACTGAAAGTGATTGACAAATTATATGATAACTCACATGTGTTATTGTACTTATTTTATCCTCTCATGATTATGATAATTTTCTTCGGGCTATGTGAGTCTTTCGTACATCCTGCATATTTCTTATAAATATTTATGATGATGATGTTTATAAAACTATATACACCCCTATATACTCGGTTTCTTTTCATGGTACTGACCCATATCTTCGGATGTGGGCTATATTTTCTTGAAATATAGGTTCAGGTGCTCAGTTCCAAGTTCGACAGTGATTCTTCGAGCATGCTGTTCTACATCCTCTGTCATGGTGAGTCCTCATGTTCTGAGGATATAATGTTTGATATTGGTTTCACAAAATTATTTACATTTGATAACTGAGTATGAGTCAGTTGGGGCAGGTCTCAATGGCTCGCTGGTTTTATTGATTTTCTTAAAGGCTTGTCAGACTAGTATAGATATTGGGAGTTGACTAATAAGCCGTATTTTGTTATCTTTCTGAAATTCTTTTATTCTTGGATGATGATTACTCTGTTGATTTTTGAGGGTTTTTTTTATAGAAACCCCATTAATTTGTTTTGAACTGAATGAAAATGGCTCAAAGGGTTAGGTTGGGGCTACTCGTAGCCTCAAACACCGTGTGATGCTCTGGGACCATTTTTTGGGGTATTACAAACTTGGTATCAAAGCCTAAGGTTTTAAGGTGTCCTAGGGAGTCGGACAAGCCACGTTAAGTAGAGTCTTGATCATTGGTGTGTAGCGCGCCACATCTATGAGCAAGAGGCTACAAGATGTTTTAGGAAAAAGCATGATTCTTTAAAAATTCTATCTTGCTTAAAGTGTCTCTATCTGCTATTGATTCGTGCTCTCTTCTTTCAAAAATATGCCTCCTTACCAATACTTCCCGATACTCATCCTATTTCTATTTCTCCTTACCGTATGGCCCCTGTAAAACTTAAGGAGTTGAAAGAGCAGCTAAAAGATCTACTAAATAGGGGTTTCATAAGGCCAAGTGTTTCTCTTTGGGGTGCTACTGTGTTGTTTGTGAGAAAAAAGATGGCTCTTTGCGTATGTGCATTGATTACCACCAACTGAATAAAGTCACCGTAAAAAATAAGTACCCCCTTCCGAGAATAGATGATTTGTTTGACCAATTGAAAGGTGCAAGTTATTTCTCAAAGATAGACCTTCGTTCTGGATATCATCAACTCAAAGTTAGGGAGTGTGACATCCTTAAAATCATTTTCCGAACTCGTTATGGCCATTTTGAGTTTCATGTTATGTCTTTCGGGTTAACTAATGCCCCAGCAGCTTTCATGGACCTCATGAATCGAGTGTTCAGACCATATCTGGATATGTTTGTCATAGTGTTCATCGATGATATACTGGTGTACTCCCGTAGTGAGGATGAACATTCTGATCATCTCCGAACTGTCTTGCAAACCCTTATAGATCATAAGTTATTTGCCAAGTTCAGTAAGTGTGAGTTTTGGCTAAGTTCAGTTGCTTTTCTGGGTCATATCATTTCTTCCGAGGGTATTAGAGTTGATCCCCAAAACACCGAAGCTATTAGAAATTAGCCTAGACCTATTTCTCTGACTGATATCCAAAATTTCTTGGGTTTAGATGGCTATTAACGCCATTTTGTTAAGGTTTTCTCCTCTATAGCGTCTCCTATGACTCGGTTGACCCAAAATAAAGTGAAGTTCTTGTGGTCTGAATCTTGTGAGAAGAGTTTTCAGCAGTTGAAGACTCGACTCACTTCAGCCCCTATTTTGACTTTGCGTGATGGTGTTGATGGTTTTGTGGTGCACTGTGATTCTTCGAGAGTTGGGTTGGGTTGCGTATTGATGCATAAGGTTAAGGTGATAGCTTATGCTTCTAGAGAGTTGAAACCCCATGAGACAAATTACCCCACCCATGACCTTGAGTTGGCTGCTATTGTGTTTGCTTTGAAAATCTGGAGACACTATTTGTATGGTTTCCATATTGATGTTTTCACTGATCATAAGAGTCTGCAGTATGTGTTTACCGTGAGAGAATTGAATCTTAGGCAGAGACGATGGTTAGAATTGTTAAAGGACTATGATATCAGTGTGTTGTACTATCCAGGCAAAGCCAATGTTATGGTGGATGTCCTATGTAGAGTGTCCATGGGTAGTGTTTCGCATGTGGTAGAAGGTAAGAAAGAGTTGGCTCATGATGTATATCGTTTAGCTAGATTGGGGGTTAGGTTGTTTGATTCTGCTGAAGGTAGTATAGGGGTTCAGAGTAGTTCCGAATCATCCTTGGTTTCGGAAGTAAAGGAAAAGCAATACTTAGATGCTAGTTTGGTCAGACTGAAGGAGTCAGTCAGGGACCAAAAAGTAGAGGTTTTCTCACAAGGGGGAGATGGTGTGTTGAGATTGCAAGGTAGATTATGTGTCCCGAATGTTGATGATCTGAGATAGAGGATTATAGCTGAAGCGCATGGGGCGCGATATTCTATTCATCCTGGTGCCACCAAGATGTACCAAGACTTGCGGGAAATCTATTGGTGGAGTGGCATGAAGAAAGATATAGCAGCATTTGTAGCTAAGTGTGCAACATGCCAACAGTTTAAGGTTGAACACCAAAGACCTGGTGGTATGATGGAAGAGTTTAGTATTCCCACCTGGAAGTGGGAAGAGATAAATATGGACTTCGTGATTGGTTTACCTCCTTCCCGATGCCATCATGATTCTATTTGGGTTGTGGTTGATAGGTTGACTAAGTCTACTCATTGCTTGCCTGTTCATACTTTATATACTGCTGAGGATTACGCTAGATTGTACATCCAAGAGCTAGTCAGACTGCATGGAGTTCCCTTGTGTATCATTTCGGATAGGGGTACTCACTTCACTTCATAATTTTGGAAAGCTTTTCAGAAGGGTCTTAGTACACAAGTGCTTTTGAGTTCTGCTTTTCATCTGCAGACCGATGGTCAGGCTGAGTGGACCATCCAGACCTTAGAGGATATGTTGAGACCTTGTGCACTTGACTTTAAGGTAAGTTAGGATGACCATTTACTGTTGATAGAGTTTGTTTACAATAACAGTTTCCCCTCTAGTATTGGTATTGCTTCGTTTGAAGCCTTATATGGGAGGAAGTGCAGATTACCCATAGGTTGGTTTGAGGTGGGTGAAGCGGCTGTGAGTGGTCCTGATTCGGTATTTGAGGCTATGGAAAAAGTTAAGTTGATTAGGGAAAGGTTGAAAACTGCGCAGAGTCGTCAGAAGTCATATGCGGATGTTAGAAGGAGAGACCTTTAGTTTGAAGTTGGTGATCGAGTATATCTGAAAATTTCACCTATGAGGAGGGTGAAGAGATTCAGAACGAAGGGTAAGCTTACTCCCCATTATGTTGGTCCTTACAAAATTCTTAGTTGTGTTGGTAAGGTAGCTTATGAGGTCGAGTTGCCTTCCGAGTTGTTCTCTGTTCATCCAATATTCTATGTCTCCATGCTTAGAAAGCATATTAGCGATGTTGTGGTAGTGGATTCCTCTGTGAGTGCTGACATTCAAGAAAATCTTTCTTTTGATGAGATTCCCGTTGATATTCTTGATTTCAGTGTTCGAAGACTAAGGAACAAAGAAGTACCCTTGGTCAAGGTGTTGTGGTGAAACCAGTCTGTTGAGGGTGCAACTTGGGAAGCTGAGGTGGATATGCGATCCAAGTACCCGCACCTATTTTTTGTGAACTCTAATCAAGATGAAGGTACCGTTCTTTCCTAAATCATGCACTTTTGACAAAAGTTGCAGCAGTTCAGCTGTCATTTATTATGTGTTCAGCTGTAGTTTCTTGAATGTATGCATTCTATGTTGCTTTCGGAGTGAGAAACAATGTGGCGATAAGTCTAACGAATGGTTTCAGCTGTATGCAATATTCCCTATCTAATCTTGGCATGTGTAGCGTCCTTCGAGGATGAATGTTTCCAAAGGGGGGATGATGTAATACCCCGGGAAATTTTTCATTGAAATTTTGTGCGTAAACGTGTTGGGTTCTATTTTCTAGAAAGAATTATAAATTTTTTGTCTGGAATGTCTCAGCTTATGACCCATCATTATGTAGAGTATCAAATAATCTTTCTAACGATATGTAGATCATCCAAAACGGACACCCGAGCGACGAGTTATGAACATTCCGATCGAACTGTGAACAGTAGTGAACAGTAAAACGTGCAGGAAAAAGTACTGAGGCCTGACGTATTTTTTTCTCCAACTTTAAATGATCATAAGTCCTAGTAAATAATGATCTAGGTGATCTACTATATATCAACGGAAATCTCTGTGAGTCCTCTTTCCAATGAAATTGGTTTCATCCAATTTGTCTATCGGAGTAAAAAGTTATAGTCGATGTACTTCAGCCTATCAAAAGCAAATTTTTGAGTTAACTTCAAACGATCATAACTCCTCGTACACAATGATCTGGGTGAGATACTATATATCAATGGAAATATATGAGAGTCCTCTTTCTAATGAAATTAGTTTCATCCAATTTGGATATCGGAGTAAAACATTATGGTTGGTCTACTTCAGACTATCAAAACAGTCCACCAATGGACAGATTTGAGAATTATTTGATTTTTAGGGGCGTTTTAGTCATTCCCCCTTACCCAAAATCCATCCAAACCCTATATTAAAGCCTATTAGAAGCATTATATGTTATATTTCATCATATTCTCTCAAAAATAAAACCCTAAGCTCCTTCATCCAACTTCAAGAACCTCCAAAGTTCACCATTAATTCGGCAAATTTATTCAAGATTCCAAGTTCCTAGTTCAAGAAATCAAAGAACCACCATTCAAAGGCACGATTAACATCTCAAAAATGAGTATCGATCTAAAGTTCATCATTCAAGATATGTGGGGGTTTTCAACAAGAACTCTCTTTCGTTCTTGTGCCCAAAAGAAATTTTCTTTACAAAGGCATGATTTTTGTTTGATTTTTACGAATTTAAAGCATGAACCCATATCTTATGATGATTATTATGAAATCTTGATGTTTATGATTTTGAAAGATGAATTTACATGTGTGGAGATATAAAGCATGAATCTTGAACGATATTTATCATGATTTTGATATTTGGGTCATGAATCCCCATTGGAAATTGTTTTTTCTAAGAAAGTGCGTGTTATAAGCATGTTGATGTTGAATATTTGAGATATTTTGAATGATTTGAGCTTTTGGTCTTAATGGAGTTGTTTTGAACTCGAGTGTGAAAAAAATCCACAACGTGGTTGATTTTGATAGATGGAAAGCATGATGGCTCTCGATGTATATTTATATATTACTGAAATTTTTTTGTTATGGATTGTCTTTGAAATGATCTGAGCTAAGTTTGAGAGAAATCTTTAACATCGAGTGGAAGGTATAGAGAAACCTTACTTCCCTAGAACAACGTGCCCTCGTAGGAGTGAACCTGAGGCTGATTTATATAGTGATTACTAGTTTATGTAGATTTGATATCGATAGTCCTGCTCTGATGGCAAGGATAGGATGGCTCTCCCCAACGTGGGTTGTACGTTGGACTCCATGTAGCTCACATGGTTTATGTGGTTATGGGATCTCCCAGTGTGTGTGTGTTTCCTTGTGTCTATGATGAATGGTGAAGTGATTTGAAAGTGGAATTGTGAAAGTTATTCTTTCGAAAGATTTAAATGATATTTACATTATGAGAATTGATATTCTTGATGAACTGAAAGTGATTGACAAATTATATGATAACTCACATGTGTTATTGTACTTATTTCATCCTCTCATGATTATGATGATTTTCTTCGAGCTATGGGAGTCTTTCATACATCCTACATATTTCTTGTAAATATTTATGATGATGATGTTTATAAAACTGCATACACCCCTGTATACTCGGTTCCTTTCCATGGTACTGACCCACATCTTTGAATGTGGGCTGCATTTTCTCGGACTGTAGGTTCAGGTGCTTAGTTCCAGGTTCGACAGTAATTTTTCGAGCACTCTGTTCTATATCCTCTATCATGGTGAGTCCTCATGTTTCGAGGCCGTGATGTCTGATGTTGGTTTTACGGAATTGTTTACATTTGATAACTGAGTATGAGTTAGTTGGGGCAGGTCTCAATGGCTTGCTGGTTTTATTGATTTTCTTAGAGGCTTGTCAGACTAGTATAGATGTTGGGAGTTGACTAATGAGTCGTATTTTGTTATCTTTTTGAAATTCTTTTATTCTTGGATTATAATTACTTTATTGATATTTGAGGGTTATTTATGGAAACCCCATTGATTTGTGTTGAACTAAATGAAAATGGCTCAAAGGGTTATCGTGGGGCTACTCGTAGCGTCAAGCATCGTGTGACGCTCCGGGACCCATTTTTTGGGTGTTATACCTATTTGATTTTTTGAAACAAACAGACATATTTTACAAAAAATAATGCATCTGATGCAACAGGTTAGACAACTGTTGCAATAGATGTATATATCTGTTTGATTATTTTCAGCAGATATATCATCTGCTAAAATCGATATATGTCTATTTATTTGTTGGAACAAATGATATACATTAACCTTCTTAAGCTCACGCTGCTCTTTTGTGGCCCTTGTACATTGATCAAAGGTACAAGACAAAGACAGAGGAGTTGTAATTTTACTTTTTTTTATGCTTGATGATGCCTTGAAAATTTCTTTCCTTCTCTTTTTAGCCACCTTAATCTCTGGTGGAGTGTATGGATATAAAAGCCTATTTGATGGAATGACACCCCTCTTAGATGTCAATTCCTTTACAGAAGTAGTTAATGTATTAATAGTATTAATCACTCAATTATGTTTCACCTTGCAGTCTTGACATTTGCATGCAGAACATTCGCTATAAGGGGTAAAATCTGTATAACCAGGATGATCTTAATCATAATGGTTTGTTGTTTCAATAACTGTAAGAGGAGTATCATTAGCTGGTAAATTGCGTCACTAGGGAGAGACCCCTATAACGGCCCAACCCACTAGTGATGTTGTCCGTTTTGGGCCCAGGCCCTCACAACTTTAAAATGTGTCACTAGGGAGTAAGGCTTGCTTACTTACCCAACATCCCTTCCATGTTTTACAGATGTGGGACTCCTTATCCTAAGTTGGGGTGTCACATACACCCCCTTATGGATCAGCGTCCTTACTGAGGTTTGCCCTACCGAATGATATTTTCCAAGGCATAGGACTGAGGTTTGCCCTACCTTACTGGAATTTGTCTAAAGTCAGTTTGAACTCTAGCTCACATCGACAGGGCTGACATAGGAACGATTCTGATACAATTCTTGTCATGACCTGAGCCAAGGTCTTAGTCGCGACGGGCATCCCGAACTACGAAGGTCCGAGAGACCCATGTAACAACCCAACCCACTAGTGATATTATCCACTTTGGTCCTTGGCCCTCTCGACTTTAAAATGTGTCACTAAGGATTAAGGCTTGCTTACTTGTATACCCAGCATCTCTCCCTTTTTTTTTATGTAGGACTCTTTATCTAAGTTGGGGTATCACACGTAACTATGGTAAACTCTTTCCAACCAAAACAAATAGGAATGCCATAATAATTTATCCACATCTCATCCATCTTATCTTTGATTTCATACATAAACCTACGCTTGAGAAGATCATATACCATTTTTATTTGGAAGCGAGCATTGTTGTCCTATGACAAATCAAGATATTGCCCAAAGCAGTTGTCCCTGAAAATCGCATCCAAATTTTGTTGTCAAAGTATTTTTCTAAAGGCGTCGAAAGATTTTCCCATGGTTGACTTAATCACAAAATCACCTGTTGAATCTTTGACACCATCGCACTTCATTCTCACAGGATAACTATCAATGCAGAAGGTTTAGACCAATTATTCAATGGAAGGGCTATTAGCATTTGGATCATCTCTTTTAAAACATTCCTTATCTCCATGTTTATTAGCTTCTACCTCTTATTAAGATAACGCTTGTAAAGCAAGCTCATAAAGTAGTGGAAGTAGCCTAGCTACTTCACTTGTTCCTTTACTTGAACTTGATTCGGTTTCTATTCTTTTGGGAGCCATATAATCTAAAAATAATAGAAATATAAAATAGATTATATTTGATTAATGCATTATTAAAAAAGGATAATAGTATATCTAACATATACAATAGAAAAATAACAGTTCCAACAGATCACACATCTGTTGTACCGGGTAGGTTATCTATTGCAACATATAACTAACCTGTTTAATGGATAATTAATTTGGTACAATAATAAAAATAGATCACTTATCTATTGAAATAGATGACTGGTCTGTGCAACAGATCACACATCTGTTACAATATATGAGTGATCTGTTGCAACATATAACTAACCTGTTGCAACAAATAAGTAATCTGTTACAACAATAAAAATAGATCAGTCGTCTATTGAAATAGATAATTGGTCTATGTAGCATATCACACATCTGTTGCAACAAATAAGTGATATGTTGGAACTGTTATTAACGATCAATATTGTTTAGATTTCTTCCAATAGAAGGGTCAACTATTGCAACAGATGAATGATCAATTGGAAAAATCAAGTCTTGGACATGTCCTGTTGGAATAGTTGATAGGATTTTATCCAATAGAAGGTTCATTATTGCATTAGATTTTTTATCTGATGGTTTCCCCATTGCATCAAAGGGTAAATCTGTTGCATCGGATGATTATTCTATTACATTAGATTTTTTATTAGGTGGTTCCTCTGTTACATCAGATGGTAAATCTATTACATCAGATGGTTAATCTATTGCATCAGATTTTTAATCCATTGCATTAGATTTTTAATTCGATGGTAAATCTGTTACATCAGATGGTTAATCTATTGCAGAAGATTTTTAATCTGATGGTAAATCTATTACATCAGATGGTTAATCTATTATAGCAGATTTTTAATTTGATGGTTCCTCTGTTGCATCATATGGTAAATTTATTGCATTAGATAGTTAATCTGTTGTATCAAATAGTAAATTTGTTATATCAGATAGTTAATCTATTGCATCAAAAGGTTAATTAGTTGCATCAGAACAACAAAAATATCACCATTTTTACCAAAAATAAGAACAAATCAACCCAGCAATGGGCGTAACACCAAAAACACCAACATTGTTGTGTTGTTTGTACAAATAAATATAAACAACAAAAATCAAGCTTCAAAAGACATAACAAACAACAAAAAATCATATTTCTCTTTGAAAAAAGAAGAAAAGAAATACCAGAAAATAGGGTTTTATTCAGACCACATTTCAAATTAAAAGATTAAATATTGAAATTATTAACCAATACTAGAAGAGAAGTTAACTCAAGTTTCTCTTTTTCTTCATAACTAAAAAAGTCCATAATTTTTTACCTATGAAAAAAGAAAAAGGACGATGAAGAACTCGAAGTTGTTGGGGTCAGAGAGCAAGGTTGTCACGTTAATTGACAACTGAAAGCTGAAAAGGAACTCGAAGCCTAACTATTCTTAATAATTATCATCATCATTATTATTATTGTCAGTCGACCAATCGTTAACCAGCAGCAGGGCCCTCCTCAACCTGCGAATCTCTCAGAGCATCCTTGCTCGCACGGCTCTTAATTCCCAATGCAGGTCATTAACCGACCTTTGAAGTTCCCATACGATATCGTATAGAATAGCAATGTTCCAGACAGGATCAGTCATATCTAGAAAACACATCATTAACAAAAAATATAAAAACACAAGTAAAGAAAAGATAAGGTGGTTGAAGATGTAATATGAATGACAAGATGCAAGAAATAAATAGAGAGTAGTAGAATGAATGTGTAAGGGGAGACCTATTTATAGAGGATTGAATTTGAATGAGTTAGACAGAAAGGTGCGACTGTTCACCTCCATTTTATTAATTACATTATAACTAGTGATTTTTTTAATAATTGAGAAAAGTTATGACTTAATTAAATCAAGGTGCTGACTATTTGATTATTGCGATAATTCATGACTTTTTAGCTTATTATTATTAATTAGTTCTTAAATTTAAACAATTTTTTTCTCAATTAAATAATCAAAGACTTCTCACCTTGTCAATAACCATTTCTTTTAGTAACAACCATTTTTTATTGAGTTGTGGCAACAGATAGTATATCTATTGCATTAGATAACCCACATGTAGCAACAGATATACTATCCGTTGCAACAATTCGACCATCTTTTGCAACATATAATTTATCAGTTGCAACATATAACCTATCTGTTGCAACATATAATCTATCTTTTTTATTAATCACCATATATTATTTTTGATTCATCAACTATTTTGAATGTGTTAGACAAAAAGTCACGACTATTCACCTTTTTTTTTAAATCATCATCATATACCTTAAGTAATCTAAAGTGGTGACTTTTTATTGTATAATAAATAAATTTAAAAAATAGATTGAAAAACAAAAATGATGAAAAATCACGACTTGTCACCTATTTAATCATCAATTATTAAAATTAAATAACCATTTTTTATGGTTATAAATTGTTTTTATCATTAATTTTCTTATTATTTATATACGAACCATTTTTCATATTAAATAATCAAAAAGTCATGACCTTTCACCCTCTGAATAAGAATAACCTTTTTCTAATTAATAACCGTCTGTTGCAATATATGGTCCATTCATTGCCACAAACACTCAATCCCTACCTCCAACCATCGGCATGTTGAGAATAAGGAATAGACAGAATGAAAATTAAATATGAAATAAGAATTAAAATCCAAAGTCGACCAAACATAGATTTTTGAATCTATTTTCAATTTCCCGCAAGGAGTTGCGCAGAATCACCTTGTCCAAATTTGAATCAGACGTATCTAGAAGTGGAGTTGACTGAATGAGTAAGGAGGGACCTATTTATAAAGGATTGGACTTGAATGGGTTGGTCAAAAAGCTATTACTGTTCACCTGTTTTTTAATAATTACATCCCTTAATGAAATAAAATTGGTGACTTTTTGAATATGTAAATTAAAAAATATATATTTAAATACAACATTTTATCTTTATTGTATTTCAGAAAGAAAAGAAAATTGCTTTAAAATAAATCTAACAGATGGGTAATTTGTTGCAAAATATATTCTACCTATTTGATAATTTACAACATGTTGACAATCTCCTGCAATATATGTATATATCTGTTTGATTATTTCCAAGAGATAAGTCATATGTTGAAATAGATTGATCATCTGTTGTAACAGATATTTATAATTGTTTGATAATTTTAACAGATGTGTTATATGTTCAACCAAGTTAGTCATCTGTTGCCATAGATGGGCTAGGAAGGATAAGTGCATGCAGATGGATCCATTTTCATGTGTGGGAGTTATATATTACTGATAAGGTCATCGGAACAACACACATAAAGTACAATAATTTTTTTAATACAGTTCTTAATCGATTAGGAATTGATCATTCAACAGATCCTGCATTATATGGTTAAATTTGATAGGTTCGAATTGGTAAGGTTGAGGGGCCATGAAGAAGGTTCTGATACCCTATTATGAATTAATGACAGTTATTTCTCATGCGTTTCAATTTTAGAGGAGGGATCAATAATTGGTGGCATTATAGAGATCCAATAGCGATTGGACTAGACTTTAACGGTGCATTGGACTTTAAGAAGGCCTTCAAATCCTCCCATTGCAGAAAACAAGAACGAAAAATCAATAGAAATTCCCCAGGCCCAAATTTATATGGATGGGTTATTTGAGAAGATGATAACACACCAAAAAGAGCCATAGGATAATAACTGTGAGGGAAAGGGGAGTTTATCAAAGACTATGTCATCTGAGCCCTTATTGAAAAGGAAACATAGGGTAGAAAGCAAGGAACTTCTAGCGAACCAGGCTGATGAAATTGACTTAAAACATGAGAAATCTAAATCAAGTGCAAATATGAAAGTGTATACAGTAACCAAAATCTGTTTGTTATCTCCCTCAAAGAATAATAGTGCAGCGGCCACTTTGCTAGGGAACTATAAATAGTTAGCATGGTCGGAATGATCTCCTACATAGAAAATAATAGAACACCAAGAAAGCATCTTTGTGGGAACCGATGGTTGAAATGATTTACATTAAGAAAACTTGGACCAAGAACAACTGAAAAATAAGGAAGCAAGCCAAGGCGGTAATTTCTGAATTTTAAATTGCATTACATGCCTTCTTATTTATTATTTCAATCAAGTTCACTACTATTGACCTAATCGGAATAACAAACAAGATTGAATGACAGATTGAGTATCATTACTTCCTTAGCAATATGTATATAATTGATTGTGTTTTCTTGCCTTAACATGATTTCAACATATCTTGGAGAAGAGAGATAACTTGTTGTAGTATGTGAATCCCGTGTAGTTGCCAGAGCTCTTGAAAATTATCAAATGGATGGAAATTTAAATTGCACTACTTCTTTTGGCATATTAGTAGCTAATCATGGAAAGCACCAGTGTCTACACTTTAACTTGTTCATCCCTTTTAGCATACTCTGACTTCAACATTTTTTTTGCTTTAATCAAAGTATCCAAATTTTACCTATCCTCTTTGAAGTTGGTCAATAATTCCTGATATTTTGATTCATCCCATTATCCAGATTCAATAATGTAAACTTAAGTATAAATCAAGCAACCAAGAATTATTGACCAACTTCGAAGGGGACATGTAAAATCTAGATAACTTGATTAAATAAAAAAAATGTTGAAGTCAGAGTATGCTAATAGGAATGAACAAGCTAGAGTGTAGACAATAGTGCTTTTGATGCTTAGCTACTAATATATCAAAAGAACTGGTACAATTTACATTTTCATCCATTTGATAACTTTCAAGAGCTCTGGCAACTGCACGGGATTCACATACTACAACAAGAATTTGATCTTCTCCAAGACATGTTGAAAGTATGCTAAGGCAAGAAAACACAATCAATTACATCCATATTGCCAAGGAAGTAATTATACTCAATTAGCCTCTCAATCTTATTTGTGGTTCCGATCAGGTAAATAGTAGTGGGCCTGATCGAAACCACAAACAAAAACGCATGGGATGCAATTTTAAATTCAGAATTTGCCATCTTGGATTGCTTTATTATTTAAACTTTAGTTGTTCTTGGGTGAAAATTTTTTTGACTTACTGTACATTATTTCAACCCTCGATGCTCGCAAAGCTGCTTTCTTGGTGTTCTTTTATTTTTTAGTTAGGATATCATTCTGATCACATTAACTAATCGTAATTCCTTAGAAAAGTGTCCAGCAACACTATTTTTCTTTGAGAGAGACGACAGACGGATTTTCATTCTTGGATACACTTTCATATTTGCACTTGATTTAGATTTATCATGTTTTAAGTCAATTTCATCGTCCAGATTCGCTACAATTTCCTTGGTACCCTGTGTTTCTTCTTTAATAAAGCCTGAGATGATATAATCTTTATCAACTCTCCTTTACCAACAACAACACCATTACCACACATTCCAACAATACCAACCCCACCAACAACCTTAATAAGCAACAACAAAGAAACAAATAACATACATACCAAAAATAATACTGGCAACAAGGCTTCTAAAGTTCTCCCTACAAATGGCTTTTTTGCATATTTTATAAAAACAATATTTTGTTCTCATTGAAGACTTAAAATTCAACTTTACTTTAATTTTCTCAATAAATAGGATATGGATAATGGGTAATTAAATGAAAAACATATGTAAATAATAAATTTAAATAACTTGCAAAGAATAAGAGAGAAATGAAAGAGCAATAGTGAATCATACTTACAATATCAAAAGTAAGGGGATCAAATAGCAATTTTAGTCGAGAAAAGATATAGATCGGTTGAGATCCAAAAGGATTCTCATGAGAAAGAGGAGAGAAAAAAGGAGAAAAAAGGAGACAGTTATGATACCCCCTAAAGAGGAGAAAAAGAAAAATAAGAGAGATGAATTAATTTATGGCTGAAGGAGAGATAATTCTAGAGATGGAATTAAATGTTCATTAATAACTTTGAGGGGCACGAGGAGACGGGTGACATTCAAAAGATAAGATATGACAACTCGAGGAGTAGATATGTCTAAATCTGTTTGATAATTTCCAACAGATATTTCGCATGTTGCAACAGATGAATTATCTATTGCAACAAATGCATTATCTATTGCGATATTTGAATCTAGTATTCCATTTCAATTAATAAGTTCAAATCTAAGAATTAAATTAAATTCATAGACAACATAAAATAAATTGAATCCTTGAGAAATTACGTGAAATATCTCAACAAATAAATGAAATACAGATGATCTACTCAATACAGAGAAGTTGTTCTTCATTCGGTGCTATAGAATTCAACTTTGGTCATCGTGGATCTATAATGTCGCTTTCATACGCTTTTTGAGCTTTCATTTTTCCGTATTTTCATAAAAGAGTAGAATATATACTATAAAGTAATCCGTAATTAAGTCCATCATTTGGTACTTGTAATCCATTGATCAAATACTCAGCATAAGCGGCAACATCAAGACTGCAATCCTTGCATTTGTAAAAATCAGATAATGCATATCTTATAATTAATGTAAGTGTCGTGAAATTTTTGAAATGAAACTAAATCATGATACACATAGGCTACCAATGGATTGTTGACCAATTCCTTTAACATATTCTACCTTAAATGGATTACCTATTTTATCCCAATATACTTCAATCATCGACCAATCAGTCTGAACCTTTTGATCCAAAAAGTCACTTATCTCAAGGTAAAAGGGCAATATTTTGGACAGCTTTTGTATCTCATACGAAGGCCCAGAACATCTCCTTCTTGACATTGAGTTATAAACTCAGATGCGCCTCTCTTTTAGAACAATGACAACAACACCCCAAGGAATTCATCACCATAATTGATTGGGATATATACTTCATCGAACAAATACCAAGGTAAGCAGATGGAATGCTAAAACCTTTGATGATGTTGATTAAGCATTCCTCAATTCAGGAAACTTCTGGATATTGTTGAAAATACTTATCGTAAGCATTATTGATATAAACTTTATACAAATAATTTCCTGTCGTGTATCTGTATTGTTCTTATGTTCGCAACTTGGCCTTTTTTCGGAGGTAGTAAGAAATGACATCGATATGCTGTACATATTATCAAACATTTTAGATTACGTGATAATAAAATTAATACGTAGATGTAATTAAATAAAGTAATAATTAATAGTAATATGCATGACATTTAAAGCTCATCATTCCAGCAAGTTTAGGGCTATAACATCAAATAGAACCAATCCTTCATTATGGGATGTGCAACAACAAAGTCGAACATATCAAAACCAAGACCCGATTCATTCACTTTGTAGTGTTTGTCATTTTGTTTTCGACATTACTTATATATGTTAAAGTCATGTTTTTACAACAAGAATTGTATAAATATATATATCTTTCTAAATGATATATGTACCTATCGGCATTATGCTTTAACAGCCCATCGACAATCCATTCTGAATAGTTGTTGATCAACTTTGTTAGTTTTTTTGAAGCCTTGTCTGATATGTTGAACATTTCAAATGGGTAATTCTTTCATTCTCCTGATGACAGGCTCCACTTTTTTCTCTTCTTTAGAAGCAGTTGATGGATTATCAGCTGTGATATTATGATGTTCAGCATAGCTTCTATTGAGACATCCATCCGAAAAGCTAGAATTGTAAATACTAATCATAGATATACAACAGATTATCTATCTATTATAATAGATGGGTCATTTGTTGGGACAAATTCAAACATGTAAAGAAGAGTTGTACGATAATTTCCAACAAATGACCCATCTGTTGCAATATATGACTTATCTATTGGTACAAATTAAAATAGTGTGATGACCTATTTGATTTGCTGAAATAAATAAACATATATTGCAATAGATAATGCATATGATGCAACAAGTTAGACAACTATTGCAACAGATGTATATATTTGTTTGATAATTTTCAGCTGATGTATCATTTGTTGAAACAGATATGCGTCTATTTATTTATTGGAACAGATGATATATATTCACCTTCTTCAGCTCATGCTGCTCTCCTGTGGCCCTTGTAAATTGATCAAAGGTGCAAGACAAAAATAGAGGAGTTGCAATTTTGCTTTTTTTTATGCTTGATGATTCCTTAAAAATTTCTTTCCTTCTCCTCTTAGACACCTTAATATCTAGTGGAGTGTATGGATATGAAATCCTCATTGATGGAATGATGCCCCTCTTAGATGTCAATTTATTTACAAATGTAGTTAATGCATTAATAGTACTTATCACTCCATCATGTTTTGCCTTGCAGTCTTGACATTTGCATGTAGAATATTCACTAGAAGGGGAAAAATTTGTATAACTAGTATGATCATAATCATAATGGTTTGTTATTTTAAAAATTATAAGAGGAGCATCATTAACCCCAACAACAGCACCACTACTATTACCATTAACAACAATAAGTCCACCTTCTAAAATTGTTTTTCTTATGATGGTTGTTGCTCAAAATAAATCCTTTTTTATTCTGTCAATGACCTCAGGGTCCGATAAAGATTGCACAAAACGTAAAGTAAGAAAAACGTCATCTTCAACTCTCTATTGGTTGGAACGAGCGACGGATGCATAATCTAACATAAATCAGTACATATATTAGAATGATGATTAGATTATTCAAAAAATCATTAATTAAAATAAAAACTTAATTAAAATTAGACTTACTGCATCCTTCGGGGGTTTGAATAGATCAAGAAATTTTATATTTTATCAGTTTTGGCCGACAACCATCTTAGGATTCTTAGACAGGAAACTTCTTCCTGGTAGATCACTTGTTATTTCAAATAAGGAATGGCTTCAAAGTCCCAAGACTATAAAATAACGCTAATAAATCAAAAGCATTATTGAATAAGAAAATGAATTATATCATAATAAAAGAAATATTTATCATGATAGCCTGTGGAAAGCCATATAAGTTGACTGCCTTTGGCATTAATAGAGTCAATAAATATTTGACAGACATTTTGAAGCTTTCATAACCCCAAGGATAGTTGTTAAATGCCTTAAGATCCTCGAAGATCATTATTAAACCAAGTGGTAAGTTGTTATTAACGTTTCTCGCCCAAACAATATTACGTACAAACCAGCCCAAGAATAATGATTTCTTATGCTTCATTAAAAGTGTTTTACCTTTAAATGCTTCAATTAAATTTTTGTTTTTGAATCTTGGATCAACAAGGGACTCCAAGTACTTATCATCACTTGACTTGTATTTCCCTTTTTTTAGGTGTGTGGGGTGATTTTTTAGGGTTAGAATAGGTATAACTTGAGAAGGAGAAGGAGGATAATCTTTTAGTCTAGTAACTATGGCAAACTCCTTCCAACTAAAACAAACAGGCATGCCACAGTAATTTATCTATACCTCATCCATCGTAGCTTTGTTTTCATACATAAACCTACGCTTGAGAAGATCATATACCATTTTTATTTGAAAACAAACATTGTTGTCTTTCGACAAATTAAGATATTGCCCAAAGCAGTTGTCCCTGAAATAAGAATCCAAATTTTGTTCTCTAAGTATTTTTATGAAGGCGTCGAAATATTTTCCCATGGTTGACTTAACCACGAATTCACCCGTTAAATCTGTGGAACCATCGCATTGCATTCTCACAGGAGAACTATCAATTCTGAAGATTTTGACCAACTCTTTGGTGGAAGGGCTATTAGCAATTGGATTATCTCTTTTGAAATATTCCTCCTCCCGATGTTCATTATCTTCTACTTTTGATTGAGATAACTCTTGTAAAGTAAGCTTATAGAGTGGTGGATGTAGCCTAGATGCTTCACTTGTTCCTTTACTTGGACTTGATCCGATTTCTATTCTTTTGGGAGACATATAATCTAAAAATAATAGGAACATAAAATAGATTATAATTGATTAATGCATCATTAGAAAAGAATAATAGTATATCTAACATATACAATAGAAAAATAATAGTTCTAATAAATCACACATCTGTTGCACTAGGTAAGTTATCTGTTGCAATATATAATTAACGTGTTGCAATGAATAAGTAATCTATTGCAATAATAAAATAAATCACTCATCTATTGCAATAGACGACTAGTTTGTGCAACAGATCATATATCTGCTGCAATATATGAGTGATTTGTTGCAATATATAACTAACCATTGCAATGGATGAGTAATCTATTGCAGAAATAAAAATGGATCACTCAACTATTGAAATAGATGACTGGTCTATGCAACAGATTACACATCTATTGCAACATATGAGTGATCTATTAGAATTATTAGCAATGGTAAATATTGTTTAGATTTCTTCCAACAAAAGGGTCATTTATTATGACAGATGAATGATCAGTTGGAAATATCAAGTCATGGACATATCCTATTGGAATAGTTGATAGAATTTTATCCAACAAAAGGTTTATCTGTTGCATCAAAATTTTTATATGATGGTTCCTCAATAACATCAGATGGTTAATCTATTATATTAGATTTTTAATCTGGTGGTTCCTCTATTGCATCAGATGGTAAATCTATTGCATTAGATGGTTAATCTGTTTCATCAAATTTTTAATCCATTGCATCAAATTTTTAATTTGATGGTAAATCTATTGCAGAATATTTTTAATCCAATGGTAAATCTGTTGCATTAGATAGTTAATCTATGGCAGCAAATTTTTAATCTGATGGTTTCTCTATTGCATTATATGGTAAATCAGTTGCATCAGATGATTAATCTATTGCATCAGATAGTAAATTTGTTGTATCAGATGATTAATTTGTTACATCATATGGTTAATTTGTTGCATTAGAAGGTTAATCTGTTACATCATTGATAACACTCAACTTACACTTCAATTTAGTGTAAGGCGATCGTCCTTAAAATATTTACCCAACTTTGGAATCGGGGTCAAATCCAAAGGGAACAATGTGAGTGACGATTAAACTAGTTTGAAACTAAAGCTACAAGTTAAATTCAAACAACTGGCATGAAAATAAAGTAAAATGGGGGTTTTAGTTTAATAAGTAATTGTTGGTCACTTTACTTTCAGTGTTTGGAATCAAGAGCTTATGGAAGACCAGAATAATGTTTACTAGGGCTTCCGGTACATGACATATGCTAAAACTGGTTCATGATTCTCACGGTGGGTAGGACAACAAGGTATCTTTATCAATGTTATGCTTAAATGTCTCTCGACCTACTTAAGCGTTTAATTCCCTAATCCTCTCGGAATTAGGGAATTTCTATTTACTGCCTAGATTTTACCTCAGGTTAACCAAACTTGTTACGAAGTATTTTCGAGTCCCTGTTAATAATTCACTTCCTACTATATTTGATTTCTTTCTCAAGAAAATTAAAGCAGGTGTGTCTACCGTTTTCAACCAACAGACGTTAATTAAAACTTCAGAATTATCAAGAAACACTACCACCTTTTGAATCGTAAATACTTAGCACCTCATCAAGACCTAACCCTAGATCCCATAACTCAGGTTAATGGAGTTTAGACACTCAAGATGTAACGAACGAAACATATAATTGAATTCATGATTTGAAAGATAAACTTACAGAGATGAATAATAACTAGTGAATCGTAGATTATATCACAAAGAAAAAATCCCAAAATACTGATAACAATCTCTCCAAAGTATTTGCTTTTTCAAGAAAAGAAACTCGAGAGAGAAAATAACAAAATACATCTCTTAAACTCAACTGCCAACCCCAGAAAAACCCTAAACAATGTTTTTTATAGTTAATCCTAAATAAAGAAATAAAATCAGAATGTTCAGAAAATTCTTCGGAATAGGTGACGACATTTGTGACGGCGCGTCAGGGTCCTGGCGACTTATCAGGAATGTCGGCAGGCTCTCCACCATTCTTGCTATCTTCTTCTTTAACTGATGGCAAAGCTTGAAGACTTATAAGATACGTGACGACATATCAGAAATGTCATCACTTCTTCATTCAAAATTTGATTCTCTGCCTACACTTGACGAAAACTCTAACACCTTATCACAGTTCTGGCGACATGTCAGAAATATTGTCATAGTTTCACTTTAATCCTTCTAACACTGCAACACCTAAAGTGATTTCTGATAACTTATGACAGGGCTGGCGACTTTTCAGGAATGTCGTCAACCACTTGACGTAATTTCTGATAACTTATCACAGGGCTGATGACTTATCAGGAATGTTGTCAGCCATACTTCCAATTCTTTTGCATTAATTTTCAGCTCTTTTGCTTCCATTTCCTTAAATTTCCCTTGCATCATGACTTTTACTGCAATATCAAAGTAAAATAATCAAAAATGACAAAAGTTACTTAAGACTTCACAATTATTCTCGGTTAAAAGCCTTAAATATGATACCGTCTGCTCACACATCAATCATAAGGTTAATTTATTGTAGAAAAAAATAGTAGCATGATTTTTTTCAGTAGAACAACAAAAATATCACCATTTTTAAAAAGAAAAAGAATAAATCAACCCAGCAATGAGCGCAACACCAAAAACAACAACATCGTTATTTTATTTGTACAAACACAAACAACAAAAATCAAACTTCAAAAAATGCAACAAACAACAAAATATCATTTTCACTCTAAAAAGAAAAGAGAAGAAATACCAAAATTTAGGGTTTTATTCAGATCGCATTTCAAATTAAAGCAACAAATATTAAAGTTGTTAACCAATACAAGAAGATAATTTATCTTAAGTTCCTCTTTTTCTTCAAAACTAAAAAGGCCATAATCTTTTGCCTGTGAAAAAAGAAAAGGGACGGTGAAAAACTCGAATTTGTTGGGGCCGAAGATTAAGGTTGTCACATCAATTGATGGTTGAAAGTCGAAAAGGAACTCGAATCCAAACTATTTGTTGCCGGAGGTTGAAGTCATCGGGAATTGAAAGGAGAAATTTGGAAAATTGTTGGTTGGGAGAACTTGTCAAAAGAGAGAGATGAGAGATGATTAATTTGGAGAGGAGAGAGGTGTGGGTTAATTTATATTTTTGAAAAGATAGAAAGTTTTAAAAATATTAATCAAGTTCACAGTTAACTTAATCACATTTTCTAATTATGTTTGACCCTTTAACTTGATCAATGTCATCAATCCTTGATTCAAGACTTAAATGACACCTTTTATTTAGTTTTCTGATGTACTTCTTCATCTGGAGGGTTAAAGGGATCAGCCTCCTCAATTCTTATATTGCTCTTTACAGCCAACCACCTAAGAATCCTTAAATGAGAAACCTCATTCGGGTAATCCTTGACCTACTTTTAGAGAGGAGGAATGACTTCAAATACCCAAGCCTAAAAAATGTAAACGGGAAGTAAGAAAAAAAACTCATAATAATTATTAAATATAAATTAATGGATGAGTAAATAAATAGTGATTAAATTTACCATGAAAACCCAAGGAAATCCGTATAATGTGATCGTCTTTGGGGATAGCTTATCAGTGAATAATTGACAGTCAAGTTGTAGTTGTCATATTCTCAGGGATTATTATTGAATTTCTCAAAATCCTCAACAAGCTCTGATAAATCATCTTCTATGACTTTGTTGACGTCTCTTTCCATTATAATGGAATGGCCAAACCAAAATAAGCACAATTTCTCATTGTACTTCTTTGGTATGGTTTTATCCTTGAGATCTTGTATCAACATCGGGGATTTATATCTACGTCTAGTAACGTTGAACATCCCATCTATTTTTTCCTTGTGTTTGTTAGTTTTGGTAGGTGGTCTCTTGGACAATGTCTTCCATTTTTTTTATGGTGGTGGCATGGTTATCTTACTTGACTTATAATTTTTGCAGGGTTTTTCCTTGATGAGAGGTTCATTTGGACGATCATATCTCAAGCCTATCACTATGGCAAACTATGTCATGCCAAAACAAACTGGCATTCCATAGTAGTTGATCCAGATTGCATCCATCTTTTCCCCCTTCTTCAAATCTTTATCATCCCCCATGTACTTGATCTTGCAATTGAGAACACCATATACTATGCTTATTTGGAAATTGTCAATGTTGTCCTCAGGCAAATCAAGAAAAGGACCAAAGCAACTCTTCTTAAATAATTCATCTAGTTTTTCATTCTTCATAGTTTTACTAAAGTTGTCAAAAGGTTTCCCCAGCTGAAATTTATGTACCAAATCACCAGTTAGTTCTGCAGGGTTATCTATCGGCATCGCAACTTGAATTCTATCAATACTAAAAGTTTAGACACTATAATTCTGGGATTTTGATCTTAATTCATGCCTCATTCATGATGAATTATCATCATGTTGATCGTCATACTCTTTCTCACTTTCTACTTCCTCCTCTTCTTGTTTATCATTGTGTTGATTATCATCCTCTTTCTCACTTTTTATTTCTTCCTCTTCTTGTTTATCTTCTTGTTCCTTCTTACTTTTATTATCCTCACCAGCCTCTAAATACCCTTCTTCATCTCTCTCAACATCATTTTCATAACTTTACTTAGCTTTACTTTTCCCTGGCTGAGATTGTTCAGGAAGTTCTTCCGTATCCATCTGTACTCAAGCCTTTTTTCTTAGGTGGTTAGAAGTTGATCCACTTTCAGGTTCTTTTCTTTTGGCAAGCATCTTTTATCTACAACAATAGAAAAACAAAAAATACATTACATTTGATGTCTGGATAACTTTTTATAAAAGGTAATACAAATTTGAATAATTTTTCATATGCCACATTACAAAACAATATTCCAACGGATAACCCATCAGTTGGAATAGATTGAGAATCTGTTTGAAGATCTATTTAATATTTCCCAATAAATGTTCCAGCGGTTGCAACAGATGGACCACCAACACCAACACCAATGCCACCAACAACAACACCAACACCAAGTCCACCAAGACTACCAATGCCACCAATACACCACCAAGACCACCAACACCATCACCAATTCCACCACTAACACCACCAACACTATCACCAATACCACAACAATGCCATTAATACCAACACCAAGATCACCGACACCACCACCAAGAACACCAATACCGACATCATCAAGAATACTACAAACACCATACACCAATAACACGATAGTCAATGTAACACTACAAGAAAAACTAGGGTTTTCTCGGGTTCTTCCTATATTTTTAGCATTAAAACTCAAAATTGTTAATCCATTCTCAAAGATAATACAACTAAAAGTCTTCTTTTTCACCATTAACTAAAAAGCCCTAATTTTTAGAATAAATAATAAATGTTGAACTCTTGTAAAACTCAGTTACCTGTGAAGACAGAGAAAACGATGGATACAGGCAAGAAAAAAATCAATTTGTCTGAATGGTTGAGCAATATGTTGAGTAGTTGTTGTCTGTACTGTTGAGAGAGAAAAGAAAGATCGAGAACTCAAGATTTGAAATGATGAAATATTTTTCTTCAAATGAAAGATTTGTATGGGTTGATTTGTATATTAGAAAAGAATGACAAGTTTTGAAATTATTAATTTGGTCTAAATTGATCTTAATTATTCTTTAAAAGAGATAATTTTTAACTGTTTCATCATAATAAATTGTATTAAGTTCAACTGGAACAATGATGAATTTAGGTAATAGCTTAATAATAAGTGAATATGAATAGTTTCAACTCAGATTAATCGATTAATGACTTAGGTCAGGAGGAACGCAATACCAACATCATATAATAGCAAAGACTCAATTAAAATTATAGTAGCCTCTATGAACTCATTCCTAGTTCTATCTAAATTAATTTAGGTATTAGCTCAATAATAAGTTAATACAAATAGTTTTAACTCAAATTGATCGATTGGCGACTCAGGTCGAGAGGAACACGACACCAAAATCATGCAATTACAAAGACTCAATTGAAATTGTAGTTTACCTTATGAACTTATCCCTAGTAATAGCTAAATTAATTTAGGTATTAGCTCAGTAATAATTTAATAGGAATTATTTTGACTCAGATTGATCAATTGGCGACTCAGGTCGGGAAAAATGCAATACAAATATCATACAATTGCAAAGACTAAATTAATTATAGTTGACACTATGAAATCATCCCTAGTTCTAGATAAATGAATTTAGGTATTAGATCAATAATAAATTAATACAAATCATTTTGACTTAAATTGATCGATTGGCTAGTCAGGTCGAGAGGAACGCAATACCAACATCATGTAATTTCAAAGACTCAATCGAAATTGTAGTTGACCCTATGAACTCATCCCTAGTTATAGCTAAATCAATTTAGTTATTAGCTCAGTCATAAGTTAATACAAATTGTTTCAACTCAGATTGCTCGATTGGCGACTCAGGTTGGGTGGAACGCAAAACCAACATTATGTAATTGCAAAGACTCAATTGAAATTGTAGTTAACCCTATGAACTCATACCTAGTTCTATCTAAATGAATTTAGGTATTAGATTATTAATAAGTTAATATAAATTATTTTAACTTAGATTGATCGATTGGCGACTCAGGTCGGGAGGAATACAATATCAATATCATGCAATTGCAAAGACTCAATTGAAATTATATTTGACCCTATGAACTCATTCCTAGTTTGAGCTAAATAAATTTAGGTACTAGTTCAGTAATAAGTTAATACGAATTATTTTGACTCAGATTGATCGATTGGCATCTCAGATCAGGAACACAATACCAATATCAAGTATTTTCAAAGACTTTATTGAACTCATAGTTGACACTATTGTAACACCCTGGGAAATTTTTCATTGAAATTTTGTGCGTAAATATGTTGGGTTCTATCTTCTAGAATGAATAATAAATTTTCCATGCAGAATGCTTAGATTATGACCCACCATTGCATAGAGTATCGAATAATCTTTCCAACGATATGTGGATTATCCAAAATGGGCTCCTGAGCGATGAGTTAGGAACATTCCAAGCGAATCGTGAATAGTAGTGAACAGTAAAACGTGCAGGAAAAAGTATTGAGGCCTGGCGTATTTTTTGCTTCAACTTTAAATGATCATAACTTCTTGTACATAATGACCTTGGTAATCTACTATATATCAACGGAAAGCTCTGAGAGTCCTCTTTCCAATGAAACTAGTTTCATCCAATTTATCTATCGGAGCAAAACGTTATGGTCAATCTACTTCAGCCTATCAAAAGTGAATTTTTGGGTTAACTTCAAACAATCATAACTCCTCGTAAACAATGATCTGGGTGAGATACTATATATCAACGGAAATATATGAGAGTCCTCTTTCTAATTAAATTAGTTTCATATAATTTGGATATCAAAGTAAAACGTTATGGTTGATCTACTTCAGACTATCAAAACAGTCCACCGAGCGACAGATTCGAGAATTTTTTGATTTTTAGGGGCGTTTTGGTCATTCCCTCTCACCTAAAATCCATCCAAACCCTATATTAAAGCCTATTAGAAGCATTATATGTTATATTACAAATTCCTTCAAAAATAAAACCCTAAGCTCCTACATCCAACTTCAAGAACCTCCAAAGTTCACCATTAATTCTGCAAATTTATTCATTATTCTAAGTTCCTAGTTCAAGAACTCCAAGAACCATTATTCCAAGGTACGATTAACATCTCAAAAATAAGTATCAATCTAAAGTTCATCATTCAAGGTACGTGGGGTGTTTCAACAAGAACTTTCTTTTGTTCTTGTGTGCAAAAGTAATTTTCTTTACAAAGGCATGATTTTTATTTGATTTTTACGAATTTGAAGTATGAACCTATATCTTATGATTATTATTATGAAATCTTGATGTTTATGATTTTGAAAGATGAATTTACATGTGTGGAGATATAAAGCATGAATCTTGAATGATATTTATCATGATTTTGATATTTGGGTCGTGAATCCCTATTGGAAATTGTGTTTTTTAGAAAGTGTATGTTATAAGCACGTTGATGTTGAATATCTGAGATATTTTGAATGATTTAACCTTTTGGTCTTAATGGAGTTGTTTTGAACTCGAGTGTGAAAAAAATGCACAACGTGGTTGATTTTGATAGATGGGAAGCATGATGGCTCCCGATGTATATTTATATATTACTGAAATTGTTTTGTTGTGGATTGTCTTTGAAATGATCTGAGCTAAGTTCGGGAGAAATCTTTAGCACCGAGTGGGAGGTATAAAGTGACCTTACTTCCCTAGAACTATGTGCCCCCATAGGAGTAAGCCTGAGGCTGATTTATATAGTGATCACTAGTTTGTATGGATTTGATATCAATAGTTCTACTCTGATGGAAAGGATAGTACGGCTCTCCCCAACGTGGGTTGTACGTTGGACTCCATGTAGCTCACATGGTTTATGTCAGTTATAGGATCTCCCAGTGTGTGTGTTTCCTTGTGTCTATGGTGAATAGTGAAGTGATTAGAAAGTGGAATTGTGAAAGTTATTCTTTCAAAAGATTTAAATGTTATTTACATTATGAGAATTGATATTCTTGATGAACTGAAAGTGATTGACAAATTATATGATGACTCACATGTGTTATTGTACTTATTTCATCCTCTCGTGATTATGATGATTTTCTTCGATCTATGTGATTCTTTCATATATCCTGCATATTTCTTATAAATATTTATGATAATGATATTTATATAACTACATACACACCCATATACTCGGTTCCTTTCCATGGTACTAACCCACATCTTCGGATGTGGGCTGTATTTTCTCAGAATGTAGGTTTAGATACTCAGTTCTAGGTTCAACAGTGATTCTTGGGCACGCTATTATACATCCTCTGTTGTGGTGAGTACTCATGTTCTGAGTATGTGGTGTCTCATGTTGGTTTCACAGAATTATTTATATTTGATAACTGAGTATGAGTCGGTTGGGTCATGTCTCAATGGCTCGCTGGTTTTATTGATTTTCTTAGAGACTTGTCTGACTAGTATAGATGTTGGGAGTTGACTAATAAGTCGTATTTTGTTATCTTTCTAAAATTCTTTTATTCTTGGATGATGATTACTCTGTTGATATTTGAGGGTTATTTATGGAAACCCCGTTGATTTTTGTTGAGCTAAATGAAAATGGCTCAAAGGGTTAGCTTGGGGCTAGTCATAGCCTCAAGCACCGTGTGATGCTCCGGGATCCATTTTCCAGGGCGTTACAAACTTGGTATCAGAGCCTAAGGTTTTAAGGTATCCTAGGGAGTCTGATAAGCCGCGTTAAGTAGAGTCTTGATTATCGGTGTGTAGCACGCCACATCTATGAGCAAGAAGCTATAATACGTTTTAGGAAAAAGTATGATTCTTTCTTTCAGAAGTCTATCGTGTTTAAAGTGTCTCTCTCTGCTATTGATTTTTGCTCTCCTCTTTCAAAAATATGCCTTCACATCAAGCGAGAAGAAATAATGATGGTTAGCCACCTCAACCTGTTGACCCATTGAATGAAAAAATGTCTCATGCTGAATTTCAGACACTTTTTAGGCGCTGGCCAAAGCTATTACTGCAAATGTTCAAGCCGACCCGGCCTCGACTCTATAGCATCAAGGAGGTGATTCAGCTGCTTCCAGGATCCGTGACTTCATGCGGATGAATTCGCCGAAATTCTATGGGTCCAAGTCTGATGAGGATCCATGGTTGTTTTTATAGGAGGTGCAGAAGATTACTCAGGTGATGCATGTATTTGAGGAACATAGTGTGGAGTTGGTTGCGTATAGGTTGAAAGACCTTGCTTATGACTGGGTTGTTGCTTGGAGGAAAGGTAGAGAAAAGGGAGTTGTCCCTACAGCTTGGCAAGAGTTCCAGCATGCATTCCTGGATAAGTTTTTCCCTTTGGAAATGAGGAAGGTGAAGGATTTATGAACTTGCGATAGGACTCTATGACTGTTAGGGAGTACTATCTAAAGTTCAATCAGTTGGCCAAGTATGCTTCTGACTTAGTGGCTGATAATCGGGCTAGTATGACTAAGTTTGTGACTGGAGTGTATAGTTATGTGGTTAAAGAGTGTAGGTCTGCTATGCTGAATAGTGAGATGAATCTTTCTAGGCTGATGACTCATGCCCAACAGATTGAGGCACACAAGATTAAGGAAAGAGATAGAATGAAAGGGAATAAGAGAGCTAGGACCGAGCAGCATGGACAGGGTCAAACTAGATCGTAGGGAGAGAGTCGCACTCAGTATTAGGATCGTTCGTCTATGCCAGCACCATCATTTGCTAGTGCTCCTATGCATAGAGGTAGGTAGGAGTAAGGTAGCTGGTCATATGCATCCAGGTCCCAATACAGTGCTGGCAGTAAGCTAAATTATCCCCTTGTGTCCTAAGTGTGGTAGGGCTCATTCGAGTGAGTGATGGGGTGAGAAGAGGGGTTGTTTCCGGTGTGGTGACATGGGTCACAGAGTTAGAGATTGTCCATAGGATAGACAAGGGCATCGTGAAGATCACCCTCATACCCAGACTCAGACTATTAGTGCTCCAGTTCTAGCAACTCGCCCAGCCCCAGCTCAGGGCGCCTTTTCTAGCAATGCTGGTGGACAGCGCCAGAATAGATTCTATGCTTTCATATATTTCAGTTTGATGTGTATGCTTTGTTGGATCCTGGATCCAGTCACTCATATGTTACACCTTTAATTGCTATGAATTTTGAAATGAGTCCTGAGATTATTCTTGAGTCTATCCTAGTTTTTACCCTAGTGGGTGATTCGAGTATTGCCTAGAAAGTGTATAAAAAGTTTCCTATTACCGTTCTTCACAGAGTTTTGCTGGCTGATCTGATTGAGTTGGACATAGTAGATTTTGATGTGATTCTAGATATGGACTGGCTGTATTCTTATTATGCCTTTATTGATTGTCGGACCCGAGTGGTCAAGTTTTATCTTCTAGGTGCATCCTTGTTTGAGTAGTTTGGGAATTCTGTTTCACCCAAGAGTTATTTTATCTCTTGCGTCAAAGCTAGAAAGCTTATTTCCAATGGGCGTATTTGCTATTTCGTTAGAGTCAAAGACACTAAGTCTGAGACTCCAACTCTCCAGTCTGTTAACATCATCAATGAGTTTTCTGATGTCTTTCTGGATGATCTCCCAGGGATACCTCCTGATAAAGAGATAGAGTTCGGAATTGATCTTTTTCCTGATACTTAGCTCATTTCTATTCCTCCTTACCGTATGGCCCCTGCAGAACTTAAGGAGTTGAAAGAGCAACTCAAAGATCTACTAAATAAGGGTTTCATAAGGCCCAGTGTTTCTCCTTGGGGTACTCCTGTGTTGTTTGTAAGAAAGAAAGATGGATCTTTGCATATGTGCATTGATTACCGCCAACTGAATAAAGTCACCGTAAAAAATAAGTACCCCCTTCCGAGAATAGATGATTTGTTTGACCAATTGCAAGGTGCAAGTTATTTCTCAAAGATAGACCTTCATTCCGGCTATCATCAACTCAAAATTAGGGAGTGTGACATCCTGAAAACTGCTTTCTGAACTCGTTATGGCCATTTTGAGTTTCTTGTTATGTCTTTTGGGTTAACTAATGCCCCAGCAGCTTTCATGGACCACATGAATCAAGTGTTCAGACCATATCTGGATATGTTTGTCATAGTGTTCATCAATGATATACTGGTGTACTCCCATAGTGAGGATGAACATTCTGATTATCTCCGAACTGTCTTGCAAACCCTTAGAGATCACAAGTTGTTTGCCAAGTTCAATAAGTGTGAGTTTTGGCTAAGGTCAGTTGCTTTTCTGGGTCATATCATTTCCTTCGAAGGTATTAGAGTTGATCCCCAAAAGACCGAAGCTGTTAGAAATTGGCCTAGACCTATTTCTCTGACTGATATCCAAAGTTTCTTGGATTTAGCTGGCTATTACCATCATTTGGTTGAGGGTTTCTCCTCTGTAGCATCTCCAATGACTCGGTTGACCCAAAAGAAAGTGAAGTTTTTGTGGTCCGAATCTCGTGAGAAGAGTTTTCAGGAGTTGAAGACTCGAGACACTTCAGCCCCTATTTTGACTTTGCCTAATGGTGTTGATGGTTTTTTGGTGTACTATGATGCTTCGAGAGTTGGGTTGGGTTGCGTATTGATGCAGAAGGGTAAGTTAATAGCTTATGCTTCTAGACAGTTGAAACCTCATGAGAAAAATTACCCCACCCATGACCTTGAGTTGGCTGCTATTGTGTTTGCTTTGAAAATATGAAGGCGTTATTTGTATGGTGTCCATGTTGATGTTTTCACTGATCATAAGAGTCTATATTATGTGTTTACCCAGAGAGAATTGAATCTTAGGCAGAGACGATGGTTAGAATTATTAAAGGACTATGATATGAGTGTGTTGTACCATCCGAGCAAGGCCAATATTATGGAAGATGACCTAAGTAAAGTGTTCATGGGTAGTGTTTTCGCATGTGGTAGAAGGTAAAAAAGAGTTGGCTCATGATGTACATCGTTTGGCTAGATTGGGGGTTAGGGTGTTTGACTCTGCTGAAGGTAGTATAGGGGTTCAGAGTAGTTCCAAATCCTCCTTGGTTTAGGAAGTTAAGGAAAAGCAATACTTAGATGCTAGTTTGGTCAGACTGAATGAGTCAATCAAGGACCAAAAAGTAGAGGTTTTCTCCTAAGGGGGAGATGGTGTGGTGAAATTGTAGGGTAGATTGTGTGCCCCAAATGTTGATGATTGAGACAGGGGATTATGGTTGAAGCACACGGGGCGCGATATTCTATTCATCCTGGTGCCACCAAGATGTATCGAGACTTATGAGAAATCTATTGGTGAAGTGGAATGAAGAAAGATATAGCAGCGTTTGTAGCTAAGTGTGCAACATGCCAACAGGTTAAGGTTAAACACCAAAGACTTGGTGGTATGATGCAAGAGTTTAATATTCCCACCTGGAAGTGGGAAGAGATAAATATGGACTTCGTGATTGGTTTACCTCCTTCCTGATGCCATCATGATTCCATTTGGGTTGTGGTTGATAGGTTGACTAAGTCTGCTCATTTCTTGCCTGTTCATACTTCATATACTGCTGAGGATTACGCTAGATTGTATATCCAAGAGCTAGTCAGACTGCATGGAGTTCCCTTATCTATTATTTCGGATAGGGGTACTCAGTTCACTTCGTAATTTTGAAAAGCTTTTCAGAAGGGTCTTGTTACCCAAGTGCTTTTGAGTTCTTCTTTTCATCTACAGACCGATGGTCAGGCTGAGCGGACCATCCAGACCTTAGAGGATAAGTTGAGACCTTGAGCACTTGACTTTAAGGGAAGTTAGGATGATCACTTACCGTTGATAGAGTTTGCTTACAATAACAGTTTACACTCTAGTATTGGCAAAGCTCCATTTGAAGCCTTATATGGGAGGAAGAGTAGATCACCCATAGGTTGGTTTGATGTGGGTGAAGTGGCTGTGAGTGGTCCTGATTCGGTATTTGAGGCTATGGAAAAAGTTAAGTTGATTAGGGAAAGGTTGAAAACTGCACAGAGTCATCAGAAGTCATATGCGGATGTTAGAAGGAGAGACCTTGAGTTTGAAGTTGGTGACCTAGTGTATCTGAAAATTTCACCCATGAGGGGGGTGAAGAGATTCGGAAAGAAGGGGAAGCTTAGTCCCCGTTATGTTGGTCCTTACAAAATTCTTAGCCGTGTTGGTAAGGTAGCTTATGAGGTCGAGTTGCCTTCCGAGTTGTCCTTTGTTCATCCAATATTCCATGTATCCATGCTTAGAAAGCATATTAGCGATGTTATGGTAGTGCATTCCTCTGTGAGTACTGACATTCAAGAAAATCTTTCTTCTGATGAGATTCCAGTTGAGATTCTTGATTTCAGTGTCCGAAGACTAAGGAACAAAAAAGTTTCCTTGGTCAAGGTGTTGTAGCGAAACCAATCTATTGAGGGTGCAACTTGGGAAGCTGAGGCGGAAATGCGATCCAAGTACCCGCACCTATTTTTCGCGAACTCTGATCAATCCGAAGGTACCATTCTTTCCTAAATCATGCACTTTTGATAAAAGTTGCACCAGTTCAGCTGTCATTTATTATGTGTTCAGATGTAGTTTCTTGAATTTATGCATTCTATGTTGCATTCGGAGTGAGAAACGATGTGGTGATGAGTCTAACAAATAGTTTCAGCCATATGCTCTATTCCCTATCTAATCTTGGCATGTCTAGCATTATTCGAGGACGAATGTTTCCAAGGGGGGATGATGTAATACCCGGAAAATGTTTCGTTGAAATTTTATACGTAAACGTGTTGGGTTCTATCTTCAAGAATAAATTATAAATTTCCATACAGAATGTCTTAGATTATGACCCACCATTGCATATATTATGGAATAATCTTTCCAACGATATGTGGATCATCTAGAACGGACACCCGAGCGACGAGTTATGAACATTCCGATCGAACCGTGAATAGTAGTGAATAGTAAAATATGCATGAAAAAGTACTGAGGCTTGGCGTATTTTTTTCTCCAAATTTAAATGATCATAACTCCTTATACATAATGATCTGGGTAATCTACTATATATCAACGGAAAGCTCTGTGAGTCCTCTTTCCAATGAAATTTTTTTCATCCAATTTGTCTATCGGAGCAAAAATTTATGGTTGATCTACTTCAGCCTATCAAAAGCAAATTTTTTGGTCAACTTCAAACAATCATAACTCCTTGTACACAATGATCTGGGTAAGATACTATATATCAACGGAAAGATATGAGAGTCCTCTTGCTAATGAAATTAGTTTCATCTAATTTGGATATTGGAGTAAAACATTATGATTTATCTACTTCAGACTATCAAAATAGTCCACCAAAGGACAGATTCGAGAATTTTTTTATTTTTAGGGGTGTTTTGGTCATTCCCCCTCACCCAAAATCCATCCAAACCCTATATTAAAGCCTATTAGAAGTATTATATGTTATATTTCATCAAATTCCCTCAAAAATAAAACCCTAAGCTCCTATACCCAACTTCAAAAACCTCCAAAGTTCACCATTAATTCTGTAAATTTATTCAAGATTCCAAGTTCCTAGTTCAGGAACTCCAAGAACCATCATTCAAAGGCACGATTAACATCTCAACAATGAGTATCTATCTAAAGTTCATCTTTTAAGGTATGTGGGGTTTTTCAACAAGAACTCTCTTTTGTTCTTGTGTCCAAAAGTAATTTTCTTTACAAAGGCATGATTTTTATTTGATTTTTACGAATATGAAGCATGAACCCATATCTTATGATGATTATTATAAAATCTTGATGGTTATGATTTTGAAAGATGAATTTACATGTGTAGAGATATAAAGCATGAATCTTGAACGATATTTATCATGATTTTGATATTTGGGTCGTGAATCCCCATTGAAAATTGTGTTTTTTTCAGAAAGTGTGTGTTATAAGCACGTTGATGTTGAATATTTGAAATATTTTGAATGATTAGACCTTTTGGTCTTAATGGAGTTCTTTTGAACTCGAGTGTGAAAGAAATCCACACGTGATTGATTTTGATAGATGGGAAGCATGATGGCTCTCGATGTATATTTATATATTACTGAAATTATTTTGTTGTGGATTGTCTTTGAAATGATCTGAGCTAAGTCCGGGAGAAATCTTTAGCACCGAGTGGGAGGTATAAAGAGACCTTACTTCCCTAGAACTACGTGCCCCTGTAGGAGTGAGCCTGAGGCTGATTTATATAGTGATCATTAGTTTGTGTGGATTTGATATCGATAGTGCTACTCTGATGGAAAGGATAGGATAGCTCTTCCCAATGTGGGTTGTACGTTGGACTCCATGTAGCTCACATGGTTTATGTCGGTTATAGGACCTCCCAGTGTGTGTGTGTTTTCTTGTGTCTATAGTGAATGGTGAAGTGATTTAAAAGTGGAATTGTGAAAGTTATTCTTTAGAAAGATTTAAATGATATTTACATTATGAGAATTGATATTCTTGATGAATTGAAAGTGATTGACAAATTATATGATGACTCACATGTGTTATTGTACTTATTTCATCCTCTCATGATTATGATGATTTTCTTCAGGCTATGTGAGTCTTTCATACATCCTGCATATTTCTTATAAATATTTATGATGATGATGTTTATACAACTGCATACACCCCCATATACTCGGTTCCTTTCCATGGTACTGACTCACATCTTCGGATGTGGGCTGTATTTTCTCGAAATGTAGGTTCAGGTGCTTAGTTCCAGGTTCGACAGTGGTTCTTTGGGCACGTTGTTCTACATCCTCTGTTGTGGTGAGTCCTCATGTTTCGAGGACGTGATGTCTGATGTTAGTTTCACGAAATTGTTTACATTTGATAACTGAGTATGAGTCAATTGGGGCATGTCTCAATGGCTCGCTGGTTTTATTGATTTTCTTAGAGGCTTGTCAGACTAGTATAGATGTTGGGAGTTGACTAATAAGTCGTATTTTGTTATCTTTCTAAAATTGTTTTATTCTTGGATGATGATTACTCTGTTGATATTTCAGGGCTATTTATGGAAACCCTGTTGATTTGTGTTGAACTGAATAAAAATGGCTCAAAGGGTTAGCTTGGGGCTACTCGTAGCCTCAAGCACCGTGTGACGCTCCGGGACCCATTTTCTGGGGCATTACACCTATGAACTCATCCCTAGTTCTAGCTAAATTAATTCAGGTATTAGCTCAATAATAAGATAATTCAAATCATTTCTACTCGGATTGATCAATTAGAGACTCAAGTCGAGAGGAACACAATACAAACATCATGCAATGCAATTACAAAGACTCAATTGAAATTATAGGTGACCCTATGAACTCATCCTTAGTTTTATCTAAATTAATTGTAAAAGCATCTATTGCAATAGATTACTTATCTGTTGTAAATTATCAAATAGACATTTGTATTTATTGCAACAGATGACTAAGCCGTTGTAACTTTTCAAACAGATATTGATATCTGTTGCAAGCGATTGCCTATCTATTGTAAATTATCAAGTAGACATTTGTATCTAATGCGACAGATGATTAAGTTGTTGGAAATTTTCTAACAGATATTGTTACCTATTGCAACAGCTGATGTATCTATTTATAGATCTTTTTTTAATTTTAAAGCTTTTTTGCCCGAAATAAAAAAGATAAAATACTAGGGCGATAAAAAATATTTCTTGGATAACTCAAAAATCTACTCCTCGAGTTAACACATCTTCTCTTTTCAATGTCATATATCTCCTCATGCCCCTTAAAGTTATTAATGAATATTTAAATCTATCTCTAGAATTATCTCTCTTCAGCCATAAATTAATTCATCTCCCTTCTTTTTCTTTCTTCCTTTTATGATTATCACAACTGTCTCCTTTTTTTCTCTCTTTTCTCTCTTTTATTTCCTCTTTCTCATAAGGATCCTTTCAAATCTCAACCAATCTATATCTTTTCTCAACTAAAATTGTTGTTTTGATCTTCTTGCTTTTGACATTGCAAGTATGGTTCACTATTGCTCTTTAATTCTTGTCTTCTTCTTAGCAAAGTTATTTAAATTTTTTATTTACATATGTTTATTTATTTAACTACCCATAACCCATATCCTTTTTATTGAGAAAATTAAAGAAAAGGTGACTTTTAAGTCTTGAATGAACGAACCATTATTTTTTAAAAATATGCAAAAAAAAGTCATCTGTTGGGAGAACTTTGGAACCCTTGTTGGCAGTATCATTTTATTGTATGTATTTTTTTGTTTCTTTGTTGTTGATATTGTTATTGATATTGTTGTTAAGGTTAGTGCTGTTGGAATATGTGGTGCTGGTAATGTTGATGGTGTTGGAACAAATGGTGTTGTTTCTTTGTTGTTGATATTGTTGTTGATGTGGCAATAGACAGAGCAACTGTTGGAACAAATCAAACCACTAGCAAGGCTAGTTTGATTTATTCCAATAGATGACCCATATGTTCCAACATGTCGCCCATCTGTTGTAATAAATGTGTAGCTAGTTACAACAGTTTACCCATCTTTGGAACAGATGGGGAATCTTTTACAACAGACGTGGACTCTGTTGTAAAGGATGTGGAATTTGTTGCAATAGATGGGAATATGTTGTAAATGATGGGAAATCTATTGTAACAAACGTTGCAACATATGGTCCAATTGTTGAACAGATGTTGAAATATGTTATATTTATTCAATTTTGTGTTGCTTTTTTTAAAAATTATGCAGACATCAATTGTAATGTTCTTTTTGTTTTTCTCTTGTTTGACATCAATTGTTTTTCTATTGTTTGTAGATATAAGGAAGTGAAAGTTTATCAAGTTTTTCCCGACTAACACAAAAAGCTACAGCTTTTTTTAGTTTAATTTGTAATTTTATAAATAATTTTAACTCAGTCTACAATGGATGGACCAACCCATCCAATAAAATACAACATCAGCTACATATATATAAAAGGACCGACCCAACTACTTTGACCTGATCAATCTAAAAGAATAATAAAAGGGGGGAGTAGGGTTTCTAAAACGAGCTAAGTTGAGCTCCAATCTAAGAACTCTTCCACCGCCTCCACCACTATCACTGTGTTTGCTTTTGTGAACAAAACCTTCAAGCTGCTTCTCTTGTAGGTGATAAACACTAAACCTTAGATGGATGGGCTCAAATTCTTGTCCAGCTTGCAAGAATAAGTCTTCTTCCTTGTCTGACTTAAACTTAAATCCTGCTTCAATGCTTGCAATTGATGCTTTTTCAACCTTTTTAGCTGTGTTGCTTGTGGGAAGGGAGTACTCTATAATTTTTGGTGCTAAACATTTGGATCTTTTCTATTGAGAATTGATTTTGCATCCAGGTATCCTTCTTATGTTGCTGAGGTTAACTTTCTGAGCTGACCTTACCACTAATTGTATCATTATAGTTATGGAAGGGATAGATATTGAGAGATGCTCGGACCCACAGGTAATTGGATGTAACCAGTTTCTTCAGTTGCATGCATTGAAGATTTGACAAGTGACCCCCAAATATACTGAGAAAGATTTTTTATTGGCTGGTGTAAATAGGCTAGATATGCTCTTCTTCTTTTTGTGTAGATGTTTTGCTTGTAAATTAGTAGAATGAACACCCTTTTTCATTAGCCTTACCAATCTTCTTGACTACTGCAATCCTTATGTATGGACGTTGCTGTTTATCACTGTTTAGGATCTTTTTAGCTGTAGTTAGTAGTTGACTAAAACCTGTGAATGTGAACTGCTGCTCCAATGGAATATTAGCCAGATGATCTGCTAATTGATTGCCCTCTCTATAAATGTGTTGTATCTGCACCTATTTTGTTTCTAGTAGCTGACATATATGTATGATCTTATCTGCTATTTTCCATGGAATTTCCCACTTTTTTGTCAATAATTTTTGCATGAGTAATGAGTCAGTTTTAATGATTAACTTACTTTGTTGTGTGCTATTTTTGTGTCTTACTGCTTGTAGAATGGCCTCTGCCTCTGCCTCTACCTCCATAGAATTTGTGTTCTCTATAACTGCTTCTTCTATATATAATAGATTTCCATTTGTGTCTCTTAAATAGATGACCATGAACCTCTTCCTGGATTTCCTTTTGATACTCTATCAGTATTATATTTTACCCAATCTTATGCTGGAACCTCCCATAGAACTGGTATAGCTGAAATTTAGGCTCTAATTGATTGAACTGCTTTAAGATATCAGGCCATTTATACAGAAACTACAATGCTAGCTTTTTAACTTTAACCAACATTCTTATATGCCTAGTCACATTATAAATAAACCTCTGTACTGCAATTCCTTTGGTTTTATGCTTCAGAGAATTTCTTGTCCTCCACAACTCCTATATTATGATTCCTGGAATTGCTCTGTAGTATGCTTTTTACCTTGCCTTGACTTTAGATTCCCACCAATCTAAAATAGTATTTCTTAGGCTCAACCCTTGTATGCGTATATCTGCAAAAGAAGAAAAATAGGACCAAGTCCTATTAGCTATTTGGTATCTCAACAACAAATGAGACATAGTCTTTTGTGTTGGGTTTTGGCAGCACTAACATCTTGATGGTCCCTCTACTCCTCATCTTCTGATAGTATCATCTACTGTAATTTTACCTCTCCACGTTCTCCACATAAAAAAACATATTTTAAATGGCACTCTCTTTATCCACAACTGCTTATAAAATTCAATAATATTTTCCTGATGTCTCACATACTACCAAGTTGATTTCACAGTAAACTTTCCTCTTATCTCTAAGCTCTATATTGTTGTATCATCTTGTCCTAGTTGCTAAAGTGGTTTCATATTTTGCTTAATATGAACAAAAAACTACAGTAAAGATGGGTTCGGATGAATAAGTTGCTTACAGATAAAACCACTTCATATATGGGAGGTATGTATTACTGATCATGTTATCGTGAAAACACATATAGAGTGTACTAATTTTGTAAATATTGTTTTTTACCGATAAGGAATTGATCATTCAAACAAGATATCTATAATTTTATAGTTAAGTTTGATAGGTCCGAACTAATAAGGCTGAGGGACCATGAAGATAGTTTTAATACCCTGTTACAGTTTAATGATGGTTGTTGCTCATGTTTATGTGTCAAGTTTTGTGATGGGATAAAATTTTGGTGGCATTGTAAAAAGATTCAATAGTGATTGGACTGGTTTTAAAGGTTCAATGGACTTTTGAAAGGCCTTCGAAGTGTCACACTACTGTAGCCAAGAACGAAAATCAATATAGTTATTGTCCTAGCCCAAATTTATATGGTTCGGTTGCTCAGGGTGATGATTACATGCCAGAAGGTGCAGTAGAAGAATAACTATGAGGGAAAAGGGGAGTTGATGAAGATTATATCATCTCAGAATTTATTAAAAAAGAAACACAGGGTACCAAGGAATTTGTAGTGAATCTGGATAATGAAATTGACTTAAAACATGAGAAATCTGAATTAAGTGCAAATACAAAAGTGTATCCAAGAATGAAAATCCATCTGTCGTCTCTTTCAAAGAAAAATAGTGCAGCTGGACACTTTTCTAGGGAGCTGCGACTATTAGTGTGGTCAAAATAATCTCCTACCAAGAAAATAACAGAACACCAAGAAAGTAACTTTGTGGGCACCGAAGGTTGAAATGATGTGCAGTAAGTCAAGAAAACTTACGCCAAGAACAGCTGAAGCTAAAATAAGAAAGCAAGCCAAGGCGTCAATTTCTAAATTTTAAATTGCATCTCATGCCTTCTTGTTTGTGGTTTCGATCAAGCCCACTACTATTGACCTCATCGGAACCACAAACAAGATTGAAAAGAAGATTGAGTATATTTACTTCCTTAGCAATATTGATGTAATTGATTTTGTTTTCTTGCCTTAGCATGCTTTCAACATGTCTTGGAAAAGATCGGATGCATGTTGTAGTATGTGAATCCCATACAATTGTCAGAGCTCTTGAAAATCATCAAATGTATGGAAATGTTAATTACACCATTACTTTTGACATATTACCAACTAAGCATGGAAAGCACCAGTGTCTTTACTCTAGCTTGTTCATCCATTTTAGCATACTCTGACTTCAATATTTTTCCTGATTTAAATAAGTTATCTAGATTTTTTTTTGTCCTCTTTAAAGTTGGTTAATAATTCCTGATATATTGATTCATACATGTGTTTACATTATTTAATTTGGATAATGGAATGAATCAAGATATCATGAATTATTGACCAACTTCGAAGAGGACAAGAAAAATCTGGATAACTTGATTAAATCAGAAAAAAATATTGAAGTTAGAGTATGCTAAAAAGGATGAATAAGCTAGAGGGTAGACACTGATGCTTTCCATGCTTAGCTGCTAATATGTTAAAAGAACTGGTGCAATTTACATTTCCATCCATTTGATAATTTTTAAGAGCTCTGGGAGATGCACGAGATTTATATACTACAATAAGTTATCTCTCTTATCCAAGATATGTTGAAAGAATGCTAAGTCAAGAAAACAAAATCAATTACATCCATATTGCTAAGGAAGTAATGCTACTTAATTTGTCTTTCAATCTTGTTGGCGGTTCTGATTAGGTCAATAGTAGTAGAGCTGATTGGAACCACAAAAAAGAAGGCATGGGATGCAATTTAAAATTCAGAAATTGTCGTCTTGGTTTGCTTCCTTATTTTAACTTCAATTGTTCTTGGCACAAATTTTCTTGACTTACCAGACATCATTTCAATCCTCGGTTCCCACAAAGCTGCTTTCTTGGTGTTTTGTTATTTTCTATGTAGGTGATCATTCCTACCATGCTAGTTATTTGTAGTTACCTAACAAAGTGGCCAGCTACACTATTTTTCTTTGAGAGAGATGAGAGACGGATTTTCATTACTAGAAAGACTTTAATATTTGCACTTGATTCAAATTTCTGACGTCTTAAGTCAGTTTTATTGGCTAGATTTGCTAGAATTTCCTTTCTTGCTACCTTATGTTTCCTCTTCAATAAGGTCTAAGATGATATAATCTTTCATCAACTCCCTTTTTCCTTGTAGGTATTCTTGTACGGCTCCTTCTGGTGTGTAATCATCTTCTCGAACAACCCATCTATATAAATTTGGGTCGGGTGAATTTCTATTGATTTTTCATTCTTGTTTGTTACAGTGGGAGGCTTCGAAGGCCTTTTCAGACCCTTAAATTCAAGTCTAATCGCTATTGGATCTCTGCAATGCCACCAAATATTGATTCCTTCTCAAAACTTAACAAGCATAAACATGAGCAACAACCGTCATTAATTCATAATAGGGTATCAGCACCATCTTCATGGACCCTCGGCCTTGCAAATTCGAACCTATCAAACTTAACTATACAATGCAGGAACTTGTTTGAATGATAAATGCCTAATCGGTTAAAAACTGCATTCACAAAATCATTGTACTTTATGTGTGTTGTCTCGATGACTTTATCAGTATTACATAACTTCCACACATAAAAGTGAATCCATCTACACACACCTTATCCTTCCTTGCCCATCTATGGCAACAGATGACTTACCTGGTGCAACAGATAACACATTTGTTAAAATCATCAAATAATTATAGACATCTGTTACAACAGATAATCAATCTGTTGCAACATATGACTTATCTTTGAAAATAATCAATAGATATATACATCTGTTGCAACAGATTGCCAATATGTTGTAAATTATCAAACAGTTAGAATATATTTTGCAATAGATTACCCGTCTGTTAGATTTATTTTAAAGTAATTTTCTTTTCTTTCTGAAATACAATAAGGATAAAATGTTGTAATTAGATCCATTTTTTTAATTTACATATTTGAAAAGTCACTAATTTTATTTAATTAAGGGATGTAATTATTAAAAAAGAGGTGAACAATTGATTGTAGAACTACCCCAACGTGACAATTACTAAAATACACATTGCTTTACTTTTTGTCTTATTTCTTATAGGAAACTAAATCACTTTACCATCCTCCAACAAGAACAACATCACTAAACATAACACCATGGCTTACAAATTATCACTAATACATACAATGACATATTTTTATTTGAAAATACTGTACTTTGAAATTTTATGAATTTTCTAGGAGAAATTTTAGCTTGGTAGTTACGTCCTAAATAATTTGTTATGGGTATTTTTTGGCTCACAATCAATATGATTTGATTTGGATCAATGTGGATAGGATAACTAAGTCAGCTCACTTTTTATCTGTGCGGACTACCTACAGATAGTATTAGAATGGTAAACAAGCAATCCTATAATATGACCAAGAAAGAGTAAGCAACCACACAAATGGTAAACAAGCAATCCTATAATATGACCAAGAAAGAGTAAGCAACCACACAAGTTGTAGTACGATGATAAATATTGTAACAAATCAATTTAAGTCCATACATAACAATTATAAAGTTACCATAATTTTAAACGAGATAGCTCCACAAAGACATGCGAACTTACTATAAATTATCCAAAGAAAAATATAAAAATAAATAAATATGGAGAAGAAATGATTAAATTAAAGTTCTCTGGCTTACATGGAGACTCCAAACTCTTTCTATGTAAGAACCCTCATGAATCTTTTATTTTTTTTTAGCATTTTAACTATTTTACCCTCTTTCATAGTTATTTATTGTATTTGTAATATGTAGGAGTGGCTGACTTAGTTCTCGAGGTGATTGACTGAGAATTATGAAAGTTTTTCTTATTGAAAGTCTAGAAGTCGGATATGGTTGAATAAGGTAAACATCCATTGAAGATAAGCTTGAAATAGAATTTTGACAGTTCCATTAATTTTCAAAGATGACTTCTGAGTTGGCTAGACTATTGATTTGGGTCCAAAATCATTTAGATAGGATATGTTGACGCTATTTATGAAGGTTATTTGATAGAACAAAAGTACCACTAAGTATGAAACATTTTCTTGGATCATGTATTGATACTTTAGGAAATCAAGAAACTGAACATTATGGATGTATCTATGGGTGAATAAGAGTATGTGGTTGATGGTTTTTCTATGCTTAATTATTGTGGATCAAAAAACGATCAAAAAATAATTGAGAGATTTTGATTTATATTTGGGATGATTTTAATCTTTTACGAAAACATTAGTACTATTATTATTACAAAATATCCTTTTCAACATAATAGGACTAAGCATATCGATATAAGATACCACTTTCTTAGAGACAATGTGGAATAAAGTCATATTTCAATCTTGTTTTATGCTGAAGAACATTATTGATATTCAAAAAAATACTATGTAGAGATCACTTTCAAATAAATAGGCTAGAACTTTAAATAACTAAGATTGCATATGTATCCCTCAATGGCTAATAAGAACATCTAATTTAAGAATAGCATTGACATATAGATCAAACTTTATTTTATCTAGTCTTATAAATTTAGTTATGTCCCTACACCATAATGTTTTCACTATATTAACATAGATTAAAATAGAGGATGCGTTGAACTAGTATTTAAGTTGATAAGTATCAAAGATATGTGCATGAATGCTATTTATTTAGTAGGTATGCACCCATCTTTGATAAATTACTATTATGCAGGCACTAAAATAATAACTTCACCTCTTCTCTTTTCCCACTCTACAATTTCTTTCTATGAAAAATAAATTAATTAAGAATTCAGCTCTCACAAAAAACTGCCAAAAACTAAAGAGCCTCCATCATGCACGACCTTAATCTTCGAGATACAGTCCATTCAACCATGCTTTCTAACATACTTCTCTTCTACTTTTACCCCAATCCTTAATTATCTCAGCCTCAGCAATTTTATGAAATCCTCTTCTCCAACATTTGCATCCAAATATTTTTCTGGAAAATATCCATCAACCTCAGCCTCACCCATCCACATATCCATCAATGACCTAACCACCCAAACCCTATCTAATCCATCGTCCTCTATATCCCTTATTGCATAATGACATCTAAATGACACTTTAGGAGAATAAGAGATTGTGTATATGAGCTTCTTAACCTCTGTGGTTCCTACTCTCATTATAGATCTAATTGTGATTGATGAAGTAGGTATTGCATATATAGTTAGTTTTATGGTATAAGTTAGTCGTCTATGGTCTATAGTTAGAAGACAAAATTTAGATTGTTGATGATGCTGGACAAGTTATGAATATAAACCAGATGGCTGGCTAGGGTAAGTGTAATTTCCATAGGGGTTACAAAGCTTGGTATATTAGAGAATGTATTGATGGTGTCAAGGAATAATGTGAGGGGTAAGACTTTAGGGAACTTATAGTTGAAAATATTTTACCTATTTAATTCAATGACAGTAAAGGGGAAAGCAATTTTGGAAGCTACTCTATCTGAATTGACCCTGTGTGTGCACTTTCTCTACACACTACTAGGATTTGCAAATTTTTTCGATGCACTGAAGGGTTGACACATGTTGTTCTACTTATTGCTTTAACTAGGGTTGTTGCTTTTAATTGTGCTAGTATTCATAGGCTCCCTCACTACTTGCAATGTATCTCTCATTTCTCTTCTAATCTTTGAGCCTGATCCTCCATTAGTTGCTAATCATTTCCTTATCCTCCATTAGTTGCTAATCATTGATTATTACTTTTGGTTTAGTCACTTTTCTTTAACCTGCTTATAGTAGTTTGTTTTTAGTATGGTGTTTATCTAAATGAAATCTTTTTCCATCTACTTCTTAAGCTATGTACTAGCTCTTTCTTTTCTAAAGAGGGTGTAACTTCACTGTGGCTATATTTGTTATATCCCCAGTGGCACTAGAGTGAAATACTTGTGTTTAGGTTGTAATTCACGTGTTTTTTGAATGGGTTTTTGATGATACCAAAAGGGAAAAGATATAAGTCTTATATCATTAATAACTCAATCAACTAGCTTGGTTCATCCAAGTGTTTCACTCATGTATAATCTTAGGTTTTATGTGTAAAATGCAATAAACAAGTGCTACTTTAACAAAAATGTGATATGTAAATTTGTTATTATCAAAAAAATATATATTTGTTGGGCCTTCTAAAATTTTGATAATAGATAAAAGTATATTAGGCTAGACTGATAATAATGAGGAATAGGTGGAAAAACAGGTGCTCAATAGCATATTCCAACAGTAGTTGAAGTAAAGAAGGACTATTGAATAAGCGGAAGGTCAATTTAGACAGGAAGTCTAAATAGAGTTGCAAGCTTATCAAGGAGGACTCTAGCGAGGTTATAGATTAAGAGGTAATAGAGACGTGATAGAGTAAAAAAGCAATCTTCAACTCAAACATGTGTCGAGAAAGGTTTAAATTTACATGAAGTTTATAAATGACTACACCTCTATGACTAAGTGTATAAGTAAACAACTCATCTACAGAGTAGACAACTCTTCTACAGAAGCAGGTGATGCACTTATATCATGACAAAAGGCATAACTCAAGAAGCAGAGCTTTCACAAATGAGTTTGACTTATTATTTGAGTGCATCATAATACTAGGGACCAAATTAAAGAACATATTTCAAGCTTATAAATCTTAGTAAAGTCAGGTGTAGAGTTCTTGTATTAGGATTGATTATCAAATTGTACTTTTTTAGTGTTTCTAGAACCAGTGTGTTGTGATAAATTGGATTGAAAATTTATTTTTAAACTAAATTTAACTTGTAAAGGGAAGAAACAATATGGTAGGTATTGCTTTAGGGACTAGAGATAGTTCATGGCTTGAAACTCTTGTAATATGAATGAATTTTGTTAAGGCTCATAATGTATAGTGAATTTGGAGATAGACTCTGTAGATGCGCATGCCTTTGTTTTTCACCTTTGTGAGTCGAGTGATATATATGTAAAATATTGTATACTTAGTTTACGGCTTTTGTAGTCAAATAACTCAGCGGAAGAAACATGTAAAGTAACTCATTTCATCATATAGGCAAAAATCAAGCATAAATCATGTGAGTTAGTATGATGTGTGGAATATTAATACCTCACATGAGAAACAATTTGTGTTTGACAAAATATTTTGAGTAACAATTAATGTTTGACCAAGTTTTACAATTTAATAAAATTAATAACAGTGACATGGGTCATTTTATTATATCAAAAAATATGTCTAGGAAAGGCCATAAACTGACTCAATTAATAAAAAAAATAGATAAGCTAAACATAAATAAAAAGCAAAAGAAAAATGAAGGGTTTGAAATTTGAAAGTTCACTTCATCTTCCTCAATATTCAAAAATCAAAGCTCTGTGATTCACTACTGAAGATATAAAAGGAGTAAACCTATTGTATAATCACTTCTCAATTATAAATCTCTTTGAGCTTCGATTGTTTTCATACTAAGCATTTAAAAATCTCACAAATTTCATGAGAACAAACCTAATGAATTCTTCTTCAACTCAAAATGAGCAGATCAGATAAGCCTAGCTCATCACTGTCAATTTTATTTTAGGTTGAACCTAAGATAATATCATTCAATAGAGAAAAAGATCTTCAATGATGTAACTAACCTCTATTATCGCTTTTCAATTTTTATTCCTTTTTCTTTATCATACTCAGATATGAATCTCGGTAAATGCTTGATCTATAGCCTTCGCTTCTTGATTTTTGATAAATAAGTACATCACTATGAGCTTGAATCTCTATCTACTTCTATATGCTACATCATTCTTGTGGTATGTATTTTGTAGCTACTTGCTTGTATTGTATAATTTTTATTGTTGATGATCCTTGTAATGTTAAAAGTCATGTTCTGGGCTTCTCTAATTTTGAGTGTAAGATTTAGTCTTTTATCCATATTTAATAACACTTTTGCCTCTATTAGTACGTCCTATAAATATAAGTAAATAATTATGTTGTACCTACAAAAATGAAAATTTGGTTATCTAAAAAATCTACCACTTGTCTTCTCCATATACATGCTCTACCTTCACCCCTTTATTCTCCATTAATTTCTTGATTCTCCTAATCTCCACAGAGATACACCATAGTACTTTCCATATCCCATCTAATACTCTCTTCAAAGATTAAGAATTAGTCTCTAAAATTAATGAAAAGTAACTCTAATTCAAGCAATATTTCAAACCATGTTTTAGAGCCAGCACCTCTGCTACTAAGTTATTATCCTTTTCAAATCTTTTAGCCTCAGCATAGACTAGGTTAGCCTCATCATTTCTAAGTTAGTGTTCTCTTCAAATTATTGTAAGGACTACACTTTTGGGGTGGGGATAACTTGTGTGGTAAAATTGTAGCTCTGCTACTAAGTTATTATCCTTTTCAAATCTTTTAGCCTCAGCATAGACTAGGTTAGCCTCATCATTTCTAAGTTAGTGTTCTCTTCAAATTATTGTAAGGACTACACTTTTGGGGTGGGGATAACTTGTGTGGTAAAATTGTAGGGGGTGCGGATAACTTGTGTGGTAAAATAAATCTGTATAAGTAGAATGACTCTATTTTTATTTGTGCGTGGATATTTCTTAATTTCTCCAAATATTTTTATTTTAAGTTTATTTATGTTAGTTTTATCAATATTCATATCTTGGGGGTGATTATATGGTAATTGGTTAAATGCTTTACTCTAGTATTCTTTATTTTTTTTTCCTTAGTTTTTGTAAATTGTAAGGGGGTGCGGATAACTTGTGTGGTAAAATAGATCTATTATAAGTAGAATGGATCTATTTTTATTTGTGTGTGGATATTTCTTAACTTCTCTAAATATTTTTATTTTGAGTTTATTTATGTTAGTTTTATCGATATTCATATCTTGGGGGTGATTATACGGTAATTGGTTAAATGCTTTACTATAGTATTCTTTATTTTTTTTTCCTTAGTTTTTATAATTCTTCTATATTATTTTGAAGGTATTTTAAATATTCTATATCTTTTGTTTCAAAATATCTAATTAGATTATCTTTCATAAGTTTTTCTAATAATATTATTTCTTCCATATTTTGTTTCCAATATTTTAAATATTCATAGTCTATCATTTTATCCTGTAGTAATTGCAGAGTTACAAATTTCTGTATAATAATTTATCTTAATTGTACTGTAATGTATATCTAATTCTAGATTTTCAATGCTATTTATTATCTTGTGTTGTTCTTCTCGTAGTGAGGCTTTTAAATTATATAATCTATCACATGTACTTTTTCCTAAATTTCTAGTGTTTCTTCTATCCATATTAATTTTTCTTTTAGATTTTCCATTATTTTTCTTATTCGGTTTCTATAATTAATTTCCTCATTTAGATTATCTTGATTTTCTCTAGTTTTTCTAATATATAATAACATTTCTTAATTTGAATAATATTCATCTGAGTAATTATCCAGGTATAATTATTCTATCCAATTTATAGTTTCAATTTCATAGTCTAATACTTTTTGTAATATTATTCTCTTAATATCTATAATTTCTATATCTTTAAGTATATATAATATTAAGATTTTAAGATTATCTATCATTGAAAATTGGTTAAATACTTTATTATAATATTTTTTAGTTGTTTGTTTTAATCTCATTAATTCTTCTATATTTTCACTAAGAAATTGTATATTTTTTATATCTATTTTCCAAAATTCTAAATATACATAATTTATCATAGTTAGTGTGTGGGTTTGGTATGTAAGTATTTATAAGAGCAGTTCGATAGGTGTCGTATATATAATTAATTCTAGTCATAAATATCTATCAAATATTTTTTCCAATATAATTTTTCTTATATCTACTATTTTTATATCCTTAAGTACATATAAAACGAGTATTTTAAATTTATCTACCATTTCGTCAGATAAATAATTATTCATTTTTCATAAAATTGCTATTTTCAAAATATTTCCTTCAATCATGCACATAACAAAATATGATCACTTTAGATTACTATATACTAGATTATTCTTAAATAACATATTCTTCGGTCACTATTAGCATGGTAATCTGGATAGTATTCCCTTAAACAGCGTCTCTACTCTGGTTACTCCCCTATCACAGCTTTCTTGCCTCACCGGTTTCACCTTTAGGATGGCATAGTTCTTAGAGATTTTTCGCTTTTTTCACTTTGCTAATAAACTTCTTAACATGCTATTTTTTGAATAATTCTACTATAAAGCAAATAACATGAACTTATTTTATCATATCATGATTGTTAGGAATTTATGAATTAGCTATTCATAATAGTAAATGAATATACCTGTTCTAGTAGTTTTGATAATTCTAAGCTTTGTTTCTCCATAGATTTTTCCATTGAAATATACCTGTTTTTTAAATAATCAAATTATTTGTTGTAGACAAGAGAGAGTTTTTAGCTTCAATCGTATGAAGGCCTGTCATCCTCTGAGCAAATGCTCTTCTATTTATATTTTTAAGAAAATTCGTAAACGTTTTACATTTTTACATCTGTCATAATCTATTACCTACCTACTTTACAAAAGTCTTTACACCTATCTATAAAAGTAGAAAAACTTTACAAAGGTCCTAAATTATTTCTACAAAAGGACAAAACTTAGTAATGGCATTTTGCCAAAAAGTCAAAAAGTAACTAATAATTTACGTAAATGAATTAAGAAAGATATCTAATCTTCCATATGTCATTTTATAGCATTAACTGGTCTTCTTTATGTCACTTCCTAGAATTAACTTGTCTTCTTTTTATTATTACTCCGTCTTCTTTTTATTGCTCTGTATCTCCATTATTGCTTCATATCTTACATCTTCTAGCTGTTGATTTCTTCTTCTATTCTAGTTGAACTTCGGGGACAATATTACCTTCTCCATTACATTTTGAACATTGATGGTTTGGATATTTATGTCCAATTAACTTGCAATATTTGGTTAATAATTCTTCCAAAATAAATTTTTCTCTAATGGCTTTGACGATAGTTTTTTCTCTGAATTGAGTAACGTCAAGATCCATTTCCTAACGTCTTCCATATCTGCTTCTCATAGTTCCTTTGAATTTGAGTATACTATTACATTTCCTCTTGAATTATAACTCCATATGGGATTTCTGTTGCGATAAGTGTTTGCTAACTCTTGAAGAATTGTGGATAGTTTGATAATTCTCTTATTTGCATAAAAATTTGGTATCTCAATTCTAGGTATTTCTGGTTGTGGAATAATATCTTTTGGTATAATCATATCTCGGGTCATTCCTATTTTTACAACTTGTATAGATGATTTAACTTCATCATACAATATCTCTGCTAGTGCCGTGTAAAATTTTATAAAAAATAGGTTACCTTTGGTTATTCTTTTAAAAATGTTAAATGAATCATATATTTTTGGTATATTGGATATTTCATTTCCATCTTGGGTATATATGGTACTTAGTAGTCCATATTCGTAACAGGTTTTAACTAGACTTTGTTTGGTTTTGGATAAAGCAATTAGCTTATTGTATTCGGTTAGCTTCTGGGTTATGTAATTCGTATGTGGTTCTTGGATGTTTATAGCTCTGGGGTTGGTATTTAAGAAGGTTCGTATTTTGTAAATATTTTCTATGTATGTTCGGGTTGTATAGTTGTAGGTCTTTTTGTCTTGGTTTAAACTATCTCGGTATGTGGTAATTTGTGGGGGTATGAACATAGGATCTTTTGGTGTATTTGGAATAAATGGTTTATCAAATAGCCTGTTTAGGTTTATATTTGTGTTTTTCCTAACTCCTTTGCTTGTATCTACAGAAGTAGATTGATAAACGTTATGGGTTTTATGAAGTGTCCCAACGCCTCCTTCTAGCTTTGAAATTTTAATGTCTTCTAATCGACATAGTTCTGCACACTGCTGAGTTAGATGATTTGTAGCTATAAAGTTTAGTTTAACTTCATTAGTCTTTAGCTTTTCTATTTCATTACCCATACTTTCCACTTTCATTGAAAGCGTAGTTAGGGTGTTGAATATCTTTTCTAGAGTATCCTCTTCTATTATATCAGTCTGTGTAGCTTTGTCTTGATATGTAATCTGCAATAACATTTTTGTTAGTACTAATTAATTCAATTATAAATGTAAAAATTAATATATTCAAGACTAGTCTCCAAATCTCTTTTGTTGTAACTGAATTTTGTATTTTCTTTGTTAACCAACAACGTACTTGTGTATTATCTGTTCGCACAATAAATTTGTTATATACAATATATGTCTCAAATGCTAATAAACATTTATATAATAAGCATAATTTTTTTCTATTTATTTTCCATTTTATTTCTGTTTCATTAAACGTACCTGAGTAGTATCTACAATGATGTTCTAATTTTTCTTCTTCATATCTATATTTAAGTACTCATCCATAACTACATTCACTAGCATCTGCTTCTACTATATATATAAATTTTCTATTTTCATCTAAAAATTGTAATTTTGGTAATTCTTTACAAAGTATTTTTATTTTCTGAACTTGTTTTTTATCTTCTTCGTTATAATTATATTCTACATCCTTTTTCAATTTTTTCTGTAAGGGCTTTAGATTTTATGCTAATTTTGGTATATATTCTCTTACTTGGTTTACTAATCCTAAAAATGATTGTAATTTCTTTTTTGTATCTAATTCTTCTTTTGAATTTATTATTTTTTGTACTATATGTTGTTGCATTTTTACTCTACTTTTATCTATTTGTATTCCTAAAAATTCTATTTGATTTTTCATAATTTCAGTTTTCTTCTCACTTAAACTTATTCCCGAATTTTCTATTATATCTGTAAATTGTTCTAATAACTTTAAATGTTCTTCTTTTGTTTTTGTATATAATAGTATATCATCTATGTATACTATACAATTAGGTAATTGTTTAAAATAACTATCCATAAAATGTTGATATCTACCTGGTGCATTTTTATATCCAAATGGTAGTACATTCCAATCATAAAATCCTTGTGGTACCGTAAATGCGGTTAATTCCTTAGAATCTTCTTCTACCTTTAAATGGTAAAATCCTGATTTACAATAAAATTTATTAAAGTAGTTATATCCTTGTATTTGTCTTATTTTTAATATCTTATTTGGTATTGGGTAATTATATATCATAGTTTTTGCATTAAAATTTCTATAATCAATAACCATTCTACTTTTTCCTCTTTTTTGTTCACTATGTTTATTTACCATAAATGTTGGGCTATTATGTTTACTATTACTTTTTTATATTAATTGTTTTTCTAATACTTCTTCTATGTGCATTTTAAATGCTTTTAAATCGTCAAAATTATATGTTAATGGTTTTTGAGTTATTATGCTATTTTTATCTATTAATTCAATTTTTATAGTGGTTTTATGTTTTTCCCATCCTTTTAATGGATCTTCACTATATAATTGTTCTAAATTTTTTTAATTATTTCTATCTTACTTATTGAAAATATAGTTATTTCCTTTTTATTTATTGAAAATACGACCAATTCTATTGTATCTTCAGTATTTTTTATATTTTCTGATTTTTGTGTAATTTTTTCACTTCTTTCTATCCAATCAGTTTTCTTTCTTATTTTATTAGTAACTCTTTTTGCTCTTACTTTCTGTTTACATGGTGTTATAAACCACCAATCCGTTCTAGTTATTATATGTGGGTATAATTTATCTAAAAACGGCATTCCTAAAAGTATATCTTTTGATGTTAGCTCATAATTATAGATTTCTTCTATTGTTAATATTTTATCTCATACTTGTGTTTTTACATTCTTAGCTTTATAAGTAATTAAGCTTCCTTCGTTATTAAATCCTTTAACTATTATTGGTGTCTTTAATTTATCCCATTTACTTTTCGGTAAACAATTATATCTACATAAATTAGCTTCTACTCTTGTATCTATCATAGACGTATAATATCTACTGTAATACCATTCTACTACTATCTTCATTAATACATATATTTTCATATCACGTTAAAGCTCTTCTTAAGAATAATTTCTCTCTATTATATGTTATAGATAATTGTGTATGCTCTATATTATATGGTTTTACTTGTTCTAGCCATTTTATTCCTAATATTATGTCTGTTTTTTGCATTTCTTCCTTTATTTCAAATTCTATTTGTATTTTTCTAACTCCTATTGTTATTTCTTTTTCTGCTATATTTTTAGTGTTTATTAAGTTTCTTGGTAGATCTAGGCATATATTATTGTCAGATTTTATTTCCTCAATATTTATTAGATATCTTGCTATATAATTTTCTTCTTGTCCTGTATTTAAGAGTATTAAATATTTTTTTTCATTTATTGTTCCTATTATGTAATATTGGTTTAAATTAGTTGTTGAACTTGTTTCATAACTTGTTCTTTTTGATGAACTTGTTGATTCTGGTTTTTCATAAGCTATTCTTTTTATTGTGCTTATTCTATCATTTATTATTTCTAAATTTTCTTCTATATCTATGTCTCTATAGCTATAATCATTATTATCAATTGCTTTTACAAATTTTTCGAAAGGACTTTCAATTTGTATTTTGTTAATTTTATTTTTTTCCCGTTATTTTATGTTTTGTTGTTAATATATATAGATTTTTACATCTTACTGTAAATATTTTACTTCCTGGGGTTAGTTCTATTCCTGATATTTTTCAATATAATACTAATGATTTATCTATATTTTTATCTGTTATTGCTACTGAATAATTTGCACTTATTATAAATTTAAATTTTTGGTATATTAAATTTCCTTTTATGGCAGTTATTATACTTTTTTCTATAGGTTTTATAATTCTATCATCTTTTAGGTATAATTCTATTGGTGTATCTATTCCTTCTATGAAACATGATTTTATTAATATCTCTGTACCCCCTAGGTGTACGTATTTTATTGGGTGTCTAATTTTTATATCGTTTATTTCTTTATTAATTATATTTTTTGTTACTAGTGGTATACTAGTTTTACCTTTTGCATATCTACAGTCTATTACATGTTTTTTTTGGCTTACTACGTGGTATTCTTCTTTTCTTTTGCTAAATATGTTTTTAATTATTGGTATTTTAAATATTTTTTCTACACTTAAATCTAATTCTTTTCCTTTTATTTCATCAAATATGTGACTATCAAATATTATTTTTTGATCTGTTTCTTCTTCACTTAAATATTCTTCCTTTGTTATTATTTTTATATCTTCTTCAGTCATTTAATTCATCTAATTCACTATCTATTTAATTATCTGTTTCATTCTCTGAAATTTCATATATACTATCTTCACTTTCTAATTCGTAATCTATATAATCTATCTGCATATATTCTGTATTTTCTATTTTTATTTCTAAATGAAAAAGAACTACAAATGCTAAAAGATTTGTATGAAAAAAGACAGAAAGAAAAAGAAGATAAAGCTAAAGAACAAAAATTATTAAATTAGATAAGTCAATTTAAAGAAAAATTAGAAATAAGCAATAAAGAAATAGAAAGCAGGGAATTAGAAATAAATACAATAGATGTTAAAGAAACAGATAATTATGATTTGGAAGATAGTGAAACATATACAGAAATCTTAACAAATACAAAAAATTTAGAAATCAATGAAAAACAAGAATTAATTAATGAAGAAAACTTAGAAAATAAAAAAACAGAAATAAATACTCTTGATAAAAAAGAAGAAGAAAATATAATACCTAGAACATCAGAAATAAGAAAACCAACCTATAATTACAAAAATAAGTTTAAAAGATATAATCTAAAGGATGAATATAATAAATGGACACCAAAATAAATAATTAATTACAACTCTTTAGATTTAGACTGTGTAACAGACACAAATAAAACAATACAACTATGGGTAGGATACATGTCAAAACAATTATTAGATAATAAAATAGATACAACAAACACACCAGAATATATAGAAAAGACATTAATAGGAACAGTAAAATTATGGTTTTTAAACCTAGCCGAAGCAAGTAAAAAAGTATTAAGATCTGATAATAAAACAGAAGGAACATCAACAACAACAACTAAAATACTACCAACAGAAATATTGAAAAAATATGAAATAGCTATAAGAGATGAATTTAGCAGTGTAACAACAAAAGAAGAGCAAAATAAAGAAAAAGATATAAGAATAACCTACATATTATAAGAATAAATTTAAAAGATATAATCTAAAAGATGAATATGACAAATGGATACCAAAACAAATAGTTAATAAAAATTGTAACTTTTTAGACTTAGATTGTGTAATAGATACAGAAAAAACAGTACAGTTATGGATAGAATATATGACAAAACAATTATTAAATAATAATATAAATATAACAGATGCACCAGAATATATAGAAAGAACACTAATAGGAACAGTGAAATTATGGTTTTCAAATATAACTGAAAATAGTAAAAGAGTATTAAGAACTGACAAACCTACAGAAGAAACATCATCAACAACTACAACTAAATTAACACCTATAGAATTATTAAAAAAAAATGAAATAGCTATAAAAGACGAATTTAGCGGCATGGCAACAACAGAAGAAGAACAAAATGAAGAGAAAGATACAAAGATGAATTTAATGTTAAAATTAGCAATATGTAATATGTGTTACATAGATGAGTATACTTGCGCATTTAAAGAATATTATTATAAAGGAACATATAATACAGAAGAAAGTAAAGAAATAAGAAAATTATATTTTAATAAATTACCTGAACCATTTAGTTCAAAAATAGTAAAAAGTTGGGATGAAGCAAAAATAGTAGATACTTTAGGAGCAAGAATAAATTTTTTACAACAATGGTATAGAAATTTATGTGAAAAATATAGAGAAGAAATAAAAATGGAAATAACATTAATAAAAAATTTAGCATGTTGCAAAGATAAAATAGCACCTCAATTTGGATGAGAAGAAAGATATTATAAGAAAAGAAAAAGACATAAGAAATATAAGAAATACAAAAAATCAAAATATAAATATAAGAAACCAAGAAAAAGATATTATGTAAAAAATTATAAACATAAAAGACCATATAGGAAAAATAAATCTATAAAAGAATGTACTTGTTATAATTGTGGAAAATTAGGATATTTAGCTAGAGATTGTAAATTACCTAAAAACCCAAAAAATAAAAAACTATCAGAAATAAAAATAGAAAATATAGAATATATACAGATAGATTATATAGATTACGAAATAGAAAGTGAAGATAGTATATATGAAATTTCAGAGAATGAAACAGATAATGAAATAGATAGTGAATTGGATAAATTAAATGACTAAAGAAGATATAAAAATAATAACAAAGAAAGAATATTTAAGTGAAGAAGAAACAGATCAAAAAATAATATTTGATAGTCACATATTTGATGAAATAAAAGAAAAAGAATTAGATTTAAGTGTAGAAAAAATATTTAAAATACCAACAATAAAAAATATATTTAGTAAAAGAAAAGAAGAATACTACGTAGTAGGCCAAAAAGAACATGTAATAGACTGTAGATATGCAAAAGGTAAAGCTAGTATACCACTAGTAACAAAAAGGATAATTAATAAAGAAATAAACGATATAAAAATTAGATACCCAATAAAATACGTACACCTGAGGTACAAAGATATTAATAAAATCATGTTTCAGAGAAGGAATATATACACCAATAGAATTATACCTAGGAGCTGATAGAATTATAAAACCTATAAGAAAATTATAATAACTGCCATAAAAGGAAATTTAATATACCAAAAATTTAAATTTATTATAAGTGCAAATTATTCAGTAGCAATAACAGATAAAAATATAGATAAATCATTAGTATTATATTGGAAAATATCAGGAATAAACTAACCCCAGAAAGTGAAATATTTACAACAAGATGTAAAAATCTATATGTATTAACAACAAAACATAAAATAATGGGAAAAAATAAAATTAACAAAATAAAAATAGAAAGTCCTTTCGAACAATTTGTAAAAACAATTTATAATAATGATTATAGTTATAGAGACATAGATATAGAAGAAAATTTAGAAATAATAAATAATAGAATAAGCACAACAAAAAGAATAGCTTATGAAAACCAGAATCATCAAGTTCATAAAAAAGAACAAGTTATGAAACAAGTTCAACAACTAATTTAAACCAATATTACATAACAGGAACAATAAATGAAAAAAAATATTTAATACTCTAAAATACATGACAAGAAGAAAATTATATAGCAAGATATCTAATAAATAATGAGGAACTAAAATCTGACAATAATATATGCCTAGATCTACCAAGACTTAATAAACACTAAAAATATAGCAGAAAAAAAAACAATAGAAGTTTGAAAAAAAATAAAATTTGAAATAAAGGAAGAAATGCAAAAAACAGACATAATATTAGGAATAAAATGGCTAGAACAAGTAATACCATATAATATAGAGCATACACAATTATCTATAACATATAATAGAGAGAAATTATTCTTAAGAAGAGCTTTAACGTGATATGAAAATATATGTATTAATGAAGATAGTAGTAGAATGGTATTACAGTAGATATTATACGTCTATGATAGATACAAGAGTAGAAGCTAATTTATGTAGATATAATTGTTTACCGAAAAGTAAATGGGATAAATTAAAGACACCAATAATAGTTAAAGGATTTAATAACGAAGGAAGCTTAATTACTTATAAATCTAAGAATGTAAAAACACAAGTATGGGATAAAATATAAACAATAGAAGAAATCTATAATTCTGAGCTAACATCAAAAAATATATTTTTAGGAATGTCGTTTTTAGATAAATTATACCCACATATAATAATTAGAATGGATTGGTGGTTTATAACACCATGTAAACAGAAAGTAAGAACAAAAAGAGTTACTAATAAAATAAGAAAGAAAACTGATTGGATAGAAGAAAGTGAAAAAATTACACAAAAATTAGAAAATATAAAAAATACTGAAGATACAATAGAATTGGTCGTATTTTCAATAAATAAAAAGGAAATAACTATATTTTCAATAAGTAAGATAGAAATAGTTAAGAAAAAAATTAAAACAATTATATAGTGAAGATCCATTAAAAGGATGGGAAAAATGTAAAACCACAATAAAAATTGAATTAATAGATAAAAATAGCATAATAACTCAAAAACCATTAACATATAATTTTGACAATTTAAAAGAATTTAAAATGCACATAGAAGAATTATTAGAAAAACAATTCATACAAAAAAGTAATAGTAAACATAATAGCCCAGCATTTATAGTAAATAAATATAGTGAACAAAAAAGAGGAAAAAGTAGAATAGTTATTGATTATAGAAATTTTAATACAAAAACTATGACATATAATTACCCAATACCAAATAAGATATTAAAAATAAGACAAATACAAGGATATAACTACTTTAGTAAATTTGATTGTAAATCAAGATTTTACCATTTAAAGGTAGAAGAAGACTCTAAGGAATTAACCGCATTTACGGTACCACAAGGATTTTATGAATGGAATGTACTACCATTTGGATATAAGAATGCACCAGGTAGATATCAACATTTTATGGATAGTTATTTTAAATAATTACCTAATTGTATAGTATACATAGATGACATACTATTATATACAAAAACAAAAGAAGAACATTTATAGTTATTAGAATAATTTACAGATATAATAGAAAATTCCGAAATAAGTTTAAGTGAGAAGAAAGCTGAAATTATGAAAAATCAAATAGAATTTTTAGGAATACAAATAGATAAAAGTGGAGTAAACATGCAACAACATATAGTACAAAAAATAATAAATTTAAAAGAAGAATTAGATACAAAAAAGAAATTACAATCATTTTTAGGATTAGTAAACCAAGTAAGAGAATATATACCAAAAGCATAAAATCTAAAGCCCTTACAGAAAAAACTAAAAAATGATGTAGAATATAATTATAACGAAGAAGATAAAAAACAAGTTCAGAAAATAAAAATACTTTGCAAAGAATTACCAAAATTACAATTTTCAGATGAAAATAGAAAATTTATATATATAGTAGAAGCAGATGCTAGTTAATGTAGTTATGGAGGAGTACTTAAATATAGATATGAAGAAGAAAAATTAGAACACCATTGTAGATACTACTCAGCTACGTTTAATGAAACAGAAATAAAATGGAAAATAAATAGAAAAGAATTATGCTCATTATATAAATGTTTATTAGCATTTGAGCCATATAATGTATATAACAAGTTTATTGTACGAACATATAATACACAGGTATGTTGGTGGCTAACAAAGAAAATACAAAATTCAGTTACAACAGAAGAGATTCGGAGACTAGTCTTGAATATATTAAATTTCACATTTATAACTGAAGTAATTAGTACTAACAAAAATGTTATTGCAGATTACATATCAAGACAAAGCTACACAGACTGATATAATAGAAGAGGATACTCTAGAAAAGATATTCAACACCCTAACTATGTTTTCAATGAAAGTGGACAATATGGGTAATGAAATAGAAAAGCTAAAGACTAATGAAGTTAAACTGAATGCTATAGCTACAAATCAACTAACTCAGCAGTGTGCAGAGCTATGTCAATTAGAAGACATTAAAATTCCCGAGCTAGAAGGAGACGTTGGGACACTTCATAAACCCCATAACGTTTATCAATCTACTTCTGCAGGTACAAGCAAAGGAGTTAGGAAAAACACAAATATGAACCTAAACAAGCTATTTGATAAACCATTTATTCCAAATACACCAAAAGATCCTATGTTCATACCTCCACAAATTACCACATACCGAGATAGTTTAAACCAAGACAAAAAGACGTACAACTATACAGCCCAAACATACATAGAAAATATTTACAAAAGACAAACCTTCTTAAATACCAACCCCAGAGCTATAAACATCCAAGAACCACATACGAATTACATAACCCAGAAGCTAACCGGATATAATAAGCTAATTGTTTTACCCAAAACCAAACCAAGTCTAGTTAAAACCTGTTACGAATATGGACTACTTAGTACCATATATACCTAAGACGGAAATGAAATATCCAATATACCATAAATATATGATTCATTTAACATTTTTAAAAGAATAACCAAAGGTAACCTATTTTTTTAAAAATTTTACACGACACCAGCAGAGATATTGTATTATGAAGTTAAATCACCTATACAAATTGTAAAAATAGGAATGACTCGAGATATGATTATACCAGAAGATATTATTCCACAACCAAAAATACCTAGAATTGAGATACCAAATTTTTATGCAAATAAGAGAATCATCGGACTATGCACAATTCTTCAAGAGTTAGCAAACACTTATCACAACAGAAATCCCATATGGAGTTATTATTCAAGAGGTAATGTAATACTATACTCAAATTCAAAGGAACTATGAGAAACAGATATGGAAGACGTTAGGCAATGGATCTTGACGTTACTCAATCCAGAGAAAAAACCTATCGTTAGAGCCATTAGAGAAAAATTTATTTTGGAAGAATTATTAACCAGATATTGCAAGTTAATTAGACATAAATATCCAGACCATCAATTTTCAAAATGTAATGGAGAAGATAATATTGTCCCCGAAGTTCAACTGGAATAGAAGAAGAAATCAATATCTGGAAGATGCAAGATATGAAGCAATAATGGAGATACAGAGCAATAAAAAGAAAACGAAGCAATAATGAAAGGAAGACAAGTTAATGCTAGGAAGTGACATAAAGAAGACAAGTTAATGCTAGAAAATGACATATGGAAGATTAGATATCTTTCTTAATTCATTTACGTAAATTATTAGTTACTTTTTTACTTTTTGGCAAAATATCATTACTAAGTTTTGTCCTTTTGTAAAAATAATTTAGGACCTTTGTAAAGTTTTTCTACTTTTATAGATAAGTGTAAAGACATTTGTAAAGTAGGTAGGTAATAGATTAGGACAGATGTAAAAATGTAAAACGTTTACGGGTTTTCTTAAAAATATAAATAGAAGAGCATTTGCTTAGAGGAAGGCAAGCCTTCATACGATTGAAGCTAAAAAATTTCTCTTGTCTACAATAAATAATTTGATTATTTAAAAAACAGGTATATTTAAATGGAAAAATCTATGGAGGAACAAAGCTTAGAATTATCAAAACTACCAGAACAGGTATATTCATTTACTATTATGAATAGCTAAATTCATAAATTCCTAACAATCATGATATGATAAAATAAGTTCATGTTAGTTGCTTTATAGTAGAATTATTCGAAAAATAGCATGTTAAGAAGTTTATTAGCAAAGTGGAAAAGAAGAAAAATCCCTAAGAACTATGCCATCCTAAAGGTGAAACCAGTGAGGCAAGAAAGTCGTGATAGGGGAGTAACCAGAGTAGAGACGTTGTTTAAGGGAAAAATATCCAGATTACCATGCTAATAGTGACCGAAGAATATGTTGTTTAAGAATAATCTAGTATATATCAATCAAAAGTGATCATATTTTGTTATGTGCATGATTGAAGGGAATATATTGAAAATAACAATTTTATGAAAAATGGATAATTATTTATCTGACGAAATGGTAGATAAATTTAAAATACTCGTTTTATATGTACTTAAGAATATAAAAATAGTAGATATAAGAAAAATCATATTGAAAAAAATATTTGATAGATATTTTATGACTAGAATTAATTATATACCACACCTACCGAACTACTCTTATAAATACTTACATACCAAACCCACACACTAACGATGATAAATTATGTATATTTAGAATTTTGGAAAATAGATATAAAATATATACAATTTCTTAGTGAAAATATAGAAAAATTAATGAGATTAAAACAAACAACTAAAAAATATTATAATAAAGTATTTAACCAATTCTAAATGATAAATTATCTTAAAATCTTAATCTTATATATACTTAAAGATATAGAAATTATAGATATTAAGAGAATAATATTAGAAAAAGTATTAGACTATGAAATTGAAACTATAAATTGGATAGAACAGTTATACCTGGATAATTAACCAGATGGATATTATTCAGATTAAGAAATGTTAGAATATATTAGAAAAACTAGAGAAAATCAAGATAATCTAAATGAAGAAATTAATTATAGAAACTGAATTAGAAAAATAATGGAAAAGTTAAAAGAAAAATTAATATGGATAGAAGAAACCCTAGAAAATTTAGGAAAAAGTACATATGATAGTTTATGTAATTTAAAAACCTCGCTATGAGAAGAACAATACAAGATAATAAATAGCATTGAAAATCTAGAATTAGATATACATTACAGTACAATTAGGATAAATTATTATACAGAAATTTGTAACTCTGCAATTACTACAGGATAAAATGATAGGCTATGAATATTTAAAATATTGGAGACAAAATATGGAAGATATAATATTATTAGAAAAACTTATGAAAGATAATCTAATTAGATATTTTGAAACAAAAGATATAGAATATTTAGAATACCTTAAAAATAATATAGAAGAATTACAAAAACTAAGAAAAAAAAATAAAGAATACTATAGTAAAGAATTTAACCAATTACCATATAATCACCCCCCAAGATATGAATATCGATAAAACTAACATAAATAAAATAAAAATAAAAATATTTAGAGAAATTAAGAAATATCCACGGACAAATAAAAATAGATCCATTCTATTTATAATAGATCTATTTTACCACACAAGATATCCGCACCCCTTACAATTGGTATCAGAGCATATGTTGTTTAAAGTTACGGAAGTAGTATATATTTGGAGAATTTATTTAATTAATTTATTAATTATGACTGACTTATTTGATAAAACTAAATTTAGATATTTCCCAAAATATTATTTAGATGAATAAAGTACAAAAATTATCAAAATATAAAGAATTAAAACAAATAATATCTAAAAAATGTAAAAATTAAAAATAAGGATAGAAAGACTGCAATATAACATAATTGCCGAAGTTAGTAAAAACTCAATAAATGCACAAAAAGAAGAGATATCAAATTTAGAATCGACAATAGATAGTCTAGAATATACATACCAACATGATCTATTAACAATAAAATAAAAAATGAACAAAGAAGAATTTATAATAGATGAAACAATATATGAAAACCATGAAGGATTAAAAATAAAAAATAGTATTTTCTAATCTAGGAAGAAGGTATAAGAAAATAGGTGAACATTTATATTTAATGTTAGAAAAAGAAGAATTAAAATTAGAAGATAAATTGACAGCTATGGTAAGAATAGAAAAAGAAAATGAAGAAATAGATAGAAAAAAGGAAATAGAAAAAATAAAACAACAAACTATAGAAGAAATATAAAAAATAGAAGAAACTAAAAATAGTAGGATTGCTGAATTAGAAAAAGAACTACAAATGCTAAAAGATTTGTATGAAAAAAGACAGAAAGAAAAAGAAGAAAAAGATGAAGAACAAAAATTATTAAATGAGATAAATCAATTTAAAGAAAAATTAGAAATAAGCAATAAAGAAATAGAAATCAGGGAATTAGAAATAAATACAATAGATGTTGAAAAAATAGATAATATGATTCGAAAGATAGTGAAACCTATGCAGAAATCTTAACAAATACAAAAAATTTAGAAATCAATGAAAAACAAGAATTAATTAATGAAGAAAACTTAGAAAATAGAAACATCGAAATAAATAATCTTGATAAAAAAGAAGAAGAAAATATAATACCTAGAACATCAGAAATAAGAATACCTACATATTATAAGAATAAATTTAAAAGATATAATCCAAAAGATGAATATGACAAACGGACACCAAAACAAATAGTTAATAAAAATTATAACTTTTTAGACTTAGATTGTGTAATAGATACAGAAAAAATAATACAATTATGGATAGGATATATGACAAAATAATTATTAGATAATAATATAAACGTAATAGATGCACCAAAATATATAGAAAGAACACTAATAGGAAAAATGAAATCATGGTTTTCAAATCTAACTAAAAATAGTAAAAGGGTATTAAGAACTGACAAACCTACAGAAGAAACATCATCAACAACCACAACTAAATTAACACCTATAGAATTATTAAAAAAATATGAAATAACTATAAAAGATGAATTTAGCGGCATGGTAACAACAGAAGAAGAACAAAATGAAGAGAAAGATACAAATATGAATTTAATGTTAAAATTAGCTATATGTAATATGTGTTACATAGATGAGTATACTTGTGCATTTAAAGAATATTATTATAAAGGAACATATAATACAGAAGAAAGTAAAGAAATAAGAAAATTATATTTTAATAAATTACCTGAACCATTTAGTTCAAAAATGATAAAAAGTTGGGATGAAGCAAAAATAGTAGATACTTTAGAAGCAAGAATAAAATTTTTACAACAATGATATAGAAATTTATGTGAAAAATATAGAGAAGAACTAAAAATGGAAAAAACATTAATAAGAAATTTAACATGTTGCAAAGATAAAATAGCACCTCAATTTGGATGCGAAGAAAGATATTATAAGAAAAGAAAAAGACATTAGAAATATAAGAATTACAAAAAATCAAAATATAAATATAAGAAACCAAGAAAAAAATATTATGTAAAAAATTATAAACATAAAAGACCATATAGGAAAAAGAAATCTATAAAAGAATGTACTTATTATAATTGCGGAAAATTAGGACATTTAGCTAGAGATCGTAAAATACCTAAATTTTTAATTTTTCTTTTAGATAAAGAGTATAACCTTCAAAAGAATGCAATCACAAATTTGTAAACATCTTTCCCAACAATGTCCCAACTACTTTGATAAAAATGTCCTGCAAATTCATTTGGACCAGTGGAGCTATCTCCCTTCATTTAAAAAATCACACTTTTAACTTTATATTTATTGAAAATTTCATTAATAGTTCTATTGTTATCTTTAGTAACCAATGTTGGAACATATTTCAATAAAGATAATTTTGTATTCAAATTATTTCTAGCAAAATGGTCTTAAAAAAGAAAAAAAGAAATGGCTTCCACAGCTACCTGATCATTACCTTCAACCTATTGTCCATCACCTTTAAAAAATTTTATTAATAGATAATCATTTCTTCTCTCATTTATCAGATAGAGAAAAATTTAGTGTTCTTATCCCCTTCAAAAGAATCATTGTATTCATGTTTTTTGCCTCCAAAACTCTTCCTCTTAGCATAGGTATTGCCTTAAATTAGCTTATGCCCTTTGCAAGACCATTCTTTAGATGTTGTAGGGTGTTTTTCAAAAAGGTTTTATTTAATTCTCACAATCTCTTCTTTAATACTTAGTATCTAAAAATGTCTTTATCAAAGCAATAATACAGAATTTATGGTGTTTGTGCAACATCTAAATTCTATGGAACGAATTTTTGAGTCCTTACAGATCTCACATTTTAAAACAATACTTCATCTTCATTTACCACTTGTTTCAATATATCTTCTAGCATTTACCCTTGTATGTTTATTTATCTGCTTTTCTTTTTTATCTGCCTTCACGTACAATCAATTTTGGAGATAAAGTAGCTTCATTTAGGATCTGTATTTCCTTACTACAATTGTGTTCTTGTTTTTTATCCTCTATCTTTTCCTCTGTATGAATTGTTGCTTTATTTTGCACCTTCTCCTCAACAACTTGATATGTCAATATATCTGGAAGAGAACTAACTGTTAATTTTTTTTTATAAGTTGCAATAACTTCTGGTAGAATAGTAACCTCTTTGACTATTAGGGCAGCCTGCTCTATCAGAAGGGTATTACTGCCTGAGGAAGTTTCTGTTGGGAATCTTTCTCTTTAAGCCAATGTCGGTGTATCACCACTATTATCTTTAATTTGCAAAGGCTCGTGATAAGTTGTCCTAGCATATTCTGATGTCGAATCTTTTTCATATTATTGTATATCTATTGTATACATTATCTTGCTTGGTATTTCTTATGTTATCTATAAATTTAGCTTTAAATCTGTACATGTCTGATTGTCCTTCTTGATGTTGTTTCCCCTTTCCTGATTATTAACTTGAGATAGTTAAACCTCATTATTACTACCGCATTAGACTAAACGTAAGACATTGTTAGTGTGTTGTATGGTTCTGTAGATATATGTTGTTTGACTTGTGTGCATGGATTGTTGATCCTTAATGTGTTGCATGTGATTTTTTGTGCCTTTTTTTTTCTCTTTGTGCTATCTCTCTCATTATTGACCTACTTGTCTTGATTACTTTCAATATGTTCTTTGTCATGCTTATCTGGTTCTTGAATTTCAGCTCCATTCAGTTCCTCAAAAGCATTTTTCATGACAATCCCTTTGACTGGAGGAGTAGTAGGAGAGCCACTTAAAATTATAGAAGAATCGTTTTCCCTAGTGAATCATCTATGAGTAGGATTCCATCTTTGCACAAAAGATATCCCTCTTCCCCTATATTTTCCTCGATTAGGAGACTTCTTTTTTACCTTATTATTTTCATCTTTTCCTCTTGTCTGTTAATCCACAATTTCAGGTGTAACTCTCTGCAATCCTCCACATTGTGCCCTCGTAATTTGTAATTCTTTCAATACTTGGAAAAAAATGATATTGAATACTAATTCTCTCCACCCTCTCTTTCTGAGTGATGTCATTGATAATTTCCAGTTCCACGTGTTTAGGAAGTTCAGATGCTAGGTCCATTTAGAGCTTAACTCTAGCACAACTAGGCCTAGTTCTATTTATAGTGGCCATGTCCAACTGTATATGCTTCCCCACAACTTTAGCTAATGAAAAGAGAGTTTCCTCAACAAAGAAGGCAAGTAATAAATCAGGAAAGGAAATTTAAGTCATGGTTTGGATAGTTTCTTCATCTATCTTGAACTTAGAATCATAATTAAGGGTCTCATCTGATGTGCAATTCACTCCTTGTCCAATATGTAGTAAGTATTTTTTGCCAACATATTTGCAAAGTGCTTCATGAGATTGAAACTCAATAAAATATGTCTATTTACAAACCAATCTTACAATCTCCTTTAATTTTACATTGCTTAGGGATTTTGTACTCTAAGATCTTCCAATTCTAGCCGAACATAAGAAAATTTATCAATAATAAGATATCAAATTTTATGTTCATCTTTTGTACCTCGTTTTTCTATCCAAGTCACTCTAGGAATCCCATTGTTGAAAGTCAATTCCTTGATAGGAATCACACTTTCTTGCTCTTTGTTATTCAATAATTGAGAATTCATAGTACTGTGCTTCACAAAATTTACATACTTTATTTTCCTAGTATTTTCTGCTTGTTTTTCTTCTGCTTCTTGGATTATCCTTGTTTGATCTATCTCACCATTAGGCAAACGGATAGGATCATTAAGTAAAATAGTAGGTTTTTGTTTGGGTGAATTTGGATGGTATAAATGAGGAAAATTATCTAATGACGTTAAAGAAAAGACTTGGCCAAGTCTTGTTAGGTTGACTGGTAGCCTAATCGGCCATGACCAGTGATGGAAGGCAATTTTACGGTGATAGGGTATTTCTATGGCGATAGGGTAATATATTAATTACTATTTTTCAGACTTGGTGTTGACCAAGCTTTTGAAAAGTGATTATAAGTGCAATTTTTTTTTGGGGCGGGGGGCAGGGGAGGGTAAAAAATGCTTTTAAATAAATACTTTTATGAGAAATTTACTTTTTTCAGCTTCTGTTACTCGCCGAAAGCACTTATCTCTCCACTAATCGGGTCAAATACCTCTTTTTTTTTTAAGAAAAAAATACACTTTTAGCCTCCCAAAAAATGAACAAACGAGCTATTTACTTAATTACATATTATTTTTTTCACTACAGAAACGGGCACGCCCACACTCTAAAAGATAAATTCAATTCAAATAAATAAAATTGTAAGAACAAACTAATTATGGTCACGCCGTTGGCATAATGAACCTAAGATCATAAATAATTGTTAACAACGATGATCCGAAACAAGTTGGATGGTAGACCTAAACTACTATTAGATGTATTTTTTTATTTTGAATTAGGGGGTGTGTTCTAATTGGACTCTAGTCTACCACTTTTCTTTTGTGAGTATTATTTGGTATTTATTAATGTAAACAATAATATATATCACTAATGTGTAAAACATAACTATTTTGGTCAAGTAATCTTTCTTAAGAAGGGATGCAACTGCAATTTGTTATTAAATTAAACTTAAAAGGAAACAGAGAATATTCAATTTGGGGTGAAAAAATAGCTTTTCCAACTATCAAACATTAGCGACTAATTAAAGTCTTATATATTCAAGATTACTCGTTTATCCTCGTTGATTACTCGTTTATCCTCGTCGTTATGAAAGGAAAAGAGAAAAAGAATCTCCAATATTTTTATAAATTATGCCTGATTATGATTTGCAGCTAGATTCCACTTGACATCATGTGGATTCCTTTTATAAATTGAATTAAATCTCCACTTTTGGCAATAAAATCTTTTAAAAATATAAAATGTAGGTCGTTTTGTCATGTCCAATAGGCGGAATCCATCGACAGACATCTAAACTATGCACGATCTTTCACTTTGACACCTAAAGTAAATAGTGTTTATTTTTTACACCTCAATTAGCATTTTGGTGTGTTATTTTGGCACATTTTTGACAATCAATAAAAATATGTGATGTGTGTGTGCTACACGCGCTATGATATTTAAAGTGAACAATAATAATAAGACATTTGGCATTTCTTATTAGAATAATTTTAAATAATTAATTTAAATTAAAAAAATTATAAATTAAATAATTAGTTTAATTTAACTTAAATTAAATTGATGATGTGTAACACCCCGATTTTCTGAACCGGAATGCTACACGGTGCTCATGACCCCGAAGGACCACAAGCTAACCCATGACTGATATCTGTACTTGTATACTGCATAATATAACATGAAAATGCGAAAAACATGTACTGCAAGGCCATAAGGTTCAACTGAATAAACATCTAATAAGAATAATATCTGAAAACGGGATAGCAATACCAAAACAAAATTGTAATAACTGTCTAACATGTTGTAGTCTGAAAGCCTCTAAACTGTCTGAATAAGGAGTTGATGAAACATGTCTCCAACTAACTCCATCTAACAACTAAAATAAACTGAAATGATAAATGAAGTAATAATCATATAGTCCTCGAATGAGAAGGACTCACTGCAACTCTGAACACTGAAATGCTACTGCTGATCTGGAGCTCGTGCATCTGAACCTATGGTGTAACATAAGAGAAAGCATCATAGCGCAAATGCGTTAGTACATCTGAATATACTGAGTATACGGGTGAGGTAGGCTAAATGCAAAGGGTTATATGCATGAACAATGCTGACTAATATGAACGTGAGAATACATACATGCATACATAACTGTAACTGAACTCATGGAGATACTGACTACTGAGTCTGAATACTGACAACATGAGTGTATTGATACTGAGATACTGAATAGATGAACGACTATTTTTGACAGTTCGAATTATGAAGAATTGGTCTAGTTGACTATGTCTGACAGTCCTGAAGCTGAATACTGATATCATGAATTCTGATAACTGATATGACTGATATATGGGTTCAAAAAACTGATATAACTGATATAACTGTGATGATCGTCCTAACCGATGTAACTGATACTGAGCGACTATATCTGACAATCTAAGTTCTAATGAAACTACCCGAGTGTTGTTTTATGTGGAGTAACTGAATTTGAGATCAGTCCTATCTAGCCGGTGATCTTTAAATCTGATGATTCTGATACTGTTTAACTATAGTTGAGATCAGTCCTATCTAATCGGTGATCTTGAAGTCTATTTATAATGATAAGGATTGATTGTCCTTAACAGTACTGAATCTGTACTACTGAACTAAGTTGACTGTATCTGAAGTGCTGAATCTGTAACTGAAACTGTGGGATGTATTCATCTAACCGACATACCCCAATTAACCGAATATAGCTAAGTTGGGGTCTAATCTCTGCCCCAACTGAAAGGGTGTCAATACCGCTCCACTGGTAAGGACAAGCTGTGAGTGGCCCTTATCTGAAAGGTACTCAAAGTGAGAACGGTGGGACCCTAAACTGATAGGTTAAGCCACCTCATCAACCCTAATCTGACAGGCTAAGATGTCTCAACCTACGCTGGCTACATAGTTCTGGAATACAAGGATGACTACTAAGAATCACACCCTAAACTGGTAGGTGTGTTCCCATCCTTGGGTTCACTCGGTGCTAACTTCTACTCCCATATGAAGAGAATGAACATGAATAACTGACTGTACTGATTAACTGAACTTAACTGATTTTGAGTTTACTGAGTTCCATAGCTGACGGAATAATACTAATATCTGATAGCTAACTGAGTTCATGAGATAACCGATCTTACTGAGTACTGAGTTCATGAGATTACTGAGAGTACTGAATTATAGAAATTACTAAGTTACTGGGTACTGAGATTTCTGAGATTAACTGAGTACTGAAATTACTGAACTACTGAGACTGCTGAGATTTCTGAGTTTTCCTGAGTCACATAACTGAATGGATTCTGTAGATCTTGGCTTGACTAAGTATCATGATAACATACATGGCTCTAGGCATATGGCTATATTTTTTGGGTACGAATACCCCCATGACTTGATAGAAGGAAACTGACTCACACATGACATGACTTGATCACAAGATTGGAGTCCACAATTCACAATATCATAAGTAGGGGATATTATACTTCATGTATTTATTCAACATCTCAAACATGATAGGGAAAGCATGGATATATTTTATGTACATAATTCATATCTCCATTATCATACATGCTTCATACCACAATAATAACAACATATAAATAACATGGAATTTATATTGGAATGTATAACTAACGTGGACTTGTCATCTAGATATCATGGAATCATGTGAATATGAACTTCTATCATCCTAGGCATTTTATCAAACACCTTGCATGCATTCTTTAAGGCATAGGTGGATTTCATACTTGCATCATATCAAACCACCTAAAGTTCATGTTTTTCAACTAACAACCACATATATTCCATGAAAACACCTTTAGATATCATCTTGAAACTTAAACAACAATCATCAATATGTACATGCTCATATCACCAAAAAAAGTTTACAAAATAACATTTAAAAGCATGATTCTTGAGCTCTATGAACGAATTGGATCCATAGATGAACACTACGCATACCTTAAAGCTTGATCTTGAAAAAGATCTAATATTTTTGAAGGTTCCTGAAGAAATCCTTAGGCTTGCCCTTGATTTTTCTTGACTAGGGTTTAACCCCTTTAGGAAAGAATGTTCTTGTTCCTGAGGAGATGATCTTGAGAGGAAACCCTAATCTTATGGTTGAAAGTGTATGAGAGAGCTTTTTGATATGTTTTAACTAAAGAGAATGAAAGATAATACGTTCCTTGAGGGTTATAAGTTGTGGGAAGTGAAGGAAAAAGACTAAAATACCCTTATGAAATAAATTCCCAGTTGCTGAAAATAATAGCTGATGACATTTGTGACAAGACGTCAAAAATATGACAAGCCGTCAAAAATGTCGTCACACAGGAACTGGAATTGATGGTTTCTGCCTAAGTCTGACGATATTTGTGACATGGCGTCAAAAACTTGACAAGCCATCAAAAATGTCGTCACACAAAAGCTGGATTCTGCCTAAGGCTGACGATATTTGTGACATGGCGTAAAAAATGTGACAAGCTGTCAAAAATGTCATCACACAGAAGCTGGATTCTGCCTAAGGCTGACGACATTTGTGACATGGCGTAAAAAAATATGGTAAGATACCACAAATGTCATCACTTAGGAGTTGGTTTCTGCCTAAGACTGACGACCTTCGTGATAGGGCATCACAAATGTGGTAAGCTACCACGAATGTCGTCACTTAGGAGCTGGTTTCTGCCTAAGGCTGACGACCTTCGTGATAGGGCATCACAAATGTGGTAATCTACCACGAATGTCATCACTTAGGAACTGGTTTCTGCCTAAGGCTGACGACCTTCGTGAAAGGGCTTCACAAATGTGGTAAGCTACCACGAATGTCGTCACACTGTTTCCAGCCTGACATGCTGGAGTAAAATAGGAATAAATCTTTGCTCCGTTATTGGATTTAGGTGAAATTGGTATCGTTGAAAAGCTAATTCAATTATCTATCTGTTGATAGGTCATGAGCTCAAAAATTTCAAGTATAATAAGAGATATGCTTGTTTAAAATTGATTACCAATATCCTTCTCAAGAATTCAATCGGTAAAGAATGTTCTGATTCGTCTGATAGCTGGGAGTTATTTAAAGACTTAATATACATCTAACTTAATCATAAAACTATAAAATAACCATGATGTACTATGCATGAGCTTGGTACATGGCTCTAATATTGGTTTGGATCTTTCGGGGTATTACATGATGCCCCCACCTCCCCACCCCTACCCCTCCCTTCCCACCACCTCTCCAATCATCTTCTCCAAACCCTCAACCCCTAAAATACCTATAGAACCTCCCCCCCCACATCCCTTACCCCCACAATGCCTGCTGCTACAGCCCTCCTTTTCTCCCCTGTCTCATATCTTGAATATCGTCATTTCCAATACTGAATTTTACACAATTTCATTTCTTCCCTAATGCAAAGTTAAGATAAGATGATAGATGATTTTCAATGCAGAGAACGAATTAACTTCACTCTCATTAATTAATTTTAAAACAAGAAATCTGGGAATAAAGATGATGCAAGGAATCTGGGAACAAAAAGAATTCATTAATTAAAGGCGAAAACAGTCACTTTTGAAAAAATCAATTGAAGTTTTTGGTGAATAAGATGCAAGAGTAATATTTTGTACTCAAAATGAAGAAAGATAAACTATCTTTTCAAAATATCAAGTTTCTCAAATTGTAAATTTTTGGGGTTTTTTTTTCCGTGCGTAAGATACTTCCAACATTAACGCACCGTCAATAACTTGGTTAGACAGCTCTTTAACGTAAATGGATGTTTTATGACAAACTCCTAAAATCACTAAAGAAATTATCTTTTACGTTGATGTGTTCTGACAATTTCTTAAACCACTACAGAAAATTAAATTTCTTGTGATAATGTTTTGTGACAATTCCTAAATCACTACTAGAAATTAGGTTTTCTGTGATGATGGTTTGTGACAGCTTCTTCAAGATTGCTAGAAATAGATGTTTTTCTGACCGCATTTAATGAAAAATAGTGCTATGACAATTGATTTTCCCGCTGAACCATTTCATTGCAAAAATATATAGTGCGAAATACTGAAACACCGAGAAACTTCTTAATTTTTGTACTATTATTATTTTTCTCATTGATTTAATCAAAGTATCTGTGATAAAAACTACAATCTATTATAGCTCTAATGGATCTATTTTTGTTACCCAAGTTATCCGCACCCCCCTGCAATTGGTATCAGAGTCTATGCTCTTTAAAGTTATCGGAAGTAGTATATATTTGGAGTTATTTGATTAATTTATTAATTATGATAAAATTAGATTTAGATATCCATCAAAATATTATAAATATTGTTTAGATAAATAACGTACAGAACTTACAAAAATATAAAGAATTAAAAGAAATAATATCTGAAAAACGTAAAGAATTAAAAATAAGGATAGAAAGACTACAGTATAACATAATTGTCGGAGTTAGTAAAAATTCAATAAATGCACAAAAAGAATAACTATCAAATTTAGAATCAACAATAGATAGTCTAGAATATATATATCAACATAACCTATATACGTTTAAATAAAATGAACAAAGAAGAATTTATAATAGACGAAAAAACATATGAAAATCATGAAGGATCAAAAATAAAAATAGTATTCTCTAATTTAGGAAGAAGATATAAGAAAATAGGTGAACATTTATATTTAATGTTAGAAAAAGAAGAATTAAAATTAGAAGATAAGTTGGCAGCCATGGTAAGAATAGAAAGAGAAAACGAAGAGATAGACAGAAAAAAGGAAATAGATAAAATAAAACAACAAACCACAGAAGAAATACGAAAAATAGAAAAAACTAAAAATAGTAGGATTGCTGAATTAGAAAAAGAACTACAAATACTAAAAGATTTATATGAAAAAAGACAGAAAGAAAAAGAAGAAAAAATTAATGAACAAAAAATATTAATTGAGATAAATCAATTTAAAGAAAAATTAGAAATAAAAAATAAAGAGCCAGAAACTAGTCAATTAGAAATAAATGCAATAGATGCTGAAGAAACAGATAATTATGATTCGGAAGATAGTGAAACATATATAAGAATTCTAGAAAACATAGGAAAACTAGAAATTAATGAAAAACAAGAAGTAATTAATAAAAAAATCTAGAACTAATAAATACAGAAGTAAATACTCTAGATAAAAATATAATACCTAGTACATCAGAAATAAGAAAACCAACCTATAATTATAAAAATAAGTTTAAAAGATATAATTCAAAGGATGAATATAATAAATGGACACCAAAATAAATAATTAATTATAAATTTTTAGATTTAGACTGTGTAATAGACACAAATAAAACAATACAACTATGGGTAGGATACATGTCAAAACAATTATTAGATAATAAAATAGATATAACAAACACACCAGAATATATAGAAAAGACATTAATAGGAACAGTAAAATTATGGTTTTTAAACCTAGCCGAAGCAAGTAAAAAAGTATTAAGATCTGATAATAAAACAGAAGGAACATCAACAACAACAACTAAAATACTACCAACAGAAATATTGAAAAAATATGAAATAGCTATAAGAGATGAATTTAGCAGTGTAACAACAAAAGAAGAGCAAAATAAAGAAAAAGATATAAATAGAAATTTAATATTAATACTAGAAATATATCATATGTGTTATATAGATGAGTATACGTGCGAATTTAAAGAATATTATTATAAAAGAACATATAATATAGAAGAAAGTACAGAAATAAGAAAATTATATTTTAGTAAATTACCTGAACCATTTAGTTCAAAAATAATAAAAAGTTGGGATGAAGCAAAAATAGTAGATACCCTAGGAGCAAGAATAAAATTTTTACAACAATGGTATAGAAATCTATGTGAAAAATATAGAGATGAAATAAAAATGGAAAAAACATTAATAAGAAATTTAGCATGTTGCAAAGATAAAATAGCACCTCAATTTGGATATGAAGAAAGATATTATAAGAAAAGAAAAAGACATAAGAAATATAAGAAATACAAGAAATCAAAATATAAGTATAAGAAACCAAGAAAAAGATATTATGTAAAAAATTATAAACATAAAAGACCATATAGGAAAAAGATTGTAAACAACCAAAAAACCCAAAAAAGAAACAAATATCAGAAATAAAAATAGAAAATACAGAATATATGCTGATAGATCATATAGATTATGAATTAGAAAGTGAAGATAGTATATATGAAATTTCGGAGAATGAAACGAATAATGAAAGAGATAGTGAATTAGATGAATCAAAAGACTGAAGAAGATATAAAAATGAACCAAATAACTGAAGAAGATATAAAAATAATAACAAAGGAAGAATATTTAAATGAAGAAGAAACAGATCAAAAACTAATATTTGACATTAATATATTTGACGAAATAAAAGGAAAAGAGTTAGACTTAAGTGTAGAAAAAATATTTAAAATATCAACAATAAAAAATATATTTAGTAGAAAAAAGGAAGAATACTACGTAGTAAGCCAAAAAGAACATGTAATTGACCGTAGATATGCAAAAAGAAGAGCTAGTATACCACTAGTAACAAAGAAAATAATTAATAAAGAAATAAACGATATAAAAAGTAAAGACCCAATTAAATATGTACACCTTGAGGAACAGAGATATTAATAAAAGCATATTTTAAAGAAGGAATAGATACACCAATAAAATTATATTTAGCAGATGATAGAATTATAAAACCTATAGAAAAAAGTATAATAACAGTCATAAAAGGAAATTTAATATACCAAAAATTTAGATTTATAATAAGTGTGAATTATTTAGTAGCAATAACAGATAAAAATATAGATAAATCATTAGTATTATATTGAAAAATATCAGGAATAGAACTAACCCCAGGAAGTAAAATATTTACAACAAGATGTAAAAATCTATATGTATTAACAACAAAACATAAAATAACGGAAAAAAATAAAATTAATAAAATACCAATAGAAAGTCCTTTTGAACAATTTGTAAAAACAATTGATAATAATGATTATAGTTACAAAGACATAGATATAGAAGAAGATTTAGAAATAATAAATGATAGAATAAGTACAACAAAAAGAATAGCTCATGAAAAATCAGAATCATCAAGCTCATAAAAAAGAACAAGTTATGAAACAACTTCAACAGTTAATTTAAATCAGTATTATATAACAGGAACAATAAATGAAAAAAGAATATTTCATACTCTTAAACACAGGACAAGAAGAAAATTATATAGCAAAATGTCTACTAAAAAATGAAGAAATAAAATCTAATAGTAATATATGGCCAGATCTACCAAGGAGCCTAATAAACATTAAAGATACGGCAGAAAAAGAAATAATAATAGGAGTCAGAAAAATAAAAATAGAATTTGAAATAAAGGAAGAAATGCAAAAAACAGACATAATATTAGGAATAAAATGGTTAGAACAAGTAAAACCATACAATATAGAACATACACAATTATCTATAACATATAATAAAGAAAGATTATTCATGAAAAGAGTTTTAACATGATATGAAAATATATGTACTTGTAAAAATAATAGTAGAAGGATATTATAATAGGTATTATACACCTATGATAGATACAGGAGCAGAAGCAAACTTATATAGATACAACTGTTTACCAGAAAGTAAATGGGATAAATTAAAAACACCAATAGTAGCCAAAGGATTTAATAATGAAGGATGCTTAATTACATATAAAGCTAAAAATGTAAAAATACAGATATGAGATAAAATAATAACAATAGAAAAAATCTATAATTATGAACTAACATCAAAAGATATGCTTTTAGGAATGCCATTGTTAGATTAATTATACCTACATATAATAACTAAAATAGATTGGCGGTTTACAACACCATGTAAACAAAAAGTAAGAGCAAAAAGAGTTATTAATAAAATAAGAAAGAAAACTGATTGGATAAAAGAAAGTGAAAAAATTACACAAAAGTTACAAAATATAAAAAATACAGAAGACACAGTAGAACTAGTTGTATTTTTGATAAATAAAAAAGAAATAACTATATTTTCAATAGATAAGGTAGAAATAATAACGACAAAATTAAGACAATTATATAGTGAAGACCAAAATTAGCAGAAAACCTAAAGCCTTTATAGAAAAAAATTTAAAAGGATATAGAATATAATTAGAATGAAGAAGATAAAAAACAAGTTAAGAAAATAAAAATACCTTGTAAAGAGTTACCAAAATTATAATTCCCAGACGAAAATAAAAAATTTATATATATAGTAGAAGTACATGCTAGTGAATATAGTTATGGAGGAGTACTTAAATATAGATATGAAGAAGAAAAATTAGAACATCATTGAGGATACTACTCAGGTACGTTTAATGAAACAGAAATAAATAGAAAAACCTACACATCAACAATGATAATTACGTATATTTAGAATATTGGAAAATGGATATGAAAAATATACAATTAATAGAAAAACTAACGAAAACAAATTTAGAAGAATATATGAGAACTAAAAATATAAAATATATAGAATTCCTTAATGAAAATATAAAGGAATTATTAAGATTAAAACAAACAACTAATGAATACTATGATAAAGCATTTAATTACTAGAATCCAATTCCAAGTTATTCAAGTTATTCGTAAAAACCTTAGCATAATATGAATAATATAAGAAGATATATATTTGATGAAACTAAGATACTAGTTTTATTTATCATAAAAGACTTAGAATTAGAAGATATAAAGAAAATAATATGGCAAAAAAATATTTAGTTATGAAGATGACTTACTAAGTACTAATTAGATAGAAGAGGAATTAGAAAATATAGATTTCTTTGGTAGAAATAATTTAAATAGTTATTATTCAGATGGATATTATACAGATTAAGAATGTTAGAATATATTCAAAGAGTTAGAGAAAAACAAAGTTGGTTATATGAAGAAATTAATCATAGAAACCAGCTTAGAATAGGAAGAGAACAACTAAAAGAAAGATTAATTTGGCTAGATAAAACTATAAAACAACTAGAATTAAAAGACAATTTAGAATATGATTTAGACATGGAATTATTCATAGACGAAAAAGACAGAATAATTAACGAAATAGATAACCTAGAATTTAATATCACATATAGTGCAATTAGAATAAATTATTACAAAGAAAATTGCAGTATCACAACTACTTTAGTATAAAATGATAGACTATGAGTATTTAAAATATTGAAGACAAGATATGAAAGAAATAAGATTAACAAAAATACTTATGAAAGAGAATTTAATTGAATATTTTAGAACAAAAGATATAGAATATTGAGAATACTTCTAAAATAATATACAAGAATTACAAAGTCTAAGAGAAAAAGCTAAAGAATATTACAGTAAAACATTTAATCAAATACCATCCGATCACCCCTCAAGATATGAACATTAATAAAATTAAAATAAATAAACTAAAAATTAAAATGGTTAGAAAAGTTAAGAAATATCCACGCACAAACAAAAATAGATCTACGTAGTATTCTTCCTTTTTTCTACTAAATATATTTTTTATTTTTGGTATTTTAAATATTTTTTCTACACTTAAGTCTAACTCTTTTCCTTTTATTTCGTAAAATATATTACTGTCAAATATTATTTTTTGATCTATTCCTTCTTCATTTAAATATTCTTCCTTTGTTATTATTTTTATATCTTCTTCAGTTATTTGGTACATTTTTATATCTTCTTCAGTCATTTGATTCATCCAATTCACTGTCTATTTCATTATCTGTTTCATTCTCCAAAATTTCATATATACTATCTTCACTTTCTAATTCATAATCTATATAATCTATCTGCATATATTCTGTATTTTCTATTTTTATTTTTGATATTTGTTTCTTTTTTGGGTTTTTTGGTAGTTTACAATCTCTAGTTAAATGTCCTAATTTTCCACAATTATAATAAGTACATTCCTTTATAAATTTCTTTTTCCTATATGGTCTTTTATGTTTATAATTTTTTACATAATATCTTTTTCTTGGTTTCTTATACTTATATTTTGATTTTTTGTATTTCTTATATTTCTTATGTCTTTTTCTTTTCTTATAATATCTTTCTTCACATTCAAATTGAGGTGCTATTTTATCTTTGCAACATGCTAAATTCTTATTAATTTTTTTTCCATTTTTATTTCTTCTCTATATTTTTCACATGGATTTCTATACCATTATTGTAAAAATTTTATTCTTACTCCTAGGGTATCTACTATTTTTGCTTCATCCCAACTCTTTATTATTTTTGAGCTAAATGGTTCAGGTAATTTACTAAAATATAATCTTCTTATTTCTTTACTTTCTTCTATGTTATATGTTCCTTTATAATAATATTCTTTAAATACGCACGTATACTCATCTATATAGTAATATTGCTAGTTTTAACATTAAATTTCTATTTATATCTTTTTCTTTATTTTTCTCTTCTTCTTCTGTTGTTACACTGCTAAATTCATCTCTTATAGCTATTTTATATTTTTTTCAATATTTCTGTTGGTAGTATTTTAGTAGTTGTTGTTGATGTTCCTTTTGTTTTATTATCAGATCTTAATACTTTTTTACTTGCTTCGGCTAGGTTTAAAAACCATAATTTTACTGTTCCTATTAATGTCTTTTCTATATATTCTGGTGTGTTTGTTATAGCTATTTTATTATCTAATAATTGTTTTGACATGTATCCTACCCATAGTTGTATTGTTTTATTTGTGTCTATTACACAGTCTAAATCTAAAAATTTATAATTAATTATTTATTTTGGTGTCCATTTATTATATTCATCCTTTGAATTATATCTTTTAAACTTATTTTTATAATTATAGGTTGGTTTTCTTATTTCTGATGTACTAGATATTATATTTTTATCTAGAATATTTACTTCTGTATTTATTAGTTCTAGATTTTCTTTATTAATTACTTCCTGTTTTTAAAAAGGAGTAAAGGGTAAAATATCAAATAAGCTGGTATTCATACATATCATAACAAGAAGTTGCCTTCCTACCCTTAAATGATTGCACGAAATTAGGCATAGATGTAAATATATAATCAATTTGAGAAAGTTGATGCCTTTCAAATCATGTACATGATAAAGGAAAAAAGTATTTTTAGTTTTCCTACGTTTTTCCAAGCTATTGTACCAAAAAAAGTGAAAATAACCAAATATTGTGCCTTCTTCTCTCTTCCAAGAAGACAAATAAATAAAGGGGAAGAGATATACTTCTTCAAGGCAAGAAAACAAGTAACCACCCTCCTACCCATTGCTTTCTCGTCTTTTCCCCTTTTTATTGAACGACTATATACGTCTATTAACTTTTTCGAGTCTTTTCCTCGATAGGAAAAAGAAAATAGAACTTAAAAGTAATGAAATAGAAAGAAAGAAAAAAGCTGATATGCCTCAATAAAATTTATAATAATGACCTTTCCCAACTTGGTCTAGTTGAAAGAACCATTATCCATGACACCTCTTTGACCAAGAATGATTAGCATTGCCTTGTACTCTTACTGTCTTTACATAGAATAGAGGAGGCAATTTATCTTCATTCAAAATTTTTCTAATTTCATACTTCATATCTTGTACATTTTATCATACCAACGCAAGTTTAAGATAATTAGTGGAGTAATTCAAGGTTTACAATCATTAGAAATCGTCATTTAGCCAAATGCAGGGTGCTATTTGTTTCTCTTAAAAGAATTAGTACTCAATACTTGGCAAAGATTCATAGTTTTATAAAAATAAAATATATGTCTACCAGGCGGCTCTACATATTTTACTAGACTAGGAAAAAAGTAAGTAGTTGAGTAGAAGAAAAAGACGCTTTTTCTGAAGTAGAAAGAAAGGAAAAAGTACTATACACAATTACTTGTACGTAGCTATAGACATTATTATAAGCTTCTAGTGGTCCACTCCTGCTAAACACAATGGAAATAAGGGATATATGAGGCAATTAGAACTTTAACAATTTGATTTTATAGTTCTATTCTATTGGGTTCAATTAGTGTGAATAGAAAATGGAGGGAAAATGTGCTCATTAAGTAAAGTATACATCTCCCACATTGGTGGGAGAAAATAACTTTCGTGTGTTTTTATTGAGTAACACTTCTTCAAGTTGATAGTGAGGCAGGAACCAAGAGATGTCTCGCGCTGTCGCTCAACTTTAACTTTGGCTACAGCTTCGGAATTGAAACTTGGGAAAAATCCAAAGACAAAAAAATGCAATATTTTTTCCTTTCTCCATAAATATGCATGCAGAAATGCTGAACACACTATTTCGGGAAAAGGGATGACTGTTCGGTTGGTTGTGACTGTTTAGAAAAGACACACTATTTTGAATGGATAGACATGACTATTCCGAAATGATACACCTTTTTGATGAAACATTGCTTCCTTTCCGAAGGGGCACTTCATGGCTATAGAAACCTGCACTTTTTTCACAGGTTTGGTATGAAATTTCTGCACTGAAAAATATTTCTCTTGCTACTAAAAACTCTGTGTGATCATCTCTCATTGAGTGAGTTCAAAGAAATAATAAGGTTTGAGGTACCGCTACATTCTGATTGTGAATTATTTTATCCTGGGAGAAAAAATTCCGCAACTTCGGGTACTTGAGGAAAATTAATTCCTTAAGGACACTCCATCAATTCGGAGGACTTGGTTCTACTTTTCTACTTCATATTGTTTGTTTAAAATAACACACTTCTTTGATAGTTCATGATGAACTTGTGTTGAAGGTGTTGAAAACTTCATAAGTGTTCTTGAATTACTTTTGAACTTGTGTTGAAGTGTTTGAACTAACATACAGATTGTATACCCAAAACAACAATCTTAAGAAATTAATTATCGTAATCTGTATTGTTTGGTTTCTAGAGATTAAAACTTTATTCTTTCTACTCTGTTTGAACTTAACAAGTGATTTGGAGAAATAAAAACTTTATCACAAGTTAAAGCTCATTCAGTTAACGATTGGAAGACATAAAAACTTCATCGTTAAACTAGATACAAGTACTGTTTAAAGTTGCTACAAACTCTAATGACTATTTTGATATACTAAAGTTGACTGTCTTTTTTAACTGGTAAAATGATTACAGACGGTCATGTTGATGGTGTGACACGTGTGGAAACAACCAATGTTGCTACAACCAGTCACACAACTATGCCACCTGCTAGCGAAAAGCCCGAAAAGTTTTTTGGAATTGATTTTAAGCGGTGGGAAAAAAAGATGTTCTTATATCTGACAACCTTATGTCTTCAAAGGTTTATATCAGAAGATGCTCCAGAAGTGCTCGAAGAAACTTTGGACAAGGAATGGTTCGTTGTAATAGAGGCATGGAAACATTCTGATTTCCTATGTAGGAATTATATCCCAAGTGGTCTCCAAGATGAATTATACAACGTTTACAACGGAATGAAGACATATGAAATATTATGGAATGCGCTGGAAAAGAAATATAAGACTGAGGATGCGGGAACTAAGAATTTCTTTGTTGCACGATTTCTTGAGTACAAAATGATTGACAATAAGATTGTTGTTTCTCAAGTACAGAAATTGCAAGTCATCATCCACGATCTCCTTACTGAAGGTATGAGTTTAGTGAATACCTTATTTGAACACGTTAAAAATGTTCTTAATACTCACATAACTTTGTTAAAGGTTTGGTTTTGAATGAGGCATTTCAAGTTGTTGTAATAATAGAAAAGTTGTCACCTTTGTTGAAGGACTTTAAAAATTACTTGAAACACAAATAAAAGAAGATGACAGTCAAAGACCTCATTGTGAGGTTACACATAAAAGAAGACAATAAAGCCACAGAGAATAGGTCAAAAGGAAATTCTGCAATGAGTGGAGCTAACATTGTAGAAGACGACTTCAACAACTCGAAGAAGCGAAAGAAAGCTGGACAAAAAAGCACTCAACCTAAGAAGAAATTCAAGGGAAAATGCTTTAATTATGGCAAGATTGTCCATAAATCAACTTATTATCACGCCTCAAAGAAAGGCAAAAAGAAGGATCACATGAATTTGGCTGAATCCAAGAACGAAATGGATAATCTATGTGCCATACTTTCTGAATATAACTTGGTGGGAAATCCTCGAGAATGGTGGATGAATTATGGTGCCACCAACCATATTTGTGCAAATAAAGAGTTGTTTGCTGCATTTGCTTTGGCTCAAGGCGAAGAGAAGATCTATATGGAAAACTCTGCAACTGTAAAAGTTGAAGGGACAAGAAAAGTTTGCTTAGAAATGATGTCAGGCAAATTGCTGACTCTAAAAAATGTTCTTTAAGTACCGGAGTTATGAAAGAACTTGATTTCTGTATCACTTCTTCACAAAAATGAATTCAAATATGTATTTGTTTCTGGAAAGATTGTAATTAGTAAAGGAGAAGTGTACGTAGAAAAAGTCTACCTCACTGAGGGCCTATTTAAGATGAATATAATGACAGTTGAAATAAATAAAAGTTCTATTTCTTCTTACTTGCTTGAGTCTAAAGAATTGTGGAATAAACGATTAGGACATGTTGATTACAAAACTTTGTGAAAACTGATTAACTTAGAAGTTTTGCCAAATTTTAAGTGCAATAAATCAAAATGTCAAACTTATGTTGAATCAAAGTATGTTAAGCATCCATATAATTCCATTGAAAGGAATTCCAATCCTTTAGACTTAATCCACACTGACATTTTTGATATGAAGTCAACACTATCTTATTTTTTTGAAAAAATATTTTATAACTTTTATTGATGATTGCACGAGGTATTGTTATGTCTATTTGCTAAACAATAAGGATGAATAAATAATATATGTTTAAGCAATATAAAATAGAAGTTAAAAATCAGTTAGAGAAAAAGATCAAAACGATAAGAAGTGATAGGGGTGGAGAATATGAATCTCCCTTTGCTGAATTTTGTGTGGAAAATAGAATTGTCCATCCATCGATGGACCCATATTCACCTCAGTCTAATGGAATTGTAGAAAGGAAAAATCAAACCTTAAAGGAAATAATGAATGCCTTACTTACAAGTTCAGGTTTACTGGAAAACTAGTGGGGGAAAACTATCCTTACAGCTAACTGAATACTTAATAGAGTGCCCCATAGTAAGACACTATTAATTTCAGACACTATCAATTTCATATGAAAAATGGAAAGGAAGGAAGCCAACTTGAAATATTTTAAAGTTTGGGGGTGCCTAGTGAAAATCTAAGTTCCTATGCCTAAATGGGTAAAGATAGGACCTAAGACAATGGACTGTGGGTTCTTAGGATATGCTAAAACTAGTAAAGCATGTCATTTTTTGGTTCATAAATCTGAACATTTGGATATCAGTAAAAATACAGTAATTGAATCAGATAATGCTGAGTTCTTTGAACTTATTTATCTATATAAAACTAGATATGAACAGTCTAGTGGAGGGTATAAACGACCTTGAGATAAACCAAGTAAGGATATACATAATAATGAGAATCCAAGACGTAGTATACATCAAAGAACGTCTACTTCATTTGGATTGAATTTTGTAACATTTCTCTTAGAAAATGAACCTAAAAAATTAAAAGAAATAATGTCCTCATCTAACTCATCCTTTTGGAAAGAGGCGGTTAATAGTGAGATTGAATCAATCTTGAGAAACCATACATGAGAGTTGGTTGATCTTCCCTCAAGAAATAAGCCTTTAGGTTTTAAATGAATCTTCAAGAAGAAAATAAAAGTAGATGGTACTATTGACAAATACAAGGCAAGATTTGTAGTAAAAGGCTTCAAACAGAAGGTAGGCCTTGATTACTTTTATACATACTCGTTTGTAACAAAGATAACTTTAATTCGGATGTTAATTGCCTTGGCGATGGTATATGGCCTTGAAATCCATCAAATGAAAGTGAAAACAACATTTCTAAATGGAGAATTGGAAGAAGAAATTTATATGGAACAACCCAAGGTTTTTATGGTTCCTGGTAAAGAAAAGAAGATGTGCAAACTTGTTAAGTCACTCTATGGACTAAAACAAGCACCTATAAAGTGGCATACAAAGTTTGACAAAAATATGTTGGCAAATGTGTTTAAGAAAAATGAATGTGATAAATGTGTTTACATTAAAGATATTCCAAATCACATTGTCATTGTTTGTTTATATGTGGATGATATATTTATCATTAGTAAAGACATTTCTGACATGAATGTTATGAAATGAATGCTCGAGGGCAAGTTTAATATGAATGATCTAAGAGTTGCAGATATGATCTTAGGAATAAGAATCCATAAAACTCCACAAGGGTTGGGATTGTCACAGTCTTATTATATTGAAAAGGTACTTAAAAAATTCAAGTATTTGGAATTTGGTGTTGCCAAGACTCCATTGGATGTGAGCTTTGCACTTCAAAAGAATGAAGGTAAAAGTGACTCACAGTTGGACTACGCAAGAGTATTGGAATGTTTAATATATATCATAAATTATACACGGCCAGACATAGCATGTACTATTATTAAGTTGATTCATTACACGAGTAATCCTAATAAAACTCATTTGATGGCATTGAAAAGAGTTTTGGGGTATTTTAAATACACTCAATACTATGCTTTGCATTATAATAAATATCCCACGGTACTTGAAGGATATAGTGATTCAAATTGGATCACCAGATCGAATAACATAAAATCTATGAGTGGATATATATTTACTATAGGTGCAGGAGCAGTCTCTTGGAAATCGTCCAAACAGACATGTATTTCTCGCTCTACAATGGAATCATAATTTATCACATTAGATAAATCCAATGAAGAAGAAGAATGACTACAGAATTTCTTGAAAGATATTCTTTATTGGCCCAAACTATTGGCACTGGTATGTGTACACCGTGATAGCCAAGTGCTGTTAGGTAGGGCAGGGATCATGATGTATAACAATGAATCTCATCATATCTGACAGCGACATAATACCGTTGGAGAACTACTTTCTATTGAAATTATCACTGTTGACTCTGTGACGTCAAAGGATAATGTGTCAAATCCACTTACAAAAGGCCTATTTAGAGAGAAAGAGTTGAGAGAACATCCAAGGAAATCGGTTTGCGGCCTAGGAAAAGTCAGCATGGCAGTAACTTATAATGACCCTTTAAGTCATTGTCCGTGTTCTTGCTTATTTTTACCGATAGAACTTCTTCATAGCTGCCCCAAGTCATTAGTAACTTGCTGGAACTGATAGTTCGATTACCTGGTGATTCGTTTAGTATTTAGAACCACTTTCCAAATTTGAAGTATTTGTTGGTTCTAATTGACCACTGAGCAAAAACTTCAGTAAAATAACCTAAAATACAAAATCTGACTTCATCAACGTGTTTGAAACATCAAAATCTATGTGGTTACATATCCTATTTGCTCGAAATGGACTCTGAATGCATCTCGAGGCATTGGACCAAACCCAAAACCAAGTTCCAAGCTTCAACAGTTGCCTAGCATAAAGAGAGATACTGCGACCATGGTGGGTGACATGTGAATGCGGTGCAGTGACCATAGCCAAGTGGGGTCAGCAACTGCACCACTTGAGGCCTGGGCAAGCCTATTTAAAGGCTGTCTTGCCTAAAATTTTGGCCATTTTATGCCTCTCTCTTGAGCTCTAAACCCCAATAGAGTGTAAAATCTTCAAGTGAGTATTGTGGGCTGATTAGGAGCTTGAATAACTTATGAAAACCAATTTTGCAACAAATATAAGGTAATATTCCTTCTAGTTTGGTGTTAATTTCTTGATTTCTAGACCCCCCAAACCCTTAAGTCCTTAAGGCTCAAGTGTAGCTACAAATCTTATTGATTTACTCAAATTTCTTGAGGGTTATAGCTTCCTAATATAGTTGAGAAATGGATTGGTCTCGAAAACTTACTTTTTGAAGGTGAGACCCACTTGGAGGGTTTGGTGTCATTTTGGACCCATGGCATATTGGTTCATAATGGGTTTTATCATTCTTGTGATAATTCTTAGATTATGTCGCGATAGCTTGGCTCATGGAAGGAGCTTCAAGAAGGGAAGTAATGCTCATTGATTCGTGAGTAATTTGAAATCAGGGTAGGTTAGGCTTACTTGTAGTTAGATTGATCTTAATTGTAGTATATTTATGATATATTGTGAGATTGGGCGGGGTCTTAGATGATAAATGGGTAAATGATGATACTTAGGATTAGTTGATTCTCGTAGGCTATTAAACTAGTATGATGTGATGCTTAACTATAGCTTAGGAACTTGGATAGTTCTACTAGTAGTCTTATGAATAGTATGAGAATACTTTAGTGCTCTAGTAGAGGAGAATGGTGTTGTTGACTAACCTTAAGAGTATGTTGACCTAGATATGACTAGTTATGAATTGGCCTTAGTGTTTGGGATGAATTAGAAAGGATACTTGAAGAAGATTTTCCCTTATAGGTCTAGTAAGGATTGATAAACTCTTATGGTGTGATTTAGATAACCTAGCCTAATTTCATGTAGAATTTATTCTTGTAGAAGAAAAATTTAGCATTATTGAGATTTAAGAGTGGGACTTGATCAACCTTAATCTTGAACTATGTAATTCCTTAGTGATCTAGATACATGAGGAACATCTAAGTTACGTTATTGAGGTTATAATGGTTAAACTTGGTTATTAGTTATGCTTGTGGTAAATGGTTGGATAATGTGTATACTTGATTGATTATCTTGTTGTCATGATAGCCTTGGATGAGCCTATGGTTATGCTATCACTTGGCTTATTGATGAGTTCACCAAGTGAACCTCTAATTATGTTACCACTCTTTCTATGACCCAAGCCTAATGATTAAGCTAATGTTTATGTGAAGGATTTTCCTTTGGAGTTAGTATTGTGAAAAGTAGGAGTAAAAGAGGCATCTAGAGAGCATGCACTTGACTTATACTTGAATTGCTAATAAATATGTTAACTTAGAAAAGTGGTGTTTGCATATATCACTTAGATACTCATGCTCATGCATCTACTTATCTTATGTAGTGATGATTAATAATAAAGTTTGATGTTATGTGTTACCTTAGATCACTTATACTCTATCATTGTGGGTTGTATATGATTATTGAATTGTCTGCATATGTATGTGTATAATGATGTTATGATAATGCCCGGTGAATTCGAAGGATATATTTATGTTATTATGATGCCCGGTGAATCCGAAGGAAATAATAATGATATGATGATACCCAATGAATATGGAGGATATAGTTAAGTTATGATGAGGCCCGGTGAATCCAGAGGATATATTTATATTATAATAATGCCCGGTGAATCCGGAGGATTTAGTGATGTTATCATGATGCCCGGTGAATCCGAAGGATATATTTATGTTATGATGATGCTTGGTGAATTCAGAGGATATATTTATGTTGTGATAATGCCTGGTGAATCCAGAGGATATAATGATGCTATGATTATACCCAGTGAATCCGGAGGATATGTTTATGTTATAATGATACCCGGTGAATCCAGAGGATATAATGATGTTGATTCCAGGTGAATTTGGAAGAGGTAAAGATGTTATGATGATGTTATGTGTGGTGAGTATATATAAATGCATGGTTGTATGTAAGGGTATACCATGTGTGGCTAACCCCATTTATGTTCTGGGACATGATGTCTCCCTTGGTAAATTGTTATCCATTCCTTGTCATTAATTACTAGATAAGAGTTGTGACCCTTATTAACTCTAATTAGTAACTAGAAATAGATTATGCCGAGTATTGAGTTAAGGCTAATTGATATGTGTAATCTTGTGTAGAACCAAGGGTTCACCTAGTAAATCTACTTTATTTGGCTGAATAGTTATATTGTGGAATTTTGCCCTATAAAGTGGATTATATGATAACTAGTTGTCTCTTATAAGTGACTATGACTTATAGGCTAGAAGCCTAGTAAGCTAGTTGGTGGACCTTACTTAGCTAGGATATGGAAACTAGTCCTTAAAGTTGTGATATGCTCTATGATAATAGACTTCGTATTGTATGATGGGTGGTTAAGTTGACATCTAGTATATGATGTCGTGGTGGCTTAATTGATGACTTATATAATTAGGAGGCTAACTAGAAGATGACTTTGTGATGGGTGAATAAATAATAGTGTTGGTAACTCGTAGCTTTTCCTTATTTGAAGACTAGTACACTATTAGACTTGCAAACTAGTGGCTCATGAAAATGGAGCCTAGCTTTTCCTTATTTGATGGCTTATAGTGATATCAGCTTTGTTTTGTCAAAATGCGGTATTGATGATGATTGCAGACCTCGATAAGAGGATATGGCAGGAATGTACACCTCGTAGCTTTGGTGAGTTACTTTTTTAGTGGTGCCTTGATATGTTGATGAATTGATCTTTTGGTTTACTCTTTAGTGGTATGGGATGCCGTGATAAGTTCTTTGTTTGTTTTTCTTGAGTGAACTTCCCGACGGTATGGGACCTCATGGTAAGTTCTTTTGCTTTATACTCTAATGATGGTAGTTGTGTAGATTATGGTAATTACATGATTGTTATTGTATATATATGGCTTTACATTTCCAACATGATTACTTGTGTTGTATGAAAGTTATGGTATATGTGGATATGGAATGTTGTACTATTGTCCTAGTTGATTAGTTATCTTATACAGTGATACCGAAGAACATTCAGGTTCAATTATATACCTGACTTTAACTTTTGTCTTACTTTATATCATCCTTATATTATAATTTAACTCAGTCGGCCTATGATGTCTACTTAGTACCCATGTTTTGGTACTCATACTACATTTATATACCTTTTTGGTGTAGACCCGAGTTCTAGGTGCTGCCATTGAGTCGAGGTCATGTGGTATTGATCATCAGGAGACAGAGTGAGCTCTTAGAGTTCGAGGTGCCCTTTTTCCATTCTATCCTTATTTTGTCTTTTGTATTTAAGATGAATGAATAAGATTATATAAGACTATTTGGCATTGAGTTGTAATTTCTATTGCCAAATGTAGAGTTTCTCTTGTACTAATACTATCGGTCATGGGATTGGTATTCGAATGTTAGTTGTTTCTTTGTGGAATATCGTTATTATATTGTGTTCCCATAAGGGTCCATGTTAGACGTTTCTACCAAGGTAACTAATTGCTTTAGCTCCAAGTTACGATGTTGGGTTACTTACTGGTGGGTTATGGTAGGTGACATCATGACTTCAAAATTAGGTCGTGACTAGCAGAATGGAGATCCTAAGATCTTGGCTCAAGGAAATCAAAAGAAGTTGTGTCTGACAGGTTCAACATTGTCAATATACCCAACCTATTCTCATGATGTAGACAATGTGTAGTAAACAAGGATAAGACTTATGGTGTGAAGACTTTTAATGGTTATCTAAATTTAGCAGATTTGACCAAATAGTTTAATCTATAGGATTAAACATTTATAAATCACCTATGTGAGGGTGAAGGACTTTTCACTAAGATCTCATGAAACCAGGACATTTTCATGGCTGAAATGAAAAAAACCATGAGAACCATAAATGGTAAAATGATGGTTGTGTGACATGTGTTGTCTTGGTGTACATTAAAGCTCAATGGTTTAAAGATATCAAATCTACCGATTGACAGAGTGTATCCGATGCATGTTCACTATGGAAAGTTCAAAAGGAAACCCACTTATCCAGATGCAATCAGTCTTTGCTTGTTGATCACATACTTGTCCATAAAGTTTTACTAAGAGTAGCCATTCACGATTCATGTGGAGGATTGTTGGGTTCAATTAGTGTGAATGGAAAATGAAAGGAAAGTCTTGGAGGAAAAGTGTATTCATTAAGGAAAGTATACTTCTCTCACATTGGTAGAAGAAAGCAACTTTAGTGTGTTTTTATTGAGTAACACTTCTTTAAGTGGATAGTGAGGAAAGAACAAGAGGTGCCTCGCACCGTTTTCGTCGTCACTCACTTGACTCGGCTTCGGCTTTGTATTTGTCAAATAATCGTTCGATGAGATTAAACTTTTAGACAAAGTTTAATTGAAACTTCGGAAAAAACAAGTTCAAAGACCAAAAGAAAAAAATTGCAATATTTTTTTATTTCTTCATAAACGTGCATGCATGCATGCAGAAATGCTGAAAGGATACTCGAAAGGGACACAAACCTTTCTAGTAAAAGACACACTATTTTGAGAAAAGGGATGATTGTTCGGTTGGTTGTGATTGCTCAAAAAAGACATATTGTTTCTAATGAACAAACATGACTATTCCAAAATGATACACATTTCCGATGAACCATTGCTTCCTTTCTGAAGGGGCACTTCATGGCTATAAAAGCCTACACTTTTTCCACAGAATTGGTACAAATTTTTTGCACTGAAAAAACATTTCTCTTACTTCTAAAAACTTTGTGTAATCGTCTCCTGTTGAGTGAGTTTGAAGAAATCAGAAGGTTTAAGGTACCGCTCTATTTTATTTGTGAACCATTTTATCTTGGGAGAAAAAATTCTGCAACCTCGAGTACTGGAGGGGAATTAATTCCTTAAAGACACTCCATGAATTCAGAGGATTTGGTTTTGCTTTTATACTTCATCTTGTTTCTTTAAAATAACACACTTCTTTGACAGTTCATGTTGAATTTGTGTTGAAGGTGTTGAAAACTTCTTAAGTGTTCTTGAATTAATCTTTAACTTGTGTTAATGTGTTTGAACTAACATACAAATTGTATGCCCGAAACAACATGTTCATTGATACACTTTTACTATTTATATTTGTTTAATTTGGTATTGCGAGATAATTAAGTTGATGTTTTGAAGCTCTTGTATTTTGTCGTAGCATTACATGACTTACATAATGTTTGATGTGCATACTCTACCTAAGATATAAATACAACTACAAACACTAAACATAGATAATTACAAACTAGGTTCAATATTATCCTAACACCCTTCCTCAATCTAAATAGGATTTCCAAACATGAAAATTGGAGAGTAGAAGCTTGAACTGTGGCAAGGGGAGTGCTTTAATGAAAATGACAGGTAACAGTAGAGATGTATGAACATGATAAGCCTATAGATCACCATGACTAACATTATCATGAACAAAATGACAATCCAAAGAAACATGCTTTGATCTAGAATGAAATACAAGATTATGAGCCAAGTGATTGCTCTAATATTATTATATTTAGCTAACACAAGTGAGGAAAGAATGATACCAAGATCACGTTACAAGAATTGTAACCAAGTAGCACCAGTAGCGGCAATAGAGAGTGCTCAGTACTCGTCTTTGGTGCTTGAACAAGACACTGTTGGTGCTTCTTAGTAGACCAAGAGATTAAGTTTTTTCCAAGAAATATGTAATATCTAGTAGTTGAATGCCTAGTTACAGTGCATCCAGTTCAATCAGAGTCAGAGAAGATTGTGAGTATTGAAGATATCTCCTTAAAAAGTTGTAAATCAAAATCCAAGGTACCTTTGAGTTAACAGAAGACCAATTTTACAGTTTAAAGATAACACTAATATGGTTGATGAAGGAACTGTGAACACATTTAAATCGTAAACTAGATATCTGGTCTGGTAAAAGACATGTATTATAGGAAACTAACTATTTATCGATATGTAGCAGGATTTTCTAAAAAGTGTAAAGTAAGGGAATGCCAATCAAACATAACATGAATAGGTTTAAAAATAGGTTTTACCTGTATAAGATTTAACAGGATAAGGAGGTCCAAAACATATTTTTTTTGAACAAATAGAAGTCCATCAGAGTTGGGTAACAATTCAACACCTAGGAAATAACAGAGATCCCAAATCTTTTATCGTACTTCAAACTTCATGGAGAATAAATTGGTCAATCAACACATGTGAAAAATTGAATATATCTACGTCATAAACCTATGTAAGAAGAACCAAAAATAATTTTACTAGACTTATGAATAAACATATTGTGATTAGCGAATAAGTTAACTAACCTGAGATTCAGTAAAAACATCACTAGATGATGAAACCAATCTATAACGGATTGTTTCAAACCATAAAGAGCATGATTTAATTTATAGACATAGGTTGGGTAATTCACATTCTCAAACCCTCTTGATTGTTGCATATAAACATCCTAAGTTAATTCACCAAGAAGAATGCATTAGAAATATTTGGTTGTTGCATGAATCAATTATGTTACAAGGCCAAGGAAACTACCATAAAGACTATATTTAACTTCACAACTAGGGAAAAATTATCAGTATAGTCCAAGCTTGGTTTGTCTCGATCCAACCCAGGGCATAGTTGTGAAGGATATCTCAAGTTAGCCAAGGACCGAAAACCACCCCCATTAGCCTAGCCAACTATAAAAATATAAAACTAGCAGCGGATGAGTTTTGAACATATAATAAGATAGAGCTGAGTTCTAAATATATAACAAGATAGAGTTGAGTTCCGAACATATAACAAGATAGAGCTGAATTTCAAACATATAACAATATAGAGATGAGTTCCAAACATATAACAAGATGGATAAATCAATAACAAGAGGGATCTAAGAATTCATAACACAATCCACCTATACTTTGTACACAAAGCCTCTAAGAAACCAAACATCAACCTAAGTCGGGATATGCCCTTGACCATAGCCAAAATCCCACTAAAATAGTCTAATACATAAGTAAAGACTAGACCATGAAATGAGGTCCTTGTGGAGAATGGAATATCACCACTTCAAAGCTGACTCTCAGATAATCTAGAAATCACCTACCACTACGCAAGGAAACAAAAGTGTCTTCGGACCATGCATCATGTGGGGATATAGCGTCCGAGGATGGTTAGCTGGGGGAGCACTAGCATGTAACTCAAGGAAGGGATAAAATAATTCCATGAGCAATCAATCCAAAACCATTCAAAACCATATGTACACAATCATATACATATACATATATATATATACATTTACATATAAATATACATATATATACATATACATATGCATATGCATATGCATATACATATGCATATGCATATACATATACATATACATATACATATACATATACATATACATATACATATACATATACATATACATATACATATACATATACATATACATATACATATACATATACATATACATATACATATACATATACATATCAATATGCATATACATATATATATGTGTGTGTGTATATGTATATGATGGGATAGGGAACAAGGTTTAGCATGAACTTTAAAACATTAGCCTGGACTGTGTAGCTATCCCATCATCTAGGAACCCACTGGCTATATGGGTCTAGCTTCCCCAGCTGAAAGGGTCTAAGGTCTAAGTTTGTGTTAGCCGCACAAACCAGAGATATCTAAAGAAGATCAAGAAATGGCTCGACCCCACGTTATTTCAGGATATTTTATATATATATGTATGTGTGTGTGTGTGAACTATACACACGATTGTCAAGACCCCCACCCTAATAACGTGGTTCCATTGTTCGTCCTCCCTAGGACTTACACCTTCACGGTAAGCTAAACAATCCCCCCCCATTAAGCCCTTTTAAAATAGTTTACACATTCCCATTCATTAACCAAGAACCATTCATTACAAAATACACCATTCTTATCGTCATACCAATTACACTTGCAAGCTAATATCATTATGCCATTCTAATTATTCATCATCTTGGGGAAATTCCCCAACCCCCATGATTTATCAAGTCAAATTTGGGGGACTGCCTCGAACCCCATAGTTTATAAAAATCAACTTGGAGAAATTCCTCGACCCCGATTCCATTCACCATACCGATGCACCCAACGAGTTTCAAAATACATCAATAAAGTATTAACAACAACATTAAAACCATAAAAATCTAATTCAAGTAACAATCATTCCAAAACCCTCAACCCAAATCAAAAGACAATTAAATTCACATGAATAACCATGAAACACATGCTTTTATATAAATAAAGTTTAGGGAAAAAATATAGGCTTGAGAATATCATGAATTTAGAGAAGAAACCATACAAATTGACCCCTAGATGCTCAATCCTTCAAAACCCTAGTTTTTATTGCTTGGAGAATTAGAGAGAGTTTAAGAGTAGTTTATGATTGTATAAGTAATGAAAATAACCCCCTTTAGATGTTTTATAGTTGTGGGTTATGATTTGGAAAAGTGGGAAATGACTAAATTACCCATAATTAAAAGTATAGGAAATTAGTCGCCAGTCGTTATGAGTCATTTCATAACTTATGATGAATGGGTATAAGTGGTTACCTAGACTCATAGTTTGGGTAGTTACTCAGGGCAGTCTTCACTGGTTTGGTCATGAGTCACACCCCATGACTTGTAAACAGGCCTTACTGTTCATAGGTTCTTAGTCATACTTAGCACAGAAACTTTGGCTACTCCACTAGTTTGGTCATGAGTCCCTCCCTACAAATTGTGATCATACCTTAAAACTTGTGAGGTGCAATTCATAGCCTAGGCAGTAAGCCTAAAATTCAAAAATCTCAGAGGCAAAAATCTGGGGTGTTACAGGGTTGTTATGAACAGCCTTGAGCAATGAAGAGAGTTTTGAATTACTCAACCTACCCATCTTCATAATACTTAATATGGTAAACCCATTTATTTTAAATATATTTGCATTTGGAGGAGGACGTTCTGAATAAGTGCATCAAGTTTCTCATTCATGGCATAAAGTCAACAAGGATCTTTTATGGATTGAGTGAAAAATAAAGGTTTAAGTGAGATGGACAAAGAGGCAGTGAGTGATAGGATCACTTTAGGCTTGAGAGACCTAGTTATGAAATATGTAACCATTCCATAAGCACGTGAAGGAACACTGAAACTATTATTGGATTGAGACATAGAAGCATGTTGAAATAAGACTATACAAATGAGTTAGAGTTACAAGATAGTGAAGAGGTAGATTTGGACTTAGAGTTTGTAAGAGCGGAGAACTCTACTAGAAGGTAAAAAGTTTGAGAAGGACTTGAAGGGGTGACAAGGAACTTGGAAAATACTTAATTTAGTGATAAATACATGTGTGATACATGTGTTGTGCTTAGATTAGTGTATTTGAATTATGAGAAGTAGTAGTTAGTGACATAAAATCAAATTTTATTAGATTTTGATAAGAAGTCCATGGAAACATAAAAGGATGCGGAAATGAGGACTCCATAAATTTCACATAGCAGGAAATTAGAAATATATTGTGGAGGGATAAAAACATTTAAAATCTTAGTGTCTTGAAGAAGTTTCAATAAATATGCAAGGTTTTGTTCTCGGGTGAAACTTATTAGCAAAATTAGTTGTAGTAAAAGGATAGACATCCAAAAGTCTTGATCTTGCTATAACTAGGACATCAACTAAATAATATTTCATGAGGTGAACAATAATTTAAAATAGGTAATGGTTTAATATTTATCAAAGTTACATCAAATAGATAATCATCAATCCAAATGAAGAAAGGGATAGATGCTTGAAAAAAGTAATGAATTGTATAATGTGCTTATGTTTACGTCCTATGTGGCCAATTTGAGAAGAATTATATGGTTTGGAGAGTCGGTGAACAATACCAGTTTCTTTGAAGAATAAATTAAAATTAATATTATCCATATTCTTTACCACTATCAGATTGAAAATAAGAAATGATAGAGTGAAATAATTACACACTATTGCATGTCAAAATATTTTAATTTACACAAGATAAATACAAGAATATTTTGTTAAATCATCAAAAAAATAACATATAGTAATATCAAAGGATAATTGAGATTCGAATGGGCTTGTCACACATCTGAATGCACTAAATGTAATGACCCATTTTATCGTTATTGAAAATATTCGTGATAAAGAAATAAGAACCTAATTTTTCATAGTTTACAGGAATAATTCTTTAGTATATGAGTCCATTACATGTATTATGGTTATATGATACCCCTAGAACAAAGTTAAGTTGAAAGTGTTTTTACAGATTGCGTTTTGAGCTAAGTTTAAACTAGGGTCAACTTCAAAAGAGCATATCTCCTAGAATATAAAGAGTTAAAGGTCCAAATACTCACCAAATAAAATATCTTTGAATATTATTTCCAGAACATTCGACGGTTTGTTAATCTATCTTTAAAGTAAAACATTATGATCATTTTACTGAACACTGTTGAAACGCCTCAGATTTTTGGTCCTTGAAAATTTCTTAAGCTTTAAGCTCACTGCCAAGTAGAGGACTCATCATACTAGTCGTATGGTGTAGTTATGGTTCTAGGTACCTAAGTCGTAACCAAACCAGTGTGGGATTGGCTAAGTTCTACTTAGAGTACGAGTGACTCACTATGAGTCATAAGACCATGTTACTAGTGGTAAGGTTAAGTTGTATGTTGTCCAGTGTCTAATCCCTTTAGGTTCTATCTTGGATATGACTAGACCTTATGAGTGGTATGGTTAGGTCATGAGTGGGATCATAACATCATAAGATAGATAGAGTATGGGTGTCCAACTCACTATTTTGATACGACTCATGGCCATGAGTCATATGATGTGTTGACAAGTCGATGGGTCAACTCATAACCAAGGATGACCTTTTTACAATTTTAGTTGGGGGTACTTTGAACATTTTACACTTAAAACCCTTAAGTCCCTACGTCCCTAAAATACTTTGGGGAATTCATTCTATACTTTACAAGATCAAAATATCCACTTTAGTCTCTCAAAACTCTCTCAAGTAAAATTGGGTAGTGTTTCTCCAAAGTGGCCATCTAAGGGTTTAAGAGTCAATTTCTCTCCATGAATCTTCATAATTCAGGCATGTGACTCTTCCCTAATTGTTATTTTACTAAAAGTATATGTTTAAGTCATTGTTCATGAATCATAAATAATAGTTCTGAAACTAGGGTTGAGGGGTTTGAATTCATATCATTGAATATTGTTTTCGGTGGTTAAAATTATCATTATGCATATTTTAATCATGGTTTTGCATATGTGAGTGCATGGTAATGGTTATTTAATTGATGGGTCATGGTTGAACCCCAAATTTGATGATTTTTTATTTGATAATAGCATGCCCTCAACCTATTTATGAAATTGTTAATGAGAATGATATTGTCATAAGTTGAATTTTGCTTTTGAACTAAGGCTTTGGCATAACCATGATAATGATTGATGAAGTACTTTGTAAAGGATTTGATGTATAAATTAAATTAAATTAAAACTTTAGGGGTTTGGTTGGCTCAGGGATTTGAGTCCCAAAGTGTCGAATTGATTTATTTTTCTTTTTAAACATTGGGTTCGAGTCCCCAACTGGTGTAATAATTGTCTTGGCATGTTATACGCTTGTAAGAGGGGTTGGTAGACTATACCAATAGGATGAATTTTGTAAGTAATTGCATTGATGATTATGATTGAGAAATAAGTGTTTAAATTGGGCTTTAAAGCAGGATGCCTAGTCGGGCCATGAAATTAGAGGTCTTGAAGGAGTAACACTAGAAATTACACTAGCTGATGCGGGTGTATAAGTGACTGGAAGGTTTGAGTTCCCCATATTAATTATATGAATAGGAGGTTTGAGTCCTCCATATTTTATATATTGGTGCCTAAGTCCCCTTGACTATGCCGGGAGATATGAGTCCCCCATAAAGGCATATTCAGATATGGATATTCTTTGGTTCATACAGCTACACGTTCTAGGGCCATTCTAGCTAGGGAAAAGCTGGGCCCATATAGACCATAGATTCATTATTGTAAGACGATTATTCTATGCATTCTAGTTTAAGGTTTTTAAAATTCATGTGAAGCGTCGCTCCCTACCCCAATATGTAATATTATATATGTATATGTATTTCATATAATATTATGAATTGAATGATGTGTTGGTTTTGTACTGTAATCATAGTATTATTTTGTTCCTCTATCCCCGAGTTATATGTTAGCACTCTAACCGCTAACCTTTTTCAGACGTTGTTTCGCCACGTGATACACGAACTATCCAAACATCCATATCTCCTACTATATGACTTGGATTTAGGATCATCTAATGAGTCAGATTGAAGTATTGGGATTCCATTCTTTGGAAGACCCCAATTCATATTATGGATTCCTTTTTATGTGTTAACTATGTTTGGATATTGGTTTTAGCAATTGTCAAGGGCTTGTCTCGATACTTTATTGGACTTCGATCTTCCAGAGGCTTAGTTGGATTGCTGTGGACTTGGGTGGTTTGGTTGATTATTCGGTGATAGATAGTTGTCTAGTTACCGGTGGATGGTATAGAAATTTAATGAATTGTTATTAGTTTTATTTTATACTATATTATTATATATTCAGAAATCATCTAAAATTTAAGGATGTTGTGTTGGTTTTGTTAGGTGAACGGGATGATCTTCAATCTAAGTGGGACTTGAGATACCCATCATGGCTAGGCTCTAGTTTGGGTTGTGACAAAGGTGGTATTAGAGCCTAGGTTCATGGTCAATTTGGTGTCCATAAAGCTAGGTCAAGTGGAGTCTTTTTTATGGGTATGTAGCACACCATATTTATATGGGAGAGGCTATGAGACATTTAGTAATGGTTCTATTTCTTATTGTTTTAATTTTGGGCCGTAGAGTCTAAGGTCTTCTATCCCTCTGATTTTCTTTTATTCATCTTTCAAATCATACCTCTAATAAGATCTGATATCAGTGGAACTTTTTCTATCCCATCTGAGAACAATGTGGATGGAGCTCTTCTAATTTCTGGGTCATGAACCAGTCAAGGGTCGCTGTATATGACTGTCCTCATGGAGTCCTATCTTTCCCCATAGACCCTACTCCTAAGGGCGACACTCATACTTAGTCACCTCAAGGGGAGGTTACTAATGTTGAATTCTGTCGCTTTATTAACCTATTTACCCAGTTGGTGGCATCTTAATCATAATAGTTGGGTTCTGCTGATGCTGCTATGGGTTTATCTGAGGCCATTAGAGTTGGCCAATTTATGAAGTTTCATCCTCCAGTGTTTACTGGTACTACAATTGAGGAGGATCCTCAAAGTTTCATTGATGAAATAGAGAAGATCTTCTGGGTTATGCATGTTTCTGAGATTGAAGGTATGGAGTTTGTTGCCTATCAATTGAATGATATGGCATACCAGTGGTATGGAGAGTTAGAATAGTTGAAAGGTGAAGATGTTGGTTCAGCCTTATGGGATGATTTTTCTAGTGCATTTCTAGACTGCTTCTTTCCTTAGGAGTTGAGGAAGGCGAAGGCAGAAGAATTTATTAACTTGAAAAAAGGGAGAATGATAGTCAAGGAGTATGCCTTGAACTTTTATCAGTTATCTAGGTATGCTCCTAAGTTGGTAGCTAGCATGAGGGATAGAATACATAAGTTTACTTGTGGAATGTCCCGTTAGTTAATCCTTAAGAGTAAGGCTGGCTTGATGAAAAATGACATGGACATCTCCAAATTGGTTGTGTATATACAGCAGGTTGAGCAAGAAAAGTAGAAGCAAACAGAGATAGAGGAAAGGCAGAGTAAAAAATTCAAATTTTCAAATTAGGGTGGAGGCCAGTAGCAGAGTGGAAAGTGATCTAAGAAGAAGAGTTGGGGGGTTGGTCATAACTCCTATTCCATGGCTAGTGCTTTTTATCCAAAGCCATCTAGTGACCAATGTTTTTAGGATGGTGATGCTTCTAGGGAACAGGGTTTCCAATCTCAGTACAGAGGGGTCCAATCACTACTATCCTACCCTTCCTGCAGTTTTTGTGGTCATCACCACCGTGGTTAGATCCAGAAGGAATTGAATCAATGTTTTATATATGGTCAGATCAGATATATGCAGTGGGATTGTCTCTCTAGAGTTACTTCTGGGGAAAACAAGGTTCATATTGCCTCTTCATCATCTCCTGCACCAAATGGTGCCACTTTTTGGCTCTAGCATTGGTCAGACCGTCTTTATTCCTTTACTACTTGCCAGGAGTCTGAGGCATCTCTGGATGTTGTTACTGGTATATCGAAACTCTTTTCTTGTGATGTGTACTATTTATTTGATTTGGGGTCCACTCTCTCTTATGTGACCCTATTTGTGGTTATATATTTTGATTTTGGTCCTGAGTATATATCAGGCCCTTTTTCTGTTTCTACTTTAGTGGGTGACTCTGTGATTGCTAGAAGGGTCTGTAGGGGTTGTGTGGTATCTATTGGTAACATACAAACTCTTGTGGACTTGATAGAGTTAGACATAGTTGACTTTGATGTTATTTTAGAGATAGACTATCTGCACTTGTGCTATGCTTCTCTAGACTGTCAGACCCGTAAGGTCAAGTTTAAATTCCCTAATGAGCCAATTATTGAATGGGAGAGAAGTTCCCTAGAGTCTAAGGGGAGGTTCATATCATATCTTACAACCCAAAAATTAATTTCCAAGGGTTGTCTCTATAATTTGGTCTGGGTTAAGGATTCTAACTTAGAGAGCCCTCCTTTACATTCTGTCCTAGTGGTAAATGAGTTTCCTGAAGTCTTTCCTAATGATCTTCTTGGTATCCTTCTTGATAGGGAGATTGATTTTGGTATGAACTTGTTTTGAACACTCATCCTACCTCTATTCCCCCATATAGAATGGCTCCAGCTGAGTTGAGGGAACTCAAGAAGTAGTTGAAGGATCTCTTCGTCAAGGGTTTCATCTGTACTAGTGTGTCCCTATGGGGTGCACCTGTTTTATTCATGTGTAACAAGGATGATTCCCTTCAGATATGTATTGATTATCGTCAACTGAATAAGGTGATGATAAAGAATAAGTATCCACTTCTAAGAACTGATGATTTGTTTAACCAACTTCAGGGTGCCAAATTCTTCTCTAAGATCAATATTTTATTTGGGTATCATCATTTGAAGATTAGGGAGGTGGATATCCCTAAGACAACTTTCTGCACCTAGTATGGGCATTTTGAGTTCTTGGTGATGTCATTTGGCTTGATTAATGCCCCTACGACATTCATTGACTTGATGAATAAGGTTTTTCTTCAGTTTTTAGATTCGTTCATGATTGTATTTATTAATGACAACTTAGGGTTCTGTAAGAGTAAGAAGGATTATGTTGATTACCTCCGCCTTATGTTACAGACCTTTAAAGATCAGTAGTTTTATGGTAAGTTCTCTAATATGAGTTTTGGTTAAATGTTGTGAATTATATGGGTTATATTGTGTCTAATATGGGGATCATGGATCCTTAGAAGGTTGTGGTAGTTAAGAAATGGCCTATATCCATGACTCTAACTGATATTTAGAGCTTCTTGGGTTTAGCTGGTTACTATAGAAGGTTTGTGGAAAGTTTCTCTTCTATTGCTACCCCATCGACCAAGTTGACTTAGATGAAGGTGGAGTTCTTGTGGTCTAATGCTTGCAAAGGTAGCTTTGAGAAGCTGAAAGACAAGTTAACTTTAGCTCTGTTTTTGACTCTGCTTGAAGTCACCAAGTGTTCTGTCGTCTATTATGATGTGTTCCGGGTTGGTTTGGGTTGTATTTTAATGTAGTATGGCAAGATGGTTGCTTATTCCTCTAGACAGTTAAAGTGTCATAAGAAGAACTATCTAACTTATGACTTGGGGTTGTTAGCCATGGTGTTTGCATTAAGAATATGGTGTCACTATCTGTACAGGGTCCATGTTGATATCTTTTCTGATCATAAGAGCCTACAGTACATATTCTAGAAAGAGATTAATCTCAACCAAATAAGGTGGCTTGAGCTACTTAAGGATTATGACATGAGCTTTCACTACCATCCAAGTAAAGCTAAAGTAGCTGTTGATGCTCTTAGCAGGTTATCCATGTGGAGTCTAGCTCATGTGGATAAGGATAAGCAGGAATTAGTAAAGGATATTCACTATTTGTCTAACCTTGGAGTTTGTCTCTTGGACTATAAGGATGGCAATGTGTTTGTGTGATAGGTGGTGCAATCATCTCTTGAATCTGAAATAAAGGAGAAGAAAGTATTAGACCCTCTCTTGATGGAAATTAAGAATGATATGGGTAAGCAGAAGGTTATAGCCTTCAAGATCGGTGGTGATGGTATCTTAAGGTACCAAAGGAGGTTGTGTGTGCCAGATGTTGATGGATTATAAGGTATGATTTTGGCTGAATCCCATATAATGTGGTATACAGTTCATCCCAATTCAACAAAGATGTATCATAATCTTAAGGATATGTATTGGTGGAATAACATGAAGCGAGATATAGCCATCTTTATGGCTAAGTGTATAATATGTCAGCAAGTGAAGGTAGAACACATAAGGCTCGATGGCCTAATTTAAGAAATTGAACTGCCAGTATGGAAATGGGAGATAATTAATATGGATTTCATTATCGGCCTTCCATGGTCGCAGAATCAGTATGACTCCATTTGGTTCATAATGGATAAGATGACTAAGTCTGCTCACTTCTTTCCAGTGAGGACTAATTATTCTTTTGAAGACTATGCAAAGTTGTTCCTTCAGGAGGTCGTAAAGTTGCATAGTGTGCGATCATTTTGGATCATGGCACTCAGTTTTCATCGCATTTTTGGTGCTTTTTTCAGCATGGTTTGGGGACTAAAGTGATCCTTAGAACCGCCTTTTACCCACAGGCAAATGAGCAAATAGAAAGAACCATTCCAACTTTGGAAGATATGCTGCAAGTTTGTGTAATCGATTTTAGTGGTACTTGGTTTAATTACTTGCCTCTCATTGAATTTGCCTATAACAATAGTTACCATTCTAGCATTGGTATGGTTCTATTTTAGGTATTGTAAGGTAGGAGGTGCATATTTTCTATTGGGTGGTTCGAGGTTGGTGAGGCAGAGATTTTTGGCCCTAATTTTGTGGACCAAGCTATGGAAAAGGTGAAGGTGATTTGGCCCTAACTTTGGCTTAAGACCACCCAAAGTTGCCAAAAGTCGTATGCAGACATAATGTGTAGAGATTTTGAGTTTGATGTTAGAGATTAGATATTTATGAAGGTTTCTCCCATGAAGGGAGTAATGCAGTTTGGAAACAAAGAAAAACTCTGTCTCCAATATTTTGGCTTGTACTAGGTTTTAAGAAAGGTTTGTAATGTTGCATATGAGTTAGATATGGACACCTCCAACATGAGTTCCATTCATTCGGTATTCCATGTGTCTATGTTAAAGAAGTGTATGAGTGATCCATCGCTGGTTGTGCCTATCAAGGATACTGGTATATCAGATTCCCTGTCTTCCGAGAAAGTCCCTATTTAATTCTTGGATCAGTAAGTTCACCAGTTGTGAATGAAGGATGTATCTTCGGTAAAGGTTCTATGGAGGAACCACAAGGTCGAAGAGGCTGCTTGGGAAGTTGAAGAGGTTGCTTGGGAAGTTGAAGAGGTCATGAATTTCAAGTATCCATTTTTGTTTTCCGCTCCAAAAAATCGTGTGTAAGGTATGTGTTATTTTAACATCTTTGTTTTCTGACTTTGTTAAAGATAAGATTGATTTCTTTGGCATCTTTGTTTTATAACTTAGTTAAAGGTAAGAGTGGAGTTGTTTGGGATTTAATTGTGCTAGCCAATGACTTGTTCCATTATTTGAGGATGAATGATCCTTGGGGGGGGGGAGACTAAAACACCCTAAATTTTTGGTCCTTGAAAATACTTGAGCTTTGAGCTCACTGCCCTGTTGATGACTTATCATACAAGTCGTGTGATGTGGTTACGAGTCTAGGGACCTAAGTCGTAACCAAATAGTGTAGAATTGGTTAAGTTCTTCATAGAGTATGAGTAGCTCACTATGAGTCGTAAGATCATTTTATGATTGGTAGGGTTGATTCGTATGTTGACCAGTGTCTAATACCTTTGGGTTCTATCTTGGATATGACTACACCATAAGAGTCATATGGTCAGGTTATGAGTGAAATCGTGGAGTCGTAAGATGGACAATGTATAGGTGTCCAACTCAGTTTTTAGGATACAACTCATGGCTATAAATCGTATGATATGGTGATGATTCGATGGGTCGTCTCGTAACCAAGGACCATCTTTATACAATTTTAGTTGGGGTGCTTTGGACATTTCCCACTTAAAATCCTTAGAGTCTCACATCCAAAAACACTTTGGGGCATTCATTCTACACTTTACAAGATAAAAAATATACTTTACTCTCTCAAAATCCTTTCAAACAAAATGTGCTAGGCTTTTTCCAAATTGGCCATCTAAGGGTTCAAGATTCAATTTCTCTCCATAAATCCAATTTCTCTTCATGAATCTGCATAATTTAGTCATATGACTCTTCCCTCATTGTTAGTTTACTAAAAACATATGTTTAAATAATTGTTCATGAATCATTGATGGTAGTCTTGAAACCAAAGTTGAGGGGTTTGAATGAATATCATTGAATATTGTTTTCTATGGTTTAAATTGTGATTATGCATGTTTTAACTATGGTTTCGCACATGTGAGTGCATGGGAATAGTTATTTAATTGAAGGGTCATGGTTGAATCCCATATTTGATGATATTGGCTTTGATAATGGCATGCCCTCAACCTGTTTGAGAAATTGTTAATAAGAATGATATTGTCAAAGTTGAATTATGGTTTTGAACTAACGGTTTGGTATAACCATGATAATGATTGATGAAGGACTTTGTAAAGTCTTTGATGGCCATAAATTGAATTGTATTAAAACCTTTGGGGTTTGGTCAACTGAGGGTTTCGAGTACCAAAGTTTTGCATTGATTTATGTTCCTTTTTGAACATTGGGTTTGAGTCCCAAATTGATGTAATAATTGTCTTGGCATGTTGTACGCTAGCAAGTGAGGTTGGAATGATGATACCAATAGGATGCCTTTAGTAATTAACTAGATTGATGACTATGATTATGAAATAAATGTTAAATTGGGTTTTAAATTTGGATGTGTAGTCGGGCCGTGAAAGTGGAGGTATTGAAGGACTAACATTAGAAACTACACTAGCCTAGGTGGGTGTGTAAGTGAATGGAAGGTTCGATTCCTTCATATTAGTTATATGAATGGAAGGTTCTAGTCCCCTGTATTGGTTATATGAATGGGTGGTTTGAGTTCCCCATGTTGTATACATTGGTGCTTAAGTCACCTTTACTATGCCAGCAGGTATGATTCCACCATAAAGGCATATATGGATATGGATATTCTCTGGTTTGTGCGGCTACACACATACTGGGGCCATTCTAGGTAGGGGAGAGCTGGGCCCATATAGCTCAGTGATGGATGATTTTCCAGTTACCGGTAGATAGTATAAACACTTAATGAATTGTTACTAGTTCTATTTTATGTTATCTTTTTATTTGTTTGTAATTTATCCAACATTTGAGGATGTTGTGTTGGTTCAGTTAGGTGAATGGGTGATCTTCATCCCATGTGTGACTTGAGATACTCGTCACTGTCAGGCCCTAGTTTGGGTCGTGATAACTGTCTGTGCTGAGAAATTTACCACCACAATGGTACTACTGCAGTGATAGTTTAATCATGGCAGTGATAACAGACAATATTTAATGCTCGTTTTGATGGATTTCAGCCCCAAAACTCAAATATTTCATTCCTAAGTCCTAGAGAGGTAATTTTGTCATGGTTGGAGTGAAAGTTGTTCATTGAGGTAAGTCTCTTCTATCATGTTCTTCGTATTTTGATTCTCTAACATTCTAAAAACCTTGCAATCCTTAATGGTGTAATTCTTGGAGATTTGAACTCTAAAATCATAAGATTTTGGGAAAAATTTATGGGTTGAGTTACACCCTCAACTTAGAACATTTGCATGTCCTCAGGCAACAACACAAAACAAAAAAAGCACGATGCTTAATAGGAAGATCTTAAGATACCTTTGGAAGCTAATCATCAATTTTAGCTCAAAACACATTACCTTTCCAAGTTCAATACTTAAAAACCAATTGTGTGTATACTTGAAACACAAAAATGTGACATAAAGGAATCAACCTATGGCATTAAATTAGCAACAAACAACTATGCATATATACATGTTACACTACCCAAATGAGTAAGCAGCTAGCAATACAACCCATGTTCCCTCACAACAAAGAAGTCCCAATCACTCATAAGAAATCATTCATCTCAATGCAGGGATGGTCAAGAAACACTCACACTTACAAAGAAGTTCCAACTAATGTGCGTCAAATACCATTGGCTTGCCCTTATTTTCTTTGCCTAAGCTTTTAGACAGTCAAGTCAAGATCACTACAGGGTTTTTTTCAGCTTGTAAAGTAGGATTGGGGATAGTATGATACATAAATAGATATTGGAGAGTGACCAAGCCTCCTTGGATACAATTACTTTGGGGTCCACTCATTAACCAACTTTTTTTTATTTACGCCCTTATTTGTCCCTTTTTATTGTAAAGAACATTCAGGTTCGGTGTGGTTTCTCTTATTCATTCTTATTTTTATCTTTTTTCACAATCTTCTTTTCTTTTCTTTTTTTCTTCTTTTGGTTTTTCTACCACGCCCAGCCCAACTTTCTGTTGATTTTATTTTTCCCTTCTTCATACCCACTTTACATTACACATCCCTATGATAGTCACCTTCAACTTAGGTGATTTGTCTGAGTTGAGGTGCATATTGTCCAAAGAGGACAAGGACTAAAACAGGTCCATTGTAACACAAATAGGAAGGTGAAAGGTGAAAACAAACAACTAGTCTATAAGGCTCAAATTCGGTATCAAGGGATATTATTTTGCATTTGGAAGGTTATTTAGGCTAAAAGTGGATAAAAATAAAAAACATCCTATCCTTTCTTAACCAACTATCCTACAACCTAGGCAAGATCGACCGGGCAAGTTCTGGATTTAACATACAAAGGGAACTAAGTATCACCTTACACACAAATGGCATACGATTACATCACAAGCTACTATATATCCAGTTCATGCAATTGTTAGCACTGATTATCATGTCCCCAATCCTAATGCCATTACAAGATTCACAACAGTCACATAAATATACATATCAAACAATTCAAAAACAAGCTATTGAAGGGGTATCATTTTCTAAAAAAATCTACAAAAATATGTCAACTGCCTAGATACTCATTTTCTCCCAGTTAAACATAAAACATCACAAAATAAAACGTAATACGCCTAAACATGTCGGCTCTACTAGGAATAGGACTCTGAGGAAAAGAGGCATGGCAACAAAAAATCCAATAGGACATAAAGACCCATAAGTAGCCTTAACCTCAACTTAAAATCATGCTTTATCCTCAATGCATTAGAATGCTACTAAACAAGAGAGGTGGAAACATACCTGCAACACCGTAGGTGCTGAGATCTAACACCAATTACATAAATATGAATACAAAAAATAAAATACCATGGGTTGTCTCCCAAATAGCGCATGATTTCACGCCGAGGCATAACGGGGTTATGTTGGTTACTCATACTTCACCAACAAGTCCATGGGTAATTTGATTGCTTAGACTTCATCAATGTAGCCCAAAAGTTGGCCTCCAGTTTTCTGTTTACACTTTGAACTTACGAATTGAACCCCTAATTTTTTTCTAGATTCCTATTATTCTCATCCGGCATTGGTATAAAGATAAAGAACTAAGTAATAGATATGGCATGTTATACTTCTTGGCCCTTAAGTGAGGAATGTAATTCATATATTCTGGCATTGCAAATTTAAGAATATAGGCATATTTTTCCTCCTTCTCACACTCTTCTATAGTCTCGAATGGCTCGATTAATATCTGACTGTCCAAACATAATTAAGAAAAATTCTTCGAATGGGGTCTAATACACCCCAACTCAGGATTTTCAGTCTTATTTACATGCCCACATAACTCTAGTATTCTCTTCTTTAGCATAACACTATCCATAAGAGTATGTACAATTTTTGACTCCTCTAATTTTAGATCCTCAAGTTGGTTTCTCTGAATTTTTTCAGTCTCACCACCGATAACTAGTTTGTTGGGTGCTACACATAACAACGTTTGTATCTAGTTCTACTTGTAACTCTGAATATCCAAGCCAAACCTATTAACCTTTTTAATAAGCTCTGGATTTCCTTTTTCTAAGAGTGCTATTGTGTCAAGCATGGTCTTATTATGTTCCAATAATATATTAATTACGCTCTTGCAATAACGCACTACATTAAAAGGAAAGGGATTAATAAATAAGGAGTCATATTCACTCCATACTTTCTCTATCCAGGTTTTCATTTTAAGAAGAGTAGGCAACAAAAAAACAAAACAAAAATCATACAAAAATAAAACCCAACAACTTCAGTCAAGAACTTTGAAACAATATTCCTTGGCAACGGTGCCAAAATTTAATGTCGCCTAAACTACCCCTCTTTAGAAAGATAAAGTGGTCGCTGTCAAAATATAGTAACCTAACAAGGTTGGGGTCGATCCCATAGGGAATACGTCTAAAATCCTTCTTGAATTTATTGGAATCACCAGGCTTGCTAAAAAGTAAGAAAGGGGGGATTTGCTGAAATAGTGAATGTGATAATATTTGGATGTTTTTCATGTAAACAATCTGAGATTAACACTAGGCTTGTGTTCCCCCTGGCTTTTTAGCTCTATGGATTTATCATACACTGTCAAACTATTCCAATACCTTGCAAGTAGAATCAGATAAGTTATGTACTATCAACTATCTCGTGGACTCATTGATGGATCTCAGCTTTTACCGTTTGAGTCTCAGGGTATTGCCTTACTAACCCTTATCCTGGATCCCTATTTAACTATTACCTATTGAGTATAAAGTTATTAGACAAAAGTTAACTGTCTTATGAAGATAGTAAAGGTAAGCTTGTTTTGATAGTTAACCCCAAATCACTATTGTGATTTTGTTTTCCTTGTCACTACTCCTCTTATGGAGTAAGTAGTGATATTATAGGTGGGATTTTAACATTGGCCATCACTAATAAATCTATAAGAACGAAGAAAATGCAATATATCCAAGAATCTTTATCTAGAATAACTTGGCACTTCCTCTACTTCATTAATCTGTCAGGGATCCCACATCCCTAGCTAAGGGAATTAGCCACTCATAGTTATGAGATCAATCATGAAATCAATAGACAAAACTATAGAATCAATCTCACAAGAATAAAACAACAAATTCCAAAGTCTTAAATCGAATAATAAACCAAGAACAAACTAGGAACAATAAGATCCCAAGATCATAAGTCAATCTTGGAGTCAAAAGATGTTTGTTATTTATCCCTAAAGGGTTTAGGCTAGATAAACCTAACTAAACAAATCCTAAAGGGTATTTATAGATTGAAGAAACCCTAAGAATCAAATCCTAAAGAGAATAGAAAAACTTTACCAAATGTACATAATAAGGAATAACCTAAGGGTATTTATAGTATCTGAAAATAATAAAGAAAACCTAATTAAAACAAAATAGGAAAACTAAGTTGGCAGTGGTCACGCCTCTGCAATAAGTCATTACAACTAGTTAGGACTCATTACTTATTATCGTAGCTCTTTCTAGGCTTCAGTGGTTATGACTTGTAGGGTCACCCTATGAGTCGTATGTTGCTAATCTTAATCACTCTAGTATCTTTTCAACTTCAAGTTCTTGAGTCTATTATCATTAAGGTTCCTCACCACGAGTCATAGTTAGTTCACAGTATGACTTCACACCTCAGTACTTTTATCCATAATTCACTATACGACTTCACACCATGAGTTGTAGTCTTAACTTACGACTTGTAGACTTCTATTACTTCTCTCCAAGAACCCATCTTTTCCCACTATTTACACTACACCTATGGATACGAATCATAAGGTGACTAAACAACTCGTAGTCTGGCAAGTACGTCAAATTTTTAGAGTTTTTTTGTCTTCTTTACTGTCAAGCACCACTTCTAACCTAGCTTGCCTACAACATACAAAAAACACACATCATATCTGGTAAAACAACCTAAGTAGATAAAATTTTTTACCAGGTTAAGAATCGAATATGCCATGGAACTATGACATAGCAATAATTATAATGTCCCGAATCTGGTACCCAGAATGCTACATGATGCTCATGACCCCGAAAGACCACAAGCTAACCCATGACTAATATTTGTACCTGAACACTGCATAATATACTATATAAATGTGGAAATAATAGGCTGAAACATGCCATAAGGTTCAAAATAGATAAACATTTGATAAAATAATATTTGAATAATATGGTACGGCAATACCCAAACTGAAACAATGTTTGAAAATATCTAGTCTGAAAATACTGTAGTTTGAAAGCCTCTAAACTATCTAAATAAGAAGTTGATGGGACATGTCCCCAACTAACTCCAACTACTGAAATAAACTAAGTAAAGAAGAAATAAAGTAATGATCATGTCCTCGAAGGATGAGGACTCACTGCTAACTCTAACTTCTGATACTGGAATGCTACTGATGCTTTAAAGCTCATGCTTCTGAACCTCTGGTATAGAATAAAACACCATAGCATAAATGCATCAGTACGATTGAATGTACTGGTATGCAAGTGAGGTAGGTTGAATGCAAAGGGTTCAAATGCATGAAGAGTGCTAACTAACTGTATAACATGAGTGTGAGAATACATGCATGAATAAGTGACTGTGACTGAATTCATGATGGTACTGACTACTGAGTCTGATTACTGATAACATGAGTAACTGATAACTAATGTAACTGATACTGAGTGACTGTATCTGACAGTCTAGGTTTTGATGGAACTAACTGAGTTTCGTACTGTTCTGAGTTGACTATATCTGACAGTCCTAAAATTCTGAAGAACTATCTGAGTTCTATTACTGAGACAGAGTCTAAAGCTATAACTGTGGGAAGTAATCATCTAACCGACATGCCCCAAATAAAGAAATATAGCTAGATTGGGGTCCAATCTTTAACCCCAATTGGAATGGTGTCAATACCACGCCACTGGTAAAGATAAGCTGTGGGTGACCCTCATCTGACAGTGTCCCCAAAAGAGAATGCTAGGACCCTCATCTGACAGTGTTTATCTATCTCATCAACCCTCAACTATCAGTGTTGATGTCTCAACCTATACTGGCTATATAGTTTTAGAATGCAAGGATTGCTTCTAAGGATCACACCCTCAACTGTCAGTGTGTGTCCTCATCCTTGGATTTACCCAGTGCTAAACCCTACTCCCATCTGAATAGATATTGAACATAATCAACTGAACTGAACTGGATTGAGTTCATTGAGTTCCGTTGACAGACAGAATACTACTAAAATTACTAAAGTACTAAGCTTTCTGAGATTACTGGTATTACTGAGTTTACTGAGATTTTCTGAGTCACATGACTGACAAAATTCTACTAAACATGGCTTGACTAAGGATATCATGAAAAATATGACACTGGCTCTAGGGATACAACTAAATTTTCGGGTACAAGTACCCCCATGACTCGATAAAAGGAAACTGACAAGACATGACATTCTTGAATACACAACCAATATCAATAATCCATAATACAATAAGTTGGGGATTTCATGAAGTGCATAGTTATCATAATATTGTACATAGTAGGAATGCATATATTCAATATCATAAGTTCATACTCCAACATCACGAGCATTCCAACAGATATCTACATTGCACATCAATAGCATGGGAGTCATTTGAACATAAGGGTAAAACATGAATCCTTCACTTAAGTCACAATTGAGTCATATTACATAATTTCTAGTCTCTTAGGCATTTTGTCAAACACTTAGGGTGCATGACTTAGTAAATGGCATAATCATCAAATTAACATATCATAACCAACTAAAATTCATGGTTTTCAAATCACATGCTAATATATTTTCATAAAAATACATAAAGATTCCAACTTAGGAATCATACAACAACAACAACCACATGAACATAATCAACACATAGCATGAATATCATAATTCATAGTTTAAAACTTGATTCTTGGGCTTCATGAATGAAATAAATTCATGAATGAACACTATGCATACCTGATAAACGAAACCTGAAGGTTCTTAGAGTTCTTGGATGGATTTCTTGAGATTGGCCTTGATTCTCAAGGGCGAGGGGTTTTTTTTTTAAGAGAGAATGTTATTGATATTGAGAAAAAATGAATAATAAGTAGCTCAGGACATTTTTTGGGCTTAAATCCCATATCTGGGTGGAATAAAATCATGGGAAAAGATCTGTTTAATCCTGGATGCATCCTTTAATTTTTGTTAAAATTTACCGATCTGGACCCCTAGCGTGATACGATGCTATCGTGCCATGTCTTTGGAAAGTGGCAACTAGAAAATTGCATATTGGCACAATTCGGTACAATTGCGTTGCCTCCTAGGATGCGACCTGCAATCTCATCGCGATGTGATGGTATCACATTGGAAAATTGGAAAAGGATTTAATGGGGCCTTTTCTGCGGCGCGCCACTATTGCGGAGCAATACTGGAAATTGACAATTGTTATTTAAGCTGGCTCCGCAATGTGTTGATGGCTCAGGTGATACACTGTCTCACTAAAAAGGCTCTAACTCTTCGCCCAGGTATCGGATTTGGATGAATTTAGTATCGATGGAAACCTTATTGAATTTTCCACACAACAAAAAGTGAAAATCCTGAAAATTCCACATATATAAAAGTGTATTTATCTTTAAAGTATGTCTTTGACATCTTTGGGATGAATTTAAGCTAGGTAGATGTATGGGGTATTACAATATCTCCCCCTTGGGAACACTCATCCTCGAATAGAACTAACTGAGTGGGAGAAATGATAGCCTGAAGTACATGCTGAACATGAACAATTAAAACATGATTTCCTGACTGATATAACTGATAAGCTGAATGTATTATGATGAATATGCATAACTGATGCATGAATAATAGATTTATGACTGCATGATTGAATTACTGATAAGATGAGTTTCTCATCAAACTGAATATGCATACATGATACATGAATACATGACTAAATTGACACATGAATGCATTACTGACTATGCAATGGTAATTGATACCAAGTTTATAATGGAATTTTGAACTTGAACTGGAGACCAAGTTGTAACTAAAATCTGAACATGAAACTAAAAGGCTTAAGGAAAGTGGTTACCTTGGGCTAAGTCTGAATTAGCAGGGAAAAGGTGTGGATACTTGGTACGCATGTCTGCTTCATCTTTCCAAATAGCTTTCTTAACGGTCTGATTCCACCAAAGGACTTTGACTAGAGGGACTCCTTTGTTCCTCAGTCTATGAGTTTAATAGTCAAGAATTTAGCCCAAAATCTCTTCGAAAGAGAGGTTTTTCTAAATATCTATGGTCTAAATAGGGACTACAACTGCTGGGTCACCTATGCACTTCTTGAGCAAAGAGACATGGAAGACTGGATGAACTGAGGCTAGATCTTAAGGCAATTCAAGCTCATAAGCTACTTTGCCGAAGTGACTGAGAATTTTAAAGGGACCGATATATTGGGGACTCAGCATTCCCTTCTTGATGAATCTCTTCACTCCCTTCATGGGAGACATCTTTAGATAAACATAGTCACCAATCTCAAACTTGAGATCTTTTCTGTGCACATGTGCATAAGACTTCTATTGGCTTTGAGCATCCTAGAGATCTATACCTCCTACCATAGAGAGCTTTGAATTGAGCCATCTTAATACTGGAATGATAGTTGTTATTATATACAAAACCAATCAAAGGCAAGTGGTCATCCCAACTACCCGTAAATTCAATTACACATGCTCGCAGCATATCTTCTAAAGTCTGAATGGTCCTTTCTGCTTGACCATCAGTCTGAGGATGGAAGGCTGTATTGAGATGATCTTGGGTACCAAGACCCTTTTAGAATGCTTTCCAGATATGATAGGTAAACTAGGTACCTCTGCCTGAGATAATAGATAACAAAACACAGTACAATCAGACCAACTCTCTGATGTAGAGTTTGGCGTAATCCTCGATTAAATAAGAGGTATGGACTAGAAAGAAATGAGCTGATTTTGTCATCCTGTCTACAATGAACCAAACCGAATAATGCTGATAATGAGTATGAGGAAAACGCATGACGAAGTCCATGTTCACTTCTTCCCACTTCCAAGTAGGAATATTGAACTCTTACATGGACCCATTAGGCTTCTGATGCTCTATATTAACCTATTGACATGTAGAGCACTTAGCCACAAACTCTACCATATCTCTCTTCATCCCACTCTACTAATAAATCTCCCATAATTCACAGTACATTTTTATGGCCCTTGCATGAATAGAGTAACGCGCACCATGTGCTTCCACAAGAATTCATTGTCTCAAGTCATCTACACCTGGAGCACACAGACGACCCTGACAATGCAATACACCATCTCCTCCTTGGGAGAAAACCTCAATCTTTTGATCCTTGATCGACTTTTTCAAATTGACTAGATTGGGATCTTTATCTTGCTTTTCTTTCACCTCGGAAACTAGAGATAATTTTGAACTACTCTGAACCTATACATCACCCTCCTTTGTATCGACTAAGTGAACACCTAGTCTATAAAACTGATGGACTTCCTGAGCTAACTTCTTCTTACTATCCTCAACATGAGCAACACTACCCATTGACAGTCTACTGAGAGCGTCACCACTATGTTGGCCTAGCCCCGATAATAAAGGACACTCATGTCATAATCTTTTAAGAGCTCTAACAAACTTCTCTGATGAAGATTGAGATCTTTCTAAGAAAGACATACTGAAGGCTCTTATGATCTGTGAACACATCTACATGAACTCTGTATAGATAATGCCTCCAAATTTTTAAGGCAAATACTACGGCTGCTAACTCAAGATCATGAGTAGGATAATTCTTATCATTGGGTTTAAGATATCTGGAGGCATAGCCTATGACCTTACCATGCTGCATGAGGACACAACCCAAAACTACTATGGATGCATCAAAATATACTACAATAACATTCGAACCATCTGGAAGAGCCAAAACTAGAGCTGAGGTGAGTCGAGTCTTCAACTCATAAAAACTCTTCTTGTAAGGATCTAACCATTGAAACTTGACTTTTTTTTGAGTCAATCTGAACATAGGGGATGTAATAGAATAAAATCATTTAACAAACCATCTATAATAGCTAGACAAACCCAAGAAACTCCTGATATCTGATGAAAAGATAGGTCTAGGCTAATTTTTTATTTCTTTGGTCATTTGAGAATCTACTCTAATGCCATCACTGGAAATGATATGACCAAGGAATTCTACTAATTTTATCTAAAATTCACACTTACTGAGTATGGTGAATAGCTGAAGATCTCTGAAAGTCTGAAGTATGATTTTGAGATGGTCTGTGTGATCACGTTCACTGTACGAATAGACAAGAATATCATCTATGAAGACTATGACAGACATGTCCAAGTACTGCTTAAACACACAGTTCATCAATTCCATGAAATCTACAGGGACATCGGTAAGACAAAAGGACATGACTAGGAATTCAAAGTGACCATACCGAGTTTGAAAAGCTATTTTTGGAACATCACATTCCCTGAATCTGAGCTAATGATTGCTTGATTTGAGATCTATCTTATAGAAATAGCTAGCACCCTGAAGTTGGTCAAACAAGTCATCAATTTAGGGAAGTGGATACTTGTTCTTGATCGTAACTTTATTAAGTTGACAGTAATCAATGCATATTCTAAGAGAACCATCTTTCTTGTGCATGAATAAGACTGGTGCGCCCCACAAGGATACACTGGGTTTGATGAATCCCTTATCTAAGAGATACTTCAACTACTCTTTCAGTTCTTTGAGTTCTGCTGGTGCCATTCTGTATGGCAGAATAGATATAGGTTGAGTATCTATAAAAAGATCAATGTCAAAGTCTATTTCCCTTTCGGGAGGAATTCCTGGAAGATCTTCGGGAAAGACATCTGAATATTTACTCCCGACTGGGATTGATTCAAGACTGGGAGTCTTGGAACTAGAATCCTTAACATAAACAAAATGATAGACACATCACTTAGATATCATTTTCCATGCCCGAAGGTAGGAAACAAGCTAACCTCTGAAAGCTGAAGTACTACCCCTCTACTCTAGGGCAGGTTTATTTGAAAACTGAAATTGGACTATTCTATTTCTGCAGTCGACTGTGGTATAGCAGGAATGAAGCCAATCCATTCTGAGAATAACATCAAAATCAGTCATCTCTAATTTAACTAAGTCTGCTAAGGTAACTTTCTGAAATATCATAATCAGGCAGTTCCTGTATATCTGCTAGGCTATGATGGTTTTACCCCCTTAGGTAGATACTGAGAAGGGATTTGCTAGAATTTTGGGACTGTCTTTGAAATCAACTGCTATATAAGGAGTGACAAAAGACAAGAAAGCTCCTGGATGTAGTAAAGCATAAACATGCGAGTGAAAGATCTGTAACATACCAGTAACTACATCAGGAGAATTTTCCTGATCTTGCCGAAATTGGAGAGCATAAAGTCTATTTGGGTATTGCCCACTAGTAGCACTGAAAGTGGCACCCTGCTGATTTGGGTGATCGGACTGGGCTGAAGAATGGTTTTGATAACCCTAAGAACGGTTTTCTCCCTCTAACTTAGGCTGAGCAAAGTTGAAACTACCTGTCCTTACTCTCTTATTCTGCCTCTCTCTTATCTTAATATTTTACTCTTCTATCTGTTGAGAATGGGTCATAAGCTTGGCTATGTTCATGTTACTATTCAACATTACGGACCTACACTTATTGACCATATTATTATTCACCCCATAAACAAACTTACTCATCTTGGCCCTGCTATCTGCAACCACATGAGGAACATATCTGGCTAATTGAGTAAACTTAAAAGAATACTCTTTCACCATCATGTTTCCCTGAGGTTGATAAATTCTAACACCTTAGCTTCCCTCAGCTCTTGGGGAAAGAATCTATCTAAGAATACAGTGAAAAACTCCTCCCACTCAATAGCCCCTGCGTCAACTAACCTTTCTATCTTCCACTGTTTGAACCAAGTGTGAGCAACATCCTGCAACTGATATAAAGCTAGCTTAGCACTCTCACTAGAAGTAACCCCCATGATGCCTGTAACCATCTTAACCTGGTCTAGGGACTTCCAAGGATCCTCTTCTAACTTAGACCCAAAATAGGATGGAGGATTCATTCGGGTGAAGTCCCGAATCCTGGCTGCAGCTGAATTGGCCACTAGGTTGGCCAAAACGATAGCTGGTCATTCATTTTGAGCAGCAACTGAATTAGCAAGAGTGGTGAATGCAGCTCTAAACTCTGCATGAGAAATGCATTATCCAAGGGATCTACTTGGGCGGGCTGAGGGGCTGACTAATTTCTTTTTCTTTTTTTGGGAGGCATGTTCTATAGAAAAAAAGGGAGAAATGAATTAGACGGAGAGTTAAATTTGAGCTCATGCTCACTGGCACAACATGAATACTGAAAGAAGGGAAACTATTCCTAAAACAGCTCATAGCCTTCTTCACATAAATGTGGCATGCAACGCACCCATGTACAAGACTCTACTAGATGCGGTTTTAAGACTTCCTAGGACTCTATTGAACCTTAGGCTCTGATACTAAGTTTTTAATGCCCTAAATCTAGTATACAAAATGCTACACAGTGCTCATGACCCCAAAGGACCATAAGATAACCCATGACTGATATCTGTACCTAAACACTGCATAATATACTGTTTAAATATAGAAATAGTAGGCTGAAACATGCCATATGGTTCAAACCTAATAAACATCAAATAAAACCATATCTGAATAATGTGGTACGACAATACCAAAACTAAAACAATGTCTAAAAACATCTAGTCTAAAAATACTGTAGTCTGAAAGCCTCTAAACTATCTGAATAAGGAGTTGATGGGACATGTCCCCAACTAACTCTAACTATTGAAATAAAATAAGTAATGAAGAAATAAAGTAATGATCATGTCCTCTAAGGATGAGGACTCACTGCTAACTCTGACTACTGAAAATAGAATGCTACTGATGCTCTAGAGCAAATGCTTTTGAACCGATGGCATATAATAAAATACCATAGCGCAAATACGTTAGTATGATTGAATGTACTGGTATGCATGTGAGGTAGGATCAATAAAAAGGGTTCAAATGCATGAACAATGCTAACTGGCTATATAACATGAACGTGAAAATACATGCATGAATAAAGGACTATGACTGAATTCATGATGGTACTGACTACTGAGTGTGATTACTGATAACATGAGTCACTGATAACTGATATAACTAATACTGAGCAACTATATTTGATAGTCTGGGTTTTGATAGAACTAATTGAGTTCCATACTATTCTGAGTTTTCTGTATCTGATAGTCCTAAAATTCTGAAGAACTATCTGAATTCTATTATTGAGACTGAGTCTGAAACTGTAGCTGTGGGAAGTAGTCATCTAACCGACATGCCACAAATAAAGAAATATAGCTAGGTTGGGGTCCAATCTATAACCCCAATTTGAAGGGTATCAATACTGCGCCACTGGTAAAGACAAGCTGTGGATGATCCTCATTTGATAGTTTCCCCAAAAGAGAATGATGGAACCCTCATATGAGAGTGTTTATCCACCTCATCAACCCTTAATTGTCAGTGTTGAAGTCTCAACCTATGCTGGCTACATAGTTCTGGAATGCAAGGATTGCTTCTAAGGATCACACCCTCAATTGTCAGTGTGTGTACTCATCCGTGGGTTCACTCGATGCTAAATCCTACTCCCATTTGAATAGATACTAAACATGATCAACTGAACTAAACGGGACTAAGTTCATTGAGTTCTATTGACTGACGGAATACTACTGAGATTATTGAAGTACTGAGCTTTCTGAGATTACTGGGATTACTGAGTTTACTGAGCTTTTTTGAGTCGCATGACTAACTAAATTCTACTGAACATGGCTTGACTGAGGATATCATGAAAAAAATGACATTGGCTCTAAACACATAGCTAAATAGTTGGGTACAAGTATCCTAGGACTCGATAGAAGGAAACTAAAAAGGCATGACATTCTTGAATACACGGCTAACATAAAATAATCCATAATACAATAAGTTGGGAATTTCATAAAGTACATGGTTATCATAATCTTGTACATGGTAGGAATGCATATACTCAATGTCATAATTTCATACTCTAACATCATGAGCATTCCAAAAAACATCTACATTGCACATCAATAGCATGAGAGTCATTTGAACATAAGGGTAAAACATGAATCCTTCACTTAAGTCACAATTAAGTCACATTACATAATTTCTAGTCTCTTGGGAATTTTGTCAAACACTTAGGGTGCATGACTTAGGGCATGGAATAATCATCAAATTAACATATCATAACCAACTAAAATTCATAGTTTTCAACTCACATGCTAATATATTTTTATAAAAACATAAAGATTCCAACTTGGGAATCATACAACAACAACAAAAACCACATGAACATAATCAACACATAGCATGAATATCAAAATTCATAGTTTAAAAATTGATTCATGGGCTTCATGGACAAAAGAAATCCATGAATGAACATAATGCATACTTGAGAAAGGAAACCTTGAAGGTTCTTAGAGTTCTTGGATAGATTTCTTGAGATTGACATTTATTCTCAAGGGCTAGGGTTTTGTTTTTTTTGAGAGAGAATGTTCTTGATATTGGGGAAAAATTGAATAATAAGTATCTAAGGACGTTTTTAGGGCTTAAATCCCACATATGGGTGGAACAAAATCATGGAAAAAGACCCATTTAACCTTGGATGCGTCTATTAATTTTTTTGAAAATTTCTCGATCTGGAACCATGGCGCTATGCGATGCTATCGCGCTGTGTCTCTGGAAAGTGACAATTGGAAAATTACATGGTGGTGCGACATGGTACAATCGCGTTACCTCCTTGGACGCAACCTGTAATCTCACTGCGATGCGGTGGTATCGCGTTGGAACACGTAAAAAGGACAATTATGAACTGGGCTTTTGGCACGATGCACCACTATAGCGGAGAAACATTGAAAATTGACAATTGCCATTTAAGCTGACTCCGCAAAGCGCCGATGGTGCAAGTGATACACTATCTCACTAAAAAGGCTCTAACTTTTTGCCCGGGTGTCAGATTTGCTCGATGGAAAGCTTATTTAATTTTCCACACAATAAAAAGTGAAAATCTTGAAAATTACACATATATAAAAGTGTATTCATCTTTAAAGCATGCCTTTGACATCTTTGGGACAAATTTAAGTTAGGTAGAAGTACGGGGTATTACAATATCATATACAATTACATCAAAATTGTTCATTAATGATTTCTAGCATAAATGAATAATTCTAAAATATGAAATTGGTGTTGAAAATCTTGAATCCTATCAAACAAATAGTACCTTTGGCTTTGAAACTCCATTAATGGAGATGGGTTAAATATGATAGAGTTTTTTAATAGGTAATTGGCCTTTGCATAATGTTTTAGAGCATAAATAAGGATGGAATTAGTGGTTTGAATTCCCAACTTATTTATTAGAACAATAATTGCTTAATTACTCTTATAATTGTATAATTTCGAGATATTTATTCTAATGAAAGCATTAAAGAGAGAAAAGAGTAATTTTGATATGGATTGATTATTCTAAAATCTTTGGTTGAGATAGGTTATGGTTAAATTATAGTATACTTGGCTTAGAGGCACTTAATTTTGATATAACTATCCGGAGATTTCATGTCTTAGGCCTTTGGACACAGTGTTTGGATGGATTAAATTGTTAAAAATTATATTAGGCTTGAATATTATCATGGCTATTATTATTGTCGTTTGACATAATTCTTGTGGCATGAAAAATTAGAGGAATATGGTAAGAATGATAGTTAGTTTAAATTATTATAATAATAAGATAATTGTGTGTTATTGTCTTTTATACGAATTCCTTGATGGATATTTGTGTTTGTATGAGTTGATTGGTGAATTATAGAGTTACTACATGAATGTGAATAATAATAAAAGAACTAGATGACCTTCTAATCTACAAGCTAGTCTTAAAAGGGACTGAAACATATATTGTAATCTACAAAATTAAATTTGGATAAGTAGAACTCCTGATATTGGATTTAATACAATGGGAATTATATGAAATGTTTTAAATTTAAGGCGTGTCATGAAAATTGAGATTTTTTTGAAAAACTAGACATTATTTCTGATTGATGCTAATATAGCAACGTGAATGTTGCTATAGGGATGTGTTGTTATAGCATAGAAATTCTTGCTATAGAAACGATCAACCCGGTCAACGACTACTATAGCAATGCATATTACTATAGTGACTTATGCTGCTATAGCAATGAAAGTTGCATTTTATTTTACTTTTTTCCTAAAATATTTTATTCTTTGAAATTATATTTTGTGGCAAGGAGGAGGCATTTGGGTGATTTTCATCAGAATTTTATTATTTGGCTTCGTTAAGGTAAGGATTGTATCCTTGTTTGAAAAGGGTTTTAGGGATGATTTTAGATATTTTATGGTGAAAGGGGTAAATTAAGTATCAAGCTAATGGATTATGATTATTCATGGTTAATTTACCCCTTTTATTTTGTTAATTTACTAATTTATCCAAGAAATTAGTAGTTTTAGGTGCATTATGATAAAACAAAAAGCCCTATAATAGGGAGGGAATGATCATTAACTTGGTCTAGAGGTTAGGTGTGAGTTATAATTTTTAACATAGTAATTTATTTCGATAAGTATATATTTGTATGTGTTTTTGAAGACCGAGATCAAGCGGAAATTTCATGAAAGGGCAAAGCTCAAACTTAGAGGAATTATTCAAGCTTGGTTTGAGGTAGGTAAGGTATTGTAGTTTAATATAATTTGTACTGTATGCGCATGTTAATTGCGTTATAGTATGGCTTGATAATGCATGTTTATTGGTGTGGTCAATGCAAAAAATTTTATACAATTGTATGAGTTTGACCTACATTATTGCTAAATGTGGAATGTTTGGTATTTGGTATAATCTCATGGGTTATTAATGAAACAAGGTTGGCAGACACTAGTGTTTAGGGTTTTAGTAGATGAACGAAAATTGTCCGCTGCAAGTCATGATTAGAGGGTGGATGCATTACCCTTAGTGTGTATGTACGAGTGTTAGGTGAGTTTGAGGGTTTCATGAGTGAATCGGAGAGAATATTTATATGGCAGATTATTGTTTACTTTGTCTTGACTTGGATTGATAAAACTTGACTTGGAGTAGTCCTAAATTGCTTATTTGATACTTGATGTGCTAAGTGTATATTAGTTGAGCATGGATTAACTTGTCGTACTATATTTTAGTTAAGTGTTCATATTCTAATCTTGGATTGGCCAAATAAACCTACCAGTACACCATTGTTTTCATGTGTGTTGATATTACACCCACTCATACTTTTGTTAGTGCAATGTATATTCTTGTGGCTCCTGCAAGACCTTACTTATAATTCTAGCGTTGGACTTCGGATTCAAGGGTGAGCAATATGTTTTGGGTGATCATGAATCCTTCTTGGATGACAAAGTCTTTATTTTTGGACTTATGCTTTTAATTTTATTTTTGGGGGTTGTATCCCCTTCTTGACAATCTTTAGTAATTTTTGTATAGATGAATTGTAGGTCCTAGGTGTGGTTTAGTTAAGTACAATGTTCCACTTTTAAGTTGGACTTATGTTTTTATTTTTTTAGACATGATATTTTATTGATCGATTAGTTCTATTTATTTTCTCTAGATGTTTATCATGGGTCTAGATTATGGCAGTTGGTTCTCCCACTGGGTGAGTAGTGTGGATGCCACTCATAATAGGTTTGGGTTGTAGCAAAATTAGTATTACATCCTAGGTTTATCGTTCTCATCATACCAAAATGGGTCTAGTAGAGTCTCGCGGTATGGTATAGAGATGGCTATACTTTTTTTGATAGGCTATAGGACTTTAGAAAAGCTGTCATTCTTGCTTCTTTCATTCTATTACTTAATTCCAGTTGGTATCTGTGATCTATATTGGTATCTAATTTTCTAGTATTTTTTCATAGATGGTGATACTAGATCAAAAAAATTAAACAGCCACCCCTGTACTGGCCGATCTAGTTGTGGAACTAATCATGAAGGAAAGAGAATGAGTGACAGAGAAAGATAGGGAAAGAAGGCGACTAGTTACGCCTGCTAGGGGAGGAACTCCAGCAGTGACTGGACAGACCATTGAAAGGTTAGTATCAACTTACCCACCTAAATATCATTTAGAGGAGATGGTAGCAGTAAAGGAGCAAGTAATAAAACCTAAAGTGGTGACACCAATTGGAGTTGCATCCTTACCCCTTATGGCTATTGAGGTTATTCAATAGGCGTTAGATTTTTTTAGTGGGTTGGTACGTACTGAAGCCACCCCTACAGTGTTAGTTGTTTAGACTTCAATTATTTATCTCACTATTACTATGGCTCCTAGAATTGATAAGGGTTTAGGGAGCAATATTTTCCCTCGTTCGACTATTGGTTCGGTGGTGACTGGTGTGTAATATAAGCTATTGACAAAATTTTTGTAGATGAAATTTCCAACATTCTAAGCTACTGAGTTTGAGGATGTTTTGGGTTAGAGGTTACACAATATTAGTATCGTTCAATAACATGGGTTTGAGTTTTTCACTATTTCGTTAGAAAATAATGCTAAGAAATGGTAGAGGGCATATGTTGACTGTTGATCATTTGGTTTACCTGTATTTACTTGGGATAAATATCATGCTTTGTTCATAGATAAGTATATGCCCTGGGCCCTACGAGATTACAAGAAAGATAAGTTTTTTTGTATTGGAATAGATTAATATGTTAGTTGCAGCTTATAAGGTAAAATTCCATGCCTTATCTCACTATGCTACTCAGTTGTTAGATACTATGGAGGAGAGGATTTGATGCAATGTTGAGGGTTTGAATTATGATATTTGGGTTTTCTCTATTTATATGACCTCTATGAAATGGGGTTAAATGAGATATCATATTATGTTAAGAAGTCATAAGGGATGATGTAAGAGGGTCAAGCTAAGATATCCCACAATGTTAGGAATTTCAGTAGGTCTTCTTTTAAGGAATATAGTCAGCATGCCTACCCATCTCGTCCCATTTAGTCAGCATTGATAGCTTCAACTATGGGTCCAGCTAAGGTCTTTTCTGAACAACACATTGTTAGGGGCCAAACGCTTCTTACTCTTCTATTAGTTGTCTTTTCTTGAGCAAAGATATTACTATTGTTGTGCTATTGGTCACTTAAGAGAGAGTATCCTATGAAACAGGTGAATCTTTCGGCACAACAACAAACTTATACTATAGATCTAGTGGGTAGAGGAGGAGTAGGAGGTAACGATCATCCATAGGATCGATGGGGAAATTAGATAGGTAACTGGGATGGTTGAGGAAACAACGGATGATAAGTTTCCAATTTGATAATTTATTAGTATTTTTACAATTAAATTATTATGTTGTCTATTAATTCGAGATTATTCTCATGTATGATGCTCATTTGTGCAAGTAAAGGTTGAAAATGAAGTTGATCAAGTCATTCGAGTCAATTGGAGGTCGAAAATTAAAGAAAATGAGCTTAAAAGTTCACTTTGGATTGTCGGGTGCCACCTGCGGATGGCCAATGTGATAAACTACTGACACATGTGAGTGACCTTCACATGCAAGTCATCCACATGCGCTGGTACCTGCGCCAGTAGGTTACTAGTATGGTGGTATTTTTGTAATTTCACTGGAATATGAATTTGGATATAAATAGGGGTTTTCATCTCAAATCCACTATTCCTATACTTTTCCTAGAAACATTAGAATGATATTTCAAATGATAAATTAGTTATTTCAATTGAAGATTTATTAAATCCAAAACTTGAATATTGTATTATCTTATGATTTAATGGATCAATATGAAGATAATTTGAGTATATCTGTGCTATCTTGGGGTTATGCTTGAATAGGTTATGATTATTGTATGGTTATTGTCTATTTGTCTTCCTAATTAGCTAACTGATATGGGTTTTGCATCTATTCCGTATGTTCATAGAGAATTAAAGGCGGCAAACTATAATTACCCTTGAACCCTTATCATCCTTGAAAATGGGATATGGGTGAGGAATGGGTATGAATAATAACTTGAATTAGATTATTGAATAATATCTCTTAGAGATAAGGATACTAATTGAGGCCATAGATTGTTCAAATACCCACACATATGAGGTGTTCGAAAGAACCCATTTGTGATATTTTGGTGTTTGATTGACACATTGACACTAAAGACTCATAATCTATCCTACCCATGACTTTTAGCTAAATTTATACAAATATCCAATTACTCATGCATGAACCCACAACTAGTAAGGCATACCCCCAAGTCTAATCCACTTTTGGTTAAACGCAAATTATTTCTAGCTTTGAAATTGCATTCTAAAGACAATAACACTTTTATATCTTAAAAAGTTCAAACAACCCCCCCCACCCTACCCATTTTACTTTCTTGTTTGTTTTACATCTCATTAAGAGCCAACATCTAGTTGACTTCTAATACTCAAGCTTGAAATTATTGTCTTGATTTCCTGAGAATTCGACCCCAACCATTGTTGGTTACTATATTGACGATGATCACTTATATATCAAGGGTGTGATTTGAGCATCATCAAATTTTATCACTATTTATGGGGAATGAAACATAGTTTTAATTCCTGTTGTGTATTTAGTCACTTTGAGTAGGCCACAATGTTTAGTTTACATTCTTTATTATTTTTATTCTTTCTCAGGTGAGGAACATAGTTTACACGATACTATAAGCCAATACAATAGTAATACCATTACTTTTGATGGGAATCTTGAGGATGATGATCGCCTCAGAGATGAGGGTGAGCTACTATTATTCATATTCCACCTGTAACCAAGAATGAAGTGCTTTACATTACTAGCATGATTCTTTATTTTCTTCAAATAAAAGGATGGTCTGGGATACAACTCCGTGTGGATGCCAATCTACACTTGAAATACTTTATTAATGTGTGTCTTCCATTTGATATTGCTCTTATATCTAAAAAATAAATCTATTTTCATTTTTTGTATTCTAATTGATGAGAGAAACGGTCTTATGGTTTACAACATTGCTCGTGGGATCTATTACTTTATGGGTTTAGATAACGGAAGCATTCTAGAATAGGTACTTTACTCCTTCTAGGATGTTGCAACTAAGGCATGAAAGCATTAACTTTTGCCAAATTAATGACAAACCATTACATGAGTCTTGTAAATGATTTAATAATAAGCTAACGGAATGGCTAAATAATGAGGTCCCTAACAAAATGTTTATTTAAATCTTCTATAGGGAATTAGATCAATTGAACAAGAAAGTAGCCGATAATGTGGTTGGCGGATCTATTATCAAACAATCTTATAGTGTTGCAATAACTTTATTAGATCAAGTGACCAAGAAAATTCTAGATTGGCACACAAAATATATCAAGGAGGTCGTGGAGTATCCCTCTGAATCTTTAGTAAGACAATATCAAAGAAAAAGAATAAGGAAAGCAATAAGAACAAGGCTAAAGTAATGACTCAACTTGATCTTCTCAGCAAGCATGTAATGGGGGCTCCTCCAGAGGTGGTTAATGTTGTTGCTTCTAAGAGTGTTGAATCTTGTGATGAAGAGGAAGTGGAGTTTTTTAATGAGGAAATTTAGTTCTTGTTAAACCAAATGGGGGTTCCCGCCCATCCTATCAATGACAAGGTAGGAATTAAGGTTGAAAGAAAAGGGATCATGAATGTAAAGACTGTGATTGTGAAATGTTTTTTCATGATAAAGATTGGGATAGAGAATATGATTGGAGTGATAAGAGTAGAGATTATTAACGGTACATCCTTTCACATGTTAGGGCAAAGGGTAAAGAGTCAAGCATCATTGATCTGGAGAAGTTAAAAAGTAAAGATGTCCTTGTTCATATCTTAATAGGTGTTGAAGGAAGTGATAGGATGTTAACAGGGATAAAGGTGATCTATCATTTGGAATCTATCAAGAAACTTTAGACTTAATAGGTTCAAATCTTGGCTCATCTCAATGCAAGGCCAAAGGGTGGATTGCCTAGTTCCATGATTGCTAATCTTAAAAATGTTGCTCATATCCTGCTATTGTCACTAGGAGTGGTCGGAATCTTGTAAAGATGATTCTAATCTTTATGAAGACCCTAATGAAAGAATACGTGATGAACAAGCCAATTGAAAGAGAATCATCTAGAAAAGTCAAATGATGATGTTCCAAAGCCTAATAAGTCGATTACTGAAAAGCTAAAAGTAGTTGAAGAAAGGGTTAAAAGTATGAAAGCTCTACAAGCGGTTCATGGTAATTCCCACAAAGTCTTAAGAAGAATGTAGATGATACTAAGTTTAAGAATTTTTTTACAAAATGTAGCAACCTATCATTAAATATATCATTGTTGGAGGCTTTAAAAGAGATACTTGGGTATGCTAAATTGATGAAGGACTTGGTCAAACCGAAATGAGTCATGAATTTTGAAACTCTTGAGGTGACCCATAATTATAGTACCATAATGTCTAGCACAATGGTGGTGAATAAATACGACTTGGCTGAATTCACTATTCCTTACACGATCAGGGTGTACAAATTTGGAAAAATAATTTGTGATCTTAGGAAAAGTATTAATTTTATGTCATTTGCCTTATTTCAAAGGATAGTTTTAGGTATCCCTAATCCTACTATAGTGAGGCTTTTAATTACCAATCATTCTATCAAGAAACTTGTGGGTGTGTTGTATGATGTTCTTGTGAAGGTGGACCACTTTATGTTTCTGGTCTACTTTGTCATTCTAGATTTTTAAATTGATCATGAGATCCCCATCATTATTTGTAAGCCATTCTTGTCTACCAAAGGTCCTTAGTTGATGTTAAATGTGGTGAAATAAAGTTTCCAGTGAACAATAAAGAGGTGTCTTTCAATCTGCATAAGTCCATAAAATAGCCTATAGATTTGCAAGTTATTTCAATGATCGATGTGATTGATGATGAGGTAACTAACATCGATGAGGTAGGTCTTGTGAATGTCCCCTTAGTGGGTATATTTTAGAACTTTAAGAGTGAGGTGATTGAATAATATGATGAGGTAGTAACTTCATTGGCGGGTCTTGGCTCTTATACTAGAAATTTTTTCAAGTTGTATCTTAATTTGAAAAATCTTAAAAGTCTAGCCGCCAAACCTTCTATTACTGAATCACCTCAACTTGAACTTAAGTTGTTGCCTTCACATCTTTGATATATCTTCTTTGGTGAAAACAATACTTTGTCAATCATTGTTCCGAATGATCTATTGCCTTGGCAAGTGGAGGTCTTGAGATCAATTATGAAAAAGTTCTTTCATGCTATTAGTGGACCATAGCGGATATCATAGTTATTGATCCTAGAATTTTCTCTCATAAAATCAAATTGGAGATTGATCATGTTCCTAGTGTGTAACACTAAATAAGGCTTAACACACCAATGCAAGAGGTACTGAAGAAGGAGATTATCAATTGGATTAATACATGTGTCGTCTACCCAATTTCAAATAGTATGTGGGTTAGCCTATTAAATGAAAACAATTATCTTATGCCCGGTCGTCTGGTCACGAATTGAAGGGTGTGTATGTGTTATCGTAAATTAGATTCTTGGACCAAAAAAGATCACTTTCCTATGCCTTTTGTGGACCAAATATTTGATTGATTAGCCGGGTGTGAATGGTATTGTTTCCTTGATATTTGGGATATAAAAAAAATTATATTGCATCAGAAGGTCAATATAAGACCATATTTACTTGTCCTTTGGGTCCTTTGCCTTCAAACACATGCCTTTTGGGCTATGCAACACACCCGTTACCTTTCAACGGTGTATGTTGTCTATATTCTCCAACATAGTAGAGGATACCATGGAAGCATTTATAGATGATTTCTTCATAGTTGGTGACTTGTTCAAATCTTGCATTGAGCATTTAACTAATGTTCTTGAGCGATGTATGGAGACCAATTTGTTTTGACTTAGGAAAAATACAATTTCATGGTCAAAGAGGGCATCGTGCTAGTCCACAAGATTTCAGGTAAAGGCATCCAAGTTAATCAAGCAAAATTTAATGTGAATTCTAAATTACCTCCACTTATATCCTTGAGGGGTGTTAGAGTTTCCTTAGCAACGGTGGGTTCTATATGTGGTTCATTAAGAATATCTCAAAAATTACTCACCCTTTGTGTAAACTCCTTGAAAAGAAGGTGAAGTTTGAATTCAATGGTGATTGTTAAGAGTTTTTAATTATATCAAGGAGATTCTTGTGTCGGCTTCATTCATAGTATCTCCATATTGGTCCATGCCTTTTGAAGTAATGTGTTGTGCGTATGGTGCTGCTTTAGGTGCGGTGTTGGGAAAAAGAAAAGAAAAGTTGTTCCACCTAATCTACTATGAAAACAAATTATTTACTGATGCCCAACGTAACTATATGGTTCTCGAAAAATAGTTTTTAGCGGTGGTATACGCTTTTTTAAAACTTTAGCCTAATTATTAGGTACGAAAATGGTTGAAAACATGGACCATGCAACTCTTAGATATCTCATGGAGAATAAAAAGGTAAAACCTTAATTTTATAGGTGGATAATGCTTCTACAAGAGTTTGATTTTGCAGTAAAATATTGAAAGGGTTGTGAAAATCAAGTAGTCAACCACCTCTCTCGCCTTTAATCCAATCATAATAAGTTGAATGAGATTAAAATTGATGACACCTTCCCCGATGAACTAGTCATGTCACTTTTAGGAAGTATTAAGCCTTGGTATGTAGACTATGCTAATTACACTGTGAGTGGATTACTTCCCGCGATCTTTATTGTTATCAAAAGAAAAGGGTCTTGTTTGATGTGAAGAAGTACTTTTGGGTTGAACCATACTTGTTTAGAGAGAGTGTGTAGATTGTATGATTCATTCGCATGTCATGGAGTCAGAAATAAGGGTCATTCTTGAGACTTGTCGGATGTCTCAATGCATAGACATCATGGTGGTATTACAATTGTTGCAAAGGTTCTCCAAAGTGGATAGTATTTCCTACTCTTTGTAGAGATGCTCATGAGATGGTCAAGACACGTCCTCAATGCCAATTGAAAGGAGGTATTTCAAGAAGACATGTGATGCCTCTTAAGATCAACCTCGAGGTTGAATTATTCAACCTATGGGGGATCAACTTTATGGGTCCCTTTGTGAGCTCATTTGTAATAACTATATCTTGGTATTCGTTGATTATGCCTCAAAGTGGGTGGAGTCCATTTCTCTACCAAACAACGAGAGCAAAAGTGTCACTTTCTTCTTAAAAAAGTATATCTTTACAAGGTTTGCACCATAAGCAATCATTAGTGATGATGGTTCACATTTTTGTAATCGGCTCTTTGATGCCTTGCTCGATAACTATGGGATGAATTATAAGGTCGTTACTCCGTATAATCCCTAAACTAGTAGTCAAGTTAAGGTTTTGAATTGTGAAATAAAGCCCATCTTGGAGAAAACCATAAATTTTGTCCATACAAATTGTGTTCTTTGGTCGTATAGGATGGCATACAAAACTTCTATTGGTATGTCTCCCTGCCAATTTGTGTTTGGAAAAGGCTTGTTTCTTACCAGTTGAGTTGGAGCATAAAGCGTTATGGGCCTTGCATAAGTTGGATATGAATTGGGAGAATGACTCTAAATCAAAGAGTAGATTAACTTTATGAAATGAAAGATTTCCAACTCAAGGCATATAAGAGCTTCATATTGCATAAAGAGAAAATAAAAAGGTAGCATGATGCTAAGATGTTAAAACTAGAGTTTCGTGTTGGTGATGATGTGCACCTCTTCAACTCAATATTGAAACTCTTTGTGGAAAATCTAAAATCTAAGAGGCCAAGCCTATTCGTGGTCTCAAATGTTATTCTAGTGGAGCGATTAAGTTAGAGAACCATGAGAAAAGGAGGTTTGTTGTGAATGGGGAAAGGATAAAGTATTACCATATGGGTGGAATTTGAGCAATTAAGGTTGAGTCAATTTATTAAAAGGATGCCAAGTAAGTGTCATGACCATAACTAAGGCGCTTCATAAAAGGGAACCAAAAGTTTATTCTTATTGTTTTCTAGTTTTTTAAGCACTAACTGTAGCTTATTCTAGGCTCTTACAGGCGATATACCAAGTTGAAAAGTGTGAAAATAGGTTAGGGTATTCAAAACCATGCCTCAAAGTACTAAAAACCACCTGCAGGCACATGCATGCAAGTGGCATATAAGTGTAGAAATTTGGGTTGGAAATTTTCTTAGCATGCGCAGGCCAGCATAGACGTGCTTAGGCTAGCCACATAGAAATCTTGCTAAGTCTAGGCATTCTTCCTAGGCCTACAAAGGCAACCTGCATATAGGTTGGCACTTGCGTGTGTAGGCATAGGAACAGGTGCCTTGAGTCCAAGTAAAAGTAAGGGTCGTATTTGTATGGGATTACCATACCTAGTAAGCCTAAATTCAATTTAAAAGGCATAAATTGACATTCTTTCAACACTTAAAAATTTTCAACAAATACTTGGCTCTCAAATACCCGATTCTCCTTTCTTAAAACACTATATTTTCTCTTTCTTCAAATTTCAAAACTTATTCAACTCAAATTCAAAATTCTCTTTTCCTACATCAAAAATTCAACTCCGAGAATATTAAATCGAGCTTTCTCTCACCACTTTCATTATTTCATTAAATTAAAAGGTATGTTACTTTGTGAAAAAATCTTTGAAGTTATCTTTCAACTTCCAATGGTGCTTTGTTTCCATGGTACTTTATGACTATAATTTGGATCACTTAAGTTTATTTTAATGAAAGTTGGTTATTGTAATGAAGAATCTGAAATGGTTTCCATGCTTTTACATGTTTAATAGAGAATTCTTTAGTACCTAAACCTGTGCACACCATGTGTTCGAAATAACTACCACATGAGTTTCTTTTCTAATATTTGTGGTGGGTGATCCAATTATGCTAGTATGGGTATCTAGGATGTGTTTTTTGGTGAATTGGTAAACTTGGCTTGTGTACATGTCCCTTTAACCTATTTTTCATGATTACCATATGTTTTCTTAAATGTCAATGAGAGGGTGATGACTTGAATGCCATTAATTGTTCATGAATTCATTCTTGGGGTATCATTTACACATTCTTTGAGATTGAATATGAGTTCACTTTACCACTAAGGATAGAAAATTAGTTATTTTTAGATGAAGATATTTATTGATCAATATGAGACACCATGACTTTGGGTTGGTAAAATTGTTTGACATATAATCTACGAATGAAGTCTAGGTAACCCGGGGGAGAAGAATGCTTGAGTTGCCCTATGATAGATTAGGTGATGCCACTCTTAAGGGTATAGGGTCATTTTTGTTTACATTGGTGACATGGGTGTTGTATGTTCTAAATTGGCAACTTGTGAAGAATGTGTAGAGATGTAATGTTCAAATTGGTTAAATTTTTCTATAAAATGTTCTCATGCGTTTCACTGATTTTTTCCATTGCCTTCACCCTAATTTTCTTTATTTTTATTTTCTTTCATAATGTATGAAGAATCCAAAAACATGTTTTACCTTTATTTTCTTTTGTTTGTTCTGGTTCTTTTCTTTTTATTAGGTATGTCTCCTAGAAAGAACTTGCCATAGGGTGCAAAGAAAGGAACCATTCTACATACAAGAAAATAAAAAATGATAACCAAAATAGGAAAAGAACCGACAACAAAAGAGGTCCAAAAAGGTTCCAAAGTACAAAGCAACGTTGAACGTACAAAAGGTTTGTGCAAGGAAGTTGTTCAAATTTAATTTATTATAGAAGGTGTATGTGATCTATATAATGATTGGGTGAACACTTAGTGTTTCAATCCTGACAAGGTGTTTAGTATGAAAAGGCTTGAAGAACATTTCCCTGCGATCATTGCACAAGTCAAGGAGCGTGTTTTGGATATATTTATGGTTTTTGACTTCACTTCCCATCCACCAAGATACTTTTTAGAACTAGTTTAGGAATTATATACCTCCTATGTTGTCTACCACAGTGAACACAAGAACAAGCCTATAGCAGTGGATAACCATGCCTTCCTAATGTACAAGTTTGGGGTGTCGAATTTCCTTGCATAACCTTAGAAATAAATGAGATTTATTTTTATTATGACCAAGAGTTCGAGGTTGAATGCAAGAAGAAAGTGCTTAGTGGTGTGAGCGCTTTCCTTGGCTAGCCCGGGTGATTGTAAAAGGTCACCCTCTATGGGCCAATGGAATTAGTCAAATCTAGAGGAGGGAAATTTCAATTTAGGCTAAACATTGGCTTAAATTTGTTAGTAACCATCTACTTCCTTTAAAAAATGACTTATTTGTGAAGATAGAGTGGGATATCATTGTCGGATGCATCATGGATGATATTAGATTTAATCCAAGAAGGTGATTATGGAAATGGTCAAGATAAGGTCAAAGAAACCAGGGACTTTATTACTCTTTCCTTCTCTTATTGCATTGATTTTCCTTAAGTTACATGGTTTTTTCTTCTCTAAGATTGATTGGAGGATTATATGCATAACGTGATTAGTATCTCACATTGCCAAGATGGTGATAATACCAAGGGATTAAGAGCAAAACTTTAGTTTTGGTAGATTTAATTCTGGGAGATTTTCCTAGTTTGGATGGTGTGGAGGCCCCTTTGATTCCTACACTTGATTCAAATGCTCTTCAGGTTTCTACTGATGCTCTTTCTTCAACCATAGTACCACCTTCTTGGTCTAATCAACTACCTCAGTCTTCTAATATAATATATGCTAAATTTTCTTCCATGATATTAACAAATAGCAGTACTTTTACATGGTTGGTAGCTAATATTCCCTCATTTATTCTGATTGCTATTGAGCAGAGCATAGGACCTCTACAAATCTGAATGATAAAGTATGAGTGGAGATATCTGCAGTAGAGGCAAAAGGGTATTATGATGGTTTTGATTCTTTAAAGGCCAATCTTAATGTCCTACGTGCAGAGCTTTACTCCATGTAGCCCTCATTTTCTCTTAATAAGGTGGAGATAGATATTCCTCCTAATACTAAAGTCCCAATACTTCCCTTTTCTCACTTATTTGGACATGAACATATTAGTAATGAGGTCGGTATTGATATCAGTAAGGGGCTTACTAAACTCCAAGAGGTTGAGCTCACAAAAAATTTATATCTATAAATGAGGAGTATGCAAAGATGGTTGGGTTTAGCTCTAGCTCCCGACCTATTAATGAGGTGACTTTTGTTTCCAACCCAATTAGAGGAGCCTAGTGTGATGAGGCTCCTAGTGTTCCTGTGCAACCATCTACGAACGTGGATTTGAGCTCCTAGGATTCCATAGGGAGTCTTTACCATCCTGTTCTCTTCACCTTTATATTGGGGACCATGAAATGACATTTAGTGGAGTGAGGATTTCATAATTCTTATTCTAGGGTTTGTACTTATTTTATTTGATGGATTGTATAGATATACTCTTTTTACAGTTTGATGTTGATTTAGATTTCATCCTCGTGGGACTTTTTATCTAGATTTTTCCATCATGGAGCTTGTTCATTCATGATTGACATTGATATGGATTTGGCCCTTGTTGGGAATATTAATGATGATGTTGGATATTGCCCTTGTCAAGCTCATTACATACACTTGATATGATATGATACCTAATTATGATTTTCTTGGTGTTGATTTTATAGTTCAGGTGATGCTTATAAAGTTTGGTGCATTGTTCTTTTCGTTGTTTGTTAATATGTGTCCAATAAAATTCATGGATTTTCTTCAAAACTCAATTATTTCTCAATTTTTTTAGTCATTTTATTAGTCAAAACAAGTGGTATTTCACCCATGGTAGGTGAAGTATCTAGTAGTTTGAGTCTAGAGTAAATTAGGAGTAGGCAAAAGTTTTAGAAATTCCTTCAAACATCATTGACAAGAAATTTAATGATTGTGAGAAAGACCAAAAAATAGTCTTATTTTTGGAAAGAGAAAGGAGGGTTATGAGCTTTATCTTGAGTTTAGACCATTAAATTAAATTGTTGGCTCTCTCTTTACATGGATGAGTCTTTGGCTCGAGTAACTTTATAAGTTTAGTTGCTCAAATTGGTTGGGAGACTAGATTTTTACTCTATGAGTATGATTTCGTATGCGTGAGATGTTTGAATAATTCTTGTACATACGTGTAGTCTAGAGCTTGACCCGAGTGTATTCAAAGAAAAATCCTAGGCAAGCTTGATTTGGAGGATAACCTAAGGCCATTATTGATCCGTTACATGACCAAAGTCCCACCTTAACATTGTTCCTTAGTTAATCCTTTTTATCATTTTCCCATTGTTCTTCCTTCTTGAATGATAACCATCCTATGATACCTATACCTTTGAAAATCTATCTTTTGTCACTTAACCTTCTTTATGCATCGGATGATTTTAAAGTAAGCAAATGTAGCTGTAAGCCTAAGTTTGGGGGTGCTTACTTATGAGATTGATTTAGGGGTGATTCAAAATCTTAGTTAATGGAAAATTATGTTATATTATAATGAGTCAAAGATTGTGTATGCTTGGTTATATAATCTTGTGCTTATAAGACAAGAGATGTTGTTGAAAACAAATTCAAATAGCCTTAATTATGAGATTGATTTAGGGGTGATTTAAAATCTTAGTTTGGGGAAAATTGTGCTATGCTATAATGATTCAAAGATAGTGTATGCTTGGTTGTCCAATCTTGTGCTTATAAGATAAGAGATGTTTTTGAAAATAAGTTCGAATAGCCTAGCCCACATAACTTAAAGTAAAATTAGACAAATGATGGGCCAAGAAGGGCTTAAGGTTAGAATATCTCTTGAAAAAGAAATAAAAAAGTAAATAAAGAAAGTGGTGTGTTGAGGTTGTTTAGCACATATAAAGCTACAGGTTACCGAAAACCTAGGAAAAGAAGTGAAGGTGAATAATGTGGAAAATTTGAAAAGTTTAGGGTAGAAGGTGATAAGAGATTGAGTTGAAGGAGGTATTTTAGTCACTTGATCCATAGAATCCTTCTCACACCTTAACCTTTATCTAAGCCCATAACACCTCGGTGATTCCAAACTTGGTAAGTCTACATTAGTGGCGACCAATACAAAGGGAAAGCCTATGGTTTTATTCAACGTACTTGAATTACTTTGTGAGAGTGAGTGTGAGTTATTTCAATATTAGAGCTTTCTTGAGAATTAAAATGTCTTTTGTGTGGAGATAAATCTTGGATGCGGGTGGCATTACTAATTTGGAGTTGATGGTGATGTCTTACTCCAAATTTAGGTAAATAAGCGAGGTAAGTTACAATTATAAAAAGTGATACAATCTTTGGAAATTTTTGGTCACCTCTTGAGAGGCATTTTTTTTGGAAGTCTCATTTGGTACTATCTTGCATCCTGCTTCATACGAATGTGCATACTGAAATTTTTTGGTTTATTTGTTGCCATGACATGTTTGAGGGTTCTTTTTGAGCTTTGTTAGCCTAGATATCTAGTATAGCTTTATTTTGGAAGGTTTTGAGTCATGAATACTTTATATCTTGGCGAATATTCTTTATTTCTTGAGGACAAGCAATAGTTTAAGTTTGGGGGTTGATAAGTCGCCAATTTAATGACTTGTTAGCACTTTTAAGCTTAAATTATCATGTTTTTCCATTAATTTGAGGTTATTCTCATGTATAATGCTTATTTTTGTAGGTACAAGTTGAAACTGAAATTCAGAAAGTCATTTGAGTCAATTGAAGGTCAAAAATAGAAGAAAGGGAGCATAAAAGTTCACTTGGGCTTGCCAGGGGCCTCCTGCGCATGAACCCTAGGGACCTGTGCACCAGGTGGCCGATGTGAGAAACCAGTGGCACCTATATGGATGACCTACGCATGCAGGTTAGCCACATGCATTAGAACTTGTTGCAGGAGGCCATCAGTGCAATGGTATTTTCATAATTTCACTAGAATATGAATTTTAGATCTAAAAGGGGTTTTTTAGCTTGAAACATCATTCTTGCACCTTTTTTAAGCTTAAAAACATCAGAGTGATTTTTTAAGTGAGAAATTAGTGATTTTAACTGAATATTTGTTGAATGTGACACTTGAATATTGGTTTATCTTGTGATCAATTATGACGCCCTCATTTTTTAGATAGAAATTGAACCGTTGTTCCTACATATGTAAACTCCAATCCCATGATTTATATTTGAATACATGTACCATGATCATTTTCCTAGTGTGTAAAGTGATTTCGAGGTGAAAAATGTTCATGGGAATCACTTAGAGTAAAATTGAGCTAAGAGTCTTTGATTCAGCTAAAATTTGGTGTTCGATCCTACAAGGATCACTTTGAATGTGTATAAATTTTTGCATATATGGAATTTTGCATCTTAAGGCCCACCAAACTGTAGATAATTGAATTAGCTTTCCAACCATACCAATTTCGCCTTAATCCGATACCCGAACAAACAGTTATGACCATGTTAAGGTCGTGTGTCACATGGTAATTGCAAATAGCCACTAGATGAGGTGTGATATTGGCATGCGCCACACAACCTCAGGTGTACGATTGTTGTGTATCACCCAGCTATACCATAGTTCAAAAAATTGCTTCGTTTTGACTTAATTGTAAGGCATTGAGGTCTTTTCACACCCCTAATTCATTTCTAATCATTCTTAAATGATTTTGGGCCGGATCAGATTGGGCTTGTTTGTATTTTTGTTAGACGATGGATATTTGGTGTTGAGTGGGTTGGTCCATTCAATAAAAATTAATTTAAATTATTAATAAAACTATAAATTAAACTAAAACATGATTTAAGGGGTCTTAAATTATTATTTTTCCACTTACTTAACCCTAAACATTCAGTACATAATTCAAAACTCTTCCCCTCTTCCCAAGAAAGAAATACAAGCTTTCTCTCCAAGAACTCAAGGATTCAAGTTCCAATCTCAAATATTTCTTGATGAATTCATCTAATTAAGGTACGTGGGGTTTTTAACAAGGTTAGTCTTTCATCTGAAACACCTAGACTTTGAACCATTGAAAATTTTCTTCATTTGATGTCACTGGGGTGGGAACGAAAAGAGGAATGAGTCATACCCCTTGGAAACGAATCGTATCCTTCTCTCTCTCCCCTCTCGTACCTTAGGCAGTAGGGTGAGGGTCATTCACTATCTTAGGTACCAGTTATACCCTCCACAATCGTAAGTGTGTCGTATAGAGTTTGCACTTGTACTTTAAGTGGATTGTTTTTTGTATGGTTGAAGCATATGGTTAGGGGATGAGTCATTACCATTGGATATGACTCAAAGGTATGCGGTCTTACCCTAACCAGTGTAGCTGACCTAGGAGGAGCCTAGGGTATGAGTTAGGGTACCACTCATACAGTAAGGTACTATTGACTCAAGTTAGTCGTACCCAACATAGGGCCCATTTTCCATCTTTATGTTGAGGGCCTTGTGGTCATTTCCTTGTCACTACCTGAGGCTTCCCCCTAGTCATGACAATGGTTCTTAAGGCCACAAGTGACCACAAGCTAACCTATGAGCTGGTACCTACTATAAGCACTGGATAAAATAGTAATACATCACATATACAGAAGGTAAGATGATAAGATACTGTAAAACCTGCTACTGAAATATGAATCAAAATATGTATGAAATATCTGATAACAACTGTTAACACTGAAATGGTTGACTAATTGTCTGAAAGCTCTAAACATCATGAGGAGTTGATGAAAAAACCCCCAATTAACTCTGACTGGCTGAACATAAGAAAATGCTGAAATAATAGAACTAAATATATCATGTCCTCGGTGGATGAGGACTCACCACTACTGCTGCTGAGTAACACTAAGTTGACTAAGAACGATTGGGAAACTAAGCATCTGAACCTATGTTATAAGACAACATAGTACAAAAGAAAAGTATGTGGTCAGTACTTTGAATGTACTAGTATGTGAGATGAGGACTGGCTGAAATGCATGAGGTACTGAGCATGAATGTGTGAACATGTAATAATCTTAAAATTCAAGACTAAGCATAAATATGTTTTTGAAACAAATCTAGAATCTGAAAGACTAAAATCTGTATATTTGAATGACTAAAAATAGGTACACTTGGTCAAGCAAACCTGAATGAGATTTACTGAAATACTGACTGAAACTATGGGAGGTATCATATAATCAAAATGCCCTAATCTAAGCTAATCGGGTCCAATTTGTAACCCCAGTTGGAAGGGTGTCAGTACCGTGCCATGGTTACTAACACTAACTATGTGGATCCACTAATCTGATGTCCTAAAAGACTATGGAGTCAGTTTAAAGCTGACTGGTAACCCCTAAGAGAGCGTCAGGCCTAAAATGGCGGGTGAAATCTCATAATCCTATGCTGGCTACGTAGTTCTAAAACTTAGGGACTGCTACTCAGGACCCAGTCCTAACTGGTGGGTGAGCCCCTATCCCCATGTTCACTCACTACTAAATCCTACTCCCAACTGAACTAACACTGGTACTGAACTGAACTAAGTTTAACTGAATTTTTATTTCTAATAGTTCTCATCAAGATCATAAATATCTGAGTATACAGATAAGATTTATGGCTTAACTAACTTAGTACTTGAAATTTTGAAATCATGTGAACACACAGGTATCGGATGTTCATAACCCACCAACACTGAATGATCATAAAACGCAATATTAAAGCTTAAAAATTTAGGATTGAATCGTGGTTCAAAGACCCAAAAGTAGACATTTCATCAAACATGTGAGAATCATGAACTTGAATATGGGAATGTCTTAAAACATAGTAAAACAGAATGGTTACATGACTAAGATTATAACTTGATAATATAAAATGAAATTCAATTGAATATGACATGAGAGATTGAAGCTTAAAGCATGAGATAACCGAACTTGTCATGGAATTATTCTTGGGTATAAATTAATTCAAGCTACTAAGGAGAAACATGAATCAAAACTCATCTTGAACTTACAAAACTCTACTTCAATTGAAAGAAAGGTTTTTGGGCTCCATGGGTGAAAGGGACCCATGCATAAACATCTCGCATACCTTAACAACTGAGTTCCTGAATATTTTCTTGGATGGGAAGCCTGACCTCTTGATTTCTTGAGAATGAAGCTAGGATTTGTTCTTGGGGAAAGAGAGGTTTTTATTGAGAGAATTTATGAATGAAAGGGAAAATAATGCTCTTTGAAAGCCCTAAATTCATATTATGGATGAAATAAGATGAGGGAAAATATCCCAGATGCCCCTTGGGTACTTAAACAACGACACTGTATGGGAAAGAGCCACACGTCTCACCTTTCTCTCCATGGGAGAGAGTAAAAAGCCATAAATAATACTCTAGTGGAGAGAGCAACGCATTGTGGAGCTCCTTACCATAGGAGAGAGAAATGCATCATGGCCCAAACGTGTTGCCTCACTATTTTGGATATCCAAACACAGCCCAAAACTCGTCCAAAAATTCCAAAACCAACTGGAGACATACTTTTAACCTCTCTAACCATGAATCAACTTAAAAACTAACACGTTGGGGTCGAGAAGTCCCAACTAGAATTCTGCAAAGTTTAGGAGTCTTAAAAATTACAAAGTCCTCAACACTTTGTGAAATTTTCAAGCCCTGGATCCCTTAAGCATGCAACTCAGAGTTAAATTGAGCTAAGAAAATTATGTGGTATTACATTCCTATGCCCAAAACCCTAAGTCCCCTCAATATATAAGTGTGTCTATCCACCTAAACATCTATTTTGATGGATCAAATACCCTAAATACTCTCTCAAACTTATTTGTGAATAGTTGGGGGCTAGGGTTTCAAGGGTGATCTTCAAGAGGCAAAGTAAAGTCAATACTCTTGGTGAATCAAGTTTTCTAAGGCATGTAAATCTTTCCCTTTATAAATAACTCTAAGCCCATGTATTTTACACTTGAATTAGTAAGTGTACATGGTGATTTTGAATTCAAATGAAAAAGGTTTTGTTGCCTAATGATGAATAATGTTGACTTTTGCTTAGACTTGTATTTATACAAGTTATTGATGATGAATTTCACATGTGGGTGATTTTTTTATGTGGTATAACATGTGAGTCTTGAATAAATCTAAACTTGATGATTTCTACCATGAAAAATGGACTCGGTAAAGTCATGCACACAAGGTGTTTGTGAAAATGTCTAGTCTTATGTTGGCGATGTTTTGAACTAGGGAAAGGGCCCAATAAGTATGAATAGTTTCTAAATGATATTGTAAAGGTATTATTATCCATGTATGGTGAAATTTAGGACCTTTTTGGTGGATAGTAAATGAGGGGTTAGAGTCCCTAAATATTAAAATAAACTTGAATTATGTGTTAGACTAAAGTATGGTATGAATTTGGTTTAAGATTGCTAATGAAATGTGAATAGTTTGTGAGGGTTTTGATGACCATAAATTGAATTGTATGATGAATTGAATTAAGGCATTAGCCTATTGAAATGGTTAAGCAAAAAAGGCTCCCATGAGGACCATGTGGTCATGTATAGTGTTGAATTGTCTGAATAGGTTAAAGTCCTTCAGTGTGAATTGAATATATGATGATAAATAGGAGAAGGGTTGGATTCCCAATGTTGACTAATAATAGTCGTAATGGCTTGAGGTTAAATTCCCTTGCCTAATGAAAGGGCTTGAGGTTAAAGTCCCTTGCCTAGTAAAATTGCTTGCGGTTGAAGTCCCTTGCACAATGATATCTCTTGAGGTTAAAGTGCCTCACAAAATAAAATAGCTTGGGTTAGAGTCCCCTATATAATACAACATAAGGTTAGAGTCCCTTGCCTAATGTGTAGGTATGTGTTTAGAGTCCCTTGCCAAAATGACTGTGAGTGTGTGGTTAGAGTCCCTTGCTTGAATGGATGTTTATATGGTTAGAGTCCCTTGATTTATGAGTGTATACATGGTTAAAGTCCTTCTTCCTAGTGATATGTAAATGTGGTTTAAGTCCCATACCTAATAAAAATTATTGAATCTAAGTGTGGAAAGGTCGGAGTCCTCCTCTTTATGTCTCATGATTGAGTGCTTTAAGAATATTGTTATGACATGTTTACTTGTTTAACATGTAATACACCTATAGGTATGGATAAGGTCATGGATATGGTTGAACATGATATATTGACTTTTTGTTGATTGATAATAATATTTCATCCTTATCCTTGAGTTACATGCTAGTGCTCCAACTGCTAATTGTTTTTGGACGCTATGTTACCATGTGACATAGGGGTCAAAGCATCATCTAATTTTCCTTTGAAGTGATTAGGTGATCGAAGTAGTTCGTGCAATAACTTTGAAGTGGTGAGCTTCCTTACTTCGGAAGATATTCCTTCTTTGTCTCCTATCTTTAGACTTAGTCTTATTTTGACTTAGTTTGGCTATTGTCGGGGGCTTATCCCAACATATACATTACTAAACATCGTTTTGTATTGAGGTATTGCAGATGACTATGGACTTAGGTGTAATGGCTAGTTTTATGTATCTAATTAAGTGTTAGACATGTGTAAGTTATGACATAGTATGTTTCTGCTATCTTATTATATGGTTGGAATTCATCTGATCAAACCTCCAGTTTATGTAGGCTTAAGGTACCCCTACGACATGGCCTAATTTTGGGCCAAGTCAAGTTGGTATCAGAACAAGGTTCATTGATAGTTGGGTGTCCACAATACTATGTTGACTAGAGTCTCCATTATAAGTATGAAGATCGCCACACTTATAAAAGAGGGTCTACGAGACATTTTAGGAAATGTTTCCCTTTCTTGTATTTTATTCTCAAGATACAGAGTCTAAGGTCTTGGATTCCTCTAATCTTTATATGCTATCTTTCAGATCATGCCTCCAAGGAGATTTGAGACTCAGGCAAACCCTTCTGAGGGACTTATGGATGAAGTTCTTCCAACTTTTGGAGTTCACACTTAGGCTAGGGCTGTAGCATCTAACCATCTTCATGGGGTTCTACCTATACCCACCAACCTTACCTATAATAGTAACCTTTCTATCCCATCACCTCAAGGGGGTGCTACTAATACTGAGTTTTATCGCTCTATCAACCTCTTAATGTAATTGGTAGCCTGTCAATTGAAGCATGGTGCTCCGACTTTTGTTTTTTCTGAGGCCACAAGAATTAGCAAATTAATAAGGTCAACTTTTCCTATATTTTTGGGTATGAAGGTTGAGGAAAATCCTTATGTATTTATTGATAAAATGGAGAAGATATTCTTAATCATGCATGCTTTGAAGGTTGAGGCCATTGAGTTTACATCCTACCAATTGAAGGATATAGCGTACCAATGGTACGAAAGGTGGGAGTTGTCTAGAGGTGTTGATGTTAGTCCATCCATATGGTAGGATTTATCTTAGGCTTTCTTAGACCGCTTCTTTCCTCAAGATTTAAGGAAAGTAAAATCGAAAGAGTTTATGAACTTAAGCAAGGAAGGATGTCCGTTCATTAGTATGCCTTGAAATTCCATCAATTATCAAGGTATTCTCCTAATTTTTCTAGCATGAGGATAGGATGCGTAAGTTTATTTTGGGATTGTCCCATGATTTTGTCCTTGAGAGAAAGGAGGCTTTGTTGATTGAAAACATGGCCATCTCTAGGTTGATAGTTGATAACGCTCAATCTACAGCTCTCGTAGGAGTGTAAAGCGGTCGTTGTCAAATATATAACCCAACTGGGTTGGGTATCGATCCCACAAGGAATAGCTTGGTCAACAAGTAAGCAAAGATTACTATACTTTTAGTGCAAGTCTCGTAAAAAGGGGGGAGTTTTGTCGTGCAAGTAATGTAACCAAAGTAATAAGGTAAAAACGGAAAATAGCAAAGTAAAATGTAAGAATGTTTGGTAAGATGTAAAACAATGAGAATTGAGAAGTTAGGGTTATGTCCACCTTATGAGTTGTACGTCTCTATTGGCTATGAGTTGTGCGGAATTCAGACATGTATGTGCTTATAGAGAATTGTATTCGATGGTAAATCCAAGCGTCTTTCGACCTAAACAAGGACTATTTCACTTTAACTCTTTCGAGCTTAAAGCGTATCTAACGGTACAAATTCTCCAAGAGGTTAATCCAGTTACGGCACTAACTTTTTAATAGGGGATAGGACCCTATTACCTTGACATTATCTCTTTTCCAGACATATAACTTTTCTTTTGAACAAGTTAATGCTATACTGGCATATTCTATGCGTTTGCAACCACAAAGAATTTAGATTAAGATGAAGAGAATAATGATATAAGCAGCATACGTGTCACGAATTCACAAACTCATAGCAATATATAGTATCTCATACGGCTTCCATAACCCCAACAGAGAAGTTTAGTTACCCATGAGTGCGAAGGAAATCACAATAGACATTATTATTATATCGCAATAAAGATTTCATGTAGCAAAGTGTGGTAGGCGTTTAGGCGTGACTTTCTTTGCAAGTAACATTTCTCTTGTTGCGGAAATTAAGAATTGAATAGATGAACAGAAGAAGAATAAAAAGTAGAATTAATGGAAGAATTAGAAGAGTTGTAGAATTATAGAAGAATGTCTTAGAAGTAGAAGATTGAATAATAGAAAGATTGAAAGATGATATAAAATCTCTAGAAAAATAGGGTATTTATAATACCCATATCCTATTCCTACTAAGCTAATGAATTACTTAACCCAATCCTACTAGGTTAATGTATCATTATCCTAATTCTAATAAATTACTGCTAGTCCCCAAAGTCTTCAAAATTGCTGTTTTTGCCCGGGACAGGTTTTCCATGCGTTACTTTAGGTCCTTGGCGTCCAAGCTTTGTTTTCCTCCTTTCGTGAAGCTTTCTTTGGCATCAAGTTATCCATAAAATGCTGAATCCTGCATCATTTATACCTGAAAACTTGCTAATCATGTTCGTTAGCTCACTTACAGGAAAAAGGACTAAAAGTGCATAAAATATGTAATTTGTTCTCAAAACTTGGCTAAAATATGGGCAAAATCTAGTGCTATAGGCGTGTAAATTTGCTTATCATCAACACCCCACAGTTAAAGCTTTGTTCGTCCTCGAATAAAATATCATGTCCATCTAAACATTTACTTAGTATTTCACAGTAACAACACAAAATATTCGTCAATACAAGCACAACAATTATCAACAAAGAGTAGTTTTCCGATTATTAGTAGAAACAATTTAACCTCTAGCATAGACTCGTAATGGTGGCCAACTCATATTCAAAAGTTAAGGCACAAAGAATCATACACAACTAACCAAAACTCATCAACCATGTGTGTCTCACAATATATTACCCATAATCACTCATAAGTATAGCATATTTTTCAAACATGGGTATAAAAGTATCCTTGCTCTCGCTCTCACAAAGAATTCATATGCTGCCACTGATGTCCACAGGCTTTCCCTTAGTGTAATGCTCCACTAAATGTTAGAATGCTAAGCATAGGATCAAATAGGTCTTTTGATGGTTGTAATGTAGGCTAAGGGACGGGTAGGACTATTTTGGCCAGAAATAGTGACTATGTTCCTAAGAGCTTTAATACATCACATTGTATCATTAACACTTTTCTTTCAAACAACCTTTCTTCTTTCTTTTATTCTACCACCCCCTTTCTCCTCTTTTGTTTTTCAATTTTGAACATAACTAACTTTTCAGTTTTATTTTTTTCTTTCCTTTTTCTTTTCATAACATACCTCTTATGATAGCACTTCTTTTTCATAGCAAATTCAAGCACCAATACATTCTAAAGCATCATACTCACCCATTTTCCTCTTATTTCATCACATAACTTTACAATTTAAAGCACTTAGGAATTTGGATCAAGTTATGGTCTTGAAAAAAATGGATTAGGCTTACATATGAGGTTGTCAAAGAAAATAGGCTAAAGGCTCAAAGAGGGTTAACTAGGATAATGTCCACGGGTAGGTAAAATGAAGGTACACAAGTATAGGTTGTCAAAGAAATGCCTAAATCATCTCCTAAACTTACACTCTTTATGTTTGCTTTACATACATACCAGGCAAGTTCTAGCATCAGCCACAAGCACAGAATATACTATTAGCTCACACACACAAGGCACATGGTCGACTTTATTGGAAGTAGCATAGACTCTTGACCCACTAGATGAAGGAATTAAACCACACAATATCACATAGTGAGTCACAATTAGAGCCTAAACGTCTCAATAGTCATGATTTTAGAACAAACTCTTGTTATAATCTCATGTTGCCTATTAGAATAATTTCATGCAAAGCTAAGTAAAAAAAAATTTAACTACTAAAAAAAATGAAAAATGAAAAAAAACTAAAACGAAAAACGAAAAAAGAAAAAAAAACTAAAGCAAACATAAATGCAAATGCGGATAGAGAAGTATAGCATGCAAATACCACCACCCCACACTTAGACGGGACACACTGCCCTCAGTGGAAAATAAATACGAAGAACCTGGTCAGTCGGACTCCTCCTCTATGTCGGGGGTTATACCCCCTTCGTCGGAATCATCATAGGAGTCGTCGTCATCAGAATTCTACTCCACGTCGGAGTCTGGTATTCGTCGATCATCATCGGTCGGCACATCGTCATCAAGAGGTTCCTCAAAGTATGTACCTACTCCACACATCTCCCTTGCATGCACATTCATTGGATAGTCATGATCCAGCTGTTGGAGCTCTGCAGCAGTTGGAACATGACCTCTGCTCATCATTGTAAACCGAGTCATGCCATAAAGATGGCGAAAGAAACTCTCATCCCGAGAATGTCTCTCTGCTATAGTAAGGTTAAAGCCATGTGTTGATTCAGCATCTTTGACCTTTGTGAGGTCAACCTTCTTCGGGTTGTGTGGGATTTTATGATCAGCCGGTTCCTCTTCGATGTCTTCCTTCCTCAAGATTGCAGTCAACAGATTGCCGAAGCTGAAGTGGGACCGCTTGTGTAGCCTAGATTTCCGCATTGTGGAGCGAATGATTGCCCCGATGTTGATAGGGACATTCGTCATCAATGCATATACCAGGCACACTCTATCTATTGTTATCTTGGTGTATTGCGTCCCTGGAATAAGGCAAGAGTTGACTATACGTAACCATATCCTTGCTTCCCTATTCAAAGGAGCATATGAGAAGGTGTTGTGTCGACCAGTGTCTTTGTGTCTACTCCACCGTGCCATGGATCTAGTTCCACAAAGTGTGTGTCGAATTGCTCTATATGGAGGTCTACTGTACAACTCTTTGAATGGTGATGGATCGACTGAAGGCAAGCCAAGAAAGGAGTTGAAGAAATCCGCATTGAGTTGTAAAACTTGGCCCCGAATCTTGGCTTCGCTGCCTGTGGTTTTCGGCGACTAGTTGGCATAAAATTCTCTTGTCAAATCGAGATTACATTCTCCCATGTCTCGGAAGATGAAATCAAGATGTAATGCCATGATCTTGGCCAACATGCGCGGCTCCTTCTTCGCTAGGCTTTCCTTGTTTATCAAGTCCACATGAACATATTTTCTTTCCTTATTGTTCCTATACCATTCCTTCGCTTCCTCCTCAAGAACCCATTTTATTCCAAACATGCGGCGTGGTAATTGCATCGAAGATGATTCTCCTTGCTCTTTTCGGCCTCTTTTCTTTCCTTTTTGGGAAGTGGTAGCCTTATCTTTGCCTTGTCTTGCTTTGGGTGCCATTGTACCTGAGATTGATTGATGCCTTTGGATGATGTTCTTGTGAAGAAAAATATTTAAAGGAAAATTTTTGAGAGGATTTGGAGGCTATAGGCGGCGTATAAGCTAGGTTTCCAATGTGTTTTTGGTTTAAGACTAAGTCTAATATTTATAGGAAAAGGTTGGGTCGGGTTTTGACCCATTTAAAATCGGATTTGGAGACAAGAAGTGACCATAGGCGGCGCCTTTCACTTTGCATATGAGATTCAAAGACAAAAGGCATTAGCATAGGCGGCGCCTATGCTATGGCATACTTGGGCATGGGCGGCGCCTATGCTATGGCACACTAGATTCCGAGACCTTAGGCCATAGTATAGGCCTTGCCTTGTTTGTGGCCTAGTTTTACCTAGGCCTAGCCTTGTTCGATGCCTATATTTTCACGAGCAATGCTCAATCCATAGCCATTTGCTTCTTCATTCCTAACTTACCACCTTTAACATGCAATACGTCCAAATCAAAATTTGAAACCGACCTCCTCGTTTTACACCTCTTTGCACCTACATTTACTTAAAAACAACAAAGATGATTAGAACGATGGGTTTCCTCCCATAAAGCGCCTTTGTTTTGGTCGTGGCACGACTCTTCTTTTTGGATTTTTATTTATCAAAAGAAAACACATAATAAGACAAAAAATGAAAAACGATGGGTTGCCTCCCATCTAGCGCTTGATTTATTGTTGCGGAATGACATGGCTATCTCGAGTTCTTAGACTTCGTCGAGATAAGTGATGGCCATATAATTTATCGAATCAAGAGGACTGATATATGACTTTACTCGTTGGCCATTCACCTTGAAGACAACACCATTAGTGTCTTCCAACTCAACTACTCCAGACGAGTAGACTTGGTTAACTTTGTATGGACCAGACCACTTGGACTTTAACTTACCTGGGAATAACTTCAGTCTGGAATTGAAGAGAAGTACCATATCATCCTTTTGAAAGTTTCGTCGAACAATCCGCTGGTCATGATACTTTTTCATCCGCTCCTTGTAGAGATCCGATCTTTCATAAGCATGTAGACGGAATTCATCCATCTCGTTCAGTTGCTCCAATCTCAGATTCATTACATCATCCCAGTTCAAATTTATTCGTTTCAAAGCCCACAATGCCTTATGCTCAAGCTAAATGGGCAAGTGACAGGCCTTCCCATAAACTAGTTGGTACGGGGACATGCCAATTGGTGTTTTGAATGCAGTCCTATAAGCCCATAGTGCATCGTCCAACTTTCGAGACCAATCTGTCCTATTAGCATTTATCGTTTTAGCAAGGATTTGCTTGATCTCTCGGTTTGAAACCTCTACCTGGACGCTAGTTTGTGGGTGATAAGGCGTGGCTACCTTATGTTGCTTGACACCATATTTTGCCAACACGGATTTGAATAGCTTATTGCAGAAGTGAGATCCTCCATCGCTTATGATAGTACGTTGTACTCCAAAGCGAGAAAAGATATTTCTCTTTAAGAATGCTACAACACGCTTTCCCTCATTGTCGGTCAATGCTACAGCTTCAACCCATTTTGAGACATAATCTACAGCAACTAGGATGTACTTCATTCCAAACGAATTTATGAATGAACCCATGAAATCAATACCCCATACGTCAAAGAGCTCTACTTCAAGGATTTTCAATATGGGCATCTCATGGTGTTTCAAAATAGCACCTTGTCGCTGACACTGGTCGCATCTTCTCACAAAGTCGTAGGCATCTCTGAATATCGAAGGTCAATAATATCCACTTTGCAATACCTTCCTTGCTGTCCGATTACCTACGTGATGTCCCCCAACTTGGAAAGTGTGGCATGCTTCCAATATATCAGACACCTCTACATGGGATATACATCGTCGGATAACACCATCCGCACATCGTCAAAACAAATATGGATCATCCCAAAAGTAGTGTTTTACATCATGCATAAACTTTCTCTTTTGATGGTAAGATAAGTTTGCAGGTATCACATTACTCACCATAAAATTTGCAAAGTCGGCATACCATGGTAGTCCTTCCATTATTGTCGCTAAGATCTCCTCGTCAGGGAATGCATCATCAATCTCAATTTCAGGTTGCACCACATGCTCGTTCTCGAGTCTAGATAGATGATCAGCCACTTGGTTCTTGCAACCTCTTCTATCTTTAACCTCAAAATCAAATTCTTGCAGAAGCAAAACCCATCGAATTAGTCTTGGTTTTGCATCCTTCTTTGTCATTAGATACCTCAGAGCTGCATGGTCTGTATGAACGATCACTTTGGTTCCCAACAGATACGCCCGGAACTTCTCAAAAGCATACACAACTGCTAGGAGCTCTTGTTCTGTGACAGTATAGTTCTTTTGGGCTTCGTTTAGGACCTTGCTAGCATAGTAGATAGGATGAAATAATTTCTCCTTCCTCTGGCCAAGTACAGCGCCAACAGCAACCCCACTAGCATCACACATGACTTCGAACGGTAGAGACCAATCTGGTGCTACCATGATAGGGGCTTCAATGAGTTTTCTTTTGAGGAATTCGAATGCCTTCAAACAATCTTAATTGAAGTCATACTTTGCATCTTTCTCCAAGAGTTTGCACAATGGACTCACAATTTTGGAGAAGTCTTTGATGAACCGCCGATAGAAACCTGCATGACCGAGGAAACTACGAACTCCCGTCACTAAAATTGGGGGCGGTAGCTTCTCGATGACTTCAATTTGTGCTCGATCAACCTCAATTCCTCTTTTGGAGATTTTATGCCCAAGAACGATTCCTTCTTTTACCATGAAGTGGCACTTTTCCCAATTCAACACTAGGTTGAAATCTACATATCTTTGCAACGCCATACTTAGGTTTGCCAAGCACACTTCAAACGATTCGCCAACAACTGAAAAGTCGTCCATGAATACCTCCAAAGTATCTTCAACCATATCAGAAAAAATAGACATCATACAACGCTGAAAGGTGGCTGGTGCGTTACATAGCCCGAATGACATACGTTTGAAGGCAAACGTGCCATATGGACATGTGAATGTTGTCTTCTCTTGGTCTTTGGGGGCAATGCAAATCTGATTATAGCCTGAATAACCGTCTAAGAAACAAAACCATCCTTTCCCCGCTAATCGATCTAGCATTTGGTCCATAAATGGCATTGGAAAGTGATCTTTGAGCGTCCATGAATTCAGCTTTCGGTAGTCCATGCATACTCTCTATCCGGTGATGGGTCTGAGTGGAATAAGCTCATTTTTTTCATTTGCGACCACCGTCATGCCTCCTTTCTTGGGAACACATTATACCGGGCTTACCCATGTACTGTCTGAGATTGGATACACAACTCCTGCGTCTAACCACTTAATAATTTCTTTCTTCACCACTTCTTGCATAGGTGGATTGAGACGTCTTTGATGCTCAATGGTGGGTGTGCATTTTTCTTCAAGCTGAATTTTGTGTGTACAAATCCCAGGTGGAATACCAATAATATCAGCAATGGTCTAACCAATGGTTCTTATATACTTCCGTAGAATAGCAATGAGAGCTGCAACTTGTTGCTCACCCAAATCTGCTGCCACAATGACTAGAAGTGTGTTTCCGTTTCCTAAGAATGCATACTTTAAATGACTAGGCAGCTCCTTCAATTCTAGCGTGGGTGGCTCTTCAATAGATGGCTTAGCTGGTGGTGTGGGTTGATTTTTGAGATCAAGGTCCAGCTTTTTGGGAGCATGGCGATATGTCCCTAATCCTGATAGAGCACAAATAGCTTCTTCGCAATTTTCAGTATGCTTACTCTCTCCTTTCATGAGCACAATCGCCAATGGGTCTTCCATAATTTGTTCTTCTTCAAGTGATTCTTCCTTATCATCAAAGTAAACATCAGCCACCGAGAATACGATCAGCTCTTTGGGCTGCTTCATTGCTTTGCACACATCAAAGCGAACTACTTCGTCATTTATTCGGAATGAAAGCTCATTAGCTCTCAAATCAATAAGCACACTTCCCGTAGCAAGAAAAGGGCGCCCCAAGATTATGGGGACTTCTGAGTCTGCCTTACAATCCAAAATAACAAAGTCTGTCGGAAAGATAAATGAAGAAACCTTTACCAATACATCACATAGAATACCAACAGGTCATTTTACCGACCTATCCGCCATTACGAGCCTCATATTGGTTGGAGTAGGATCTCCCAACCCCAACTTTTTATAGATAGATAATGGCATCAAATTTATGATGGATCCTAAATCACATAATGCCTTGGAAAAATTCAAAGATCCAATGGTGCAAGGAATAGTGAAAGCACCGGGGTCAGCCTTCTTATGAACTAGTGATCGGGTAGCGATTGCGCTGCAGTGATGAAAGTCATCTTTCAAATCAGAGTTGGCTGCCCACTTCTTTGTCAAACGATCCTTCATAAATTTCGCATACCCAGGCATTTATTCAAGTTCCTCTACCAATGGAACATTAATGGTCAGCTGCTTTAACATAGTCATGAATTTGATGAACTTTGTATCATCTGCCACCTTCTTCAATCTTTGAGGAAAAGGTGGTGGTGGATAGGGAATTGTTCTCTCCACGGCTTTCTTCTCCTCTTGCTTCCATTTTTCAGCCTTTTTAGGCTGAAACATGCTCGGTGTGACGTCATGGACGTCGTGGGTGGCTTCCGCGGATTCCTCTCCTTTTGCGTTATCATCAATGTCCGCTACTTCGTCAACCACTTGCTTGCCTTTTGATGAAGTTTCTAGCACCTTACCACTTCGGGTAGTAACAGCCATGCATGACCCATCATTCCTTGGGTTTTGCACAGTGTCGCTAGGTAAAGTGCCAGCCTTTCTTTGATTGAGTGCTGCTGAAAGTTGGCTCAATTGCTGCTCTATTTGCTTGATTGAAGTGGAATGAGAATCAACTAATTGCTTCATAGAGGACAAATCATTTATTACCTCCGTTACTCCAGCGCTCGTTGCTTCCACTCCTTTTAATAGTTTAGCCATCATTTCTTCCATTTTTCCAGAACTAGATGTGGTGGTGTCACGTCTTCCTGGGGGAACATACAAACGACTCTTTTTATTCTTGTTCTTCCAACTACCTTGGTCCTTGTTTCCATATTTATCATAATAGTTCCGACCTTGGTTTCCTTGGGTATTCCCTCGAAAACCCCCCTGATTGTTTAAGTAGTTGGCCTCTTCTTCCGAATCAGATTTGTCTCTTCCTTTCGATGTAATAGCTTTGACTTTTTTGGTCTTCCCTGATAATAAATGCTTTGTAAGAAGATCCACTTGTGTTTTCATGTGCGCCATATCTTGATCACGTTCTTATTCTCTTCTCCTTTGGTCTGCAGTCATGCCAATAGATAAAGTGGGGCTTGCTACCTCAGAATCCCTGGTATTCCAAGCTCTACTTTGCTTTATCATATGATCTAGCATATTGCTTGCTTGACCAAAGGTGAGGTCCATAAATGATCCTCCAGCCGCATTATCCACCACTGGTTTAGTTATTGAATTCAAGGCTCTGTATAGTATCTCCATTAGGTGGACATTGGTCATGTGATGGTTCGGGCACCTCATAAGCTTCGTCTTGAACCTCTCCCATGTTTCATGAAGAGCTTCGATTGGAAGCTGCCGAAAGTTGCTGATTTTATCTCTTAGTTGTGCTCTTTTGGATGGCGGAAAGAATCTTTCTAGGAAAGTGTCTCTCAATTGCCTCCAATTTGTAATAAAATCAGGAGTCAACCCCTTCAACCATAGAGTTGCCTCCCCAGACAGAGACAATGGAAATAGGCGTAATCGAATTGCATTCTGACCAACGCCAGGATTGTCAAACGACTTGCATGTAGAATTAAAGTTGATCAGATGCATATTCGGATCATCGCCTGCTAGTTCACCAAATAATCCCTTGAGTTGCAATAACTGAATCATGGTGCTTGTGATGTTGAACTTGGCTCCGAGTGCCAATGGTGGATGAATAATGGCTCCTGTGGCTCCGACTCCATCAAGATCATCATCATCATCGTCGAAAGTTGGTTGCATAACTCGGCGTTCAGGCCTAAGCCTAGCTTGATGATCTCTTCTATTGGAAGGTGTTGCAATCTCAGCAGCATGCCTAGGGTTTAGTAACTCGTCATCACCTAGGTCCTCGTTATCAGGATTTATTGCTCGCCCAGGGTTATCAATATTTTGTTGATGCACTTGAGCGGCGGCAAGAGCAGCTAATCTCGCCTGTTCCTGTTGAGCAGCCATCCTTTCAATTTCGTGTTGTGCCTCCATTCTGCCAATACGTTGTGGTTCAGGATTGATAGGTAATAACGGTTGACCAGAACTTCGAGTATGGGGCATGCACTAATAAAAACCTGCAGAAAACAAAAACAAAAACTAAAAGTAAAAGTACGAGAATCTCTGACCAAAGGGTCTAGTAATTATCACAAACTTAATTGACACTCGTATTCCCCTGCAACGGCACCAATTTTTGATAACACTCAATCTACAGCTCTCGTAGGAGTGTAAAGCTGTCGTTGTCAAATATATAACCCAACTGGGTTGGGTATCGATCCCACAGGGAATAGCTTGGTCAACAAGTAAGCAAAGATTACTAGACTTTTAGTGCAAGTCTTATAAAAAGGGGGAGTTTTGTCGTGCAAGTAATGTAACCAAAGTAATAAGGTAAAAATTGAAAATAGCAAAGTAAAAAGTAAGAATGTTTGGTAAGATGTAAAACAATGAGAATTGAGAAGTTGGGGTTATGTCCACCTTATGAGTTGTACGTCTCTATTGGCTATGAGTTGTGCGGAATTCTGATATGTATGTGCTTATAGAGAATTATATTCGATGGTAAATCCAAGCGTCTTTCGACCTAAACAAGGACTATTTCACTTTAACTCTTTCGAGCTTAAAGCGTATCTAACGGTACAAATTCTCCAAGAGGTTAATCCAGTTACGACACTAACTTTTTAATAGGGGATGGGACCCTATTACCTTGACATTATCTCTTTTCCAGACATATAACTTTTCTTTCGAACAAGTTAATGCTATACTGGCGTATTCTATGCGTTTGCAACCACAAAGAATTTAGATTAAGATGAAGAGAATAATGATATAAGCAGCATACGTGTCACGAATTCACAAACTCATAGCAATAGATAGTATCTCATACGGCTTCCAGAACCCCAACAGAGAAGTTTAGTTACCAATGAGTGCGAAGGAAATCACAATAGACATCTTATACCACAATAAAGATTTCGTGTAGCAAAGTGTGGTAGGCGTTTAGGCGTGACTTTCTTTGCAAGTAACGTTTCTCTTTTTGCGGAAATTAAGAACTGAATAGATGAACAGAAGAAGAATAAAAAGTAGAATTAATGGAAGAATTAGAAGAGTTGTAGAATTATAGAACAATGTCTTAGAAGTAGAAGATTAAATAATAGAAAGATTGAAAGATGATATAAAATCTCTAGCAAAATAGGGTATTTATAATACCCATATCCTATTCCTACTAAGCTAATGAATTACTTAACCCAATACTACTAGGTTAATGTATCATTATCCTAATCCTAATAAATTACTGCTAGTCCCCAAAGTCTTCAGAATTGCTGTTTTTGCCCGGGACAGGTTTCCCATGCGTTACTTTAGGTCCTTGGCGTCCAAGCTTTGTTTTCCTCCTTTCGTGAAGCTTTATTTGGCATCAAGTTATCCATAAAATGCTGAATTCTGCATCATTTATACCTGAAAACTTGCTAATCATGTTCGTTAGCTCACTTACAGGAAAAAGGACTAAAAGTGCATGAAATATATAATTTGTTCTCAAAACTTTGCTAAAATATGGGCAAAATCTAGTGCTATAGGCGTGTAAATTCGCCTATCATCAATAGTGTATACACAATAAGTGGAAGAAGAGAAAAAGAAGCAAGTTGAGTTTAGTGAAAGACAAGGGAAGAAGTTTTGGTCTTCTGAGCCTAGTGGTAGAGATGGTGTTCAGTGGCCATGGAAGAAGTGAGGCAGTTTGAGTTCTTTCTCCTTATCTAGTGGTCAATCTCCTTACCCAATGTCATCGGGTAATTATCGGTCTTAGTTTAGTGGTAGGTATTGAGAAAAATATGCCCAATTCCAGGATAGTGGTGCCTAGTCGGCTCCACCCCGCCCTCCTTACAGATTCTATGGTTTGTGTGAGAAGAGGTAGAACAAATATTGTAGTTATAGTCAGATCGGGTATATGTAGTGTGAGTTCCCCTCTCTTGAAAATTCTTGGTTTAATAGGGCCCCTATTGCTACTTCATCTACTCCCACACCAAAGGGTGTTATGTCTACTTGTACTTCTATTTATGGCACTAGAACTAGGCGGAACCACTTGTATGCACTTGTTACTTGCCAGGATTCTGAGGTGTCTCTCTGTGTTGTCATGGGTATGTTGAGACTTTTCTTTAGTGATGTATATTGTTTGCTTGATCAAGGGTCTACACTTTCTTATTTGACCTCGTATATGGTTGTGCATACTGATTATGGTCCCGAGAGTCTATCAGTTCTTTTTTTAAAGTCTACCTAGTAGGAGACTCTGTGATTTCTAGAAGGGTCTATAGGGTGTGTGTGGTATTTATTGGTGGTAGAGATACTCTTATAAACTTGATAGAGTTGGATATGGTCAATTTTGATGTCATTCTGGGAATGGATTGGTTGCATTTGTGTTATGCTTCCTTTGATTGTCGGACCCATAAAGTCATGTTCAAATTCCCTAATGAGTCGTTCATTATATGGGAAGGTGGTTCTTTGGTATCAAAGGGAAGATTCATTTTTTATCTTAAAGCCCAAAGATTGATTCCAAAGGGGTGTTTGTATCATTTGGTCCGAGTCAAAGATTCTAACTCAAAAGAGCCTTCTCTAGAATCTGTTCTCGTGGTTAAAGAGTTTCCTGAGGTATTTCCTGATTATCTTCCCCGTATTCCTACCAATAGGGAAATTGATTTTAGGGCTGACCTTATTCTGGATACTCGTTCAATATCTATCCATCCTTATCGAATGGCTTTGGCTGAGCTAAAAGAGCTTAAGGAGAAATCGAAGGACCTTCTAGATAAAGGTTTCATCTATCCTAGTGTGTCTCCTTGGGGTGCTCCATGTTGTTTTTGCGCAAAAAGGATGGTTACCTTTATATGTGCATTTATTATTGTCAGTTGAACAAAGTGACCATAAAGAATAAGTATTCTCTTCCCAGGTACATTATTTGTTTGATCAACGTCAAGGTGTGAAGTGCTTCTCTAAGATTGATCTTAGATCGGGTTATCATCAATTTAAAATTATGTAGGTGGATATCCCTAAAACCGCCTTTAGAACCCGATATGGTCTCTATGAGTTTCTTTTTATGCATTTTGGGTTGACCAATGCCCCAAAGTCATTCATGGACTTTATGAATAGGGTCTTTCTTCCGTTCTTAGACATGTTTGTTATTGTATTTATTAATGACATCCTAGTCTATTCTAAGAGTGAGGCAATCATGTTGATCACCTCTGTGTTGTGTTGTAAACTTTGAAGGATCATTATCAATATGCCAAGTTCTCCATATGTGAGTTTTAGTTTAAAGCCGTAGCTTTTCTTGGTCATTTTATCTCTAGTGAAGGGATCACAATAGATCCCCAAAAGGTTACGGTGGTTAAGAAGTGGCCTAGACTTATGACTCTAATCGATATTTGGAGCTTCTTGGGTCTAGCTGATTACTATAGGGAATTTGTAGAGAGTTTCTTTACTATAACTTCCCCATTGACCAAGTTGACCCAAAAGAAGGTCAAGTTCTTGTGGTCGGATGTGTGTGAGGGTAGTTTTGAGAAGTTGAAAGATAAATTAACTTCGTCTCTGATTTTGACCTTGCCCAAAGGTAATGATGTCTTTATGATATATTGTGATTCTTCTCATATTGTTCTCAATTGTTTTTTTATGCAACATGGTAGGGTGGTGGCCTATGTTTCTAGGCAATTAAAAGTTCATGCAAAGAACTACCATACTCACGACCTAAAGTTGTCAGTCGTGGTTATTGCATTAAAATTTAGAGCCATTATCTTTATTGGGTTCATGTTGATATATTTTCCAATCATAATAGTCTTCAATATGTGTTTATTCTACAAAAGTTGAACCTCAAGCAAAGGAGGTGGCTTGAGTTGTTGAAAAACTATGATATGAGTCTTCATTACCACCCCGGTAAAGCTAATGTAGTCATCGATGCTCTTATTAGATTATCTATAGAATGTTTGGACCATGTGGATGAGGATAAGTGGGAATTGGTGAAGGACATTCATTATTTGGCTAATCATAGAGATTGACTTGCGGACTTCGAGGATGGTGGTGTATTTGTGCTTCCGATATCTCGGTCATTTCTTGTTGTTGAGATGAAGGAAAAGCAAGTAGTGGACCTCGACTTGATAAATATTAAGAATAATATGGGTCAACACAAAGTTGCAGATTTTATGATTGGTGGTGATGGTATCTTGAGATATCAAGGTAGACTATGTGTTCCTGACGTTAATGGATTGAGGGAAAGGTTCATGGGTAAGGCTCATGAATCTCGTTATACTATTCACCCTAGTTCCACAAAGATGTATCATGATGTTAGAGAGTTATTTTGGTGGGGTAATATGAAATGATATGTGTCTAGTTATGTGTCCAAGTGTATGGTGTGACAACAAGTGAAATTTGAGAACATGATACCCGAGGGCTTGTATCAAGAGATTCCATTACCCAAATGGAAGTGGGAGGAAATTAATATAGATTTTTTTACCGGTCTTCCTCGATCGTAGAATCAGTATGATCCTATTTGGTTCACTATTGATAGAATGGCAAAGTATGCTCACTTTTTCCCCGTGAGGACTAATTACTCAGCGAAATATTATGCTAAGTCGTATCTTGCGGAGATCGTGAAGTTGGATGGTGCTCCAAATTTGATTATCTTGGATCATGGTCCTCCATTTTCATCCCACTTTTGGAATTTATTTCGAAAAGGTTTAGGCACTAGAGTGTGCTTTAGTACCACTTTCCACCCACAAAAAGATGGGCAAGCAGAGAAGACCATTTAAGCATTAGAGGATATGTTGTGGTCTTGTGTGATTGATTATGGTGGTAGTTGGTATGACCACTTGCCTTTGATTGAGTTCACCTCTAATAATAGTTACTATGCTAGTATTGGCATGGGTCCTTTAGAGGCCTTGTATGGTAAGAGATGTAGATCTCCTATTAGGTGGTACATAGTTGGTGAGGGTAAGTTGCTTGGCCCCAATTTGGGTCACCAACCCTTAGAGAAGGTGAAGGTAATTCATTATATATTTAAATCTGCTCAAAGTTGCCAAAAGTTCAATGCGGATGTGAGGCGTAGGGACTTAGAGTTTATTATTAGAAATTGGGTGTTCTTGAAATTATCTCCCATAAAGGGAGTGATGCGGTTTGGTAAAAGGAGGATGCTCAGTCCCCGGTATGTTGGTCCCTACTCGATTATGAAGTGGGTTGGCAATGTTGCCTATGAGTTAGAGTTGCCTTCTAGCATGAACTCCATTCACCCAGATTTCCATGTCTCTATGTTGAGAAAATATGTGGGTGATCCTTCATTATTTGATCCCCAAGGGGATATTAATATCTTGGACTCTTTGTCCTATTAGGAGACCTAGGTGAGGATATTAGATGGGTAAGTTTGCCGATTGCGAACAAAAGAACTAGCTTCGGTGAAGGTTCTATGCAGGAACCAAAAGTCTGAGGAAGATACTTAGGAGGTAGAAGAGGAACTGAAGTCTAAGTATCCGCATTTGTTTCCTATCCCAGAAACTTGTGATGAAGGTATGTGTTAATTTTCTTATCTTGGATTTATTTCTTTGATAGACAATGGGTTAAAGTCCCTAATGTGTTGAATTGAGATACACCTTGTTTAGACAATGGGTTAACGACCCCAAGCTTTTAATTGATTTAAGTCTTGTTAGACCATGGGTTATAGTCCCTCATGCCTTAAAATTTTGTATGTCCTTGTTGTAATTGGTTTAAGTCCCTAGTACCTTGAATTAATTCAATCATTTGATAGAAAATGAGTTTGAGTTCCTAGTCCTTGAATTGAGTAAGTATCCTTGATAATTAGATGGGTTAAAGTCCCTAAGTTGTGAAATGAGTAAATGTTGATAAGCAATGGGTTAAGTCCCTAAGCTTTGGAATAAACAACTATTTTTGATAAGTAATGGGTTTGATTCCCAAGTCAATAAAATGAATAGTCGATCGATGATGATCAGGATGTGTGTTGCATCCTTATTGTATGCTTTGTTATAACTTATTCAAAGGTTGGCTTGATGTTTGATAATTTTTTAACTTGTGTTCATACTTGCCTTACCCATCATTCGTGGACGAATGATCCAAGTGGGGGAGAATTGAAACACCCAGACTTTGAACCATTGAAAAATTTCTTCATTTGATGTCACTGGGTGGGTACAACTAGGGGAGTGAGTAGTACCCTTAGATACGAGTAGTACCCTTCACTTCCTCGTCTCTCATACCCTAGGTAGTGTGGTGAGGTCCAATCACAGTCCTAGGTATAATTCATACCCTTCATATTCGTACCTTAAGGTACGAGTCATACAAAGTGAGTCGTATAAAGTTTGGACTTCAAGTTTGAGTGGACTATTTTTGGTATGGTTGAAGCATATGGTTAGGGGATAATTCCTACCCTTTGGATATGATTCAAAGGTGCGTGTTCGTACCCTAACCAGTGCAGGTGACCTAGGAGGAGCCTAAGGTATGAGTCAGGGTACCACTCGTACCCTAGGACCTTGTGGCCATTTCCTACACCCAAAACCCTAAGTCTCCTTACTATTTAAGAGTGTGTATCCTCCTAAACATCCATTTTGATGGATAAAACAACCTAAATACTCTATCAAACTCATTTGGAAAGAATTTGAGGCTAGGGTTTCAAGGTTGATCTTCAAGAGGCAATGTCAACTCAAAACACTTCATGAATTAAGTTGTCTAAGGCATGCAACTCTTCCTCGTGATATATAACTCTAAACCCATGTATTTTACACTTGATTTAGTAAGTGTACATGATGATTTTAAAATCAAATGAAAAGGGTTTTGTTGCTTAATGATGAATAATGTTGACTTTTGCTTAGACTTGTGTTTATACATGTTATTGATGATGATTTACACATGTGGATGCTTGTTGTAAGTGTTATAACATGTGAGTCTTCAATAAATCTAATCTTGGTGATTTCTACCATGAAAATGGCCTTGGTAAAGGCATGCGCACAAGGTGTTTATGAACATGTCTAAGTGAATTTTCTAGTCTTATGTTCGTGATGTTTTGAACTAGGGCAAGGGCCCAATAAGTATGAATAGTTGTTAAATAATATTTTAAATTTATTATGAGCTATTTATGGTGAAATTGAGGACCTTGTTAGTTGATTGTTAATGAGGGTAGAGTCCCTAAACATGAAAATGAACTTGAATTGTGTGTTGAACTAAAGTGTGGTATGAATGTGGTATAAGATTGCTAATGAAATGTAGATAGTTTGTGAGGGTCTTTATGACCATAAATTAAATTGTTTGATGAATTGAATTATGACATTGGCCTATTGAAATGGTTGAGCAATAAAGGCTCCCATAATGACCATGTGTCATGTATTGTGTTGAATTGTCTAAATGGGTTTAAGTCCTTAATTGTGAATTGAATAGATGATGATGAATGGGCAAAGGGTTGGAGTCCCAATGTTGAATAATGATAGTCATAACAGATTGAGGTTAAAGTCTCTTCCCTAATAAAAAGGCTTGAGGTTAAAGTCCTTTACCTAATGAAATCACTTGCGGTTGAATTCCCTTGCACAATGAGATCTCTTGAGGTTGAAGTTCCTTGCCAAGTAAAATATCTTAGGTTAGAATCCCCTATCTAATATGACTTGAGGTTAGAGTCCCTTTCCTAATGTGTGGCCATGTGGTTAGAGTCCTTTCCCTATATGAATATGAGTGTGTGGTTAGAGTCCCTTTCTTGAATAGATGTGTATATGGTTAGAGTCCCTTGCTTAATTAGTGTATACATGGTTAAATTCCTTCTTCTAAGTGATATGAAAATCTGGTTAAAGTCCCATACCTAATAAGAATTATTGAATTTATGTGTGGAAAGGTCGGAGTCCACCACTTTATGTCTCAGGATTGAGTGCTCTGAGAATGTTGTTATACTTGTTTAGCATGTGATATACCTATATATATGGATAAGGTCATGAATATGGTTTAATATGATATATTGACTTGTTGTTGATTGATGATGCTATTTTATCCTTATCCTTGATTATATGCTAGCTATCCAACCGCTAACTATCTCCGAATGCTAAGTCCCTCGCGACATAGGGGTTGGAGCATCATTTTCTCTTCTTGTGAAGTGCTTAGGTGATCGAAGTAGTTCGGGTATTAACTTTGTAGTGGTGCGCGTCCTTACTTTGTAACAAATTCCTTCTTGGTTTTCTATCTTTTAACTTAATCCTATTTTAACTTGGTTTGACTATTGTCGGGGGCTTGTCCAGAAATATACATTTCTAAACATTGGTTTGTATAAAAGTATTGTGGATGAATGTGGACTTTGGTGTAATGGCTAGTTTGATGAATCTAATGATATGTTAGCCATGTTTAAGTTAGGATTTATAGTATGTTTCTGCTATCTTAATATATGGTTGGAATTTATCTGACCCTTGTGAATTATATGGATAGTTAGGATAGGTTATCAGGGTGACCTCTAATTTATATGCGATTGAGGTGCCCCTATTACATGGCCCAATTTTGGGTTGTGTTATCATCCTTGTGCTCGAATTTATGATTTTCAATTTGAATTTACATGTTTATAAACTCGGGTTCATCCCTAAATTTTCATGTATTGAAGAATAGCATTACCCTGTGATTTAAAGGACTAAAGAGCATAAGAGTTGTACTTATTCATGTTTTAAACAAGTTTGATGTTTTGTCTTGAATTATGTTACTTTGATGAGAAATCTTATTCTCCTATGTTTAATATGTCCCTATGCTTAAATCCATGTATTATACTCATGTATTGAAATGTCTTATATTTTGGGTCTTTGAACTATGATTCTATATTATTATCGTATTTTAGTAATCATTCAGTGTTGGTGGGTCATGAACACCCGATACCTATATGTTTTTATATGTTTTTGTTTGCAAGAAACAAGTTAGTTTGAATCATGATTTTATCACCATGTTAATAGCATCATTTTTATAATGAACTCACCAATATTATTTTATGTTAAATATATCAGTTCACATGTTCATGATTTCTTTAAGATTATGCATGCATTGGTATTTTTAGAGTACTATGACCTGAGCTTATCATTTATCAGTGCATGCACCATATTTTGTTTCAGTATCTTTATATTGGGTGTAAGGTTTAGCACCGAGCGAACCAAGGGATGGGGGCTCATCTGCCAGTTAGGACTGGTTCCTTAGTAGTAGTCCCTAAGTTCTAGAACTACATAGCCTGCGTAGGATTATGAGATTTCACCCACTAATTTAGGATTGGCACTCTCTTAAGGGTCACCCACCAGTTTAGGACTAATTCCCTAGTCCTTCGAGACTCACGATTAGTGGATCCGCAAAGCCATGTGTTAGTATTCATGGAAAGGTTTCGACACCCTTCTAACTAAGGTTATAGGTTGGACCCCAATAAGCTCAGATTGGGGCATGTCGATTACATGATAGCACCCACAGTTTCAATCAGTACTCAGTCTATACAAGTATAGGTTTGCTTGACTATGTAATAAGATTTTTAGTTATTCAGCTATCACTAATTTAGTTATTCAAATTATTTTAGTACAAATTTTTCTTGGTCATGCATTCTCAGTTTTAAAAGTTCATGTTTTCATGCTCAGCATCCATACATGATCCTTAGTTCATTGCTACACCATGTTCAGCTTTACATGAGATTTACATACAGTATTCATGTTTTACCACTTCCCAGCTTCAGTTCTATTTATTCTACAAAAGTAAGATTTAAGAAACTAAGTGTAGTGATTCACCAGCTTATCAGATTATGTTTGTTACTCATGTTTTAAGATACTTCAGCTTCCAGTTGATTTCAGTCTCTTGGTAAGTCTACTTTCTCTTAGCATGCATGTTTTGAGATTATGTATATAAACAGTTCTACTTATCGTATTCACTCCCACTTAGGATATTCTTGAAGTAATGATCCACATATACGTCTATGGGCTACATTGTCTCATAATGTGTGTACCAGTTATAGCCCATACCTCATATCAGATAGTTCGCAGCTTCTAGCCAGCAGGTGATGACTTTTCCTTTTTCGGGGGACTCAAGTCAGTTATAGTTCATGTACTATATTGTTATTATTCTTATGTATTGATTTGTGGTAGTAAAGGGTTTATCCCATCCAACTACAGTAAGTATAGAAGTGGCTTCATAGATAGTTAGTTAGAGTCACTCATGTAATTCAAGTTCTTCCTTCAGATTTGTCGTATTGTAAACCTTTTTAGTATCACATGTATTTAGGTATTCTTGTGATTATGCTTTTGTTCAGCAAATTTAGCTTATATAAGTAATTTACTTTGGATGCTCAAGTATCATATTAGTACATAGGTTAGATTGGGATCACTTATGTTTCTAAGCACCATGTTACGACTAGGGACAGTCTTGGGATATGAAAACTTGGTATCACAACACAAGTTTCATGTGTCCTAGGGTGTCTATAAAGTCGTGTCTAGTAGAGTCTTATGGAATGGTACAGAGACATCTATACTTTTCTTTGAGAGGCTACAGGGCATTTAAGAAATGTTTCCTTGCTTTCATGTCTCAGATCGTACAGTAGAAAGGTTCTCTAATTAACTTATACAGATTGGCATCATTCTCCATTCATGCCAACTCTGCCTTAGTGTTGAGGTAACTAAAATAGTGAACCTCAAATTCTTGCAGATAGAGCTTTCTCAGACAGTCCCCATAGATAATTATGGAATTACATATTGTCTCAAAAAGTATCCCACTAATGACTTTATTTTCCAAAGTATGACATATTTTATTCATGTTCATAAAAATTATACACCAAGACAATGTTAGATGTGCTTTAGAATCCCTTCTCAGAATCCTATTATAGTATATGACCTCGAGTTAGAAGCATAAACTAAAAGTGTAACAACAGTAATACGGGATATATGGAATTAGTAGATTAAGTATTCATGGGGCTCGTTGTATTTAAAGAGAACCAGTAGGCTTGAAACAATGCATGCCAGAATTTATGTTTATTGATTTAAAATTGAGTATGATGATGTGTGTATGATTTGGAGTTGTGCCCAAGGTAATATGGGATTATAGTATTTCTAAGTTTTTAAAAGTTTGTTTGATTAGATAGTACCCTTGATTTGTTAAGTGCGAATGAGGCTATATTGTATATGATGTTCTTACCAGCTAAGTTAGGGTTATATGTTGTTGATATTAGGTATGTGGGTGTAATGGTAATTCTCATGGTTTAGGGAAAATATAAGTTTAGAAATATGATATTAATAGGCTATGAAGGAAGTTAGTATAGTTTATTAAAAGTTTGGGAGTACCCATGTAAAGTGTTAAAATCTAAGTTTCAATCTTGGAAGATTGAGCTAGTAGAAAGAAGAGTGGAAATTCTAGATGGTATGAACTTAGGGTATGGAGATACTCCAGAAAATTCTAGGTTAGTCAGTTTTTAAGTTATTATATGATGAATATTGGGGCTATAGAAAATTAAGAGTTGAATCTCAAAAGGAAGTATTAGCAGTGGGTTTTACACTTTCAGGGTTGGTTCATTATTGATGTGTATTACTATTTCATGGACTCTGAAGTAAAGTCGTTGTAGTTCAGTTAAAGTGTATTAAGCGGTTCACTAACTTAGAATGATAGCTTGAATCTAAGAGAGAGATGATAGAACAAGAAACTAAGTTAGGCTCTCAGATTCTAGTAATAATACCAGTGTGTTGTAGAACAACACTAGGGGAGGAAGATGCTAGACCCATTCTTATCTTAGTGCAAATTATTTTACTTCATTTATCATAACACCTACTGAAGACTTACAAGTCATCTCTATAATCATAACTTATCTTCATGCACTTTCCATGGATTCATGTACGTTCTAGTTCATAGTATAAGGAGTTCTAGTTTGCTAAGAAGTACGAATCACATTCCATGAATTTATACACTCCAAACTCAGGTCATGCAGATCATGACGCATGTACTCATGCATTACAGTACAATCAGTTCTAGGTACTCATGCTACATTCTTAATGATCAGCAAAATTATGATTATGTCATGTATATCCTCTGTTTAGATCTCCTTAATGAATCCATGCCATAGATACTCTATTCCTCCGGCCTCAATTAAGTTTTCAAGTTATGCATAGTATCTAAGGCTATAAGTTTGAAGGAATATTGAGGTAAAGCTTTTGATATATGTCATGGTTGGTTAAAATTTTATTTGTGTTTTCTTGGGGATAGTGCATAGAAGTTGTTATTAATAGAGGTTTAGAGAATATGGGAAAGATACTTTGGTGGATTGTATGCCTAGAAGTTCATGTGTGGTTATAACAATAGGCTTGAATGTTACGTTGGTGTATAAGTGGATGGACATATCATGCTCTAGTGAATTCCTAGCAAGACATTGAATTTAGTTGTAGAAGTGGTAAGAAGAATCATTCTTGATATGAGACGTTGTGAAAACACATGGTATTAATTTCATGTTTCAGACTAGTATTATGGTGTTATGTGTTGGACATTGTAATTTTGAGTTAAGCTTGAGCATGGTGAGGGTATGTAGATCAACTCACACTTTGACGGGAATAGTTATATGTATCCATGTGAGAATTATAAGTTGAATTAAATGAGCATGTTATTTAAAGGGGAAAAGTATAGTTGAGGGAGTATTTGATAAGTGTGGCTAAGCTTGAAGTGGGCAGATGGATTGCCTAAGGCCTAGTAATTCTATCCTAGTTTATGTTTTATAGGCCTATATTCCATGTAGTAGAGTTATAACCGTATTACGATTCCTTATTTGGATATCTTACTTAGATCATGCCTAAGAATTCTTTGCTCCCAAATGTTATTAGCACTTATTGAAAATACTATTGACGAAATACTCTACTTGAGAATATGCTCTCAGTATAATTCAGTTTGTATAGCCAGCTATTTAGATTAGCAATCAGACAGATAAGCTCCTATGATTTTCTTTTTTTCCATCTAGTCTTACTGTATGATGTTTCATAAATATTTCTATTCTATGAGGTAATTCATTCACGTCCATGCAATCTGTGAATTCAGTTTAGTTCATGCATAATGTCTCTAATTCAGATATTTAGTCCTAATTCAGTTAATAAGTGTTTAGTGCATGATCTTAGTTTTTCAAGTATCCCATCCCAGATATTGTAATTCCCATTGTATGACCTTCGTCTCATTATCTCATGATTTGTGCTTACATAATGTACTTAATGATGCCATGAAGCCCTTTTCTTATACCTATACGTGTTTTGTTGAGGGACAATTGTTAATGAGAGGTTATGTACTTTATTCCATCCTCAGTAACTCGTGGGGTTTTGTTGCATCAATTATCACTTATAAGTTCCTTATGTATGATCATATCTTGAACATTTCGAGTGAATTCTAAACTCTTAGCATAAATTAGCTCCTTATAGTTAATAAAGTCACGTCGGCTCAGAAATCAGTTTAATGATGGAAGTTTTAATGTTTTAACTTAGCTATATCATTCATTAGCAGACATGTCGTGAGTACATTATTTCATACTTCTAAAGTTTCAACAAGTTCCTATCCATCATTTGAGGACGAATGATTCCAAGAATGAGATAATATAACACCCCGTATTTTTGAGCTAGAAATCAAACCGTCATTTCTACATGTATAAACTCTAATCCTATGATTTATATTTGAATACATGTTTCATGATTATTATCCTAGTGTGTAAAGTGATATCGATGTAAAAAATGTTCATGGGAATCACTTAGAGAAAAATTGAGCCAAGAGCCTTTGATTTGGCTAAAATTTGGTGTTCGATCCTACAAGAGTCAAATTTAAACATGTATAACTTTTTACATGTATGTAGTTTTTTATCTCAAGACCCTTTAAACTGTATATAATTGAATTATCTTTTCAACGATACTAATTTTACCTTAATTTGATACCCGAGTAAAAAGTTATGACTGTGCTAAGTCTTTGCGTCGCATGGCAACTGCAAATAGCCACTGGATGAGGTGTTCTATCGGTATGCACCGCACAACCTCAGGTTTGCAGTTGGCGTGCATCACCGAGCAATAGCACATGTTTATAAATTATGGTTCATCCCCAAATTCTCATGTATTGAAGCGTAGAATTACCCTGTGATTTAAAGGACTAAAGAGCATAAGTGTTGTACTTTTCATCTTTTAAACTACAAGTTTGATGTTTTGTCTTAAATTACATTATTTTGATGAGAAATTGTTATTCTCCTATGTTTAATATGTCCCCATGTTTAAATCCATGTATTATACTTATGCATTCAAATGGCTTATGTTTTGGGTCTTGAACTATGATTCCTTATTATAATTGTATTTTAGTAATCATTCAGTGCTGGTGGGTTATGAACACATGAGACCTATGAATTATTATATGTTTTCATTTTCAAGTAACAGGTTAGTCTGAATCATGATTTTATCACCATTTTAATATCATCATTTTTATAATGAATAACTTGTATTATTTCATGTTTAATATATCAATTCACATATTCATGATTTCTTCAAGATTATGCATGCACTGCTGTTTTGAGAATACATAACCTGAGCTTATCATTTATTATTATATGCACCAACTTGTGTTTCAGTGTCTTTCAGTTGGGAGTACGATTTAGCACCGAGCGAACCTAGGGATAGAAGCTCACCCGCAAGTTAGGACGAGGTCCTAACTAGAAGTCCCTAAGTTCTAGAACTACGTAGCTAGCATAGGATTATGAGATGTCACCCGCTAATTTAGGAATGACACTCTCTTACGGTAACTCGCTAGTTTAGGACTGACTCCCTACTCTTTTGGGACTCACTATTAATGGATCCACACAACCATGTGTGAGTACCTGTCGCAAGGTACTGATTGGGGCATGTTGGTTACATAATAACTCCCATAGTTTTAGTCAGCACTTAGTCTATACAAGTTCAATTTTTCTTCACCAAGTAATCAGATTTTTAGTTATTTAGATATCATTTATTCGGATTATTTGAGTACATGCTTTACTTGGTCATGCATTCTCAGTTTTACATATTCATGTTTTCATACTCAGCATCTATACATGATCCTCAGTTCAGTGTTATAGCATGTTCAGCTTTATATGAGATTTACATACAGTAATACCATGTATTATTCTTAGCTCAGTTCAGCTCCTAGTTGCATGCATAAGAGGCTTAAAGACTAAAAATTTCACTAAGTGTTGGGGACTTAGTCATTTTTAAGGCCTCTTAACTTCGAGGATTTTTAAGTTGATCTTCCCGACCCCGAGAAGTTGGTTATTGAATTAATTTATTTTCAAAGGTGTAAGTTGCATGTCTTGGAGAAGTTTCATATTTTTCATATGAGGAGTGGGTCATGCTTGGATCACGATTCCAACATCTCAACACGATAGCATCGCATCGTGGTGGTTATAGTGATTGAGTGCTCATTGCATTACGGTGACATATCAATCCTTATTCCAGTTAAGAATTTAAATGTATGAAGGGCTATTATGTCTTTTCTCTCAGCCCAATTTGTAAATTCACAACATAAAGCTTCATTTAGGGTAGTATTTGCCAATCTTCTCCAATTTTATCTCAAAAAAAACCCTCTCCTCCCCCAATGTCATCAAATTCCATTACTTTCTCTCCAAGAAAACCAAGAAATCATGTTTCCCAATCCAAGAACATTAAAGAAAGCATCAAGATTGGTGTTTCTCTTTCAAGCTTAAGGTTTAAGGTATGCATGATGTTCATCCATGGGCCCATTTCACCCATGGAGTCAAGGAATCCCAATTTATGTTTTAAATTATGAATTTTACATGATAAAGTTGAATTATGCCCATGAACATCTTTATAATTTGATTTCAAGTTATGATTGCACGTGTTTTCGATGGAATGAGCCATTGTATGTTATAAATATTGAACCCTTGCCATTTAAACATATAATTCATGGTTTTAGTATTGTAATTATGTTATCATCACGTGATTTATCCATTCCCATGCTTAATTTCATGACTCTCATGTGTTTGATGTAATGCCTTAGTGTTGGATTTTGAATAATAATTCCCTACTATGGTTTCTAAGCTTTTATAAATTCATATTATTATTTTCATTCAGTGCTAGAGGGTTATGAATACCCGATACTTTTCTGTGTATATAAATTCAGTATCTTCAAAATGATTTCAGATATACCATGAGAATTATCATCCAGTCAGCTATTATGATCAGTTGTTTGCTCAGTTAAACTTTGTTCAGTTCAATAATCATTGTCATTAAGTAGGGAGTAAAATTTAACACCGAGGGAATATAGGGCTGGAGACTTCCCTATCAGTTAGGTAGCGTCATTAGTAGCAGTCCCTAGATTTGAGAACTATGTAGCCAACATAGGATATGGGGAATCACCTATCAGTTTAGGCTTGACTTCCTCAAAGGAGTCACCCATCAGTTAGGCTTAATACCCAGGTTCTTTAGGATATTAGTTTAGTACATATGGCATGGTACTTAAACCCTTCCAACTGGGGTTATAGGTTGGACCCCAATTAGCTCAAAATGGGGCATATTGGTTAGATGATACCTCCCACATTCTCAATATAGTATCCAGTACAGTTTCAATTTAGGTTTTCTTGACCAAAGCATACAGATTTTCAGCTATTCAGTTATTAAATTACAGTATTTTAGCTTACAAATTATTTTAGAAATGTATATATGCTTGGTCTTGCTTTCTCAGTATTTCAGTTTTCATGCATGCTTACTTAATTATATCATATTATTCAATCAGTCATTATTTCATGCACAGTGAGCCCATGTTTATTGGTCTAACCTCATCTCATATACCAGTATATTCAAAGTACTGATTGCATATTTTATTCACGCTATGATGTCTAAAATCATAGGTTCGGACGCTCAGTTCCCTGACTACAATTAAACATTCTAGCATTACTCAGCAGCAGCAGTGGTGAGTCCACATCTTTTGGGGACACGATGGTTTATTTTATTTATTTAGTAGTTTAGTACATTTAGCCGGTCGGAGTTAGTTGGGGACTTGTTCCATTAACTCCCCAGTCAAATAGATAGAGGCTTTTCAGACAATCAGTTAGATGGTTATTCAATTTCCAGACCTTTTAGTATTATCAGTTGTTTTAAATTTGACAGTTATACTTTTAGTATTCAGATTGGAATGACTATGTTTCTTAGTCTATCTCCAGCATATGTGCTCTGTTGCTATTATACTTAGTGCTTACAGCAGATACCAGCTCATTGGTAAGCTTGTGGTGGTGGCGCAGAAGGGTAGAAATAATCGGCAACAGGGCAAAAATACTTTTTTAGCAGCACTCACAGGTCGCCCGACTCAGCAGGGCACCACTTCTAGTGTGACCAGTGGGCAACTCCAGAACAGGTTGTATGCACTTCAGTCTTGACATGATCAGGAAAGTTCTCCCAATGTAGTTACAGGTACATTACAGTTTTTTCATCTTCATGTTTATGCTTTTCTAGACCCCGGAGCCTCACTTTATTTTGTAACCCCCTATATAGCTGTTAATTTTAGTGCCAATCCTAAAATATTAGTAAAGCCTTTCCCAGTGTCTACCCCAGTAGGTAAACCGATCATAGCTAGATGGGTATATAGAAATTGCTCGATTAAGTATTTTAGAATGTCACGTCTATTGATCTTGTGTAGTAAGAGATTACTTATTTTGATGTCATTGTCGGCATGGATTGGATCCACTCATGATATACTTTAGTTGACTGTAGAAATAGGGTCGTTCAATTTTAGTTTTATAATGAACCAGTTATTGAATAAAGGGGTAGTACTTCAACGCTCATAGGTCAAATTGTATCATATCTTAAGGCAAGAAAAATGATATCCAAAGGGTGCATATACCATCTTGTTCAAGTCAAAGATTCTAATTCTGCGACTCCCAGTCTCAAGTCAGTTTCAGTAGTAAGGGAGTTTTTAAACATTTTTCCTGAAGATCTTCCCAGAGTTCCTCCTAAAAAAATGACTTTAGAATAGATCTCCTTCCAGATACCTAGCCTATCTCTATTCTTCCGTACAGAATGGCTCTAGTTGAGCTAAAAGAGTTAAAAGTATAGTTGAAAATCACTTATATAAGGGATTTTTCAGGCCTAATATTTCCCTGTGGGGCACTCCAATCCCGTTCGTGCATAAGAAAGATAGTTCTCTCAGAATGTGCATCGATTATCATCAGTTAAACAAGGTCACAATCAAGAATAAATATCCATTCCCCAAGATTGATGACTTGTTCGATCAACTTCAGGGTGCTAGTTATTTCTCTAAGATAGACCTCAGATTCGACTATCATTAGCTCAGAGTTAGAGAATGTGAGATTCTAAAGACAACCTTTAGAACTCGGTATGGTCACTTTGAATTCCTAGTTATGTCTTTTAAACTAACGAATGCCCCAACAGCTTTTATAGAATTGATGAATAAGGTGTTTAAGTAGTACTTGGACATGTTTGTCATAGTCTTTATTGATAATATTCTTGTCTATTCGCGTAGTTAAAATAATCATGCAGACCATCTCAGAATTGTATTGCAGACTCTTAGAGTCCATTAGTTATTCACCAAATTTAGTAAGTATGAATTTTGGCTAACATAAGTATATTGCCTTGGCTATATTATTTATGTTGATGGCATTAGAGTTGACTCTTAAAAGACTGAAGCAGTAAGAAACTTGCTCAGACCCATATCTCCATCAGATATCAGGATTTTCTTCGGTTTAGCAGGCTATTATCGATGGTTTATTAAAGACTTTTCATCTATTGCATCCCCCATGTCTCGAATGACTCAAAATAAAGTCAAGTTTCAGTGGTTAAATGCTTGCGAAAAGAGCTTTCAGGAGTTGAAGACTCGACTCACCTCAGCCCAGTCATGATATTTCTAGATTGTTCAGATGGGTTTGTTGTTTACTGTGATGTGTCTAGTGTTGTTCTTGGTTGTTTATTGATTCAGAGAGGTAAGATCATAGACTATGCCTCTAGACAACTTAAACCCCATTAAAAGAATTACCCTACTCGTGATCTTAAGTTGGCAGTTGTTGTTTTTGCCTTGAAAATTTGGAGGAATTATCTTTATGGAGTTTATGTTAATGTGTTCATGGATCATAAAAGTTAGCAGTATGTATTTTTGCAGAAAGATTTGAATCTTTATCAGAGGAGGTGTCTTGAGTTGTTGACAAATTATGATGAGTGTGTTGTATCATTTGGGAAAGGCTAATAAGGTGGTAGACATGCTTAGTAGATTGTCTATGGGTAGTGTTTCTCATGTTAAGGATGATATAAAGAAATTAGCTAGATAGGTTCATCAGTTTGCTAGGTAGGTGTTCGATTGGTTGATTCAGCGGAGAGTAGTCTATGGGTTCAGAATGGTTTGAAATCTTCTTTGGTTGCTGAAGTGAAAAAAAAAAAGCAAGATATGGATTCTAGTTTGGTTAAGTTGAAGGAATCAGTTAGATATCAGAAAGTAGAGGTTTTATCCCAAGGGAGAGATGGTGTGTTGTGATGTCAGGGTAGGCTATGTGTGTCGTGTGTTGATGGTTTGAGATAAAGGATTTTGGCAAAAATGCATGGTGCGCATTACTCTTTACACCCAGGAGCTACTAAAATGTATTGTGATTCATGGGAAATCAATTGGTGAAGTGGTATGAAGAGGGCAAATTTTGTAGCTAAGTGTTCTAACTGCCAACAGGTTAAGGTTGAACACCAGAGGCCTAGTGGTACATTGCAAGAGTTCAACATTACCACTTGGAAGTGGGAAGAGGTGAACATATATTTTGTGATGGGTTTGCCTCATACACATTGTTAATATGATTCGATATGGGTTATTGTAGATAAAATGACCAAATCAGATCATTTTTTGTCTATTCATTGCTCTTATTTAGTCGAGGACTATGCCAAGATCTATATTAGAGTTGGCTAGGTTGCATGGAGTCCCGTTGTCTATCATTTCAGATAGAGGTACTTAGTTTGCCTCTTACTTTTGAAGATTTTTTCAGATGGTCAGGCAGAGAGGACCATTCAAACCTTAGTGGATATATTGAGTGCATGTGTTGTCCACTTTAAAGGAAATTGGGATGATCACTTACCTTTCATCGAGTTTTCCTACAATAATAGTTATCACTCCAGTATTAAGATGGCTCTGTTTGAGGCTCTCTATGAGAGAAGATGTAGATCTCATATTGGTTAGTTTGAGGTAGGTGAGTCTACTTTGATAGGACTATATTCAGTATTTGATGCAATGAAGACGGTTCAGTTGATTAAAGAGAGGCTTAATACAACCCAAAGTCGTCAGAAATCCTATGCAGATATGATGAAACGAGATCTTGAGTTTGAAGTTGGGGAGTTGGTGTATTTGAAAATCTCGCCCATGAAGGGAGTAAAGATATTTAGTAAGAAAGGGAATCTTAGTCCCCGGTATGTTTGCCCATATAGAATTTTGAGTCATTTTAGAAAGGTAGCTTATGAGCTTGAGTTGGCTGCAGATTTGGCATCAGTGCATCCAGTGTTTCATATTTCTTTGTCAAAGAAGTGTATTGGTGATCCAGCTATTGTAGTTCCTTTAGAAAGCACAGATGTTCAGGATAGCCTTTCTTATGAATAAATCCTATTCGAGATCCTTGATTATCAGATTCGTAGGCTAAGGAACAAAGAAGTTTCCTAGGTCAAAATTCTTGGTGGAATCAGTCCGTTGAGGGAGATACTTAGGAAGCAAAGGCAGATTTGCATACCAAGAAACCTCATCTTTTCTCTGCAAACTTAGACTCATCTAAAGGTAGCAATTTTTCTTAGATTTTTTCTTTTTCCATTCTCAGTTCCAGCTATATAATTATTCTAATGTAAGTTCATGCATTCACGAAATCAGTTCAATAATGTATCATATTTCAGAATTAGTTATGTATTCGTGTTTTCAGTCATGCATGTTTAGTATATGATCTCAGTGCCTTTGGTACTTTTAGCTAGATCAGTCTCATTCAAGGATGAATGTTCCCAAGGGGGAGATATTATAATACCTTGTATTATTCATAGCTCAGTTCAGCTCCTAGTTGCATGCATAAGAGGTTTAAAGCCTAAAAATTTCACTAAGTGTTGGGGACTTCGTCATTTTTAAGGCCTCTTAACTTCAAGAATTTTTAAGTTGATATTCCTAACCCCGAGATGTCGGTTTTTGAGTTAATTTATGTTCAGGATGTAAGGTGCATGTCTCGAAGATGTTTGGGATTTTTCAAATGAGGATTGGGTTATATTTGGATCACGATTCCAATAGCTCATCGAGATAGCATCGCGTTGCGGTGATCATAGTGATTAAGTGCTCATCGCATCGTGGTGACATATTAATCCACATTCCAGTTAAGAATTTAATTATCTGAGGGGCAATTATATCTTTTCCCCTCAACCCAATTCGTAAATTCACGACTTAAAGCTTCAGTAAGGGCATTATTTTCCCATCTTATCCAATTTTCTGTGGGAAAAACAGTCCCTCTCCTCCCCCAAGATCATCTAATTCCATTACTTTCCTTCCAAGAAAACTAATAATTCAAGTTCCCCAATCCAAGAACATTCTAGAAAGCATGAAGATTGGTGTTTCTCTTCCAAGCTTAAGGGTTTAAGGTATGTGTGATGTTCATCTATGGGCCCTTTTTACCCATGAGAGTCCAAAAATACCTTTTTATGTTTTAAATTATGAATTTTACATGATTAAGTTGAATTATGTCCATGAATATCTTGATAATTTGATTTCAAGTTATCATTACACGTCTTTTCAATGGAATGAGCCATTTCATATTTTGAATATGAAACCCATGTCATTTAAACACCTAATTCATGGTTTTAGTATTGTAACTATGTTATTATCATATGATTTATCCATTCCCATGCTTAAGTTTGTGACTATCACGTGTTTGATGAAATGCCTAAGTGTTGAGTTTTGAACAATGATCCCCTACAATGGTTTTAAAACTTTTATATGTCTGTACTTTTATTTCCATTCAGTGTTAAAGAGTTATGAATACCCGATACTTAGATTTTTACATTATTTTAGTATCTTCAGAATAATTTCAGATATACCATGAGCATTATTATTCAGTCAGTTATTATGATCAGTTATTTGTTTGCTTAAACTTAGTTCAGTTTAGTAATCAGTGTCATTCAACTGAGAGTAGGATTTATCACCGAGCGAATGCAGGGATGGCAACTTCCCCATTAGTTAGGCAAAGTCAGTATTAACAGTCTCTGTATTCTAGAACTATGCAGCCAGCATAGGATATGAGGAGTCACCCATAATTTTAGGCTTGACTTCCTCTCAAGGGCCACCCGTCAGTTAGGCTTGACACCCTGGTCTATCGAGATATCAGTTTAGTGGATCCACATAGCCAGAGTTAGTACCCGTGGCATGGTACTGATACCTTTCCATCTAGGATTACAGGTTGGACCCCAATTAGATCAAAATGGGGCATGTTGGTTAGATGATACTTCCCACAGTCTCAGTAAAGTATTCAGTATAGTTTCAGTTCAGGTTTGCTAGACCAAAGCATACAGATTCTGAAAAATTCAGTTATCAAATTTTAGTATTTTAGTTTATAGATTATTTTATAAATATATAAATTCTTGGTTTTTCATTCTCAGTCTGTGAGCTTTTATGCATGTTTTCTCAGTTATCTTGTATTATTTAGTCAGTCATTATTTCATGCATAGTTAGCCCATGTATATCGTCCTAACCTCATCTCATATACCAGTATAGTTAAAGTAATAATTGCATATTTTCTTCGTGCTATGATGTCTTATATCGTAGGTTTGGATACTTTATTCCCCGACCACGGTTAAATATGCCAGCGTTACTCAGCAGCAGTAGTGGTGAGTCCTCATCTTTTTGGGACAGGATGGTTTATTTTAGTTATTTAGTAGTTTAGTGGATTCAGTTAGTCAGAGTTAGTTAGGGACTTGTCCCATCAACTCCTCAGTCAGACTGCTAGAGTCTTTCAGACAATTAGACAGTTAGTTAGATGGTTATTCAGTTACTAGACCTTTTAGTATTATTAGTTCTTTTAAATTTGACAGTTATACTTTCAGTATTCAGATTGCCATGACTACTTGTAACACCCTATATTCTGTGTGAACTAGTTCTACTTATGTGGCACTTGATATTGACTTATGGGATAGGTAATGGGCTAGGTATCCTACGTGATTAGTGATGATAAGTGTAATACCCCATACTTTTTACTAGCTCAATTTAGCTTCTAGTGTATAAGGGTTAGCTTTGAAAGGGTATAAATCCTGATTCATGTAGAATTTTAAAGCTCTAGACCCACCAATATGTAGATAATTCAATCATCTTTCCAACGATGCCAATTTTGCCTTAGTCTGATACTTGATTGAGAAGTTATGGCATTTTTAGTAAAACAGTTTGGAATTTCGATAGGCACCGCGCCTTGGTAAAGGAAGAAATCGCAATTGTCTGGTTCCTGTGAAGCACCGCAATATTCTTGCATCTTAGTGAAGTTCCAATTCTTGGTTGTCCTTTTCTAGAGGTGCAACGCGATTACGCCGCATCGCTCCAGAGGCCAAAATGGGACTCGTCCCTATTCCAGTAGCCCAACGCAATTTCACCGCACGCGCCACAACCCAAAATGGCAATGTTCCCTTATCCAGTGAGCCACCATGATAGCCCTGCATCGTTTTGGGAACCAAAATCAAGATTTTTCCCAGTCGCAATTTAATTTCTAGAAGGGCAGTTTATTAAATTCCACTAGCCCTAATTCGTAAAAACAAAGGATTAAACCTTATTGTGAGCATGTTACAACCATTATCCACAAGAATCCTCTCCAAGAACCCCTAAAGCTTCAACTTTAAACTTCAAGAAAATCATATATTCACCATTCTTTTTCCAAATTAACCCAAGATTCAAGATTTTCAAATCAAGAACACCAAAAATCAATATTCAAGGGCACTAATAGGAACACAAAGTCCAAGTTTCTTCCTTTGTTCATCAATTAAGGTATGTGGGGTTTTCCAACAAGGATAATCCTTTCATCCTTATTCCCAAAATTATTTTTTGAAGATAATTTTACATGAATTTACATGAGTTTCGAATTCGGGTTCATACCCAATTTTCCTATTTAAAATATTATGATATTTTGAAAGATTTAGATGTTGAATTGCATATCTACATCCGTATTTTCATGCGCATTGCAGTAATTTCCAGATTTTGAGATGAATTATCAATATCTTGAATATCAAGCATGAACATTGTTATATTTTGACATAAATTTGATGCATGGGTTATTAAGTCCTAGTTGAATATTGCTATTCCAAGATTTATTGTGTTATAAGCACCCTCTTACTAGATTATTTTCAGATTTTTAGTAAAGATTTGATCTTTTAATCGCAGCTTAGCTATGGAATCCACTTTACAGTTTTAGATTACAGTTTAGATTAACAGATATATAGTGGGTTTTCATTATAAACCATCATATTAGTTTTAAAAGTGGATTTCCAATAGAATGAGCTTACAGATAAAGGGAGTAGTATTTAGCACCAAATTAGGTATGTTCTCATGTCCTAGAACTACGAGCCAATACAGGTTCAGATTATTAGATTATTCCTATTTCTGTATGGATGATAGATACAGATGTGATCACTTAGATTAGGTTATACTCCATGGCAAAAGTATGAAGCCTCTCCCCAACATAAGGTTTTCCTATTAGGGAACTAGACGTTGGACACTATGATAGTTCACATAGTGTATGTCGGTTAGAAGAACCTCCCTACAAACTATAAGCTACAGATTTCAAAACAGAATAATCCTCATAGAAAATCTCTTAGAAACCAAGTCTAAAGGCTCACAACTTTATTCACACATTGTTTTACAAAAGATACTAGCTATGAGATTTTAGATTTTTAGATTACAGATATAAAAGTGAGTCCTTCTACACTTAGACAGTATGATTTAAAGACAGAATACAAGTACATCTTTTAGAAACTAAATGTGATGACTCACTAGATTTATGTAGTATGTTTTCCTATTCATGATTATGATTTTCAATTTTTAGATATTCCAGCTTATGTGAGTCATCTACATATAGCATGCATTCTTTTACAAATAATAATGATATTGAGATGTGGTTTAACTTACGCATTCACCCCCATATATTTAGTATATTCTAGAAGTACTGATCCACATATATGTTGATGTGCTACATTGTCTAATAATGTAGGTACCAGTTCAGTTGTAGTCCATATGTCACAATCAGACAGTTGCAGATTCTATCCAGCTGATGATGAGCCCTTCTACTTCGAGGACTTCAGTTAGATTCTATTTATGAAATTTACTTTCGTACTCATGTGTATTGATTAGTGGTAGTTGAATTTTCATCCCATCTATCTTATTTAGTATAGAAGAGGCTTCATAGATGACAATTAGTATCAGTCATGTAATTTTAGTTCTGCTCTTCAGTTATATTAGAATGTTAAATTGTAAGTATTGTATTTTTCTCAGATTTCATCATGATTCTATTTCCGCACAGTAAACTCAATCATTTTATACAGATTTAGATCAGTTACTTAATAGTATGCCAGTACAAGGGTTAGCTTGGGACCACTTGTGGTCCTAAGCATCGTGTGACAACTAGGGGGTAGTCTCGAGTACAGTAAGATAGGTTTGAAGGAATTCCCATATATATTAAAATGTGGTATGATCAAGTTATTATTGATGAGAGTATTTAAACTTGGGCCCATAAGTATTTGAGTCTAAAGGATGAAGTGACTCAGTGTACATAAGTTTTAACTAAAAGTATTTTGATCTAAAAATGAAATAAAATATTAAGGTGCTTACTTGACTTATTTAAGCTAGTAGGTGAGTCACCTATTTGAGCCATATTGATCAAGTTTATAGGGCCAAGACCAATGGACCAGATTTAGGGCCTACATTAATGGGCTAATTTAACGTCCAAACTAAGTAAAATAATTGTGGAATAGAATGAGCGGCCCAATACTAAAATTTATTCCAAAAGCCCAAAATGTTAATGGCCCATTTTAGAATTGAATAAAGAAAGTAGGTGCATCACCTACTTTGACCTTTTGACCAACCAAAGAACTAAGTAGGTGAATCACCTACTAAGACTCCCGTGACCAGCTTATTGGGCTAAGTACACTACCACCTATATAAATTAATTCTGGCCCAAATTAAAGAAGAGAAATGGAGAAGAATGGGCAGACAAGGCCCATTAGTTTTTTATCCATAAAGGCCTAGTATAATGGGAAGGTAGGTACATCACCTACTTGACAAATTATGTACCAAAAATGTCAAAGAAATTTGGCTTAGAGTATCTCCTTTTAAAGGGATCAAAACCAGCTCCTTTAGCTCATTTTAACTTAGAAGAAAAAATCAGCTTTCTATGTTTTCTCTCTTGTTCTCTCTTAGTTATATAGTAGCCCTATAATTCCACTAAGGTTATTGGAATTTACCTTCATTCCAAGATAAAGGTAAGTGAAAAAATCATGATCTTATCTTAAGAATACTATGAGAATTATTTTCTCCATGATTAAATTATAAGATAGCCCTTTTTATGTATGGTAGTCCAATTATTCTTGATTATTAAGAGATTTTTATTTTCACCTTTGGTTTGTAAGCGAAGGAATTAAGCTATTGAAGAGGTATACATTAGAGAATAAACTACCACAAAAATTAAGTGAAACGCCCTAGGAGTACACCCTAGATGCGACACGGTTCTTACAGTCACAAGTGACCACAAGCTAAACCATGAGTTGTTGCCTGCTGTGAGCACTGAACAAAATGATAATAAAGGATACACATGTGTGAAAAACAAATTTTGATACGCCATAAGGTTTAAATATTTAAAAGTATCTTTGAACTAATATTCACAAAAATCAAATGTCTAAAAATAATACTATAAAGACTGTCAACAACAACTGATAAGGGACTAAGTGTCTAAAAGCCTCTAACTGACTGACTGTGGAGTTGATGGGACAAGTCCCCAACTAACTCAGGCTAACTACTGAACTGAAACACTTAAATAAGCATAAACTATCCTCGTCATATGAGGACTCACCACTGTTGCTGTTGTTGGTGCACTAGGATGTCTAGGTGAGGTCGGGAACCTGAGCATCTGAACCTATGATATGAGACATCATAGTGCAACAAATGAGTATGAGATCAGTACTTTGAATGTAACGGTTTTCTAAATGAGATTAGGATGATATGCATGGCTTAGATGCATGAATAATAACTGACTGAATAAATAGCATGAGATAACTAATATATAGTATGTGAGAAAGCTATAAAATTTGAGAATATACGACCAAGCATATGACATAATACTGGGGTAGTCTATAAATAGAAATACTGAAATACAGGTACTGAATAACTAATAACTGTATGCCATGGTCAAGCAAGCCTAAAACTAAACTCTGAACTGAATACTGGACTGAGACTATGGGAGCTATCATCTAACCGACATGCCCCAAATAAAAGCTCATTGGGGTCCAACCTGTAACCCCAGTTGGAAGGGTGCAAGTACCATGCCACGATTACTAACATTGGCTTTATGGATCCACGAAATTGAAGTCCTGAAGAACTAAAGAGTCACCCTCTACTGGAAGGTGCTCTAGTAAGATATATGCCAACCCTCAACTGGCAGGTTAACATCTCTAACCTATGCTGGCTATGTAGTCCTGGAATGTAGGGTCTACTACTAGAGGTCACTCTCTAAACTGGCAGGTGAGCCCCTTTTCATGAGTGTCCTTTATCATCCAAGCAAGGCCAATGTAGTGGCCGATGCTCTCAGTAGACTATCCATGGGTAGTGTTTCTCATGTTGAGGACAGTAAGAAGAATTTTCTCAGGAAGTCCATCAGCTTGCTAGACTAGGTGTTTGCTTAGTCGAAACAGAGGAGGGTGATATATGGGTTCAGAGTAGTTAAGAATCATCTCTAGTTTCCAAGGTGAAATAAAAGCAAGATAGAGATCCCAGCCTTTTCAATTTAAAAGAGTTAGTCCAGGATTAGAAAGTAGAGGTTTTCTCCCAAGGGGGAGATGGTGTTCTTCATTGACAGGGTCATCTCTGTGTTCCAAGTGTAGATGACTTAAGGTAGCAAATTCTTGCAAAAGCGCATGGTGCACGCTACTCTATTTATCCAGGGGCCATAAAGATGTACCGTGACTTGTGGGAAATTTGTTGGTGGAGTGGGATGAAGAAAGACATTGCAGAGTTTATGGCTAAGTGCTCTACATATCAGCAGGTTAAGATAGAGCATCAGAAGCCTAGTGGGTCCATGCGGGAGTTCAGTAGTCCTACTTGGAAGTGGGAAGTTGTGAACATGGACTTCGTGATGGGTTTGCCTCAAACTCATCATCAACATGATTTAGTCTGGGTCATTATAAATAGAATAACTAAATCAGCTCATTTCATTCCAGTTTATACCTCTTATCAGCCGAGGATTATGCCAAACTCTAAATCAAGGAGTTGGCTAGATTGCACGGTGTTCCATTGTCTATTATCTCAGACAAAGGTACCTAGTTCACCTCTCATTTCTGACAAGTATTCCAAAAGAGTCTTGGTACCCATATTCATCTTAGTATAGCCTTTCATCCTTGGATAGATGGTCAAGCAGAAAGAACCATTCAGACGTTAGAATATATGCTAAGGGCGTGTACAATCGATTGCAAGGGAAGTTGGGATTACCACTTACCTTTGATTGAGTTTGCATTCAATAACAGCTATCATTCTATTATTTGGATGGCTCCATTTGAATCTCTCTAAGGTAGGAGATGTAGATCTCTAATTGGTTGGTTCGAAGTTAGTGAGGCCTCAGTCAAAGGTCCTGACTTGGTATTCAACATCTTATAAAAAGTCCAGTTGATTAGAGAAAGACTCCAGGCTGCTCAGAGCTGACAAAAGTCTTTTGTAGATATTCTTAGAAAAGATCTCGAGTTTGATATTGTTAATCATATCTATCTAAAGATCTCTCCCATAAGGGGAGTGAAGAGATTCAGCAAGAAGGGAAAGATCAGTCCCCGATATATTGGTCCCTTCAAGATTCTCAGTCACTTTGGCAAGGTAGCCTATGAGTTTGAATTGCCTTTAGATCTAGCCTCAGTTCATCCAGTCTTTCATGTCTCTTTGCTCAAGAAGTGCATAGGTGACCTATCAATTATAGTCCCTATTTAGAGCATTGATGTTCAGAACACTCTCTCTTATGAAGAGATTCTGGTCGAAATCTTAGATTATCAGACTCGTAGGTTGAGGAACAAAGAAGTCCCTCTAGTTAAGATTCTTTGGAGAAGTCAGTCCATCGAGACAGATGCTTGGAAAACAAAGGAATACATGCCTACCAAGTATCCTCACCTCTTCTTCGCAGACTAAGATCAAGCTTAAGTTAACAGTTCTTCTAAAGCTTACACAGTTTCATGTTCAGTGTTCATCACAAACTTGGTATGCAGTTTCATGCTCATGTTCTCCTTATAAACTTGGTATTAAGTACCATTGCATATTAAGTCATGCACTCATGTATCAGTTCAGTTATGTAATTATGCATCAGATATACATTCTTATTGTGAGAAACTTAGTTCTTCAAAACACTCAGTCATGCATTCTTGAATTAGTTACACATGCATTAGATATGCATGTTCAGTATTGTATGTTTAGCTTGTCAGTCATGGCAGTCATGAGATTATGTTTTAGTTATTCATGTTCAGTATGTATGCCAGTTGTCTTTTCTCCCCTCTTAGTTAGTCTCATTCAAGGACGAATGTTCTCAATGGGGAGATATTGTAATACCCCATACTTTTTCCTAGCTAATTTCATCTCAAGAATGTTTATTATTAGCTTCTAAATTTAATTATGGATATTCCATGAGGAATTTTTAATATTTTTACTTTTTGTCTTATGGGAAATTCAATAAGCTTTCCATTGATATAAAATTTTCCTAAATACGATAACCGGATAAGAAGTTATGACTATTTCAAGTTCCTATCGTAAAACAGTGTCATATTGGTCAGTGGCGTGCCGTACCACAAGCTAAAATAGAAATTGTCCTTTTCCAGTGTCTCAGTACAATTTCCTTCGCATTGCGCCAAAGTTTTAGGTCGCAAAAGAAGGGGTAGTGAGATGGCTCCGCATCGCGCCATCCCTTAGTTTCCCAATTGTCAAATTTCAGTCAGATAGCGAGATAGCGTCGCGTCCAATTCGTGAAATTTTTACTAGAATTACAAGATGGATCCAAGGGTTAAAAGGGTCAATTTCTTACCCCTATTTAAACCCAATAACACGTGATTTATGTATTTTTCACCCAAAATATACTAGTTTCTCTCAAGTTTCTCTCAAGAACAAGCCAGGGTTTCAATTGGGGATTCAAATTCAAGAAGGTTTCATCGTTAATCCTCATGAAATCATGAACTAAGGTATGCATAGTATTAATTAATGGAATTCTTTTGTCCATGAAGCCCAAGAATCCCTTTTCTAAATTCAAGTTTATGGACTTTCATATGAATTTCATGATTGGGCTGCTCTTATTCATGTGGATAATGAGAAATTAAATTCTACTCCATGGTGGGTAATAAATTCTATGTGGGCTAAATTATTATCGATATAGATTCATGCAAACCTATGACTAAACCCTTTAATGATGAAATTAGAATTGAACCATGATGTTTAATTATTGTACAATGATGTTTACATACACCATACCTACAATATGTTTGATTAAATGCCTAGATAAAGAAAAAGTGCCTAACTAGCATGATACCATGAAATCCCCATGTATGTACAAGTTATGCCTATCACATGTTTTGATGAAATGCTTTTATAAATGTATTATGGATTATGATGTTAGTTATATGTTCAAGTAAGTTATGCTTGGTCAGTTTCCTTCCATCGAGTCCTGGGGGTACTCGTACCCAAAACATTAGTTATGTGCCTAGAGCCATGTCATGTTTTCTTATTACTCTAAGTTAAGCTATGAATCCTTAGACTTCAGACAGTCTTATGACTCAAGAAATCTCCATAATCTCATGAACTCAGTCATTTGTCAGATATCAGTAGTATTTCGTCAGTCAATGGAATATAGTAATTCGGCCCATGTTCAGTTCAGTAAATCACGTTCAGAGTCTATTTAGATGAGAGAAGGAATTAACACCGAGTGAATCCAAGGATGGGAACAGATACTATTAGATGAGGGTGTGATTCTTAGAAGTCATCCTTGCATTCCAGAACTATGTAGCCAGCATAGGTTGAGACATCAACACTATCCGATGAGGTGGATAAGCACTATCATATAAGGGCCCCACTGTTCTCTTTTGGGGACACTAAATCAGATGAGGGTCACCCATAGCTTATCCTTACCAGTGGCACGGTATTGACACCCTTCCAATTGGGGTTACAGATTGGACCCCAACTCATCCATAATGGTGTATCAAGGACATGTCGGTTAGATAACTACTTCCCACAGTTTCATGTTATAAAATCAAGACTATCAGATATAGTCAATCAGTCTTGGTAATAGAACTTAGATAGTTTTTCTAACTTTAGGACTATTAGATACAGTCAACTCAAATATAGTACAGAACTTAGATAGTTCCATCAGATATAGGACTGTCAGATACAGTCACTCATGTTATCAGTTATATTCAGATTCAGTAATCATGTTATCACAATATTAGTGTTAGTTGTTATGTCTCATACATGTATTCTCACACTCATGATAGTTAGTCAGTTTTATTATTGTTCATGCATGTGAACCCCATGCATTCAGCCTACCTCACATACATGCCAGTACATTCAAAGTACTGATGCATTTGTGCTATGGTTTCTTATACCATAGGTTCAGAGACACAAGCTCCATAGCAACAATAAATTTCTGATATCCACAGACAGAGTTAGAAGTGAGTCCTTATCTTTCAAGGACATAATTATTTCCCTATTATCTCATTAATCAGTTTATTAGTTAGAATTAGTTAGGGGCATGTCCTATCAGCTCCTTACTCAGACAGTTCAGTTAGTTAGAGGCTTTCTAGACTATCATGTTTCATACTTCAGTATGTGACATTTCGAATATAGATTTCCGTACTCGGTATGGTCATTTCAAATTCTTAGTTATGTTCTTTGGTCTTACCAATGCCCCAACAACTTTTATGGACTTGATAAATCGTGTGTTTAAGAAGTACTTGGACTTGTTCATCATAGTCTTCATAGATAATATTCTGGTCTATTCCTGCAGTGAGCGTGATCATGCAGACCATTTCAGAACAGTACTTCAGACTCTCAGAGATCATAAGCTATTCATGAAATTCAGTAAGTGTGAATTTTGGCTAAGGTCAATAGAATCCTTGGTCATATCATTTCCAATGATGGTATTAAAGTAGATCCTTAAAATACCAAAGCAGTAAGGAACTGGCCTCGCCCTATCTCTCCCACAAATATAAGGAGTTTCTTGGGTTTGGCTGGCTCTTACAGACGGTTTGTTGAGGGATTTTATTCTATTGCATCCCCTATATCCATATTGACTCAGAATAAAGTCAAGTTTCAGTGGTCAGATCCTTGCGAGAAGAGTTTTCAGGAGTTGAAGACTCGACTTACCTCAACTCCAGTATTAGCTCTTATATATGGTCCGAATGGTTTTGTAGTGTATTGTGATGCATCTAGAGTAGGTTTGGGTTGAGTCTTCCTGCAGCATGGTAAGGTCATAGCCTACGTCTCCAGACATCTTAAGCCCTATGACAGGAATTATCCTACTCATGATCTTGAGTTAGTCGTAGTCTTTACCTTAAAGATTTGGAGGCATTATCTATATGGTGTTCATGTAGATGTGTTCACTGATCATAAAAATCTTCAGTATGACTTTTCTCAAAAAGATATCAATATTCATTAGAAAAGGTGGTTAGATCTCTTGAATGATTATGACATGAGTGTCCTTTATCATTCGGGGAAGGCCAACGTAGTGGCCGATACTCTCAGTAGACTATCCATGGGTAGTGTTTCTCATGTTGAGGATAGTAAGAAAAAGTTTGCTCAGGAAATCCATCAGCTTGCTAGACTAGGTGTTTTCTTAGTCGATACAGAAGTGGGTGATATATGGATTCAGAGTAGTTCAGAATCATCTCTAGTTTCCGAGGTGAAAGAAAAGTAAGATAGAGATCCCAGCCTTGATAAGTTAAAAGAGTCAGTCCAGGATTATAAAGTAGAGGTTTTCTCCCAAGGGGGAGATGGTGTCCTTCGTTGATAGGGTCATCTTTGTGTTCCAGGTGTAGATGACTTAAGAAAGCGAATTCTCACAGAAGCACATGGTGCGTGCTACTCTATTCATCTAGGGTCCATAAAGATATACCGCGACTTGCGGGAAATCTATTGGTGGAGTGGGATGAAGAGAGACATTGTAGTGTTTGTCGCTAAGTGCTCTACATGTCAGCAGGTTAAGATATCAGAAGCCTGTAGGTCCATGTAGGAGTTCAGTATTCCTACTTGGAAGTGGGAAGTTGTAAACATAGACTTCGTGACGGGTTTACCTCGAACTCATCATCGGCATGATTCAGTCTGGGTCATTGTAGATAGAATGAATAAATTAGCTTATTTCCTTCCAGTTCATAGCTCTTATTCAGCTGAGGATTACGCCAAACTCAACATTAAGGAGTTGGTCAGATTACACGATGTTCCATTGTCCATTATCTCAGACAGAGGTACCCAGTTCACCTCTCATTTTGGAAAATCATTTCAAAAGGATCTTGGTACCTAAATTTATCTTAGTACAACCTTTTATCCTTGAACAGACGGTCAAGAAAAAATAACTATTCAGACTTTAGAAGATATGCTAACGGCATGTGCAATCGATTTCAAGGGAAGTTGGGATTACCACTTACCTTTAATTTAGTTTGCACATAACAACAGCTATCATTCCAGTATTTGGATGGCTCCATTTGAATCTCCCTACAATAGGAAATACAGATCTGTAATTGGATGATTCGAAGCTAGTGAGGCCTCAGTCATAGGTCCTGAGTTGGTATTCGACGCCTATAAAAAATTCATGCTGAGTAGAAAAAGACTTCTGGCTGCTCAGAGTCGACAGAAGTCTAATGCAGATGTTCGTAGAAAAGATCTCGAATTTGAGATTGGTGATCATATCTATCTAAATATCTCTCCCATAAAGGGACTGAAGAGATTTGGCAAGAAGGGAAAGCTCAGTCCCCAATATGTTGGTCCCTTCAAGATTCTCAGTCGCTTTGGCAAGGTTGCCTATGAGCCTGAATTGCCTTCAGATCTAGCCTCAGTTCATCCAGTCTTTCATGTCTCTTTGCTCAAGAAGTCCATAGGTGAACCAATGGTTGTAGTCCCTATTCAGAGCATCGATGTTTAGAACACTCTCTCTTTTGAAGATATTCCAGTCAAAATTTTATACAATCAGACTCGTAGGTTAAGGAACAAAGAAGTCCCTCTACTTAAGCTTATTTGGCAAAATCAGTCCGTCAAGGGAGATACTTGGGAAGCAGAGGCAGACATGCCTACCAAGTATCCTCACCTCTTCTTCGCCATCTAAGATCAACCTCAAGGTAACAGTTCTCCTTAAGCTTACTGATAACGCTCAATTACAGCTCTCGTAGGAGTGTAAAGCTGTCGTTGTCAAATATATAACCCAACTGGGTTGGGTATCGATCCTACAGGGAATAGCTTGGTCAACAAGTAAGCAAAGATTACTAGACTTTTAGTGCAAATCTCATAATAAAGGGGGGATTTTTGCAGTGCAAGTAATGTAACCAAAATATTAAAGTAAAAACTGAAAATAGCAAAGTAAAAAGAAAGAATGTTTGGTAAGATGTAAATCAATGAGAATTGAGGAGTTGGGGTTATGTCCACCTTCTGAGTTATACGTCTCTATTGGCTATGAGTTGTGCGGAATTCAGACATGTATATGCTTATAGAGAATTGTATTCGATGGTAAATCCAAGCGTCTTTCGACCTAAACAAGGACTATTTCACTTTAACTCTTTCGATCTTAAAGCGTATCTAACGATACAAATTCTCCAAGAGGTTAATCCAGTTACGGCACTAACATTTTAATAGGGGATGGGACCCTATTACCTTGACATTATCTCTTTTCCAGACATATAACTTTTCTTTCGAACAAGTTAATGCTATACTGTCGTTATTCTATGCGTCTGCAGCCACAAGAATTTGCATTAAGATAAAGAGAGTAATGATATAAGCAGCATACTTGTCACGAATTCACAAACTCATAGCAATAGATAGTATCTCATAAGGCTTCCATAACCCCAACAGAGAAGTTTAGTTACCCATGAGTGCGAAAGAAATCACAATCGACATTGTTATTATACCACAATAAAGATTTCGTGTAGCAAAGTGTGGTAGGCGTTAGGCGTTAATTCCTTGCAAAGTAACGTTTCTCTTGTTGCGGAAATTAAGAATTGAATGAATAGAAGAAGAATAAAAAGTAGAATTAATGGAAGGGTTAGAAGAAGAGTTATAGAGTAATAGAATTAATGAGGAATGAATAAAAATCTCTAGCAAAATAGGGTATTTATAATACCCATATCCTATTCCTACTAAGCTAATGAATTACTTAACCCAATCCTACTAGGTTAATGTATCATTATCCTAATCCTACTAAGTTACTGCTAGTCCCCAAAGTCTTCAGAATTGTTGTTTTTGCCTGGGACAAATTTTCCATGCACCGCTTTTGGTCCTTGGCGTCCAAGCTTTGCTCTCCTCCTTTCGTGAAGCTTTCTTTGGCATCAAGTTATCCATAAAATGCTGAATTATTTATCATTTATACCTGAAAACTTGCTAATCACGTTTGTTAGCTCACTTACAGGAAAAAGGACTAAAAGTGCATGAATTATATAATTTGTCCTCAAAACTTAGCTAAAATATGGGTAAAATATAGTACTTTAGGCGTGTAAATTCGCCTATCATCAACACCCCACACTTAAAGCTTTGTTCATCCTCGAGCAAACTATCATGCCCATCTAAACATCAACTTAGGGTTTCACAGTAACGACGCAAAATATTCATCAAGACAAGCATAGCAATTATCAACAAAGTGTAGTTTTCCGATCATTAGTAGAAATAATTTAACCTCTAATACAGACTCGTGATGGTAGTTAATTCGTATCCAAAAGTTAAGGTACAAAGAATCATACACAACTAACCAAAACTCATCAACCATGTGTGTCTCACAATATATTACCCATAATCACTCACAAGCATAGTATATTTGTCGAAACATGGGTAGAAGGGTATCCTTGCTCTCGCTCTCACAAAGAATTCATATGCTGCAACTGATGACCATAGGCTTGCCCTTAGTGTAATGCTCCACTAAATGTCAGAATGCTAAGCTTAGGATCAAATAGGTCTTCTATAGATTGTAATGTAGGCTAAGGGACGGGTCAGACTATTTTGGCCAGAAATAGTGACTATGTTCCTAAGCGCTTTAATACATCACATTATATCATTGACACTTTTCTTTCAAACAACCTTTCTACTTTCTTTTATTCTACCACCCCTTTTCTCCACTTTTGTTTTTCAATTTTAAACATAACTAACTTTTCAGTTTTCCTTTCCTTTTTCTTTTCATAACACACCTCTTATGATAGCAATTCTTTTTCATAACGAATTCAAGCACCATTACATTCTAGAGCACCATACTCACCCAATTTCCTCTTATTTTGTCACATGACTTTACACTTTAAAGCACTTAGGAATTTGGATCAAATTATGGTCTTGAAAAAAATGGATTAGGCTTACATATGAGGTTGTCAAAGAAAATAGGCTCAAGGCTCAAAAGGGGTTAACTAGGATAATGTCCATGGGTAGGTAAAAAGAAGGTAAAAAATTACAGGTTGCCAAAGAAATGCCTAAATCATCTCCTAAACTCACGTTCTTTATTTTTGCTTCATACACACACCAGGCAAGTTATAGCATCAGCCACAAACATAGAATATACTATTATCTCACACACAAAAGGCACATGGTCGACTTTATTGGGAGCAGTATAGACTCTTGACCCAACAGATGAATGAATTAAACCATACGATATCACATAGTGAGTCACAATTAGAGTCTAAACGTCTCAATAGTCATGATTTTAGCACAAACTCTTGTCATAATCTCATGCTGCCTATTAGAATAATTTCATGCGAAGAAAAATTTAACTAATAAAAAATTAACTAATAAAAAAATTAAAAAAAAATTAACTACTAAAAAGAAAAACAAAACAAACATAAATGCAAATGCAGATAGAGAAGTATAGCATGCAAATACCAGCAACCCATACTTAGATGGGACACACTGTCCTCAGTGGAAAATAAATAAGAAGAACCTGGTTAGTCAGACTCCTCCTCTATGTCGGGAGTCATACCCCCTTCGTCGGAATTATCATAGGAGTCGTCGTCATCAGAATTCTTCTCCATGTCGGAGTCTGGCATTCGTCGATCATTATCGATCGGCACATCATCATCAAGAGGTTCCTCAAAATATATACCTACTCCACACATCTCCCTTGCATGCACATTCATTGGATAGTCATGATCCAGCTGTTGGAGCTCTGCAGCAGTTGGAACTCGACCTCCGCTCATCATTGTAAACCGCGTCATGCCATAAAGATGGTGAAAGAAACTCTCATCCCGAGCATGTCTCTCTGTCGTAGTAAGGTTGACGCCATGTGTTGATTCAGCATCTTTGACCTTTGTACGATCAACCTTCTTCGGGTTGTGTGGGAGTTTATGATCAGCTGGTTCCTCTTCGATGTCTTCCTTCCTCAAGATTGCAGTCAATAGATTGCCGAAGCTGAAGTGGGACCACTTGTGTAGCCTAGATTTCCGCATTGTGGAGCGATTGATTGCGCCGATGTTGATAGGGACATTCGTCATCAATTCATATACTAGGCACACTCTATCTCTTGTTATCTTGGTGTATTGCGTCCCTGGAATAAGGCAAGATTTGACTATACACAACCATATCCTTCCTTCCCTATTCAAAGGAGCATATGGGAAGGTGTTGTGTCGACCGGTGTCTTTGTGTCTACTCCACCGTGCCATGGATCTTGTTCCACAGAGTGTGTGTCGAATTGCTCTATATGGAGGTCTACTATACAGCTCTTTGAATGGTGATGGATTGACTGAAGGCAAGCCAAGAAAGGAGTTGAAGAAATCCGCATTGAGTTGTAAAACTTGGCCCCGAATCTTGACCTCGCTGCCTGTGGTTTTCGGCGACCAGTTGGCATAAAATTCTCTTATCAAATCGAGATTACATTCTCCCATGTCTCGGAAGATGAAATCAAGATGTAATGCCATGATCTTGGCCAGCATGCACGGCTCCTTCTTCGCTAGGCTTTCCTTGTTTATCAAGTCCACATGAACATATTTTCTTTCCTTGTTGATCCTATACCATTCTTTCGCTTCCTCCTCAAGAACCCATTTTATTCCAAACATGCAGCGTGGTAATTGCATCGAGGATGATTCTCCTTGCTCTTTTCGGCCTCTTTTCTTGCCTTTTTGGGAAGTGGTAGCCTTATCTTTGCCTTGTCTTGCTTTGGGTGCCATTGTACCTGAGACTTAAAACAATGTTCATGTTAGCATCATCTCGATGGATACAATCTATAAACAAGCAGTAGGGGCACCACCCCACACTTAGGTTGTTGGTACAAACTAGTGAAGTGAAAATGGTCGATTACTCCGATTTCATTGACATACGTTTTAGGTGTTATATTCCAACAATAAAATCAGAGCAGTCACAATTGTTGTAATCTTGGCAATACATTCATGTTGGATATATCAAGACCACTACATAGGGATTGAATCAAGGGATAGTATCTAACAATAATCACAACCTCCTATGTTGGTAGGCAACTATAATCCTTATTCCGATGAACAAGTCATTCCAACATGTAAGTATTCAAGTAACAAGATTATGAAATATTTGGGACCAATTCGATTCCACAAAAGTATGACAATGCATCAAAATCAAATTCAAGTTGGAAATAAGTTAAGATCATCCTTACATATTCATTAACTCACTTAGTTGCATCACAACAATTCAAACACATTCACATCACCAATACTTGTTCAAGATTTAGCAATTCATAATAGGCGTAGTAGTGTAGTACTTACGGAATATAAATGAAGAACAAAGTAGTACTTACTTGATTGATGCCTTTGGATGATGTTCTTGTGAAGTAAGAGAGCAAAAGGAAAATTTTTGAGAGGATTTGGGGACTATAGGCGGCGCTTAAGCTAGGTTTCCAATGTGTTTTTGGTTCAAGACTAAGTCTCATATTTATAGGAGAAGTTTGGGTCGGGTTTTGACCCATTTAAAATTGGATTTGGAGACAAGAAGTGACCATAGGCGGCGCCTTTGGCTTTGCCTATGCTTGGCATAGGCGACGCCTTTTGCAAAGCATTGTCTTAGCATAGGCGGTGCCTATGCCATGGCATTCCTAGGCATAGGCGGCGCCTTTATCATGGCATATGAGATTCAGAGACAAAAGGCATAAGCATAGGCGGCGCCTATGCTATGGCATACTTGGGCATGGGCGGCGCCTATGCTATGGCACACTAGATTCCGAGATCTTAGGCCATAGTATATAGGCCTTGCCTTGTTCGTGGCCTAGTTTTACCTAGGCCTAGCCTTGTTCGATGCCTATATTTTCATGAGCAATGCCCAATCCATAGCCTTTTGCTTCTTCATTCCTAACTTACCACCTTTAACATGCAATACGTCCAAATCAAAATTTGAAACCGACCTCCTCGTTTTACACCTCTTTGCACCTACATTTACTCAAAAACAACAAAGAAATTAGAATGATGGGTTGCCTCCCATCAAGCGCCTTAGTTTTGGTCGTGGCTCGACAAAATCCTAAGAAAACAAAAACAATAAAAACAATTAAAAACGATGGGTTGCCTCCCACCAAGCGCTTGATTTATTGTCGCGGCATGACATAACTATCTCGATTACTTAGACTTCATCGAGATAGATGGGGCATCATTTTCTGAATGGATTCAGACGACGTTGATACTTACTTGTAGGCATGCAATCTTGTTCGAGATGACTCTTGTGCATACATATCCCAGGAGGGATACCAATTATATCATCAATCTTCCTACCCATAGCTGTTTTGTACCTCATCAGAGCAGAGATGAGAGCCTCTACATGCTGTTCACTTAAATCATCCGCAACACTCTCCGGAAGTGTATTTCCATATCCCAAGAACGTATACCTTTGGTAATTGGGGAGCTCTTTCGATTCAATCATTGGTGGCTCTACAATGGAAGTCTTCGCTGTTTGTGAAGGTTGATTTGTAAGATCAAGGTCCAACTTCTTAGGAGCATGAGAATATGACCCTATTTCTTTTAGAGCACACATAGTTTCTTTATAATATCCATCGTCCTCATGCTCAACATTCAGCAGCGCAGCAGATAATGGCTCAACAATAAGCTATTTCTCTATAGATATTTCTTTTGTATCCTCATAATGAACATCAGCTACGGAGAACACATTCATATTGCTGGGTTGCTTCATTGCTTTGCATATATCAAAGCGGACCACTTCGTTATTCAACCAAAATAAAAGCTCATTAGCTCTCATGTCAATAAGCACACTTCCAGTTGCGAGGAAAGGACGTCCCAAGACTATGGAAACTTTAGAATCCACCTCACAATCCAGAATAATGAAGTCTGCAGGAAAGATGAATGAAGAAACCTTCACCAACACATCATTCAAGATACCCACAGGTCGTTTTACCGACCTATCAGCCATCACGAGCCTCATATTGGTTGGTGTCGGATCGCCTAACCCCAACTTCTTATAGATGGATAGTGGCATCAAATTGATGCTAGAACCCAGATCACACAATGCCTTAGTAAAATTCATAGATCCAACCATGCAAGTAATAGTGAAAGCACCGGGGTCAGCCTTCTTCTGAACTAGTGATCGGGTAGCGATTGCGCTGCAGTGATGAACAATATCCTTCAACTCATAGCTTGCTGCTCGCTTCTTTGTCAAAAGATCCTTCATAAATTTCGCATACTCAGGCATTTGTTCTAGTGCCTCTACCAACGGAACATTAATGGTCAGCTGCTTTAACATATTCATGAATTTGCCGAACTTTGTATCATCCACAATCTTCTTCAATCTTTGAGAAAAAGGTGGTGGTGGATAAGGAATTATTTTGTCCACGGCTTTCTTCTCCTCTTGCTTCCGTTTTTCAGCCATTTCAGGCTGCAACATACTTGGTGTGACGTCATAGACGTCGCAGGCAGCTTCTCCTTTTGCCTTATCATCGATGTCTGTTGCCTCGTCAACTACTTGCTTGCCTTTGGATGAAGTTTCCAGCACCTTACCACTTCGGGTAGTAATAGCCATGTATGATCCGTCATTCCTTGTATTTTGCACAGTGTCGCTAGGTAAGGTGCCAGCCTTTCTTTGATTGAGTGCTGCTGAAAGTTGGCTCAATTGCTGCTCTATTTGCTTGAATGAAGTGGAATGTGAGTCAAGCAATTGCTTCATTGAGGACAAATCATTTATTACCTCCGTTACTCCCGCGCTGGTTGCTTCCACTCCTTTCAATAGTTTAGCCATCATATCTTCCATATTTCCAGAACCAGATGCAGTGGCGTCACGTCTTCCTGGAGGAACATACAAACCACTCCTGTCAGTCTTATCCTTCCAACTACCTTGATCACGGTCCTTATATCCTGAATTATCATAATATTTCCGACCTTGGTTTCCTTGGGCATTGCCTCGGAAACCACCCTGATTGTTCAAGTAGTTGGCTTCTTCCTCGGAATCGAATTCCTCTCTTCCTTTTGATGCAACAACTTTGACTTTTTCGTTCTTCCCTGATAATAGATGCTTTGTAAGAAGATCCATCTGCATTTTCATGTGAGCCATGTCTTGGTCACGATCCTCTTGTCTTCGCCTCTGCTCTGCAGTCATGCCAAAAGATACAATAGAGCTTTCTACCTCAGAATCCCTGGTATACCAAGCTCTACTTTGCTTTGTCATCCGGTCTAGCATATCGCTTGCCTGCACAAAGGTGAGGTCCATAAATGATCCACCTGTTGCATTATCTACCACTGGCTTAGTCACAGAATTCAAAGATCTGTATAATATCTCCATCAAGTGGACATTGGTCATATGGTGATTTGGGCACCGCATAAGCTTCGTCTTGAACCTCTCTCATGTTTCGTGGAGAGATTCAGTTGGAAGCTGTCGAAAATTAGTGATCTCATCTCTCAACTGTGCTCTTTTGGATGGTGGAAAGAATCTTTCTAGGAAAGAGTCTTTCAATTGCCTCCAATTAGTAATAGAATCAGGAGTTAGCCCATTCAACCATAGAGTTGCCTCCCCAGACAAAGACAATGGAAATAAGCGTAATCGAATTGCATTCTGACCAACGCCGGGATTGTCAAATGACTTGCATATAGAAATAAAGTTGATCAGATGTATATTCGGATCATCGCTTGCTAGTCAAAAAAATAATCCCTTGAGTTGCAAAAGCTGAATCATGGTGCTAGTGATATTGAACTTTGCTCCAGGGGCCAAGGGTGGCAGAATAATGTCTCCTGTGGCACCAGCTTCATCCAAATCGTCATCATCGTCATCAAAAGGAATCTTCAAAGCTCGGCGATCAGGCCTCAATCACGCTTGACGATCTCTCCTCTGCATGGGTGTCGCCACCTCAGTAGTATGCCGTGGGTTTAGTAGATCCTCATCGCCTAGGTCCTCGTCGACAGGATTTATTGCTTGCCTAGGGTTATCAATATTCTGTTGATGCACTTGAGCAGCCATCCTTTCAATTTCACGTTGTGCATCCATTGATGCACTGAACAAACCTGAATAAAACAAAAATAACAACTAAAAGTAAAAGTACGAGAATCTTTGACCAAAGGGTCTAGTAACTATCACAAACTTAATTACCACTTGTATTCCCCGGCAACGGCGCCAATTTTTGATAACGCTCAATCTAAAGCTCTCGTAGGAGTGTAAAGCGGTCGTTGTCAAATATATAACTCAACTGGGTTGGGTATCGATCCCACAGGGAATAGCTTGGTCAACAAGTAAGCAAAGATTACTAGACTTTTAGTGCAAATCTCGTAATAAAAGGGGAGTTTTGTAGTGCAAGTAATGTAACCAAAATATTAAAGTAAAAACTGAAAATAGCAAAGTAAAAAGAAAGAATGTTTGGTAAGATGTAAATCAATGAGAATTGAGGAGTTGGGGTTATGTCCACCTTCTGAGTTATACGTCTCTATTGGCTATGAGTTGTGCGGAATTCAGACATGCATGTGCTTATAGAGAATTGTATTCGATGGTAAATCCAAGCGTCTTTCGACCTAAACAAGGACTATTTCACTTTAAATCTTTCGAGCTTAAAGCGTATCTAACGATACAAATTCTCCAAGAGGTTAATCCAGTTACGGTACTAACATTTTAATAGGGGATGGGACCCTATTACCTTGACATTATCTCTTTTCCAGACATATAACTTTTCTTTCGAACAAGTTAATGCTATACTGGCGTTATTCTATGCGTCTGCAGCCACAAGAATTTGCATTAAGATGAAGAGAGTAATGATATAAGCAGCATACTTGTCACGAATTCACAAACTCATAGCAATAGATAGTATCTCATAAGGCTTCCATAACCCCAACAGAGAAGTTTAGTTACCCATGAGTGCGAAAGAAATCACAATCGACATTGTTATTATACCACAATAAAGATTTCGTGTAGCAAAGTGTGGTAGGCGTTAGGCGTGAATTCCTTGCAAAGTAACGTTTCTCTTGTTGCAGAAATTAAGAATTGAATGAATAGAAGAAGAATAAAAAGTAGAATTAATGGAAGGGTTAGAAGAAGAGTTATAGAGTAATAGAATTAATGAGGAATGAATAGAAATCTCTAGCAAAATAGGGTATTTATAATACCCATATCCTATTCCTACTAAGCTAATGAATTACTTAACCCAATCCTACTAGGTTAATGTATCATTATCCTAATCCTACTAAGTTACTGCTAGTCCCCAAAGTCTTCAGAATTGTTGTTTTTGCCCGGGACAGATTTTCCATGCATCGCTTTTGGTCCTTGGCGTCCAAGCTTTGCTCTCCTCCTTTCGTGAAGCTTTCTTTGGCATCAAGTTATCCATAAAATGCTGAATTATTTATCATTTATACCTGAAAACTTGCTAATCACGTTTGTTAGCTCACTTACAGGAAAAAGGACTAAAAGTGCATGAATTATATAATTTGTCCTCAAAACTTGGACTTCATGGATGAAAGGAGTCCATGAATGAACACTATACATACCTTAGATCATGATTTTGTGAAGATTGATTGTGAAACCTTCCTGAATTTGAATCCCCAATAAAAACCCTAGTTTGTTCTTGAGATAAACTTGAGAGAAACTAATATGTTTTGGGTGAAAAGTGGTTGTATCATGTATTAAATGGATTATATAGGGGCAGAAAGTTGACCCTTTTAACCCTGGACATGTCATTAAATTTTCAGTAATAGTTCCTAAGTTGGACCCTTGGCGCGACTATCACGCCATGTCACTGGAAATTGACAATTGTGAAATTACACGGTGGCGCTACGCGGAGCTATCACTTTTCCACCTTGTCTACGACCTGGAAGTTTGGTGCGAAGTGCTAGTATCGTGGAGGAACACTAGAAATTTGACAATTTCCATTTGAGCTATCTCCGCGATGCGCTGAAGGCTTAGGTCAAACACTGTCTCACTATAAAGGCTCTAACTCTTCTCCTAGGTGTCGGATTTGGGTGAATTATATATCGATGGAAAGCTTATTCAATTTTTCACATGATAAGAAGTGAAAATTATTAAAATACTATATGTATAGGAATGAATTCTTATTTCAAAGCAAGTTCTAACATCCTTGAGATGATTTTCAAGCTAAGAAAAAGTACTTGTATTGCAATAATGAGAAATTAAATTCTACTCCATGTTGGGTGATACATTCTATGTGGGCTAAATTATTATAGATATAGATTCATGAAAACCTATGACTAAAACCTTGAATGATGAAATTCGAATTGAACCATGGTGTTTAATTATTGTACAATGATGTTTACATGCACCAGCCTACAATGTGTTTGATTAAATGCCTAGATGTAAGAAAAGTTCCTAACTAGCATGAAACCATGAAATCCCCATGTATGTACAAGTTATGACTATCATATGTATTAATGAAATGCTTCTATAAATGTATTATGGATTATGATGTTAGTTATATGTTCAAGTAAGTTATGCTTGGTCAGTTTCCTTCTATCAAGTCCCGAGGGTACTCATATCCGAAACATTAGCTGTGTGCCTAGAGCCAGTCATGTTTTCACGTTACTCTCATTCAAGCTTTGAATCCTTAGACTTAAGATAGTCTTATAACTAAGTAAATCTCTATGATCTCATGAACTCAGTCAGTTATCAGATATTAGTAGTATTCCATCAGTCAAAAAAATTCAGTAATTCAGCCCATGTTCAGTTCGGTTAATTATGTTCAGAGTCTATTTAGATGGGAGTAGGAATCAGTACTGAGTGAACCCAAGGATGGGAACACACACTATCAGATGAGGGTGTGATTCTTAGAAGACATTATTGCATTCCAGAACTACGTAGCCAGCATAGGTTGACACATTCACACTATCCGATGAGGGTTGATGAGGTGGATAAGCAATGCCAGATAAGGGCCCCACCATTCTCTTTTGGGGATACTAAGTCAGATGAGGGTCACCCACAGCTTGTCCTTACCAGTGGCGCGGTATTGACACCCTTCTAATTAGGGTTATAGATTGGACCCTAACTCAGCCATAATGGCGTATTAGGGGTATACCGGGTTGATATACTTCCCACAGTTTCATGTTACAGAATCAAGACTGTCAGATATAGTTAATCAGTTTTGGTAATAGAATTCAGATAGTTTTTCAAATTTTAGGACTGTCAGATATAGTCAACTCAGATACAGTACGGATCTCAAATAGGTCCATCAGATTCAGGACTATCAGATACAGTTACTCATATTATCAGTTATATTCAGATTCATTAATCATGTTTTCACAGTATTAGTGTCAGTTATTATGTCTCATGTATGTATTCTCACGCTAATGATAGTTAGTCAGTTATTATTATTGTTCATGCATATGAACCCTATGCATTTAGCCTACCTCACATGTATACCAGTACATTCAAATTACTGACGCATTTGCATTATGGTGTCTTATACCATAGGTTTAGAGACATGAGCTTCAGAGCAACAGTAAATTCCTGGTATCCGCAGAGAGAGTTAGAAGTGAGTCCTCATCTTTCGAGGACATGATTATTTTCCTATTATCTCATTAATCAGTTTATTAGTTTGAGTTAGTTGGGTACATGTACCATCAACTCCTTACTCATACAGTTCAGTCGGTTAGAGGCTTTCTAGACTATCATGTTTCAGACTTCAGTATGTTCAGTTTTATTTTAGGTATTCTATTACCCCACACAGATGTTATATCACTCAGATTATGTTTAGTATTGAACCTTATGGCCTTTCATTTTATTTTACCCTATTATAAAGTATTTTATGCAATATACAGGTACAAATATCTGTCATGGGTAGCTTATAGTCCATCGGGGTCATGAGCACCATGTAGCATTCGGGGTACCAGATTCGAGGCATTTTAGTAATTGTTGAAATATGATATATAATGCCTCAACTGATGATAAATCCTATGTTTTTACATATTGGGGCCTTGGGAAAAGACCTAACTACCCCTAAAAAATTTAAATTCAAAATTGGAACATCGATTGAGCCCTCACCATGATGTACCAAGGTTTCTATCACTATTTTACCGTGATGCACCATAATCACAGTGACTTGCTGTTTTGGAAATCCAAATGTAGTCCAAACCTCATCCAAAAAATCCAAAACTTACTCGAGACATGCTACTTACACCCCTGAACATGAATCAACTTAAAAACTTATGTCTTGGGGTTGGGAATGTCTCTTTAAAAATCATCAATATTAAGAGGCCAAAAATAAAACTAAGTCTCCAACACTTAGCAAAATTTTTAAGTTCTACAAGGTATTACAATATCTTCCTCTTGGTAACAGTCATCCTTGAATAAGACTGATTAAGCTGAGAAATACTGAGGTACTGAGATTACATATTGAATATGCATAACTGAAAACATTATTACATGATTGAGTCTAAAACATGGTGACTGACGAAACTAATTAATGAATGCATGTAATGACATGAAGATGTCTACATGGCTGGAACTGAGAATGAAAAAGAGATAATCTAAGGAAAACTATTACATTGAGCTGAGTCTCAGTTTGCAGTGAATTATTTTATCCTTTAATTTATCTTGGGTTTTACGTATTTTTTAGGATGATAATTCGTTGAACTCGTAAGAATTTTGGGTTGGTTTTGAAAATACAATTTTTGTAAGTGGAACCCACATAGGGTTTTTGTGTGATTTTTGGATCCAAAGAACAATGGTCCATTATGGGTATCATTATTCAAATATTAATGAGTAGAATTTATTTATGATAGCTTGGCATTTTGAGAAGGCTTTTCGAAAGAAAAAAGCACTAGTTTAGCGTATGGTTGAGCTTTCTTTGGTATCGAGATAGTCTAGGTTTATCACTTGTTAGATTGAGCTACTTTATAGTATTTTTATGATATTGTGTTGGATTTAAGATGGGTCTTAGGTATTGGATTGAAAAAATGCAAGACTTGAGTTAGTTGGACCGTTTAAGCAAATTTGAAATCGTAAAGTAGGTACACTTGATTTGTTTCCTTATGCCCTAGGTAAATTGGACTTTACTTCTCATGATTAGCATGATAGTAACTTAGATTTCTCAACTTAGGTAAAACTGCTTTAGACACGTATGCTTGGGGTATGTTTGGCCTTAGGTTTTTACACTAATGAAGGTTGTCTTAGCTTTCATTGGACTTAGTTAAAGTACTTGAGAAGAATCTCTACCTTAGAACTAATTGTGTCTTGTTATACATCTAAGAGTGGATTTAGATACCTTAGCCTTGTCCGAGATAGAAATTGACGTAGAATATATTTTGGAGATTTAAAAGTGAGCCTTTTGACCCACTTTAAGCCAAGCTCGAGCTAGTTCTCTTGAAATCCTTATACGTTGTTAAACACCTATAGCATTCCCTTTGAGTCAATATTGAGAAACCTTAGCACTTGTTGGTTATGGTAATGATAATATTAGAAGTAATATTTATAGACTAATGGATTAGATTGTCACTTATGCTTTGATAAGATATGGATGATGTCTTAATAAGTTATTGGTTATGCCATGTAAAAGATATATATTATTCTAATTAAAATCCTTTTACCATACTATTGATAAGCTATTTCCAATTATATTACTTATGATTATTATCAAGCTAAATAATTATGCTAGTAATCATGCTAGAAAACACTCTTATTAATAATGTTAGCAATTGTGTTACTAATTGTGCTAGAAGTCATGCGTATTAATTATATGGGAAGTTATACTATTAATTATTCTAGAAATCATGATGCTTGACTATATTTTCACGTATGACATTGCTTTTTTCAAGTTTAATTTTGGAAGATGACTATGATAATTATATACCCGATTTAATTTTGAAAGATGATGTTGATATTGATTATATTTGGCACAATTTCAGAAGATGATTATGTTGATTATACCTGATTTAATTTTGAAGGATGACGATGATGTTGATTATACCCTATTCGATTTCAGAGAATGATTATGATGATACATTGATACCCGATAAGGCCGAAAGAAGATTATGCCAATCTAAGTATGGCTGTTTATTATGACATGATTATATATATATATATATATAAATAATCATGTCATAATAATTATATAAAAGAGTTGGATATGATGTTGATATTAGGGATGACGAATATAGCTCGAAAGTGATAAACGATTAGAATATGGTATATAATTAGTATGACATGATTATATATATATATAAATATATATACATATAAAAATATTGGGTATGATATTGATATTAGGGATGACGAACATAGCTAAAAAGTGGTAAATAATTAGAAGATGGTATATAATTAATGATTATCGATGTTGATGATTAGTGATAAATAAAGATTAGTGGTGGATTTTTTTAAGTGACTAATAATGAATAGTTTACAAACGAGGATAATTTGGTAAGGTATGATTTGTTATAAATGATGTTAGTTGATACATGATTGTTATCTAATAAATGGTGAATTGTGGATATGTGGTGAATAGTTGTTAAAATGATAACTAGAGGTTATGTGATGATTAGTAATTATATGTATTATTTATTAAGAGATGGTTAGCTAATAAATGATAACTAGTGAGTAACGATGGTAATGTTGTTAAATAATGATAACATTATATAATTTGCATACATTATCCTGTGTTGGTAAATGACTGGTTGATGATAAATTATGGAATGATGGTTAAATTGAGTTGGTACTTGTAAATGATGAATGATTGCTTTATTCTATCTTTAAGTCTACTCTCCAAGTGTATGGGAGTCTTTGATGAGTAATTTAATTTCTTTATCAATTGGCATATGGGAGCTAATTTTGTAGTTTACGATTGCTGGTGTGATTCCTTGTGATGCATGATTATTTTAATTTATTTACTTATATTGCACAGCGATGTTGGAATGTTTTGATGCCTTGTGTTATATTATTATTTCGGTAAAATTATTTATTATGTACAATAGTATTAGAGATGATTCAGATTTATTTCTATACCTTGACTTAGTTATGTTATCTTGCATTTTATCATTATTATATCATGATTTAGCTCAATCGGACGATGATGTCTACTAAGTACTTATTGTTTTGGTACTCATACTATAGTTTTGTACCTTTTGGTGCAGATCCAAGTACTGGTTGCCATTGTTGATTATTGATCATACTACATTGATATTTTGAAGATAGGGTGAGCTCTTGGAGTTGGAATCACCTATTTCTCTCTATATTTTTTATTTAGTCTTTAGTTATCAATACATATATTGTTGACTATTCTAAGTCTTTGAGTCATATTATTATTATTATTAGATGCTCTTATACTAGCTCTACTAGATAGTGGGATGGTATTGTGTACTAACTGTTTTATTTATTTAGAACTCTTGGATTATTTATAAGTGTGTTGTCTATTTTTGTGTATGATTTGATATTTTTTACTAAGTTAACCCATTTTGTTTAGCTCTGGTTAATAGTTTGACTTACCTACTGGCGAGATAAAGTAGGTGCTATCATGACTTGTAAATCGGATCGTGATAAGTACCATGTGCTTCTTTAAAAGTTTTACATATACATTTTAGGAGATAATGAAGAACTGGTGGTGAAAGAGTGTCATTAATTCAAACTAGGGTGATAGTATCACATTAAGTCCATAAAGGATATTTTTTGTGGGTGAGAGATAGCCAGGGAATTGAACCATCGATCAAAGAAAGAAAATTGTGACTCTTCAAAAAAATGTGAGAAAATTTCCCTTCCAAGTCAAATAATTTAGATATGTAAATTCAATAATATGAAATTCTTGATGTTAAATATAGTTGGTAGATGATTTGAATGTTTGAGAGTGACTAGAGTGAGGAGGGAGGAGAAGAAAGAAAAAGTTGAATTTGTCATGATTTTTCATACCAAGTTGAGGCTTTCAAGCTCTTATATTTTGTTGTAGCTTTACATAACTTATATAGTGTTTGATATATATATATATATATATATATATATATATATATATATATATATATATATATATATATATATATATATTCTGGCTAAGAGATAAATACAAACACAAAATACAAATAATTGCAAACTAGATTCAATGTTATCCTAACACATTTATTATTATTATATAACTTTTAAATTATGGGCTATTTACTTCTTTATAACTCTAAAACTTATGCCTAATTTATTGTTTTCTAGATATCTAACATTGCTCTGCAAAAGCTAATATTAAGTAGTGAGGGACCACTCACCTCTATGGTATTCACAGCTGATATCAAGATTTAGATGACAAACTAGAAATTCACTTATTGCTATTTACAATCTATAATATTTGGTTCATTTAAGGTTAAAAGATGATTAACATTATATAATTGATTTATTTTTTAAAAAATAATACTTTAACATCTAGTTAAAAGTTTATATGATGCCAATTGAAATATGTGTTCCATTATGTGTCGGAAAAGCTTTATAACGTGTGAAAACTAAAATTCGATGAAAATAATATGTTAAAAAGTTACAAAAACTACAGATAGCTCATTAACTTAGTGTGTTATATCACTTCCATAAACGTTCAAATCCTTAATGAATGTTAAGACTTATAGACTCATATAGCACACTAAATTAGGCATTATATGAGTCATTAAAAATAGGACAGACTTTAATTTTTACAATCTTTTTTCTCATATTTGTACGTTATTTGACTTATATTCATAGTATAGAAAAATATATGTTATTTGACTTATATTCATAGTATAGAAAAATAGTATAGAAAAATAAAGTAATATATAATACTTTTTCTTTGATTTTTTTCAGAACGCATTTGTTCTCTATTTAAAGCACATTGAATGAGCTTAAAATTTATTAATCTTCTGTATTCTCTTGTTTAATGGACTCACATATATAAAATTTTGATATTTCTCTTATTTAATTTTTCATCATCTTTTTGATAACATATCGAATGAACAGTGTTAGAATTTTGTTAATTTGATTTGATTAAATTGTTCATGATGTTAATAATGCTCATTATAGTTTGTCCACCATAGTTCATTTTTAAGTTTTGAAATATTTTTGGTGAAATATTTAGAAAAATGAGTGTTAGCATATAAGAATTTAAATTAATTGTGATAGAATGATACTCAATATGTTTTTTATCATAAGATTTCAGAAATTATACAGAGTTTAATATCAAAGACAACTAGCATTTGGCTAATTTTTTGAGACTTCAGGTGATTATATAGATTAAATCAAAGCTAACAACACTTGAAATCTATGTCAAAAAATTTAGGACTCATCATCAATTCTATTTAAGTCGAACTAAAATTCCTCCTACTTTGGTTGAAATTCGTCCTACTCAGGATAAAGTCACTCTTACTCAAAGTAGTATTTATTACAAAATGATTCTTTACTAAAGTATTCTTAGGAGTCAAATGTCAATGAAATCATTAAGATATTATTTGAGCCAAGCTTACCGGGAAATAGAGTGGTAATATTAACTGTTGGTGGTAGTGGTGGTGGTGGTAATGGTACTATTCTTACAAGATTATATTATTACCAGCATCATCATTACTAGATTCGTATAATATTTTTAGAGATTATCCTTTGTTGTTGTTGCTAGATTATATTATTATTATCATCATCATTATTAACAAATTTATATGATCTTTATATTTTTAGGGGTTATTCTCAATATGATATGAATAATGTTAGAAGTTACGATAGTGGTGATAGTAGTGGTGTTACTATTCTTACTAAATTATATTTTTATTTTCATTATCATCGTTACTATTGTTACTAGATTTGTATGATCTTTATATTTTTAGGGTTATCATTGTTGTTTTTGTTGTTGTTAGATTATATTATTATCATCATCATCATTGCCTGATTTGTATGATCTTTATATTTTTAGGGTTGTTGTTGTTGTTATTGTTGCTAGATTATATTATTATCATCATCATCATTATTACTGGACTCGTATGATTATTATATTTTTAGAGTTATTCTCAACATGATATGAATAATGTTAGAAGTTATGATGGTGTTGTTGTTGTTCTTGTTACTATTCTTACTAAATTTTATTATTATCATCATCATTATTACTATTATTACTAGATTCGTATGATCTTTATATTTTTAGAATTGTTGTTGTTGTTGTTGCTAGATTATGTAATTATCATCATCATCATTATTACTAGATTCTTATAATCTTTATATTTTTGGAGTTATTCTCAACATGATATGAATAATGTTAGAAGTTATGATGGTGGTGGCGGTGGTGCTGATGGTGTTACTATTCTTACTATATTATATTATTATAATCATCATCATTACTATTATTGCTAGATTTGTATGATCTTTATATTTTTAGGGGTTATTCTCAATATGATATGAATAATGTTAGAAGTTATGAAAAATATCATATTTTGGAACAATTCTCTCAATGTGTATGAATAGATTAGGATAGAACATCATTAATGGTGTAAAATATTACTCTTTTATAGAGTTTTGGTCCTACTAATTATTAGTGACAAGTCTATCATTTGGATATTAATTTAATATATTTTATTTGAATGGATAAAATATCATTTGAAATATCATTGATGGAGCAAAATGTTGCTCCTTTGTAGAGTTTTGATCTTGTTGATTATTATCGATAGGTCTATCATTTGGATATTAATTAATATATGCATATCTGGTGGAAAAATATCTTCATATTTTTTATACTGAAAAATTTCTACTCAAGAAGAGTCTGTTTTAATGAAAAATATTAATGATATAGTACAATTGAATTATTACAAAACTTCATTGAACGATAGTTAGGATCCACTTAATAGGGATGTATTAGAAGATCAAGTCTGTTTTGTAGAATCAAAAAGTGAGCATGAATTTATGATGCCTTTTTTCACAGACATTAAACTAACAAGAACTAATGTCACAAAGTCCATTTAATTAATAAGAACTGATTTCATCTGTCAAAAATAATGTCACTAATAGGTTCAATATCTTAATTTTATTCTCATGAAATGTCTTTTTAATAATATTCAAGGTTGTGAGGATGCATTTGTATATACTTGTGTGGATGATGAAATGTGTCAAGCTATGTAGACTGAATGACATGATCTTCTATGAGAGCAAATGGTGCTTTCTTCGAATATGTTTTTAATTCTAAAAAATACAAAATAAATTGTTAAACTTTTATATTTTAAAGAGATAAAGTAGTTCATAGTTTATGAATTCATAAAAAAATTTGGTGAATTTTCTGCGGGAGTTGAAATAACAACGTCAATGAATACTTCGTGGAACGCAGTATTTTGATTTTATGTAGATCGCAAAATACTATAAGATTCACCATTATAATATGAGTATATATTGAGAAAGTAATTTAATTTTGATATTAATATGATTGTATATGTGCTAATCGTGGAAATTTAAGAAAATACCTTTTTATTTTAAAATTATTTCAGTGTAAATATACTTTTTTTTTTCTAATTATTGAGGGTAAAATTTCTCAAGCTCCCTATCAAAAATTGTCAAACAGTTATTCAAAAAGTATATGACAAAGCCATAAGCAGGAGAAATGTATATCTTAAATGCAAGCGTGCTATTGAAAATGTTTATAGCAGTCGAAAGGGATCTTTTCAGGCATTGTTAAGTTACATGGCTGCTCTATAACACTTCAATCCAAGCACTATTATTGAATTAAATTTTAATGGACATGATGATGTGGCTGAATATTTTTTCAAATATATTTTCTGGACCTTTAGTATATATGTTCAAGGTTATGTCCATTGTCCACCAGTGATATTGATTGAGAGAACATGTCTATGGTATATGTAATATCAAGTTATTAATTTTTCTCAGAATCAACATGATCGGTCATTATTTTATTTGACTTTAGTAATTATAGTCAATGAGAGCATGGAGACATGGGACATGCTTTTGACCATTTGAAGCAATATGTAGTGAAGCAACGTGCAGGTACATATTATATATCTAATAGACATCAATATATACTAGCTAACGTGTTTGAGTTACCTTACTAGAAAGTGTCATTTTCGTACAGTTGCTACTATTTAAGGCATTTGAAGGTAAACAATCATAGGACAAATAAAAATATTTGATTTAACAAACTTTTATGGAAAGGTGCAATAAATTATTATGAGAAAAAGTTCAATGAATGAATGTAATTGATTAGAAAGGTGTTTAAGAAAGTCTATAAATTATTGATATTAATTTCAGTCAAAAAATTAATCTTACACATGGATGATAGTAGGAAATAGGAGATGCTTACAACAAAGATCAAAGTCCTTTGATGGCTTGTTAAAGTCTGTTCGAGGGCTACTGATTATTGCAATGTCTATCATATTCAGAAAGTTGTGAAGTGATGTGTGAGTAGATCAACATATATGAGAAGGCTATGGACAGAAAATGCAATAGAATGTCAACTCTATCCAACTGAGAAAAAATTAAAGCATCCCATCATTATCTAGTATGATGAAAAAAATATTATATTTGAAATCAAAAAATTGCACATCAAGATCATAGAGATAATGTTATATATTTTTAAATAAAATTAAGGTTAGATCCTAGATATAAAATAAAAGAAATATAAAGTTTTGGTTAGGCCCAAAAGTGTTCCAACTAAAAGATACAAAAATAAAAAGCCTACAAACTAAAGAAAAAGATGAATGAAAAAAAAATTAACATAGAAAAATCTGAAAAGAACAAGCTCTAAACATCCCTTCTCTTGCTGATTCAGGTTGCTAGAGATTCCATGAATCATCCATATCCATCTTTCTATATGTGCCAGCTTAAAATGAAGAAAATATCTCTTACTTCTCTTATTAATCTCTAAAGGTACCTAACTTCATCCTTTAACTTTGTTTTTTCACATTGATGAAATTTTCTCTGTGGGATGAGTTTCAAAGAAACTAATATTATCCTGGATATAAACGAAGTCATAGTATACAGTTAGAGTTGTGACTTATGATATTCCTTCATGGAAAATAAGTAGTAAAATAGAACTATATAAAATATGTCTTTGATGTAATCTATAATTACAAGTTAAGTACTCAGCCTATCCCTCTGACTTATGCTTTTATTTTGATGTTTAAACCCCTTTTCTCTATTGATTTGTCTTCAATATTCAAATAATTAGTCTTTTCTAAGATAATAAACTATTCTATAGTAAAGACTATTAATAAAAAATTTAATCCAAAACTAATACATATAATATCGATAGGAGACCTAAAAATATGATTAAATGAAAAGATTGTCTTTAAAATTAAAGAGGTGAACAACTTATATAATTTGGTGTAATATCAATTAAACACTCAAACTCTAACTAGGTGAAATAATACAATAACACCAAACTAAAATATCTTTAAGTATAATCACTATCTATATTCATTTGAGAATGCATTACTGTCTCTTAGCATTTATGTTAAACTTGTGTTTGTAATAGCTTTGTGTAGAATTGTGTGATTATCATTTTGTCACTCCGATTACTTGCTAATTGATCTTTTTTTATTTTGATGCAAGAGAATGTTATTTATCTAGTTCAATTATTATTTTTTTCATTGTTAGAATTTCCTCTAAAACTGTCATTTGATAAGTACATGCAAATTAAAAAAAAAGGGTAGCAAAATAAATTGCTAGAGAGCTTTCTTCCCTGAGCACATGTTGAAACATGACTTTCCGAGCTTATTTTAGCTTTTCTATAGACTTTATATTCATTTCAAAAAATTCAGTTTCAATTATGTCACGATTCAAAATAGGTACCATGATTAAACTTGTCACACCCTCTAATACAGGTAAGCCTTAAATTAAATACAATAATCAACGTAAAATAGAAGCAGAAGAAGTAACAGATCTAAACAATCCATAAAATTCATAAGAGGTATGATCACAACACATCTCACACCTGGTTATCACTAGTACAAACTACTAATATTGAACACAATAAAATAGTCTGAAGTATCTCAATTGTTAATAAGCACAATATAGAAAAAAAGAGATTTAGATAAGCTCTCAGATCTGACATCCATTACCTTAATATCTGAAAAAATGGCACTAGAAGTCATAATAAATGCTCAACTACTCACTCAATACCTGAACATAGGTGCAAAAAAGAAAAGCAAGGATGATTACGAAACTGTAACGCCTCAAAATTTCATCCTGAAGAGTCATATGGGGCTTAAGTCTACAAGTAGTCCTAAGCTAACCCTTTGAGCCTGCTATATTATATTATATCTAGGATGAATAAACCAAGCAAGAATTCTATATTATATCATGTTGAACTGAAGTAACTAAAAAACAATATTTGGATAGCAAAACACTGAAAAATCTGAAAACATCAACTGATAGTCCGACAAGCCTCTACTTACTAAGAACTAGAGAGTCATTGGGACAAACCCCCAGATGACTCGTACTAAACTAAAAATGAATAAACCAACCACTATAAAGACAGAGATCAGGAAAATAGGTCTTCGAACCATGAGGACTCACCAATAGAAAAGATGTAGATAGAGGTACTCGGAGATCATTGTCCCTGCTGAGACTAAGCACATGAACCTATATTATGAGACAATGTAGCACACATACATATATATGGATAGTACTTTGAGGATGTACTGAGTTTATGGGGGTGTATGAATGAAGTAAACAATATCATTACACTTTATGAAATCATGCATGCAAATATGAATGACTCACATAGCTTAAATAAGTCAAAAATATAAATCTCATAAGTCATGAACAATGAAACATATAATATAAATCTCGTGAGTCATTATACTTTGTTCTAAAATTTGTATTCTCCTCTTATTCTCAAAGCTTGTAAACCAAAAAAAAAAAGAAATCTTAAAATAATAACTTTCAAACTTATACTTTTATCCTAAGGAGAATAAAGAACATCTTTTAAGAAAATAAGAATTCAAAGACTTATGATTATGGAACTTTGGGACTCTTTGGGAACTTGAGAGTTTCTTCTAACCGACATAAATCATGTGAGATGACATGGAGTCCAATGTCTTGCCCATGTTGGGGGAGAGATGTTCTACCCTTGCCATCGGAATAGAACCTTAACTTTAGTAATCACTATCTTAACCCACTTGAGGTAATCTATCATCCTACGGTGGCTCGTAGTTCTAGGGCATGAAACCTTGAAATCAAGCCCAACTTGATGCTAAATACTACTCCCATACTTAGGCACAAAAATTTTAGGAAATCCACCTTAAAATAGTACACTAATATATAATGAAAGCCAATTATGCCTTTCTTTGCTTCAAATCATAAACAATGTGGATTCCTAAATTAGATTAGGGTCAAAAGCAATCTTTCTTTAAGAATCAAACTACTTGCTTACTAAATCATGCTAAAAGCATAGCCTTCAAGAAACATCACAACTCAAACTTAACTTAAAGCATCAACATATACTCAAATGATTTAAATTTCATAATAAGGTTTAATTCTTGACTTCAACTTTGGAAACACTTAAAAATATCAATTCTCAATGGGAAAATACAATTCACAACATAAATCCTCAATTCAAGGCATAACTAATTGAGATAACATGCAATTTCAAGACTTGAACAATTTTTAAAATCATAAACTCAAAATAGAGTAAATTGGATATAAACTCACTTGTAAAAATATGAAATTCTTTAATAAAATCAAAGCTTTGGGCACAAGAATAGAAGAAGTGTTCTTGTTCAAACCCCACATACCTTAGATTATGGATTTTCAATAAACTCTCACTTTTGTGACTCTATTCGCGACTTTGAATGGATATTATTGATGTCCTTGGTCTGGGGATTTCAATTCTTGAAGAAATTTTGAAAAGTGACGGTTAAATCTTGAGTTCTCTTGAACTTTGAGTTAAAACCCTAGAAAGTATTCTTGGTGAATTTTAGATAAGAAGGCTATATTTTGGTATTTGAAGACCTTAATCCCGTGTTATGACTAATAGAGAGTGGGGAAAAAAGACTAAATTTCCCCCTTGGATGCGGATTTTAAAAGCTGAAAAACTGGGCATCGACGCAATTGTCGATGGAATCGATGCAATACCGACGCGTCATACCATAATCGCACCAAGACTCGATACTTTTGACTGGCAGTTCCTGCAATAAAATTAACCAACGCGATGGGCGATGAGGTGCGCCAAGATCGCGTTAGTCCACTATTTTGGGACACAAACGTGGTCTAAACGGGGTGTGAAAATTCTAAAACTTTTCTGAGAACACCTATTGACTTCCCTAATCATGAATTAGCTAAAATATCAACTATCGTAGGCCGGGAAGGTTGGTAATAAAATCCTCATAGTTTTGAGGCTCTGGAAATGACTACGTCCTAACACTTAGCAAGATTTTCTAAGTCTAGGAACTCTTTGGTCATCGTTTAAGAGATATAGATGATGAGAATTTTGCGGGGTCTTACAATATCTCCCCCTTGGGAACATTCATCCTCGAATGTCACTAGTAAGGCTAAGAATACAGAGAAACCTGAAGATGAACAGCTGAAATAATTTACTAAACTAACTCTACATCATCATAATCTTTGAGTACTTCAGAGAATGTATGGACTTATAATTAGAATAGCTATATAGCTGAATCTTTGGTTAAAGAGGAGTTGAATTAAGGAAGAATAGTACCTTCGTCTTGATCTGAACTTATGGAGAAGAGATGGGGGTACTTGGCTCGCATATCTGCTTCTGCTTCCCAAGTAGCACCCTTAACTGACTGGTTTCGCCATAAAACTTTGACCAAAGGAAATTATTTGCTCCTTAGTCTATGAATCTGATGGCCTAGGATCTCAACTAGAATCTCTCCATATGAAAGACTGTTCTGAATGTCTAAGCTCTCTGAAGGATATACTACAACAGAATCACCAACATGCTTCTTAAGCATAGGGACGTGAAAGATAGGATGAACAACTAAAAAATCTGCAGTAACTCTACTTTATAAGCTACTTTCCCAACATGTATTAGAATCTATAGGGTCCAACATAACGTGTGTTAATACCCTGTACTTCTACCTATCTTGAAATCATCCCTAGTATGCTAGAAACTTAATTTGAAAGATGAATCCACTTTTATATACGTGGAATTTTCGATATTTTTACTTTTTCATGTGGTAAATTGAATTATGGACATTTTGCAGAAAGCAGTCAAAACTGCCCAGGTGCGATGATGAGGGCCAACGGATCGTCAAGCTAGCAACGGACCATCACCTAAACCGTTACAGCGGAGGCAGTGAGACCACCTTCTTCCTAATGGTAATAGATCAGGACGATGAACCATCAAGCTAGCGATGGACCATCGCCCAAGTTATCACAGCAGAGATAGAAAACCCCTATTTTGCCCAGGTGCGACGGTCAGGACCGATGGACCGTCGACCTAGTGACGGACCGTCGCACCCACCATCGCATAGTTCATTCTGTTATTGTAAAGTCATTTTTAAAAAAAGGGTATTTAGGTCTTTTCCACCCATTTTAACCCCTAATTATATCAGACCAAGGCTCATAAGTTTATTATCCATCTACAACATCAAATTAGGGTTTTCTCTCAAAGATAATCCCCAAGAACAAGATCCAAATCCTTATTCAATAATCTTAGAGATTTCAAGTTCTTCAAGTCCAAGAACTTATAAAAATTCACAACCCAGGTATGTCATGTGTTAATTCATAGGTCCCTTTCACCCATGAAGCTCAAGAATCTCTATTCAAAATTCAAGATTTGTGTATGTATGAATGTTTATGATGTTGTGGGGTTTTGATTCATGTTTGAAATTACATATTCCAATGATTGACCCTAGGATGTGGTGATTTGAATAGTAATCATGATAAACCCTTAAATTTACACATTGATTGATGTATCCATGATTATAAAATGTGTTGATGATTGTATTAACAAAGTATGCTCCCCATGTGTTCGATTAAATGCCTATATAAAAGAAAAGTGTCATACTAGTATGATAATATGAAATCCCCAATCATGTAAAAGTTTATGAATGTCAAATATTTGATGAAATGTCTTAGTCAGTCAAATATAGATACATGTGTATCCCTTGTGGTGCTTTAGAACTTCTACTTCATGAAATCTCCAACTTATTGTATTATGGATTGTGATGTTGGTCATGTATTCAAGAAAATCATGCTTTGTCAGTTTTATGCTATCGAGTCCTGGGGGTACTTGTACCCGATAATTTAGTTATGTGCCTAGAGCCAGAGTCATGTTTTCAAGATACTCTCAGTTGAGTCATGTCCATAGAACTCAGTCAGTCATGTTACTCAGGAAAACATAATAATCTCTGAAATCTCAGAAATTCAGTAATCTCAGTAGTATTTCATCAGTCAACGGAACTCAATTAATTCAATTTAGTTTAGTTCAGTTTATCATGTTCAGTATCTATTCAGATGGGAGTAGGATTTAGCATCGAGTGAACCCAAGGATGGGAACACACACAGTCAGATGAGGGTGTGATTCTTAGAAGTCATCCTTGCATTCCAGAACTATGTAGCCAGCACAGGTTGAGACATCAACACTATCAAATAAGGGTTGATGAGGTGGATAAGCATTGTCAGATGATTTCCCTACCATTCTCTTTTGGGGACACTATCAGATGAGGGTCACCCATAGCTTGTCCTTAACAGTGGCGCAGTATTGACACCCTTCTAATTGGGGTTACATATTGGACCCTAACTCAGCTTTAATGCATTATTTGGGACATGTCGGTTAGATAACTACTTCCCACAGTTTTAGTACAAAATTAGGATTGTCAGATACAATCAACTCAGAACAGTACAAAACTCATCTAGTTCCATCAGAACCTAGACTGTCAGATATAGTCACTCAGTATCAGTTATTTTAGTTATACAGCTATCATTATCTCTTGTTATCAGTACTCACACTTAGTAATCATGTTATCACGAACTCAATTATAGTTATTATGTATTCATGCATGTATTCTCACACTCATCTTACTCAGTCAGTTAGTATAGTTCATGTATGTGAACCCTTTCCATTCAGCCTACCTCACATGCATACCAGTACATTCAAACGTATTGACGTATTTGTGCTATGGTGTTTTATACCATAGGTTCAGAAGCACAAGCTCCAGAGCATCAGTAGTATTCCAGCCTCAGCAGTCAGAGTTAGGAGTGAGTCCTCATCCTTTGAGGACATGGCCATTACTTTATTATCTCATTAATTAATTTATTTCAGTAGTTGGAGTTGGTTGGGGACATGTCCTATCAACTCCTTATTCAGACAGTTTAGAGGCTTTTGAACTAGTATGTTCAGATAGTTATTTTAGTTGTTTTGATATTGATATACCATATCTTCATATGTTATGTTTTATCAGATCTCTAAACCTTATCGCCTTTCAGCCTTTGTTTTTGCATTTTACATGAAGTCATACAGTATACAAGTACAGATATCATTCATGGGTTAGCTTGTGGTCCTTCGAGGTCATGAGCATCGTGTAGCGTTCCACGTACCAGATTCGAGGCATTACATGGGGACTAAGTTTCCCCTTCTTACTTCACCCCTTTCACGGGTGAAATCTTTAAATACACCAAATCATCTACCTCAAACTGTATGTCCCTTCTCCTCATGTCTGCATGTGACTTCTAACGACTCTGAGCTATCTTCAATGTCTCTCTAATCAGCTTGAATTTCTCTATAGCCTCAAACACTGCATGAGGTCTAATAAAAGCAGCCTCAGCCACTTCAAACCAACCTATGGGTAATCTATATCTCCTCCTATAAAGATCCTCAAATGGGGTCATCTGAATGCTAGAATGATAACTATGTTATACGCAAATTAATCAAGGGTAAATGCTCATCCCAACTTCCTTTAAAATCAAGGGCACATTCCCTCAATATATCTTCCAGAGTTTGGATGGTCCTCTCAGCTTGACCATCTGTCTGTGGATGAGAGGTGGAAATAAGATCCATTTGTGTACCAAGACCCTTCTGAAAAGCTCTCCAAAACTAGAAAGTAAATTGAGTACCCCTATCTGAGATGATAGATAAGGGAACTCTATACAATCTGACTAACTCTCGAATATACTATTTAGCATAATACTCAGCTATATAAGATGTATGCACTGGTAGGAAATATACTAACTTAGTCAACCTATATACAAAAACCCAAATAGAATCATGATGATGACACGTAAGGAGTAAACCAGTCACGAAATCCCTATTCACCTCTTCCCACTTCCAAATGGGTATACCAAACTCTTGCATTGCACTACCAGGTCTTTGGTGCTCTACCTTAACTTGTTGAAAAGTTGTACACTTCACCACAAACTCTGTTATATCCTTCTTCATGCCACTCCACCAATCGATTTTTTGCAAGATGCAGTACATCTTAGTAGCGCCGGGATGAATAAAATATCGCCCGGCATACACTTCAGCCATAATTCTCAACCTCAAATCACCAACACAAGGAACACACAATCTACCCTAAAACCTCAGCACACCATATCCCCCTTAGGAGAAAACATCTACCTTTTGGTCCTTAACTGACTCCTTCAATTTGACCAAACTAGGATCCATGTCTTGTTTCTCCTTCACTTCTGAAACTAAGGAGGATTCGGAACTACTCTGAAGCCACATGTTACCTTCAGCTGAATCAAACAACCTTACACCCAATCTATCCAAACGATGAACTTTATGAGCCAATTCTTTTTTATTCTTCTCCATATGAGCCACACTGCCCATAGATAACCTACTAAGGAGGTTTGCCACTATATTGGCCTTGCCCGAATGATATAACACACTCATATCATAATATTTTAGGAACTCTAACCATCTTCTCTGTCTAAGATTCAAATCCCTCTTAGTAAACATATACTGCAGGCTTTTCTAACCAGTAAACACATCAGCATGAACACCATAAAGATAGTGCCTCCAGGTTTTCAAAGAAAAAACCACAGTAGCTAATTCAAGATCATGGGTTGGATAATTCTTTTTATGCGGTTTCAACTTCCTAGAGGCATAGGATATAACCTTACCTTTTTGCATCAACATTCAACCCAAGCTAACTCTAGAGGCATCACAATACCCCATAAAACCATCCGTACCATCAGACAAAGCTAATATAGGGGATGAAGTAAGTCGAGTCTTCAACTCCTGAAAACTCTTCTCACAGGAATCTGACCACAGGAACTTAACTTTCTTTTGGGTTAATTAGGTCATGGGAGATGCAATAGAAGAGAAACCTTTGACAAAACAGCAGTAATAGCCAGCTAGGCCTAAGAAACTCCTAATGTAAGATGGAGATATAGGTCTAGGCCAACTTTTTAAATCTTCTATCTTTTGGGGATCAACTCTATTTCCTTCGACTGAAATAATATAACCCAAAAAGGCTACTGACTTTAGCCAAAACTCACAGTTGCTAAATTTGGCAAACAAGTAATGATCTCTAAGAGTCTGCAGGATAATTCTAAGATGGTCTGCATGGTCATCCTTACTACGAGAGTACACAAGAATATCATCTATGAATACTGTGACAAACATATCTAGATACTGTTTGAATACTCGATTCATGAGGTCCATGAAAGCTGCTGGAGCATTGGTTAGCCTGAAAGACATGACTAGAAACTCAAAATGACCATAGAGGGTTTCGATGGCTGTCTTTGAAATATCATACTCTGTTACTTTAAGCTGATGATAGCAGGATCTAAGGTCTATCTTTGAGAAATGAGTTGCACCTTGCAATTGATCAAACAGGTCATCAATTCTAGGAAGAGGATACTTATTCTTGATTGTGACCTTATTAAGAAGACGATAGTCAATACACATACGAAAAAAACCATCTTTGTTTTGCACGAATAGGATGGATGCACCCCAATAAAAAACACTGGGCCTTATGAAACCTTTGTCTACAAGATCTTTGAGTTGATCTTTCAACTCCTTAAGTTCTAAGAGTTTTATATGGTATAGAGGGATATAAATTGGTTATGTATCAAGAAGGAGGTCAATCCCAAACTCTATCTCTCTATCGGGAGGTACCCCTAGGAGATCTTCTGGAAAATCATCAGGAAACTTATTAACTATGTTGATTGGCTGAATAGTTGGAGCCTCAGACTTAGTGTTTTTAACTCAAACTAGATAATATATGCAACCTTTGGATATCAACTTTCTGACTTTAAGATAGGATATAAAATGACTCTTAGGAGATACAGAATTTCTGGACCACTCAAAGACTGGATCATCTGGGAATTGAAACTTAACCACATGAGTACGATAGTCTATAGATGTATAATAGGAATGAAGCCAATCTATACCCAGAATAAGATCAAAATAGACCATATCTATTTCTATCAAATCAGCGAATATGTCCTTATGAAGAATAGTAATAGGACACTTTTTGTAAACTTTCTAAGCAACAACTAGCTCATCTACTGGGGTAGAAACCAGGATAGGCTAAGGGATCTTTTTGGGATTTATCTCTAAATTCATAGAAACTAATGGGTTCACATATAAGAAACTTGACCCAAGGTCCAACCATACATAAACATCAAAGTGAAATACACGGTGCATACCAGTAACAATATTTGGAGAATCCTCCTATTCCTGATGGGATGGTAAGGTATAGAATCAACTCTCACGTTGACAGCTAGCTGTGCTAGATGAAGCACCCTGAGGAGGGGTTGGACGGGCTAAAGGAGTTGTTTCACTGATAACCTGAGTCTGGGGTGGAATATCTTTGTTCCCCTTCCTAGCATGCGGAAACTCTCTAAGTCTGTGGCCCAACTTTCCACAGCGAAAACAACCCCTCTATTCGGCCAAACACTCATCGGGATGGGTTCTGCCACACTTAGCACATAGGGGATAACTGGGCCTGTTACTCACACTGTTCTAGGATCTGGGCGTAGAAAATTATTTCACTACTACTGTCTATTTTGGGGTGCAGAAGAACTAGCGAATGAAGGCACTGGAAGAGATGAACGGCTCTGAAACTGTGGACGGTTCCCTCCATGGGATTTATTCTGACCATACTCATGCTGCTCTGATCTAGCCCTCTTGTTTTCTCCTACTCTATCTCTTTCCTTTATCTTATCTACCTCAATTTACTGAGCATTCATCATTAGTCTGGAAAGATCCATGTATCTATTGAGCATAAAAGTCCTACACTCCTTAACAACCAATCTAGACACACCGGTCACAAACTTACTCATACTGGTTCTGGGGTCAGCCATCAAATCAGAAACATACTTTGATAACTGGTTGAACTTGAGGCATACTCCTTTATTGTCATAGAGCCTTGCATCAGGTTCATAAATTACTTTATCTTTGCTTCTCTCGTCTTAAGTGGGATAAACTTATCGAGGAACATATCTTGAAATACCTGCCAAGTCATAGGAGCTGTATTTTTCCCTCTACTTCTCCTCCATATCATAAATCAATCATATGCAATATATTTCAGCCTATAAGATGCCAATTCTACTCTTTCCTCCTTAAAAATATGCATAAGTTGGGTGACCTTCTTCACCTCATCAAGATACAACTGTGGGTTCTCACCTGCCTTCGACCCATAAAACTCTGGCAGATTCATCCTAATAAAATCTTGAATCCTGGCTGCAGCTAAATCACCTCCTTGCTGATGCAGAACTAAAGCCTAGTTATTAGTCTGAACATTTGCGGTGACCGCTTAGGATAAAGCCTGAAAAGCTACCTGGAACTCAGCATGAGACACATTCTCATTCAGGGGATCAACAGGCTGAGGTAGCTGGTTATCATTCCTATGGGCAATAACTCTTCGGGGTGGCATTTTATGTCATAAAAGATCATGAATTAATAGGAAAGAGAGACAACTGTAATCATGACGGATTATGAAAGAAAGAGATAACTCTTTCTAAAATGTCTTGTAGCCTCTTGCTCATAGATGTGGTGCACTACACACCGATGAACAAGACTCTATGTAACGCATCTTGTCTGACTCCCTAGGAATATTTAAACCTTAGGCTCTAATACCAAGTTTGTAATACCTCAAAATCTCATCCTGAAGCGTCACACGGTGCTTAAGGCTGAAAGTAGCCCAAAGCTAACCCTTTGAGCCTGATACTACTTCTAACACTTACATTAGGATGAATAAACCAAGCAATAATGCTATATTATATAATTCTAAACTGAAGTAACAGAAAAACAATATCTGGATAGCAAAACACTGAAAAATCTGGAAACTTCAACTGACAGTTCGACAATCCTCTACTTACTAAGGACTTGAGAGTCATTGGGACAAACCCCAAACTGACTCGTACTGAACTGGAAAAAGAATAAACCAACCACTATAAAGATTGAGATCAGGAAAATAGGTCCTCAAACCATGAGGACTCACCAACAGCGAAGATGTACATAGAGGTACTCGGAGATCACTATCGTTGCAGAGACTAAGCACCTTAACCTACATTATGAGATAATGTAGCACACAGACATATATATAGATCCTTACTTTGAGGATGTACTTAGTATATGGGGGTGTATGCATTAAGTAAACAATAACATTACTCTTTATGAAACCATGCATGCAAATATGAATGACTCGCATAGCTTGAATAAGTTCGAAAAATAAATCTAATAAGTCATGAACAATGAAACATGTAATATAAATCTCATGAGTCATTATACTTAGTTCTAAAATTTGTGTTCTCCTCATATTCTCAAAGCTTGTAAACCAAAAAAAGGAATCTTAAAAAAATAACTTTCAAACTTATACTTTCATCATAAGGAGAATAAAGAACTTCTTTTGAAACTTTAGGAATTCAAAGAATTACGATTATGGAACTTTGAAATTCTTTCGGAACTTGGGAGATTCTTCTAACCGACATAAACCATGCGAGCTAACATGGAGTCCAACATCTTACCCACGTTAAGGAGATATGTTCTACTCTTTCCATCGAAATAGAACCTTAACTTTAGTGATCACTAGTTTAACCCATTTGGGGTAAATTATCATCCTACAGTGGCTCGTAGTTCTAGGGAATGAAACCTTGGAATCAAGACCAACTCGTTGCTAAATAATACTCCCATACATATACTCAATACTTTTAGGAAATCCACCTTAAAATAGTACACTAATGGATAATGAAAGCCAATTATGCTTTTCTTTGCTTCAAATCATAAACAATGTGGATTCCTATCTTAGCTTAGGGTCAAAAGCAATCTTTCTTTAAGAATCAAAGTACTTGATTACTAAATCATGCTAAAAGCATAGCCTTCAAGAGACATCACAACTCATACTTGACTTAAAGCATCAACATATACTCAAATGATTTAAATTTTATAATAAGGTTTAATTCTTGACTTCAACTTTGGAAACACTTATAAATATCAATTTTCACTGGGGAAATACAATTCACAACATAAATCCTCAATCCAAGGCATAACTAATTGAGGTAATATGCAATTTCAAGACTTGAACGATTTCTAAATTCATAAACTCAAAATAGAGTAAATTGGATATAAACTCACTTGTAAAAATATGAAATTCTTTAATAAAATGAAAGCTTTGGGCACAAGATGGAAGAAGTGTCGTTTTTCAAACCCCATATACCTTAGATTATAGACTTTAAATAAACTCTCGCTTTTCTGACTCTATTCATGACTTTGAACGGATATTCTTGACGTCCTCGTTCTGGGGATTCCGATTGTTGAAGAAATTTTGAAAAGTGACGGTTAAATCTTGAGTTCTCTTGAACTTTGGGTTGAAACCATAGAAAGTGTTCTTGGTGAATTTTAGAGAAGAAGGCTATATTTTCGTATTTGAGGACCTTAATCCCATGTTATAACTGATAGAGGGTGGGGGAAAATACTAAATTGCCTCCGTGGATGTGGATTTTAAAAGCTGAAAAAATTAGGCATCGACACGATTGGCAATGCGGCCATCGATATGATACCGATGCGTTGCGCCGTAATCACACCAAGCCTCAGTACTATTGACTGGCAGTTCCTGCAACAAAATTGATCAATTCGATGGGCGACGTGGTGGGCCAAGATCGCGTTGGTCCACTATTTTGGGACACCAAACGTGGTCTAAACGTGGTGCGAAAATTCCGAACTTGTCCGAAAACACCTATTGACTTCCCTAATCATGAATTAGCTAAAATATTAACTATCGAAGGCCTGAAAGGTTGGTAATAAAATCCTCAAAGTTTTTAGGCTCTAGAAATGATTAAGTCCCAACACTTAGCTAGATTTTCTAAGTCTTGGAACTCTTTGGGCATCGTTTAAGGGATTTAGACGATGAGGATTTTTCGAGGTCTAACGGAAATAAGTGTACTCCAATAGAATCATCGACAACCGTTCCTAGATCAAAGTTATGGTAAGAACCACCATACCAACCATCCAAGATTATCCAAATAAATGTGCACACAAAAAAGTCCCAACCTATTCTAGTAGATAGCACCAATTAAAAAGGAATCTAAATAAGTTAAATTAAGACAGGAACTTACAAATTTAATATCAACAATAATAGTAATAGGTCATACTAGGAGAGAATTTTACCAATACAGTGTTATGATCCGATCCTGAGCCTGGTCATGATAGGTATCTCAAGCCCATCATGGACTGGAGAATACCCCCTTAGCTTAACCTCAAGAGCACAGTGCTAATAATAATAACAATCTAGAAACTAAGTAAACAGTAATAAGAAGATGAATATATAACTTAAGAGAAGACCAAGAGTCAAATAACAACTAACCCACATCTTCCCACAACAGCCTCTAAAATCAAAATTGCAACTAAGTTGGGACATTCCCCCAACTATGACCAAAAAGAATCCACAAGTACTCGGTCAACAATGAAGGAATAATGAAATGATAAGGCCTTCAAAAGAATAGAGGCTCACCACTTCACAACAACTCAATAGACGTGCTAACTCCACCTAATGTTGTGTAGAAGCAACAAAAAAGTCTTCAGACCCTACATCATGAAATGATGTAGCGTCAGAGGATGGTTAGTGGGATTAGCACTGGCATGTAACTTAGGTAAAGTGATAACATAATGTCATGTCCAAAATCAATCAAAGACATATACACACATTCATATATATATATAAGATGTCGAGAAAGGGTAAGGGTCATGAACATGATAGTTTTAAAATCATTAACTTGGACTATAGCTCGATCGGTCCTAAAGGAACCCATAGGCTATATGGGTTCAGCTCACCCTATAGAAAGGGCTCTGGTGCTTTTTAGCCACACAAACTGTGAAAAAATCAAGAGAAAACTAAATCCCCAATGGGCAATAGTAATACCAAATATATAAATATATATATATATGTATATATATGTATGTATGTATGTATATCAAGTATGTGTAAAACACATGGTCATACAGACCCTTTAATGCCGACAAATGTGGTTTTTTCAGTGTTCATCTCCCCGGGACTTACACCTTTATGATAAGTTACACAATTCCCTTTAAGACCAAATTAAAACAATTTGCACATACAATCAACCACCAACTTAAGAGTAGTCCATTAAGGCATTTACCACTTGGTATCGTCATACCAATATGTTTGCAAGCTAAATTAAACATGTCAAACAAATCTACATTGACTCCCAAGTTGTATTTAAATCCAAACCATGGCCACCAATGCCATCCAAATTTATTTTTAAATCCATTTATTCATTAATGCAATGCATTAAGTTCAAAAATAAGTTAAATCATACAATTATCCATAAAAAAAGTCAAAATTACAAAGTGCGTTGAGATTCATGAAATTTCAAGCCAAAATTCATCCAATTTGAGAAAACTCATGTCTCCTATTCCAACATTTAAATAATTAACCAATTCAGTCCCAAAATATCAATTCAAAGCATGAATGATCAATTCAAAACATGAGACAAGTAATTCAATTAGTAACAACCAACACCTCTCAACCCAATTTCAAAACACACAATTTAATCACATGAAAATCCATTCAATTTATGCCACAATGTAAAACTAAAGTTTAGAAAAGAGAAACATGCCTAAAACACACAAGAAATTGAAGTCAACTTGAAGTTTAGATCCTTGATGATGAATTCACTGTGAAATCCTTGAATGTTCTTGATTTTGAATTTTAAGAGAGAAAGGATGATTTTGATCTTTGAAAACTAAATAAAAGAGGCTTATTTTAGGTTTAAAGGTTGTACAAGGGGTAAAAAGACTAGCATACCCTCACCCCAAGTGAAAAAAATGGATGAAATTAAAACAATGGCATGGCATACCATCATCGCAAAGGTTATCCTCCATGCCACACCGATATCATGGAGGTTAACCTCTGTGACCGGGTCTTATTGCAGATTCTCACTGCCTCGGAGTCCCAAAATGACCCCAAACCCCTTCTAAAAATTCTGAAACTTTCTCCAAATACCCTTTTAACACCCCTAGAAATAATTTAAGTCAAAAATCGGCATTACACATGTGGAAAGGTCAAAGATAAATGATCAAAATTTTAAGAGGTGTTACAAACTGTGTATTATATCCACCCACCATGTCAAACCAGCAATTCAAGATAAAATGGACAAACTACATACTATACGACCAATGGATGTAATGCAACAATCTAAATGAATCAAGCCAAAATTAATACACAACATATAATAATATTTCAACCACAATATCACACCTGATAAGTGTAGTGAAATAGCCATAGTACAATTTGTATACACCTTTTGAGTCTTCACTTCCAGGAGAGGACCCACAAGGGTTAGAAATCCACATACTAATCACAATCTCATCAATCAACCATGTTGATCAGTTCTAGTCTAATCCACCTACTAATCATAGTCTCATAAATCACAGTCTCAAATATCAACCATGTCAAGATATTCATCTATTACTTTTAATCCAATTATCATAAGACCCCATAAAAGTCCTAGTCTAATCCACATACTAATCACAGTCTCTTCAATCAACCGTGTTAATCAGTTCAGTGTCTATTTAGTTGGGAGTAGGATTCAATACTGAGCAAACCTAGGGATGGAGGCTCACCTGCCAGTTGTAGGTGTGACCTTTAGTAGCAGTCCCTTAGTTCCAAAACTACGTAGCCAGCATAGGTTAAGTATGTAAACCTGCCAGTTAAGGGTTGATAAAGTTTTCACCTGCCAGTTGAGGCTAATACATAGCTCACCTGCCAGATAAGGGTGATTCTTCAGTGGATCGACATAGCTATTGTTAGTACCCGTGGTATGGTGCTAACACCCTTCAAACTGGGACCACAGGTTGGACCCCAACTTAGTTTATAATTAGGGTATGTAGGTTAGATGATAACTCCCATAGTTATAGATTCAGTTTCAGACTTAGTATAGAACTCAGTCCAATTCTACAGCATCAGGACTGTCAGAAATAGTCACCCAGATATCAGTAATACAATTATTAATAACCTCAAATATCAGTCAATCAGTTATTAAAATTTAGTATTTTGTTTCAATATAATCTCAGATACAATATATATATATGTATATACACAGTATTTCATAATCAGTATTTACAACAGTTTCAGTTATATTCATATCACTCAGTCAATAACTGTTCATGCATACAAACCCATGCATATCAACCTACCTTACTTAGCATACCAGTACATTCAAAGTACTGACACATACTCTTTTTTTGTGCTATAATGTCTCATATCATAGGTTCAGGTGCACGGTCTCCTGAACATACTTTCCAGCTCAGGTTATCAGCATCAATTATAGTGGTAAGTCCTTAAATTTTGAGGATAGAGTATTCTTTCAGCATCCCAGTAGTTCAGTATGTTTAGTAGTTAGAGTTATTTGGTGACTTGCCCCATCAACTCCATATTCATACAGTTCAGTTAGAGGCTTTTCAAACTAGACTAGTTCCAGACAATATTCAGTTTTCAGATGTTTTTATCAGTTGTTATATTTGTCAGTATTCATATTATGAAACTTATGGCCTTTCAGCCTAATTTTTACACTATTTCAGTATTATTATTCAGTGCTCTCAACAGGTATCATACATGGGTTAGCTTTTGGTCCTTCGGAGTCATAAGCACCGTGTGACATTCAAGGTGCAGACTCGGGGCGTTACAAGTCTTAAGATTCAAATCAACAATGCCACCAACCTAATTTTGGTGATTTGGAGTTAATAGAACTAATGAAATTTTGAAACAATACTTGAATCTTTGAATATTGATGAATGCCAAATATATCAAAATAAAAGCTTCTCAAAATCATTAAATCGTATAAAAATCTTCCAAATACTTAGAGAGATATGCCACCCAATTTCAAAACTCACGAATACTATAAGGCGATAATGGGAAGGGGCAAAATTATTAAACACAGAGAAATATGAAAATCAATATGAGGACCGTTATATTATACACCACTAAAACACACATTCTCCTGAAACGTAAAGGCAAAAAATGTACCAAATAGATGAGTAGTCGAAAATACCATCGTAGATCTCATGCAAGCATTCGCAAGTGGATTCACATTTAAATTATTAACAGTTCACTAGAGTAACAAAAATTCCTTCACATTATAACTCTTAAGACCACAACTCTAGTATCTAAAATCAAATTTCTCATGATCATATCTAATTTTCAATAACTGAGTTGACTGTAATGGATGTTCTAAACATACCCGATTTAGCTGAATCTATTATCGACACAATAAGTCACTAACTATAACACAACATCAATGTTGTAATTGTACTTCATAGAATCCCATTGTCACTTTCGACAATACTCAATCATGAATACCTCTATTTCTAAAGAAATTTTCAATACTTTAAAGATCATTTTTCATAATTTGTTGACTAAATACACTTACCCAAGACTGATACCATAAATGTCAAATTGAATAGTACTATCTCCTCAAGCTAAAAAAATTAAGTTAAAAATTGATATCAATTCCACACAATTTCTCTAATGCCATACTTTGATCACCATTCAAATAGTCATATCCTTATACTCAATCCTTGGAGAAGTGTGCAAATCACCATAAAACTTTTCATACCATGGCTGGTACCATTTATACATTACCATAATTTTTCTTTAATTTAAACTTTCTTTGTACCCAATAATTGAGTTGACTATAATATATGTTCTAAACATACCTGATTTACATGAATCTAATATCGACACTGTAAGTCACTAACTATAACACAACACCAATGTTGTCACTATACCAATAAAATATGAGAGAACTCATATAACCACATTGTCACTCTCGGCAATACTAAATCATACCTCCTTCTATCTCAAAAGAATTTTTCACTATTTTCAAGACCATTTTACATATTTTTTTGATTGAATAATACTTACCTAAAATTGATACCATAAATGTCAAATCAAATAGTACCGCCTCCTCAAGCTAAAACAACTAAGTTAAAAATTGATATTAATTCCACATAGTTTCTCTAATGGCATACTTTGATCACCATTCAAATAGTTATATCCTTATACTCAATCCTTAGAGAAGTTTGCAAATCACCACAAAAATTTTCATACCATGGCTGATAGAATTTATATTTCATAAGAATCTTATGCAACCCATCACGATAGTCGGTGCAATTCTTCAGCAACCAAATAATAAAAATTAACTCAAAGTCTTTAATAACTTAGTAGCTCCAACGTCCCTTTTTGATAACATATTCATAAGAAACTCATCATATCATCAAGTATTTAAGGATTACAAACATCTATTCATTATCCCAATCGCCAAAGGGTCACTTTAAGCATTTCTAAATCACAATCATCTAATAACATAGGAGAAATATGCTACTATATCGTACTCCATTCAACAAGATTTTAACTCAACTATTTCATTCCTAAATCAGTCTTGACATATGTTTGGATATCACATGGCTTGGGGAAACTTCATACTATCATGTCATAACTTATTTGCTAACCACTTGGCATGTATTAAAAACTTAGCATATATCAAGAGCACATAATTAGGGAATTTACTACTCTCACATCTCCACTTGTTCACTAAGGTCCTTCAACAAAACACTAGACATGCACGGGTTCAAACTTATTTAGGGATTTCTTACTACCATGGAATAATTCATTTACTTGGGCATTTTATCAAACACTAGGCATGCATAAACTATCTCACATTTTGGGGTTTCATCTTCAACATGCTACAATGGCCCTTATGCTTCACCTAAGCTCTTTATCAAACCTAGGGGGAACATGCTTCGCTTATTCAACCATTTCTACACCCATTTGTCAAGAACATATCACATAGAAAGCAACAGAAGGAAGATTCATCACAAATATCACATGGATTCCACCTACTAGGGTCAAGGCTCATGAATCGTTAAAATAATATGAATCAAAACTCAACAACACATATAACATCAATTTCAACTCATACAAATCATTAACAACTCATAAACATAAAAAAAAATTAGTTTTGAAGAGGGTTCTCGAGCTTCTTGGATGAAAACGACCCAAAAATCAACATCTATATACCCTAATCTTATCTTCTTAAGAGAATTAAGAGAGAAGATGGAGAAATTAGGGTTTGAATGGGGTTTCTCATATTTATAGAGACCTCTAAAAGATGGTAAAAGACCAAAATACCCTTGTAAAAATATCCTTAAATTGCTGAAAAAATAGCTGACGACATCCATGACAAGCCGTCAAGTGGGTGATAGGTCATCATGAATCGTCGTTATAAAAGGGTGAAATTTTGAGTTTCTGGTTAAGGTTGATGACATTGGTGATAGGCCATCACGGGCATGACGGCTTGTCACAAAATATCGTCACCAGGGGTAAAATCCTGCCCAGGGATGACGACATTGGTGATAGGTCATCACGGTCATAATGGCTTATCACGAATGTCGTCACTCAGTTTCCCATCCTAATATGATAGAGTAAAATGGGTATAACTCTTTACTCCGACATCGGTTTATCATGAAATTGGTATCGTTGGAAAGATAATTCAAAGAAATTTCACTTGATATATAGTAGGTCCTCTAAGTCGATATATACAAATAGTTATGGTCGATTGAAGTTGACCTAAGTTTTGACGCTCACTAAAACTTGAACGATAGGAAAGCTTTCAACTCGTCCTTGAGTTAGGGGACCTCTATGATCTTAATTCATGCTCAAATAGATTCCCACATGATTCAAAGGATTTTATACTTGGGAAGATATTTCTGAAACATTTAGACTCAGATTTTTTTCTTTACCAAATACTCTCTAAGGCTTGGACTGGAAGAGGATTTTATGGGGCATTACATTATCTCCCCCTTGGGAATATTCATCCTCGAATGTCGCTTGATAGACTAAAAAAATGGATCAATAGAACCTACTCAAGAAATGGAAATATTTGAAGGCATGCTTACATAACTGGAATAACTGACATATAGAGTTCTCACACTGGGCATGCATATCTGATGTATGGAATACTCAACTGAATCTACTCATAGATGAATACTCATACCACTCATGCATATCTGATGCATGGACTCATAACTGGGCTAATCTCAAGAATTCATGACTGATCACACACTGATAAGTTGAACTCATTTCTAGTAAATACACATATCTAGTACATGAATGTCCGGCTAAGCTGACTTTTAAAAGCATGACTTGACAATGCAATAACGACTGATGCTAACTTCATAAAGAAAGTTTGAACACGCATCGAGATGAATCTAATGGTATGAAACATCATAATACTATGGGGTATCTCCCCTTTGGGACTCTGTGTCCCTCTAAACACACTTCGCTAAAATACTGGGGCGGTGTGCGGGGCACCTATAGACTAGGTCATGATTGACCGATCAAGATCTGAAACTCATGCATGACTCATGCTACATTCAAGCTAAAAGTGGAAGCAACAGATCTAACAATACATATCATAAAAATAAAGGCCTCATAACATACCCGAGTCTATTTCAGGGGATCTTTCCCGATCAAGGCGAGCTTGAAATGCACGGAGTCTACCCCTCTGAGTCAGTAATCTACATTCTCGCCTTCTATGTCTTAGCTCACCACACCCAAAGCATACATCACTACCGGCTCCACACTTACCTTGGTGGCTTTTGCCACACTCTCAACAACGCGGATAGGTACGAACACCACTAGAACTACTATAGGCTTTGGAGCTTGGCGCTCTCTCAAATCTGACACCCCCGAACACAGGTACGGGTACACTAGCTGAAGACGGAGCTGGAACTAAAAATTTCTGACCATACTGAGAACTACTACCTCCTTGATACCCTGACTGCGAGAAACCACGACTACCTGTCTTGGCTCTCTTACTCACTCTCTCTCTCCCTTATCTTATCTGTCTTAATCTATTGTACATGCATGATTAGCCTAAAAAGGTCATATCTCTATTGAGCATAGCAGCTATACACTCTTTCAACACTAATTCAGATACACCAGTCACAAATTTACTCATACTCGCTCTAGGGTTAGGTATCAAGTCGAGAGCATACTTAGCTAATTGGTTAAACTTAAGACAATACTCTTTCACGGTCATGGAACCTTGCCTTAGGTTCATGAACTCTTTTATCTTAGCCTCTCTCATCTCTAGTGGGAAAAACCTATCTAGAAAGGCACTTTAAAACTCTAGCCAAGTCACAGGAGCTGCATTCTCCCCTCTACTCTTCTCCTACATCACTATCCAATCACGAGCAATATCTTTTAACCTATAAGATGCTAAATCAACACTCTTCTCCTTAGAAATATGCATAATCTGGGTGATATTCTTCATTCTCTAAATAAAGTTGTGCGTCCTCACCTACTACTAACCCAAAAAATTCTAGCGGGTTCATTTTTATGAAATTTCTAACCCTGGCTGCGCTGGAATTCCCATTTTGCTGAGGTAGGGATGCAACCTGATGATTCCCTCAAACATTAGTCACAGCTTGGGATAGCACCTGAAAAGTTGGCCAAAACTCTGCATGTGACACACTCTTATTCTCAGGATCTACTGGCTGTTGGGGCTGGTCATCAACCCCACGGACAAAATCTCTATGAGGAGGCATACTCTATAATTGGAAGAAACAAGTGGATTAGACTGAGAACCAACTTAAGCTCGTGCTCACTCACATGAAATGATCACTGAAATAAGGGAAACTGCTCCTAAGAACATCCTATAGCCTCTTGTACATAAATGTGGTGCGATACACACCCATGCATAAGACTTAACTAGATGCGGCTTTTCAAACTCCCTAGGACACTCTTGAACCTTAGGCTTTGATACCACGTTTGTAACGCCCCAAGATTCCATCCCGAGACATCACACGGTGCTTATGACCCCAAAGAACCACAAGCTAACCCTTTACTAATATTTGTACCTGTACACTACATAATATCTGAAATAAATGCAGAAACTAGCCATAAAGTCCAACTCATCTATGAATACTCATAATACAAAAAACTGAATACTAATACATTCGTCTGAAAAGCCTTTAAACTATCTGAACTGCATAGATAATGGGATAGGTCCCCAACTAACTCCATCAACTAAAAATAAACAAAGGCTGAAGCAATAATAGTAAACTAAAATTCATCCTCAAAAGAAAAGGACTCACTGTTACTACTGCTGACTGGGACTAAAGTGTTGAGGATACTCTGAATCCTGTGCCTCTGAACCTATGGTGTCAAATAAAACACCATAGTGCAAATGCGTCAGAACAAGAATGTATCGAGTATGTCGACGAGGTAGGCTAATTCAAGGGATCATGTATAAACAATATCTAAACTGAATAATCATGAAGATTCCACATGAGAACACAAACATGATGTACAGACCATGAACACAATCACCGCAACTCTAGATACTAAAACTCAGATACCACTTTACTGCAGAATGAACTCACTACTGACACTAAAATACTGAATCACTAACTCATCTGATACTGATAACTAAGAGTCTGGATGTACTTACATTAAGGGCTGAATTCTGAGCTTACTGCTTTCGATTGACAGAATTAAAGATCAACTTTTCTAACAGATTATTTTGGAAGCGATTATCAATGATAAGAAATATGATCAAGTCCAAATCTGACAACAAGAATACTCAACAAAATCTGAGATGGAGATCAAGCCTATCTAACGGGAGATCTCTAGATATGATAATAAGAATACTCAATATGGTCTGAGAATGAGATCAAGCCTCTCTGATGGGAGATCTCTAGATATAAGAATCTGTATATGTGACCAAGCCTATCTGATAAGATGGTCTATGAATCAATGGAACTACTTGAGTTTCTCACTTAGATAGATGACTATACCACACAGTCCTGATTTCTAAAGATTGATACTAAAACTGCAACTGTGGGAAGTGGTTACTTAACCAACATACCCCAACCTACCACAGGTGGGGTCCAACCTATAACCCCAGCTGGAAGGATATCAATACCGTGTCACAGGTAAAGACCTCTCTGGTCAAGCCTCTCTGATGGGATGACCTTCACAAGAAGTCCGCCTGAAGTAATATAATAGTCAAACCTCTATAATGATGATAGCCTCTACTGATGGGGACTCCTGCATCTTGTACTGTCTACGCAGTTCTAGAGTTCATTGATTGCTCCGAACGACTCAGCCTCTCTAATGGGGAGCCATCATCCCTTTCCTCGCTCGGTGCTAGTTTCTAATCCCAACTGAAAGACTCTGAATTGAAATCTTAAATGAACACAACTAAATTAAATATGATACTAATCATGTTTCTCAAAAGATCTAACTGAGTTACGCTGAGATTACTTAGTTTCATAGCTGACGAAAAAGGTATCGAATCATGGTATCTAGCTGATAATATAGAGCTTGAATAGATTACTCGAATCTCTTCTGAGATTAGAATTGAATCACTTGAATACTATTAGATCTGAGCTGATTACAAGAATGAGGCTAGATTACTAGCGATACAGAGATAACTGAGATTACTAAGCTTTCCTAAGTTCTGCACTTGTCTGAGGATATAGAGTTCTATAGTTCACTGAGTTTTGAGAATTATGGCTTGACAGAAATTATCAAGAAATAGACATGGACTCTAGACAATAGCTCTATTATCTGGTATAAATACCCCCAGGACTCGATAACATAAAAGTAAAGCATAATCATTCTTAACTAGTCATCACCACAATCATTCATTCATCATCACAAGCATTCGTTTATCATCACAAGCATTAAAGCATCTCACATTCATTAAGACATCACCTCAAGTATTTAAGGATCACAAACATCTATTCATCATCACAATGGCCAAGGGGTCACTTTAAGCATCTCTGAAGCACAATCATATAATAACGTAGGGGAAATATACTACTAGACCATACTCCTTTCAACAAGGTTTTACCTCAACTATTTCATACCTAAATCAGTCTTGACATGTGTTTGGATATCACATGGCTTGGGGAAACTTCATAGTAACATGTCATAACTTACTTGCTAACCACTTCGCATGTATTAAAAACTTACCATATATCAAGAGCACATAATTGGGAAATTTACTACTCTCACATCTTCACTTTTTCACTAAGGTCCTTCAACAAAATGCTAGACATGCACGGGTTCACACTTATTTGGGTATTTATGAAATAATTCATTTACTTGGGCATTTTATCAAACACTAGGCATGCATAAACTATCTCACAATTTGGGATTTCATCTTCAACATGCTTCAATGGACCTTATGCTTTACCTAAACTCTTTATCAAACCTAAGGGGATCATGCTTCGCTTATTCAACCATTTATACACCCATTTGACATGAACACATCACATAGTAAGCAACATAAGGAAGATTCATCACAAATATGAAATGGATTCCACCTAGTACGGTCAAGGCTAATGAATATTGAAAACAAACATGAATCAAAACTCAACAACACATGTAACATAAATTTCAAATCATACAAATCATTAAAAACTCATAAACATAAAAATCTTTGAGTTTTGAAGATGGTTCTCGAGCTTCTTGGATGAAAGGAACCCAAGAATAAACATCTACATACCTTAATCTTTGAAATTGGATGAATTCTAAATCTTGAGACTCTATCCGCACTTATAATAAATAATTCTCGACGCCCACACTATAAGGAACTTGATTCTTGAAGAAATCTTGCAGAATTTATGGATGATTTTTGGAAGATTAGGGTTCTTGAATTTAAACCCTAGTTATATCTTCTTAAGAGAATTGAGAGAGAAGATAGAGAAATTAGGGTTTGAATCGGGTTTGTCATATTTATAGGGACCTCCAAATGATGGAAAAAGATCAAAATACCCTTGCAAAAATGTCCTTAAATTGCTAGAAAAAAATAGCTGACGACATCCGTGACAAGCCTTTAAGTTGGTGATAGGTCGTCACGAATTGTCGTCACAAAAAAGTAACATTTTGAGTTTCTGGTTAAGGTTGACGACATTGGTGATAGGCCATCACAGGCGTAATGGTTTATCACAAAATATCATCACTAGGGGTTGAAATCTGCCCAGGGATGATGACATTGGTGAGAGGTCATAACGGTCGTGACGACTTATCACAAATGTCGTCACTCAGTTTCCTAACCTGACATGCTGGAGTAAAGTCAGCATAACTCTTTTCTCTGATTTTGGTTTTAGACAAAATTTATATTTTTGGAAATATAATTCAAAGAGCTTTCATTTGATACATAGTAGGTCCTATAATAATATATATATAAAGAGTTATGGTCGATTGAAGTTGACCCAAGTTTTGACGCTCACTAAAACTTGAACGATAGGAAAGCTTTCAACTCGTCCTTGAGTTAAGGGACCTCTATGATCTTAATTCATGCTCAAATAGATTCCCACACGATTCAAAGTATTTTATACTTGGGAAGATATTTCTGAAATATTTAGACTCGGATTTTTAGCTTTACCAAATACGCTCTAAGGCTCAGACTGGAAGAGGATCTTGCGGGCATTACATAATTATTCCATTTAACTTTCAAAATAATAAGTTCTACAATTTATGTTATTTTTTATGCACACATCCTTTCAAGTCCTCTGAAACTGACATGCTTAGTCTCACTTATCTTTTTAATTCATACTATAGCATACTTCACTACCACAATATATCATTACCATGAAATTTAAAATTTTTACCTCAACCCACAAGAACAACTTTCTTTGTTTACCCATAACAACCTATTAAAAATAAGTAGTAGCATCATAATATGACTAGACCCAAGTATCTAGACCTCTTTAAATGTAAGTTTTGGTCACTGAAGTAACCTATGACCATCCAAATCAAAAGTAGATACCCTTATAAGTTAAATTCCTCCTATTTTACCCAAGGAGTCGTTCATAGTATAATAAGTCATTTTGTACAGTAAGATAATCACCAAGGTTGTAACAAATTATATGCCCCAAATGCCTAGAGATAGGCCATATCTAAATAGAAAACTTAAATGTAAGATTTAATCGTACCACAAGTCTAATCCATCATAGGGTCTTCTTGCTCAATCAAATTAGTATCCCTAATCCATCATAGGGTCTTTTTTCTTAATCAGATAAGTATCCCTAATTGATCCACATACCCAACCTCATTATCAATGCACTAACTCAAACCACAGATAAACCAATTTGATCCTATAAGAATAATAACATATGCACACATACTTTTGCTAAGACTTGTATGGAATCCCACACACAAGTATACTAGTTTGTTAGCTTTTTATTTGTAACTCTCTATCCCAATAATTAAATTACTTCCTTGATCCTAACTAATATCACAACCCTTTATTAAACCTCTAAAATACATCCCATAATATAAACATACTAATACCTGCCATCAATCAACCATTATCCCACAATATAAACATTAAGAAGATCATACCAAATCAGATTGAAAGCTTATTCTATCCATACAAATAAAATCTAAGCTAGTGATATACCTTAAATAAGTCACAACATAGGATAAGTACACTTGATCAACTAGTAAAGAATCACCTACTAGTGTAGTACTATGAATAAACATGATAAAAGCTCACAAATCATATCAAGACTCAATGTGGAATAAGTAAGCATATAAAAGAATGTAGAACAGCAGTCAAATACTATTGTGACAGATCAAAAGTGTACTAAAACCATTCTTCTGACCACTATAGCAAAAGATCCTGCTCTAATCCTCCCTGAGGAACATAATACTAAGCTTTTCCAACTCTCCGTGCCACTAAAAATACATCTTTATATCTACGCTATGGGTAATCCATATAATAGTACCCAAGACGCCCACATATGAAGCAACCCGAATGAGTAGAAGTCTACTGAATTGAATCAAAAGAACCTGAACAACTTCAATGGCCTAACCCACTATGAGAATAAAAATGAGAAGCCCAGCCTCTACCATATATGTTGCTATCATTTTTAAGTTTAGGGGTCTCTTGCCCACACCCCTCTCACGGCTTCATACAAACTCCTATATAAAATAATCCCATGAAAGAGGGGGTTATACTTCTGGTCTACTCTAAACAATAGCCTTCCACCATGTTTGTCTAGTCTAATTAACTAAAAAGTTCTGAAATCCACTCCATTAAAGTTTGTCAAGCCTAACTCATGCTACCTCTCATGGCAACTGACCAAGAATTCATAAGCATTAATCCTAGGATATTTATTGGACGAAGGGGATCTATGCTCATGAACTCCATAAACCTACTTTGTCCCTCTATAGACATATTAGGTAAAGTCACTAGTTGTAGACTAATACCCAAAAATATCACATCCTCACTAATAGAATCATAGTAGTAGCGAATTGTATATCTGGAATGTAAATCCCCAAAGTAGTGTGTCACATAAAAGTATGATTCATTCCCTTAATAAAGCCAAACACCTATACAAAGAAATCCTCAAGTATAGATATTGACATGAATGATGGTTTCTTTGTTAGGCTTAACCCATCTATCCCAATAGATACTTCATCATGAGTAGCTCCAAAATCTGAGGAGGCAAACCCAACCAAACTCTAGCTCATTTTGACACTCTAGTCTGACTTCTATCTCAACCTCATCCCCTGCCACATAACTAAGGCATAAGATTTAAGTCTCTCACTAAAGAAGAATATGTTTTTACCATCTATAAGAGAGTGAATAAGAGATTTATGAGTTATATTAAGCTATGAATGTAAGACATATAATAAAAATAATGGATTTATCCTAAAGTACTATAGCCTCTTAAAGTAGATCATGAACGTCTCTATGTTGATCTATAAGACTCTACTAAACTCGATTTATCCTTGCGAGACCAATGTACTTGTGGATCTGATACTAACTTATCATGATCTAAAATAAGGATAATGATGAAACCTATCACACCCTCTAGTGTAAGTAAGCCTATCCCAATCCAAACACAATAATCAAAGTAAAATAGAAGTGGAAGAAGTAAGATATAAGAATAATACCCAAAAGACATAAGAAAGAGTCATGGTCTCAGTATAACATTCTAGGTCTGATTATCACTAGTACAAATTTCTAATATTAATGACAATAAAATAGTGTAAAGTATGTCAAATATGAATAAAAATAACACAAAAAGGAGAGATCGAGTTAAGCTCTAAGATTCGATAGTCGTTACCTCGATCTCTGGAAAAGTTGTCACCTTGAGTCAAAATCAATGGTTATCCACTCACTTAATAGTTGCACTAAGGCAGAAAAGAAAAGCAAGGTTGAGTACAAAAAATGTATGTTAAGCATGCACATTGATAAATGACCTTAATCCAAAGTAACAGTGAGAACCACCACACAAAATATCCAAGATTACCCCAAATATAATATGCACTTAAACAAGTCCTAACCTATTCTAGAAGAGAGCAATAATTAACAAAAAAACAAGTCATTAAATTAAGGCAGACACTTACAGGTTTAATATTGGTAGTAGTAGTAGTAATAGGTCACATCATGAGATAATCTTACCAACATAGTGTATTATATCCACTCAATATTCCAAACTATTAATTCAAGATAAGATACAAAAATGCATATCCCGCAACTAATGGTGTGATGCAACAGTCTAAACGAATTAATCCATAACCAATAAACAACATATAATAATGTCTCAACCATAATATCACCCAAGAGAAAATGCAATGCAATGTAGTGATATGATATAAAATGCAATGGCTTAAGTACAACCTATATATACCTTTTGAGCCTAAGCTTCTAGGAGAAGACACAAAAGAGGTTAGCAACCTATATACTGATCACATTCTAATGAATCAACCTTACTGGCACTTTTCTTGAGTAAGACATTTTATAAAATTATTTATTTTCTTTTACATGAGTATTTATGATCATAAAAATAAGTGATTAAGTATGTATGATCATGAACTAAGTTTCTTACGCTCGAGTCTAAAGCTTGGGCATGGTGAGCACTTGATGTTACTGTTGACCCACGTATACCCTTAGACTAGTTAATATTAAAACATATACTAGTATAAAATAAAGCATAGTGTAAGGCATTAAGGAGATAAAACTTTAAATAATAAGGAAGACATTATAATGTAACTAAAGAGGCAGATTTTAAAGCTCAAAATAGGAATTAATTTCATGTGTAATTGTCTATCTATGATGCATCTAAATTTTTTTGAGTATTGTTTATCAAGACATGTCCCCTAGCATACCTTTGTAAAGCAAAACTAAAATTACTAAACTAAACTTCAAAATAAGTCCTCTTAAAGTAAGAGGGATCACTAATAGTTGAGCTAAGAGAGAAAGTCCAATATGGCATTTGATCAAGAGCACGGTACTAGAGTATGCATTGTAAAAAGATCTAGCACCAAATGGAATAAGTACATGAAATGTACTATATGTAAAATTGCTAAATAAAATATGAATTATAGGCATGACTACTTTATAATATAATTAAACAACTGAGATATAAAGCAGAATATGTAACAAGACCATGAAATAGATTGTGCACTGAAATATAAGATATCTTGAATATCTGAATCATAGTGTAAACTGCATAACTAGATTATAGGGTAAACTGAATATCTGAATCATAATTTAAATTGTATAACTAAATCATAAGGTAAACTAAATATCTGAATCATACGACAACTGAATAAAAAACTTAAGTATAGATCTTCAAAATAGTGGCATTAAGCCAAAAATCATCTTTACTTAAATAAGTAATTTTGTTTGAGAGTTTCTTAAAATTAACATAACACCATGTGAACTCATGATATATAATTATCACTTGATTGGGGAGTCGTCCTATACCTTGTCAGGATATAGGGTATAATATAATTGTGGATCTCTGATAGCCCTTACTAGAGACTTATAAAAAACTTGTCTGAACTAATAGCATGATCCTATATGATGCTACAACACATAGTTTTAGGTATTCCTTATCTGAATTCATATATTCTTGGTTACCAATAATCCTGCCAAAATATACTATATGATCATATCTATATCTTTTAAAATAATCTATAAACCAAGTTCTTATAAATATTGTGGAGAATTGCACTCATCATAATTCTTATTTCATATTGGTGAGTCTTGCGCCCAAGATCATAGTTCTTATTTCATGTTGGTGAGCCTTGTGCTAACTTAAAAGAAATTACTGAGTTTAGGATTTCAAGATAGAAAAAAAGTAATATTTAAATAAATGTTTAAAATTTGTAAAGTAATCATGTAAAAATTCATGAAGTAGGGCACATTCTAGAAATCGGATACTTTCATGGGGAGTCCTTGGAATTTTATCAAGAATCAATAGAATTATAATATAAGAATCCAATCTAGCCCTAACTTTTCTTACAGAAGATACTACAATTCATGATAAACATACTTGTAGGAAAGAACAAGTTTCCCACATGTGAAGAGTGGTCTTACATACCTTATTTTCTCCTAGATAATGAAAGATGCTAGAACTTAGAGATGAATCTAAAGTAATATCTCTTTCTTGAATCTTTGAACATTGTTTTTCTTTTATAAACCCTTGTAGCCAAGGTTGGGGAGGGACTAAAGGAATAAATTGAAAACAATTTAAGTCTTTTCTTCTACTAAAGTGAGCTTCAAAGTATATAAAGGTACCAAATAATTAGGTGGATAAAAATACCCTTAATGAATGAAGTCTACTAATTGCATGGGCCAAGGTGTCACCCTTCTTATCTCGCTACATAGGCAGGGACATGGGAAACGTGCCACCTTCCAAGATAGCTAGGTGGCCCTTTAAAGTTTAATGGCTAAGATGGTGCCTTGATTATAGCCTTGTTATATATGGCTATGGGCTGGTAGTTCTCTAGCCTTTATTTTTTCCTTGGAAGTTTGTCTAAGTTTGAAATCATCTCGGAACTAACTTCAAAAAAAATTTGGGTCACCTAACATGATTCTAAAGCTCTAACACAAGTATGGGAAGTTCCTTAACATGATCTTATAGGCGAGATGTTACAGATATCAACTTTAACATAGATTCAAATATGATTTATTACAGCTTGAGTTGAGCTACACAACTTTTACAGTTCAAATCTTGTCCAAATTTATGGGATGTAATATAAATGTATTACCTAATGATCCACGAGTACAAATATACAATCAATTTCAAAATTATCATCAAATTATCTATCAATTTAATGAATTTAACTCTCTTAATCTAGGGCTAGAATTTCCAAATTTTTCACTTTAGAACAATAGATTCAAGGACTAAATCTAGTGGGAATCTTGGGATATATTAAAATTTAAGGTAGAATCCCTTACCTATTATATCGTGATAAAAATCCCTCTTTTGATTTGTAACGGCCTGGGTTTTTGGTCCTTAAAAATTTTCTGAGTCCTAAGCTTTATACCCTGGCAATGACTCATCTGATGAGTCATAACATGTCTTAATAGGTCAGGTGACCTAAGTCATAAGATGTTCACTGAATGGTGTTTGAGTTGTTGTCTTGGATATGAGTTGTAAAGACTCATAATAAGTCGTAAAGACTCATAATGAGTCATTTGGAGGGAATCGTAACCAAATCAGAAATTTAGTGGCTAAGTTATACTCTGAGTACGAGTGGCTCACTATGATCCATAAGGATCATTATGAGTCATTGGGTGCAAATTGTAGGATGTCTACCCAGTTGGGTTCTGTGTTGACTACGACAGGACCCTATAAGTTGTAGGGTCCCATTATGAGTGGCACCAGTGAGTCATAGGGTCAAAAGTGTGTGAAGGTCCTAGATACTGTCTTAGCTACGAATCTTCATAATGACTCATAAGGAGTGGCTACGAGTCACTATTTAACCCATAGTCAAGGGTGACACTTTTCTAGATTTTAAGTTAAGGGCATTATGGATATTTCTCCTCTTACCCAAATTAAAACCCACACCTTATAACCCCTTAAGGGTTTTATTAGCACTCAAAAACAATCTAAGTAGCTTCTCAAACACTCCAAAAGGCTCTCTAAATTCACTCAAGCAAGTCAAGCTAGGGTTTCATCAAGTTGGTTGTCTAAGGGCTCAAGGGTCGATTTCTCTCCAAATTTCTTTGTGTTTAAGGCATATTACTCTTCCCTCATTGTTAATTTGTTAAAAGCATATTATTTAAAGTATTCTTCATGAAATAACGATGTTGGTTTTGAAACAAGAGTTGGGGGTTTTGAATAATTATCAATTGAATAATGTTTTTCATAGTTTCTATATGATTTTCATGCTTTAATTATTGTTTTAAATGAGTGAATGGACGGGTAAGGTTAATAAACTAGGGAATTAGGATTTTCCCAAACTTGTGACTTTTGAAATGGTTTTGACTGCAACCCCATAATGAGAATTGATTTTTAACTATAAGAAATATGGGCCATTGTAAAATTGAACTAGTCTTGAACTATTGCATCATATAAAGAGGTATTTGAAATGCAATGGTATGATTTAATTAACAAAGGGAATTGGTGTTTCCCCACCTTGTATTAATGAACAAAAAGGGGTTATTTTTCCTAAGTTAATGAAAATTATTTTGGCATGTTGTTATTACCTTGCAGTGTAGTTGGTATGATGATACCAATAATGTGTTCCTTAATATGGAATATGATTCAATGTATGGGAATGTGTGATACTTGTTTTAATTGGACTCTAATAAGGGTTATGTATCTGAGTTGTGAAAGTAGAGGTATGAGTAATTGATAGTAGAAACTGCATTTTCCAACACGGGGGTCAAAGTGACTAGGGAGATTCTATCCCCCTCATTATTATTTCATGATTAGGGAGGCTCAAGTCCCCCATAAATCATTATATGATTGGGTGCTTAAGTCACCTTTGTATATGATTAGGATGTTCGAGTCCCACGTGCATGTATATAAGATTATTCTCTGATTTATGTGGCACGCGGCCATGCACTGAGGCCCAATTAGAGGGTAAGAGCTGGGGTCCATAGAGCCCGTGGGTACATGTTATGATGGTTGAGATACAAAATCTAGGATAAATGATTAAGTGCATATTAAACCTTGATCCCTATCCTGGTATGTAAAGTATATATGTATATGTATTTAATTATGTCTATTGGTTTTCAATGATTTTAAAATATTAATGATGACATTATGTTGTCCTTATACCTGAGTTACATGCTAGCATTCACCCCACAAACCATCTTTAGACATTGTATCCCCATGTGATGCAGGAATTGACCATACTTTTAGTTCACCTGCTCAGTGATTAGGATTTAGTATCAGCTCATGAGTTGACAATAAAGTGGTAAGCTTCCATACATCAGAAGTCTACTTTCATATTTTGTTTCTTATGTATCAGACTGCTTAGATTTATTTTGGCTATAGTCAAGGGCATGTCACGATACTTTATTGATATTTAGTTTTGGTATATTCTTTAGAAGGCTTTGAGTGGACTACTATGGATATTGGGAGGTGACATTAGATCATTTGTCCTATCGGTTGGTCGTTAGCTATAGACTTATACTAAATTCTCCTTAGGTTATTGCATGCTATCTTGTTATACATTTGGAATTCATCCAATATTGGGGTGTGTTGTGGTGGGTTAAGTTAGGTGTTGGGGGTGATCCCTGATCCAAGTAGAACTTGATATACCCATCATGGCCAGTCCCTTGATCGAGTTATGACAAAGATGTTATCAGCACCTAGGTTTAGTGTCATTGGGTGTCCAACAAAGCTGTGTCAAGTAGAGTCTCATTTATGGGTATGTATTATGCCATACTTATAAGGGAGAGGCTACGAGATATTTAGGAATGTTTCCATTGCTTGTTGTCTTATTTCAAGCTATAGAGTCTAAGGTCTAGAATCTCCTCCAATTCCCATTTGTTCGCTTTTCATATCTTGCCTCCCAGAAAATCTGATGCTCGCGGCAACTCTTCTATCCCATCTCATGACAATGTAGTTGAAGATCGTCTAACTCTAGAAGCTTAAACTCAATCAAGGATCACTATATCTGATTGCCATTAGGGATCTCCATTGGTACCCCCTGTCTCTTCTCAGGCACCTCGAACTGATGTGTCTAATACAGAGTTTTGCCAGTAGATTTCACTGCTTATCAATGAAAGGATATGGCGTGCCAATGGTATGAATAGTGGGACCATTCTAGAGGTGATAATGTTGATTCCATTTTGTGGGTGACCGTTGTTCTTAGTATCATAATGGGTTTAGAGCACCAGCAACCCAATCGCAAGCTACTAGGTTTTTGTCAGCTCCATCATATCCTCCTTATAGATTTTGTGGACAACTAAATCATGTATTTTATTGGGAAGGGAAAATTAAGTGATTTAAATATGGTCAGACTAGTCATCTACAGAAGGATTTTCCTTCTAAGATTGTTTCTGGGGTGAATAAGATTCATGTTTCTACTTTATCTGCTCATGCACCAAAGGGTGGTACTTCTTATTCTGGCTCTGGCACTGGTCAGAACCGTTTGTATACTGTCACCACTCGCCCTGACTCTGAGTTATTCCTTGATGTTGTTACTATTATACTTAAACACTTTTCTCCTGATATATATTGTCTACTTGATCCTGGGTCTACTCTCTCTTATGTAACCCCTTATGTGACTATTCATTTTAACTTTGATCCAAAGTGTATTTCAGACCCTTTCTCTGTGTCCACCCTGGTGGGTAATTCTATTATAGCTAGAAAGGTATATAGGGGTTGTGTGTTGTTGGTTCATGGTAGGGATAGTAAAACACCCTAGGTCTTAGGACTTAGAAATTTTTGAAGGTTTGAGCTCACAGTTTTTGTCATGACTCATCATACGATTCGTATAATGTGGGTACAAATTAGGTAACCCAAATTGTAAATGTCTAGTAATGGTGGTTGGGTTCCTGTTGTGGTTTTGGATTGGTGGTATTGTAAGACCACAAAAATTTTGAGCCTTAGGGCGTGTCAAGTGAGGCGTAATTCTGGCCCTAAAAGATTAAGAAGTGACTTCCTAAGTGAGTATCGTGTTAAACATATAGAATTTCCCAAATTTCAATTTTTTATCACATGGGAAATTTGATAAGATTTCCGTTGATATAAGATTCTCCCAAATCCAATACCCGGGTAAGAAGTTATGGCTAATTTAAGGTCTAGTCGTAAAACAACGTCATTTGAGTACTTGGTGCATCGCGGAGAGGGTCTATTTGATAATTGCCAATTTCCAGTGGAACTCCACGATAATGGCACATCGTGGAGGACCTTAATTTCCCAATAGCCGATTACCAGTGGCCTGGCACGATTATGACGCGTTTCACTGATGTTCCACGTCCCAACTACTGGGACAACACGATGGATCCACGTCGCGGTGACTACCAAATTCCCATTTGTCAATTTCCAGTGATCCACCACAATAGTGGTGCATCGCGGTGACCTATAAAATTGGGTTCCCAATTTAATTTTTCCAGCTTCGTACAGAAGTTAAAAAGGGCACTTTGGACTTTTTCTAAGCCTCTTAAACCGTGCAAACACCAAATTGAAGTCAATTACAAGCATTCTATGAAGTTTTTCTCAAGTTTTCTCTCAATAAAAATCCTAAGTATCCAAAACCTCTTCCAAGAATCTCAAGAATCCACCATAGATTTTCTAAACTGAGTCAAGATTCAATGTTCCCAAGTCAAGGAATTCAAAAACCCTCATTCAAGAGTACGAATAGAGTTCCAAAAAAGAGAGTTCATCCAAAGATTCTAATCCAAGGTATGTGGGGTTTTGAACAAGGGTAATCCTTTCATCCTAGTTCCCAAGGGCTTATTTAAACTATAATTCTCTGCAATTTATGAGATTTTACATGAAATTGAATTGGGATTTTTTACCCATAATTATTGATTTCAATATTTTGATGCTTCCCATGAATTGAGAGTCTAATGGAATGATTTTCACATGTTTTCTTGAGAAATTGCAGTTGGATCTATACCCTATGATTTTAATCCTTGAGAGGTTAATAGTTGAAATGTTTGAGATATTGAAGTATATGAATATGTTGAGATTTTGAGATAAATTGCTGAAATTTCTAGATTTCTACATGAGTTATAAATCTATAAGCTATCATTATGCTTTAGATAAGTTCTAACTTGAGATTGAATTATGGGTTATTAATCCCTACTTGAGACTTGAGATTTTATGAACTATTATGCTATAAGCACCCATGATTTGAGTATTCTGGGATTATTGAGAATTGTTTTGACCTAATGGTCATTAAGTTTTGAAGTCCACTCTACTACATGAGATTACAGATTTGATTATTGTGTTCTTATTGAACCATGAGATTATTCTAAAGTGGATTTTCATGAGATGAGCGCGATAAACTAAAGGGAGTAGTATTTACCACCGAGATGGGTAAGTTACCATGATTTCATACCCCAAAACTATATGTCACTGTAGGTTGGGCCTAAGGTCTAGATGATTGTTGGGCCTAAGGATGAGATATTGGGCCCAAGGCCGAGATAAGTGATCACTGAGTTGAGGTTGTACTTCTTGGAAAGAGTATGATGCCTCTCTCCAATGTGAGGTCTCTTCCTTAGAAGGAAAAAATGTTGGACTTCATGTAGCTCGCATGGTTTATGTCGGTTAAGAGAATCTCCCTTTAAAACTAAAGCTTTGAGATAAGATATTTTCCTTTAAAACTAAAATACTTTCCCTTGATATGAGTACTTTTTGCTAAAGCTTGAAATGAATCCACCAGATTTTTATGGGTCTAAGATAGGTGAGGACCCATAGTTGTACCTTGAGGAGGTGAGAAAGATAATGCAGGTGATGCATGTTTTCGAGGAAAAAAGTGTTGAGTTGGTGTCTTACAGGTTGAAGGATATAGCTTATGACTGGGTTGTATAGTGGAGGAATGGTAGAGGTAAGGATGCTGCTCCTATGACATAGCAGGTGTTCCAAGATGCATTCTTGGACAAGTTCTTTCTGCTTGAGATAAAGAAAGCAAAGATTGAGGATTTTATGAACTTGAGGCAGGGAGCCATAACTGTTAAGGAGTACTGCTTGAAGTTCAATCAGTTGGCCAAGTATGCTCCTGATTTGATTTTTGACACCCGGGATGGTATGAGCAAGTTCGTGACCTGTGTTTTTGGGTTAGCACTGAAGGAGAGTAGAATTATAATGCTACATAGGGATATGGATCTGTCTAGGTTAATGACGCATACCCATCAGATAGAGATAGATAAGATTAGGGAAAGAGATCGAGTAAGGGGTAACAAGAGGGCTAGATCTGAACAGAATGAGTATATCTAGCCTAGGTTCCATGAAGGGAACCACTCTCGGTTTTAGAAGCGTCCATCTATGCCAATGCCTTCATCAGCTAATGCTCCCATACCTAAAATCAAGCAGAAGTAAGGGGGCAGATCCTTTATGTCAAAGTCACAGAACAGTGTTGGTGACAGGCCCTATTATCCTCCTTGTGCTAAGTGTGGTAGAGATCATCCAATAAGTGTTTTGTAGATTTGAGGGGTTATTTTGGTTGTGGCAAGCAGGGCCACTAACTTAGATATTGTTCTAATGCTAGATAGGAGAATAGAGATGCCCGACCTTAGGCACCGACTACTAGTACACTAGCTCCTGCACCTCATCCCGGCCTTGCTCAGGGCTCTTCATCTAGCACTACTGGCGGTCATCACCAGAATAGATTCTATACCTTCTCATCCCATTAGGAGCAAAAGGACTCTCTCGATATTGTTATTGGTATGCTCTGCATTTTTTGTTTTGATGTTTATGTCTTGTTGGACCCCAGGTTAAGTCTCTACTATCTGACCCCACTTGTTGATATGAATTTCAAAATGAGTCCCGAAAGGATTCCTGAGCCTTTTCTAGTCTCCACACTAGTAGGGGCGTCATTTGTTACTAAAAATGTGTATAGAGATTATCCTATTACTGTTCTTCATAGAGTTATACTTGTGGATTTGATAGAGTTAGACATGGTGGATTTTGACCTTATTCTGGGTATGGATTAGCTTCATTCTTGTTATGCGTCTATAGATTATCGTACTCATGTGGTCAAGTTTCGGTTTCTTGATGAACCAGCTTTTGAATGGTTCGGGAGTTTGGTATCTCCCAAGAGTCATTTTATCTCCTATCTCAAAGCCAAAAAGCTAATATCCAAAGGTTGTATCTATCACTTAGTTAGAGTCAAAGACACTAACTTTAAGGCTCTACTATTCAATCAATCAACATTTTTAATGAGTTTTCTGATGTTTTTTCAGAAGATCTCCCAGGGATACCTCCCGATAGGGAGATAGATTTTGGGATTATCCTTCTTCCCGACATTTGTCCCATTTCTATTCTGCCATACTGTATGGCACCTGTGGAGCTTAAGGAGTTGAAAGAGCAACTCAAAGATATTTTAGACAAAGATTTCATAAGGCCCAGTATTTCTCCCTAGGGCACACCTATTTTATTCATACAAAAAAAAGACAATTCTTTGCGTATGTGCATTGACTATCGTTAACTTAATAAGGTCACAGTCAAAAAAAAGTACCCTCTTTCAAGAATTAATGACCTGTTTTATCAGTTGCAAGGTGCAAGTTATTTCTCCAAGATAGACCTTAGATCTGGCTATCATCAACTTAAAGTGAAGGAGTGTGATATTCCAAGGACAGCCTTTCAAACCCGCTATGGTCACTTTGAGCTTCTAGTCATGTCCTTCGGGCTAACCAATGCCCCGGCCGCCTTCATGTACCTCATGAATCAAGTGTTCAAGCAATATCTTAATATGTTTGTCATTGTTTTCATATATGATGTCCTTGTGTACTCCCATAATGAGAATGACCATGCGAATCATCTTAAAATTATCTTGCAAACCCTCAAAGAGCACCAGTTAATCGCCAAATTCAGTAAGTGTGAATTTTTTCTAAGGTCTGTAGCCTTTCTGGGTCATATCATTTCTGCTAAAGGTATTAAAGTTGATCCCCAAAAGATAGAAGCTATGAAAAATTAGCCTAGACCTATCTTCCCATCTGACATTAGGAGTTTCTTGGGTATAGCTGGCTACTACCACCGTTTTATTGAGGGTTTCTCTTCTATTACGTCTTCCATGACCTGGTTGACCCAAAGAAAAGTTAAGTTCCTGTAGTCAGATTCCTGTGAGAAGAGTTTTTAGGAGTTGAAGACTCGAGTTACTTCAGCCCCTGTGTTAACTTTGTCTGATGGTATAGATGGTTTTGTGGGGTATTATGATGCCTCTAGAATTGGTTTGGGTTGTGTGTTGATACGAAGAGATAAAGTGATAGCCTATGTCTCTAGAAAGTTAAAGCCGCATGAGAAGAATTACCCAACCCATGATCTTGAGTTAGTTGTTGTGGTCTTTGCTTTGAAAATCTGGAGACACTATCCTTATGGTGCTCATGTTGATATGTTTACTAATCATAAGATCCTTCAATATGTGTTTACTCAGAGGGAGTTAAATCTTAAGAAAATGAGGTGGTTGGAGTTGTTAAAAGACTATGATATGAGTCTGTTGTATCACCCGGGCAAGGCCAACGTAGTAGCAGATTCCCTTAGCAGATTGTCTATGAGTAGTGTTGCTCATATAGAGGAAGGTAAAAAAGAGTTAGCTTATGATATGCATTGTCTGGCTAGATTGGGTATTAGGTTGCTTGATTCAGTCGAAGGGAGTACATTGGTACAGAGTAGTTCCAGATCCTCTTTAGTTTTGGAAGTAAAGGAGAAGCAAGATAGGGATCCTAGTTTGGACATACTAAAGGAGTGAGTTAAGGGACAAAAGATAGAGGTTTTCTCCCAAGGGGAAGAAGGCGTGTTGAGATTGCAAGATAGATTATGTGTTCCATGTGTTGATGATCTGAGGTAGAGGATTATAGCTGAAGCATATGGTGCATGGTATTTTATTTATCCCAGCACTACCAAGATATACCATAACTTATGGGAAATCTATTGGTGTAATGGTATGAAGAAGGATATAGCCGAGTTCGTAGCAAAGTGTGTAATATGCCAACGGGTTAAGGTAGAGCACCAAAGACCTGGTGGCATAATGCAAGAGTTTGGTAGACCCACTTGGAAGTGGGAGGTGGTGAATATAGACTTCGTGATCGGGTTACCTCTTTTGCGTTGTCATCATAATTCTATTTAGGTTGTTGTAGACGGGCTGACTAAGTTTGTGCATTTCTTGCCCGTGCATACATCTTATACAGCTGAGGATTATGCTAGATTGTATATCCGAGAGTTAGTTAGGCTACACGAAGTTCCCTCGTCTATCATTTCGGATAGGGGCACTCAATTTACTTCTCAATTTCGGAGGGTATTCCAGCAGGTTCTTGGTACCCAAGTCCTTTTGAGTTCCTCTTTTCATCCGCAGATAGATGGTCAGGCTGAGAGGACCATTCAGACCCTGGAAGATATGTTGAGGGCATGTTCTCTTGATTTCAAAGGTAGTTGGGATGAGCATTTGTCATTGATAGAGTTTGCCTATAACAATAGTTACCATGCTAGCATCAGGATGGCACCATTTAAAGCCTTGTATGGTAGGATATGTAGATCACCCATACGTTGGTTTGAAGTGGGTGAAGCTGCCGTGACTTGGCCTGATGTAGTGTTTGAAGCTATGGAGAAAGTTAAGTTGATTAGAGAGAGGTTGAAGACCGCCCAGAGTCTTCAAAAGTCTTATATCGATGTGATGAGAAGAGATCTTGAGTTTGAAGTGGGTGATTTGGTATACTTGAAGATTTTACCCATGAAAGGGGTAAAAAGTTTTGGTAAAAAAGGGAAGCTTAGTCCCCGTTATGTTGGCCCGTATAGAGTCTTGAGCCATGTCGATAAGGTGTCCTATGAGGTTTAGTTGCCTTCAGAGTTGTCAGCTGTTCATCCTATTTTTCATGTCTCCATACTTAAGAAGTATATTGGTGATTCCATTGTAGTAGATCCTTCAGAGAATGTCGATATTCAGAACAGTCTTTTCTTCGATGAGATTTCTGTTGAGATCCTAGATTTTTAGATCCGTAGACTAAGGAACAAAAAAGTTCCCTTGGTCAAAGTTTTGTGGCGGAACCAATCTGTTGAGGATGCTACATGGGAGGCAGAAGCAGACATGTGAGCTAAGTACCTGAACCTCTTTTTCGCAAGTTCAGATTAATTCGAAGGTATTATTCTTCCATAATTCAGCCCTTCTAATCTAAAGTTCAGCTATATGCATATATCCTTGTATGAGTTCTTGCAATTTTCGAGGCATTCAAGAGTTTTGAATGATTTTCAGCCCGTTTTAGCAACTTGCTTCAGCTATGTGTACTGAATTTTTCCTGTTTTCTTAGTCCAACTTATGACATTTGAGGATGAATGTTTCCAAGGGGGAGATATTGTAAGACCCCACAAAAATTCTCTCGTAGAATGAGCCTTAGGGCATGTCAAGTGAGGCATAATTCTGTCCCTAAGAAATTGAAAAGTGACTTACTAAGTGAGTATCGTGTTAACCATATAGAATTTCCCTAATTTCAACTTTTTATCACATGGGAAATTTGATTAGCTTTCAGTCGATATAAGATTTGCCCAAATCCGATACCTGAGAAAGAAGTTATGGCTAATTTAAGTCCTAGTCATAAAATAGCATCATTTTAGTGCTTGGCCCATCGCGGAGAGGGTCTATTTGATAATTGTCAATTTATAGTGGAACTCCATGATAGTCGCGCGTTGCGGAGGGCCTAAATTTCCCAATAGTCAATTTCCAGTGGCCTAGCACGATTGTGACATGTCGTGCTGAAGTTCCAGGTACCAACTACTGGGACAACGCAATGGCTCCGCATCACGGTGACTAAGAAATTCCCATTTATCAATTTCAATTGAGCCACCGTGATAGTGGCGCATTGCGGTGGCCCATAAAATTTGGTTCCTAGTTTAATTTTTCTAGCTTCGTACAGAAGCTAAAAAGGGCACTTTGGACTTTTTCCAAGCCTCTTAAACCATGCAAACACCAAATTGAAGTCAATTACAAGCATTCTATGAAGTTTTTCTCAAGTTTTCTCTCAATAAAAACCCTAAGTATCCAAAACCTCTTCCAAGAATCTCAAGAATCCACCATTGATTTTCTAAACTGAGTCAAGATTCAAGGTTCCCAAGTCAAGGAATTCAAGAAACCTCATTCAAGAGTACAAATAGAGTTTCAAAAGCGAGAGTTCAACCAAAGCTTCTAATTCAAGGTATGTGGGGTTTTGAACAAGGGTAATTTATGAGATTTTACATGAAATTGATTTGGGGTTTTTCACCCATTATTATTGATTACAATATTTTGATGCTTCCCATGAATTGAGAGTCTAATGGTATGATTTTCACATATTTTCTTGAGAAATTGCAGTTGGGTCTATACCCCATGATTTTAATCCTTGAGAAGTTAATAGTTGAAATATTTGAGATATTGAAGTATATGTGTATGTTGAGATTTTGAGATAAATTGCTGAAATTTCCAGATTTCTACATGAGTTATAAATCTATATTCTATGTAGTATGCTTTTGATGAGTTCTAACTTGAGATTGAATTATAAGCTATTAAACCCTACTTGAGACTTGAGATTTTATGAAATATCGTGCTATAAGCACCCATGACTTAAGTATTCTAGGATTATTGAGAAATGTTTTGACCTAATGGTCATTGAGTTTTGAAACCAACTCTACTACATGAGATAACAGATTTGATTACTGGGTTCTTATTGAACCATGAGATTATTCTAAAGTTGTTTTTCATGAGATGAGCGAGATAAACTAAAGGGAGTAGTATTTAGCATTGAGTTGGGTAAGTTACCACTATTTCTTACCCCAAAACTACGTGCCACCATAGGTTGGGTCTAAGGCCGAGATGATTGTTGGGCATAAGGCTGAGATATTGGGCCCGAGGTCGAGATAAGTGATCACTGAGTTGAGGTTATACTCCTTGGAAAGAGTATGATTCCTCTCCCCAACGTGAGGTCTCTTTCTTAGGAGGACAAAACGTTGGATTCCATATATCATGCATAGTTTATGTCGATTAAGAGAATCTCCCATAAAAACTAAAGCTTTGAGATAAAATATTTTCCTTTAGAACTAAAATACTTTCCCTTGATATGAGTATTTTTCCCTAAAGCTTGAAATGAGATAATTTCCTAACGTGAATTAAATGCCTTCAAGTATGTTCCAAAGTTATATGATTCCGAATTACAAGTATTTGAGTTCAAAAGAGTTATGAGTTCTTGAGCATTGAAGAGGTTTTACTCTCCATGAGACATATGCATGAGTTGAAAGTATTTCTTAAAGTTTCCTTTAGCCTTGAGTAATGAGAATAAGAGGAGAGTACAAATTTCTAAGCTAAAAGTATAATGACTCATGAGATTGTGCTATTTGTTCCATTTTACAAGATTTATGAGCTTTGCATTTTATACTTATTCAAGTCATGTGAGTCATTACTTATTACATGCATGATTTGATTAAAAAGTATTGATGTTGTTTTATATAAATGCATGCACCCCTACATACTCAGTACATTCTCAAATGTTGATCCACATATACGTCTATGTGCTACATTGTCTTATAATGTAGGTTCAGGTGCTCAGTTCCAACCTTGTTAGTGATTTCCGAGTACCTCTATCTATATTTCTACAGTGGTGAGTCCTCATTATTCGAGGACCTATATTCAGACATCTCCATATTTTGAGAGACTGTGTTGTTATTTCCAGTTCATTTCGAGTCAGTTAGGGACCTGTCCCAATGGCTCTCTAGTTCATGGATTAGTAGAGACTTTGTCAGATTAGTTATCAAATTATGGTTGTATTGAGGTTTCCAGTATTATGGTCGTTTGGACCGAGCATTTTCTTCGTATTTTCTTTCATATGATATGACTATGCTAGTGTTTGGATTATTTCATCTTGAAATGAGTGTTATTACTAGAAATTGGCTCAAAAGATTAGCGTGGGGCAACTTGTAGCCTTAAGCACTATGTGACATCCCGGGTGGTGATTTTGGGTCATTACAGGTATGTGTCGTTAGGTGTTGTGACGGATCATTGGAGTGATCCTTCACTTAAATCAGAAACTTAGTAACTTGAATTGGGTCTGAGTATAAGTGGCTCACTAAAATCTGTAAGGATAGCTTACTCATTGTGTGATATTGTATGTTGTCTTGTGTCAATTCCAGTGGTTTCTATCATAGGTACGACTTCAACCTTATGAGTTATATAGTCTGGTCACGAGTGAGAGTCAGGGAGTCGTATGGTGGACAGTGTGTGGGTGTCCAACACACTATCTAGGTGGTGACTCACTGGTACGAGTCATGTGTTGTGGTCACAAGTCACGGGGTCGACTTGAAACCATCTGTAGTAATTTTACAGTTTAAGTTGGGGGTATTTTGGATATTTCCCTTTTTAACTCCTTTGGATACCACGACATAAAACACCTTTTGAGGCTTTAATAACCTATTATTCTCAATCAAACACTCTTAAAATCTCTCTCAAACTCTCTCTTAACCAAAGAGCTAGGGTTTCATCAAGATAATTAATTGGGGGCTTTTAAGAGTGATTCTCTTTGTTTTCCTTAGTGTCTAAGGCATGATACTCCTCCCTCATTGTTATTTTACTAAAAGCATGATTTTAATGTATGAATTTTGTGATATTGCTATAGTTTGAAATAATGGTTGGGAGTTTTGGATGTTCATAGTTGAATAGTGTTTCTCATGGTTTAATTATGTTTCCTTTCATGCTTGTAGTATGATTTTGACTTTGTGGGATGCATGTTAATGGTAAATGGATTTTGAGGTATTATGTATTCCCCAAATTACTTGGTTATGGTTTTGAAACTTATGTGCCCTTAACCTGTTTGTTAAAATGCCAATGAGAATAATTTTGTCTCATAGTTTGACTAATCTTGAAATCTTTTCATTGCACAAAAGGAAATGGAACTTAAATTGGTTTGATTGGTTTTAAATGGTTTGAAAAGGCCTTGGTGATCATGGTCTTAGTTTAATTGAAAGCTTTGGATTCAACTTGGTTTAATGGCCTTGGTATGGTATAAATGGATAGACTTGCAAGCTCTAATATTGGTATGACGATACCAATAGTTAATGCCTAATTTAAATACTCCTCTATAAATGATTAGAATATGTAAATGGTTTTATTATGAGCTTAAAGGGGGATGTAACAAAGCCATGGAAGGTGGAGGTATCGGGAGGACCAACACTGGAAACTCATGTTTGCTAATATAAGGTTTAGTCATGGTGACTGTGTGCATATTTTCATAATTTATATTTTGGGAGATGTACTAGTAATCTTAGGTTCTTTTCTCCTGTCGTGCGACTAACATGCACTGGGGCCCTTTTAAGAAGGGGGAGCTAAACCCATATAGCCCATGGGTGGTTTTAGGACGACAAAGCTACACAGCCCAGGTAAAGGTTTTAAATGCATGATAAACCTAGTTCCCTTTCCCCATATGGTATATATATGTATAAATATTATTGCATATGGTTAATTGATTTGGTTTTGAATTATTAGTATTTTTTATCTTTATCCTGGAGTATATACTAGCGTCACTCTATTAACCATCTTCGATCACTAATTCCCACACGATGCAAAAATCAGCCATATTACCATTTCTCCTACTCAGTGACTTAGATTCGAGGATAGCTTTGAGTCAGACTGAAGTGGTAAGCTTCCATACTCCGAAAGGCTCCATTTTATGCTATGAACTTCTTTAATTTCTATTATTTCTTTAGTTTGGTTTTGGCTATGGTCGAGATTATGTCCCGATTGGATGTAACTCTGGATAGAGGCTTTGTCAGACTATTATGGGTATGGGCGATATCGTTATTAGTGTCAACCTTGGTATTGGTATTGGCATTGGGGTTGATACTCATTTAAAAATTAGTTGAGGTTGTTGGATTTTGATTATAGAATTATTTAATATCTTTAAACTATTATTGTTCTATCTTCTTATATGTTTGGAATTAATCTGACATAGGGTGTAGGGCGGTTATGGATGGGTATTGGAGTTGGTCTCTGGTCCTGGTTGGACTTGAGATGCCTGACATGACTAGGCCATAGTTTGGGTCATGTCAGATTGGTATCATAGCCCTAGGTTCATGGTCAATTGTGTGTCCGACAAAGACGTGTTGAGTAGAGTCTCTTTAAAAGGTATGTAGCATGCCAAACTCATAAGGGGGAGGCTATAAGGCATTTAGGAATGTTTCTCTTTCTTGTGTGTTGTTTTCAAGCTGTAGAGTCTAAGGTCCTGAATTCTCCTATATTTTTCATTTATTCGCTTTTTAGATCATGCCTCCCAGATGATCATAAGCTCATGGAAACTCTTTTATCCCACCCAAGGAGAATGTTGATAGAACCCATCCTACTTATGGGGACCATACCTGGTTTAGGGGTCCAGTTCCTGATTTACCTCTTGGAGTCCCAATAGTTCCCTCCAGTCCTTCTCGAACCCCTTAGGCGGATGTGATGAATGCTGATTTTCGTCAGTCTATCCATATATTGGCACAGTTGGTAGCTTCTCAGGATGAGCGTGGTACTTCTATTACTTCATCTTTTGAGTCCACAAGGATTGGCCAATTCATGAGCTTGAATACTCCAACCTTTACCTTTTTTAACGTAGAGAAGGACCCTCAAGTTTTTTTAGATGAGATGGAAAAGATCTTCGAGTTATGCATGCCACAAATGTAAAGGGCGTAGAGTTTGACGCCTACCAGCTGAAAGATGTCGCGTACCATTGGTACGAGAAATGGGATTAGTGAAGGGGTGATGATATTGAGTCAACCCTGTAGGAAGATTTTTCTAATGCTTTCCTAGACCGCTTCTTTCCTTAAGAGTTGAGGGAAATGAAGGCAGAAGAGTTTGTTAATTTGACACAAAATAAGATGATAGTCAAGAAGTATGCCTTGAAGTTTCACCAGTTATCTCAGCCTGCTCTGGAGTTGGTTTCTAGAATGAGGGACAGAATACGGAAGTTCACTTTTGGGTTATCTCGAGACTTGATTTTGGATATTAAGGTTCCCTTGTTGAACAAGGACATAGATATCTCCAGGTGGGTTGTATACATGCAGTAGGTAGAGGAAGATAAAAAGAAGCAAGCTGAGATAAAGAGAGGCAAAGCAAGAAATTTAGATTTTCTAAGCAGGATAGTGTCCAACAACAAAGCGGTAGGGATGGTGGGAAGTGGCCCAAGAAGAAGTGGGGCAATTCTGGGTCTTACTGTACGGCTAGTGCTCCCTACCCAAACTCATCGGGTGACAGGCATTTTAATGATGGTAAAACTATAGGGCACGGGGTGCCCAATCTCAGGCTACCATTACCCAGTCATCTTCGTCGTATCCTCCCTACAGATTTTGTGGTCGATTGCATTGGGGTTACTATGATAAAAAAAATGCTTCAACTGTGGTCATCCTAAGAATATGGTCAGAAGTTGTCTAATGGACAAGGTTGCTTCGGGGCCAAATCAGGTTCCAGTAGCCTCTGCATCAGTTCCGACACCAAAGGGTCCACTATCTAGTTTTGGCATTGGTCGGAATCGTATTTAGGCTCTCACTAATCACTAGGAGTCTAAGGAATTTCCTGATGTCGTGACTGGAATGTTGAAACTCTTTCCCCTTGATATGTATTATTTACTTGATTCAGGGTCTACTCTCTCTTATGTGACACCATTTATGGTAGTGTATTTTGGTTTTGGTCTAGAGTGTATTTCAGACCGTTTTTCTATTTCTAAATTGATGGGTAACTCTGTGTTAGAAAAAAGAGTTTATAGGGGTTGTGTGGTATTTGAAGGTGGTCGGGAAACTCTAGTGGATCTGTTTGAATTAGATATGGTTGATTTTGATATCATATTGGGGATGGATCGATTGTACTTGTGCTATGCTTCTCTAGATTGTTGAACCCACAAGGTTGTCTTTTAATTCCCTAATGAGCCTGTTATTGAGTGGGAAAGTGGTTCCCTAACTCCTAAAGGGAGGTTCATATCATATCTTTGAGCTCAGAGATTAACATCTAAGGGGTGTCTCTATCATCTAGTCCAGTTTAAAGATTCTAACTTGGAGGGTCCTTTTTTGCATTCTATCCTAGTGTTGAATGAATTTTCTAAGGTCTTTCCTGATGACCTTCCTGGTGTCCCTCTAGATATGCAGATTGATTTTGGGATTGATCTTGTTCTGGACACTTGTTCGATTTCTATTCCTCCATATAAAAAGGATCCGGCTGAGTTGAGGGAGCAACTAAACGATCTTTTACACAAGGCTTTTATCTATCCTAGTGTGTCCTCATGGGGTGCACCTATTTTGTTCATGCGTAGGAAGAATGATTCTCTTCGGCTGTGTATTGATTACTGGCAATAGAATAAGGTAAAGGTAAAGAATAAGTATCCTCCTCTTAGGATAGACGATTTGATTAATTCTCCCAAATCCGATACCCGGGTAAGAAGTTATGGCTAATTTAAGTCCTAGTCATAAAACAGTGTCATATTAGTGCTTGGCGCATCGCAGACAGGGTCTATTTTACAATTTCCAATTTTTAGTGGAACTTTGCAATAGTGGCACGTTGCGGAGGACCTTAATTACCCAAAAGCCAATTTCCAGTGGCCTGGCGTGATTGTGACGCGTTGCGCTGAAGTTACCGATCCCAACTACTGGGACAACACGATGGCTTCACATCGCGATGACTACCAGATTACCATTTGTCAATTTCCAGTGAGCCACCATGATAGTGGCGCATCGCGGTGACCTATAAAATTGGGTTCCCAGTTTAATTTTTTCAGCTTCGTACAGATGTTAAAAAGGGCACTTTGGACTTTGTCCAAGCCTTTTAAACCGTGCAAACACCAAATTGAAGTCAATTACAAGCATTCTATGAAGTTTTTCTCAAGTTTTCTCTCAACAAAAAGCCCAAGTATCCAAAACCTCATCCAAGAATCTCAAGAATCCACCATAGATTTTCTAAACTGAGTCAAGATTCAAGGTTCCCCAGTCAAGGAATTCAAGAACCCTCATTCAAGAGTACGAATAGAGTTCCAAAAGAGAGAGTTCATCCAAAGCTTCTTATTCAAGGTATATGGGGTTTTGAACAAGGGTAATACTTTCACCCTTGTGCCCAAAGGCTTATTTAAACTATAATTCTCTGCAATTTATGAGATTTTACATGAAATTGAATTGGGGTTTTCACCCATTATTATTGATTACCATATTTTGATGCTTTCCATGAATTGAGAGTCTAATGGCATGAATATCATATGTTTTCTTGAGAAATTGCAGTTGGGTCTATACCCCATGATTTTAATCCTTGAGAAGTTAATAGTTGAAATGTTTGAGATATTGAAGTATATGAGTATGTTGAGATTTTGAGATAAATTACTGAAATTTTCAGATTTCTACATGAGTTATAAATCTATAAGCTATCTATTATGCTTTTGATGAGTTCTAACTTGAGATTGAATTATGGGTTATTAAGCCCTACTTGCGACTTGAGATTTTATGAACTATTATGCTATAAGCACCCATGATTTGAGTATTCTGGGATTATTGAGAAATGTTTTGACCTAATGGTCATTGAGTTTTAAAATCCACTCTACTACATGAGATTACAAATTTGATTATTGGGTTCTTACTGAACCATGAGATTATTCTAAAGTGGATTTTCATGAGATGAGCACAATAAACTAAAGGGAGTAGTATTTAGCACCGAGCTGGGTAAGTTACTATGATTTCTTACCCCAAAACTATATTCCATCGTAGGTTGGGCCTAAGGTCGAGATGATTGTTAGGCCTAAGTCTAAGATATTGGGCTCGAGGTCGAGATAAGTAATCACTGAGTTGAGGTTATACTCCTTGGCAATAGTATGATACCTCTCTCCAACATGAGGCCTCTTCCTTAGGAGGACAAAACATTGGACTCCATGTAGCTTGCATAGTTTATTTCGGTTAAGAGAATCTCTCTTAAAAACTACATCTTTGAGATAAGTTATTTTCCTTTAAAATTAAAATACTTTCCCTTGATATGAGTATTTTTTCCTAAAGCTTGAAATGAATCCGCCAGAGTTTTATGGGTCCAAGGCAGGTAAGGACCCATAGTTGTACCTTGAGCAGGTGAAAAAGATCATACAAGTGATGTATGTTTCTGAGGAAAATAGTGTTGATTTGGCGTCTTACAGGTTGAAGGACATAGCTTATGACTAGGTTGTATCATGGAGGAATAGTAGAGGTTAGGATGCTGCTCCTATGACTTGGAAGGTGTTCCAAGATGCATTCTTGGACAAGTTCTTTCCGCTTGAGATGAAAGAAGCAAAGATTGATGATTTTATGAACTAGAGGCAGGGATCCATGACTGTTAAGGAGTACTGCTTGAAGTTTAATCAATTGGCCAAGTATGCTCCTGATTTGATTTCTGACTCCCGGGCTAGTATGAGTAAGTTTTTGACCTGTGTTTTTGGGTTAGTACTGAAGGAGAGTAGAATTATAATGCTGCATAGGAATATGTATCTAGCTAGGTTGATGACGCATACCCAGCAGATAGAGGTTGATAAGATTAGGAAAAGAGATCGAGTAAGGGGTAACAAGAGGGCTAGATCTAAGCAGCATGAGTATATCCAGCCTAGGTTCCATGAAGATAATCGATCTAAGTTTTAGAGGCATCCGTCTATGACAGTGCCTTCATCAGCTAGTGCTCCAGCACCTTGAAGCAGGCAGCAGCAAGGGGGCAGATCCTTTATGTCTAGGTCATAGAACAGTGTTGGTAACAGGCCCCGTTATCCTCTTTGTGCTAAGTATGGTAGAGATCATCCTGATAAGTGTTTTATAGATCTAAGGGGTTATTTTGGTTGTCGCAAGTAGGGCCACTAACTTAGATATTGTCCTAATGCTAGACAGGAGAACAGAGATGCTCTACCTTAGGCACCGGCTACTAGTGCACTAGTTCCTACACCTCGTGCGCCCCTACTCAGGGCGCTTCATCTAGCACTGCTGGCGGTCAGCGCCAGAATAGATTATATGCCTTCCCATCCCATCAGGAGCAGGAGGACTCTCTTGATATTGTTACTGGTATGCTCTGCGTCTTTTGTTTTGATGTTTATGTGTTGTTGGACCCCAAGTTAAGTCTCTACTATGTGACCCCACTTGTGGCTGTGAATTTCAAAATGAGTCCCAAAAGCATTCCTGAGCCTTTCCTAGTCTCCACACCAGTGGGGGAGTCAGTCGTTACTAAACAAATATATAGAGATTGTCCTATTGCTGTTCTTCATAAAGTCATACTTGCGGATTTAATAGAGTTAGACATGGTGGATTTTGACCTTATTCTGGGTATGGATTGACTTCATTATTGTTATGCGTCTATAGACAGTCGTACTCGTATGGTCAAGTTTAAGTTTCTCCAGGTTGGTTGTGTACATGCAGTAGTTAGAGGAAGATAAGAAGAAGCAGGCTGAGATAAAGAGAGGCAAAGAAAGAAATTCAGATTTTCTAAGCAGGATGGTGTCCAACAACAGAGCGTTAGGGATGGTGGGAAGTGGCCCAAAAAGAAGTGGGGCAATTCTAGGTCTTAATGTACAGCTAGTGCTCCCTACCCAAACTCATCGGGTGGCAGGCATTTCAATGGTGGCGAAACTACAGGACACGGGGTGCCTAATCTCAGGCTACCATTGCCAGTCAGCTTCATCATATCCTTTCTGCAAATTTTGTGGTCGATTGCATCGGGGGTACTATGATAAAAAAAAAAAGTAAAAATGCTCAACTGTGGTCATCCAGGGAATATGGTCTGAAGTTGTCTAATGGACAAGGTTGCTTCGGGGCCAAATCAGGTTCCAGTAGCCTCTACATTAGTTCCAACACCAAAGGGTGCACTATCTAGTTTTGGCATTGGTCGAAATCGTCTTTAGGCTCTCACTAATCTCTAAGAGTCTAAGGTATTGCCCAATGTCGTGACTGGAATGTTGAAACTCTTTCCACTTGATATGTATTATTTACTTGATTCAGGGTCTACTCTCTCTTATGTGACACCATTTATGGTAATGTATTTTGGTTTTGGTCTCAAGTATGTTTCAGACCCTTTTTCTATTTCTAACTCGATGGGTAACTCTATGTTGGAAAAAAAAGTCTATAGGGGTTGTGTGGTATTTTTGTGGGTGGTCGGGAAACTCTAGTGCATCTATTTGAATTAGATATGGTTAATTTTGATATCAATTTGGGGATGGATTGATTGTACTCGTGCTATGCTTTTCTAGATTGTTGAACCCGTAAGGTTGTCTTTAAATTCCCTAATGAGCTTGTTATTGAGTGGGAGAGTGGTTCCCTAACTCTTAAGGGGAGGTTCATATCATATCTTTGAGCTCAAAGATTAACATCCAAGGGGTGTCTCTATCATCTAGTCCAATTTAAAGATTCTAACTTGGAAGGTCCTTTTTTGCATTCTATCCCAGTGTTGAATGAATTTTCTAAGGTCTTTCCTGATGACCTTCCTGGTGTCTCTCCTGATATGCAGATTGATTTTGGAATTGATCTTGTTCTGGACACTTTTTCAATTTTTATTCCTCCATATAAATACATCCAGCTGAGTTAAGCGAGAAACTAAAGGATCTTTTAGATAAGGGTTTTATCTGTCCTAGTGTGTCCCCGTGTGGTGCACCTATTTTGTTCATGCATAGGAAGGATGGTTCCCTTCGGCTGTGTATTAATTACCAGCAGTTGAATAAGGTAAAGGTAAAGAATAAGTATCCTCTTCTTAGGATAGATGATTTGATTCATCAGCTGCAGGTTGCTAAATTTTCTCCAAGATTAATATTTGAGTAGGGTACCATCAGTTAAAGATTAGGGGGTGGATCTCCCTAAGACTACTTTTCGTACTTGATATGGGTATTTTGAGTTTCTGGTAATGTCTTTTGGATTAACCAATGCCCCAACGGCATTGATGGATTTGATGAATAGAGTCTTTCATTAATTTCTAGATTTCTTCATCATTGTGTTCATACATAAAATTATAGTGTACTCTAACAGTGAGGTGGATCATGTCGATCACCTCTACATAGTATTACTGACCTTGAAAGAGCAGTATTTATATGCCAAATTTTTGAAATGTGAATTATGGTTGAACGCTATCACTTTTTTGGGTTATGTCATATCTGGTGAAGGGGTCATGGTAGATCCATAGAAAGCTGCAGTGGTTAAGAAGTGGCCTAGACCCACGACTCCTACTATATTTAGAGCTTCTTAGGTGTAGTTGTTTACTACAGAAGGTTTATGGAAAGTTTTTCTTCTATAGTTACTCCATTGATTAAGTTAACTTAGAAGAAGGTGAAGTTCTTATAGTTGGATTCTTATGAGGGTAGTTTTAAGAAGCTGAAGGATAAGCTAACTTCAGCACTAGTCTGGACTTTGCCTGAAGGCATTGATAGATTTGAGGTATGTTATGATGCATCCTATGTGGGGCTTGGTTACATCTGGATGTAGCATAGCAAGGAAATAGTTTATGCCTCTAGACAATTGAAGGTGCATGAGAAGAATTATCCAACTCATGACTTAGAACTTTTAGATGTGGTATTCGCATTGAAAATCTGGCATCACTATTTGTATGAAGTTTATGTGGATATCTTTTCAGATCATAAGAGTATGCAATATGTGTTTACTCAAAAAGAGCTTAACCTTGGGCAAAGGAGATAGCTTAAGCTTATCAAGGATTATAACATGAGTCTTCACTACAATCTAGGTAAAGCTAACATAGTTGTTGATACTCTTAACAGGTTATCCATGAGGAGTCTCGCTCATGTAGAAGGGGGAGAGGGAGCTGGTAAAGGATATTCACTATTTGGATAACCTTGGAGTTTATCTCTTGGACTCTGAGAGCAGTGGTATGTTTGTGCAGGAGGTGGCGCAGTCATCTCTTGGTGCGAAGATAAACAAAAAGCAATTGTTAGATCTGCTATTGATGAGGATCAAGGGTGATTTAGGTGGGCAAAAGGTGATGGCTTTCAAGATTTGTAGTGATGGTACCTTACGGTACCAAGGGAGGTGATGCATTCCCAATATAGATGGTTTGCAAGAGAGGATCTTGGCTGAGGCGCATGATTCATGCTATGCTATCCTAGTTCGATAAAAATATATCATGACCTTAAAGAGATATATTAGTGGAACAATGTGAAGCACGATGTGGCTAGTTTTATGAACTAGTGCATAGCGTACCAACAAATGAAAATTGAGCACATGAGGCCTGGAGGATTATATTAAGAGATTGAGTTGTCTATATGGAAATGGGAAGTGATCAACAATGATTTCATCACCGATCTTCCTCGATCTCAAAATCAATTTGATTTGTTTTGGAACATCATGATAAGATGACAAAGTTTGCTCAATTGTTTCCTGTGAGGACTAATTCCTCGGCTGAGGATTATGCAAGGTTGTACCTCTATGAGATTATGAAGTTGCATGCAGTGCCTATTTCTATCATCTCGAATCACGGTACGTAGTTCTTATCTCACTTTTAGTGGTTGTTTTAGAAAGATTTGGGGACCAAGGTAAGTCTTAGTGCAGCTTTTCAACCCAAGTCGGATGGGCAAGCATAAAGAACTATTCAGATATTGGAGAAAATGCTTCGAGCTTCCATGATTGACTATGGTGGTAGTTAGGTTGAGCATTTGTCTCTTATAGAGTTTGCTTTAATAATAGTTACCACTCAAACATTGGAATGGATCCGTTTAAGGAATTGTATGGTAGGAGTTATAGATATCCTATTAGGTGGTTCGAAGTTGGTGAGGCAGAGATGTTTGGCCCAAATTTGATTCACCAAGCCATGGAGAAGGTGAAGGTGATTCGGGATAGACTTAAGGCTGCCCAAAGTCGCCAAAAGTCCTATGCGGATGTAAGGCGAAGGAAGTTGGAGTTTAAGGTTGGGGATAGGGTACTTTTAAAGGTGTATCCCATGAATAGAGTGATGCGGTTTGGGAAGAAGAGAAATCTTAGTCCTCAATATATTGGTCCGTACTTGATTTTTTAGGAACGTTGGAAATATTGCATATGATTTGGAATTGCCTTCTATTTTAAGCTCCATTCACTCGGTGTTCCATGTCTCTATATTGGGGAAGTGTATGGGTGATCCGTTGTAAATTATACCTATCAAGGATAATGGTATTTCAGATTCCTATCTTATGAGGAGATCCTGATTGAGATCTTGGATTAGCAGGTTCGTCGGTTGCGAACAAAGGACGTGGCCTTAGTTAAGGTTCTATGGAGGAAACACAAGATTGAAGAGGCTACTTAGGAAGCTGAAGAGGACATAAAGTCTAAATATTTGTTCTTATTTTATGCTCAAGAAATTCGTGCCCAAGGTATATGTAGTTCTTAACATCTTTGTTTTTTAACTTAGTTGAAAGAAAGATTGATTTCTTGGTATCTTTGTTTTTTGACTTAGTTAAAGGTAAAAGTAGAGACATGAGGAGTCTGAATCGTGCTTGTACTACCTTGTCCCATTATTCGAGGATGAATGATCTAAGTGGGGAAGAATTAAAACACCCTGGGTATTGGCCCTTTGAAATTTCTTGAGCTTTGAACTCATTGTTCTTGTAATGACTCATTATACGAGTCGTATGATGTGGGTACAATTCAGGTGACCCAACTCATAAGGTTTTTAGTAATAGTGGTTGGATTTTTATTAGGGTTACAATTCGGTGATATGGGCCATTAGGTGTGGTGACGGGGTGTTAAGTATGAGTGGCTCACTAAGATCCGTAAGGATATGTTATGAGTCATTGAGTGAAGTCGTACATTGTCCAGTGTTAATTCCTGTTATTTCTGTATTGGGTACGACTGGACCATACGAGTCGTATGGTCTGGTCATGAGTGGGGGTCAGGGAGTCATATGGTACACAGTGTGTGGGTGTCTAACATATTGTTTTGGTGACTAATCGATGGTACGAGTCATATATTATGGTCACGAGTCACGGGGTCAACTCGTAACAACCTGCAATAATTTTAAAATTTAAGTTGGGGGTATTTCAGATATTTCCCCTTTTAACTTCTTTGGATACCATGACATAAAATACCTTTTGGGCTTCTTAACCTATTATTCTCAAACAAACACTCTTAAAATCTCTCTCAAACTCTCTCTCAAGCAAAGGGCTAGGGTTTCATCAAGATAATCAATTGGGGGCTTTTAAGAGTAATTCTCTTTGTCTTTAGTAGTGTCTAAGGCATGTTACTCCTCCCTCATTGTTATTTTATGAAGAGCATGTGTTTTAATGTTTGAATTTTATGATATTGCTATGGTTTGAAATAATGGTTGGGAGTTTTGGATGTTCATGGTTGAATAGTATTTCTCATGGTTTAATTATGTTTCCTTTTATGCTTTTAGTATGATTTTGACTTTGTGGGATTCATGTTAATGGTAAATGTATTTTGGGGTACTATAGATTCCCCAAATTACTTGGTTATAGTTTTGAAACTTATGTGCCCTCAACCTGTTTGTTAAAAAGCCAATTAGAATAATTTTGTCTCATAGTTTGACTATTCTTGAAATCTTTGCATTGCATAAAAGGTAATGGAACTTAAATTGGATTGATTGGTTTTAAAAGCTTTGAAAAGGCCTTGGCGGCCATGGTCTTGGTTTAATTAGAAGCTTTGGAGTCAACTTGGTTTAATGGCTTTGGTATGGGATAAATGGATAGAATTGCAAGCTCTAATGTTAGTATGACGATACCAATGGTTAATGCCTAATTTAAATACTTCTTGGTAAATGGTTGGAATGTGTAAATGGTTTTAGTATGATCTTAAAGGAAGGTGTAGCAAAGTCGTGGAAGGTAGAGATCCCGGAAGGACCAATACTGGAAACTCATGTTTGTCGATGTGAGGTTTGGTCATGGTGACCGTATGCATGATGTCACCTTTTATATTTTGGGAGATGTACTAGTCACTTAGGTTCTTTTCTCTAACCGTATGACGAACACACACTAAGGCCCTTTCAGCAGAGAGAGTTGAACCCATATAGCCTATGGATGATTTTAGAATGGCAAAGTTGTTGCATGCTAAACTTGGTTTCCTTTCCCAACATGGTATATATGTATATATGTAATTTCATATAGTTAATTGATTTGGTTTTAAGTTACTGGTATTATTTTATATTTATCCCTGGGTGGTGTTGATATTGGTATTAGCCTTAGTATTAGTATTGGCATTGGGGTTGAAACCAGTTGTATAATTGGTTGAGGTTGTTGGATTTTGATTATAGACTTTATTTAATGTCTCTAAACTATTATTATTCTATCTTGTTATATGTTTAAAATCCATCCGACATGGGGTGCAGGGCAGTTATGGTTGGGTATTAAGGGTGTCTTCGGTCCTGGTTGGACTCTAAATGCCTGACACGACTAGGCCTTGGTTTGGATCGTATCAGAGACCTTGGCGGATCTAATAGAGTTGGACATGTTAGACTTTGATGTGATTTTGGGGATGGATTGGTTGCATTCATACTATACATCTCTCGATTGTCGGACCTAAAGGGTCAGTTTCCATTTCCCAAATGAGCCAGTAATCTAATGGGAAGGTAGTTACCTAGTGTCTAAGGGAAGGTTTATTTCGTATCTTAGATCCTAAAAATTAGCTTACAAAGGATGCCTCTATCACTTAGTGTATATTAAGGATTCTAGATCTGTTGGTCCTTCTTTGCATACCATCCCTGTGTTCTATGAATTCCCCGAGGTATACCTCAATGATTTTTCAAGTGTACCTCCCGATAGGGAAATTGATTTGGGATTTATCTTCTTTCGGACACTCGTCCTATCTTTATTCCTCCTTACAGGATAGCTCCGGATGAGTTGAAGGAACTCAAGGAGCAATTGAAAGATTTTCTTAATAAGGGTTTTATCTACCCTAGTGTTTCTCTGTGAGGTGCTCGTGTGCTTTTGGTGCGTAAGAAGGTTGGTTCCCTTTGGATATGCATTGATTACCACTGACTGAATAAAGTAACCGTAAAGAATAAGTATCTACATCTGAAGATTAATGATCTATTTGATCAACTTCATGGTTCTAAGTTCTTTTCTAAGATTGATCTTCGTTCTGAGTACCATCAGTTGAAGATTAGGGAGGCGGATATGCCTAAGGCAACTTTTTAAATGCGGTACGATCATTTTAAGTTTTTGGTAATGTCCTTTGGTTTGACCAATGCCCTAGCCGCATTTATGGATCTTATGTATTGGGTTTTCTATTAGTTCTTAGACTTTTTTGCCATTGTCTTTATTGATGATTTTCTTTGTATATTCTAATAATAAGGTAGATCATGCCGATCATCTCCGCCTTATATTGCAGACCCTAAAGGATTAGTAGTTGTATGCGGAGTTTTCTAAGTGTGAGATCTTGTTGAATGTTGTGACATATTTGGATCATGTTGTTTCTGGTAAAAGGATCATGGTGGATCCACCGAAGGTTGTGGTGGTTAAGAAGTGGACTACACCCACGAATCAATCCAATTCGGAGCTTCTTTGATGTAGCCGACTACTATAGAAGGTTTGTGGAGAGTTTCTCTTCTACTGCGGCCCCATTGACTAAGTTAACTCGAAAGAAGGTGAAATTCTCATGGTTTATTCTTTTGAGGATAGTTTCGATAAGCTAAAGGATAAGTTGACTTTGGCTCTAGTCTTGTTTTTGCCTGAAGGCACTGATAATTTTGTTATCTATTGTGATGTGTCTTGGGTAGGACTTGGTTGCATGTTGATACAGCGTGGCAAAGTTATTGCTTATGCTCCTAGATAGTTGAAGGTTCATGAGAAGAATTATTCGACTCATGATTTGGAATTATTATCAATGGTGTTTGCATTAAAGATCTGGCAGCATTATTTTTTGGGGGTCCATGTTGATATTTATCTTAATCATAAAAGCTTGGAATATATGTTCACCCAAAAAAGAATTGAATCTCATGCAAAGGAGATGGCTTGAATGGATCAAGGATTATAAAATGAGTCTTCATTATCATCCAGGTAAAACTAACGTGGTTGTTGATGCTCTTAGCAGGTTGTCCATAGGAAGCTTGTCTCATATGGATAAGTAGAAGTGGGATTTGGTGAAGGATATTCACCTTTTGGATAATCTTGGAGTTCATCTCTGGGATTTCAAAAATAGTGATAAGATTGTTCAAGAGATGGTAAAGTCATCTCTTGGTGCTGAGGTAAAGAAGAAGCAAGTGTTGGATCCTATCTTGATGCAAATAAAAAATGATGTAGGTAGGCAGAAAGTGATAATTTTTAAGATTGGCGGTAATGGTATTTTGAGGTACAAGAAAGACTGTTTATTCCCAATGTTGATGGGTTACGAGGAAGAATTTTGGTCGAAGCTCATGAGTCGCCTTATACTATTCATCCTAGTTCGAAAAAAATGTATCATGATCTCAATAAAATTTATTGGTGGAATAATATGAAGTGGGATGTGGCCAATTTTGTAGCTAAGTGCATGGTGTGTCAACAAGTGAAGGTAGAGAACTTGAGGCCCGATGGGTTAACTTAAGAGATTAAGCTACCAATATGAAAATTATAGCTCATTAATATAGATTTTGTTATCAATTTTTTGCAATCTCGCCAGTAATTTCATTTAATTTGGGTCATCGTAGATAGGATGACTAAGTCTGCTTACTTATTGCCAGTGAAGACAAATTTCTCTTTTGAAGATTATGACAAGTTGTTCATTAAGAAGATCGTAAAATTACATGATACTTTAGTTTCCATCATATCTGATCGGGGTACTCAGTTCTTATCTAACTTTTGGAGGTCGTTCTAGCGAGGTTTGGGGACTAAGGTGACCTTTAGTACCGCTTTCCACTCACAGACGGATGGTCAAGTGAAAAGGATAATTCAGGTCTTGGAAGATATGCTTCAGGCTTGTGTATTTGATTATGGGGGTAGTTGGGTTGACCACTTGCCCCTCATAGAATTTGCATATAACAATAGTTATCACTCTAGCATTGGTATGGCTCCGTTTGAGGCCTTATATTGTAGTTAGTATAGGTCTCCTATTGGGTGGTTTGAGGTTTGTGAAAATAAGTTATTTAGCCCTAATTTGGTTTACCAAGCTATATAGAAGGTGAAGGTGATTCGAGATAGACTTAAGGCCGCCCAAAGTAGCTAAAAGTCCTATGAGAATGTGAGGAAAAGGGATTTGGTATTCAGGGTTGGTGATTGGGTGTTCTTAAAGGTATCTCCCATGAAGGGAGTGATAAGTTTTGGTAAGAAGAGGAAGCTCAGACCCCGTTATGTCAGTCTATACTTGGTTATGAAGAGGGTTGGAAGGGTCGCTTATGAATTGGAGTTGCCTTCTAGTTTGAACCTCATTCATCCAGTATTTCAGGTTTCAATATTGATAAAATACGTGGGTGATCCTTCGATGGTTTTTTCTTTGAAGGAGGTAGGTATTTTCAGGTTCCTTGTCCTACGAGGAGGTCCCAATTGAGATTTTAGATCTATAAGTCCATCGGTTATGGAAAAAAGAGGTGGCTTCGCTAAATGTTCTTTAGAGGAACCAAAAGTTTGAAGAAGTTAATTGGGATGTCGAGAAGGATTCCAAGTATCCATTCTTGTTTCCCATTCTGAATAATCGTGCTTAAGGTATGTGTATTTCTTAACATCTTTATTTGCTGACTTTGTTAAAGGAAAGAGTAATTTCCTTGGAATCATTATTTTCTGTCTTTGTTAAATATAAGAGTAAAGGTATGTGAAGTCAAATCATGCTAATAAATGCCTTGTCCTATCATTTGAGGACAAATGATCCTAAGAGGGGGAGTATGCAACACCTCAGGTTTTTTATCCTCGAATCTTTTTGATTCCTAAGCTTTCTACCCTGGCAATGACTCATCTAATGAGTTATGACGTTCCATGACGGGTCAAATGACCCTAGACGTAAGGTGTCCGGGTGAATGGTGTTTGATTTGTTATCTTGGGTAAGACTTGAGGATACGAGTCGTAGAGACTCATAACGAGTCGTTGGGAAGGAATCATAACCAAATTAGAAATTTAGTGGCTAAGTTTTATTTTGAGTATGAGTGGCTTACTATGATCCATAAGGACTTGTTACAAGTTGTAGGGTGCAAATCATAGAATGTCCAGTGTTTACCCAATTGGGTTCTATGTTGACTACGATTGGACCCTATGAGTCGTGGGTTCCCATTATGAGTGGTACCAGTGAGTTGTAGGGTCAACAGTGTATGGGAGTCCTAGAGACTGTCTTAGTTACGACTCATGATAATGAGTCACAGGGAGTGGCTACAAGTCACTAATTGACCCGTAGTCAAGGGTGACACTTTTCTAGCTTTTAAGTTAAGGGCATTCTGGACATTTTTCCTCTTACCCAAATTAAAACCCACGTCTTATAACCCCTTCAGGGTGTCATTAGCACTCAAAAATAATCCAAGTAACTTCTCAAACACTCCAAAAGGCTCGCTAAATTCCCTCAAGCAAGTCAAGCTAGGGTTTCATCAAGTTCGTCATCTAAGGGCTCAAGGGTCGATTTCTCTCCAAATTTCTTGGTGTGTGGCATGTTACTCTTTCCTCGTTGTTAATTTATTAAAAGCATATGTTTTAAAGTATTACTCATGAGATATTGATGTTGGTTTTGAAACAAAGGTTGGGGTTTTTGAATGTTTATGAATTGAACAATGTTTCTCATGGTTAATATCTGATTTTCATTCTTTAATTATGGTTTTGAACGTGCAGATTCATGGGTACAATGAATGAACTAGGGAATTGTAATTTTCCCAAACTTGTGTCTTTTGAAGTGGTTATGACTCCAACCCTATAATGTAAAATTGGTTTTTAATTATGAGAAATGTGGAAATTTGTAAAATTGAACTTGTCTTGACTATTACATGATAGGTATTTGAAATACAATGGTATGATTTAATTAACAAATGGAGTTGATGTTTCCCCCACCTTGTATTAATGAACAAAGGGAGTTGTTCTCCCCAAGTTAATTGAAATTGTTTTGGCATGTTGTTATTACCTTGCAAGTGTAGTTGGTATGACGATACCAACAATGTGTGCCTTAATGTGAAATATGGTTTAATGGATGGAAATGTGTGATACTTGTTTTAATTGGGCTCTAATAAGGGATGTGTAGATGAGTTATGAAAATGGAGGGATACTGGAAACCGCGTTTGCCAACACGGGGGTCAAAATGACCAAGGAAATTTGAGTCCCCCTCATTATTATTTCATGATTAGGGAGGTTCGAGTGCCCCGTAAATTATTACATGATCGGGTGTTTACATCACCTTAGTATATGATTGGGAGGTTCGAGTCTCTCGTGCATATATATGAGACTATTCTCCATTCGTGTGGCTACATGCAATGGGGCCCGATCAGGGGGTGAGAGTTGGGGCCCATATAGCCCGTGGGTATATGTTATGACGGTTGAGCTACACAATCTAGGCTAAAGTTTTAAGTGCATATGAAACATTATTCCCTATCCCGGCATGTAAAGTATATATGTATATGCATTTGATTATGTGCATTGGTTTTGAATGATTTTAACTTATTAATCATGACATTATGTTATCCTTATCCCTGAGTTACATGCTAGCGTTCACCCCACTGAATTTCTTCGGACATTGAAGTGGTGAGCTTCCATACATCGGAAGTCTACATTTCATATTTTGTTCTCTCATGTCTCAAACTTCTTAGATTTGTTTTGGCTATGGTCGAGGACATGTCCCGGCAGTTTATTGATATTCACTTTTCGTTCATTGTTTAGAAGGCTTTAATTGGATACTGTGGATATTGGGCAGTGTCGGTTGTTTGGTCAGTCGGTTGGTCTTTGGTTAAGGACTTGTTTTCAATTCCCTTCAGGTTGTTGCACGCTATCTTGTTAAATGTTCGAAATTCATCTGCTATTGAAGTGTGTTGTGGTTGGTTCAGTTAGGTGCAGGGGGTGATCTCCGGTCCACGTGGGACTTGAAATACCCATCACGGCCTAGTTCGGATCGTGACATGATGGTCCAAAATTGAGGTCTCAAAATTCAAAAATGTATTGAAATGAGCTGAAAATGGTGTATGGTAGCTTTTAAAACACAAGTCATTCTCTAAAGTGATCCTTGCCTTGAAATTGTGATGGCCACAAATGCAGCACGAACTTCACAAAAGGGAACTACTTTTCCAGCTGGACCTTCGCAAAAGCAAAATCTTCCGAAATTCCACAGCAATTGCAAAAATAACACATAAATCTCAAATATGAATCTTATGTCTCAAATGCAACTCCTGGGTCGCAATTGCGACTGCGCCAACAAAATAAAATCACAATAGCTAGATCTGGTTTAGGGCTTCGAAACCCAACCGAACCCCTCAGGTCTCAATGTGATCTAGAACCACTAAAGAAGTCCTAAATCATCTCATGAAACCTATAGGAATCTTCAAATCACCAATTTGAATTCATTAAAGTAAAATACTGACTGTGGTTAACTTTTATGTTTCACAATTCTAATTTAGGTTCAAGCATTCTTAAACGCATCTGAGCGCCTCGGACCCATGTCACTCATACTCGCAAGTCATACACATCGCACGAATCTAGAGGAAGTCTCAAATAGGAGAAAGGGATTCTAATACTCAAAATTAAATACTGAATGAATCGTTATAACAGCTAGCTTTCCGCGTCAAGAAGAGAATATCAAATGCTCTTGTATTCGAGCCACTCTAACTTTGTGTAAGGTCAGGTTATTCCCTCCTTCTTCAAAGTGTACCTTCAACAAAGTGATGATAAATTTCGTAATTTGGAATACGAAAAGAAAAAAACAAATTGATGTTTGGTTATTCCTTTTTTCTTTTTCTTCTTTTATTTTATTTTATTTTATTTTATTTTTTTTGGGGGGGGGGAGGAGGGGGTAGTATAATCTGGACATATATAAATACGTCTCAGCTTTGAAAGAAAGGAACTTGAATTGTCCTTTTCTTGCACTTATGATACCAAGATATGAATAAATTATCATGAATCTAAAGCAAAAACCACTTCAACATCAACCTAAACTTGCTTTGGGAAAATAATATATACATGGAATTCAATAGAAGTGTACAACAATTCATTAAAAAAGATGTCACTAATACTAGTCCTAGTCCTCTCTGGTAGCTTGTTTTTGATGATCTCCTCCTTTATGTTAGAGACTGAAGATTGGGGAGGCAATATTAATCAACTGAAACATAATCAGTCGAGACATTTTCAAGAAAAGTGTCCACTCATTACCCACTTCTCTCAAAGCCCATATATCTTTTATACCTACATCATCTCCCACTAAACCCTAGCAGCATTTGGTGGTCAATGGTTCAAACTCCACTTCACAAAATACAAGGACAAAAGGGGGAAAATAAAGTAGTTTTTTCTTCTTTTTTCCAAGAAAAGAATTTACGTAGAGCAAAAGATAACCCTCTTTCATCTCTCTCTCTAATTATTAAGTTGACAGCAAAGATTCTTGTTGCTTGAAGAATGGATGCAACATTGCATGTTGTACATAACATAATTTGTTTTAAATGGATAAGGAGAATCTGAGAGAGAGAAACACGAGTTAGTGCAACAATGAATAAGCTAGACTATTTTCTGGTTTTCCATAACAATAATAATAATAATAAAAAAAATATTATTATTATTATTATTATTTATTCTTTGTTAGCTTTTTCCCTTTTGCTTCGTGTATAAAAGGGGCACACTACCTATATTTGCATACCCCATCCTAAAACCCCTTCTTTGTGTGTAGAAAGAAGAGATGGCTGGTGCATTTAGCTCCTTCCTTAACAAGGTGAAGCCTTATTTGGCTATGGTGTCCTTGCAGTTTGGGTATGCAGGGATGTATATTGTAACCATGATGTGCTTCAAAAGGGGAATGAGTCACTGGATTCTTGTTGTCTATCGTCATGCATTTGCCACCATTGCTGTTGCACCCTTTGCTATCGTTCTTGAAAGGTCTCTCGTCTTTCCCTTTTTCCTTTTATTTCTTTCTATTCGTTCGCTCCATCCATAGTACTTACGTAGTAGAATTATGGTGATATGTAGTTGCAACCAAGAAAAGGCCTTTTTGTTTCAAGATCATAGTTCTTACTTATATTTAGTGTTGAAGAACGTGATGATTTCATTTAAAAGTTTTAAACTATACTCGCTATATTTGCATGTTTTGATACCGTATTGAAGTTTTTGGTCACCTCTCATCTAAAAATTTAATATGTTACGGAGAATGCATTTTAAATCTCTAACATCCCAATTTGATAACTTCCCATAAATTTTTACGCATGCCATCAGCGGATGAGCTTCTTATCATCTCACCTAAATTGCATAGTAGTATCGTGATGGAAATATTCAGTTACTGATTTCTTACAACATACGTTCTTTTTGCTTTATTTGTCTGCAGGAAAATAAGGCCAAAGATGACAGTCAGGGTCTTTATTAAGATAGTGGCTCTTGGTTTTCTAGAGTACGTGATTATTTTAAACTCATTTTATAATCTACTCAATTTAAGTGCATGTGAACAAGTTACAATAATTATATCTGTATTCAGTCGTGCAAACGCATAAGATTCTGATGTCTCTTTTTCTTGATTAATGTTACAATCTTTTTCTTCATCTAATAGTTTTTTTCTTCTGTTTTAGCCTAATTCATTTCATCATGTATCGAACTGAATGCATGTAGAAAAACATAGAATTGTCCAATCTGCACCTTAAAATACAATTTAGCAGTTCCCGTTATATTTTTGTTTGAGTTCTTTCTAACATATTCAACACTAACCAATCAACATGACAGATATTTGTCATGTGCCTTACTATTCTCATTTTCTTTCATTCTTATTTCTTTTGAAAAACGTTTTAATATGAAAGGAAGTTTGGTTAAAAGATAATACTAGAAATTGTACATCTTTTATAGCTTCACATCACCCTAAACCGTTGCTAATATCCCTCTTCCCCACCCCACCACCGGACCCTTTTCTCTCTCTTCCTCACACACACGCAAAAAATTCCCATGTTTTATATATTAATTGAATGCTCTACGCCAATAGAACAGATGCACTAAACTAATTATCACACTCAACTGAATAAACTAGAAGTCTGCTGTTTTTATGGTACGTTTTTTGTTAAAATTTAGTTCGTAACACATTTGGTGATAGTGTTTCCCCTGACGTTCATCTTTTGATGTTAGCTTTAGTTGAAAGAAAATAATATTACTCATAGAAGCAACTTCCTACAATAGAGTTAGAGTTATAGAGTAATCACTTATTCATAGGGAGTATTATTTTTTAAGGTTAAACATGACAAATAACTTCATTAATGAACTTCGAGAATGTCTTAATCATTCCGAATTAGCTAGAAAGCAAATTTATTAGTCCTATATGTTTAAATTATTTGGAAATTTTAAGTACTGGAGACAAAATAAATAAATAAATAAATGTTTAACAATATGGGCTAGTGTAGCGTTATATATTCTATTTGAGGAATCGATACATTGATCAAGAATATGGCATCTATTGTACTATTAAAGCATTAATAAAATGATTCCGGAGAGATATTGTTTTATGGAATAATTTAAACTTTCTGCTCAATAACTCCCGGAATTACGTATACTGTATATACTTGTAAATAAAATTTTTTAAATAAATGGAATTTCAGGCCAGTGATTGATCAGAACTTGTACTATTTGGGACTGAAGAGCACAACTGCTACCTATGCATCTGCCTTTGTCAATCTCCTCCCGGCAGTTACCTTTATTCTGGCTGTAATTTTCAGGTATTCTTATTTTCTTTATCCTAATTGATATAATGTTTATCAATAGTATTAAATTAATCTCATAATTATGAAGTAGACAAACAATCTCCATTAAAATCTGGAAAACACCAAAACAAATGATATGGTAGCTTTTGATGTCCCTTTGTTTATTCCATAATAAAACATACTCGTACTAGTTCACGGCACAAGTATAAGTTATAAAAAAGCATGACTTCACATAAGCAAAGTTGCTTCCCACTTGGAAAGCAATGATCTCAAAAAAGTTAGTGGTTGCTTATGTAGTTATGTTATATGTTTGTTGGCACATTATACCTATTACTATTTGTGATTGTGCTACTATAGAACAAAATAATGTCCAAAAAAAAAAAAAAAGAACTACAGTACTAGTATTAGAGAAAAGAAAATAAAAACAAAATCATTACTGAAAAATCAGGAGTTAGCGACCAGTAAATTTTGTATCTAAACAATAAAACTTGTCATTAATAAACCTATTTAGCGAAGAATTATCAGACGATATTATTTACAAGCAATTTAGCGCCGATTAGTGATGGATTATTAGAATTTTTTGTGATCTACGAGCAATATGTACTTTCAATTTTCTTTAGTGAATAGGAAACACATGAACGTTATTAATTTCTTTTCGTTAATGAGTAGAATTGAGAAAGTAAACCTGAAGAAGAAATCAAGTATGGCAAAGGTGATAGGGACAACAATAACAGTGGCTGGAGCAATGGTGATGACTCTTTACAAAGGCCCTATGTTCAACTTGGTCCCACACGCTCACAGTGGCGTCCACCATGAGGCCGCAGGCGCCACTGCTGAGAACTGGGTCGCTGGAACCATTGAGCTCATCTCTTGCATTGTTGGTTGGTCCGGTTTCTTTATTGTTCAAGTAAGTCTATTATTCTATTTTTAGTACTACTTGAATAATTTTATTTTACTCATTTAAATATTTATTAATTTGTTTTTTATGTATATATAGTCGATGACACTGAAGGAGTACCCAGCAGAGCTATCTCTGGCAGCATGGGTATGTGTGATGGGTGTAGTGGAAGGGGGAATTGTAGCACTTATAATGGAACGTGACTGGAATGCATGGGTTATTGGCTTTGACTCTAGGCTCCTTGCTGCCGCCTATTCTGTATGTTTTTCTTTAATTAGTAAATTAATTTACTACTAATACACGAAGTGTGATTTAACTTTGATACAACTTAATATATAATTTGTGTTTGGCTAGGGTATTGTATGCTCTGGAATTGCATATTATGTGCAAAGTGTGGTTAATAAAGTAAAAGGGCCAGTGTTTGTGACAGCCTTTAGCCCATTGAGTATGGTCATCACTTCAGTTCTTGCTGCTATTATCTTGGCTGAGTCAGTCCACCTTGGAAGGTAATCTTCTCTTTCATTGTTAATGACACAATAAAGTTAAATATCATCCATCTTTTTATCAACACGCTTTAGGATCTTGTCACTAGCGATTTTGACATAATTATTTGTTATTTAGTCATGAACTTTAGGTCTTATTTCACATCATTCTTTGCCAAATAAGGAAGGGAAATAGAGAAAATTGAACTGACATATTTATCTATGGATTTGTTAAACTTCATGCACATGACATTTTCACTCAATTTCTCTTCTTTTTTTCAGCTCACTATCTAATTTGATTAATCTAATAAATCTTTTGACAACAATAATTTCAGCGCGATTGGAGCAATTATCATAGTCATCGGACTTTACTCGGTTGTGTGGGGCAAGAGTAAGGAGGGGAATGGAAATGAAATCACTGGCAACGATCAAGAATTACCAGTTGTGGACATCAAAGAGAGGTCAACGATTGTTGATGATAATAACACTGAGAAGAAGGCTTCAATCTTCCAAGAGCTCTAACATCCAAAACAAAGAAGCTGTACTTTTAAGTTTGTAATTTTAATTTTTGACTTGTTGGATTGTTAAAACTTCCAAGTGTTGCTTTGAAACAATGCTCTAATATTGTCAATTAATGTTGCCCTGATGAACAAAAATGTGTAATCTACTTTTTGTGTAAAAGTTAAGGAGTGGTCTCTCCATTTGGCAATGAAAAATGAACATGTTCTATTTTACCCTCCAATGGATAGTAAGTTTAAGTGCAATTTTTTACTTTCAACCATGTCACGCTCCAATTCTGAATGAGCATGAAATGGATATTCAAAATTTTAAGCGTGCACCAAGCGAATCAAATAGAGACCTCTAGCCATTAATCATGAACATGAAACATCTATCTATATATAATAAAGTAAAGAAGTTTGCATAAAATTATGCCAAGTGGCATATTGAGAACTAGCCACTTGATATTTTGGCAACAAAAATCTATATTTTTGGCAACAAAATTTATTTTACTGATTAATTATTTATTTTATATATAGATTTTTAAATTTTCATATCTATATATATAATAAAGCAAAGAAATTTGCATAAAATTATGCGAAGTGGCATATTGAGAATTAGCCACTTGATATTTTGGTAATAAAAATCTATTTTCTTGGCAACAAAATTTATTTTACTGATTAATTATTTATTTTATGTATAGATTTTAAAATTTTCATATCTATTTTCATATTGTGGTAAAAAATATTGAATGAACACTATAATTTATTTTTATTCTATTATTTCATATTTTCATATTGTGATAAAAATAATTATAATTGACTCCTATGAATGAACACTATTATAATTATTTATATATTTCAACTCTCTATATATAATAAAGCAAAATGTTTGATGAATACTTTTGTTTATTTTTATTCTATTATTTCATATTGTGATAAAAAATAATTAGAATTGACTCCTATTAATGAACACTATTATAATTATTTATATTCACATTGTCGTAAAAAATAATTAAGCTTGACTTCTATTTAATTAGTATATAGATTATTTCATAGATATGTAAAAATTTTACAAAATTGACATAAAAAATCCGTCAATTACTCCTAATTCCACTATCATTAGGAGTAATTTCACAATTTGTATTCTAAATATATATTCCAATCAAGCTTTATAGGAGTAATTCCACAATCTGTATTTCAATTTTCAAATATATATTCTAATCAATCAAGTGATTTAAGAAGATCATCCATCAATTACTCTTAATTTCACTATCATTAGGAGTAATTCTACAATTTGTATTCCAAATATATATTCCTATCAAGCTATAGGAGTAATTCCACAATATGTATTCCAATTTCCAAATATATATTGCAATCAGACGATACTCCTAATTTTACCATTTGTATTCCAATTTTCAAATATATATTTCAATCAATCAAGTGATTTAAGAAGATCATACAAATGGTAGATGGATATGGTAAGTGAATTGTAGATTTTCATACTCTCATGGATGAAAAGTAGATGGCTATGGTAAGTGAATCGTATATATATTAAATCAAACATTTACACTGTCAATCATTACCATATATGGTTATGCTAAGTGCTACTAAATTGTAATACAACAAATCATGAGGCAATAATTTTATATGGAAAAGTAATATATTTTCATCATATATTCTGATCATAGTAGATTATAACTAAATTTGTAAAAAAAATTATATAATTATAACAGAAAATGCATATTTAACATAATTATTATTAGTTAAGACACGTGTCATCTTGAGAACTAACTATTTGAATTCTTATAACAAAAAACTATCATTTAATAACAAAAAGTTATTTTGTTGATTATTTAAATATTAAATATTATTTCATATTGTGGTAAAAAACAATTAAGATTCATTTCTATTAGAGAAAAACTATTATAATTTAATATTATTTCGTTTAATGTTATTTCATGTTGTGGTAAAAATCAATTAACATTCATTTATATTAGACGAAAACTATTATGATTGTAGACGAAAACTATTATGATTGTAGACGAAAACTATTATGATGGTTCAATTATTTCATATTAAGAATAGTAGTTAATTATTTCATATATATATATATATATATATATATATATATATATATATATAATAAAGAAGAATAGTTTAACCTATAACTAAGCCAAGTGACATTTTGAGAAGTAGACACTTGACATTTTGACAATAAAAAATTATTTTATAAATAATTAATTATTTCATATTTATTTTATATTGTCATAAAAAATAACTAAGTTTTATTTATATTGGATGAAAAATATTAAGAGTTAAGGAGCATTAATATTATAGATTTATTCAAAATTTTCATATTATGGTATATATAAATCAACTAAGTTTGACTAATACTGAATGAAAACTACAATTACGAAAAGAGAGATAATTATGTAATCAACTAAATATAAAAAATTACAGGAGATATAGTACATAAAAATAGAAAACTTTGAGTATTTACTTTTCAGCAATTCTATATTAATTAGAATTAAGGCATAATATTTACATTTAAACGATTTATATTTGAGTTGAAGGTTAAGAATTATAAATTGCTAATAAAATTATTAATTCGTATTAATTTCTCTTTATAGATAGACTTTTTTCAACATGTTAGGTTATTCTATAAAATATTTACTATATTGTGTATAATATTACCATAAAAAATAATTTACATGACATAAAATCTCTTTTTTGTCATATTAATGAATTTTAAAAAATATATATATAAGTAAATGATATATATCAAATTTCTATCAATATCGATTATTTCCTTTTTTAGCTAGAAATTTTTTTACTAATTCTACCTAAACAATTTATTGCTCAAAAATGGTGAATTTCTTACAGATTATAATCTCAATTAATTCTCTTCCATGTAAGGACTCTTTTTCACAAGTAAACAAACTTATTCATTTAGATCACAGTCTTTTGTGTAACCAAATTATTTGATCAATTTATTTATTTTTACATTGTTTAGATTTTTAAGTAAATATTAATATGAAAAAGTTATTTCATATTTTAATTATCACATTAACTATATGAAAGTTATTAATTGATTAGCAGTCAAGCAACATATATGGTAAAATAATATTGTAATTAAGAGTCATTTCTATATAAAAATCTCTATGTAAAATACTATATATATGTGAATTCTAACTCCACAATATCAATCTATGGGATTATCTGAAGAAAAAAGCATAGAAACAAGAACTCGCTCGACTAAAGAGGAGGTTTTATTCAACTCTTAGTATATTTCCACAGAAGAAAGAAAAGACCATTGTTGTGTACACATACGGTTCGATAGAGAATTAATTTTGAACTTTTCGATTATTTTTCTCTAAATACTATTCACTCACATACTCACTATCACATTCTATAATGATTTAATTATTGTAATATAGCTTCTTCTATAATTTGTAAAAAAAAAAAAAAGTTGATACTAATTGCTTGAGAATATGTCTTTTGTTTTTTAATTTATTTCTGAGTTGTTGATGATTTCTAGATTATGGACCCAACTGATTTTATTTTCTTATTTAGTCTTGCTATTTTTTTTTTTATCTTTCAATTAATATTTGTATTCTCTTTCCTGTATTTTTCATTACTTCGATTTTATTTACATTTTTGAAATCTTTATTATTGGTATGATTATTCATTAAACTTAACTGATACTACTTTGTTTTTCTATATAGTTTTTGGAAGAAATTAAGATACAAAAACCTAACAGAATTGCAAATTATTGAGTGTCATTTTGAGAAAAGTTGAATTTCTCTATTTGATTTCAAATGAGGTTGTGAATACGTGTGTGTGTGTGTGTGTGTATATATATATATATTGGTGAAATATTTATATACACATCTATATACATAATAAAGTTGTATAGTGTAGCCTAAATTTAAGCCAAGTGACATCTTGACAACTATCCTCTTGAATTCTTACAATAAAAAACTATCATTTTATAACAAAAAACTATTTTATTGATTATTTAAATATTTAATATTATTTCTTATTTCATATTTTGATAAAAAATAACTAATATTTATTTCTATTGGGTGGAAGTTATTATGATTTCATACTATTTCGTTTAATATTATTTCACATTATGGTTAAAAAAAATTAAATTTCACTTATGTCGGATGAAAATCATTACGATTGTTCAATTATTTCATATTAAGATTAGTAGTTAATTATGTCATATTATTCTATATTTTTATTGATTATTTATTTATTTAATATTATCTCACATTTTATATTGTGGTAAAATAAATGATTATTCAATTATTTCATATTAAGATTAGTAGTTAATTAATTTATGTTTTGTCGATTATTTATTTATTTATTTCATAGCCTTCGAATGTTTAAAAAAAATATGTAATATTAGTTGTGCAATCACTTGACCTATATGAAAAAATATATTGAGTAACACAATATGATAGGGTAATCAATTACAATCAAGAGACATAATTGGAAAAGAAATATTTTAATTGAGATGAGAAACTTTTAGTATTAATGGAAGGATGTAAAATTTTGAATTCAAATAAAAAAAAATATGAATTTAATTGAAAGATAGTTAAAAATTAGATATTATCACTATACTGAGACTAATCCAACTAATTAAATAATCTTTGTATGAATTTCACTAATTACATTTATGTATAATAGAAAATAGTTAATTGCCAATCTTGAAACAAATATTATCAAATGGGGAATATGATAGTATAGATGTCACCAATAAGGTTTGTGGTGTAGTGGATGGGGCTACTCCACCTTTAATCAAAGGTCGAGGGTTTGACTCTAGGTATAGAGAAAACTCTGTTGGGAGCACTGCCACCTTAACGGACCTTGCAACACGTGATATGGATTAGTTGGGGCTCCAATAAGGACATCAGATATTGGATGAAAAATAAAAAAAATATATAGATGTCATACCTCAAAAAATGCAAACAATATAAATAATGATATCATATTAAAAAAATTATGATTTCATTACAACTGAGTAAATCAAGAAAGTATTACAAGAAAAAATTGTGAATTAATAATCAATTAGCAATCAAACAACTTATATGAAAAAAAATTTAATTGACAATTTTTAAAAAAATATTTCAACTTTAATCGCAAATAAGTTTGACCTATTTTTGTTAAACAATAAATGAATGAATATAAAAAAATTCGTAATTAGGAAAGAAAATAATTGTTGCCTTATTTAAGTGATTAGAAAATTTTAAAGATAATTAAATAATCAATTGACTATAGTCAAATTATAATTTTATAAGAAATTTTTGAGAAATAAATCATTAATTGAGAAAAAATTAATTGTTACCTTTTTAAAATTCTTCCCCAAATTATAAAGGTAACTAATATCAAATTAATATAATCAAACTATAAGAATATGAGAAATTTATAGGATTCAATTTCCAAAATAATAAAGGCAACTAATATCATTTACTTCCATTTTTGAGTCCTTTATGTAATTGTACATTAATTAAATATAATCAAGATATAAAATTAGGACAGATTTATGGTAAGTAGATATTTATAATATTAATAACAATTTTATATTCATCAAATTAATTAGATTAAATTGATATAAAAATCAGTTAATATTGAGAATTATTTTAACAAACAATATATGCAAAGTTACATAATTGATATACATATATTGGTAAAAAAAAAACATCAACGAACATTGACTACTACTTTAGCCATAAATATATTTTAAAATTTACAACATTAAATTTAAAGAACTTGAGTTTATATATTATGATCATAAAATTGATTCTTATTAATTGAAATTAATTAGTTGATTGTATAGTCGTATTACAATTATGTCGTACATTATTTATTTAATGGAAATACATATAATTAATTAACTTATTTTGTGCAATCTACTATGAACTTATTAATTCAAATAAAATAATCTTTAAATAGTAAGTTTGGACTATAAAAGAATGGAGATTATTTTGTTGAATTTTAAATTAATATGCATTAATCTGTTTTAGTGGGGTATTAGTCTTCAACAAGATCTCCGCATTTAAATGGAGTAATTGTATGACTTAGCATCTCTTATGTATTAAAAAAAATAGAGAAAAAAAATATAATGCCACAATATTTTGAATTATTTAATTCATTTACCACATTTTAAAATATTGTTTATATCAATTCAGTGATGTTTATACGGAAACATTAAATTTTGAAAAAAAAAAAATATGTTAAGTTTTATAATTTAAGTTAATTTGTGTACTAATTTGAAAAAGTTAATTTATAATTTACATTCTATTTTTATTATATGAAAAAATTGACCTTATATGGCTATATATACTAATTCAATAACACAAAAATATTGTCACACTTTTCTTCTCTTTCTCTCTCTCTCTGTTATTGTTATTGATTATTAACCTTATTGGTATTGATTAAGTTTTTCATAATGAATAGGTAGAAATAAGAATTGTCAATAGTTTGCTAAATATTAATTCAAAATTTTCTTCATAAATTTCAGAATATAAATATAGATATTTCGACATAATAAGAATCAGACATATTGATGACATGTTATCAATATTTCAGAATGAGAGTTCAGCAGAAGAATATATACATATGAAAAGGTTGAACAATGTAATCACAATGTAACATAGGTTTGAAACAAGAAAATCATTTATTGAAAATGATTTGAATTATTCATAGTGATTCTTCTTTCTCGAGAAAATTAAGTTTGTTAATTTTTTAATCTCTTTATACAAATATAAATTTATACTATGAATAACATAATTTCTTGATTATATATTATTTTGCGGTCTTGCATAATTATGATATAAAAATGATTGATTTTTTTTTATTAATCGTTATTCAATATCATATTTTGGTATAGTAAAAGATCCGCATCTTGAAGGAGTGTTCTCACTAATTAATAATGAGATTTCAAGAAGAAGAAACTTATGAGAAGGTCACTATATATTCAAACAATATAGGTTTGAAACAAGAAAATTATTTGTTAAAAATAATTTTAGTTATTCATAGTGTTTTTCTTTTTGAGAAAAATAAGTTTGTTACCTTAGTGATTTCTTTATCCAAATACAAATTTTCTTAATATAGTCTCACTAAATAATGAATCTATTAATAAAATTTAAAAAAATATATCAATTTTTTTGATGCGAATGAAAAATAAAAATTTCAAGATCTTGCTTGAGATTATTATGATTTATTCATTTGAAATTTAAAATTTTTAGAGATAAATTTTATCTCTTTTTTATATTTAGTATTTTATGATCCTATTTTGAGTTAAATGTGAATGTTATAAATGGTATAACTAGAACGATGATATTTTTTTCTTTATACTTGGTCTCCTTTCAATATTCATATATAGGTAAATATTTTTAACAAATTCAAATTGATTTTATCGAATTTTTTTTTATTTTGAAGTAATTTATTATGAATTATTTGTTATGAACTATTCAAGAAACTATAATTGATTGGAGATTTTGACTTACATTTTATTAGTTTATGTTGGCTTATCTATTGGTCAATGACATATTTTTTTATGCTTTACTATTTGATAAATTTGTAAATTTAAATTATCTTTTTAATCTATCTTTGTTTAATGATTACTTTTACTTAAATATTATCCGCACATCGTGCAGATACTAATACTAGTAATTGTTTAAAAAGAAAATATTCACAACTGTGTAAAATCTGAACATATAACTCACATGAGTTCGACATGCCCAAAACGGTAGTCTGAAAACATAATATAGTCAAAACACGAGTAGACAAAAGATGTAGAATCCCTTGTATAAAACTAGACATCCCTCATTATGTATTATAGAGTTTCTAAAAACATACATAAGACTACAAAGACGTGGAATACTGGTCCTAATTGTTTCATAAGTATTTTCTTTTAACCATGTTGGGGAGCTATCAAGGAGGACATAATAGTAGTTGTACGGGCCTTTATTGGAGGTCAGGTGTTACCAAAATTTGTGACTTATACAAATCTGATTCTCCTCCCAAAAATAGATCATGTAAATACATTTTTTTGATGTCAGGCACGTAAGCATTGTGGAAAATATCTTATTGGCTCAAGAAATCATCAGACATATCAGATTAAGGACCAAATCTGCAATTGGCTAATTAAGCTGGACATGATTGATAAAGCTCAAATTACTGCAATTGGTTAATTAAGCTGGACATGATTGATAATGCTCAAATTACACTCTTGGATGGGTGTAAGCAGAGGCGGATCTAGGATTTATAGTTTGTGGATTCCCTATATTAGATAAAAATAAAAACAAAGTGTACTAAGGGAATTTGAACCCACAACCATGAGATTTGAACCCATAACCAGTAACTTTGTCTATGATTTCCTAAATTATAATTCTAGATATTTACTAGATTTTTTATATTAATACTAGACCCGCATGAAAGTTATTGGGTTCCCGGGGACCTCCACCCGGGCTCCTAGATCTTCCCCGGGGTCAGAGGCGGAGCCACCTCTGCTGTAGGAGGTTCATCCGAACCCCTTCGGTGAAAATTTATACTATTTAAACATGATTAAAATAATTTTTTTGGTATATATAGTAGAGATTGAACCCCCTTCAGCTTGTACGTACGTTCACTTTTTTAGTTTTTGAACCCCATTGGTATTAGTTTTGGCTCAGCCACTACCCGGGGTGTAAGCGATCGTTGTCATTACAATAACCCAAATTAGGTTGGGGCTGAATCCAGAAAGAGCGAAAGCATGGAATTCAAAACTTAAGAGTGATTATAGTCTACTAAAAGATGACCCGTAATCTGAATAAAACAAACATAAATGTCAAATGGAGAATTAGTTTGAATGTGTTTATAGTGACAATTACTTCAATTTTAGAGCACTATCTTGATGTTGAAAAATGCTAAGAGTGAATTCAATTGAGAATAAGCCTTGGGGTTATGCAATTCTAGGAGTGGGTTCATGCATGGGTGCTTGACAATTTATCCAACTTTTAGCTAAAAGTCATGGGTAGGCTAGATGTCAATGTATTGATGTCAATCTTTCAATTACAATATCAAATTTCACATATGGGTTCTTTCGAACACCTTACAAGTGTGATAATTTTCCACATCTATTACCTCAATTGACATCCTTATGTCTAAGAGATGTCATTAAATGAAATGAATCAAGTTATTGGTTGCATTTATTCCTCACCCATGCCCCCCCCCCTTTCAAGAATGACATGGGTTCAAAGGTGGTTGGGGTTTGCAACCTCCAAATCTTAGTTAAATCATGGAATAAATGCAACACCCATCACAAATAACTAATTAGGAGAATAATTAGCTAACACTCATGCACTACCACAACCTAAGCAAGCATAACCCCAAGATTTAGAATTAGAAGGGTAAAAATATACCAAAGTTATCATTGACTTCATCCATGAGAAATAAAGAGAATGTAGTTCCAAACTTGGAGTTTCAATAAATCTTCAATAGAAAATCACTAATTCTTCTTTGGGAATCACTCACAGATATTTATTTGCTCAAGACTAGTACAATATTCTTCTAGGATGAAAAGATAAGTGCTAAGATGAAACGATAGAAGCTAAGATGAAAAATGAATGTTAGGTCTTGAAAAATGAGTTAGGAACCCTTCTTTTATGTTAGGTTATTGAGTCCTTTTCCTTTCCTATGTGGATAAATGAAGCCCAATTTGGACCATCCCACTTTTGCCCATAGGCCCATTACTATGGGGAATATATATTGATCTTTTTAGGTCTTTTTTCACCATCACAAAAATAGAGTTTTCAATAGCCAAAGAGAGAAAAACAAAGCTGATTTTCGCACCTAAATTTCTGCCACAACTGTCAACTTCAAATTGCGATTTCCACTTCGTTTCTTGTCCAATTGAGATGATTTTTGGACTTCTTGTTCCTATCATCTCAATATTTGATTAGGAACTGATGGAGCTTGATTTGGTGGGATGTAGCTCCTGTTCTTCATTCCCGAACAGTAGCTGTATTTTTTGTGCTTTCACTTATTTATTTTTCTAGTGTTTGGTGTTGTGGTTTATGTATTGTTTCTTGTTGTTTGGTACTTGTTTTGTGGTCATTTTAGAGGACAATATTGTAACTCTTTGGTGATTATAGTGGAGGTTTGGTCCCGTGATTTTATACTCTTCACACCGAAGGGTTTTCCATATAAATTTGGTGTCTTGTGTGATTGCCTTTATTCTTGACCTATTGAATTTGTGTGGTAATTCATTTGATGCCATATTACTTTGTTTTTCTTGGTTTGCTTGTCTTCTCTTGGTTCAAGTTGAAAGGGAAAGTTTAGTCTTGAGTATTTTCCGCTGCTACCATGTTGGGCTCTTTGATTGTGTGCTCGTCTTTCCTAACAAAGTGGTATCAGAGAGTTGGCTATTGTTGATTATAGATTTGAATGATGGAGGCAAATATGAGCAAGATGGTGTATTTGAATGGTAGTAACTATCATACTTAGAAAGGCAAAATGAAAGATCTTCTATTTGTCAAGAAAATGCATCTACTTGTATTTGCATCTACTAAACCTGAATCAATGACAGATGAGGATTGGAAATTTAAGCACTTACAGGTTTGTGGATATATCAGACAATGGGTTAAAGATAATGTTAGAAATCATATTGTGAATGAGACACATACTAGAAGTTTGTGGGACAAGCTCGAGACATTTTATGCTTCAAAGACTGGCAATAACAAGTTGTTCCTGCTTAAGCAATTGATGAATATCAGGTATAAAGAGAGCAGTCCTATTTCTAATCATATTAATAATTTTCAGGGTGTCCTTGACCAGCTGTCTAGAATGGGTGTAAAGTTCGATGAAAAAATTCAGGGACTTTTGCTTCTTAATACTCTGCCTGACTCTTAAGAAACTCTTTGAGTTTCTTTGACTAATTCTTCTCCCGGTGGTATTGTAACTATGGAATATGTTAAGAGTGGTGTCTTGAATGAAGAGATGAGAAGAAAATTTTGAGCCTCATCTTCTTCATCTTCACACTCTAATATTTTAGTTACTGAAGAGAGGGGGAGAAACAAGTCCAGAGATTCAAATGATAGAGATAAATATAGAAGCAAGTCAAGGTCCAAATTCAAGAATGTTACATATGACTATTGCAACAAAAAGGGGCATATCATGAAATATTGTTACAAGCATAAAAGAGATATAAGACGGCAAGAAAAAGGCGATAATGAAAATTTTGCTGTTTTTGCTAATGATGCTCTTCTTGTTGCTTGTGGTGAGAATGCTATTAATCTTGTTCGCGATGAGTCTAGCTGGTTTATGAATTCTAGTGCTATATCTCATGTTATGCCAAAGAAGGAATTATTTTTTTCTTATACTCCAAGTAATTTTTGGGATGTTGAAAATGGTCAATAATGATGAAGTTAAAGTACTTGGAATTAGCACGATTTGTTTGGTAGGTAACAATGGTTCCAAACTAGTTCTCAATAATGTCAAGCATGCTCCAGATGTTTGCCTAAATTTAATTTTTGTAGGAAGTCTTAATGATGAGGGTTATGTTACCCTTGGTGCTGGCCAATGAAAGCTTACTAGAGGTTCAATGATTGTGGCTCGAGGTGACAAGTTGTCTAACTTGTATGTATTTCAGGGCTCTACTTCTAGAGGCTTGATAAACTTGGTGGAGAATGATACTTCATCAGAGTTGTGGTATTGAAGGTTGAGTCATATGAGTGAGAAGGGGATTCATAGTTTCGCTAATAAAAATTTGCTTTCTGGAGTAAAACAAACAAAGTTGAAGAAGTGTGTTCATTGCTTAATCGGTAAGCAGAAAAAATTTCTTTTCAGAGTCATCCACCTTCAAGAAAGCTCGATTTGCTGGAGTTGGTGCATTCTGATTTGTGCGGTTATTTTAAAGTAGGGTCTCATGGTGGTGCACTTTACTTTGTGACTTTTATTGATGATCATTCTCGCAAACTCTGGATATTTCCTTTGAAGTCTAAGGATCAAGTACTTGATGTGTTCAAGAATTTTCAAGACTTGATTGAAAGTCAGACCGGGAAGAAATTAAAATGTATCCGTTCAGATAATGGTGGTGAGTATATTGTTTTTTTTGATAGATATTGCAGAGAGCAGGGTATTGGCATCAAAAAAATCCTCCAAAGACTCCTAGTTGAATGCTTAGCAGAGAGGATGAACAAAACACTAGTTGAGAGATTTATATGTATGCTTTTAGATGCTAAGCTGCCAAATTCCTTTTGAGCAAAAGCAATTAATATGGCGGTTTATGTTATCAATTTATCTCTTATTGTTGCTTTGAATGGTGATGTCCTTGACAGAGTTTGGTCTGGTAAGAATGTTTCTTTTGATCATCTTAGAGTCTTTGGGTGTAAATCTTTTGTACATGTTCCTAAGGATGAAAGGTCAAATTTGGATGTTAAAACTAGGCAGTGTATCTTTATTGGTTATGGTCAAGATGAATTTGACTATCGTTTCTATGATCTAGTTGAGAAAAAACTTATTAGAAGCTGTGATGTTGTGTTCTTTGAAGACCAAGAAATTGAAGATTTTGACAAAGCTGAGAAGGTTGATTCTCAGAGTAGTGAAAGTCTAGTTGATGTTGATCCAGTTCCTTTGACTACTACTCCCGAAAAAAATCTTCATGATGATGAAAATCAAGTAGATAATGAAGATGATGATCATGTCCAGAATAACCAGCATGATGTTGTTGATGCTCCAGTGCAAGTTGATATGGTTGATCAGCAACCAGTTGTTGATGTTCCAGAAAGTTCTCTTAGACGATCTACTAGAGAGAATACCATCATCTCATTATTCTCCCAATGAGTATGTACTCTTGACTGATGGGGAAGAACCTGAGAGTCTTGATGAAGCCATGGAAAGTGAAGAAAAAGAAAAGTGGTTTGATGCTATGGAAGATGAAATTAAATCTTTGCATGATAATCATATCTTTGATTTGGTTAAGCTGCCTAAAGACAAAAAATCTTTGAAAAATAAATGGGTTTTTCGAGTGAAGCATAAAGATGGTAATCCAATTCCACAGTACAAAACTAGATTGGTTGTGAAGGGATTTAACCAGAAAAAGGGAGTTGATTTTGATGAGATATTTTCTCTGGTTATAAAGATGTCATCCATTCGTGTGGTTATAGTCTTAGCTATAAGTCTAGATTTAGAGGTTGAGCAAATGGATGTTAAAACTGCTTTTCTCCATGGTGACTTAGATGAAGAAATTTATATAGAGAAACCCGAAGGTTTTGAAGTCAAGGGAAAAGATAATTATGTTTGTAAATTGAAGAAGAGCTTGTATAGTTTGAAACAAGCTCCTAGGCAGTCGTACAGGAAGTTTGGTTCCTTTATGAGTCAGCAGAGCTTCAAGAAGACTACTTCCGACCTTTTTGTTTTTGTGCAAAAATTCTCTGATGGTGACTTTATTATTTTGTTGCTTTATATTGATGACATGCTTGTTGTTGGTCATAATGATTGCAGGATTCAAAAGTTGAAGCAAGAGTTGAGTAAGTCTTTTTCTATAAAAGACTTAGGACCAGCAAAGCAGATTCTTGGCATGCAGATTGTCTGTGACACAAAGGACAAGAAGTTGTGGTTATCACAAGAGAAGTATATTCAGAAAGTACTTCGAAGGTTTAACATGGACGAGGCTAAGATTGTCAGTACACCTTTAGCTATGCACTTCAAGTTGAGCACGAAGCAGTGTCCTTCCAGTGATGATGAGAAGAAAGATATGAAGAAAGTTCCTTATGCTTCAGCTATTGATATTTTGATGTATACAATGGTTTGCACAAGACCGAATATTGCTCATGCTGTTGGTGTTGTTAGTCGTTTTCTTTCTAATCCGGGAAGAGAATATTGGAATGCTGTGAAGTGGATTATGAGATATCTTTGTGGCGCTTCTAGTCTGAGTTTGTGTTTTGGTACAGAGAAGTCTATTCTTTGTAGTTATACTGATTCAGATATGGCCGGTGATATTGATACTTACAAGTCTACTTTAGGGTATTTGGTTACTTTTGCAAGGGGAGCTTTGTCTTGGCAATCTAGGTTGCAAAAATGTGTTTCTCTATCTACTATAGAAGCTGAGCTTATTGCTGCCATTGAAGCTTGTAAAGAATTGCTTTGGATGAAGAGATTCTTGGGGGAACTTGGTTGTGCTCAACAGAGGTATGTGCTTCATTGCGACAGTCAAAGTGTCATACATCTTGGCAAGAATTCTACATTTCATGGTCGGTCTAAACACATTGATGTGAGATACCATTGGATTCGGGATGTGTTGGATTCTAAGTTACTTGAACTTGAGAAGATTCATATGGATGATAAACGTTCTGACATGATGACTAAATCTTTGCCAAGAGGGAAGTTTGAATATTGTTGCATGATCGCCGGAATGGCGGTCTCCTCCACATAGTCGGGAGAGAGAGAATTGTTGGGTTATTGGGTCCTTTTTCCTTCCTATGTGGATAAATGAAGCTCAATTTGGACCAGCCCACTTTTGCCCATAGGCCCATTACTATGGGGCATATATATTGATATTTCTAGGTCTTATTCACCATCACAAAAAGAGAGTTTTCAGCAGCCAAAGAGAGAAAAACAAAGCTGATTTTCGCACCTAAATTTCAGCCACAGCTATCAACTTTAAATTGCGATTCCCGTTTTGTTTCTTGTCTGATTGAGCTAATTTTTGGACCGCTTGTTCCTCTCATCTCAATATTTGATTAAGAACTAACGGAGCTTGATTTGGTGGCCTATAGATCCTGTTCTTCATTTCCAAACAGTAGCTGCATTTTTTATGCTTTCACTCCTTTATTTCTCTAGTGTTTGGTGTTGTGGTTTATGTATTATTTCTTGTTGTTTGGCACTTGTTTTGTGGCCATTTTGGAGGACAATATTGTAACTCTTTGGTGATTATAGTGAAATTTTTGTCCCGTGATTTTTTACTCTTCATACCGAAGGGTTTTTCACGTAAATTTGGTGTCTTGTGTGATTGTCTTTATTCTTGCCCTATCGCATTTGTGTGGTAATTCATTTTCTGCCATATTACTTTGTTTTGCTTCATTTGCTTGTATCCTCTTGGTTCAAGTTGAAAGGGAAAGTTTAGTCTTGAGTATTTTCCGCTGCTACCCTGTCGGACTCTTTGATTGTGTACTCGTCTTTCCCAATATTTTAGCCCCTACTTGAATATTTGACAAAATTACAAAATTTCCACCTTACTCTTGATCTTCTTGAGAAGATCCAAAGTGGATGGAGAGCGGATAAAAAGCAGATGGAAAGCAGCTCCAAAGCAGATGCAAAACGGATGGCTCTTTTTCTTCACATTTGGCCTCTTGTTGACTTGAATTACTTGCTTATCTTCCCTTTTTAGCTTTTACCTACACAAATGAGTATTAAGTAAGATATTACCGTCAAATCAATGAAAAATCATGATATTTTAGGCCTAAAAGGTGTTGATAAGTCGTCAAATTTATGACTTATCAAAGATTAAAGCCTATGACATGTTATCCTGACTTTCCCTTACAAAGGTCCTTGGAAAGTTTAGTTTCAGTGAGATGCTTATTGACATGGTTTACAAATTACTGGACAACAATTGGTAGTTTGTTGTCATCAATGGTCAGTCTTAGGGCTTCTTTAAATCTACAATACGGATAAAGTAGGGAGATTCTTTATCAATAACCCAGGTTATTATAGTTATAGAAGCCTTATATAATGGACTCATCAATGATCTTAATGAAAGAGACTATTTCAAAAGATTTGTGTTTCTAAATGTAATGCTATAATGAATCACCTGACATATGCAAACTACATTATTCTATTTATTTCAGAAGAAAATTAGTCTAAAAAGCCTATGGTTTCAGTCCTGAAGATATGTGAGGCAGCCTCAGGACAACTGATCAATCTAACTAGAATGCCTTTTATGTACATAAGAAGTTTGTAGTAGGAATAGTGTCCAAAATAAAGAAAGTAACACCAATCAGGAAAGGTATTTTTCCTTTCATAGACTAGGTTGTCCGATATTATATGGAAAGAACAAGATTTGCAATTATGACTCTATGTGAAGAAGATTGGTAATAAAGTTGAGGGATGGAAAGAAAAATTGTTATCGTATGGAGGAAGGAATGCACTAATTAATCATGTACTACACAGAATTGCTATTCACTTATTGTCAGCTATATATCCACCTATACATGTAGAGTAGTAAGGAAATTACATGGCATGTTTCATTAAGTTTTTCTAGAACAACATTACAGACAAGAAGAGCAGACATTGGGTGAGTTGGGACATCGTATATCTTCCTAAGATAAAAAGAGTAGATTTCAAGTCTATTTTTAATGTTTCTAATACTTCATTTGGTTTGCTTTGGTGAAGTTTGTGAAGCAGATCTGCTCCTTCGGGAGCTATCATGATTAATAAGTATTATAAGAAATTACATCCAATGATTGATTAAAGTAGGGGTGCATCTACTCTTTGAAAGAAATTAATCATTGTCAGGGAATTTATAGAGCATTAAATCTGGTGGAAGATAGAAAAGGGTGATTCTATTTTTTGGTATGACAACTGGACTTTATTGGGGGCTTCGTATCACATTCTGTTAGAAGTAGAAGTGGTGGAAATTGAAATATGTCACTTTACAGACTCTTATTGTTGGAATCAGTAGAAACTGAGAGACAGATTTTCAAAATATATGTTCTCCGTATTATGAAGAATGTTTCACCACCTATGCAAACAAACAATCTAGATGAGTCAGTCTTAATTCTTGAATATGGTGGAATGTCCTCTATTAAAAGTGTTTGGGATTACATGAGATAGAAGGATCGAAAGAAAGATATTTTTTTAATTTTATACTAAGTAAAGGATACCTTTTAAATTTTATTTTCTTCTATGAAAGGATTGAAAATTTAGGGTGCAGGATGATGTGTTATAATATATTGGGATTAATATTGCATCAAGATAATGGTGTTGCAGTCATCCTAAACCAGAGAGTGTCTCACTTTTTCTAGCTCTCATACAACTGCAAAGTTGTGGAGACTATTTACTAGTGTTGCAGGTATAAATATAGAAGGCCTACAACTCTCACAAGTCATAATTAGATGGTGGACAACAAAATGTTGTTCAGATTTGAAACCACTAATTATAAGGGTTATATTAGCTATTACCACATAGAAATTATGGAGAACACAAGTATTCTTAAACATGGTATATCTTTCTCCTACAATATCTTAGTGTTTAATGTTAACACTGTATATGGAAGCTAAGAAGAATCACTGATAACGCTCAATCTACAGCTCTCGTAGGAGTGTAAAGCGGTCGTTAGCAAATATAGAACCCAACCTGGGTTGGGTATCGATCCCACAGAGAATAGCTTGGTCAACAAGTAGGCAACGATTACTAGACTTTTAGTGCAAGTCTCGTAAGAAGGGGGGATTGTAATGTGTAACCAAAACAATAAAGTAAAAGCTGAAAATAGCAAAGTAAAAAGAAAAGGATTGTTACGTAAGTTGTAAACAATGAGAATTGAAGCGTTGGGGTTATGTCCACCTTCTGAGTTATATGTCTCTATTGGTTATGAGTGTGTGGAATTGTGACATGCATGTGCTTATAGAGAATTGTATTCGATGGTAAATCCAGGCGTCTTTCGACCTATTCGAGGATTATTTCACTTTAACTCTTTCGAGCTTAAAGAGTGTCTAACGGTACGAATTCTCCAAGAGGTTAGTCCAGTTATGGCACTAGCTTTCTAATAGGAAAGGGTGTCCTACTACCTTGACATTATCTCTTTTCCAGATAGATAACCTTTCTTTCGAACAAGTTAAATGTTATACTGGCGTTATTCTATGCGTCTGCAGCCACAAGAATTTGCATTAAGATGAAGAGAATAATGATATAAGCAGCATACGTGTCACGAAATCATAAACTCACAGCAATAGATAGTATCTCATACGGCTTCCATAACCCCAACAGAGAAGTTTAGTTACCCATGAATGCGAAGGAAATCACAATTTGCATTGTTGTTATTATACCACAAGATTGATGATTTTCGTGTAGAACAAGTGGTAGGCGTGAGGCGTGAATTCCTTAGCAAAGTAATGTTTCTCTTGTTGCGGAAATTAAGAATTGAATAGATGAATAGAAGAAGAAAAATAGAATTAATGGGAAGATTAGAAGAGTTGTAATTGAGAAGTAGAATGTATCTCTCCACTAAGGGAGGATTGTCCCTCTCCACTAAGGGAGGATTGTATCTCTCCACTAAGGGAGGATTGTATTAAAATCTCTAGCATGATAGGGTATTTATAATACCCATATCCTAATCCTACTAAGCTAATGAAATACTTAACCAAATCCTATTAAACAAATGAAATACTTAACCCAATTGTACTAGGTTAATGTAATATTCTCCTAATCCAAATAAACAAATGAAATACTTAACCCAATTGTACTAGGTTAATGTATCATTATCCAAATCCAAATAAGTTACTGCAAGTCCCCAAAGTCTTCAGAAATGTTGTTTTAGCCCGGGACAGATTTTCCATGTATCAATTTTGGTCCTTTAGGCGTTCAAGCTCCCTTTCCTTCCTTCATGAGCTTTCTTTGGCGTCAAGTAAGCCATAAAATGCTGATTTCTGCATCATTTATACCTGAAACTTTGCTAATCATGTTTGTTAGCTCACTAACAGGAACAAGGACTAAATGCGCATGAAATATATACTTTGTTCTCAAAACATGGCACAAATATGGGCAAAATATATTGATATAGGCGCGTAATATCGCCTATCATCAACACCCCACACTTGCAGCTTTGTTCGTCCTCGAACAAAATATCATGTCCCTCTAAACATCAACTTAGGGTTTCACAGCAACAACACAAAACATTCGTCAAGACAAGAACAACAATTATCAACAAAGAGTAGTTTTCCGATCATTAGTAGAAACCATTTAACCTCTAGCATAGACTCGTGATGGTGGTTAACTCATATTCAAAAGTCAAGGCACAAAGAATCATACACAACTATCCAAAAATCATCAACCATGTGTGTCTCACAATATATTACCCATAGTCACTCACAAGTATAGCATGTTTTTCAAACATGGGTATCAAAATATCCTTGCTCTCACTCTCACAAAGAATTCATATGTAGCAACTGATGACCATAGGCTTGCCCTTAGTTTACTACTCCACTAAATGTCAGAATGTTAAGATTAGGATCAAGTAGGTCTTTTGATGGTTGTAATGTAGGCTAAGGGACGGGTAGGATCAGCTATTTTGGCCAGAAATAGTGACTAAGTTCCTAAGCACTTTAATACATCACATTGTATCATTGACATTTTTTTTTCTTTTCTTTCAACCTTTCTTATTTCTTTCATTCTACCACCCTTGTTCTCCTCTTTTTTTTTTCAATTTTAAGCATAACTCACTTTTTAGCTTTCTTTTTCCTTTTTCTTTTCTTAACATACCTATTATGATAGCACTTTCTTTTTCATAACACATTCAAGCACCATTACAATTTAAAGCATCATACTCACCCAATTTTCTCTTTTGTTGTCACATGACTTTTTCACTTTAAAGCACTTAGGAATTTGGATCAAATTACGATCTTGAAAAAAATGGATTAGGCTTACACACGAGGTTGTCAAAGAAATAGGCTAAAGGCTCAAAAGGGTTTAACTAGGATGATGTCCAAGGGTAGGTAAAACGAAGGTAAACATATATAGGTTGCCAAATAAATGCCTAAATCATCTCCTAAACTTACACTCCTTATTTTCGCTTTGCATACATACCAGGCAAGTTCTAGCATCAGCCACAAACATAGAATATACTATTAATCTCACACACACAAGGCACATGGTCGACTTTATTGGAAGTAATATAGACTCTCGACCCAACAAGTGAAGGAATGAACCACAAAATATCACATAATGAGTCACAACTAGAGCCTAAACATCTCAACAGTCATAATTGTAGCACATACTCTTGTTATATTCTCATGCTGCCTATTAGAATTATTTCATGCGAAGCTACGTTAAAAAAAAAATTACTACTAAAAAAAACGAAAAAAACTAAAAAAAACTAAAACAAACAAACATAAATGCAAATGCGGATAGAGAAGTATAGCATGCGAATACCAGCACACCCCACACTTAGACGGGACACACTGTCCTCAGTGGAAAATAAATAAGAAGAACCTGGTTAGTCGGACTCATCCTCTATGTCTCGGGTCATACCCCTTGCGTCGGAATCATCATCAGAGTCGTCATCCTTAGAAGTTCCTCATAAGTATCCCATTTAATTCCAAGAGTGAGTCGAGGTGTTTGCATTGAGGAGGGTTCTCCTTGCTCTTTTTGGCCTCTTTTCTTGCCTTTTTGTGAAGTGGTAGCCTTATCTTTGCCTTGTCTTTTGGTGCCATTGTACGTGATTGAAGCCTCTGGAGATGTTCTTGTGAATTGGAAGAGCAAAAAGAGAAATTTTGAGATGATTTGGATGGATGTGCGACGCCTTTGGGTCAATTTCTAATGTGGTTATGTTTCAAGACTAAGTCCCCTTTATATAGGAAGAGAATGGGTCGGGTTTTGACCCATTTCCAAATGGTTTTGAAGACAAAAATACCACATATGCGGCACATAATGCTCGGCATAGTCATGACATATGCGTCGCATAGTCTATGGCATTTTGAGACATATGCGCCGCATAGTCTATGGCATTTTGAGACATATGCGCCGCATAGTCTATGGCATATGAGATCCTGAGACCTAATGCCATAGCATAGGCGGCGCATAGTCAAAAGCACACTTAAGAATGGGCGGCGCATAGTGTATAGAACACTAGATTCCGAGACCTTAGGATATAGGATAGGTTTTGCATTGTTCGTGGCCTAGTTTTACCTAGGCCTAGCCTTCCTCGATGCCTATTTTGGCATGAGCAATGCTCAATCCATAACCTTATGCATCCTTATACCTAACTTACCACCTTTTCCATACAATACGTCCAAATCGTCATGTGAAACCAATCTCCTCGTTGAATACTTCTCACACCTATATTTGCTCAAAACCAATGAAAACAATTAGTATGATGGGTTGCCTCCCACCAAGCGCCTTAGTTTTGGTCGTGGCACGACTCTTATTTTTGGATTTTCATTTATCAAAAACAAAACAAGTACGAGAACGAAAGAAAGACAAAACGATAAACAATAAATGAAAAATGATAATCGATGGGTTGCCTCCCATCTAGCTCCTTATTTATTGTCGTGGCACGACATAGTTACCTCGAGTACTCAGACTTCGTCGAGGTAAATGATGGATCATTTTCTGAAAGGATTTAGACAACAATGAGGCTTACCTGTAGTCATGCGATCTTTTTCGAGATGGCTCATACGTTTCTCCGGAGAGTCACCAATTATATCATCAATAGTCCAACCCATAGCTCTCTTGTATCTCTTCAGAGCAGAGATAAGAGCCTCTACGTGCTGTTCACTTAAATCATCTGCGCTCTCTGGAAGTATATTTCTACTTTCCAAGAACACATACCTTAGATAATCGGGGAGATCTTGCGATTCTAGCATTGGTGGATCGTCAATGGGAGTCTTCGTTGTTGGTTGATTCTTGAGATCACAATCCGGTTGCTTAGGAGTATAAGACTCTATTTCTGTTAGATCACCCATAAGTTTTTCATAATCTTCATTATCCTTATGCTCAGCATTCAGTGGTGCAGCAGACAATGGCTCAACAGTAGGTTGTTTCTCTATAGATAATGCTTTCATATCCTCTTGATGAACATCAGCTACAGATAACTCATTTATATCACTGGGCTGCTTCATGGCTTTGCATATATCAAACCGTACTACTTCGTCATTAATTCGAAACAAAAGCTCATTATCTTTCATGTCAATAAGCACACTTCCGGTTGCAAGGAAAGGACGTCCCAGGATTATGGGAACTTCAGAATCCTCCTTACAATCCAGAATAACGAAGTCTGCAGGAAAGATGAATGAAGAAACCTTCACCAACACATCATTCAAGATACCCACAGGTCTTTTTACCGACCTATCAGCCATCACGAGCCTCATATTGGTTGGTGTCGGATCGCCTAGCCCCAACTTCTTGTAGATGGATAGTGGCATCAAATTTATGCTAGCACCTAGATCGCACAATGCTTTGGCAAAATCCAACGATCCAATAGTGCAAGGAATAGTGAAAGCTCCGGGGTCGGCCTTCTTCTGAACTATCGATCGGGTAGCAACTGAACTACAATGATGAACATTATCCGCTAACTCATAACTTGATACCCACTTCTTTGTCAACAGGTCCTTCATAAATTTTGCATATCCAGGCATTTGTTCAAGTGCCTCCACCAATGGAACATTAATGGTCAGCTGCTTTAACATATTCATGAATTTGCTGAACTTTGTATCATCCGCCACCTTCTTTAATCTTTGGGGAAAAGGTGGTGGTGGGTATGGAAGTGTTCTTTCCATGGTTTTCTTCTCCTCTTGCCTCCGTTTTTCCACTTTTTCAGGTTGCACAGTGCTGGATATGGCGTCCTTGACGTCAGGAGTGGGTGCTGCGACATCTTCTCCTTTTGTGTTGTCATCCATGTCCTCAACTTCGTCAACCACTTGCTTGCCTTTTGCTGAAGTTTCCAGCACCTTACCACTTCTGGTAGTGATGGCCAATCAAAACCCGTCATTCCTTGGGTTTGGCACAGTATCGCTAGGTAAAGTGCCGGCCTTTCTTTGATTGAGTGCTGCTGAAAGTTGGCTCAATTGCTGCTCTATTTGCTAGATAGAAGTGGAATGTGAATCAACTAATTGTTTCATGGAGGACAAATCATTGATTACCTCTGTTACTCCCGCGCTCGTTACTTCCACTCCTTTCAATAATTTAGCCATCATGTCTTCCATACTTCCAGAATTAGATGTGGTGGTGTCACGTCTACCAGGGGGAACGTACAAACCACTCTTTTCATTCTTGTTCTTCCAACTACCTTGGTCCTTGTTTCCAGATTTATCATAATAGTTCCGACCTTGGTTTCCTTGGGCATTCCCGCGGAAACCCCCCTGATTGTTCAAGTAGTTGGCCTCATCTTCCGAATCAGATTCGTCTCTTCCTTTTGACGCAATAGCTTTCACTTTTTCGGTCTTCCCTGATAATAAATGCTTTGTAAGAAGATCCGTTTGTGTTTTCAAATGCGCCATATCTTGATCACGTTCTTCTTCTCTTCTTCTTTGGTCTGCAGTCATGCCAATAGATAAAGTGGGGCTTGCTACCTCAGAATCCCTGGTATGCCAAGCTCTACTTTGTTTCGTCATACGATCTAGCATATTGCTTGCTTGACCAAAGGTGAGGTCCATGAAAGATCCTCCAGCTGCATTATCCACCACTGGTTTAGTTATTGAATTCAAGGCTCTATACAAGATCTCCATTAGGTGAACATTGGTCATGTGATGGTTTGGGCACCTCTCTAGCTTTGTCTTGAACCTCTCACATGTTTCATGAAGAGCTTCAGTGGGAAGCTGACGAAAGTTGCTGATTTCATCTCTCAATTGCGCCCTCTTGGATGACGGAAAGAATCTTTCTAGGAAAGCGTCTCTCAATTGCCTCCAATTTGTAATAGAATCAGGAGTCAGCCCATTCAACCATAGAGTTGCCTCCCCAGACAAAGACAATGGAAATAGCCGTAATCGAGTTGCATTCTGTCCAACGCCAGGATTGTCGAATGACTTGCATGTAGAAATAAAGTTGATCAGATGCATATTCGGATCATCGCCTGCTAGTCCACCAAATAATCCCTTGAGTTGCAAAAGCTGAATCATGGTGCTAATGATGTTGAACTTGGCTCCGGGTGCTAATGGTGGAAGAATAATGGCTCCTGTTGCACCAGCTTCGTCCAGATCATCATCATCATCATCGAACGGTATTTGCATAGCTCGGCGTTCAGGCCTAAACCTAGCTTGACGATCTCTTCTCTGCATGGGTGCCGCCATCTCAGCAGTATGCCGTGGGTTTAGTAGCTCCTCATCGCCCAGGTCCTCATCATCAGGATTTGTTGCATGGCCTGGGTTATCAATAGTCTGTTGATGCACTTGAGCAGTTATCCTTTCAATTTCACATTGTGCATCCTTTGATGCACTGAACAAACCTGAATAAAACAAAAACAACAACTAAAAGTAAAAGTACGAGAATCTTTGACCAAAGGGTCTAGTAATTATCACAAACTTGATTGACACTCATATTCCCCAGCAACGGCGCCAATTTTTGATAACGCTCAATCTACAGCTCTCGTAGGAGTGTAAAGCGGTCGTTAGCAAATATAGTTACCAACCTGGGTTGGGTATCGATCCCACAGAGAATAGCTTGGTCAACAAGTAGGCAACGATTACTAGACTTTTAGTGCAAGTCTCGTAAGAAGGGGGGATTGTAATGTGTAACCAAAACAATAAAGTAAAAGCTGAAAATAGCAAAGTAAAAAGAAAAGGATTGTTACATAAGTTGTAAACAATGAGAATTGAAGCGTTGGGGTTATGTCCACCTTCTGAGTTATACGTCTCTATTGGTTATGAGTGTGTAGAATTGTGACATGCATGTGCTTATAGAGAATTGTATTCGATGGTAAATCCAGGCGTCTTTCGACCTATTCGAGGATTATTTCACTTTAACTCTTTTGAGCTTAAAGAGTGTGTAATGGTACGAATTCTCCAAGAGGTTAGTCCAGTTACGGCACTAGCTTTTTAATAGGAAAGGATGTCCTACTACCTTGACATTATTTCTTTTCCAGACAGATAACCTTTCTTTCAAACAAGTTAAATGTTATACTGGCGTTATTCTATGCGTCTGCAGCCACAAGAATTTGCATTAAGATGAAGAGAATAATGATATAAGCAGCATACGTGTCACGAACTCATAAACTCACAGCAATAGATAGTATCTCATACGGCTTCCATAACCCCAACAGAGAAGTTTAGTTACCCATGAATGCGAAGGAAATCACAATTTGCATTGTTGTTATTATACCACAAGATTGATGATTTTCGTGTAGCACAAGTTGTAGGCGTGAGGCATGAATTCCTTAGCAAAGTAACGTTTCTCTTGTTGCGGAAATTAAGAATTAAATAGATTAATAGAAGAAGAAAAATAGAATTAATGGGAAGATTAGAAGAGTTGTAATTGAGAAGTAGAATGTATCTCTCCACTAAGGGAGGATTGTCCCTCTCCACTAAGGGAGGATTGTATCTCTCCACTAAGGGAGGATTGTATTAAAATCTCTAGCATGATAGGGTATTTATAATACCCATATCCTAATCCTACTAAGCTAATGAAATACTTAACCAAATCCTATTAAACAAATGAAATACTTAACCCAATTGTACTAGGTTAATGTAGTATTCTCCTAATCCAAATAAACAAATGAAATACTTAACCCAATTGTACTAGGTTAATGTATCATTATCCAAATCCAAATAAGTTACTGCAAGTCCCCAAAGTCTTCAGAAATGTTGTTTTAGCCCGGGACAGATTTTCCATGTATCAATTTTGGTCCTTTAGGCGTTCAAGCTCCCTTTCCTTCCTTCGTGAGCTTTCTTTGGCGTCAAGTAAGCCATAAAATGCTGATTTCTGCATCATTTATACCTGAAACTTTGCTAATCATGTTTGTTAGCTCACTAACAGGAAAAAGGACTAAAAGCGCATGAAATATATACTTTGTTCTCAAAACATGGCACAAATATGGGCAAAATATATTGATATAGGCGCGTAATATCGCCTGTCATCAATCACCCATCCAAGTCTACAGTTATCATGACCCAAAAATGACGGTCATGATGGCACTTGTCGCGGCGTACCTTGACAAGTAAGCCTATTACCAAACTTGATATGCAAAAAAAAAGATAGAAATATCCCAAGGTAAGGCTTCTAGAATGAAGCCGAACCATATAAGTTATCATAACAATGCGTAAAGAACTTATCCAAAATACCAATCATGCCCAAAACCAGGTGTCAATAATGTAAGAACTACTAATACAATTCAGGAGTCAAATACATCAAAAAAATAACCACAAAAGAATAATATCTGTCTCTGAATACTAATAAAGACATAACTACTATAGAAAGATAGAGGTGAACTCCGAATGCATGAATGTCCAACCGCTACCTTGGAAGCTCTAACAATTGCCAGAGTTAAGCAAGCTAAGGAGCACTCAGGCTAGGACCTGTACTTCAAGGGCGTAGTAGGCATGAGTACGGTCTATTTGTACTCAGTAGGTATCATAGGATGACTAAGCAAAGTAGTAAATAAAGCATACAAAATATACACTAAGGGCACCACCTGCAATCAAAAAATGTCCCACAACGGTAATCCACACTGCTTGCACTAACAGTTTTATAATATCCAGATATAATACAACAACACATAAGATAAGGATACAAATATAATAATATCACATATAGGTAGAATAAAATAGGGACATGTATAATAAGATCATCAAGTACAATTAAAGGAAGATAGAACAATTAAACGTTAGCAAGGCAAGATATAGAACAAATAGGTAGATAACAAATCAACATGGCAATTCAAATACAACATAAACACAATAAAACGGGTGCAGTGTATATAATGATGATGATAATGCATGGTATTGATACCAATAAAATCTAGTATCTGATACCAATATCCAGTATTTCAATGTTTCCAGTATTTTCAAAGCGCATACATAACATAAGATATAACTCAAGTACACATACATAACAACAAGTGTATATATAAAGCAGTAAAATGAACAAGTGAAATGATGCGTATGATGACATGAGAATAACGATGCAATGTCCACAACCATTTAAAATGAGTATTTATACAACTAATCCACGTGATGTATTTTCACACCCAATCCATATGATGTATTTCCACAACCAACCATAATGTTATAATTTCACAACCACGTGAGCCAATATCCACTCATTACTTCCGTTTTATCCATGAATTTCCACATGTCTCATACACCAGTAACTATGGATATATCACAATATACCAATGAAACCACATTAGGCATTTCAACAACATAATATAATTATTCACATGTATTCAAGGCTATCAACACCACATAGGAACCCACACGGTCACACATATCACATCATATCTCAATTTTAATAATTACATCACATATAGGCTCCCTCACGGGCACAAAACAAAGATAACCATTTTTCATAATTATTTCCCACCCTTAACACACATTTTGTACCATCATTTACTACCCAACCCAGTCTAAAAGAGTTAAGCCATAACCTACCTCGAATGCTAAAATCGATCCGCTACACTTTGAACCCACGACCTTACTTTTTATTAATGATCTCAAACTCCACTAAAAACATCAAATATGAAATATACACATCAAAACAAAACCAAAGACACCCATATTGACTACTTTTGATTCGGGGTCAAAACGGATCCCCGATATAAATTTTTGAAAAAGAAGGGCAAAATCAAAACTTTACTTCAAAAAAATGTTTTTCATATTTTTAGAAATATACAGCTGAAAATCCAAGTCAATTCGAGTACAAAACGAGGTTCAAATTGAAGAAAACCTATTTTTGAGCTTTACCGGGTAAAATCTTTGAAATTTGGGTTAAAATCAAGAATCAAGGTTATTTTGAAAGTTAAATTGATAAAAAAAAACTAGTAATTATAAGATAAAAATATTATTCAAATGAAAAGGAGTGAAATTGGAGTTCAAAATCAATGTCAGACCCCTTTTTTAAATCCCCAAAAGATTCATTTTAAGTTTCAAAAGGATTTTTATTGTTAAGTGGCAAAAAGATGAAAATTTATTTCAAAAAAGGATTATTTATATTCAAAACTCAGAGTCTCCACTTGGCACAACCGGGTGTGCCAAGTCACCTTTGAAAAATACTTTTCAAAATGATTTGACTCGTTAAACTGGTTTGCGAACAGAGATTCCGGCTAAGGAATTTTGTTGACCAAGGGAAAGGTGTTAGGCACCCCTCGATCTCGTGGTTCGACCACGGTCGCTTGGTGGAGTGTATTGGCTAATTTAACATTATAAAATGTATAAACCACATAAACACACGAAACAAACAAACAAACAAATCAAATAAAATTCAAAACCAAAATAATGTCCAGTCCGAATTATACAATCCCAAAGATAAAAAGGATATGAAAATATAAATCCTATTCTAGAATAATCCTAAACTATGCTCCAATGTTTTACCCAATGCCTCGGGCCTTTATCACAAACGTCTTCCGCTAACCTAATACATCGGGGCATTCCCCGGTGAGTAAATACAAGCGATCGCGGGGCATTCTCCAATTAAATAAATATATTTCCAAATACAAGAACTAAAACCCAAACCATTCAACACAAATTCCACATTCACACATTCAACAAGAAAACATTTATTCCTAAATTTTTGCCTACCCAAACATACTTTTGCCTATCCATTTTAGCGTGTCATAATTTTATCATGTTCCGATGATATTCATGCTTATTCCGAATTAAATAAAACAATAAAAAGAAAATTGATCTATATTAATCCGTTTTCGCAATTTCTTAATTCCACCCCTCCTAACTTCAATTTTATCAATCAGACCATCAAACTACTCAAGTTCATTCCACATATCAACGAAATTACCTCGTCAAGCACATAATCAAAACATAAAAAAGATCCAGATTCAACAATCATAATCATCCCATACATAATAATCCCACACATAATAACAACATCGATATACCAAATTAAAATGAAATAAGGAACAAAAGTTGTAGAGATGGACCTTTCGATAATCGACTTTCGTTAATAATAAGAATCAAAGAAGACCCAGACTTTAGAATCCTAAATAGAACCTCAACATTGATGAACTCCAACTTCGATATTGTAGAATTTGAAATCCAAAACTGGTTAAGACAAACAAAAAATTAAACCCCGAAGCAAAAACAAAACCCAGTGAATCCCAAAGCCCAATTTCGATGATGAAACTCAAAATAGAAGAAACCAAAACTCCAATACACAAAAGAACCTAGATTCATGATGATTTTGACACGTTTCCGGTGAGTTTTCCGCTGTAATAGTAACTCAACTTGCGAACGCGCATTCCCTTAGCTCTCACACCTTCTTTGCTTCGTTTTCTCTCTCTCTCATTGTTCCATCTCTCTCAGATCTCTATGTGTGTGTGCAATTTTTGTGTGTAAGAGTATGTGTATATATTGGAGAAGAAAGGAAATCAGGTTCTCTTATGGTCTATCAGTGTATGGTGTATATATGCTCTCCGTGTTTTGTGAAGAGGAAACCATAAAAATGAAGTTTTCCCCTTTTTTTTCTTTTTGGAATCCCCTCTCTGGAATTGTCTATTCTCTTAAAAAGAAGAAGCAATCAGAAGACTCAATATGAATTTCTCCCCTCCCTCGTGTGTTCGTATGGAGCCCTTATTATCACTGTGTCCATTTTTATGTTTCTGGAGAAGAATGAGTATCCAAGGGCTGTCGTTTGTGTATTTGGTTATCTATTTGTGGGAATTGTATATGGGTATGTGTTGTTTTGATGTGAATATATGGTCAGTCTGATGAAGATGATGATAAAAAAATAGGTCCCCTTTTTTCTTTTCCTTTGTGATCAAGAAATATGAGGAAAAAAGGGGGTGGGGTCACGTGAGTGGGGGTAAGGTGGTTTATTTTGATTGGGTAGGTTGTTAGGATAAGATAAAATTAGTTAGAGGTTCTTGTTTTGTTATTTTATAGAGGGATTATCACACGGGTGAGGGTGCGTAGTAAAGTATGAGCTAAAAATGAATAAAATTCAATTTTGGGATGGACAAAATTAGGTGTCTACATCATGCCCCCTTTAAATGTAAACACGAAGTGTTTTCAGACAAAGAAGTAGACAACAAGACAGAATTTTGTCCCGACTATTATTCAAAGGAAGAAATAGAAAGAAGGAGAACAACTGAGTCCTGACTTAGGACATCCTACCCACCCAAGTTATGTAGGAATCAAGTGACAGGTATTTCAAAAGATTTGAAAGAGAGGGACAATGCTGAGTTGGAGAGTCGAGTGAGGTTCTGTCAAGGTTCCGATCCGTGGCTCTGTCATTACATCAAAATGAAAGTTACAAGTTAAAACATAAATAAAATTATAAAATCCTATCTATATAGCTTCTGTTGGACTCCTGACTTAAGTTTCATCACCCTATTTTTCTAGTGGGCTCCTGAATTGCAATTTCATTATTTGTTGCCTGGTTTTCAATTGCTTCACCTAGTTGCTTAACTTTCCATTTATTCATCCTGTGCTTCGGGAGGGCTCCTGACTTGCTATTTTTCAATCTGTTAACTTTCAACTTTTCACCTTGTTGCTTGACTTTCAACTTCTTCACTTTGTTTCTTGAGTTTTCATTTCTTTACCCTGTTCACCAGGCGGGCTCCTGAAATCACATCAAAACTAAAAAGAAAATTATCCCAAACAAAGATTATTATAAAGGGGTTTAATTTGCCAGAAAAGTGAAGTTCCAACACAAGAATTAAATTTTTCCCTAATTATCATGAAAGGACTTTTATGAAAGTCACATCATTATAGGAATCAAGGAGAATGACTCAACTAAAAGGTACATCTTACAGGAATCAAGGAAAATGACTCAACTAAAAGGTACGTCTTCTAGGGGTCAAAAGGAATGACTCAAGTAAAAGGTACATCTTATAGGAATCAAAGGGAGATGACTCAACTAAAAGGTACATTTTATAGGAATCAATGGGGATGACTCGACTAAAAGGTACGTTTTCTATGAGTCAAGGGGAATGACTATACTAAAAGATACCTCTTAGGAATCAAAGAGAGATGACTCGACTAAAAGGTACGTCTTATAGGAATCAAGGGGGATGACTTGACTACAAGGTACATCTTCTAGAAGTCAAGAGGAATGACTCGACCAAAAGATACCTCTTAGGAATCAAAGGGAGATGACTCGAGTAAAAGGTACGTTTTATAAGAATCAAGGGGGATGACTCAACTAAAAGGTACATCTTCTAGGGGTCAAGAGAAATGACTCAACTAAAAGGTAAGTCTTCTAGGAATCAAGGGGGATGACTCGACTAAAAGGTACGTCTTATAGGAATCAAAGGGGATGACTCGACTAAAAGGTACGTCTTCCAGGGATCAAAGGGAAATGACTCGACTAAAAGGTACGTCTTATAGTAATCAAAGGGGATGACTCAACTAAAAGGTACGTCTTCTAGGGGTCAACGGGAATAACTCGACCAGAAGGTATGTATTCTAAGAGTCAAGGCTCAATTTAAGAAGTGTACCACCTGACAGATGAAGACTAAAATCCCTGGACAAGAAAGTGTGTCTCCGAGGGATATAGGCTGATGAATTTTACCATGACTGGATTATCAAACCTATACAGCAACATTGCCTCTTGCCTTTGTAAAAGTGAGAAATTATGGCCTTTTTTGTTTAGGATTAGAAATCCTTGATTTGAAGGTAACCTGTTCCTGTTTCATAGAAAATAAAACTTCTAAGTTTAAAACATGGTGGCTAGTTTGTGGCTTTGGATTTTGAGGCAATTGTTCTTGTCCCAATCACATTTAACCTTGGTTCCAACCATTAGCATATGTCATTGGCTTGCTGCATCATGACTCAAACTCAGGTTATTAAGAGTGACAGAAATGAACGCAGTATCTCTGCTTTGCCATGCTTCTCAGATAGACCTTTAAACCTTGGTATTTCCATGAGTTCCCCGACTTCTCTATTGACAAAACTTTCTACATACCATTTTTGGCTCACAATCATGTCTCTTTCATGTGCTAGCTTTTGTCTTGCTTTGTGCAATTAATGAAGATGGTAGCTAGTTTTGGAAACTTTTCTCACTTATTTTGATGTGGACTTGACTCAAGACAAGAAAAAAAAATAGAATGACAATTTTTATTTGGATAACTGACTCAAGAAAGACAAACAAAAATAAAGAGAAGAAAGAAAAGACAATAAATATCCCCGTTTGAAACAAAGAAACGACAAATTCATCAAAAAAATGACAGTCAACTCTAATGATTATGCCATGCATTTTGGATTGAGCAGTTTGATATTTTCATCCAAAATTTCTACCAATTGTTGTTGAGTTAACAGCCTTGAAACTGAGTTACTTTCTTAGGTCAATTGCATTTACGACCTCATTTGGCTAGTGGCGCCTTCAAGGGTTTTTGCCAACAAGCCTCTTTCATTTTTCTCTCGGCTCACCATCGCCTTATGGTGCTCGTGAGTATTTTCACCAATAAGACTCTCATTTTTATTTCTCTCAACTTACCATCATCTTACGATGCCCGCAAGGGTTTTCACCAATAAGACTCTCATTTTTATTTCTCTCTTGATTTCTTATGCTGAGGAAGACAAGTAGTTCCAAAATGCATCATCATATCCCTTGTATGCTCAGTCTTAACATCCTCAAAGATTGATCTGAAGGTCTTTCTTTGGTTTTAACTTGGCTTTTGGACAGGGTTAGAAAGAAAGGATGGCATAAGGCCCAATTAACACTTGAAGTGGGATGGGATTTACAACTTTTAGAATCGACTCAAACGATGAGGATTAACCCATGCCCCAATTTCTTTTGACTGGGCAATTCTAAATTGTTTATTTGGTTGGACTGAGCCCAGAGTAGGACAGCCTACGTATCTCACCCTCGAGAGAGGAGAATCAGGTTATGCGTAGTTCTAGCAGCTTATTTTTTTTCTTGATTTTGACTTTTTTTTTACTCTTTTTTTCTTTGTGATTTTTTTGACTTTAATTTCTTGACACTCTTTTATTCCTTCGTGGACACATTTTTCTCTTTTTTTTTTGAAACTTTCTGACTCTATTCTCTTGCTCGATACTTTCTTTTTGAGCTTTGCAGGTTTTATCTTGATTTCAAAAGAGGGGTATGAAAAAAAATAACACTAAGGCTCAAATGGGGTAAACAAAGGATGACACAATGTTTGGATAGAAGAATAAAATGCCTTCATCATATCAATCCTTGAAAATGCTAGTACATAGCATGCAATGTGAAAGTGCACGATCAACATCACTTATGACATGTTTTATAACACTAACTTGCCCTGAGCATGTGTGTCACCTCTTTTTCTATACTTGTCGAACATACAACTCCACCTTTGTTGTACATCCCTCACATTGAATGACTCATGATTTTGTGGAGTTGGTTTTTGTTCTGTTTCTTGGGAGCACACATCCGCTATTTGACCTAATTGAGCTAGGTTTTTCAATTGATGACCAAGTTATTCTTGTGATTCTCAAAATAATTGCCTTAATTTTTGAAGAAGGCTTCAACTTGTCACCAAATGTCTCAACACTCCACCTGTTTTCTCAGATATTTTTTCTAACTTTAGCCCTCTAATTCAGTGTTTCATGGTTAAGTTGGATTTTAAGATCTAGCTGAAAATTCCGCTAGTATGTCCTATCACTAGAATCAAAATAAAATGCACTATGTGAAGAAAGCAAATAGCATATATTTGAACATAAAGGGAAAAAGGGACACTCTATTTAATTAAAATAAAAGATAGAGGGTTCGAACATAAACGACAAAGGGACAAAACAAGTTAAATCCCAAACTACAACCCTGAAATACTTCGAAAAACAAAAAAGAAAAGAAAACAAACTACCAGACCTCTTCCTAGTAGGGAGAGGGGTGACTTTTCAATTACTTATCCTGACAACTTAGCCACTAGTTTACCTATCAACATGACTAGAGCTTCCCTCACTATCAATGTTCTTCACTATAATTGATCCATCTTGAATCATATTTTCAATTTCTCTTTTCAAATCTCGACAATCTTCAATACTATGACCCTGAGCATCAGAATGATACACACATCGTACATTAGGATTAAAATTTCTTGAACTCCAATTAAGAGTGCACCCAAGGAGAGGAGTGATCATGCCCTATTGTACCAATCTCTGAAATAAACTGGCATATAACTCTCCAATTGGTGTGAAGCTATCTCTCGACATCTGTCTCATTTCATCATTTAGCCTGGAGAAAATCAGGCTTAGAAGGGTTTCGGTATGTTTGTGGAGTTAGAGGACGGCTCTGAGGAGTTGGTGTGTTCCACTGTGGGTAAGATGGGGGTTGAATATTTGGTTGTGCATTATATACTGGATATGGAGGTGGAGGAGCAGAGTATAATGGATTTTTGGAGTGATTATGTGGAGTTTGGGTATGAACTTGGGTTTTTGCCTGAGAGTGACGACGACGGGGTTTTCTTGATCATTCCCACAGTCCAACTACAATAGCAGATGCATCTTCCTCATTCTTTTTCTCCCCAATACTTCCTGAACCCTTTTGAATTGCTTGAGTAGTCGCTTTCAATGTTGCAAAACTCACAATGCGACCAGTCTTAATTCCCTCTTTTATCATCTCCCCCATTTTAAGGACCTCAATAAACAGCTTGCCTAATGCAGGTAACAAGTGTTGATAATATGTTTTGTCCTGCGCTTGAATAAATACCTCCACTATCTTACTTTCTTTCATTGGTGGTTTCACTCTAGCAGCTTGTTCACGCCATCTGATCGCATACTCTCTGAAACTCTCAGTATTCTTTTTTTTATACTAGTTAGGGATTTTTTGTCAGGGATCAACCCCACATTGTATTGAAATTGTTTTACAAATTCATTAGCTAGGTCATCCCAAATAATCCACTTGTCAATGTGTTAGTTAACAAACCATTCCGAAGCTAGGCCTGAAAGACTCTCCCCAAAATAAGCCATGAGTAGTTCTTACTTCCATCCAGTGCCTCTTAATTGGTTACAACAGCGTCTCAAATGTGTTACTGGGTCCCCATGTCCATCATATTTCTCAAACTTTGACATTTTCAAGCCAGGAGGAAGGTTAACATCTGGAAACATGCATAAGTCCTTATATGAGATACTTTTGCAGCCCCCAAGTCCTTGCAAGTTCTTCATAGCTAGTTTGAGAATTCTCGATTTTCTGGTCATTTTCTCTTGTTCTTCTGTCATAATAGGCCTCTCAGTGTTAGAAGGAAATTCAGGCGGGTGAGTGTCACCGAAAAGACTTGTCAACTTGAATGTAGGCTTGGTAGCGTAACGTTGATCACCAGTAATATTCAACGCAGGCTCTCTTGTTGAGTAGGGAGACACAACTTAGGGATGAACATCAAAAGTAGAAGCTTCAGGTCGGGGTGGCACCGTAAAAGCATGAATAATAGGTGGAGCTGAGTATGTGGTAGACTTGGATTGGGGAGTGAGGAAATGAACATTAGAAGTGGTTGGATATTGTTGCCTCGGAGTCGATCCTGATGCATGTTGTGGCATGTCAACAAAAATGTGAGATTGTGCATGTGACACGAGAGGCAAGCTATAAAGATGCTCCAGATTATCAGTGGGAACTGGAGGAGGCGGCAATCCATTAACCCAAGCTCGATGCATTTCTATCATTTGCTGCCTTAATTTTTGAATCTCTTCATTAGCTCCTAAAATCTCATTTCCCGAACTCCCTATCTGATTAGTGACAACAAACTCGGTATCCTTGTTGGCCATAACTTTCTCAATGACTTGGTGCAATATGGAGGACCAGCCAAAATGTCACAAACCAACCACCTTAAACTAACTGAACAAGAGATAACCAATGTGTTAGAATTCAGCATTTTTTAGAAACTTCTTTTTTTCTTTTTGAAAAGGTCACCGAACCCGAGAAGGGCGCCTATGTATCTCACCCCCGAGAGAGGAGAATCAGGTGTACGTAGTTTGTGAAGTCTTGCCAAAATGGCCAAATTAAACTATTTTTCTTTTTCTTGAAACTCTAAGAAGAAAAGAAAATGACAATTTGTCCAAAGAATTGACAAAAATCATTTTGTATTTTTCAGGTTTAAACACCCTTCTACAAAGTGAAATTCTATGATTACCAAAGAAATCTTTTTGGGTTTTCAATTTTGAATTTCATACGAAAAAGAAACTTAAACCTATTAAAGATTTTTTTTTTATTTTCTTTTAAAGATTTATATGATATCTACTCTAAATAAAGAGTGAAGGAAATCTTTTAGTTTTTTTTTTTTTTCAGATTTCTATACAAAATGGAACCTAAGATTACCAAAGAAATTTTTTTGGGTTTTCAATTTTACATTTCATACGAAAATGAAACTTAAAACTATTAAAGGAAAATCTTTTTGTAGTTTTCTTTTAAAGACGTATATGAAACACCTACCCTAAATGAAGAGTGAAGAAAATATTTTTTGAATTTTTTGAAATAAGATCCCCGAACCAACAATAGGCTGCCTACGTATTTCACATCCCGAAAGAGGAGAATCAGGGGTGCGTAGTTCGTCCAGATTGGAAAATTAATGATTAAATAACAGATTGCACCCTAACTTGAGACACGACCAAAGACACACGATGAAAAACATAACAAAATCCTTTTTTTTGGAGTTTTCCATTTGACACTTCACATAAAAAATGACACCAACAGCTATAAAATAAAATCTTTTTGGTATTTTCGTTATATGAAATGTACAAAACTTCTACCACCTTTTTTTGAATTTTCTTTTATAAAAAGCTCCTAAAAAAATCTTTTTGGAGTTTTCGAATTGTGAATGCTCGCTAAATGAAACAAAAGGAAAATATTTTTTATGTTTTTTTTATTTTCTTTTTGAAAAATGAGTGCAAAAAGTAAAAGAAAAATCTTTTTTTTTCTTTGAATTTTTGAATTGTGGAAAACAAAAACCATAAAGAACCTAAAAACTATGAAACTCTTTTTTGATTCACCTGTTCTCTTTTTCCTTTTTTTTTCATGCCTAACACACCTTTCTTTAATTCTAGCACATGCTTTCCCCAAATCAGTCCGTCAAATGACCCTATTACCCTAAAAAAGGCAACAATTAGCATGTAGGGATGTTTTAGAGGAGAGTCTCCTACAAAGGACCAAGTGGACCCCGCTAGGTCTCAATATGATGCACATAAGCATGACCTAAAGGTTGACCTATGTTGGGTTTTCTAACAAGGCCGTTCGGGGGTGCATATGGTCGATAGTGGCTGCTTTGCTTTCCACCTAATCTATACATCCAACGACTCCCCCTCCTAAAATAAGGGTGACTCAACTAGAGTTCGTGCACACGACGTGAACTCTGAGACTTGTTGCAGAAAGAATTGATTCGGGTTATGCACATAATTCCAGATATAAAGCGGTAACACACAAGAGCAAAACTATAAATACGTAGCACTCAACAATGATAAAATAAACAACAAACGATAACACAAATAATGTTTATACAGCCATAATATCAAACTAAGCCGATACAATTCCAAAAATAAACCCTAATTTTGAAAATTCCCCAGTGGAGTCGCCAAAGCTGTCACATCCCTTTTTTAACTCCCAAAAAGATTCATTTTAAGTTTCTAAAAGGTTTTTATTGTTAAATGACAAAAAGATGAAAATTTATTTCAAAAAAGGATTATTTATATTCAAAACTCAAAGTTACCATTTGGCATAACCGGGTGTGGCAAGTCACCTTTGGAAAATCCTTTTCAAAATGATTTGACACTTTAAACTAGTTTGCGAACAGAGATTTCGGCTAACGAATTCTGTTGACCAAGGGGAAGGTGTTAGGCACCCCTCGATCCCGTGGTTCGACCACGGTCGCTTGGTGGAGCGTATTGGCTAATTTAACATTATAAAATATATAAACCACATAAACACACGAAACAAACAAACAAATAAATCAAATAAAATTCAAAACCAAAATAATGTCCAGTCCGAATTATAAAATCCCAAAGATAAAAAAATATGAAAATTTAAATCCTATTCTAGACTAATCCTAAACTATGCTCCAATACTTTACCCTATGCCTCAGACCTTTATCACGAACGTCTTCCGCCAACATAATACATTGGGGCATTTTTCGCTGAGTAAATACAAGTGATCGCGTGGAATTCCCCGATTAAATGAATACATTTCCAAATGCAAGAACTAAAACCCAAACCATTCAACACAAATTCCACATTCACACATTCAACAAGAAAATATTTATTCCTAAATTTTTGCCTACCCGAACCTACTTTTGCCTATCCATTTCAGCGTATCATAATTTTATTATGTTCCGACAATATTCATGCTTATTCCCAATTAAATAAACAAATAAAACAAAAATTGATCTATATTAATCCTTTTTTGCAATTTCTTAATTCCACCCCTCCTAACTTCATTTTTATCAATCAGACCATCAAACTACTCAAATTTGTTCCACATATCAACAAAATTACCTCATCAAGCACATAATCAAAACATCAACAAGATTCAGATCCAACAATCATAATCATCCCATACATAATAACAACATCGACATACCAAATTAAAATGAAATAAGGAACAAGAGTTGTAGAGATGGACCTTTCGATAATCGACTTTCGTTGATAATAAGAATCAAAGAAGACCCGAACTTTAGAATCCCGAGAAGAATCTTAACATTGACAAACTCCAACTCTAATATTGTAGAATTTGAAACCCAAAACTGGTTGAGACAAACAAAAAATTAAACCCCAAAGCAAAAACAAAACCTAGTGAATCCCAAAGCCCAATTTCGACGATGAAACTCAAAACAGAAGAAACCAAAACTCCAATACACAAAAAAACCTAGATTCATGATGATTTTGATGCATTTTCGGCAATTTTTTTGCTGTAACAGTAACTCAACTCGCGAATGCGCCTTCCCTTATCTCTCACACCTCCTTTGCTTCGTTTTCTCTCTCTCTCTCATTGTTCCATCTCTCTCAGATCGCTATGTGTGTGTGCAATTTTTGTGAGTAAGAGTATGTGTATATATTGGAGAAGAAAGGAAATCAGGTTCTCCTATGGTCTATCAGTGTATGGTGTATATATGCTCTCCGTGTTTTGTGAAGAGGAAACCATAAAAATGAAGTTTTCCCCCTTTTTTTCTTTTTGGAATCCCCTCTCTGGAATTGTTTATTCTCTAAAATAGAAGAAGCAATCAGAAGACTCAAGATGAATTTCTCCCCTCTCTCGAGTGTTCGTATGAATCCCTTGTTATCACTGTGTCCATTTTTATGTTTCTGGAGAAGAATGAGGATCCAAGGGCTCCCGTCTGTCTATTTGGTTATCTGTTTGTGGGAATTATATATGGGTATGTGTTGTTGTGATGTGAATATATGGTCAGTTTGATGAAGATGATGATAAAAAAAATGGGTCCTCTTTTTCTTTTCCTTTGTGATCAAGAAATGTGAGGAAAAGGGGGGGGGTCACGTGAGTGGGAGTGAGGTTTTTTTATTTTGATTGGGTAGGTTGTTAGGATAAGATAAAATTAGTTAGAGGTTATTGTTTCGTTATTTTGTGGAGGAATTATCACACGGGTGAGGGTGCGTAGTAAAGTGTGAGCTAAAAATGAATAAAATTTAATTTTGGGAGGGACAAAATTAGGTGTCTACAATCAAGCCCTAAGATTTTTGGGGTTTTGAGAAATTTATCAAAAAATTACGAAGAAAATGTGAATTCTTACCTTAAATCCGTAATAAAATCAATAAATATATGTTAATCTAGAATCCCAAGCTTCCACAAGCTTCACTTTTAAGCTCTCACACTATTTTATTGTTAAACTCTCAAATGACAAGATGAAAAATGAGTAAAACAGGCCCAAAAATTGGTATAAATAGTGCAGATTTTTCTGCACAGATTTTGTAAAAAGTTGCTTTTTACTCCAATCCGAACTTCGATGGGGTGTTCGAAATTCGTTCGGAGTCCGATACATGCAAATGAACAATGCAACCATACTATATTCGACGTCCCGAATGCGATGGAGATATCAAATTTTCAAAAGAGCATTATTTTCATAAAGTTGACCCCCGAAATCTTAATTTTTCAAATCGAGGGTCGAAATGAGATAGCTGTTAAATTACACCAAACATGATAACACCCTAAAATTGACATTTTGGATCTTCTAGCAAAGTCGAATTTACCATCCAAGGTTGTTTTGACCAAATATAGGTCCCACACTTATATTTCTAATTTTTTAACTTTCTGACCAATAGGTCGAAATGAGCTCGGGTGTATCGGTATCCGAACCAAAGGTCTACCTAGCCTAAAATTGATATTATGGAGCTGTTGGAGCAGTTCGTTCGGACATTCGTCACACGGATCAAGGGATATCCACACAAGTCCAAAATAAGGCTCTCGAAGCCATCAAAAACCACAATATCGTATAAATGATACCTAAATGCATTGAAAATCATGTCAATCACTCCCACACCCCAGAAATACCATAATGCAACTACGGGGAGGGGGTAAAATAGTCAAATCATATAAAATAACAAATTTCACATATTTCATCAAATTTTTAGGTCATTACATCGTCCACTACTAAAAATCTAGTTCATCCTCGAACTAAGGCAAAGAAATATCTGAATCAATGAAGAGTTGAGGATAAGAAGTACGCATATTAGACTCAACCTCCCAAGTAGCATAATCTACAGGTCAATGTCGCTATTGGACCTTAACCATATGGATCACTCTAGAGTGCAACCGCCTAACATCCTTTCCCAAATGGAGACCGTCTCCTTAACAAACAACAATCGCTCATCTAATTGAACTAACTCCGAATGAGTAATAGAAGACTCATTATGAATATAGCAGTGAAGCATAGAAACATGAATAACTGGACGAACAAATGATAGTCAGGGGAAAATCCAACTCATAAGCCACATCACTAACTTTTTGAATAATCTCAATTAGACCAATATACTTGGGGCTAAGCTTGACCCTCTTCCCAAACCTCATCACACCTTTCATGGGTGAAACTCGAAGGAAAACATAATCACCAACACCATATCTCAAGGCACAAAGTCTATGATCAGTGTATCACTTCTTTCTACTCTGAGCCGCTCTAAGTCTATCCTAAATGACCCAAACTCTATCCAAAGACTCATGAAGCAAGTTTGTACCCCGAGGTCTTACCTCTGAAACATCAAACCAACCCACCGAGAAGTGACAACGTCTACTATACAATGCCTTGAAATGAGCCAAGTCGATACTGGAATGGTAGATATTATTATAGGCAAACTCTGCTAAAGTTAAATGCTGCTCCCACTATCCACTAAAATCCATCACACAAGCATGGAGAATATCCTGTAATACCTAAATAGTATGCTCTGACTGACCATCAGCCCGAGGGTGAAACACCATGCTAAGATCAACCTGATTACCCAACTCATCCTAAAAAGTCTTCTAAAAGTGAGTTATGAACACAAAACCTTGATCTGAAATAATGGACACTTACACACCATGAAGACTCACAATCTCACGAATACAGACACGAGCCAACCTCTCAGCATTGAATGAGACCTGAACCAGAATAAAATAAACTAAATTTGTCAATCGACCCACGATGACCCAAACACTATTGATCCATGAGATGTATGAGGCAAACCAGTCATAAATTCTACGGTGATCCGTTTCCACTTTCATTTGAGAATGAGTAACCTTCAAAGCAAACCACCAGGTCTCATATGCTCGGCCTTCACCTGCTAACAATATAGGAAACGAGCCACAAAATACGCTATGTCTTGCCTTATACCACCCCACCAGTAAAGTTGTCTCAAATCATGATATATCTTAGTCACACCTGGATGGATAGAATATCTAGAATAATGAGCCTCCTCCAAGACCAACCTAATCCAATCACCCATTCTTGGCATACACACTTAGCCCCCAATCCTCAAAACTCCATCTGAATCAATTGAGGTTTCTTTAGTCTCTCCACTCAACTCCTTATCTTGAATCAACCTCAATCCAACATCATCAAACTGATGAGCTCAAATCAGCTCCATCAAAGAAGATATAGCCTCCACAAATGCCAAAACATGCCCAGATGTTGAAATATGAAGTCTAACCATCTGATTAGCTAAAGATTGAACCTGTGAGGCCAAAGTCTTCTCCTGGGTCAAAAGATGCACCAAGCTACCCATTCTTATTGACTTCCGGCTCAAGCCATCCGCAACCATATTAGCCTTGACGAGATGGTAGAGAATATTCAAGTCACAATCCTTAAGCAACTCAAGCCAATGGCACTGCCTCATATTAAGATCTCGCTGGGTAAAGAAGTACTGAAAGCTATGATGATCTGAGAAAATCTCACAACAGACTCCGTACAAGTAGTGCCTCCACAACTTTAAGGCAAACATAACTGTGCACAACTCCAAATCATGCGTTGGATAATTCCTCTCATGAATCTTCAATTGACGGGATGCATACACAACACCTTGCCCTCTTGTATCAACACAACACCTACCCCAAAACCTGAAGCCTCACAAAAAATGGTAAAACCCACGCCCTCCTTGGTCAAAGTCAAGATAGAAGCTAAAGTCAATAAATCCTTAAGCTTTTAAAAGCTCACCTCACAAGCATTGGATTACTAAAAAGAAATCTTCTACTGGGTCAACTTGGTCATTGGAGCTACAATGGATGAAAAACCTACAACAGAACACCGATAATAACCTGCCAAGCCAATAAAACTCCAAATATTAGTGGGCGAAGTAGATCTAGCCCAATCACAAATCACGACAATCTCAGCTGAATAAACCAAAATACCTTTCTTAGTCACCATATGACCCAAGAAAGAAATAGGTTCCAACAAAAACTCGCACTTAGAGAACTTCACATGAAACTTCTCATCCCTCAATCTTTGAAGCACAATCCACAAATTCTCCTCATGCTCAATCTCAATCTTGGAATAAACCAAGATATCATCGGTAAATACAATAACAAAGGAGATAATATGTTTGCAACACCCGATTCATCAATTCTATGAATGTGGTTGGGGCATTGGTCAACCCAAAAGACATAACCAATAACTCATAATGACTATATTGAGTTCGAAAAGCTATCTTTAGAATATCTGAAGCTCTAATCCTCAACTGGTGATAACCAAACCTCAAATCAATCTTCAAAAACACCGCAGGACCCTGAGCTAATCCAATAAATCATCAATGCAATTAAAAGGATACTTATTCTTAATCATCACCTTATTCAACTGTCGATAATCAATACACATCCACATAGACCCATCATTTTTCTTCACAAATAAAATAGGCGCACCACAAGGTGAAACACTAGGTTAGATAAATCATTTATCTAACAACTCCTGTAACTGATCTTTCAATTTCTTTAACTTTGCTGGAGTCGTCCTATAAGGAGGAATAGAAATAGGCTTGGTGTCCGACTCAGCATCAATAGCGAAATCAATATCTCGATTTAGAGGCATACCAGGCACGTCCATAGGGAACGCGTCCATAAACTTACATATAATACGGACAGAATCTAACAAAAGAAGAAAATAACACTGGTGTCACAAATATGGGCCAAGTAATAAAAACATCCTCTCTTAACTAATTTACGAGCATGTACATAATATATAATCCTTTTAGGACTCAAATAAAGTGCACCTTTCCAAGCTATCCTTGGCATTCCCGGCGAAACTAAAGTCACGATCTTGGAATAACAATCTAGGATGACATGCTAAGGAGCCAACCAATCCATACCCAAAATAACATAAAAATTGACGATGTCTAACACAAGCAAATCTACCAAAGTCTCATTCCCAGGAAAAGTCACAACACAAGATCAGTACACCCGATCCACCACTAAAGAATCATCTACCAGGGCAGATACATAATAGGCATGACAAGAGGCTCACTAACAGAATCAAAGCCCAAATCAAACTACGCAGATGAAGCATCTGCATCAGGCCTGGATGGTATAGTATAACAGTGACCACGATTACCAACTATTTGAGTGGCCCCGTGACCCACCCCTTGAGTTCCAATACCTCTTCCCCTCACACCTCTGGTAGAACCCTGACCCTCACTACTAGAATAGGAGTAGCCCAAACCACCCAACGGGGATAGTCCTTTTCCACATGGACAACCTCATCACAAATATAGCAGTCCCTACGACCAGTTTTAATTGAAAAAAGTACAACTAAGCCCGATCGACCACCCTGAACTGTTGAATTAGAAGATCCACCACTTGAACTCTGTAAAGCCATCACTGGCCTACTATGGTATCCATGAGAACCTCTAAAATCTCTACCTCAAGAGGTCTGACTCCTGACCTTACCAAAACATCGTGCCTTCTTGGTTTCTCCTTGAGATGCACTAAGAATACCCTCTGTCATCTTAGCATGATCCATTATACTCTAGAAAGAAATGCCAAACACAATCATCTGAGATGTAGCCAACTAAAAAAAAAACATCCAAACCCTTCATGAACTTTCAAATCTTTATACACTTAGTGGAAATCCTATCATAAGAATATATGAATAGGGCATGGAAACATGCCTCATACTCAGCAATTGTCATGAATCCCTGCTCTAAATGATCAAACTCATTCTGCATCTAATCCCTCAAATTATAAGGCACGAATCTCTCCAGAAAGGCATCAGCAAACTGATCCCATGATAACTTAAGGGAATCAAAAGTCCTACGGCTGACAAATAATCTCCACTAATCTCTCACAGCATCTCTTAATTGATAGTAGTATAAGCCACACCATATGCACAGAAAGAGTAAAACACAACTCAAAACACAAGGTATGAAATAACTTCACATGATAAAGAATAAAATAAGAGAAGTTTCCTAAAGATGTCCTATTACCTCTCGAAAATAGCTATGAACGTCTATATACTGATCTATAAGACTCTATTAGTCATCTCGTTCTTACACTATTGAGATCAATGAAAATTGGCTTCTCTGATGCCAATTTGTCATGACCCAAAATAAAGGTCATGATGGCACTTGTCGCGGCGTACCTTGACAAGTAAGACTATCACCCAAACCGATAAAAAAAAGAAAAAAAGGATAGAAATATCCCAAGGTAAGGCTTCTAGAACAAAATATAACCATGTAAGTACTCATAACAATGCGGAAAGAACTTATCCAAAACACCAATCATGCCCATAACCAGGTGTCAATAGTGTAGGAACTACTAATACAATTAAGAATCCAAATATATTAGAAAAATAACCACAAAGAAATAATATCAGGCATTTAAATAACATAATACAATTATTCACATATATTCAAGGCTATCAACACCTCATAGGACACCACACGGTCACACATATTAAATCATATCTCAATTTCAACAATTACATCACATATAGGCCCTCCATAAGGGTACAAAAAAAAGATAGCCATTTTTGATAATTAGTTCCCACCTTAACATGCATTTTGTACCATCATTTACTACCCAACCAATCTGAAAGAGTTAAGCCATAACCTACCCTGAATGTCAAAATCGATCCACTACACTTTGAACCCACGATCTTACTTTTCATGAACGATCCCAAACTCCACTAAAACTATAAAACATGAGATATACGCATAAAAAAAAACAAAAAAACTCATATTTACTACTTTTAGTTCGGGGTCAAAACGGATCTCCGAAAAGGGTATGCAAAAAAGAAGGAAAAAATCAAAACTTTATTTCAAAAACATGTTTTTCATATTTTTAGGAATCTACAGCTGAAAATTCAAGTCAAATCGAGTAAAAAACGAGGTTCAAATTAAAGAAAAATCATTTTTGAGCTTTACCGGATAAAATCTTTGAAATTCTGGTTAAAATCAAGAATCGAGGTTATTTAGTAATTATAAGATAAAAATATTATTCAAATAAAAAAGAGTGAAATTGGAGTTTAAAATCAAGCCCTAAGATTTTGGGGGTTTTGAGAAATTTATCAAAACATTACTAAAAAACCTGAATTCTTTCCTTTAATTCGTAATAAAATCAATATATATATGTTAATATAGCATCTCAAGATTCACTTTTAAGCTCCCACACTATTTTAGGATTTAACTCTCAAGAGACAAGATGAAAAATGAGCGAAATAAGCCCAAAAATTGGTATAAATAGTGCAGATTTCTGCACAGCTCTTTTGCAAAAAGCTGTTTTTTAAGTGTAATTTGGACTTCGAAGGGGTGTTCGAAATTTATTTGGAGTCCGATACATACAAATGAACTATGCAACCATACTAAATTTGATGTTCCGAACGCGATGGCGATATCATATTTTTTTTTAAAAAAATATTATTTTCACAAAGCTGACCCCCGAAACTTATAATCACAACTTTCCAAACCGAGGGTCGAAATGAGATTTAAAAGCCATAAAATCACAACAAACATGCAACCACCCTAAAATCAATGTCCAAAATCTATTGGAGAAGTCGGATTTTTCATCTGAGGTCGTTTTGATCAAATGTAGGTACCACACCCATATTTTCATATTTTCAATTTTCTGATCAATAGGTCAAAATGACCTCGAGTGCACCGAAACACAAACCAGAGGTGTACCTAGATTAAAATCGATATTTCAGAGCTTTTACCACAGTTTGTTCAGCCATCCATCGCACGGATCAAAATATATCCACATAACTCCTAAATAAGGTTCTCGAAGCCATCAAAAACCATAATATTGCATAAATGATACCAAAATATATCGAAAATCATGCCAATCAATCTCATACCACAGAAATATCATAATGCAATTATTGGGAGGGGTAAAATAGTTAAATCAGATAAAATCATAAATTTCACATACTTCATCAAATTTTTAGGTCGTTACAACAGTATTTCTCCATAGGATGGATCAACATTCAAAGACACCGGCAGAACTACACACTAAGGCTTTATTATTTTTTTATCTATTGTAAAGCACTAGAAGGAGGGATCCAAGAATGCAACACTAATGTGCATCTAGAGGTATCAGGAAGAAGTACCTATGATATTTGTCTGAGAAATTCTACATAATTCAAGAGAAAAATACTCAGAAATAAAAGAAACAAGGAACTAAAGAAACTCAAATATGAAATTGAAATCCTAACATTAAGAACAAGAAATTAAGACAAATAAATGATAAATGATAACCGAATTGACACAAGATTGGGATTAATAGGCAACAATGACTATATTAAAGTCAAAACCTCATAGTAAGAACATCAAATAAGCACCAAATCTCTAGAGACACCCTCAAGAGGAACAATTTTCTCCAGCAAGCAATCCCATCAATATTTCAATAGCAATAAAGGTCTTAGCTTAAACTCTCACAAGAGTTTCACTCTTTTAAAATCTCATGTCAAAATAGTCTAACTATTATTTATAGCCTATACACTAATAATTACAAAAATATGCTTAATGAAATAAGGATTTTCTAAGCGTGAAGCCTGCATTTCAATAATAGCTACTTTGCATCCATAGCCTCTTTTTTCCTCGAGTAGTCTTCCATGTGGAGCCTTGTACTCCTACTTTAGCACATTTCTAAGATTCAAGCCCTCATTCCAAGCTTATTGTAAGCCTCTAAAATACTGAATTGATCCAAAGCTCTTGAACTCCTCATTTTAGCTTAGTGGTATGTATCACTATATGTGATCTAATATATGCATATAGGAAGGAATTTCAAGAGGGTACTAATATAGAGGTAAAAGTTTTGGGCATAAAGGGGACATTGGCACACTATGTAAAAAGGGAATAACAAATTTCTGTCTGGAACAGATTCACTAATGTTACTCAAATTCTTAAATAAGTGTAGGAAGTGCCTTGAAACATAACAATAATTGTTGAAGTGACACAAAAAATATCACAAACATGTTAGTTTCAGATTTAACATATATATAAAGAGGGAAACAATATAGAATATTATATAGTAAATATTTTTTTTGATACAAGACTTATTTTTAATTCTTTCATAGAATTACCAAGACATGGAAAAAATTATGAACTTAGACAAGCATCACATTTTGTCATGATCAAAGTCTAGGGTTGGGTCAACTATTCAATCAAATTATACTGAGCATATTTTTTATCTCTTCTCGAGAAACAAGTGTGTTATTTCTTTGCAAAACTGTGCTCAATTTATATGTGACAATTCCGCTAAGATCTCTTTGTTAGTTAGGGGAATAATCCATCCAAATTAGATTTTTTGAGGAACGTATCGAGAGAGAATTGAATTTGGTTATACAATATGTGGTAGGTAAAAAAGGATCATTTCTTAGACCATAATTGACCACAAGATAATCCATGAAATAGTGTAAATACTAAAAGACTAAATATATATGAAATACTGAGCGAAAGCTAAAATAGAACTTATAGTGATAAAAGTCTGAATCAATACTAATACTTAAATAGAATCTATAGTGTCTGACACAAAGCATAAAGTTGAAAGATCTAACTGTTTGTTTGAAGTCCTCTACTAAAAGATAAGTTGTTGGAACAAGTCCCCAGTTAACTCTAAATTGTCTAAACTGAAACATTAAGCAAAATAAATAATAATGAAATCACGTCCTCGGATGATGAGTATTCACCACTATAAACTACTAAGAAGGTACTTAAATATACTAGTCTTGGCTCTGGTATTGATAATTGAAACTTATATCATAAGATGATACAACACAAATGAGTATGTAGACAGTACTTTGAATATATTAAGCATGTGGGATATCTAAGTATAAAATATACTGAATATGCTGGAAAATTATACTAAGATGTAAATTAAACTAAAATATAATAACCCTCTCTGAGATGCATAAATGTATGTGTATACTAATATAAACATGATAATATGAAAAGTCATGAGTTAAGCAAGAAAAAATAAAAATAATGATCACGTACAAAATTGAGTCTAAAACTATGGGAGGTTCTCATAACCAACACAGACTATGTGTAAAAAAATGAAATCCAACCTATTATACAAATTAGGAGGGTGTTCTATACCTTGTAAAGGATGAAAAAAATGATTGGTATTAATTTACTCATTAGCTCATTCGGGCAGGAGAGATACTGTAAACTGGCAAGGATCTCCTTTTACCTATGATGGCACGTAGTTTGATACTTGAGTTATTTGAACCCGTGTACTCTTGGTGCTAAGTACTACTCTTATAATCATATATTGCTCATAACTATAATGAAATCTGAGTAAAAGACATAAACTAGTTCAATTTATTATAACTGAAGATGATTAAAATCATGAAACTAATTATATGAAATTTACTATCTCTAAAAATCATGATAAACATGGTATACTGAATACTAATCAAAAATTATGCTTCAAATAGATGTTTCATGGTAATTTTCAAGAATTTAGGATCGTATGTTCATAACACACCGACATATATAGAAGCCCTGTTTAAAATCATGCATAAAATAATATTAATAGTCATAAGATGTTCGAAAACATAAATACCGAAAGAAATCATAAAATTGGAATATTTGAAAACTTTCCCCAAATCATAGATTTCATAGAAACTGAACTTCATAAGCTATTTTAGGCATGAGGATGGAAGGAGACCCTCATTGAATACCCACATACTCGGAGATTGGAAAATTATTGCTACGAACATAGACTTGCAGCTTTTTGAGAAGAAACTTAGCTTTCTTCTATTGGAGAGAAAAAAAATCTCCTTCAAAAATCTTCTAAGTACTTTGGAAGAGAATGGAGATAAAGTATCGACTAACCCCTCTTAATCCCTCTGTGAAAGATCATAAACAACCTAATATAGGTATTTAAGGGAGTGGAAAAGATGAAAATACCCCAAATAAAGTATAACTATTTTTGTTGTACCCAGTTGTCACGGGTCCTAAGACAAAATTTTGTGTCTTATAATGACTCATTGTTAGAATAATTATGACTGGGTAGAGTTAGTATCCCTATGCTAGAGTGGGACATAATGGCTCATCATTACTGATGATGAATCATTGTATGTACTCGTTGCCTAGGGACCCAATATGTCAACTCTCTAGTCCTTGTTACGATGAGTGACTTGAATAATCATCTGAGATAACGATGACTCATCCCACCAAAGCATTTTCAGTTGAAGGAAATATGTTGTTTTGTGGGACTTTGGTTTTGATCTAAGCGAGGGGTCACGTGAAGGCTCATCGTGACCAACAATGACTCGCCCTTGGGAGTTGTTGCCATTAGGCTGAAAAATTGTCATTTAGTATTTTAGGCTAAACACTAAGCATGGCTCACATAATAAGTCATTGGCACTAATGACGAATCATTGTCTAAGTCGTTCTGTAAAGAATTTTCTAGTTTTTGATTGTTTTTTTGCTAAGATTAAGACATGATGTTAGGGATTTTTGGATTATTACAATATACCCCTTGGAAACATTAATTCTTAAATGATGATTCAATAGGCAGAAAATATATGGAAAGAGCTGTAATCTCAAAACTGAGTTCTAAATCTAATTACTAAATTTCTGACTGAAATAAATTTGAAATAATTTCATGAACCATGCATGCATAGTAAGACATAAAAATAACTTATGGTCATGAAACTAAGAGAAATACAAAGGAGGAAACTGTTACCTCAAGCTGAAACTGAATTCAAAGGAAAATAATGAGAGTACTTGGTTATCATATCTGCTTCTTCTTCATAAGTAGCTTCAACAACTAGTTGGTTCCTCTGTAGAACTTTTGTAGAGGTGATTTCTTTTTTCTTCAACTTACGAACTTGATGGTTAAGAATCTTAACTAGTACCTCTTCATAAAAGAGACTATCTTTCACATCCACACTTTCTAATGGCACTACTGAAGCTAGATCGTCGATGTATTTCTTTAATAGAGACACATGGAAGAATGGATGCACCATGATAAATCTGCAGGCATATCAAACTCATAGACCACATTACCAATGTACCTCAAAATCTTGTAATGACAAACATATCGAGGATTGAGTTTTCATTCTTGCTAAACCTCATTACTGCTTTTATAAGTGAAATATTTAAGTAAACCTAATTATCATCTGCAAGATCAACCTCTCTTATCCTCTCATCTTCATAGGATTCCTGATGATTCTGACCTATTTTCACCCTCTCTCTAATCAGCTAAACTTATTCCACAACTTCATGAACTGAATTCACAACCTATTAAGGTAGCTTTGCCAAGCTCAAATCAACCAATAGAGTACCTACACCTCCTACCATAAATATTCAAATGGAGCCATATAAATATTGGAGTGGTAACTGTTATTATGGGAAAACTCAATAAAAGGCAAGTGATCATCCCAACTACCTTTAAACTCAATCACACAAGCTCTTTAAATATCCTTTAAGGTCTGAATAGTACACTTTGTCAAACCATCTAGCTGTGGGTGAAAAGTAGTATTGCTATGAACCTGGGTACTAAGCCCTTTCTAAAAAAACTTCTAAAACTCCAAAGTAAACTAAGTACACCTGTCTGAAATGATAGTTAAAGGAACTCCACACAACATAAACAACTCTTTAAGATAAGATTATAGAATAATTTTTGACTTAATATGTAGTTTTAGCTGGCAAAGAAAGTATTGATTTGGTCATCTGATCGACTGTAACCTATTGTTGAATTATATTGTCGGCGCATACGAGGCAACTCTATAGTGAAGTCCATATTTACCTCTTCCTACTTTCAAGTAGGAATACTGATATTTTAAGACATACCACCAGGTTTCTAGTAATCGACCTTAACCTATTGGCAGTTCGAACACTTTGCCACAAATTTTGCAATATCCTTCTCCATTTTATTTCACTAATAAACTTCTTGTAGATTACGCTACATCTTAGTAACACCTGGGTGAATAAAATACCAAGAACTGTGAGTTTCTATCACCATTCATTATCTCAAATCATTTACATCTGGAACAGATAATCAACACTAAAAATAAATAACATCATCTCCTTCTTGAAATAAAACCTCAACTTTCAAACTTTGGACTACTCCTTTCAACTTAAGAAAAATAAGGTCACTATCTTGCTTTGGTTTGGCCTCTGCCAATAAACAAGATTCTGAACCATAACACTACATTTGGCTGAATCAACCAACTGAATTCCTAATATAGCATGTTTTTGGATTTTATGAATTAATTTTTTCTTCGCATCCTCTACATGAGCAACACTATCCATAGAAAGTCTACTAAGAGTATCAACTACTATATTGGATTTACTCAAATGGTACAATACACTCATCTCATAATGTTTAACTTAAGCCATCTCCTCTAATAAAGATTTAGATCTTTCTAATTGAACACATACTGAAAGATCTTATGGCCGTTGAACATAACTAAATAAACTCCATATAGATAGTACCTCTAAATCTATAAGGCAAAAATAACTACTGCCAACTCAAGATCGTTTGGTAATTCATATCCTAAGGTTTGAGTTGTCTAGAGGAATAAGTTATAAACTTATGATATTATATCAATACACAAACGAGGCCAACTCCAGAGGCATCACAATAAATAACAAACTCATCTAGATCCTCTGGTAGAACCAAAACTAGAGCAAAAGTGAGTTGAGTCTTCAACTTTTGGAAACTCTTCTCACAAGTATCGAATCATTGAAATTTGACTTTATTATGAGTTAATCTAGACATAAGGGAAGAAATAAATGGAAATACTTCAACAAACCATTTGTAGTAACCGACTAAACCTAAGAAACTCCTAATGTTTGATGGAGAGATGGGCCTAGGCTATTTCCTAGCTGCTTCAGTATCTGAAGAATCAACCTAAATGCCCTTATCAAAAATAATATAACCAAGGAATGATATTAATTTTAACCCGAATTTGCACTTGTGTAACTTAGCAAATAACTGGCAAACTTTGAGAGTTTCTAAGATAATTCTTAAATGGTCAGCATGCTCATTCTCACTCTGAGAATAATAAGGATATCATCAATAAAGATAATGATAAACATGTCCAAGTACTTTTTGAATGCTTTGCTTATTAATTCCATAAAATTTGCAGGAGCATTTGTTAGTCCAAATGACATAAACATAAAGTTTTAGTAATCATATCAAGTTTTGAAGGCTATTTTCAAAATGTCATGAAGTTTAACCCTAAGCTAATAAAAGTCAAATCTATGGTCTATCTTTGAAAATCAACTAGCACCCTGAAGCTGGTCGAATAAGTCACCAATCTTAAAAGTAGGGTATTTAATTTCTTACTATGATTTTGTTCAATCGACGGTAATCGATGCATATTCTGAAGGAACCTTCTTTCTTACGCATGAAAAAAACTAGAGTACCTAATGGAAAGATTTTGGTTCTAATAAAATCTTTGTCTAAAAGGTCCTTTAACTTTTTTTTCAATTCTTTAAGCTCAGTTGGAGCCACTCTATAAGGAGAAATTGATAGATATTGGGTATTTAGAAGGAGGTCTACTCCATAGTGTATCTCTTTCTCGGGAGAGACTCTAGAAAGATCTTCAAGAAATACTTCTGGGAACTTATTACAACTAGAACTGACTAGAGAGTTGGGGTTTTGGATTTGGAGTCCTTATATTAGATGGTAGATACAACCTTTAGAGATTAATTTTTTAGCCTTAACATAATAGAAAAACTAACCTATAGGCGTTGAAGTACTACACTTCCATTCTAAGACAGGCTCGTTACAAAACTAAAACTTAATGACTTTGTTCCTATTAAGACATAGTAATAATAAAGCCAATACATGCCAACAATGACGTCAAAATTGGTCATTTATAACTCTACTGGATCAATTTTTGTGATTATCTAAGAAACTAGAATTGAGCAATTTTTGTATACCCATTTAGCTATAACCAAGGCACCAACAAAAGTAGAGTCTAAAATTGATTCTAAAAGGGTCTTAAGACTGATTCCAAAATCTACTACAATATAATAAATCATGAAGAAAAGTGTGGCTCAGGGATCTAATAAGGAATATACATCAATATCGAAGACTCACAACGTACCAATAATTATATCAAGGGAACCATCCTAATTCTATCAAGTCTATAAAGCATAAAATGTTTTTTGGTGCTACCCATTACCTACACTAGATGAGGCACTCTGCTGAGTTTAAAGACCTGCTAGAGCTGCTGGAGAGGTAGACTGGGTACGCCCATAGATATCACTTCTCTTGGTTGATGGGCAATCTCAGAGTTTGAAATCAAACTTTACACAACCAAAACATATATCTTGACTTATCAAGCATTCTATGAGGCTGATTTTCCCACACTTTTTAGAAGTTGGGAAAGTACAACCACTAAAAGCACTATTCTAATACCTAAAGCCTAGTGCTCTACCTCCTTAATCCTGGGCATGTGAGATGGAACACTGCAGATGATGGTGTTAAATATGAAGATCCCTACTAATACTGAGTTATTTCTACCATTTGACTTTTATTGAGTATAATCGAAGTTACCTCTCTTAGCCCTCTAAGTGTCCCTCTCATTTTCTTTTATCTTTACTTTCTTAATCCATGGTCTTGATTCATAAGTCTAGTGATATATATATCCCCAATAATTATAATTTTCCCACACTTCTTGACCACATACATAGAAATACCTAAAATAAATTTACTCATCCAAGCCCTTGGCCCAGCTACCATCTCTTTAGCATCCCTGAAGAGCTAAGTAAACTTCAGAGAATACGTTGCCACTAACATGATTCCCTGCTTTAATTAATGAAGTCCTCAACATTAGCTTATATTAACTCATGAGATAAGAATCTATCAAGAAAAATAGTCATGAATTCATCCTAGTCAATTGGGCCTGCATCCAACGCCTACCATCTTCACTATTTATATTAAGTGTAGCTCACTCTCTTTAATTTATATGCAGCCAAATCTATAGTCTCAAGTAGAGTAATACCATAATTTTTGTGATCCTTTGAATCTTATCAATGAATTCTTATGGAGCTTTATCAAACTTCGAACCATAAAATCTTGGAGGATTCATCCAAGTTAAGCCTCAGACACTTAGAGCAGTTGCATTTCCATTAGGATTAGCAGGTGACCTGGTTGGTCATTGATAATACCTAAACTACCCCTTCCTAGAAGAATAAAGTGGTCACTATCAAAATATAGTAATCCAACTAGGCTGGAGTTTACCCACAGGGAATAGACCAAGAATCTATCTCAAACTTATTAAAATTACCAGGCAGTGCGAAAAAGTAAAAAGGAGGGATTTGTGGTAACTAGAAAGAAGCAATAAGAACTGGATGTGTTTGGTTATAAAGAATCTAAAACGAACACTAGGCTTGTGTTTCCCCTGGTTTCTCAACTCAATAGACTTATCGTGTACTGTCGAACCATCTTAATACTGTGCATTCAGAATCTAATAAGTTATGTACCACCAATGGTTTTTTGGACTCATTTATAGATCTCACCCTTTACTTTTTGAGTCTCAGGATGTCACCTTACTAACCCTTATCCTGGATCCCAGTTAACTATTAACTTTTGAGTCTCTAGTTATTAGATGATAGTTAACCATCTTACGTAGATACTACCTATTAGCGTGGATTGATTGTTAAACTTTAAATTACTATTGTGGTTCTTTTTTCCTAGTTACTACTCCTCTTTAGGAGTAAGTAGCATTAATCTAGGTGATATCCTAAGGTGTGCACCCATTAAGAAAGAAAACAAAGAGAATAAAACTCAATACATGCAAGAATCTTTATCTAGAATGACTTGACACTTTCTCTACTTTGTTAATTTGCCAGGATTCCCACAAACTTAGCTAAGGGAATTAGCTGCTCATAGTATGAGATCAATCATGAAATCCATAGATAAAATTACAAAATCAATCACACAATAATGAAGGGAGAAATTCCAAAGTCTTAAATTGAATAATAAACCAAGAAGAATAAGAGAATAGGATAGCCCCTATGGGCCTATCCCTGAATATGTGAATGAGAAATGAATACAATGCCTAAAGGGTATTTATAGATTATAAGAAAACCCAAAAATCAAATCCTAACTAAAATAAGAAAACTTAACTAACTATACTTAATAAGACTTAGAAATATCATAGGAGTGTAATTGAGATACATGGAAACCTTAGGAAACGATTTCGGGATGATCCAAAAAAGTTGAGGTTGGTGGCCACTTACCTATGTCCACATGCAGTCTGCCAGTAGGCGCATGTACCATATGTGGTTTGCATGTAGACCCAGAAAAGTGCCAGAAAAATTTCATGCACTATTCATTCTTGGGATTATGGACTTTTGGTACTTACCTAACCCATATGAGGTTTGGCATATGCAACATGCGATCCACAAGTAGATGTAGGTAAGTTTCAAAGTCCCCACCATCAGATATATAATTAAATTAGCATTCCAACAATACAAATTTCACCTTAATCCAATATCGGGGTAATAAGTTATGGCCAAATTACTGAAGCACTGTCAAAGTTGTCAATGACCACAACCACTACTTTCTTCTTGCTTCTAAGCCTTTGGAATTTGAATTTTGATATGTACTTAGGTCACCTACGCCTGTTTAGTGCCATATACACCTTAAAATGAACAAGTAAGTTGCGAAAAACATCCTTTTTCATCTTTTTCTTGAATTTAGCATACAAAACATAATTTCTTGCAAAACACTCCAAAAACACATCAAATCCAACAAAATATCATTAATTACATGCATATTATCCAAGTTAATCATCGTATGTGCTATATTTCTATAGCACATCAGTCATGGCATAAGCAAGCACTCGGAGAGCAACCCTAAACTCGGCATGAATGTCTTGCTTATTTAGGGGATCTATTGGAGTTGGTGGGACTTACTAGTTACCGTTAACGTTCCTTTGTCCATTAGTTCATCTAGAAGGCATTTTCTATAAATGCATAGAGAAAAATTAGAAGGAGATTAAATGGACTACACACTCCATTGCATAATATAAACATGAAAAAAGTGAGATTTTTCTAAAATGTTTCATAGCCTCTTATTCATAAGTGTGACGTGTTTCACAACCATGAATGAGACTCTCCTTAATATGACTTTCAAATACCATAGGACACTTTATACCTAATTCTCTAATACCAAGTTTGTGATGACCCGAGCCTATACCCTGGGTGTAATACGGTGCTTAGAGCCTTAAGTAACCCTAAGATAACCTATGGCATAACATAAACACTAAAACACTGAATATATATCTGAAATATTGAGTGAAATCTAAAAATGAAGTGATGGTGATAAAGTTTGAATCGATAATAATATTAAAATAGAATCTAAAGTGTCTGACACAAAGCATTAAGCTGAAATATCTAAATGTCTGTCTGAAAATAAAAAATAAATAATAATGAAATTTAGTCCTCAAATGATGCGGACTCACCACTGTCAACTATTGAGAAGGTACTAGAGTGTACTAGTCATAGATCTAATATTGAGCACAGGAATCTATATCATACGGTGGTACAGTGGCAAAGAGTACAAGGTTATTACTTTAACTGTACTGATCATGTGAGATACATAAGTATAAAATATACTGGATATGCTTGAAAACAATATTGATATATAAACAAAATTAATGTATAATGACCCTATCTGAGATGCATAAATATATATGTATGTTTATATAAACATAGTAATCTAAAAAGACATAAATTGAGCAAGTACAAACCAAAATAAAGATCATGAACAACATTGAACCTGAAATTGTAGTAGGTTTTCATGACCGGCATAGACCATATGAGCAAACGTGGAATCCAACCTATAACCCAAGTTGGGAGTGTATTTTACCCCTTGCCAAGGGTAAGAACCATGATTCTCGTGAATTTACTCATGAGATAATTTGGGCAAGGGAAATACTCTTAACTGGTGAGTACCTCTTTTACCTATGGTGGCACGTAGTTTGGAACTTGAGTTATCTAATCTCGTGACCCATTGGTGCTAAGTACTACTCCCATAATGATATATGTTGACACCTAATTTTTGCCCTCTACAACTACGTTTAATCTCGGGTTTCTTCAATTTTGGAATAAAATCACAATAATTATTTTTTCAAATAAATACATTTTAAAATAGGCATTCAGGATAATTTTGTCATTTAAGTGATAATTATATATTTTCGTATTTACATAAATGATATTGTATAAATGACATCATTTAAATAAACATTTTCACCAAAATTGGACTTTAAATTAAGGATTATTTGGAAAATAAATTTTAAATAATTAAATCTTGATTTAAATATAATTTATTCTTACAAATAATCTATTTGGAGAAATACTTGTTTGGTTTTATTAAATCAAAAAGCTTGGGATGGAACAAGGGGTCAATTCGTATCAAATTTTGATTTGATTTAGTCAATTTATTGAATTTGGATCTGATTGAAATCAAATTGGCCCCAATTGAAATGCAATTGGCCAATTGGTATTTAATTTGGCTATAATTTAAATACAATTGCCTAAACTAAAACCCAAATATCCTAATTCTAGCCTAATCCTTAAAATTACCTCCTAATCTACCCAATTCCAGGCCCAATACTTAAATCCCAAACCAACCCATTTTAAACAAAATCAGCCCAGCCCAATAAGTCTCTAAATGACATCCCAACTCAATTAATAACCCCCAACCCAAAACATTCTCCTGACCCGGGCCTAATTCATCTTCTCCAAATAACATCAGCATCAACAACATTCAAGAACAACAATGCCAAAACCACCTTCAATATTAACAACTTCCAATTGCGATAGACCAACCCAAACTCAACCCTCAAATTTAATAATTTCAGTCTATGACATGTGTCTCGTGAACTAAAAACGAGGCTGACCTGACCTTTCTCCATACGCGTCTCATTACTTCGTATGAAGAAAGCTCGAGAAGCTTTCTAAATAGGTCCAGGTCTCTCCTCAACGGTTCAATTCTATGAATCTCGGATGAGATTGTATGATTTCGTACATACCTAGAGGTTTTTAATTGGTTTTTGACTGAAATCCGTTGAGGGGGATTTTGATTGGTCTACCCGATACGAATCGGGGTAAAAACAAGGTGATGTGGGGGGATTCAAAATTCAAAATTTTTTTGGAGAAGGGCCCCTATTCATTCTCTATATATAAAGAGTCATTCATTCTCTTTTGGGAGGATTTTTCCCTTGGTTTTCAATGGGTAAAGACAAGGAGAGTCTTCTTTCTCTTTGGAAGTTTTTTTCCTCTTTTGGAAGGAATCAAGAAAAAAGGGTCAAAAATTTGAGGGTTTAGAAATTGTGTTTAGAAAAGCTTTGGGAACTTGAATTCTATTTCTTAGAAATTTTAGGTTTTCGAAATTGCTAGGGAGAGATTCGAGGGTTGAAGAGGGAAATCTTTTGAGTGAGTTTCTGATTCGTAAATAGAGAAAGGAAAATTTTAGAAGTTTCTAAATTTAGGTTGAAAGCCTTAGTTGAAAATTTGGGGGGTTGCAAAATCTCTAAGAGGTAAAAGCCAGAAGACGTTCTATTGGTGGTCGACGTTGCGAGATTCCGATAGCGATGATTTTACTGATAGCTAGTCGTCTTGTTTTGCTGCCACGAGACAGGTAACACTCTGTTTCAATTATTTTTCAATTATTTCTCCTCTATCTTCCCATTCTGTAGTCATTCAGTGTCTCTCATTGATGTGGTATGCTGGTCTGCCTGTTGTAGAGATCTTAAGGACCATGAGTTGCTGTTGTGGATGAAGCAGTTGAGTGTGTTGTGGTGTTAAGATTAATCTATGTTCGGGTTTGATTTCTATCATTCTTTTACTTTGATGTCACAGTCTGTCTATCATTCTTGGGGTTACTGAATAATTTTTGGACTATGTTCCACTTAGTGTATTACTTGAGGTGAGAAGGGCTGGATTATTAGGCTAGGTCTGTTGCTTTTGATTATATTCAGTAGTTTAATAGAGGGATGTTTGGCTCGTAGTTGTTATTTAATTGTGTACGTCTGTTGTTTTTATTGGATAGCGTCACGATTATTGAAGCTAGCGGTGTTGCTAGAAAAGCTACCTATCAAGTTACTTTGGCTTCTTATGTGCCAAAAGGACAATGAGTAAGGTCTAAGATATTCTAAAAAAAAATCCTAGGATTCCTCGACGACTACTTATTTGAGTAAGCGAGGAGGAGGATTAAAACAATCTGTTGTTTTGATCATTGTTACTGTTTGTTGTTATTGTAACTGTTGAGCCATAATGTCATTAGTGGAACTACCTCTTGAGTTATTTGGTTTCTCAAAGGACGAGGAACAACGAAGATAAGTCCGCTAAAAAATAAAAAATCCTGTGATTCCTCGGTGATCATCTCGGCTACCAAAAGCTATCCTTTTGGGTTTGCCAAAGAGAGAGTGAGGATGAGGATAGTGGACTTTGCCATATTTTCCTTTGGTTTTGTGATTTATCTCTTTCGTTTTGTTTTGAATCCCGAATTTAGATTCCCGCTCTTCCTTTAGGTTCATTTTCAGCATGAAAACACACTTGAAGGATAACACTGTCGTATTTCAGGATGCTAGGCATTTGAGTATGTTTGTTCAGAAAGTCAGTTTAATTTTGTTGTCATTGTACTGTGTATAGTCTATACTCAGGCTAAGGATTCCTAAGGATCTTTCTCTGTCAACAATAATCAAGAAAGTAGGGATGAAGTTGCATTCATTTTACTCTCAACATGGGATTAGAGATGGGACAACACATCACAATTGCTTTCTCCATCCTCAAATACCTGCTGCCAGAACTTAATACTGCAGGTTATTTAAGAACTCTTCCAGATTCAAATATCATTTATCTCGTGGTCAAATGCAATTAATATGTTGCCATTGTCGAGGTTATTGTTTTGAGTGATTGAAAAAGTTCAAAAGTTTACAGGAAATTCGTTCCTTCGAAAGGGCTTGCTTTATAGCTATTACTACGACTTATGAGTAAAACATTGAGCACCTTGCTCGTTCTCCAGGCTACTATTATGTGCCTTATGTTTTCGGCTTTCTTGATATTTACTTTCTTGATAAAATTGGATAACATGTAAGCTTTATGGTTAACGTCTCAGTGAGTATTCAAAACCTCGTCCATATTCTGACCATGCTTCTAGCTTGATAGAATCTTGAATTAGTTTTCTTTTATTGGTATTATTGAATATGAAGCACATGTCATTCTGATCATGAATATCTTTCAAATAAACTTACAGTATGTCATGCGCTACTCACGTTATCACTCATCATACACTCTTGGGTATCAATCATGTCATTTATACCTGAGTGTAAATAAGTTTACATCAAGACATATTTGCTTAGCATGCTGTTAGACTATATGGACACACTCTCCTTCTTTCTTATGAGCCTTTTCTACATCTTTGCTTTTTTAGTGATAGAGTATAAGTTAGTTTGCCCTATATGCTTTCTTTCCTTCAGATGGTCGTATGCTACGTGTCTTACTTACTTTCTTGATTTGATTTTTGTGTTTACATTCTTCAATTCCCTTTTTTTTTCTTGTTTAGTTGATCACGTCTTAACATTCTTTATTTTTTTGGTCTCGCATGAATCCACTTTGGAGTCCAAATAAACTCTTTTCCTTTGCATCCCTCATTGGACCAATGAGGCCCATTTCATTGATTCAAGTCTAAAGGCCTAAGTTCCAAAAAGTGATCCTATGGTGTACAAATACAAGGATTCAAGAGAAGAAAAATGGGCTAAAATCCCTCTTTGAAGCGGCAAAGGGACTAGAAAGTCTCTTTTTATTTATTTGTTTATATTCTTTATTTGTTGTCTTTATCTATTTTATTTATTTATTTCCTTATTCATTCATTTCGGCCACGAAACTAAAGTTGTATTTAATACAGGTGGATCGAGACTCAAGCTAAAGGATCAAAACATAGAATTAGGACAGGTGAAATTGGGTTGAAAACCCAACTAGATTAGGACAGGGTCGACGGTTTGGGCTCAAAAAGCCTAAATCACTACTTCCCCTCTTTTTTCCCTTTTCCTTTCATTTATTTGTTTGCTTGTCTCTTTGCAAACCTAGTTAAATCCCTAACTATGTCGCTAAAAAACTGATTTCGCGAAAACTTTTTCCATAATCAATTACTTTTTCAACAAATTAATTTTTCAAAATTAATCAAAAGAATGTTTTCAAATAGTTCGGATAACCGCAAGTTAGCGGACGTTTTAGGTGCCTAACACCTTCCTAAAACATTAATAGGAACTGCTTATCTAGAACCTCTAACTTAAAATGATTTTCCTATTTTAAATCATTTGAAGTATTTATAAAGGTTTCTTAATTCTTTTTCAAAATTAAGTGGTGACTCTCTCAAAAGTCAAAATTTCCGCAAAACAGAAATGGCGACTCTGCTGGGGAATTTGGAATATGTTCCGTCATTTCATGGAAATTTTGAGGTTTTCCACAAAATTTCTGCCCCAGTTTAAAGTTGTTTGATATGATACCAATCCGAGTGGATCTGAAGTCTTTGCTGATCTTCATTCTTTTTGCTGGATGTCAATCTTCTCTTGTGAATTTTCGAGATTCCTTCTTGAAAATTCTGTCCCAGTTATTGTTTCCTGGGGTTATATGACTGAGTCGTTGGGGCGCCTACATATCCCGTTGAAGTAGGAATGGGGTCAAACGTAGTTCAAGCCTACGCTAGGGATATACAAAAGAAATTAATGGGTTGACCGAAGCCGACATAGGCCGCCTACGTATCCCTTTCTTGGGAATTTAGGTCAATAGTAGTTCGTACATAAAAAGAAAGGATAAATTTCTCTAAGGGGTTGACCGAAGCCGACATAGGCCTCCTACGTATCCCTTTCTTGGGAATTCAGGTCAAACGTAGTTCGTACATAAAAAGAAATGATAAATTTCTCTAAGGGGTTGACTGAAGCCGACATTGGCCGCCTACGTATCCCTTTCTTGGGAAGTCAAGTCAAATGTAGTTCGTACATAAAAAGAAAGGATAAATTTCTCTAAGGAGTTAACCGAAGCTGACATAGGCCGCCTACGTATCCCTTTCTTGGGAATTCAGGTCAAACGTAGTTCGTACATAAAGAGAAAGGATTCTAGGTGATTACACATCATAAAATTGATACTATTATAAAGGCGATTACAAATAAGCCCAAAAATAAAAACTATAATATCTTTCAAGCATGATATATCTTTACCGCTTTAGAATCAATTGGTTTGGTCCACTCTTGACCATCCATCTCGGGTAGTATTAGGGCTCATCTAGGTTGGGCTTCTTTTGATTTTCACATTCCTCTGTATCTACTACTAACTGCTTCTCATCACCTTTTTTGTCCATCATTATTTTCTTTGCCTTGTTCACCTTACCCTTGACGTGACATGACATTGACAGGGTTTTTAAATTATTACGACCAAAAAAAACCATGCTAGATTATCATATTTAAAAGGTAACTTCTTAAATAAAGGGAGACCTTTTGGAAAATAAATAAAAACTATGGCTTATGACCCACACAAATGTGGGCCTGTGCCTTTTTGACAGTTGTAAAACACGAAACAAAAATTTGATACATAAAAGGGTGGATAACGGGGCCTCCTCCGGATCATCACCGATTTTAAAAAATATTAGTAATTGCCCTTTCATCTACCGCGATGAGTGACGGGTTATGAGTGGAGTGGAGGTCCAGTTTTACAAGGCCTCCCACAATGCAATCTTCTTCACCCCACCGGACTTTGGAAAACCATCTGGTAGAGCATTGTATCCTTCAAATAGATCTTTTATCCCATCCCCAAGACCATCATAGTTTGACACCTCATGTACGGGAAATGACTGGTACAAGATTGACAAGGGCATAAAAAGACTCTCCTTTGAATTATCTTCGATCTAATTTTTCCTTCTTGGCTGGAACTTTATCCCATGCTTAAATTCTTTTTCCAGGACCATAGCAAGCTCAAAAATTCCTTCCAAATCCCTAATTGAGGTGGCCACAACTTTCTCTATTTTCTCCACCTCTTCTGTTCTTCTGAGTCCTTCTGAATTTACCTTAGCGATGGCCTTGCTAGACGCCCATTCACCATCTATTTCAATCATGTTAACTGTAGGTCCCCCATGGTTAGGCAACGGATTACTGTTAATATTTGGTGTCGTCGACTGAAGTATGATGACCTTCTGATCGATCAAATCTTGGATCTTATGTTTCAAGTTAATACAATCCTCGGTACTGTGCCCCACTGCTCCTGAATGATAGGCACAATTTTGATCGGGATGATAAAACCAAGAGTTGGGATCGATAGGCTTTGGCTGGATCAGTTGCAAATAACCAGCTTTCATCAATCTTCCGAAGAGCTGGGTACTACTTTCAGCTAGCAGTGTGAAGTTTCGGGGAGGTTTCTTTTCAAATTTTGGACGTGGAGGGTTATAATGATTCTTATTTATCGGGGGAGGTACTTGATGATAATTTGTAGACGTTTGGACGTTTATTTGGTTATTTGGAAAAATAGCTTGAGTATGAGGCTAATAATTTAGTTGTGGAGCTTGGTACTGGGGTAAAATATTTGGATTTGGAGCTTGACATTTGGGTTGAGCGTAGAATATAGGCTGAAAACTTGGTGATGATGTTGAGGAAAGAATATTTCTAGGCTTGAATTTCCTCTACTTATCAACAGAATTAGTAGAGACCACAGTCGCATACTCTCTTTTCTTCTTTGGAAATGCAGAAGATTCAGATAATGTTGGGGTTTTGGCAATTTTTCCTGTTCGGATGCCTTCCTCTAATGATTCCCCAATCTTTACTAAATCTGTGAAAGTTGCTCGGACCGCGGATACCATCCTGGTATAAAATTCTCCTTTCTGTGCACGAGAGAACACTGATACCATTTCTTCCTCAGACATAGGAGGTTGTACTTTAGCAACCTCTTTTCTCCAACGAAAAGCATCTCAAAAAATCTCATCATTTTTTTGTTTGATCCGATCTAGTGAATATCGTTCAGGGATAATTTCAATATCGAATGCGAACTGGTCAAGGAAACCCTTGGCCAATTCTTTCCAACCAGTCTACTTTTTCGGCTCCTGAGACATGAACCACTCCAAGGCTTCGTCACTTAAACTTCGACTGAATAGGCGCATCAATAACGCCTCATTTTTTCCTATCCCTACCAGTTGCTCACAGTACCTTCTCAGATGGGCCATTGGATTTCGGTACCGTCAAACATCTCAAACTTAGGGACTTTGTACCCACTTGGTAGGTCTACTCCCGGGTGAATACATAAATCAGCATACCCTAAACCGTCGTTGTCCCTCACTCCATGAGATTCTTTGATCCTCATGATCTCTTCATTAATAGCTATCAACTTCAGTTCATGCTCAGTCCTCCAGTCTTTCTCCTTCTTCTCAAAATGGTCTATCTCAAGAGGAGAAAGGGGATTATAAATATCAGGGGATATAATGGTATGAGGAGGATTTGGAAGGGAGGCTTGATTTTGCGGATGAGGGGAATTTGGTTGGTAAGTGGGGAGGACATTTTGGAAATTGGGAAGGTTCTGTGGACCTTGTGAGTAGTTTGGCGGAATATGAGAAGGATTTTGAGGATTTGAAAATGAATTTGGTGGATTCGAAGGTAGATTTGATATATTTTGTGGGTTTGGGAGTGAATCCTACAGATTTGGGAATGCATTTTGTTGATTTGAAAATGTGTTTTAAGGGTTTGGGAATGTATTTGGAGATGGATTTTGTGGGGTTAGAGATGGATTTTGTGGATGGTAGGCGTCTGGGTTATTTTCATGATTGGTATTTTGGACGAATGGAGGAGAAGAGATGGACGATACGTTATTCGACTGATCCCCGAGAATAGGGGTGCTGAGGGGAGGAATTTGGAGTGGAGTCCCATGTCCCCCGGACCAGGGGAATTGACGGTGATGGCTAAGTTAGCCAAATCTCGAGTGAGATTTATTTCCTCCTGAAGCATTTCTAACTTTCTTGCAAGTTCCACAATCATCTCATTCTATTCCGCTATCACATTATCCCGGATAGTCAATGCGCTTTCTTCATCATTTTTCGTCATTTTTTAATGATGGTCAGATGATGGGATTTTCTGCGCTTTCTATCGAGTGAAGTAGGGATGTTCTGCCATTTTATCAATACGGAGTAATTTCTATTATCTGTAAAGTAAAACAACTCAAAGGCAGATGTGTTAGTTTCCGTATATGATAAATAATAGAAAATATTTGACATGAAATAACCAAATAGAGTTATTTGAGTCATATCCAAGTTCGTCCATAGGACATAGTAAATAAACTTTCCTTTGATTAAAACATACGTACATAAGCACAAAAATGTTATAATAACGCGTATCCTAGCTGGGGTGACGCTTTTGAGCCGAGGGTTCAGGCCTAATGATTTTTGAAGAAAATATATGATTCCTCAAAGTCAATCCATTAACCTCCAACTTATATAGACACAAAAAGGGCATAAATGCTTACGAACGATAACAAAATAAGGATACAATCTTTAGGGAAAGGGAAATAACATGAAAGACGACATGTTCCAACACAGGGGATAGAAAATACTAATTCCCAAGTGCTTCTTCTATCAACCATCGCCTTCTTAGCTTTGTCCACTTATTTTATTGGTGACATCCGTTGACATTCAAACTGTGCCTTAGATGCAACCTCCCAAATCGATCAATCTCTTGCTTATCTTGCTTCAATTCTTCTTACAAAAGTAAGCAAATCAAGCTTTTTCCCGACCCACAAAGGATAATGGATTGAATTAGAAAGACATATATTTTCTTCAACACATAAATATAGTTTGTCTATAATTGACTCGGGGTCAATAGACGCAACACAGTTTTTCTAATGGGCCCAATACCCCGCTCGAGTATTGGGTCGTCCTAGGCTCATGCCTAAAATAGGGTTTTGGTTTCGTTCTATTTTAGGCATGAGCCTTGGACAGACATACACTATCAAATAACAACTACGAGCCAAACATCCCCCTATTAAACTACTAAATATAATCAAAAGCAACAGACTTAGCCTAATAATCCAGCCCTTCTCGCCTCAAGCAATACACTAATTGGAACATAGTCCAAGAATTATTCAGTAACCCTAAGAATGAATGACAGACCATGACATCAAAGTAAAAGAATGAAAGAAATCAAACCTGAACATAGATTAATCTTAACACCAAAACACACTCAATTACTTCATCCACAACAGCAACTCATGGTCCTTAAGACCTCTACAGCAGGCAGTTCAGCATACCACATCAATGAGAGACATTGAATGACTACAGAATGGGGAGATGAAGGAGAAATGATTGAAAAACAACTGAAACGGTGTGTTACCTATCTCGTGGTAGCAAAACAGGACGACTAGCTATCAATAAAATTGTCGCTATCAGAATCCTGCGACGTCGACCACCAATAGAGCATCTTCTGGCTTTTAACTCTTAGAGATTTTTCACCCCCCTAGATTTTTGACTAAGGTTTTCAACCTAAATTTAGAAACTTCTAAAATTTTCCTTTCTCTATTTCCAAATCAGAAACTTACTCAAAAGATTTCCCTCTTCAACCCTCGAATCTCTTCCTAGAAGTTTTGAAAACCTAAAATTTCTAAGAAATAGAATTCGAGTTCCCAAAACTTTTATTAACACAATTTCTAAACCCTCAAATTTCTGACCCTCTTTTCTTAATTCCCCCCAAAAGAGAAAAAGGACTTCCAAAGAGAAAGAACACTCTCCTTGTCTTTACCCCTTGAAAACCAAGGGAAAATTCCTCCCAAAAGAGAATGAATGACTCTTTATATATAGAGAATGAATAGGGGCCCTTCTCCAAAAAATTTTTGAATTTTGAATCCCCCATATCACCTTATTTTTCCCCGATTCGTAATTGGTAGACCAATCAAAATCCCCCCCAACAGATTTCAGTCGAAAACCAATTAAAACCCCCCAGGTATGTACAAGATCGTACAATCTCATTCGAGATTCGCAGAATCGAACCGTTGAGGAGACACCTGGACCTATTTCGGAAGCTTCTTGAGTTTTCTTCGAATGAACTAATGAGATGTGTATGGAGAAAGGTCGGGTCGACCTCGTTCTGGGTTCACGAGATACGGGTGGTAGACTGAAATTGTTAAATTTGAGGGTCGAGTTCGGGTTGATCTGTCGTGATTGGAAGTTGTTGATGTTGAAGATGGTTTTGGCATTGTTGTTCTTGAATCTTGTTGATGCTGATGTTATTTGGAGAAGATGAATTGGGCCCGGGTCAGGGGAATATTTTGGGATGAGGGTTATTAAATGAGTTGGGCTGTCATTTAGAGAATTGTTGGACTGGGCTGATTTTGTTTAAAATGGGTTGGTTTGGGATTTAAGTATTGGGCCTGGAATTGGGTAGATTAGGAGGTAATTTTAAGGATTGGGCTAGAATTAGGATATTTGGATTTTAATTTAGGCAATTGAATTTAAATTATAGCCAAATTAAATACCAATTGGTCAATTGCATTTCAATTGGGGCTAATTTGATTTCAATCAGAGCCAAATTCAATAAATTGACTAAATCAAATCAAAATTTGATACGAATTGACCCGTTGTTCAATCCCGAGCTTCTTGATTTAATAAAACCAAACAAGTATTTCTCCAAATAGATTAATTGTAAGAATAAATTGTATTTAAATCAAGATTTAATTGTTTAAAATTTATTTTCCAAATAATCCTTAATTTAAAGTCCAATTTTGATGAAAATATTCATTTAAATGATGTCATTTATACAATCTCGTATATGCAATTATGAAAATAAATAATTATCACTTAAATGACAAAATTAGCTAGAATACCTATTTTAAAACGCATTTATTTAGAAAAAAATAATTGTTGTGATTTTATTCGAAAACCATAGCCACAATCGCTATTGCATATCATTGCCACAATGGATATTGCATATCATCGCCACAATGGCTATTGCATAACATCGCCACAATGGATATTGTATATCATCGCCACAATGGCTATCGCATATCATTACCGTAAGGGCTATTGTATATCATCGCCACTATGGCTATTGTATATCATCGCCATAAGCGCTATTGCATATCATCGCCACAATGGCTATTGCATATCATCACTACAATGGCTATTGCATATCATCGTCACAATGGCTATTGCATATCATCGCCACAATGGCCATTGCATATCATCACCACAATGGCTATTACATATCATCGCCATAATGGCCATTGCATATCATCGCCACAATGGCTATTGCATATCATCGCCACAATGGCTATTGCATATCATCGCCACAATGGCTATTGCATATCATCACCACAATGGCTATTGCATATAATCACCACAATGGCTATTACATATCATCGCCATAATGGCTATCGCATATCATCGCCATAAGGGCTATGGCATATCATCGCCACAATGGCTATTGCATATCATCGCCATAAGGGCTATTGCATATCATCGCCACAATGGCTATTGCATATCATCGCCACAATGGCTATTGCATATCATCGCCACAATGGCTATTACATATCATCGCCACAATGGTTATTGCATATCATTGCCACAATGGCTATTGCATATCATTGCCACAAGGGCTATTGCATATCATCGCCCCAATGGCTATTGCATATCATCGCCACAACATATCATCACCACAATGGCTATTGCATATCATCGCCACAATGGATATTGCATATCATCGCCACAATGGCTATTGCATATCATCGCGTCAATGGCTATTGCATATCATCGCCACAATGTCTATTGAATATCATCGCCACAATGGCTATTGCATATCATCGCCACAATGGCTATTGAATATCATCGCCACAATAACTATTGCATATCATCGCCACAATGGCTATTACATATCATCGCCACAATGGCTATTGCATATCATCGCTAGAATGGCTATTGCATATCATCGCCACAATGGCTATTGCATATCATCGCCATAATGGCTATTGCATATCATCGCCACAATGGCTATTGCATATCATCGCCATAATGGATATTGTAAATCATCGCCACAATGGCTATTGCATATCATCGCCACAATGGCTATATCATCACCACAATGGCTATTGCATATAATCGCCACAATGGCTATTACATATCATCGCCACAATGGCTATCGCATATCATCGCCATAAGGGCTATAGCATATCATCTCCATAATGGCTATTGCATATCATCGCCATAAGGGCTATTGCATATCATCGCCACAATGGCTATTGCATAACATCGCCACAATGGCTATTGCATATCATCGCCACAATGGCTATTGCATATCATCGCCACAATGGCTATTGAATATCATCGCCACAATAACTATTGCATATCATCGCCATAATGCCTATTGCATATCATCGCCACAAGGGCTATTGCTTATCATTACCCCAAGGGCCATTACATATAATTTCCACAAAGGCCATCTCATACCATCGCCCTAGAAGGCATTCAATATCTATTGACACGCTATATAGAAATGCTGGCATTGAGGATATCTCATCATTTCATGAATCATCATATGAATGCATCGAGGGTACACGATTTGAAGGGATGCCTTTAAGTCGCTATCTAAGGATGAATGATATATAAGGTTTCCTGGAAATTAACAATTTAAGAGATTATATATAAGTCATATTATTTGAAATAGGATAGTGTGCGAGGTCACCTATAAGTTGATAGCCTGTAGGTCATCCGTAAGCCACAACAATATCCTAATCGGATAGTGTGCAAGATCGCCCAAAAATAAATAGTTCAAAGGTTATCCATAAGTCACAACTAAATCCTTACCAAAAAATATGCCTGATTATAAAATTGATATGTCCAAGGGTTCTCTATAAGCCGTGTCATATCCAAGATCGATTATGTGCAGGATTACCCAAAGACTAACAATTTGAGAGATTATCTGTAAGTCATATTGTATCCAAGGTCAGATGATGTACAGGAACACCTGAAAGCTAGCAATTGGAGGGATATCTATAAGCCATATCTTATCCAAAGTCGGATAATGTGCTGGATTACCTAAAAGCTAGAAATTCAAAGGGCATCTATAAGTCGCCCTCGTATCCAATATCAAATAATACGCAAATTATCCAAAGATTGATTATTTAAGAAAAATTTATAAATCGATCATCGACTGTAACCAGAGAGGTTATCACTCCACATACAATAAGTGATATAGATAACCAAAAGGGTTGCCACTCCAGCACAAGATTACATGGTTGTAGAGATCGTTCTGCATAAAGTATCAACGGTGTCCAAAAGGCTACCCCACTTTGAGGACAGATTCAATCGAAAAATATCATAATTATACAACAACCAAGAGGGTTTTTGTGTTTGTTGTTTCCAGTTATTTCATTCCAAACAGGTACCATGAAGAGATAACTCCACTTTTCAGGCCACAACTCACACGGAGATGTGATAAAAGACTACCTACATCTTTTGTGAATTATGTTAGTACTAAAACTTTTTTCTTGAGAAATTGTCGATAGCATCCGAAAGGATGAAAATCTCAAATCAAAACTACAGGTGCAGACGACTCCAAAAAGGACGCAACACGACATGGAACTCATTCTCAACAGCAAAACGGGACATAGTCTGGAGAGGGATGTCAAACTCTCTAGATGCAAACTAAATGATGATCAACACCACCATCTAACCACACCTATATTAGAAGGAATGTGGGTATTTTTGGATATTCTGGTCCCACCTTTATCTCTGGGATATTTGTTAATCCATACTGAGAGGAACTTTCTTTTTCTTTCAAATTCGGGTGGCAACACACTTAGTGTTTTGGAAATTATGTCTGGGTAAGTTCTTACCTATGGATGTGAAGAGATCCACATTCATGGCTAAGAGGTTACAAGACTCTTTTCTGCAACTCGATTAACTTGTCACTCATTCCAAGCCAAAGATAGTCTGAAATAAAAGACTATCTTTTCTACCAATTGAGTTGAACTACAAGAAGTATGATTCCCTGAAATCTTGGGGATATGTAGGTTGAGATCTAAGTAGAAAAATTGACTGCATTCCAATCTCCCCCCAAATCCCTTTATTCCCCAGCTTCCCGGTTTAACCGAAGTACTCTAAAACAGTGATAGTTGGTGTATTTTTTTGAAAATCATGCTTAAAGTCAAGCTTTATGAACTACAAGTGGCCTGAATTCTCATGAAACCTGAGATATGTAGGAAACCTGATATCGAGGTTCCGTCATAACTCAATGAAACTCCTACGAACAATCAACCTCTTTCAGATTCGAATTTGTGGTAGGACAAAAATTAGGAGCATCAACCTCCCTTTGCCCAGGGTTACTTACATCCACCCTACACAAAGGGAGGGGGAAGTTGTTGACACCTAATTTTTGCCCTCCACAGCTATGTTTAATCTCGGGTTTCTTTGATTTTCGAATAAAATCATAACAATTATTTTTTTCCAAATAAATGCATTTTAAAATAGGTATTCGGGCTAATTTTGTCATTTAAGTGATAATTATATATTTTTGTTGTTGCATATACGAGATTGTATAAATGACATCATTTAAATGAATATTTTCATCAAAATTGGACTTTAAATTAAGGATTATTTGGAAAATAAATTTTAAACAATTAAATCTTGATTTAAATACAATTTATTCTTACAAATAATCTATTTGGAGAAATACTTGTTTGGTTTTATTAAATCAAAAAGCTCAGGATTGAACAAGGGGTCGATTTGTATCAAATTTTGATTTGATTTAGTCAATTTATTGAATTTGGCTCTGATTGAAATCAAATTGGCCCCAATTGAAATGTAATTGACCAATTGGTATTTAATTTGGCTATAATTTAAATTCAATTGCCTAAATTAAAACCCAAATATCCTAATTCTAGCCCAATCCTTAAAATTACCTCCTAATCTACCCAATTCCAGGCCCAATACTTAAATCCCAAACCAACCCATTTTAAACAAAATCAGCCCAGCCCAATAATTCTCTAAATAACAGCCCAACTCAATTAATAACCCCCAGCCTAAAACATTCTCCTGACCCGGGCCCAATTCATCTTCTCCAAATAACATCAACATCAACAACATTCAAGAACAACAATGCCAAAACCACCTTCAACATTATTAACTTCTAATCGCGATAGACCAACCCGAACTCAACCCTCAAATTTACCAATTTCAGTCTATGACCCATGTCTCGTGAACCTAGAACGAGGCCGACCCGACCTTTATCCATACGTATCTCATTAGTTCGTACGAAGAAAGCTCGAGAAGCTTCTAAAATAGATCCAGGTGCCTTCTCAACGGTTTGATTCTGTGAATCTCATATGAGATTATGCGATTTCATACATACCTGAGGCTTTTTAATTGGTTTTCGACTAAAATCCATTGAGGGGAATTTTGATTGGTCTACTCGTTACGAATCGGGGGAAAAATAAGGTGATGTGGAAGGATTCAAAATTCAAAAAAAATTCGGAGAAGGGCCCTTATTCATTCTCTATATATAAAGAGTCATTGATTCTCTTTTGGGAGGATTTTTCCCTTGGTTTTCAAGGGGTAAAGACAAGGAGAGTCTTCTTTCTCTTTGGACGTCCTTTTTCTCTTTTGGGGGGAATCAAGAAAAAAGGGTCAGAAATTTGAGGGTTTAGAAATTGTGTGTAGAAAAGCTTTGGGAACTCGAATTCTGTTTCTTAGAAATTTTAGGTTTTTGAAATTTCCAGAGAGAGATTCGAGGGTTGAAGAGGGAAATGTTTTGAGTGAGTTTTTGATTCAAAAATAGAGAAAGGAAAATTTTAGAAGTTTCGAAATTTAGGTTGAAAACCTTAGTTGAAAATCTGGGGGGTTGCAAAATATCTAAGAGGTAAAATCTAGAAGATGCTCTAGTGGTGGTCGACGTCACGAGATTTTGATAGCAACGATTTTACTGATAGCTCATCGTCCTGATTTGCTACCACGAGACAGGTAACACTCTATTTCAGTTATTTTTCAGTTATTTCTCCTTCATGTCCCCATTCTATAGTCATTCAGTGTCTCTCATTGATGTGGTATTCTGGGCTGCCTACTGTAGAGGTCTTAAGGACCATGAGTTGTTGTTGTGGATGAAGGAGTTGAGTATGTTGTGGTGTTAAGATTAATCTATTTTCGGGTTTGATTTCTGTCATTATTTTACTTTGATGTCATGGTTTGTCGTTCATTCTTGGGGTTACTGAATAATTTTCAGACTATGTTCCACTTAGTGTATTGCTTGAGGCGAGAAGGGTTGGATTATTAGGCTAAGTCTGTTGCTTTTGATTGTATTCAGTAGTTTAATAGGGGGATGTTTGGCTCGTAGTTGTTATTTGATTGTGTATGTCTGTTGTTATTACCGGATGGTGTCAGAATTTTTGAATCTAGCGGTGTTGCTAGCAGAGATACCTCTCAAGTTCCTTTGGCTTCTCATGTGCCAAAAGGACAATGAGTAAGGTCCAAGATATGCTAAAAAAATCCTAGAATTCCTCGATGACTACCTTATTTGAGTGAGCGAGGAGGAGAATTGAAATAATCTGTTGTTTTGATCATTGTTACTGTTTGTTGTTATTGTAACTGTTGATCCATAATGTCATTAGTGGAACTACCTATTAAGTTCTTTGGTTTCTCAAAGGACGAGGAACAATAAAGATAAGTCCGTTAAAAAATAGAAAATCTTGTGATTCCTTGGTGATCATCTCAGCTACCAAAAGCTATCCTCTTGGGTTTATCGAAGAGAGAGTGAGGATAAGGATAGTGGACTTTGCCATACTTTTCATTGGTTTTGTGAGTTATGTCTTTCGTTTGTTTTGAATCCCGAAATTAGATTCCCGCTCTTCCTTTAGGTTCATTTTCAGCATGAAAACACATTAGAAGGATAACATCATCGTATTTCAGGATGCTAGGCATTTGAGTATGTTTGTTCAGAAAGTCAGTTTAATTTTGTTGTCATTGTACTGTGTATAGTCTATGCTCAGGCTAAGGATTCCTAAGGATCTTTCTCTGTCAACAATAATCAAGAAAGTAGGGATGAAGTTGCATTCATTTTACTCTCAACATGGGATTAGAGATGGGACAACACATCACAATTGCTTGTCTCCATCCTCAAATACCTGCTGCCAGAACTTAATACTGCAGGTTATTTAAGCACTCTTCTAGATTCAAATATTATTTGTCTCGTGGTCAAGTGCAATTAATATGTTGTCATTGTCGAGGTTATTGTTTTGAGTGACTGAAAAAGTTTAAAACTTGAAAGGAAATTCGTTCCTTTGAAATGGATTGCTTTATAGCTATTACTATGACTCATGAGTCAAACATAGAGCACCTCGCTCATTCTCTAGGCTACTGTTATGTGCCTTATGTTTTTGGCTTTCTTGATAAAATTGGATAACATGTAAGCTTTATGGATTAACGTCTCGGTGAGTATTCAAGACCTCATCCATATTCTGACCATGCGTCTAGCTTGATAGAATCTTGAATTAGCTTTTTTTTACTAATATTATTGAATATGAAGCACATGTCATTCTGATCATGAATATCTTTCAAATAAACTTACAGTATGTCATGCGCTACTCACGTTATCACTCATCATATGCTCTTGGGTATCAAATATGTCATTTATACCTAAGTGCAAATAAGTTTACATTAAGACATATTTGCTTAGCATGCTGTTAGACTATATGGACGCACCCTCCTTCTTTCTTATGAGCCTTTTCTACATCTTTGCTTTTTCAGTGACAGAGTATAAGTTAGTTTGCCCTATATGCTTTCTTTCCTTCAAATGGTCGTATGCTACGTGTCTTACTTACTTTCTTGATTTGATTTTCGTATTTACATTCTTCAATTCCCTTTTCTTTTTCTTGTTTAGTTGATCACGTCTTACCATTCTTTATTTTTCTTGTCTCGCATGAATCCACTTTGTTGTCCAAATGGACTCTTTCCCTTTGTATCCCTCATTGGGCCAATGAGGCCTATTTCATTAATTCAAGTCTGAAGGCCTAAGTTCAAAAAAGTGATCCTGTGGTGTACAAATACAAGGATTCAAGAGAAGAATAATGGGCTAAAATCCCATCTTTGAAGCGGCAAAGGGACTAGAAAGTCTCTTTTTATTTATTTGTTTATATTCTTTATTTGTTTTCTTTATCTATTTTATTTATTTCCTTATTCATTCATTTGGGCCTCGAAGCCAAAGTTGTATTTAATACAGGTGGATCGAGAGTCGAGCTAAAGGCTAGAAAACATAGAATTAGGACAGGTGAAAATGGATCGAAAACCTAACTAGATTAGGATAGGGTCAACGGTTTGGGCTCAAAAAGCCTAAATCACTACTTCCCCGCTTTTTCCCCTTTTTCTTTCATTTATTTGTTTGCTTGTCTCTTTGCGAACCTAGTTAAATCTCTAACTATGTCGCTAAAAAACTAATTTCGCGAAAACTTTTTCCTTAATCAATTACTTTTTCAACAAATTAATTTTTCGAAGTTAATCAAAAGAATGTTTTCAAACAGTTCGGATAACCGCAAGTTAGTGGACGTTTTAGGTGCCTAACACCTTCCTAAAACGTTAATAGGAACTGCTTATCCATCTAACTTAAAACGATTTTCCTGTTTTGAATCGTTTGAAGTATTTATAAAGGTTTCTTAAATCCTTTTCAAAATTAAGTGACGACTCTCTCAAAAGTCAAAATTTCTGCAAAACAATATACTTATGCGAATAAATGCTAAAACCTAAGTAAAATAATAAACTAATTCAATTTATTATAACTGAGGATGATTGAAATCATGGAAATAGTTATATACAATTTACTATCTCTAAAAATCATGATGGACATAGTATATAGAATACTCATCTAAAATTAGATGTTTCATGCTATTTTTTCAAGAATCACAACATATCAATATATAGATAAACCCTATTTAAAAATCACGCATAAAAAAATATTCATAATCAAAATACCAAAAGAAATCAAGAAATTGGGATATTTGAGAACTTGCCCTAAATCATAAATTTCATATATACTAAAATTTGAATGTTCTTTTGGGCATGAGAGTGGATGGAGACACTCATAAATACCCATATACATATAGATTGGAGAATTCTAGCTAAGTGCATGGACTTGGAGATTTTGGAGAAGAACCTAACTTTCTTCTATTGAAGAGAAATGAATTGCCTTCAGAAAAACTTCTACATGATTTAGAAGAGAATAAGGGTAAATTATCAATTAACCTCTCTTAATCCTTCTCTAAAAGACCCTAAATAATACCGTAGGGAGTTAAAAGAGTGGAAAAGATAAAATTACCCCAAATAAAATGTAACTATTTATACAATATCCAATTGTCATAGGTCCCAAGATAAGTCATTGTGTTTGTTAATGCCTCATCCTTGACTCATTGTAAAGGGATAAAGTTACTGGTCCTAAGTACGACTGGGACACAATGACTAGTCGTCACTAATGATGAGTCATAGTCTGGATTCATTGCCTAGGGACCCAAAATATTGACTCTTTCATCCTTGCTAGGACGAGTGACCAAACAAGTCATCTGAGGTGAAAATAACTCACCCTACCCAATCCTTGTCACTGGGAGAAAAAATGTTACTTTGTGGGAATTTAGATTGATCATAAGACTGGGGCATATGATATCTCATTGTGACTGACAATGACTTGTCCTCAGATAATTACATGTCCTTAAGAATCATTACCACTAGAATGAAATACATCTCTTCAAGACTTTTGGCTAAGCACTTAGGACAAAACTGTGTTGAGACAAACCTGAGTACCAAGACCCTTCTAAAAGAACTTCTAGAACTGCAAAGTAAACTAAGTACTCCTATCTGAAATGATAGTCAAAGGAACTCCACACAACTTAAGAAACTCTTTAAGATAGTGTCTAGCATAATCCTCGATTGAATCTATAGTGTTAGATGGTACAAAAGATATTGATTTGGTCATCTGATCGACTATAACTGATTGTTGTCGATGCATATGAGGTAACCCTATAATGAAGTCCATATTTACCTCTTCCAACTTCTAAGAAGGAATACTGATATTCTGAGACATACTACCTGGCCTGTAGTGCTCAACCTTAACGTGCTAGGAATTTGGACACTTGCCACAAATATTGTGATATCCTTCTCTATGTCATTCCACCAATAGACTTTTTGTAGATCACAGTACATCTTAGTGGAACCTGGGTGAATAAAATACCAAGAATTGTGAACTTCTGTCAGCGTTTGACAATGGACGTTTTTTATTCTGATTTTTTTTTCATATTTTAACTTTTTGTTTGATAAAAAACAGAAAGAATTATCTCAAATCATCTACATCTGAAACACATAATTGACCTTGACAATGAAGAACATCATCTCCTCCCTGGAAGAAAACCTCAACTTTTAAACTTTGGACTACTTCCTTTAACTTAAGCAAAATAGGGTCACTATCTTGCTTTGATTTGACCTATACTAATAAAGAAGATTTTGAACTATAACACTACCTTTTGCTGAATCAACCAATTGGATTCCCAATCTAGCAAGTTTGTGGGTGTCATGAACTTATTATTTCTTCTCATCCTCTAAATGAGCAACACTACCCATAAAAAGTCTGCTAAAAGCATCAACTATAACATTGGCTTTACCCGAATGCCACAATATACTCAAATCATAATATTTTAATAACTCAAGTCATCTCCTCTAACAAAGATTTAGATATTTTAAACTGAACACATATTGAAGGATCTTATGATCGTGAACATGTCCACATGAACTCTATATAGATAGTGCCTTCAAATCTTTAAGGAAAAAACAATTGCTGCCAACTCAAGATCATGAGTCAGGTAGTTCTTTTCCTGAGGTTTGAGATGTCTAGAGGCATAAGCTATGAACTTACCATACTATATCAACACATAAATGAGGCCAACTTCAGAGGTCTGAATGATCATTCTCACTCCAAAAATAAATAATAATGTTATCAATAAAGGTAATGATAAACATGTTCAATTACTGCTTGAACACTCTGTCCATCAAGTCAATAAATTTGCAGGAGCATGTGTTAGTTCAAATGACATAGGAATAAATGTGTACTAACCATATTGTATTTTGAAGGTTGTCTTTGGAATGTCATGCTCTCTGACCTAAGTTGATGATAGCCAAATCTAAGGTCTATCTTTGAAAATCAACGGGCATCCTAAAGCTGGTCGAACAAGTCATCAATCCTTGAAATGGATATTTATTTTTTAATATGACTATGTTTAACAGACGATAGTAGATGCACATTCTGAGGGAACCTTTTTTGTTACACATGAAAAGAACTAAAGCACCCTATGGAGAAATATTAGGTTTGATCAAGCCTTTTTATAAAAGGTCCTTTAATTGTTTTTTTAATTCTTTAAGCTCAGTTGAAGTCATTTGATAAGGAGGAATTGCAATACGATGGGTATCTGGAAGAAGATCTATTCCAAGTTTATATCTCACTAGGGGGAGACTCTAAGAAGATCTTTAAGAAATATTTTTGCGAACTCATTTACAAATAGAACTAACTGAAGAGCTGGGGTTTCAAATTTGAAATCCTTAACCTAGATTGGATGGTAAATACAATACTTGTATATTATTTTTCTGGCCTTTAGGTAAAAGAAAAATCGGCCCATAGGCACTGAATTAATAGACCTCCATTCTAAGACTAGCTCGTGAGAAAACTTAAACTTAACAACTTTGTTCCAATTAAAGCAGAGTAGGATTAAATCCAATACATGCCAAGAATGACATCAAAATCAGTTATTTCTAACTCTACTAGATCAATGGTGGTGATTTTCTAGGAAATTAGAACTAACCAATTTTTGTAGACCCATTTAGCTATAACTGAGTCACCAACAAGATTAGAGACTGAGAAGGGTTCTAAAAGATTTTTGGGACTGACACCAAAATCTACTACAATATAAGGACTCATGAAGGAAAGTATGGCTTGGGGATCAAACAAGGTATATATGTATCAATATGGAAGACTCATAATATACCAATGACTACATTAAGGGAAACCTCCTGGTTCTATCGATTCTACAAAGTATAAAACCTTTCTAGTGCTACCTACCACCTATACTAGATGAGGCACCCTACTGAGTTAGGAGATCTGCTGGAGATGATGAGGAGGTAGCCTGAGTACGACCCTTGATATCATATTTCTTAGTTAATGGTTAATCTAAGAGTTTGAGACTTAACTTTTCTCAACCAAACATCCATCCCTGTCTATCAAACCTTCTCTAGGGTGGATTTCTCATACTTCTTACTAGTTAAGAAAGTACGTCCACTAAAAGTACTATTCTGAGACTTAAAGCCTGGCGCTTTACCTTTTTAATCCTTGGCCTGGGAGATGGAACATTACTGATGATGATTTTGAATCTCAAGATCCCTATTAATACTAAGAGTGATTTCCACTACTTAACTTCTATTGAGAATAGTCGAAGTTACCTCTCTTAGCCCTCTTAGTCTTTTTTTTTATATATATTCTTTTTCTTAATTTGTTGGGCATGAGTCACAAGTTTTGATATATCCATATCCTCAATAAGTATAGAGCTCCTTCACTCCTTAACCATTGATTCAAAAATATCTAAAACAAACTTACTCATCCAAGCCATTGGCTCAGCTACTATCTTTGGGGCATACCTGAAGAGTGGAGTAAACTTCAGAGAATAATATGTCATTGATATGTTTCCCTACTTTAAATTAATGATCTCCTCAACCTTAGATTCCCTTAAATCACAAGAGAAGAAATTTTCTAGAAAAATAGTCATAAATTTATCCTAGTCAACTAGGCCTGCATCCACATGCCTACCCTTTTTCTACTGTTTACATCAAGTATAGTTCACTCTCTTTAATTGATATGCGACCAAATCAACACTCTTAATTAGAGAAATACTTATAATTTGAGTAATCTTTTGAACCTTATTAATAAAGTCTTATGGATCTTCATTAACCTTCGAACCATAAAATTATTAGGGATTCATCTGAGTGAAGTCTCAGACTCTCATAGTAGTCGTATTCCCATTAGGATTAGCAGGAGCAACAACTTGCTATTTTTACCTGGTTGTAAATGGAATGAGCAAGCACTTGGAAAGAAGCCCTGAACACGGCATGAGTGACTTGCTCATTTAGGCAATCTATCAGAGTTGGTGGGACTTACTAGTTATTGTTAATGTTTCTTTATCCATTAGCTCCTCTAGGAGTCATTTTCAGTAAATGTGTAGAGCATAAATTAGAAGGATATTAAATGGATTTCACACTCTATTGCATGATATTAACATGAAAGAAGTGAGACTTTTCTAAAATGTTTCATAGCTTCTCACTTATAAGTATGGCGTGTTTCACATCCATGAATGAGACTCCCTTTAATGTGACTTTCAAATACCATAGGACACTTTAAACCTAATACTCTGATACCAAGTTTGTAATGACCCAAGCCTATACCTTGGACATAATATAGTTACTAGAGCTATAAGTAATCCCAAGATAACCTATGGCATAGAATAAACACTAGAATACTATATCTATATATATATGAAATACTGAGTGAAAGCTAAAATAGAGCTTATGGTGATAAAAGTCTGAATTGATACTAATATTAAAATAGCATCTAAAGTGTTTGACACAAACTATAAAGTTGAAATATCTAACTGATTGGTTGAAAGCCTCTACTAAAAGATGAGATGCTACACAAGTCCCTAACTAACTGAATTATAAAAAGTTATTAATAGAACAATGATTTAAATAGAATTTGGGCACCCAACTCGGGTACCCGACACTCGAAACAACCCTACACCAAAAAAAACTCCATCTTTGCCTAATTTTAAAGTTATAAAGGTACGGAATTTCTTCAAATTAAGTACCAAATTACTCAAATTCGTTGCTTGACATGACTTAAGCATAAATTTTGAAGAAGGAAGGTTGAAATTAGTGAGAATACAAATTCACCCAAGCAAGTAAGTTTTCAAACTCAATCTCACTACATTTCAAGATGAAATCATAAATGCGAGCTATTCCTAACTTGCTTTAAGTTGCAATTACTTGGTTGTTTCACATTAGTACCCTAGTTGTTGGGTTTAGGGTAGAAATAGAAGTTAGGGGGAATATGGGTTTAGGTGTTGATATTTTGTGTGTTGTGTGGTTAAAATTGATTGATGTTGCTACAAAATTGTCATGGGTAGTTTGGGTATTTGCGTTGGAGTCAAACTTTAATGTTGGGATTCTATATTGTAGTGGATACAAGACCCTTTACGACTTGTACCCACCAGTACGGGGTCGTAGTAGGACTCGTACCCATTGACTACACAGTCTAACAAGTTTAAGGTTCTGGAATGGATACGACTCGTCCATACAAGTCATATCCAAACCATACAACTCGTACACTTAGAGTCATACTAACTTGAGAGTAATAGAATTTTAATTAAATATTTCTGGTCTGCTTATAACTATTGGTAACGAGTCGTACCTTGTCGGTATGATTGGTTAGGAGGAGTTGTAAGCTGATTAATAAATAATTGTTCATGCACTGTGTAACATATGACTCTACTATATGAGTCGTAGCTAGTCAATACGACCAGTATACATGCATATTGAACTTTTGTTTCAAATTTTTATTTTATTTTCTTTATTTACTTACTAATAATAGTGTACTTGTAGGTACCATGCCTTCAAAGAACACTTCTTAATCCAAATAAGTCAAAAAGGGAACAAAGTAGACACAGATTACTAATTCAAAACCCAATGGTTCTAAGTTTGATGTGTCAACCGACAGTAGTAGTGAACTTTACGAAGACTCATCAAAGGGAAAGGTTGCCCCAAAAGGGAAAGTATCCAATAAATGAAAGGATAAGAAAATTTTACCCCCAGAAGAATCACCTCCACGTGGCCCGAGGAGAAAGAATCTAGCTGTCTCTCCTTTGCACACACCACAGCCTACTAATAATGATGAAGATGTTGAATCCAGTTTAGAAGAAGACAATTTTGAGGAGGCCAAAAGTACAGAAAAGGTCGAGGCTACCCCAATTGATTGGCAAGACCCCACACTTATAGTTTCCACTACTTTGGTACTTATTGTCGAACATTGGGGGTACCATGGTATTCATGAGATATTTAACATTGGGCTGGTCAGACTTTCAGGTGGCAAGATTAAAAGGGTATTGTATCCGGATCGAAGATTGATGACTACCGGGAAAATAGAATTTCCTGGATTCAAGGAGCGCTTTCAACAATACGATTTTGAGTGGATGACAAGGCACCGGGAAAATATAGTGAGGTACTTGTGAGAGAATTTTATGTGGAATACAAAGGTGAACTTCAAAGGAAAAATCCACAAGGTCAGCTATGGAAAGGTGGTGAGACAATTTCTTTACTGGTTATTCGGGGAGTATGGGTGGAAATTCCCTACGTATAATTGGAAGATTGTTATATGAACTAGACTATCAGGCTCCAGTAAATATTGAAGATATAGACAACCGTATAAAAGAGATAAGAAAGATTACCAAAAGGACACTAGGTTCTAATAAGAAAATAGAGTTCTTTAGGTGGATTGCGGAGCGTATAGCTTTGAATGGACAGAATTCGGTTTGGGTACCTCACAAAAAATTAAGAAGAACACCCTCAATTTTGAGGGTAAGGCATGGTGGACTCTGGCGCACCACAGGTTGTGTCCCACCACAAGGGACAACGTTTTGATCCTAGTTTGGAAAGCCATAATAGCCAGCTTCATAGTCAGTTATAAGTTAGATGTCGCAGAGTTTTTTTCCAGGGAGTTAAGAGACCAGGCTATAGAGGGTCAGAAGTTATTACTGGCTTACCCCTACATGGTCACATATGTATGTTTGGCTACGGGAGTTTTGGAACTTGTTGGTATATATGAGATATTAGATGCAACGAGAATGACGAACTTCAGCCTAATTAGAGATGCAGCTAACCCTTTGGCCCGGCAGGAAACACAGATAGTAGACTTGATAGCAGGAATGTTCCCATAGGATAGTCAAGCTGAAACCACTAAGGTAGCCAAAGCTGGAGCATATACAGAGACTTCACCTATAGATACAGTGAGTTTTTCTAGTGCCCCACTGCCAATACGGTTTGTACCACCCAGGCTATGAGGTATTCCTTTGGGACTTATGATGATTACACAAGCACTATGGACCGAGGTTATGACTAGATTATCCATACTTAGGCTAAGGTCGGATATATGGAAAGAGGCGTAAAGCCCTGGCTCGATACACAACTTTCTAACCAAGACAGGCGGACCCATGGGTGGATAAATGCTTTTGAGTCGAGGATTACTCGACAGTTGAGTGGTAGGAAGAAGCCCTATATTACTGAGGTCAAATCTGAGGTTGCCAAGATGAAGAGGATGGTCTCGAATTGTATGATAGATCGATAGTTTTGGAGCCCATGATCGAGACTATAGTTTCTACAGTTCATATGCAAAATATTTGGGCTATTCCAGAGTTGAGAGTTAAGGAGACTCGAGAAGATAAGAAAGCATGATAAAATAGAGCTTATGGTGATAAAATTCTGAATTGATACTAATATTAAAATAGCATCTAAAGTGTTTGACACAAACTATAAAGTTGAAATATCTAACTGATTGGTTGAAACCCTCTACTAAAAGATGAGATGCTACACAAGTCCCTAACTAACTGAATTATAAAAAGTTAATAAAAATAAATAATAATGAAATCTCGTCCTCAAATAATACTGACCCACTATTGTCTACTATTGAGAAGGTACTGGAGTGTACTAGTCACAGGTCTAATACTAAGCATAGGAACCTATATCAAAAAATAGTATAATGCAAAGAACTATGTGGTTAGTATTTAAATGTACTGAGCATGTAAAATATGCAAATATAAAATATATTGAATATGCTTGAAAACTATACTAAGATATAAACTAAACTGAAATGCATTGACCTTGTCTGATATACATAAATATATATATGTACACTAATAATAAATGTGATAATCTAAAAATTCATGAGTTAAGCAAGTACAAACTGAAATAAAGGTCATGTACAATACTGAATCTGAAACTGTGGGAGGTTTTCATAACCAACATAGACCATGTAAGCAAACGTGAAAATCAACCTATAACATAAGTTGGGAGGGTATTGTATACCTTTTCTAGGGTAAGAATCATGATTTTTGTGAATATACTCGTGAGCCAATTTGGGTAAGAGAGATACTCTCACTGGCAGGGACCCCTTTTACCTATGGTAGCACGTAGTTTGGGACTTGGATTAAATAAATTCATGTCCTCTTGATGCCAATTACTGATACCATAATCATATACTTATGCTCGTACATTTGAGTAAAATAAATAAACTAGTTTATCTTATGGTAGCTGAAGATAAGTGAATCGTATAACTAGTTATATGCAATTTGCTATCTCTGAAAATCATGATATACATGGTTTACTGAATACTCATATGAAATTATGTTTTATTTAGATGTTTTATGCTATTTTTAAAAAAATCTAGGGTTGTGTGTTCATAACACACCAACATATATAAAAATCCTATTTAAAATCATGCGTACAACAACATTCATATTCATAAGATATTCAAAAACATAAATATTGAAAGAAACCATAAAATTGGAATATTTGGGAACTTGCCCTAAATTATAGATTTTATAGAAATTAAACTTTGAAACTTATTCTGGGCATGAGAATGGAAGGAGACACTTGAATATCCACATACCTGAAGATTAGACAATTCTTGCTAAGAATATGGGCTTGGAGCTTTTAGAGAAGAACCCTAACTTTCTTCTATTAGAGAGAAAAGAATTGTCTTCTAAAAATCTTCTAAGTGCTTTAGGATAGAATAAGGGTAAAGTGTCGGGTTATCTCTCTTAGTCCCTTTCTAAATGAGCTAAATAATGTCGTATGGGGAGTTAAAAGAGAGGAAAAGATGAAAATACCCCAAATAAAATGTAACTATTTTTTAGTATCCAATCATCGCGGGTCCTGAAATGAGTCATTATATCTGACAATGACTCATCTTAGGCTTATTATGACTGGACAGAGTTATAAGTCCTATGTACGAGTGGGACACAATGACTAATCATCATTAATAATGAGTCGTTATGTGGTCTCATTGCCTAGGGACCCAGAATGTTAACTTCCTTATCTTCATCAAGACGAGTGACCTAAAGAGTCGTCTGAGGTGACAACGATTCACCTTATCCAATTGTTTTCACTAGGAGAAAGATATTACTTTGCGGGACTTTGGATTTGATCTTCAGATCGGGTCATACGATGACTTATTGTGACTCACAATGACTTTTCCTCAAGAGTTATTTCCATGGGGATGAAATACAATTCTTCAAGACTTTTGCCTAAAAACTCAAAATAGCTCACCAATAAGTCATCGGCATTGATGACGACTCATTGTCTGAGTCATTCTATGAAGAATTTTCTAGTTTCTGACTAATTTTTTGTGCTAAATTTGAGATATGATTTTAGAAACTTTTGGGTGGTGAAAATTCCCACTTTGAAAATTAAAATAAGAAAAATATACCAAGACAGGGAGATGGGAAATGGGGAAGAAACAACGTTCATTTTATGATTACATTTTAAAAGAGTAATAGTAGTAGAGAATACAGAAAAGAACACACTTAAATTTTTACTTTCATTAATGAATAAAGGCCACAACAGTAAAGTATTTCAGAGAGTCTCAAGCACTAATACAATCATTCATCAAGGGTACATGAAAATAAAGTTAGATATAACAAAGTAGAATTAGATCAAAAGGAGTTTTTGGGCTTCGACCAACACAACTTCAGCAAATGAAAATCAGACAAATAGCAGCTTATTAGAGTATTGGTGAGCACATAATGAAAGAATTGATTTTTGAGCTTTTTTGTTTATCATCCCATGAACTATTGGGTTCGAAATAGAGAACGTCATGTAGAAGCTTAAAGTTTGCAAACCATAGAGATGATAAATCAGATGACAAAGAAAAACGTACTAAAAAGAATATTATTAGTATTGTTTGGTCAAACGACCTACATATAAGAAACAAATATAAAACCTAAATTATTTTAGAAAAAATTCCCCTTTAAAAAAAACTTTTAAAATGACTATATTATGGATGATATTGTGTTCTTGTATAAGAAGGAGAGTCTTCTATTTATAGAGTTTCGAAATCTTTCCAAAGAGGTTAGCCAAATATGAAAAAGAATTATATTTTCCTTCTAAGAAAAGTAATGCTTAAATTTAGTAAGAAAATCAGGACAAAAATCCTAACAAATCTCTCTTTTTTGGCTTGATTTTCTTGACAAAATAATTTTGATCTTCCTTCTTCATACGCTCTTCATATATCACTGTTTCTTACTATGATTAAAAGTTTATATGAGATAAAAATTGAAGCTCTATGCGTTAAAAATAAAAGCATGAGTTAATATTATTGAAATCCTATGTTATAAGTGAACAGGGTTAAAAGTAAAGTTTTGTACATTCAAAGTGAGCACACTCGAGTTAAAAGTGAAGTTCATGTGTTAAAAGTATATATGCATGAGTTGAAAAGAGCCCAAACATAAAAGTTAACAAGGGTTGAAAGTTGGAGCCCATAAACATGGGTTGAAAATTGATTTTAGTTTTAAAGATAGATTAGCAGCAGGATTGTTGAAAATTTATTTGAAACTTTTATTTACATGTAGATAGACAAAGATCTTCATTATCATCAAATTAATTGCAACTTTGATCTCAACATGTCCTCAGTCTGAACCATCACACCATTGAACCATAGTCTTTGATACCACTTGTTGAATTTGAAATCGAGAGAGTGTCATGTAGAAGCTTAAAGTTTGTTAATCATAGAGATGATAAATCAGATGACAAATAAAAATATATTAAAAAGAATATTATTAATATGTAACAACCCGCATTTCAGGCTAGAAAGTAAACCATCATTCCTACGCGTAATGGTTCCAAAAGCCAACAAATCCTATGAAAATTTAGTGTGTTAATTAATTATATAGCGTGGGAATCTAGTTGAGCATGAATTGAGATCACAGAAGTCCCTTAACTTAAAGGCGATTTGAAAGTTTTCCTATTGATTGAGTTTTAGTGAGCGTCTGAACTTGGGTCAACTTCCATTGACCGTAACTTTTTGTATATAATGATTAAGGGGGCTTACTATACATCAAATGAAAGTTCTTTGAGTCCTCTTTCCAAATCCACCAGTTTCACCTTAATCCGATATAGGAGTAAAAAGTTATGCCTATTTTATAGAGAGGTTTCAATATATCGTAGGTGCGACGGACAACCCGACGGACCGTCAAGTCAGTGACGGCCCGTCAAGAAGCCCGTCGGCCCAAAAATAGTGAGCTCAATTACTGGACATGACCTGACGGTCGAGGTGACGGTCTGTTGATGATAGGCGAATTTACACGCCTATATCAATATATTTTGCCCATATTTTAGCCTAGTTTTGAGAACAAATTATATATTTCATGCACTTTTAGTCCTTTTTCCTGTAAATGAGCTAACGAACATGATTAGGAAAATTTCAGGTATAAATGATGCAAAATACAACATTTTATGGCTTACTTTATGCAAAAGAAAGCTCACAAAGGAAGGGAAGGAAGTCTACACGCCTAAGGACCAAAACTGCTGCAGGGAAAATTTGTCCCGGGCTAAAACAACATTTCTGAAGACTTTGGGGACTTACAGATACAAAGCTGGATTTTGACAATGATACATTAACCAAGTACAATTGGGTTATGTATTTCATTAGTTTATTTGGATTAGGAGAATGTTACATTAACCTAGTACAAATGGGTTAAGTATTTCCTTAGTTTAGTAGGATTTGGTTATTTATTTCATTAGCATAGTAGGAGTAGGATAGGAGTATTATAAATACCCTATCATGCTAGAGATTTTTAATGAAGTCCTCCCTTAGTGGAGAGGCAAGTCCTCCCTTAGTGGAGAGACACATTCTACTTCTCAATTACAACTCTTCTAATCTTTCCATTAATTCTATTCTTAAATTCCACAACAAGAGAATCGTTACTTGCTAAGGAATCACGCCACACGCCTATCACCTAATCCACACGCCATTACTCAACAATAACAATGCAAATCATGATCTCCTTCACACTCATGGGTAACTAAACTTCTCTGTTGGGGTTATGGAAGCCGAATGAGATACTATCTATTGCTGTGAGTTTGCGAGTTCGAGACACGTATATTGCTTATATCATTATTCTCTTCATCTTAATGCAAATTCTTGTGGATGCAGACGCATAGAATAACGCCAGTCTAACATTTAACTTGTTCGAGAGAAAGGTTATTTGTCTGGAAAAGAGATAATGTCAAGGTAGTAGGACACCCTTTCCTATTAAAAAGCTAGTGCCGTAACTGGACTAACCTCTTGGAGAATTCGTACCGTTAGACACGCTTTAAGGTCGAGAGAGTTAAAGTGAAATAGTCCTTGTTTAGGTCGAGAGATGCTTGGATTTACCATCGACTACAATTCTCTATAAGCACATGCATGTCACAATTCTACACACTCATAGGCAATAGAGACGTATACCTCAGAAGGTGGACATAACCCCAACGCTTCAATTCTCATTGTTTACAACTTACGTAACATTCTTCCTCTTTTTACTTTGCTATTTTCAGCTTTTACTTTATTGTTTTGGTTACATATTACAATCCCCCCTTCTTACGAGACTTGCACCAAAAGTTTAGTAATTTTACTTACTTGTTGGCCAAGCAATTCCCTGTGGGATCGACACCCAACCCAGGTTGGGTTCTATATTTGCTAACGACCGCTTTACACTCACAAGAGCTGTAGATTGAGCGTTATCAAAAATTGGCGCCGTTGCCGGGGAATACGAGTGTCAATTAAGTTTGTGATAGTTGCTAGACCCTTTGGTCAAAGATTCTCGTACTTTTACTTTTAGTTGTTGTTTTTGTTTTATTCAGGTTCTATTGACAGAATGGATGCACAACGTGAAATTGATAGGATGGCTGCTCAAGTGCATCAACAGAATATTGATAACCGTAGGCGAGCAACAAATCCTGACGATGAGGATCTTGAAGAGCTACTAAACCCACGGCATACTGCTAAGATGGCAGAACCCATGCAGAGGAGAGATCGTCAAGCGCGATTGAGACCTGATCGTCGAACTGTGCAAATTCCTTTTGATGATGATGATGACGATTTGGATGAAGCTGGTGCCACAGGAGCCATTGTTCTGCCACCCTTGGCACCTGGAGCAAAGTTCAATATCTCTAGTGCCATGATTCAGCTTTTGCAACTCAAGGGATTATTTGGTGGACTAGCAGGCGATGATCCGAATATGCATCTGATCAACTTTATTTCTACATGCAAGTCATTCGACAATCCTGGCGTTGGACAGAATGCAATTCGACTACGGTTATTTCCATTGTCTCTGTCTGGGGAGGCAACTCTATGGTTGAATGGGCTGACTCCTGATTCGATTACTAATTGGAGGCAATTGAAAGACGCTTTCCTAGAAAGATTCTTTCCACCATCCAAAAGAGCACAGTTGAGAGATGAGATCACCAATTTTCGATAGCTTCCAACTGAAGCTCTCCACGTTACATGGGAGAGGTTCAAGACGAAGCTAATGCAGTGCCCAAACCATCATATGACCAATGTCCACTTGATGGAGATATTATACAGAGCTTTGAATTCGGGGACTTAGCCAGTGGTTGATAATGCGGATGGAGGATCATTTATGGACCTCACCTTTGTTCAGGCAAGCAATATGCTAGACCGGATGACAAAACAAAGTAGAGCTTGGCATACCAGGGATTCTGAGGTAGCAAGCCCCACTTTATCTATTGGCATGTCTGCAGACCAAAGAAGAAGAGAAGAAGAACGTGAGCAAGACATGGCGCACATGAAAACACAATTGGATCTTCTGACAAAGAACTTATTATCAGGGAAGACCGAAAAAGTGAAAGCTGTAGCGCTAAAAGGAAGAGACGAATCTGATTCTGAAGAGGAGGCCAACTACTTGAACAATCAGGGGGGTTTCCGTGGGAATGCCCAAGGAAACCAAGGTCGGAACTATAATGATAAATCTGGAAGCAAAGACCAAGGTAGTTGGAAGAAAAATAATGAAAAGAGTGGTTTGTACGTTCCCCCTGGTAGACGTGATACCACCACATCTAATTCTGGGAGTATGGAAGACATGATGGCTAAGTTATTGAAAGGAGTGGAAGCAACGAGCGCAGGAGTTAAGGAGGTGATTGATGATTTGTCCTCCATGAAGCAACTAGTTGATTCTCATTCCACTTCTATCAGGCAAATAGAGCAGCAATTGAGCCAACTTTCAGCAGCATTCAATCAAAGAAAGGCTGGCACCTTACCAAGCGAAACTGTGCAAAACCCAAAGAATGATGGGTCATGCATGGCCATCACTACCAGAAGTGGTAAGGTGCTGGAAACTTCAGCAAAAGGCAAGCAAGTGGTTGACGAAGTTGCGGACATGGACATTACACCTAGTGACGTTACAAAAGGAGAAGAAGCCGCAACAACTACTCCCAACGTCAGGGACGTTTCACCTAGTGACGTGCAGCCTGAAAAAGTGGAAAAATGGAAGCAAGAGGAGAAGAAAACCGTGGAGAGAACACTTCCATACCCACCACCACCTTTTCCCCAAAGATTGAAGAAGGTGGCGGATGACACAAAGTTCAGCAAATTCATGAATATGTTAAAGCAGCTCACCATTAATGTTCCATTGGTGGAGGCACTTGAACAAATGCCTGGGTATGCAAAATTTATGAAGGATCTCTTGACAAAGAAGCGGGCAGCAAGTTATGACTTGGCGGATAATATTCATCATTGTAGTGCAATCGCTACAAGATCGCTAGTTCAAAAGAAGGCAGATCCTGGAGCTTTCACTATTCCTTGCACAATTGGATCGTTGGATTTTGCTAAGTCATTGTGCGATTTGGGAGCTAGCATCAATTTGATGCCACTATCTATCTACAGAAAGTTGGGGTTGGGAGACCCTACACCAACCAATATGAGGCTCGTGATGGCTGATAGGTCGGTAAAATGACCTGTGGGTATCTTGAATAATGTTTTGGTGAAGGTTTCTTCATTCATCTTTCCTGCAGACTTCGTTATTCTGGATTGTAAGGAGGATTCTGAAGTTCCCATCATCTTGGGACGTCCCTTCTTTACAATTGGAAGTGTGCTTATTGACATGAAAGATAATAAGCTTTTGTTTCGAATTAATGACGAAGTGGTACGGTTTGATATATGCAAAACAGTGAAGCAGCTCAGCGATATGAATGAGTTATATGTTCATCATGAGGATACGAAAGAATTATCTATAGAGAAACAGCCTACTGTTGAGCCATTGCCTGATGTGCCACTGAAAGTTGAGCATGAAGATAATGAAGGTTATGAAGAACTTATGAGTGCTCTAACAGAAATAGAGCCTTATACTCCTAAGCAACCATATTGTGATCTCAAGAATCAACCAACAGCGAAGACTCCCATTGACGAGCCACCAATGCTAGAATCGCAAGAGCTTCCCGATTATCTAAGGTATGTGTTCTTGGAAAGTGGAAGTATACTTCCGATAAGTGTGGTGGATGATTTAAGTGAACAGCACGTGGAGGCTCTCATCTCTGCTCTGATGAGGTATAAGAGAGCTATGGGTTGGACTATTGATGATATAATTGGTGACTCTCCGGAGAAACGTAGGAGCCATCTCGAAGAAGATCGCATGCCCACAGGTAAGCCTCATTGCCGTCTAAATCCTTTTAGAAAACGATCCACCATTTACCTCGACGAAGTCTGAGTACTCGAGGTAACCATGTCGTGCCACGACAATATGGGAGGCAACCCATTGTTTATCGTTTTTCATTTATCGTTTATCGTTTTATTTCATTCTAGTACTTGTCTTGTTAATGAAAATCCAAAAATAAGAGTCGTACCACGACCAAAACTAAGGCGCTTGGTGGGAGGCAACCCATCGTACTAATCGTTTTTATTATTTTGAGCAAATATAGGTGCAAGAGGTATTCAACGAGGAGATTGGTTTCAAATGACGATTTGGATGTATTGAATGGTAAAGGTGGTAAGTTAGGTATAAGGATGCATAAGGGTATGGATTGAGCATTACTCATGCTTAAATAGGCATCGAAGAAGGCTAGGACTAGGTAAAACTAGGCCACGAACAATGCAAAGCCTATCCTATAGCCTAAGGTCTCGGAATCTAGTGTGCTATACACTATGCGCCGCCCATTCCTAAGTGTGCTTTTGACTATGCACCACCTATGCTATAGCATTAGGTCTTAGGATCTCATATGCCATAGACTATGCGGCGCATATATCTCTAAATGCCATAGACAATGCGCCGCATAGTGTATGGCATTCTTAAATAAATGCATGGCATAGTGTATGGCATTCTTAAATAAATGCATGGCATATGCTATGGCATTCTGCTCAACTAGGCAAAGCATTAGGCACCGCCTATGGTCACTTTTGGTCTCCAAATTCGATTTTAATCGGTCAAAACTCAACCCAACCTTTTCTTACAAATATGATACTTAATCTTGAACCAAAAACACATTGGAAACCTAGCTCATGCACCACCTATAGTCTCCAAATCCTATCAAAAAGTTTCCTTTTGCTCTTTTTCTTCACAAGAACATCATCTAAAGGCTTCAACCAAGTAAGTACTACTTTGTTCTTCATTTAAATTTTGTAAGTAATACTTTACTACACCTATTATGAATTGCTAAATCTTGAAAAAGTATTGGTGATGTGAACGTGTTTGAATTGTTGATACAAAACCAAGTGAGTGAACATGTACGTTAGGATGCTCTTAACTTATTTCCGACTTGAATTTGATTTTGATGCATTGTTATACTACTTGCGGAATTGCTATAGTAATGAACATTGCATAATCTTGTCACTTGAATCCTTACATGTTAGAATATCCCGTTCATCGGAATAAGACTTATAACTACCTACCGACATAGGAGGTTGAGTTTATTGATAGAAACTATACCATGTGGTTACCCCTATGTAGTAGTGTTGTTATATCTACCATGAAAGTAGTCCAATGGCTGCAAGTAAGTGATGCATTGCTGAGTTTCTTGTCAGAATATAATCCTAAAACGTATGTCGATGAAGTCTAAGTAATCGACTACTTTCACTTCACTGATTTGTATCAACAAAACTAAGTGTGGGGTGGTACCCCTACTGCTTGTGTATAGATTGTAACCATTGAGATTGTGCTACCATTAACACTATTTCTAGTCTCAGGTACAATGGCATCCAAAGCAAGACAAGGCAAAGAAAAGGCTACCACTTCACAAAAAGGCAAGAAAAGAGGCCAAAGAGAGCAAGGAGAACCCTCCTTGATGCAAACACCTCAACTCACTCTTGGAATTAAGTGGGATACTTATGAGGAACTTCTAAGGATAATGACTCTGATGATGATTCTGATGCAAGGGGTATGACCCCAGACATAGAGAATGAGTCCGACTAACCAGGTTCTTCTTATTTATTTTCCACTGAGGACAGTGTGCCCCGTCTAAGTGTGGGGTGATGGTATTTGCATGCAATACTTCTCAATCCGCATTTGTATTTATTCATGTTTGTTTGCTTAGTTTTTTTAGTAGTAAATTTTTTTTAGCTTTGCATGAAATAATTCTAATAGGCAGCATGAGATTATAACAAGAGTATGTGCTACAATTATGACTATTGAGACGTTTAGGCTCTAGTTGTGACTCATTATGTGATATTGAGTGGTTCAATTCTTTCACTTGTTGGGTCAAGAGTCTATATTACTTCCAATCAAGTCAACCATGTGCCTTGTGTGTGTGAGGTAACAGTATATTCTATGTTTGTGGCTGATGCTAGAACTTGCCTGGTATGTATGCAAAGCGAAAATAAGGAGTGTAAGTTTAGGAGATGATTTAGGCATTTCTTTGGCAACCTATACATGTTTACCTTTGTTTTACCTACCCATGGACATCATCCTAGTTAAACCCTTTTGAGCCTTTAGCCTATTTCTTTGACAACCTTGTATGTAAGCCTAATCCTTTTTTTAAGACCGTAATTTGATCCAAATTCCTAAGTGCTTTAAAGTGAAAAAGTCATGTGACAACATAAGAGAAAATTGGGTGAGTATGATGCTTTAAATTGTAATGGTGCTTGAATGTGTTATGAAAAAGAAAGTGCTATCATAAGAGGTATGTTGTGAAAAGAAAAAGGAAAAGAAAGCTGAAAAGTGAGTTGTGCTTAAAATTGAAAAACAAAATATGAGAACAAGGGTGGAAGAATAAAATAAAGAAAGGTTGAAAGAAAAAAGTGTCAATGATACAATGTGATGTATTAAAGTGCTTAGGAACTTAGTCACTATTTCTGGCCAAAATAGCTGATCCTACCCGTCCCTTAGCCTACATTACAACCATCAAAAGACCTACTTGATCCTAAGCTTAGCATTCTGACATTTAGTAGAGTATTACATTAAGGGCAAGCCTATGGTCATCAGTTGCTACATATGAATTCTTTGTGAGAGTGAGAGCAAAGACATTTTGATACCCATGTTTGAAAAATATGCTATATTTGTGAGTAATTATGGTTACTATATTGTGAGACACACATGGTTGATAAGCTTTGGATAGTTGTATATGATTCTATGTACCTTAACGTTTGCATGCGAGTTGATCACCATCACTAGTCTACGCTAGAGGTTAAACTATTTCTACTTATAATCGGGAAGCTACTCTTTGTTGATAATTTTTGTGCTTGTTTTGAAGAATGTTTTGTGTTGTTGCTGTAAAAACCCTAAGTTGATGCTTAGAAGGACATGATATTTTGTTCGAGGACGAACAAAGCTGCAAGTGTGGGGTGTTGATGATAGGCGAATTTACACGCCTATATCAATATATTTTGCCCATATTTTAGCCTAGTTTTGAGAACAAATTATATATTTCATGCACTTTTAGTCCTTTTTCCTGTAAATGAGCTAACGAACGTGATTAGGAAAGTTTCAGGTATAAATGATGCAAAATACAACATTTTATGGTTTACTTGATGCAAAAGAAAGCTCACAAAGAAAGGGAAGGAAGTCTACACGCCTAAGGACCAAAACTGTTGCAGGAAAAATCTGTCCCGGGCTAAAACAGCATTTCTGAAGACTTTGGGGACTTACAGATACAAAGCTGGATTTTGACAATGATACATTAACCAAGTACAATTGGGTTATGTATTTCATTAGTTTATTTGGATTAGGAGAATGTTACATTAACCTAGTACAAATGGGTTAAGTATTTCCTTAGTTTAGTAGGATTTGGTTATTTATTTCATTAGCATAGTAGGAGTAGGATAGGAGTATTATAAATACCCTATCATGCTAGAGATTTTTAATGAAGTCCTCCCTTAGTGGAGAGGCAAGTCCTCCCTTAGTGGAGAGACACATTCTACTTCTCAATTACAACTCTTCTAATCTTTCCATTAATTCTATTCTTAAATTCCACAACAAGAGAATCGTTACTTGCTAAGGAATCACGCCACACGCCTATCACCTAATCCACACGCCATTACTCAACAATAACAATGCAAATCGTGATCTCCTTCGCACTCATGGGTAACTAAACTTCTCTGTTGGGGTTATGGAAGCCGAATGAGATACTATCTATTGCTGTGAGTTTGCGAGTTCGAGACACGTATATTGCTTATATCATTATTCTCTTCATCTTAATGCAAATTCTTGTGGCTGCAGACGCATAGAATAACGCCAGTCTAACATTTAACTTGTTCAAGAGAAAGGTTATTTGTGTGGAAAAGAGATAATGTCAAGGTAGTAGGACACCCTTTCTTATTAAAAAGCTAGTGCCGTAACTAGACTAACCTATTGGAGAATTTGTACCGTTATACACGCTTTAAGGTCGAGAGAGTTAAAGTGAAATAGTCCTTGTTTAGGTCGAGAGACGCTTGGATTTACCATCGACTACAATTCTCTATAAGCACATGCATGTCACAATTCTACACACTCATAGGCAATAGAGACGTATACCTCAGAAGGTGGACATTACCCCAACGCTTCAATTCTTATTGTTTACAACTTACGTAACATTCTTCCTCTTTTTACTTTGTTATTTTCAGCTTTTACTTTATTGTTTTGGTTACACATTACAATCCCCCCTTCTTACGAGACTTGCACCAAAAGTTTAGTAATTTTACTTACTTATTGGCCAAGCTATTCCCTGTGGGATCGACACCCAACCCAGGTTGGGTTCTATATTTGCTAACGACCGCTTTACACTCACAAGAGCTGTAGATTGAGCGTTATCATCTGTCACCAGCCTGACGGTCCGTCAACCAAGCCATCAGGAGTCTGAAGTTGCGCAGATGGGACGTTTTAAAAGGGGTGTTTAGGTACTTTTTTTTTTCAGAAAACCTCCCCAATAGATTTAATTACTCTCTAAACGTTATTAGTCAATCATTATCTGGTATACAACATCAAAATCCTCTTTTCATTCTAAAAAATAAGATCAAACTAGAATTTTCTCCAAGAACAAAAAATCAAGAAAATCACTCCTTAAGTCCAAGATTTCCACGGAACAAATCAAGATTCAAGTTTTACTCTTTAAACCTTGTAATCTAAGGTACGTGGTATTTTCCTAAACTACATGGAAATAGTGAAAAATGTTTTTAATAACGATTGAATGTTGAGAAATCATGAGTTCATGAAGGGTTTTGAATTACATTAAAGATCATGCATTTTGAATTCTTTCAATGATATAATGTTTTGGTCTTGAGGCATTTCCCCTAAATTTGATTTGTATTCGTACACAAGTATGTATGTAATTAAATTTGTAGATTGAATTGAGAGCATAAACATATAGAATCCCTCTCTTGCTATGAATCCCCATTGTTTCCATACAGTATAGATTATTTTAAATGCATATTGAGAAACATGATACAAGTGTGTTTAATGTTGTTTGAGACTTGTATTTTGATATAGACTGAAGAGAGGGAGTTTGTTTCTTGTTTATAAAAGTGAGAAGTGATGATTTTATAGAGTTTCAAGGTTTCTCACAAAAATACTTGACCACCATATGTTTTGTTGAAATGTTGAAAAGAGAGAGCCTTTGTATAATTTGGACATATATTTTGAAGTATGAATTCTCTTGAACTGTTTGAATGATGTGTTGGTCCAAACTTTATGTTTTGAATGAAGAGACTACAATATGATATTATATGGCCTAGACACACGACTTGTAAGTCTTAGTATGACAATACCAATCAGATGAATGCTATGACAGAGTAAGATTTTTAGAGTTTAATTTCAGAGAATACATGTCTTAAAGAGTTAAAAATGGGCTTAAAGAGAGTTAGGTGGTTGCTCGAAAAAGGCTTGAGTTCAGATAACTCCTAGCCCAAAACCATGTTTTGTCGATACGGGTTTATTATGCCCCCTCCCCCGAGAGGGACCATACGCTGTCCTAGTGCCCTTTGGCGATTAGAGATAGAAACTCCAACCCTCGCGGCAAACTTGGGTTGGGGGCTTGGGTGCCAAGTTAAGGAAAGATTTCGTATAACCTGTGGGATTGTAGAGTTGTAGGGTATACCACCTAACTCAGAAGTAAAGATAAAGAGTGAGTCATGGATTTCAGTAAATGTTCAAAGTCTTTTAAGTTTGTCCGTGTGTTTTCATATATCTTCAGTAAAGTGTTTTATAAATTGCTCGCACTTATGTTGTATAAAAGTATATTATTTTGGATTGCTCTGTGTACCAGTATAATTATATTGACACCCTATATTTCAGGATCCGAGGTACAGTCTCGAGATCCCGCTAAGCAGTAGATCGGTATGTCTGAGAATTGCAGTTGGTGAATCTCCCCTAGTCCATAAGGCCGGGTTTACATAATATTATCATTTATTTGGTTTATGGTCTGACTGAGGGCCTTGTCCCAGTTTTGTTTCAGATTTATGATGGATATTGTAATGTTAGAGATTTCGCAGACGGTTGTCACATGTTTAGAATATGCAGAATTCTCTTTTCAAATTGTTCAAGTTTATGAGATTGACCATGGTTCCGTCATGTGTTGTTTTCCACAATTTTTCTTATATTATATGAATATTGTACATGATTACCAGATATAGAATAATGGCCAGACATTCATGGTTCAGGATGCTCGTTGCGGTCAGGGCTCTGGCCTGGATTGTGGCATAATATGATTTGATCAGACAGCCTACATATAAGAAACAAATATAAAATCTAAATTATTGTGGGAAAAATTTCTTTTAAACAAGACTGACCTACATATAACAAACAGATATAAAATCTAAATTATTGTGAAAAAAACCTCCATCTAAACAAGGCTCTTTAATAACGACATTGTAAATGTTATTATGTTCTTATATGAAAAGGAGGTGTTTTATTTATAGTCTTAAAATATTTTCAAAGATTAGTCAAATATAAAAAAGAATTATATTTATTTTAGAGAAATAAAAGTAATTATGATATAATTTTTATTTTTCTTCTAAATAAAATAAAACTTAAATTTGTTTAAAAAATCAGGGCAAAAATCCTAACATAATCTTTTCAACTATCAAAAGGTGGAATTCATCAGATTTTTGAAGAATGGTGCAGCATGTCGATGACAACACTATAAAAATCATCCCTTGAACTACTTGAAACAACAAGCAAAAAGTGAATTAGCGAAAGAGAAGAAAATGGTCATTAGAGCTGTATGTCAATGGCAACAAAAGCACTGTACTGGAAAATAGTATTTTCTTTCTCCTTTACTCGAAGATAGAAATAAATTTGACGGTTTTTCAGAAACATCCAGAATGTTTGAGTTTTGCTTTGTTTTTATTCTTTACTTTGGGGTGGTCACTTTTGGACCGGCCAGAGTCGCTCATTTTTTGCATCATTTTTATAAAAAGGTCCACTGGGTCAAAGTTAAAAGACACGAAATAGACTTTGATTCAATAAAATAAAAAATAACAATGGCATCGACTGATAAAAAGATATATAAATCACTGAATATATGAATTCTAAAAGAAAAAAAACACGCAGCTCATATTGTCAAGTTTGTATCCTCATCAATCATCTAAAAACATTAAAAAAATAGTAATAGTGCATTAAGGATTGAGTACAAGTTTCCTGTACCCAATAAGTGGAGTTAGTACTCCTTTAGTAAGGTTGGAGTGAGACTTTAAGGGCTCGTTTGGTAGAGTATATATAAATAATGCAGAATATAGCGTATTAGTAATGCTTGTATTAGTTATACTTGTATTAGTTATAAATATATTATTGTTTATACATTGTTTGATTTGATGTATAAGAAATAATATATCTTACATAATTTTTATAAAAGAAGTATTTGTTTACAACAATATCCTTCCTTAACTTTATATTTTTTTTTTTGCAACAAAGTTTTTTTATCATCTCAAACATAATTAGTATTGTTGAACTAGTATATAGAGATTTAAGATTAATTGTAAGACCTTCGTCTTTGCGTATGAAATGTTATGCCAACGAATTAACATAGTAGAAACAAAAATAAAATACAAGATGTAAAATTAAGGAATAGTTTAAAGACCTTCAAAGTAAAGCAAAAATATGTTGCGGTTATTTATATCAAATATTCATTGTTGTAAATTAAAATGGTGGGAAAAGAAATTATGAAATGTTTTGAGAAGATTCACTGATGAAAATTAAAATGGCGGGAAAAGAAATTGTGAATATTTTGAGAGGAAAATTGAGGGATATTAAGGTCATTTAATAAGTTAATGAATTTGTTAAAAATCTTTGTATTACTAATACATAGGAAATGGAGTGTGTTACTAATACACACTTAATACACAATAGAGTGTATAACTAATGTTTGCATTAGTTATACATAGGCAAAAAGACGTACCAAACAAGGTATTAGTAATACACATTAACTAATGCATACATTATATTTTCAAATACACTCTACCAAATGACCCCTAAAAGCATGTATTATTTATAACTAGCTAAAGGGTGCAAAATCATTTCGGAGCAACTTCTTTTGAAAAATCTAGCTCAACATCCTGAGTTCTTGATAAGAACTACAGCAGAATGGAATAAACTTGTGCATAGGACAGGCATGCAGGGTGCCTGTCTAAAGTTACAGAAAGTGAAGCAAGTATGAAAAATGCAAGGCGTTTGCGGTGTTTTTTGCCTCATCTGCTACAGGGAAGAGAGCTAAATTGAAGAGAGAGTTTCCTCTTTTAGCTCCAGATTTCAGTGTGTTTGTGGAAAGTAACAGCAGAACAATAAAAATGTATGTTCATGTTTCATGTAGATTATGCGATTTCCTTAAATATTGTATTTTTACCAAAGTAGTGTCAATGCGGGAAGAAGGAATAGACAAGTCATTCAATTTCTATCTGTTGTGGGGTGTCCTCTACTTGGTCATCGGTGGCCTCAATTTCTTCAGCTGTAACTCCTGAGGCCTCAACTGTTCTAGCAACCCATTCCTTCAGAGGATCTTCATTCAAATCAAGCCTTAGAAGCCCAGCAAATATCCCTCCCGCAAAGGCAACAGGTTCCTGCATATTTTGGGGGAAAATAAGTAAAATGTATATCATACATATCTAATAATGCATTCATAAAAAATATATTAATAAGCATTTGTAACTATAAAAACGGTTCAATTGACTTTTAAGTAATTGAATAAAACATCACGTTAATTAGTGAATTTTTATAGACACTGCATGATCATAACTTCACAATGTGTACTTTACGACAAACGGTCAACACCCAGTGCACAAAATTCTCTCACCATTATGCCTTGTGGCTTCGACGATTTGGACAAACACCTATAATAACTTTTTGGAGATGGTATGAGTAGTTGCCGTTTAAAATAAAGTAAGTTATTATCTTATATTGAGATGTGTAATTTATACGTAAATGTCACCGTCTTTTAAAAAGTGAATATCCGATCGATTTCTAAATTTCACCCAAAATATGTATACGCGTAAACTGTGAGCACATTTAGGTCCTTTACATACAAACTTGGCATAAATTTGATTTTTTTGATTTTTGATCAAATTTACGAAGTAGTTTTTAGCAAACCTATGGAACTAAATTTGAATAAACTTATGGAGTATTAGCAAGCTAGAATATTTAGAATTCACGATATTTGTGTGTGTTTACCTAAAGATGGACGGAAGTCAAAACTAATATCTTTTTAAATCTATATTACTATTACATATAAGAGACAATTCAAGGATTTTGGTAGTCCTCACAAAAGTTTTTAACTTAATTTTAATTTTTTTAATTAATTACTTTTACGTCATGATCTTATTTTTTAAAGTCAAATTTATTTTTTGTAGTTTACTTTTTAAAAGTTCTTTTATCTTTGTCATTTTGAAGGCCGCCTTTATTTTAGTCCTTTATTTTCTAAGTTTGATAGGCATTCATTGGCATGATTTAATTTTTAGGCATCATATTTAATGTTTTATGCATAAAAAAATTGTAGTCCTCAGATACATCCCTCAAGTGGGTCAGCATTTTATTTTGAAAAACTACACAACTTAGCAAACATAAGCACCTAATTAACCTGTCCAACTATGTTTTAATTAATTACAATTCATAACTTAACTATATTACCCCCTCTCTCATAACTCTCGTCCCATCTCTCCTGATACCAAACGGTATCTAAATGAGAATAAAATAGTCCACAATCTTCACAAAACAGTCCACACGACAAGACATCAATGAAAACAACAGGCACAAACTTAAACGAAAAAGAAGATAGGTAACTTGACACAAAAAGAACACATAATGTAGCAACTAAAGAGTAAATTAAACTCTAAAACCTCTACAGAATACGTTAACAAGCACCAAGTTCTTACGGTGATCGCCAAGAGAATCAACTTACCTCAAGATCCACCGTTTTCAAGCAAAGAATAATATTGGTTTTTCCAAGCCCTAAGCTACGATGGCTAGTCCAAGCCCTAACTAAGAACTACATTAAGGTGGTCTACTCTCAAGAGAGAGGATTTTCAATGTCTCATATTTTCATCAATAAACAACTAAAGAGAAAAAAACCTAATAAGAGACTATATATAGCCTAGCTTATTACATAGTATAATGGACCAAAATACTCTTAATGAAAGGAAAGGTCATGGGTTGTTTTTTTAACATGTGCACACCCCAAAATACCCTTAATGAAGGGTGCTTCTTTAATGCTCCAAAATCATGGGGTCACACTTCAAAACTTGTAGTCTCAAATTGGTATCAAATATAAGCCCCCACGCAATCTTCCACACACGGGTTTGCTTAATGGCATGCTCAAAACGGATCCTCCATGCATGTTCTCGTATCCTCAAGGTGACCAAATCTTAAGTTTCTATATGTTGGCCTCTAAAGATGTCATCAAAAGATAAGATGACCATTTGTCCCGTATTATCTCACAATCTCATTGTGTCTTACTGCATTTATATCAACTATATTCGATTCTTATGAATATTTTCATATGATTGTGTTTTTGTATCTTCTTAAAAGTAAATATCTTCTTTACTTTATATTTATACAATTCTATATTATATATAGTTTAATCATAGTATTTGCATATAATGAAAGTAAGTATCAAATTTTGTATTTTGTATTCACTGATACAAATATAGTTAATAACAATTGATACAAATACAATAAATACACCGGCTACGAATTGTATTTTTAAACTGTAGCTATGCAGACCTATTTTTCTCTATATGTATGCTATTTTTGAAAGTTTTCTCCCTCTTTTTTTAAACAGTTTCTATATGTGCTTTTGTGATTGATTTATATAATAAGTTTTTATGCATCTTTTTGAAGACCTTGTTTAATTATTTTTTTTTTTTACTTTTTCATTTCAAAATATTTAGTAGCATTATGTTTCACGTTTTGAGGACCAAATCACATAAGTTTTAATTTAATAGTTTAAGATTGTTCTCACTATATTAATGAGAATCGATATATATAGTGTTTTTCACATAAATTTTGAATATCTGAATTTTAATTTAAAATATTAAATTAATCTAACAGAATTTAGTAAAAATATGATGTGATGAAGAAAGTACGTTATTTGATCTTCGCAGGGTTATAAATATTTACACACTTCAAAGTTCAAATCATACTATGTTATAGAATATCAAATTAGTTGTATCTCTTTATTTTGATATTTACTAATTTACCAGTCAAATTCTCTTTAAGAAATACCTAATTATGTGACTACTTTAATTATGAAGATTAGTGAATAAGACATGTCTAATTTCTACTAAATTATATCAATCATAAATTAAAAAACTGTAATAAAAATTATACTTTTTTAATTAAGTTTGGATCCGAGCTTAGCACGGTCTCAAAAAATTAGTGTGTATTGAATATATATATATATATATATATGATCATCACATTTGGTCGTCCTCACATACTCATAGGGCTAATCATATGCATACACGTAATTGGGCTTGTTACTGCTGCCTTTTACTAGTTACAAGAAAAATTTCAATATATGAATTATATTAATTGTTGCTTCTTTAGTTCTCCCCTCCCCCTTCCCCTTTTTTGAGTTTTGTTGTGGTTAAATAAGAAATGATTAGTAATATTATACTGTAATATATTTTAATATTTGGAGTATAGTGTAATTTTTTCATACTTTTTTTTTTTCACTTTATTGCGTTCATATAATATGGTCTTTTTAGTTTTGATATATTTCATTCGTCTCAAAATAATTAGCATGTATAAATTTTAAATAATTTTTATGAAAAAATTATAAAGGTGTAAATTAACTAATATGATTCTATTATCTATTTAATATTAATTACATGAACCTTCTTCAATTTATATGGAAAATCTTTATTTGCAAGGGTAAAGTTGAAAAAAATAATTAATTATCTCTTAATTTTTTGAATATGCCAACTATTTTGAGATAAAAGTTTTACTAAAAATGTCAACTATTTTAAAATAGGGGAAGTAATCCTTAACACGTGACACACTTTTGAAAGTAAACATATTTTTACTAAATTATCCTCAATAAATAGTAGTATCAATTTAATATTCCAAATTGCGGAAGTGAAAAGTACTTTACAATCGTATCCTAATTAAATAATGATATCAATTTAATATAATTTCTTCATTATATAAAAATTATACATCTAAATAAAAATACATTTGAAGAAAAAGTCAATATCTTCTTAACTTTTTTTTCTTAAAAAAATTAGTTGTGTGAAAGTTAAACTATGTCAAATATGGACGAAAGGAAGTAAAGGAAACTACCTTTTTGTCCTTGTGCATGTTGGCAGAATTAAGGTAAATTTAAAGCTACATATTTTCTTTTTTCAATTGAAGCCTTTATTGTATTTTATTTATATTTAAATAATTTAATATCATATTTTCCCCTCTATATCCTTTTTACGGGTTTAGGAAAAAATAATTTGCACAAAATATTTTAAATAGCTTAATTAAATTTTTTTGGACCTAATAATATTTTTCTTGAATTTTGTTTAAGGCCAAGCTTAACTCCTCACATTTAACTAACATAAAATCACGACATACAAAAATAATGAGTGAAAAATTAATAATATCAAAAAAAAAAAATTCTCCATCTATATAGTTGCTAATATCATAATTTATTGTGTTAGTCTGTATAATATTGCATCACTTGTTTCTCTTTAGTATTTTGTTAATTTATTGCAAAACTTGCTTTCTCTTGAATAATTTTTTTCTTAAAACTTTATCCGATTATTTAACTAAGGAACATAATAATTGAAATACTTATTAAAAACATGATTAAATGAAACTAAACTAAATTAATTATACAATAAAAATAACATAAATTACATTTTATATCATTCGATTAAAATTATAATATTTTGAGTTTGGGCCCGGGTTTAGCAGGGGCCTCATGCAACTAGTATAATAATAAAAGAAAAATCAAGACAAGATGATGTGACATCTCTCTCTTTGGTCAAGGATCCTATTTATCTTCCTTTTTCCTTTTTAGAGTTTTTCTTTTATTTTTTTTCAATAATTTTATTTTTAAAAATCATTTCCATAACTCACATCTTTTTATGTTCAAAACAAATTACACTCTTAATTAATATTAATAAAATTTAAAAATTTAAAACCTTTTTATATTCATAACTCCCATTATTTAATCTTGCATTAAAATATTCAATGACAATTGTTTCTTAAAATAGAGAGAAACAATGATAATTATTTCTTGAAAGAATCTAATGAAAATTGTTCTTGTAAGGTATATGCATTTTGAAAGTCATTAGATTTTTTTAAGAGCTATGTATTACTTTCTTACAGTTTTATATTTTTTAAGAGCTATGTATTACTTTGTTAGAGCAACTTTCTTTTATATTAAGTGTATTTCATTAATTAATTTTTTGCAGTGTTATATTTCTCTTTATCCTAATCTCATTAAAATTTTTGTTGTAGATAAAAAGAAGATTATTACGATGATAGTTTTTCTTATCCTCATCTCAATGTGGGTATAAAACATATCATATAGCAATAGAAAAAAATCTTATCATCCAGGATATATTTTAATTGCATTATTTTTGGTATTTTTAATTTATGAAATTTTAGCTTCAACTGCTTTAACACTATTAGTTAACAATTTGATCATCCTTCTTTTTCGTTTCATGCAACAATTAATTTTTTCTTTTCTTTTTCTTTTTTGCTTTCTTAAGACTCGATTAACATACAAATGAAGTAGGATATTAATATAACAAGAATCTAATTATTTTTGTTTAAAATTCTTTTGAAAGAAATACTTTGTTTGTACGGTAATTCTTCTTTCCTCTTCAATTCACAATATAGCATTCTCAAAAATTTATATTTATTTAGATAACTATTTTTCTGGGTTTTTGTTTCATTGGTGAGGTCCACTTTTTATGTGTGTCTAGACCAGAGTATTTATTTTCTGAAGTAGAAGCAAAGGAAGAAGACAAACTTATACATGTGCTACTTAAGAAAGTATCTATGTATCATTCCGCAACTATGTAGGTCAACTTTAGTAAATCTTAAATATGAGAATGTAACATTAGTTTATAATTTTGAAATGACATTTTAATTCATAAGAAAGCTGTTTATTGTACGTAAAATTGTATTTCTTGATTTTTCAAATTTTATATATATATATTAAATATTTTAAAATATTATTACTATTTTCTATTGTCTATTGGTTTGTACTGTTCAATCTTACAACTTAAGAAAAACAAAAGTATTTCTAAGATAACAATGATTTCATGAAGTTGATTGTCTCTTTTTATTTCATTTTCTTTCCAAAGAGATGAATCTTAATTCTTCTCTAAACCTTAAATAATCACTTATCAAAAAATAAATTTGCAAAGCTAGTAATACATTTCATTTTTTTTTCTTTATTTTAAACACAACAAGGTTATGCAACACCTCTTTATGACCAAATATGTTAATTATATTTTTATTAATATTTTTCTATTTTTCTATTTTTCTTCACCTATGATGAGTTATGTATTAAAAAAAATTACTTCTTAAAATAATTACTTTATATGAACTATCATTTATTGTGTTTTCCTTTTTTATTAATCGTTAAGAGTTTTAGCTTATTAAAAACTCATTTAAAATTGATAATTAATCTATTAAAATGAAAAAGACATTCCACAAAATGAAATGAAATTCCATTTTGCTAAGCCTTTCGTTATCTAAAATTGCATCTATGTAGGAAGGTAAAGAAAGAAAAACACACACACATACAAAAAAAGCATTAAAGATAAACAATTTAAAGAGAAATAAAAAGGATAAAATAAGATTAAAAATGAGAATACGAGATTCTCATAATTAGATTTGTGTCATATATACACATAATAAACAAGTTTAAAACTTATTAAAAATATGCATGAAAACAAATCCAGTTTGATGGAATCTTTTTTTTTTCTACTTTCTTTTGAAAAAAATGAAAGTATTGTGTCATTTAGAATATAGTATACAAAAATCAAATATAAGAAGACTGAAAATATGAGAATGACGAAAATTCATAAAAAAAAATGCATGTATATACTTAAGAGTGTGTATAGTTGGTTAGAATTTGAAATAATTGAAAATTAAAAAGATCTCTTAAGAAAATTTCAGCACTCAAAAATCTAATTAATCTGTGCGAATCACGAATAAATTCACTAATAGTTGATTAAAGGAATAAAATTGGTAAGTTTATATTTAAGGGAGCAATCTGGACTATTTATGTCATTTACTTTACTTTACTATACTATATAAGTGCGGTTAAATAGGCAGGTCATTGTTGTCTTGCCAACTTCCACTTCTTTGTAATTTTTTTATTTCTTTAATTTTAATTTATTTATTTTAGTTTTTTAATATGTTATGTACTTAACAAATGCATAAAATTATCATAAATTAAAATAATTAACCGCTTAAAATATTTGAAAGATTTATAAAAAAATTGATTGACTTTCAAAATTTTATTAGTGTCGCATAAATTGGAACAAAAGAAGTTATATATATTATTTAAAAATTACATAAAAAGTATTGTAAATCACAATAATTAATAACTTAAAATATTTAACGACAAATAAAAAATTTGATTGATTCGCCAAATACTATCACACTCACATAAATTAGAAAAAAGAGAGTAACATATATTATTTGAAAATTAGTAGAAAGTACTATAAATCATAATAATTAACAACTCAAAATATATAAAAATTATTTACAAAAAATTTGGTTCTCTCTAAATTTCATCAGTGTCATATAACTTGAAATAGAGAGAGTAATATATATACTCTGAAAATTATGCAAAAGTATTATAAATTACAATAATTAACAACTTAAAATATTTTAAAATAATAAAATAATCTAAAAATTATATTAAAAAAATTTGGTTGACTCTCCAAATTCCACCAGTTCCGCATAAATTGAAACAACAAGAGTAACATATATTATCTAAGAAATTATAAAGTATTATATATCACAATAATTAACAACTTAAATATTTAAAATTATTCAAAAAATTTAATGAACTCTCAAAAAATTATGATATCACATAAATTAGAACAAAAAAAGCAGCATACAAGCACAGGGCTCTTGCATCTAGTATATTATATAAGTGTGGTAAAGCAGACATGTCATGTTGGTCCTGCCATCTTTCGCTTCTTTGTTATTTTTTTTATTTCTTTCATTTTAATTTGTTTGCCTTGTTTTTTTTTTAATATTTTATGTATTTAACTGATGTCGCCCAAAACTAACTTCAATAGAAGTATGCTGCGATCGATGCCAAATATAGCAACCCAACTAGATTGGGGTCAAATCCATAGGGAAAATACTGAACAATAGCTTGATTTGATGTAATTCACGAGCAGCAGTGCAAAAAATTAAATGGAGGGGGGGGGGGGGATTTTGCATCAATCACAAGTAGTAACCGAAACTTAGTGTTGTTGAGTTGTAAATAATAGAAGACAAACACTAGGCTTATGTTACTCCTGGCTTCTTAACTTCGTAAATTTCTCGTGTTCAACCCACCTATTCTATTTTTCTGCATGTAAAGTCCATAAGATATGTATTATCAGCTGTCTTGTGAATGTGGAGATAAATCTCACCCTTTATCGGTTCAGTTTTAGGGCTTCGCCTTGTTTCTCCTTGCTACGACCTTAGTTCACTATCACCTTGTAAGATTAAGTGATTTAATGAGATGGTGGGGAATATAGGAAGGAGGTGAATCCCAAATCACTGTGCTAATCTTCTTTTCCCAACCACAAACTCCCTTGTAAGGATGGATGCAAATATAGGCTATCTTACGCTTCTACAATAGCTCAGAGATTAATTATTGTAAAGAAGATTAAGATACTTGCATAAACCCTAGAATAGATGAATATCACACTTTCTTTACATAGCTAATCAGCCAGGGTTCCCACAACCCTAGTTAAGGAGATTAGCCTCATGCAAGAATTCATGATTATCAATTAATAAAGTATGTAATTAATTGCACAAGAATAAGATGAATAAACTTCGAAGTCTTGAATTGAATAAAACCCCCAGATCTCAAGAACAATTGTAAAGTATACAAAAGTATTGTAAAAATATGTCCTCTAATAAAAGATAAACCCTAGGGTATTTATAGTATCTCAAAATAACATAAAAATTTAAATAAAAATGGAAAAAGGTAAAGTTATGTCGGCACTCGGTATGATTTGGTCTTCAACTTATACCGGCATCATACAAGTCGTACCCTGCCCTCTCGTATCTATTCCAGTGTTTGATCTCCCAAGGCTTCACCTTTCTGTTCAACATACGATTTCTACTCACGAGTCGTACATGAGCATATGACTCGTGTCCTTTACTCGTATCCACCTGGGACTTCTATCTTTTCTAGCTTTGAATATTATTTGTATACGTCTTCCTTATATGAGTCGTACTCAGACTTCCGACTCGTATACTTATAAGACTTCAACTTTGGCTGGGAGCTTTAAATTCTGTTATGCATACGACTTCTCCATACGACTCGTATACTTGCTTACAACATAGATGTTCCAATCGTATATTGTCCATACTTAGCTTCTTAGGTTCTGTTATGCATATCGTCAAAATACGAGTCACACCGAGTGTTGACGACTCTTGACTCGTACCTTGATCAGAGTTGGTATTTTCCAGGTCATTTTCTTTCCTTTTCATTCCAACAGTACAGTAGACCTGTTTTACCTATAATATCGCCAAAGCGTATCATATCTAACAAAATATCCTAAGTTCACGCATACATTCATGGTTTTAAGCATCAAAAGTATCGTGTTTCCATAACACATCAACACCCTCAACTTAGACTTTTGTATGTCCTCAAGAAAACAAAACCAAATATTATTGCAGGATACAGAGACGATGCTTAAACAGAAAGACCTTAAGCTACCCATGGCAGTGCTTTTGAATTTAATTTCAATTATGTTACTCCCTTCTTTTTAACTTTTAAAGAATCAAACTGCGTATAGCGATTTAGCACACGCAGAAACACAAGGAAATCTACTGATGTTATTAAATTAGCAATAGACAACTGGGCATAGACACAAATTACATTCACCCAACAATTTAGAAATCTAGCAACAAAATCCATGTACGCTCACGGTCAAAGAAATCCCATTCACTCTCCGTATGGATAAACCAATCTATTTAGGGATATACAAATGACTCTCTTACTCACAAAGAAGTATTATCGGTGTGTAAAAAATACCATAGGCTTGCTCTTATGTTCTTTTCCTAAGTTTTCAAATAGTCATGGTAGGATCACTATAGGACTTTATTCGGCTTGTAACGTAGGCTTGGGGATGGTATGATATCTTTTGGGATTTATTTAGTGACTAATCCTCCTGGACACTACACATTTTTTGGGATCTACTTATTTTTCCAGTTCTTCTTTTATTTCCTTTCTTATGTCTCTTTTTTATTATAAGCATATTCAGATTGGGCCAGATGCGGTTTTCTCACTTTTATTTTTCTTTTCCTTTTTCTTTTACTTTTCCTTACAATTTTTTTGTCCTTTATTCTCATCACACCTGTTCAAGTTTCAACTATTTTTATTCTACACACTTTTTTCATACTCATTTTCTCCTATGCACCCCTATAATACCACCCTTAACTTAGATGATTTGCTTGAGTTGAGGTGCACAGTGTCCAAAGAAGACCAGGGTCAAAATAGGTTCATTATAAGGAAAATGGGAAGGTGAAATTGGTGTAAACAACATAATTGGTCTATTCAGGCCCAAATATTTGGATCGACGGATTTATTCATTTGGTTAAGGTATTTTAGGCTCAGGTGGACTCACATAAAAAGGGCCTATGATCATCTCCTACTTAACTATCCTAAACCTAGGTAAAAGAAACTGAGCAAGTTCTAGATTTGGACACACCGGGAACTCAGTATACCTCACACATACTTGCATAGGGTTACATTACTAAGTACTAGCTATCTATTTGTGCAACTGTTTGTCCCTAATTGTTCTATCCCTAGTCCTAATGCCATTTTCAGATTCACAACAGTCTCATACATATACATATCACACAGTAGACAAAATTTTCAGAGGGCAAATTTTTCAGCATAATTTTATTTAACAAATTCTAAATATAATCATTTCAAATCAATAATGTTTCCAAATTCAAATTCACAAATCAATACAAAAATCACAATTTTAATACAAATGAATTTTTCAAAATCTCTCAAAAATTATAATAAAAACAATATGCTGCCATAGGTGTTGATTTTCTTCCTATCTTAACTGTCAGCACCAAACCTGCAAGTCATAACAGAATTTTAGCTTTTTATACTTTTCTGCTACTCTCAGATATTCAGAATAACCCCTACCCCTAACTAAAATTATTACACTACTCTCAGTGCTAAAAAATATAAAGTAAGGATACAAGGTTATACCTGGGCACTCAAGGTGTGGCTCATCAACAACAACACTGGGCCTTCAGAGCAGGTCTCACTCTACTCAGCTACCGTCCCATCAGTAGGGACTGAATTAACAATAGTCGGGGGTGCAACACCGACCCCTTCAGCATCCACAACTAGTGATCTCAATCTACCAACTCCAGTGTCCATCTCTCGGACCCTCGTCTCCCGGTCCTGCTTGCTCTAAATACTCCCAACCCCAGCCTTCTTGGTTGCATCTTTTTCTTTATGCTTTCTCTTTTATCATGATTTCTTATCTTCTCGAGTCTCCTTAACTCTCAACTCTGGAATAGCCCAAATATTTTGCATATGAACTGTAGGAACTATAGTCTCGATCATGGGCTCCAAAACTATCGATCTATTATACAATTCGAGACCATCCTCTTAATCTTGGCAACCTCAGATTTGACCTCAGTAATATAGGGCTTCTGCCTACCACTCAACTGTCGAGTAATCCTCGACTCAAAAGCATCTAGCCACCTATGGGCCCGTCTGTCTTGGTTAGAAAGTTGTGTATCGAGCCAGGGCTTTACGCCTCTTTCCATATATCCGACCTTAGCCTAAGTATGGATAATCTAGTCATAACCTCGGTCCATAGTGCTTGTGTAATCATCATAAGTCCCAAAGGAATACCTCATAGCCTGGGTGGTACAAACTGTATTGGCAGTGGGGCACTAGAAGTACTCACTGCATCTATAGGTGAAGTCTCTGTATATGCTCCTGCTTTTGCTACCTTAGTGGTTTCAGCTTGACTATCCTATGGGAACATTCCTGCTATCAATTCTACTATCTGCGTTTCCTGCCGGGCCAAAGGGTTAGCTGCATCTCTGATTAGGTTGAAGTTCGTCATTCTCGTTGCATCTAATATCTCATATATACCAACAAGTTCCAAAACTCCCGTAGCCAAACATACATATGTGACCATGTAGGGGTAAGCCAATAATAACTTCTGACCCTCTACAGCCTGGTCTCTTAACTCCCTGGAAAAAAACTCTGCGACATCTAACTCATAACTGACTATGAAGCTGGCTATTATGGCTGTCCAAACTAGGATCAAAACGTTGTCCCTTGTGGTGGGACACAACCTGTGGTGCGCCAGAGTCCACCATGCCTTACCCTCAAAATTGAGGGTGTTCTTCTTAATTTTTTGTGAGGTACCCAAACCGAATTCTGTCCATTCAAAGCTATACGCTCCGCAATCCACCTAAAGAACTCTATTTTCTTATTAGAACCTAGTGTCCTTTTGGTAATCTTTATTATCTCTTTTATACGGTTATCTATATCTTCAATATTTACTGGAGACTGATAGTCTAGTTCATATAACAATCTTCCAATTATACGTAGGGAATTTTCACCCATACTCCCCGAATAACCAGTAAAGAAATTGTCTCACCACCTTTCCATAGCTGACCTTGTGGATTTTTCCTTTGAAGTTCACCTTTGTATTCCACATAAAATTCTCGCACAAGTACCTCACTATATTTTCCCGGTGCCCTGTCATCCACTCAAAATTGTATTATTGAAAGGGCTCCTTGAATCCAGGAAATTCTATTTTCCCGGTAGTCATCAATCTTCGATCCGGATGCAATACCCTTTTAATCTTGCCACCTGAAAGTCTGACCAGCCCAATGTTAAATATCTCATGAATACCATGGTACCCCCAATGTTCGACAATAAGCACCAGAGTAGTGGAAACTAAAGTGTGGGGTCTTGTCAATCAATTGGGCTAGCCTCGACCTTTTCTGTACTTTTGGCCTCCTCAAAATTGGCTTCTTCTAAACTGGATTCAACATCTTCATCATTATTAGTAGGCTGTGGTGTGTGCAAAGGAGAGACAGTTAGATTCTTTCTCCTCGGGCCACGTGGAGGTGATTCTTCTAGGGGTAAAATTTTCTTATCCTTTCATTTATTAGATACTTTCCCTTTTGGGGCAACCTTGCCCTTTGATGAGTCTTCGTAAAGTTCACTACTACTGTCGGTTGACACATCAAACTTAGAACCATTGGATTTTGAATTAGTAATCGTTGTCTACTTTGTTCCCTTTTTGACTTATTTGTATTAAGAAGTGTTCTTTGAAGGCATGGTACCTACAAGTACACTATTATTAGTAAGTAAATAAAGAAAATAAAATAAAAATTTGAAACAAAAGTTCAGTATGCATGTATACTGGTCGTATTGACTAGCTACGACTCATATAGTAGAGTCATATGTTACACAGTGCATGAACAATTATTTATTAGTCAGCTTACAACTCCTCCTAACCAATCGTACCAACAAGGTACGACTCGTTACCAATAGTTATAAGTAGACCAAAAATATTTAATTAAAATTCTATTACTCTCAAGTCAGTATGACTCTAAGTGTACGAGTTGTATGGTTTGGATATGACTTGTATGGACGAGTCGTATCCATTCCAGAACCTTAAACTTGTTAGACTGTGTAGTCAATGGGTACGAGTCCTACTATGACCCCGTACTGGTGGGTACAAGTCGTAAAGGGTCTTGTATCCACTGCAATATAGAATCCCAACATTAAAGTTTGACTCCAACGCAAATACCCAAACTACCCATGACAATTTTGTAGCAACATCAATCAATTTTAACCACACAACACACAAAATATCAACACCTAAACCCATATTCCCCCCAACTTCTATTTCTACCCTAAACCCAACAACTAGGGTACTAATGTGAAACAACCAAGTAATTGCAACTTAAAGCAAGTTAGGAATAGCTCGCATTTATGATTTCATCTTGAAATGTAGTGAGATTGAGTTTGAAAACTTACTTGCTTGGGTGAATTTGTATTCTCACTAATTTCAACCTTCTTTCTTCAAAATTTATGCTTAAGTCATGTCAAGCAACGAATTTGAGTAATTTGGTACTTAATTCGAAGAAATTTCATACCTTTATAACTTTAAAATTAGGCAAAGATGGAGTTTTTATTGGTGTAGGGTTGGTTCGAGTGTCGGGTACCCGAGTTGGGTGCCCAAATTCTATTTAAATCATTGTTCTAGATTGGGTCAACCTGTGACCTGGTAAGCTTGGGTACGAGTTATGTATATGACTCATACCCAGGCTTACTAGTTGTGCCTTTGACTCGTATAGACCTAGACTCTTACCTGGGTTTCGGAGTGGATACGACTCAATGTGATGAGTCATACCTTGAGGGTATGACTCATTCTGAGAATCGTATCCATTCTAAAAACTTTTTCCTAATTTTGAATTTTCTCCCAGGTCCATACGAATCCTACTTATGAGTCGTACCATCTAGATACGACTCATAAAGAGTCTGTATGACCAAAATTTTTTCAACTTCTCTGGATATTTCCTGCATTTCTTAGTCTTGGAAACTGAAAAAACATATTACCCTATAATTAAACAAGTAAAAAAAATGGGTTGCCTCCCAGAAAATATTTTATTTAACGTCGTAGCACGACATGGATAAGTTGGATACTTTGATTTCACCTACTATCCTCATGGGTTGCCTCTCATTTAACACTTGATTTAACATCGCGACATGGCCCAATTGCCTCGGTGACTCAGTCTTGACCAAGGTCAGTTTTAACAATCTCATTTACTTCTTTATAATTGCCCATATATTTCTTTACTCTTTGTCCATTTACCTTAAATGAGGCTTCACCATCCCTCTTCAGTTCTAAAGAACCATAGGGATAAAATTTTGTAATCGTGAATGAACCATACCATCTACACCTCAACTTACTTGTAAATAGTTTAATCCTTGAGTTGTAGAGCAATATGTGGTCACCCTTTTCAAAGATTCTTTTCTCATTTTTTCATTCATGATACAACTTCATATTTTTCTTGTAAAGTGCAGAACTTTCATATGCCCAAAGTTGAAATTCATCTGACTCATTTATACTATTCATCCTCGACTTTGCTGCATCTTGCCACTCAAAGTTCAGCTTTTTCAAAGCCCAAAGTTCTTCATGTTCAAGATCAATAGGCATGTGACATGCCTTTCCATACACTAGATGATAAGGCGAAGCACCTATTGGGGTCTTGAAATTTAATACCCCGTACTTCTACCTAGCTTGAAATCGTCCAGAGTATGTTAGAAACTTAATTTGAAAGATGAATCCACTTTTATATATGTGTAATTTTTAATATTTTCACTTTTTGTCATGTGGGAAATTGAATTAGCTTTCCAACGCTACCACTTTTTTCCAAATATGGTATCGGAAAAGAAAGTTATGACCGTTATACAGAAAGCAGTCAAAACTGCCTAGGTGCGACGATGAGGGCTGATGGACTATCGAGATAGTGATGGACCGTCACCCAAACTATCATAGTGGAGGAAGTGAGATCACCTTTTACCTAAGGGCGATGGCTTAGGCTGATGGACCGTCGAGCTAGCGATGGACCATCGCCCAAGCTGTCGCAGCAGAGGTAGTGAACCCCTCTGCCCAGGTGCAACGGTCAGGACCGATGGACCATCGAACCATCGACGGACCATCACACCCATCATTGCATAGATCGTTTAGTTATTTTAAAGTCATTTTTAAAAATTTGTTTGAGTCTTTTCCACCCATTTTAACCCCTCATTATATCAGACCAAGGCTCATAAGTTTATTATCCATCTACAACATCAAATTAGGGTTTTCAATCAAAGATAATCCCCAAGAACAAGATCCACATCCTTCTTCAAGAAACTAAGAGATTCTAAGTTCTTCAAGTCCAAGAACTTCAAGAAACTTATAACCCAACTATGTCATGTGTTGATTCATGAACCCCTTTCACTCATGAAGCTCAAGAATCTCTTTTCAAAATACAAGATTTGTGTGTTTATGAATGTTTATGATTTAAATAGAATTAAAATTCATGATCATGATATTGTGGGGTTTTGATTCATGTTTGAAATTGCATATTCCAATGATTAACCCTAGTATGTGGTGATTTGCATAATAATCATGATAAACCCTTAAATTTACATATTGAATGATGTATCCATGATTATTAGATGTGTTGATGATTTTATAACCAAAGCATGCTCCCCATGTGTTCGATTAAATGGCTATGTGAAGGAAAAGTGCCATACTAGTATGATAATATGAAATCCCCAATCATGTACAAGTTTATGCAGGTCAAATGTTTGATGAAATGTCTTAGTCAGTGAATTATGGATATATGTGTAGCCTTTGCGGTGATTTAGAACTTATACTTCATGAAATCTCCAACTTATTGTATTATGGATTGTGATGTTGGTCATGTATTCAAGAAAGTCGTGCTTTGTCAGTTTCATGCTATCGAGTCCAAGGGGTAGTTGTACTCGATAATTTAGCAGTGTTCCTAGAGCCATTGTTATGTTTTCAAGATACTCTCAGTCAATCCATGTTCATAGAAATTTATCCATTCATGTGACTTAGGAAAACTCAGTAAACTCAAAAATCTCATAAATTTAGTATTCTCAGTAGTATTCCATCAGTCAACAAAACTCAGTTAATTCAGTGAGATTTAGTTCAGTAATCCATGTTCAGTGTCTATTCAGATGGTAGTAGAAATTAGCACCGAGTGAACCCAAGGATGGGAACACACACTGTCAGTTGAGGGTGTGATTCTTAGAACTCATCCTTGCATTCCAGAACTATGTAGCTAGCATAGGTTGAGACATCAACACTATCAGATGAGGGTTGATGGGGTGGATAAACACTGTCAAATGAGGGTCCCACCATTCTCTTTTGGGGACACTATCAGATGAGGGTTACCCACAGCTTGTCCTTACTGGTGGTGCGGTATTGATACCCTTCCAATTGGGGTTACAGATTGGACCCCAACTTTGCTATAATGCATTATTTGGGAAATGTTGGTTAGATAACTATTTTCCATAATTTCAGTTACAGATTAGGACTTTCAGATACAGTCATTCAGTCTTAGTAAAAGAACTCCGCTAATTCTTCAGATTTTAGAACTGTCAGATACAGTCAACTCAGAACAGTACGAAAGTCAGCTAGTTCCATTAGAACCTAAACTGTCAGATATAGTCACACAGTATCAGTTATTTCACTTATATAACTATCAGTATTTCATGTTATTAGTACTCATACTCAGTAATCATGTTATCACGAACTCAGTTACAATTATTATATATTCATACATGTATTCTCATGCTCATGTTATTTAGTCAGTTAGTATAATTCATGTATGTGAACCCTTTGCATTCAGCCTACCTCAGATGCATACCAATACATTCAAACGTACTAAAGGATTTGTGATATGGTGTTTTATACCAAAGGTTCATAAGCATGAGCTCCAGAGCATCAGTAATATTCCTGTTTCAGCAATCAGAGTAAGTAGTGAGTCCTTATCCTTCGAGGACATGACCATTACTTTATTATCTCATTAATTAATTTATTTTAGTAGTTGGAGTTAGTTGGGAACATGTCCCATCAACTCCTTATTCAGACAGTTTAGAGGCTTTCGGACTAGCATGTTCAGACATTTATTTCAGTTATTTTGGCATTCATATACCATATCTTCAGATGTTCTGTTTTATCAAATCTCTGACCTTATGGCCTTTCATACTTTATTTCCATATTTTACATGAAGTCATACAATATACAGGTACAGATATCAGCCATGGGTTAGTTTGTGGTCCTTCAGGGTCATGAGCACCGTGTAGCATTTTGGGTACCAGATTCGGGGTGTTACAAACTTGGTATCAAAGATAGGTTTCAACAGTATCCTAAGAAGTGTGAAAATCCACATCTAGTAGAGTCTTGTGCATAGGTGTGTTGTGCACCACACTTATGGACATGAGGCTATGAGATTTTTAGGAATAGTTTCCATTCTTTCAGTATTCATGACATGCCAGTGATCATAAGATCAAATGTAGACTCCCAGTCTAATCCATTTTTCCATTTTATTTACTGAATATGTCTTCCAAAAGGGCTAACTAAAGAAGAACCAGAAATCAGTTAGTACTTTCGCCCATTCAGACAGATTCCCTGGACGAGCATGCCTTTCATGGTGAATTCAGAACCGAATCCCTCGCTTTATCTTAATCAATAGTAGCTTAGAGCAATCAACAGGCTGTTGTCTAAGACCCTTCTTTAGTCAGTGCTCTAGTGCCAAAATTCAGAGACGACGATAGGGATAGGGTGCCAAGCCCTAAACCTTAAGGCAGTGTTAGCAGTACCCGAACCCATCCTCTTTGTCAGGTTTATGGTATGAACTACTAGGGTATTTACAGAGTTGGCAACGACTTCTATTTTAGATGTGGCAAGCCAGGCCACAGAGTCAGAGATTGTCCCTACTCAGGTTTTTTGGGGTCAACGTAACCATTCCTCAGCTCAGTCGGATCGCTTGAATCAGCAGGGTGCCACCTCCAGTGCTACTAGTGGGCAACGCCCAAATAGACTCTATTCTCTCCAGTCCTAACAGGATCAGGAAAATTCTCCTGATCTGGTTACTGGTATGTTATAAATTTTTCATGTACATGTTTACGTCTTGCTAGATCTAAGAGCTTCTTTGTTTTTTATTACTCACTATATTGCAGTTGATTTTGGAGTCAATCCTAAAATTCTAGTAGAGCCCTTCTGAGTCTCCATCCCAGTGGGTAAAACTATCATAGCCCAACAGGTCTATAGAAACTGTTCGATTATGGTATCTCAGAAAGTCACTTTAGTAGAGTTAGTCAAATTAGAGATGAATGATTTTGATGTCATTCTCGACATGGAATGGATTCATTCCTGCTATGCCACAGTTGATTGCAGAAATAGAATAGTCTAGTTTCAGTTTCTGAATGAACCAGTCCTAGAGTAGAGGGATAGTACTTCAGGTTTCAACGGTCAACTTATTTCCTACCTCTGGGCACAGAAAATGATATCTAAAGGATGTGTCTATCATCTTGTTCGAGTTAAGAATAATAGTTCTGAAACTCTTAATGTTGAATCAGTCCCAGTCATGAATGAATATTCAGATGTCTTTCCCGAATATCTTCCAGGAATTTCTCTTGAAAGGGAAATAGACTTTGGCATAGACCTTCTTCCAGATACTCAGCCCATATCTATTCTGCCATACAGAATGGCACCAGCAAAACTCAGAGAATTAAAAGATCAGTTGAAGGATCTCCTAGATAAGGGTTTCATCAGACCCATTGTGTCCCCGTGGGGGTGCACTAGTCTTATTCGTGCTTAAGAAAGATAGTTCTCTCAGAATGTGTATAGACTACCGTCAACTTAATAAAGTCATAGTTACGAATTAGTATCCACTTCCCAAAATCAATGACTTATTTGGCCAACTTCAGTGTGCTAGCTATTTCTTTAAGATAGACCTCAGATCAGGCTATCATCAAGCTATAGTTAGAGAATATGACATTTGGAGAACAACTTTTCAAACTCGGTATGGTCACTTAGAATTTTTAGTCATGTCCTTTGGTCTTACCAATGCCCCAGCAACCTTCATGGACTTGATGAACCATGTGTTCAAGTAGCACTTAGACATGTTCGTCATAGTCTTTATAGATGTCATCCTCGTCTATTCCCGCAGTGAACATAATCATGCAGACCGTCTTAGAATAGTATTACAGATCTTCAAAACCCATCAAGTATCATGATATCTATTTATGTCCTACCTGTCAGCTCTATGATCATCGCACATATTTGTGGACATTAGTGAAAATCATGTACGATTTCCATTCCCAGTATAAGGGGTCCCAGTTTACTTCGCGGTACAAATCATGTTCCATGAATACAACTTACATTTATGTACCTTCCATAGAATCATAAGCGTTTCTAGTTCCTAGTATAAGGAGTTCCAGTTTACTCAATAGTACGGATCATGTCCCATGAATACAGAACCTTCAAACTCAGGTCATGCAGCTCACGACTCATGTACTCATGTCATGCTTTACAGTATGCTCAGACCACATGACTCGTGTTTCACTCCTAGTGATCAGTAAGACTCAGATTATTTCACGTATAGCCTCAGTTTAGATCCCTTGGTGAATCTATGGTGTCGATGTTCCATCCCTCAGGCCTCAGTTACAATGTCAGTTCAGTAATCATTATTCAGTAAAGGACTCAGATAGTCCTACAGGACCATGGATTTCATTTATCAATTACTTATCCATCAGAATTCAGTACTTTAGTACTATTCTAAACTTCAATTATCAAAAAACAGCTTTCAGTCCTAGTATGAGTCTCATTTACAGATTTAGTTACAGTCTCTGCTATAGTCTTAGATATAGTACTAGCCTCAACCTCAGTTCAGAAATCAGATCAGTACCATAGTCCAATTTTGGGTTTGCTTGACCATAGAATATAGTTATCAGTTACATATGTTATCTGTGTTTTGGTACCTCAGCTTACAGAATGTTTCTGAATCATCTTATACTCCTGGTCTTGTATTCTTAGACAATATAAGTATTTCATGAATTCATGCTTAGCTATCTCATGTTACTTAGTTAGTCCCTTTCTCATATTCATAAAAACTCTATATTCTCAGTCTAGTTATTCAGACTAAGTACAGTTTAGTCTCATATGCCCAGTACTTACCCATCAGTTAGTCAATAGATCAGATGAGTCAGTTAGTAGGAATTAGTTTGAACAACCAGTACTTCAGTCCGCCAGTCAGATTGACAAGTTTACATATTTTCCTATTCTGTCTAATTAGTCGCACTATTTGAAGCCTCATGGATGTAACCATCCTAAGATGAACCAATTAAGCAATTTTGTGTTCAACTCAGTTCATGTTTTATGACAGTCTCAGATATCGGATATTCAATCACGATTCCATTTGTAGGTGCACTGTGCATCATTCCAGTCTATCCTTGGTATCTCTGCCAAGTCATAATTCTATGAGGGATGTAGTATCCCAAGGTGGTGATACACTATAATCCCCTGAACTTTTATTACCTAAACATATCATTCCCTCTTTATGTAAGGAATATAGCTGGGAGTAGTGGGTACTTATAGGTGGACCCTCAAGATCTAATCTCAATCGTAAGCTATGTATGCAATGGCTCAATTCAGTTCACGATACTTAGTCCATGTCACACATTATAGACTCAGTCATATTCTCATGTTCCCGTTCATGCGTGTTCAGTAAAGGATCTTGAGTTTGAGATTAATGACCTTATGTATATAAGGATCTCTCCCATAAAGAGAGTGAAGAGATTCGGCAAGAAGGGAAAGTTTAGTCCTCGATATATCGATTCCTTTAAAATTCTCAGTCGTTTTGGCAAGGTAGCTTATGAGCTTGAATTGCCTTCAGATCTAGCCTCAGTTTATCTAGTTTTCCATGTCTCTTTGCTCAAGAAGTGCATAGGTTACCCAACAGTTGTGGTCCTTATTCAGAGCATAGATGTTCAGAACAATCTCTCTTATGAAGAGATTTTAGTCAAAATTCTTGACTATCAAACTCGCAGACTGAGGAACAAAGAAGTCCCTCTAGTTGAAGTTCTTTGGCAGAATTAGTCCATTGAGGGAGCTACTTGGGAAGCAGAAGCAGACATGCAAACCAAGTATCCTCACCTCTTCTCCACAAACTCAGATCTAGCTTAAGGTAACAATTCTCCTTAAGTTTATTCAGTTTTATGTCCAGATTTTAGTTACAAACTTGGTATACAGTTCATGCTCATAATTCCATTATAAACATGGTATTAAGTACCATTGCATATTCAGTCATGCATTCATATGTCAGTTCAGTTATATAATTATGCATCGGACGTGCATTCTCATTATGAGAACCTTAGTTCATCAGAGCACTCAGTTATGCATTCATGAATCAGCTACACATGCATCAAATATGCATGTCCAGTATGATATATTCAGATATCAGTCATGAAATCATGATCCAGTTATTCATGTTCAGTATGTACGTCAGTTTATCTTCTCCCCTTTCGATCAGTCTCATTCGAGGATGAATGTTCTTGCTTGGGTGCTTTTGGGTGTTTTTGATTGAGCTATACAAGATGAGTCTCATATGCGGTTCTCAGGGAGGGAGTTTTGCCTATCTCAATAAAGTATATGATTGGTTTTAAGAACGTCTTGAGATTCAACCAATTGCAAATGATATAACTAGTAAATACGTTCCCCCCACGTCAATATATTTTATTATTTAGGGGGAATTAAGCTTACTTGTTTTTTAGTAAAAGTAGCTACTGGGTTTGCTATGACTTTTTACTACTGGCCGACCGTTACTGAGGCTTTTGCTTCTGTTCAATACATAATGACTAAAGCCAACTTTGGATGGCTAATCCGATTAGTTCATCGATGGTCGGCAAGTATGATGGTCCTAATGGTGATCCTGCATATATTTCGTGTGTATCTCACCAACAGATTTAAAAAACCTCATGAATTGACTTGGGTTACAGGTGTGGTTCTGGCTGTATTAACCACATCTTTTGGCGTAATTGGTTATTCCTTACCTCGGGACCAAATTGGTTATTGAGTAGTGAAAATAGTAACAGGTGTCCCTTATGCTATTCCTATAATAGGATCACCTTTGGTCGAATTATTGCGCGGAAATGCTAGTGTGGGACAATCTACTCTGACTCATTTTTATAGTTTACACACTTTTGTATTGCCATTTCTTACTGCTGTATTTATGTTAATGCACTTTCCAATGATACGTAAATAGGATATTTCTGGGCCTTTATAGATAGAGTAAAAAATATATCCTAAATATTTGTAATCAATCATTTATCACTCGGTGGAGGAATATATAGTATTTCATTGCTATAATTATGGATTATTGAAAATAATAAGACATGGATTTGGATATTTGCCTTTAAATATTCATGTCAACTAAACGGGGGGATTGAAGGGAATTTTATGAAGAGAAAATGGATTATGGGAGTGTGTGACTTGAATTATTCATTGGTCTATGTAGATACATGCCTACCACATGGGAATTCACAACCAAATGTGTCTTTGTTCTAATGGCCATATAAGCCCTATACAGAGGATAGGCTGGTTTGCTTAAAGGGAATCTTTTCTATGATCAGGTCCGAATCATGTTGTACATGAGCAGGCTCCGTAAGGTCCAGTATAAGTGAACTAGATAGTATAAGATTTATCTAGTTCACTTATAAGATTTAATAGTATGTAAATGTATTCATTTTCTCTGCATTGACACGATCAATACTAATATCAAAGTAAAACAAGGGATCTAAAGAAGAAGAGAGGCTAGACTATATTAGTAACAAGAAAACCTTGGATGTGTATCTCCAAGAATTTTCAAGATAAATCCCAATTAGAAGGTCTGAGACGACCCAAAAACCAGTTGATCATATCATGATCTGATTTGTAAGCCTACTCGGGTCTTGAGTATTTACTTGTAAGAACAAAATTCTTTGTTTTGTAATGGATAGTTGCAATTCCATAAAAACGAATTCAGTCAAATTTTTCTTACATTGAACCATTCCTATATCATATATGTGGATGTGTAAAGAAAGGTACCATATGTATATTTTATATGGATATATGGATTCATTTGGTTCTTTTTATTCTTGCTTGAGCTGGATGATTAAAAATTATCATGTCCAGTTCCCTCGGGGGATGAATCTATAAGAATTCACCTATTCCAATAACAAAAATATGACTTGAATGATCCTGTATTAAGAGATAAATTGACTAAAGGTATGGGTCATAACTATTATGGAGAGCCTGCATGGCCCAATGATCTGTTATATATTTTCCCGTAGTAATTCTAGATACTATTGTATGTTATGTAGGCTTAGCCATTTTAGAACCATCAATGATTGGTGAACCAGCAGATCCATTTGCAACTCCTTTGGAAATCTTACCTGAATGGTGTTTTTTTCCTGTATTTCAAATACTTCGTACAGTGCCCAATAAATTGTTGAGGTTTCTTTTAATGGTTTTAGTACTTGCGGGATTATTAACAGTACCTTTTTTAGAGAATTTTAATAAATTCCAAAATCCATTTCGCCGTCCAGTAGCAATGACTGTCTTTTTGATTGGTACTGCAGTTGCCCTTTGGTTGGGCATTGGTGCAACATTACCTATTGATATATCCCTAAATTTAGGTCTTTTTTAAAATTTTTATTTTTAATTGATTCAATTGTGAAATAACCGACATGTGTATCTAGGGAATAGTTTCTTCAAAGAGAATTCTCCCTAGATAAATCTAGTCAATTTAATTCTGAATTTATTCCTAATATATGATATATTAATCGTGCTAAATATTTCAATCTATTTTGTCTAAATAATTTCAATAGATTTAAAACTTATTTTTTTGCTAAATCAATTACGAAATATTTTTCTAAAGTGCCCAATATCTATTTTATATCTTCGCTACGAAAATATTCAATTTTCATAAGATCTTCTAGGCTGTTATTCAAAAGGTCAAATAATGTATATATATTGGATATTTTGAGGCAATTATAGATTCTGGAAGGCAATGCTGATTGGTCATTAAAAATCGATTTCAATGCTATTTTCTTTGTTTTTATTGAGTTTAGCCAATTTATCATGAAAGGTAAAAGGGGATAAAAGAACCGTGTGTTGATTGTCCTGTAAATATAAATTGTCTTCCTCCATATGTAAAAAGGTAATAAATAAATCAATTAAATTTTGGGATGCTTCATGAAGTGGTTTTTTCGAAGTTAAACTTCCGTTTGTCCATATTTCGATAAAAAGTATCTCATGTTTTTCATTTTCATTCCCATAAGAATGAATACTATGATTTGAGTTTCTAACAGGCATAAATACAACATCTATAGGATAACTTCCATCTTGAAAGTTATGTGGTATTTTCATAAGATATCCACGATTTCTCTCTATTTGTAATCCAATACAAAAATCAATTGGTTCTGTTAAACTAGCTATATGTTGTGTATTATCAACGGTTTCTATATAAGGCGAAAAGGTGATATCTTGAGCAGTTACATATCCAGGACCCTTGACACAAATAGACGCTTCAAAACTTCCATATAGATTACTTCTCAATACAATTTCTTTCAAATTCATTAAAATTTCATGTATCGATTCTTGAATGCCCGTTATGGTAGAATATTCTTATGGGAGTTTCTCAGATTTTACGTGTGATACATGTTGCTTCTATTTCTCCAAGTAAAGCTCTTCACATCGCAATGCCTATGGTGTCAGCTTGGCCTTTCATAAGTGGAAACAAAATAAAGCGTCCATAATAAAGGCGTTTACTGTCTATTCTTGGTTCAACACACTTCCACTGTAGTGTCTGAGTAGATACTGTTACTTTCTCTAGAACCATAGTACTATTATTTAATTAGATCATCGAATCTTTTATTTCTGTTGATATTTCTTCAATGTTTAGTTCTACACACGTCTTTGTTTTATAGGTCTACAACCATTATATGGCATAGGAGTTACATCCCGTACGAAATTTAATAGTATACCACTTCAATGAATAGCTCGTAATACTGCATCTCTTCCAAGATAGGGACCTTTTATCATGACTTCTGCTCGTTGAATATCTTGATCCAGTATGGTCCGAATAGCATTTGCTGCTGTGGTTTGAGTATCAAACAGTGTTCCTCTTCTCGTACCTTTGAATCCAGAAGTACCAGCGGAGGACCAAGAAACTACTCGATCCCGTACATCTATAATAGTGACAATTGAAACTTACTTGAACATGAATAACTCCCTTTGGTATTCTACGTGCACCCTTACGTGAACCAATACGTCCATTCCTACGCGACCCAATTTTCAGTATAACTTTTGCCATATTTTATCATCTCATAAGTATAAGTCAGAGATATATGGATATATCCATTTCATGTCAAAACAGATTCTTTATTTATACATCGGCTCTTCTGACAAGTTTGATTATCCCTGACTTTTTTTATGTCTCGGGTTGGAACAAATTACTATAATTCATCCTCACCTACGGATTAGTCGACATTTTTTACCAATTTTATGAAAAGAAGCTCTTATTTTCATATTTTTCATTACTTACCTTAATTCTTAATCTATTTCTTGGAAGAAAATAAGTTTCTTGAAAGTTTTCATCTTGAATTGTATTCCTCCGAAAGGAATGGTGAAGTTGAAAACCTAATCCTTTAAATCTTTGTTGTGTATTCCATAAATTATATGACCTTTGGTTGAATCACAAGGACTTACTTCAATTTTTACTCTATCTCCTGGCAGTATCAATAAAAAACTATGGCGGATCTTTCCTGAAATAGAATTGAGAATCAGATCTAAACGAATCGGGAATAGACTGTTGGGAAGAGATTTGGTAATTAAAGCTTTATGACTCCATTTTGGTTCTTAAAATTCCCTTAAGGTATCAACTAATGAGAAAGATATTAGACAACCCCCCTTTTACTTTTTTCACAAATTTAACAAATAGGAAGTTTCAAATCCAATTTTGATATTATAAAGGATTACCAGATATAACACAAAATTTCTCCACCTATTCCTCCTAGTCGAGCCTCTTGGTCTGTCATTATACCTCGAGAATTAGAAAGAATTATAATCCCCATTCCACCTAAAATTCTTGAAATTCGTTGATAATTAGAATAGATTCGTAGACCAGGTCGACTTATTGGTTTTAAATTTAAAATAATTCTATAGGGTCTTTTCCTATTCCTTCTATGTCTCAGGGTTTGAACCAAAAAATATTTGTTGTTTTCTCAATGTTTTCTCACATTTTCGATAAAACCCTCTCGTAAAAGTATTTGAAAAATATTTTAGGTAATATTTGTAGATGCTATCCGAACCACCCTTTTACGATCCATATTAGTATTTCGTATAAAAGTTATTATCTTAGCAATAGTGTCCCTGCCCATGATGAACTAAAATTATTGGGTTCTACAAATTTGATATAATCAATGTGTTTTTTGCTTATTTATTTTTGTAAATGATATGAATTATTAAAGATATATGCGTGAGACACAATCTTCTAATTAATCCATTTATTTCAAATACCCTCCTAGAAACAAATCACAATTTCATTTTATAATACCTCGGGAGCTAATGAAACTATTTTAGTAAAATTTAATTCTCTCAATTTTCGGGTGATTGCACCAAAAATTTGAGTTCCTTTTGGATTTCCTTCTTGACCAATAACAACCGCAACATTGTCATCATATCGTATTATTATCCCGTTGTCACATTTGAGTTCTTTACAAGTATGCACAATTATAGCTCTAACTACTTCTGATCTTTCTAGGGGCATATTTGGTACTACTTCTTTGATCACAATAACAATAACTTCACCAATATGAGCATATCGACTATTGCTAGCTCCTATGATTCGAATACACATCAATTCTTGAGCCCCACTATTATCTGCTACATTTAAATGGGTCTGAGGTTGAATCATTTTTTAATCCATTATTTGAATGCAAAAGGTGAAGAAAAAAATAAGAAGTATTTTTGTCAAAAAAAAAAAAGAAACATGTGATTTTGCTTCAAATCTAAGAGCCTTTTGTACATTTTTGTCTATTACATTACGAAATAATGAATTGAGTTCGTATAGGTATTTTGGATGCTGCTAGTGAAATAGCCCTTCTGGCTATATTTTCTGTTACTCCACCCATTTCATAAAGTATTTGCCCCGGTTTAACAACAGCTACCCAATATTCAGGGGATCCTTTTCCTGAACCCATACGTGTTTCTGCGTGTCTTAGTGTAACTGATTTGTTTGGAAATATATATACTCATATTTTTTCACCATGACGTGCATTTTGTGTCATTTCTTATCGGCCTGCTTCTATTTGTCGAGATGTAATACAAGAAGGTTCAAGTGCCTGAAGAGCATATATACCGAAAGAAATATGATTACCTCGATAAGATATTCCCTTTATTCTTCATCTATGTTGTTTATAGAATTTGGTTCTTTTGGGGTTATAGTTGATGGTTGTTTCTGAATTCCATCTCTACTACAGAACAGGACATGAGAGTTTCTTCTCATCCAGTTCCTCGCGAATAAAAGGATTTCAAAAAATTCAATTTGAATTAAGCTAGAAGAGTCAATCTTAAGTTAAGATATATATGTATTTACTGAGTAATACCTTGAACGTGGGCTTCTTTGAGATTTCATTAAATCTATTAGTAATTTTTTATATCTTGTTTGAATAGATAACTAAACTTTTTAGTTTTATAAATAGAAATATAAAAAATTGTATTATTATACCAAATCCTTATTTTGTCCTTTATTGTATTGTCCTAAATTTTTCAATAATAAAAGGTTTTGCGGGCGAATATTTACTCGTTCCATCCCTATTTCATTTGTAGGGTTAACTCGTGATTTCTTAGATATCAGAATACATGAATTAATCTCTGGTTTGTTCCGCCATCCCAACCAGTGAATCATTAAGATTCCTTTTTAAATAGAATCTTTTACATTCACAAGTTCCATCGTTCCCATCACTTCTAACTTAATGGTTAGGTCTGAATTTTATAATTGAGCTCAGAATGAAATTGGATCCTTAGTCAATCTTCTCAGTCTTTATTTGCTCGAAGCTCTTGCTTTTTTGTTCTATTTCTCTATTTCTATAAAGAAGATTCTTTTTATTATGGTATGAATGCATATTGATGCTTTATTACACCACTTTTCATGAGATTACTCATAGACCTTTCACATTGGAATTTTATATCATTGGTATTCTTTTTCTCGCTTTCTCTCATCCTTCCATTTATCCACATCTTTTTTTTATTTTGCTATACAACGAAGAATCATATTTCGTTTTTTTGTTTATGCAAAAGATTTCAGTTGCTATAAAGATATGACCTATATGTCATATTTTGACTGGTTCTTTAGATCCAGATAATGCGAAGTGATGGGTTGGTTATTAGTTCTATAGTTTTTAGTTCATACTATGTGGGCTGGTCTTTTTAATCCTAACCCTTAAAAAACCAACGAGTCACACTCTAAGCATAGCAATTATATCAAATGTTCAATTGAACTTTTGTTCAACCTTATAGAATTTAGAATTAGAAATGTTCCCCTTGATTGGTTAGAAAAAGAATTAATTGGTCTTTTTTTATACAATCATTGGATAGAAGGGAAAGACAAGTATTAAAATTATTACTCATCTAGAAATATTCAAATTTTGATGCCCAATAATCCATAGATAGTTCGAACTGTATAAGAGCAATAATTAATTTTAGCTCAAATCATTTATAGGGGAACTCTACCTTCTCTGATCCATTCAACACGTGCAATTTCTTTTCCGTCGATACGCCCCACAATTTGTATTTGAATTCCTTTTGTATCTACTTGTTTTATTAATTCAATAGCCTTCTTCATTGCTTTTTAAAATGAAACTCTATTCTTTAATTGTCCAGCTATAAATTCTACAAGAATATTAGGGTTTTCGTAAGGTTTTTCAATTCTTGTCACAACAATGTTCAGTTTTCAGTTTACACAATTAAATTCTTTTTGTAAGGTCATTTGTAATTCTTCGATTCCGTGTGGTCAACTTTCTATTAATAATTTTGGGAATCCCATAAAGAGTATGACTGGATCATATCGATTCTTTTTTGAATCTCTATACGTGCAGTTCTTTCGATGCCAGAGGACGTTCTCATATTCTTTTGTACATAATTCTTGATACAATCTCTTATTTTTTGATCTTCTTGTAAACCTTCAGAATAATTTTTTGGTTTTGAAAACCAAAGGGAATGATGACCTTGGGTTGTACCCAGTCTAAAACCAAGTGGATTTATTTTTTGTCCCATAATCCCCCACTATTATTCATATCATGTTACGTCATAGCTGTAGAGTTTTTTTTACATCTCATTTTTTAACGAATACATCTCGACATATTCATCATCTAAACATATATCTTTCATTACAATAGTTATATGACCGGTCAATCTTTTTATTGGAATACTAAGTCCTCTAGATCGAGGTTTCAATTTCTTCACCGTAGTACCTCCATTGACTTCGGCTTTACTAATGACTAATTTGGTTTCGCTGGAACCCATATTGTAACTAGCATTTGCTGCTACAGAATAAACTAATTTCAAAATGGGATAACATTCTCGATAGGGCATGGGTTCTAGTATCATAAGCTTTTCCTCATAGGGATGTCCGCAGATTTGATCAATTACTCTTCTGCTTTGTCAGCAGACATAGATATATGTTGACCTAAAGCATATACTTTCATTTTTTTTCTTCTTTAGCATAATGTTTTCCTCTTACTACTGAATCATAAGCATCTAGATTTTTTAATTAATATTAACGTTAATGACGAGATCTATTATCGCTTTTTGCATGTCCTCTAAAATTTAATGTAGGTGCAAATTCAACCAATTTGTGGCCTACAATACTATCCGTTATATAAATAGGCAAATGCTCTTTTTTATTATGGATAGCAATAGTATGACCGATCATTGTGGGTATAATGGTAGATGCCCAGGACCAAGTTACTATTATTTTTTTCTGCTTTTGTGTTAAGCTTATCAAATTTTTTTAATAAATGATTAGCTACAAAGGGATATTTTTCAGTGAACGTGTCACAATATTACTCCTATTATTTTTTTGTAAAGTTTTTGTAAAAATAAAAAATTAAATTTGATTTTCTCTCCTATTTACTACGGCGACGAAGAATCAAATTATCACTATATTTATTCCTTTTTCTACTTCTTCTTCCAAGTGCAGGATAACCCCAAGGGGTTGTGGGTTTTTTTTGACCAACTGGGGCTCTCCCTTCACCACCCCCATGGCGATGGTCTACAGGGTTCATAACTACTTCTCTTACTATAGGACGCTTACCTGGCTAACGCTTAGATTTGGCTCTATCCAAACTTTTCTAGTTCACCCCAACATTCCCCACTTGTTTGACTGTTGTTGAGCAGTTTTTGGATATCAAATAGACCTCCCAGAAGGTAATTTTAATGTATCCGATTTCCCCTCTTTTGCAATCTGTTTTGCTACAGCACCCACTGCTCTAGCTAATTGTCCACCCTTTCCAAGTGTGATTTCTATGTTATGTATGGCCGTTCCTAAGGGCATATCAGTTGAAGTGTATTCTTTTTTTGATCATTAAAAACCCCTTCCCAAACTATATAAGCTTCTTCAAAGCATATGACTTTCTGGATGTAGATGATGATATCTATACATATGGATCTTATATATATATATATATATATATATATATATATATATATATATATATATATATATATATATATATATATATATAAATTGTAGAATGAAGTACCACATGGGTGGATATATATATGAATCCAAATCTGCCGAATCACTCATGTTATGATCTTCTACATCCTGGGTCTTCCCGTTCTGTCATCTGGCTTATGTTCTTTATGTAGCATTCAGACTGAATGACTCTATTAAATTACGTCAATCCTTTCACATATTATGGGTAATGTAGGAGACAACTCTATTTTCCCCCGGGGAATCTTTAGAATTCCCACTGCTTAAATTTCAATTCGCCTCTGACCATCAAATGAAATATGAATAACCCGTCCTCCTATCTTTGAAAGAAGAGGCGCTTCTGGTTCTGTCGGTACTTGAAACAATTTTGTCTTCTCCATAATACTATATCTCTAGAGTCAATAATTTTATATGAGGAACTACTAAACTCAATCACTTGCTGTTGTTACTCTTCAACTTTCTGTTTAGGTCTATCCTGCAGAGGTACTCAAATTGGATCAGTGATTGATTTTTAGGTTTCGTCGTAAACCTATTTGGTTATTTCTAATTACGTAAATCAATAGTTTAAACTTCACTCAAAGGTAGGGCATTTCCCATTTTTATTGGAACTTCTGTACCAGAAACAATGGTATCTCAAATTACAGCCCCTCTGGGATGTAAAATATATCTCTTCTCACCATCCCCATAGTGTATGAGACAAATGTATGCATTTTGATTAGGGTTGTATTCTATGGTTACGATTCTACCATATATGTCTTTTTCATTCTATCGAAAATCAATTTTATGGTATAGATGCTTATGACCTTACCCTCTATGGCTTACGGTAATGAATCCTCTGGTATTACAACCTTTATCACAATGACGCTATCCATAGATCAAATTATTTTGTGGATTGGATTTCACTTGACTATCTACGATTTCATTGCGTGTGCTCGGGGTAGAATTTTTGTATAAATGTATCTCCATGCTATTAAGTATTTTTATTTAAGTTCTTTTCTTTATAATAGGTGGAATAGAATAACCCGGTTGAAGCATAATGATCATACGTTTGTAATGCATTATATGTCCTATAATATGTCTCATTCTTCTACTCTTTCTCGAAAGTCGATGACTATTCATAGCTATTACCTTGACACTAAAGAAGAGTTTGACCCAATATTTTATATCTGTCCTAGTTGAT